>CM056588.1:24966929-29766929 GCA_029721435.1 Gymnothorax reevesii
CTTTTAATTACAAACTAATTAAGTGGAACCCCAGCTAAACACAAGACAGCTGTAGAGAGAGGTGGAGCTAAAAAAGCAAGGATGGTGATAGGAGAGAGAGAGGAAAAGGGTGGAGTTCTAACTCTAATCTAACTAAACACCCATGCCTCACTAAACTACTCTCAGGTGCGGATAGTCAATGAGAACACGAGAGAGAAGGAAGTGGAAATACCTAACCGAAATTACAGGGAGGAGTGTGATGAAACTGACAAGACACCACGAGACAGAAACGAGAGAAAGACACTGTAGTGTTGTGTTCCAGGGTTCTGGCCTTTGGCCAGAACAGTATTGCTCATGGTTTTAACAGTTTCATGTTCCATAGTTCAAGTTTCATGGTTTCATAGTTCATGTCACAGTTTTTGCATTTCATGTTCATAGTCATAGTATTTCATTATCCATGTTCCATGTCCATGTTTTTACTTTTCCATGTTTTTGTTTTCGCCAGGTCTGCCATGCCACTCCACCGCTTGTCTGCGTTCCGCCCCGTGCCTTCGTTGTTGCACATTTCTGAGCTCTGGTTGGCTTTGGTATTTCCCTCTTCCTTCTGTGCTGTGCTGATTCGGGGCTCTCTAAGCTTATTGGCAATTAACTGTTTTTAAGTTACTAACATTTACTAACACTCACTGGGCGGTGTAATTCTTAGACAGGCACATTACTAATATTACTAATTTAGACAGGGAGTTTATTGTCATGATTCCTGCTTTGCTATTTCAAGATCTTGCTGTGCTTTTCTGTTCTTAACATTCATGCTTTCTTCCAAGCTGCATACTTAATTGGTACTTAAGCTGAGCACGCTCATTCTCTTAATGAGCAGGTCATGTCATCCAATCTCTGTCCATGTCTTGATCTTGCCATGCCTCTTGTTTCTCTCTCTCTCTCCAGGTGTTACCCCTCATGTCATGATTTCCAAGCCTTTATCTGGATGCGGTGGAAGTTGGCTGGCAGACAGTGTCTCAAGTTTTGTTTCTCGCGTCTCGTAGCTTGTGCAAGTGTAGCCAAGTTCTTGTCATAGTTCTCTAGCATTTCTAGTTTCTAGTCTTGTCCCAGCCTCTTGTTTTGTGTATATATATTTAGTCTTGTTATTTACTTTTCTTGATCTTCTTGCCTGGAGTTTCCAGTGCCTTTTGTTTTCTGTCATTTGCATTCTTTGTTTTGTAGCTCTGTGTAGCTTACCTTAGTTTGTTTTTTGCAACCCTTTGGGCCAAGTTTTTTGTTGGCCCTCGTGCCTGTTTTGTTTTGGTTTATAAATAAATCCTCATTCCCTTTTCCCGCATCTGGTGTCAACTGATTCCATATCAGTAGACACTGTCTCCTTGACACCAGCGGGATGGAGTGCAGGATCGCCCAGCGAGAGGCTGAGCTGCTGCATCAACGGCAGCAGATCCAGGAGCTGACAGCTGCGCTGGCCACACTGCAAGCCAGCCTTCCCCGGGCAAGTCCCAGCCAGGGTCCCATCATGCCAGCTGTCCAGCCCCGGGCTCCTGCAGCACACCAGCCACCCGTCACCCCTGTGCGCCAGCCCGGCGCAGAAGCATCTCAGCTGCAGCCAGCTGTCCACCCTGGTCCTGAGCCCTGCCTTCCACCGCCCGAAAGGTACGGTGGAGAACCAGGGTTCTGCAGGGCTTTCCTCACCTCCTGTGAGATGTGTTTCGCTCTGCAGCCCTCCACCTTCGCCTCAGAGCCGGCCCGAGTCGCCTTTGTCCTCTCCCAGCTGACGGGGCGGGCTCGCTTGTGGGGAACTGCCGCATGGCAGGCTCGGCAGCCCTGCACTACCACCTACCAGGCCTTGGCGGAGGAGCTACTGCGCATCTTTGACCGCTCCAAGCAGGGGAGAGCCGCAGGACGGGAGCTACTGAGGATGAGGCAGGGGAGGAGATCGGTGGCGGACTACGCCATCGATTTTCAGACGGTGGCAGCCACGTCGGGCTGGAGCAGGGAGGCGCTGTGTGACGTGTTCCTCCAGGGGCTGTCCGAACCAGTCAAAGACCGACTGCTCTTCTGTGAGATCCCTGAGTCTCCAGAGGCCCTTATAGACCTGGCCCTGCGTATTGACAGCCGCCTGGAGGAGAGGGCGCTCACCCTTAGCCCTGGCCGACGTTCTGCCCCCGCTGGTCAGATCCAACCCCCGGGTCCCAGTCGTGCGTCGCCTCAGGACCAGCCGAGGAGAAGCACCACCACACCCCCTCCTGGGGAGGCATCTCCCATGGAGATCGGGAGGTCCCGGCTCACCCAGGAGGAGCGCCAACGGAGAAGGAGGTCGGGGGCGTGTTTTTACTGCGGCCAGCAGGGTCATGCGATGCGAGGCTGCCAGTCAAAACAGCGCCCCCTAGCGTCTGGAGGAGTACTGGTGGGTGCTTCATCCAAGGAGACCTCCTCCTACCGCCGGACCTGCGTTCCGGTGACCCTGACCTGGGAGGGCCGCTCCCGCAAGACCACCGCCCTCATTGACTCGGGGGCTGAGGAAAACTTTATCGACGCCAGAGCTGCTGCTGAGTGGGGGGTTCCCCTATGCCATCTTCCCAGCCCATTGTCCATCTCAGGGCTGGGTGGGCAACCCCTAGCTAAGGTGTCCTTCCGGACCGTTTCCATCCAGCTGCTGGCGTCCGGTAACCACCGCGAGCAGATCCGGTTGTTCGTGACCGAGACACCTCGCTCCCCTATTGTCCTGGGTCATCCCTGGTTGGCGCTACACGGGCCGGTGATCGACTGGGCCCGCCATGAGGTGCGGGAGTGGAGTGCCTCCTGTTCAGCCAGCTGCCTCCTCGACTCCCGACCTTCTTGCTCTGTGGGTGGACCAGCTCCCGAGGGGAGGCCAGACGTCTCCAGAGTGCCCCCCGAATACCACGACCTAGCAACAGTCTTTAGCAAGTCCCGTGCGGTGTCCCTGCCCCCGCACCGTCCGTATGACTGTGCTATTGACCTCCAGCCTGGCACAGCGCCTCCTAGGGGTCGTGTCTTTGCCTTGTCTGAGCCAGAGAGGGGGGCCATGGACAAGTACATCCGGGAGTCCATTGCAGCTGGCATCATCCGTCCATCCTCCTCTCCCGCGGGGGCAGGCTTCTTCTTCGTCAAGAAGAAGGATGGCTCCCTGCGCCCCTGCATCGATTACCGAGGGCTCAATAAGATCACGGTCAGGAACCGCTACCCGCTTCCACTGATGTCCTCGGCGTTTGATGTTATCCAGGGGGCGGCCATCTTCACCAAGCTGGACCTGCGGAATGCCTACCACCTCTTGCGCATCAGGGAGGGCGACGAATGGAAGACCGCTTTCAACACCCCTAGCGGCCACTGGGAGTACCTGGTGGTTCCATTCGGCCTGACCAACGCGCCCGCAGTGTTCCAGAACTTGGTGAACGATGTGCTTGGAGACATGATCGGGAGGTTCGTCTACGTCTACCTTGACGACATCCTGATCTTCTCCCGGGACAAGACGGAGCACACTCACCATGTTCGCCAGGTGCTCCGCCGCCTCCTCGAAAACCGCCTCTTCGTCAAGGCTGAAAAGTGCGAGTTCAGCACCACCACTACCTCCTTCCTGGGGCACGTCATCTCCCCTAACCACCTGGGCATGGACGAAGAGAAGGTCAAGGCTGTGGTGGACTGGCCCGCACCCAAGGACCGCAAGGCCCTACAGAGCTTCCTAGGATTCGCTAATTTCTATAGGCGATTCATCAGGAACTATAGCACCGTAGCAGCTCCCCTGACGGCCCTTACCTCCATCAAGGTGCCATTCCGTTGGACTCCGCAAGCCGAGGTGACCTTCTGTGAGCTGAAGAGGCGCTTCACCACCGCGCCCATCCTCACCACCCCCGACCCCGCCAAGCAGTTCATTGTGGAGGTGGATGCCTCCAATGTCGGGGTTGGTGCGGTACTATCCCAAAGATCCAGCAATGATCAGAAGGTACACCCGTGCGCGTTCTACTCCCACCGACTGACGCCTGCGGAGTCCAACTACGACGTCGGGAACCGGGAGCTGCTGGCGGTGAAGCTGGCCCTGGAGGAGTGGAGGCACTGGCTTGAGGGGGCAAGGGTTCCGTTCCTGGTCTGGACGGACCATAAAAACCTAGAGTACCTCCGTTCAGCCAAGAGGTTGACACCCAGACAAGCCAGATGGGCCCTCTTTTTCGACCGGTTTAACTTCTCCCTGGCCTACAGACCAGGGTCCAAGAATACTAAGGCTGACGCGCTCTCCAGGCGTTTCGACGCTTCCTCGGCCAAGGGAGAGCCCAGCTCCATTCTGCCCAGAACATGTTTTGTCAACAACGTGTGCCTCCGGATCGAGGAGCTGGTCCGCAACGCCCAGAACGGTGCAGCTACGCCCAGTGCCTGCCCTGCCAACTGCCTGTACGTCCCTGCAGCTGCCCGGTCTGACGTTCTCCAGTGGGGCCACTCCTCCAACCTGTCATGCCATCCTGGGGTCGGCCGGACCCTGCGGTTTATCCAGCGCCGTTTCTGGTGGCCCAAGATGGCAGCAGAGGTCCGGGGGTTCGTTTCTGCCTGCTCAGTCTGTTCCCGCGCCAAAGCCTCCCACGCACCTCCCTCTGGTCTGCTCCAACCACTGCCCATTCCTCACCGTCCCTGGTCCCACATAGCTCTGGACTTCGTCACTGGCCTGCCCGTCTCCCATGGAAACACCACTGTCCTCACCATAGTTGACCGGTTCTCCAAATCTGCCCACTTCGTGCCCCTTCCCAAGCTCCCCTCTGCTAAAACCACAGCTGACCTACTAATCCAGCATGTTGTCCGTCCCCATGGCATTCCTGTGGATATTGTGTCAGATCGTGGTCCCCAATTCACCTCCCAGTTCTGGAAAGCATTCTGCACATCCCTTGGCACCTCCTTCAGCCTCAGTTCAGGTTACCACCCACAGACCAATGGACAGACTGAGCGGGCCAACCAAACCCTGGAGACGGTCCTCCGATGCGTGTGCTCGACCAACCCAAGATCCTGGTCCACCATGCTACCCTGGGTCGAGTACGCCGTAAACTCCCACGCCGCCTCTGCCTCCGGCCTCTCCCCCTTCGAGTGCTGTATGGGCTACCAGCCTCCACTGTTCCCCAGCCAGGAGGAGGAAGTCGGGGTGCCTTCAGCCGGGGCATTCATCCGGCGTTGTCGCCGTGTGTGGCTGTCTGCTCGCCGCGCCTTGGTTCGGGCGGGTAAGACGATGAAGACCACGGCAGACAAGCGTCGGCGCCCAGCCCCTCACTATCGGGTCGGCCAGAAGGTCTGGTTAGCGGCGCAGGACATCCCACTCCGGGTGGAAAGCCGCAAGCTGGCTCCTCGCTTCCTGGGTCCTTTCCCAATCCAAAGGATCATCAGCCCCACGGCTGTCCGGCTCAAGCTCCCATCCACCATGCGACGTCTCCACCCAGTGTTCCACGTCTCACGCCTGAGGCCTGTTGCCACCTCCCCCCTCATGCCCCCACCTGAGCCTCCGCCTCCTCCTCGGCTCATCGACGGAGGGGAGGCCTACACAGTCAAGTCCCTGCTGGATTGCCGACGGAGGGGCCGGGGCCTCCAGTACCTCGTGGATTGGGAGGGGTACGGCCCAGAAGAGCGTTCCTGGGTCCCGGCCAGGCATATCCTAGACAAATCTCTCATCCGTGACTACCACCAGTCACACCCCAAGCCATAGCCATAGCCCTCAAGCCTAGCCAAGCCAAGCCATAGTCCCAAGCCATAGTTCCAAGCCATAGTCCCAAGTCCAAGCCCAAGCCATAGCCACAGCCCCATAGCCATAGCCTCTAGCCATAGCCATTACCATCCATAGCCACAGTCCCAAGCCATTACCATAGCCCAAGCCTTAGCCCCAGCTTGCTGGAGACCAAGTAATCTTGTTTATGTTTAGTGTTTCTTGTTGTACTGTTTCTTGGTTAGGTGTTTTGTGTCATAGGGTTTTTGTCTTTAGTATTCTCGTTAGTTATTTGTCTTGTGGGATTTGTATTTAGTTTTGTGCGGCTTCATGTATTTTAGTTCTTGGTGTTTATTGTCAGCGTCAGGTGCCGCTTTTGTAAGGGGGGGGTACTGTTGTGTTCCAGGGTTCTGGCCTTTGGCCAGAACAGTATTGCTCATGGTTTTAACAGTTTCATGTTCCATAGTTCAAGTTTCATGGTTTCATAGTTCATGTCACAGTTTTTGCATTTCATGTTCATAGTCATAGTATTTCATTATCCATGTTCCATGTCCATGTTTTTACTTTTCCATGTTTTTGTTTTCGCCAGGTCTGCCATGCCACTCCACCGCTTGTCTGCGTTCCGCCCCGTGCCTTCGTTGTTGCACATTTCTGAGCTCTGGTTGGCTTTGGTATTTCCCTCTTCCTTCTGTGCTGTGCTGATTCGGGGCTCTCTAAGCTTATTGGCAATTAACTGTTTTTAAGTTACTAACATTTACTAACACTCACTGGGCGGTGTAATTCTTAGACAGGCACATTACTAATATTACTAATTTAGACAGGGAGTTTATTGTCATGATTCCTGCTTTGCTATTTCAAGATCTTGCTGTGCTTTTCTGTTCTTAACATTCATGCTTTCTTCCAAGCTGCATACTTAATTGGTACTTAAGCTGAGCACGCTCATTCTCTTAATGAGCAGGTCATGTCATCCAATCTCTGTCCATGTCTTGATCTTGCCATGCCTCTTGTTTCTCTCTCTCTCTCCAGGTGTTACCCCTCATGTCATGATTTCCAAGCCTTTATCTGGATGCGGTGGAAGTTGGCTGGCAGACAGTGTCTCAAGTTTTGTTTCTCGCGTCTCGTAGCTTGTGCAAGTGTAGCCAAGTTCTTGTCATAGTTCTCTAGCATTTCTAGTTTCAAGTCTTATCCCAGCCTCTTGTTTTGTGTATATATATTTAGTCTTGTTATTTACTTTTCTTGATCTTCTTGCCTGGAGTTTCCAGTGCCTTTTGTTTTCTGTCATTTGCATTCTTTGTTTTGTAGCTCTGTGTAGCTTACCTTAGTTTGTTTTTTGCAACCCTTTGGGCCAAGTTTTTTGTTGGCCCTCGTGCCTGTTTTGTTTTGGTTTATAAATAAATCCTCATTCCCTTTTCCCGCATCTGGTGTCAACTGATTCCATATCACTGTAGACCAAAGACAGCGCAATCTTACAGCAACATACATACTCTAAAAGAATAAATATGATAAATAAATAAATAGCAAACTAAAACATACTAAAACATACTAAAAACAAACATATAAATCACCAATTTCTAACAATAGGCTGTAAATACAAACGCCCAAAATGGCCTATATTAATGTTTAAGTGCAAGATGAGCAATGGGGGAGATCAGCTGGCATTTTTTCATAGAGACAAAGTCTGCATTGGGCAGAGACCAATGGTTGAGGAGAACATAACTGAGGACTGGTGTTTGACTCCAGTTTCTAACTGCAAGTTTAACATTTGCAACAGCAAGTTTTTTAATAACTGTGATTTCCTTATCCTAACCTCAGCCTCGAGGAAGAGGTAACTTTATCCAAAGCCACAATGTTAATTTTTCTCACCGTTTGTTGTGGAGAACGCGGTGCCACTGTTACTTCCGGAAGTCAAACAACCATCCTTTATGTTTCTTTGGGTGTGAGAACTGGTTGGTTCATTAATAAAAGACTTGGCAGCCATGTTAGCAAGTGCAGACTTAGTCAAGAACACATTTTATTAAAGGCTTGATTCCCTCGCAGCTGTCACAGCATGGAGTCATTATTCCCTCAAACTTCATGCGCTAACAAATAAAGACCTGAATAATTTGTAACACAAAAGGCGTAATCTATATGCTTGAACATCACTGCCCTGAGGGGAATTTGGTTGCAACATAAACCTTATTTATTAATTTATTTTAAATTTAACCTTTATTTAACCAGGAAGACCCCATTGAGATTAAGAACCTCTTTTTCAAGGGAGACCTGGCCAAGATCGGCAGCAGCAAATACAAAACACAGTTACACAATTACACAGACACAAACAAAAGACAAATAAAAAGAAGGAAAAAAGATTAAAATGACAAACAGAATATAAAAAAAACGAATGCATGTTGTGGAGTTGGCGTCAAGTAACTTTCAATTTGGATTTAAAAGTGCTCAATGAAATTAATTCTGTTGATTTCCACTCATTTTGCAACATATTCCAAGCAAAAGGTGCAGAGTGAACAAATGCCCTTTTACCCAATTCAGTACAGGCATATGGAGCAGAAATCAACAAGTGATCCTGTGAACGGAGAGACTAAGGACCAGCACTTCTCTCTGCAATTAAGGTGCAAATGTAGGAAGGCAGTAGTGTGAGTATTGCTTTAATATGAAACAGTTTACCAATGACTGATCCTGCTGGTGGCCAGAGCAGGCCATCCCACCCGAGAGTATAATTCACACCGGTGTGTCAACACTTTACTGTGTGTAATAAACCTCAGAGAAATATGGTAAACAGTGTCAACCATTTGAAGACATTGAGCAGTAGCATTCATATATGCAAGATCTCCACAATCCAACACAGATTTGAGATTAAAAAAAAAAGAAAAGTCAGAGCAACAAGCTGCTTTTTTACTTTAAAAGAGAATCACAGCTTGTTTGGAAAATAAAGACCCAATTTAAACCTCGGCTTCTTCACAAGTTTTTCCACATGCAGCTTGACAGTGAGGGAGTCATCAATCAAGACACCCTGGTGTTTATTCATGTGAACCACCTCTACTTCATTTCCCTCCGGAGTGATCAGTGAGGGGATCATTTGTGGCCAATTATTAGAATTGGAAAACAACATAAGCTTAATCTTGTCTGCACTGAACTAGTTTCAGCTGCAGTAATGAGTGCTGGACAGCAACGAAGGCTTTCTGTAGGGATTCAATGGCCTGGACAAGAGTTGAACCACAGCAATTAATAACTGTGTCGTCAGCATAAAAATGCAAATTAGCATCTGACGCATGTAAACCCAGATCATTGATAAAAATAATAAATAAGAGGGTACCTCATACAGAACCCTGCAGCACCCTCTTGTGGACAGTAACAAATTCAGAACACAGAGCATCATATTTAATGCACTGAGTCCTGTCACTGAGGCAGTTTATGAGCCAAGCGACTGCTTGCTCCAAGAGTCCCGACTGAAGGAGTCTAAGGTTTAAAATGTCATGGTCAACAGTGTCAAACGACAGTCTGAGTATCAAAAAACAGTCGGAGGAACAAACAGTAAATGAAGATTCGTGGAGTAAGATGAGGTAACGTCACTCATAGAAAACAATTCTGTGTGTGGAGGTAATAGAAACATAAACTCAAAATTAAAATCAAGTAATGCTGAACTACAGTGGAAATAACATTTAGAAAAGCTTATTCAATGCAAAGACATTTGTTATGGCCCCAATTTGTTATTACATTTACGACACAAACAGCAACAGCAACAGCAAGGGATGACAGAAACTGTTTTAAAAACTTGAACACATTTAATCAACAGACAAAGACAATAACAACTAACTAACCTAATCTACTGACTACAACTAAAGACCAAGATTGAAAAATAAAAAAAACAGAAATATTTACAGTCCTTTTTTGTGGCTTGGTGATGTCCTGGATAATGAAAATGCTCAAACTCAGGCAAAGAAATCCACAAAAGAAACGTCACAGGTCTTGAACAGAATGGCAGGTCTGGTCATCTTCTTGCAATTTCTCCTACTCCTTTACTGTCTCAGTTCTTTTCCTTATATACTCTTTTGCAGACCCCACCCACATTTAGACCTCTTTTTTTTTAATTTTCTGAGACTTGCCCCAGACATGTCCAGGACATGTCTAAACATGACTCCAGTCTGAGCTTAACAAAAAAAAGGTAAATACTGCCATTTAGTGGCCTATATTCACATTACACCTCCATTCCAAAAGGGAAAAATTTTGACTCATAAAGGCAAAATTTTTCTTTTCAATACAAAATGGTTAAGTGAACACTTGTCTATATATACATATCATACAATATTCAAACACATGATATATATACACATTCAAACTCGGGATGAGCAATCAGCAATTACATTGTCTCTACCCTTCAGATGCTTAATTTCCAAGTCAAACTCCTGTAAAATCAAACTCCAATTCAACAATCTCCGATTCTTGTTTTTCATCTTACTCAAAAACATTAACGGATTGTGGTCAGTGTACACAATCATTGGCTTTTGTCCTGTACAAACATAAACCTCAAAGTGTTGTAAAGAAAGGACCAGAGCCAACAGTTCCTTCTCTATTGTGGAATAGTTCCTTTGGTGGCGATTGAACTTCCTGGAGAAGTATGCCACGGGATGCTCAATGTCATCAGAGTCACTTCTCTGTAGGAGCACAGATCCACAAGCTTGGTCGCTAGCATCGACCGCGATGGAGAACGGTTTGTTGAAGTCAGGAGATTTGAGCACGGGGAAGTGACACAGCAGAGACTTCAGGCGATCGAAGGCTCTCTGGCATGCATCATCCCAGGTGAACTTTACGCCTTTCTTCAGTTGGTTAGTTAGACTGAGAGCAATCTCAGCAAAGTTCTTGCAGAACTTGCGGTAGTACCCGATCATTCCAAGGAAGCGGCGCAAAGCTTTTTTGTTGTCAGGAACTGGAAAGTCCATGATGGCTTGGACTTTAGCATTTATGGGTGCCACCTTACCCTGGCCTATGACGTAGCCAAGATAGGTGACAGTAGCACAACCAAAGTCACTCTTGCTCAGGTTAACAGTCAGGTTAGCCTGGGTCAGGCGCTGGAACAACGTCTCTACATCTTTTAGATGTTCTTCCCAGGAGTCACTCCATGTGATCAGGTCATCGATGTACGCACCCGTGTGTGGCAATCCGGCGATTGTAGACTGCATCTTCCTTTGGAACGTGGCTGGGGCATTTTTCATGCCAAAGGGTAGGACTTCATACTGGTACAATCCAGATGGTGTGGCAAAAGCAGAGATGCTCTTGGCCCTCTCAGTTAAAGGCACACACCAATAACCCTTCAATAAATCAATCTTGGTCAGAAACTTTGCTTGCCCTACACTATCAATACAATCATCAATCCTAGGTATTGGAAACACATCAGTTCTAGTTACAGCATTGACTTTGCGATAATCTGTACAGAATCTAGTACTTCCATCAAGTTTTGGAACTAGCACACAGGGTGAACTCCAATCGGAGTTGGAAGGTCTGATAATATCATGTTCTAACATGTGCTCAACCTCTTTCTCAGCAATCTTTCTCTTTTCAGGATTCATCCGGTACGGATGCTGTTTAATTGGTTTGGCATCACCAACATCTACATCATGAGAGGCAATAGAAACTCTCTTTGGAACATCAGGAAACAGATCCTCATATTTCTTGATCAACCTTTCAAACTGATCTCTCTGTGAGGGTTCTAAGTGCTGGAGTTTTACATCAAGATTTTGCAACACTTCAGTGTTTGACAATTTACATGAAAGAACTTCAGCTTTAATTCTTGGTTCATCATCTTGAAACTCCCCCTCATCTTCACACGTTTCGACCATTGGAGAATCTGAAGTGACAGCTGCAACCCTAGCATTTCTGTCATGATAAGGCTTTAGCATGTTAATATGAC
The DNA here is from genome assembly GCA_029721435.1 of Gymnothorax reevesii. Classification (NCBI taxonomy): domain Eukaryota; kingdom Metazoa; phylum Chordata; class Actinopteri; order Anguilliformes; family Muraenidae; genus Gymnothorax; species Gymnothorax reevesii. The sequence goes on from CM056588.1 coordinate 24,978,503, forward strand.
ACAATTGTTTTGGTTTTCTCCTATCTGGAGTCTTCACAATGTAATTGAGATCATTGAGTTTTGTCAGAATTTCATAAGGACCATGAAATCTAGCCTGCAATGGATTGGACTGCAAGGGAAACAACACAAGGACCTTTTCTCCTGGTTTAAACTCACGGCTTCTAGCCTTATGATCATACCAAGTTTTCATTTTTCCCTGACTTGATTTCAAGTTCTCTTTGGCAAGGTCACAAGCTGCACGCAATCTTTCCTTGAACTTGCCAACATAGTCTAACAGACTGATATGCGGCTCTTTCTCTTGCCATTGTTCACTCAATAATAGCAAAGGTCCTCTCACTTCATGACCAAACACCAGCTCAAATGGACTGAATCCAGTAGACTCCTGCACTGCTTCTCTAGCTGCAAACAACAGCAAATGAACCCCTTCATCCCAGTCTTTCTCATGGTCATAACAATAAGTCCTCATCATTGTCTTGAGAGTGGAATGAAACCGCTCTAAGGCACCCTGACTTTCTGGATGATAGGCACTAGAAAGAATCTGCTTTGCACCTAGTTCATACACAACCTGCTGAAACAATCCTGAAGTGAAATTGCCTCCCTGGTCTGACTGAATTTCCCTGGGAAGGCCAAACAACGTGAAGAACTTTATCAAAGCCTTCAAGATTGCAGTTGCCTTGATGTTACGTAGAGGTATGGCTTCGGGGAATCTGGTAGATGCACACATGATTGTCAACAAGTACTGATTTCCAGATCTAGTCTTAGGTAATGGACCAACGCAATCAACAATGACCTTAGAGAAGGGCTCTCCAAATGCTGGGATAGGCTGCATTGGAGCTACAGGTGGGTCTAACTGGTGTTTTCCAACTACCTGACAAGTGTGACAGGTTTTGCAAAAGTTGGAAACGTCTTTCCGAAGCCCAGGCCAAAAAAAGTGTTTCATGATCTTATCAACAGTCTTGTTAACACCAAGATGACCTCCTAAAGGTAAACTATGAGCCATTGTTAAGATCTCATTCCTATAGACCTTCGGAACAACAATTTGCTTGACCACTGCCCAATCTGCATTGGCAGGGATATCAGGAGGGCGCCACTTCCGCATCAACACACCATCCTTGAGATAATACCCAACTGGAACTGCGTCTATTTCTTTAACAGGAAGGGCTCTCCTCTTTAGTACACAAATTTCAGGATCATTAGTTTGCTCCTCAGTCAACCGCTTTCTGGACAGAGACAAGTCTCCAGACACATCAGAATCACCAGACCCATCCGGCTGGCTGAATAGAGAACTGATAAAAGTATCTGATAAGTCCTCAAACGGAGAAACCATAGTAGGCCAATCAAAGTCATGAGGCGAACCACCTGAGTCCTGACTATTCAATGTACTGGACGGCACCACAACATCATCTTCTTTAGCCTTCTTGGCCATAGCACGAGTCACTGCGCAAGAAGGATACAGAGATGGGTCCTCATCCCCATTTTCAGTGCTCGGCTGTGAAGTAAGATGTACAGGGGGAACTACTTTGCCCCCAGCCAGGTCATTGCCTAGCAACAGAGAAACACCCTTTATAGGTAGACTTGACATAAGTCCCACCTTTACCTGTCCTGTAAGTAAATCTGACTTCAAGAATATAGAGCGCAGGGGTACAGATACAGTCCTCCCTTCAATACCTTGTACCAGTATGAAATCCCCTGAAGCGGTCTCATCACGTAACTCCAAGGAGTCCATCAACAAAAGTGACTGAGAAGCTCCGGTATCCCTTAGGATATATATGGGGACAGGAGTAGTATGCTCATTCAGAGCCACAAATCCCTCTGACACAAATGGAAGAAATTCCTCCCTCACAAAGTCAGCTGTATCAGGCTTTTTAGCCCCACAAGAAGCAGGCAATTTAGCAGATTGGTTATCTACTACAGGGGTTTCTAACCTTGTTTTCACAAAGGCATTTGGTTTGGTATCCTTTTCTTTTTCTTTCTTAGCTTTAAGGAACCAACAGTTAGTTGTAACATGACCAGATTTCTTGCAATAACTGCAAACTAGACCACTTTTGTCACTGTCAGCTTTCACACTTTGATCAGACCTGTTACTGGATTTCTGAGCACCATCACCAGATTTGTCTTTGTCTTTGGGTGAGGAATCTTGGGTATCACCATAACCCTTTTTCTGAAATTGGGACCATCTATTATTACTGCTAGACTGAAATTTGGACTTATGTGTGAGAACATATTCATCTGCAAATTTGGCAGCTGATTGCAAATTCAGTGCTTGCTTCTCATTAAGGTAGGTCTTAACATCATCTTTAACACAGTTCTTGAATTCTTCAACTAACACCATCTCTTTTTGTGAGTTGAAATCATCCTTGACCTCCATAGAAGTACACCAGCGTTCAAAGCAAACCTTCTTCTCATTAGCAAATTCCACATAAGTCTGATTTTCAGATTTCTTCAGACCTCTGAATTTCTGTCGGTAAGCCTCTGGAACCAACTCATAAGCTCTCAAAATAACCTTTTTGACAACCTCATAATCAGAGGAATCATCTGCAGACAAAGCCGAATAGGCTTGTTGAGCTTTACCCTTGAGGACAGTTTGCAACATCTGAGGCCAGTGTTCCTTTGGCCACTGGCAACTCTTTGCTACCTTTTCAAAACACTGGAAATAGTTGTCTACGTCCTTTTCCAAAAATGGAGGCACCAGTTTTACCTCCTGGCTAGCCCGAAATTTATTTTCAGTTTGAATTTTAATTTTTAGTTGCTCCATTTGGAGTCTTTCTTCTCTATCGAATTTCTCTAATTCAAAATCTCTCTGTCTTGCAAATTTTTCTAACTCAAATTCTCTTTGTTTTTCTTTTTCTTCCCTCTCAAATTCTCTTTGTTTCTCTTTTTCTTCCCTTTCAATCTCTCGCATTTTTAATTTAAGTTCCATTTCTATATTTGGATTTTCCACTGGAAACTGTTCCAGATCTCCTGGTGCAAACACATTTTCATCAATGTAATATTCAACTATCTCTCTAGCCAGTCTTGCTTTTCTCATGGCTGGTTTTACCTCTGTCAGCTCCAAATGTCTGCATATTTCCAACAGTTCTGTCTTTTCAAAAGACTTCAAAACCCCTACGGTTGGTGATGCCAAGAAATCATCCATTGCTGTTGTCAATATATTTATATAGGAAAATTCACAAAAACAATTTTACAATCTGAAATGTTAGATTTTTAATAAATGACTCACAAAATGGTCTATCCCGGACCTTGAGCCCCCAATTTGTTATGGCCCCAATTTGTTATTATATTTACAACACAAACAGCAACAGCAACAGCAAGGGATGACAGAAACTGTTTTAAAAACTTGAACACATTTAATCAACAGACAAAGACAATGACAACTAACTAACCTAATCTACTGACTACAACTAAAGACCAAGATTGAATAATAAAAAAACAGAAATATTTACAGACCCTTTTTGTGGGGTGGCTTGGTGATGTCCTGGATAATGAAAATGCTCAAACTCAGGCAAAGAAATCCACAAAAGAAACGTCACAGGTCTTGAACAGAATGGCAGGTCTGGTCATCTTCTTGCAATTTCTCCTACTCCTTTACTGTCTCACTTCTTTTCCTTATATACTCTTTTGCAGACCCCACCCACATTTAGACCTCTTTTTTTTTAAATTTTCTGAGACTTGCCCCAGACATGTCCAGGACATGTCTAAACATGACTCCAGTCTGAGCTTCACAAAAAAAAGGTAAATGCCGCCATCTAGTGGCCCATATTCACATTACACTTTTATCTCCAGTCTTTATTTTGATACCACAGCTGGCCTCAGCAGACAGTTCAACTTCAGCCCAGTCTGATATCATCAAATCAATTCATTATTGGATTTTTTAAAATAGAAAATATTTTATATAGTGGCAGTTCCATGTTAACTGTGCCACACAAGGTGTGGGTCCCTACAAGAGTCTTCACTTATGATGTAGTTACACATAAACAAGAAAGACAAAAGCAGGATGGGTCCTGGAGTGTGAAAACCGTGCATGAGAAACCTTCAAAGAGAAAATTCAAATGCAAGACTTCCTCTGCATTCTGCGCCTACGCTCCTGGGCAAATAAATAAATAAATACATCAATTGTTTAATTAATGGGCGAAAACCAAAATGGTAAAATACTCGCCATTTAAATAGTCTTAACAAATCTTGGCAGAAAAGTAGGAAGTGCAGTCCTGACTGTTGTAATTCTGAATTTGCTCATGTTCTGTTTTGCCCTTGACCATGTTCATGCCTTGATTATTCGGACTGACTTTTGTGTATTTTGATATTTTCCATGTCTGACTATTCTTAGTATTACGTATTGGGTTCTGTTAGTATTGGTTTATTCATGTATTGCTTTAGTATGAACTTTTCCATGTTTGCATTTTGCCATAGTCACATTCCGGTTCATGTTCTCCATCATGCATTGCACTTTGTCTCCCCCGTCTGGTCTCTCGTCTTGTCATTGCTCACAGCCCCAGTCCTGCGCGTCAGTCTTCGGGTGATTTATTGGATTCTGGATTTCAATCTTCCTTCCGATCTTGTTTGCTTACTTCACGTTACTTTTCTATCTTACTAACCATACTTGTTATTTTTGCTAGAAGTTACTAACACCAACTACCATTGTATATAATACTAACTTATTAACAAGCACCATGGGATTGTATAGTTTCACTTCCTAATTGATTAACAAGCTCTCAGCACTCACCCTGTTCTAGTCTCCGCCTCTTGTCTCTCCCTGATTTCCTTTGCTGCATTTTCTGTGGAAGCTCCACGTCTTATCACGCTGTCCTTCTTTAATTATCTATGCATGTTAGAACTCCTTAACTGGAGCTGTATGTCTTTGTATAGGTTTGTCCCGTGATCCCTGTACGCGTTTTGGCTTCTGCCAAATTCCATGTGATTAGGTTCTCCCTCATGTGCTGCTCCCTTGTAATCAGTCTGACTGTCTGCACCTGTGTCTCTCACCATGTGATCTCCCTGGAAATGTATATTAGGTGTCTTCCCACAGCCAGTCTCTGTCAGATCATTTTCCTCAGTCTTCTTGTGTCACGCTTCTCTCGCCTTGATTACTCACAGTTTATCTTTCTGACTGGATTGCCCACCTTTTGATTTTTTGCCTTTGTGATTTTGGATTATTGTTGCATCTGTGTTTTTTGATCCGACCACAAGATCTATGTTTGCTGCCCTGGTAACGATTCGGATTACGCCCTTTGGATTCTGGCTTTGCTTCTCTGATATACCTATTCCTGTGAACCAGACCCATTTCTGTCCGACTACGATTACTGTGATTGCTGCCCTGGTTTTTGATTCTATTTTTGCCCAACTGGACTTTGACTTTTGGATTGTGGACTTTGTACTTTTGCCTTCTGCCCTGCGGGGGTCCTCACCCTTTATTAATAAAACAAGTTCTACTGCATTGCCTGGTTCTCGCGACTGGTTCCTGATCGCACCCTCACACTGACGCCTGAAACCAGCTGTGCCACTATTTGGTGGGTCTTTCAAGCTAGAGGGCTAGTCTTTACTTTATTGGTGTTATGTATTGAATGAGTCCATACTTATTTCATATGGTACATCTATGATATGTAGTCCATTTTTCCATTATGTTTTGGTGCATTATATGATGACCTCCTTTGTGTGGTTCAACAGATTCTGTTACATATAGCATGAATTGATTGGAATAGATACTATTTACTTAATTGTTGTGGTCTTGCTAATTAACCTTATTAACTTCCCTGTGATTAGTCGGGTTACACAGATTGTCAGCACCTGTGCACCAGTGTCTTTACCTGCAATCTAGCTATAATGTTAGTTAACTCTAATTGAGGGGGTTATTATATCCCCCGAATGGCGTTTCGGGGATATTATGTTTTTGGTCCGACCGCCGCTGCCCTACGTGTTAACGCGATAACTTCAGTAATATTTCAATTAGAAATTTTATGTTTTGCATAAGTATCATAAAGAGGAAGAACTGATTCGATTTTGGACAATTTACAATTTCTAGATTGGCCACCAGGGGCCAAAAACTGAAAAATCACTCTCAAATCACTGGAAATATTTGTCCGATTGACCTCAAATCAAGTGCAAATGAAAGGTGAGGATGTGTCCCACGATGACAAACCTGTTTGGTTCAAAATTTTGACAAGGTGGAGCTTTGTAACATAAAATTCACCATTTTTGCCATATCTTTGGAACCATTTGTCCAATTGACGTGAAACTATGTGCAACTGCAAGGTCATGACCTCACAACATGTCACATGATGACATCATACCTGTATGATTCAATATTTTGCCACCAAGTGGCGCTTTGTGATGGAAAATTACCATTTTGGCCATATCTTCAGAACCATTTGTCCAATAGACCTGAAGTTACTTTCAAATGAAAGTCTATTCAAGGATTGGAGAATTGGGGGCGTTCGGGGATATACCCCAAGCCGTCACCTCTGACGGTAAAAGCCTCGTTTCCAGAAGAGCTCAAGTCCATATTCATTAAAAATCAGATCACACTACAAAGCCATTCTTTCATTGAATAAGCCCCATAAGTTAATTTTGGCCAAGAAGCACTCAAGTACATCATAAAGTGAGCAGTGAATTGGAAATTCCCCAAGAAGCTACTTCTAGCTGTGACCAAGTCCAGTCTAAAGCTTCGACAAGTACACAAGTCCAGTCAGCCAATTAAAGCATTGCTTAGAAAAATCGGTTGGCCAATAGCAAGCACTGTAGCTTTCTTATCTAACCAAAATGGCTGAGTCTAATGGCCAGGATATGTAAGTGTGTGTGTGTGTGTGTGTGTGTGTGTGTGTGTGTGCATGTACGTTTGTGTGTGTGTGTGTGTGGAGCTTAAAAAAAAAAAAACCCAGACCGCCAGAAGCATGAACTGAAAACAAGCTAAAAAGAAGTCTGGCTATTTTTTTTTAGCTAATTCTTTAGCTTAACTTTCTAATTACCGTGCCTCATCCCTATCGATGACAAATCAAGCCTATAGACCTGTTTGGATGGTGGTACAGCCCATTCATAATTCATGGTAATTGGTTTGTATTGGGACCTTTGTTCAGTTGCATTTACCCTCCATTTTACTGGATATATCTTCCATTCATTTTGTTCAATAAACTTTTTGTCACCCATGACACTATTTGCTGTTCATTTTCATTAGAAAGTGGTGTGTTTTGTTTTCAAAAATGCTCTGTTTTAGTACTCTGAAATAATAAAATTTAATGCTGTGAAATTTTTCAATCAAGATTAATTTCTAATATTTTGAGGCATCTGTTTCTAAAAGTACTCAAGTACGCAGACTGATGTCTGAAATATCTAGGCGACGAATCAAGATAGAGGCTAGAAAGTCTCCTAATATGTTTTAAGACATCCTGTCTGATATTTAATTACATTTACATCAGCTTTGCACAAGTAACATGATCCCCACAAGCTGTCAAATTCTTAAAATCTTGTTTCTTTAAAAAGATGAAAACTGACTTGGCACTTCTGGAAATCAACCCTTCAATTGTTTGCACTGAGACAGCAGGATTTTTATTTTTATTTTTTTTTTAAACTTCACTCAAATGTGTGTTTTGGAAGAATAACCCTGATGAAGGTAGTTGTGCTGCTGAAACATTGGTTTTATTAATATCTTAATGAATAATTCTTTTTTTTTGCACCGTAGCTACTAGTTTGCAATAAATTTCAATATTTTTCAGGCTTGTTTCCATTGGCTGGCACCTCCTCACTTAAGGTGTGCATTTTTTTCACTTTGTTTAAACATTTCTTTTTAACCTGAGTTACATCCTCCCAAACATAACACGTCTGCTGGACGTGCAGATAATGTCTACATTGCGTCAGTCAGTCCAGGACCATCTCGGAATATCTGTACAATGTGCAAATAAGGTTCAAGATTTAGACGTCTAAATATGACCCATTTTAGATGTAGATGTCGTGGTGTGCATCAAGGATTCATCCCAGCAAACATGAGACGTCTGCCCGGCGCTCAGATCATGTCGGCAATTTTTAAGAGTCACATTCAACAGTATTTATCGCATTTTCACCTCATGAACATCCCTATAGTCCCGTCCCCCTTCCTTTAGCTCAACCTATGTACGCTTCAAAATAAAAAACACACTACAGTGCACACTCAGATTACACCACAGATACTGAATGGGGTTCTATATTTTGACCTCAAAATATTTTTTGGAGGTCTATTGACGTTCTAGACAGGTACAGGAAATAGATCTTTTTCATAGAAGCCATTTTACATGTCATAGTTGGGCAAGAACAGGTGTAACTGATAAAAGTGATTATGGTTCCATTAAATTCAGGTGTGGCACAATTATTCCACTTAGACAGCAACCACAACACAAGGACCATATGGCCCCGAGACACCTAAATGCGATAAAACCGTAATTATTACACCTGTGCCTGCTGCTTTTTGACATGTCAAAATGGCCGCTGTGTAAAAGATTTGACACAAGAGCAAACAATAGGCAAGAATTTGAGAGAGAGCATGGAGACGGTTTATTATTATTATTATTATTATTATTAAGCGCTAATGGGTTTTATGTGCCTGATGGTACTTAAGCAAAACTGTTAACTGCGCACAAGCGGCAAAACGCCCCGTCGGTGGCGGCAGGAGGCGAGAGGATTCTGCGGTTAGTTTCTGTACTAACATTCAAGGTATGCAAAATAAAGTTAATATGAAGTTATGTTAATTTTTTTAGGTTTTTAAATTTTTTTTTCCCGTAAGCTAATGTAGTTGCCGTTTTCCCTTCCTGGTAACAACTAGCACTAGCTGACGTTAGCTTAGAACCCCCCCCCTTTCCCCCCCAAAAAGTTGTCGTGGTCACTGTAATGTGAAAAAAATGCCACTAGATGGCAGTATTGACCTTTTTTTGGTTACGCCCAGTCTGGAGCTAGGTTTGGGCATGTCCTGGTCATGTCTGAGAGGCGAAGTCCCACAGAATTGAAAAGAAGTCTAAAAGGTGGAAGGGGTCTGCAAAAGAGTATATAAGGAGAAAAACTGAGAGAGAAAAGTAGTAGGAGAAATTGCAAGGAGAAGGATACATTTGACCAGACCAGTCACTCTTTTCAACACCTTTGAAGTTTTTTTGTGGATTTTTGCCTGTGTTGGAGCTTTTCTCTGTCCCAGGATATCACCAAGCAACCCCATCTCAGGGGACAGTAAATATTTTTTTTTCTTGTTTATGTCAATCTTGGTCAGTAGTATAAATTGTAGGTTAGTGTTTGTTTAATTAAATCTGTTTAAGTTTTAAAATTGTGTCTGTCATTCCTAGCTGTCTTATATGTCATAACAAATTGGGGCCATAGCAAATTGGGGGCTCAAGTCCGGGATAGACCTTTGTGTGAGTCATTTATTGAAAATCTAATATTTCAAATTGTGAAATTTTGTGCTGGCCAGGAGGTAAAGCTGGTGCCTCCATTCTCAGAAAATGAGGTTGATAAGTATTTCCAGTGCTTCGAGAAGGTAGCTAAGAGTGTCAGTGGCCAAAGGAACACTGGCCTCTGATGTTGCAAACTGTCCTCAAGGGTAAAGTTCAACAAGCCTATTCAGCTTTGTCTGAAGATGATTCCTCTGATTATGAGGTTGTCAAAAAGGTTATTTTGACAGCTTATAAGTTGGTTCCAGAGGCTTACCGACTGAAATTTAGAGGTCTGAAGAAATCAGACTTATGTGGAATTTGCTAACAAGAAGAAGATATGCTTTGAGCACTGGTGTACTTCTATGGAGGTCAAGGATGATTTCAACTCATTAAAAGAGATGAGATGGTGTTAGTTGAAGAATTCAAAAACTGTGTTAAGGACGATATTAAGACCTACCTTAATAAGAAGCATTATGAGGTTCCCCTCATGGTACTATGGTTTCTCCGTTTGAGGACTTATCAGACACGTTTATCACTTCTCTGTTCAGCCAGCCAGATGGGTCTAGTGATTCTGATGTGTCTGGAGACTTGCCTCTGTCCAGAAAGCGGTTGATTCAGGAGCAAAGTTGAATTTCTTTCAAGTAAGTTGTCAAATTCTGAAGTGTTGCAAAATCTTCATGCAAAACTCCAGCACTTGGAACCCACACAGAAAGATCAGTTTGAGAGGTTGATCAAGAAATATAAAGATCTATTTCCTGATGTTCCAAAGAGAGTTTCTATAGCATCTCATGATGTAGATGTTGGTAGGGTTGTTACGCTCGAAACAGACGGTTCGAGACGGTATCGATCTCTCAAAGCAGAAGTATCTCGGCAATATGTTTCGACGCCTCGCTTCACCATGCAAAAAACCACGTGACTCCCCAAATGAAGCTTCATTACGTCACACGCGTATCGGCGACGTGTTACTCGGGTTTTGAATCCAGGGCGGGATTTTTGGGGAAGACCCATTGAAATACTGGTATTCAAGGGCAGCAGTTTATCCCAGTCTTTACAAGCTTGCCCACTGATATTCTCATATGCCAAGCAACTTCTGTGCCATGTGAAGGGGTCTTCTCCAAAGCTGGAGAGGTAGTAACAAAGAAGAGAAACAGACTAAAGCCCGACTAAGCTGAAATGATCTTGTTTTTAAATAAAAATCTTTGAACCCTGTAAATCCCCTATCCAACTTATGCAGCATTTTACACGACTACTGCAATAACAGTCCCTAGTTTCATAAACATTTGCATTTGTTGTGGCCCCAATTTGTGATTACATTTATAACACAACAGCAACAGCAACAGCAAGGGATGACAGACACAGTTCCAAAAACTCAAACACATTTAATAATTAAACAAAGGCAATAACTAACAATAACCTACAGACTAAGATTGAATTATGTACAAAACATAAATATTTACAATCCCTTTTCGTGGGGGTGGCTTGGTGATGTCCTGGATGATGAAAATGCTCAAACACAGGCAAAGAAATCCACAAAAGAAACGTCACAGGTCTTGAACAGAATGGCAGGTCTGGTCATCTTCTTGCAATTTCTCCTACTACTTTACTGTCTCAATTCTTTTCCTTATATACTCTTTTGCAGACCCCACCCACATTTAGACCTCTTTTTTTTAAATTTTCTGAGACTTGCCCCAGACATGTCCAGGACATGTCTAAACATGACTCCAGTCTGAGCTTAACAAAAAAAGGTAAATACTGCCATCTAGTGGCCTATATTCACATTACACCTCCATTCCAAAAGGGAAAAATTTTGACTCATAAAGGCAAAATTTTTCTTTTCAATACAAAATGGTTAAGTGAACACTTGTCTATATATACATATCATACAATATTCAAACACATGATATATATATACCTATTCAAACACGGGATAAGCAATCAGCAATTACATTGTCTGTACCCTTCGCATGCTTAATTTCCAAGTCAAACTCCTGTAAAATCAAACTCCAATTCAACAATCTCCGATTCTTGTTTTTCATCTTACTCAAAAACATTAACGGATTGTGGTCAGTGTACACAATCATTGGCTTTTCCCCTGTACAAACATAAACCTCAAAGTGTTGGAAAGAAAGGACGAGAGCCAACAGTTCCTTCTCTTTTGTGGAATAGTTTATTTGGTGGCGATTGAACTTCCTGGAGAAGTACGCCACGGGATGCTCAATGTCATCAGAGTCACTTCTCTGTAGGAGCACAGATCCACAAGCTTGGTCGCTAGCATCGACCGCGATGGAGAACGGTTTGTTGAAGTCAGGAGATTTGAGCACGGGGAAGTGACACAGCAGAGACTTCAGGTGATCGAAGGCTCTCTGGCATGTATCATCCCAAGTGAACTTTACGCCTTTCTTCAGTTGGTTAGTTAGACTGAGAGCAATCTCAGCAAAGTTCTTGCAGAACTTGCGGTAGTACCCGATCATTCCAAGGAAGCGGCGCAAAGCTTTTTTGTTGTCAGGAACTGGAAAGTCCATGATGGCTTGGACTTTAGCATTTATGGGTGCCACCTTACCCTGGCCTATGACGTAGCCAAGATAGGTGACAGTAGCACAACCAAAGTCACTCTTGCTCAGGTTAACAGTCAGGTTAGCCTGGGTCAGGCGCTGGAACAACGTCTCTACATCTTTTAGATGTTCTTCCCAGGAGTCACTCCATGTGATCAGGTCATCGATGTACGCACCCGTGTGTGGCAATCCGGCGATTGTAGACTGTATCATCCTTTGGAACGTGGCTGGGGCATTTTTCATGCCAAAGGGTAGGACTTCATACTGGTACAATCCAGATGGTGTGGCAAAAGCAGAGATGCTCTTGGCCCTCTCAGTTAAAGGCACACACCAATAACCCTTCAATAAATCAATCTTGGTCAGAAACTTTGCTTGCCCTACACTATCAATACAATCATCAATCCTAGGTATTGGAAACACATCAGTTCTAGTTATAGCATTGACTTTGCGATAATCTGTACAGAATCTAGTACTTCCATCAGGTTTTGGAACTAGCACACAGGGTGAACTCCATTCGGAGTGGGAGGGTCTGATAATATCACGTTTTAACATGTACTCAACCTCTTTCTCAGCAATCTTTCTCTTTTCAGGATTCATCCGGTATGGATGCTGTTTTATTGGTTTTGCATCACCAACATCTACATCATGAGAGGCTATAGTAACTCTCTTTGGAACATCAGGAAACAAATCCTCATATTTCTTGATCAACCTTTCAAACTGATCTCTCTGTGAGGGTTCTAAGTGCTGGAGTTTTACATCAAGATTTTCCAACACTTCAGTGTTTGACAATTTACATGAAAGAACTTCAGCTTTAATTCTTGGTTCATCATCTTGAAACTCCCCCTCATCTTCACACGTTTCGACCATTGGAGAATCTGAAGTGACAGCTGCAACCCTAGCATTTCTGTCATGATAAGGCTTTATCATGTTAATATGACACAATTGTTTTGGTTTTCTCCTATCTGGAGTCTTCACAATGTAATTGAGATCATTGAGTTTTGTCAGAATTTCATAAGGACCATGAAATCTAGCCTGCAATGGATTGGACTGCAAGGGACACAACACAAGGACCTTTTCTCCTGGTTTAAACTCACGGCTTCTAGCCTTATGATCATACCAAGTTTTCATTTTTCCCTGACTTGATTTCAAGTTCTCTTTTGCTAGGTCACAAGCTGCACGCAATCTTTCCTTGAAGTTGCTAACATAGTCTAACAGACTGATGTGCGGCTCTTCCTCTTGCCATTGTTCACTCAATAATAGCAAAGGTCCTTTCACTTCATGACCAAACACAAGCTCAAATGGACTGAATCCAGTAGACTCCTGCACTGCTTCTCTAGCTGCAAACAACAGCAAATGAACACCTTCATCCCAGTCTTTCTCATGGTCATAACAATAAGTCCTCATCATTGTCTTGAGAGTGGAATGAAACTGCTCTAAGGCACCCCGACTTTCTGGATGATAGGCACTGGAAAGAATCTGCTTTGCACCTAGTTCATACACAACCTGCTGAAACAAACCATAAATGAAATTGCTACCCTGGTCTGACTGAATTTCCCTGGGAAGGCCAAACAACGTGAAGAACTTTATCAAAGCCTTCGAGATTGCAGTTGCCTTGATGTTACGTAGAGGTATGGCTTCGGGGAATCTGGTAGATGCACACATGATTGTCAACAAGTACTGATTTCCAGATCTAGTCTTGGGTAATGGACCAACGCAATCAACAATGACCCTAGAGAATGGCTCCCCAAATGCTGGGATAGGCTGCAATGGAGCTACAGGTGGGTCTAACTGGTGTTTTCCAACTACCTGACAAGTGTGACAGGTTTTGCAGAAGTTGGAAACGTCTTTCCGAAGCCCAGGCCAAAAGAAGTGTTTCATGATCTTATCAACAGTCTTGTTAACACCAAGATGACCTCCTAAAGGTAAACTATGAGCCATTGTTAAGATCTCATTCCTATAGACCTTCGGAACAACAATTTGCTTGACCACTGCCCAATCTGCATTGGCAGGGATATCAGGAGGGCGCCACTTCCGCATCAACACACCATCCTTGAGATAATACCCAACTGGAACTGCGTCTATTTCTTTATCAGGAAGGGCTCTCCTCTTTAGTACACAAATTTCAGGATCATTAGTTTGCTCCTCAATCAACCGCTTTCTGGACGGAGACAAGTCTCCAGACACATCAGAATCACCAGACCCATCCGGCTGGCTGAATAGAGAACTGATAAAAGTATCTGATAAGTCATCAAACGGAGAAACCATAGTAGGCCAATCAGAGTCATGAGGCGAACCACCTGAGTCCTGACTATTCAATGTACTGGACGGCACCACATCATCTTCTTCTTTAGCCTTCTTGGCCATAGCACGAGTCACTGCGCAAGAAGGATACAGAGATGGGTCCTCATCCCCATCTTCAGTGCTCGGCTGTGAAGTAAGATGTACAGGGGGAACTACTTTGCCCCCAGCCAGGTCATTGCCTAGCAACAGAGAAACACCCTTTATAGGTAGACTTGAAATAAGTCCCACCGTTACCTGTCCTGTAACTAAATCTGACTTCAAGAATATAGAGCGCAGGGGTACAGATACAGTCCTCCCCTCAATACCTTGTACAAGTATGAAATCCCCTGAAGCGGTCTCATCACGTAACTCCAAGGAGTCCATCAACAAAAGTGACTGAGAAGCTCCGGTATCCCTTAGGATATATATGTGGACAGGAGTGGTATGCTCATTCAGAGCCACAAATCCCTCTGACTCAAATGGAAGAAATTCCTCCCTCACGAAGTCAGCTGTATCAGGCTTTTTAGCCCCACAAGAAGCAGGCAATTTAGCAGATTGGTTATCTACTACAGGGGTTTCTAACCTTGTTTTCACAAAGGCATTTGGTTTGGTGTCCTTTTCTTTTTCTTTCTTAGCTTTAAGGAACCAACAGTTAGTTGTAACATGACCAGATTTCTTGCAATACTTGCAAACTAGACCACTTTTGTCACTGTCAGGTTTCACACTTTGATCAGACCTGTTACTGGATTTCTGAGCACCATCACCAGATTTGTCTTTGTCTTTGGGTGAGGAATCTTGGGTATCACCATAACCCCTTTTCTGAAATTGGGACCATCTATTATTACTGCTAGACTGAAATTTGGACTTATGTGTGAGAACATATTCATCTGCAAATTTGGCAGCTGATTGCAAATTCAGTGCTTGCTTCTCATTAAGGTAGGTCTTAACATCATCTTTAACACAGTTCTTGAATTCTTCAACTAACACCATCTCTTTTAGTGAGTTGAAATCATCCTTGACCTCCATAGAAGTACACCAGCGCTCAAAGCAAACCTGCTTTTCATTCGCAAATTCAACATAAGTCTGATTTTCAGATTTCTTCAGACCTCTGAATTTCTGTCGGTAAGCCTCTGGAACCAACTCATAAGCTCTCAAAATAACCTTTTTGACAACCTCATAATCAGAGGAATCATCTGCAGACAAAGCCGAATAGGCTTGTTGAGCTTTACCCTTGAGGACAGTTTGCAACATCAGAGGCCATTGTTCCTTTGGCCACTGGCAACTCTTTGCTACCTTTTCAAAACACTGGAAATAGTTGTCAACATCCTTTTCCGAAAATGGAGGCACCAGTTTTACCTCCTGACTGGCACAAAATTTATTTTTAGTTTCAATTTTAATTTTTAGTTGCTCCATTTGGAGTCTTTCTTCTCTATCGAATTTCTCTAATTCAAAATCTCTCTGTCTTGCAAATTTTTCTAACTCAAATTCTCTTTGTTTTTCTTTTTCCTCCCTTTCTATTTTCTCTCCTCTTGCTAATTTTTCTAACTCAAACTGCCTTTGTTTTTCTTTTTCTTCCCTCTCAAATTCTCTTTGCTTTTCTTTTTCCTCCCTTTCTTTTTCTCTTTCCTCCCTTTCAATCTCTAGCATTTTTAATTTAAGTTCCATTTCTATATTTGGATTTTCCACTGGAAACTGTTCCAGATCTCCGGGTGCAAACACATTTTCATCAATGTAATATTCAACTATCTCTCGAGCCAGTCTTGCTTTTCGCATGGCTGGTTTCACCTCTGTCAGCTCTAAATGTCTGCATATTTCCAACAGTTCTGTCTTTTTAAAAGACTTCAAAACCCCTACGGTTGGTGATGCCAAGAAATCATCCATTGCTGTTGTCAATATATATGTATTCAATTAAAAAAAATCAATTATACAATTTGAAATGTTAGATTTTCAATAAATTACTCACAAAATGGTCTATCCCGGACCTTGAGCCCCCAATTTGTTATGGCCCCAATTTGTTATTACATTTATAACACAACAGCAACATCAACAGCAAGGGATAACAGACACAGTTCCAAAAACTCAAACACATTTAATTATTAAACAAAGACAATAACTAACAATAACCTACAGACCAAGATTGAATTATGTACAAAACATAAATATTTACAATCCCTTTTCGTGGGAGTGGCTTGGTGATGTCCTGGATGATGAAAATGCTCAAACACAGGCAAAGAAATCCACAAAAGAAACGTCACAGGTCTTGAACAGAATGGCAGGTCCGGTCATCTTCTTGCAATTTCTCCTACTACTTTACTGTCTCTATTCTTTTCCTTATATACTCTTTTGCAGACCCCACCCACATTTAGACCTCTTTTTTTTTATTTTCTGAGACTTGCCCCAGACATGTCCAGGACATGTCTAAACATGACTCCAGTCTGAGCTTAACAAAAAAAGGTAAATACTGCCATCTAGTGGCCTATATTCACATTACACATTTTCGCCCCAAATTTTGAAAAATCTTTTTTTGTATTTCTATCAATCTTGCAAAAGCATATCTCCATTACATACAGTATTTTATCACGGCACAATCACATGATAACACAAATATGTTATTGTCTTGAAAAAAAGACAAAAACTATAAGATGCACGTAGATCCTTTTTTGTTAAACGTACATAACAGTGCCTGTTTCATGACACCTTGTCCTTTATTGTTCTACGCAAATGCTATGTTGAAGATTGGCCAGCAGATGTCGCCATATTTAATTGTATCAAATACTTCGCAACCTTGAACCATTCAACACAATTGCTTCATAATTGATTCAGTAGTTCAGAAAGGTTCGGATTCTCCATCACTAGATGTTGGTGATGCCAAACCAATGAAACAGCATCCGTACTGGATGAATCCTGAAAATCTTCTTTTTCTGAATCTTCTTTCAGTATCTTGCGTTCTTCCTTCCTCTCTCTTTTACTGTCTTACAAACACATTCTAACAGTTTATTGTTTTTGCTAATTACTAACCCACACTAACCTTGTATATTTGGACTAACTTACTAACAAGCACTCGGGATTGTATAGCTGCACTTACTAATTGACTAATGATCTCTCAGCAGTCGCCCATTTCTATTCTCCGCCTCCTTGCCTATCCCTAATTATCTCTGCTGCTATTTTCTGTGGATTCCATATTTACTTTGCGCTTTCCTTTCTTTTTACTATGCACTTTAGTACCCCTTGACCGGAGCTGTTCTGTTCATAGGTTTGTCTTGTGATCCCTGTCTGCGTTTTGGCTACAGCCAAATTCATGTAATTAGTTTATTCCTCATGTGTCTCTCCCTGATCATTGTCTCCGTTGATTGCACCTGTTCTCCCTGATCATGTGTTCTCCTGGATGTGTATATAAGATGTCTGTTTGGTTCACTTTCTTGTCAGATTGTTCTTCTGTGTAACTTGTGCTACGCTTCTCTCGCCTTGTTTCATTGTGATTTAACTTTCTGACTGGACTGTCCTTGATATCGAGCTTTGCCTATTCCCTGTACTTTTGCCGCATTCTTGTTTTTTGACCTCTTTTGTCTGATTACGATTTTTGTGATTGGTGCCCTGTGTATGACTCTGGATTTCGCCCTTTGGATTCTGATTTTGGATTGATTTTGGTTCATTTCGTGAACCTCAGTCGTGGAGGAAGCCATAATGTTTGATCATGTGGGTCGCCTGGAGCCAATGACAAGATGTCATAGATTCTGAATTTTAAGGCAAGATGAGTGCGCTGATTGGATGGTTGTGATCATGTGACCTAGTGGCCATTATGAAATGGTACGAAAGCGTGCAGTGGGTAGAAGGACTTAACCTACCCACTGCAGATGGAGTGTAGGGGTATTGCTGTTTTGGCGCTAGGAGGGGAAGCTAGGTGCCTCCTTTAGACAGAGGGTTGGGGTTAGGAATGCCACAATGGCTCCCTTGGCTGCTGTATGCAAGCATGTGGACTGTGGGTTCTAGTAGCCTGCAATTGAAGTTTTCGGTTGTTTGCGTGGTGCCATTATACGACCTGCCTACTAACGCCACTGTAGCGGATGGTTTCAGCCTAATAAGTCCTGCGGGTAATAGATGGTACCATTACCCCAGACCCCGGGGGTAAGTCTCGTCAATGTGGGCGAGTTGAATAGACTTTTTAATCTTCATATATGTTTTGTCAATGTATTGTGATTGTGTAATTTATTCTAAACTTGTAGAGCTGGGGGAGGGCTTAAGGGAAGTGGTTTGGGCTGCTGGGAGGGTCTGTAATTTGGTGCCTCTTGTGTGATGGAATGTTGGGTAGGGTAGTCCTTGAATTGCTGAATAACCTTCTGGGAAGTGTGCTGAACTTGTTTATATTGTGTGATACTGTGTCGTGGTGAATGTAGCTGGTTGGCTAAATGCTGTGATTGCCACATATTGGCCCTGGGCCTGTCCCTAGCTTCATCTTATGCCAGCTACTCTGTGCCTTTGCTGTATGAATAAAGATTATTTGTAATCCTTGGGCTTCCTTATTCCTAATGTGGATTGGTATACCGTACGTATTCCGTGTGTAAGTGCTTTACACTCTTGTTGCTGAGACAAGGTTTATTACAGTACTTTTGGGAGTGAGTGCAGTTCTTTAAGTGGGCCGGTACGGAGGACCGGCACTTCTAGATTTTAGCCCCCGTAGTAGACCTACCGGGACTTTTTACGGCGTACTGGGACTTCACACGAGCTCGTAGTACCCTGTCCTGCTCTATTTCTCTCTTAGCGATTCATGATCCTATGACTATACTACAGTACCCATAGTGCACTAGTACGCGCCGCACGCCTGTCTCGAGTGGCATGTCTTTCAAATACTATTTGAGTGAGCCTCGTGATGCATTGGCACTCATTGCGAACGATCAATAGCAAGTCGCAAGCGATGTTGGCTACAGGTCGGACCAAGGACTGTATCGGCCGTTACCATGGTGAAGACGCCGAAAGTTTCCATTTAATGATATCCTCATCGATTGCATCAATACAAAAACACGTAGGTGTGCTTTATAATTACACAGCCAGTCTGTATGACCTCGGTTTTAAA
This sequence comes from Gymnothorax reevesii, assembly GCA_029721435.1. Classification (NCBI taxonomy): domain Eukaryota; kingdom Metazoa; phylum Chordata; class Actinopteri; order Anguilliformes; family Muraenidae; genus Gymnothorax; species Gymnothorax reevesii. The sequence goes on from CM056588.1 coordinate 24,997,783, forward strand.
TATTTCGCCTTCGATTCTGAGGAGTGAAGTTTTTTTTTCTAATTTGGTTATGGAAAGCAGAAGACGCCATTACCCATGAGCCCCCGGTAGCCTTCGTGAATTTCGTCCTGGGCCGTCTCTCAAAGCCTAGGGTGCATACTTTGAAGGCTGCATTTTTAGGGGTCATCACTTACTTCCAGCTACGAAACTGACATTTAGGGTAAGGGACAAGGTTAAATTTAGGGTTAGGTTTTGGGTTAAGGGTTAGAGTTAAGGTAAGGTTAGGGAAACCAGTGACAACTCACTGAAACCAAAGCCGTTTAATGGAGATGAAATTCCGTTGCGTCAGTTCGGCAGATGGAATTACTTGATGACTCCTAAAAATGTAGCCTACGCTTTGAGATGCACCCCTGGATGTCTGAGAGACTCTTTAATTTACCAACCGAAAAAATAATTCTCAAAAGAAGCAGACTTATTCATTGTCGCCGAAACCCCTGCACATGTCAGTCGTGTGAATAATTAACCTGATAATTGTCAGCTGCGTGTTTTGCTTCCATGTAATAATTGATACATTTTTTTTTCCCAATTAGGTATGCACGCATGGTTTACATATTAGGGCAACTATTTAAAGCCCGACCGATGTCAGCAGAAACAAAAGTTCTAGTGAAAGGCTTTCTTTCTGGCTAGCTATCTTTAACTCGTGTTTTATTAAGAGTAGGCTAGCGTGTAGCATAAGCACATGTCCTCAATTTAAACAAAGTGATGTTAAATGTGTGTATTGCACAGCTATAATTCTGAGTTACAATCCCATTTAAAGGGCACCAACGCTATTAGCGCCTTTAGCAGTGTTATATGAAATAGAAAAACTAAGAATTTAATCCATCATTATTTATTCTTTCTATATACTGTACTTGTGAACATGACTGGCCTTCACTACATAATCTACTTTTACTGTTCTCCCCACAGCTCCTCTCCTGTCAACCCTTTTCTAATTGTAATCATCGCACCAAATTAAAAACAAAAGGCACTTTTAAGAGCCAACCTCTATCTCTCGCAACCTCTCTCTCTCTCTACATATATATATATAATTCACATTGTAATGTGAATATAGGCCACTGGATGGCAGTATTTACCTTTTTTTTTTTATTCAGCTCAGACTGGAGCTATGTTTAGACATGTCCTGGACATGTCTGGGGCAAGTCCCCGAAAAGTAAAAAAAAGCGTCTAAATGTGGGTGGGGTCTGCAAAAGAGTATATAAGGAAAAGAATTGAGACAGTAAAGTAGTAGGAGAAATTGCTAGAAGAAGGATATATGTGACCAGACCTTTCATTCTGTTGATGTTTCTTTTGTGGATTTTTGCCTGTGTTTGTGGATTTTTCTCACCCAGGACATCACCAAGCCGCCCCACAAAAAGGGACTGTAAATATTTCTTTTTGTTTTTGTTATAATCAATCTTGGTCTTAGTTGTTAGTTGTTTAGTCATTATTGTCTTTGTTAAAAATTAAATGTGTTTTAGTTGTTAAAACTGTGTCTGTCATCCCTTGCTGTTGCTGTTGTGTTGTAATGTAATAAATTGGGGCCATAACAAATTGGGGGCTCAAGTCCGGCATAGACCATTGTGTGAGTAATTTATCGAAAATCTAACATTTCAAATTGTGAAATTGTGTTTGTGAATTTTCCTAAATATATATTGACAACAGCAATGGATGATTTCTTGGCATCACCAACCGTAGGGGTTTTGAAGTCTTTTTAAAAGACAGAACTGTTGGAAATATGCAGACATTTGGAGCTGACAGAGGTAAAACCAGCCATGCGAAAAGCAAGACTGGCTAGAGATAGTTGAATATTACACTAATGAAAATGTGTTTGCACCAGGAGATCTGGAACAGTTTCCAGTGGAAAATCCAAATATAGAAATGGAACTTAAATTAAAAATGCTAGAGATTGAAAGGGAGGAAAGAGAAAAAGAAAGGAAGGAAAAAGAGAAACAAAGAGAATTTGAGAGGGAGGAAAAAGAAAAACAAAGAGAATTTGAGTTTGAAAAATTTGCAAGACAGAGAGATTTTGAATTAGAGAAATTCGATAGAGAAGAAAGACTCCAAATGGAGCAACTAAAAATAAAAATTCAAACTGAAAATAAATTTCGGGCTAGCCAGGAGGTAAAATTGGTGCCTCCATTTTCGGAAAAGGATGTTGACAACTATTTCCAGTGTTTTGAAAAGGTAGCAAAGAGTTGCCAGTGGCCAAAGGAACACTGGCCTCTGATGTTGCAAACTGTCCTCAAGGGTAAAGCTCAACAAGCCTATTCGGCTTTGTCTGCAGATGATTCCTCTGATTATGAGATTGTCAAAAAGGTTATTTTGAGAGCTTATGAGTTGGTTCCAGAGGCTTACCGACAGAAATTCAGAGGTTTGAAGAAATCTGAAAATCAGACTTATGTGGAATTTGCTAATGAGAAGAAGGTTTGCTTTGAGCGCTGGTGTACTTCTATGGAGGTCAAGGATGATTTCAACTCACTAAAAGAGATGGTGTTAGTTGAAGAATTCAAGAACTGTGTTAAAGATGATGTTAAGACCTACCTTAATGAGAAGCAAGCACTGAATTTGCAATCAGCTGCCAAATTTGCAGATGAATATGTTCTCACACATAAGTCCAAATTTCAGTCTAGCAGTAATAATAGATGGTCCCAATTTCAGAAAAAGGGTTATGGTGATACCCAAGATTCCTCACCCAAAGACAAAGACAAATCTGGTGATGGTGCTCAGAAATCCAGTAACAGGTCTGATCAAAGTGGGAAAGCTGACAGTGACAAAAGTGGTCTAGTTTGCAGTTATTGCAAGAAATCTGGTCATATTACAACTACCTGTTGGTTCCTTAAAGCTAAGAAAGAAAAAGAAAAGGATACCAAACCAAATGCCTTTGTGAAAACAAGGTTAGAAACCCCTGTAGTAGATAATCGATCTGCTAAATTGCCTGCTTCTTGTGGGGCTAAAAAGCCTGATACAGCTGACTTCGTGAGGGAGGAATTTCTTCCATTTGTGTCAGAGGGATTTGTGGCTCTGAACGAGCATACTACTCCTGTCCCCATATATATCCTGAGGGATACCGGAGCTTCTCAGTCACTTTTGTTGATGGACTCTTTGGAGTTACGTGATGAGACCGCTTCAGGGGATTTCATACTTGTACAAGGCATTGAAGGGAGGACTGTATCTGTACCCCTGCGCTCTATATTCTTTAAGTCAGATTTAGTTACAGGACAGGTAAAGGTGGGACTTATGTCAAGTCTACCTATAAAGGGTGTTTCTCTGTTGCTAGGCAATGACCTGGCTGGGGGCAAAGTAGTTCCCCCTGTACATCTTACTTCACAGCCGAGCACTGAAGATGGGGATGAGGACCCATCTCTGTATCCTTCTTGCGCAGTGACTCGTGCTATGGCCATGAAGGCTAAAGAAGATGATGTAGTGCCGTCCAGTACATTGAATAGTCAGGACTCAGGTGGTTCGCCTCATGACTCTGATTGGCCTGCTATGGTTTCTCCGTTTGAGAACTTATCAGACACTTTTATCAGTTCATTGTTCAGCCAGCCAGATGGGTTTGGTGATTCTGATGTGTCTGGAGACTTGTCTCTGTCCAGAAAGCGGTTGATTGAGGAGCAAACTAATGATCCTGCAATTTGTGCACTAAAGAGGAGAGCCCTTCCTGATAAAGAAATAGACACAGTTCCAGTTGGGTATTATCTCAAGGATGGTGTGTTGATGCAGAAGTGGCGCCCTCCTGATATCCCTGCCAATGCAGATTGGGCAGTGGTCAAGCAAATTGTTGTTCCGAAAGTCTACAGGAATGAGATCTTAACAATGGCTCATAGTTTACCTTTAGGAGGTCATCTTGGTGTTAACAAGACTGTTGATAAGATCATGAAACACTTCTTTTGGCCTGGGCTTCGGAAAGACGTTTCCAACTTTTGCAAAACCTGTCACACTTGTCAGGTAGTTGGAAAACACCAGTTAGACCCACCTGCAGCTCCATTGCAGCCTATCCCAGCATTTGGGGAGCCATTCTCTAAGGTCATTGTTGATTGTGTTGGTCCATTACCCAAGACTAGATCTGGAAATCAGTACTTGTTGACAATCATGTGTGCATCTACCAGATTCCCCGAAGCCATACCTCTACGTAACATCAAGGCAACTGCAATCTCAAAGGCTTTGATTAAGTTCTTCACGTTGTTTGGCCTTCCCAGGGAAATTCAGTCAGACTAAGGTAGCAATTTCACTTCTGGATTGTTTCAGCAGGTTGTGTATGAACTAGGTGCAAAGCAGATTCTTTCTAGTGCCTATCATCCAGAAAGTCAGGGTGCCTTAGAGCGGTTTCATTCCACTCTCAAGACAATGATGAGGACTTATTGTTATGACCATGAGAAAGACTGGGATGAAGGTGTTCATTTGCTGTTGTTTGCAGCTAGAGAAGCAGTGCAGGAGTCTACTGGATTCAGTCCATTTGAGCTAGTATTTGGTCATGAAGTGAGAGGACCTTTGCTATTATTGAGTGAACAATGGCAAGAGGAAGAGCCGCACGTTAGCCTGTTAGACTATGTTAGCAAGTTCAAGGAAAGATTGCGTGCAGCTTGTGACCTAGCCAAAGAGAACTTGAAATCAAGTCAGGGAAAAATGAAAACTTGGTATGATCATAAGGCTAGAAGCCGTGAGTTTAAACCAGGAGACAAGGTCCTTGTGTTGTTTCCCTTGCAGTCCAATCCATTGCAGGCTAGATTTCATGGTCCTTATGAAATTCTGACAAAACTCAATGATCTCAATTACATTGTGAAGACTCCAGATAGGAGAAAACCAAAACAATTGTGTCACATTAACATGCTGAAGCCTTATCATGACAGAAATGCTAGGGTTGCAGCTGTCACTTCAGATTCTCCTATGGCCGAAACGTGTGAAGATGAGGGGGAGTTTCAAGATGATGAACCTAGAATTAAAGCTGAAGTTCTTTCATGTAAATTGTCAAATTCTGCAGTGTTGCAAAATCTTGATGTTAAACTCCAGCACTTAGAACCCTCACAGAGAGATCAGTTTGAGAGGTTGATCAAGAAATATGAGGATCTGTTTCCTGATGTTCCAAAAAGAGTTTCTATAGCCTCTCATGATGTAGATGTTGGTGATGCCAAACCAATAAAACAGCATCCGTACCGGATGAATCCTGAAAAGAGAAGGATTGCTGAGAAAGAGGTTGAGTACATGTTAGAACATGATATTATGAGACCCTCCAACTCAGATTGGAGTTCACCCTGTGTGCTAGTTCCAAAACCTGATGGAAGTACTAGATTATGTACAGATTATCGCAAAGTCAATGCTGTAACTAGAACTGATGTGTTTCCAATACCTAGGATTGATGATTGTATTGATAGAGTAGGGCAAGCAAAGTTTCTGACTAAGATTGATTTATTGAAGGGTTATTCGTGTGTGCCTTTTACTGAGAGGGCCAAGAGCATCTCTGCTTTTGCCACACCATCTGGGTTGTACCAGTATGAAGTCCTACCCTTTGGCATGAAAAATGCCCCAGCCACGTTCCAAAGGATGATACAGTCTACAAGCGCCGGATTGCCACACACGAGTGCATCCATCGATGACCTGATCACATGGAGTGACTCCTGGGAAGAACATCTAAAAGATGTCGAGACGTTGTTCCAGCGCCTGAGCCAGGCTAATCTGACTGTTAACCTGAACAAGAGTGACTTTGGTTGTGCTCCTGTCACCTATCTTGGCTACGTGATAGGCCAGGGTAAGGTGGCACCCATAAATGCTAAAGTCCAAGCCATCATGGATTTTCCAGTTCCTGACAACAAAAAAGCTTTGCGCCGCTTCCTTGGAATGATCGGGTACTACCGCAAGTTCTGCAAGAACTTTGCTGAGATTGCTCTCAGTCTAACTAACCAACTGAAGAAAGGCGTAAAGTTCACTTGGGATGATGCATGCCAGAGAGCCTTCGATCGCCTGAAGTCTCTGCTGTGTCACTTCCCCGTGCTCAAATCTCCTGACTTCAACAAACCGTTCTCCATCGCGGTCGATGCTAGTGACCAAGCTTGTGGATCTGTGCTCCTACAGAGAAGTGACTCTGATGACATTGAGCATCCCGTGGCATACTTCTCCAGGAAGTTCAATCGCCACCAAAGGAACTATTCCACAATAGAGAAGGAGCTGTTGGCTCTGGTTCTTTCTTTACAACACTTTGAGGTTTATGTTTGTACGGGGCAAAAGCCAATGGTTGTATACACAGACCACAATCCGTTCATGTTTTTGAGTAAGATGAAAAACAAGAATCGGAGATTGTTGAATTGGAGTTTGATTTTACAGGAGTTTGACTTGGAAATTAAGCATGTGAAGGGTACAGACAATGTAATTGCTGATTGCTTATCCCGTGTTTGAATATGTATTTATATATCGTGTTTATTTGAATATTGTATGATATGTATGTATAGACAAGTGTTCACTTAACCATTTTGTATTGAAAAGAAAAATTTTGCCTTTATGAGTCAAAATTTTTCCCTTTTGGAATGGAGGTGTAATGTGAATATAGGCCACTGGATGGCAGTATTTACCTTTTTTTTTATTCAGCTCAGACTGGAGCTATGTTGAGACGTGTCCTGGACATGTCTGGGGCAAGTCCCCGAAAAGTAAAAAAAAGAGGTCTAAATGTGGGTGGGGTCTGCAAAAGAGTATATAAGGAAGAGAATTGAGACAGTGAAGTAGTAGGAGAAATTGCAAGAAGAAGGATACATGTGACCAGACCTTTCATTCTGTTCAAGACCTGTGATGTTTCTTTTGTGGATTTTTGCCTGTGTTTGTGGATTTTTCTCACCCAGGACATCACCAAGCCGCCCCACAAAAAGGGACTGTAAATATTTCTTTTTGTTTTTGTTATAATCAATCTTGGTCTTAGTTGTTAGTTGTTTGGTCATTATTGTCTTTGTTAAAAATTAAATGTGTTTTAGTTGTTAAAACTGTGTCTGTCATCCCTTGCTGTTGCTGTTGTGTTGTAATGTAATAACAAATTGGGGCCATAACAACATGTTTTGTATTCAGAATATATATTTTTACCTTCTGACCGCCGTCTCAGAATGCCGAGAATAAGAACAAACAGAGCCCGCCAATCATTTTTACCCCAAAGTATACGCCTTTTTAATAACCATCATTAGCATCTGAATGTTTTCTGTTTTTATGTTGTATATAATGTGTTGTATCTGTGTTTTTTAACTTTTAACTTGTTTTATCTATCTGTGTCTTTCTGTTTGTTGTCTGTCTGTAATAATGCTAGGGGGGTCTACAAAAAAGACTTGTCCCTTTTGTCAGGGCATTTTATATTGTGCACAGAAGGTCTGTACCCATTGTAAAATGGAGCAGCCTCTGCAGCAGCGCCTCAAGAAAAAGCTTCAGAGGTTTGATGCGAAGTGCCAGGCATGGGTGGTTGGTCGTAAGAAGAACCACAACATTGCATCCATCAAGGATGAAGCAATTGTCCTGGTATCTACACATTTTTATATGACATTAAGCTGTCAAGGTAATCTAGGCAATAAATTCAGTGATATATTTTGTGATGAAGTGAGTATGCAACTAGAAAGCGATTCTGACCTTTTTGCCAATATTATAGGCCAAAAAGTTTAATTACTACATTTTGAATTATTTTATTTCCTTGTGCTGTCCGTGTCACCAAAATAATTTGTAAAGTATAATTTAAAAAAGCATACATTAATCAGTATCATTTCTGAAATATGATTATTTTTATTCATTTATTTCGTACTCATGGTAATGTAATGTGAATATAGGCCACTGGATGGCAGTATTTACCTTTTTTTTATTCAGCTCAGACTGGAGCTATGTTTAGACATGTCCTGGACATGTCTGGGGCAAGTCCCCGAAAATTAAAAAAAAGAGGTCTAAATGTGGGTGGGGTCTGCAAAAGAGTATATAAGGAAAAGACCTGGGACAGTAAAGTCGTAGGAGAAATTGCAAGAAGAAGGATACGTGTGACCAGACCTGTCCTTTCTGTTCAGGACCTGTTAAGTTTCTTTTGTGGATTTTTCTCACCCAGGACATCACCAAGCTGCCCCACAAAAAGGACTGTTAATAATTCTTTTTGTTTTTGTTATAATTCAATCTTGGTCATTAGTTGTAAGTTAGTTGTTATTGTCTTTGTCTGTTGATTAAATGTGTTCAAGTTTTTAAAACAGTTTGTGTCATCCCTTGCTGTTGCTGTTGCTGTTTGTGTTGTAAATGTAATAACAAATTGGGGCCATAACAAATTGGGGGCTCAAGGTCCGGGATAGACCATTTTGTGAGTAATTTATTGAAAATCTAACATTTCAAATTGTAAAATTGATTTTTTTTAAATTGAATACATAATATTGACAACAGCAATGGATGATTTCTTGGCATCACCAACCGTAGGGGTTTTGAAGTCTTTTAAAAAGACAGAACTGCTAGAAATTTGCAGACATTTAGAGCTGACAGAGGTAAAACCAGCCATGCGAAAAGCAAGACTGGCTAGAGAGATAGTTGAATATTACATTGATGAAAATGTGTTTGCACCAGGAGATCTGGAACAGTTTCCAGTGGAAAATCCAAATATAGAAATGGAACTTAAATGAAAAATGCTAGAGATTGAAAGGGAAGAAAAAGAAAAACAAAGGCAGTTTGAGTTGGAAAAATTAGCTTGAGAAGAGAAGAAAGAAAGGGAAGAAAAAGAAAAACAAAGAGAATTTGAGTTAGAAAAATTTGCAAGACAGAGAGATTTTGAATTAGAGAAATTCGACAGAGAAGAAAGACTCCAAATGGAGCAACTAAAAATTAAAATTGAAACTAAAAATAAATTTTGTGCCAGTCAGGAGGTAAAACTGGTGCCTCCATTTTCGGAAAAGGATGTTGTCAACTATTTCCAGTGTTTTGAAAAGGTAGCAAAGAGTTGCCAGTGGCCAAAGGAACACTGGCCTCTGATGTCGCAAACTGTCCTCAAGGGTAAAGCTCAACAAGCCTATTCGGCTTTGTCTGCAGATGATTCCTCTGATTATGAGGTTGTCAAAAAGGTTATTTTGAGAGCTTATGAGTTGGTTCCAGAGGCTTACCGACAGAAATTCAGAGGTCTGAAGAAATCTGAAAATCAGACTTATGTTGAATTTGCTAATGAAAAGCAGGTTTGCTTTGAGCGCTGGTGTACTTCTATGGAGGTCAAGGATGATTTCAACTCACTAAAAGAGATGGTGTTAGTTGAAGAATTCAAGAACTGTGTTAAAGATGATGTTAAGACCTACCTTAATGAGAAGCAAGCACTGAATTTGCAATCAGCTGCCAAATTTGCAGATGAATATGTTCTCACACATAAGTCCAAATTTCAGTCTAGCAGTAATAATAGATGGTCCCAATTTCAGAAAAAGGGTTATGGTGATACCCAAGATTCCTCACCCAAAGACAAAGACAAATCTGGTGATGGTGCTCAGAAATCCAGTAACAGGTCTGATCAAAGTGTGAAAGCTGACAGTGACAAAAGTGGTCTAGTTTGCAAGTATTGCAAGAAATCTGGTCATGTTACAACTAACTGTTGGTTCCTTAAAGCTAAGAAAGAAAAAGAAAAGGACACCAAACCAAATGCCTTTGTGAAAACAAGGTTAGAAACCCCTGTAGTAGATAACCGATCTGCTAAATTGCCTGCCTCTTGTGGGGCTAAAAAGCCTGATACAGCTGACTTCGTGAGGGAGGAATTTCTTCCATTTGTGTCAGAGGGATTTGTGGCTCTGAATGAGCATACTACTCCTGTCCCCATATATATCCTAAGGGATACCGGAGCTTCTCATTCACTTTTGTTGATGGACTCCTTGGAGTTACGTGATGAGACTGCTTCAGGGGATTTCATACTTGTACAAGGTATTGAAGGGAGGACTGTATCTGTACCCCTGCGCTCTATATTCTTGAAGTCAGATTTAGTTACAGGACAGGTAAAGGTGGGACTTATGTCAAGTCTACCTATAAAGGGTGTTTCTCTGTTGCTAGGCAATGACCTGGCTGGGGGCAAAGTAGTTCCCCCTGTACATCTTACTTCACAGCCGAGCACTGAAGATGGGGATGAGGACCCATCTCTGTATCCTTCTTGCGCAGTGACTCGTGCTATGGCCAAGAAGGCTAAAGAAGAAGATGTTGTGGTGCCGTCCAGCACATTGAATAGTCAGGACTCAGGTGGTTTGCCTCATGACTCTGATTAGCCTACTATGGTTTCTCCGTTTGAGGACTTATCAGATACTTTTATCAGTTCTCTATTCAGCCGGCCGGATGGGTCTGGTGATTTTGATGTGTCTGGAGACTTGTCTCTGTCCAGAAAGCGGTTGATTGAGGAGCAAACTAATGATCCTGAAATTTGTGTACTAAAGAGGAGAGCCCTTCCTGATAAAAAATAGATGCAGTTCCTGTTGGGTATTATCTCAAGGATGGTGTGTTGATGCGGAAGTGGCGCCCTCCTGATATCCCTGCCAATGCAGATTGGGCAGTGGTCAGGCAAATTGTTGTTCCGAAGGTCTATAGGAATGAGATCTTAACAATGGCTCATAGTTTACCTTTAGGAGGTCATCTTGGTGTTAACAAGACTATTGATAAGATCATGAAACACTTCTTTTGGCCTTGGCTTCGGAAAGACGTTTCCAACTTTTGCAAAACCTGTCACACTTGTCAGGTAGTTGGAAAACACCAGTTAGACCCACCTGTAGCTCCATTGCAGCCTATCCCAGCATTTGGGGAGCCATTCTCGAGGGTCATTGTTGATTGCGTTGGTCCATTACCCAAGACTAGATCTGGAAATCAGTACTTGTTGACAATCATGTGTGCATCTACCAGATTCCCCGAAGCCATACCTCGACGTAACATCAAGGCAACTGCAATCTCAAAGGCTTTGATAAAGTTCTTCACGTTGTTTGGCCTTCCCAGGGAAATTCAGTCAGACCAAGGTAGCAATTTCACTTCCGGATTGTTTCAGCAGGTTGTGTATAGACTAGGTGCAAAGCAGATTCTTTCTAGTGCCTATCATCCAGAAAGTCAGGGTGCCTTAGAGCGGTTTCATTCCACTCTCAAGACAATGATGAGGACTTATTGTTATGACCATAAGAAAGACTGGGATGAAGGGGTTCATTTGCTGTTGTTTGCAGCTAGAGAAGCAGTGCAGGAGTCTACTGGATTCAGTCCATTTGAGCTAGTGTTTGGTCATGAAGTGAGAGGACCTTTGCTATTATTGAGTGAACAATGGCAAGAGAAAGAGCCGCATATCAGTCTGTTAGACTATGTTAGCAAGTTCAAGGAAAGATTGCGTGCAGCTTGTGACCTTGCCAAAGAGAACTTGAAATCAAGTCAGGGAAAAATGAAAACTTGGTATGATCATAAGGCTTGAAGCCGTGAGTTTAAACCAGGAGAAAAGGTCCTTGTGTTGTTTCCCTTGCAGTCCAATCCATTGCAGGCTAGATTTCATGGTCCTTATGAAATTCTGACAAAACTCAATGATCTCAATTACATTGTGAAGACTCCAGATAGCAGAAAACCAAAACAATTGTGTCATATTAACATGCTAAAGCCTTATCATGACAGAAATGCTAGGGTTGCAGCTGTCACTTCAGATTCTCCAATGGTCGAAACGTGTGAAGATGAGGGTGAGTTTCAAGATGATGAACCAAGAATTAAAGCTGAAGTTCTTTCATGTAAATTGTCAAACACTGAAGTGTTGCAAAATCTTGTTGTAAAACTCTTGATGTAAAGCACTTAGAACCCTCACAGAGAGATCAGTTTGGAAGGTTGATCAAGAAATATGAGGATTTGTTTCCTGATGTTCCAAAAAGAGTTTCTATAGCCGCTCATGATGTAGATGCTGGTGTTGCCAAACCAATAAAGCAGCATCCGTACCGGATGAATCCTGAAAAGAGAAAGATTGCTGAGAAAGAGGTTGAGTACATGTTAGAACATGATATTATCAGACCCTCCAACTCAGATTGGAGTTCACCCTGTGTGCTAGTTCCAAAACCTGATGGAAGTACTAGATTCTGTACAGATTATCGCAAAGTCAATGCTGTAACTAGAACTGATGTGTTTCCAATACCTAGGATTGATGATTGTATTGATAGAGTAGGGTAAGCAAAGCTTCTGACCAAGATTGATTTATTGAAGGGTTATTGGTGTGTGCCTTTAACTGAGAGGGCCAAGAGCATCTCTGCTTTTGCCACACCATCTGGATTGTACCAGTATGAAGTCCTACCCTTTGGCATGAAAAATGCCCCAGCCACGTTCCAAAGGATGATACAGTCTACAATCGCCGGATTGCCACACACCGGTGCGTACATCGATGACCTGATCACATGGAGTGACTCCTGGGAGGAACATCTAGGAGATGTAGAGACGTTGTTCCAGCGCCTGACCCAGGCTAACCTGACTGTTAACCTGAACAAGAGTGACTTTGGTTGTGCTACTGTCACCTATCTTGGCTACGTCATAGGCCAGGGTAAGGTGGCACCCATAAATGCTAAAGTCCAAGCCATCATGGACTTTCCAGTTCCTCAGTCTAACTAACCAACTGAAGAAAGGCGTAAAGTTCACTTGGGATGATGCATGCCAGAGAGCCTTCGATCACCTGAAGTCTCTGCTGTGTCACTTCCCCGTGCTCAAATCTCCTGACTTCAACAAACCGTTCTCCATCGCGGTCGATGCTAGCGACCAAGCTTGTGGATCTGTGCTCCTACAGAGAAGTGACTCTGATGACATTGAGCATCCCGTGGCATACTTCTCCAGGAAGTTCAATCGCCACCAAAGGAACTATTCCACAATAGAGAAGGAACTGTTGGCTCTGGTCCTTTCTTTACAACACTTTGAGGTTTATGTTTGTACAGGACAAAAGCCAATGATTGTGTACACTGACCACAATCCGTTACTGTTTTTGAGTAAGATGAAAAACAAGAATCGGAGATTGTTGAATTGGAGTTTGATTTTACAGGAGTTTGACTTGGAAATTAAGCATGTGAAGGGTACAGACAATGTAATTGCTGATTGCTTATCCCGTGTTTGAATGTGTATATCATGTGTTTGAATATTGTATGATATGTATATATAGACAAGTGTTCACTTAACCATTTTGTATTGAAAAGAAAAATTTTGCCTTTATGAGTCAAAATTTTTCCCATTTGGAATGGAGGTGTAATGTGAATATAGGCCACTAGATGGCAGTATTTACCTTTTTTTTGTTAAGCTCAGACTGGAGTCATGTTTAGACATGTCCTGGACATGTCTGGGGCAAGTCTCAGAAAATTAAAAAAAAAAGAGGTCTAAATGTGGGTGGGGTCTGCAAAAGAGTATATAAGGAAAAGAATTGAGACAGTAAAGTAGTAGGAGAAATTGCAAGAAGATGACCAGACCTGCCATTCTGTTCAAGACCTGTGACGTTTCTTTTGTGGATTTCTTTGCCTGTGTTTGAGCATTTTCATTATCCAGGACATCACCAAGCCACCCCACAAAAAGGGACTGTAAATATTTCTTTTTTTTTTCCTAATCAATCTTGGTCTTTAGGTTCATTAGTTGTTAGTTAGTTGTTATTGTCTTTGTCTGTTAAATTAAATGTGTTTAAGTTTTAAAAACTGCGTGTCATCCCTTGCTGTTGCTGTTGTGTTGTTTTAAATGTAATAACAAATTGGGGCCATAACACGCTCCAATAAGTATTTGTACACTACTTGAAAATTCGACTACGTAACAGCTTTTGTATATTCGGCTAAATGCTTGCTATTGTGTGTAAAAGTGACTACAATATTTGATAATCAATATGTTTTAAACAAATATTTAATGTCAAAATGGCATATTTGGTCAGAAAGGCGATTATCTGACCCAATAAGTATCTATACAGTTCCATTAGTGAGTCACAAAACTTATAATACTCACCTAAAATTGATTCAAGATGTTTACAGGACATGGTTCACTCACTTGGTCTGATTTGGTCAAGCGTGACCATATTGGACACTCCCTCTGTACACAGACTGGCCTATGTAAATGGCCTGACCATGCCCATAATGTATTCCTGTGATATATGGCTAAGACGGGCGAGATACCCCGTCGAATGCGGGAGCAAATCATTCAGCTACATGAAGAAGGCCAAAGCACCAGAAAAATTTGAACTCGGCTATCGTTTCGCCACACGACCGTGCAGTACATCATCAAGAAGTACAAACAGTCTGAACGCATAGCCAATGCTGCCAGGAAAGGACGTCCCAGGAAGACCAGCCAGCGCACTGACCGGTACATCTCCCTGCTGGTACAGAGGGGTAGAGAGTCCTCGGCCTCCAGTCTTGCCACCAAAATGGAGGAAGCAACTGGAAGCCATGTTTGTGCCCAGGCCATCCGTAACCGGCTCCATGAAGTACAGTAGTGTACAAATACTTATTGGCGCCACTGCATATTTCATACAGAATTGTTCATAAGTTAAGAAATTGCCAGTCGTGTCCATCAAGTCAACTATAGATCATATATTCCTCTCATACCCATCTTCAAAAAATAAGGATTTACAGTGGCTAAAAAACAACAATCGAAAACGATCATGAAACACGTACATTGCTTTCAATCCCCAAATTAAAAAAGCGCAAGAGGTCCAGAGTCATGATCGCTTTCCGTGTTAGTAGTTGTGAAATCCACCGCTACGCTGGTGAAACTGAAACTGCCATGCACATGGACTTCAATTACGCGTAAGAATCTCATTACTTGACGCGCTGTTTGAACAAATCTCGAAAAACTTGAGACCTAGCCGTAAGCGCGAGAATGCGAAGAAAGTTGGCAGCCTTGCGATTTGGCTATTTATTTTTAAAACCATTCAGCTTAGCTCTCTGAATAGTCTGCCCGGTTGGGCTTTCGTGTTAGTAGCCTATGCATCGAGCCCCAGTGCATCATCCCACCTTGCCAAAATGAAAACGCATGTCTCGTCATTTGCAAATGCCAATAGGTCACCTATATCCCTGCCAGTGATAACCCAATTTAAGTCATTTTCTGGTGATGGACATTTTACACAAGGTCATTCTACATCATGTAAGGAATATTCCGCGAAAAAAAATCTAACTGATATCTCTAATATTGACTGGGTGAAGTCATTTTAGAGTTTTGGAATGACATGTCCTGAAACTAGGCTGGTAAGCTTGACAAGACGTTAATCTACAAATGCAAACGCTTCATTTCTAAAATTTCCGTGGTGAAACGACGCAATCCGTGGAGAAATCCGCACTCCGTTTAAATCGCAGCCGTAACTTCGACTAACCTGCTTTACGATGGTGCGCATTGTCGACAACGTCCATTTTCAATGGTTTTTTATTTATGGATGCTGATAGCAACAGCTTGTACAATTTATTAGAGTGGAAAAACAACATCGTACAAAATTAAAGTTGCAATCATAAGCACAAGATTCAACATGATAACAGGCGTTAAATTCAAAATTTCAATTCTTTAAATGACACACATTTCTGTGACCATTCCAAGTGAAGACAAAGAAACTCCCGTTCTTGTTGCAAATCTTCAACTTGCCAATGAGCAAAAAACAATAAAAACAACAAAGTAAATACAAATAAAAACTAACGCTATTGGGTTTCATTAATTCACATCAAATGTCATTCATATTTACAACATTCAACTCCTGTCTTCACTTCAAGAAGGCCATTTCTGGAATCTTCCCTGCAGCCTTGAGCTGAGAGAAGATATGCGCGGCCCTGTTGAAATCCCAGGCATTGTCCTGAAGACACTTTTGCGACCACTCCGGGTTCATCCCAGATTTCTGCGAGAAAGCAGCGAGCATTTCCTGCTGCGGAGCGGTTAGCGTGGGCACGGGGCTGCTGGAGGGCGTCGGGGCAGGGGCGGCGAAGGCTCGCCGGATCTCCTCTGTCGTGGCATTCCTCAAAGTCAGTTCGTCGTTCACAACACACAAACCAGCATTTGCGGCCGGCACTGTTATGAAGACCCGAGAGAACGCTCTGACTGAATCTCTAGATTTACCATCCACTTCTTTAAACACCCCACTGACTGTGAATGATAGTAATGTGTTCGTGAACATGTTGACATCGACGTTAAAGGAAGCAGTGTCATGCTGGGTCTTGGGCAGCTCGTTTAAGAAGGTAACCACGTTCAAGCGCCTGTGCTTCAAAAGGAGGAATCGTGTGGTGGGATTCTTAAGATTCTTGATGTTGCGGTTGTCCTTGTAATAATCTCCCAGACTGCTCCTCGAGGGGTTCTGCCCAGAGAAAGCTGTGCTGAGGGAAAACACAGCCCCGTCATGGTAGCCGTCCAACAGAGGCTGTCTGTCACCCGAGTCATAAACCATGTAGTATTGTTGTAGGAACCGCGATATGAGAGTCTTGATTTCGTCCGAGGCGAAGTAGCTTCCCTTGCAGAGGGGCAGAGTTGTGGAGTTTGACTCCAGGTCAAATCCTATGGGAGCAGGGAGATCAAATCCATCCAGCTTGAGTAACCGTGGAAACCGTTTTTGGATCGCGCTGATGTAGGCGGCCCGGTCCTTGAAGTGATCGCACAGCGGGTTTCCGGTCAGCCACAGTTAGAAAGAAGTTCCCAAACCGAATGACACCCAAACTATCAGGCGTTCATCCGCCGGAGGTAAACTAAAAGCAGATTGAAAAAATAATACGCCAGGCTTGTGGAAAGCAACTTCCGTGTAAATGAAGGGTAAATAAATTAATTCACTTTAATATGTATGATGATAGAAATTAATTTTTGAACTTTATTTCGAAACTCCATAATGTAACCTATCATTTACAGCCATAAACTCATATCTCATATTTTTGTCACTTTTTATCACAGGGACTACTTGACGATCTTTATCTCAAAATTAGATCAGGCGAGTTTTGCCGTGTTTTCACGGGCGGGGTCACAAATATTTAATGCTTTTTTCCTTTGTCACAGTATCACACCGTTCCCCAAAATAAGGGATATTTTCTTTGAAATTAAAAAAAAAAATTAAATAGTCCTTATTATTTTTTTCGAAGCGGCAGGGAGCCACTGAAGTGCCGCGTCCCCACAGCTGCGGGTTTCCGACCCCTGCCGTGGACCGTGGATGACAATTAGCTCGTTTGCTCGAATCTTTGTGTGGGCGGTTACACTCCAGAGTGGGTGAGAACCGGCGAGAATATGAATATTCAGTTTGCGGTGTTTCGTAACTGTGATGGGTGTTGAGTATTAGACGCAAAATGCAGAGGCCAGAACTAAACAGTGACGTGCAGTCGGAGGTCAGTTTGGTGAGGCAGAAACCTTCCCTTTGCTTGATTCGCAATCAGACGATTAACTAATTTAGAAAGACTACTCGGCAGAATGACGGGCCATTTTAAGTTTCCGCGGCGTTATTTATCAGTTGGCTACATGGAACTTGAAATGCTCACGAAACTGCAGATTTGCGAGTACTTGCTTACAGGAAGCCAGAGACGTGCGGTGAGATGTGGCAGTGACCCAAACTTTTATCACAGGATTTTGTGAACCTTTCCCACGTACTGTTCCTGATTGACAATGAAAACAAGACCAAGCCTTATGGAAGCCTGGTGCTGATAGAGGAGAGGATAACTTAATTCACGTATACGCTGCAGTTCGAGACTGCAAGGATGGAAATCTGAATAATCAATTAGGAAAAAGTCTCGGCTCGGCAATTCTGTTTTTAAACATTTTGTTGATCGGATTACGAAAGAAGACTGAAAACAAACGCCCGCTTTTTGTTTGGGTGTAAAACCGAGTATTTAAAGGAGAATACATTATAGGCTATTGATTAAGCATTGAACTCTGCATAAGTCGTTGCATCTGCATCTGCGTTAATATTTGTTTATGACATTGCTTCGGCTTCCTGGAAGCTAGTACGCGCAAATCTGCCGTTGAGCATTTCAGGTTCGATGTACTAACGCCGCGGGAACTAAAACTGGCCCGTCATTCTGCCGAATAGTCTTACTAAACTAGATAATCGTCTGATTGCTGATCAAGCAAAGGGGAGGTTTTTGCCTCACCAAACCAACCTCCACCGCACGTCACTGGAACTAAAAGGCAAAAAACAGCTGTGAACGGGGAGACTCAAACAGAATAAAAATGCGAGACTCGCGCTACCAACGGACCTGAAAGTCGTCCGGGGTAGAAGCAGGCGAGACCGAAGGGACAAAAAGTAAAGGGAAAATAAAACAAAGTCTCCCTTTCTCACTACCACTAACCCTAAAATATGCAACTAACGTCCCTAACAATTCTCTGTCGAGAGACCTTACCGACTAAAACGCAAAAGTAACACTGACACTCAAGCAACGGAAGCGAGGCGGAACTGGAGCATTTAGAGTCCGGGCAACGTTCCCAATTAATGCCAGCTGGCCCAGGAATCCGACTGTGAGCAAAACGATATTGTCCCGGACGAGAGCAGCAAAGAAAGCTCTCAACGCCTCCGAACCATGACAGTAACACTGCAACACGTTTTTTATTGGCGTAAATTCTCCGCATATTTCCTATTGTAACCCCTTTAATATTTCCTGGAGGGACTGCTAATTGGAGTAGCCCCAATTTTAATGCATTCGTTTTGTTAAGCCCGGTACTGTCTTGATTGGGAATGAATCCAGGGGGAACTAAAAAAAAGTGATGAACTCACCCACCCTGTACAAAACGTGGGCGGGGGAGGGGATTATGTTTTATGGTATTCATTCCACAGAGATATATATTTCTTATATCTCTGTGATTCATTCACTGGAAGGCGATCAGAAGGTGGGTGACCTTAAGACAGTGCGGTTCTCCGGATGAACTGACGGCTCGGGTTTACATATCGTTGCTGGAAAAGCTGCAATTTAGCTTCTCGGTTTATTGAGAAAGTGCATGTATAACAGTATCCCGTGATAAAAGTAGACTGTGCCCAAGAAGGACGGACAGTGCCATCTATATTCGGGCGAAGGGTAATCGCGCCAACTTTTAGCCTGTGATCTATCCAGGCCTTGTCCAGACCTGCATGCTAAAAGTGAGGTGGTTGCGCAGCTACAAGTTTAGGTTCCAGTAAGAAAACAGCGTTTTGCTCATGCTCCGCTCGAAGGGACGATTTGTGTTTTCTTGGAACTGATTTTGATGTTTTTCACGGAAGAAGGATACCAGCTACGAATTCGGAACATTGGTTTCCATCACCACGGACGCAGCGATTCGTGAATAAAGAAAAAAAAGGGAGCCAAACTAACTTTGAAGCAAGCGGAGCTCATTCTTCTTGCCTAAACAAAAGAGATCACTGACATTTGAAGGAATTGTTGCCGGTGGCGAAGCGTTTTAACCGGAGTGACTGGGGGTTGCTAGCGCTAGCCAAAACCGAGAGCTCTTTGGGTAATGTAGTTGAATACTGGCGCCAGTGCACTAATTATTCCATTTATACTCGGTACCACGTTTATTTTCTGTTTCGAACATACAAATGTAAAGGGCTGAGTTTCTGTTCAGAAAAAAATACTGTTGTGGGGAAAATTGGTGTTTACCCTGGTAAAGTGAATGCAAGATTGTATTCTGGGCAGTGGCGTGCACAGACATTATGGGGGGCAAGTGCTCAGGGGGGAGGGGGAGGGCACTATTTTGCACACGTGGAACATGTTATTATAGTGTGAGATTAAAAAAATAAAATAAACATTACACGCACATGTTCAATGCAATTCATGACCACTGTCATTCATCACAAGATGGCACATGGGTAGCCTTTATAGGGATACTTTTCTCAGGCAATGGGGAACTGCCTGATTCTTCTTTGTGTTCATTTATGTTGCCAAACAAAACCTACATAAAAGAAAACGTTCAGCTTAACAGATAGATTTGCAAAGTCGACCGACATTGTTTGTGGTGGTCGTCCTCACGTTATCTATCATTGTTTGGGCTATAGCATTAAACTAGCTTATCAGGTGACCAGTCGGCTAAAAAATGCTCAGTTGTTTGGTGCTGTATGAGCAGTGGCGTACCGTCAGATGCCAGGAAGGCCTTCAGTAACATCACCCTTTCCCGGATAATTGCTCTTAAACTGTTTGCGATCAGGTTTGATTGATTAACAATCAAACAGTTAATTAACAGAGTAGCCACCACCAATGCGTGACATGTGATGATTAAGAAATGCTAATTACAAAGCGATTACCTGTTGGCTATATTGATATAATTTATGTGAATCCGCAAGGATGACAATCTGCAAAAAATCCGAAACTTTCGCGGACTTCACAGCAATTATTTTCGTCTTCACTCAGCTGTGCTTCTTACCTAACAACGCACTTTGGTTGTCACATTCAGAGTATATAAAACGGATTCTCATGGCTAATTGCTCAATGGACGTCGCAAATTAATTTACGCAAATTCAGAAATTATAAAGACCTAGGCTATTGATATTTTTTTCCGTAGCCATTGGTGTGCGGAAGTAAGTTAAACGCCGTATAATTTCGTAGTGCAATGTATAACACGGCTTTCAAAAACAAGTCAGATTCTCGTCGGTTCCTCCAATCAGTCTGAGCAACGGTTGCTAATCGGGGAGGTAAACTGCGAGAGATGTTCGTCATTAAGAAGTGAAAGGTGAGGTTATTGCTGGCCCTGTGTTTCTGCCGACGGACCGTCACTGTGTAGGAGACATGCTACTGCACAACAAAATGATAGCAGGTTGGGCTTGGAGGGCAAACTGTACGACTTCACTTGATCTGTGTGTTACCTGGCGGGTGGGACACGAGACTGTGGCTTCCCGTCGCTCAGCTGATATGCTCCTGCAGTGCATCTATATGCACTGCACGTGTTCACGTGACAAAGGAAGAGAGGTCGGAAGTGCGTGAGGAGGTGGCCCATTTCGGGGCTTTTTTTTTTCAGTAGTTTTTAATCGCACAGATTTTCTAAAAGATCATTTCAACACTGGCCTCACGAAAGTGTTGTTAATAATAATAATAATAATAATAATAATCATTAAAAAAAAAAAACGAAATTTCAAAAGGGCACTTTCATTGATAAAGGGCAAAGGGGCAAGTGCTGTAGCACCACCTAGCGTCTATTTGTGCACGCCACTGATTCTGGGTCTCTTCTCCTTTATATGGGTTTAAGGTAAACGTGACTCTGAGATCGGGTTTTACTTTCACTTTGATAACGCACGTAGTACGTTCTCGTGCTACAGCTGAGCTACTGAGTGGCTGTAAGTTTTGTAGTTTTATTTGGCTGTAAGTCATTTTCATTTTAAATGTCGCCCCGATCTCCTTTAATTATACTAATTGAAACAAAGCAAGCGTCAGTTTCAGACTGGGAAATCTATTAACTGTTGCAAACAAATAATATTCCCATTGTGTCATTATTTTCAGATAAATCCTCTCTGGTCTTTTGTCCTTGTTTTGGTTTATAAAGGGTAACATTAAAAATAGCTATTTCTTTGCCTAAAAGGTGTTGAGAATTCAATGTTTTTTTTTTTTCCCCCAATGAAAGTATAATTTATCTCATACAATTTCCAATAAGGTGGATCTCTGGAGTTGATTCTCTAGCAGAGCTTTATTGGATGGAGGCACCGTGCTACAGGTCATAAGGTTTGGTAAGGACCGTTAATTAGTCAATCACTGTCTATATCACGAGTATTCAAAGAACACACTCCCTCTAACCGAACCCAGGCCCCGTTTATTTCCAGTGTGCAGTTAGGGTACCCAAATACTTAATGCACAGGAGAACAAGGGGGTTACACTATTATTCGCAAAAACCAATAATTCAAGTAGTGTTGGAGTTCTAGAACCACGACATGTCACAAACTGATTATGGACCTACCATATTCAAATACTAACACATTCTCTCGCGAAAGGGGCACTTTAAATAAACAAAAAATATAATTGGCTCAGAGAGAACTTCATTTTCATCACTGATCTGCGTTTGATCATGTTGTTGATCTGTAGTAATAATGGTACTTTATACCACATACATTTATCTGCCATTAAGGTCAATACAGACTTACAAACATGATCCTCGTGTCTCAAGCTCTGGATTTGCAGTCAGTTGATTGAGACCTGCTGGTGTGTTTGGCCCTGCATCATAAACCGCTGCATCACAGTGATCAGGCAGTGACTGTACATCACAGCACCTTCACTCCTGTCAGCTCTTATCTACTTTACTCTCATTAGCATCACTCCTGTTGTTTCTCTCTTACTGTCATCAGCAGCAGCTGAGCTGTAAACTGAGGAGGCAGAAATTATCCCAATAAACTGATTATTTTACTTCATTTTCCTGGATTAACGATACAATTACATCACAAAATACTCACAACCAGCAGATGTAGTCTGATCTCCTCTATTAGTGAATATTCAATCAGGTAAAACTTCACACACAAAATTGGTCACATTTCACTCAAGTTACTCAAAATGAAGTGTTGTTTTTCACACTCAGGGAATACCTCTATCAAGGCAAATACCTAAAATAAAACACATTTTGTAATTTTAGCAATGTTGATATAAAATCTGATGCAGTTTATCATTGTTCATGAATGTGCTCAAATGAAACTTGTTTCAAATTTGAATTCATAATATAAAATCCCTAATATGGCAGAAAGAAATAAACTCTGTTTACCTGCCAGTGAGTTATTCAGATCAGACCCAGGCCAGGAGGGAAATGAGTGGAAGCAGCCATGACTGACTGTCAGTTTAAGGAGATGTTTTCTACCTCAAGCATTTCCAGTTCTGCAGTCACCACTGCTCTCATAATGGTCTGTACTGAGTCAGTGTATATATGCACAGTAATGCTGCATTTGTTTGTGTTTTTCAGAGCTACAAGAGCATCAGGGAAAGGTATGTAGACTCTCAGCTCATTTCATCTCTTGTGTTAAAGTCTCTTCAGTTGCTGAGCCTGACTGACTCCTGCTTGTCATTACAGAGCCCAGGGCTCACTGCAGGACCCAGAGCTGCTCTCAGGGGCTCTGATAGATGTGGCCAAACACCTGGGTAACCTGAAGTTCAGAGTCTGGGAGAAGATGCTGGAGACGGTGCATTACAGTGAGTATCTGGGGCTGATGCTCCAGTCATCTTTATCTTTACAAACATTTAATGAAACCTGCATGAGACTGAAGAAATAAGCTGTCATTATTGAAATGGTGTTAAACACAAACAGTACAGAGACTCTGTTTGCTTTTAGAACAGGACGATCCTGTGGGCAGCACTGCACTGCTCTCAATTCAATATTAGAAAACAGTCAAAAACAGAATTAATGTTTAATTCATAACCAATGTCTTCATGTGGTTTTGTGATTGTGTTAAGAATGCATGAGAATTTCTGTGGTTTAACTGATTTATTTATATCAATGATACATCAAAGTTTTAAATTCAAATCACTACAGCCACAATATGTATGTTTATATTAGCATGTATATTTATGATTTCCTGTGTCTGGGACCAAATCTATGGAGTTACATTAGGGTCAAAAGTTTTGTACTTGAAAAAATAAAATTTGAAACTGAAAATTCATGTGTTGATCTTGAATTTTGAAAAATATAACAATGTATGGAAAATAAAAATAAGTGTATGAATCGTTTTTTCAGGATAAATATAATTTTGATTCACTTTGGTGATTCTATTGAATGAATTATTTTCACTTTTCACTTCAATTAAGCTGCTTGCCGATTATGTTCAAAGTCAATACAATGTGTCATGCAATTTATTGTGTCCAATCTGGTCATATTTTGTGGGCGTGAATGAACGTGCGAGTCAAGCAGTACTTTCATAGGTACTTTAAAGCCGCTTGCATACTGAACATGAAATTAATTTTTTGCACGACAGATTATATTGATTTTGATCGTAATCTGTTGTGGAAAAATACGTTTCGTGTCCAGTGTGCAAGCTGCTTAATTCACTGAAAACCTGTGCAAGAGTGGCCCGCTTTGACTATTTTTTCTTGCGGGCACTAGGGCAGTTTTTGCGGGAATCTCACAATTGCGCTGCTTGGCAGAAGCCCTAGCTAAACGTAGCTAGTTCACATGTCTTGCCGGTGTGTTGGATTTATGGGCTCCAGCAGGTAGACCCGACCGGCCGGAAGCCATCTTTGCAAGCCAAACGGACACTACGCTGCGTTCACAGTGCTATGTGGAAATCGGACATATCAGCACTTAAAATGTGGCTGTTGAACTGCAAAATCTGGCATAATCGATCGCTCTTATACCGCAATTGGTGCTCAGGTGCTCAGTACTGTCTAAAACAGATTTTTAAATGGAAGTTTATCACTGGCATCAATTCTTGCCCTGTCAATCACATGAATTTGGAGTATTTAAGTGTTGAGTTAGATTTGTTTTAGTTCCTACGTCCCCTGAAAGTACTGTCACTGGGGAAGGTTCCAAGCCTTTTTGTTCAGCTGTCACTCATGGTTCCACGCCCAGCTCAGTTGATGCCACGCCCCCCACGCCACATCAGGGTCAAAAGTATGAAACTCAAAAAACAGATTTGAAACTGGAAAAAAAAGGTTTGAAACTGAACAAATAAGATCTGAATCTGAAAAGATAAAACATGCAACTGAAAAAAATAAGACCTTAAATGTCAAAATATATATGGAAGTGAAAAGTGAAAATAAATAATTTATTCAAAAGAATTACCAAAGTGAATCAAAATGATATTTAACCTGAAAAAACGTTTCATTCACTAATTTTCATTTTGAATACATTGTTATATTTTTCAAAATTCAAGATCAACACATGAATTTTCAGTTTAAAATTTTATTTTTTCCAAGTACAAAACTTTTCACCCTAATGTAACTCCATACAAATCTAAAATGAGTATTTGAAACATCTCTCTCCCTCCAGCCCTTTAAATATCTCTATTCTTGATATTTCAGCTCCTGTGATGCTGGACCCCAATACTGCACTTGCTGACCTCTCTCTCTCTGATGATCTGACCACTGTGAGAAACACCATTGCATTCCTTGGTCATTTTGAACCAGAATTAAAGAGAACAATTATAAAAAAAAAGATTTCTACGGTAATCACAGGCAAAACCGAATAAAAGTTTCCCCAAAAAACATAATTCTGCATCCCACTGCTTGGAGGATTTTGAAGGTTTTTTT
The DNA here is from genome assembly GCA_029721435.1 of Gymnothorax reevesii. NCBI lineage: Eukaryota > Metazoa > Chordata > Actinopteri > Anguilliformes > Muraenidae > Gymnothorax > Gymnothorax reevesii. The sequence goes on from CM056588.1 coordinate 25,022,823, forward strand.
TTTTTTTTGAGTTGCTCTCTTTAATTCTCCTTCAAAATAACCAAGTCATAATTGAGATCGGGGCATACAATTGTGAGATCTCCTCTGTTTATCCCACTTTTAAGCTTATCTCTTGCTCTTAAGGGACCTTTAGGAGAAGTAACTCAGAAACAAATGATAACAGAATGATACAAATATAAGAAGCTCAAATTCATCTCAAGAGACGAGATTGAGCTACACATTTTTCCTACAGGAAGATGTTTAATGTTCAAACTGAGAAAATTTTTTTTTTTTTTTGCAAATAATCATTAACTTAGACTTGAAAGGCAGCAACACATTGCAAAAAAGTTGGCACAGGGGCCTTTTTACCACTGTGTTACATCGCCTTTCCTTTTAACGACACTCAGTAAACGTTTGGGAACTGAGGAGACCAATTTTTGAAGCATTTCAGGGGGAACTCTTTCCCATTCTTGCTTGATGTACAGCTTAAGTTGTTCAACAGTCCGAGGTCTCCGTTGTCGTATTTTACGCTTCATAATGCGCCACACATTTTCAATGGGAGACAGGTTTGGACTACAGGGAGGCCAGTCAGTCTAGTACCCGCACTCTTTTACTATGGAGCCATGCTGTTGTAACACGTGCAGAATGTGGCTTGGCATTGTCTCGCTGAAATAAGCAGGGGCGTCCATGAAAAAGACATTGCTTGGATGGCAATATGTGTTGCTCCATTACCTGTATGTACCTTTCAGCATTAATGGTGCCTTCACATATGTGTAAGTAGCCCATGCCTTGGGCACTAATACACCCCCATACCATCACAGATGCTGGCTTTTGAACTTTGCGCCTATAACAGTCCGGATGGTTCTTTTCCTCTTTGTTCCGGAGGACACGACGTCCACAGTTTCCAAAAACAATTTGAAATGTGGACTCGTCAGACCACAGAACACTTTTCCACTTTGCATCAGTCCATCTTACATGAGCTTGGGCCCAGCGAAGCTGGCGGCGTTTCTGGGTGCTGTTGATAAATGGCTTTCGCTTTGCGTTGTAGAGTTTTAACTTGCACTTGCAGATGTAGCGACGAACTGTAGTTACTGACAGTGGTTTTCTTAAGTGTTCCTGAGCCCATGTGGTGATGTCCTTTACACACTGATGTCGGTTTTTGATGCACCGCATGAGGGATCGAAGGTCACGGGCATTCAATGTTGGTTTTCGGCCTTGTCGCTTACGTGCAGTGATTTCTCCAGATTCTCTGAACCTTTTGACGATATTACGGACTGTAGATGATGAAATCCCTAAATATATTGCAATAGGTCGTTGAGGAATGTTGTTTTTAAACTGTTTGACAATCAGCTCACGCATTTGTTCACTAAGTGGTGACCCTCGCCCCATCCTTTTTGTGAATGACTGAGCATTTCAGGGAAGCTGCTTTCATACCCAATCATGGCACCCACCTGTTGCCAATTAGCCCGTTCACCTGTGGGATGTTCCAAATAAGTGTTTGATGAGCATTCCCCAACTCTCTCAGTCTTTTTTGCCACTTGTGCCAGCTTTTTTGAAACATGTTGCAGGCATCAAATTCCAAATGAGCTAATATTTGCAAAAAATTACAAAGTTTACCTGTTCGAACATTAAGTAACTTGTCTTTGCAGTGTATTCAATAGAATATAGGTTGAAAAGGATTTGCAAATCATTGTATTCTGTTTTTATTTTTGATTTACACAACGTGCCAACTTCACTGGTTTTGGGTTTTGTTGTACTTCCATCAGGTTTTGGAACTAGCACACAGGGTGAACTCCAATCTGAGTTGGAGGGTCTGATAATATAATGTTCTAAAATGTTCTCAACCTCTTTCTCAGCAATCTTTCTCTTTTCAGGATTGATCCGGTACGGATGCTGTTTTATTGGTTTGGCATCACCAACATCTACATCATGAGAAGCTATAGAAATTCTCTTTGGAACATCAGGAAATAGATCTTTATATTTCTTGATCAACCTCTCAAACTGATCTTTCCGTGAGGGTTCTTAGTGCTGGAGTTTTACATCAAGATTTTGCAGCACTTCAGAATTTACATGAAAGAACTTCTCGGCTATAGGAGGATCTGAAGTGACATCATGATAGGAGTGCTAGAATTGCAGCTAAGGTTTCAGCATGTTAATGTGAGACAACTGTTTTGGCTTTCTCTTTTCTGGAGTCTTTACAATGTAATTCAGATCATTGAGTTTTATTATAATTTCATAAGGACCATGAAATCTAGCCTGTAATGGATTGAACTGCAAGGGAAACAACACAAGAACCTTGTCTCCTGGTTTAAACTCACGGCTTCTAGCATTATGATCATACCAAGTTTTCATTTTTCCCTGACTTGATTTCAATTTCTCTTTGGCTAGGTCACAAGCTGCGCGCAGTCTTTCCTTGAACTTGCTAACATAGTCTAACAGACTGATATGCGGTTCTTTCTCTTGCCATTGTTCTCTCAACAATAGCAAAGGTCCTCTCACTTCATGGCCAAACACTAGCTCAAACTGACTGAATCCAGTAGACTCCTACACTGCCTTTCTAGCTGCAAACAACAGCAAATGAACACCTTCATCCCAGTCTTTCTCATAGTCATAACAATAAGTCCTCATCATTGTCTTGAGAGTGGAATGAAACTGCTCTAAGACACCCTGACTCTCTGGATGATAGGCACTAGAAAGAATCTGCTTCGCACCTAGTTCATACACTACCTGCTGAAAAAATCCAGAAGTGAAATTGCTACCTTGGTCTGACTGAATTTCCCTGGGAAGGCCAAACAACATGATGAACTTTATCAAAGCCTTCAAGATTGCAGTTGCCTTGATGTTACGTCGAGGTATGGCTTCAGGGAATCTAGTAGCTGCACACAGCTGCACACATGATTGTCAACAAGTACTAAAGTAATGGACTAACACAATCAACAATGACCTCAGAGCAGGGCTCCCCAAATTATGGGATAGGCCGCAATGGAGCTACAGGTGGGTCTAACAAAATAAGTGACAAAATAATGGGCTGCATTCAGGACAGAAAAATAATGACATTTTTATTAGGTTTATGCACCTGCACTGGGTGACAGTATTTCAGACTAGTAAGTGGTTTTGTCCGTTTACATTTTCCAATCGCACAGCTGGCTATTTTATTTTTACTGCGAATTGAGCGACCGTGCTGCAGAAACAGGTGTATGTACTTGTCGCCGAAATTATCTTAATTCGCTGAAGAGTTCTGAAATGCCATCGCCGAGTGACGGTGTATAGACCTAATTATAATCAAATAATTTTTCGGTACTGAATGCAGCCTATTATTTTGTCACTTTTAGATCGCATGGGGGAGAGAAGCCGTGTCTTCAACTGCCACTTGATTATTCTTAAATTGGAAATCGTGTGAATGAAGGAAAACCATCTAGAATCAGCCAGGACTAATTATTTTCAATAAAAGGAGGAATATTAGCACAAGAATTGTCCGGTCTAACGACTCGCCTGTTTGTTGGCCAGCAGTGTTGACTGTTCACAACTGTAACGTCTAGCCTCAGCAACTTGGCTGCTTTCATAATGTGAACGTGCAAAATCTCTCCGCCGTTGCATGCGGAGCCAGCTGTGGGAGGGTCTTAGGGGTGCAGTGGAGAGGGAGGGGGAGGGATCTGAAAGTTGCTTTTTTTTCAAATTTTTGTGCGATGATCCTTCTCTCCTCAAAGTTACCAATTGCAGCTTTAACGCCAGCCAAAAAAACACATGGACCCTTCGTCCCCGGCAATTTCCGTCTTTGATCTGATGGATCTTCCATCAGGATAATGATCCTAAACACACGGCCAAATCCATCAAGAAATGGCTTGTGGACAGCAAAGTGAACGTTTTGGAGTGGCCAAGCCAGAGCTCCGACCTCAATCCTATCAGAAATCTGTGGAGGGAACTGAAGACCAAGGTCATGACAAGGAGACTCTCAAAACTTAAGGATCTGGAGAAATTCGCCTAAGAGGAGTGTGCCAAAATCCTCCTGCAGACTTGTAGAAACCTTGTGATCAACCACAGGATGGCCCTCATTTGTCAAACTTGCGTACATCAAAAAAATGGGTGTACGCAAAATCTCCTGCAAGAATCGGCATTTATAAATCTGAATGTGAGCGAACGGTCCGCAAAAATTTCACGCTAGCTCTGACCCGGTGAACGCAAATCTTGGGCAATCTAATTTTGGTCATTTAAGTGCGTCCAAGCACAAAAATTAAGTGCGTATAGTCACTTTGATTTATTAACAAATTAAATCAAACCTGTGCTGCACTCCAGTTTTCCACCCCAACGGTGTTTACTACTGCAGCAGCAATAGTTTTCCAAACCGCAGCCTACTGGGCTCCCTTTATGCCACCCTAAAGACTTTCAAATAAAATAATTTTGTTTTTCTCCATCTATCGTCGGTCTGCTGATAAAACCTCGTATCTTCAAAATGATAAACTTTACAGGAGAAAAAAAGTTAAATTTTGCATGTAAGAATGCAGTTGAGCTGTGTTCGGGTAGGATGACAATTTTTCCTCCAAGAATGTATCCAATCAATGAAATTTTGTATTTTGCAATGTTTTTGCTATTATTGTGGACATACAAGTTTTTGTTTCTCATCAAATCATAGATACAAGGTTTATCAGCTGGCTGACGATATTTCCTCCTCAGTTAAGTTCTTTCTTCTTTGCCGTCTTTCGGGAGTCCATGTCGTAAAGTGGGCAGGACTATACCTCCCGGAGCATGAATTTATAGGGGCGTGTTATGTAAGTTACGTTGGTTTCGGCAGCCAGATTTATCAACGCCACTGCAGTTCGACACAGAAATCTGCGACGTACACACTTTTAGTAAATCAGATGTGACACCTGGCGAGCGATGATATTTACACCGAAATGTACACCAGATCCCACGCAAGTTTGATAAATGAGGGCCACTGTGTCATTTGTGCAAGAATACATTTTATTTGTCAAAAAATATCTAAAAAAAAAAACAAAAATTGATAGGGATGTGAATAATTTTGGGCATGACTATAAAAACACTGCAGGCCAAAAGTTTGGGGCCACCCTCAGATTTTTAATGGTGCACTAAATGCGATGTGACCCCTTGGTTTTGGGGAAGGCGTTTATACAGCATGCCTTCTTTATACGTAACATGATTTTATGTCACTAGGACGTGAACAATGTTAACAAAAAGGCACTGGAACTGGATTATAAAACACTGTGGTCAGTGATCAATCAGTCGAGACAGCTTTAAAATGTGGTCTGAGGTCTGGAATTCACCCAAAACCTATTGGCTTCCTTTATTTTCTGCACTGCAGTCATTTCATGAGCAAAAAATAAGGAAAGAACAGTTGAAGTGTGATTTTTTTTTTTTTAAGTCTGAGGGTGCCCCCAAACTTTTGGCCTGTAGTGTACATATACAAGCCCCAATTTCAATGAAGTTGGGACATTGAATGAAACGTGAATAACACTGTAAAACAAAAAGTTCTAAACCCCTTTTTGTAATACTTTTTAAGCCAGGTATTTAGCTTTCACACACTCGAGTTGAGATTATAAACATTTCACTTGTTCCACAGTTTTACAGTGAAGAACAGAATACAATGATTTGCAGATCCTTTTTGACCTATATTCAATTGAGTACAGTACAAAGAGAAGATATTTACCGTAATTATCAAATTGATAAACTTAATTTTTTGGGGGGAAATATTCACCAGTTTTGAATTTGATGCCTGCAACACATTCCAAAAAAGCTGGGACAAGGGCAACAAAAGACTGGGAAAGTTGAGGAGTGCTCAAAAAACACCAGTTTGGAAACCTCCACAGGTGAACAGGTGAGTGCCATGATTAGGTGTAAAAGGAGCATCTGCGAAAGGCTCAGTCGTTCACAAACAAGGACGGGGCGAGATTCACCGCTTTGTGAACAACTATGTGAGCAAGTAGTCCAACAGTTAAAGAACAACTTTTCACAATGTGCAATTGCGAGGAATTTAGGGATTTAATCATCTACAGTCCATAATATCATCAAAAGACTCAGAGAATCCAGAGAAATCTCCACACATAAGCGACAAGGCTGAAAACCAACATTGAATGCCTGTGACCGTCGGTCCCTCAGGCACTGTATTGAAAACTGTTGGGAAACAGGATTTTTTGGGAGTTGGCAATATGAGGTGAGCTGGACGGTTTGATCAATGGGTAATGAATGTGTATTGGGATAAAAAGAGAAGCCGTCAGGTCCGGCAGGACATATCGCCTATTTGCGACTTCCAGCTGAGATCTCCATTTGTCTTCAGTTCTGACAGGACAATAGGCACAAACACCTTTTAGTTGGAGGTTCCCTATGCCCACATATGGAGCTCCCTTCCAGGGGTTGGGAATCTATTGAACCAATTAAGTTGGGTGGTTCAGGAGAGGCCCAATTGTAGAGTATTGCTTTTTATCAATGTGTAAACCCTGGAACCAATCAGCAACAACTTCTGATAACATTAAAGAAATCATATGCAAATATCTGTACTTTTAACATGTATAAAGTTTCTGACAAGGAATTTTGAACTTTGCATCACGCAGTTGTTCTCACGGCCGGCTGTGTAATAAACTTTTTCCTGCTTTTGCCACAAACATCGGAGTCTGCTGCTTCATCGAGACAACGTTCTTGGTTTTTTATTAATTTACCTACAAAACCAAAATCATTCTGTAAAGGATATTACCATGAGGGCTCAGGAACACTTCAGAAAACCATTGTCAGTTAGCATAGTTCGTCGCTACGTCTACAAGTACAAGTACAAGTACAAAGCAAAAGCCATATATCAACAACACCCAGAAACGCTCTGATGGACTGATGCAAAGTGGAAAAGTGTTTTGTGATCTGATGAGTCCACATTTCAAATTGTTTTCGGAAATCATGGACGTCATGTCCTCCGGGGTAAAGAGGGAGAGGGCCATCCAGATTGTTATCAGGGCTAAGTTCAAAAGCCAGCATCTGTGATGGTATGGGTATGTGTTAGTGCCCATAGCATGGGCAACTTGAACATCTGTGATAAGGTGCATAAAGCTTTTGGAGCAACATATGCTGCCATCCAAGCAACATCTTTTTCAGGGACATTCCTGCTTCTTTCAGCAAGACAATGCCAAGCCACATTCTGCAGGTGTTACAATAACGTGGCTTTGCAGTAAAAGAGCACAGGTAATAGACTGGCCTGCCTGCAGTACAGACCTGTCTCCCATTGAAAATGTGTGGTGCATTGTGAAGCACAAAATACGACAACGGAGACCCCGGACTGTTGAGCATCTGCAGTCGTCCATTAAGCAAGAATGGGAAATAATTCCACCGACAAAGCTTCTACAATTAGTGTCCTCAGTTCCCAAACGTTTATTGAATGTTGTTAAAAGGAAAGGTGATGTAACACTGTGGCAAACATGCCCGTCCCAGCTTTTTTGGAATGTGTTGCAGGCGTCAAATTCAAAATGAGTGAATACTTCCAAAAAAGCAATGTTTATTAGTTTTAACATGAAATGTCTTGTCTTTGTAATGTACTCAATTGAATTTGGGACAAAAAAGATTTGCAAATCATTGCATTCAGTTTTTATTCACATTTTACACAACATCCCAACTTCATTGGAATTGGCTTTGTATATATGAGACAGAATGGTGCTGCAAATCATCACAGCTCTGGTAAGGCAGACACATGGCAAAATACGAGAGGCGAGTAGCCAAACCCAATCGGTAATGCCAAAAACGAGTAAAAGAAGTGCACCCCTCAGGACAAAGAGATCCAGAATCTCGTCGGAATCATGATGTTAGTGCTTCAAGGGTTAAAATAGCTAAATGTTTTATCACAAGTGTCTGCCACTGACATGGCAATATCCCCCGTCGCCTCGATTTTATGTGTCCGTACGGACGGACGGAGCCCAATGCTATATCCCCCGCTTCGTGCTAATCGCCCCGCGGGGGATAATAATTGAGTACTTAAGTAATGGTACCCAGCACCTGTTCTTGCGCATCTACCTTCTTTTAGATTTTCACTTATGCACTAACAAGGCTCATCTCTTTCAATAGCTTTAATTCGTCACAGACTATGAACTGCAAGCCAGTTCGGCAGGTCAGTTCTTGTTTTGAAGCACAAAGGGCGTGTTCTGTCAGAGATTCAGTTAAAGTGAAAGTGAAAGTATCAGACTGAGAAACTGAGTCCGTGAAATGGCTGCTAAAGCTTTGATTCCCGAGGACGAGATCAGCTGTTCTGTGTGTTTTGATATTTTTAAAGAGCCTGTAGTTCTGAAATGTAGTCACAGCTTCTGCAGAGAGTGTCTGAAGCAGTACTGGGAAGAGAAGAGCTCTCGAGAGTGTCCCATCTGCAGGAGAAAGGTCTCTTTCGAGGAGCCTCCTGTAAACCTGGCTTTAAAAAACATTGTGGAGTTTTACTTAAAACAGCAGACTGAGAGAAGAACTGCAGAAAAGAGTGAGGCTCTCTGCAGTCTTCATGGGGAGAAACTTGTGTTATTCTGTGAACAGGATAAAGATCTTCTCTGTCTCATCTGTCAGACTTCAAAAAAACACAGAAACCACCCGGTGTGTCCAGTAGAAGAGGCCGCACAGGATCTGAAGGTATTTTGTTAAACAACAGATTCTCCTGCCAGGGTCAAATCTGTATTAAAGAACTGTGTCAGAAATTTAGGTCTGACAAAGTTTGCTTTGGTATGAGGTGTAAATACATTCAGGGAGTAAGGCAGTGTAACATGTAGTAATGATATCAAAGAACCAGGAAGTAAAGAAATGCACGATGAGTGAACAATCATGCAGTCAATGGAGAGAGGAGCTGTACTGTTGATGGTCTTTATGAATGGATGTATTTGAATAAAAGACAACATTTGTTTTTCTACTAAATTGTTTCTGGTATTTGAATACTACAATGGAAAAATGATCAGTCACATTATCACGTTGTGGAGAAATGATTAACTAAAAATTCAAAACGATCTTAGAAACATAGAACTGAAAACTATGCAAGGAAATATAAAAAATATGAAATATAATAATTATATATAATATTATTATATATTATCAGAAACATGATAATTAAATATATTTTAAAAAACTCAAAATTGAACTGTGATCGTTTTTCCTTTGAGATCTTCATTTGCAAGTAACTTTTGTAAAACAAATATAAAATGCAATATGTTTCAATTGAATATTATAAGGCAGACACTGTTAAAAGTAAAAATTGCAAGAGAAAAATAATATGTAAATGTTATAATTGCCATAGCAATTGGCTGTAAATTATACTAGACAAGCGAGTAAAATAGGTGTTTAACAGTCCAATGTCTTGAAAATCTTGACTGTTTTCATTCTGAAGTAATTAATTATGGCATGCAGTGTTATGATGTGGTATGAGTGCCCTACTGTCCGTAAGTATGTGGACAGTGATGATTAAACACCACCACTTTCCACTAAAAGGGGTCCTAATATATTAATTGATATAATATTAATATATTAAACAAAACACCGAAAACAACAAATTTTTTTTTACTAAAATTCAAAGGTGTATACATATATACATTAATATATATACATTTTTTGACACTTGCATAGCCTGAATGTAAGTGTTAAGGCTTATTCCATGATTATTGATGCCAAAAAAATCTTAAAAACTGGTTTGAAGCGTCATTATTCTGCGGAATTATCTCTTATGGTCAGTTTTTCCAGTATATAAGGTGACATGAACTTTATGCAGCGTCAAAATGTTAAACATGAAGGCACGACGGAAAGAGCTGTTTGAGATTGTTTATAGTCGCATTCTGGCCTTACATGATGCTGAAGACGTTACATGCTGCCATGGCACTGTAAGAAACACCATCAAGCATTTCAAAGAGGCTGGTTCACTGAAAACTAATGGCAATAGAGGTGCAAAATGGAAGTTCAGTGCCTCTTATGTTCGTTATCTGCGTATGAAATGTAAAAAAAAATAAAAAACAGCACGATTGACAGCACGACAACTCTGGGATAATATAAATAGCACCAGAAGTGAACATATGAAAGTATCAAAATCTTATATTTCCAGTTCTCCTGTGTGAAAATGGTCTGATTGGTTGTGTTGCTGCCAAGGGCTGGCACCATCAATGAAGGTTTGAGTTTGCCAAAAAATTAAATGATTGGACATCAATGGACGGGGAACAAGTCCTTTAGACCGATGAATCAAAATATTCTCATCCCAACACAGAATTTATGTGCACCGTAAAGTTGGAGAACATTTGAAAAAATGACTGTTGAACCCCTTCAGTAAAATATGGAGGTGGTAATATTGTGGTATGGGGTTCAGTCAGCTCGAAAGGAGCCGGCATTCTCGTAAAAACTGACGGAATCATGGATTTTAAGAAAGTATCGCAGCATCTTTGTGCGGCACACTTGGCCATCAGGAGAGACACTGATTGGTCGCGGATTTTATTTTCAATAAGATCATGACCCTAAACACACTTCTAATTTGTGCAAGAATCATCTCAGTTGGAAAAAACATCTGGTGACTTTAAAAATATGACTTGGCCTGCTCATAGTCCAGACTTTAATCTGATTGAGCAAATCTGCCGTAACATCAAAAAATCTCTTGTGGTATGAATTTCAAATTTTATGGAATGATTTGGTGAGTGAGGAAATAAAAAATATGCGATGTGATGTGAATATAGGCCACTAGATGGCAGTATTTACCTTTTTTTTTTGTTAAACCCAGATTGGAGCTATGTTTGGACATGTTCTGGGCATGTCTGAGGCAAGTCCCAGAAAAAAAAAAAAAAAGAAGTCTAAATGTGGGTGGGGTCTGCAAAAGAGTATATAAGGAGTAGAATTGAGACAGTAAAGTAGTAGGAGAAATTGCAAGGAGAAGGATACATGTGACCAGACCTGTCATTCTGTTTAAGAACTGTGAAGCTTATAGTGGATTTTTGCCTGTGTTAGAGCTTTTTCCTCACCCAGGACATCACCAAGGGACCCAACCAAAAAGGGACTGTAAATATTTCTGTTTTTGTTGTAAATCAATCTTGGTCTGTAGATTAGTTTAGTCGTTATTGTCTGTGTTAATTAAATGTGTTTAAGTTTTAAAACTGTGTCTGTCATCCCTTGCTGTTGCTGTTGTAAATGTAATAACAAAAGGGGGCCATAACAGCGAACACTATGCCTGAAAGATTAAATGCTGTAATCAAGGCAAAGGCAAATTGGGGGCTTGTCCGGGATAGAACATTGTGTGAGTCATTTATTGAAAATCTAACATTTCAAATTGTAAAATTGTTTTTGTGAATTTTCCTAGATATATATTGACAACGGCAATGGATGATTTCTTGGCATCACCAACCGTAGGGGTTTTGAAGTCTTTTAAAAAGACAGAACTGTTGGAAATATGCAGACATTTGGAGCTGACAGAGGTAAAACCAGCCATGGGAAAAGCAAGACTGGCTAGAGAGATAGTTGAATATTATATTGATGAAAATGTGTTTGCACCAGGAGATCTGGAACAGTTTCCAGTGGAAAATCCAAATATAGAAATGGAACTTAAATAAAAAATGCTAGAGGTTGAAAGGGAGGAAAAAGAAAAACTGAGAATTTGAGAGGGAAGAAAGAGAGAAAGAAAGGGAAGAAAAAGAAAAACAAAGACAGTTTGAGTTAGAAAAATTAGCATGAGAAGAAAAAAGAATTTGAGAGAGAGAAAGAGGAAAGAGCAGAAAGAGAGAGACAGAGACAAAGAGATTTTGAATTAGAGAAATTCAATAGAGAAGAAAGACTCAAAATGGAGCAACTAAAAATTAAAATTGAAACTAAAAATAAATTTTGTGCCAGTTAGGAGGTAAAACTGGTGCCTCCATTTTCAGAAAAGAACGTAGACAACTATTTCCAGTGTTTTGAAAAGGTAGCAAAGAGTTGCCAGTGGCCAAAGGAACACTGGCCTCTGATGTTGCAAACTGTCCTCAAGGGTAAAGCTCAACAAGCCTATTCGGCTTAGTCTGCAGATGATTCCTCTGATTATGAGGTTGTCAAAAAGGTTATTTTGAGAGCTTATGAGTTGGTTCCAGAGGCTTACCGACAGAAATTCAGAGGTCTGAAGAAATCTAAAAATCAGACTTATGTGGAATTTGCTAATGAGAATGTTTGCTTTGAGCGCTGGTGTACTTTGATGGAGGTCAAGGATGATTTCAACTCACTAAAAGAGATGGTGTTAGTTGAAGAATTCAAGAACTGTGTTAAGGATGATATTAAGACCTACCTTAATGAGAAGCAAGCACTGAATTTGCAGGCAGCTGCCAAATTTGCAGATGAATGTTCTCAGACATAAGTCCAGTCAAGCAGTAACAATAGATGGTTCCAATTTCAGAAAAAAGGAAACGGTGATACCTAAGATTCCTCACCCAAAGACAAATCTGGTGATGGTGCTCAGAAATCCAGTAACAGGTCTGATCAAAGTGTGAAAGGTGACAGTGACAAAAGTGGTCTAGTTTGCAGTTATTGCAAGAAATCTGGTCATGTTACGACTAACTGTTGGTTCCTTAAAGCTAAGAAAGAAAAAGAAAAGGATACCAAACCAAATGCCTTTGTGAAAACAAGGTTAGAAACCCCTGTAGTAGATAACCAATCTGCTAAATTGCCTGCTTCTTGTGGGGCTAAAAAGCCTGATACTGCTGACTTTGTGAGGGAGGAATTTCTTCCATTTGTGTCAGAGGGATTTGTGGCTCTGAATGAGCATACTACTCCTGTCCCCATATATATCCTAAGGGATACCGGAGCTTCTCAGTCACTTTTGTTGATGGACTCCTTGGAGTTACGTGATGAGACCGCTTCAGGGGATTTCATACTTGTACAAGGTATTGAAGGGAGGACTGTATCTGTACCCCTGCGCTCAATATTCTTGAAGTCAGATTTAGTTACAGGACAGGTAAAGGTGGGACTTATGTCAAATCTACCTATAAAGGGTGTTTCTGTGTTGCTAGGCAATAACCTGGCTGGGGGCAATGTAGTTCCCCCTGTTCATCTACTTCACAGCCGAGCACTGAAGATGGCGATGAAGACCCATCTCTGTATCCTTCTTGCGCAGTGACTCGTGCTATGGCCAAGAAGCCTAAAGAAGATGTTGTGGTGCCGCCCAGCACATTGAATAGTCAGGACTCAGGTGGTTTGCCTCATGACTCTGATTGGCCTACTATGGTTTCTTCGTTTGAGGACTTATCAGATACTTTTATCAGTTCATTATTCAGCCAGCCGGATGGGTTTGGTGATTCTGATGTGTCTGGAGACTTGTCTCAGTCCAGAAAGCGGTTGATTGAGGAGCAAACTAATGATCCTGAAATTTGTGCACGAAGGAGGAGATCCCTTCCTGATAAAGAAATAGACGCAGTTCCAGTTGGGTATTATCTCAAGGATGGTGTGTTGATGCGGAAGTGGCGCCCTCCTGATATCCCTGCTAATGCAGATTGGGCAGTGGTCAGGCAAGTTCCGAAGGTCTACAGGAATGAGATCTTAACAATGGCTCATAGTTTACCTGTAGCAGGTCATCTTGGTGTTAATAAGACTGTTGATAAGATCATGAAACACTTCTTCTGGCCTGGGCTTCTGAAAGATGTTTCCGACTTTTGCAAAACCTGTCACACACGTCAGGTAGTTGAAAAACACCAGTTAGACCCACCTGTAGCTCCATTGCAGCCTATCCCAGCATTTGGGGAGCCCTTCTCTAAGGTCATTGTTGATTGTGTTGGTCCATTACCCAAGACTAGATCTGGAAATCAGTACTTGTTGACAATCATGTGTTCATCTACCAGATTCCCTGAAGCCATACCTTTACGTAACATCAAGGCAACTGCAATCTCGAAGGCTTTGATAAAGTTCTTCACGTTGTTTAGCCTTCCCAGGGAAATTCAGTCAGATCAAGGTAGCAGTTTCACTTCCGGATTGTTTTAGCAGGTTGTGTATGAACTAGGTGCGAAGCAGATTCTTTCCAGTGCCTATCATACAGAGAGTCAGGGTGCCTAGGAGCGGTTTAATTCCACTCTCAAGACGATGAGGACTTATTGTTATGACCAAGAGAAAAACTGGGATGAAGGTGTTCATTTGCTGTTGTTTGCAGCTAGAGAAGCAGTGCAGGAGTCTACTGGATTCAGTCTGTTTGAGCTAGTGTTTGGCCATGAAGTGAGAAGACCTTTGCTATTGTTGAGTGAACAATGGCAAGAGAAAGAACCGCTGTTACGTCCACAGCTCTTAAAGGGGTTAAAAGGAGGTAACATAAAACCAGATGTTAAGGTTTTACAGAGGTTTTTAATAAAATAAAAAGGATTTATACATACATATGCATGACCGTTCCAAAATCGTCGACACTGAATAAAGCCACACCGAACTATTCGCAAAGTACAGTTTAGATCTGAATATACGGGAATAATACAATCGGGAACAGTTTCTAAGTTTTATAGGGCCGAGTCAGACACGAACAACATATCCAAAAACAGGAATTTCTAAGTTTTAGCAAGCCGAGTCAGACAAGAACAACATATTCAAAAACAGGAATTTCTAAGTTTTAGCAAGCCGAGCCAGACGAAGTTTGGGCGACAGTCCACTTCAGGAAACAGCCGCCCCCGAATGACGCTCTCTCCAGCCTTTTAAAGGAGTTGCCATTTTCTTGTCGGTTGCTGATTGGAAGACAACCGAACACTCCCATAAGCAGTCGCCCCAATCCTCCACCTCCACCTGGCAATCTAAGGGGAGACGGTCACAGGCACGCACGCACGCATTCACCCACGCAGACACACTCAAACACTCACTCGGCATCAGCCGTAACAACCGCTTATCAGTCTGTTAGACTATGTTAGCAAGTTCAAAGAAAGACTGCGTGCAGCTTGTGACCTAGCCAAAGAGAGCATGAAATCAAGTCAGGGAAAAATGAAAACTTGGTATGATCATAAGGCTAGAAGCCGTGAGTTTAAACCAGGAGATAAGGTTCTTGTGTTGTTTCCCTTGCAGTCCAATCCATTGCTGGCTAGATTTCATGGTCCTTATGAAATTCTGACAAAACTCAATGATCTCAATTACATTGTGAAGACTCCAGACAGGAGAAACCAAAACAATTGTATCCCATTAACATGCTGAAGCTTTATCATGACAGAAATGCTAGGGTTGCAGCTGTCACTTCAGATTCTCCTATGGTCGAAACGTGTGAAGATGAGGGGGAGTTTCAAGATGATGAACCTAGAATTAAAGCTGAAGTTCTTTCATGTAAATTGTCAAATTCTGAGGTGTTGCAAAATCTCGATGTAAAACTCCAGCACTTAGAACCCTCACAGAGAGATCAGTTTGAGAGGTTGATCAAGAAGTATAAGGATCTGTTTCCTGATGTTCCAAAGAGAGTTTCTATAGCTTCTCATGATGTAGATGTTGGTGATGCCAAACCAATAAAACAGCATCCGTACCGGATTAATCCTGAAAAGAGAAAGATTGCTGAGAAAGAGGTTGAGTACATGTTAGAACATGATATTATCAAACCCTCCAACTCAGATTGGAGTTCACCCTGTGTGCTAGCTCCAAAACCTGATGGAAGTACTAGATTCTGTACAGATTATCGCAAAGTCAATGCTGTAACTAGAACTGATGTGTTTCCAATACCTAGGATTGATGATTGTATCGATAGAGTAGGGCAAGCAAATTTTCTGACCAAGATTGATTTACTGAAGGGTTATTGGTGTGTGCCTTTAACTGAGAGGGCCAAGATCATCTCTGCTTTTGCCACACCATCTGGGTTGTACCAGTATGAAGTCCTACCCTTTGGCATGAAAAATGCCCCAGCCATATTCCAAAGGATGATACAGTCTACAAGCGCCGGATTACCACACACGGGTGCGTACATCGACGACCTGATCACATGGAGTGACTCCTGGGAAGAACATCTAAAAGATGTAGAGACGTTCCAGCGCCTGACCCAGGCTAACCTGACTGTTAACCTGAACAAGAGTGACTTTGGTTGTGCTACTGTCACCTATCTTGGCTACGTCATAGGCCAGGGTAAGGTGGCACCCATAAATGCTAAAGTCCAAGCCATCGTGGACTTTCCAGTTCCTCACAACAAAAGGGCTTTGCGCCGCTTCCTTGGAATGATCGGGTACTGCCGCAAGTTCTGCAAGAACTTTGCTGAGATTGCTCTCAGTCTAACTAACCAACTGAAGAAAGGCGTAAAGTTCACTTGGGATGATGCATGCCAGAGAGCCTTCGATCGCCTGAAGTCTCTGCTGTGTCACTTCCCCCTGCTCAAATCTCCTGACTTCAACAAACCGTTCTCCATCGCGGTCGATGCTAGCGACCAAGCTTGTGGATCTGTGCTCCTACAGAGAAGTGACTCTGATGACATTGAGCATCCCGTGGCATACTTCTCCAGGAAGTTCAATCGCCACCAAAGGAACTATTCCACAATAGAGAAGGAGCTGTTGGCTCTGGTTCTTTCTTTACAACACTTTGATGTTTATGTTTGTACAGGGCAAAAGCCAATGGTTGTGTACACAGACCACAATCCGTTAATGTTTTTGTGTAAGATGAAAAACAAGAATCGGAGATTGTTGAATTGGAGTTTGATTTTACAGGAGTTTGACTTGGAAATTAAGCATGTGAAGGGTACAGACAATGTAATTGCTGATTGCTTATCCCGTGTTTGAATATGTATATATATGTCACGTGTTTATTTGAATATTGTATGATATGTATATATAGACAAGTATCCACTTAACCATTTTGTATTGAAAAGAGAAATTTTGCCTTTATGAGTCAAAATTTTTCCCTTTTGGAATGGAGGTGTAATGTGAATATTATTTACCTTTTTAGTATAGTATTTACCTTTTTTTTTTATTCAGCTCAGACTGGAGTTATGTTTAGACATGTCCTGGGCATGTCTGGGGAAAGTCCCCGAAAATAAAAAAAAGAGGTCTAAATGTGGGTGGGGTCTGCAAAAGAGTATATAAGGAAAAGAATTGAGACAGTAGTAGTAGGAGAAATTGCAAGAAGAAGGATATGTGTGACCAGACCTGTCATTTCTGTTCAAGACCTGTGAAGTTTCTTTTGTGGTTTTTGCCTGTGTTTGAGCCTTTTTTTCCTCACCCAGCACATCACCAGGAAACCCACCAAAGGGACTGTAAATATTTCTGTTTTTTTTATTCAATCTTGGTCATTTAGTTGTAGGTTATTGTTAGTTATTGTCTTTGTTCATTAAATGTGTTTAAGTTTTAAAAACTGTGCGTCATCCCTTGCTGTTGCTGTTGTTTTAAATGTAATAACAAATTGGGGCCATAACAAAGTCTCTTCAGTTGCTGAGCCTGACTGACTCCTGCTTGTCATTACAGAGCCCAGTGCTCACTGCAGGACCCAGAGCTGCTCTCAGGGGCTCTGATAGATGTGGCCAAACACCTGGGTAACCTGTAGTTCAGAGTCTGGGAGAAGATGCTGGAGACGGTGCAGTACAGTGAGTATCTGGGGCTGATGCTCCAGTCATCTTTATCTTTACAAACATTTAATGAAAGCATAAAACTGAAGAAATAAGCTGGAATGATTTACCTCCACCAAGGAGGTGTATGTTTTTTTGCCCCTCGTTTATCTGTTTGTCTGTCTGTTTAGCAAGATATTTCGAAAGCAGCAGCATAGATTTTAACCAAACTTTGCAGGATCATAGAGTCGCACAAGAAGAACAAGTGATAAAATTTTGGCATATTTAGGCCAAAGTACAGCTGAGATATAGGCCAAAGTTCAAATCCAGCTATGCCGGCAGAGATTTAAAGTCTTTCCAATCGGCCAGATTTCCAATTGGCGTGCTTTTGGGTTTTGCTGCCACCTGGTGGTGGAATGCAACAACACCCTACTTCAGCTGACGAAAATAACAAATGCACAGAGTTGCCTTGGTGTGGCGGAGGTGCCGCGCTCTCTGAGTGCTCTTGTTGAAATGTTGTTAAAAATAAACAGTACAGAGACTCAGTTTGAAGAATGCATGAATTTCTGTGGTTTAACTGATTTATTTATTTCAATGAAACATAAGGGTTTTAAGTTCAAATCACTATAGCCACAGTAAAGTAGCATGTATATTTTTCTGTTTGGGACCAACTCCTCAATGAGTAATTGAAACATCTCTCTCCCTCCAGCCCTTTAAATATCTCTCTTCCTGATATTTCAGCTCCTGTGACGCTGGACCCCAATACTGCATGTGCTGCTCTCTCTCTCTCTGATGATCTGACCACTGTGAGATACCCAGGAATACAGCATAAAATTCCTGACAAACCAGAGAGGTTTAGCACCTGTGTGGATGTGCTGGGATCAGAGGGGTTTACCTCAGGGAAACACAGCTGGGAGGTGAAGGTTGGGAATAAACTGCAGTGGGATGTAGGAGTGATGAAAGAGTCCAGCGACAGGAAGGGAGATATAACATGCAGCCCAAAGAGAGGATTCTGGGTCTTAAAGCTGAGGAAGGGTGAGGGTTACAGAGCAGCAGGAGTTACTGCCCTCAAACTGGAGAGGAAACCCCAGAGCATCAGGGTGCAGCTGGACTATGACAGGGGGGAAGTGTCCTTCTTCAACTCCAGTGACAAGTCACTCATTTACACTTTTAAAGACACATTTTCTGAGAGAGTGTTCCCACTCTTTTCTCCCTGTCTGAAAGAAGATGGTAATGAAGGACCCCTGCAGATATGCCCAGTGAAAGTTTCAGTAACAGTGATGTCACTCCAGTGAAGGTGTGTGTGT
Source organism: Gymnothorax reevesii (assembly GCA_029721435.1). Taxonomy (NCBI): domain Eukaryota; kingdom Metazoa; phylum Chordata; class Actinopteri; order Anguilliformes; family Muraenidae; genus Gymnothorax; species Gymnothorax reevesii. The sequence goes on from CM056588.1 coordinate 25,041,522, forward strand.
ATATGTGTGTGTTTGTGAAAACCACACTGGAGATGTTGTCTGGGATTTTCTTTGTGTGAGGTACCCTTCAGGAACCACTCGCGAGAGACAGAAATCCAAAAAAACGTATGCCTTTATTGGAGTTCGAGTCAAAGCCAAAAAACACAGGAATTGCCAAGCCACAATCAGAAATCCAAAAACAGTGTCGACTAGACAGGCAGGGGTCAGAACCAGTAAGACAGATAAGCAGAGGAAACGATAGGCAAAAAGTCGTAGTCGATGAACAAAGCCAAGGGTCATACACAGGGCATGCAAACACAGAAATCGTGGTCATACAAAAATGGGTCAAAATCCCGAAAGACAAAAACAACACAAAAAAGGCAATGGCAAGAATCAAGGTCGGACAATCCAGTAGAAGGGAAACATACGAGGCGCTCTGCACAAAGAAATAAAGATCAACGTTCTGACAAGAGCTGTGAGTGAAAAGACTGCTAATGTACACACAGGGAAGGTCACTGAAATCAGGTGTAGAGAATCAGACTAATTACAACGGGAGAATCACATGAGGGAAGCCCTAATCACGAAAATTGGCGAAAGACAAAACACGAACGGGAATCACACAGCCGATGACATTTAACAGCTCCAGTCCAAGAGTTCTATGTGCACAGATAACGAGCGCAGGAGAGTGATTAAGCACGGGCGAGAGATTCTCGCTAAAGCTCAGGAGAGGACAGAGACAGGCTAAGGGGAGGATTATAGAACAGGGTGATTGTGGAGAGGGAATTAGTCTAAATTAGTAGCGGTGCAACTTTACATATTAAACTAGAGTGCACATTAGTAAGTTAGTAATCTTATATACATGGATTAGTTGTGTTAGTTGACTATGACACAAAATACAAATGTTAGTCTAGTTAGTAATCAGAACAGCAAGTCGAAGGAAAAGATTTTGAACACCGAAATTCATTTAAATCACCCAAAGTCAGTGGGCACAGACAGGGAAGACTGACTGAACCAACTAGATCACAAGACAGGGGAGACAAGTGCAATGGACCTGAGAAATGGAATGAACCAAAAACCTGAGTAAAACAATAACCAAAAAGAATAAATAAAAGACAAACTCATGAACACAGAACCTGAACATAAACATGACAATAAGGCAGAATCACAACACTTTGACCGGCCTGTATGTTGAGTTGGATGATGGGAGACGCGCTGGAGACAGGGATTCATTACAGTAGGGGGTTGATGTTAAAGCAGGATACTAAATAGAACAGAGAAACACAGAGTTTTGAAAACAAAGAAAGAAAAATGCGTTAAAAAAACAGAAACTTATCACTGAGATCAGTATCTTATGACTACACAAAATTGGATGCCTGCTCATTGTTTAAAATTAATTTGTACAAGCTGCTGGATTTGCTCACTCGGTTAAGGCACCACAATTGCGGTGCAACAGTGATTCGATCCCCAGTCATACCAACCAGCAGTGGTCGGCAGCGTTTTCAGAACAGCGCATAATTGGCTGAAACGCTGTAGGGATCAAAATTGGGAATGGACTGCTGGGAATGGAAATTAGAATGATTGCCTTGTTCATTTCACAAGCCCCTCCTGTTGGTCAACCGAGCACTCATCAGTGAGATTCTAAGCTTGCTCATGTTCGGGTATCCTCCGCCCTCATTCTGAATTTACGATAGTTTTGACCAATGAGTGTAAAGATGCAGGGGCTGACTGGTGCGTGCTTCAGAGGAAAGCCACGAACTGTCTCTCTGTCCTGATCTGGCAATAGGGAATTGCATACAAGCAAGCCTTGAACGTAGTTCTCGGATTGAGCATTCCAACTTTGGGGTGTATTGGGGATGTCAGATTTGAAAAAATAATAATTATTTGAACAGTGCATTGCTTGTACAAAGAGTTTGTTTGCTTTGTTTTCGTAAAGGGAGTCTCTCCATTGTGGGTGAAGTTCACCTCATCAAAACAATTCGGGATGACATAATATCTCAGTATGACATACATGACCGCCGTTTACCAATATTACTTTGTGATACTTGTAAAAAAAAAAAAGGTTTGTAAGATGAGGCAAGGTAATCTTGACCAAAAATTTAACTGTCTGTACCAACTGGAAAAGGTAATTGAAGGCCAGCGTTGGATCAGCCCCAGAGTTCAGTCTTGTGACTGTTTCATTTGCCAAGTGGCGAAAGCCAATGGATTCAAGGCCAAGCAGATACAAGGTAGCCTCAAAAGAGGGCGTCCAAAAGACTCCGAAGAGCAGTTTTGAGGTGAACTTCACCCACAATGGAGAAACTCCCTTTACGAAAGCAAAACAAACAAACTCTTGAGCGAGCTTCGCTATGATCCATAATGGTAGGATGTCAGTCATGAAAAGGCCTATCTTCCACATGCTCTGGCTTTTATGAATGTAAGGTTATGCAACCGTTAAGCTGCATTAATTCCCAAGTAGTAATAATGATGAAAACGACATGGGCATTTCTTCCACTCCAGCTGAGGTAATGAATGAAAAGGCCTGAGACCCTGAGAAAAAAAAATTTTTGAATTTCTTTTTTTTTCACACCACCTAAGTCTTTGGGGTATAAAAAACATCACTACAACAACATAATGTCAAAACATGTTTTTATTTGTGTTTTATAGTATGTCCTTTGGAGAGGACATTGGGACTCTTATGGTAAATATGAACACATCTAGAGTTGTATGTTTACATCTTAGCTGACAACATTCAGGGTTTTACACTTAAAACTGACCTTCTCTGAACTTAAGTTTTTGGTGAGAGAGGTTTTCCTTGCTGAGAGAGATGACAAATTGTCCTTTATGCCAGTGGTTCCCACCTCCAGTCTTGGAGTACCCCATGACATAATATTTCTCCAACCCAAATCTAAGCCACCTGGTGTGTTAGTTCTGGGTTGTTTTTGGTTTGTGGTATTCCATGAAGCAGTTCTCCTTCTTTGAGATGCAGAGGTAGATTTTGCATTTGATGCACTTGATGTAGGTTTTTCCAGTGCATCCTTCTGCTCTGCACCTGGAAGTATTGGGGTCGTCCATCATCTGTGGAATGAAAAAAGTTAGCAACATCCTGATGTCCTCTATAGAGGACATACATAAACAAGACATTGTTTATGTGGAAAAAATAATTTCATTGCTCTGAAAACTCACCAAAACTATTCCTGAGATATTCACTTATTGGAATAAATCTGAACATTTAACTCACAAAACAATTAAACACTTACCTTTCTTCTTTCCATAACATGTGCTAACTGTGATGTCTGCCATTTTGAAGAACTAGGAAGAGAATTCTGTCAAGATCCCACCCCCACATATTTCATATCATTGAAAAGCCCTGGATGTCCTCTGTAAGGGCCAACAGAACTTAACACAATAGCATGTATGGCTTCAGAGATACTGACCAAAAACAAATGTCCCCCACAGAGGACAAAAATGAATTGCTGGGTCTCAATCAGCTGCTAACTGTTTCCTACCATCAAGAAGGAGAGTTTTGGACTATTGGACTAAAGCTGACCAACATTTTGAGCAACATGATGGGTTTTATTCAGGGATTTAATATTTCCATATTTTTTACGATAAATTTGGTTACCATGGTAACCATTTTGTATTTTTACCAATCTGACCCTGTGGTATGATTATGTAATAAGTCAAACTATCAAAAAAAAACATGATGGCTTGCAATTATTAACCCCTTTCCTAGGATTTTGCAATACAAGATCACTGCCACATAAAAAATGAATTTTCTCCAAAAATTCCCAACAGATATTTTTAATTTTTGCATTTTCTTTATCTGCTCACTAAGACCTACAAAATGACACAGGTCTTGTTTCAGTATCTTTTTTTCAGACTTTCAAACACGTTAAACCTAGTGTGAGACGTCTCTGGTTCGGCATTTTTCAAATCACAAATCACTGTATTATCACTGCAGCTGACTGTCTCTGATTGACCTCAGTGTACGTGAGTGCAGATTTGGGAAGAACCTGCTGGAGATGTAGAGGTACAAAGGGAACATACAGGCGCACTGAGGTAATAATGAACATTTACATACAGTCACCCCAAAAATTCTTTGTACACGTCGAGAAAGTTGAAGAATTATTTGGGAACAAAATTGAAATAAACAAATTTCAGTCAGACAACTCTGGATTGAATTCAATATGTTGAGCGTAAATATTTTGCATAATTAAAGCAAGCGACAGGCTCTGTCTCAATTTATTAATCCCCTGAAAATGATCTGCCAGATTCATTTCAGGGAATGATAGCAAGACCCCCAAACTGCAAGACCCCAAAAGCTTGAGACACAGAGCCTGACGCTGCCTGACTGAGAATGTGGAGCATCCACACTGAGACTGAGCTGATTCCACTGCATCTATAGCCTATTGATGCAAGACAAATTGCAATGCTATTGCAATTCTGATCAGCTCAGCCATTCTACTTTAACCTGTACCCAGGGATTTAATAGCAGCAAGCTCCTCCCCTGCAATCCACCAGATATGCATCCTTAGTGACAAGCATGTTGCAGCAAGCAGAACTTTTATTTGTACCAATTACAAGGCATGAGCACTCATGATTTTTTGAGCCTGCAGAATTTCATTGTTGTTGAAATAAATATATTTAACATAAGCAGCGGAAGACCAATGGCCCAGAGACTTGAGGGTGGGTGTAGGCACAAGCAGCGCCGCAGTTGTAGCTGCGCCGATGCGGGGGAGTGAGCAGTGTACGCTTCTGGGGATAGCCCGCAGCTTGTGCTGAATTCACACAGCCTTGCAGAAAAACAAGGTCTGGACATGGGCTTGTGGCCATCGATGATGAAGAGCGGGTCCCTCGGAGCAGGTGCAGGCTGAGTTTTCAGGTAGCTCAGCATGGAAGCAAAAGGACAGAAAGCAGTATTAGTTCTTGCAATTATGACAGGCGTTCCTTTATTCATCCTGTCTGTTTTAGAATGTTTCAGATAAATCATGAAATGGTTGCAATTAGGGGTGTCAACATCTACACGTGTAAACGGGTACACGGATAACAAATCATAACCGTTTAGAAAAATCAATAACCGTGTACACGTCATTTTTCCCTCCTCTTCCTCCTCCTCGTTCATTTCTCACCAGTACATATAGTCGCCTATTTTTAGGGGTGATAATGTTGGCTGAAAGTTTCAGATAATAACATTAACTAACTCTACACTTAAATATCCCCACTAGTGCAGTTATCCGCATACAGATACACCGGCGCAATGTTACCTTGATATTAAAAAAAAACCCTGCAGCCACAGCCAGTGTCGCGTCTCTTCAATAGGCTGCGGAGGACTTGAGAAGAGCGCTGCGCTCACCATCTTCTCCATGAGCAAATGTCGTGCAGCTGAAAACAAAAACTGTTAATGGCTTGTTATTTTAGCCTATATTGTTGCTTGTTGTTGTACATTATATTGTTGGTTGGTGTTCTGTCGGCTTTTCGCGACCTGATCACATATCCTCGCGTCTAAAGAGGAGGAAGAAAACATTTTTTTCGCCAATTTTAGTGAATAATTGTGAGAGTCCCCCTCTACTTTTTTTTAACTTTGTGGATATAAAGGTGAAGTTTTTTCCTCTCTCTTCAGCTTACTTTGGCTTCTTTTTGAGTTGCTTTCTCTCCAATTCCACATTACTTTTACTATGAGATGCATATTAAAATTCAGACGCAGCTCCCGTTGTGAGAGAGGGATGCAGTTTGCACTTAAAGTAAAAAAAAAAAAAATGTACAAACGTGAGCAATAGTTAAAACAGTGATTAAAAAAGAAGGTTAAACCTTTTTCAGCTTTCACTTGTACGTTTTCTTATCTGTCAAAATGATAGAGGATTTTATTTTCAACTCATTTTACTTTCTGTGGTTATATAGCGCAACTACGATAGAAAAAGATCATAAATCGACGTGTACTCAGTTACACGTCGGTTAGAAGTCCCGTTTACATGTGTAGAAAAAATTGTAAACGTTGACACCCCTAGTTGCAACCTAATTTTAGATCAGAAAAACAAAGGTCATGCAGAGGGTTGAAAGAAAAAGATGTGGTGGTGAATTCCCCGCACCTCATGAACCCGTAAAAAACCATTAAAAGAGCAGCTTCCAACATTTTATGAGTAAAAGGAGTGAACAGCTCAGGGTGGGTCCCTGCCTTTGCCCGTAGTCAGGCTCCAGCTTAGGGTCCCGTGACCCTAGTGAGGAATAAGCGGGTATAGAAAATGGATGGATGGATGGAAGAAGTGAACAGCCCTGATCTTAATTTGGAAATCATCCTGTGCACCAAAGTGATAATAAGTGGTAAGCGTTTATCATTGCCTGGTAGTCGCTCTTTTTTGAGGCCGTTGAGGAGTAGGCGAATGCAGGGATTCTTTAGAATGCTACAGACTGAAGGATCTTGACAACGAAGGTGAAACTGAATGCCAGCTATCAATGCCTTAATGGAAAAGGGCTGCAACGTGCGGGACTCAAAAGAGTGGAAATGCGCATACAAGAGGATTGTTGACAGGTAAGGGCGGGCAAGCAAAACGTGCACAGAAAGAGGAGAAGAAACCACATGCAGAATCATAAGCTTTTAATGTGTTTTTTGCTCAACCTTTTCTCATATATTTGGCAGCAGAATTCAGCAGGGAGAGAAGAGGGCCTTCGCAACTTAATCTAGCACGGTTTGAGAGAATGGAGGGCAGGACAGGCCACTTGGCTTGCAGTGGCGGCTGGTGCCAAAAATTTTAGGGGGGGGCGCAATTTACCTTGGCGCAGCACACCTGACAGGTGCTTTGATTTTAACACAGTCAGTTATTAAGAAGGAAAATGTAGCCTATGGATTTTATCAGGGTTTGTACCCTTTATTATGAGTTGAGGATGTATCCCCTATGTCCACAGATCACTGCATCTGTCCTTACATTACTTACAGATTGATTGTAAAAGCGGTCATGTTAAAGATTCCACCAACTAACTGGGATTTTGATGTTTTGTAAAGATGTAAACAATAAATGGAACATAGTTTAAAAGAAAAACAAAAAAAAAAAACAAATCTAAAAACATACCACTGTAATGCTGTCTACAGGCTTCGTACACCTTTTACAAAGTGAAATTCAAGCACTTTTCAAGGTGTATTTTAATGCTTTTCCCAACACCTTACAGCTGTGGTAAATTACATATTTATATACAAATTACAGATTTCACAGAAAGTGTGACCAACAGGTCCCACTGTACTTACAGTAACAGGATGAAATTATAAATTAATGGTATATATGTGGTTTATTTCATTGATAACAAAAACAAATGTTTACACGAAGTTTTAGACCTGGATCACTGTTATTTTGTTTAAAAAAAAATGGAATTTAAAAATTTGGTCTTGTTGCTAATGTTACATGGACGGATAATTGGTGTTCACAGGACGGAACCCAAACGGTGACAAGACTGTCTTAGCCAACGCCAATAATGGCACAATGAGCAGAGAAAAGGGAAGGCACACCATTGACCAACTGTTATGGCCCCAATTTGTTACGGCAAATCAGACAGCAAGGGATGACAGACAAAGTTTGAAAATTTGAATATATTTAATAAAATAAAGCACTGACCAAGATTGATAATATAAAAAAATGAGATAGTTACAGAGATGGGGTTTCTTTGTGTGATGTTCTGGGACAGGAAAATGCTCCAACACAGGCAAAAATCCACAAAAAGCTTCACAGGTCTTGAAAAGAGTGACTGGTCTGGCCAAATGTATCCTTCTCTTTGCAATTTCTCCTACTACTTTACTCTCTCAACTTTTCTCCCTATATACTCTTTTCCAGCCCCCTCCCACCTTTTAGACTTTTTTTAATTCTCTGGGACTTTCACCTCTTAGACATGCCCAGGACATGCCCAAAACCTAACTCCAGACTGGCTTAACAAAAAAAGTCAATACTGCCATCTAGTGGCTTCTTTTTTTCCACATTACACCAACCCACTAATCCACAATAAGCAAGGCTTTGTCAATCCTGCCCACTCATTTCCAAGTTCCTCAAACAATCTAGAGTTCTGAGAGGAAGGTGAGACGCTTTTTTGGGCCGCCCTGTAGTATGCATGTGCCAACCCCTTTAAGTCAAACCAAGGTTGGCTTGATCCATCCAGGGATTGGAGCGAACTCCTCAATTTAATATAAACAGCGTTCGAACTTGGTTTGCTGGTGAAGATTCAATAACTGATCCAGGAGTTCCATCTAGTGATAGAATATTGTAACTGCATGCATAAATCTGCAGCTCCGTGTCCACTGGCGGACACATCTGCACAAAAGGGTTTAAATACCCTGCCAGCAGCCGCCAAATCTCAGTCACAGCAGTGCTGTACTGAGGTTACAGGTTGTTGCTAACGTTATTACTGTGGACGGAAATTTTTACCTTTTTGATGATGGACACAAACGCAAGTTGGTGAAAATTCTTTAAGGCCAGGAAGTAAACATCCGTTAGCACTATACCCCACTTTCACGCCACCGGTTGTTATAAAATAGGGACTTCAATGCGGAATGCAAAAGCGAATGTTAAGACCACACGTCGGACAGAAATTACGTTCGCGGCAAAAACTGGCTGCACAGCATGAAATAGGGCTCAGGATATTGCAAAATGGTATCAAGCATGGAAAAATAAAGAGTGGGGAACATATTATGTTGTGGATTTTCTTCAACATATTGAGGTTCCCCCATCCTCAAGCAATTGGAGAGAGACAGATTCTGAAAAAGAAAATTAGGCTTTATTGTGTCATGTTGATGAATGTAAAGCCGAGTTCCTCCTGCGCAAGAAAAACTCCCCCCAAGAAGAACTCCCCCCAACTCCCAGAAGAACTGAAGTTTTCCAGCTCTGACAGTAGCTCTTATAGCTCTCATTCTCGCACTACCATTGGACAGGTAACCTGAGATCCCAGTTAGGTAATCCTTCAGGAATTCAACACAAAGACGCATGCGCGTCACCTTCAGCCACACCCAGCAAGAGATATGCAGACAAAGAATACAGCCAGATGAATATGATAAAAAGGAAAAGATACCAGTCATATCAAATTATTACAAATAATTCAATTTTCAGTAGCAACTAATGATTTTGCTGAACAAATACTGATCAAAGCTACAGAAATCAAATACATCCTCTGATTATGTTTTTTTGGATCAACTAAACAGAAGCCTGCTTACTAATCAAAGCTACAGAAGCTGCTGCTTATGTGTGTGTGCTGCTCATGTATATTAGGAATGAATTGCTTGTATATGTGTGTCTGTCTGTGTGTGAACTGCTTGTATGTATATTTGTGTTATGTTATGTGTGTGTCTGCACTGCAGTATGTGAACCACTTGTATGTATGTGTGTGTTGTGTGTGTCTTTTTGCTGCCCATATATACTGAGTACAAATGAAAACGCACCACTTGAAAAAAGTCAATATTTAAGTTCAAATGAACTTCAATATAATTTTCATACAACAACAACACTACAGTGACGTCACCCGACATGCCAGGTGCAAGAAATGCGAGAATTTCAAGTTAACTGTAATGCTAGGCAATTTTTAGCAAAAACGCAACATCTTGCATGCACACCACGGGAAAAATTAATTTCACTCTGAATTTGTTCACACATTGCCTTTAAAAGCATGTGAATCCGAATAAAATTTCACTTCTTCACTGACACTTGTGAAACGTCGACACTACGCCGCGACTTACAGCCCCTGAACGGGAACGTGCCATAGGCATGCTTCAAATTGGCGCCAGCACCAGGAAAAATTGCCAGACGACTACACTGCACACACACAACGATCTCAAGACTCCATCAAAGGTTTCTGCAAGCGGGGAGCATTCGGGACCGTCCTCGACCGGGTCAACAACCTGTAACAACGGCACGTCAGGACCGTCAAATCATACGGGATCATGTCCGAGACCGAACACTACCAGCGACAAGAACGGCTGCTCAAGTCCAAGGACGACGTGGATTCATTCACCCCAACACCGTACAGAACCGTCTGCGAGCTGCAGGCCTGCGTGCACGACGTGCTTATTTCGGCTCCATATTGACGGATCGTCTCTGAAACAGCGTCTACAGTGGGCAAACAGGCACCAGAATTGGCGACTACGACAATGGCACGGTGTCATCTTTTCTGACGAGTCACGATTTCACTTAAGGAACGCAGATGGCCGTATACGTGTTTGGCGGAGACGTGGTGAATGTTATAACGCCGATTGTGTCGTTCAAACGGACCGTTGGGGTGGTGGCAGCGTTATGGTGTGGGGTGGAATAAGCTACCGTCACAGAACCCCTCTACATATCTGCAGAGGAAGGGTGAACGGCGTCCACTACCGGGACCAGGTGCTGCAGAACCATGTTGTGCTGTTCTTCAACCAACACCACTATGTCCACACGTTCCAACAGGACAACGCTCGGGCACACACTGCAAGGGTGTCCATGCAGTTCCTTGCACAGCAGAACATCCCCGTGCTTCAGTGGCCAGCTCTGTCACCCGACCTCTCCCCTATCGAGCACTTATGGGATGAAATTGGACGACGTCTTTCACGTCGACGCCAGATGGACAACATGCGAGAACTTGAGATTGCCCTTGTTCAGGAGTGGAATGCTATCCCTCAGAACACTATCCAGAGACTGATCAACTCCATGTGACGACGATGCACCGCATGTGCCAATGCAAATGGCGGTCACACCCGTTATTGACTTTCCTGTTTGACCCCTACACCAGTTAAACCTCTCTCGCGCATTAACATTATCGTGAATGAAATTGAATGATGTTTACATGTCTTCTTAAATGAGAAATTAATGATAAAAAATATATATAATCATGAATAATGAACAAAATGAACAATGATGAAATATAATCTTCAACATTTCTCCCTTTGAGGCCATACAATCATGGCCTCACATTAACCACAATTGAAAAATTCCACAGCATTGTTTACCCCTGCCCCCATACTACACACAAGTGAATTTCTTATGAGCCCAAACATAAAATCATTTCTTGATCCTCTCCGACTGTAACACTTTGAGTAAAAACAGTCTGTCATGTTTGCAACAAGTGAACTTCAGTTGTTTTTGCTTCAAGGCTTCTCAAGGCATCAAGGTCTTTCGTTGCTGTGGTGAATAAAGTCCCAGTTAAATGTCCCACTTGAATCCAGTAATGTTGCTTATTGCAGGTTTTCAGTCCAAAGTTCAAGTCCATTGTCCATATTCAACATTGATTTGTGATTTTTCCATCTGATTGTTTTGGTGAACGGGCCTTCATAACTGGAATCACTGTCCCAGCATATTTGTTCAAAACTTTGGGGAGGCTCCAGAAAGGAGCGGCTTTGACCGGCTGGTATGTAAAATTGCCACTTCCCGTCACTGGAGTGAGAAAATAAAATGCAGACAAAAATACAAGCACTTGCACATGCAGATATGCGGCAGATACAGAACGAGGGTCATCTACACCTGCATAATTTCACTTAAGTCTTAGATATACCAAATTTTATAATATTTACTTTTTCAGCAAAGACTGTGCAGACACTTTTGCCAGAACATTTTCTTAAAAACAGTTTCATCCAAGCCTTCTCATGGACCTATAATTGGAATATCATAGCGCCTTCATGCAATAGCCCATAATAATAATCTCTAAAAAGATTTTGATTTCAACAATGACCTGGGGGTCGACTCACCCCTGCCTTAGGTTGTCTCCTCTATATGAGATCTTACCCGTCTCTGGAGTGAGTCACACACACAGGCAGGTGCTCAGCACTGAACTCTGTATTCATGCTGGGGCAGGTTTCCTCACCCCTCATAATGGGACAGTTATGAGATCATTCCAGTTGAACTGGGGCTATTGTAGCCACTTTGTTGGAATAATAGATGAAACAGTTAAACTAAAAACTCATCAAAAACAATTCAAAACAGATGCTGCAGTTATAGTTCTGACAGTCAGATTCTAACCAGCTAAATCAAATAAGTCCCAATTCAAGAAATTTGTCTTGTGTGTATTTTTCCCTCGGTGCTTTACAAAATCTTCAATGTCAACTTAATTATTTGGAATACAATGAGTTGTCAGTGTGCCACCCTGATAAATTAATATTACAAATTCATAATTACCCAAGTAGCCCACCTCATTACTGAGCTCCTATAAAATTTAAATCAATATTTTTGGGCAGTACACTAATAATTTTGTGTTTCAGTGTATTCTGGGTCTAAAGATAGGGCAGTAGCAATTATATTTTTTCACAGTGTATTTTTTCCCCAATTCATTTTGATTAAGAGACCTACCACAGTCTACACTCAAAAAAAAAAAGCAGATTGGGTGTCTGCTAAATTAATCTAAGTGTAACATGTTGCTTCTACCATATATAGTCATGTTTTGTGGTTGAACATCATTAAGTAATGTTATTTTAGCATGATGTGCGATAACTTAACATTTACTAAATTCAGTTATGCTGACAGAACCTAATGCTTTTTGGGTAAGATATCAAATGGCGTGTACAACTCCAGAACAGAGGATGGCAGTAGTGTGCGAGCAGGGAGTGGATTTACTTCCGGATGTTGCAGAAGAAGGCAGAGCAACGCACGAAAGAGACGGGCGGGTGGACAAGTTAAATCTCAAGAAATCCTGTTTGCTTTTTGGTTTTTTTTTTTTTCCTAACTTGATATCAACTGTCATAAACTTGGATAACAAATGTTTACATTGTTTAAAACAAATATTGATGTCAGAATTGACTTTTATTGAATTATTACTGTTGATTTTCATATGACTGAAAGGACTATCAACTAAAGTATTTGTGATTGTCAAACATACATAAGTCTTGTCTGATCAGCACAATTAATTAGTTGTGTTGTATCATTTTAAAATATAGTTCAACCTACCCCATTAACTTGGGTTGGGCACTCTTGGGCACGGGCACACTTGGACAAACACACACTTGGGTGGCATGGTGGTTAGCACTACTGCCTCACAGCAAGAAGTTTGTGGGTTTGAATCCTGCCTGGGGCTTTTCTGTGTGGAGTTTGCATGTTCGCCTGGGGTTACTCCGGTTTCCCCCACCCACAAAACATGCAATATAGGAACACAGCTGTGTGCGAATGCTTGGTGGAAATACTTTCCATAAATTTTGTATGTTCACCCAACAAATGATTATTATGTTGGACTTACCCCTTGTAATTGAGTAATAGTAACACCAACACCTTATGTTGAACCAGCATATTTACATTTATGTCACTCAATAAAAGAATTTGTTGCTAAATTAACGTATTATGATTGGGTGGAAATACTTTCCATAATTTTATTATGTTCACCCAACAAATTATTTTTTTGAGTGTAGGGTTCCGCTAACAGTAGGAAGGAGATGCACAGTCAGGCCTTATTAGTCCCAGCCATAACAAATCCCCATATCCTAAGCAGAACCGGGTGTAATTGCTTTAGACCACAGACCATGTGTTAAAATTTGCAAAATTGTGTTACAATTTTTTCCAGACAATTCACCAAACAGGCATATATTGAATATTCAATTGCAATATAGTTTTTTTCATTGGGATCCCAGCACATAAAGGAAAAAAATCATTCCAGATTTAGTCAGTTCAGTTTGTCTCTGTCATTTGAACACTGACACTTAGATCCTTTGAACCTCCCTCTCGCAGGGCGCAGTTCCAGGCTAGATCCCTTTCCACAGAGATCTTTGCCCAGGCTCCCCCAGGCTCAGAACTTTACACTCAAGCAAAAAGACAAGACAGACGACATTGCAAAAACGGCAATACCTCTCCACAGAATGAATCCTCTACAAAAACGGATCGATCCTAGAACCATAAAAACGGCTCCCAGCACCTCTTCTTAGATCTGGGCCGCATCCCAACCATAAGCGGGGAGGCCTGCAGGTTTATTCCCTCCCTCTAGGGTCTCCAGCACAGGCTTCACATATAACAAACAGTCATACAACAAACTAGTTATAGAACGAGCTCCGATTTCAAACACACTCACAATAACTTGTTGCGAATTCATTCGTTAGTGGTCAATAGTTACATACCAATTCTGCAGATTCTGTCCCTCTCCTTTTTATTTCCGCAATTTAGTGTCTAGATTCTTTGAGCCAAAAGGTTACCTGTCTCTAGTGCTGCAGATAAGGGCCAGACAATACAAAACAACACCTCACTTATCTATTATATTGCTCACCATATCCTTAGTTTGCTGGCATCTTGGCGTGTTTTTGTGCTCTCTGCCCCATCTCCGAGCACCAGAAGACTGTCCACTCTTACGAGTGTAACCAACCTTTGCCGACTCCTGCCGCTGGCTCAACAAATATGTTGTGGATTTTCTTCAACATATTGAGGTTCCCCCATCCTCAAGCAATTGGAGAGAGACAGACTCTGAAAAAGAAAATTAGGCTTTATTGTTGCATGTTGATAAATGTAAAGCTGAGTTCCTCCTGCGCAAAAAGAACTCCCCCCAACTCCCAGAAGAACTGAAGTTTTCCAGCTCTGACAGTACCTGGCCAGACCCTCAGTAGTAGATGTGCTGTTCTTTTCACAGTGGCCCTGTTAAATCTATCAAACTTGGAACAGCAAACAGGGAAAGCACTAAAAGGCGTTGCTAATGCCACATCCAGCTAGCCATCGCTGTTTGTCGTAACAAGTGCAGGAGAAGCCCCAGGTGTCAGCTCGTCCACGATCACTTGCTTGCTGCAGAATCTTTAAATCGGGTCGGTCAGGTCCAAGCTCCTTTATGCTCCTTTTCTCTTCTAGTGTGACGTTACGCCTTGAGAACGGGTTATTCTGTAATGAAATAACAGAGTTTTCCGCGGATCCACTGGAAGCTGCCATTTTGAAGCTCTATAGGACAGCGAATGAGCGCGTGTGATGTTTGCGCATGAGTAAATCACATCTGCAGTGGTGACGTTTTGATATGATTGGCAGTTGTCGTTGTCCAGTCACATGAGGAGGAGAATCACAAAAACAATACTAATTCGCTGGCAATCAAAATAGGAGTATCCGAGGCGCATTTATTATTACTTATTATTGAACTCTCTGAGTGTAAACCCTTGGAGATTAGTCTGAAACAACGCCTCTGTAAGTTTACAAAGAATATTTTTGAGTTCGGGAGTGGTATGCTAAAATCTATCGCATCTCTTGCTTTGCACAATCCGTATTCTATACTCGGTGATAACTTCCGATTATTCCATTATAGTTATCGGTTTGATTCTGCGATACTGTGTGATACAATGTATAATGACTACAGGAGGAATGTGGATGTTGAGGTCCTGCTCAGAGCTAAGATGGTGCGTGAACTAATAGATATTAGAGATGAAAACATGTTGATTGACAATCTAAGCAAGGAGGAGGTTTTGTGCATGATCGATGTTTTATGTACGAACTAATGTGTCATAGATGACTTTTTTAATAGATGTATGTCATTTTTTATTTGAATTTTTATAATTGTACTTTTTATTCCCGTCTTATTTATTACTTATATAGTTTTACTTCTCCGTGTATTTATTTACTCACTTTTAAATTGCCATGTGTAATGTACATATGTGCGAAATAAACATATTATTATTATTATTATTATTATTATTTCTCTGCGCCCCACAGGAAAAGTTGAAGCGGCCAATCAGAAAGAAGCCTCAGGTCACATACTGGGCAAAAGTTGACGAAATTGCATTGACTCCCATTAGACCGGCGCCCCTGCATTAATAAACTTTGTATTCACAACACATCTATTGATCAATAAATTGTGTGAAACCCCTTTTATTTAATGGTGACAGGTGCTGACAAGCTATCATTGTGTGGAAAAATTATTATTATTTTTTTTAATTTTTAAGATTTAATGACAAATTTTGGTATGTTTAAGTGGACTTCCTCTGTAGAGATGGTGCAACAGAGGGGGCGGCACCCCAGCGCCCCCTGTTGACAAACTGCCACTGCATTCTACCATCCTTATCTCGCGGTGTGTGAAAATGTGACTGAAGTACTTTTAGCTCCGGGCTCTTCAATTCTTGACCTCCTTTACTGTGATTAAGTATTCTGTTATCCATGAGCTTTACCCACCTGCTCATGTAGATACCTTCGTTTTCGACAGACAACACCCCAACGGAAAGGCTCCTGTAATGTGAATATAGGCCACTAGATGACAGTATTTACCTTTTTTTTGTTAAGCTCAGACTGGAGTCATGTTTAGACATGTCCTGGACATGTCTGGGGCAAGTCTCAGAAAATTTAAAAAAAGAGGTCTAAATGTGGGTGGGGTCTGCAAAAGAGTATATAAGGAAAAGAATTGAGACAGTAAAGTAGTAGGAGAAATTGCAAGAAGATGACCAGACCCGCCATTCTGTTCAAGACCTGTGACGTTTCTTTTGTGGATTTCTTTGCCTGTGTTTGAGCATTTTCATCATCCAGGACATCACCAAGCCACCCCACAAAAAGGGACTGTAATTATTTCTGTTTTTTTTTTATGTATTCAATCTTGGTCAGTTAGTTAGTTGTTATTAGTCTTTGTCTGTTTAATTAAATGTGTTTAAGTTTTAAATTGTGTCTGTCATCCCTTGCTGTTGCTGTTGTGTTATAAATGTAAGAACAAATTGGGGCCATAACAAATTGGGGGCTCAAGGTCCGGGATAGACCATTTTGTGAGTAATTTATTGAAAATCTAACATTTCAAATTGTGAAATTGTTTTTGTAGAATTTTCCTAGATATATATTGACAACAGCAATGGATGATTTCTTGGCATCACCAACCGTAGGGGTTTTGAAGTCTTTTAAAAAGACAGAACTGCTAGAAATTTGCAGACATTTAGAGCTGACAGAGGTGAAACCAGCCATGCGAAAAGCAAGACTGGCTCGAGAGATAGTTGAATATTACATTGATGAAAATGTGTTTGCACCCGGAGATCTGGAACAGTTTCCAGTGGAAAATCCAAATATAGAAATGGAACTTAAATTAAAAATGCTAGAGATTGAAAGGGAGGAAAGAGAAAAAGAAAGGGAGGAAAAAGAAAAGCAAAGAGAATTTGAGAGGGAAGAAAAAGAAAAACAAAGGCAGTTTGAGTTAGAAAAATTAGCAAGAGAAGAGAAAATAGAAAGGGAAGAAAAAGAAAAACAAAGAGAATTTGAGTTAGAAAAATTTGCAAGACAGAGAGATTTTGAATTAGAGAAATTCGATAGAGAAGAAAGACTCCAAATGGAGCAACTAAAAATTAAAATTGAAACTAAAAATAAATTTTGTGCCAGTCAGGAGGTAAAACTGGTGCCTCCATTTTCGGAAAAGGATGTTGACAACTATTTCCAGTGTTTTGAAAAGGTAGCAAAGAGTTGCCAGTGGCCAAAGGAACACTGGCCTCTGATGTTGCAAACTGTCCTCAAGGGTAAAGCTCAACAAGCCTATTCGGCTTTGTCTGCAGATGATTCCTCTGATTATGAGGTTGTCAAAAAGGTTGAGAGCTTATGAGTTGGTTCCAGAGGCTTACCGACAGAAATTCAGAGGTCTGAGGAAATCTGAAAATCAGACTTATGTTGAATTTGCTAATGAGAAGAAGGTTTGCTTTGAGCGCTGGTGTACTTCTATGGAGGTCAAGGATGATTTCAACTCACTAAAAGAGATGGTGTTAGTTGAAGAATTCAAGAACTGTGTTAAAGATGATGTTAACACCTACCTTAATGAGAAGCAAGCACTGAATTTGCAATCAGCTGCCAAATTTGCAGATGAATATGTTCTCACACATAAGTCCAAATTTCAGTCTAGCAGTAATAATAGATGGTCCCAATTTCAGAAAAAGGGTTATGGTGATACCCAAGATTCCTCACCCAAGGACAAAGACAAATCTGGTGATGGTGCTCAGAAATCCAGTAACAGGTCTGATCAAAGTGTGAAAGCTGACAGTGACAAAAGTGGTCTAGTTTGCAGTTATTGCAAGAAATCTGGTCATGTTACAACTAACTGTTGGTTCCTAAAAGCTAAGAAAGAAAAAGAAAAGGATACCAAACCAAATGCCTTTGTGAAAACAAGGTTAGAAACCCCTGTAGTAGATAACCAATCTGCTAAATTGCCTGCTTCTTGTGGGGCTAAAAAGCCTGATACAGCTGACTTTGTGAGGGAGGAATTTCTTCCATTTGTGTCAGAGGGATTTGTGGCTCTGAATGAGCATACTACTCCTGTCCCCATATATATCCTAAGGGATACCGGAGCTTCTCAATCACTTTTGTTGATGGACTCCTTGGTGTTACGTGATGAGACCGCTTCAGGGGATTTCATACTTGTACAAGGTATTGAAGGGAGGACTGTATCTGTACCCCTGCGCTCTATATTCTTGAAGTCAGATTTAGTTACAGGACAGGTAAAGGTGGGACTTATGTCAAGTCTACCTATAAAGGGTGTTTCTCTGTTGCTAGGCAATGACCTGGCTGGGGGCAAAGTAGTTCCCCCTGTACATCTTACTTCACAGCCGAGCACTGAAGATGGGGATGAGGACCCATCTCTTTATCCTTCTTGCGCAGTGACTCGTGCTATGGCCAAGAAGGCTAAAGAAGAAGATGATGTGGTGCCGTCCAGTACATTGAATAGTCAGGACTCAGGTGGTTCGCCTCATGACTCTGATTGGCCTACTATGGTTTCTCCGTTTGAGGACTTATCAGATACTTTTATCAGTTCTCTATTCAGCCAGCCGGATGGGTCTGGTGATTCTGATGTGTCTGGAGACTTGTCTCTGTCCAGAAAGCGGTTGATTGAGGAGCAAACTAATGATCCTGAAATTTG
Source organism: Gymnothorax reevesii (assembly GCA_029721435.1). Taxonomy (NCBI): domain Eukaryota; kingdom Metazoa; phylum Chordata; class Actinopteri; order Anguilliformes; family Muraenidae; genus Gymnothorax; species Gymnothorax reevesii. Next base: position 25,060,224 of record CM056588.1, read on the forward strand.
TGTACTAAAGAGGAGAGCCCTTCCTGATAAAGAAATAGATGCAGTTCCAGTTGGGTATTATCTCAAGGATGGTGTGTTGATGCGGAAGTGGCGCCCTCCTGATATCCCTGCCAATGCAGATTGAGCAGTGGTCAGGCAAATTGTTGTTCCGAAGGTCTATAGGAATGAGATCTTAACAATGGCTCATAGTTTACCTTTAGGAGGTCATCTTGGTGTTAACAAGACTGTTGATAAGATCATGAAACACTTCTTTTGGCCTGGGCTTCGGAAAGACGTTTCCAACTTTTGCAGAATCTGTCACACTTGTCAGGTAGTTGGAAAACACCAGTTAGACCCGCCTGTAGCTCCATTGCAGCCTATCCCAGCATTTGGGGAGCCATTCTCTAGGGTCATTGTTGATTGCGTTGGTCCGTTACCCAAGACTAGATCTGGAAATCAGTACTTGTTGACAATCATGTGTGCATCTACCAGATTCCCCGAAGCCATACCTCTACGTAACATCAAGGTAACTGCAATCTCAAAGGCTTTGATAAAGTTCTTCACGTTGTTTGGCCTTCCCAGGAAAATTCAGTCAGACCAGGGTAGCAATTTCACTTCAGGATTGTTTCAGCAGGTTGTGTATGAACTAGGTGCAAAACAGATTCTTTCTAGTGCCTATCATCCAGAAAGTCAGGGTGCCTTAGAGCGGTTTCATTCCACTCTCAAGACAATGATGAGGACTTATTGTTATGACCCTGAGAAAGACTGGGATGAAGGTGTTCATTTGCTGTTGTTTGCAGCTAGAGAAGCAGTGCAGGAGTCTACTGGATTCAGTCCATTTGAGCTAGTGTTTGGTCATGAAGTGAGAGGACCTTTGCTATTATTGAGTGAACAATGGCAAGAGAAAGAGCCGCATATCAGTCTGTTAGACTATGTTAGCAAGGTCAAGGAAAGATTGCGTGCAGCTTGTGACTTAGCCAAAGAGAACTTGAAATCAAGTCAGGGAAAAATGAAAACTTAGTATGATCATAACGCTAGAAGCCGTAAGTTTAAACCAGGAGAAAAGGTCCTTGTGTTGTTTCCCTTGCAGTCCAATCCATTGCAGGCTAGATTTCATGGTCCTTATGAAATTCTGACAAAACTCAATGATCTCAATTACATTGTGAAGACTCCAGATAGGAGAAAACCAAAACAATTGTGTCATATTAACATGCTAAAGCCTTATCATGACAGAAATGCTAGGGTTGCAGCTGTCACTTCAGATTCTCCAATGGTCGAAACGTGTGAAGATGAGGGGGAGTGTCAAGATGATGAACCAAGAATTAAAGCTGAAGTTCTTTCATGTAAATTGTCAAACACTGAAGTGTTGCAAAATCTTGATGTAAAACTCCAGCACTTAGAACCCTCACAGAGAGATCAGTTTGAAAGGTTGATCAAGAAATATGAGGATTTGTTTCCTGATGTTCCAAAGAGAGTCACTATAGCCTCTCATGATGTAGATGTTGGTGATGCCAAACCAATAAAACAGCATCCATACCGGATGAATCCTGAAAAGAGAAAGATTGCTGAGAAAGAGGTTGAGTACATGTTAAAACATGATATTATCAGACCCTCCAACTCAGATTGGAGTTCACCCTGTGTGCTAGTTCCAAAACCTGATGGAAGTACTAGATTCTGTACAGATTATCGCAAAGTCAATGCTGTAACTAGAACTGATGTGTTTCCAATACCTAGGATTGATGATTGTATTGATAGTGTAGGGCAAGCAAAGTTTCTGACCAAGATTGATTTATTGAAGGGTTATTGGTGTGTGCCTTTAACTGAGAGGGCCAAGAGCATCTCTGCTTTTGCCACACCATCTGGATTGTACCAGTATGAAGTCCTACCCTTTGGCATGATAAATGCCCCAGCCACGTTCCAAAGGATGATACAGTCTACAATCGCCGGATTGCCACACACGGGTGCGTACATCGATGACCTGATCACATGGAGTGACTCCTGGGAAGAACATCTAAAAGATGTAGAGACGTTGTTCCAGCGCCTGACCCAGGCTAACCTGACTGTTAACCTGAGCAAGAGTGACTTTGGTTGTGCTACTGTCACCTATCTTGGCTACGTCATAGGCCAGGGTAAGGTGGCACCCATAAATGCTAAAGTCCAAGCCATCATGGACTTTCCAGTTCCTGACAACAAAAAAGCTTTGCGCCGCTTCCTTGGAATGATCGGGTACTACCGCAAGTTCTGCAAGAACTTTGCTGAGATTGCTCTCAGTCTAACTAACCAACTGAAGAAAGGCGTAAAGTTCACCTGGGATGATGCATGCCAGAGAGCCTTCGATCGCCTGAAGTCTCTGCTGTGTCACTTCCCCGTGCTCAAATCTCCTGAGTTCAACAAAGCGTTCTCCATCGCGGTCGATGCTAGCGACCAAGCTTGTGGATCTGTGCTCCTACAGAGAAGTGACTCTGATGACATTGAGCATCCCGTGGCATACTTCTCCAGGAAGTTCAATCGCCACCAAAGGAACTATTCCACAATAGAGAAGGAACTGTTGGCTCTGGTCCTTTCTTTACAACACTTTGAGGTTTATGTTTGTACAGGACAAAAGCCAATGATTGTGTACACTGACCACAATCCGTTAATGTTTTTGAGTAAGATGAAAAACAAGAATCGGAGATTGTTGAATTGGAGTTTGATTTTACAGGAGTTTGACTTGGAAATTAAGCATGTGAAGGGTACAGACAATGTAATTGCTGATTGCTTATCCCGTGTTTGAATGTGTATATATATATCATGTGTTTGAATATTGTATGATATGTATATATAGACAAGTGTTCACTTAACCATTTTGTATTGAAAAGAAAAATTTTGCCTTTATGAGTCAAAATTTTTCCCTTTTGGAATGGAGGTGTAATGTGAATATAGGCCACTAGATGGCAGTATTTACCTTTTTTTTTGTTAAGCTCAGACTGGAGTCATGTTTAGACATGTCCTGGACATGTCTGGGGCAAGTCTCAGAAAATTAAAAAAAAAGAGGTCTAAATGTGGGTGGGGTCTGCAAAAGAGTATATAAGGAAAAGAATTGAGACAGTAAAGTAGTAGGAGAAATTGCAAGAAGATGACCAGACCTGCCATTCTGTTCAAGACCTGTGACGTTTCTTTTGTGGATTTCTTTGCCTGTGTTTGAGCATTTTCATCATCCAGGACATCACCAAGCCACCCCACAAAAAGGGACTGTAATTATTTCTGTTTTTTTTTTTTTTATGTATTCAATCTTGGTCAGTTAGTTAGTTGTTATTAGTCTTTGTCTGTTTAATTAAATGTGTTTAAGTTTTAAATTGTGTCTGTCATCCCTTGCTGTTGCTGTTGTGTTATAAATGTAAGAACAAATTGGGGCCATAACACTCCCGAGTATACTGTAACAGGAAGTGAGGCATGTACCATTATCCCCTTCTCAAGTCAGGCAATAAATGCAATATAAAACCTCTGATTAAAGTGCAATTATGACTGGAGAAGTATGCTCATCCATAGCTCATAAAACTTTAGAAATTGCTGTATCATGTGACATCATAAATCTGACCTACCAACCTACTTTTATGAACTCGCATTAAAGTGACTCATCACCTCAGGAAATGATACAATTTCCGGACAATATGATGTGTTAACAAAACACAGAGCTGCTTTGTTTTCAAAACAGTGCATTGTGGGAAGATCTTTTTTACACTTCCACAGAAGAAAGACAACCGCTCTCAAAGTATACAGAATTTCATTTAAAATCTCAAAGAACCAGAGGGCTCATAGTGGTTTCTAAAGCCAGGCATCACCTTTTACAGGTATACAGGTAGAACGTCAAAGAAAACACGGACGATATTTCAATCTTTCTTGGTAAAATTTTCCCCATCTGGTGTCATGGTGCTAGTCTGCAGGCCCCCCCTGCCCCCGCTGCATTTTTCGCCTCCACCTTGACGGGCAACAGGTGTGGCTTGTTAGGGTGGAGGTGAAGGCTCCATATTTAAGGGCTGGTTGCAGTTTTATTCTTTGCAGCAGTATTCTGTTTTTTGGAGCACTGTGTTTGTGGTCATTTGTGCTGCTGCACCCCTACGGAGTTTATTTTATATTAAAATTCAAGTTTTTTCTATATTTTCACTCAGCCTGTGCGTTTGGGTCTCTGATCTCGCTTTTGGGTACACGGTCCCAGTCCCCACTGGTTTCTGGTCTTTTGCCGGCAGGGGCAAATCCAGGACAATACTGCTGCCAGTTTGCGACCCAGCCAGGCTGAGTGAGGAAGCACCTTTTTTTATTATTTATTTATTTTTTTTGCTCAGGGCTCCAGGAGGGTGCCCCAGTCTGTGCTCCGGATGAGTTGGGCGCCAGTTTCCCCTGGCACGTCAGAATGTTCCGGAGGTGTGTGTGTGTGTGATATTAGAAAGTGTGATGTGAATAGAGGCCACTAGATGACAGCATTTACCTTTTTTTTTGTTTAGCTCAGACTGGAGCTATGTTTAGACATGTCCTGGACTTTTCGGCAAGTCCCCGAAAAGTAAAAAAAAAGAGGTCTAAATGTGGGTGGGGTCTGCAAAAGAGTATATAAGGAAAAGAACTGAGACAGTAAAGTAGTAGGAGAAATTGCAAGAAGAAGGATACATGCGACCAGACCTGTCATTTCTGTTCAAGACCTGTGAAGTTTCTTTTGTGGATTTTTGCCTGTGTTTGAGCATTTTCCCTACCCAGGACATCACCAAGCCACCCCAACAAACAAAGGGACTGTAAATATTTCTGTTTTTTTTACTAATCAATCTTGGTCAGTTAGTTAGTTGTTATTAGTCTTTGTCTTTGTTTAAAAATTAAATGTGTTTAAGTTTTTAAAACTGTGTCTGTCATCCCTTGCTGTTGCTGTTGCGTTGTGAATCCAATAACAAATTGGGGCCATCACAAAAGCAAGTGCTTGAAATCATCAATTAACCAGCTCTGGTAAGGCTGACACCTGGAAAGGAATTTCATAGCCGAGTGGCAAAAACCAAATCCCCCCAAAATCATGACAGTTATATTAATAGGAACAACCTTCCAGGTCTTACTTTCGGTTTGCAGAATTGGAGCCGTGATCCTATGGATTATCCTTCAGTCTGTTCCTCTGCCCGGTTTATTAGGAACACTTCCTAAGCCTTCCACATTCATCAGGATGAGAGCTGCACTCTTGCTAATCTTCCTAGTTCTGCCACCTGACAGATCTGATCTGGCAAAGTGTGCACTCCATCTGGCTGCTGACCCGGATTGCCACTGGCCAGGCACAGGATACGCCTCCACACTCAAGCCTGTACCAGCTGAACTGAACTGTGTCATTCTGCTCTGGGTTCTGTTCCTTCTGCCGTAGTGTATTAATATCAATAAACAACACTACTGCTGGATTGTACACTAACTCTTCATTTGGTTCTTGGTCTGGGTCATACCATTTCTAGAATTGGATTCCTACATTTGATCTCAGGAGGGTATCCAAAAAAAATAAGAGTTCTGATTGAAATGATTATTTTTTACCTAACAAAAAAAAAAAAAAAAACACTTTTCCTGGAAACTCTTTCCCGGATCCCAGAGTTTCAAGTGTAGGTCCTTGTTTTAAGCAATAATACAATAGAACTGATACAATATAGCTTTTATCCGATGGGAGGAATTCAAGGTGTTGCAACTGTCCCTGGTCTCCCCTACTAGTAATAAAACTTCTCCAGAAATATGGTTAGATTTCATCGCAATCGTATAATAGGTCTTTTGTGTCTGTGATGTTTATTATTGTTTTCATTGCCTGTCTATTTATTGAAAATAGAATGAAATATTAACATTCAAAAGAGCATTGATTTTAATTCCATTTGACTAAGGAGCTGAGATGCAGGTGAAATGAACGTATAGGCTACCGTGCATGAGAGAAAACCGCTGTTTACTGAGGAGCGCGCCGCACACATTATGACTAAGTACACCTATATCTCTCCTGCCCTGCAAATAGAATCCATCCATCCATTATCTATTACCAGCTTTTTTCCTTTATTAGAATGGCAGTGGGAGCATAGACTGTATAAAAAGATGGATGAAGCAACCGTGACGTCACTCACTGGTTCCAGCATACCATTTAGGAAGCCTCCATTTTGGCATTTTGAACAGTGCCATTTCTCATTTTGAATCTGGATGTGATTCGTATTGGATGAGAACGTGAATTGAAAATCCAGGGAGGAGTGAGGGGTGGATCTATGGGTGGATCTGACTGTATCTGATGAGGACAAGAGGATAGCCACGCCCCTAAAGTATATCTGGCTTTATCCTTTATTCTAGTCTATTTGGGACCATAATTTACAAAAATGCATACCATGATATATCAAAGGAGACTTGAAACTTGCGACTGATACCATAAAATAATATTGAAAATGTGAGGTAGCATTCAGGAACCAATCGCAAGACCCAGGAGATCCAGCAAAAAAGTATTTTATTAAAACTGAGGGGTGAACCCCCGCAGGGCAGAAGGCAATTGTACAGAGTCTACTATCCAAAATCAGAATCCCAGGGGCGTAATCCAAATCGTACACAGCAGCAGCAAACACAATAATCAGGGTTGGGCACAACAGGTTCATTACACGGGTGCAGAGAAATCCAAGGCAAAGCCAAAATCGTTAACAGGGACAGTCCAGTCGGAAGTGGACCGCAAAGCGTACAAGGCATAAAAGATCGTAGCGCAAGGTAAACGTTCTGACAAGCTGGAAGTGAAATGACTGCTTAAATACACATACGGGAAGTCACATGCTACAATAGGGAACAGGTGAGGTGGATCAGAGTAATTAACAAAGGAACGAACAAGAGGAAGTTCCTAACCACATGAAATTGGCGAAAGCCAAAACGTGGACAGGGATTACAGAGACAAACTATGACAAACAGACGATTCTGGTTAGGGAGTTCTAAAGTGTGCAGAGTGAGAGGCAGAACTGTGATTAACTAGGTGTGGAGAATCCACTGAAGCACAGCAAAGTAAATTGAGTGAAGGCAAGGGGCGGAGACTAGAGCAGTGCGAGTGCTGAGAGCTCGTTAGTCAATTAGTAATGTGCAGCTATACAATCTCTAGTGCTTGTTAGTAAGTTAGTACTATAAATTATGCTAGTGTTAGTAATTTATCTAAAATAATAAACTGTTAGTATTGTTAGTAAAGATAGAACAGTAAGGCGAAGGAAGCAAACGAGATTGGAAGGGAAACCCAGAAACCATGAAATCACCTGAAACTGTGGCACAGAGAGGCATAGACTCACTTTTATTCCCATGGGTTTTTTTTCACCCCAAAGGGGCCCCTGATGGATTCTTTCTGAAGATAGTTTAATAGAACAAACGTTTCCCTAAAATTGTGTTCCAAAAATTGATTCTATGTTTTTTTACCCCTCAATTACTAGCCCTGCTTTCATTTGCCTCAACCGCTGAACTCAGCTGGCCTTTTTTCCCCCCCCTGGCCATCCTCCTGAGGGGGCCCATGGGTTCCCACGCACCCCATGCAAATAACGCTACTGGTGGCACATAAGACTGGGGAATAAAACTGTCACATAACATATGACCAGACAGGGGAGACAATGCAGGGCATGATAAATACAAAAACCAGAATGATCATCTAAACTGGGAATATGGGAAATGGCAGGCAAAAAACATGACGAGGAAAGACAGGCAAAATACAAAACATGGCATGGACTAGGTCAGAAAACATAGCTTGGAATCAGGGTAATCACAAAAAATGGTAAGGCAACAGCAGAATCATAACAGAAAATCATAATTGAAATAATAAATCAGGTGAAGAAGTAGTGTCATTTTCTAATACTTCTATGCCGTTTAACTTCTTTCTGCAACCTCCGACGTCGCCATCTGCTGGCCATTAAATAGAATGCAATTTTCAGAGATTCCTGTATAGGCTTCACTTTTCACTCCCCGATGCTGCTTCAAACTTTTTATAGGGTGTCCCTATAACAAAGGTTAATGAACAAGACCACTCCCAATGCGCCTCCCTATTCGTCCGCATGCCTATATATATCGCCTCCATTCCCAAAATCCCTGCTAGTCTCGTTTCTACGGCCCTCCCACCCTTCCCCTCTCCAAGAAGGAAGCAAGAAACAGCCACCACCTGGGACTCCAGGGGGCTTAGGAGTCAACACGGACTCCGACGAGAGACGCGAGCCCTATCCCGAGTCCCGCCACCGAGGACTCCCAATATTCGCTCAATCACAGATACAATATCGCCCTCGCTCCAGTTCCACCGAATACTCTCCTCAAACATAGAGCAGCTGTAGTCTATTCCAGTTGACTGCGGGCAGAAGGAAGGGACCCACTCTGGACGGTCCGGCTCTGCGAATAGAATAGACTAGACTCGTAATTTGAAAAAGGTTTGATATTCAAAAAAAGGCCAAAAAGCTGCCGGGTGGCTCACACGGTTAAGGCACTGCGCTGCAGTGCAGAGGTGATCACCACGTCGCGAGTTCGAGCCCCGGCGTACCCACCGGCAGGGGTCGGCAGCTTTTTCAGAGTAGCGCACAATTGGCTATCGCGCTACAGGGTTTCAAATTGGGAAGGGACTGCCGGGTATGGGTATACAATATATCAGCCTTGTTCGTTGCTCCAGCGTCTCCTATTGGCCAGACGGGCGCTCGTCAGGAACACTCCGGGTTGGTTCATGTCCGGGTATCCTCCGCCCTAGTTCTGAGCTTACGAAGATTCAACCGATGAGTGTATTAGAATCAGTGGCAGACAGGCACGTGCTTCGGAGGAGAGCCGTGAACTGTCTCACTATCCTGAGTTGGCAGCAAGGGGTCGCATACGAGCAAGCTTTGTACATAGTTCCCCAATTGGGCATTCCAAATTCAGGTGGGATTGGAGATGCCAAATTTAAAAAAAAAAAAAAAAACAACAAAATAAATTAAAAAAAAAAAAAAAGGCCTGCATTTTCGCATGTTGTTACATGAATCGCGGGTGGTTACCTTACCATAGATCATATGATGAAAATGAAACTGTTGACAGAAAGCTTTTCAGTAAGGTCTTTAAAGCAAACTTGAATCCAAACGTGCAGCAGCTGTTTCCGTGCCGATCACCAAACAGCCTAAAATGAGAAGTTACGCCGAAGTTGCTGACCCATCAGATTCTGTGACCTGCAGTGTGGCAGTGGCCTTCTCATATTGTATATCGTTCTGTAACTGTTAAATTAAATGAGCAATAAAATGCTGCTTATGTTGCTCGACTCATCAGTATTGATTATGTTCTTTGATAAGTTTGTTTAATGTATCAGTAAGAGCTTAATTTTCTCCGAAGATATTTAAGTTCAGTATGGTAAGTAGAATTTTTTCCATACAGAATTTTTTTTTTATTGAAAAGAAAAAAATATCCTTTGTGATTTTAGCAGTGTTACTGAAGTCAACGAATCGTGTACTTTTCCCAATACTTGCCGTGGAATACGATGGGTCATCAAACACGGTGTAACACCTGATCTGAAACTCTCTTGTGCTCAGCACGGAAACTGATGCCACATGGAGCTATGATCACTTCCACGAGAAAATGCACTCTCTTGTCCGCCAAGTCAATTTAAGTAATTTTTGTCATTCATTGCTTTTCAGAACACAGATCTTCCAGTCCTTTCCCAAGTTATGCAATATCATAAAATGGCAATTCTATGAGGACAATTCAGAGATATGTATGGACTTTTCTCAATGTAGGAAACTAGATTATGAATTGGAACCTTTTTGAATATCGAAACGCAAGTTTAGGCATGCCCATTTGTGTGCTGAATCTTCGTGGTGGATTTTAGTTGTGCTTTAGTACTGCCAGTAGAGGACGGTAGATATGCACAAGATATCCATCAGAAATTTGAACATGGTATGTAGGTCTTGGGAAAGGCACCAAGTAGTTGCTGGATTCAGTGTAAAACCCAGAACTGCTATTTTTACTTGATTATGTGTTACAGATTTGAGCAGGGTCTTTAGTCTCAGTGCAGTTATCCCTCTAGCTCAGTAACCCTGCTTTGTGGAACACATCCCTTGGAGAAAATTGGTAATAATATTGAAATGTTCAAAGATTTTTCATCCCAAGGTCGAAAGTGGCAGCCCCGAGCCCCCAATTTAGTTCGCATTTCCGATTTTGGACGACATTCACAAAGAGCCAAAGTTGCTTTTTGCAGCAGAAAAAGGATCAGAAGCTCACAACCACAAATCATAAAAGGTGGGACAGGATGTTTAAATAATGTTAAAACTGAAAGCAGTGATTTGTAAATTATATTTGACCCAAATTATGTTGAAAAACAATACAACAGCACATCATTTTATGTTTTAATGCATTAATTTTATCGATTTCTCCACATAAACACATCTCAGTTTTGATTCTTGCTGCATATCTCCAAAAAAGTTGGGACAATAAATGTGTAACTACTTTGTAATGTTTGCATTTAATAACAATAAATGTTTAGGGACTGAGGACACCAAGTAATTAAAGGAAGAGTTCACTTTTTTCAAAGTGGGGTTGTATGAGCTACAAATTGCCACTTCTTACATTAGATGCAGTAGAAAGCTCTCTGATCTCTTCCAGGTAGCCACACCAGGGCATAGTGCTGGGTGGAGATTTAGGCGATACACTGTTGTGAACGGTCCCAAAGTAACAGCATATTCTCACGGCCTAAAAGAGGTCCTACCTGAAAATAATATGCCACTTTAACTGTACACTATATAACAAAAATTTACAGCGCTTCAGTTGCTCAGAAGAATACAGTTGCTCTTGAACTAACCAACTGACGTATTCCATCGGAGTAACACATGATCGACTCCCTATACTTGATTATAAATATTTCATAGTCAAACGATGACAGCCAGGTGATGGTATCTGAATAAGATAAAAAATTATATTCCATCAGGACTTACCAGTTTGCCTCACACACAGAAGGATGAAGTATTGTTTATCTGCCGTTCTGTGCCCACTTGCCACACATGCCCAAATGCCCGCCACAGTTTGAAGTTTGAACTCTAATCCTGGGAGTTCTCACTGGTCTCATGAGCTGCCTAACTCCCCCATGCCTTTCTTTTGTAACATCTATGAACAACCCCCAGCCCCCACACCCCCTGCCCCCCCATAAGCCCCCATCCCCTCCCTGAGCTGTGATTTTTGGCAGCTCCTTCCAGTTTGATAAATGAAAACTAGACTTTTAGCCAGAGAAAAAGCCTATCTGACTCCCAATAATTTGAAAGAGTTATTCTTGCTCTTATTACCTCATCTGCGACAGAGTCAGCGGGGCGAGGTATTGTAATCGGTGCGGTTTGTCTGTTCCCGTGTTTGTGTGTTTACAATCTAGCATCTACACAGTTGCAATGATTGACTTCAAACTTTCACAGTAGGTGGGCAATGGTCAGTAGATGACCTGATTAAAATTTGGGGGTGATCGGGCCGAGGTCACCGGAAATGTCTGAATGTTTTTTTCTTTTTTTTTTGCGATAACTTCCTTCAAATTTATCACATTGACTTCAAACCAAAAAAAAAAAAAAAAATTCATTTTCAATTCTGATTCTAACTATATGTTGCATGATAGGATAGCTTCCCATAGCGGTCAAGGATCAAATGTCAGGGGGGTCATGGTTAATGGTGAAAATTATATTTTCCATCATAAATCAACGTAACGGGAGTCAAACAATCGAACCGTGTTGGTGGAAAGAGCGCACATCAATTGCTGAGACATAACAGAGTTTCCATATCTGGCTGTTGCTGGCGGGAACATATGATTACAATAACATTACAGTACAATGAAACTAGAAATCATTGACCAGTGGATTTTGCATGTCTTTTTCTGTGGCAGCACGATACAAGCAACATAAAGCATCTTCCCCTTCTCGGTGTAGCTGTGATTCACCCACAGAATAGAATACAGTGGACGGGAGGTTGATGTGTTTAATATGCATATGGCCATGATTATATATAGGGACTATGAGAAAGGAGAAGTATGGGCACTGGTGAATGGATAGGACTTGACCTCCATAGACATGGGGGAAGTTAGCATCTGAACGTTTCGGCCTCTGATTGGACAGTTTGACCTACTGTGACAATAGGTAACATTCTGATTGGCTATATTCAGTTGGAAACATCCTGATAGGCTACTCTACCCACAGGAGTAAAAATAGGGTCATAATTTGTATCTCGAAGTAACTCGTAAATCTGGTTTATGCTTGTAAAGTAAGTGTTGCACGCGAAGTTAGGAAATTTGTGTGTCCGCAATTTCACTGTCACACACGACAGTAGGAAATTGAATTAAATGTGCACAAAATATTTCTACAAAGACAAATCTTTTTCTACGCATGCACAAATCTGTTTTACGAGCCCAACTTTTTTTACACACACATAAAACTATTTCACTAGCTCAAAACATTTTTGCTCACACACATAACTCTTTTACAAACTCAAGACTTTTTTTACATACGCGCAAAACTATTTTATAAGCTCAAGACTTTTTTACACACGCGCAAAACTATTTTATAAGCTCAAGACTTTTTTACACAGTCGCAAAACTATTTTACAAGCTCAAAACTTTTTTACACATGTACAAAACTATTTCACATGCTCAAAATTGTTGTATATACACAAAACTATTTTACAAGCTCAAAACTTTTTACACATGCAAAAAACTATTTTTAAGCTCAAAGCTTTTTTGCATATACACAAAACGATGTTGACACAATTCACAAAACGCAATCCTCCTTTTCTCATAAATCTAAGCACATTTTGTCTCGCTAAAACACAAGTTGTAAAAAACTTTGCTTAAAAACTCAAATTAAAGCTCATGTGATGCAAAATGATTGCCACAGTCAGCAAAATTTGAACACAATGAACACACCTGGCTTCATTAATTAAACATTCATTCATTCTCTCTACCCACTTATTCCTCACAAGGGACGCGGGGCGAGCTGGAGCCTATCCCAGCTGGCTACAGGCAAAGGCAGGAACCCACCCTGAACAGACTGCCAATCCATCACAGGGCGCACACACCATTCACAGACCATTCACTCTCACACTCATACCTTTGGGCAATTTGATGTCTCCAATTAGCCTGATATGCATGTCTTTGGACTGTGGGAGGAAACCGGAGTGCCTGGAGAAAACCAACGCAACACGGGGAGAACATGCAACCTTGAAGAAGAGTGTAAGAAAACAGCAGATCACATCAGGGTGAGTAAAGCGATTAGGAAAAATTTACTTGGCAAACAATGGAGTCACTGGAGGGCGCTGGAGGAGGGAAGATCAGCTGTAGATCCTCTCATACACTCCTGCTGTCACCTGAGATCAGATCCTCTCTGACTCTTATATGCTGTACGTCTGAAACATTACTGTGCTGTGACAACACACTTTACCAGTAGCAAAGTAATAAGACTTCAGCAAAGCAATGGCTACATAAAGTTCACAATATTGCCATATACACTGTATATATATGTGACTCCGGACCACAAAACCAGTCAAATGGGTAAATTTTTCATATGAAGATTCATGCATATTCTAAAATGCTTTCCAACAATGTATAGTTTGTCAAGATAGGGTAAAAATTGACCGAGATATAACATTTTGAAGATGGGAAACTTGGGCAATTCAAATTTCCAGAAAATTGAGTTTAAAAATTGTCGTACTCACTCCTTAGCAACACATATTTGTAATAGATAAAATTTAATGAAACTTGCACCATTCATTAAACATACTATCGCCTTAAAAAAGCGCAAGTGCAAGTACAAAGTATTTCTCATTGTAGCCTAGGCATAGAAAGAAGCAAAGAAACCAAACATTGTTCTCTCCTCGTGTTCTTTAATCAACTTTCTGGTGAATGAAAGATGCAGTATTCAAAAACAGGCAGACCCTCCTTTATATACTACTTCTTCTTCTTTGAATTTACTGGAAGTTTAAAAAAATGCCATAATTGAGTATAATTGATTACAGAATTACACAGTACCAATACCATGTAGAATTTTTGCTTCAGAAGACTGATTTTTCTTATGTTACTCTTACATCCGGACGTGCGGGCTTCCACGTGCTGTCCACGGGCAAAAATGGGGAAAATCACAAGGGACACCCACGTGTTCCACACGGATTTTCGAACCTGCAGACAGCAAGCCAAGTCCGTAGGAAGAAAATAGGCATATAAATTATTTTTTGCGTGCACGCAGGAAAACTTGGCATGTAGCCAGGCCGGAAGGGCAAGGCAGGGGAGGCATGCGTGACCCTTGCGTGTGTCGCAAGTTTAAAACGGAATGTTAACAGTCAAATGTCACTTGCAGTCACATAAGTCAGATGACTTGCTGCCCACACGTGGGCATCACGAATGACTTGTTGCATCAGTACGACACACTTGCAATCCCTTAATTACCTGGCGTGCTGGCCACGGCCAACAAATTCACAAAAAATCGCGGAGCCCGTGCGTGTAAAAACACGTACGTCGGGATGTAAGAGAAACTTTAACTACCAATTGCGATATCATTGGCTCACTGTAGCTAAAGCGGTTGCTATAGAGGTAAACAATTTTTGTCTGTAGCAAGAGAGTTTTTTTAACTGCTGTATGGATATTATGGGCATGGATTTTGAGCAGTTTGCACATCAGGCTTAGCTGAGGAGCTTAATTCAGGCAATTCCTGAAAAACAGGGCTTGGTGCAAACACGGCTTGCTTGTGAATATTCAAGAACGGATCCGGGGGTGCCATCTAGAAGAAGAAAACTGGAACTGGGTGCACAAACTTGCAATTCCATATCCGCTAGAAGATACCTCAGCACAAAGCCCTTAAGTTATCCCACCGAGCACCGGTGTTCCTCTCGAACACACCACATCCAGATAATCCTTAAATTATGAATTACATTCATATTTTAATTTGGAACAAGTAACGAAGTGGCCAGTGTCAAAGTAACAAAGTAAAAGTATACTTTTTATCTTTTTAAATGTAGCAGAGTAAAAGTAAAAGTCCTGGTTTAAAAAAAAAACTATTTCTTGGGAAAGCCCGTCTTTGTTTACGCCAAGTGCGGTTTGCTCTGACGTCTCCCATTGGTTCACGTTTGAACCTACTAAGTCATCTCATAAATAATTAAATAGAGGGAATTCCACGCTTTGCAATGATACCAACAATGTTGGGGAATCCCCAACTGGCACCGCACTGGAAGCGATTTTTGTCGGCTCATTTTTCCTTGTTTTTCGGCTTATTACACAAAGACTTTCACCACCCACTTCTCCAAAATCAAGTTTGGAACCACCTATGGTAGGATTTTTTCGAAATACTCTCTTGGAATGGTATCTTAAGTCATTTTTCTAACGTTTAATGAACACATCGAGAAAACGATAACTTTAAGTAAAATGTATTAGGCGGCTGTAATGCAAAATGGGCTCGTGCGACTAATGACTAGTTTTGCGATCCGGGGTCATATATATATATATATATATATATATATATATATATATATATATATATATATATATATATATATATAGCGGTTTGGGAAATTATTATATGTCTAGATTGAAACTCTGAATATATGGAATGAAAGTCTGAATATATATAATGGAACTTTGAAAAAATGGGATGGTATACTGGATATATAAAATGAAACTCAGAATATATGGAATGGAAGTTTGAATGCATGGAATGAAACGTGAATATATTGAATGGAAACTGAAGTCTACTGGATTCAGATTCTTTGACGAAATTAAAAATAAATTTAATCTGGGAAATTCAGAATTTTGGAGATTTCTACAAATCAGACATTGCATTCTCTCAAATAAACAACATATTCAGCACGATATAACTGAAATTCAGGACATTCCACCTAAGATAGGAGATAAAAATAGAGGAGCATCAAAATTTTACAAATTGATTAGAAGCACACAAGTGCCAAACTTGGATGGTTTAAAAATAGGTTGGGATAAGGACCTGGCGCAGGAGATTCCAGAAAATGAATGGAAAAAGCTATGTGCTTCATGGTATTGTTACTCACGTGAAACACGGTCACAACTCATTTTTTATAAGATATTGAATAGATCTTTTTGGACTCCTTCCAAATTGGTAAGACTGAAACTCAGAAACAGTGGTATATGTTGGAGATGTAATAGAAAGTTGGAAACTCTGGTGCATATGTTATATGAGTGTAACAAAACAATTGACATGTGGAATGCAATAATTGTGTTCTTAAATAAAATGTTGGGTACACACTTGATCAAAAACCTCTCATTATCTCTGTTGGGCCTGCTACCAGATAATATCCAAATGCCAAAACGCCGAAAATCATGGTGTCGTTTAGCTATGATAACAGGGTGCAGGATAACCCTACGCCACTGGAAATCTCCCTCCTTGTCCACTTTTAAGGAATGGATAGAGGTACTAAGCTCCATGGCAAGCTATGAGCGGGTCACTTATAGAGTAGCTGGAAGGGAAGATATATTTAATGAAGTATGGGGACCATTTCTAGCTCAGTAGCTGGATATGAAAGAATGACACCACCAACCTCTGCATAACCTTTTATCTGGTTCAAATACAGGATGTGTATACTATGTTAAACTCCTAGGGTGTTCTGTCTTTGTTTTGTTTTTTGTTGTGTGATCTATGTTTTGTGTTGTAGGTCTGGCTTGATCTGTCTGTTGTTGCTGGACCGCAGACCGTTTTATCTTTTTATTTTATTTTCTTATTTGGTTTAAAAAAAAAAAAAGACCGGACAGATACTGAAAAGGGACACAATGTATGTTATGCTTATTTATCTAACTGTTTTGGTATAACAGTGATTTATTTGTATTTGTCTGGCTAAAACATTAATAAAAAAAAAAAGAATGGAAACTGACGTCACCATCTTGTGTTTTGAGACGATTAGTTATCGCTGTTCCTGCAAAAGAGAGTGCGACATTATAAGTGAGTCAGCACGAAATCTATTCTCAGCAATATTAAGAAATGAAGATATAATTTGCACTTCGGCGAACGCATGTATGGGCCATAACACCCATAACCGAATCCAATATTGTTCTGCTCATTAAGAAATGTATTCACTCTTTCTTAATGCAGGGAGTGGCACAGGCCACAGTGCCGCACGTCAGGCATTTCAGGCCAACATTAATCCTGGAAGAAACATGCTTCCACCCTCGCAGGTGCACTGCGGTCAAGCAATCACCGCAATAAAATGTATGCGCAAATACAGCGGATAGCACGGTAGTAAAGTCATGTGATGCAACTGCTGTCAAGAACCATCTTGTGGAAAGAAATAACGAGATTTTTTCAGCGAAAGTATGCGCGTATCTTGTTCAGAAAAAAAAACGCGAACAACTTCCATAATTTCGTTTTAAAATGATGTTTATTTGTTTTTTCACAAAATAGCTGTTGGCACTTTGTACAAATTGAAATGAAAGATTTTGGTGAAGTGCCATAACTCCAGATCAGAAACAATTGCAATTGCGATGTTCCATGAATATAAGAACACTCCTGTGTGGCTGTGTGTGAATTTTTGGTGGTGGTCGGAGGGGCCGTAGGCGCATACTGGCAGCCACGCTTCCGTCAGTCTGCCCCAGGGCAGCTGTGGCTACAAAAATGTAGTTTACCACCATCAGAGCGTGAATGTGTGAGTGAATGAATAATGTTTCCGTAGCGAAGCATCTATGAGTGCCTAGAAAAGCGCTATATTATAATACTGATGCATTATTATTATTATTATTATTAATTGCATCTCACGTTGCCAGTGTTTTACTATAGGCAAAAAAGGCAGATATGAATTAATGTAGGAATTGCCATCAAAATTGGTGTTGTAGAGGTGGAGAAATCTAAAGTGGGGACCATTTTACTTTATTCATAATACCATAATGTGACAGTACTGCCCAAAAAATCACTTCCAAGAGGGATACATTAAGGCGTTTTGCGGCGAAAATTAATGACGAGCAACTGTTACATACTATTTTATTTTTTAAACAAAATGGCACACCTTATTGGAACATGCCCTCAGGTAAAAGATTGAGAACTTCCCTCATTACTGTTTAAAAAGCACAGCCAGTAGCGGAGCAACAGGGGGGCTCAAGACACGTCTTTTTAAGTTCTGGCTTGATTTCAATCATTTTCCATTGCTGACGTCTTTTCCAATTACTGTAATTGGCAACTGAAGACACGGTTTCTCTCCACATGCGATCTAACAGCGATTAAACAGACAAAGGCGGAGAGACGCAAGAAGCGGGGGTCCAAAAGAATTTATTAAAATAAACAGAAAACTAGAAAGGGGGGAAAAACGGACACTCCGGCCAACAGGAACACCGTGCAACTGCACTGAAGGGAGGAGAACACAGGAATCCAAAACAACCGGAGACACTAGGGGGCAGACTCGGGACAAGAGAGCTAGGGGAACAAGGGAACTAGGGGACACTCGGAACAAGGGAGCTAGGGGACCAGAGGGAAGGTGCACAGGGCAGGGAGTGCAGCGCGAGCGAAGTCAGATCTGATCTGAAGTGCTGCAGAGCTGGAACAGATATAGGGCAGGGCACTGAGAGACACAGGTGTTGGAACTTAATATAATTAACAAGGGGTGGAACAGAAGGGAAACTTAATTACATGAAACAGATAAACATTAACACACAGACGAGGATCACAGGACAATCCCAAAGAGGGGATAAATAAACTGGATAAATATTTCACAGTGGATAGAAAGAGACAGGACAGATAAAAACACAGAAGGTTCTGCAGGAAAACTTAGCAAAGCCAGAGAAAGAAAAGCAAGAGGTGGAGACTAGAACAGGGCGACTGCTGAGAGATCATTAGTCAATTAGTAAGTGCAGCTATACAATCCCGGGTGCTCGTTAGTAGGTTAGTCTAATATACAATGTTAGTTTGGTTAGTAAATTCTAGAAAATAACAAACTGTTAGAAGGGGTTAGTAATATAGGAAAGCAAGGGGAAATTAGTAAACAAGAAAGGAAGGAAGGCTGAAACCCAGAATCCATTAAATCACCCGAAATAGTGTCACAATCAATTAAGACAGAAAACTGCTACAAACAACGCGACCGGGGAGAAAGCAAAGACAGTACATGGGTAAGACGTGGACTGGAATGACACGGGAGAGGAATAAAATGTGAAACACTAAGACATGGACTAAAAACCAACATCACAAAAATAATAAACCTAAAATTAACTAACCAAAACACACAGACCCACAGAACACAACACGTACATCTCCATGGCTCCAACTTATCTTTATACATTCCGGAGCTTTTTGTAAACAAATAAACGGAGAGCGAGAGAGAGACAAAACAACTCACCCCTGTTATGGGCCCATCAAGTCGGCATGGCTCCAGATAAGCTAAACGCCATGACGCACTGGCCGGATTTATGGAAACTTACAGCTATGCAGGCCTAGGCTAATCAGAAACCTGCAAGTGTGCACCCTTTGGCCTAAAAGACCATGAACCAAAGCAAAGGAAGAGCAAGCAAGGAAAAAAACTAATAATAATTTGCTGAATCAATAAAAAATGATTCGACACCGGGTGCCACTTTTTTTTTTATCAACCCACAAATTACCGAGAGTGAAAGTCCACGTTTCATTGGAACACGGACCAGTTAAATCACGCAAAGCATTGGCTAATAAATAAGTAAATTATATTTCTGCACTGAATTTAGCCCATGATTTCATCGCCGTTAGATCGCATACGGTGAGAAACCATGTCTTCAGTTGCCAAATACGATGATTGGAAAAGACATCAATAAAGGAATGATTGAGATCTAGCCAGGACTAAAAAGGACGTGTCTTGGGCACAGCCGAAGGAAGATTCCATTAGTCTGTACACACTGATTACTACAAAATAACAGTGTTTGATTTAGTGATTTTCTTTTAACTTTTTAACAATGTATTGTTTGTTTGACATAAAAAATATGTCCACAAACAGAAACACAATTACATAGCAGAGGAAGGGCTCTATCTTACGGCTTGTGCAAAGCCGCGCAAAGCATGACACAAGTGTCTTTGCTCGTGTACGACCAGCGCAAATGTCATTTGTCAATCCAGTGCATAGATGGGAAAGATAGCAAATTGCACCAAAATTAGTGCCCATGAAAATGTTGGTCTTAAAATGAGGTGTGGTCAGGCAAATTGTAGGCATGTTGCTATCATGAGGTGGCATAATGCTTACGTGCCATTGACCAACTAAAACCTGGTCTTAAATCAATCCTCAGTTTTCAGCTATTATCTTAAAGGCCCATTACTGACAGGGTAGATCCACTATACCATAAAGTTCTCCAAGATGAGTTTGGCTCGCATAAATTTACATAAACCTACGTATAGTAGTCGAATCCATAGTGTTCCGCAAGTGACAGTAAAGATCCACAAATTGATGAGGCAGTGGATTTGCAGTCATGCGAATATACCTACAGTATATTCAGTACAGTATAAAGGAGTTTTCTCCTTTATTTGATGGTGCAGTAAGGGTGGGGAGAAGTACAGGGAAGGCATGCTGTGAATTGCCTGGGTCGGTTTCGAGCCCAAGTTGCTGCAGGCAGGAGTTTGCCTTATGGTACGCGCACTTAACCGATTAGCCACCAGTACATGACTTTTTTTAATCTACGGCAGTAATAATGTCATTTTTAACAGAATACTGCCGTGATGGTGCTGTATCCTTGTCTAAAGCTAGACTGTGTGGAGCTCAAAATACAATTATCTGTTAAAAAGACTTTTAGTTGCTCATTTATAAAGGATTCAAATAATTTGGCCATAACAGATAATTTGGAAATTGAGCGATAATTATCTAAAATGGAAAGTCCGCCTCCTTTTAACACTGGGAGAACAATTGCTGATTTCCGAGGACTGGGAATAGATCCACTGCATAGACTAAGGTTAATAATGGAGGAAATAGGCCCAGCTATCAAGTCTGCAGCAGTTTTTAAAAAGAAAGGTTTGATCTGGTCTGGACCAGCAGACTTTTTGCAATCTAGGCTTAACAGCGCCTTATGTGTTTCAGAAATGGATATCATCGAAAAACTGAAATTGTTTGAATGTGTGGGGGGGCCAGCAAATATTGCCTCAGTGCCATCTGGAAGACAGCTCTGTGTAAATACCTACTCCTCCTTTGATTAAATGTTTATTAAATACATCTACGACATTTTGTTTACCCCTTACTTCACCTTGATCCATTTTTAAAACTTCAGAAACAGACAGAGGTGGAATATCACCTGAGGAAGATTTTACTAATTTCCAAAATTGTTTGGGGTCATTTAGGTTTTTATTTATCAGATTCAGGTAGTGCTCATTTTTTGTATTTTTTCTTAGTTTGGTACACTAATTTCTTAAGATTCTATAGTCTAGCCAGTTTTTTTCAGTGTCAGTTCTTTTAGCTTTTGCCCAAGCATGATTCCGTTCCCTAATAGCAGCTGCAATGGTATCATTAAACCAGGGGTTATCTCTACCTCTCACTCTGTCCTTTCGAAGAGGTGCATGTTTGTTAACAATTAATAAGAAAGTCTTTTAAAAAATCCCAACGTAATTCAACGTTATAGACAAGTTTTATAGCACGATTGAAAGAAATCCAAAGTGGAATATGTAGGTTCCTGTACAGTGGCTCCAATAAGTATTCGTACACTACTTGAAAATTCGACTACATAACAGCTTTTGTATATTCGGCTAAATGCTTGCTATTGTGTGTAAAAGTGACTACAATATTTGATAATCAATATGTTTTAAACAAATATTTAATGTCAAAATGGCATATTTGGTCAGAAAGGCGATTATCTGACCCAATAAGTATCTGTACAGTTCCATTAGTGAGTCACAAAACTTATAATACTCACCTAAAATTGATTCAAGATGTTTACAGGACATGGTTGACTCACTTGGTCTGATTTGGTCAAGCGTGACCATATTGGACCCTGAAACTAGGCCGGTTAGCTTGACAAGACGTTAATCTACAAATGCAAACGCTTCATTTCTGAAATTTCCGTGGTGAAACGACGCAATCCGTGGAGAAATCCGCACTCCGTTTAAATCGCAGCCGTAACTTCGACTAACCTGCTTTACGATGGTGCGCATTGTCGACAACGTCCATTTTCAATGGTTTTTTATTTATGGATGCTGATAGCAACAGCTTGTACAATTTATTAGAGTGGAAAAACAACATCGTACAAAATTAAAGTTGCAATCATAAGCACAAGATTCAACATGATAACAGGCGTTAAATTCAAAATTTCAATTCTTTAAATGACACACATTTCTGTGACCATTCCAAGTAAAGACAAAGAAACTCCCGTTCTTGATGCAAATCTTCAACTTGCCAATGAGCAAAAAACAATAAAAACAACAAAGTAAATACAAATAAAAACTAACGCTATTGGGTTTCATTTATTCACATCAAATGTCATTCATATTTACAACATTCAACTCCTGTCTTCACTTCAAGAAGGCCATTTCTGGAATCTTCCCTGCAGCCTTGAGCTGAGAGAAGATATGCGCGGCCCTGTTGAAATCCCAGGCATTGTCCTGAAGACACTTTTGCGACCACTCCGGGTTCATCCCAGATTTCTGCAAGAAAGCAGCGAGCATTTCTTGCTGTGGAGCGGTTAGCGTGGGCACGGGGCTGCTGGAGGGCGTCGGGGCAGGGGTGGCGAAGGCTCGCCGGATCTCCTCTGTCGTGGCATTCCTCAAAGTCAGTTCGTCGTTCACAACACACAAACCAGCATTTGCGGCCTGCACTGTTATGAAGACCCGAGAGAACGCTCTGACTGAGTCTCTAGATTTACCATCCACTTCTTTGAACACCCCACTGACTGTGAATGATAGTAATGTGTTCGTGAACATGTTGACATCGACGTTAAAGGAAGCAGTGTCATGCTGGGTCTTGGGCAGCTCGTTTAAGAAGGTAACCACGTTCAAGCGCCTGAGCTTCAAAAGGCGGAATCGTGTGGTGGGATCCTTAAGACTCTTGATGTTGCGGTTGTTCTTGTAATAATCTCCCAGACTGCTCCTCGAGGGGTTCTGCCCAGAGAAAGCTATGCTGAGGGAAAACACAGCCTCGTCATGGTAGCCGTCCAACAGAGGCTGTCTGTCACCCGAGTCATAAACCATGTAGTATTGTTGTAGGAACCGCGATATGAGAGTCTTGATTTCGTCCGAGGCGAAGTAGCTTCCCTTGCAGGGGGGCAGAGTTGTGGAGTTTGACTCCAGGTCAAATCCTATGGGAGCGGGGAGATCAAATCCATCCAGCTTGAGTAACCGTGGAAACCGTTTTTGGATCGCGCTGATGTAGGCGGCCTGGTCCTTGAAGTGATCGCACAGCGGGTTTCCGGTCAGCCACAGTTCGGTCAGCTTGAAGCCTTTCACTCTGTCCAGCTCCTGCTCGCTTTTCAGCTCATTGTCTGAAAGATTGAGGGTCTTCAGTTTTGGCGCCTTACGGACCAGGTCTGCTAAGTCCTCCAGCTGATACAGCCTGTTGTTTCTCAGATTTAGGCATATTAGCTCAGGAATGCTCTCCTCAATGATCTTGATCACAGCCTGCATGCAGCTATTCCTGTTCAGAATCATTTTGATGTTCTGAGAAATCAGCTGTCTGTCTCTTCGAATGCTGCTCAGGTCAAGTGCTTGTTGGGAGCCATCAAACCGCTTTGACATGCATTGCTTTATATGGTCAAGGTCCTCTGGCTTCAGATAATTCAAAATGGAGGCTGGAGGGTTGCAGGGGTTACTAAGTAGAATCACCTTAAAGCCGTCACTGTCCGTGATCTTGCGTGACACCTTGACCAGTGCATTGGCAGTGGTAGCATCATCAACGAGAAACTGAGCCTTATTCCCCTCTACGCGATACCGTATTGGAGTGAAAGGCACAGAGCAAAGGTTCTGCAGAGCAGGGAGAAGCCATTTCTTGTCGTATTTCTTCCCATGGAGAATAGTAATCTTGAACCATTTTTTGCCGGGCCCTCGTCCACCACCGCCCATTCTGTAGCCTCCACCACCTGCAGCTGTACCACCGCCGCCGCCAACACTTACACCTCCTCTTCTCTCTCTGTCAAATCGCCCATCACCCCTGCGATTTGGTGGCACGTATGGGTTGTATCTGCGCCGATCATGATGGTCTTTGCAGTAGCGGCTATCGTGTGCCGTCGCCATGTTCTATGGAAAATGGAGTGGAATACACAGCTAAGCGCTTGTGCAACCAGTATTCGATGAGCTAAGTGACGTCACAGAGCATTCATTTTCAGAGGTAGAAAGAAGTTCCCAAACCGAATGACACCCAAACTATCAGGCGTTCATCCGCCGGAGGTAAACTAAAAGCCGATTGAAAAAATAATACGCCAGGCTTGTGGAAAGCAACTTCCGTGTAAACGAAGGGTAAATAAATTAATTCACTTTAATATGTATGATGTTAGAAATTAATTTTTGAACTTTATTTCGAAACTCTATAATGTAACCTATCATTTACAGCCATAAACTCATATCTCATATTTTTGTCACTTTTTACCACTGGGACTACTTGACGATCTTTATCTCAAAATTAGATCAGGCGAGTTTTGCCGTGTTTTCACTGGCGGGGTCACAAATATTAAATGCTTTTTTTCCTTTGTCACAGTATCACACCGATCCCCAAACTAAGGGATATTTTCTTTGAAATAAAAAAATAAATTTAAATAGTCCTTATTATTTTTTTCGAAGCAGCAGGGAGCAACTGAAGTGCCGCGTCCCCACAGCCGCGGGTTTCCGACCCCTGCCGTGGACTGTGGATGACAATTAGCTCGTCTGCTCGAATCTTTGTGTGGGCGGTTACACTCCAGAGTGGGTGAGAACCGGCGAGAATATGAATATTCAGTTTGCGGTGTTTCGTAACTGTGATGGGTGTTGAGTATTAGACGCAAAATGCAGAGGCCAGAACTAAAAGGCAAAAAACAGCTGTGAACAGGGAGACTCAAACAGAATAAAAATGCGAGACTCGCGCTACCAACGGACCTGAAAGTCGTCCGGGGTAGAAGCAGGCGAGGCCGAAGGGACAAAAAGTAAAGGGAAAATAAAACAAAGTCTCCCTTTCTCACTACCACTAACCCTAAAATATGCAACTAACGTTCCTAACAATTCTCTGTCTAGAGACCTTACCGACTAAAACGCAAAAGTAACACTGACACTCTAGCAACGGAAGCGAGGCGGAACTGGAGCATTTAGAGTTCGGGCAACGTTCCCAATTAATGCCAGCTGGCCCAGGAATCCGACTGTGAGCAAAACGATATTGTCCCGGACGAGAGCAGCAAAGAAAGCTCTCAACGCCTCCAAACCATGACAGTAACACTGCAACACGTTTTTTATTGGCGTAAATTCTCCGCATATTTCCTATTGTAACCCCTTTAATATTTCCTGGAGGGACTGCTAATTGGAGTAGCCCCCATTTTAATGCATTCGTTTTGTTAAGCCCGGTACTGTCTTGATTGGGAATAAATCCAGGGGGAACTAAAAAAAAGTGATGAACTCACCCACCCTGTACAAAACGTGGGCGGGGGAGGGGATTATGTTTTATGGTATTCATTCCACAGAGATATATATTTCTTATATCTCTGTGATTCATTCACTGGAAGGCGATCAGAAGGTGGGTGACCTTAAGACAGGGCGGTTCTCCGGATGAACTGACGGCTCAGGTTTACATAGCATTGCTGGAAAAGCTGCAATTTAGCATCTCGAAAAGTAGACTGTGCCCAAGAAGGGCGGACAGTGCCATCTATATTCGGGCGAAGGCTGAGCTACTGAGTGGGCAGGATATTTTATTTGGCTATAAGTAATTTTCATTTTAAATGTCGCACCGATCTCCTTTTAATTATACTAATTGAAACAAAGCAAGCGTCAGTTTCAGACTGGGAAATCTATTAACTGTTGCAAACAAATAATATTCCCATTGTGTCAATATTATCAGATAAATCCTCTCTGGTCTTTTGTCCTTGTTTTGGTTTATAAAGGGTAACATTAAAAACTGCTATTTCTTAGCCTAAAAGGTGTTCAGAATTCAATGTTTTTTTTTTTTCCCCCAATGAAAGTATAATTTATCTCATACAATTTCCAATAAGGTGGATCTCTGGAGCTGATTCTCTAGCAGAGCTTTATTGGATGGAGGCACCACGCTACAGGTCATCAGGTTTGGTAAGGACCGTTAATTAGTCAATCACTGCCTATATCACGAGTATTCAAAGAACACACACCCTCTAACCGAACCCAGGCCCCGTTTCTTTCCAGTGTGCAGTTAGGGTACCCAAATACTTAATGCACAGGAGAACAAGGGGGTTACACTATTATTCGCAAAAACCAATAATTCAAGTAGTGTTGGAGTTCAAGAACCACGACATGTCACAAACTGATTATGGACCTACCATATTCAAATACTAACACATTCTCTCGCGGAAGGGGCACTTTAAATAAACAAAAAATATAATTGGCTCAGAGAGAACTTCATTTTCATCACTGATCTGCGTTTGATCATGTTGTTGATCTGTAGTAATAATGGTACTTAATACCACATGCATTTAACTGCCATTAAGGTCAATACAGACTTACAAACATGATCCTCGTGTCTCAAGCTCTGGATTTGCAGTCAGTTGATTGAGACCTGCTGGTGTGTTTGGCCCCGCATCATAAACCGCTGCATCACAATGATCAGGCAGTGACTGTACATCACAGCACCTTCACTCCTGTCAGCTCTTATCTACTTTACTCTCATTAGCATCACTCCTGTTTCTCTCTTACTGTCATCAGCAGCAGCTGAGCTGTAAACTGAGGAGGCAGAAATTATCCCAATAAACTGATTATTTTACTTCATTTTCCTGGATTAACGATACAATTACATCACAAAATACTCACAACCAGCAGATGTAGTCAGATCTCCTCTATTAGTGAAGATTCAATCAGGTAAAACTTCACACACAAAATTGGTCACATTTCACTCAAGTTACTCAAAATGAAGTGTTGTTTTTTTACACTCAGGGAATACCTTTATCAAGGCAAATACCTAAAATAAAACACATTTTGTAATTTTAGCAATGTTGATATAAAATCTGATGCAGTTTATCATTGTTCATGAGTGTGCTCAAATGAAACTTGTTTCAAATTTGAATTCATAATATAAAATCCCTAATATGGCAGAAAGAAATAAACTCTGTTTACCTGCCAGTGAGTTATTCAGATCAGACCCAGGCCAGGAGGGAAATGAGTGGAAGCAGCCATGACTGACTGTCAGTTTAAGGAGATGTTTTCTACCTCAAGCATTTCCAGTTCTGCAGTCACCACTGCTCTCATAATGGTCTGTACTGAGTCAGTGTATATATGCACAGTAATGCTGTATTGTAATGTCTGTTTTTTTCAGAGCTACGAAAGTATCAGGGAAAGGTATGTAGACTCTCAGCTCATGTCATCTTGTGTGTTTAAGTCTCTTCAGTTGCTGAGCCTGACTGACTCCTGCTTGTCATTACAGAGCCCAGGGCTCACTGCAGGACCCAGAGCTGCTCTCAGGGGCTCTGATAGATGTGGCCAAACACCTGGGTAACCTGAAGTTCAGAGTCTGGGAGAAGATGCTGGAGACGGTGCAGTACAGTGAGTATCTGGGGCTGATGCTCCAGTCATCTTTATCTTTACAAGCATTTAATGAAACCTGCATGAAACTGAAGAAATAAGCTGTAATTATTGAACTGGCGTTAAACACAAACAGTACAGAGACTCTGTTTGCTTTTAGAACAGGACGATCCTGTGGCGCACTGCACTGCTCTCCATTCAATATTAGAAAACAATCAAACACAGAATTAATGTTCAATTCATAACCAATGTCTTCATGTGGTTTTGTGATTGTGTTAACCACAGAAATTCTCATGCATTCTTAATTGATTTATTTATTTCAATGATACATAAAGGTTTTAAATTCAAATCACTACAGCCACAGTATGTATATTTACAGTGGTATGAAAAAGTTTGGGCACCCCTGATCATTTTCAAGATTTTCCTTTATAAATCTTTGGTTGTTCCGATCAGCAATTTCAGTTAAATATATCATGTAGCAGGCAAACACAGTGATATTTGAGAAGTGAAATGAAGATTATAGGATTTACAGAAAGTGTGCAATAATTACTTAAACAAAAGTTGGCATGTGCATAAATTTGGGCACCCCAACAGAAAAATTACATCAATATTTAGTAGATCCTCCTTTTGCAGAAATAACAGCCTCTAAACTCTTCCTATAGCTTCCAATGAGGGTCTGGATTCTGGATGAAGGTATTTTGACAATTCTTCTTGACAAAACATCTCCACTTCAGTCAGGTTTGATGGTTTCCGAGCATGGACAGCCCGCTTTAAATCACACCACAGATTTTCAATAATATTCAGGTCTGGGGACTGAGATGGCCATTCCAGAACGTTGTACCTGTTCCTCTGCATGAATGCCTGAGTAGAATTTGAGCAGTGTTTAGGGTCGTTGTCTTGTTGAAGTATCCAGCCCCGGCGCAACTTCAACTTTGTCACTGATTCTTGAACATTGTTCGCAAGAATCTGCTGATACTGACTGGAATCCATGCGACCTTCAACTTTAACAAGATTGCCAGTATCTGCACTGGCCACTCAGCCCCACAGCATGATGGAACCACCACCAAATTTTACTGCGGGTAGCAAGTGTTTGTCTTGGATTTCTGTGCTCTTCTTCCACCATGCATACAGCCCCTTGTTATGTCCAAATAACTCAATTTCAGTTTCATCAGTCCACAGCACCTTATTCCAAAGTGAAGCTGGCTTGTCCAAATGTGCTTTAGCATACCTCAAGCGACTCTGTTTGTGGCCTGTGCGCAGAAAAGGCTTCTGCCGCATTACTCTCCCATACAGCATCTCCTTGTGCAAAGTGCGCTGAATAGTTGAACGATGCGCAGTGACACCATCTGCAGCTAGATCATGTTGTAGGTCTTTGGAGCTGGTCTGTGGGTTGAGTTTGACTGTTCTCACCATCCTTCGCCTCTGCTCATCTGAGATTTTTCTTGGCCAGCCACTCTGGGCCTTAACTAGAACTGTGCCTGTGGTCTTCCATTTCCTCACTATGTTCCTCACAGTGGAAACTGACAGCTGAAATCTCTCAGCTGGTTTTTTGCATCCTTCCCCTAAACCATGATGTTGAACAATCTTTGTTTTCAGGTCATTTGACAGTTGTTTTGAGGCTCCCATGTTTCCACTCCCCAGAGAAGATGCAAAGAGAACAACTTGCCACTGGCCACCTTAAATACCCTTTCTCATGATTGGCTTCACCTGTGTATATAGGTCAAGGGTCAGTGAGCTTACCATACAAATATTGTGTTCCAATAATTAGTGCTAAAGGTATTCAAATCAAGAACACAACTAGGGTGCCCAAATTTATGCACCTGCCTACTTTTGTTTAAGTAATTATTGCACACTTTCTGTAAATCCTATAAACTTCATTTATCTTCTCAAATATCACTGTGTTTGTCTGCTATATGATATATTTAACTGAAATTTCTGATCCGAACAACCAATGATTTATAAAGGAAAATCTTGAAAATGATCAGGGGTGCCCAAACTTTTTCATACGACTGTATAATAGCATGTATATTTATAATTTCCTGTGTCTGGGACCAAATTTATGGAGTTGCATTAGGGTCAAAAGTTTTGTACTTGAAAAAATAAAATTTGAAACTGAAAATTCATGTGGTGTTCTTGAATTTTGAAAAATATAACGACGTATTCAAAATAAAAATAAGTGTAGGAACAGGGGCGTCACTAGACTCAATACTGTACTGGGGCACAAAGAATGCAGAAATTTTTAAGCACTAATTTATCATAAAAAAGCATAAATTGTGCTTCAAATTAAATATTCATGTCAGATTATCTTGTTGTCTGGATCTATGATTAACCACCTGAAATGGACTGATGCATTTGGCCTACTTGAGCACTTTACTCTAGACCCTCTAAACCTGGTGCAAGCAAAAAAGGAATTGCAACGAATCTTTATGAAATATTTATTGCAGCAAACATATGTAAAATGAGCATTTGCAACAGTACAGTAAAACAAAAAATAAAGCACCCCTGTAACTGGGTTTTAAATTATTTCTATTTCAGTAAAGTAGCCCGTGCTATTGCACATACAGTACACAAAACTATAAAAAAATATACACAAAACAATAAAGCCATATCGTTGTGGTTTAATCAATAATCAGAGAATCAATTTTTGAGAAGTAAGCTGTAACATCTCATTTTCATTTTTGCAAAGTAGTCAATCACTTGACAGTGGCTTAGCTTGGAGAGTTCCTCACTCAGCCAAAACATTACCAGATCAACAGTTTTGAATCAAGGCACAAAGTGTGCAAAGCTACACCAAACAACTGACTCACATTCAAATCACATCTCATTTTCACTGCAGTATTAATTGTAGGCTAAACTTCATTGTGTAATTCAAATAAACCATTTCATCAAGGTATCAATAACTGCAATCATTAAACTGCATCTTATATGTTCTATTCTAATAGTGCATCTTTACTAAACTATTCACTAGAGTCGGCTATAACAGTAGGCTCTCTAAGTCTTTACCAAAACTGTATACTCTCCTTTGTTATCCTCGGTGTCTCATAACCAAAGTACTCGATGAGCCCGATTCTCTGTTCATACAGAACCCATGTTTTAACGTGAAATAGCTCATATATGCTCATCAAACGTCGCTGGTAATCTCCAGAAACCGAGTTGACAGTGCTAGGCTGACCATTATGAATCAAGGTGATGCCTATGATGAGCCAGTTAGCTATAAGGCAACAGCTAACGTCTGCACTAGGCTAACTCAGTTTACAGCCAGAGCTAATTAGCTGGCAAGACGGCAGCTGAAAGTTTAAGCTTTGACATTTAAATTCCCATGGAAATGGCGACACAGAGGAGAAAACAAACAATAATGACAGGCAGTTGCCCAGCACTAACCTGAAGACAGGTGGAGAGAATGACGGCGAGAGCAGTCAGCACTGACGGACACCATTGTGTGTGACCTTGTGTTCTGAAGTTCTGAAGTGAGCACTAGCCAATGACAGCCAAAGCCACGTGTAGCCACATGCCATTGTGTACAATACGGAGTGATGTGAATAAAGTAGCAATGAGTTACAGTTATCATATTAGCCTTTGACAGCGTGTGTCACTCTAAATTATGGTATCGTATGTTCACGTATGGTGTACATGGTAAAATTCTAAACTTAGTAAGAAATATGTATAGTAAACTTAAAGCTTGTGTAAAGACAAAACATTGCCTTACTGGGTTTTTTAACTGTTATTCAGGCACTCGTCAAGGCTGTATGCTTAGCCCACTGTTATTTAGTTTATATGTTAATGATATTGTGTCTGATTTGGAAAATGGTGGTTGCAAAGGAATATTTATTGATGAAGATTGTCCTAATGTAATGAGTTTACTATATGCCGATGACATTGCTGATGGAGCTGACTCTGTACTTTATTTACAGAAGCACATTGATGCTATAGCTACTTATTGTAAAAGGTGGAATTTATCAATTAATCTTTGTAAAATTAAAATTGTTGTATTTAGAAAGGGAGGACCACTTAAACATTATGAAAAATGGCATCTTCAAGGAGAAAAAATTGATGTTGTACCATTTTATAAATATTTGGGAATAATTTTTACCCCAAAACTCATATGGACAATGGCTATGAAAACTTTGGCATCCCAGTCAGAAAAAGCATTATTTTTACTTCACTGTTTTCTTAAAAAATATTTTTTTCTGAAACCAAGTGTTGTTTTTCATATTTTCGATAAAATGGTCCTTCCTGTTTTGTTGTATGGTAGTGAAATATGGGGTACATCATATTCACATTCAATTGAGAATGTACATACTCGCTTTGCTAAACATTATCTTTCCTTGCCTAAAAGTTCGCCAAATGTAGCTGTATTGGGTGAATGTGGTCGTCTACCGTTGTGCATACATTATATGAAACGTTGTGGAAAGTACTGGGTGAGGATTTTACGTATTCATGACGACAGGTTGACAAAACACTCATATCTTATGCTACTTAAGCTTGATAATGTTGGTAGAACTTCTTGGGTAACTGAAGTTAAGTCTCTTCTATTCCGTTATGGATTTGGATATTGTTGGATTGTACAAGATGTTGGTGATGTAGATATGTTTATATTACAATTTTCCCAGCGGCTAAAGGACTGTTGGCGTCAAGAATGGCACTCAGACGTTACTCGCACTTTTAAGCTATATACTTACTGCCAATTTAAGTCATTATTGCAACCTGAAGCTTATCTTTTTCAGTCATTATCAAGAGCATTTCGCATTGCTTTATGTCGGTTCAGATGTTCGGTTCATAATTTAATGATAGAAAAGGGTAGATGGCTTGGGTTGGAAAAGGAGAATAGATTGTGCATGTTTTGTGAACAAGTAAATATCCATGTTGTGGAAAATGAATTTCATTTTGTACTGGAGTGCTCAAAATATACTGATTTAAGAAATAAATATATATCTGCATATTACAGATTAAAACCAGATCATAACAAGTTTCTGAAATTGATGTCAAGTAGAAATATAGCTGATATAGAAAAGGTAGCAAAATATCTGTATTTCTCTTTAAAACTAAAGAATGAGTGTCTCAGTCTTTAAAATCGTTTGTATATTTTGTTTTGTTTGTTTCATCTTCTGAATTCACATCAACCTCTAATATCAATTTGTAAGTATTTTACCTATCATGTAATTTTGCGCATTGTTGTTACTTAACATGTATTGTGTACTATGGGGCTGTGGCCTTTGTTGCACTGAATAAACTTCTTATGGTATTAAGGAGTTGTGTGCTTATGCACTTTCTCTTACTGTAGATTCTCTTACTGTAGATTATGTGGACATGTAAACTTGAAACGTGATTTTTTTTTTTTTTTTTTTTTAAATCCCCTGCGGTAAATTATACTGGGGCACTGCAGACCAATACTGGGGCACGTGCCCCAGTAAGATATGTCTGGTTACTCCGATGTGTATGAAATGTTTTTTCAGGTTAAATATCATTTTGATTCACTTTGGCGATTCTTTTGAATGAATTGTTTATTTTCACTTTTCACTTCCAAATATATTTTGACATTTGAGGTCTCATTTTTTCAGTTGCATGTTTTATCTTTTCAGATTCAGATCTTATTTTTTCAGTTTCAAACCTTTTTTTTTTTCAGTTTCAAGTCTGTTTCTTGAGTTTCAGACTTTTGACACTGCCGCATTGTGGGGGGCGTGGTATCAACTGAGCTGGGCGTGGAACCATGTGTGACAGCTGAACAAAATGGCTTGGAACCTTCCCCAGTGACAGTGCCTTCAGGGAACGTAGGAACTAAAACAAATCTAACTCAACACTTATATACTCCAAATTCATGTCATTGGCAGTGTAAGAATTGATGCCAGTGTCAAACTTCCATTTAAAAATCTGTTTTAGACAGTACTGAGCGAGCCCCGGCGTACCCACCGGCAGGGGTCGGCAGCTTTTTCAGAGTAGCGCACAATTGGCGATCGCGCTACAGGGTTTCAAATTGGGAAGGGACTGCCGGATTTGGGTTAAGAATAACAGCTTTGTTCGTTGCTCCAGCGCCTCCTGTTGGCCAGACGGGCGCTCAGACTTTGGGTTTGTTCACGTCCGGGTATCCTCCGCCCTCGTTCGGAACTTACGAGGATTCGACCAATGAGTGTATAAGAATCAGTGGCTGACGGACACGTGCTTCGGAGGAGAGCCGTGAGCTGTCTTCACTATCCTGAGTTGGCAGCAAGGGGTCGC
The DNA here is from genome assembly GCA_029721435.1 of Gymnothorax reevesii. Lineage (NCBI taxonomy): Eukaryota > Metazoa > Chordata > Actinopteri > Anguilliformes > Muraenidae > Gymnothorax > Gymnothorax reevesii. The sequence continues at coordinate 25,093,937 of CM056588.1, forward strand.
ATACGAGCAAGCTTTGTACATAGTTCAGTAATTGGGCATTCCAGATTCGGGTGGGATTGGAGATGCCAAATTTAAAAAAAACAGACAGTACTGAGCACCAATTGCGGTATTAGAGCAATCGATTATGCCAGATTTTGCAGTTCAACAGCCACATTTTAAGTGCTGATATGTCGGGTTGCCACATAGCACTGTGAACGCAGCGTAGTGTCCACTTGCAAAGATGGCATCCGGCCGGTCGGGTCAACCTGCTGGAGCCCATACATCCAACACACCGGTGAGACATGTTAACTAGCTACGTTTAGGCAGGGCTTCTGCCAAGCAGCGCAATTGCGAGATTCCCGCAAAAACTGCCCTATCGCCTGCAAGAAAAAATAGTCAAAGCGGGCCATTGCTGCACGTTTTCAGTGAATTAAGCTGCTGGCAGATTACGTTCAAAGTCAATATAATGTGTCGTGCAATATAATGTGTCCAATCTGTTCATATTTTGTGGATGTGAATGAACGTGCGAGTCAAGCAGTACTTGCATTGGTACTTTAAAGCCGCTTGCATACTGGACGTGAAATGAATTTTTTGCACGACAGATTATATTGACTTTGAACGTAATCTGTCGTGTGAAAAATACGTTACGTGTCCAGTGTGCTAGCAGCTTAATTCACTGAAAACATGTGCAGGAATGGCCCGCTTTGACTATTTTTTCTTGCAGGCGCTAGATCATTTTTTGCGGGAATCTCGCAATCGCGCTGCTTGGCAAGAAGCCCTGCCTAAACATAGCTAGTTAACATGTCTCACTGGTGTGTTGGATGTATGGGCTCCAGCAGGTTGACCCGACCGACCGGCCGGACGCCATCTTTGCAAGCCAAACGGACACTACGCTGCGTTCACAGTGCTATGTGGAAATCGGACATATCAGCACTTAAAATGTGACTGCAAAATCTGGCATAATCGATCGCTCTTATGCCGCAATTGGTGCTCAGTGCTGTCTAAAACAGATTTTTAAATGGAAGTTTGTCACTGGCATCAATTCTCACACTGCCACTCACATGAATTTGGAGTATATAAGTGTTGAGTTAGATTTGTTTTAGTTCCTACGTCCCCTGAAAGCACTGTCACTGGGGAAGGTTCCAAGCCTTTTTGTTCAGCTGTCACTCATGGTTCCACGCCCAGCTCAGTTGATACCACGCCCCCCACGCCACATCAGGGTCAAAAGTCTGAAACTCAAAAAACAGATTTGAAACTGAACAAATAAGGTTTGAAACTGAAAAAATAAGATCTGAATCTGAAAAGATAAAACATGCAACTGAAAAAAATAAGACCTCAAATGTCAAAATATATGTGGAAGTGAAAAGTGAAAATAAAAAATGTATTCAAAAGAATTACCAAAGTGAATCAAAATGATATTTAACCTGAAAAAAATGTTTCATTCACTTTTTTTTTTTTTGAATACATTGTTATATTTTTCAAAATTCAAGATCAACACATGAATTTTCAGTTTCAAATTTTATTTTTTCAAGTACAAAACTTTTCACCCTAATGTAACTCCATAAAAATCTAAAATGAGTATTTGAAACATCTCTCTCCCTCCAGCCCTTTAAATATCTCTCTTCTTGTTTCAGCTCCTGTGATGTTGGACCCCAATACTGCACTTGCTGACCTCTCTCTGATGATCTGACCACTGTGAGAAGCACCAATGCATTCCTTGGTCATTTTGACGCAGAATTAAAGAGAACAATTTTAAAAAAAGATTTCTACGGTAATCACAGGCAAAACCGAATTAAAGTTTCCCCAAAAAACATAATTCTGCATCCCACTGCTTGGAGGATTTTGAAGGTTTTTTTTTTTTTTTTTTTTTTTGAGTTGCGCTCTTTAATTCTTCAAAATAACCAAGGCATAATTGAGATCGGGGCATACAATTGTGAGATCTCCTCTGTTTATCCCACTTCTTCAGTATTGCTCAAATGGTTATCTCAACTCAACCCCCTTTGTCTTATAAGCTTATCTCTTGCTCCTAAGGGACCTTTAGGAGAAGTAACTCAGAAACAAATGAAAACAGAATGATACAAATGTGAGAAGCTCAAATTCATCTCAAGAGACGAGATTGAGCTACATATTTTTCCTCCGGGAAGATGTTTAATCTTCAAACTGAGAAACTTTTTTTTTTTTTTTGCAAATAATCATTAACTTTGAATTGAAAGGCAGCAACACATTGCAAAAAAGTTGGCACAGGGGCCTTTTTACCACTGTGTTACATCACCTTTCCTTTTAATGACACTCAGTAAACGTTTGGGAACTGAGGAGACCAATTTTTAAAGCTTTTCAGGTGGAACTCTTTGCCATTCTTGCTTGATGTACAGCTTAAGTTGTTCAACAGTCCGGGGTCTCCGTTGTCGTATTTTACGCTTCATAATGCGCCACACATTTTCAATGGGAGACCGGTTTGGACTACAGGCAGGCCAGTCTAGTACCTGCACTCTTTTACTATGGAGCCATGCTGTTGTAACACGTGCAGAATGTGGCTCGGCATTGTCTTGCTGAAATAAGCAGGGGCGTCCATGAAAAAGACGTTGCTTGGATGGCAACATATGTTGCTCCAAAACCTGTATGTACCTTTCAGCATTAATGGTGCCTTCACATATGTGTAAGTTGCCCATGCCTTGGGCACTAATACACCCCCATACCATCACAGATGCTTGCTTTTGAACTTCGCGCCTATAACAGTCCGGATGGTTCTTTTCCTCTTTGGTCTGGAGGACACGACGTCCACAGTTTCCAAAAACAATTTGAAATGTGGACTCGTCAGACCACAGAACACTTTTCCTCTTTGCATCAGTCCATCTTAGATGAGCTTGGGCCCAGCGAAGCCGGCGGCGTTTCTGGGTGCTGTTGATAAATGGCTTTTGCTTTGCATTGTAGAGTTTTAACTTGCACTTGCAGATGTAGCGACGAACTGTAGTTACTGACAGTGGTTTTCTGAAGTGTTCCTGAGCCCATGTGGTGATGTCCTTTACACACTGATGTCGGTTTTTGATGCAGTACCGCCTGAGGGATCGAAGGTCACGGGCATTCAATGTTGGTTTTCGGCCTTGTCGCTTACGTGCAGTGATTTCTCCAGATTCTCTGAACCTTTTGACGATATTACGGACCGTAGATGATGAAATCCCTAAATTTCTTGAAATAGGTTGTTTAGGAATGTTGTTTTTAAACTGTTCGACAATCAGCTCACGCATTTGTTCACTAAGTGGTGACCCTCGCCCCATCCTTGTTTGTGAATGACTGAGCATTTCAGGGAAACTGCTTTTATACCCAATCATGGCACCCACCTGTTCCCAATTAGCCCGTTCACCTGTGGGATGTTCCAAATAAGTGTTTGATGAGCATTCCTCAACACTCTCAGTCTTTTTTGCCTCTTGTACCAGCTTTTTTGAAACATGTTGCAGGCATCAAATTCCAAATGAGCTAATGTTTGCAAAAAATTACAAAGTTTACCTGTTCGAACATTAAGTAACTTGTCTTTGCAGTGTATTCAATTGAATATAGGTTGAAAAAGATTTGCAAATCATTGTATTCTGTTTTTATTTTTGATTTACACAACGTGCCAACTTCACTGGTTTTGGGTTTTGTAGTACTTCCATCAGGTTTTGGAACTAGCACACAGGGTGAACTCCAATCTGAGTTGGAGGGTCTGATAATATCATGTTCTAAAATTAACTCAACCTCTTTCTCAGCAATCTTTCTTTTTTCAGGATTGATCCGGTACGGATGCTGTTTTATTGGTTTGGCATCACCAACATCTACATCATGAGAAGCTATAGAAATTCTCTTTGGAACATCAGGAAATAGATCTTTATATTTCTTGATCAACCTCTCAAACTGATCTTTCTGTGAGGGTTCTAAGTGCTGGAGTTTTACATCAAGATTTTGCAGCACTTCAGAATTTACATGAAAGAACTTCTCGGCCATAGGAGGATCTGAAGTGACGGCTGCAATTCTAGCACTCCTATCATGATAAGGTTTCAGCATGTTAATGTGAGACAACTGTTTTGGCTTTCTCCTTTCTGAGGTCTTTACAATGTAATTCAGATCTTTGAGTTTTATTATTAATTTCATAAGGACCATGAAATCTAGCCTGCAATGGATTGGACTGCAAGGGAAACAAAAGAACCTTGTCTCCTGGTTTAAACTCACGGCTTCTAGCCTTATGATCATACCAAGTTTTCATTTTTCCCTGACTTGATTTCAATTTCTCTTTGGCTAGGTCACAAGCTGCGCACAGTCTTTCCTTGAACTTGCTAACATAGTTTAACAGACTGATATGCGGTTCTTTGTCTTGCCATTGTTCTCTCAACTATAGCAAAGGTCCTCTCACTTCATGGCCAAACACTAGCTCAAACTGACTGAATCCAGTAGACTCCTACACTGCTTTTCTAGCTGCAAACAACAGCAAATGAACACCTTCATCCCAGTCTTTCTCATGGTCATAACAATAAGTCCTCATCATTGTCTTGAGAGTGGAATGAAACTGCTCGAAGGCACCCTGACTCTCTGGATGATAGGCACTAGATGTTCTGAACTGTGTTAATAAGTTTATTTCTGCAAGAATAAGTTTATTTCTTTCTGTGACCACTAGATGGTGTCTTCTTCTTTTCAGTTGTCATGTGAAATCCGTAGGCAGTTATATTGAAGCTCATTGTTAGTCATGTGACTCATATAGGAAGTCATCTTGATCCTTTGTTAAATTGAACCCAGTATCCACATGGTAATGTGAGCAGCTGAAACATCTAAATTCATCCTCCTTTGGAATCACTTATTGAAGCATCGTCTGTGAGTTGTAATGTGACTATAGGCCACGAGATGGCAGTATTTAACTTTTTTTTGTTAAGCTCAGACTGGAGTCATGTTTAGACATGTCCTGGACATGTCTGGGGCAAGTCTCAGAAAATTAAAAAAAAGAGGTCTAAATGTGGGTGGGGTCTGCAAAAGAGTATATAAGGAAAAGAATTGAGACAGTAAAGTAGTAGGAGAAATTGCAAGAAGATGACCAGACCTGCCATTCTGTTCAAGACCTGTGACGTTTCTTTTGTGGATTTCTTTGCCTGTGTTTGAGCATTTTCTTCATCCAGGACATCACCAAGCCACCCCACTAAAAAGGGACTGTAATTATTTCTGTTTTTTCTTATTTATCAATCTTGGTCTTTAGTTGTAGGTTGTTATTAGTCTTTGTCTTTGTTAAAAATTAAATGTGTTTTAGTTGTTAAAACTGTGTTTGTCATCCCTTGCTGTTGCTGTTGTGTAATAAATGTAATAACAAATTGGGGCCATAACAAATTGGGGGCTCGTCCGGGATAGACCATTGTGTGAGTAATTTATTGAAAATCTAACATTCCAAATTGTGAAATTGTTTTTGTGAATTTTCCTAGATATATATTGACAACAGCAATGGATGATTTCTTGGCATCACCAACCGTAGGGGTTTTGAAGTCTTTTAAAAAGACAGAACTGCTAGAAATTTGCAGACATTTGGAGCTGACAGAGGTAAAACCAGCCATGCGAAAAGCAAGACTGGCTAGAGAGATAGTTGAATATTACATTGATGAAAATGTGTTTGCACCAGGAGATCTGGAACAGTTACCAGTGGAAAATCCAAATATAGAAATGGAACTTAAATTAAAAATGCTAGAGATTGAAAGGGAGGAAAGAGAAAAAGAAAGGGAGGAAAAAGAAAAACAAAGAGAATTTGAGAGGGAAGAAAAAGAAAAACAAAGGCAGTTTGAGTTAGAAAAATTAGCAAGAGAAGAAAAACAAAGAGAATTTGAGAGAGAGAAAGAGGAAAGAGCAGAAAGAGAGAGACAGAGACAGAGAGATTTTGAATTAGAGAAATTCGATAGAGAAGAAAGACTCCAAATGGAGCAACTAAAAATAAAAATTCAAACTGAAAATAAATTTCGGGCTAGCCAAGAGGTAAAACTGGTGCCTCCATTTTCTGAAAAGGACTTAGACAACTATTTCCAGTGTTTTGAAAAGGTAGCAAAGAGTTGCCAGTGGCCAAAGGAACACTGGCCTCTGATGTTGCAAACTGTCCTCAAGGGTAAAGCTCAACAAGCCTATTCGGCTTTGTCTGAAGATGATTCCTCTGATTATGAGGTTGTCAAAAAGGTTATTTTGAGAGCTTATGAGTTGGTTCCAGAGGCTTACCGACAGAAATTCAGAGGTCTGAAGAAATCTGAAAATCAGACTTATGTTGAATTTGCTAATGAGAAGCAGGTTTGCTTTGAGCGCTGGTGTACTTCTATGGAGGTCAAGGATGATTTCAACTCACTAAAAGAGATGGTGTTAGTTGAAGAATTCAAGAACTGTGTTAAGGATGATGTTAAGACCTACCTTAATGAGAAGCAAGCACTGAACGTGCAATCAGCTGCCAAATTTGCAGATGAATATGTTCTCACACATAAGTCCAAATTTCAGTCAAGCAGGAACAATAAATGGTCCCAATTTCAGAAAAAGGGTTACGGTGATACCCAAGATTCCTCACCCAAAGACAAAGACAAATCTGGTGATGGTGCACAGAAATCCAGTAACAGGTCTGATCAAAGTGTGAAAGCTGACAGTGACAAAAGTGGTCTAGTTTGCAGTTATTGCAAGAAATCTGGTCATGTTACAACTAACTGTTGGTTCCTTAAAGCTAAGAAAGAAAAAGAAAAGGATACCAAACCAAATGCCTTTGTGAAAACAAGGGTAGAAACCCCTGTAGTAGATAACCAATCTGCTAAATTGCCTGCTTCTTGTGGGGCTAAAAAGCCTGATACAGCTGACTTTGTGAGGGAGGAATTTCTTCCATTTGTGTCAGAGGGATTTGTGGCTCTGAATGAGCATACTACTCCTGTCCCCATATATATCCTAAGGGATACCGGAGCTTCTCAGTCACTTTTGTTGATGGACTCCTTGGAGTTACGTGATGAGACCGCTTCAGGGGATTTCATACTTGTACAAGGTATTGAAGGGAGGACTGTATCTGTACCCCTGCGCTCTATATTCTTGAAGTCAGATTTAGTCACAGGACAGGTAAAGGTGGGACTTATGTCAAGTCTACCTATAAAGGGTGTTTCTCTGTTGCTAGGCAATGACCTGGCTGGGGGCAAAGTAGTTCCCCCTGTACATCTTACTTCACAGCCGAGCACTGAAGATGGGGATGAGGACCCATCTCTGTATCCTTCTTGTGCAGTGACTCGTGCTATGGCCAAGAAGGCTAAAGAAGAAGATGTTGTGGTGCCATCCAGCACATTGAATAGTCAGGACTCAGGTGGTTCGCCTCATGACTCTGATTGGCCTACTATGGTTTCTCCGTTTGAGGACTTATCAGATACTTTTATCAGTTCTCTATTCAGCCAGCCGGATGGGTCTGGTGATTCTGATGTGTCTGGAGACTTGTCTCTGTCCAGAAAGCGGTTGATTGAGGAGCAAACTAATGATCCTGAAATTGGTGTCCTAAAGAGGAGAGCCCTTCCTGAAAAAGAAATAGACGCAGTTCCAGTTGGGTATTATCTCAAGGATGGTGTGTTGATGCGGAAGTGGCGCCCTCCTGATATCCCTGCCAATGCAGATTGGGCAGTGGTCAGGCAAATTGTTGTTCCGAAGGTCTATAGGAATGAGATCTTAACAATGGCTCATAGTTTACCTTTAGGAGGTCATCTTGGTGTTAACAAGACTGTTGATAAGATCATGAAACACTTCTTTTGGCCTGGGCTTCGGAAAGACGTTTCCAACTTTTGCAAAACCTGTCACACTTGTCAGGTAGTTGGAAAACACCAGTTAGACCCACCTGTAGCTCCATTGCAGCCTATCCCAGCATTTGGGGAGCCATTCTCTAGGGTCATTGTTGATTGCGTTGGTCCATTACCCAAGACTAGATCTGGAAATCAGTACTTGTTGACAATCATGTGTGCATCTACCAGATTCCCCGAAGCCATACCTCTACGTAACATCAAGGCAACTGCAATCTCGAAGGCTTTGATAAAGTTCTTCACGTTGTTTGGTCTTCCCAGGGAAATTCAGTCAGACCAAGGTAGCAATTTCACTTCAGGATTGTTTCAGCAGGTTGTGTATGAACTAGGTGCAAAACAGATTCTTTCTAGTGCCTATCATCCAGAAAGTCAGGGTGCCTTAGAGCGGTTTCATTCCACTCTCAAGACAATGATGAGGACCTATTGTTATGACCATGAGAAAGACTGGGATGAAGGGGTTCATTTGATGTTGTTTGCAGCTAGAGAAGCAGTGCAGGAGTCTACTGGATTCAGTCCATTTGAGCTAGTGTTTGGTCATGAAGTGAGAGGACCTTTGCTATTATTGAGTGAACAATGGCAAGAGGAAGAGCCGCATATCAGTCTGTTAGACTATGTTAGCAAGTTCAAGGAAAGATTGCGTGCAGCTTGTGACCTTGCCAAAGAGAACTTGAAATCAAGTCAGGGAAAAATGAAAACTTGGTATGATCATAAGGCTAGAAGCCGTGAGTTTAAACCAGGAGACAAGGTCCTTGTGTTGTTTCCCTTGCAGTCCAATCCATTGCAGGCTAGATTTCATGGTCCTTATGAAATTCTGACAAAACTCAATGATCTCAATTACATTGTGAAGACTCCAGCTAGGAGAAAACCAAAACAATTGTGTCATATTAACATGCTAAAGCCTTATCATGACAGAAATGCTAGGGTTGCAGCTGTCACTTCAGATTCTCCAATGGTCGAAACGTGTGAAGATGAGGGGGAGTTTCAAAATGATGAACCAAGAATTAAAGCTGAAGTTCTTTCATGTAAATGATCAAATTCTGAAGTGTTGCAAAATCTTGATGTAAAACTCCAGCACTTAGAACCCTCACAGAGAGATCAGTTTGAAAGGTTGATCAAGAAATATGAGGATTTGTTTCCTGATGTTCCAAAGAGAGTTACTATAGCCTCTCATGATGTAGATGTTGGTGATGCCAAACCAATAAAACAGCATCCATACCGGATGAATCCTGAAAAGAGAAAGATTGCTGAGAAAGAGGTTGAGTACATGTTAAAACATGATATTATCAGACCCTCCAACTCCGATTGGAGTTCACCCTGTGTGCTAGTTCCAAAACCTGATGGAAGTACTAGATTCTGTACAGATTATCGCAAAGTCAATGCTGTAACTAGAACTGATGTGTTTCCAATACCTAGGATTGATGATTGTATTGATAGTGTAGGGCAAGCAAAGTTTCTGACCAAGATTGATTTATTGAAGGGTTATTGGTGTGTGCCTTTAACTGAGAGGGCCAAGAGCATCTCTGCTTTTGCCACACCATCTGGATTGTACCAGTATGAAGTCCTACCCTTTGGCATGAAAAATGCCCCAGCCACGTTCCAAAGGATGATACAGTCTACAATCGCCGGATTGCCACACACGGGTGCATACATCGATGACCTGATCACATGGAGTGACTCCTGGGAAGAACATCTAAAAGATGTAGAGACGTTGTTCCAGCGCCTGACCCAGGCTAACCTGACTGTTAACCTGAACAAGAGTGACTTTGGTTGTGCTACGGTCACCTATCTTGGCTACGTCATAGGCCAGGGTAAGGTGGCACCCATAAATGCTAAAGTCCAAGCCATCATGGACTTTCCAGTTCCTGACAACAAAAAAGCTTTGCGCCGCTTCCTTGGAATGATCGGGTACTACCGCAAGTTCTGCAAGAACTTTGCTGAGATTGCTCTCAGTCTAACTAACCAACTGAAGAAAGGCGTAAAGTTCACCTGGGATGATGCATGCCAGAGAGCCTTCGATCGCCTGAAGTCTCTGCTGTGTCACTTCCCCGTGCTCAAATCTCCTGACTTCAACAAACCGTTCTCCATCGCGGTCGATGCTAGCGACCAAGCTTGTGGATCTGTGCTCCTACAGAGAAGTGACTCTGATGACTTTGAGCATCCCGTGGCATACTTCTCCAGGAAGTTCAATCGCCACCAAAGGAACTATTCCACAATAGAGAAGGAACTGTTGGCTCTGGTCCTTTCTTTACAACACTTTGAGGTTTATGTTTGTACAGGACAAAAGCCAATGATTGTGTACACTGACCACAATCCGTTAATGTTTTTGAGTAAGATGAAAAACAAGAATCGGAGATTGTTGAATTGGAGTTTGATTTTACAGGAGTTTGACTTGGAAATTAAGCATGTGAAGGGTACAGACAATGTAATTGCTGATTGCTTATCCCGTGTTTGAATGTGTATATCATGTGTTTGAATATTGTATGATATATATATATAGACAAGTGTTCACTTTACCATTTTGTATTGAAAAGAAAAATTTTGCCTTTATGAGTCAAAATTTTTCCCTTTTGGAATGGAGGTGTAATGTGAATATAGGCCACTAGATGGCAGTATTTAACTTTTTTTTGTTAAGCTCAGACTGGAGTCATGTTTAGACATGTCCTGGACATGTCTGGGGCAAGTCTCAGAAAATAAAAAAAAGAGGTCTAAATGTGGGTGGGGTCTGCAAAAGAGTATATAAGGAAAAGAATTGAGACAGTAAAGTAGTAGGAGAAATTACAAGAAGATGACCAGACCTGCCATTCTGTTCAAGACCTGTGACGTTTCTTTTGTGGATTTCTTTGCCTGTGTTTGAGCATTTTCTTCATCCAGGACATCACCAAGCCACCCCATTAAAAAGGGACTGTAATTATTTCTGTTTTTTCTTATTTATCAATCTTGGTCTTTAGTTGTAGGTTGTTATTAGTCTTTGTCTTTGTTAAAAATTAAATGTGTTTTAGTTGTTAAAACTGTGTTTGTCATCCCTTGCTGTTGCTGTTGTGTAATAAATGTAATAACAAATTGGGGCCATAACAGAGTATAATTTGATGATATTGTATGTATGAATATATTATGTGTATATTGCTTTAGATTTTTGTTGATTATTTGAGAAAATGTTACTGATCATTCAACATCTTGCCATCTTATGTGTTAAGCTAGTTAGTAGCTCACTATAGGCTAGTTGAAAGCTATACGCTTGGAGATGTGAATTAGGTATAATACTGATGACACATATCACACTCCATTTTGATTGTATATTTATTTTCTTTCTTCATTTTAGTTTTACCCTATTGCATGCTGTCGATTGAACGGTGGTACAAAATAAACCCATCATATAATTGACCAGTGTGTGGAAGGAGTTATCTGTCTGTCTAATTGAAGAAGGGGAACTCTTTTTAATGAGGGCAGAACAGTAAAAAGACGGACTCAACAGTGATCCATCCATCAGACTCAAGATGTCAGCACCAGAAGAAAAGAATTATGAAACAAGGTCAGAGTGTTCACACTCATCGAAAGCTTCTAAGTCATCAAAGCACTCAATGAGATCAACAGCTAGCTTTGCTGCATTGGAAGCACGCGCTAAGGCCGAAGCAGCACGTGCCAGAGCATCTTATGCACAGAGGGAGATTGATGTTAAAGTAAAGAAGGCTCAGCTGAAAGTAGAGGAGACGCGTCTTGAAGCCACATTGGAGGCCATACAACAAGAGAAAGAGGCTGAGGCTGCTTGTGCTGAAGCTACTGTATTGGAAGCAGCGGTGGATTCAGCAGTCATGGGGGAATTCATTGAAGTTCATGATGTTGATCGAGGCTCATCCTATCATTCAGCTGAGAGAACACAGAAATATGTTCAAGAACAGTATGCTTACGTGAAATCCAACAAGTCGACAGACCACTCACAGCTGGATATAATGACTGATTATATATATTATCTGTCTAATTGAAGAAGGGGAACTCTTTAATGAGGGCAGAACAACTAGAAAGAATCTGCTTCGCACCTAGTTCATACACTACCTGCTGAAAAAATCTGGAAGTGAAATTGCTACCTTGGTCTGACTGAATTTCCCTGGGAAGGCCAAACAACGTGAAGAACTTTATCAAAGCCTTCAAGATTGCAGTTGCCTTGATGTTGGTAGAGTCATGGCTTCAGGGAATCTGGTAGCTGCACACATGATTGTCAACAAGTACTAATTTCCAGATCTAGTCTTGGGTAATGGACTAACACAATCAACAATGACCTTAGAGAAGGGCTCCCCAAATGATGGGATAGGCCGCAATGGAGCTAGAGGTGGGTCCAATAAAATAAGCGACAAAATGATGGGCTGCATTCAGGACAGAAAAATAATTACATTTTTATTAGGTCTATGCACCTGGACTGGGTGACGGTATTTCAGACTAGTAAGTGGTTTTGTCCCAGTACGTTTTCCAATCGCACAGCTGGCTATTTTATTTTTACTGCGAATTGAGCGACCGTGCTGCAGAAACAGGTGTATGTACTTGTCGCAGAAATTATCTTAATTCGCTGAAGAGTTCTGAAATGCTATCGCCGAGTGACGGTGTATAGACCTAATTATAATCAAATTATTTTTCGGTACTGAATGCAGCCTATTATTTTGTCACTTTTAGATCGCATGGGGGAGAGAAGCCGCGTCTTCAACTGCCACTTGATTATTCTTGAATTGGAAATCGTGTGAATGAAGGAAAACCATCTAGAATCAACCAGGACTAATTATTTTAGGATATTAGCACAAGAATTGTCAGTTCTAACGACGTGCCTGTTTGTTGGCCAGCAATGTTGACTGTTCACAACTGTAACATCTAGCCTCGGCAACTTGGCTGCTTTCATAATGTGAACGTGCGAAATCTCTCCGCAGTTGCATGCGGAGCCATCTGTGGGAGGGTCTTAGGGGTGCAGTGGAGAGGGAGGGGGAGGGATCTGAAAGTTGCCTTTTTTTTCAAATTTTTGTGCAAAGATCCTTCTCTCCTCAAAGTTACCAATTGCAGCTTTAACGCCAGCCAAAACAACACATGGACCCTTCGTCCCCGGCAATTTCCGTCTTTGATCTGATGGATCTTCCATCAGGATAATGATCCTAAACACACGGCCAAATCCATCAAGAAATGGCTTGTGGACAACAAAGTGAACGTTTTGGAGTGGCCAAGCCAGAGCTCCGACCTCAATCCTATCAGAGATCTGTGGAGGGAACTGAAGACCAAGGTCATGACAAGGAGACCCTCAAAACTTAAGGATCTGGAGAAATTCGCCTAAGAGGAGTGGGCCAAAATCCTCCTGCGGACTTGTAGAAACCTTGTGATCAACCACAGGATGGTCCTCATTTATCAAACTTGCGTACACCAAAAAAATGGGTGTACGCAAAATCTCCTGCAAGAATCGGCATTTATAAATCTGAATGTGAGCGAACGGTCCGCAAAAATCTCACGCTAGCTCTGACCAGGTGTACGCAAATCTTGGGCAATCTAATTTTGGTCATTTAAGTGCGTCCAAGCACAAAAATTAAGTGCGTATAGACACTTTGATTTATTAACAAATTAAATCAAACCTCTGCTGCACTCCAGTTTTCCACCCCAACGGTGTTTACTACTGCAGCAGCAATAGTTTTCCAAACTGCAGCCTACTGGGCTCCCTTTATGCCACTCTTAAGACTTTCAAATAAAATAATTTTGTTTTTCTCCATCTATCGTCGGTCTGCTGATAACCTCGTATCTTCAAAATGATAAACTTTACAGGAGATCAAAAAAAAAAAAAAAGTTAAATTTTGCATGTAAGAATGCAGTTGAGCTGTGCTCGGGTAGGATGACTATTTTTCCACCAAGAATGTATCCAATCAATGAAATTTTGTATTTTGCAATGTTTATGCTATTATCGTGGACATATGAGTTTTTGTTTCTCATCAAATTGTAGATTCGAGGTTTATCAGCTGGCTGACGATATTTCCTCCTCAGTTAAGTTCTTTCTTCTTTGCCGTCTTTCGGGAGTCCATGTCGTAAAGTGGGCAGGACTATACCTCCCGGAGCATGAATTTATAGGGGCGTCTTATGTAAATTACGTTGGTTTCTACAGCCAGATTTATCAACGCCACGGCAGTTCTACACCGAAATCTGCGACGTACACACTTTTCGTAAATCAGACGTGACACCTGGCGAACAATGATATTTACACCGAAATGTACACCAGATCCCACGCAAGTTTGATAAATGAGGGCCACTGTGTCATTTGTGCAAGAATACATTTTATTTGTCATAAAATATCTCGAAAAAAAACAAAAACTGATAGGGATGTGAATAATTTTGGGCATGACTATAAAAACACTGCAGGCCAAAAGTTTGGGGCCACCCTCAGATTTTTAATGGTGCACTAAATGCGATGTGACCCCTTGGTTTTGGGGAAGGCGTTTATACAGCATGCCTTCTTTATACGTAACATGATTTTATGTCACTAGGACGTGAACAAGGTTAACAAAAAGGCACTGGAACTGGATTATAAAACACTGTGGTCAGTGATCAATCAGTCAAGACAGCTTTAAAATGTGGTCTGAGGTCTGGAATTCACCCAAAACCTATTGGCTTCCTTAATTTTACGCACTGAAGTCATTTCATGAGCAAAAAATAAGGAAAGAACAGTTGATGTGTGATTTTTTTTTTTTTTTTAAGTCTGAGGGTGCCCCCAAACTTTTGGCCTGTAGTGTACATATACAAGCCCCAATTTCAATGAAGTTGGGACATTGAATGAAACGTGAATAACACTGTAAAACAAAAAGTTCTAAACCCCTTTTTGTAATACTTTTTAAACCAGGCATTTAGCTTTCACACACTCGAGTTGAGATTATAAACATTTCACTTGTTCCACAGTTTTACAGTGAAGAACAGAATTCAATGATTTGCAGATCCTTTTTGACCTATATTCAATTGAGCGCAGTACAAAGAGAAGATATTTACCGTGATTATCAAATTGATAAACTTAATTTTTTTTTGGGAAATATTCACCAGTTTTGAATTTGATGCCTGCAACACATTCCAAAAAAGCTGGGACAAGGGCAACAAAAGACTGGGAAAGTTGAGGAGTGCTCAAAAAACACCAGTTTGGAACACTCCACAGGTGAACAGGTTAAGTGGAAACAGGTGAGTGCCATGATTAGGTGTAAAAGGAGCATCCGCGAAAGGCTCAGTCGTTCACAAGCTAGGACGGGGCGAGATTCACCGCTTTGTGAACAACTATGTGAGCAAGTAGTCCAACAGTTAAAGAACAACTTTTCACAATGTGCAATTGCGAGGAATTTAGGGATTTAATCATCTACGGTCCATAATATCATCAAAAGATTCAGAGAATCCAGAGAATTCTCCACACATAAGCGACAAGGCTGAAAACCAACATGGAATGCCTGTGACCGTCGGTCCCTCAGGCACTGTATTGAAAACTGTTGGGAAACAGGATTTTTGGGTGTTAGCAATATGAGGTGAGCCAGACGGTTTGATCAATGGGTAATGATATGTATTAGGATATAAAGAGAAGCCGTCAGGTCCGGCAGGACATATCGCCTATTTGCGACGCTGAGATCTCCATTTGTCTTCAGTTCTGACAGGACAATAGGCACTAACACCTTTTAGTTGGAGGTTCCTTATGCCCACATATGGAGCTCCCTTCCAGGGGTTGGGAATCTATTGAACCAATTAAGTTGGTGGTTCAGGAGAGGCCCAATTGTAGAGTATTGCTTTTTATCAATGTGTAAACCCTGGAACCAATCAGCAACAACTTCTGATAATATTAAAGAAATCCTATGCAAATATCTGTACTTTTAACGTGTAAAGTTTCTGACAAAATTAAGGAATGTTGAACTTTGCATCACGCTGTTGTTCTCACGGCCGGCTGTGTAATAAACTTTTTCCTGCTTTTGCCACGAACATCGGAGTCTGCTTCTTCATCGAGACAACGTTCTTGGTTTTTTTATTAATTTGTTTGTTATTAATCTGTAAAGGATATTACCATGAGGGCTCAGGAACACTTCAGAAAACCATTGTCAGTTAACATAGTTCGTCGCTACGTCTACAAGTACAAGTTAAAATTACCATGCAAAGCAAAAGCCATACATCAACAATACCTAGAAACGCACTGATGGACTGATGCAAAGTGGAAAAGTGTTTTGTGGTCTGATGAGTCCACATTTCAAATTGTTTTCGGAAATCATGGACATCATGTCCTCCGGGCTAAAGAGGGAGAGGGCCATCCAGATTGTTATCAGGGCTAAGTTCAAAAACCAGCATCTGTGATGGTATGGGTATGTGTCAGTGCCCATAGCATGGGTAACTTGAACATCTGTGAAAGGTACATAAAGCTTTTGGAGCAACATATGCTGCCATCCAAGCAACATTTTTTCAGGGACGTTCCTGCTGCTTTCAGCAAGACAATGCCAAGCCACATTCTGCAGGTGTTGCAATAACGTGGCTTTTCAGTAAAAGAGCACAGGTAATAGACTGGCCTGCCTGCAGTACAGACCTGTCTCCCATTGAAAATGTGTGGTGCATTGTGAAGCACAAAATACGACAACGGAGACCCCGGACTGTTGAGCAACTGCAGTCGTCCATTAAGCAAGAATGGGAAATAATTCCTCCGACAAAGCTTCTACAATTAGTGTCCTCAGTTCCCAAACATTTATTGAATGTTGTTAAAAGGAAAGGTGATGTAACACTGTGGCAAACATGCCCGTCCCAGCTTTTTTGGAATGTGTTGCAGGCGTCAAATTCAAAATGAGTGAATATTTCCAAAAAAGCTATGTTTATCAGTTTTAACATGAAATGTCTTGTCTTTGTAGTGTACTCAATTGAATTTGGGACAAAAAAGATTTGCAAATCATTGCATTCAGTTTTTATTCACGTTTTACACAACATCCCAACTTCATTGGAATTGGGGTTTGTATATATATATATATTAGACAGAATGGTGCTGCAAATCATCACAGCTCTGGTATAGCAGACACATGGAAAAATACGATAGGCGAGTAGCCAAACCCAATCGGTAATGCCAGAAACGAGTAAAAGAAGTGCACCCCTCACAGAACAAAGATCCAGAATCTCGTCGGAATCATGATGTTAGTGCTTCAAGGGTTAAAATAGCTAAATATTTTATAACAAGTGTCTGCCACTGACATGGCAATATCCCCCGCTGCCTCAATTTTATGTGTCCTGTACGGACGGACGGAGCCCAATGCTATATCCCCCGCTTCGTGCTCACCGCCTGGCGGGGGATAATAATTGAGTACTTAAGCAATGGTACCCAGCACCTGTTCTTGCGCATCTACCTTCTTTTAGATTTTCACTAGGCACTAACAAGGCTCATCTCCTTCAATAGCTTTAATTCATCACAGACTAAGAACTGCAAGCTAGTTCAGCAGGTCAGTTCTTGTTTTTAAGCACATAGGGTGGGTTCTGTCAGAGATTCAGTTAAACTGAAAGTGAAAGTATCAGACTGAGAAACTGAGTCCGTGAAATGGCTGCTAAAGCTTTGATTCCCGAGGACGAGATCAGCTGTTCTGTGTGTTTTGATATTTTTAAAGAGCCTGTAGTTCTGAAATGCAGCCACAGCTTCTGTAAAGTGTGTCTGAAGCAGTACTGGGAAGAGAAGAGCTCTCGAGAGTGTCCCATCTGCAGGAGAAAGTCCTCTATGGAGGAGCCTCCTGTAAACCTGGCTTTAAGAAACATTGTGGAGTCTTACTAAAGGCAGAAGACTGAGAGAAGAACTGCAGAAAAGAGTGAGGCTCTCTGCAGTCTTCATGGGGAGAAACTTGTGTTTTTCTGTGAACAGGACAAAGATCTTCTCTGTTTCATCTGTCAGACTTCAAAAAAACACAGAAACCACCCGGTGTGTCCAGTGGAAGAGGCCGCACAGGATCTGAAGGTATTCTGTTAAACAACAGATTCTCCTGCCAGGGTCAAGTCTGTATTAAAGGATTGTGTCACAAATTTAGGTCTGACACAGTCTGCTTTGGTATGAGGTGTAAATACATTCAGGGAATACGACAGTGTAGCATGTAGTAATGATATCAGTGAACCAGGAAGTACATAAATGCGCAATGAGTGAACAATCATGCAGTCAATGGCGAGAGGAGCTGTACTGTTTATGGTCTTTATGAATGGATGTATTTGAATAAAAGACAACATTTGTTTTTCTATTAAATAGTTTCTGGTATTTGAATACTACAATGGAAAAATGATCAGTCACATTATCATGTTGTGGAGAAATGATTAATTAAAAATTCTAAACGATCTTTGAAAAATAGTACTGAAAAAATATGCAAGAAAATATAAAATATATTATAATCATATATAATATTATTACATATTATTGGAAATATTATTAAATATAATATAAAAAATATAAAAAACGCAAAATTGGACTGATCGTTTTTCCTTTGAGATCTTCATTTGCAAGTTACTTTTGTAAAACAAATATAAAATGCAATATGTTTCAATTGAATATTATAAGGCAGACAGTTAAAAGTAAAAACAGAAAGAGAAGAAGAATATATAAATGTGATAATTGCCATCGCAATTTGCTGTTAATTATACAAGACAAGCGAGTAAAATTAGTGTTTAACAGCCCCATGTCTTGAAAATCTTGACTGTTTTCATTCTGAAGTAATTCATTATGGTATGCAGTGTTATGATGTGGTATGAGTGCCCTACTGTCCGTAAGTATGTGGACAGTGATGATTAAACACCACCACTTTCCACTAAAAGGGGTCCTATTATATTACTTCGCTGTAATTTTTGAAAATGTATTGAAAAATACCACCTGAGACAATGAGAACAAAAGAAAGATCATCGCCACAGGAGTATGTGGGTAAAAATATGGGTAATAAACAAAACACCGAAAACAACAATTTTTTTTTACTATAATTCAAATGTGCCAAATATATATATATATATATATTTTTTATTTATTTATTTATTTTTTTTTGACACTTGCATAGCCTGAATGTAAGTGTTAAGGCTTATTCCGTGATTATTGATGCCAAAAAAAATGTTTAAACTGGTGTGAAGCAACATTATTCTGCTGAATTATCTCTGAGGTCAGTTTTTCCAGTATATAAGGTGACATGAACTCTGAGCAGCGTCAAAATATTAAACATGATGGCACGATGGAAAGAGCTGTTTGAGATTGTTTATAGTCGCATTCTGGCCTTACATGATGCTGAAGACGTTACATGCTGCCATGGCACTGTAAGAAACACCATCAAGCGTTTCAAAGAGGCTGGTTCACTGAAAACTAATGGCAATAGAGGTGCATAATGGAAGTTAAGTGCCTCTTATGTTTGTTATCTGCGTATGAAAAGTAAAAAAATAAAAAACAGCGCGATTGACAGCACGACAACTCTGTGATAATATAAATAGCGCCAGAAGTGAACATATGAAAGTATCAAAATCTTCTATTTCCAGTTCTCCTGTGTGAAAATGGTCTGATTGGCCGTGTTGCTGGCACCATCAATGAAGGTTTGAGTTTGCCAAAAAATTCAAGGATTGGACATCAATGGATTGGGAACAAGTCCTTTAGACCGATGAATCAAAATTTTCTCATCCCAACACAGAGTTTATGAGCACCGTAGAGTTGGAGAACATTTGAAAAAATGACTGTTGAACCCCTTCAGTAAAACATTGAGGTGGTAATATTATGGTATGGGGTTCAGTCAGCTCGAAAGGAGTCGGCATTCTCGTAAAAACTGACGGAATCATGGATTTTTAAAAAAGTATCGCAGCATCTTTTTGCAGCACACTTGGCCATCAGGAGAGACACTGATTGGCAGAGGATTTTATTTTCAATAAGATAATGACCCTAAACACACTTCTAAGTTGTGCAAGAATCATCTCAGTTGGAAAAAAACATCTGGTGACGTTAAAAATATGACTTGGCCTGCTCATAGTCATAGCTCATAATCTGATTGAGCAAATCTGCCGTAACATCAAAAAATCTCTTGTGGAATGAATTCAAATTTTATGGAATGGTTTAGTGAGTGAGGAAATAAAAAATATGTGAACACTATGCCTGAAAGATGAAATGCTGTAATCAAAGCAAAGGGTGGCCACACTAGATATTGACTTTTTCTCTCAAAAAGACATGATTATTATTGTTTTTACAACCCCAGTTCCTAAGTAGTTGGGACAAAGTATAAATTGTGAATAAAATCAAAATGCAGTGACTTTCAAATCACACCAGCCACAACAGAATTTGTGGGTTTTATTCACAACAGAACAGAGATAACATAGCAAATGTTGACGCTGAGAAATTTTTTTCCATTTTATCCACAAAATGAGCTCATTGATAATTTGATGGCTGCTACAGGTCTCAAAAAAGTTGGGACAGAGGCATGTTTACCATGGTGTAGCATCCCCTCTTCTTTTTAACACAGAGTGGAGGTGTCTGGGCATTGAATAGACACATTTCTTGAGTTTAGCCATTGGAATTTGATTCCACTATTGTTTAATACAGGCTTCCTGCTGCTGCAGAGTTTTGGGTCTCCTTTGGCGGACTTTTCATCTAATTATGCACCAAATGTCCTCAATCGGTGAAAGATCAGGACTTCAGGCAGGCCAGTTCAACACACGGACTCTTCTGCTACGAAGCCATGCTGTTGTAATAGCTGCAGTATGTGGCTTTGCATTGTTCTGCTGAAATACACAAGGCCTTCCCTAGAATAGATGTTGTCTGGAGGAGAGCATATGTTGCTCTAAAACCTTTATATACCTTTCAGCATTCATGGTGCTTTTTAAAACATGCAAGTGTCCCACACCATATGCACTATTGCATCCCCATACCATCAGAGATGCTGGCTTTTGAACTGAACACTGATAACAGGAGGGGTGGTCTTTCTCCTCTTTAGCCCGGAGGACACAACGCCCATGATTTCCAACAAGAATGTCAAATTTGGACTCGTCTGACCACAGGACACTTTGCCACTTTGCTACAGTCCATTATAAATGAGCCTTGGCCCACAGCACATGGGGGCTCTTCTGGATCATGCTCAACAAAAACTTCCTTTTTGTATGATAGAGTTTTAGGTGGCATCTGTGGATGGCACGGTGAACTTTTTTACTGACAGTGGTTTCTTGCAGTATTCCTGGGCCCATTTAGTAATGTCAATGACAGAATCATGCCGGTGAGTGACGCAGTGGCGTCTGAGGGCCCGAAGATCACGGGCATCCAGTAAAGGTCTTCAGCCTTGTCCCTTACGCACAGAGATTTTTCCAGTTTCTCTGAATCTTTTGATGATATTATACCCTGTCGATGATGAGACATCCAAAGCCTTTGCAATTTGCCGTTGAGGAACATTGTTTTTAAGGTTTTCCACAATTTTTTTCCGCGAGGCTTCACAGGTTGGAGAGCATCTAACCATCTTTACCTCTTAGAGACTCAGTCTCTCTAAGACATCCCTTTTAGAGCCAGTCATGTTACACACCTGATGCCAGGTCACTTAATTACTTGCTAAATGTTCTTTCAGCTGATTCTCCTATATATTAATTGCTTTTTCAGCCCTTTTTTGCTTGCGTCCCAATTTTTTTTGAGACCTGGTGCAGCCAGAAAATTTGAAATAAGCTCATTTTGTGGATAAAAATGTAAAATGTCTCAGATTCAACATTTGAAATGTTATCTATGTTCTATTGTAAATAACATATTGGCTCACGTGATCTGCAAGTCATTGCATTTTGATTTTATTCACAATTTACACTTTGTCCCAACTATTTCGGAATTGGTGTTGCAGTATATATTGCTATCTGTTTACTTATTTTCGTCTATCTGATCCAATATTACATGAAATAAATGCTTGAATGGTACTTTGTTTCTGATATATCTTCATGTTGTTAAATGTAATCACCCCTGCACACTACAGTATGTACTGGAGCACAGAGCCAGGAACCAAACCTCTGTCACTGCCCAAACACTCACAGAATGCCCTTTATACACTGCCCGGCCAAAAAAAAAGTCGTACACTGAAATATTTAGTTGGAACCCCTGTAGCTTTGATTACAGTGCATATTCTTCTTGTCATTGTTTTAACATCTATATGCAATGCCAGAACATTTATTTTAGATCAGAAATGCCATAATTTTTGGCCGAGATCTTGTCTTCTCGACATAATGGTTGAACCACTGTGGTCTTTCTTGAGCACATCCCAATAACTTTTGATGTGTTTAAGGTCAGGATTTTGTGGTGGCAAATTTGTTTGTGAAAATGATTCCTCATACTTGTTTTTGTCATTCATAATTTTCTTTGCTAAATACAGGACAATAATTTGCCCATTCTGAAATACTGTAACATCTTTTCCACCATCAGGGGATGTGTCTTCCAACATGATTTTTTAAGAAATGAGTAGAGACGCGCTTCATCAGTCAGGGTAAAATGATTATTGCCAGCTGAAACATATTAATAACCACAATAATGATCCAATTATAGAATTTGTTCGTTAATTTCCAAATGGTGACTTTTTTTTTGGCCGGGCATTGTATTTAACCTGTCTTGAGCTGGTGTATTTTCCAGACTACATTTCCCAAGATCCAACACTTACAAAGTAACACAGAACTTCATTGGTATTACAGCAAGGGGTGATGCTGTGAGGTTTATGATAATAAGTGATAATTCATGTCATTGCAGAAGGAACTGAAGCCTGAACTTAATATTATTAAAGAAAAACTGAAGAGGTTCACTGATGTTGAAGAAGAGTGTAAGAAAACAGCAGATCACATCAGGGTGAGTAAATCGATTAGGAATTATTTCAACGGCACCAAGATGTGAGCGACGAGGCTAATAAACACACTGGCTGACATTTATAAATAGCGATAAATAAATAAGTAACTCTTATCAGGTTTAAAGTGTTGTGTTTATATCACAGAGCCAAGCCCAGAGCACAGAGAGGCAGATAAAGGGCGAGTTTGAGAAGCTTCATCAGTTCCTGCGAGAGGAAGAGGAGGCCAGACTCGCTGTGCTGAAGGAGGAAGAGAGGATGAAGAGTCAGATAATGGAGGAGAAGATAGAACACATCACAAGAGACATCTCCATCCTTACAGACACAATCACAGCTATAGAGAAGAGCCTGGAGACTGAAGACACCTCCTTTATAAAGGTAGGAGCTTCATTTACTGACAGTGTTGTGAGTTTATACTGATTACTGCAGTAATACTGAGATGCTCAGTGTGTTACTGTGATGCAGAGGATCGGAGGTGATGTTCAGTATCAGGACAGTGTGACTTGATCTTTACGACTGACAGTATCAAGGTCTTTGTTACACCAGGATTTTGATACTGTACAACACCCCTTTAAAATTTAAAGCTGATTTTGAATGCTGACAAAACAAAACTAGGATGTTTCCAAAGACGAAGCTACTGAACCGTCCGTCGATCGTAACGTTTCAGCACAATGTGATTGAGTCTGTATCTTCATTCCAGTACTTTGCATGTTGAAGTGATGATTCTCTCTCCTTTAAGCATCACATTCAGCAACTTATTAACAAGCTGAAGCAGAGTCTGGGTTTTATTTCAGAAATGTGTCAGGCTTTTCTGTTGATGCAGACAGGAGGTTTGTTGCTGCTTGTTTTTTTTTGCCTGTAATTGACTATGGTGATGTTACACACACACACACACACACACATGCGCGCGCGCGCACACACACACACATCTTCTCAATACCCTCATGCACTGCAGTCTGTCCTCTGTGGAGCACTGAGGTTCATCACAGATTCACTCACCACTGTTCCCTATGGGTGCTGTTTGTTCTGCTCTGTCTACTTACAGGCTGAATCACTGACACATCCTTATTTTTAAGGCCATTCTAATCTTGCTCTCTTCATACGTATGTAAGTTCATCCCTCTGAGAAACGCTGGAAGTTACTGTTTCCACTCCGAAAGCGAGTAGCAGGACTTACTCTGACCATCTGTCCCTGACGCCCATCTTGAAAAAAGAAAAAGGGCTTTTAGGGGAGCTGCTGCTGAGGACTGGAATTTGCTGCAGACAGAATGAGGTTCTGCAGGAGCTGCTCACTCTTAGTGTTTTAGAAAACAGGCTGAAGGCGCTGGAGGAGGGAAGATCAGCTGTAGATCCTCTCATACACTCCTGCTGTCACCTGAGATCAGATCCTCTCTGACTCTTATATGTTGTACGTCTGAAACATTACTGTGCTGCTGCCCGGCTTGGCCAGACACTCTAGTGAAGGAGATTTTTCATCTCAGTGGGGGTTTCCTGCTTAAATAAACTTTAAATAAAGCAAAATAAATAATTGGCTCAGAGAAAACTTCATTTTTAGCTCGCCGGGACCAATGTCCGGAGAGCTATTGTCGTACCCCCGGCATCCGCGTCCGTGTCCGTCCGCGTGTAGAAAAACTTTAACCTTGCCCCGGCGAGCTTTGTTGTCTTTCTGACAACTCTTGTTACCACTGATCTTCCTTTGGTCATTTTGTTGATCTGTAGTAATAATGGTACTTTATACCTCATACATTTAAGTGCCATTAAGGTCAATACAGACTTACAAACATGATCCTCGTGTCTCAAGCTCTGGATTTGCAGTCAGTTGATTGAGAGCTGCTGGTCTGTTTGGCCCTGCATCATAAACTGCTGCATCACAGTGATCAGGCAGTGACTGTACATCACAGCACCTTCACTCCTGTCAGCTCTTATCTACTTTACTCTCATTAGCATCACTCCTCTTGTTTCTCTCTTACTGTCATCAGTAGCAGCTGAGCTGTAAACTGAGGATGCAGAAATAATCACAATAAACTGATAATTTTACCTCGTTTTCCTGGATTAACGATACAATTACATCACAAAATACTCAAAAGCAGCAGATGTAGTCAGATCTCCTCTATTAGTGAAGATTCAATCAGGTAAAGCTTCACACACAAAATTGTTCACATTTTAACTGACGTTATTCAAAATGAAGTGTTGTTTTTCACAGTTAGAGAAAGGGAAACCATTATGCTCTGATAGCCGGTTGTTAACATTGGCACCCGAGTTAGATTCCGAGAGTAGTCTGATCCGGGTTGGAGGCCGTCTTCGGCAGTGTGATCTGATTCCAGACATCCAACATCCCATTGTCCTTGATCCAGCGCATCCAGTCTCTAGGCTGCTGATCAAGTCTTATGATCATCAGCTGCATCATTCTGGCTCAGAGCGCGTTTTTGCAGAAATGAGGCGACGATACTGGATCCTTAGAGGGAGATAAGCTGTTCGCAAGTTCCAGCATGCATGCCCTGAATGCCAGAGATGGAGAGCAAAGCCAGAGGTGCCTAAGATGGCAGATCTGCCCCCATCAAGCCTAAGGCTCTTCCGCCCAGCATTCTATTCTACAGGTATGGACTGTTTTGGCCCTTTCAATGTCCGAGTGGGCAGGAGGACTGAGAAACGTTGGGGCATTCTTTATAAATGTCTGACTACAAGAGCCATTTACATTGACCTCCTGTGTAGTCTTGACAGCGATGCTTTCCTTATGTCCCTGCGCCGGCTGATTGCAAGAAGGGGGAAACCCTTCGAAGTCTTATCAGACCAGGGCACCAACTTTAATGGGGGAAGGGTAGAGCTCAATCATGCTTTCAGTAACCTAGCACCATCCTTAAAGGATCAGTTGGCCGCTCATCAAATTGAGTTCCATTTTAATCCACCCAACGCCCCTCACTTTGGTGGATCAAGGGAGAGAGAGATCAGATCCATCAAATCTGCCTTACGTATGACACTGGGTGCCCAAACGGTCTCTGAAGAAGTACTAAGAACCGTTTTGGTGGAAATAGAGGGTATATTAAATTCCAAGCCTCTAGGGTACGTGTCTTCCAATGTGGCAGATCCTGACCCTATAACGCCTAATTCTCTCTTGATGGGGCGGCGAGATTCGGGGCTACCACAGGTAGTTTACCCAGAATCGGAACTACTCAGCAGAAAGTGGTGGGGAGACAGTCAAATTCTGAGTGATCAGTTTTGGAAATGTTTTACCCGAAATTACCTCCCAGCCCTACAGACTCGACATAAATGGCAGGAGGACAAGGAAGGCCTAACAGTTGGTTCTGTGGTGATGTTGGTGGACCCGCAATCTCCTAGAGCTCTTTGGCAAGTTGGAACGGTTAAGACGGTCATGCCTGGACAGGATAACAAGATTCGTGTAGCTGAAATACAGGTGAAAGAAAGAACCTTCATTAGACCGGTGGCTCGCCTGATTCGATTACCTGCTCTCCCTCAGGAGGATAAAGACTTATAACTGGCCTAAGCAGAAACAAATCTATTCAGACATATTTGGGGGCGGGTGTTAAAACGGCCAGCTGTAGTCCTTGTTAGAAATATGATAAGGCTGTAGTGAAACGCCCCCTAATGGACACTTATAGCCAGGCAGAGATTAGTCACCTAAAGGGAGACCCCTTGTTTCAGTCGGAAACTGGCTATGGGTTGTGGCTGTTTGGTCGGTGCGATTTGGGTTTTTAATTTGCGGAATCACCTCTACTTCCAAGTGTTATATGTGCGTGCAGCTAAGTGTAAGTAACTAATTTCTTCTTATGCGTATTTGGCTGAGTGATTAGTAAAATGTATCCAAATAAGGTATTTCTTTGTTGTTTGTTTTATTGCTAGCATAGCATGACCTTGGAAAACATAAGCTAACTAGCCTAGCTAAACTGTTTCCATTATTACCATCCGGTAGTTGATTGCGTGGCAAGTATGGTGACCGGGTTGTATTGACTTTGCATTAATCGTTGATTGTGTAGAATCATGCAGATCGTGTGTGTCTCAGCACTACCTGTAACAGTTATGCATGTTGCAAGTTTTGATGAATAATTGTATTCTGTACAGGAAAGCTACTTTAAATTGAATCTTTTTGGTTCCTTTGTAGAAACCACACATTTGTAATTAACACTGACAATGAGATGGAAGAGAAGATTAAACTATACTCAGCAACAAAAGTTTCTGTGACACCAATATTGTTAATTATTTTTCATAACGCAATTATGAAATTGTCATACATGGTGATATCAGACTGAAACAGTACACGTAAACACAACATTGAAATGGAAATCATGAAAATGCGAGAAAATGACTTTGCACGTGAAAATGTGCGTAAATCATGCTTGTGGATGGCAATAAAAGAGGAGAATTTTTGGAATGTTCACATTGTGCCTGATGAACAACGGAAGCATCACTTATCGAAAACACAGCCATTTCGTATCAGGAACTCTACCCTCTAAATGCCAAGACTGTCTGAAAATGATCGGTGGAGGGCCATTGGGATGATTGAATCCGAAACCTCGCAGAGGGAAGTTGATCATCGCCTGAATGTCCACCGAAACACCATTTGGAACTTATGGCAGCGTCATCAGCAGACAAGACATGTCAGAGACCGTCCTCGCCGCGGCCGTCCACGAGTAACCGCTCCCAGACAGGACAACTGGATTCGAACAACCCATCTCCGAAATCGATTCCAACCTGCAACCATAACTGCAAGAACGATACCTGGTTTGAGGCGACTGTCTGCACAGACAATCCGTCGCCGTCTCCGTCATTTTGGCATTGTCCCACGTCGGCCAGCAAGACGTCCAATACTCACAGTACAGCACCGACGACTGCGTCTACAGTGGGCACAACAACATCGACGGTGGATCCAACTTCAGTGGGATCTTGTACTCTTCACTGATGAATCAAGATTCATGCTTAACCGATGTGATGGTCATTTACGTGTATACCGTCGACGTGGAGAACGTTATGCCAACAACTGTGTTCAGGAATTTGATCGTTTTGGAGGTGGTAGTGTCATGATTTGGGAAGGGATCACGGCTAGAAACAGAACAGATTTGCTTGTTATTGATGGAAATCTGACAGGTCAAAGATATCGCGATGAAGTGCTACGGCCATTGGTGGTACCGTTTTTGATGCAACATGGTCCCGGAATAACGCTGCAACATGATAACGCCAGACCACACGTTGCAAGGATTGTACTGCAGTATCTGATGCAACAACATGTCAATGTCCTGCCATGGCCAGCCAGATCCCCAGACATGTCCCCAATCGAGCATCTTTGGGACGAGATGGATCGACGTTTGCGGCGGTTGGATAACCCGCCAGCTACACTCCAGGAATTGCGACAACGTCTACATCAGATTTGGAATGACATCCCACAGCAATTTCTGGCACATCTGATTCGGTCCATGCGCCGGAGATGCGTTGCTTGCATCATGGCACGAGGAAGTCACACCCGGTATTGAAGTGTGAAGGTCACAATTGGTTAGACGTCAGACAAGTGCTTCATGGCGCATGAAAATGACATTTTTCGTTTTGAGTGACGTTGGCACTGAAAAGTCAGTGTTTCTCCTGTTAAATAAACATATTGATTGCATTGAGATCTTTGCGTGTCATTTATAACATACACATAAATGGTGTCACAGAAACTTTTGTTGCTGAGTATACTTCTAGAAGCGGATACTTGTTTCATCGTGTTCTTGCCGGACATGCTGTAGGGGGTGCCAGTCAGCATCTGGGACAAATGCATAATCCGAATTTTATCATTCAAAACACTCAGGGAATACCTTTATCAAGGCAAATACCTAAAATAAAACACATTTTGTACTTTTAGTGATGTTGATATAAAATCTGATGCAGTTTATCATTGTTCATGAATGTGCTCAAATGAAACTTGTTTCAAATTTTAATTAATTATATAAACTCCCTAATATTGCACAAAGAAATAAACTCTGTTTACCTGCCAGTGAGTTATTCAGATCAGACCCAGACCAGGAGGGAAATGAGTGGAAGCAGCCATGACTGACTGTCAGTTTAAGGAGATGTTTTCTACCTCAATTATTTCCAGTTCTGCAGTCACCACTGCTCTCATAATGGTCTGTACTGAGTCAGTGTATATATGCACAGTAATGCTGTATTTGTGTGTGTTTCAGAGCTACAAGAGCATCAGGCAAAGGTATGTAGACTCTCAGCTTATGTCATCTCTTGTGTTTAAGTCTCTTCAGTTGCTGAGCCTGACTGACTCCTGTTTGTCATTACAGAGCCCAGGGCTCACTGCAGGACCCAGAGCTGCTCTCAGGGGCTCTGATAGATGTGGCCAAACACCTGGGTAACCTGAAGTTCAGAGTCTGGGAGAAGATGCTGGAGATGGTGCAGTACAGTGAGTATCTGGGGCTGATGCTCCAGTCATCTTTATCTTTACAAACATTTAATGAAACCTGCATGAGACTGAAGAAATAAGCTGTAATTATTGAAATGGTGTTAAACACAAACAGTACAGAGACTCTGTTTGCTTTTAGAACAGGACGATCCTGTGGGCAGCACTGCACTGCTCTCAATTTAATACCAGAGCACAATCAAACACAGAATTAATGTTCAATTCATAACCAATGTCTTCATGTGGTTAAATGATTGTGTTAAGAATGCATGAGAATTTCTGTGGTTTAACTGATTTATTTATTTCAATAATACATAAAGGTTTTAAGTTTAAATAACTATAGCCACAGTACATTAGCATGTATCTTTATTATTTCCTGTGTTTGGGACTAAATCTAAAATGAGTAATTGAAACATCTCTCTCCCTCCAGCCCTTTAAATATCCCTCTTCTTTATATTTCAGCTCCTGTGACACTGGACCCCAATACTGCACGTGCCTCTCTCTCTCTCTCTCTCTGATGATCTGACCTCTGTGAGACATACAGGAATAAATCAGGAATATCCTGACAACCCAGAGAGATTTAACTCCTGTGTAAATGTGCTGGGATCTGAGGGGTTTACCTCAGGGAAATACAGCTAGGAGGTGAAGGTTGGGAATAAACCGTGGTGGAGTGTTGGAGTGATGAAAGAGTCCAGCAACAGGAAGGGAGATATAACATGCAGCCCAAAGAGAGGATTCTGGGTCTTAGTGCTGAGGAAGGATCAGGTTTACAGAGCAGCAGGAGCTGCTGATCTCAAACTGGAGAGGAAACCCCAGAGCATCAGGGTGCAGCTGGACTATGACAGGGGGGAAGTGTCCTTCTTCAACTCCAGTGACAAGTCACTCATTTACACTTTTAAAGACACATTTACTGAGAGAGTGTTCCCATACTTCTGTCCCTGTCTGAAAGATGATGGTAATGAAGGACCCCTGCAGATATGCCCAGTGAAAGTTTCAGTAACAGTGACGTCACTCCAGTGAAGGTGTGTGTGTTCGAAAATCAGACTGGAGATTCTGTCAGGGATTGTCTTTGACCTGCCTGTATGTCTGAGTTGGATGGTGGGAGATGTACTGGAGACAGGGATTCATTACAGTAGGTGGTTGATGTTAAAGCAGGATACTAAATAGAACAGAGAAACACGGAGGTTTGAAAACAAATAATGAAAAATGGATAAAAAAAACACTGAGAAACTTATTACTGAGATTTCCTTATGCCTACATAAAATTGTATGCCGGCTCATTATTTAAAATTAATTTGTACAGTTCATTTTTTGTAAATAGCACTTACCTGTTCCCAAATTACATTCATTTTTCTTTCAGATTGTATACTGCTCACAAAAATATAGGGATATTATGGTTATGTCGCATATAAAATAAAATATTGAAGAAATAACATGAAATGTACCATTTATTCTTCTTTCTGAATATTTCATTGACCCATTTGAAAAAAAAAAGTTAACATGCAGTCTACCAGTCCGCAGTGAGCGAGTGATGGACTCACCGTGTCCTGATGAAAACATGGAGGTGGGTAATAGGGGTCAATATTGAGTGTGACCACCTCTAGCATCAATTACCGCCTGACAACGACATCTCATACTGTTCACAAGTCTCCTTGGGTGATCCCGAGGGAGATTATGCCGCCACTCTTGCAGCGCCACCTGGAGGTCATGCACATTTGTATGAGGCCAAGGGTGATCCTGAATGCATCTCTTTTATTGATCACAGAGGTGCTTGATGGGATTCAAGTCTGGAGAATGTGCCGGCCGCTCTAAATGAGGAACTCTGGCCCTCTGGATGCACTCAGTGACAACATGCAGTTAGTGTTCTGGCATTCGAGAAAGTTGAAGAATCAAGCAAATGATAGGCTAGGAACACAAAAGATCATTAAGCACATTCAACACTTTTTAGCCTCCTTTTTGCCAGGATCAGTGCTTGTAGTCTCCGTGGCTAACTGTCAACAAGTTTGGTGCAAATATCCTCTTTTCCATTCAACACTCGCTGGCACAGAGTCTGGAGCTGTTTCTTGTTCGATGGTGTGGCGTCCTCACGCTGTCGCTCCATTTCATCCCAAATGTGTTTGAGTTCAGGTCTGGGCTTTGAGGTGGCCAATCCAGAAGATCGAAGCATTTATTCTTCATGACTCCTTCGATTCGGTTGGCTGACTGCTTCAGATCATTGTCCTTTTGGAGTATATAATGACGCTTAAGCAGCCAGGATACATTATTTGGTGAAATATTTAATTCTTCAATTTTTTCTGTTGGAATTCGATAGCCGAGTGGCAAAAACCAATGGTAACACCAAAAACAAGTAAAAATAAAGGTCCACCCCACACAGAACAAAGAAAACAAACAATCTCCCCAAAATCATGACAGTGTTGTGCTAAAATCTTTGTTCAAGGGGCCAGAAGCAGCAGTGATGTTACCGCGGTGACTCTGGTGCTTGTATTATCACATCCCACCCAATCTTAAGCAGTTGGTCAAAGGCTGCATCCATCTTCATATGACTCAACACCTCATTAATGCATTGCATGGCACCGGAGGTTCTTGATTAATGAACTGGGGCTTCAGTGGCTCGAATGAGGCTTCGCTGAGCTGCTTTCTACCGAACAAGACCCTCCTCCTGCATCACGCATCAACCGCCCCTAAACCACGATAATTCCAATACACTGGGCTGGCATTTCTCTAAACACTACTTATGAGTGTGGGTGTAAATGTTCTACGTTGCAAAAAAAGAACAAGCCCATCTTACAAAGAATTTGTCTTGTATTCACACAAACACTAGTTTCTGATACTTGTTTTTCAGTGAGACCAGGATGCCAATGAGGGGAGATAACTGACTCATTTCCAGGCTTGCCAATGGATTTAAAAAAATTTCAGTTTACAAGCAAATCTTAACTTAAATTCCACAAACATATGTTGACTTTTGAGAGAAAAAAAAAACAAATAGGAATTTGAACCTTGTAAGATTAAAAGACTTACACTTTTGTATACAGGAGTGGTGAAGCAGAGCCCATTTAAGACCTTCCATTCTCACCAGCAGTTGACTGTTTGCCAGGCAGCTCTTCACGCCGAAGTCTGTGCTGAATATACACTGCCCGGCCAAAAAAAAAGTCGCAGACTCAAATATTTAGTTGGAACCCCTGTAGCTTTGATTACAGTGCATATTCGTCTTGCCATTGTTTTGACAACTATATGCAATGCCAGAACATTTAGTTTCGATCAGAAATGCCATATTTTTTGGCTGAGATCTTGTCTTCTCGACAGACTACCGAGTGGTTCAACCACTTTCTTGAGCACATCCCAGTAACTTTTAATGTGTTTAAGGTCAGGAATTTGTGGTGGCAAATTTGTTTGTGAAAATGATTCCTCATACTTATTTTTGTCTTTCATGGTTTTCTTTGCTAAATACAGGCTAATAACTTGCCCGTTCTGAAATTATGTAACATCTTTTCTACCATCAAAGGATGTGTCTTCCGACATGATTTTTTAAGAAATGAGTAGCGACGTGCTTCATCATTCAGGGTTAAAATGATTATTGCCAGCTGAAACATATTAATAACTGCAATAATTATCCAATTATAGAATTTTTTCAATAATTTCCAAACGGTGACTTTTTTTTTGGCCGGGCAGTGTAAGCCCCGTTAAAAAAAAAAATAAAAAAAACAAACCACAGGGTTCAGCTGACAGTGGAAGTTTTGAGAATGACGGCAGGGATTTTCTGGAGCCCGAGCATGTTTTGTGGGCGAAACCAATCCATACATTAGCAACCTGAATAGCTTTTTTTTTTTTTTTGCAAAAGAGCAAAGATGTTATGAGCCTTAGCACAAAGACTTCATCCTGCATGTGCGAATCCTACTGGCACTAATAATTTCATTTGAGCCAATGAAACTCACATACGCTCCTTTACATTCAGATTTTTTATTTAAGGAATTCGCCTGGACTCCAGCCAGCTACCCATATGCTCAGACTCCGTGGTTCTCAAACTCGGCCCTGGGGCCCCCCTGCGTGTGCTGGTTTTTAATCCAACCACAATTGCTAATGCAGAATTTTAGCGGGCTGTTGATTTGTCTGCATTTCATGCTCCAGTACCACTAACAAAGACAACTGTGTTGAGACAATTGACAATTGAGAATTTATTAAAATAAAGCTCATTTAAGTCATTATCAGTTGGAATAAAGACTGTCAAACAGTGTGTTATTTGCTGACGTCGTGACTTACATAAGCTACATTACATCCGGATACAAGCACTGGTATAATTTTAAAAAAATTGAACACACGAACACACACACACGAAAACACACACAGGAACACAAAAATACACACAAACACACACACACACACACACACAAACACACACACACACACACACACACACACACACACACACACACACACAAACACACACACACAAGAAGAAAAAAGGGAGTAAGGGAGAACGAAGTAATAATTAATCAATCAGCAATCAAACAACGTAATACAAACAATAAATAACGAGACTTACGGGAGATTTCACAAGAAACGAGCAATCAACAATCGAAACCAGAAAAGCGCAGAAAGGAGACTTAACCAAAGCGAGCTTATGGGAAGAAACAAGTCGACAAGAAGCAGGCGAAAAAGTGGGTCTTTTAATTACAAACTAATTAAGTGGAACCCCAGCTAAACACAAGACAGCTGTAGAGAGAGGTGGAGCTAAAAAAGCAAGGATGGTGATAGGAGAGAGAGAGGAAAAGGGTGGAGTTCTAACTCTAATCTAACTAAACACCCATGCCTCACTAAACTACTCTCAGGTGCGGATAGTTAATGAGAACAGCGAGAGAGAAGGAAGTGGAAATACCTAACCGAAATTACAGGGAGGAGTGTGATGAAACTGACAAGACACCACGAGACAGAAACGAGAGAAAGACACTGTAGACCAAAGACAGCGCAATCTTACAGCAACATACATACTCTAAAAGAATAAATATGATAAATAAATAAATAGCAAACTAAAACATACTAAAACATACTAAAAACAAACATATAAATCACCAATTTCTAACAATAGGCTGTAAATACAAACGCCCAAAATGGCCTATATTAATGTTTAAGCGCAAGATGAGCAATGGGGGAGATCAGCTGGCATTTTTTCATAGAGACAAAGTCTGCATTGGGCAGAGACCAGGGCGGTGGTTGAGGAGAACATAACTGAGGACTGGTGTTTGACTCCAGTTTCTAACTGCAAGTTTAACATTTGCAACAGCAAGTTTTTTAATAACTGTGATTTCCTTATCCTAACCTCAGCCTCGAGGAAGAGGTAACTTTATCCAAAGCCACAATGTTAATTTTTCTCACCGTTTGTTGTGGAGAACGCGGTGCCACTGTTACTTCCGGAAGTCAAACAACCATCCTTTATGTTTCTTTGGGTGTGAGAACTGGTTGGTTCATTAATAAAAGACTTGGCAGCCATGTTAGCAAGTGCAGACTTAGTCAAGAACACATTTTATTAAAGGCTTGATTCCCTCGCAGCTGTCACAGCATGGAATCATTATTCCCTCAAACTTCATGCGCTAACAAATAAAGACCTGAATAATTTGTAACACAAAAGGCGTAATCTATATGCTTGAACATCACTGCCCTGAGGGGAATTTGGTTGCAACATAAACCTTATTTATTAATTTATTTTAAATTTAACCTTTATTTAACCAGGAAGATCCCATTGAGATTAAGAACCTCTTTTTCAAGGGAGACCTGGCCAAGATCGGCAGCAGCAAATACAAAACACAGTTACACAATTACACAGACACAAACAAAAGACAAATAAAAAGAAGGAAAAAAGATTAAAATGACAAACAGAATATAAAAAAAACGAATGCATGTTGTGGAGTTGGCGTTAAGTACTTTCAATTTGGATTTAAAAGTGCTCAATGAAATTAATTCTGTTGATTTCCACTCATTTTGCAACATATTCCAAGCAAAAGGTGCAGAGTGAACAAATGCCCTTTTACCCAATTCAGTACAGGCATATGGAGCAGAAATCAACAAGTGATCCTGTGAACGGAGAGACTAAGGACCAGCACTTCTCTCTGCAATTAAGGTGCAAATGTAGGAAGGCAGTAGTGTGAGTATTGCTTTAATATGTAACAGTTTACCAATGACTGATCCTGCTGGTGGCCAGAGCAGGCCATCCCACCCGAGAGTATAATTCACACCGGTGTGTCAACACTTTACTGTGTGTAATAAACCTCAGAGAAATATGGTAAACAGTGTCAACCATTTGAAGACATTGAGCAGTAGCATTCATATATACAAGATCTCCACAATCCAACACAGATTTGAGATTAAAAAAAAAAAAAAAGTCAGAGCACCAAGCTGCTTTTTTACTTTAAAAGAGAATCACAGCTTGTTTGGAAAATAAAGACCCAATTTAAACCTCGGCTTCTTCACAAGTTTTTCCACATGCAGCTTGACAGTGAGGGAGTCATCAATCAAGACACCCTGGTGTTTATTCATGTGAACCACCTCTACTTCATTTCCCTCCGGAGTGATCAGTGAGGGGATCATTTGTGGCCAATTCTTAGAATTGGAAAACAACATAAGCTTAATCTTGTCTGCACTGAACTAGTTTCAGCTGCAGTAATGAGTGCTGGACAGCAACGAAGGCTTTCTGTAGGGATTCAATGGCCTGGACAAGAGTTGAACCACAGCAATTAATAACTGTGTCGTCAGCATAAAAATGCAAATTAGCATCTGACGCATGTAAACCCAGATCATTGATAAAAAATAATAAATAAGAGGGTACCTCATACAGAACCCTGCAGCACCCTCTTGTGGACAGTAACAAATTCAGAACACAGACCATCATATTTAATGCACTGAGTCCTGTCACTGAGGCAGTTTATGAGCCAAGCGACTGCTTGCTCCAAGAGTCCCGACTGAAGGAGTCTAAGGTTTAAAATGTCATGGTCAACAGTGTCAAACGACAGTCTGAGTATCAAAAAACAGTCGGAGGAACAAACAGTAAATGAAGATTCGTGGAGTAAGATGAGGTAACGTCACTCATAGAAAACAATTCTGTGTGTGGAGGTAATAGAAACATAAACTCAAAATTAAAATCAAGTAATGCTGAACTACAGTGGAAATAACTTTTAGAAAAGCTTATTCAATGCACAGACATTTGTTATGGCCCCAATTTGTTATTACATTTAGAACACAAACAGCAACAGCAACAGCAAGGGATGACAGAAACTGTTTTAAAAACTTGAGCACATTTAATCAACAGACAAAGACAATAACAACTAACTAACCTAATCTACTGACTACAACTAAAGACCAAGATTGAATAATAAAAAAAACAGAAATATTTACAGTCCCTTTTTGTGGGGTGGCTTGGTGATGTCCTGGATAATGAAAATGCTCAAACTCAGGCAAAGAAATCCACAAAAGAAACGTCACAGGTCTTGAACAGAATGGCAGGTCTGGTCATCTTCTTGCAATTTCTCCTACTCCTTTACTGTCTCAGTTCTTTTCCTTATATACTCTTTTGCAGACCCCACCCACATTTAGACCTCTTTTTTTTAATTTTCTGAGACTTGCCCCAGACATGTCCAGGACATGTCTAAACATGACTCCAGTCTGAGCTTAACAAAAAAAAGGTAAATACTGTCATCTAGTGGCCTATATTCACATTACACCTCCATTCCAAAAGGGAAAAATTTTGACTCATAAAGGCAAAATTTTTCTTTTCAATACAAAATGGTTAAGTGAACACTTGTCTATATATACATATCATACAATATTCAAACACATGATATATATACACATTCAAACTCGGGATAAGCAATCAGCAATTACATTGTCTCTACCCTTCACATGCTTAATTTCCAAGTCAAACTCCTGTAAAATCAAACTCCAATTCAACAATCTCCGATTCTTGTTTTTCATCTTACTCAAAAACATTAAAGGATTGTGGTCAGTGTACACAATCATTGGCTTTTGTCCTGTACAAACATAAACCCCTCAAAGTGTTGTAAAGAAAGGACCAGAGCCAACAGTTCCTTCTCTATTGTGGAATAGTTCCTTTGGTGGCGATTGAACTTCCTGGAGAAGTATGCCACGGGATGCTCAATGTCATCAGAGTCACTTCTCTGTAGGAGCACAGATCCACAAGCTTGGTCGCTAGCATCGACCGCGATGGAGAACGGTTTGTTGAAGTCAAGAGATTTGAGCGCGGGGAAGTGACACAGCAGAGACTTCAGGCGATCGAAGGCTCTCTGGCATGCATCATCCCAGGTGAACTTTACGCCTTTCTTCAGTTGGTTAGTTAGACTGAGAGCAATCTCAGCAAAGTTCTTGCAGAACTTGCGGTAGTACCCGATCATTCCAAGGAAGCGGCGCAAAGCTTTTTTGTTGTCAGGAACTGGAAAGTCCATGATGGCTTGGACTTTAGCATTTATGGGTGCCACCTTACCCTGGCCAATGACGTAGCCAAGATAGGTGACAGTAGCACAACCAAAGTCACTCTTGCTCAGGTTAACAGTCAGGTTAGCCTGGGTCAGGCGCTGGAACAACGTCTCTACATCTTTTAGATGTTCTTCCCAGGAGTCACTCCATGTGATCAGGTCATCGATGTACGCACCCGTGTGTGGCAATCCGGCGATTGTAGACTGCATCATCCTTTGGAACGTGGCTGGGGCATTTTTCATCCCAAAGGGTAGGACTTCATACTGGTACAATCCAGATGGTGTGGCAAAAGCAGAGATGCTCTTGGCCCTCTCAGTTAAAGGCACACACCAATAACCCTTCAATAAATCAATCTTGGTCAGAAACTTTGCTTGCCCTACACTATCAATACAATCATCAATCCTAGGTATTGGAAACACATCAGTTCTAGTTACAGCATTGACTTTGCGATAATCTGTACAGAATCTAGTACTTCCATCAAGTTTTGGAACTAGCACACAGGGTGAACTCCAATCGGAGTTGGAAGGTCTGATAATATCATGTTCTAACATGTACTCAACCTCTTTCTCAGCAATCTTTCTCTTTTCAGGATTCATCCGGTACGGATGTTGTTTAATTGGTTTGGCATCACCAACATCTACATCATGAGAGGCAATAGAAACTCTCTTTGGAACATCAGGAAACAGATCCTCATATTTCTTGATCAACCTTTCAAACTGATCTCTCTGTGAGGGTTCTAAGTGCTGGAGTTTTACATCAAGATTTTGCAACACTTCAGTGTTTGACAATTTACATGAAAGAACTTCAGCTTTAATTCTTGGTTCATCATCTTGAAACTCCCCCTCATCTTCACACGTTTCGACCATTGGAGAATCTGAAGTGACAGCTGCAACCCTAGCATTTCTGTCATGATAAGGCTTTAGCATGTTAATATGACACAATTGTTTTGGTTTTCTCCTATCTGGAGTCTTCACAATGTAATTGAGATCATTGAGTTTTGTCAGAATTTCATAAGGACCATGAAATCTAGCCTGCAATGGATTGGACTGCAAGGGAAACAACACAAGGACCTTGTCTCCTGGTTTAAACTCACGGCTTCTAGCCTTATGATCATACCAAGTTTTCATTTTTCCCTGACTTGATTTCAAGTTCTCTTTGGCTAGGTCACAAGCTGCACGCAATCTTTCCTTGAACTTGCTAACATAGTCTAACAGGCTAATGTGCGGCTCTTCCTCTTGCCATTGTTCACTCAATAATAGCAAAGGTCCTCTCACTTCATGACCGAACACTAGCTCAAATGGACTGAATCCAGTAGACTCCTGCACTGCTTCTCTAGCTGCAAACAACAGCAAATGAACCCCTTCATCCCAGTCTTTCTCATGGTCATAACAATAAGTCCTCATCATTGTCTTGAGAGTGGAATGAAACCGCTCTAAGGCACCCTGACTTTCTGGATGATAGGCACTAGAAAGAATCTGCTTTGCACCTAGTTCATACACAACCTGCTGAAACAATCCTGAAGTGAAATTGCTTCCCTGGTCTGACTGAATTTCCCTGGGAAGGCCAAACAACGTGAAGAACTTTATCAAAGCCTTCGAGATTGCAGTTGCCTTGATGTTACGTAGAGGTATGGCTTCGGGGAATCTGGTAGATGCACACATGATTGTCAACAAGTACTGATTTCCAGATCTAGTCTTAGGTAATGGACCAACGCAATCAACAATGACCTTAGAGAAGGGCTCTCCAAATGCTGGGATAGGCTGCAATGGAGCTACAGGTGGGTCTAACTGGTGTTTTCCAATTACCTGACAAGTGTGACAGGTTTTGCAAAAGTTGGAAACGTCTTTCCGAAGCCCAGGCCAAAAAAAAGTGTTTCATGATCTTATCAACAGTCTTGTTAACACCAAGATGACCTCCTAAAGGTAAACTATGAGCCATTGTTAAGATCTCATTCCTATAGACCTTCGGAACAACAATTTGCTTGACCACTGCCCAATCTGCATTGGCAGGGATATCAGGAGGGCGCCACTTCCGCATCAACACACCATCCTTGAGATAATACCCAACTGGAACTGCGTCTATTTCTTTATCAGGAAGGGCTCTCCTCTTTAGTACACAAATTTCAGGATCATTAGTTTGCTCCTCAATCAACCGCTTTCTGGACAGAGACAAGTCTCCAGACACATCAGAATCACCAGACCCATCCGGCTGGCTGAATAGAGAACTGATAAAAGTATCTGAGAAGTCCTCAAACGGAGAAACCATAGTAGGCCAATCAGAGTCATGAGGCGAACCACCTGAGTCCTGACTATTCAATGTACTGGACGGCACCACAACATCATCT
Organism: Gymnothorax reevesii; assembly: GCA_029721435.1. Taxonomy (NCBI): domain Eukaryota; kingdom Metazoa; phylum Chordata; class Actinopteri; order Anguilliformes; family Muraenidae; genus Gymnothorax; species Gymnothorax reevesii. Next base: position 25,133,712 of record CM056588.1, read on the forward strand.
TCTTTAGCCTTCTTGGCCATAGCACGAGTCACTGCGCAAGAAGGATACAGAGATGGGTCCTCATCCCCATTTTCAGTGCTCGGCTGTGAAGTAAGATGTACAGGGGGAACTACTTTGCCCCCAGCCAGGTCATTGCCTAGCAACAGAGAAACACCCTTTATAGGTAGACTTGACATAAGTCCCACCTTTACCTGTCCTGTAACTAAATCTGACTTCAAGAATATAGAGCGCAGGGGTACAGATACAGTCCTCCCTTCAATACCTTGTACAAGTATGAAATCCCCTGAAGCGGTCTCATCACGTAACTCCAAGGAGTCCATCAACAAAAGTGACTGAGAAGCTCCGGTATCCCTTAGGATATATATGGGGACAGGAGTAGTATGCTCATTCAGAGCCACAAATCCCTCTGACACAAATGGAAGAAATTCCTCCCTCACAAAGTCAGCTGTATTAGGCTTTTTAGCCCCACAAGAAGCAGGCAATTTAGCAGATTGGTTATCTACTACAGGGGTTTCTAACCTTGTTTTCACAAAGGCATTTGGTTTGGTATCCTTTTCTTTTTCTTTCTTAGCTTTAAGGAACCAACAGTTAGTTGTAACATGACCAGATTTCTTGCAATAACTGCAAACTAGACCACTTTTGTCACTGTCAGCTTTCACGCTTTGATCAGACCTGTTACTGGATTTCTGAGCACCATCACCAGATTTGTCTTTGTCTTTGGGTGAGGAATCTTGGGTATCACCATAACCCTTTTTCTGAAATTGGGACCATCTATTATTACTGCTAGACTGAAATTTGGACTTATGTGTGAGAACATATTCATCTGCAAATTTGGCAGCTGATTGCAAATTCAGTGCTTGCTTCTCATTAAGGTAGGTCTTAACATCATTTTAACACAGTTCTTGAATTCTTCAACTAACACCATCTCTTTTAGTGAGTTGAAATCATCCTTGACCTCCATAGAAGTACACCAGCGTTCAAAGCAAACCTTCTTCTCATTAGCAAATTCCACATAAGTCTGATTTTCAGATTTCTTCAGACCTCTGAATTTCTGTCGGTAAGCCTCTGGAACCAACTCATAAGCTCTCAAAATTACCTTTTTGACAACCTCATAATCAGAGGAATCATCTGCAGACAAAGCCGAATAGGCTTGTTGAGCTTTACCCTTGAGGACAGTTTGCAACATCAGAGGCCAGTGTTCCTTTGGCCACTGGCAACTCTTTGCTACCTTTTCAAAACACTGGAAATAGTTGTCAACATCCTTTTCCGAAAATGGAGGCACCAATTTTACCTCCTGGCTAGCCCAAAATTTATTTTCAGTTTGAATTTTAATTTTTAGTTGCTCCATTTGGAGTCTTTCTTCTCTATCGAATTTCTCTAATTCAAAATCTCTCTGTCTTGCAAATTTTTCTAACTCAAATTCTCTTTGTTTTTCTTTTTCTTCCCTCTCAAATTCTCTTTGTTTCTCTTTTTCTTCCCTTTCAATCTCTAGCATTTTTAATTTAAGTTCCATTTCTATATTTGGATTTTCCACTGGAAACTGTTCCAGATCTCCTGGTGCAAACAGATTTTCATCAATGTAATATTCAACTATCTCTCTAGCCAGTCTTGGTTTTCGCATGGCTGGTTTTACCTCTGTCAGCTCCAAATTTCTGCATATTTCCAACAGTTCTGTCTTTTTAAAAGACTTCAAAACCCCTACGGTTGGTGATGCCAAGAAATCATCCATTGCTGTTGTCAATATATTTATATAGGAAAATTCACAAAAACAATTTTACAATCTGAAATGTTAGATTTTTAATAAATGACTCACAAAATGGTCTATCCCGGACCTTGAGCACCCAATTTGTTATTACATTTACAACACAAACAGCAACAGCAAGGGATGACAGAAACTGTTTTAAAAACTTGAACACTTTTAATCAACAGACAAAGACAATAACAACTAACTAACCTAATCTACTGACTACAACTAAAGACCAAGATTGAATAATAAAAAAAACAGAAATATTTACAGTCCCTTTTTGTGGGGTGGCTTGGTGATGTCCTGGATAATGAAAATGCTCAAACTCAGGCAAAGAAATCCACAAAAGAAACGTCACAGGTCTTGAACAGAATGGCAGGTCTGGTCATCTTCTTGCAATTTCTCCTACTCCTTTACTGTCTCAGTTCTTTTCCTTATATACTCTTTTGCAGACCCCAGCCACATTTAGACCTCTTTTTTTTTAATTTTCTGAGACTTGCCCCAGACATGTCCAGGACATGTCTAAACATGACTCCAGTCTGAGCTTCACAAAAAAAAAGGTAAATACCGCCATCTATTGGCCTATATTCACATTACACTTTTATCTCCAGTCTTTATTTTGATACCACAGCTGGCCTCAGCAGGCAGTTCAACTTCAGCCCAGTCTGATATCATCAAATCAATTCATTATTGGATTTTTTAAAATAGAAAATATTTTATATAGTGGCAGTTCCATGTTAACTGTGCCACACAAGGTGTGGGTCCCTACAAGAGTCTTCACTTATGATGCAGTTACACATAAACAAGAAAGACAAAAGCAGGATGGGTCCTGGAGTGTGAAAACCGTGCATGAGAAACCTTCAAAGAGAAAATTCAAATGCAAGACTTCCTCTGCATTCTGCGCCTACGCTTCTGGGCAAATAAATAAATAAATACATCAATTGTTTAATTAATGGGCGAAAACCAAAATGGTAAAATACTCGCCATTTAAATAGTCTTAACAAATCTTGGCAGAAAAGTAGGAAGTGCAGTCCTGACTGTTGTGATTCTGAATTTGCTCATGTTCTGTTTTGCCCTTGACCATGTTCATGCCTTGATTATTCGGACTGACTTTTGTGTATTTTGATATTTTCCATGTCTGACTATTCTTAGTATTACGTATTGGGTTCTGTTAGTATTGGTTTATTCATGTATTGCTTTAGTATGAACTTTTCCATGTTTGCATTTTGCCATAGTCACATTCCGGTTCATGTTCTCCATCATGCATTGCACTTTGTCTCCCCCGTCTGGTCTCTCGTCTTGTCATTGCTCACAGCCCCAGTCCTGCGCGTCAGACTTCGGGTGATTTATTGGATTCTGGATTTCAATCTTCCTTCCGATCTTGTTTGCTTACTTCACGTTACTTTTCTATCTTACTAACCATACTTGTTATTTTTGCTAGAAGTTACTAACACCAACTACCATTGTATATAATACTAACTTATTAACAAGCACCATGGGATTGTATAGTTTCACTTCCTAATTGATTAACAAGCTCTCAGCACTCACCCTGTTCTAGTCTCCGCCTCTTGTCTCTCCCTGATTTCCTTTGCTGCATTTTCTGTGGAAGCTCCACGTCTTATCACGCTGTCCTTCTTTAATTATCTATGCATGTTAGAACTCCTTAACTGGAGCTGTATGTCTTTGTATAGGTTTGTCCCGTGATCCCTGTACGCGTTTTGGCTTCTGCCGAATTCCATGTGATTAGGTTCTCCCTCATGTGCTGCTCCCTTGTAATCAGTCTGACTGTCTGCACCTGTGTCTCTCACCATGTGATCTCCCTGGAAATGTATATTAGGTGTCTTCCCACAGCCAGTCTCTGTCAGATCATTTTCCTCAGTCTTCTTGTGTCACGCTTCTCTCGCCTTGATTACTCACAGTTTATCTTTCTGACTGGATTGCCCACCTTTTGATTTTTTGCCTTTGTGATTTTGGATTATTGTTGCATCTGTGTTTTTTGATCCGACCACAAGATCTATGTTTGCTGCCCTGGTAACGATTCGGATTACGCCCTTTGGATTCTGGCTTTGCTTCTGATATACCTATTCCTGTGAACCAGACCCATTTCTGTCCGACTACGATTACTGTGATTGCTGCCCTGGTTTTTGATTCTATTTTTGCCCAACTGGACTTTGACTTTTGGATTGTGGACTTTGTACTTTTGCCTTCTGCCCTGCGGGGGTCCTCACCCTTTATTAATAAAACAAGTTCTACTGCATTGCCTGGTTCTCGCGACTGGTTCCTGATCGCACCCTCACACTGACGCCTGAAACCAGCTGTGCCACTATTTGGTGGGTCTTTCAAGCTAGAGGGCTAGTCTTTACTTTATTGGTGTTATGTATTGAATGAGTCCATACTTATTTCATATGGTACATCTATGATATGTAGTCCATTTTTCCATTATGTTTTGGTGCATTATATGATGTCCTCCTTTGTGTATGTAACAGAATCTGTTGAACCATAGCATGAATTGATTGGAATAGATACTATTTACTTAATTGTTGTGGTCTTGCTAATCAACCTTATTAACTTCCCTGTGATTAGTCGGGTTACACAGATTGTCAGCACCTGTGCACCAGTGTCTTTACCTGCAATCTAGCTATAATGTTAGTTAACTCTAATTGAGGGGGTTATTATATCCCCCGAATGGCGTTTCGGGGATATTATGTTTTTGGTCCGACCGCCGCTGCCCTACGTGTTAACGCGATAACTTCAGTAATATTTCAATTAGAAATTTCATGTTTTGCATAAGTATCATAAAGAGGAACTGATTCGATTTTGGACAATTTACAATTTCTAGATTGGCCACCAGGGGCCAAAAACTGAAAAATCACTCTCAAATCTCTGGAAATATTTGTCCGATTGACCTCAAATCAAGTGCAAATGAAAGGTGAGGATGTGTCCCACGATGACAAACCTGTTTGGTTCAAAATTTTGACAAGGTGGAGCTTTGTAACATAAAATTCACCATTTTTGCCATATCTTTGGAACCATTTGTCCAATTGACGTGAAACTATGTGCAACTGCAAGGTCATGACCTCACAACATGTCACATGATGACATCATACCTGTATGATTCAATATTTTGCCACCAAGTGGCGCTTTGAGATGGAAAATTACCATTTTGGCCATATCTTCAGAACCATTTGTCCAATAGACCTGAAGTTACTTTCAAATAAGTCTATTCAAGGATTGGAGAATTGGGGGCGTTCGGGGATATACCCCAAGCCGTCACCTCCGACGGTAAAAGCCTCGTTTCCAGAAGAGCTCAAGTCCATATTCATTAAAAATCAGATCACACTACAAAGCCATTCTTTCATTGAATAAGCCCCATAAGTTAATTTTGGCCAAGAAGCACTCAAGTACATCATAAAGTGAGCAGTGAATTGGAAATTCCCCAAGAAGCTACTTCTAGCTGTGACCAAGTCCAGTCTAAAGCTTCGACAAGTACACAAGTCCAGTCAGCCAATTAAAGCATTGCTTAGAAAAATCGGTTGGCCAATAGCAAGCACTGTAGCTTTCTTATCTAACCAAAATGGCTGAGTCTACAGGCCAGGATATGTAAGTGTGTGTGTGTGTGTGTGTGTGTGTGCATGTACGTTTGTGTGTGTGTGTGGAGCTTAAAAAAAAAAAAACCCAGACCGCCAGAAGCATGAACTGAAAACAAGCTAAAAAGAAGTCTGGCTATTTTTTTTTAGCTAATTCTTTAGCTTAACTTTCTAATTACCGTGCCTCATCCCTATCAATGACAAATCAAGCCTATAGACCTGTTTGGATGGTGGTACAGCCCATTCATAATTCATGGTAATTGGTTTGTATTGGGACCTTTGTTCAGCTGCATTTACCCTCCATTTTACTGGATATATCTTCCATTCATTTTGTTCAATAAACTTTTTGTCACCCATGACACTATTTGCTGTTCATTTTCATTAGAAAGTGGTGTGTTTTGTTTTCAAAAATGCTCTGTTTTAGTACTCTGAAATAATAAAATTTAATGCTGTGAAATTTTTCAATCAAGATTAATTTCTAATATTTTGAGGCATCTGTTTCTAAAAGTACTCAAGTCCGCAGACTGATGTCTGAAATATCTAGGCGACGAATCAAGATAGAGGCTAGAAAGTCTCCTAATATGTTTCAAGACATCCTGTCTGATATTTCATTACATTTACATCAGCTTTGCACATGTAACATGATCCCCACAAGCTGTCAAATTCTTAAAATCTTGTTTCTTTAAAAAGATGAAAACTGACTTGGCACTTCTGGAAATCAACCCTTCAATTGTTTGCACCGAGACAGCAGGATTTTTATTTTTATTTTTTTTAACTTCACTCAAATGTGTGTTTTGGAAGAATAACCCTGATGAAGGTAGTTGTGCTGCTGAAACATTGGTTTTATTAATATCTTAATGAATAATTCTTTTTTTTTGCACCGCAGCTACTAGTTTGCAATAAATTTCAAAATTTTTCAGGCTTGTTTCCATTGGCTGGCACCTCCTCACTTAAGGTGTGCATTTTTTTCACTTTGTTTAAACATTTCTTTTTAACCTGAGTTACATCCTCCCAAACATAACACGTCTGCTGGACGTGCAGATAATGTCTACATTGCGTCAGTCAGTCCAGGACCATCTCGGAATGTCTGTACAATGTGCAAATAAGGTTCAAGATTTAGACGTCTAAATATGACCCATTTTAGATGTAGATGTCGTGGTGTGCATCAAGGATTCATCCCAGCAAACATGAGACGTCTGCCCGGCGCTCAGATCATGTCGGCAATTTTTAAGAGTCACATTCAACAGTCTTTATCGCATTTTCACCTCATGAACATCCCTATAGTCCCGTCCCCCTTCCTTTAGCTCAACCTATGTACGCTTCAAAATAAAAAACACACTACAGTGCACACTCAGATTACACCACAGATACTGAATGGGGTTCTATATTTTGACCTCAAAATATTTTTTGGAGGTCTATTGACGTTCTAGACAGGTACAGGAAATAGATCTTTTTCATAGAAGCCATTTTACATGTCATAGTTGGGCAAGAACAGGTGTAACTGATAAAAGTGATTATGGTTCCATTAAATTCAGGTGTGGCACAATTATTCCACTTAGACAGCAACCACAACACAAGGACCATATGGCCCCGAGACACCTAAATGCGATAAAACCGTAATTATTACACCTGTGCCTGCTGCTTTTTGACATGTCAAAATGGCCGCTGTGTAAAAGATTTGACACAAGAGCAAACAATAGGCAAGAATTTGAGAGAGAGCATGGAGACGGTTTATTATTATTATTATTATTATTATTAAGCGCTAATGGGTTTTATGTGCCTGATGGTACTTAAGCAAAACTGTTAACTGCGCACAAGCGGCAAAACGCCCCGTCGGTGGCGGCAGAAGGCGAGAGGATTCTGCGGTTAGTTTCTGTACTAACATTCAAGGTATGCAAAATAAAGTTAATATGAAGTTATGTTAATTTTTTTAGCTTTTTAAATTTTTTTTTTCCGTAAGCTAATGTAGTTGCCGTTTTCCCTTCCTGGTAACAACTAGCACTAGCTGACGTTAGCTTAGAACCCCCCCCTTTCCCCCCCAAAAAGTTGTCGTGGTCACTGTAATGTGAAAAAAATGCCACTAGATAGCAGTATTGACCTTTTTTTGGTTACGCCCAGTCTGGAGCTAGGTTTGGGCATGTCCTGGTCATGTCTGAGAGGCGAAGTCCCACAGAATTGAAAAGAAGTCTAAAAGGTGGAAGGGGTCTGCAAAAGAGTATATAAGGAGAAAAACTGAGAGAGAAAAGTAGTAGGAGAAATTGCAAGGAGAAGGATACATTTGACCAGACCAGTCACTCTTTTCAACACCTTTGAAGTTTTTTTGTGGATTTTTGCCTGTGTTGGAGCTTTTCTCTGTCCCAGGATATCACCAAGCAACCCCATCTCAAGGGACAGTAAATATTTTTTTTTCTTGTTTATGTCAATCTTGGTCAGTAGTATAAATTGTAGGTTAGTTGTCAGTGTTTGTTTAATTAAATCTGTTTAAGTTTTAAAATTGTGTCTGTCATTCCTAGCTGTCTTATATGTCATAACAAATTGGGGCCATAGCAAATTGGGGGCTCAAGTCCGGGATAGACCTTTGTGTGAGTCATTTATTGAAAATCTAATATTTCAAATTGTGAAATTTTGTGCTGGCCAGGAGGTAAAGCTGGTGCCTCCATTCTCAGAAAATGAGGTTGATAAGTATTTCCAGTGCTTCGAGAAGGTAGCTAAGAGTGTCAGTGGCCAAAGGAACACTGGCCTCTGATGTTGCAAACTGTCCTCAAGGGTAAAGTTCAACAAGCCTATTCAGCTTTGTCTGAAGATGATTCCTCTGATTATGAGGTTGTCAAAAAGGTTATTTTGACAGCTTATAAGTTGGTTCCAGAGGCTTACCGACTGAAATTTAGAGGTCTGAAGAAATCAGACTTATGTGGAATTTGCTAACAAGAAGAAGATATGCTTTGAGCACTGGTGTACTTCTATGGAGGTCAAGGATGATTTCAACTCATTAAAAGAGATGAGATGGTGTTAGTTGAAGAATTCAAAAACTGTGTTAAGGACGATATTAAGACCTACCTTAATGAGAAGCATTATGAGGTTCCCCTCATGGTACTATGGTTTCTCCGTTTGAGGACTTATCAGACACGTTTATCACTTCTCTGTTCAGCCAGCCAGATGGGTCTAGTGATTCTGATGTGTCTGGAGACTTGCCTCTGTCCAGAAAGCGGTTGATTCAGGAGCAAAGTTGAATTTCTTTCAAGTAAGTTGTCAAATTCTGAAGTGTTGCAAAATCTTCATGCAAAACTCCAGCACTTGGAACCCAAACAGAAAGATCAGTTTGAGAGGTTGATCAAGAAATATAAAGATCTATTTCTTGATGTTCCAAAGAGACTTTCTATAGCATCTCATGATGTAGATGTTGGTAGGGTTGTTACGCTCGAAACAGACGGTTCGAGACGGTATCGATCTCTCAAAGCAGAAGTATCTCGGCAATATGTTTCGATGCCTCGCTTCACCATGCAAAAAACCACGTGACTCCCCAAATGAAGCTTCATTACGTCACACGCGTATCGGCGACGTGTTACTCGGGTTTTGAATCCAGGGCGGGATTTTTGGGGAAGACCCATTGAAATACTGGTATTCAAGGGCAGCAGTTTATCCCAGTCTTTACAAGCTTGCCCACTGATATTCTCATATGCCAAGCAACTTCTGTGCCATGTGAAGGGGTCTTCTCCAAAGCTGGAGAGGTAGTAACAAAGAAGAGAAACAGACTAAAGCCCGACTCAGCTGAAATGATCTTGTTTTTAAATAAAAATCTTTGAACCCTGTAAATCCCCTATCCAACTTATGCAGCATTTTACTCGACTACTGCAATAACAGTCCCTAGTTTCATAAACATTTGCATTTTCGCCCCAAATTTTGAAAAATCTTTTTTTGTATTTCTATCAATCTTGCAAAAGCATATCTCCATTACATACAGTATTTTATCACGGCACAATCACATTATAACACAAATATGTTATTGTCTTGAAAAAAAGTCAAAAACTATAAGATGCACGTAGATCCTTTATTGTTAAACGTACATAACAGTGCCTGTTTCATGACACCTTGTCCTTTATTGTTCTACGCAAATGCTATGTTGAAGATTGGCCAGCAGATGTCGTCATATTTAATTGTATCAAATACTTCGCAACCTTGAACCATTCAACACAATTGCTTCATAATTGATTCAGTAGTTCAGAAAGGTTCGGTTTCTGCATCACTAGATGTTGGTGATGCCAAACCAATGAAACAGCATCCGTACTGGATGAATCCTGAAAATCTTCTTTTTCTGAATCTTCTTTCAGTATCTTGTGTTCTTCCTTCCTCTCTCTTTTACTGTCTTACAAACACATTCTAACAGTTTATTGTTTTTGCTAATTACTAACCCACACTAACCTTGTATATTTGGACTAACTTACTAACAAGCACTCGGGATTGTATAGCTGCACTTACTAATTGACTAATGATCTCTCAGCAGTCGCCCATTTCTAGTCTCCGCCTCCTTGCCTATCCCTAATGATCTCTGCTGCTATTTTCTGTGGATTCCACATTTACTTTGCGCGTTCCTTTCTTTTTACTATTCACTTTAGTACCCCTTGACCGGAGCTCTTCTGTTCATAGGTTTGTCTTGTGATCCCTGTCTGCGTTTTGGCTACAGCCAAATTCATGTAATTAGTTTATTCCTCATGTGTCTCTCCCTGATCATTGTCTCCATTGATTGCACCTGTTCTCCCAGATCATGTGTTCTCCTGGATGTGTATATAAGATGTCTGTTTGGTTTACTTTCTTGTCAGATAGTTCTTCCGTGTAACTTGTGCTACGCTTCTCTCGCCTTGTTTCATTGTGATTTAGCTTTCTGACTGGACCGTCCTTGATATCGAGCTTTGCCTATTCCCTGTACTTTTGCCGCATTCTTGTTTTTTGACCTCTTTTGTCTGATTACGATTTTTGTGATTGGTGTCCTGTGTATGACTCTGGATTTCGCCCTTTGGTTTCTGAATTTGGATTGCGGACTTTGTACTGTTGCCAGCTTTGTTTGGGGGGGGGTTCCCCCTTCAGAAATAAAGCCTCCTTTTGCATTTTACTGGAGCTTGCTTTTGGTTCATTTCGCAAAAACCTCAGTCGTGGAGGAAGCCATAATGTTTGATCACGTGGGTCGCCCGGAGCCAATGACAAAAGATGTCATAGATTCTGAATTTTAAGGCAAGATGAGTGCGCTGATTGGATGGTTGTGATCATGTGACCTAGTGGCCATTATGAAATGGTACGAAAGCGTGCAGTGGGTAGAAGGACTTAACCTACCCACTGCAGATGGAGTGTAGGGGTATAGCTATTTCGGCGCTAGGAGGGGAAGCTAGGTGCCTCCTTTAGACAGAGGGTTGGGGTTAGGAATACCACAATGGCTGCTGTATGCAAGCATGTGGACTGTGGGTTTTAGTAGCCTGCAACTGAATTTTTCGGTTGTTTGCGTGGTGCCACTATGCGACCTGCCTACTAACGCCACTGTAGCGGATGGTTTCAGCCTAATAAGTCCTGCGGGTAATAGACGGTACCATTATCCCTGACCCCGGGGGTGGGTCTCGTCAATGTGGGCGAGTTGAATAGACTTTTTAATCTTATGTTGTCTTGTCAATGTATTGTGATTGTGTAATTTATTCTAAACTTGTAGAGCTGGGGGAGGGCTTGTTAAGGGAAGTGGTTTGCGCTGCTGGGAGGGTCTGTAATTTGGTGCCTCTTGTGTGATGGAATGTTGGGTAGGGTAGACCTTGAATTGCTGTATAACCTTCTGGGAAGTGTGCTGAACTTGTTTATATTGTCATACTGTGTCGCGGTGAATGTAGCTGGTTGGCTAAATGCTGTGATTGCCACATATTGGCCCTGGGCCTGTCCCTAGCTTCATCTTATGCCAGCTACTCTGTGCCTTTGCTGTATGAATAAAGATTATTTGTAATCCTTTGGTTTCCTTCTTCCTGATGTGGATTGGTATACCGTACGTATTCCGTGTGTAAGTGCTTTACACTCTTGTTGCTGAGACAAGGTTTATTACAGTACTTTTGGGAGTGAGCGCAGTTCTTTAAGTGGGCCGGTACGGAGGACCGGCACTTCTAGATTTTAGCCCCCGTAGTAGACCTACCGGGACTTTTTACGGCGTACTGGGACTTCACACGAGCTCGTAGTACCCTGTCCTGCTCTATTTCTCTCTTAGCGATTCATGATCCTATGACTATACTACAGTACCCATAGTGCACTAGTACGCGCCGCACGCCTGTCTCTGGAGTGGCATGTCTTTCAAATACTATTTGAGTGAGCCTCGTGATGCATTGGCACTCATTGCGAACGATCAATAGCAAGTCGCAAGCGATGTTGGCTACAGGTCGGACCAAGGACTGTATCGGCCGTTACCATGGTGAAGACGCCGAAAGTTTCCATTTAATGATATCCTCATCGATTGCATCAATACAAAAACACGTAGGTGTGCTTTATAATTACACAGCCAGTCTGTATGACCTCGGTTTTAAATATTTCGCCTTCGATTCTGAGAAGTGAAGTTTTTTTCTAATTTGGTTATGGAAAGCAGAAGACGCCATTATCCATGAGCCCCCGGTAGTCTTCGTGAATTTCGTCCTGGGCCGTTTCTCAAAGCCTAGGCTGCATCCTTTGAAGGCTGCATTTTTAGGGGTCATCACTCACTTCCAGCTACGAAACTGACATTTAGGGTAAGGGACAAGGTTAAATTTAGGGTTAGGTTTTGGGTTAAGGGTTAGAGGTAAGGTTAGGGAAACCAGTGACAACTCACTGAAACCAAAGCCGTTTAATGGAGATGAAATTCCGTTGCGTCAGTTCGGCAGATGGAATTACTTGACTCCTAAAAATGTAGCCTACGCTTTGAGATGCACCCCTGGATGTCTGAGAGACTCTTTAATTTACCAACCGAAAAAATAATTCTCAAAAGAAGCAGACTTATTCATTGTCGCCGAAACCCCTGCACATGTCAGTCGTGTGAATAATTAACCTGATAATTGTCAGCTGCGTGTTTTGCTTCCATGTTATAATTGATACATTTTTTTTTCCATTTGGTATGCACGCATGGTTTACATATTAGGGCAACTATTTAAAGCCCGACCGATGTCAGCAGAAACAAAAGTTCTAGTGAAAGGCTTTCTTTCTGGCTCACTATCTTTAACTCGTGTTTTATTAAGAGTAGGCTAGCGTGTAGCATAAGCACATGTCCTCAATTTAAACAAAGTGATGTTAAATGTGTGTATTGCACAGCTATAATTCTGGGTTACAATCCCATTTAAAGGGCACCAACGCTATTAGCGTCTTTAGCAGTGTTATATGAAATAGAAAAACTAAGAATTTAATCCATCATTTATTCTTTCTATATACTGTACTTGTGAACATGACTAGCCTTCACTACATAATCTACTTTTACTGTTCTCCCCACAGCTCCTCTCCTGTCAACCCTTTTCTAATTGTAATCATCGCACCAAATTAAAAACAAAAGGCACTTTTAAGAGCCAACCTCTATCTCTCTCTCTCTCTCTCTCTCTCTCTCTCTCAACATATATATATATATAATTCACATTGTAATGTGAATATAGGCCACTGGATGGCAGTATTTACCTTTTTTTTTATTCAGCTCAGACTGGAGCTATGTTTAGACATGTCCTGGACATGTCTGGGGCAAGTCCCCGAAAAGTAAAAAAAAGCGGTCTAAATGTGGGTGGGGTCTGCAAAAGAGTATATAAGGAAAAGAATTGAGACAGTAAAGTAGTAGGAGAAATTGCAATTACAGGATTTTTGCCTGTGTTTGTGGATTTTTCTCACCCAGGACATCACCAAGCCGCCCCACAAAAAGGGACTGTAAATATTTCTTTTTGTTTTTATAATCAATCTTGGTCTTAGTTGTTAGTTGTTTAGTCATTATTGTCTTTGTTAAAAATTAAATGTGTTTTAGTTGTTAAAACTGTGTCTGTCATCCCTTGCTGTTGCTGTTGCTGTTGTGTTGTAATGTAATAAATTGGGGCCATAATAAATTGGGGGCTCAAGTCCGGCATAGACCATTGTGTGAGTAATTTATCGAAAATCTAACATTTCAAATTGTGAAATTGTTTTTGTGAATTTTCCTAAATATATATTGACAACAGCAATGGATGATTTCTTGGCATCACCAACCGTAGGGGTTTTGAAGTCTTTTTAAAAGACAGAACTGTTGGAAATATGCAGACATTTGGAGCTGACAGAGGTAAAACAAGCCATGCGAAAAGCAAGACTGGCTAGAGATAGTTGAATATTACACTGATGAAAATGTGTTTGCACCAGGAGATCTGGAACAGTTTCCAGTGGAAAATCCAAATATAGAAATGGAACTTAAATTAAAAATGCTAGAGATTGAAAGGGAGGAAAGAGAAAAAGAAAGGAAGGAAAAAGAGAAACAAAGAGAATTTGAGAGGGAGGAAAAAGAAAAACAAAGAGAATTTGAGTTCGAAAAATTTGCAAGACAGAGAGATTTTGAATTAGAGAAATTCGATAGAGAAGAAAGACTCCAAATGGAGCAACTAAAAATAAAAATTCAAACTGAAAATAAATTTCGGGCTAGCCAGGAGGTAAAATTGGTGCCTCCATTTTCGGAAAAGGATGTTGACAACTATTTCCAGTGTTTTGAAAAGGTAGCAAAGAGTTGCCAGTGGCTAAAGGAACACTGGCCTCTGATGTTGCAAACTGTCCTCAAGGGTAAAGCTCAACAAGCCTATTCGGCTTTGTCTGCAGATGATTCCTCTGATTATGAGATTGTCAAAAAGGTTATTTTGAGAGCTTATGAGTTGGTTCCAGAGGCTTACCGACAGAATGTTGTGATTTACGAAATGAACCAAGTGCGACAACCAGTAGAATGCAAAAAGGAGGCTTTATTTCTGAAGGGGGAAACCCCCCAACAGAGCTGGCAACGGTACAAAGTCCACAATCCAAAAACAGTATCCAATGGGCGTAATCCAGAATCGTAACCAGGGCACCAATAACAAAGTTCGTGGTCAGACAAAAAGGGTTCGGTACACAGGCGTAGGTTTGGAGGAGAAACAAACTCATAAGCCAAAGACAGTCCGAATCCAAAACCAGGGCAGTAATCACAAAATCAGGGTCGGGCAGAAAAAGGTCAAAACTCACAGATGCAACAATATCCAAAAAGGGCAAACCAAAATCAGTAGTCGAGCAATCCAGTCAGAAAGATAAACACTGAGCAATCAAGGCGAGAAACGTGGCACGAGAAAACTAGGGAGAATGATCTGACAAGAGTGTGAAGCAAACAGACATCTTATATACACATCCAGGAGAACACATGACCAGGGAGAACAGGTGCAATCAATGGTAACAAAGATTAGGGAGAGACACATGAGGAATAAACTAATTACATGAATTAGGCTGTAGCCAAAACACAGACAGGGATCACAAGACAAACCTAAGTACAAACAACAGCTCCGGTTAAGGAGTACTAAAAGTGCATAGTCTAAAGAAAAGGAAAGCATGAGATATAAGTGGAAAACTGCAGCAGAGATAATTAGGGATAGGCAAGGAGGCGGAGACTAGAATTGGGCGACAGCTGAGAGATCATTAGTTAATTAGTAAGTGCAGCTATACAATCCCAAGTGCTTGTTAGTAAGTTAGTCCAAATATACAAGGTTAGTGTGGATTAGTATTTAGCAAAAACAATAAACTGTTAGTATGTGTTAGTGAGACAGTAAAAGAGATAGGAAGGAAGAACACGAGATAATGAAAGAAGATTGAAACCCAGAAACTAATAAATCACCCGAATGAGTGGCACACAAGACAAGGGACCGTGAGCAAAGATACACACGACAAGACTGGGGAGACAAAGTGCAAAGCATGGAAATGAAAACATGGCTAGGCCAGGCACAGAACTTAACATGACAGCAAAATCAGAATCTCAACAGAACCCCCCTCCCAACGAACGCCTCCTGGCGTTCAACCTGAAAGTCTCTGGTGACTAGCATGAAAGTCTTTGATGAGGTTTTTATCCAATATGTGCCTTGCTGGCACCCAACTGCGATGTTCAGGTCCGTAACCCTCCCAGTCGACGAGGTACTGCAGTCCTCTGCCTCGTCGACGAGAGTCCAGGAGGGCACGGACCGTGTAGGCTTCGCCTCCGTTGATGATCCGGGCGGGTGGTGGGGGATCAGGTCCAGAGGACAGGGGGTGGGTTACTGCAGGTTTTAACTGGGACACATGAAAAGTAGGGTGTATGCGTCGCATGGACAGGGGGAGACGGAGGCGAACGGCAGTGGGACTTAGGACCCTTTCAATGGTGAAAGGGCCCAGGAATTTGGGGAAAAGCTTACCCCCGTTACCTCTGAGGGGAATGTCCCTTGAAGACAACCAGACCCGCTGCCCAGGTCGGTACATGGGCGCCGCGGTGCGTCTCTTGTCGGCCTTTTCTTTCATCCGAGCGACCGACCTGAGCAGGGCCTGGCGGGTGGCAGTCCAGGTGCGTCTGCACCTACGGACGAATTCGCGGACTGAGGGGACAGCTACCTCCTCCTCCTGGGACGGGAACAAAGGGGGCTGGTAGCCCAGGCAGGCTTTGAAGGGGGAGACGCCGGAGGCAGCAGAGGTGTGGCTGTTCAACGCGTATTCCACCCACGGTAACTGATAGCTCCAGGAGGAGGGGTTCCTAATACAAAGACATCGTAAAACACTTTCCACACACTGGTTAGCTCGCTCGGTCTGGCCATTAGTCTGGGGGTGGAAACCTGATGACAAACTGACTGAAGTGCCTAAAGCTTTAAAGAATGTTCTCCAAAAAAGTGCAGTGAACTGGGGGCCGCGATCGGAAGTGATATCAGTGGGTATGCCGTGGAGTCTAATGACATGTTTGACATGGGCCTCCTGGGACTCTGAAAAAATCAGGATATCGTCAAGATACACAAACACAAACTTATTTATCATGTCTCTTAAAACATCGTTGACAAGGTTTTGAAACACTGCTGGAGCGTTAGTAAGCCCGAAAGGAAGAACTAAATACTCCCAGTGTCCCGTGGGAGTATTAAAGGCAGTCTTCCATTCGTCCCCCTCTCTGATGCGTACCAGGTGATAGGCATTACGGAGGTCGAGCTTAGTAAAAATCTTAGCTCCTTGCAGGAGATCGAAAGCAGTGTTCATTAGAGGAAGTGGATAGCGATTCTTGACAGTTATTTCGTTAAGTCCACGGTAATCTATACAGGGTCTTAATGATCCGTCCTTCTTAGACACGAAGAAGAATCCGGCACCAGCAGGTGATGATGACGGGCGTATAATGCCAGCAGCAAGAGACTCTGAGAGATACTTCTCCATAGCTTGGGTTTCTGGTCTGGAGAGTGAATAGAGTCGGCCTCTAGGGGGCATAGTACCTGGCTTCAGGTCTATGGTGCAGTCATAGGGTCGGTGAGGTGGTAAGCTGGTGGCCCGGGACTTAGAGAACACTTCCTTGAGATCATGAAACTCTAGGGGGACCTTCTCAAGATCTGGTATTTCTTCTTGGGATGGGCTGTGTTGAGGTTCGCGGGCGTTGTGGAGGCATGCCAGGGAGCAGTTGGGGCTCCAACCCTTAACCTCATTCTTCCGCCAATCAATATTTGGGAGGTGTTTGGCCATCCATGGATGGCCCAAAACAATGGGAGCATGGGGAGAATGTAAGAGGAGGAGCTGAATGGTTTCGTGGTGGTTTCCTGAGGTTTTGAGTTTGATGGGGCTGGTAGCGTGAGTTATCTGGGCTATTTTCTGGCCACTGAGTGAATTGGCCACCCGGTCAGGAAAGATCCTCTCGGTAGGGATTCCCCATTCTTGTGCCAGCTCCACATCGATGAGGTTCTCCTCAGCGCCGGTATCAATGAGGGCTAGGGTGGACTTACTCCCTCCTCCCCACTCCAGGATAACTGGGAGGCACGTACGGTTCTTAGTCTCCTGCACTGGCGTCACTCCAATCACTACTCTTCTCTGGGCACCAGGGGAACTTCTCTTGTTGGGACACTGAGCAATGTGGTGTCCCCCCTTGCCACAGTAGAAGCAGGCCCCTTCTCTGCGACGGCGGTTCTTCTCCTCCACAGGGATGCGAGTACGGCCCAGTTGCATGGGTTCTGGCTCAGGAGGACTGTCGCCAGTAGGGGGTGGTAGAGGCGGAGTGCTCTGGAGGAGTGGGTTAGGTCGTCTGCGGGAGGCGAAGCGTCTGCGTTCTTCCAATCGGGAATCCACGCGAATAGCCAAGTCGACCAAGTCATCCAAATCTTCCGGTAACTCCCGGGAAACCAGCTCATCCTTTAACGCTTCAGAAAGCCCGTTAAAAAAGGCATCGAACAAAGCTCTATGTCCCCACCTGCTGTTGGTAGCCAGTGTCTGGAAATCAATGGCGTAGTCGGCCACGGAATGGCTCCCCTGTCGAATGCGCAGAATTTCTCGTCCCGCCTCGTGACCCAGCTTCGTGCGGTCAAAGATGCGCGTCATCTCCTCACCCAGCAAAATAGACGCTTGCACGCAGGGTAGATCTGCTTCCCATGCAGCCGTAGCCCACTGCTTGGCCCTTCCCGTCAGTTGCGTGATGATGTAAGCAACCCGAGCCCTTTCGGTGGGGAATGACGAGGGCTGTAGGCTGAAAATGAGCTTGCACTGGGTGAGAAAAGCCCGACATGCTCCCGGGTTCCCGTCGTACCTCTCAGGCGGTGGCAGGCGTGGCTCGCAGACTGGCAGTGGCGGAGCAGACGCAGTAGCAGGAGTGGCATGGACGGCAGGCTGGGGAGACTGTAGCCGCTGAGCGTCTTGCACAGAGCGAGTGAGATCCGCCATCTGAAGACTCATGGTTTGCATATGTTGCATAAGAGCCCGAAGCTGACGCTCTTGGAATTCTAACTGAGCGCCCTGTTGGTGCACTGCCTCCTGCAGAGACTGGTCTGACGCTGGCTCCGTCATGGTCAGATCGTAATGTTGTGATTTACGAAATGAACCAAGTGCGACAACCAGTAGAATGCAAAAAGGAGGCTTTATTTCTGAAGGGGGAAACCCCCCAACAGAGCTGGCAACGGTACAAAGTCCACAATCCAAAAACAGTATCCAATGGGCGTAATCCAGAATCGTAACCAGGGCACCAATAACAAAGTTCGTGGTCAGACAAAAAGGGTTCGGTACACAGGCGTAGGTTTGGAGGAGAAACAAACTCATAAGCCAAAGACAGTCCGAATCCAAAACCAGGGCAGTAATCACAAAATCAGGGTCGGGCAGAAAAAGGTCAAAACTCACAGATGCAACAATATCCAAAAAGGGCAAACCAAAATCAATAGTCGAGCAATCCAGTCAGAAAGATAAACACTGAGCAATCAAGGCGAGAAACGTGGCACGAGAAAACTAGGGAGAACGATCTGACAAGAGTGTGAAGCAAACAGACATCTTATATACACATCCAGGAGAACACATGACCAGGGAGAACAGGTGCAATCAATGGTAACAAAGATTAGGGAGAGACACATGAGGAATAAACTAATTACATGAATTAGGCTGTAGCCAAAACACAGACAGGGATCACAAGACAAACCTAAGTACAAACAACAGCTCCGGTTAAGGAGTACTAAAAGTGCATAGTCTAAAGAAAAGGAAAGCATGAGATATAAGTGGAAAACTGCAGCAGAGATAATTAGGGATAGGCAAGGAGGCGGAGACTAGAATTGGGCGACAGCTGAGAGATCATTAGTTAATTAGTAAGTGCAGCTATACAATCCCAAGTGCTTGTTAGTAAGTTAGTCCAAATATACAAGGTTAGTGTGGATTAGTATTTAGCAAAAACAATAAACTGTTAGTATGTGTTAGTGAGACAGTAAAAGAGATAGGAAGGAAGAACACGAGATAATGAAAGAAGATTGAAACCCAGAAACCAATAAATCACCCGAATGAGTGGCACACAAGACAAGGGACCGTGAGCAAAGATACACACATGACAAGACTGGGGAGACAAAGTGCAAAGCATGGAAATGAAAACATGGCTAGGCCAGGCACAGAACTTAACATGACAGCAAAATCAGAATCTCAACACAGAAATTCAGAGGTTTGACGAAATCTGAAAATCAGACTTATGTGGAATTTGCTAATGAGAAGAAGGTTTGCTTTGAGCGCTGGTGTACTTCTATGGAGGTCAAGGATGATTTCAACCCACTAAAAGAGATGGTGTTAGTTGAAGAATTCAAGAACTGTGTTAAGGATGATGTTAAGACCTACCTTAATGCGAAGCAAGCACTGAATTTGCAATCAGCTGCCAAATTTGCAGATGACTATGTTCTCACACATAAGTCCAAATTTCAGTCTAGCAGTAATAATAGATGGTCCCAATTTCAGAAAAAGGGTTATGGTGATACCCAAGATTATTCACCCAAAGACAAAGACAAATCTGGTGATGGTGCTCAGAAATCCAGTAACAGGTCTGATCAAAGTGTGAAAGCTGACAGTGACAAAAGTGGTCTAGTTTGCAGTTATTGCAAGAAATCTGGTCATATTACAACTACCTGTTGGTTCCTTAAAGCTAAGAAAGAAAAAGAAAAGGATACCAAACCAAATGCCTTTGTGAAAACAAGGTTAGAAACCCCTGTAGTAGATAACCGATCTGCTAAATTGCCTGCTTCTTGTGGGGCTAAAAAGCCTGATACAGCTGACTTCGTGAGGGAGGAATTTCTTCCATTTGTGTCAGAGGGATTTGTGGCTCTGAACGAGCATACTACTCCTGTCCCCATATATATCCTTAGGGATACCGGAGCTTCTCAGTCACTTTTGTTGATGGACTCTTTGGAGTTACGTGATGAGACCGCTTCAGGGGATTTCATACTTGTACAAGGTATTGAAGGGAGGACAGTATCTGTACCCCTGCGCTCTATATTCTTGAAGTCAGATTTAGTTACAGGACAGGTAAAGGTGGGACTTATGTCAAGTCTACCTATAGAGGGTGTTTCTCTGTTGCTAGGCAATGACCTGGCTGGGGGCAAAGTAGTTCCCCCTGTACATCTTACTTCACAGCCGAGCACTGAAGATGGGGATGAGGACCCATCTCTGTATCCTTCTTGCGCAGTGACTCGTGCTATGGCCATGAAGGCGAAAGAAGAAGATGATGTGGTGCCGTCCAGTACATTGAATAGTCAGGACTCAGGTGGTTCGCCTCATGACTCTGATTGGCCTGCTATGGTTTCTCCGTTTGAGAACTTATCAGACACTTATCAGTTCATTGTTCAGCCAGCCAGATGGGTTTGGTGATTCTGATGTGTCTGGAGACTTGTCTCTGTCCAGAAAGCGGTTGATTGAGGAGCAAACTAATGATCCTGAAATTAGTGTACTAAAGAGGAGAGCCCTTCCTGATAAAGAAATAGATGCAGTTCCTGTTGGGTATTATCTCAAGGATGGTGTGTTGATGCGGAAGTGGCGCCCTCCTGATATCCCTGCCAATGCAGATTGGGCAGTGGTCAGGCAAATTGTTGTTCCGAAGGTCTATAGGAATGAGATCTTAACAATGGCTCATAGTTTACCTTTAGGAGGTCATCTTCGGAAAGACGTTTCGGAAAGACGTTTCCAACTTTTGCAAAACCTGTCACACTTGCCAGGTAGTTGGAAAACACCAGTTAGACCCACCTGTAGCTCCATTGCAGCCTATCCCAGCATTTGGGGAGCCATTCTCTAGGGTCATTGTTGATTGCGTTGGTCCATTACCCAAGACTAGATCTGGAAATCAGTACTTGTTGACAATCATGTGTGCATCTACCAGATTCCCCGAAGCCATACCTCTACGTAACATCAAGGCAACTGCAATCTCAAAGGCTTTGATAAAGTTCTTCACGTTGTTTGGCCTTCCCAGGGAAATTCAGTCAGACCAAGGTAGCAATTTCACTTCCGGATTGTTTCAGCAGGTTGTGTATGAACTAGGTGCAAAGCAGATTCTTTCTAGTGCCTATCATCCAGAAAGTCAGGGTGCCTTAGAGCGGTTTCATTCCACTCTCAAGACAATGATGAGGACTTATTGTTATGACCATGAGAAAGACTGGGATGAAGGTGTTCATTTGCTGTTGTTTGCAGCTAGAGAAGCAGTGCAGGAGTCTACTGGATTCAGTCCATTTGAGCTTGTGTTTGGTCATGAAGTGAGAGGACCTTTGCTATTATTGAGTGAACAATGGCAAGGGAAAGAGCCGCATATCAGTCTGTTAGACTATGTTAGCAAGTTCAAGGAAAGATTGCGTGCAGCTTGTGACCTTGCCAAAGAGAACTTGAAATCAAGTCAGGGAAAAATGAAAACTTGGTATGATCATAAGGCTAGAAGCCGTGAGTTTAAACCAGGAGAAAAGGTCCTTGTGTTGTTTCCCTTGCAGTCCAATCCATTGCAGGCTAGATTTCATGGTCCTTATGAAATTCTGACAAAACTCAATGATCTCAATTACATTGTGAAGACTCCAGATAGCAGAAAACCAAAACAATTCTGTCATATTAACATGCTAAAGCCTTATCATGACAGAAATGCTAGGGTTGCAGCTGTCACTTCAGATTCTCCAATGGTCGAAACGTGTGAAGATGAGGGTGAGTTTCAAGATGATGAACCAAGAATTAAAGCTGAAGTTCTTTCATGTAAATTGTCAAACACTGAAGTGTTGCAAAATCTTGATGTAAAACTCTTGATTTAAAGCACTTAGAACCCTCACAGAGAGATCAGTTTGGAAGGTTGATCAAGAAATATGAGGATTTGTTTCCAGATGTTCCAAAAAGAGTTTCTATAGCCGCTCATGATGTAGATGTTGGTGTTGCCAAACCAATAAAGCAGCATCCGTACCGGATGAATCCTGAAAAGAGAAAGATTGCTGAGAAAGAGGTTGAGTACATGTTAGAACATGATATTATCAGACCCTCCAACTCAGATTGGAGTTCACCCTGTGTGCTAGTTCCAAAACCTGATGGAAGTACTAGATTATGTACAGATTATCGCAAAGTCAATGCTGTAACTAGAACTGATGTGTTTCCAATACCTAGGATTGATGATTGTATTGATAGAGTAGGGCAAGCAAAGCTTCTGACCAAGATTGATTTATTGAAGGGTTATTGGTGGGTGCCTTTAACTGAGAGGGCCAAGAGCATCTCTGCTTTTGCCACACCATCTGGATTGTACCAGTATGAAGTCCTACCCTTTGGCATGAAAAATGCCCCAGCCACGTTCCAAAGGATGATACAGTCTACAATCGCCGGATTGCCACACACCGGTGCGTACATCGATGACCTGATCACATGGAGTGACTCCTGGGAGGAACATCTAGGAGATGTAGAGATGTTGTTCCAGCGCCTGACCCAGGCTAACCTGACTGTTAACCTGAACAAGAGTGACTTTGGTTGTGCTACTGTCACCTATCTTGGCTACATCATAGGCCAGGGTAAGGTGGCACCCATAAATGCTAAAGTCCAAGCCATCATGGACTTTCCAGTTCCTGACAACAAAAAAGCTTTGCGCCACTTCCTTGGAATGATCGGGTACTACCGCAAGTTCTGCAAGAACTTTGCTGAGATTGCTCTCAGTCTAACTAACCAACTGAAGAAAGGCGTAAAGTTCACTTGGGATGATGCATGCCAGAGAGCCTTCGATCGCCTGAAGTCTCTGCTGTGTCACTTCCCCTTGCTCAAATCTCCTGACTTCAACAAACCGTTCTCCATCGCGGTCGATGCTAGCGACCAAGCTTGTGGATCTGTGCTCCTACAGAGAAGTGACTCTGATGACATTGAGCATCCCGTGGCATACTTCTCCAGGAAGTTCAATCGCCACCAAAGGAACTATTCCACAATAGAGAAGGAACTGTTGGCTCTGGTCCTTTCATTACAACACTTTGAGGTTTATGTTTGTACAGGACAAAAGCCAATGGCTGTGTACACAGACCACAATCCGTTAATGTTTTTGAGTAAGATGAAAAACAAGAATCGGAGATTGTTGAATTGGAGTTTGATTTTACAGGAGTTTGACTTGGAAATTAAGCATGTGAAGGGTACAGACAATGTAATTGCTGATTGCTTATCCCGTGTTTGAAAATGTATATATATATATTTCACGTGTTTATTTGAATATTGTATGATATGTATATATAGACAAGTGTCCACTTAACCATTTTGTATTGAAAAGAAAAATTTTGCCTTTATGAGTCAAAATTTTTCCCTTTTGGAATGGAGGTGTAATGTGAATATAGGCCACTGGATGGCAGTATTTACCTTTTTTTTTTATTCAGCTCAGACTGGAGCTATGCAGTAATAAATGGTACATATAAAAGGAAAATAAATTATGAAAAAGAAATCAAGGTTACACTAACAAGCACACAAGGAGCAGTGTCCCTATGATCCTCTCGCTCTTCTGTGACTGTGCAAAGCTTCTTGTTGCTTTGATCATGAAGGTGACACTATAGAGTGTATATGCTGCAATAAAGTGTAAAATTGAGTATTTATAGTATCAAAAGAATATTGTAGATCCAAGACAAAACAGAGGAAAGCACCACCGACATCACCGTCGATTTATCAACACGCAGCACAGTTAGGCGACTGATATTTCAGAGCCGTGGTTGGGGCCAAAGAGTCAAATCTTCTCCACAGATAAGAATCAATGAGTCAGGCAGACTAGACTAACATATTCAACTCAATAAAGCTTCTGCCCCATAGTCTCTCTGCAACTAGGGGATGGAGAGTAGGGATGGCAGGTTCACAAAGGGGACTCAGATTGCCTACAGGATGTAGTTGTTACCATTGTCACTTAAGTACTGTTTATTTTTCTACAGCAAAATTGGAACATGTAAAATCTAAGTGATACTCAGGAATTTCAGTTCATAAATACAAGCCCACATAATGGAAAAATCACAGGTGCAATATAACAATCAGAAGTTTTTATCAAGTGGATGGGAAATAACAAATAGACTGCATTTATACAGTCGTATTCAAAAGTTTGGGCGCTCTTGTTCAAAATGTCAAAATTACTGTTACTGAGAATATTTAAGCAAGTAGAAGATGAACTGATCTCTGAATGGCATACATATAAAGATAAAACACTTATTTTGACATTTTAAGCAGTATTGGTGTATTACTTTTGTTCTGTATAATTCTACAGCAAAAAAAGGAAATGAGCACTGTCCAAAAGTTTGTGCACCCCAAAAGATTTGAGCTCTCAAGTAACTTTGACTGTGGTCTCAGACCATATTTAGCTAGTTACGGCTAAGGCTTGTTCACAATCATTGTTAGGAAAGGCCAGGTGATGCAAATTTCAAAGTTTATAAATACCCAGACTCCTCTAACCTTGGCCCAACAATCAGAAGCCATAGAGCCCTCTAAGCAGCTGTCTAGCTCTCTGAAAATGTAAATAGTTAATGCCCACAAAGCCGGAGAAGGATATAAGACAATGGAAAAAAAATTTTACGGTGCGATTTCCTCAGTTCATAATATAATTAAGAAATGTCAGTCAACAGAAACAGTGACGGTCAAGTTGAGGTCTGGAGGACCAAGAAAACTGTGCGAGAAAACTGCTTATCGTATTACTAGAAAGGTAAATCAAAACACCCGTTTGACAACAAAAGACCTTCAGCAAGATTTAAGCTCACCATGGAGTCATGGTGCACTGCCGTATTGTTCAGTGACACTTGCTCAAATATGACCTTCATGGAAGAGTCATGAGAAGGAGACCTTTCCTGCATCCTCACCATGAAATTCAGCATCAGAAGGTTGCTAAGGAACATCTGAACAAGACTGGCATTTAGGAAACAAGTCCTGTGAAGTGATGAAGTTAAAATAGATGTCTTTGGCTGCAATGAGCGGAGGTATGTTTGGAGAAAAAAGGATGCGGAATTTCATGAAAAGAACACCTCTCTAACTGTCAAGCACGTGGTTGGATCAATCTTTCATTGGGCTTGTATTGCAGCCAGTGGCGCGGGAACATGTCACTGGTAGAAGGAAGAATGGAATCAATTAAATTCCAGCAAATTCTGGAAGCAAACGTCACACCATCTGCAAAAAAGCTGAGAATGGAAAGAGGATAATGATCCTAAATACACCTCAAAATCCACAAATGTCTCCCTCAAGAGGTGCGAGTTGAAGGTGTCACCATAGCCCTCAAGGTCTCCTACCTCAACATCATTGAAAGACTGGATGGACCTCAAAAGATCAGTGCATGTAAGGAAGCCAAAGAATCTCACAGAAGTAGAAGCCTTTGAAAAAGAATAATGGGCAAAATCCCCCAAACCAGAATTTAAAAACTCTTGGCTAGCACCAAAAGTGTTAACAAGCTGTGATACTTGCCAAAGGGAGTGTTACTTAGAACTGACCATACAGGGTGCCCAGACTTTTCCTTCGGACCCTTTTCCTTTTGTGTTATTTTGAAACTGTAAAAGGATGGAAATTAAAAAGTAATCTTGTTCAAAATATAAATGAAGTGTGTCCTCTTTAACTTTATGCCTTTTGGAGGGCAGTCATCTTTTACTCGCTTAGCTATTCAGCCAAAAATGACAAAAAGTTACTTTTCTAAAACTTACAGACTGCAGCTTTAATGCAAAAAACCATAATCAGAGGATGTATTTGATTTCTGCAGCTTTGATCAATATTTGTTCAGCAAAATCATTATTTGCTCCTGAAAACATACTCAATTGAATAATTTGAATTATTGAATTATTTATTTATTTTTAATTTGATATGCATCAAATTCATCCACTGGTATCTTTTTCTTTTGGCTGTATTTTCTGTCTTTGTATCTCTGATCTCTGTATATTTTTCATCTGGGTGTGACAGTAAGTGTCCATTGTAATGCGCATGCATCTCCTGCGTGATTCATGCGTGACATCAAATTCAGAAGGATTACCTAATTGCAATCTCAAGTTACTTGACCAATTGAAATGAGGGGAGGGACCATATTTTCCTGTATAAAAACTGTATGCCATAGCTCAGTTAGTCAGTTTTTTTACAGGGTTAAAGAAAATTGGGAGTGCTACGGACGGTTCGTGAGGGACCAGATCGGGAGAGGAGGAACCCACCTTTGCATTTTTCATCATGACACAATAAAGCCTAAGTTTTTACTTTTTAAGAATCTGTCTCTCTCCAGTTGCTTGAGGATGGGGGAATTTCTCAATATGTTGAAGATAATCCACAACACTACTATAGGCAAAAAAGGCAGATATGAATTAATGTAGGAATTGCCATCAAAATCGGTGTTGTAGAGGTGGACAAAAAAGGGGAAATCTAAAGTGGGGACCATTTTACTTTATTCATAATACCATAATGCGACAGTACTGCCCAAAAAATCACTTCTAAGAGGGAAACATTAGGGCGTTTTGTTGCGAAAATGAATGACGAGCAACTGTTACATACTATTTGATTGTTTTTAAACAAAATGTCACACCTTATTGGAACATGCCCACAGGTAAAAGATTGAGAACTTCCCTCATCGCTGTTTAAAAGGAACAGCCAGTAGCGGAGCCACAGGGGGGCTCAAGACACGTCCCTTTTAGTCCTGGCTAGATTTCAATCATTTTCCATTGCTGACGTCTTTTTCAAATACTGTAATTGGCAACTGAAGACACGGTTTCTCTCCACATGAGATCTAACAGCGATTAAATCACGGGTTAAATTCAGTACAGTGGCGTAACAGAGAATTGGGTTGCACAAAACAGCCGTTTAAAACAATTATAAATCCTGAGCTGTTCTCAGTCATCTTCATGATTAAAAAAAGGTTCACTCTGAGAGTGCTCCGCACTGAACAGGTGCTGCTTGTTCTCCCCGATTAGGTAAGACGACAATCATTCATCTGGAGGGGTATTTGCGGTATTTAAATCAACTTATTCAAAATTGCATAGCCTACCGGTCGACTCTCACGCGAATGGCTTGAGCCGGATGTTTTTTTATAACCTAGGCTATTTAACTGCCGGGTGTTGTAGGAATTTTGATTTTATATTCCTGGTATTACCTTTACAAAAAGAAACTCAGCCGACTCAGAGAAAAAACCAGTCAGAGGCTGAGAAGTTAATATCCAAGCCAAAGTCAATTTACTTTTTCTGCAGAAAAAGGATCGCCGCATACAGGTCCAAGTCAGCAAAGGACAAATACAGTTTCTTTCTCTCTTGTTTATGTAGGGATACTTGGTTGCGCACGTACTGTTATGATCTGGGGAGGATTCGGGAGGGAAAACACTGGGACAAACAGACAAAGGCGGAGAGACGCCAGAAGCGGGGGTCCAAAAGAATTTATTAAAATAAACAGAAATCTAGAAAAGGGGGAAAAACGGGCTCTCCGGCAAACAGAAACACCGTGCAACTGCACTGAAGGGAGGAGAACACAGGAATCCAAAACAACCGGAGACACTAGGGGGCAGACTCGGGACAAGGGAGCTAGGGGAACAAGGGAACTAGGGAACACTCGGGAACAAGGGGACACTCGGAACAAGGGAGCTAGGGGAACTCGAAACAAGAGAACTAGGAATCACTCGGGAACAAGAGCTAGGGGACCAGAGGGAAGGTGCACAGGGCAGGGAGTGCAGCGCGAGCGAAGTCAGATCTGATCTGAAGTGCTGCAGAGCTGGAACAGATATAGGGCAGGGCACGGAGAGACACAGGTGTTGGAACTTAATATAATTAACAAGGGGTGGAGCATAAGAGAAACTTAATTACATGAAACAGAAACATTAACACACAGATGAGGATCACAGGACAATCGCAAAGACGGGATAAATAAACTGAATAAATATTTCACAGTGGATAGAAAGAGACAGGACAGATAAAAATACAGAAGGTTCTGCAGGAAAACTTAGCAAAGCCAGAGAAAGAAAAGCAAGAGGCAGAGACTAGAACAGGGCGACTGCTGAGAGATCATTAGTCAATTAGTAAGTGCAGCTATACAATCCCGGGTGCTCGTTAGTAGGCTAGTCTAATATACAATGTTAGTTTGGTTAGTAAATTCTAGAAAATAACAAACTGTTAGTAGGGGTTAGTAATATAGGAAAGCAAGGGGAAATTAGTAAACAAGAAAGGAAGGAAGGCTGAAACCCAGAATCCATTAAATCACCCGAAATAGTGTCACAATCAATTAAGACAGAAAACTGCTACAAACAACGCGACCGGGGAGAAAGCAAAGACAGTACATGGGTAAGACGTGGACTGGAATAACACGGGAGAGGAATAAAATGTGAAACACTAAGACATGGACTAAAAACCAACATCACGAAAATAATAAACCTAAAATTAACTAACCAAAACACACAGACCCACAGAACACAACACGTACATCTCCATGGTTCCAACTTATCTTTATACATTCTGGAGCTTTTTGTAAACAGATAAACTGAGAGCGAGAGAGAGACAAAACAACTCGCCCCTGTTATGGGCCCATCAAGTCGGCATGGCTCCAGATAAGCTAAACGCCATGACGCACTGGCCAGATTTATGGAAACTTACAGCTATGCAGGCCTGGGCTAATCAGAAACCTGCAAGTGTGCACCCTTTGGCCTAAAGACCATGAACCCAAGCAAAGGAAGAGCAAGCAAGGAAAAAAACTAATAATAATTTGCTGAATCAATAAAAAATGATTCTACACCGGGTGCCACTTTTTTTTTAATCAACCCACAAAATACCGAGAGTGAAAGTCCACGTTTCATTGGAACACGGACCAGTTAAATCACGCGAAGCATTGGCTAATAAATAAGTAAATTATATTTCTGCACTGAATTTAGCCCATGATTTCATCGCCGTTAGATCGCATACGGTGAGAAACCATGTCTTCAGTTGCCAAATACCATGATTGGAAAAGACATCAATAAAGGAATGATTGAGATCTAGCCAGGACTAAAAAGGACGTGTCTTGGGCACAGCCGAAGGAAGATTCCATTAGTCTGTACACACTGATTACTACAAAATAACAGTGTTTGATTTAGTGATTTTCTTTTAACTTTTTAACAATGTATCGTTTGTCTGACATAAAAAATATGTCCACAAACAGAAACACAATTACATAGCAGAGGAAGGGCTCTATCTTACGGCTTTTGCAAAGCCGCGCAAAGCATGACACAAGTGTCTTTGCTCGTGTACGACCAGCGCAAATGTAATTTGTCAATCCAGTGCATAGATGGGAAAGATAGCAAATTGCACCAAAATTAGTGCCCATGAACATGTTGGTCTTAAAATGAGGTGTGGTCAGGCAAATTGTAGGCATGTTGCTATCATGAGGTGGCATAATGCTTACGTGCCATTGACCAACTAAAACCTGGTCTTAAATCAATCCTCAGTTTTCAGCTATTATCTTAAAGGCCCATTACTGACAGGGTAGATCCACTATACCATAAAGTTCTCCAAGATGAGTTTGGCTCGCATAAATTTACATAAACCTACGTATGGTAGTCGAATCCATTGTGTTCCGCAAGTGACAGTAAAGATCCACAAATTGATAAGGCAGTGGATTTGCAGTCATGTGAATATACCTACAGTATATTCAGTACAGTATAAAGGAGTTTTCTCCTTTATTTGATAGTGCAGTAAGGGTGGGGAGAAGTACAGGGAAGGCATGCTGTGAATTGCCTGGGCCGGTTTCGAGCCCAGGCTGCTGCAGGCAGGAGTTTGCCTTATGGTACGCGCACTTAACCAATTAGCCACCGGGGCGCCCCAGTACATGACTTTTTTTAATCTATGGCAGTAATAATGTCATTTTTAACAGAATACTGCCGTGATGGTGCTGTATCCTTGTCTAAAGCTAGACTGTGTGGAGCTCAAAATACAATTATCTGTTAAAAAGACTTTTAGTTGCTCATTTATAAAGGATTCAAATAATTTGGCCATAACAGATAATTTGGAAATTGAGCGATAATTATCTAAAATGGAAAGTCCGCCTCCTTTTAACACTGGAGAACAATTGCTGATTTCCGAGGACTGGGAATAGATCCACTGCATAGACTAAGGTTAATAATGGAGGAAATAGGCCCAGCTATCACGTCTGCGGCAGTTTTTAAAAAGAAAGGTTCGATCTGGTCTGGACCAGCAGACTTTTTGCAATCTAGGCTTAACAGCGCCTTATGTGTTTCAGAAATGGATATCATTGAAAAACTGAAATTGTTTGAGTGTGTGGGGGGGCCAGCAAATATTGCCTCAGTGCTATCTGGAAGACAGCTCTGTGTAAGTACTTACTCCTGCTTTGATTAAATGTTTATTAAATACATCTACGACATTTTGTTTACCCCTTACTTCACCTTGATCCATTTTTAAAACTTCAGGAATAGACAGAGGTGGAATATCACCTGAGGACAATTTTACTAATTTCCAAAATTGTTTGGGGTCATTTAGGTTTTTATTTATCAGATTCAGGTAGTGCTCATTTTTTGTATTTTTTCTTAGTTTGGTACACTAATTTCTTAAGATTCTATAGTCTAGCCAGTTTTTTTCAGTGTCAGTTCTTTTAGCTTTTGCCCAAGCATGATTCCGTTCCCTAATAGCAGCTGCAATGGTATCATTAAACCAGGGGTTATCTCTACCTCTCACTTTGTCCTTTCGAAGAGGTGAATGTTTGTTAACAATTAATAAGAAAGTCTTTTAAAAAATCCCAGCGTAATTCGACATTATAGACAAGTTTTATAGTACGATTGAAAGAAATCAAAAGTGGAATGTGCAGGTTCCTGTACAGTGGCTCCAATAAGTATTTGTACACTACTTAAAAATTCGACTACATAACAGCTTTTGTATATTCGGCTAAATGCTTGCTATTGTGTGTAAAAGTGACTACAATATTTGATAATCAATATGTTTTAAACAAATATTTAATGTCAAAATGGCATATTTGGTCAGAAAGGCGATTATCTGACCCAATAAGTATCTGTACAGTTCCATTAGTGAGTCACAAAACTTATAATACTCACCTAAAATTGATTCAAGATGTTTACAGGACATGGTTCACTCACTTGGTCTGATTTGGTCAAGCGTGACCATATTGGACACTCCCTCTGTACACAGACTGGCCTATGTAAATGGCCTGACCATGCCCATAATGTATTCCTGTGATATATGGCTAAGACGGGCGAGATACCCCGTCGAATGCGGGAGCAAATCATTCAGCTACATGAAGAAGGCCAAAGCACCAGAAAAATTTGAACTCGGCTATCGTTACGCCACACGACCGTGCAGTGACGTTACATCATCAAGAAGTACAAACAGTCTGAACGCATAGCCAATGCTGCCAGGAAAGGACGTCCCAGGAAGACCAGCCAGCGCACTGACCGGTACATCTTCCTGCTGGTACAGAGGGGTAGAGAGTCCTCGGCCTCCAGTCTTGCCACCAAAATGGAGGAAGCAACTGGAAGCCATGTTTGTGCCCAGGCCATCCGTAACCGGCTCCATGAAGTACAGTAGTGTACAAATACTTATTGGCGCCACTGCATATTTCATACAGAATTGTTCATAAGTTAAGAAATTGCCAGTCGTGTCCATCAAGTCAACTATAGATCATATATTCCTCTCATACCCATCTTCAAAAAATAAGGATTTACAGTGGCTAAAAAACAACAATCGAAAACGATCATGAAACACGTACATTGCTTTCAATCCCCAAGTTAAAAAAGCGCAAGAGGTCCAGAGTCATAATCGCGTTCTGTGTTAGTTGTTGTGAAATCCACCGCTACGCTGGTGAAACTGAAACTGCCATGCACATGGACTTCAATTACGCGTAAGAATCTCATTACTTGACGCGCTGTTGGAACAATTCTCGAAAAACTTGAGACCTACGCCGTAAGCGCGAGAATGCGAAGAAAGTTGGCAGCCTTGCGATTAGGCTATTTATTTTTAAAACCATTCAGCTTAGCTCTCTGAATAGTCTGCCCGGTTGGGCTTTCGTGTTAGTAGCCTATGCATCGAGCCCCAGTGCATCATCCCACCTTGCCAAAATGAAAACGCATGTCTCGTCATTTGCAAATGCCAATAGGTCACCTATATCCCTGCCAGTGATAACCCAATTTAAGTCATTTTCTGGTGATGGACATTTTACACAAGGTCATTCTTCATCATGTAAGGAATATTCCGCGAAAAAAAATCTAACTGATATCTCTAATATTGACTGGGTGAAGTCATTTTAGAGTTTTGGAATGACATGTCCTGAAACTAGGCTGGTAAGCTTGACAAGACGTTAATCTACAAATGCAAACGCTTCATTTCTGAAATTTCCGTGGTGAAACGACGCAATCCGTGGAGAAATCCGCACTCCGTTTAAATCGCAGCCGTAACTTCGACTAACCTGCTTTACGATGGTGCGCATTGTCGACAACGTCCATTTTCAATGGTTTTTTATTTATGGATGCTGATAGCAACAGCTTGTACAATTTATTAGAGTGGAAAAACAACATCGTACAAAATTAAAGTTGCAATCATAAGCACAAGATTCAACATGATAACAGGCGTTAAATTCAAAATTTCAATTCTTTAAATGACACACATTTCTGTGACCATTCCAAGTGAAGACAAAGAAACTCCCGTTCTTGTTGCAAATCGTCAACTTGCCAATGAGCAAAAAGCAATAAAAACAACAAAGTAAATACAAATAAAAACTAACGCTATTGGGTTTCATTTATTCACATCAAATGTCATTCATATTTACAACATTCAACTCCTGTCTTCACTTCAAGAAGGCCATTTCTGGAATCTTCCCTGCAGCCTTGAGCTGAGAGAAGATATGCGCGGCCCTGTTGAAATCCCAGGCATTGTCCTGAAGACACTTTTGTGACCACTCCGGGTTCATCCCAGATTTCTGCGAGAAAGCAGCGAGCATTTCCTGCTGCGGAGCGGTTAGCGTGGGCACGGGGCTGCTGGAGGGCGTCGGGGCAGGGGCGGCGAAGGCTCGCCGGATCTCCTCTGTCGTGGCATTCCTCAAAGTCAGTTCGTCGTTCACAACACACAAACCAGCATTTGCGGCCGGCACTGTTATGAAGACCCGAGAGAACGCTCTGACTGAGTCTCTAGATTTACCATCCACTTCTTTGAACACCCCACTGACCGTGAATGATAGTAATGTGTTCGTGAACATGTTGACATCGACGTTAAAGGAAGCAGTGTCATGCTGGGTCTTGGGCAGCTCGTTTAAGAAGGTAACCACGTTCAAGCGCCTGTGCTTCAAAAGGCGGAATCGTGTGGTGGGATCCTTAAGACTCTTGATGTTGCGGTTGTTCTTGTAATAATCTCCCAGACTGCTCCTCGAGGGGTTCTGCCCAGAGAAAGCTATGCTGAGGGAAAACACAGCCCCGTCATGGTAGCCGTCCAACAGAGGCTGTCTGTCACCCGAGTCATAAACCATGTAGTATTGTTGTAGGAACCGCGATATGAGAGTCTTGATTTCGTCCGAGGCGAAGTAGCTTCCCTTGCAGGGGGGCAGAGTTGTGGAGTTTGACTCCAGGTCAAATCCTATGGGAGCAGGGAGATCAAATCCATCCAGCTTGAGTAACCGTGGAAACCGTTTTTGGATCGCGCTGATGTAGGCGGCCCGGTCCTTGAAGTGATCGCACAGCGGGTTTCCGGTCAGCCACAGTTCGGTCAGCTTGAAGCCTTTCACTCTGTCCAGCTCCTGCTCGCTTTTCAGCTCGTTGTCTGAAAGATTGAGGGTCTTCAGTTTTGGCGCCTTACCGACCAGGTCTGCTAAGTCCTCCAGCTGATACAGCCTGTTGTTTCTCAGATTTAGGCATATTAGCTCAGGAATGCTCTCCTCAATGATCTTGATCACAGCCTGCATGCAGCTATTCCTGTTCAGAATCATTTTGATGTTCTGAGAAATCAGCTGTCTGTCTCTTCGAATGCTGCTCAGGTCAAGTGCTTGTTGGGAGCCATCAAACCGCTTTGACATGCATTGCTTTATATGGTCAAGGTCCTCTGGCTTCAGATAATTCAAAATGGAGGCTGGAGGGTTGCAGGGGTTACTAAGTAGAATCACCCTAAAGCCGTCACTGTCCGTGATCTTGCGTGACACCTTGACCAGTGCATTGGCAGTGGTAGCATCATCAACGAGAAACTGAGCCTTATTCCCCTCTACGCGATACCGTATTGGAGTGAAAGGCACAGAGCAAAGGTTCTGCAGAGCAGGGAGAAGCCATTTCTTGTTGTATTTCTTCCCATGGAGTATAGTAATCTTGAACCATTTTTTGCCGGGCCCTCGTCCACCACCGCCCATTCTGTAGCCTCCACCACCTGCAGCGGTACCACCGCCGCCGCCAACACTTACACCTCCTCTTCTCTCTTGGTCAAATCGCCCATCACCCCTGCGATTATGTCCCATGTATGGGTTGTATCTGCGCCGATCATGATGGTCTTTGTAGAAGCGGCTATCGCCTGCCGTCGCCATGTTCTCTGGAAAATCACCACAAGCAACTAGTCTGAGTGGAATACACAGCTAAGCGCTTGTGCAACCAGTATTCGATGAGCTAAGTGACGTCACAGAGCATTCATTTTCAAAGGTAGAAAGAAGTTCCCAAACCGAATGACACCCAAAGTATCAGGCGTTCATCCGCCGGAGGTAAACTAAAAGCCGATTGAAAAAATAATACGCCAGGCTTGTGGAAAGCAACTTCCGTGTAAACGAAGGGTAAATAAATTAATTCACTTTAATATGTATGATGTTAGAAATTAATTTTTGAACTTTATTTCGAGACTCCATAATGTAACCTATCATTTACAGCCATAAACTCATATCTCATATTTTTGTCACTTTTTATCACAGGGACTACTTGACGATCTTTATCTCAAAATTAGATCAGGCGAGTTTTGCCGTGTTTTCACGGGCGGGGTCACAAATATTAAATGCTTTTTTCCTTTGTCACAGTATCACACCGTTCCCCAAAATAAGGGATATTTTCTTTGAAATTAAAAAAAAAAAATTAAAATAGTCCTTATTATTTTTTTCGAAGCAGCAGGGAGCCACTGAAGTGCCGCGTCCCCACGGCCGCGGGTTTCCGACCCCTGCCGTGGACTGTGGATGACAATTAGCTCGTTTGCTCGAATCTTTGTGTGGGCGGTTACACTCCAGAGTGGGTGAGAACCGGCGAGAATATGAATATTCAGTTTGCGGTGTTTCGTAACTGTGATGGGTGTTGAGTATCAGACGCAAAATGCAGAGGCCAGAACTAAAAGGCAAAAAACAGCTGTGAACGGGGAGACTCAAACAGAATAAAAATGCGAGACTCGCGCTACCAACGGACCTGAAAGTCGTCCGGGGTAGAAGCAGGCGAGACCGAAGGGACAAAAAGTAAAGGGAAAATAAAACAAAGTCTCCCTTTCTCACTACCACTAACCCTAAAATATGCAACTAACGTTCCTAACAATTCTCTGTCTAGAGACCTTACCGACTAAAACGCAAAAGTAACACTGACACTCTAGCAACGGAAGCGAGGCGGAACTGGAGCATTTAGAGTTCGGGCAACGTTCCCAATTAATGCCAGCTGGCCCAGGAATCCGACTGTGAGCAAAACGATATTGTCCCGGACGAGAGCAGCAAAGAAAGCTCTCAACGCCTCCAAACCATGACAGTAACACTGCAACACGTTTTTTATTGGCGTAAATTCTCCGCATATTTCCTATTGTAACCCCTTTAATATTTCCTGGAGGGACTGCTAATTGGAGTAGCCCCCATTTTAATACATTCGTTTTGTTAAGCCTGGTACTGTCTTGATTGGGAATAAATCCAGGGGGAACTAAAAAAAAGTGATGAACTCACCCACCCTGTACAAAACGTGGGCGGGGGAGGGGATTATGTTTTATGGTATTCATTCCACAGAGATATATATTTCTTATATCTCTGTGATTCATTCACTGGAAGGCGATCAGAAGGTGGGTGACCTTAAGACAGGGCGGTTCTCCGGATGAACTGACGGCTCAGGTTTACATAGCATTGCTGGAAAAGCTGCAATTTAGCTTCTCGAAAAGTAGACTGTGCCCAAGAAGGGCGGACAGTGCCATCTATATTCGGGCGAAGGGTAATCGCGCCAACTTTTAGCCTGTGATCTATCCAGGCCTTGTCCAGACCTGCGTGCTAAAAGTGAGGTGGTTGCGCAGCTACAAGTTTAGGTTCCAGTAAGAAAACAGCGTTTTGCTCATGCTCCGCTCGAAGGGACGATTTGTGTTCTCTTGGAACTGATTTTGATGTTTTTCACGGAAGAAGGATACCAGCTACGAATTCGGAACATTGGTTTCCATCACCACGGACGCAGCGATTCGTGAATAAAGAAAAAAAAGGGAGCCAAACTAACTTTGAAGCAAGCGGAGCTCATTCTTCTTGCCTAAACAAAAGAGATCACTGACATTTGAAGGAATTGTTGCCGGTGGCGAAGCGTTTTAACCGGAGTGACTGGGGGTTGCTTGCGCTTGCCAAAACCGAGAGCTCTCTGGGTAATGTAGTTGAATACTGGCGCCAGTGCACTAATTATTCCATTTATACTCGGTACCACGTTTATTTTCTGTTTCGAACATACAAATGTAAAGGGCTGAGTTTCTGTTCAGAAAAAAATACTGTTGTGGGGAAAATTGGTGTTTACCCTGGTAAAGTGAATGCAAGATTGTATTCTGGGCAGTGGCGTGCACAGACATTATGGGGGGCAAGTGCTCAGGGGGGAGGGGGAGGGCACTATTTTGCCCACGTGGAACATGTTATTATAGTGTGAGATTAAAAAAATAAAATAAACATTACACGCACATGTTCAATGCAATTCATGACCACTGTCATTCATCACAAGATGGCACATGGGTAGCCTTTATAGGGATACTTTTCTCAGGCAATGGGGAACTGCCTGATTCTTCTTTGTGTTCATTTATGTTGCCAAACAAAACCTACATAAAAGAAAACGTTCAGCTTAACAGATAGATTTGCAAAGTCGACCGACATTGTTTGTGGTGGTCGTCCTCACGTTATCTATCATTGTTTGGGCTATAGCATTAAACTAGCTTATCAGGTGACCAGTCGGCTAAAAAATGCTCAGTTGTTTGGTGCTGTATGAGCAGTGGCGTACCGTCAGATGCCAGGAAGGCCTTCAGTACCATCACCCTTTCCCGGATAATTGCTCTTAAACTGTTTGCGATCAGGTTTGATTGATTAACAATCAAACAGTTAATTAACAGAGTAGCCACCACCAATGCGTGACATGTGATGATTAAGAAATGCTAATTACAAAGCGATTACCTGTTGGCTATGTTGATATAATTTATGTGAATCCGCAAGGATGACAATCTGCAAAAAATCCGAAACTTTCGCGGACTTCACAGCGATTATTTTCGTCTTCACTCAGCTGTGCTTCTTACCTAACAACGCACTTTGGTTGTCACATTCAGAGTATATAAAACGGATTCTCATGGCTAATTGCTCAATGGACGTCGCAAATTAATTTACGCAAATTCAGAAATTATAAAGACCTAGGCTATTGATATTTTTTTCCGTAGCCATTGGTGTGCGGAAGTAAGTTAAACGCCGTATAATTTCGTAGTGCAATGTATAACACGGCTTTCAAAAACAAGTCAGATTCTCGTCGGTTCCTCCAATCAGTCTGAGCAACGGTTGCTAATCGGGGAGGTAAACTGCGAGAGATGTTCGTCATTAAGAAGTGAAAGGTGAGGTTATTGCTGGCCCTGTGTTTCTGCCGACGGACCGTCACTGTGTAGGAGACATGCTACTGCACAACAAAATGATAGCAGGTTGGGCTTGGAGGGCAAACTGTACGATTTCACTTGATCTGTGTGTTACCTGGCTGGTGGGGCACGAGACTGTGGCTTCCAGTCGTTCAGCTGATATGCTCCTGCAGTGCATCTATATGCACTGCGCGTGTTCACGTGACAAAGGAAGAGAGGTCGGAAGTGCGTGAGGAGGTGGCCCATTTCGGGGCTTTTTTTTTTCAGTAGTTTTTAATCGCACAGATTTTCTAAAAGATCATTTCAACACTGGCCTCACGAAAGTGTTGTTAATAATAATAATAATAATAATCATTAAAAAAAAAAAAACGAAATTTCAAAAGGGCACTTTCATTGAGAAAGGGCTAAGGGGCAAGTGCTGTAGCACCACCTAGCGTCTATTTGTGCACGCCACTGATTCTGGGTCTCTTCTCCTTTATATGGGTTTAAGGTAAACGTGACTCTGAGATCGGGTTTTACTTTCACTTTGATAACGCACGTAGTACGTTCTCGTGCTACAGCTGAGCTACTGAGTGGGCAGGATATTTTATTTGGCTGTAAGTCATTTTCATTTTAAATGTCGCCCCGATCTCCTTTAATTATACTAATTGAAACAAAGCAAGCGTCAGTTTCAGACTGGGAAATCTATTAACTGTTGCAAACAAATAATATTCCCATTGTGTCATTATTTTCAGATAAATCCTCTCTGGTCTTTTGTCCTTGTTTTGGTTTATAAAGGGTAACATTAAAAATAGCTATTTCTTTGCCTAAAAGGTGTTGAGAATTCAATGTTTTTTTTTTTTCCCCCAATGAAAGTATAATTTATCTCATACAATTTCCAATAAGGTGGATCTCTGGAGTTGATTCTCTAGCAGAGCTTTATTGGATGGAGGCACCGTGCTACAGGTCATAAGGTTTGGTAAGGACCGTTAATTAGTCAATCACTGTCTATATCACGAGTATTCAAAGAACACACTCCCTCTAACCGAACCCAGGCCCCGTTTCTTTCCAGTGTGCAGTTAGGGTACCCAAATACTTAATGCACAGGAGAACAAGGGGGTTACACTATTATTCGCAAAAACCAATAATTCAAGTAGTGTTGGAGTTCAAGAACCACGACATGTCACAAACTGATTATGGACCTACCATATTCAAATACTAACACATTCTCTCGCGGAAGGGGCACTTTAAATAAACAAAAAATATAATTGGCTCAGAGAGAACTTCATTTTCATCACTGATCTGCGTTTGATCATGTTGTTGATCTGTAGTAATAATGGTACTTTATACCACATACATTTATCTGCCATTAAGGTCAATACAGACTTACAAACATGATCCTCGTGTCTCAAGCTCTGGATTTGCAGTCAGTTGATTGAGTCCTGCTGGTGTGTTTGGCCCTGCATCATAAACCGCTGCATCACAGTGATCAGGCAGTGACTGTACATCACAGCACCTTCACTCCTGTCAGCTCTTATCTACTTTACTCTCATCAGCATCACTCCTGTTGTTTCTCTCTTACTGTCATCAGCAGCAGCTGAGCTGTAAACTGAGGAGGCAGAAATGATCCCGATAAACTGATTATTTTACTTCATTTTCCTGGATTAACGATACAATTACATCACAAAATACTCACAACCAGCAGATGTAGTCTGATCTCCTCTATTAGTGAATATTCAATCAGGTAAAACTTCACACACAAAATTGGTCACATTTCACTCAAGTTACTCAAAATGAAGTGTTGTTTTTCACACTCAGGGAATACCTCTATCAAGGCAAATACCTAAAATAAAACACATTTTGTAATTTTAGCAATGTTGATATAAAATCTAATGCAGTTTATCATTGTTCATGAATGTGCTCAAATGAAACTTGTTTCAA
The DNA here is from genome assembly GCA_029721435.1 of Gymnothorax reevesii. NCBI lineage: Eukaryota > Metazoa > Chordata > Actinopteri > Anguilliformes > Muraenidae > Gymnothorax > Gymnothorax reevesii. The sequence goes on from CM056588.1 coordinate 25,173,608, forward strand.
ATTTGAATTCATAATATAAAATCCCTAATATGGCAGAAAGAAATAAACTCTGTTTACCTGCCAGTGAGTTATTCAGATCAGACCCAGGCCAGGAGGGAAATGAGTGGAAGCAGCCATGACTGACTGTCAGTTTAAGGAGATGTTTTCTACCTCAATTATTTCCAGTTCTGCAGTCACCACTGCTCTCATAATGGTCTGTACTGAGTCAGTGTATATATGCACAGTAATGCTGCATTTGTTTGTTTTTCAGAGCTACAAGAGCATCAGGGAAAGGTATGTAGACTCTCAGCTCATTTCATCTCTTGTGTTAAAGTCTCTTCAGTTGCTGAGCCTGACTGACTCCTGCTTGTCATTACAGAGCCCAGGGCTCACTGCAGGACCCAGAGCTGCTCTCAGGGGCTCTGATAGATGTGGCCAAACACCTGGGTAACCTGAAGTTCAGAGTCTGGGAGAAGATGCTGGAGACGGTGCAGTACAGTGAGTATCTGGGGCTGATGCTCCAGTCATCTTTATCTTTACAAACATTTAATGAAACCTGCATGAGACTGAAGAAATAAGCTGTAATTATTGAAATGGTGTTAAACACAAACAGTACAGAGACTCTGTTTGCTTTTAGAACAGGACGATCCTGTGGGCAGCACTGCACTGCTCTCAATTCAATATTAGAAAACAGTCAAAAACAGAATTAACGTTTAATTCATAACCAATGTTTTCATGTGGTTTTGTGATTGTGTTAAGAATGCATGAGAATTTCTGTGGTTTAACTGATTTATTTATATCAATGATACATCAAAGTTTTAAATTCAAATCACTACAGCCACAATATGTATATTTATATTAGCATGTATATTTATAATTTCCTGTGTCTGGGACCAAATCTATGGAGTTACATTAGGGTCAAAAGTTTTGTACTTGAAAAAATAAAATTTGAAACTGAAAATTCAGGTGTTGATCTTGAATTTTGAAAAATATAACAATGTATGGAAAATAAAAATAAGTGTATGAATCGTTTTTTCAGGATAAATATAATTTTGATTCACTTTGGTGATTCTATTGAATGAATTATTTTCACTTTTCACTTCAATTAAGCTGCTTGCCGATTATGTTCAAAGTCAATACAATGTGTCATGCAATTTATTGTGTCCAATCTGGTCATATTTTGTGGGCGTGAATGAACGTGCGAGTCAAGCAGTACTTTCATAGGTACTTTAAAGCCGCTTGCATACTGAACATGAAATTAATTTTTTGCACGACAGATTATATTGATTTTGATCGTAATCTGTTGTGGAAAAATACGTTTCGTGTCCAGTGTGCAAGCTGCTTAATTCACTGAAAACCTGTGCAGGAGTGGCCCGCTTTGACTATTTTTTCTTGCGGGCACTAGGGCAGTTTTTGCGGGAATCTCACAATTGCGCTGCTTGGCAGAAGCCCTAGCTAAACGTAGCTAGTTCACATGTCTTGCCGGTGTGTTGGATTTATGGGCTCCAGCAGGTTGACCCGACCGGCCGGAAGCCATCTTTGCAAGCCAAACGGACACTACGCTGCGTTCACAGTGCTATGTGGAAATCGGACATATCAGCACTTAAAATGTGGCTGTTGAACTGCAAAATCTGGCATAATCGATCGCTCTTATACCGCAATTGGTGCTCAGGTGCTCAGTACTGTCTAAAACAGATTTTTAAATGGAAGTTTATCACTGGCATCAATTCTTGCCCTGTCAATCACATGAATTTGGAGTATTTAAGTGTTGAGTTAGATTTGTTTTAGTTCCTACGTCCCCTGAAAGTACTGTCACTGGGGAAGGTTCCAAGCCTTTTTGTTCAGCTGTCACTCATGGTTCCACGCCCAGCTCAGTTGATGCCACGCCCCCCACGCCACATCAGGGTCAAAAGTATGAAACTCAAAAAACAGATTTGAAACTGGAAAAAAAAGGTTTGAAACTGAACAAATAAGATCTGAATCTGAAAAGATAAAACATGCAACTGAAAAAAATAAGACCTTAAATGTCAAAATATATATGGAAGTGAAAAGTGAAAATAAATAATTTATTCAAAAGAATTACCAAAGTGAATCAAAATGATACTTAACCTGAAAAAACGTTTCATTCACTTATTTTCATTTTGAATACATTGTTATATTTTTCAAAATTCAAGATCAACACATGAATTTTCAGTTTAAATTTTTATTTTTTCCAAGTACAAAACTTTTCACCCTAATGTAACTCCATACAAATCTAAAATGAGTATTTGAAACATCTCTCTCCCTCCAGCCCTTTAAATATCTCTATTCTTGATATTTCAGCTCCTGTGATGCTGGACCCCAATACTGCACTTGCTGACCTCTCTCTCTCTGATGATCTGACCACTGTGAGAAACACCATTGCATTCCTTGGTCATTTTGAACCAGAATTAAAGAGAACAATTATAAAAAAAAAGATTTCTACGGTAATCACAGGCAAAACCGAATAAAAGTTTCCCCAAAAAACATAATTCTGCATCCCACTGCTTGGAGGATTTTGAAGGTTTTTTTTTTTTTTTGAGTTGCTCTCTTTAATTCTCCTTCAAAATAACCAAGTCATAATTGAGATCGGGGCATACAATTGTGAGATCTCCTCTGTTTATCCCACTTTTAAGCTTATCTCTTGCTCTTAAGGGACCTTTAGGAGAAGTAACTCAGAAACAAATGATAACAGAATGATACAAATATAAGAAGCTCAAATTCATCTCAAGAGACGAGATTGAGCTACACATTTTTCCTACAGGAAGATGTTTAATGTTCAAACTGAGAAATTTTTTTTTTTTTTTGCAAATAATCATTAACTTAGAATTGAAAGGCAGCAACACATTGCAAAAAAGTTGGCACAGGGGCCTTTTTACCACTGTGTTACATCGCCTTTCCTTTTAACGACACTCAGTAAACGTTTGGGAACTGAGGAGACCAATTTTTGAAGCATTTCAGGGGGAACTCTTTCCCATTCTTGCTTGATGTACAGCTTAAGTTGTTCAACAGTCCGGGGTCTCCGTTGTCGTATTTTACGCTTCATAATGCGCCACACATTTTCAATGGGAGACAGGTTTGGACTACAGGGAGGCCAGTCAGTCTAGTACCCGCACTCTTTTACTATGGAGCCATGCTGTTGTAACACGTGCAGAATGTGGCTTGGCATTGTCTCGCTGAAATAAGCAGGGGCGTCCATGAAAAAGACATTGCTTGGATGGCAACATATGTTGCTCCAATACCTGTATGTACCTTTCAGCATTAATGGTGCCTTCACATATGTGTAAGTAGCCCATGCCTTGGGCACTAATACACCCCCATACCATCACAGATGCTGGCTTTTGAACTTTGCGCCTATAACAGTCCGGATGGTTCTTTTCCTCTTTGTTCCGGAGGACACGACGTCCACAGTTTCCAAAAACAATTTGAAATGTGGACTCGTCAGACCACAGAACACTTTTCCACTTTGCATCAGTCCATCTTACATGAGCTTGGGCCCAGCGAAGCCGGCGGCGTTTCTGGGTGCTGTTGATAAATGGCTTTCGCTTTGCGTTGTAGAGTTTTAACTTGCACTTGCAGATGTAGCGACGAACTGTAGTTACTGACAGTGGTTTTCTTAAGTGTTCCTGAGCCCATGTGGTGATGTCCTTTACACACTGATGTCGGTTTTTGATGCACCGCATGAGGGATCGAAGGTCACGGGCATTCAGTGTTGGTTTTCGGCCTTGTCGCTTACGTGCAGTGATTTCTCCAGATTCTCTGAACCTTTTGACGATATTACGGACTGTAGATGATGAAATCCCTAAATATATTGCAATAGGTCGTTGAGGAATGTTGTTTTTAAACTGTTTGACAATCAGCTCACGCATTTGTTCACTAAGTGGTGACCCTCGCCCCATCCTTGTTTGTGAATGACTGAGCATTTCAGGGAAGCTGCTTTCATACCCAATCATGGCACCCACCTGTTGCCAATTAGCCCGTTCACCTCTGGGATGTTCCAAGTAAGTGTTTGATGAGCATTCCCCAACTCTCTCAGTCTTTTTTGCCACTTGTGCCAGCTTTTTTGAAACATGTTGCAGGCATCAAATTCCAAATGAGCTAATATTTGCAAAAAATTACAAAGTTTACCTGTTCGAACATTAAGTAACTTGTCTTTGCAGTGTATTCAATTGAATATAGGTTGTGAAGGATTTGCAAATCATTGTATTCTGTTTTTATTTTTGATTTACACAACGTGCCAACTTCACTGGTTTTGGGTTTTGTTGTACTTCCATCAGGTTTTGGAACTAGCACACAGGGTGAACTCCAATCTGAGTTGGAGGGTCTGATAATATAATGTTCTAAAATGTTCTCAACCTCTTTCTCAGCAATCTTTCTCTTTTCAGGATTGATCCGGTACGGATGCTGTTTTATTGGTTTGGCATCACCAACATCTACATCATGAGAAGCTATAGAAATTCTCTTTGGAACATCAGGAAATAGATCTTTATATTTCTTGATCAACCTCTCAAACTGATCTTTCCGTGAGGGTTCTTAGTGCTGGAGTTTTACATCAAGATTTTGCAGCACTTCAGAATTTACATGAAAGAACTTCTCGGCTATAGGAGGATCTGAAGTGACATCATGATAGGAGTGCTAGAATTGCAGCTAAGGTTTCAGCATGTTAATGTGAGACAACTGTTTTGGCTTTCTCTTTTCTGGAGTCTTTACAATGTAATTCAGATCATTGATTTTTATTATAATTTCATAAGGACCATGAAATCTAGCCTGTAATGGATTGAACTGCAAGGGAAACAACACAAGAACCTTGTCTCCTGGTTTAAACTCACGGCTTCTAGCATTATGATCATACCAAGTTTTCATTTTTCCCTGACTTGATTTCAATTTCTCTTTGGCTAGGTCACAAGCTGCGTCTTTCCTTGAACTTGCTAACATAGTCTAACAGACTGATATGCGGTTCTTTCTCTTGCCATTGTTCTCTCAACAATAGCAAAGGTCCTCTCACTTCATGGCCAAACACTAGCTCAAACTGACTGAATCCAGTAGACTCCTACACTGCCTTTCTAGCTGCAAACAACAGCAAATGAACACCTTCATCCCAGTCTTTCTCATAGTCATAACAATAAGTCCTCATCATTGTCTTGAGAGTGGAATGAAACTGCTCTAAGACACCCTGACTCTCTGGATGATAGGCACTAGAAAGAATCTGCTTCGCACCTAGTTCATACACAACCTGCTGAAAAAATCCAGAAGTGAAATTGCTACCTTGGTCTGACTGAATTTCCCTGGGAAGGCCAAACAACATGATGAACTTTATCAAAGCCTTCATGATTGCAGTTGCCTTGATGTTACGTAGAGGTATGGCTTCAGGGAATCTAGTAGCTGCACACAGCTGCACACATGATTGTCAACAAGTACTAAAGTAATGGACTAACACAATCAACAATGACCTCAGAGCAGGGCTCCCCAAATTATGGGATAGGCCGCAATGGAGCTACAGGTGGGTCTAACAAAATAAGTGACAAAATAATGGGCTGCATTCAGGACAGAAAAATAATGACATTTTTATTAGGTTTATGCACCTGCACTGGGTGACAGTATTTCAGACTAGTAAGTGGTTTTGTCCGTTTACATTTTCCAATCGCACAGCTGGCTATTTTATTTTTACTGCGAATTGAGCGACCGTGCTGCAGAAACAGGTGTATGTACTTGTCGCCGAAATTATCTTAATTCGCTGAAGAGTTCTGAAATGCCATCGCCGAGTGACGGTGTATAGACCTAATTATAATCAAATAATTTTTCGGTACTGAATGCAGCCTATTATTTTGTCACTTTTAGATCGCATGGGGGAGAGAAGCCGTGTCTTCAACTGCCACTTGATTATTCTTAAATTGGAAATCGTGTGAATGAAGGAAAACCATCTAGAATCAGCCAGGACTAATTATTTTCAATAAAAGGAGGGATATTAGCACAAGAATTGTCCGGTCTAACGACTCGCCTGTTTGTTGGCCAGCGGTGTTGACTGTTCACAACTATAACGTCTAGCCTCAGCAACTTGGCTGCTTTCATAATGTGAACGTGCAAAATTTCTCCGCCGTTGCATGCGGAGCCAGCTGTGGGAGGGTCTTAGGGGTGCAGTGGAGAGGGAGGGGGAGGGATCTGAAAGTTGCTTTTTTTTCAAATTTTTGTGCGATGATCCTTCTCTCCTCAAAGTTACCAATTGCAGCTTTAACGCCAGCCAAAACAACACATGGACCCTTCGTCCCCGGCAATTTCCGTCTTTGATCTGATGGATCTTCCATCAGGATAATGATCCTAAACACACGGCCAAATCCATCAAGAAATGGCTTGTGGACAGCAAAGTGAACGTTTTGGAGTGGCCAAGCCAGAGCTCCGACCTCAATCCTATCAGAAATCTGTGGAGGGAACTGAAGACCAAGGTCATGACAAGGAGACTCTCAAAACTTAAGGATCTGGAGAAATTCGCCTAAGAGGAGTGTGCCAAAATCCTCCTGCAGACTTGTAGAAACCTTGTGATCAAGCACAGGATGGCCCTCATTTGTCAAACTTGCGTACATCAAAAAAATGGGTGTACGCAAAATCTCCTGCAAGAATCGGCATTTATAAATCTGAATGTGAGCGAACGGTCCGCAAAAATTTCACGCTAGCTCTGACCCGGTGAACGCAAATCTTGGGCAATCTAATTTTGGTCATTTAAGTGCGTCCAAGCACAAAAATTAAGTGTGACTAGTCACTTTGATTTATTAACAAATTAAATCAAACCTGTGCTGCACTCCAGTTTTCCACCCCAACGGTGTTTACTACTGCAGCAGCAATAGTTTTCCAAACCGCAGCCTACTGGGCTCCCTTTATGCCACCCTAAAGACTTTCAAATAAAATAATTTTGTTTTTCTCCATCTATCGTCGGTCTGCTGATAAAACCTCGTATCTTCAAAATGATAAACTTTACAGGAGAAAAAAAGTTAAATTTTGCATGTAAGAATGCAGTTGAGCTGTGTTCGGGTAGGATGACAATTTTTCCTCCAAGAATGTATCCAATCAATGAAATTTTGTATTTTGCAATGTTTTTGCTATTATTGCGGACATACAAGTTTTTGTTTCTCATCAAATCATAGATACAAGGTTTATCAGCTGGCTGACGATATTTCCTCCTCAGTTAAGTTCTTTCTTCTTTGCCGTCTTTCGGGAGTCCATGTCGTAAAGTGGGCAGGACTATACCTCCCGGAGCATGAATTTATAGGGGCGTGTTATGTAAGTTACGTTGGTTTCTGCAGCCAGATTTATCAACGCCACTGCAGTTCGACACCGAAATCTGCGACGTACACACTTTTAGTAAATCAGACGTGACACCTGGCGAGCGATGATATTTACACCGAAATGTACACCAGATCCCACGCAAGTTTGATAAATGAGGGCCACTGTGTCATTTGTGCAAGAATAGATTTTATTTGTCAAAAAATATCTAAAAAAAAAAACAAAAATTGATAGGGATGTGAATAATTTTGGGCATGACTATAAAAACACTGCAGGCCAAAAGTTTGGGGCCACCCTCAGATTTTTAATGGTGCACTAAATGCGATGTGACCCCTTGGTTTTGGGGAAGGCGTTTATACAGCATGCCTTCTTTATAAGTAACATGATTTTATGTCACTAGGACGTGAACAAGGTTAACAAAAAGGCACTGGAACTGGATTATAAAACACTGTGGTCAGTGATCAATCAGTCAAGACGGCTTTAAAATGTGGTCTGAGGTCTGGAATTCACCCAAAACCTATTGGCTTCCTTTATTTTCTGCACTGCAGTCATTTCATGAGCAAAAAATAAGGAAAGAACAGTTGAAGTGTGATTTTTTTTTTTTTTAAGTCTGAGGGTGCCCCCAAACTTTTGGCCTGTAGTGTACATATACAAGCCCCGATTTCAATGAAGTTGGGACATTGAATGAAACGTGAATAACACTGTAAAACAAAAAGTTCTAAACCCCTTTTTGTAATACTTTTTAAGCCAGGCATTTAGCTTTCACACACTCGAGTTGAGATTATAAACATTTCACTTGTTCCACAGTTTTACAGTGAAGAACAGAATACAATGATTTGCAGATCCTTTTTGACCTATATTCAATTGAGTACAGTACAAAGAGAAGATATTTACCGTAATTATCAAATTGATAAACTTAATTTTTTGGGGGGAAATATTCACCAGTTTTGAATTTGATGCCTGCAACACATTCCAAAAAAGCTGGGACAAGGGCAACAAAAGACTGGGAAAGTTGAGGAGTGCTCAAAAAACACCAGTTTGGAAACCTCCACAGGTGAACAGGTGAGTGCCATGATTAGGTGTAAAAGGAGCATCTGCGAAAGGCTCAGTCATTCACAAACAAGGATGGGGCGAGATTCACCGCTTTGTGAACAACTATGTGAGCAAGTAGTCCAACAGTTAAAGAACAACTTTTCACAATGTGCAATTGCGAGGAATTTAGGGATTTAATCATCTACAGTCCATAATATCATCAAAAGACTCAGAGAATCCAGAGAAATCTCCACACATAAGCGACAAGGCTGAAAACCAACATTGAATGCCTGTGACCGTCGGTCCCTCAGGCACTGTATTGAAAACTGTTGGGAAACAGGATTTTTTGGGAGTTGGCAATATGAGGTGAGCCGGACGGGTTGATCAATGGGTAATGAATGGGTATTAGGATATAAAGAGAAGCCGTCAGGTCCGGCAGGACATATCGCCTATTTGCGACTTCCAGCTGAGATCTCCATTTGTCTTCAGTTCTGACAGGACAATAGGCACAAACACCTTTTAGTTGGAGGTTCCCTATGCCCACATATGGAGCTCCCTTCCAGGGGTTGGGAATCTATTGAACCAATTAAGTTGGGTGGTTCAGGAGAGGCCCAATTGTAGAGTATTGCTTTTTATCAATGTGTAAACCCTGGAACCAATCAGCAACAACCTCTGATAACATTAAAGAAATCATATGCAAATATCTGTACTTTTAACATGTATAAAGTTTCTGACAAGGAATTTTGAACTTTGCATCACCCTGTTGTTCTCACGGCCGGCTGTGTAATAAACTTTTTCCTGCTTTTGCCACAAACATCGGAGTCTGCTGCTTCATCGAGACAACGTTCTTGGTTTTTTATTAATTTACCTACAAAACCAATATCATTCTGTAAAGGATATTACCATGAGGGCTCAGGAACACTTCAGAAAACCATTGTCAGTTAGCATAGTTCGTCGCTACGTCTACAAGTACAAGTACAAGTACAAAGCAAAAGCCATATATCAACAACACCCAGAAACGCTCTGATGGACTGATGCAAAGTGGAAAAGTGTTTTGTGATCTGATGAGTCCACATTTCAAATTGTTTTCGGAAATCATGGACGTCATGTCCTCCGGGCTAAAGAGGGAGAGGGCCATCCAGATTGTTATCAGGGCTAAGTTCAAAAGCCAGCATCTGTGATGGTATGGGTATGTGTTAGTGCCCATAGCGTGGGCAACTTGAACATCTGTGATAAGGTGCATAAAGCTTTTGGAGCAACATATGCTGCCATCCAAGCAACATCTTTTTCAGGGACGTTCCTGCTTCTTTCAGCAAGACAATGCCAAGCCACATTCTGCAGGTGTTACAATAACGTGGCTTTGCAGTAAAAGAGCACAGGTAATAGACTGGCCTGCCTGCAGTACAGACCTGTCTCCCATTGAAAATGTGTGGTGCATTGTGAAGCACAAAATACGACAACGGAGAGCCCGGACTGTTGAGCAACTGCAGTCGTCCATTAAGCAAGAATGGGAAATAATTCCACCGACAAAGCTTCTACAATTAGTGTCCTCAGTTCCCAAACGTTTATTGAATGTTGTTAAAAGGAAAGGTGATGTAACACTGTGGCAAACATGCCCGTCCCAGCTTTTTCGGAATGTGTTGCAGGCGTCAAATTCAAAATGAGTGAATAATTCCAAAAAAGCAATGTTTATTAGTTTTAACATGAAATGTCTTGTCTTTGTAATGTACTCAATTGAATTTGGGACAAAAAAGATTTGCAAATCATTGCATTCAGTTTTTATTCACATTTTACACAACATCCCAACTTCATTGGAATTGGCTTTGTATATATGAGACAGAATGGTGCTGCAAATCATCACAGCTCTGGTAAGGCAGACACATGGCAAAATACGAGAGGCGAGTAGCCAAACCCAATCGGTAATGCCAAAAACGAGTAAAAGAAGTGCACCCCTCAGGACAAAGAGATCCAGAATCTCGTCGGAATCATGATGTTAGTGCTTCAAGGGTTAAAATAGCTAAATGTTTTATCACAAGTGTCTGCCACTGACATGGCAATATCCCCCGTCGCCTCGATTTTATGTGTCCGTACGGACGGACGGAGCCCATAATTGAGTACTTAAATAATGGTACCCAGCATTGTTCTTGCGCATCTACCTTCTTTTAGATTTTCACTTAGGCACTAACAAGGCTCATCTCTTTCAATAGCTTTAATTCGTCACAGACTATGAACTGCAAGCCAGTTCGGCAGGTCAGTTCTTGTTTTGAAGCACAAAGGGCGTGTTCTGTCAGAGATTCAGTTAAAGTGAAAGTGAAAGTATCAGACTGAGAAACTGAGTCCGTGAAATGGCTGCTAAAGCTTTGATTCCCGAGGACGAGATCAGCTGTTCTGTGTGTTTTGATATTTTTAAAGAGCCTGTAGTTCTGAAATGTAGTCACAGCTTCTGCAGAGAGTGTCTGAAGCAGTACTGGGAAGAGAAGAGCTCTCGAGAGTGTCCCATCTGCAGGAGAAAGGTCTCTTTCGAGGAGCCTCCTGTAAACCTGGCTTTAAAAAACATTGTGGAGTTTTACTTAAAACAGCAGACTGAGAGAAGAACTGCAGAAAAGAGTGAGGCTCTCTGCAGTCTTCATGGGGAGAAACTTGTGTTATTCTGTGAACAGGATAAAGATCTTCTCTGTCTCATCTGTCAGACTTCAAAAAAACACAGAAACCACCCGGTGTGTCCAGTAGAAGAGGCCGCACAGGATCTGAAGGTATTCTGTTAAACAACAGATTCTCCTGCCAGGGTCAAATCTGTATTAAAGAACTGTGTCACAAATTTAGGTCTGACAAAGTTTGCTTTGGTATGAGGTGTAAATACATTCAGGGAGTAAGGCAGTGTAACATGTAGTAATGATATCAAAGAACCAGGAAGTAAAGAAATGCACGATGAGTGAACAATCATGCAGTCAATGGAGAGAGGAGCTGTGCTGTTGATGGTCTTTATGAATGGATGTATTTGAATAAAAGACAACATTTGTTTTTCTACTAAATTGTTTCTGGTATTTGAATACTACAATGGAAAAATGATCAGTCACATTATCACGTTGTGGAGAAATGATTAACTAAAAATTCAAAACGATCTTAGAAACATAGAACTGAAAACTATGCAAGAAAATATAAAAAATATGAAATATAATAATTATATATAATATTATTATATATTATCAGAAACATGATAATTAAATATATTTTAAAAAACTCAAAATTGAACTGTGATCGTTTTTCCTTTGAGATCTTCATTTGCAAGTAACTTTTGTAAAACAAATATAAAATGCAATATGTTTCTATTGAATATTATAAGGCAGACACTGTTAAAAGTAAAAATTGCAAGAGAAAAATAATATGTAAATGTTATAATTGCCATAGCAATTGGCTGTAAATTATACTAGACAAGCAAGTAAAATAGGTGTTTAACAGTCCAATGTCTTGAAAATCTTGACTGTTTTCATTCTGAAGTAATTAATTATGGCATGCAGTGTTATGATGTGGTATGAGTGCCCTACTGTCCGTAAGTATGTGGACAGTGATGATTAAACACCACCACTTTCCACTAAAAGGGGTCCTAATATATTAATTGATATAATATTAATATATTAAACAAAACACCGAAAACAACAATTTTTTTTTTACTAAAATTCAAAGGTGTATACATATATACATTAATATATATTCATTTTTTGACACTTGCATAGCCTGAATGTAAGTGTTAAGGCTTATTCCATGATTATTGATGCCAAAAAAATCTTAAAAACTGGTTTGAAGCGTCATTATTCTGCGGAACTATCTCTTATGGTCAGTTTTTCCAGTATATAAGGTGACATGAACTTTATGCAGCGTCAAAATGTTAAACATGAAGGCACGACGGAAAGAGCTGTTTGAGATTGTTTATAGTCGTATTCTGGCCTTACATGATGCTGAAGACGTTACATGCTGACATGGCACTGTAAGAAACACCATCAAGCATTTCAAAGAGGCTGGTTCACTGAAAACTAATGGCAATAGAGGTGCAAAATGGAAGTTCAGTGCCTCTTATGTTCGTTATCTGCGTATGAAATGTAAAAAAAAATAAAAAACAGCACGATTGACAGCACGACAACTCTGGGATAATATAAATAGCACCAGAAGTGAACATATGAAAGTATCAAAATCTTATATTTCCAGTTCTCCTGTGTGAAAATGGTCTGATTGGTTGTGTTGCTGCCAAGGGCTGGCACCATCAATGAAGGTTTGAGTTTGCCAAAAAATTCAGTGATTGGACATCAATGGACGGGGAACAAGTCCTTTAGACCGATGAATCAAAATATTCTCATCCCAACACAGAATTTATGTGCACCGTAAAGTTGGAGAACATTTGAAAAAATGACTGTTGAACCCCTTCAGTAAAATATGGAGGTGGTAATATTGTGGTATGGGGTTCAGTCAGCTCGAAAGGAGCCGGCATTCTCATAAAAACTGACGGAATCATGGATTTTAAGAAAGTATCGCAGCATCTTTGTGCGGCACACTTGGCCATCAGGAGAGACACTGATTGGTCGCGGATTTTATTTTCAATAAGATAATGACCCTAAACACACTTCTAATTTGTGCAAGAATCATCTCAGTTGGAAAAAACATCTGGTGACTTTAAAAATATGACTTGGCCTGCTCATAGTCCAGACTTTAATCTGATTGAGCAAATCTGCCGTAACATCAAAAAATCTCTTGTGGAATGAATTTCAAATTTTATGGAATGATTTGGTGAGTGAGGAAATTAAATATATGCGATGTGATGTGAATATAGGCCACTAGCTGGCAGTATTTACTTTTTTTTTTTTTGTTAAGCCCAGATTGGAGCTATGTTTGGACATGTTCTGGGCATGTCTGGGGCAAGTCCCAGAAAATAAAAAAAAAAGAAGTCTAAATGTGGGTGGGGTCTGCAAAAGAGTATATAAGGAGTAGAATTGAGACAGTAAAGTAGTAGGAGAAATTGCAAGGAGAAGGATACATGTGACCAGACCTGTCATTCTGTTTAAGACCTGTGAAGCTTATAGTGGATTTTTGCCTGTGTTAGAGCTTTTTCCTCACCCAGGACATCACCAAGGGACCCAACCAAAAAGGGACTGTAAATATTTCTGTTTTTGTTGTAAATCAATCTTGGTTTGTAGATTAGTTTAGTTGTTATTGTCTGTGTTAATTAAATGTGTTTAAGTTTTAAAACTGTGTCTGTCATCCCTTGCTGTTGCTGTTGTAAATGTAATAACAAAAGGGGGCCATAACAGCGAACACTATGCCTGAAAGATTAAATGCTGTAATCAAGGCAAAGGCAAATTGGGGGCTTCTCCGGGATAGAACATTGTGTGAGTCATTTATTGAAAATCTAACATTTCAAATTGTAAAATTGTTTTTGTGAATTTTCCTAGATATATATTGACAACGGCAATGGATGATTTCTTGGCATCACCAACCGTAGGGGTTTTGAAGTCTTTTAAAAAGACAGAACTGTTGGAAATATGCAGACATTTGGAGCTGACAGAGGTAAAACCAGCCATGGGAAAAGCAAGACTGGCTAGAGAGATAGTTGAATATTATATTGATGAAAATGTGTTTGCACCAGGAGATCTGGAACAGTTTCCAGTGGAAAATCCAAATATAGAAATGGAACTTAAATAAAAAATGCTCGAGATTGAAAGGGAGGAAAAAGAAAAACAGAGAATTTGAGAGGGAAGAAAGAGAGAAAGAAAGGGAAGAAAAAGAAAAACAAAGACAGTTTGAGTTAGAAAAATTAGCATGAGAAGAAAAAAGAGAATTTGAGAGAGAGAAAGAGGAAAGAGCAGAAAGAGAGAGACAGAGACAAAGTGATTTTGAATTAGAGAAATTCAATAGAGAAGAAAGACTCAAAATGGAGCAACTAAAAATTAAAATTGAAACTAAAAATAAATTTTGTGCCAGTTAGGAGGTAAAACTGGTGCCTCCATTTTCAGAAAAGAACGTAGACAACTATTTCCAGTGTTTTGAAAAGGTAGCAAAGAGTTGCCAGTGGCCAAAGGAACACTGGCCTCTGATGTTGCAAACTGTCCTCAAGGGTAAAGCTCAACAAGCCTATTCGGCTTAGTCTGCAGATGATTCCTCTGATTATGAGGTTGTCAAAAAGGTTATTTTGAGAGCTTATGAGTTGGTTCCAGGGGCTTACCGACAGAAATTCAGAGGTCTGAAGAAATCTGAAAATCAGACTTATGTTGAATTTGCTAATGAGAATGTTTGCTTTGAGCGCTGGTGTACTTTGATGGAGGTCAAGGATGATTTCAACTCACTAAAAGAGATGGTGTTAGTTGAAGAATTCAAGAACTGTGTTAAGGATGATATTAAGACCTACCTTAATGAGAAGCAAGCACTGAATTTGCAGGCAGCTGCCAAATTTGCAGATCAATGTTCTCAGACATAAGTCCAGTCTAGCAGTAACAATAGATGGTTCCAATTTCAGAAAAAAGGAAACGGTGATACCTAAGATTCCTCACCCAAAGACAAATCTGGTGATGGTGCTCAGAAATCCAGTAACAGGTCTGATCAAAGTGTAAAAGGTGACAGTGACAAAAGTGGTCTAGTTTGCAGTTATTGCAAGAAATCTGGTCATGTTACGACTAACTGTTGGTTCCTTAAAGCTAAGAAAGAAAAAGAAAAGGATACCAAACCAAATGCCTTTGTGAAAACAAGGTTAGAAACCCCTGTAGTAGATAACCAATCTGCTAAATTGCCCGCTTCTTGTGGGGATAAAAAGCCTGATACTGCTGACTTCGTGAGGGAGGAATTTCTTCCATTTGTGTCAGAGGGATTTGTGGCTCTGAATGAGCATACTACTCCTGTCCCCATATATATCCTAAGGGATACCGGAGCTTCTCAGTCACTTTTGTTGATGGACTCCTTGGAGTTACGTGATGAGACCGCTTCAGGGGATTTCATACTTGTACAAGGTATTGAAGGGAGGACTGTATCTGTACCCCTGCGCTCAATATTCTTGAAGTCAGATTTAGTTACAGGACAGGTAAAGGTGGGACTTATGTCAAATCTACCTATAAAGGGTGTTTCTCTGTTGCTAGGCAATAACCTGGCTGGGGGCAATGTAGTTCCCCCTGTTCATCTTACTTCACAGCCGAGCACTGAAGATGGCGATGAAGACCCATCTCTGTATCCTTCTTGCGCAGTGACTCGTGCTATGGCCAAGAAGCCTAAAGAAGATGTTGTGGTGCCGCCCAGCACATTGAATAGTCAGGACTCAGGTGGTTTGCCTCATGACTCTGATTGGCCTACTATGGTTTCTCCGTTTGAGGACTTATCAGATACTTTTATCAGTTCTCTATTCAGCCAGCCGGATGGGTTTGGTGATTCTGATGTGTCTGGAGACTTTTCTCTGTCCAGAAAGCGGTTGATTGAGGAGCAAACTAATGATCCTGAAATTTGTGCACGAAGGAGGAGAGCCCTTCCTGATAAAGAAATAGACGCAGTTCCAGTTGGGTATTATCTCAAGGATGGTGTGTTGATACGGAAGTGGTGCCCTCCTGATATCCCTGCTAATGCAGATTGGGCAGTGGTCAGGCAAATTGTTGTTCCGAAGGTCTACAGGAATGAGATCTTAACAATGGCTCATAGTTTACCTGTAGCAGGTCATCTTGGTGTTAATAAGACTGTTGATAAGATCATGAAACACTTCTTCTGGCCTGGGCTTCGGAAAGATGTTTCCGACTTTTGCAAAACCTGTCACACACGTCAGGTAGTTGGAAAACACCAGTTAGACCCACCTGTAGCTCCATTGCAGCCTATCCCAGCATTTGGGGAGCCCTTCTCTAAGGTCATTGTTGATTGTGTTGGTCCATTACCCAAGACTAGATCTGGAAATCAGTACTTGTTGACAATCATGTGTTCATCTACCAGATTCCCTGAAGCCATACCTTTACGTAACATCAAGGTAACTGCAATCTCGAAGGCTTTGATAAAGTTCTTCACGTTGTTTAGCCTTCCCAGGGAAATTCAGTCAGATCAAGGTAGCAGTTTCACTTCCGGATTGTTTTAGCAGGTTGTGTATGAACTAGGTGCGAAGCAGATTCTTTCCAGTGCCTATCATACAGAGAGTCAGGGTGCCTAGGAGCGGTTTAATTCCACTCTCAAGACGATGAGGACTTATTGTTATGACCAAGAGAAAAACTGGGATGAAGGTGTTCATTTGCTGTTGTTTGCAGCTAGAGAAGCAGTGCAGAAGTCTACTGGATTCAGTCTGTTTGAGCTAGTGTTTGGCCATGAAGTGAGAAGACCTTTGCTATTGTTGAGTGAACAATGGCAAGAGAAAGAACCGCTGTTACGTCCACAGCTCTTAAAGGGGTTAAAAGGAGGTAACATAAAACCAGATGTTAAGGTTTTACAGAGGTTTTTAATAAAATAAAAAGGATTTATACATACATATGCATAACCGTTCCAAAATCGTCGACACTGAATAAAGCCACACCGAACTATTCGCAAAGTACAGTTTAGATCTGAATATACGGGAATAATACAATCGGGAACAGTTTCTAAGTTTTATAGGGCCGAGTCAGACACGAACAACATATCCAAAAACAGGAATTTCTAAGTTTTAGCAAGCCGAGTCAGACAAGAACAACATATTCAAAAACAGGAATTTCTAAGTTTCAGCAAGCCGAGTCAGACAAGAACAACATATTCAAAAACAGGAGTTTCTAAGTTTTAGCAAGCCGAGCCAGACGAAGTTTGGGCGACAGTCCACTTCAGGAAACAGCTGCCCCCGAATGACGCTCTCTCCAGCCTTTTAAAGGAGTTGCCATTTTCTTGTCGGTTGCTGATTGGAAGACAACCGAACACTCCCATAAGCAGTCGCCCCAATCCTCCACCTCCACCTGGCAATCTAAGGGGAGACGGTCACAGGCACGCACGCACGCATTCACCCACGCAGACACACTCAAACACTCACTCGGCATCAGCCGTAACAACCGCTTATCAGTGTGTTAGACTATGTTAGCAAGTTCAAAGAAAGACTGCGTGCAGCTTGTGACCTAGCCAAAGAGAACATGAAATCAAGTCAGGGAAAAATGAAAACTTGGTATGATCATAAGGCTAGAAGCCGTGAGTTTAAACCAGGAGATAAGGTTCTCGTGTTGTTTCCCTTGCAGTCCAATCCATTGCTGGCTAGATTTCATGGTCCTTATGAAATTCTGACAAAACTCAATGATCTCAATTACATTGTGAAGACTCCAGATAGGAGAAAACCAAAACAATTGTATCTCATTAACATGCTGAAGCTTTATCATGACAGAAATGCTAGGGTTGCAGCTGTCACTTCAGATTCTCCTATGGTCGAAACGTGTGAAGATGAGGGGGAGTTTCAAGATGATGAACCTAGAATTAAAGCTGAAGTTCTTTCATGTAAATTGTCAAATTCTGAGGTGTTGCAAAATCTCGATGTAAAACTCCAGCACTTAGAACCCTCACAGAGAGATCAGTTTGAGAGGTTGATCAAGAAGTATGAGGATCTGTTTCCTGATGTTCCAAAGAGAGTTTCTATAGCTTCTCATGATGTAGATGTTGGTGATGCCAAACCAATAAAACAGCATCCGTACCGGATTAATCCTGAAAAGAGAAAGATTGCTGAGAAAGAGGTTGAGTACATGTTAGAACATGATATTATCAAACCCTCCAACTCAGATTGGAGTTCACCCTGTGTGCTAGCTCCAAAACCTGATGGAAGTACTAGATTCTGTACAGATTATCGCAAAGTCAATGCTGTAACTAGAACTGATGTGTTTCCAATACCTAGGATTGATGATTGTATCGATAGAGTAGGGCAAGCAAAGTTTCTGACCAAGATTGATTTACTGAAGGGTTATTGGTGTGTGCCTTTAACTGAGAGGGCCAAGATCATCTCTGCTTTTGCCACACCATCTGGGTTGTACCAGTATGAAGTCCTACCCTTTGGCATGAAAAATGCCCCAGCCATATTCCAAAGGATGATACAGTCTACAATTGCCGGATTGCCACACACGGGTGCGTACATCGACGACCTGATCACATGGAGTGACTCCTGGGAAGAACATCTAAAAGATGTAGAGACGTTGTTCCAGCGCCTGACCCAGGCTAACCTGACTGTTAACCTGAACAAGAGTGACTTTGGTTGTGCTACTGTCACCTATCTTGGCTACGTCATAGGCCAGGGTAAGGTGGCACCCATAAATGCTAAAGTCCAAGCCATCGTGGACTTTCCAGTTCCTCACAACAAAAGGGCTTTGTGCCGCTTCCTTGGAATGATCGGGTACTGCCGCAAGTTCTGCGGGAACTTTGCTGAGATTGCTCTCAGTCTAACTAACCAACTGAAGAAAGGCGTAAAGTTCACTTGGGATGATGCATGCCAGAGAGCCTTCGATCGCCTGAAGTCTCTGCTGTGTCACTTCCCCCTGCTCAAATCTCCTGACTTCAACAAACCGTTCTCCATCGCGGTCGATGCTAGCGACCAAGCTTGTGGATCTGTGCTCCTACAGAGAAGTGACTCTGATGACATTGAGCATCCCGTGGCATACTTCTCCAGGAAGTTCAATCGCCACCAAAGGAACTATTCCACAATAGAGAAGGAGCTGTTGGCTCTGGTTCTTTCTTTACAACACTTTGATGTTTATGTTTGTACAGGGCAAAAGCCAATGGTTGTGTACACAGACCACAATCCGTTAATGTTTTTGTGTAAGATGAAAAACAAGAATCGGAGATTGTTGAATTGGAGTTTGATTTTACAGGAGTTTGACTTGGAAATTAAGCATGTGAAGGGTACAGACAATGTAATTGCTGATTGCTTATCCCGTGTTTGAATATGTATATATATGTCACGTGTTTATTTGAATATTGTATGATATGTATATATAGACAAGTATCCACTTAACCATTTTGTATTGAAAAGAGAAATTTTGCCTTTATGAGTCAAAATTTTTCCCTTTTGGAATGAAGGTGTAATGTGAATATTATTTACCTTTTTAGTATAGTATTTACCTTTTTTTTTTATTCAGCTCAGACTGGAGTTATGTTTAGACATGTCCTGGGCATGTCTGGGGAAAGTCCCCGAAAATAAAAAAAAAGAGATCTAAATGTGGGTGGGGTCTGCAAAAGAGTATATAAGGAAAAGAATTGAGACAGTAGTAGTAGGAGAAATTGCAAGAAGAAGGATATGTGTGACCAGACCTGTCATTTCTGTTCAAGACCTGTGAAGTTTCTTTTGTGGATTTTTGCCTGTGTTTGAGCCTTTTTTTCCTCACCCAGCACATCACCAGGAAACCCACCAAAGGGACTGTAAATATTTCTGTTTTTTTTTATTCAATCTTGGTCATTTAGTTGTAGGTTATTGTTAGTTATTGTCTTTGTTCATTAAATGTGTTTAAGTTTTAAAAACTGTGTGTCATCCCTTGCTTTTGCTGTTGTTTTAAATGCAATAACAAATTAGGGCCATAACAAAGTCTCTTCAGTTGCTGAGCCTGACTGACTCCTGCTTGTCATTACAGAGCCCAGTGCTCACTGCAGGACCCAGAGCTGCTCTCAGGGGCTCTGATAGATGTGGCCAAACACCTGGGTAACCTGTAGTTCAGAGTCTGGGAGAAGATGCTGGAGACGGTGCAGTGCAGTGAGTATCTGGGGCTGATGCTCCAGTCATCTTTATCTTTACAAACATTTAATGAAAGCATGAAACTGAAGAAATAAGCTGGAATGATTTACCTCCACCAAGGAGGTGTATGTTTTTTGCCCCTCGTTTATCTGTTTGTCTGTCTGTTTAGCAAGATATCTCGAAAGCAGCTGCATAGATTTTAACCAAACTTTGCAGGATCATAGAGTAGCACAAGAAGAACAAGTGATAAAATTTTGGCATATTTAGGCCAAAGTACAGCTGAGATATAGGCCAAAGTTCAAATCCAGCTATGCCGGCAGAGATTTAAAGTCTTTCCAATCGGCCAGATTTCCAATTGGCGTGCTTTTGGGTTTTGCTGCCACCTGGTGGTGGAATGCAACAACACCCTACTTCAGCTGACGAAAATAACAAATGCACAGAGTTGCCTTGGTGTGGCGGAGGTGCCGCGCTCTCTGAGTGCTCTTGTTGAAATGTTGTTAAAAATAAACAGTACAGAGACTCATTTTGAAGAATGCTTGAATTTCTGTGGTTTAACTGATTTATTTATTTCAATGAAACATAAGGGTTTTAAGTTCAAATCACTATAGCCACAGTCAAGTAGCATGTATATTTTTCTGTTTGGGACCAACTCCTCAATGAGTAATTGAAACATCTCTCTCCCTCCAGCCCTTTAAATATCTCTCTTCCTGATATTTCAGCTCCTGTGACGCTGGACCCCAATACTGCATGTGCTGCTCTCTCTCTCTCTGATGATCTGACCACTGTGAGATACCCAGGAATACAGCATAAAATTCCTGACAAACCAGAGAGGTTTAGCACCTGTGTGGATGTGCTGGGATCAGAGGGGTTTACCTCAGGGAAACACAGCTGGGAGGTGAAGGTTGGGAATAAACTGCAGTGGGATGTAGGAGTGATGAAAGAGTCCAGCGACAGGAAGGGAGATATAACATGCAGCCCAAAGAGAGGATTCTGGGTCTTAAAGCTGAGGAAGGGTGAGGGTTACAGAGCAGCAGGAGTTACTGCCCTCAAACTGGAGAGGAAACCCCAGAGCATCAGGGTGCAGCTGGACTATGACAGGGGGGAAGTGTCCTTCTTCAACTCCAGTGCCAAGTCACTCATTTACACTTTTAAAGACACATTTTCTGAGAGAGTGTTCCCACTCTTTTCTCCCTGTCTGAAAGAAGATGGTAATGAAGGACCCCTGCAGATATGCCCAGTGAAAGTTTCAGTAACAGTGATGTCACTCCAGTGAAGGTGTGTGTGTATATGTGTGTGTTTGTGAAAACCACACTGGAGATGTTTTCTGAGATTTTCTTTGTGTGAGGTACCCTTCAGGAACCACTCGCGAGAGACAGAAATCCAAAAAACGTATGCCTTTATTGCCACTCGCGAGAGACAGAAATCCAAAAAACGTATGCCTTTATTGGAGTCCGAGTCAAAGCCAAAAAACACAGGAATTGCCAAGCCACAATCAGAAATCCAAAAACAGTGTCGACTAGACAGGCAGGGGTCAGAACCAGTAAGACAGATAAGCAGAGGAAACGATAGGCAAAAAGTCGTAGTCGATGAACAAAGCCAAGGGTCATACACAGGGCATCCAAACACAGAAATCGTGGTCATACAAAAATGGGTCAAAATCCCGAAAGACAAAAACAACACAAAAAAGGCAATGGCAAGAATCAAGGTCGGACAATCCAGTAGAAGGGAAACATACGAGGCGCTCTGCACAAAGAAATAAAGATCAACGTTCTGACAAGAGCTGTGAGTGAAAAGACTGCTAATATACACACAGGGAAGGTCACTGAAATCAGGTGTAGAGAATCAGACTAATTACAACGGGAGAATCACATGAGGGAAGCCCTAATCACGAAAATTGGCGAAAGACAAAACACGAACGGGAATCACACAGCCTATGACATTTAACAGCTCCAGTCCAAGAGTTCTATGTGCACAGATAACGAGCGCAGGAGAGTGATTAAGCACGGGCGAGAGATTCTCGCTAAAGCTCAGGAGAGGACAGAGACAGGCTAAGGGGAGGATTATAGAACAGGGCGATTGTGGAGAGGGAATTAGTCTAAATTAGTAGCGGTGCAACTTTACATATTAAACTAGAGTGCACATTAGTAAGTTAGTAATCTTATATACATGGATTAGTTGTGTTTGTCGACTATGACACAAAATACAAATGTTAGTCTAGTTAGTAATCAGAACAGCAAGTCGAAGGAAAAGATTTTGAACACCGAAATTCATTTAAATCACCCAAAGTCAGTGGGCGCAGACAGGGAAGACGGACTGAACCAACTAGATCACAAGACAGGGGAGACAAGTGCAATGGACCTGAGAAATGGAATGAACCAAAAACCTGAGTAAAACAATAACCAAAAAGAATAAATAAAAGACAAACTCATGAACACAGAACCTGAACATAAACATGACAATAAGGCAGAATCACAACACTTTGACCGGCCTGTATGTTGAGTTGGATGATGGGAGACGCGCTGGAGACAGGGATTCATTACAGTAGGGGGTTGATGTTAAAGCAGGATACTAAATAGAACAGAGAAACACAGAGTTTTGAAAACAAAGAAAGAAAAATGCGTTAAAAAAAACAGAAACTTATCACTGAGATCAGTATCTTATGACTACACAAAATTGGATGCCTGCTCATTGTTTAAAATTAATTTGTACAAGCTGCCGGATTTGCTCACTAGGTTAAGGCACCACAATTGCGGTGCAACAGTGATTCGATCCCCAGTCATACCAACCAGCAGTAGTCGGCAGTGTTTTCAGAACAGCGCATAATTGGCTGAAACGCTGTAGGGATCCAAATTGGGAATGGACTGCTGGGAATGGAAATTAGAATGATTGCCTTGTTCATTTCACAAGCCCCTCCTGTTGGTCCACCGGGCACTCATCAGTGAGATTCTAAGCTTGCTCATGTTCGGGTATCCTCCGCCCTCATTCTGAATTTACGATAGTTTTGACCAATGAGTGTAAAGATGCAGGGGCTGACTGGTGCGTGCTTCAGAGGAAAGCCACGAACTGTCTCTCTGTCCTGATCTGGCAATAGGGAATTGCATACAAGCAAGCCTTGAACGTAGTTCTCGGATTGAGCATTCCAACTTTGGGGTGTATTGGGGATGTCAGATTTGAAAAAATAATAATTATTTGAACAGTGCATTGCTTGTACAAAGAGTTTGTTTGCTTTTTTTTCGTAAAGGGAGTCTCTCCATTGTGGGTGAAGTTCACCTCATCAAAACAATTCGGGATGACATAATATCTCAGTATGACATACATGACCGCCGTTTACCAATATTACTTTGTGATACTTGTAAAAAAAAAAAGGTTTGTAAGATGAGGCAAGGTAATCTTGACCAAAAATTTAACTGTCTGTACCAACTGGTAAAGGTAATTGAAGGCCAGCGTTGGATCAGCCCCAGAGTTCAGTCTTGTGACTGTTTCATTTGCCAAGTGGCGAAAGCCAATGGATTCAAGGCCAAGCAGATACAAGGTAGCCTCAAAAGGGTAGTCCAAAAGACTCCGAAGAGCAGTTTTGAGGTGAACTTCACCCACAATGGAGAAACTCCCTTTACGAAAGCAAAACAAACAAACTCTTGAGCGAGCTTCGCTATGATCCATAATGGTAGGATGTCAGTCATGAAAAGGCCTATCTTCCACATGCTCTGGCTTTTATGAATGTAAGGTTATGCAACCGTTAAGCTGCATTAATTCCCAAGTAGTAATAATGATGAAAACGACATGGGCATTTCTTCCACTCCAGCTGAGGTAATGAATGAAAAGGCCTGTTATCCTCCTGAGACCCTGAGAAAAAAAAATTTTTGAATTTCTTTTTTTTTCACACTACCTAAGTCTTTGGGGGATAAAAAATATCACTACAACAACATAATGTCAAAACGTGTTTTTATTTGTGTTTTATAGTATGTCCTTTGGAGAGGACATTGGGACTCTTATGGTAAATATGAACACATCTAGAGTTGTATGTTTACATCTTAGCTGACAACATTCAGGGTTTTACACTTAAAACTGACCTTCTCTGAACTTAAGATTTTGGTGAGAGAGGTTTTCCTTGCTGAGAGAGATGACAAATTGTCCTTTATGCCAGTGGTTCCCACCTCCAGTCTTGGAGTACCCCATGACATAATATTTCTCCAACCCAAATCTAAGCCACCTGGTGTGTTAGTTCTGGGTTGTTTTTGGTTCGTGGTATTCCATGAAGCAGTTCTCCTTCTTTGAGATGCAGAGGTAGATTTTGCATTTGATGCACTTGATGTAGGTTTTTCCAGTGCATCCTTCTGCTCTGCACCTGGAAGTATTGGGGTCGTCCATCATCAGTGGAATGAAAAAAGTTAGCAACATCCTGATGTCCTCTATAGAGGACATACACAAACAAGACATTATTTATGTGGAAAAAATAATTTCACTGCTCTGAAAACTCACCAAAACTATTCCTGAGATATTCACTTATTGGAATAAATCTGAACATTTAACTCACAAAACTCATAATTACACAATTAAACACTTACCTTTCTTCTTTCCATAATATGTGCTAACTGTGATGTCTGCCATTTTGAAGAATTAGGAAGAGAATTCTGTCAAGATCCCACCCCCACATATTTCATATCATTGAAAAGCCCAGGATGTCCTCTGTAAGGGCCAACAGAACTTAACACAATAGCATGTATGGCTTCAGAGATACTGACCAAAAACAAATGTCCCCCACAGAGGACAAAAATGAATTGCTGGGTCTCAATCAGCTGCTAACTGTTTCCTACCATCAAAAAGGAGAGTTTTGGACTATTGGACAAAAGCTGACCAACATTTTGAGCAACATGATGGGTTTTATTCAGGGATTTAATATTTCCATATTTTTTACGATAAATTTGGTTACCATGGTAACCATTTTGTATTTTTACCAATCTGACCCTGTGGTATGATTATGTAATAAGTCAAACTATCAAAAAAAAACATGATGGCTTGCAATTATTAACCCCTTTCCTAGGATTTTGCAATACAAGATCACTGCCACATAAAAAATGAATTTTCTCCAAAAATTCCCAACAGATATTTTTAATTTTTGCATTTTCTTTATCTGCTCACTAAGACCTACAAAATGACACAGGTCTTGTTTCAGTATCTTTTTTTCAGACTTTCAAACACATTAAACCTAGTGTGAGACGTCTCTGGTTCGGCATTTCAACACAAATCACTGTATTATCACTGCAGCTGACTGTCTCTGATTGACCTCAGTGTACGTGAGTGCAGATTTGGGAAGAACCTGCTGGAGATGTAGAGGTACAAAGGGAACATACAGGCGCACTGAGGTAATAATGAACATTTACATACAGTCACCCCAAAAATTCTTTGTACACGTCGAGAAAGTTGAAGAATTATTTGGGAACAAAATTGAAATAAACAAATTTCAGTCAGACAACTCTGGATTGAATTCAATATGTTGAGCGTAAATACTTTGCATAATTGAAGCAAGCGACAGGCTCTGTCTCAATTTATTAATCCCCTGAAAATGATCTGCCAGATTCATTTCAGGGAATGATAGCAAGACCCCCAAACTGCAAGACCCCAAAAGCTTGAGACACAGAGCCTGACGCTGCCTGACTGAGAATGTGGAGCATCCACACTGAGACTGAGCTGATTCCACTGCATCTATAGCCTATTGATGCAAGACAAATTGCAATGCTATTGCAATTCTGATCAGCTCAGCCATTCTACTTTAACCTGTACCCAGGGATTTAATAGCAGCAAGCTCCTCCCCTGCAATCCACCAGATATGCATCCTTAGTGACAAGCATGTTGCAGCAAGCAGAACTTTTATTTGTACCAATTACAAGGCTTGAGCACTCATGATTTTTTGAGCCTGCAGAATTTCATTGTTGTTGAAATAAATATATTTAACATAAGCAGCGGAAGACCAATGGCCCAGAGACTTGAGGGTGGGTGTAGGCACAAGCAGTGTACGCTTCTGGGGATAGCCCGCAGCTTGTGCTGAATTCACACAGCCTTGCAGAAAAACAAGGTCTGGACATGGGCTTGTGGCCATCGATGATGAAGAGCGGGTCCCTCGGAGCAGATGCAGGCTGAGTTTTCAGGTAGCTCAGCATGGAAGCAAAAGGACAGAAAGCAGTATTAGTTCTTGCAATTATGACAGGCGTTCCTTTATTCATCCTGTCTGTTTTAGATTGTTTCAGATAAATCATGAAATGGTTGCAATTAGGGGTGTCAACATCTACACGTGTAAACGGGTACACGGATAACAAATCATAACCGTTTAGAAAAATCAATAACCGTGTACACGTCATTTTTCCCTCCTCTTCCTCCTCCTCGTTCATTTCTCACCAGTACATATAGTCGCCTATTTTTAGGGGTGATAATGTTGGCTGAAAGTTTCAGATAATAACATTAACTAACTCTACACTTAAATATCCCCACTAGTGCAGTTATCCGCATACAGATACACCGGCGCAATGTTACCTTGATATTAAAAAAAACCCTGCAGCCACAGCCAGTGCCGCGTCTCTTCAATAGGCTGCGGAGGACTTGAGAAGAGCGCTGCGCTCACCATCTTCTCCATGAGCAAATGTCGTGCAGCTGAAAACAAAAACTGTTAATGGCTTGTTATTTTAGCCTATATTGTTGCTTGTTGTTGTACATTATATTGTTGGTTGGTGTTCTGTCGGCTTTTCGCGACCTGATCACATATCCTCGCGTCTAAAGAGGAGGAAGAAAACATTTTTTTCGCCAATTTTAGTGAAAAATTGTGAGAGTCCCCCTCTACTTTTTTTTAACTTTGTGGATATAAAGGTGAAGTTTTTTCCTCTCTCTTCAGCTTACTTTGGCTTCTTTTTGAGTTGCTTTCTCTCCAATTCCACATTACTTTTACTATGAGACGCATATTAAAATTCAGACGCAGCTCCCGTTGTGAGAGAGGGATGCAGTTTGCACTTAAAGTAAAAAAAAAAAATGTACAAACGTGAGCAATAGTTAAAACAGTGATTAAAAAAGAAGGTTAAACCTTTTTCAGCTTTCACTTGTACGTTTTCTTATCTGTCAAAATGATAGAGGATTTTATTTTCAACTCATTTTACTTTCTGTGGTTATATAGCGCAACTACGATAGAAAAAGATCATAAATCGACGTGTACTCAGTTACACGTCGGTTAGAAGTCCCGTTTACATGTGTAGAAAAAATTGTAAACGTTGACACCCCTAGTTGCAACCTAATTTTAGATCAGAAAAACAAAGGTCATGCAGAGGGTTGAAAGAAAAAGATGTGGTGATGAATTCCCCGCACCTCATGAACCCGTAAAAAACCATTAAAAGAACAGCTTCCAACATTTTATGAGTAAAAGGAGTGAACAGCTCAGGGTGGGTCCCTGCCTTTGCCCGTAGTCAGGCTCCAGCTTAGGGTCCCGTGACCCTAGTGAGGAATAAGCGGGTATAGAAAATGGATGGATGGATGGAAGAAGTGAACAGCCCTGATCTTAATTTGGAAATCATCCTGTGCACCAAAGTGATAATAAGTGGTAAGCGTTTATCATTGCCTGGTAGTCGCTCTTTTTTGAGGCCGTTGAGGAGTAGGCGAATGCAGGGATTCTTTAGAATGCTACAGACTGAAGGATCTTGACAACGAAGGTGAAACTGAATGCCAGCTATCAATGCCTTAATGGAAAAGGGCTGCAACGTGCGGGACTCAAAAGAGTGGAAATGCGCATACAAGAGGATTGTTGACAGGTAAGGGCGGGCAAGCAAAACGTGCACAGAAAGAGGAGAAGAAACCACATGCAGAATCATAAGCTTTTAATGTGTTTTTTGCTCAACCTTTTCTCATATATTTGGCAGCAGAATTCAGCAGGGAGAGAAGAGGGCCTTCGCAACTTAATCTAGCACGGTTTGAGAGAATGGAGGGCAGGACAGGCCACTTGGCTTGCAGTGGCGGCTGGTGCCAAAAATTTTAGGGGGGGGCGCAATTTACCTTGGCGCAGCACACCTGACAGCTGCTTTGATTTTAACACAGTCAGTTATTAAGAAGGAAAATGTAGCTTATGGATTTTATCAGGGTTTGTACCCTTTATTATGAGTTGAGGATGTATCCCCTATGTCCACAGATCACTGCATCTGTCCTTACATTACTTACAGATTGATTGTAAAAGCGGTCATGTTAAAGATTCCACCAACTAACTGGGATTTTGATGTTTTGTAAAGATGTAAACAATAAATGGAACATAGTTTAAAAGAAAAAAAAAAAAAAAAAAACAAATCTAAAAACATACCACTGTAATGCTGTCTACAGGCTTCGTACACCTTTTACAAAGTGAAATTCAAGCACTTTTCATGGTGTATTTTCATGCTTTTCCCAACACCTTACAGCTGTGGTAAATTACATATTTATATACAAATTACAGATTTCACAGAAAGTGTGACCAACAGGTCCCACTGTACTTAACAGGATGAAATTATAAATTAATGGTATATATGTGGTTTATTTCATTGATAACAAAAACAAATGTTTACATGAAGTTTTAGACCTGGATCACTGTTATTTTGTTTAAAAAAAAAATGGAATTTAAAAATTTGGTCTTGTTGCTAATGTTACATGGACGGATAATTGGTGTTCACAGGACGGAACCCAAACGGTGACAAGACTGTCTTAGCCAACGCCAATAATGGCACAATGAGCAGAGAAAAGGGAAGGCACACCATTGACCAACTGTTATGGCCGCAATTTGTTATGGCAAATCAGACAGCAAGGGATGACAGACAAAGTTTGAAAATTTGAATATATTTAATAAAATAAAGCACTGACCAAGATTGATAATATAAAAAAATGAGATGGGGTTTCTTTGTGTGATGTTCTGGGACAGGAAAATGCTCCAACACAGGCAAAAATCCACAAAAAGCTTCACAGGTCTTGAAAAGAGTGACTGGTCTGGCCAAATGTATCCTTCTCTCTGCAATTTCTCCTACTACTTTACTCTCTCAACTTTTCTCCCTATATACTCTTTTCCAGCCCCCTCCCACCTTTTAGACTTTTTTTAATTCTCTGGGACTTTCACCTCTTAGACATGCCCAGGACATGCCCAAAACCTAACTCCAGACTGGCTTAACAAAAAAAGTCAATACTGCCATCTAGTGGCTTCTTTTTTTCCACATTACACCAACCCACTAATCCACAATAAGCAAGGCTTTGTCAATCCTGCCCACTCATTTCCAAGTTCCTCAAACAATCTAGAGTTCTGAGAGGAAGGTGAGACGCTTTTTTGGGCCGCCCTGTAGTATGCATGTGCCAACCCCTTTAAGTCAAACCAAGGTTGGCTTGATCCATCCAGGGATTGGAGCGAACTCCTCAATTTAATATAAACAGCGTTCGAACTTGGTTTGCTCGTGAAGATTCAATAACTGATCCAGGAGTTCCATCTAGTGATAGAATATTGTAACTGCATGCATAAATCTGCAGCTCCGTGTCCACTGGCGGACACATCTGCACAAAAGGGTTTAAATACCCTGCCAGCAGCCGCCAAATCTCAGTCACAGCAGTGCTTGCTGTACTGAGGTTACAGGTTGTTGCTAACGTTATTACTGTGGACGGAAATTTTTACCTTTTTGATGATGGACACAAACGCAAGTTGGTGAAAATTCTTTAAGGCCAGGAAGTAAACATCCGTTAGCACTATACCCCACTTTCACACTACCGGTTGTTATAAAATAGGGACTTCAATGCGGAATGCAAAAGCGAATGTTAAGACCACACGTCGGACAGAAATTACGTTCGCGGCAAAAACTGGCTGCACAGCATGAAATAGGGCTCAGGATATTGCAAAATGGTATCAAGCATGGAAAAATAAAGAGTGGGGAACATATTATGTTGTGGATTTTCTTCAACATATTGAGGTTCCCCCATCCTCAAGCAATTGGAGAGAGACAGATTCTGAAAAAGAAAATTAGGCTTTATTGTGTCATGTTGATAAATGTAAAGCCGAGTTCCTCCTGCGCAAGAAGAACTCCCCCCAAGAAGAACTCCCCCCAACTCCCAGAAGAACTGAAGTTTTCCAGCTCTGACAGTAGCTCTTATAGCTCTCATTCTCGCACTACCATTGGACAGGTAACCTGAGATCCCAGTTAGGTAATCCTTCAGGAATTCAACACAAAGACGCATGCGCGTCACCTTCAGCCACACCCAGCAAGAGATATGCAGACAAAGAATACAGCCAGATGAATATGATAAAAAGGAAAAGATACCAGTCATATCAAATTATTACAAATAATTCAATTTTCAGTAGCAACTAATGATTTTGCTGAACAAATACTGATCAAAGCTACAGAAATCAAATACTTCCTCTGATTATGTTTTTTTGATCAACTAAACAGAAGCCTGCTTACTAATCAAAGCTACAGAAGCTGCTGCTTATGTGTGTGTGCTGCTCATGTATATTAGGAATGAATTGCTTGTATATGTGTGTCTGTCAGTGTGTGAACTGCTTGTATGTATATTTGTGTTATGTTATGTGTGTGTCTGCACTGCAGTATGTGAACCACTTGTATGTATGTGTGTGTTGTGTGTGTCTTTTTGCTGCCCATATATACTGAGTACAAATGAAAACGCACCACTTGAAAAAAGTCAATATTTAAGTTCAAATGAACTTCAATATAATTTTTATACAACAACAACACTACAGTGACGTCACCCGACATGCCAGGTGCAAGAAATGCGAGAATTTCAAGTTAACTGTAATGCTAGGCAATTTTTAGCAAAAACGCAACATCTTGCATGCACACCACGGGAAAAATTAATTTCACTCTGAATTTGTTCACACATTGCCTTTAAAAGCATGTGAATCCGAATAATTTCACTTCTTCACTGACACTTGTGAAACGTCGACACTACGCCGCGACTTACAGCCCCTGAACGGGAACGTGCCATAGGCATGCTTCAAATTGGCGCCAGCACCAGGAAAAATTGCCAGACGACTACACTGCACACACACAACGATCTCAGGACTCCATCAAAGGTTTCTGCAAGCGGGGAGCATTCGGGACCGTCCTTGATCGGGTCAACAACCTGTAACAACGGCACGTCAGGACCATCAAATCATACGGGATCATGTCCGAGACCGAACACTACCAGCGACAAGAACGGCTGCTCAAGTCCAAGGACGACGTGGATTCATTCACCCCAACACCGTACAGAACCGTCTGCGAGCTGCAGGCCTGCGTGCACGACGTGCTTATTTCGGCTCCATATTGACGGATCGTCTCTGAAACAGCGTCTACAGTGGGCAAACAGGCACCAGAATTGGTGACTACGACAATGGCACGGTGTCATCTTTTCTGACGAGTCACGATTTCACTTAAGGAACGCAGATGGCCGTATACGTGTTTGGCGGAGACGTGGTGAATGTTATAACGCCGATTGTGTCGTTCAAACGGACCGTTGGGGTGGTGGCAGCGTTATGGTGTGGGGTGGAATAAGCTACCGTCACAGAACCCCTCTACATATCTGCAGAGGAAGGGTGAACGGCGTCTACTACCGGGACCAGGTGCTGCAGAACCATGTTGTGCTGTTCTTCAACCAACACCACTATGTCCACACGTTCCAACAGGACAACGCTAGGGCACACACTGCAAGGGTGTCCATGCAGT
This sequence comes from Gymnothorax reevesii, assembly GCA_029721435.1. Lineage (NCBI taxonomy): Eukaryota > Metazoa > Chordata > Actinopteri > Anguilliformes > Muraenidae > Gymnothorax > Gymnothorax reevesii. The sequence continues at coordinate 25,205,267 of CM056588.1, forward strand.
TCCTTGCACAGCAGAACATCCCCGTGCTTCAGTGGCCAGCTCTGTCACCCGACCTCTCCCCTATCGAGCACTTATGGGATGAAATTGGACGACGTCTTTCACGTCGACGCCAGATAGACAACATGCGAGAACTTGAGATTGCCCTTGTTCAGGAGTGGAATGCTATCCCTCAGAACACTATCCAGAGACTGATCAACTCCATGTGACGACGATGCACCGCATGTGTCAATGCAAATGGCGGTCACACCCGTTATTGACTTTCCTGTTTGACCCCTACACCAGTTAAACCTCTCTCGCGCATTAACATTATCGTGAATGAAATTGAATGATGTTTACATGTCTTCTTAAATGAGAAATTAATGATAAAAAATATATATAATCATGAATAATGAACAAAATGAACAATGATGAAATATAATCTTCAACATTTCTCCCTTTGAGGCCATACAATCATGGCCTCACATTAACCACAATTGAAAAATGCCACAGCATTGTTTACCCCTGCCCCCATACTACACACAAGTGAATTTCTTATGAGCCCGAACATAAAATCATTTCTTGATCCTCTCCGACTGTAACACTTTGAGTAAAAACAGTCTGTCATGTTTGCAACAAGTGAACTTCAGCTGTTTTTGCTTCAAGGCTTCTCAAGGCATCAAGGTCTTTCGTTGCTGTGGTGAATAAAGTCCCAGTTAAATGTCCCACTTGAATCCAGTAATGTTGCTTATTGCAGGTTTTCAGTCCAAAGTTCAAGTCCATTGTCCATATTCAACATTGATTTGTGATTTTTCCATCTGATTGTTTTGGTGAACGGGCCTTCATAACTGGAATCACTGTCCCAGCATATTTGTTCAAAACTTTGGGGAGGCTCCAGAAAGGAGCGGCTTTGACCGGCTGGTATGTAAAATTGCCACTTCCCGTCACTGGAGTGAGAAAATAAAATGCAGACAAAAATACAAGCACTTGCACATGCAGATATGCGGCAGATACAGAACGAGGGTCATCTACACCTGCATAATTTCACTTTAAGTCTTAGATATACCAAATTTTATAATATTTACTTTTTCAGCAAAGACTGCGCAGACACTTTCGCCAGAACATTTTCTTAAAAACAGTTTCATCCAAGCCTTCTCATGGACCTATAATTGGAATATCATAGCGCCTTCATGCAATAGCCCATAATAATAATCTCTAAAAAGATTTTGATTTCAACAATGACCTGGGGATCGACTCACCCCTGCCTTAGGTTGTCTCCTCTATATGAGATCTTACCCGTCTCTGGAGTGAGTCACACACACAGGCAGGTGCTCAGCACTGAACTCTGTATTCATGCTGGGGCAGGTTTCCTCACCCCTCATAATGGGACAGTTATGAGATCATTCCAGTTGAACTGGGGCTATTGTAGCCACTTTGTTGGAATAATAGATGAAACAGTTAAACTAAAAACTCATCAAAAACAATTCAAAACAGATGCTGCAGTTATAGTTCTGACAGTCAGATTCTAACCAGCTAAATCAAATAAGTCCCAATTCAAGAAATTTGTCTTGTGTGTATTTTTCCCTCGGTCTAAATGTGCTTTACAAAATCTTCAATGTCAACTTAATTATTTGGAATACAATGAGTTGTCAGTGTGCCACCCTGATAAATTAATATTACAAATTCATAATTACCCAAGTAGCCCACCTCATTACTGAGCTCCTATAAAATTTAAATCAATATGTTTGGGCAGTATACTAATAATTTTGTGTTTCAGTGTATTCTGGGTCTAAAGATAGGGCAGTAGCAATAATATTTTTTCACAGTGTATTTTTTCCCCAATTCATTTTGATTAAGAGACCTACCACAGTCTACACTCAAAAAAAAAAAAAGCAGATTGGGTGTCTGCTAAATTAATCTAAGTGTAACATGTTGCTTCTACCATATATAGTCATGTTTTGTGGTTGAACATCATTAAGTAATGTTATTTTAGCATGATGTGCGATAACTTAACATTTACTAAATTCAGTTATGCTGACAGAACCTAATGCTTTTTGGGTAAGATATCAAATGGCGTGTACAACTCCAGAACAGAGGGTGGCAGTAGTGTGCGAGCAGGGAGTGGATTTACTTCCGGATGTTGCAGAAGAAGGCAGAGCAACGCACGAAAGAGACGGGCGGGTGGACAAGTTAAATCTCAAGAAATCCTGTTTGCTTTTTGGTTTTTTTTTTTTCCTAACTTGATATCAACTGTCATAAACTTGGATAACAAATGTTTACATTGTTTAAAACAAATATTGATGTCAGAATTGACTTTTATTGAATTATTACTGTTGATTTTCATATGACTGAAAGGACTATCAACTAAAGTATTTGTGATTGTCAAACATACATAAGTCTTGTCTGATCAGCACAATTAATTAGTTGTGTTGTATCATTTTAAAATATAGTTCAACCTACCCCATTAACTTGGGTTGGGCACTCTTGGGCACGGGCACACTTGGGCAAACACACACTTGGGTGGCATGGTGGCACTACTGCCTCACAGCAAGAAGGTTGTGGGTTTGAATCCTGCCTGGGGCCTTTCTGTGTGGAGTTTGCATGTTCTCCCCGTGTTCGCCTGGGGTTACTCCGGTTTCCCCCACCCACAAAACATGCAATATAGGAACACGGCTGTGTGCGAATGCTTGGTGGAAATACTTTCCATAAATTTTGTATGTTCACCCAACAAATGATTATTATGTTGGACTTACCCCTTGTAATTGAGTAATAGTAACACCAACACCTTATGTTGAACCAGCATATTTACATTTATGTCACTCAATAAAAGAATTTGTTGCTAAATTAACGTATTATGATTGGGTGGAAATACTTTCCATAATTTTATTATGCTCACCCAACAAATTATTTTTTTGAGTGTAGGGTTCCGCTAACAGTAGGAAGGAGATGCACAGTCAGGCCTCATTAGTCCCAGCCATAACAAATCCCCATATCCTAAGCAGAACCGGGTGTAATTGCTTTAGACCACAGACCATGTGTTACAATTTGCAAAATTGTGTTACAATTTTTTCCAGACAATTCACCAAACAGGCATATATTGAATATTCAATTGCAATATAGTTTTTTTCATTGGGATGAAAAAAATCATTCCAGATTTAGTCAGTTCAGTTTGTCTCTGTCATTTGAACACTGACACTTAGATCCTTTGAACCTCCCTCTCCCAGGGCGCAGTTCCAGGCTAGATCCCTTTCCACAGAGATCTTTGCCCAGGCTCCCCCAGGCTCAGAACTTTACACTCAAGCAAAAAGACAAGACAGACGACATTGCAAAAACGGCAATACCTCTCCACAGAATGAATCCTCTACAAAAACGGATCGATCCTAGAACCATAAAAACGGCTCCCAGCACCTCTTCTTAGATCTGGGCCGTATCCCAACCATAAGCGGGGAGGCCTGCAGGTTTATTCCCTCCCTCTAGGGTCTCCAGCACAGGCTTCACATATCACAAACAGTCATACAACAAACTAGTTATAGAACGAGCTCCGATTTCAAACACACTCACAGTAACTTGTTGCGAATTCATTCGTTAGTGGTCAATAGTTACATACCAATTCTGCAGATTCTGTCCCTCTCCTTTTTATTTCCGCAATTTAGTGTCTAGATTCTTTGAGCCAAAAGGTTACCTGTCTCTAGTGCTGCAGATAAGGGCCAGACAATACAAAACAACACCTCACTTATCTATTATATTGCTCACCATATCCTTAGTTTGCTGGCATCTTGGCGTGTTTTTGTGCTCTCTGCCCCATCTCCGAGCACCAGAAGACTGTCCACTCTTACGAGTGTAACCAACCTTTGCCGACTCCTGCCGCTGGCTCAACAAATATGTTGTGGATTTTCTTCAACATATTGAGGTTCCCCCATCCTCAAGCAATTGGAGAGAGACAGACTCTGAAAAAGAAAATTAGGCTTTATTGTTGCATGTTGATAAATGTAAAGCTGAGTTCCTCCTGCGCAAAAAGAACTCCCCCCAACTCCCAGAAGAACTGAAGTTTTCCAGCTCTGACAGTACCTGGCCAGACCCTCAGTAGTAGATGTACTGTTCTTTTCACAGTGGCCCTGTTAAATCTATCAAACTTGGAACAGCAAACAGGGAAAGCACTAAAAGGCGTTGCTAATGCCACATCCAGCTAGCCATCGCTGTTTGTCGTAACAAGTGCGGGAGAAGCCCCAGGTGTCAGCTCGTCCACGATCACTTGCTTGCTGCAGAATCTTTAAATCGGGTCGGTCAGGTCCAAGCTCCTTTATGCTCCTTTTCTCTTCTAGTGTGACGTTACGCCTTGAGAACGGGTTATTCTGTAATGAAATAACAGAGTTTTCCGCGGATCCACTGGAAGCTGCCATTTTGAACCTCTATAGGACAGCGAATGAGCGCGTGTGATGTTTGCGCATGAGTAAATCACATCTGCAGTGGTGACGTTTTGATATGATTGGCAGTTGTCGTTGTCCAGTCACATGAGGAGGAGAATCACAAAAACAATACTAATTCGCTGGCAATCAAAATAGGAGTATCCGAGGCGCATTTATTATTACTTATTATTGAACTCTCTGAGTGTAAACCCTTGGAGATTAGTCTGAAACAACGCCTGTGTAAGTTTACAAAGAATATTTTTGAGTTCGGGAGTGGTATGCTAAAATCTATTGCATCTCTTGCTTTGCACAATCCATATTCTATACTCGGTGATAACTTCCGATTATTCCATTATAGTTATCGGTTTGATTCTGCGATACTGTGTGATACAATGTATAATGATTACAGGAGGAATGTGGATGTTGAGGTCCTGCTCAGAGCTAAGATGGTGCGTGAACTAATAGATATTAGAGATGAAAACATGTTGATTGACAATCTAAGCAAGGAGTAGGTTTTGTGCATGATCGATGTTTTATGTACGAACTAATGTGTCATAGATGACTTTTTTAATAGATGTATGTCATTTTTTATTTGAATTTTTATAATTGTACTTTTTATTCCCGTCTTACTTATTACTTATATACTTTTACTTCTCCGTGTATTTATTTACTCACTTTTAAATTGCCATGTGTAATGTACATATGTGCGAAATAAACATATTATTATTATTATTATTATTATTTCTCTGCGCCCCACAGGAAAAGTTGAAGCGGCCAATCAGAAAGAAGCCTCAGGTCACATACTGGGCAAAAGTTGACGAAATTGCATTGACTCCCATTAGACCGGCGCCCCTGCATTAATAAACTATGTATTCACAACACATCTATTGATTAATAAATTGTGTGAAACCCCTTTTATTTAATGGTGACAGGTGCCGACAGGCTATCATTGTGTGGAAAAATTATTATTATTTTTTTTAATTTTTATGATTTAATGACAAATTTTGGTATGTTTAAGTGGACTTCCTCTGTAGAGATGGTGCAACAGAGGGGGCGGCACCCCAGCGCCCCCTGTTGACAAACTGCCACTGCATTCTACCATCCTTATCTCGCGGTGTGTGAAAATGTGACTGAAGTACTTTTAGCTCCGGGCTCTTCAATTCTTGACCTCCTTGACTGTGATTAAGTGTTCTGTTATCCATGAGCTTTACCCACCTGCTCATGAAGATACCTTCGTTTTCGACAGACAACACCCCAACGGAAAGGCTCCTGTAATGTGAATATGGGCCACTAGATGACAGTATTTACCTTTTTTTGTTAAGCTCAGACTGGAGTCATGTTTACACATGTCCTGGACATGTCTGGGGCAAGTCTCAGAAAATTTAAAAAAAAGAGGTCTAAATGTGGGTGGGGTCTGCAAAAGAGTATATAAGGAAAAGAATTGAGACAGTAAAGTAGTAGGAGAAATTGCAAGAAGATGACCAGACCTGCCATTCTGTTCAAGACCTGTGACGTTTCTTTTGTGGATTTCTTTGCCTGTGTTTGAGCATTTTCATCATCCAGGACATCACCAAGCCACCCCACAAAAAGGGACTGTAATTATTTCTGTTTTTTTTTTTTTTATGTATTCAATCTTGGTCAGTTAGTTAGTTGTTATTAGTCTTTGTCTGTTTAATTAAATGTGTTTAAGTTTTAAATTGTGTCTGTCATCCCTTGCTGTTGCTGTTGTGTTATAAATGTAAGAACAAATTGGGGCCATAACAAATTGGGGGCTCAAGGTCCGGGATAGACCATTTTGTGAGTAATTTATTGAAAATCTAACATTTCAAATTGTGAAATTGTTTTTGGAGAATTTTCCTAGATATATATTGACAACAGCAATGGATGATTTCTTGGCATCACCAACCGTAGGGGTTTTGAAGTCTTTTAAAAAGACAGAACTGCTAGAAATTTGCAGACATTTAGAGCTGACAGAGGTGAAACCAGCCATGCGAAAAGCAAGACTGGCTAGAGAGATAGTTGAATATTACATTGATGAAAATGTGTTTGCACCAGGAGATCTGGAACAATTTCCAGTGGAAAATCCAAATATAGAAATGGAACTTAAATTAAAAATGTTAGAGATTGAAAGGGAGGAAAAAGAGAAAGGGAGGAAAGAGAAAAAGAAAGGGAGGAAAAAGAGAAACAAAGAGAATTTGAGAGGGAAGAAAAAGAAACAAAGAATTTGAGAAAGAGAAAGGAAAGAGCAGAAAGAGAGAGACAGAGACAGAGAGATTTTGAATTAGAGAAATTCGATAGAGAAGAAAGACTCCAAATGGAGCAACTAAAAATTAAAATTGAAACTAAAAATAAATTTTGTGCCAGTCAGGAGGTAAAACTGGTGCCTCCATTTTTGGAAAAGGACGTAGACAACTATTTCCAGTGTTTTGAAAAGGTAGCAAAGAGTTGCCAGTGGCCAAAGGAACACTGGCCTCTGATGTTGCAAACTGTCCTCAAGGGTAAAGCTCAACAAGCCTATTCGGCTTTGTCTGCAGATGATTCCTCTGATTATGAGGTTGTCAAAAAGGTTATTTTGAGAGCTTATGAGTTGGTTCCAGAGGCTTACCGACAGAAATTCAGAGGTCTGAAGAAATCTGAAAATCAGACTTATGTTGAATTTGCTAATGAAAAGCAGGTTTGCTTTGAGCGCTGGTGTACTTCTATGGAGGTCAAGGATGATTTCAACTCACTAAAAGAGATGGTGTTAGTTGAAGAATTCAAGAACTGTGTTAAGGATGATGTTAAGACCTACCTTAATGAGAAGCAAGCACTGAACTTGCAATCAGCTGCCAAATTTGCAGATGAATATGTTCTCACTCATAAGTCCAAATTTCAGTCTAGCAGTAACAATAAATGGTCCCAATTTCAGAAAAAGGGTTACGGTGATACCCAAGATTCCACACCCAAAGACAAAGACAAATCTGGTGATGGTGCTCAGAAATCCAGTAACAGGTCTGATCAAAGTGTGAAAGCTGACAGTGACAAAAGTGGTCTAGTTTGCAGTTATTGCAAGAAATCTGGTCATGTTACAACTACCTGTTGGTTCCTTAAAGCTAAGAAAGAAAAAGAAAAGGATACCAAACCAAATGCCTTTGTGAAAACGAGGTTAGAAACCCCTGTAGTAGATAACCGATCTGCTAAATTGCCTGCTTCTTGTGGGGCTAAAAAGCCTGATACAGCTGACTTCGTGAGGGAGGAATTTCTTCCATTTGTGTCAGAGGGATTTATGGCTCTGAATGAGCATACTACTCCTGTCCCCATATATATCCTAAGGGATACCGGAGCTTCTCAGTCACTTTTGTTGATGGACTCCTTGGAGTTACGTGATGAGACCGCTTCAGGGGATTTCATACTTGTACAAGGTATTGAAGGGAGGACTGTATCTGTACCCCTGCGCTCTATATTCTTGAAGTCGGATTTAGTTACAGGACAGGTAAAGGTGGGACTTATGTCAAGTCTACCTATAAAGGGTGTTTCTCTGTTGCTAGGCAATGACCTGGCTGGGGGCAAAGTAGTTCCCCCTGTACATCTTACTTCACAGCCGAGCACTGAAGATGGGGATGAGGACTCATCTCTTTATCCTTCTTGCGCAGTGACTCGTGCTATGGCCAAGAAGGCTCAAGAAGATGATGTTGTGGTGCCGTCCAGTACATTGAATAGTCAGGACTCAGGTGGTTCGCCTCATGACTCTGATTGGCCTACTATGGTTTCTCCGTTTGAGGACTTATCAGATACTTTTATCAGTTCTCTATTCAGCCAGCCGGATGGGTCTCGTGATTCTGATGTGTCTGGAGACTTGTCTCTGTCCAGAAAGCGGTTGATTGAGGAGCAAACTAATGATCCTGAAATTTGTGCACTAAGGAGGAGAGCCCTTCCTAATAAAGAAATAGACGCAGTTCCAGTTGGGTATTATCTCAAGGATGGTGTGTTGATGCGGAAGTGGCGCCCTCCTGATATCCCTGCCAATGCAGATTGGGCAGTGGTCAGGCAAATTGTTGTTCCGAAGGTCTATAGGAATGAGATCTTAACAATGGCTCATAGTTTACCTTTAGGAGGTCATCTTGGTGTTAACAAGACTGTTGATAAGATCATGAAACACTTCTTTTGGCCTGGGCTTCGGAAAGACGTTTCCAACTTTTGCAAAACCTGTCACACTTGTCAGGTAGTTGGAAAACACCAGTTAGACCCACCTGTAGCTCCATTGCAGCCTATCCCAGCATTTGGGGAGCCATTCTCTAGGGTCATTGTTGATTGCGTTGGTCCATTACCCAAGACTAGATCTGGAAATCAGTACTTGTTGACAATCATGTGTGCATCTACCAGATTCCCCGAAGCCATACCTCTACGTAACATCAAGGCAACTGCAATCTCGAAGGCTTTGATAAAGTTCTTCACGTTGTTTGGTCTTCCCAGGGAAATTCAGTCAGACCAAGGTAGCAATTTCACTTCAGGATTGTTTCAGCAGGTTGTGTATGAACTAGGTGCAAAACAGATTCTTTCTAGTGCCTATCATCCAGAAAGTCAGGGTGCCTTAGAGCGGTTTCATTCCACTCTCAAGACAATGATGAGGACTTATTGTTATGACCATGAGAAAGACTGGGATGAAGGGGTTCATTTGCTGTTGTTTGCAGCTAGAGAAGCAGTGCAGGAGTCTACTGGATTCAGTCCATTTGAGCTAGTGTTTGGTCATGAAGTGAGAGGACCTTTGCTATTATTGAGTGAACAATGGCAAGAGGAAGAGCCGCAAATCAGTCTGTTAGACTATGTTAGCAAGTTCAAGGAAAGATTGCGTGCAGCTTGTGACCTTGCCAAAGAGAACTTGAAATCAAGTCAGGGAAAAATAAAAACTTGGTATGATCATAAGGCTAGAAGCCGTGAGTTTAAACCAGGAGACAAGGTCCTTGTGTTGTTTCCCTTGCAGTCCAATCCATTGCAGGCTAGATTTCATGGTCCTTATGAAATTCTGACAAAACTCAATGATCTCAATTACATTGTGAAGACTCCAGATAGGAGAAAACCAAAACAATTGTGTCATATTAACATGCTAAAGCCTTATCATGACAGAAATGCTAGGGTTGCAGCTGTCACTTCAGATTCTCCAATGGTCGAAACGTGTGAAGATGAGGGGGAGTTTCAAGATGATGAACCAAGAATTAAAGCTGAAGTTCTTTCATGTAAATTGTCAAACACTGAAGTGTTGCAAAATCTTGATGTAAAACTCCAGCACTTAGAACCCTCACAGAGAGATCAGTTTGAAAGGTTGATCAAGAAATATGAGGATTTGTTTCCTGATGTTCCAAAGAGAGTTACTATAGCCTCTCATGATGTAGATGTTGGTGATGCCAAACCAATAAAACAGCATCCATACCGGATGAATCCTGAAAAGAGAAAGATTGCTGAGAAAGAGGTTGAGTACATGTTAAAACATGATATTATCAGACCCTCCAACTCAGATTGTAGTTCACCGTGTGTGCTAGTTCCAAAACCTGATGGAAGTACTAGATTCTGTACAGATTATCGCAAAGTCAATGCTGTAACTAGAACTGATGTGTTTCCAATACCTAGGATTGATGATTGTATTGATAGTGTAGGGCAAGCAAAGTTTCTGACCAAGATTGATTTATTGAAGGGTTATTGGTGTGTGCCTTTAACTGAGAGGGCCAAGAGCATCTCTGCTTTTGCCACACCATCTGGATTGTACCAGTATGAAGTCCTACCCTTTGGCATGATAAATGCCCCAGCCACGTTCCAAAGGATGATACAGTCTACAATCGCCGGATTGCCACACAGGGGTGCGTACATCGATGACCTGATCACATGGAGTGACTCCTGGGAAGAACATCTAAAAGATGTAGAGACGTTGTTCCAGCGCCTGACCCAGGCTAACCTGACTGTTAACCTGAGCAAGAGTGACTTTGGTTGTGCTGCTGTCACCTATCTTGGCTACGTCATAGGCCAGGGTAAGGTGGCACCCATAAATGCTAAAGTCCAAGCCATCATGGACTTTCCAGTTCCTGACAACAAAAAAGCTTTGCGCCGCTTCCTTGGAATGATCGGGTACTACCGCAAGTTCTGCAAGAACTTTGCTGAGATTGCTCTCAGTCTAACTAACCAACTGAAGAAAGGCGTAAAGTTCACCTGGGATGATGCATGCCAGAGAGCCTTCGATCGCCTGAAGTCTCTGCTGTGTCACTTCCCCGTGCTCAAAACAAAGCGTTCTCCATCGCGGTCGATGCTAGCGACCAAGCTTGTGGATCTGTGCTCCTACAGAGAAGTGACTCTGATGACATTGAGCATCCCGTGGCATACTTCTCCAGGAAGTTCAATCGCCACCAAAGGAACTATTCCACAATAGAGAAGGAACTGTTGGCTCTGGTCCTTTCTTTACAACACTTTGAGGTTTATGTTTGTACAGGACAAAAGCCAATGATTGTGTACACTGACCACAATCCGTTAATGTTTTTGAGTAAGATGAAAAACAAGAATCGGAGATTGTTGAATTGGAGTTTGATTTTACAGGAGTTTGACTTGGAAATTAAGCATGTGAAGGGTACAGACAATGTAATTGCTGATTGCTTATCCCGTGTTTGAATGTGTATATATATATCATGTGTTTGAATATTGTATGATATGTATATATAGACAAGTGTTCACTTAACCATTTTGTATTGAAAAGAAAAATTTTGCCTTTATGAGTCAAAATTTTTCCCTTTTGGAATGGAGGTGTAATTTGAATATTGGCCACTAGATGGCAGTATTTACCTTTTTTTTTTGTTAAGCTCAGACTGGAGTCATGTTTAGACATGTCCTGGACATGTCTGGGGCAAGTCTCAGAAAATTTAAAAAAAGAGGTCTAAATGTGGGTGGGGTCTGCAAAAGAGTATATAAGGAAAAGAATTGAGACAGTAAAGTAGTAGGAGAAATTGCAAGAAGATGACCAGACCTGCCATTCTGTTCAAGACCTGTGACGTTTCTTTTGTGGATTTCTTTGCCTGTGTTTGAGCATTTTCATCATCCAGGACATCACCAAGCCACCCCACAAAAAGGGACTGTAATTATTTCTGTTTTTTTTTTTTATGTATTCAATCTTGGTCCGTTAGTAAGTTGTTATTAGTCTTTGTCTGTTTAATTAAATGTGTTTAAGTTTTAAATTGTGTCTGTCATCCCTTGCTGTTGCTGTTGTGTTCTAAATGTAAGAACAAATTGGGGCCATAACACTCCCGAGTATACTGTAACAGGAAGTGAGGCATGTACCATTATCCCCTTCTCAAGTCAGGCAATAAATGCAATATAAAACCTCTGATTAAAGTGCAATTATGACTGGAGAAGTATGCTCATCCATAGCTCATAAAACTTTAGAAATTGCTGTATCATGTGACATCATAAATCTGACCTACCAACCTACTTTTATGAACTCGCATTAAAGTGACTCATCTCTTCAGGAAATGATACAATTTCCGGACAATATGATGTGTTAACAAAACACAGAGCTGCTTTGTTTTCAAAACAGTGCATTGTGGGAAGATCTTTTTTACACTTCCACAGAAGAAAGACAACCGCTCTCAAAGTATACAGAATTTAATTTAAAATCTCAAAGAACCAGAGGGCTCATAGTGGTTTCTAAAGCCAGGCATCACCTTTTACAGGTATACAGCTAGAACGTCAAAGAAAACACGGACGATATTTCAATCTTTCTTGGTAAAATTTTCCCCATCTGGTGTCATGGTGCTAGTCTGCAGGCCCCCCCTGCCCCCGCTGCATTATTCGCCTCTACCTTAACGGGCAACAGGTGTGGCTTGTTAGGGTGGAGATGAAGGCTCCATATTTAAGGGCTGGTTGCAGTTTTATTCTTTGCAGCAGTATTCTGTTTTTTGGAGCACTGTGGTTGTGGTCATTTGTGCTGCTGCACCCCTACGGAGTTTATTTTATATTAAAATTCAAGTTTTTTCTATATTTTTACTCAGCCTGTGCGTTTGGGTCTCTGATCTCGCTTTTGGGTACACGGTCCCAGTCCCCACTGGTTTCTGGTCTTTTGCCGGCAGGGGCAAATCCAGGACAGTACTGCTGCCAGTTTGCGACCCAGCCAGGCTGAGTGAGGAAGCACCTTTTTTTATTATTTATTTATTTTTTTTGCTCAGGGCTCCAGGAGGGTGCCCCAGTCTGTGCTCCGGATGAGTTGGGCGCCAGTTTCCCCTGGCACATCAGAATGTTCCGGAGGTGTGTGTGTGTGTGTGATATTAGAAAGTGTGATGTGAATAGAGGCCACTAGATGGCAGCATTTACCTTTTTTTTTGTTCAGCTCAGACTGGAGCTATGTTTAGACATGTCCTGGACATGTCTGGGGCAAGTCCCCGAAAAGTAAAAAAAAAAAGAGGTCTAAATGTGGGTGGGGTCTGCAAAAGAGTATATAAGGAAAAGAATTGAGACAGTAAAGTAGTAGGAGAAATTGCAAGAAGAAGGATACATGCGACCAGACCTGTCATTTCTGTTCAAGACCTGTGAAGTTTCTTTTGTGGATTTTTGCCTGTGTTTGAGCATTTTCCTTACCCAGGACATCACCAAGCCACCCCAACAAACAAAGGGACTGTAAATATTTCTGTTTTTTTTTACTAATCAATCTTGGTCAGTTAGTTAGTTGTTATTAGTCTTTGTCTTTGTTTAAAAATTAAATGTGTTTAAGTTTTTAAAACTGTGTCTGTCATCCCTTGCTGTTGCTGTTGCGTTGTGAATCTCATAACAAATTGGGGCCATAACAAAAGAAAGTGCTTGAAATCATCAATTAACCAGCTCTGGTAAGGCTGACACCTGGAAAGGAATTTCATAGCCGAGTGGCAAAAACCAAATCCCCCCAAAATCATGACAGTTATATTAATAGGAACAACCTTCCAGGTCTTACTTTCGGTTTGCAGAATTGGAGCCGTGATCCTATGGATTATCCTTCAGTCTGTTCCTCTGCCCGGTTTATTAGGAACACTTCCTAAGCCTTCCACATTCATCAGGATGAGAGCTGCACTCTTGCTAATCTTCCTAGTTCTGCCACCTGACAGATCTGATCTGGCAAAGTGTGCACTCCATCTGGCTGCTGACCGGGATTGCCACTGGCCAGGCACAGGATACGCCTCCACACTCAAGCCTGTACCAGCTGAACTGAACTGTGTCATTCTGCTCTGGGTTCTGTTCCTTCTGCCGTAGTGTATTAATATCAATAAACAACACTACTGCTGGATTGTACACTAACTCTTCATTTGGTTCTTGGTCTGGGTCATACCATTTCTAGAATTGGATTCCTACATTTGATCTCAGGAGGGTATCCAAAAAAAATAAGAGTTCTGATTGAAATGATTATTTTTTACCTAACAAAAAAAAAAAAAAAAACACTTTTCCTGGAAACTCTTTCCCGGATCCCAGAGTTTCAAGTGTAGGTCCTTGTTTTAAGCAATAATACAATAGAACTGATACAATATAGCTTTTATCCGATAGGAGGAATTCAAGGTGTTGCAACTGTCCCTGGTCTCCCCTACTAGTAATAAAACTTCTCCAGAAATATGGTTAGATTTCATCGCAATCGTATAATAGGTCTTTTGTGTCTGTGATGTTTATTATTGTTTTCATTGCCTGTCTATTTATTGAAAATAGAATGAAATATTAACATTCAAAAGAGCATTGATTTTAATTCCATTTGACTAAGGAGCTGAGATGCAGGTGAAATGAACGTATAGGCTACCGTGCATGAGAGAAAACCGCTGTTTACTGAGGAGCGCGCCGCACACATTATGACTAAGTACACCTATATCTCTCCTGCCCTGCAAATAGAATCCATCCATCCATTATCTATTACCAGCTTTTTTCCTTTATTAGAATGGCAGTGGGAGCATAGACTGTATAAAAAGATGGATGAAGCAACCGTGACGTCACTCACTGGTTCCAGCATACCATTTAGGAAGCCTCCATTTTGGCATTTTGAACAGTGCCATTTCTCATTTTGAATCTGGATGTGATTCGTATTGGATGAGAACGTGAATTGAAAATCCAGGGAGGAGTGAGGGGTGGATCTATGGGTGGATCTGACTGTATCTGATGAGGACAAGAGGATAGCCACGCCCCTAAAGTATATCTGGCTTTATCCTTTATTCTAGTCTATTTGGGACCATAATTTACAAAAATGCATACCATGATATATCAAAGGAGACTTGAAACTTGCGACTGATACCATAAAATAATATTGAAAATGTGAGGTAGCGTTCAGGAACCAATCGCAAGACCCAGGAGATCCAGCAAAAAAGTATTTTATTAAAACTGAGGGGTGAACCCCCGCAGGGCAGAAGGCAATTGTACAGAGTCTACCATCCAAAATCAGAATCCCAGGGGCGTAATCCAAATCGTACACAGCAGCAGCAAACACAATAATCAGGGTTGGGCACAACAGGTTCATTACACGGGTGCAGAGAAATCCAAGGCAAAGCCAAAATCGTTAACAGGGACAGTCCAGTCAGAAGTGGACCGCAAAGCGTACAAGGCATAAAAGATCGTAGCGCAAGGTAAACGTTCTGACAAGCTGGAAGTGAAATGACTGCTTAAATACACATACGGGAAGTCACATGCTACAATAGGGAACAGGTGAGGTGGATCAGAGTAATTAACAAAGGAACGAACAAGAGGAAGTTCCTAACCACATGAAATTGGCGAAAGCCAAAACGTGGACAGGGATTACAGAGACAAACTATGACAAACAGACGATTCTGGTTAGGGAGTTCTAAAGTGTGCAGAGTGAGAGGCAGAACTGTGATTAACTAGGTGTGGAGAATCCACTGAAGCACAGCAAAGTAAATTGAGTGAAGGCAAGGGGCGGAGACTAGAGCAGTGCGAGTGCTGAGAGCTCGTTAGTCAATTAGTAATGTGCAGCTATACAATCTCTAGTGCTTGTTAGTAAGTTAGTGCTATAAATTATGCTAGTGTTAGTAATTTATCTAAAATAATAAACTGTTAGTATTGTTAGTAAAGATAGAACAGTAAGGCGAAGGAAGCAAACGAGATTGGAAGGGAAACCCAGAAACCATGAAATCACCTGAAACTGTGGCACAGAGAGGCATAGACTCACTTTTATTCCCATGGGTTTTTTTTCACCCCAAAGGGGCCCCTGATGGATTCTTTCTGAAGATAGTTTAATAGAACAAACGTTTCCCTAAAATTGTGTTCCAAAAATTGATTCTATGTTTTTTTACCCCTCAATTACTAGCCCTGCTTTCATTTGCCTCAACCGCTGAACTCAGCTGGCCTTTTTTCCCCCCCCTGGCCATCCTCCTGAGGGGGCCCATGGGTTCCCACGCACCCCATGCAAATAACGCTACTGGTGGCTCATAAGACTGGGGAATAAAACTGTCACATAACATATGACCAGACAGGGGAGACAATGCAGGGCATGATAAATACAAAAACCAGAATGATCATCTAAACTGGGAATATGGGAAATGGCAGGCAAAAAACATGACGAGGAAAGACAGGCAAAATACAAAACATGGCATGGACTAGGTCAGAAAACATAACTTGGAATCAGGGTAATCACAAAAAACGGTAAGGCAACAGCAGAATCATAACAGAAAATCATAATTGAAATAATAAATCAGGTGAAGAAGTAGTGTCATTTTCTAATACTTCTATGCCGTTTAACTTCTTTCTGCAACCTCCGACGTCGCCATCTGCTGGCCATTAAATAGAATGCAATTTTCAGAGATTCCTGTATAGGCTTCACTTTTCACTCCCCGATGCTGCTTCAAACTTTTTATAGGGTGTCCCTATAACAAAGGTTAATGAACAAGACCACTCCCAATGCGCCTCCCTATTCGTCCGCATGCCTATATATATCGCCTCCATTCCCAAAATCCCTGCTAGTCTCGTTTCTACGGCCCTCCCACCCTTCCCCTCTCCAAGAAGGAAGCAAGAAACAGCCACCACCTGGGACTCCAGGGGGCTTAGGAGTCAACACGGACTCCGACGAGAGACGCGAGCCCTATCCCGAGTCCCGCCACCGAGGACTCCCAATATTCGCTCAATCACAGATACAATATCGCCCTCGCCCCAGTTCCACCGAATACTCTCCTCAAACATAGAGCAGCTGTAGTCTATTCCAGTTGACTGCGGGCAGAAGGAAGGGACCCACTCTGGACGGTCCGGCTCTGCGAATAGAATAGACTAGACTCGTAATTTGAAAAAGGTTTGATATTCAAAAAAAGGCCAAAAAGCTGCCGGGTGGCTCACACGGTTAAGGCACTGCGCTGCAGTGCAGAGGTGATCACCACGTCGCGAGTTCGAGCCCCGGCGTACCCACCGGCAGGGGTCGGCAGCCTTTTCAGAGTAGCGCACAATTGGCTATCGCGCTACAGGGTTTCAAATTGGGAAGGGACTGCCGGGTATGGGTATACAATATATCAGCCTTGTTCGTTGCTCCAGCGTCTCCTATTGGCCAGATGGGCGCTCGTCAGGAACACTCCGGGTTGGTTCATGTCCGGGTATCCTCCGCCCTAGTTCTGAGCTTACGAATATTCAACCGATGAGTGTATTAGAATCAGTGGCAGACAGGCACGTGCTTCGGAGGAGAGCCGTGAACTGTCTCACTATCCTGAGTTGGCAGCAAGGGGTCGCATACGAGCAAGCTTTGTACATAGTTCCCCAATTGGGCATTCCAAATTCAGGTGGGATTGGAGATGCCAAATTTAAAAAAAAAAAAAAAAACAACAAAATAAATTAAAAAAAAAAAAAAAAGGCCTGCATTTTCGCATGTTGTTACATGAATCGCGGGTGGTTACCTTACCATAGATCATATGATGAAAATGAAACTGTTGACAGAAAGCTTTTCAGTAAGGTCTTTAAAGCAAACTTGAATCCAAACGTGCAGCAGCTGTTTCCGTGCCGATCACCAAACAGCCTAAAATGAGAAGTTACGCCGAAGTTGCTGACCCATCAGATTCTGTGACCTGCAGTGTGGCAGTGGCCTTCTCATATTGTATATCGTTCTGTAACTGTTAAATTAAATGAGCAATAAAATGCTGCTTATGTTGCTCGACTCATCAGTATTGATTATGTACTTTGATAAGTTTGTTTAATGTATCAGTAAGAGCTTAATTTTCTCCGAAGATATTTAAGTTCAGTATGGTAAGTAGAATTTTTTCCATACAGAATTTTTTTTTTATTGAAAAGAAAAAAATATCCTTTGTGATTTTAGCAGTGTTACTGAAGTCAACGAATCGTGTACTTTTCCCAATACTTGCCGTGGAATACGATGGGTCATCAAACACGGTGTAACACCTGATCTGAAACTCTCTTGTGCTCAGCACGGAAACTGATGCCACATGGAGCTATGATCACTTCCACAAGAAAATGCACTCTCTTGTCCGCCAAGTCAATTTAAGTAATTTTTGTCATTCATTGCTTTTCAGAACACAGATCTTCCAGTCCTTTCCCAAGTTATGCAATATCATAAAATGGCAATTCTATGAGGACAATTCAGAGATATGTATGGACTTTTCTCAATGTAGGAAACTAGATTATGAATTGGAACCTTTTTGAATATCGAAACGCAAGTTTAGGCATGCCCATTTGTGTGCTGAATCTTCGTGGTGGATTTTAGTTGTGCTTTAGTACTGCCAGTAGAGGACGGTAGATATGCACAAGATATCCATCAGAAATTTGAACATGGTATGTAGGTCTTGGGAAAGGTACCAAGTAGTTGCTGGATTCAGTGTAAAACCCAGAACTGCTATTTTTACTTGATTATGTGTTACAGATTTGAGCAGGGTCTTTAGTCTCAGTGCAGTTATCCCTCTAGCTCAGTAACCCTGCTTTGTGGAACACATCCCTTGGAGAAAATTGGTAATAATATTGAAATGTTCAAAGATTTTTCATCCCAAGGTCGAAGTGGCAGCCCCGAGCCCCCAATTTAGTTCGCATTTCCGATTTTGGACGACAAAGTTGCTTTTTGCAGCAGAAAAAGGATCAGAAGCTCACAACCACAAATCATAAAAGGTGGGACAGGATGTTTAAATAATGTTAAAACTGAAAGCAATGATTTGTAAATTATATTTGACCCAAATTATGTTGAAAAACAATACAACAGCACATCATTTTATGTTTTAATGCATTAATTTTATCGATTTCTCCACATAAACACATCTCAGTTTTGATTCTTGCTGCATATCTCCAAAAAAGTTGGGACAATAAATGTGTAACTACTTTGTAATGTTTGCATTTAATAACAATAAATGTTTAGGGACTGAGGACACCAAGTAATTAAAGGAAGAGTTCACTTTTTTCAAAGTGGGGTTGTATGAGCTACAAATTGCCACTTCTTACATTAGATGCAGTAGCAAGCTCTCTGATCTCTTCCAGGTAGCCACACCAGGGCATAGTGCTGGGTGGAGATTTAGGCGATACACTGTTGTGAACGGTCCCAAAGTAACAGCATATTCTCACGGCCTAAAAGAGGTCCTACCTGAAAATAATATGCCACTTTAACTGTACACTATATAACAAAAATTTACAGCGCTTCAGTTGCTCAGAAGAATACAGTTGCTCTTGAACTAACCAACTGACGTATTCCATCGGAGTAACACATGATCGACTCCCTATACTTGATTATAAATATTTCATAGTCAAACGATGACAGCCAGGTGATGGTATCTGAATAAGATAAAAAATTATATTCCATCAGGACTTACCAGTTTGCCTCACACACAGAAGGATGAAGTATTGTTTATCTGCCGTTCTGTGCCCACTTGCCACACATGCCCAAATGCCCGCCACAGTTTGAAGTTTGAACTCTAATCCTGGGAGTTCTCACTGGTCTCATTAGCTGCCTAACTCCCCCATGCCTTTCTTTTGTAACATCTATGAACAACCCCCAGCCCCCACACCCCCTGCCCCCCCATAAGCCCCCATCCCCTCCCTGAGCTGTGATTTTTGGCAGCTCCTTCCAGTTTGATAAATGAAAACTAGACTTTTAGCCAGAGAAAAAGCCTATCTGACTCCCAATAATTTGAAAGAGTTATTCTTGCTCTTATTACCTCATCTGCGACAGAGTCAGCGGGGCGAGGTATTGTAATCGGTGCGGTTTGTCTGTTCCCGTGTTTGTGTGTTAACAATCTAGCATCTACACAGTTGCAATGATTGACTTCAAACTTTCACAGTAGGTGGGCAATGGTCGGTAGATGACCTGATTAAAATTTGGGGGTGATCGGGCCGAGGTCACCGGAAATGTCTGAATGTTTTTTTCTTTTTTTTTTGCGATAACTTCTTTCAAATTTATCACATTGACTTCAAACCAAAAAAAAAAAAAAAATTCATTTTCAATTCTGATTCTAACTATATGTTGCATGATAGGATAGCTTCCCATAGCGGTCAAGGATCAAATGTCAGGGGGGTCATGGTTAATGGTGAAAATTATATTTTCCATCATAAATCAACGTAACGGGAGTCAAACAATCGAACCGTGTTGGTGGAAAGAGCGCACATCAATTGCTGAGACATAACAGAGTTTCCATATCTGGCTGTTGCTGGCGGGAACATATGATTACAATAACATTACAGTACAATGAAACTAGAAATCATTGACCAGTGGATTTTGCATGTCTTTTTCTGTGGCAGCACGATACAAGCAACATAAAGCATCTTCCCCTTCTCGGTGTAGCTGTGATTCACCCACAGAATAGAATACAGTGGACGGGAGGTTGATGTGTTTAATATGCATATGGCCATGATTATATATAGGGACTATGAGAAAGGAGAAGTATGGGCACTGGTGAATGGATAGGACTTGACCTCCATGGACATGAGGGAAGTTAGCATCTGAACGTTTCGGCCTCTGATTGGACAGTTTGACCTACTGTGACAATAGGTAACATTCTGATTGGCTATATTCAGTTGGAAACATCCTGATAGGCTACTCTACCCACAGGAGTAAAAATAGGGTCATAATTTGTATCTCGAAGTAACTCGTAAATCTGGTTTATGCTTGTAAAGTAAGTGTTGCACGCGAAGTTAGGAAATTTGTGTGTCCGCAATTTCACTGTCACACACGACAGTAGGAAATTGAATTAAATGTGCACAAAATATTTCTACAAAGACAAATCTTTTTCTACGCATGCACAAATCTGTTTTACGAGCCCAACTTTTTTTACACACACATAAAACTATTTCACTAGCTCAAAACATTTTTGCTCACACACATAACTCTTTTACAAACTCAAGACTTTTTTTACATACGCGCAAAACTATTTTATAAGCTCAAGACTTTTTTACACACGCGCAAAACTATTTTATAAGCTCAAGACTTTTTTACACAGTCGCAAAAATATTTTACAAGCTCAAAACTTTTTTACACATGTACAAAACTATTTCACATGCTCAAAATTGTTGTATATACACAAAACTATTTTACAAGCTCAAAACTTTTTACACATGCAAAAAACTATTTTTAAGCTCAAAGCTTTTTTGCATATACACAAAACGATGTTGACACAATTCACAAAACGCAATCCTCCTTTTCTCATAAATCTAAACACATTTTGTCTCGCTAAAACACAAGTTGTAAAAAACTTTGCTTAAAAACTCAAATTAAAGCTCATGTGATGCAAAATGATTGCCACAGTCAGCAAAATTTGAACACAATGAACACACCTGGCTTCATTAATTAAACATTCATTCATTCTCTCTACCCACTTATTCCTCACAAGGGTCGCGGGGCGAGCTGGAGCCTATCCCAGCTGGCTACAGGCAAAGGCAGGAACCCACCCTGAACAGACTGCCAATCCATCACAGGGCGCACACACCATTCACAGACCATTCACTCTCACACTCATACCTTTGGGCAATTTGGTGTCTCCAATTAGCCTGATATGCATGTCTTTGGACTGTGGGAGGAAACCGGAGTGCCTGGAGAAAACCAACGCAACACGGGGAGAACATGCAACCTTGAAGAAGAGTGTAAGAAAACAGCAGATCACATCAGGGTGAGTAAAGCGATTAGGAAAAATTTACTTGGCAAACAATGGAGTCACTGGAGGGCGCTGGAGGAGGGAAGATCAGCTGTAGATCCTCTCATACACTCCTGCTGTCACCTGAGATCAGATCCTCTCTGACTCTTATATGCTGTACGTCTGAAACATTACTGTGCTGTGACAACACACTTTACCAGTAGCAAAGTAATAAGACTTCAGCAAAGCAATGGCTACACAAAGTTCACAATATTGCCATATACACTGTATATATATGTGACTCCGGACCACAAAACCAGTCAAATGGGTAAATTTTTCATATGAAGATTCATGCATATTCTAAAATGCTTTCCAACAATGTATAGTTTGTCAAGATAGGGTAAAAATTGACCGAGATATAACATTTTGAAGATGGGAAACTTGGGCAATTCAAATTTCCAGAAAATTGAGTTTAAAAATTGTCATATTCACTCCTTAGCAACACATATTTGTAATAGATAAAATTTAATGAAACTTGCACCATTCATTAAACATACTATCGCCTTAAAAAAGCGCAAGTGCAAATACAAAGTATTTCTCATTGTAGCCTAGGCATAGAAAGAAGCAAAGAAACCAAACATTGTTCCCTCCTCGTGTTCTTTAATCAACTTTCTGGTGAATGAAAGATGCAGTATTCAAAAACAGGCAGACCCTCCTTTATATACTACTTCTTCTTCTTTGAATTTACTGGAAGTTTAAAAAAATGCCATAATTGAGTATAATTGATTACAGAATTACACAGTACCAATACCATGTAGAATTTTTGCTTCAGAAGACTGAATTTTCTTATGTTACTCTTACATCCGGACGTGCGGGCTTCCACGTGCTGTCCACGGGCAAAAATGGGGAAAATCACAAGGGACACCCACGTGTTCCACACGGATTTTCGAACCTGCAGACAGCACGCCAAGTCCGTAGGAAGAAAATAGGCATATAAATTATTTTTTGCGTGCACGCAGGAAAACTTGGCATGTAGCCAGGCCGCAAGGGCAAGGCAGGGGAGGCATGCGTGACCCTTGCGTGTGTCGCAAGTTTAAAACGGAATGTTAACAGTCAAATGTCACTTGCAGTCACATAAGTCAGATGACTTGCTGCCCACACGTGGGCATCACGAATGACTTGTTGCATCAGTACGACACACTTGCAATCCCTTAATTACCTGGCGTGCTGGCCACGGCCAACAAATTCACAAAAAATCGCGGAGCCCGTGCGTGTAAAAACACGTACGTCGGGATGTAAGAGAAACTTTAACTACCAATTGCGATATCATTGGCTCACTGTAGCTAAAGCGGTTGCTATAGAGGTAAACAATTTTTGTCTGTAGCAAGAGAGTTTTTTTAACTGCTGTATGGATATTATGGGCATGGATTTTGAGCAGTTTGCACATCAGGCTTAGCTGAGGAGCTAAATTCAGGCAATTCCTGAAAAACAGGGCTTGGTGCAAACACGGCTTGCTTGTGAATATTCAAGAACTGATCCGGGGGTGCCATCTCGAAGAAGAAAACTGGAACTGGGTGCACAAACTTGCAGTTCCATATCCGCTAGAAGATACCTCTGCACAAAGCCCTTAAGTTAGCCCACCGAGCACCGGTGTTCCTCTCGAACACACCACATCCAGATAATCCTTAAATTATGAATTACATTCATATTTTAATTTGGAACAAGTAACGAAGTGGCCAGTGTCAAAGTAACAAAGTAAAAGTATACTTTTTATCTTTTTAAATGTAGCAGAGTAAAAGTAAAAGTCCTGGTTTAAAAAAAAAACTATTTCTTGGGAAAGCCCGTCATTGTTTACGCCAAGTGCGGTTTGCTCTGACGTCTCCCATTGGTTTACGTTTGAACCTACTAAGTCATCTCATAAATAATTAAATAGAGGGAATTCCACGCTTTGCAATGATACCAACAATGTTGGGGAATCCCCAACTGGCACCGCACTGGAAGCGATTTTTGTCGGCTCATTTTTCCTTGTTTTTCGGCTTATTACACAAAGACTTTCACCACCCACTTCTCCAAAATCAAGTTTGGAACCACCTATGGTAGGATTTTTTCGAAATACTCTCTTGGAATGGTATCTTAAGTCATTTTTCTAACGTTTAATGAACACATCGAGAAAACGATAACTTTAAGTAAAATGTATTAGGCGGCTGTAATGCAAAATGGGCTCGTGCGACTAATGACTAGTTTTGCGATCCGGGGTCATATATATATATATATATATTCATAAATATATATAGCGGTTTGGGAAATTATTATATGTCTAGATTGAAACTCTGAATATATGGAATGAAAGTCTGAATATATATAATGGAACTTTGAATAAATGGGATGGTATACTGGATATATAAAATGAAACTCAGAATATATGGAATGGAAGTTTGAATGCATGGAATGAAACGTGAATATATTGAATGGAAACTGAAGTCTACTGGATTCAGATTCTTTGACGAAATTAAAAATAAATATAATCTGGGAAATTCAGAATTTTGGAGATTTCTACAAATCAGACATTGCATTCTCTCAAATAAACAACATATTCAGCACGATATAACTGAAATTCAGGACATTCCACCTAAGATAGGAGATAAAAATAGAGGAGCATCAAAATTTTACAAATTGATTAGAAGCACACAAGTGCCAAACTTGGATGGTTTAAAAATAGGTTGGGATAAGGACCTGGCGCAGGAGATTCCAGAAAATGAATGGAAAAAGCTATGTGCTTCATGGTATTGTTACTCACGTGAAACACGGTCACAACTCATTTTTTATGAGATATTGAATAGATCTTTTTGGACTCCTTCCAAATTGGTAAGACTGAAACTCAGAAACAGTGATATATGTTGGAGATGTAATAGAAAGTTGGAAACTCTGGTGCATATGTTATATGAGTGTAACAAAACAATTGACATGTGGAATGCAATAATTGTGTTCTTAAATAAAATGTTGGGTACACACTTGATCAAAAACCTCTCATTATCTCTGTTGGGCCTGCTACCAGATAATATCCAAATGCCAAAACGCCGAAAATCATGGTGTCGTTTAGCTATGATAACAGGGTGCAGGATAACCCTACGCCACTGGAAATCTCCCTCCTTGTCCACTTTTAAGGAATGGATAGAGGTACTAAGCTCCATGGCAAGCTATGAGCGGGTCACTTATAGAGTGGCTGGAAGGGAAGATATATTTAATGAAGTATGGGGACCATTTCTAGCTCAGTAGCTGGATATGAAAGAATGACACCACCAACCTCTGCATAACCTTTTATCTGGTTCAAATACAGGATGTGTATACTATGTTAAACTCCTAGGGTGTTCTGTCTTTGTTTTGTTTTTTGTTGTGTGATCTATGTTTTGTGTTGTAGGTCTGGCTTGATCTGTCTGTTGTTGCTGGACCGCAGACCGTTTTATCTTTTTATTTTATTTTCTTATTTGGTTTAAAAAAAAAAAAGACCGGACAGATACTGAAAAGGGACACAATGTATGTTATGCTTATTTATCTAACTGTTTTGGTATAACAGTGATTTATTTGTATTTGTCTGGCTAAAACATTAATAAAAAAAAAAAGAATGGAAACTGACGTCACCATCTTGTGTTTTGAGACGATTAGTTATCGCTGTTCCTGCAAAAGAGAGTGCGACATTATAAGTGAGTCAGCGCGAAATCTATTCTCAGCAATATTAAGAAATGAAGATATAATTTGCACTTCGGCGAACGCATGTATGGGCCATAACACCCATAACCGAATCCAATATTGTTCTGCTCATTAAGAAATGTATTCACTCTTTCTTAATGCAGGGAGTGGCACAGGCCACAGTGCCGCACGTAAGGCATTTCAGGCCAACATTTCCTGGAAGAAACATGCTTCCACCCTCGCAGGTGCACTGCGGTCAAGCAATCACCGCAATAAAATGTCTGCGCAAATACAGCGGATAGCACGGTAGTAAAGTCATGTGATGCAACTGCTGTCAAGAACCATCTTGTGGAAAGAAATAACGAGATTTATTCAGCGAAAGTATGCGCGTATCTTGTTCAGAAAAAAAAACGCGAACAACTTCCATAATTTCGTTTTAAAATGATGTTTATTTGTTTTTTCACAAAATAGCTGTTGGCACTTTGTACAAATTGAAATGAAAGATTTTGGTGAAGTGCCATAACTCCAGATCAGAAACAATTGCAATTGCGATGTTCCATGAATATAAGAACACTCCTGTATGGCTGTGTGTGAATTTTTGGTGGTGGTCGGAGGGGCCGTAGGCGCACACTGGCAGCCACGCTTCCGTCAGTCTGCCCCAGGGCAGCTGTGGCTACAAAAATGTAGTTTACCACCATCAGAGCGTGAATGTGTGAGTGAATGAATAATGTTTCCATAGCGAAGCATCTATGAGTGCATAGAAAAGCGCTATATTATAATACTGATGCATTATTATTATTATTATTAATTGCATCTCACGTTGCCAGTGTTTTACTATAGGCAAAAAAGGCAGATATGAATTAATGTAGGAATTGCCATCAAAATTGGTGTTGTAGAGGTGGAGAAATCTAAAGTGGGGACCATTTTACTTTATTCATAATACCATAATGTGACAGTACTGCCCAAAAAATCACTTCCAAGAGGGAAACATTAAGGCGTTTTGCGGCGAAAATTAATGACGAGCAACTGTTACATACTATTTTATTTTTTAAACAAAATGGCACACCTTATTGGAACATGCCCACAGGTAAAAGATTGAGAACTTCCCTCATTACTGTTTAAAAAGCACAGCCAGTAGCGGAGCTACAGGGGGGCTCAAGACACGTCTTTTTAAGTTCTGGCTTGATTTCAATCATTTTCCATTGCTGACGTCTTTTCCAATTACTGTAATTGGCAACTGAAGACACGGTTTCTCTCCACATGCGATCTAACAGCGATTAAACAGACAAAGGCGGAGAGACGCAAGAAGCGGGGGTCCAAAAGAATTTATTAAAATAAACAGAAAACTAGAAAGGGGGGAAAAACGGACACTCCGGCCAACAGGAACACCGTGCAACTGCACTGAAGGGAGGAGAACACAGGAATCCAAAACAACCGGAGACACTAGGGGGCAGACTCGGGACAAGAGAGCTAGGGGAACAAGGGAACTAGGGGACACTCGGAACAAGGGAGCTAGGGGACCAGAGGGAAGGTGCACAGGGCAGGGAGTGCAGCGCGAGCAAAGTCAGATCTGATCTGAAGTGCTGCAGAGCTGGAACAGATATAGGGCAGGGCACTGAGAGACACAGGTGTTGGAACTTAATATAATTAACAAGGGGTGGAACAGAAGGGAAACTTAATTACATGAAACAGATAAACATTAACAAACAGACGAGGATCACAGGACAATCCCAAAGAGGGGATAAATAAACTGGATAAATATTTCACAGTGGATAGAAAGAGACAGGACAGATAAAAATACAGAAGGTTCTGCAGGAAAACTTAGCAAAGCCAGAGAAAGAAAAGCAAGAGGTGGAGACTAGAACAGGGCGACTGCTGAGAGATCATTAGTCAATTAGTAAGTGCAGCTATACAATCCCGGGTGCTCGTTAGTAGGTTAGTCTAATATACAATGTTAGTTTGGTTAGTAAATTCTAGAAAATAACAAACTGTTAGAAGGGGTTAGTAATATAGGAAAGCAAGGGGAAATTAGTAAACAAGAAAGGAAGGAAGGCTGAAACCCAGAATCCATTAAATCACCCGAAATAGTGTCACAATCAATTAAGACAGAAAACTGCTACAAACAACGCGACCGGGGAGAAAGCAAAGACAGTACATGGGTAAGACGTGGACTGGAATGACACGGGAGAGGAATAAAATGTGAAACACTAAGACATGGACTAAAAACCAACATCACAAAAATAATAAACCTAAAATTAACTAACCAAAACACACAGACCCACAGAACACAACACGTACATCTCCATGGCTCCAACTTATCTTTATACATTCCGGAGCTTTTTGTAAACAAATAAACGGAGAGCGAGAGAGAGACAAAACAACTCACCCCTGTTATGGGCCCATCAAGTCGGCATGGCTCCAGATAAGCTAAACGCCATGACGCACTGGCCAGATTTATGGAAACTTACAGCTATGCAGGCCTAGGCTAATCAGAAACCTGCAAGTGTGCACCCTTTGGCCTAAAAGACCATGAACCAAAGCAAAGGAAGAGCAAGCAAGGAAAAAAACTAATAATAATTTGCTGAATCAATAAAAAATGATTCGACACCGGGTGCCCACAAATTACCGAGAGTGAAAGTCCACGTTTCATTGGAACACGGACCAGTTAAATCACGCAAAGCATTGGCTAATAAATAAGTAAATTATATTTCTGCACTGAATTTAGCACATGATTTCATCGCCGTTAGATCGCATACGGTGAGAAACCATGTCTTCAGTTGCCAAATACGATGATTGGAAAAGACATCAATAAAGGAATGATTGAGATCTAGCCAGGACTAAAAAGGACGTGTCTTGGGCACAGCCGAAGGAAGATTCCATTAGTCTGTACACACTGATTACTACAAAATAACAGTGTTTGATTTAGTGATTTTCTTTTAACTTTTTAACAATGTATTGTTTGTTTGACATAAAAAATATGTCCACAAACAGAAACACAATTACATAGCAGAGGAAGGGCTCTATCTTACGGCTTGTGCAAAGCCGCACAAAGCATGACACAAGTGTCTTTGCTCGTGTACGACCAGCGCAAATGTCATTTGTCAATCCAGTGCATAGATGGGAAAGATAGCAAATTGCACCAAAATTAGTGCCCATGAACATGTTGGTCTTAAAATGAGGTGTGGTCAGGCAAATTGTAGGCATGTTGCTATCATGAGGTGGCATAATGCTTACGTGCCATTGACCAACTAAAACCTGGTCTTAAATCAATCCTCAGTTTTCAGCTATTATCTTAAAGGCCCATTACTGACAGGGTAGATCCACTATACCATAAAGTTCTCCAAGATGAGTTTGGCTCGCATAAATTTACATAAACCTACGTATAGTAGTCGAATCCATAGTGTTCCGCAAGTGACAGAAAAGATCCACAAATTGATAAGGCAGTGGATTTGCAGTCATGCGAATATACCTACAGTATATTCAGTACAGTATAAAGGAGTTTTCTCCTTTATTTGATGGTGCAGTAAGGGTGGGGAGAAGTACAGGGAAGGCATGCTGTGAATTGCCTGGGCCGGTTTCGAGCCCAAGTTGCTGCAGGCAGGAGTTTGCCTTATGGTACGCGCACTTAACCGATTAGCCACCGGGGCGCCCCAGTACATGACTTTTTTTAATCCATGGCAGTAATAATGTCATTTTTAACAGAATACTGCCGTGATGTTGCTGTATCCTTGTCTAAAGCTAGACTGTGTGGAGCTCAAAATACAATTATCTGTTAAAAAGACTTTTAGTTGCTCATTTATAAAGGATTCAAATAATTTGGCCATAACAGATAATTTGGAAATTGAGCGATAATTATCTAAAATGGAAAGTCCGCCTCCTTTTAACACTGGGAGAACAATTGCTGATTTCCGAGGACTGGGAATAGATCCACTGCATAGACTAAGGTTAATAATGGAGGAAATAGGCCCAGCTATCAAGTCTGCAGCAGTTTTTAAAAAGAAAGGTTTGATCTGGTCTGGACCAGCAGACTTTTTGCAATCTAGGCTTAACAGCGCCTAATGTGTTTCAGAAATGGATATCATCGAAAAACTGAAATTGTTTGAATGTGTGGGGGGGCCAGCAAATATTGCCTCAGTGCCATCTGGAAGACAGCTCTGTGTAAATACCTACTCCTGCTTTGATTAAATGTTTATTAAATACATCTACGACATTTTGTTTACCCCTTACTTCACCTTGATCCATTTTTAAAACTTCAGAAACAGACAGAGGTGGAATATCACCTGAGGAAGATTTTACTAATTTCCAAAATTGTTTGGGGTCATTTAGGTTTTTATTTATCAGATTCAGGTAGTGCTCATTTTTTGTATTTTTTCTTAGTTTGGTACACTAATTTCTTAAGATTCTATAGTCTAGCCAGTTTTTTTCAGTGTCAGTTCTTTTAGCTTTTGCCCAAGCATGATTCCGTTCCCTAATAGCAGCTGCAATGGTATCATTAAACCAGGGGTTATCTCTACCTCTCACTCTGTCCTTTCGAAGAGGTGCATGTTTGTTAACAATTAATAAGAAAGTCTTTTAAAAAATCCCAACGTAATTCAACGTTATAGACAAGTTTTATAGCACGATTGAAAGAAATCCAAAGTGGAATATGTAGGTTCCTGTACAGTGGTTCCAATAAGTATTTGTACACTACTTGAAAATTCGACTACATAACAGCTTTTGTATATTCGGCTAAATGCTTGCTATTGTGTGTAAAAGTGACTACAATATTTGATAATCAATATGTTTTAAACAAATATTTAATGTCAAAATGGCATATTTGGTCAGAAAGGCGATTATCTGACCCAATAAGTATCTGTACAGTTCCATTAGTGAGTCACAAAACTTATAATACTCACCTAAAATTGATTCAAGATGTTTACAGGACATGGTTGACTCACTTGGTCTGATTTGGTCAAGCGTGACCATATTGGACCCTGAAACTAGGCCGGTTAGCTTGACAAGACGTTAATCTACAAATGCAAACGCTTCATTTCTGAAATTTCCGTGGTGAAACGACGCAATCCGTGGAGAAATCCGCACTCCGTTTAAATCGCAGCCGTAACTTCGACTAACCTGCTTTACGATGGTGCGCATTGTCGACAACGTCCATTTTCAATGGTTTTTTATTTATGGATGCTGATAGCAACAGCTTGTACAATTTATTAGAGTGGAAAAACAACATCATACAAAATTAAAGTTGCAATCATAAGCACAAGATTCAACATGATAACAGGCGTTAAATTCAAAATTTCAATTCTTTAAATGACACACATTTCTGTGACCATTCCAAGTAAAGACAAAGAAACTCCCGTTCTTGTTGCAAATCTTCAACTTGCCAATGAGCAAAAAACAATAAAAACAACAAAGTAAATACAAATAAAAACTAACGCTATTGGGTTTCATTTATTCACATCAAATGTCATTCATATTTACAACATTCAACTCCTGTCTTCACTTCAAGAAGGCCATTTCTGGAATCTTCCCTGCAGCCTTGAGCTGAGAGAAGATATGCGCGGCCCTGTTGAAATCCCAGGCATTGTCCTGAAGACACTTTTGCGACCACTCCGGGTTCATCCCAGATTTCTGCGAGAAAGCAGCGAGCATTTCTTGCTGTGGAGCATTTAGCGTGGGCACGGGGCTGCTGGAGGGCGTCGGGGCAGGGGCGGCGAAGGCTCGCCGGATCTCCTCTGTCGTGGCATTCCTCAAAGTCAGTTCGTCGTTCACAACACACAAACCAGCATTTGCGGCCGGCACTGTTATGAAGACCCGAGAGAACGCTCTGACTGAGTCTCTAGATTTACCATCCACTTCTTTGAACACCCCACTGACTGTGAATGATAGTAATGTGTTCGTGAACATGTTGACATCGACGTTAAAGGAAGCAGTGTCATGCTGGGTCTTGGGCAGCTCGTTTAAGAAGGTAACCACGTT
Source organism: Gymnothorax reevesii (assembly GCA_029721435.1). Classification (NCBI taxonomy): domain Eukaryota; kingdom Metazoa; phylum Chordata; class Actinopteri; order Anguilliformes; family Muraenidae; genus Gymnothorax; species Gymnothorax reevesii. The sequence continues at coordinate 25,236,309 of CM056588.1, forward strand.
CAAGCGCCTGAGCTTCAAAAGGCGGAATCGTGTGGTGGGATCCTTAAGACTCTTGATGTTGCGGTTGTCCTTGTAATAATCTCCCAGACTGCTCCTCGAGGGGTTCTGCCCAGAGAAAGCTATGCTGAGGGAAAACACAGCCTCGTCATGGTAGCCGTCCAACAGAGGCTGTCTGTCACCCGAGTCATAAACCATGTAGTATTGTTGTAGGAACCGCGATATGAGAGTCTTGATTTCGTCCGAGGCGAAGTAGCTTCCCTTGCAGGGGGGCAGAGTTGTGGAGTTTGACTCCAGGTCAAATCCTATGGGAGCGGGGAGATCAAATCCATCCAGCTTGAGTAACCGTGGAAACCGTTTTTGGATCGCGCTGATGTAGGCGGCCCGGTCCTTGAAGTGATCGCACAGCGGGTTTCCGGTCAGCCACAGTTCGGTCAGCTTGAAGCCTTTCACTCTGTCCAGCTCCTGCTCGCTTTTCAGCTCGTTGTCTGAAAGATTGAGGGTCTTCAGTTTTGGCGCCTTACCGACCAGGTCTGCTAAGTCCTCCAGCTGATACAGCCTGTTGTTTCTCAGATTTAGGCATATTAGCTCAGGAATGCTCTCCTCAATGATCTTGATCACAGCCTGCATGCAGCTATTCCTGTTCAGAATCATTTTGATGTTCTGAGAAATCAGCTGTCTGTCTCTTCTAATGCTGCTCAGGTCAAGTGCTTGTTGGGAGCCATCAAACCGCTTTGACATGCATTGCTTTATATGGTCAAGGTCCTCTGGCTTCAGATAATTCAAAATGGAGGCTGGAGGGTTGCAGGGGTTACTAAGTAGAATCACCTTAAAGCCGTCACTGTCCGTGATCTTGCGTGACACCTTGACCAGTGCATTGGCAGTGGTAGCATCATCAACGAGAAACTGAGCCTTATTCCCCTCTACGCGATACCGTATTGGAGTGAAAGGCACAGAGCAAAGGTTCTGCAGAGCAGGGAGAAGCCATTTCTTGTCGTATTTCTTCCCATGGAGAATAGTAATCTTGAACCATTTTTTGCCGGGCCCTCGTCCACCACCGCCCATTCTGTAGCCTCCACCACCTGCAGCTGTACCACCGCCGCCGCCAACACTTACACCTCCTCTTCTCTCTCTGTCAAATCGCCCATCACCCCTGCGATTTGGTGGCACGTATGGGTTGTATCTGCGCCGATCATGATGGTCTTTGCAGTAGCGGCTATCGTCTGCCGTCGCCATGTTCTATGGAAAATGGAGTGGAATACACAGCTAAGCGCTTGTGCAACCAGTATTCGATGAGCTAAGTGACGTCACAGAGCATTCATTTTCAGAGGTAGAAAGAAGTTCCCAAACCGAATGACACCCAAACTATCAGGCGTTCATCCGCCGGAGGTAAACTAAAAGCCGATTGAAAAAATAATACGCCAGGCTTGTGGAAAGCAACTTCCGTGTAAACGAAGGGTAAATAAATTAATTCACTTTAATATGTATGATGTTAGAAATTAATTTTTGAACTTTATTTCGAGACTCCATAATATAACCTATCATTTACAGCCATAAACTCATATCTCATATTTTTGTCACTTTTTATCACAGGGACTACTTGACGATCTTTATCTCAAAATTAGATCAGGCGAGTTTTGCCGTGTTTTCACGGGCGGGGTCACAAATATTAAATGCTTTTTTCCTTTGTCACAGTATCACACCGTTCCCCAAAATAAGGGATATTTTCTTTGAAATTAAAAAAAAAAAATTTAAATAGTCCTTATTATTTTTTTCGAAGCAGCAGGGAGCAACTGAAGTGCCGCGTCCCCACAGCCGCGGGTTTCCGACCCCTGCCGTGGACTGTGGATGACAATTAGCTCGTCTGCTCGAATCTTTGTGTGGGCGGTTACACTCCAGAGTGGGTGAGAACCGGCGAGAATATGAATATTCAGTTTGCGGTGTTTCGTAACTGTGATGGGTGTTGAGTATTAGACGCAAAATGCAGAGGCCAGAACTAAAAGGCAAAAAACAGCTGTGAACAGGGAGACTCAAACAGAATAAAAATGCGAGACTCGCGCAACCAACGGACCTGAAAGTCGTCCGCGGTAGAAGCAGGCGAGACCGAAGGGACAAAAAGTGAAGGGAAAATAAAACAAAGTCTCCCTTTCTCACTACCACTAACCCTAAAATATGCAACTAACGTTCCTAACAATTCTCTGTCTAGAGACCTTACCGACTAAAACGCAAAAGTAACACTGACACTCTAGCAACGGAAGCGAGGCGGAACTGGAGCATTTAGAGTCCGGGCAACGTTCCCAATTAATGCCAGCTGGCCCAGGAATCCGACTGTGAGCAAAACGATATTGTCCCGGACGAGAGCAGCAAAGAAGGCTCTCAACGCCTCCAAACCATGTCAGTAACACTGCAACACGTTTTTTATTGGCGTAAATTCTCCGCATATTTCCTATTGTAACCCCTTTAATATTTCCTGGAGGGACTGCTAATTGGAGTAGCCCCGATTTTAATGCAATAGTTTTGTTAAGCCCGGTACTGTCTTGATTGGGAATAAATCCAGGGGGAACTAAAAAAATTGATGAACCAACCCACCGTGTACAAAACGTGTTTGGGGGAGAGGATTATGTTTTAAGGTATTCATTCCACAGAGATATATATATATATGTTTCTTCTATCTCGGCGATTCTTTCACTGGAAGGCGATCAGAAGGTGGGTGACCTTAAGACAGTGCGGTTCTCCGGATGACCTGACGGCTCAGGTTTACATATCGTTGCTGGAAAAGCTGCAATTTAGCTTCTCGGTTTATTGAGAAAGTGCATGTATAACAGTATCCCGTGATAAAAGTAGACTGTGCCCAAGAAGGGCGGACAGTGCCATCTATATTCGGGCGAAGGGTAACGTTAAACGCGCCAACTTTTAGCCTGTGATCTATCCAGGCCTTGTCAAGACCTGCGTGCTAAAAGTGTGGTGGTTGCGCAGCTACAAGTTTAGGTTCCAGCAAGAAAACAACGTTTTGCTCATGCTCCGCTCGAAGGGACGATTTGTGTTTTCCTGGAACTGATTTTGATGTTTTTCACGGAAGAAGGAGACCAGCTATGAATTCGGAAGATTGGTTTCCATCACCACGGACGCAGCGATTCGTGAGTAAAGAAATAAAGGGAGCCAAACTCACTTAAAAGCAAGCGGACGTCATTCTTCTTGCCAAAACAAAAGAGATCACTGACATTTGAAAGAATTGTTGCCGGTGGCGAAGCGTTTTAACCGCAGTGACTGGGGGTTGCTAGCGCTAGCCAAAACCGAGAGCTCTCTGGGTAATGTAGTTGAATAGTGGCGCCAGTGCACTGATTATTCCATTTATACTCGGTACCACGTTTATTTTCTGTGTCGAACATACAAATGCAAAGGGCTGAGTTTCTGTTCTGAAAAAAAAATACTGTTGTGGGGAAAATAGGTATTTACCCTGGTAAAGTGAATGCAAGATTGTATTCTGAGTCTTTTCTCCTTCATATGGGTTTAAGCAGCGTCGTAGGTATTGCCGGTGCAGCCGGTGCGCTGAGCCGGGGCCCCGATGACCTCTGAGGGCCTACGGTGACTAACTATGCCATTCTTCCTCTAAACATAATTCATGAAGAAATTATAAATATTAGTTCCGTCATTTCGAGTATCCTGTTCAATGCAGTATTATCTTCTGGTCAACAAAGAGTTGAGGAGTATATAACTGTTATATTGCTCCACTGTTTCATACAACACAGTCATGGTAACAACACCCCCCCCCTCCCACACACACATTGGCCATTTTTCCTGTCTTTTGTATTTCAGTAATGATACTTTTTCAGTTATAATCACAATTACTAATCATATATTTGATTGTTTTATTCACAACATTTTCAAATGAACATGGCCTGCTGGGAAATGTGTGTGTCCAATTAGTTGACATTCACTTATTCCTTTCTGATCGTAGCTTCGTAGGCTACGCGCTTACTCGTGAATTGTTCTTTTTTGAGAGATCAGCTAACCCATTAGCTTAGTATTGGAGGTGAAAAGTCTTGAGCACCATGTTGAGCAGCACAAAGGCGGTGCTCAAAAAAGAAAAGAAAAAAAGAGCTCGATGTACGGAACTCCAAATTGGCGAAATTGAATGCATTTTTTAAATAGTCATCTTGTCCAGATGCAGTTCCTGCTAGCGTTGTGAATGATAGCGGCGACACGCAGCAGTCAGACTTGGAGGCTAATGCTACCACCTCATTGCCCTCTTGCTCAACGACTTTGCAGAGCAGAAGGCACCCACAGTTAACTTCTGAATGGGTGAGTGCAGTTTTTTTTATTAGGCTACTGTTAGTGATCAGCTTGCCGGTTGTGGTTAAATGGCTGCTGTGCCAGGATGTGTGTCCATCTATCTGTTTACTTATTGATTTGGCCATTGTTGTGCTGTTAGGGAAATACGGTTGACTGTTCAGCCGTATTGATCTTTTTCGCATTTTCATTGGCAATGTATTGTCACTGTTGTTCATGGTTCAAACAGCCTAACGTGTTGTGTGATGTTGAGATTCTGTGCAAATATTCATTGTCCATGGTTCTAATAGCCCTAATAATTATGGGTGTCTGCGTTTTTCAGAAAACTGATTTTTCTTAATTACTGATTTGGATACCTATTGGCTCACTGTAGCTGAAGTGGTTGGCTACAGAGGACGATTGTTTCTGTGAATATCCAATAACTGATGCGGGTGTGCCATCTAGTGATAGAATATTGTAACTACGTGCATAAATTTGCAGCTCCCTGTCCCCGCACTAACATACCCTGCTGCCGAGCACCGTTGTTCTTCTCGAAGACGCTAAATCCAGATAAATCTTAAACGATGAATTGCGTTCATATTTTAATTTGTAACGAAGTGGCTAGTGTCAAAGTAACGAAGTAAAATGATAATTTTTAAGTTTTAAATGTTGTAGAGTAAAAGTCCAGGTTTAAAAAAGAACTCAGGTAAAGTACAAATCCTCAAAAAACTAAAGCTCTGTTACAATTACACCTCTGCTTCGCGGATTGGCCTGGGGGGGGGGGGTCTAGCGCCATTCTCGCACCGGGGCCCAGCGCCTCCACGCTACGCCACTGGGTTTAAGGTAAACGTGACTCTGAGATCGGGGTTTTACTTTCACTTTGATAACGCACATAGTACGTTCTCGTGCTACAGCTGAGCTACTGAGTGGGCAGGATATTTTATTTGGTTATAAGTAATTTTCATTTTAAATGTCGCACCGATCTCCTTTTAATTATACTAATTGAAACAAAGCAAGCGTCAGTTTCAGACTGGGAAATCTATTAACTGTTGCAAACAAATAATATTCCCATTGTGTCAATATTATCAGATAAATCCTCTCTGCTCTTTTGTCCTTGTTTTGGTTTATAAAGGGTAACATTAAAAACTGCTATTTCTTAGCCGAAAAGGTTTTCAGAATTCAATGTTTTTTTTCCCCCAATGAAAGTATAATTTATCTCATACAATTTCCAATCAGGTGGATCTCTGGAGCTGATTCTCTAGCAGAGCTTTATTGGATGGAGGCACCACGCTACAGGTCATCAGGTTTGGTAAGGACCGTTAATTAGTCAATCACTGTCTATATCACGAGTATTCAAAGAACACACACCCTCTAACCGAACCCAGGCCCCGTTTCTTTCCAGTGTGCAGTTAGGGTACCCAAATACTTAATGCACAGGAGAACAAGGGGGTTACACTATTATTCGCAAAAACCAATAATTCAAGTAGTGTTGGAGTTCAAGAACCACAACATGTCACAAACTGATTATGGACCAACCATATTCAAATACTAACACATTCTCTCGCGGAAGGGGCACTTTAAATAAACAAAAAATATAATTGGCTCAGAGAGAACTTCATTTTCATCACTGATCTGCGTTTGATCATGTTGTTGATCTGTAGTAATAATGGTACTTTGTACCACATACATTTAACTGCCATTAAGGTCAATACAGACTTACAAACATGATCCTCGTGTCTCAAGCTCTGGATTTGCAGTCAGTTGATTGAGACCTGCTGGTGTGTTTGGCCCCGCATCATAAACTGCTGCATCACAGTGATCAGGCAGTGACTGTACATCACAGCACCTTCACTCCTGTCAGCTCTTATCTACTTTACTCTCATTAGCATCACTCCTGTTTCTCTCTTACTGTCATCAGCAGCAGCTGAGCTGTAAACTGAGGAGGCAGAAATTACCCCAATAAACTGATTATTTTACTTCATTTTCCTGGATTAACGATACAATTACATCACAAAATACTCACAACCAGCAGATGTAGTCAGATCTCCTCTATTAGTGAAGATTCAATCAGGTAAAACTTCACACACAAAATTGGTCACATTTCACTCAAGTTACTCAAAATGAAGTGTTGTTTTTTACACTCAGGGAATACCTTTATCAAGGCAAATACCTAAAATAAAACACATTTTGTAATTTTAGCAATGTTGATATAAAATCTGATGCAGTTTATCATTGTTCATGAGTGTGCTCAAATGAAACTTGTTTCAAATTTGAATTCATAATATAAAATCTCTAATATGGCAGAAAGAAATAAACTCTGTTTACCTGCCAGTGAATTATTCAGATCAGACTCAGGCCAGGAGGGAAATGAGTGAAAGCAGCCATGACTGACTGTCAGTTTAAGGAGATGTTTTCTACCTCAAGCATTTCCAGTTCTGCAGTCACCACTGCTCTCATAATGGTCTGTACTGAGTCAGTGTATATATGCACAGTAATGCTGTATTGTAATGTCTGTTTTTTTCAGAGCTACGAAAGTATCAGGGAAAGGTATGTATACTCTCAGCTCATTTCATCTTGTGTGTTTAAGTCTCTTCAGTTGCTGAGCCTGACTGACTCCTGCTTGTCATTACAGAGCCCAGGGCTCACTGCAGGACCCAGAGCTGCTCTCAGGGGCTCTGATAGATATGGCCAAACACCTGGGTAACCTGAAGTTCAGAGTCTGGGAGAAGATGCTGGAGACGGTGCAGTACAGTGAGTATCTGGGGCTGATGCTCCAGTCATCTTTATCTTTACAAGCATTTAATGAAACCTGCATGAAACTGAAGAAATAAGCTGTAATTATTGAACTGACGTTAAACACAAACAGTACAGAGACTCTGTTTGCTTTTAGAACAGGACGATCCTGTGGCGCACTGCACTGCTCTCCATTCAATATTAGAAAACAATCAAACACAGAATTAATGTTCAATTCATAACCAATGTCTTCATGTGGTTTTGTGATTGTGTTAACCACAGAAATTCTCATGCATTCTTAACTGATTTATTTATTTCAATGATACATAAAGGTTTTAAATTCAAATCACTACAGCCACAGTATGTATATTTACAGTGGTATGAAAAAGTTTGGGCACCCCTGATCATTTTCAAGATTTTCCTTTATAAATCTTTGGTTGTTCCGATCAGCAATTTCAGTTAAATATATCATGTAGCAGGCAAACACAGTGATATTTGAGAAGTGAAATGAAGATTATAGGATTTACAGAAAGTGTGCAATAATTACTTAAACAAAAGTTGGCATGTGCATAAATTTGGGCACCCCAACAGAAAAATGACATCAATATTTAGTAGATCCTCCTTTTGCAGAAATAACAGCCTCTAAACTCTTCCTATAGCTTCCAATGAGGGTCTGGATTCTGGATGAAGGTATTTTGACCATTCTTCTTGACAAAACATCTCCACTTCAGTCAGGTTTGATGGTTTCCGAGCATGGACAGCCTGCTTTAAATCACACCACAGATTTTCAATAATATTCAGGTCTGGGGACTGAGATGGCCATTCCAGAACTTTGTTCTTGTTCCTCTGCATGAATGCCTTAGTAGAATTTGAGCAGTGTTTAGGGTCGTTGTCTTGTTGAAATGTCCAGCCCCGGCGCAACTTCAACTTTGTCACTGATTCTTGAACATTGTTCGCAAGAATCTGCTGATACTGACTGGAATCCATGCGACCTTCAACTTTAACAAGATTGCCAGTATCTGCACTGGCCACTCAGCCCCACAGCATGATGGAACCACCACCAAATTTTACTGCGGGTAGCAAGTGTTTGTCTTGGATTTCTGTGCTCTCTTTCCACCATGCATACAGCCCCTTGTTATGTCCAAATAACTCAATTTCAGTTTCATCAGTCCACAGCACCTTATTCCAAAATGAAGCTGGCTTGTCCAAATGTGCTTTAGCATACCTCAAGCGACTCTGTTTGTGGCCTGTGCGCAGAAAAGGCTTCTGCCGCATTACTCTCCCATACAGCATCTCCTTGTGCAAAGTGCGCTGAATAGTTGAACGATGCGCAGTGACACCATCTGCAGCTAGATCATGTTGTAGGTCTTTGGAGCTGGTCTGTGGGTTGAGTTTGACTGTTCTCACCATCCTTCGCCTCTGCTCATCTGAGATTTTTCTTGGCCTGCCACTCCGGGCCTTAACTCGAACTGTGCCTGTGGTCTTCCATTTCCTCACTATGTTCCTCACAGTGGAAACTGACAGCTGAAATCTCTCAGCTGGTTTTTTGCATCCTACCCCTAAACCATGATGTTGAACAGTCTTTGTTTTCAGGTCATTTGACAGTTGTTTTGAGGCTCCCATGTTTCCACTCCCCAGAGAAGATGCAAAGAGAACAACTTGCCACTGGCCACCTTAAATACCCTTTCTCATGATTGGCTTCACCTGTGTATATAGGTCAAGGGTCAGTGAGCTTACCAAACAAATATTGTGTTCCAATAATTAGTGCTAAAGGTATTCAAATCAAGAACACAACTAGGGTGCCCAAATTTATGCACCTGCCTACTTTTGTTTAAGTAATTATTGCACACTTTCTGTAAATCCTATAAACTTCATTTATCTTCTCAAATATCACTGTATTTGTCTGCTATATGATATATTTAACTGAAATTTCTGATCCGGACAACCAATGATTTATAAAGGAAAATCTTGAAAATGATCAGGGGTGCCCAAACTTTTTCATACGACTGTATAATAGCATGTATATTTATAATTTCCTGTGTCTGGGACCAAATCTATGGAGTTACATTAGGGTCAAAAGTTTTGTACTTGAAAAAATAAAATTTGAAACTGAAAATTCATGTGGTGTTCTTGAATTTTGAAAAATATAACGACGTATTCAAAATAAAAATAAGTGTAGGAACAGGGGCGTCACTAGACTCAGTACTGTACTGGGGCACAAAGAATGCAGAAATTTTTCAGCACTAATTTATCATAAAAAAGCATAAATTGTGCTTCAAATTAAGTATTCATGTCAGATTATCTTGTTGTCTGGATCTATGATTAACCACCTGAAATGGACTGATGCATTTGGCCTACTTGAGCACTTTACTCTAGACCCTCTAAACCTGGTGCAAGCAAAAAAGGAATCGCAACGAATCTTTATGAAATATTTATTGCAGCAAACATATGTAAAATGAGCATTTGCAACGGTACAGTAAAACAAAAAATAAAGCACCCCTGTAACTGGGTTTTAAATTATTTCTATTTCAGTAAAGTAGCCCGTGCTATCGCACATACAGTACACAAAACCATAAAAAATATACACAAAACAATAAAGCCATATCGTTGTGGTTTAATCAATAATCAGAGAATCAATTTTTGAGAAGTAAGCTGTAACATCTGATTTTCATTTTTGCCAAGTAGTCAATCCCTTGACAGTGGCTTTGCTTGGAGAGTTCCTCACTCAGCCAAAACATTACCAGATCAACAGTTTTGAATCAAGGCACAAAGTGTGCAAAGCTACACCAAACAACTGACTCACATTCAAATCACATCTCATTTTCACTGCAGTATTAATTGTTGGCTAAACTTCATTGTGTAATTCAAATAAACCATTTCATCAAGGTATCAATAACTGCAATCATTAAACTGCATCTTATATGTTCTATTCTAATCAGTGCATCTTTACTAAACTATTCACTAGAGTCGGCTATAACAGTAGGCTCTCTAAGTCTTTACCAAAACTGTATACTCTCCTTTGTTATCCTGGGTGTCTCATAACCAAAGTACTCGATGAGCCCGATTCCCTGTTCATACAGAACCCATGTTTTAACGTGAAATAGCTCATATATGCTCATCAAACGTCGCTGGTAATCTCCAGAAACCGAGTTGACAGTGCTAGGCTGACCATTATGAATCAACGTTATGCCTATGATGAGCCAGTTAGCTATAAGGCAGCAGCTAACGTCTGCACTAGGCTAACTCAATTTACAGCCAGAGCTAATTAGCTGGCAAGACGGCAGCTGAAAGTTTAAGCAAAGTTTTGACATTTAAATTCCCATGGAAATGGCGACACAGAGGAGAAAACAAACAATAATGACAGGCAGTTGCCCAGCACTAACCTGAAGACAGGTGGAGAGAATGACGGCGAGAGCAGTCAGCACTGACAGACAGCATTGTGTGTGACCTTGTGTTCTGAAGTTCTGAAGTGAGCACTAGCCAATGACAGCCAAAGCCACGTGTAGCCACATGCCATTGTGTACAATACGGAGTGAAGTGAATAAAGTAGCAATGAGTTACAGTTATCATATTAGCCTTTGACAGCGTGTGTCACTCTAAATTATGGTATCGTATGTTCACGTATGGTGTACATGGTAAAATTCTAAACTTAGTAAGAAATATGTATAGTAAACTTAAAGCTTGTGTAAAGACAAAACATGGCCTTACTGGGTTTTTTAACTGTTATTCAGGCACTCGTCAAGGCTGTATGCTTAGCCCACTGTTATTTAGTTTATATGTTAATGATATTGTGTCTGATTTGGAAAATGGTGGTTGCAAAGGAATATTTATTGATGAAGATTGTCCTAATGTAATGAGTTTACTGTATGCCGATGACATTGCTGATGGAGCTGACTCTGTACTTTATTTACAGAAGCACATTGATGCTATAGCTACTTATTGTAAAAGGTGGAATTTATCAATTAATCTTTGTAAAACGAAAATTGTTGTATTTAGAAAGGGAGGACCACTTAGACATTATGAAAAATGGCATCTTCAAGGAGAAAAAATTGATGTTGTACCATTTTATAAATATTTGGGAATAATTTTTACCCCAAAACTCATATGGACAATGGCTATGAAAACTTTGGCATCCCAGTCAGAAAAAGCATTATTTTTCTTCACTGTTTTCTTAAAAAATATTTTTTTCTGAAACCAAGTGTTGTTTTTCATATTTTCGATAAAATGGTCCTTCCTGTTTTGTTGTATGGTAGTGAAATATGGGGTACATCATATTCACATTCAATTGAGAATGTACATACTCGTTTTGCTAAACGTTATCTTTCCTTGCCTAAAAGTTCGCCAAATGTAGCTGTATTGGGTGAATGTGGTCGTCTACCGTTGTGCATACATTATATGAAACGTTGTGTAAAGTACTGGGTGAGGATTTTACGTATTCATGACGACAGATTGACAAAACACTCATATCTTATGCTACTTAAGCTTGATCATGTTGGTAGAACTTCTTGGGTAACTGAAGTTAAGTCTCTTCTATTCCGTTATGGATTTGGATATTGTTGGATTGTACAAGATGTTGGTGATGTAGATATGTTTATATTACAATTTTCCCAGCGGCTAAAGGACTGCTGGCATCAAGAATGGCACTCAGACGTTACTCGCACTTCTAAGCTATATACTTACTGCCAATTTAAGTCATTATTGCAACCTGAAGCTTATCTTTTTCAGTCATTATCAAGAGCATTTCGCATTGCTTTATGTCGGTTCAGATGTTCGGTTCATAATTTAATGATAGAAAAGGGTAGATGGCTTGGGTTGGAAAAGGAGACGAGATTGTGGATGTTTTGTGAACAAGTAAATATCCATGTTGTGGAAAATGAATTTCATTTTGTACTGGAGTGCTCAAAATATACTGATTTAAGAAATAAATATATATCTGCATATTACAGATTAAAACTAGAACGGGCACTCGGTAGAGCGCATACTTTCGCCGACGCCACTGAATCCCTCGCCACTGGCGTTGTTTTCATGCCGATCGGATAAAAATTGACCGAGATATGGCCGAAAGTCGGTTTTGACCTTTTCGTGACCTTGACCTTTGACCCGATCACTCCCAAAATCTAATCGATTGATCCTCAGGTCATGCCAAATCAACCCACCAAATTTTATGAAATTCCGTTTGGTACTTTTTGAGTTATTCGATACACATACATACACACAGACAGACACGCAAACAAATAAATACACGGGGATCAAAACATTACCTTCGTCAGCGAAGTCGCTGGCGAAGGTAACCAGATCATAACAAGTTTCTGAAATTGATGTCAAGTAGAAATATAGCTGATATAGATAAGGTAGCAAAATATCTGTATTTCTCTTTAAAACTAAGGAATGAGTGTCTCAGTCTTTAAAATCGTTTGTATATTTTGTTTTGTTGGTTTCATCTTCTGAATTCACATCAACCTCTAATATCAATTTGTAAGTATTTTACCTATCATGTAATTTTGCGCATTGTTGTTACTTAACATGTATTGTGTACTATGGGGCTGTGGCCTTTGTTGCACTGAATAAACTTCTTCTTATGGTATTAAGGAGTTGTGTGCTTATGCACTTTCTCTTACTGTAGATTCTCTTACTGTAGATTATGTGGACATGTAGACTTAAAACGTGATTTTTTTTTTTATTTTTTAATCCCCTGGGGTAAATTATACTGGGGAACTGCAGACCAATACTGGGGCACGTGCCCCAGTAAAATATGTCTGGTTACTCCGATGTGTATGAAATGTTTTTTCAGGTTAAATATCATTTTGATTCACTTTGGTGATTCTTTTGAATGAATTGTTTATTTTCACTTTTCACTTCCAAATATATTTTGACATTTGAGGTCTCATTTTTTCAGTTGCATGTTTTATCTTTTCAGATTCAGATCTTATTTTTTCAGTTTCAAACCTTTTTTTTTTTCAGTTTCAAGTCTGTTTCTTGAGTTTCAGACTTTTGACACTGCTGCATTGTGGGGGGCGTGGTATCAACTGAGCTGGGCGTGGAACCATGTGTGACAGCTGAACAAAACGACTTGGAACCTTCCCCAGTGACAGTGCCTTCAGGGAACGTAGGAACTAAAACAAATCTAACTCAACACTTATATACTCCAAATTCATGTCATTGGCAGTGTAAGAATTGATGCCAGTGACAAACTTCCATTTAAAAATCTGTTTTAGACAGTACTGAGCGAGCCCCGGCGTACCCACCGGCAGGGGTCTGCAGCTTTTTCAGAGTAGCGCACAATTGGCGATCGCGCTACAGGGTTTCAAATTCGGAAGGGACTGCCGGATTTGGGTTAAGAATAACAGCTTTGTTCGTTGCTCCAGCGCCTCCTGTTGGCCAGATGGGCGCTCGTCAGGAAGACTCTGGGTTTGTTCACGTCCGGGTATCCTCCGCCCTCGTTCGGAACTTACGAGGATTCGACCAATGAGTGTATAAGAATCAGTGGCTGACGGACACGTGCTTCGGAGGAGAGCCGTGAGCTGTCTTCACTATCCTGAGTTGGCAGCAAGGGGTCGCATACGAGCAAGCTTTGTACATAGTTCACTAATTGGGCATTCCAGATTCGGGTGGGATTGGAGATGCCAAATTTAAAAAAAACAGACAGTACTGAGCACCAATTGCGGTATTGGAGCAATCGATTATGCCAGATTTTGCAGTTCAACAGCCACATTTTAAGTGCTGATATGTCGGGTTGCCACATAGCACTGTGAACGCAGCGTAGTGTCCACTTGCAAAGATGGCATCTGGCCGGTCGGGTCAACCTGCTGGAGCCCATACATCCAACACACCGGTGAGACATGTTAACTAGCTACGTTTAGGCAGGGCTTCTGCCAAGCAGCGCAGTTGCGAGATTCCCGCAAAAACTGCCCTATCGCCTGCAAGAAAAAATAGTCAAAGCGGGCCATTCCTGCACGTTTTCAGTGAATTAAGCTGCTGGCAGATTACGTTCAAAGTCAATATAATGTGTCGTGCAATATAATGTGTCCAATCTGTTCATATTTTGTGGATGTGAATGAACGTGCGAGTCAAGCAGTACTTGCATTGGTACTTTAAAGCCGCTTGCATACTGGACGTGAAATGAATTTTTTGCACGACAGATTATATTGACTTTGAACATAATCTGTCGTGTGAAAAATACGTTACGTGTCCAGTGTGCTAGCAGCTTAATTCACTGAAAACATGTGCAGGAATGGCCCGCTTTGACTATTTTTTCTTGCAGGCGCTTGGGCATTTTTTGCGGGAATCTCGCAATCGCGCTGCTTGGCAAGAAGCCCTGCCTATACATAGCTAGTTAACATGTCTCACCGGTGTGTTGGATGTATGGGCTCCAGCAGGTTGACCCGACCGACCGGCCGGACGCCATCTTTGCAAGCCAAACGGACACTACGCTGCGTTCACAGTGCTATGTGGAAATCGGACATATCAGCACTTAAAATGTGACTGCAAAATCTGGCATAATCGATCGCTCTTATGCCGCAATTGGTGCTCAGTGCTGTCTAAAACAGATTTTTAAATGGAAGTTTGTCACTGGCATCAATTCTCACACTGCCACTCACATGAATTTGGAGTATATAAGTGTTGAGTTAGATTTGTTTTAGTTCCTACGTCCCCTGAAAGCACTGTCACTGGGGAAGGTTCCAAGCCTTTTTGTTCAGCTGTCACTCATGGTTCCACGCCCAGCTCAGTTGATACCAGGCCCCCCACGCCACATTAGGGTCAAAAGTCTGAAACTCAAAAAACAGATTTGAAACTGAACAAATAAGGTTTGAAACTGAAAAAATAAGATCTGAATCTGAAAAGATAAAACATGCAACTGAAAAAAATAAGACCTCAAATGTCAAAATATATGTGGAAGTGAAAAGTGAAAATAAAAAATGTATTCAAAAGAATTACCAAAGTGAATCAAAATGATATTTTACCTGAAAAAAAACGTTTCATTCACTTTTTTTTTTTTTGAATACTTTGTTATATTTTTCAAAATTCAAGATCAACACATGAATTTTCAGTTTCAAATTTTATTTTTTCAAGTACAAAACTTTTCACCCTAATGTAACTCCATACAAATCTAAAATGAGTATTTGAAACATCTCTCTCCCTCCAGCCCTTTAAATATCTCTCTTCTTGATATTTCAGCTCCTGTGATGTTGGACCCCAATACTGCACTTGCTGACCTCTCTGATGATCTGACCACTGTGAGAAGCACCAATGCATTCCTTGGTCATTTTGATGCAGAATTAAAGAGAACAATTATAAAAAAAGATTTCTACGGTAATCACAGGCAAAACTGAATAAAAGTTTCCCCAAAAAACATAATTCTGCATCCCACTGCTTGGAGGATTTTGAAGGTTTTTTTTTTTTTTGAGTTGCTCTCTTTAATTCTTCAAAATAACCAAGACATAATTGAGATCGGGGCATACAATTGTGAGATCTCCTCTGTTTATCCCACTTCTCCAGTATTGCTCAAATGGTTATCTCAACTCAACCCCCTTTGTCTTTTAAGCTTATCTCTTGCTCCTAAGGGACCTTTAGGAGAAGTAACTCAGAAACAAATGAAAACAGAATGATACAAATGTGAGAAGCTCAAATTCATCTCAAGAGACGAGATTGAGCTACATATTTTTCCTACGGGAAGATGTTTAATGTTCAAACTGAGAAACTTTATTATTTTTTTTGCAAATAATCATTAACTTAGAATTGAAAGACAGCAACACATTGCAAAAAAGTTGGCACAGGGGCCTTTTTACCACTGTGTTACATCGCCTTTCCTTTTAATGACACTCAGTAAACGTTTGGGAACTGAGGAGACCAATTTTTGAAGCTTTTCAGGTGGAACTCTTTGCCATTCTTGCTTGATGTACAGCTTAAGTTGTTCAACAGTCCGGGGTCTCCGTTGTCGTATTTTACGCTTCATAATGCGCCACACATTTTCAATGGGAGACAGGTTTGGACTACAGGCAGGCCAGTCTAGTACCTGCACTCTTTTACTATGGAGCCATGCTGTTGTAACACGTGCAGAATGTGGCTCGGCATTGTCTTGCTGAAATAAGCAGGGGCGTCCATGAAAAAGACGTTGCTTGGATGGCAACATATGTTGCTCCAAAACCTGTATGTACTTTTCAGCATTAATGGTGCCTTCACATGTGTAAGTTGCCCATGCCTTGGGCACTAATACACCCCCATACCATCACAGATGCTTGCTTTTGAACTTTGCGCCTATAACAGTCCGGATGGTTCTTTTCCTCTTTGGTCTGGAGGACACGACGTCCACAGTTTCCAAAAACAATTTGAAATGTGGACTCGTCAGACCACAGAACACTTTTCCTCTTTGCATCAGTCCATCTTAGATGAGCTTGGGCCCAGCGAAGCCGGCGGCGTTTCTGGGTGCTGTTGATAAATGGCTTTTGCTTTGCATTGTAGAGTTTTAACTTGCACTTGCAGATGTAGCGACGAACTGTAGTTACTGACAGTGGTTTTCTGAAGTGTTCCTGAGCCCATGTGGTGATGTCCTTTACACACTGATGTCGGTTTTTGATGCAGTACCGCCTGAGGGATCGAAGGTCACGGGCATTCAATGTTGGTTTTCGGCCTTGTCGCTTACGTGCAGTGATTTCTGCAGATTCTCTGAACCTTTTGACGATATTACGGACCGTTGATGATGAAATCCCTAAATTTCTTGAAATAGGTTGTTTAGGAATGTTGTTTTTAAACTGTTCGACAATCAGCTCACGCATTTGTTCACTAAGTGGTGACCCTCGCCCCATCCTTGTTTGTGAATGACTGAGCATTTCAGGGAAGCTGCTTTTATACCCAATCATGGCACCCACCTGTTCCCAATTAGCCCGTTCACCTGTGGGATGTTCCAAATAAGTGTTTGATGAGCATTCCTCAACACTCTCAGTCTTTTTTGCCACTTGTGCCAGCTTTTTTGAAACATGTTGCAGGCATCAAATTCCAAATGAGCTAATATTTGCAAAAAATTACAAAGTTTACCTGTTCGAACATTAAGTAACTTGTCTTTGCAGTGTATTCAACTGAATATAGGTTGAAAAGGATTTGCAAATCATTGTATTCTGTTTTTATTTTTGATTTACACAACGTGCCAACTTCACTGGTTTTGGGTTTTGTAGTACTTCCATCAGGTTTTGGAACTAGCACAAAGGGTGAACTCCAATCTGAGTTGGAGGGTCTGATAATTTCATGTTCTAAAATTAACTCAACCTCTTTCTCAGCAATCTTTCTCTTTTCAGGATTGATCCGGTACGGATGCTGTTTTATTGGTTTGGCATCACCAACATCTACATCATGAGAAGCTATAGAAATTCTCTTTGGAACATCAGGAAATAGATCTTTATATTTCTTGATCAACCTCTCAAACTGATCTTTCTGTGAGGGTTCTAAGTGCTGGAGTTTTACATCAAGATTTTGCAGCACTTCAGAATTTACATGAAAGAACTTCTCGGCCATAGGAGGATCTGAAGTGACGGCTGCAATTCTAGCACTCCTATCATGATAAGGTTTCAGCATGTTAATGTGAGACAACTGTTTTGGCTTTCTCCTTTCTGAGGTCTTTACAATGTAATTCAGATCTTTGAGTTTTATTATTAATTTCATAAGGACCATGAAATCTAGCCTGCAATGGATTGGACTGCAAGGGAAACAAAAGAACCTTGTCTCCTGGTTTAAACTCACGGCTTCTAGCCTTATGATCATACCAAGTTTTCATTTTTCCCTGACTTGATTTCAATTTCTCTTTGGCTAGGTCACAAGCTGCACGCAGTCTTTCCTTGAACTTGCTAACATAGTTTAACAGACTGATATGCGGTTCTTTCTCTTGCCATTGTTCTCTCAACAATAGCAAAGGTCCTCTCACTTCATGGCCAAACACTAGCTCAAACTGACTGAATCCAGTAGACTCCTACACTGCTTTTCTAGCTGCAAACAACAGCAAATGAACACCTTCATCCCAGTCTTTCTCATGGTCATAACAATAAGTCCTCATCATTGTCTTGAGAGTGGAATGAAACTGCTCGAAGGCACCCTGACTCTCTGGATGATAGGCACTAGATGTTCTGAACTGTGTTTCTAAGTTTATTTCTGCAAGAATAAGTTTTTATTTCTTTCTGTGACCACTAGATGGTGTCTTTTTCTTTTCAGTTGTCATGTGACATTCGTTGGCAGTTATATTGAAGCTCATTGTTAGTCATGTGACTCATATAGGAAGTCATCTTGATCCTTTGTTAAATTGAACCCAGTATCCACATGGTAATGTGAGCAGCTGAAACATCTAAATTCATCCTCCTTTGGAATCACTTATAGAAGCATCGTCTGTGAGTATAATTTGATGATATTGTATGTATGAATATATTATGTGTATATTGCTTTAGATTTTTGTTGATTATTTGAGAAAATGTTACTGATCATTCAATCTGATCATTGATCATCTTGCCATCTTATGTGTTAAGCTAGTTAGTAGCTCGCTATAGGCTAGTTGAAAGCTATATGCTTGGAGATGTGATTTAGGTATAATACTGATGACAGATATCACACTCCATTTTGATTGTATATTTATTTTCTTTCTTCATTTTAGTTTTACCCTATTGCATGCTGTCGATTGAACGGTGGTACAAAATAAACCCATCATATAATTGACCAGTGTGTGGAAGGAGTTATCTGTCTGTCTAATTGAAGAAGGGGAACTCTTTTTAATGAGGGCAGAACAGTAAAAAGATGGACTCAACAGTGATCCATCCATCAGACTCAAGATGTCAGCACCAGAAGAAAAGAATTATGAAACAAGGTCAGAGTGTTCACACTCATCGAAAGCTTCTAAGTCATCAAAGCACTCAATGAGATCAACAGCTAGCTTTGCTGCATTGGAAGCACGCGCTAAGGCCGAAGCAGCACGTGCCAGAGCATCTTATGCACAGAGGGAGATTGATGTTAAAGTAAAGAAGGCTCAGCTGAAAGTAGAGGAGACGCGTCTTGAAGCCACATTGGAGGCCATACAGCAAGAGAAAGAGGCTGAGGCTGCTTGTGCTGAAGCTACTGTATTTGAAGCAGCGGTGGATTCAGCAGTCATGGGGGAATTCATTGAAGTTCATGATGTTGATCGAGGCTCATCCTATCATTCAGCTGAGGGAACACAGAAATATGTTCAAGAACAGTATGCTTACGTGAAATCCAACAAGTCGACAGACCACTCACAGCTGGATATAATGACTGATTATATATATTATCTGTCTAATTGAAGAAGGGGAACTCTTTAATGAGGGCAGAACAACTAGAAAGAATCTGCTTCGCACCTAGTTCATACACTACCTGCTGAAAAAATCTGGAAGTGAAATTGCTACCTTGGTCTGACTGAATTTCTCTGGGAAGGCCAAACAACGTGAAGAACTTTATCAAAGCCTTCAAGATTGCAGTTGCCTTGATGTTGGTAGAGTCATGGCTTCAGGGAATCTGGTAGATGCACACATGATTGTCAACGAGTACTAATTTCCAGATCTAGTCTTGGGTAATGGACTAACACAATCAACAATGACCTCAGAGAATGGCTCCCCAAATGATGGGATAGGCCGCAATGGAGCTAGAGGTGGGTCTAACAAAATAAGCGACAAAATAATGGGCTGCATTCAGGACAGAAAAATAATTACATTTTTATTAGGTCTATGCACCTGGACTGGGTGACGGTATTTCAGACTAGTAAGTGGTTTTGTCCATGTACATTTTCCAATCGCACAGCTGGCTATTTTATTTTTACTGCGAATTGAGCGACCGTGCTGCAGAAACAGGTGTATGTACTTGTCGTTGAAATTATCTTAATTCGCTGAAGAGGGGGAGGAGAAGCCGTGTCTTCAACTGCCACTTGATTATTCTTAAATTGGAAATCGTGTGAATGAAGGAAAACCATCTAGAATCAGCCAGGACTAATTATTTTCAATAAAAGGAGGGATATTAGCACAAGAATTGTCAGGTCTAACGACGCGCCTGTTTGTTGGCCAGCAGTGTTGACTGTTCACAACTGTAACGTCTAGCCTCGGCAACTTGGCTGCTTTCATAATGTGAACGTGCAAAATCTCTCCGCACTTGCATGCTGAGCCATCTGTGGGAGGGTCTTAGGGGTGCAGTGGAGAGGGAGGGGGAGGGATCTGAAAGTTGCTTTTTTTTCAAATTTTTGTGCAAAGATCCTTCTCTCCTCAAAGTTACCAATTGCAGCTTTAACGCCAGCCAAAACAACACATGGACCCTTCGTCCCCGGCAATTTCCGTCTTTGATCTGATGGATCTTCCATCAGGATAATGATCCTAAACACACGGCCAAATCCATCAAGAAATGGCTTGTGGACAACAAAGGGAACGTTTTGGAGTGGCCAAGCCAGAGCTCCGACCTCAATCCTATCAGAAATCTGTGGAGGGAACTGAAGACCAAGGTCATGACAAGGAGACCCTCAAAACTTAAGGATCTGGAGAAATTCGCCTAAGAGGAGTGGGCAAAAATCCCCGTGCAGACGTGTAGAAACCTTGTGATCAACCACAGGATGGCCCTCATTTGTCAAACTTGCTTACACCAAAAAAATGGGTGTACGCAAAATCTCCTGCAAGAATCGGCATTTATAAATCTGAATGTGAGCGAACAGTCCGCAAAAATATCATGCTAGCTCTGACCAGGTGTACGCAAATCTTGGGCAATCTAATTTTGGTCATTTAAGTGCGTCCAAGCACAAAAATTAAGTGTGACCTAGTCACTTTGATTTATTAACAAATTAAATCAAACCTCTGCTGCACTCCAGTTTTCCACCCCAACGGTGTTTACTACTGCAGCAGCAATAATTTTCCAAACCGCAGCCTACTAGGCTCCCTTTATGCTACTCTTAAGACTTCCAAATAAAATAATTTTGTTTTTCTCCATCTATCGTTGGTCTGCTGATTAAAACCTCGTATCTTCAAAATGATAAACTTTACAGGTTTCTAGATATTTTTGTTATATTCAATCTTGGTCAGTTAGTTAGTTGTTATTAGTCTCTGTGTGTTTAATTAAATGTGTTTAAGTTTTAAATTGTGTCTGTCATCCTTTGCTGTTGCTGTTGTGTTATAAATGTAATAACAAATTGGGGCCATAACAGGTGTGTTCGGGTTGGATGACAATTTTTCCTCCAAGAATGTATCCAATCAATGACATTTTGTATTTTGCAATGTTTATGCTATTATCGTGGACATACGAGTTTTTGTTTCTCATCAAATTGTAGATGCAAGGTTTATCAGCAGGCCGATATTTCCTCCTCAGTTAAGTTCTTTCTTCTTTGCCGTCATTCGGGAGTCCATGTCAGAAAGTAGGCAGGACTATACCTCCCGGAGAATGAATTTATAGGGGCGTGTCATGTAAATTACAATGGTTTCCGCAGCCAGATTTATCAACGCCACGGCAGTTCTACACCGAAATCTGCGACGTACACACTTTTAGTAAATCAGACATGACACCTGGCGAACAATGATATTTACACCGAAATGTACACCAGATCCCACGCAAGTTTGATAAATGAGGGCCACTGTGTCATTTGTGCATGAATACATTTTATTTGTCAAAAAATATCTCGGAAAAAAAACAAAAATTGATAGTGTAATGTGAATATAGGCCACTGGATGGCAGTATTTACCTTTTTTTTGTTAAACTCAGACTGGGATTATGTTTAGACATGTCCTGGACATGTCTGGGGAAAGTCTTTGAAAATTCAAAAAAAAGAGGTCCAAATGTGGGTGGGGTCTGCAAAAGAGTATATAAAGGGGAGAACTGAGACAGTAAAGGAGTAGGAGAAATTGCAAGAAGAAGGATACGTGTGACCAGACCTGTCATTCTGTTCAAGACCTGTGAAGTTTTCTATTGTGGATTTTTGCCTGTGCCCCAGAGCATTTTTCCTTGCCCAGGACATCACCAGCAAACCCACAAGGACTGTAAATATTTCTGTTTTTTTTTTTTTGTTTTCTAATCAATCTTGGTCATTTAGTTGTAGATAGTAGAGTAGTTATTTGTTATTGTCTTTGTTCATTAAATGTGGTTAAGTTTTTAAAACTGTGTCTGTCATCCCTTGCTGTTGCTGTTGCTGTAAATGTAATAAATTGGGGCCATAACAATAGGGATGTGAATAATTTTGGGCATGACTATGAAAACACTGCAGGCGAAAAGTTTGGGGCTACCCTCAGATTTTTTATGGTGCACTAAGTGCAATGTGACCCCTTGGTTTTGGGGAAGGCGTTTATACAGCATGCCTTCTTTATACGTAACATGATTTTATGTCACTAGGTCGTGAACAAGGTTAACAAAAAGGCACTGGAACTGGATTATAAAACACTGTGGTCAGTGATCAATCAGTCAAGACGGCTTTAAAATGTGGTCTGAGGTCTGGAATTCACCGAAAACCTATTGACTTCCTTTATTTTACGCACTGAAGTCCTTTCATGAGCAAAAAATAAGGAAAGAACAGTTGATGTGTGATTTTTTTTTTTAAGTCTGAGGGTGCCCCCAAACTTTTGGCCTGTAGTGTACATACACAAGCCCCGATTTCAATGAAGTTGGGACATTGAATGAAACGTGAATAACACTGTAAAACAAAAAGTTCTAAACCCCTTTTTGTAATACTTTTTAAACCAGGCATTTAGCTTTCACACACTCCTGTTGAAATTATAAACATTTCACTTGTTCCACAGTTTTACTGTGAAGAACAGAATACAATGATTTGCAGATCCTTTTTGACCTATATTCAATTGAGTACACTACGAAAAGAAGATATTTACCGTACTTATCAAATTGATAAACTACATTTTTTTTTTTGGGAAATATTCACCCGTTTTGAATTTGATGCCTGCAACACATTCCAAAAAAGCTGGGACAAGGGCAACAAAAGACTGGGAAAGTTGAGGAGTGCTCAAAAAACACCAGTTTGGAAACCTCCACAGGTGAACAGGTGAGTGCCATGATTAGGTGTAAAAGGAGCATCCGCGAAAGGCTCAGTCGTTCACAAGCAAGGACGGGGCGAGATTCACCGCTTTGTGAACAACAATGTGAGCAAGTAGTCCAACAGTTAAAGAACAACTTTTCACAATGTGCAATTGCGAGGGATTTAGGGATTTAATCATCTACAGTCCATAATATCATCAAAAGATTCAGAAAATCCAGAGAAATCTCCACACATAAGCGACAAGGCTGAAAACCAACATTGAATGCCTGTGACCATCGGTCCCTCAGGCACTGTATTGAAAACTGTTGGGAAACAGGATTTTTTGGGTGTTAGCAATATGACGTGAGCGGGACGGTTTGATCAATGGGTAATGAATGTGTATTGGGACATAAAGAGAAGCCGTCAGGTCCGGCAGGACATATCGCCTATTTGCGACTTCCAGCTGAGATCTCCATTTGTCTTCAGTTCTGACAGGACAATAGGCACTAACACCTTTTAGTTGGAGGTTCCCTATGCCCACATATGGAGCTCCCTTCCAGGGGTTGGGAATCTATTGAACCAATTAAGTTGGGTGGTTCAGGAGAGGCCCAATTGTAGAGTATTGCTTTTTATCAATGTGTAAATCCTGGAACCAATCAGCAACAACTTCTGAAAACATTAAAGAAATCATATGCAAATATCTGTACTTTTAACACGTAGAAACTTTCTGACAAAATTAAGGAATTTTGAACTTTGCGTCACGCTGTTGTTCTCACGGCCGTCTGTGTCATAAACTCTTTCCTGCTTTTGCCACGAACATCGGAGTCTGCTTCTTCATCGAGACAACGTTCTTGGTTTTTTATTAATTTACCAACAAAACCAATATCATTCTGTAAAGGATATTACCATGAGGGCCCAGGAACACTTCAGAAAACCATTGTCAGTTAACATAGTTCGTCGCTACGTCTACAAGTACAAGTTAAAATGACCATGCAAAGCAAAAGCCATATATCAACAACACCCAGAAACGCACTGATGGACTGATGCAAAGTGGAAAAGTGTTTTGTGGTCTGATGAGTCCACATTTCAAATTGTTTTCGGAAATCATGGACGTCATGTCCTCCGGGCTAAAGAGGGAGAGGGCCATCCAGATTGTAATCAGGGCTAAGTTCAAAAGCCAGCATCTGTGATGGTATGGGTTTGTGTTAGTGCCCATAGCATGGGTAACTTGAACATCTGTGAAAGCTACAAAAAGCTTTTGGAGCAACATATGCTGCCATCCAAGCAACATCTTTTTCAGGGACGTTCCTGCTGCTTTCAGCAAGACAATGCCAAGCCACATTCTGCAGGTGTTACAATAACGTGGCTTTGCAGTAAAAGAGCACAGGTAATAGACTGGCCTGCCTGCAGTACAGACCTGTCTCCCATTGAAAATGTGTGGTGCATTGTGAAGCACAAAATACGACAACGGAGATCCCGGACTGTTGAGCAACTGCAGTCGTCCATTAAGCAAGAATGGGAAATAATTTCACCGACAAAGCTTCTACAATTAGTGTCCTCAGTTCCCAAACATTTATTGAATGTTGTTAAAAGGAAAGGTGATGTAACACTGTGGCAAACATGCCCGTCCCAGCTTTTTTGGAATGTGTTGCAGGGGTCAAATTCAAAATGAGTGAATATTTCCAAAAAAGCAATGTTTATCAGTTTTAACATGAACTGTCTTGTCTTTGTAGTGTACTCAATTGAATTTGGGACAAAAAAGATTTGCAAATAATTGCATTCAGTTTTTATTCACATTTTACACAACATCCCAACTTCATTGGAATTGGGGTTTGTATATATTAGACAGAATGGTGCTGCAAATCATCACAGCTCTGGGAAGGCAGACACATGGAAAAATACGATAGGCGAGTAGCCAAACCCAATCGGTAATGCCAAAAATGAGTAAAAGAAGTGCACCCCTCACAGAACAAAGAGATCCAGAATCTCGTCGGAATCATGATGTTAGTGCTTCAAGGGTTAAAATAGCTAAATTTTTTATCACAAGTGTCTGCCACTGACATGGCAATATCCCCCGTCGCCTCAATTTTATGTGTCCGTATGGACGGACGGAGCCCAATGCTATATCCCCCTCTTCGTGCTAATCGCCCGGCGGGGGATAATAATTGAGTACTTACGTAATGGTACCCAGCACCTGTTCTTGCGCATCTACCTTCTTTTAGATTTTCACTTAGGCACTAACAAAGCTCATCTCCTTCAATAGCTTTAATTCCTCACAGACTAAGAACTGCAAGCCAGTTCAGCAGGTCAGTTCTTGTTTTTAAGCACATTGGGTGTGTTCTGTCAAAGATTCAGTTAAAGTGAAAGTATCAGACTGAGAAACTGAGTCCGTGAAATGGCTGCTAAAGCTTTGATTCTTGAGGACGAGATCAGCTGTTCTGTGTGTTTTGATATTTTTAAAGAGCCTGTAGTTCTGAAATGCAGTCACAGCTTCTGCAGAGAGTGTCTGAAGCAGTACTGGGAAGAGAAGAGCTCTCGAGAGTGTCCCGTCTGCAGGAGAAAGGCCTCTTTGGTGGAGCCTCCTGTAAACCTGGCTTTAAGAAACATTGTGGAGTTTTACTTAAAGCAGAAGACTGAGAGAAGAACTGCAGAAAAGAGTGAGGCTCTCTGCAGTCTTCATAGGGAGAAACTTGTGTTTTTCTGTGAACAGGACAAAGATCTTCTCTGTTTCATCTGTCAGACTTAAAAAAAACACAGAAACCACCCGGTGTGTCCAGTGGAAGAGGCCGCACAGGATCTGAAGGTATTCTGTTAAACATTATTTCAGATTCTCCTGCCAGGGTCAAATCTGTATTAAAGGACTGTATCACAAATTTCTGCTCTCGTATGAGGTGTAAATACATTCAGGGAATACGACAGTGTAGCATGTAGTAATGATGTCAATGAACCAGGAAGTAAAGAAATGCACAATGAGTGAACAATCATGCAGTCAATGGAGAGAGGAGCTGTACTGTTGATGGTCTTTATGAATGGATGTATTCGAATAAAAGACAACATTTGTTTTTCTACTAAATTGTTTCTGGCATTTGATTACTACAATGGAAAAATGATCAGTCACATTATCACGTTGTGGAGAAATGATTAATGAAAAATTCTAAACGATCTTTGAAAAATAGTACTGAAAAAATATGCAAGAAAATGTAAAATATATTATAATCATATATAATATTATTTATTATTGGAAATATTATAATTAAATATAATATAAAAAATATAAAAAACGCAAAATTGGACCGATGGTTTTTCCTTTGAGATCTTCATTTGCAAGTTACTTTTGTAAAACAAATATAAAATGCAATATGTTTCAATTAAATATTATAAGGCAGATACTGTTAAAAGTAAGAATTGAAAGTTATAAATGTTAAAATGTTATAATTGCCATGGCGATTTGCTGTTAATTATACAAGACAAGCGAGTAAAATAGGTGTTTAACAGCCCCATGTCCTGAAAATCTTGACTGTTTTCATTCTGAAGTAATTCATTATGGCATGCAGTGTTATGATGTGGTATGAGGTTTTTTTTTTTTTTTTTGACACTTGCATAGCCTGAATGTAAGTGCTAAGGCTTATTCCATGATTATTGATGCCAAAAAAATCTTTAAACTGGTTTGAAGCAGCATCATTCTGCGGAATTATCTCTGATGGTCAGTTTTTCCAGTATATAAGGTGACATGAACTTTGAGCAGCGTCAAAATGTTAAACATCAAGGCACGACGGAAGGAGCTGTTTGAGATTGTTTATAGCCGCATTCTGGCCTTACATGATGCTGAAGACGTTACATGCTGCCATGGCACTGTAAGAAACACCATCAAGCGTTTCAAAGAGGCTGGTTCACTGAAAACCAATAGCAATAGAGGTGCATAATGGGAGTTCAGTGCCTCTTATGTTCGTTATCTGCGTATGAATAGTAAAAAAAATAAAAACAGTACGATTGACAGCACGACAACTCTGTGATAATAAAAATAGCACCAGAAGTGAACATATGAAAGTATCAAAATCTTCTATTTCCAGTTCTCCTGTGTGAAAATGGTCTGATTGGTTGTGTCGCTGGCACCATCAATGGTTTGAGTTTGCCAAGAAATTCAAGGGTTGGACATCAATGGACTGGGAACAAGTCCTTTAGACCGATGAATCAAAATTTTCTCATCCCAACACAGAATTTATGAGGACCGTAGAGTTGGAGAACATTTGAAAAAATGACTGTTGAACCCCTTCAGTAAAATATGGAGGTGGTAATGTTGTGGTATGGGGTTCAGTCTGCTCGAAAGGAGCCAGTGTTCTCATAAAAACTGACGGAATCTTGGATTTTAAAAAAGTATCGCAGCATCTTTGTGCAGCACACTTGGCCATCAGGAGAGACACTGATTGGCAGAGGATTTTATTTTCAATAAGATAATGACCCTAAACACACTTCTAAGTTGTGCAAGAATCATCTCGGAAAAAAAACATCTGGTGACGTTAAAAATATGACTTGGCCTGCTCATGTTCCAGACTTTAATCTGATTGAACAAATCTGCCGTAACATCGAAAAATCTCTTGTGGAATGAATTTCAAATTTTATGGAATGGTTTAGTGAGTGAGGAAATAAAAAATATGTGAACACTATGCCTGAAAGATTAAATGGTGTAATCAAAGCAAAGGGTGGCCACACTAGATATTGACTTTTTCTCTCAAAAAGACATGATTATTATTGTTTTTACAACCCCAGTTCCTAAATAGTTGGGACAAAGTATAAATTGTGAATAAAATCAAAATGCAGTGACTTTCAAATCACACCAGCCACAACAGAATTTGTGGGTTTTATTCACAACAGAACAGAGGTAACATAGCAAATGTTGACGCTGAGAAATTTTACAATTTTATCCACAAAATGAGCTCATTTATAATTTGATGGCTGCTACAGGTCTCAAAAAAGTTGGGACAGAGGCATGTTTACCATGGTGTAGCATCCCCTCTTCTTTTTAACACAGAGTAGAGGTGTCTGGTCATTGAATAGACACAATTCTTGAGTTTAGCCATTGGAATTTGATCCCACTATTGTTTAATACAGGCTTCCTGCTGCTGCAGAGTTTTGGGTCTCCTTTGGCAGACTTTTCATCTAATTATGCGCCAAATGTCCTCAATCGGTGAAAGATCAGGACTGCAGGCAGGCCAGTTCAACACACGGACTCTTCTGCTACGAAGCCATGCTGTTGTAATAGCTGCAGTATGTGGCTTTGCATTGTCCTGCTGAAATACACAAGGCCTTCCCTGGAATAGATGTCGTCTGGAGGGGAGCATATGTTGCTCTAAAACCTTTATATACCTTTCAGCATTTATGGTGCTTTTTAAAACATGCAAGTGTCCCACACCATATGCACTATTGCATCCCCATACCATCAGAGATGCTGGCTTTTGAACTGAACACTGATAACAGGAGGGGTGGTCTTTCTCCTCTTTAGCCCGGAGGACACAACGCCCATGATTTCCAACAAGAATGTCAAATTTGGACTCGTCTGACCACAGGACACTTTGCCACTTTGCTACAGTCCATTATAAATGAGCCTTGGCCCACAGCACACGGGGGCTCTTCTGGATCATGCTCAACAAAAGCTTCCTTTTTAGCTTGCCGGGACGAGTAACGTCCGGAGAGCTATTGTCGTACCCCCGGCGTCCGTGTCCGCGTCCGTCCGCGTGCAGAAAAACTTTTACCTTGCCCCGGCGAGCTTTGTTGTCTTTCTGACAACTCTTGTTGCATGATAGAGTTTTAGGTGGCATCTGTGGATGGCACGGTGAACTGTTTTTACTGACAGTGGTTTCTTGAAGTATTCCTGGGCCCATTTAGTAATGTCAATGACTGAATCATGCCGGTGAGTGATGCAGTGGCGTCTGAGGGCCCGAAGATCACGGGCATCCAGTAGAGGTTTTCGGCCTTGTCCCTTACGCACAGAGATTTTTCCAGTTTCTCTGAATCTTTTGATGATATTATACCCTGCCGATGAAGAGACATCCAAAGCCTTTGCAATTTGACGTTGAGGAACATTGTTTTTAAGGTATTCCACAATTTTTTTCCGCGAGGCTTCACAGGTTGGAGAGCATCTAACCATCTTTACCTCTAAGAGACTCAGTCTCTCTTAGACATCCCTTTTAGTGCCAGTCATGTTACACACCTGATGCCAGGTCACTTAATTACTTGCTAAATGTTCTTTCAGCTGATTCTTCTATATATTAATTGCTTTTTCAGCCCTTTTTTGCTTGCGTCCCAATTTTTTTGAGACCTGGTGCAGCCTGAAAATTTGAAATAAGCTCATTTTGTGGATAAAAATTTAAAATGTCTCAGATTCAACATTTGAAATGGTATCTATGTTCTATTGTAAATAACATATTGGCTCACGTGATCAGCAAGTCATTGCATTTTGATTTTATTCACAATTTACACTTTGTCCCAACTATTTCGGAATTGGTGTTGCAGTATATATTGCTATCTGTTTACTTATTTTCGTCTATCTGATCCAATATTACATGAAATAAATGCTTGAATGGTACTTTGTTTCTGATTTATACTCATGTTGTTAAATGTAATCACCCCTGCACACAACAGTATGTACTGGAGCACAGAGCCAGGAACCAAACCTCTGTCACTGCCCAAACACTCACAGAATGCCCTTTATACACTGCTCGGCCAAAAAAAAAGTCGTACACTGAAATATTTAGTTGGAACCCCTGTAGCTTTGATTACAGTGCATATTCTTCTTGTCATTGTTTTAACATCTATATGCAATGCCAGAACATTTATTTTAGATCAGAAATGCCATAATTTTTGGCCAAGATCTTGTCTTCTTGAGCACATCCCAATAACTTTTAATGTGTTTAAGGTCAGGATTTTGTGGTGGCAAATTTGTTTGTGAAAATGATTCCTCATACTTGTTTCTGACATTCATGGTTTTCTTTGCTAAATACAGGCCAATAATTTGCCCGTTCTGAAATTTTGTAACATCTTTTCCAACATCAGGGGATGTGTCTTCCAACATGATTTTTTAAGAAATGAGTAGCGACGCGCTTCATCAGTCAGGGTAAAATGATTATTGCCAGCTGAAACATATTAATAACCACAATAATGATCCAATTATAGAATTTGTTCGTTAATTTCCAAATGGTGACTTTTTTTTTTGGCCGGGCAGTGTATTTAACCTGTCTTTACCTGGTGTATTTTCCAGACTACATTTCCCAAGATCCAACACTTACAAAGTAACACAGAACTTCATTGGTATTACAGCAAGGGGTGATGCTGTGAGGTTTATGATAATAAGTGATAATTGGTTCATGTCATTGCAGAAGAAACTGAAGCCTGAACTTAATATTATTAAAGAAAAACTGAAGAGGTTCACTGAGGTTGATGAGGAGTGTAAGAAAACAGCAAATCACATCAGGGTGAGTAAAGCGATTAGGAATTATTTTAACGACACCAAAATGTGAGCGATGAGGCTAATAAACACACTGGCTGCCATTTATCAATTATGATAAATAAAGAAGTTACTCTTATCAGGTTTAAAGTGTTGTGTTTATATCACAGAGCCAAGCCCAGAGCACAGAGAGGCAGATAAAGGGCGAGTTTGAGAAGCTTCATCAGTTCCTGCGAGAGGAAGAGGAGGCCAGACTCGCTGTGCTGAAGGAGGAAGAGAGGATGAAGAGTCAGATAATGGAGGAGAAGATAGAACACATCACAAGAGACATCTCCATCCTTACAGACACAATCACAGCTATAGAGAAGAGCCTGGAGACTGAAGACACCTCCTTTATAAAGGTAGGAGCTTCATTTACTGACAGTGTTGTGAGTTTATACTGATGACTGCAGTAATACTGAGATGCTCAATGTGTTACTGTGATGCAGAGGGTCAGAGGTGATGTTCAGTATCAGGACAGTGTGACATGATCTTTACGACTGACAGTATCAAGGTCTTTGTTACACCAGGATTTTGATACTTTATAACACTCTTTTACACTATAAGGTGATTTTGAATGATGGCAAAACAAAACCAGGATGTTTCCAAAGACGAAGCTACTGAACCTTCCGTCGATCGTAACGTTTCAGCACCATGTGATTGAGTCTGTATCTTCATTCCAGTACTTTGCATGTTGAAGTGATGATTCTCTCTCCTTTAAGCATCACATTCAGCAACTTATAAACAAGCTGAAGCTGAGTCTGGGTTTTATCTCAGAAATGTGTCAGGCTTTTCTGTTGATGCAGACAGGAGGTTTGATGCTGCTTGTTTTTTTTTTTTTTTTTTGCCTGTAATTGACTATGGTGATGTTACACACACACACACACACACACACACACACACACACACACACCTTCTCAATACCCTCATGCACTGCACTCTGTCCTCTGTGGCGCACTGAGGTTCATCACAGATTCACTCACCACTGTTCCCTATCAGGGCTGTTTGTTCTGCCCTGTCTGCTTACAGGCTGAATCACTGACACGTCCTTATTTTTACAGCCATTTTTAACTCACTCTCTTCATACGTATGTAAGTTTATCCCTCTGAGAAACGCTAGAAGTTACTGTTTCCACTCCGAAAGTGAGTAGCAGGACTTACTCTGACCATCTGTCCCTGACGCCCATCTTGAAAAAAGAAAAAGGGCTTTTAGGGGAGCTGCTGCTGAGGACTGGAATTTGCTGCAGACAGAATGAGGTTCTGCAGGAGCTGCTCACTCTTAGTGTTTTAGAAAACAGGCTGAAGGCGCTGGAGGAGGGAAGATCAGCTGTAGATCCTCTCATACACTCCTGCTGTCACCTTAGATCAGATCCTCTCTGACTCTTATATGTTGTACGTCTGAAACATTACTGTGCTGCTGCCCGGCTTGGCCAGACACTCTAGTGAAGGAGATTTTTCATCTCAGTGAGGCTTTCCTGCTTAAATAAACTTAAAATAAAGCAAAATAAATAATTGACTCAGAGAAAACTTCATTTTATATATAGTATTGTCGTACTCCCGGTGTCCGCGTCCGTCCGCGTGCAGAAAAACTTTACCCTTGCCCCGGCGAGCTTTGTTGTCTTTCTGACAACTCTTGTTACCACTGATCTTCCTTTGGTCATTTTGTTGATCTGTAGTAATAATGGTACTTTATACCGCATACATTTAACTGCCATTAAGGTCAATACAGACTTACAAACATGATCCTCATGTCTCATGCTCTGGATTTGCAGTCAGTTGATTGAGAGCTGCTGGTGTGTTTGGCCCTGCATCATAAACCGCTGCATCACAGTGATCAGGCAGTGACTGTACATCACAGCACCTTCACTCCTGTCAGCTCTTATCTACTTTACTCTCATTAGCATCACTCCTGTTGTTTCTCTCTTACCGTCATCAGCAGCAGCTGAGCTGTAAACTGAGGAGGCAGAAATTATCCCAATAAACTGATTATTTTACTTCATTTTCCTGGATTAACGATACAATTACATCACAAAATTCTCACAACCAGCAGATGTAGTCAGATCTCCTCTATTAGTGAAGATTCAATCAGGTAAAACTTCACAGACAAAATTGGTCACATTTCACTCAAGTTACTCAAAATGAAGTGTTGTTTTTCACACTCAGGGAATACCTTTATCAAGTGTAATGTGAATATAGGCCACTAGATGGCAGTATTTACCTTTTTTTTGTTAAGCTCAGACTGGAGTCATGTTTAGACATGTCCTGGACATGTCTGGGGCAAGTCTCAGAAAATTAAAAAAAAGAGGTCTAAATGTGGGTGGGGTCTGCAAAAGAATATATAAGGAAAAGAATTGAGACAGAAAAGTAGGAGGAGAAATTGCAAGAAGATGACCAGACCTGCCATTCTGTTCAAGACCTGTGACGTTTCTTTTGTGGATTTCTTTGCCTGTGTTTGAGCATTTTCGTCATCCAGGACATCACCAAGCCACCCCCACGAAAAGGGATTGTAAATATTTATGTTTTGTACATAATTCAATCTTGGTCTTTAGGTTAGTTAGTTGTTATTGTCTTTGATAATTAAATGTGTTTGAGTTTTTAAAACTGTGTCTGTCATCCCTTGCTGTTGCTGTTGCTGTTGTATTATAAATGTAATAACAAATTGGGGCCATAACAAATTGGGGGCTCGTCCGGGAGAGACCATTTTGTGAGTAATTTATTGAAAATCTAACATTTCAAATTGTAAAATTGATTTTTTTAATTGAATACAGTTATATTGACAACAGCAATGGATGATTTCTTGGCATCACCAACCATAGGGGTTTTGAAGTCTTTTAAAAAGACAGAACTGCTAGAAATTTGCAGACATTTAGAGCTGACAGAGGTGAAACCAGCCATGCGAAAAGCAAGACTGGCTAGAGAGATAGTTGAATATTACATTGATGAAAATGTGTTTGCACCCGGAGATCTGGAACAGTTTCCAGTGGAAAATCCAAATATAGAAATGGAACTTAAATAAAAAATGCTGGAGAAATTCGATAGAGAAGAAAGACTCCAAATGGAGCAACTAAAAATTAAAATTGAAACTAAAAATAAATTTTGTGCCAGTCAGGAGGTAAAACTGGTGCCTCCATTTTCGGAAAAGGATGTTGACAACTATTTCCAGTGTTTTGAAAAGGTAGCAAAGAGTTGCCAGTGGCCAAAGGAACACTGGCCTCTGATGTTGCAAACTGTCCTTAAGGGTAAAGCTCAACAAGCCTATTCGGCTTTGTCTGCAGATGATTCCTCTGATTATGAGGTTGTCAAAAAGGTTATTTTGAGAGCTTATGAGTTGGTTCCAGAGGCTTACCGACAGAAATACAGAGGTCTGAAGAAATCTGAAAATCAGACTTATGTTGAATTTGCTAATGAAAAGCAGGTTTGCTTTGAGCGCTGGTGTACTTCTATGGAGGTCAAGGATGATTTCAACTCACTAAAAGAGATGGTGTTAGTTGAAGAATTCAAGAACTGTGTTAAAGATGATGTTAAGACCTACCTTAATGAGAAGCAAGCACTGAATTTGCAATCAGCTGCCAAATTTGCAGATGAATATGTTCTCACACATAAGTCCAAATTTCAGTCTAGCAGTAATAATAGATGGTCCCAATTTCAGAAAAAGGGTTATGGTGATACCCAAGATTCCTCACCCAAAGACAAAGACAAATCTGGTGATGGTGCTCAGAAATCCAGTAACAGGTCTGATCAAAGTGTGAAAGCTGACAGTGACAAAAGTGGTCTAGTTTGCAGTTATTGCAAGAAATCTGGTCATGTTACAACTAACTGTTGGTTCCTTAAAGCTAAGAAAGAAAAAGAAAAGGATACCAAACCAAATGCCTTTGTGAAAACAAGGTTAGAAACCCCTGTAGTAGATAACCAATCTGCTAAATTGCCTGCTTCTTGTGGGGCTAAAAAGCCTGATACAGCTGACTTCGTGAGGGAGGAATTTCTTCCATTTGTGTCAGAGGGATTTGTGGCTCTGAATGAGCATGCTACTCCTGTCCCCATATATATCCTAAGGGATACCGGAGCTTCTTGGTCACTTTTGTTGATGGACTCCTTGGAGTTACGTGATGAGACCGCTTCAGGGGATTTCATACTTGTACAAGGTATTGAAGGGAGAACTGTATCTGTACCCCTGCGCTCTATATTCTTGAAGTCAGATTTAGTTACAGGACAGGTAAAGGTGGGACTTATGTCAAGTCTACCTATAAAGGGTGTTTCTCTGTTGCTAGGCAATGACCTGGCTGGGGGCAAAGTAGTTCCCCCTGTACATCTTACTTCACAGCCGAGCAATGGGGATGAGGACCCATCTCTGTATCCTTCTTGCGCAGTGACTTGTGCTATGGCCAAGAAGGCTAAAGAAGAAGATGTTGTGGTGCCGTCCAGCACATTGAATAGTCAAGACTCAGGTGGTTCGCCTCATGACTCTGATTAGCCTACTATGGTTTCTCTGTTTGAGGACTTATCAGATACTTTTATCAGTTCTCTATTCAGCCAGCCGGATGGGTCTGGTGATTCTGATGTGTCTTGAGACTTGTCTCTGTCCAGAAAGCGGTTGATTGAGGAGCAAACTAATGATTCTGAAATTTGTGTTCTAAAGAGGAGAGCCCTTCCCGATTAAGAAATAGATGCAGTTCCAGTTGGGTATTATCTCAAGGATGGTGTGTTGATGCAGAAGTGGCGCCCTCCTGATATCCCTGCCAATGCAGATTGGGCAGTGGTCAAGCAAATTGTTGTTCCGAAGGTCTACAGGAATGAGATCTTAACAATGGCTCATAGTTTACCTTTAGGAGGTCATTTTGGTGTTAACAAGACTGTTGATAAGATCATGAAACACTTCTTTTGGCCTGGGCTTCGGAAAGACGTTTCCAACTTTTGCAAAACCTGTCACACTTGTCAGGTAGTTGGAAAACACCAGTTAGACCCACCTGTAGCTCCATTGCAGCCTATCCCAGCATTTGGGGAGCCATTCTCTAGGGTCATTGTTGATTGCGGTGGTCCATTACCCAAGACTAGATCTGGAAATCAGTACTTGTTGACAATCATGTGTGCATCTACCAGATTCCCCGAAGCCATACCTCTACGTAACATCAAGGCAACTGCAATCTCGAAGGCATTGATAAAGTTCTTCACGTTGTTTGGCCTTCCCAGGGAAATTCAGTCAGACTAGGGTAGCAATTTCACTTCACCCGTGGCATACTTCTCCAGGAAGTTCAATCGCCACCAAAGGAACTATTCCACAATAGAGAAGGAACTGTTGGCTCTGGTCCTTTCTTTACAACACTTTGAGGTTTATGTTTGTACAGGACAAAAGCCAATGATTGTGTACACTGACCACAATCCGTTAATGTTTTTGAGTAAGATGAAAAACAAGAATTGGAGATTGTTGAATTGGAGTTTGATTTTACAGGAGTTTGACTTGGAAATTAAGCATATGAAGGGTACAGACAATGTAATTGCTGATTGCTTATCCCGTGTTTGAATGTGTATATATATATCATGTGTTTGAATATTGTATGATATGTATATATGGACAAGTGTTCACTTAACCATTTTGTATTGAAAAGAAAAATTTTGCCTTTATGAGTTAAAATTTTTCCTTTTTGGAATGGAGGTGTAATGTGAATATAGGCCACTAGATGGCAGTATTTACCTTTTTTTTGTTAAGCTCAGACTGGAGTCATGTTTAGACATGTCCTGGACCTGTCTGGGGCAAGTCTCAGAAAATTAAAAAAAAAGAGGTCTAAATGTGGGTGGGGTCTGCAAAAGAATATATAATGAAAAGAATTGAGACAGTAAAGTAGTAGGAGAAAATGCAAGAAGATGACCAGACCTGCCATTCTGTTCAAGACCTGTGACGTTTCTTTTGTGGATTTCTTTGCCTGTGTTTGAGCATTTTCGTCATCCAGGACATCACCAAGCCACCCCCACGAAAAGGGATTGTAAATATTTATGTTTTGTACATAATTCAATCTTGGTCTTTAGGTTAGTTAGTTGTTATTGTCTTTGATAATTAAATGTGTTTGAGTTTTTAAAACTGTGTCTGTCATCCCTTGCTGTTGCTGTTGCTGTTGTGTTATAAATGTAATAACAAATTGGGGCCATAACACAAGGCAAATACCTAAAATAAAACACATTTTGTAATTTTAGTGATGTTGATATAAAATCTGATGCAGTTTATCATTATTCATGAATGTGCTCAAATGAAACTTTTTTCAAATTTGAATTAATTATATAAACTCCCTAATATGGCAGAAAGAAATAAACTCTGTTTACCTGTCAGTGAATTATTCAGATCAGACCCAGGCCAGGAGGGAAATGAGTGGAAGCAGCCATGACTGACTGTCCGTTTAAGGAGATGTTTTCTACCTCATGCATTTCCAGTTCTGCAGTCTCCACTGCTCTCATAATGGTCTGTGCTGAGTCAGTGTACATATGCACAGTAATGCTGCATTTGTGTGTGTTTTTCAGAGCTACAAGAGCATCAGGGAAAGGTATGTAGACTCTCAGCTCATTTCATCTCTTGTGTTTAAGTCTCTTCAGTTGCTGAGCCTGACTGACTCCTGCTTGTCATTACAGAGCCCAGGGCTCACTGCAGGATCCAGAGCTGCTCTCAGGGGCACTGATAGATGTGGCCAAACACCTGGGTAACCTGAAGTTCAGAGTCTGGGAGAAGATGCTGGAGACGGTGCAGTACAGTGAGTATCTGGGGCTGATGCTCCAGTCATCTTTATCTTTACAAGCATTTAATGAAACCTGCATGAAACTGAAGAAATAAGCTGTAATTATTGAACTGGCGTTAAACACAAACAGTACAGAGACTCTGTTTGCTTTTAGAACAGGATGATCCTGTGGTGCACTGCACTGCTCTCAATTTAATACCAGAGCACAATCAAACACAGAATTAATGTTCAATTCCTAATCAATATCATCATGTGTTTTTTGATTGTCTTAAGAACGCATGAGAATTTCTGTGGTTTAACGGATTTATTTACTTTAATTATACATAAAGGTTTTAAGTTCAAATCACTATAGCCACAGTACATTAGCATGTATATTTATAATTTCCTGTTTGGGACCAAATCTTAAAAGAGTATTTGAAACACCTCTCTTCCTCCAGCCCTTTAAATATCCCTCTTCTTGATATTTCAGCTCCTGTGACATTGGACCCCAATACTGCACGTGCCTCTCTCTCTCTCTCTCTGATGATCTGACCACTGTGAGACATACAGGAATAGAGCAGAAATATCCTGACAACCCAGAGAGGTTTAGCTCCTGTGTAAATGTGCTGGGATCTGAGGGGTTTACCTCAGGGAAACACAGCTGGGAGGTGAAGGTTGGGAATAAACCTGAGTGGGATGTAGGAGTGATGAAAGAGTCCAGTGACAGGAAGGGAGAGATAACATGCAGCCCAAAGACAGGATTCTGGGTCTTAATGCTGAGGAAGGATGAGGTTTACAGAGCAGCAGGAGCTGCTGATCTCAAACTGGAGAGGAAACCCCAGAGCATCAGGGTGCAGCTGGACTATGACAGGGGGGAAGTGTCCTTCTTCAACTCCAGTGACAAGTCACTCATTTACACTTTTAAAGACACATTTACTGAGAGAGTGTTCCCGTTCTTCTCTGCTGGTCTGAAAGATGATGGTAATGAAGGACCCCTGCAGATATGTCCAGTGAAAGTTTCAGTAACAGTGATGTCACTCCAGTGAAGGTGTGTGTGTGTGTGTGTGTGTGTGTGTGTGTGTGTGTGTGTGTGTTTGAAAATCACCCTGGAAATGTTGTCAGGGATTTTCTTTGACCTGCCTGTGTGTTGAGTTGGATGGTGGGAGATGTACTGGAGACAGGGATTCATTACAGTAGGTGGTTGATGTTAAAGCAGGATACTAAATCGAACAGAATAACACAGGGGTCTGAAAGCAAATAACGAAAAATGAGTTTAAAAAAAAACATACAGAAACTTATCATTGAGATTTCCTTTTGCCTTCATAAAATTGTATGTCTGCTCATTGTTTAAAATTAATTTGTACAGTTCATTTTTTTTTAATAGCCCTTATTTGTTCCCAAATTACATTAATGTATCTTTCAGATTGTATACTGCTCACTAAAATATTGGGATATTGTGGTTATGTCGCATATAAAATAAAATATTGAAGAATTAATACTAAATGTACCATTTATTCTTCTTCCTGAATATTTCATTGAGCCAACTGAAAAAATGTTAAATGCAGTCTACCAGTCCGCAGTGAGCGAGTGATGGAGTCGCCGTATCCTGATGAAAACGCGGAGGTGGGTTACAGGGGTCAATATCGAGTGTGACCACCTCTAGCATCAATCATCGCCTGACAACGACCTCTCATACTGTCCACAAGTCTCCTTATGCGATCCTGAAGGAGATTTTGTCACTCCTCTCACAGCGCCACCCGGAGGTCATGCACGTTTGTACGAGGCAGAGGGTGATCCTGAATGCTTCTCTTTAACTGATCCCAGAGGTGCTCGATGGGATTCAAGTCTGCAGAATATGCCGGCCGCTCTAAATGAGGAACTCCGGCCCTCTGGATGCACTCAGTGACAGCACACACATGGTGTTCTGGCGATGTCATTCATGAACAGGAAACTTGGGCAGTGACAGCGATGTAGAGGCACAATAATTGGTAAATTATTGTGTTCACATAGTATTTGTCAGTAATTTGCCCATTCATGATGATTAAATCAGTTATGAAGTCACTAGACATGCCTGCCCACACCATAACACCACTGCATCCATGTTGCCCATACATGTTCAGCAACACTTACATCAGCATAATGTTTGCCCCTCCATCTCCAAACACCCCTACGACCATCTGATCTTAACAAGTTTACCTTGCTTTCATCAGTAAAGAGTGCTGATGACCACTGACGACATGTCCATTTGACGTGCTGCCTTGTCCACTGCAACCGTTCCCTGTGATGTCAGTTCGTCGGGTTCAGCTAGCAATGGACGTCTGGCATTCAACACATGCTGGTGATGGAGGTACCGGGTCATTTTTCTGGA
The DNA here is from genome assembly GCA_029721435.1 of Gymnothorax reevesii. Lineage (NCBI taxonomy): Eukaryota > Metazoa > Chordata > Actinopteri > Anguilliformes > Muraenidae > Gymnothorax > Gymnothorax reevesii. The sequence goes on from CM056588.1 coordinate 25,275,826, forward strand.
CACCCTGAGTCGCCTCATCTCTCTGAGACACATCTGCAAATGTGAGGCATTTGCCAGTTTGGTGACGTAAGGCATGCGTATGAATGTACCGCTCACCTTGGAGGGTTGTTACACGACAACGCCCACTACCCTGTCTTTCTTGAACACTGTCAGTCTGTCTACAGTGTGAAAGGAGTTGAGAGATGACTCTCTGACTTACACCAAACTCTGCGACTACCTCAACTTGGCAACTTCCTGTTTGGAGACTGGCCAATGCTAGTTGTCGCTGGTCCACAATGGGACGTCTCAAGTTCGTCATTTCAACACAATTCGCTGTACTGACTGTATTGACTGTCTTTGACTGACATCACTGTGATTGAGTGCAGATTTGGGAAGGACCTACTGGAGATGTAGAGGTACAAAGGGAACATACAGGCGCACTGAGGTAATAATGAACATTTAGATACGGTCACCCCAAAAATTCTTCGTACTCTTCGAGAAAGTTGAAGAATTTAGCAAATGATAGACTGGTTTCCAGTGTTGTAGTCGAGTCCACAACTTCCAAGGCCAAGATCGAGTCCGAGTCACCACCTTATGATTTAACCCCTTAGCGCCTGGAGCTGTGTTTACTTGTGAACAACCGCCGTGAACGAGTCCCGGATCCGTCTATGAATGATGGCTCTCACAGGTCGTATAAACAGGTGAGCAGTGAATGCTGCCATGTGCGCTAGCCCGGATTATTTTCACTTATGGTCATTGGCATAATGGGTGATAAGAACTGTGCCGTTTAGCATCTAAACCACCCAAACACTGACTTGAGTTCATGTGATGTACGATAAGGATGCAATCAATGACACCATTTACATTTTTTATTTACATAGAAACCGATTTTGAGATGACAAAATGACGTGACATGAAAGAACTTACATCAGATTTTCTTGACAGTGTGGTACGTTTGCGAGCACGGTTCAACATATAATAGAATCTCACGACTCATGTAGCATGACTCTTTCTTTACACTTTTCTTGGCGCAAACTGCACAAGGGTCGCACGGTCTCAACCTTTTCGTAGTCGGCGGGTGCGAATTAGCCAGTTGGTTATGCCATTAACGCTGATCATTCCGTAGTTGTAATCAAGAATATGACGTGGTTTCGCCATTTGCTCACCCTGACCCATTTGATTCCCCTTCACTGTTTCACAAATAGTGGCCTGGTGTATGGTTGACAGTATCTTCACAAGCTTTTTGTTCTGCCATAGCAGGACTAGCTTCAGTTCATTTGGCTGTCACAATGTGGTCACGGTGAAAATGAACGAAACAAAATAGACAAACTGAAAGTAATGGAATGTATGCACAAGACTTCATACTGTATGCACAGGACTTCTTATATCACCCAAGAACAATCATAATGTCACATGAACTCAAACCATTGTCTGTGTTTAGATGCAAAGCAAAAAAAAAAAAAAACATTCATTACGGTTCCGCGTGTTCAGATGCAAAGCGAGCATCGTGATAAGACGGATCCGGGACTCAAGCCAGTCAGCGGTAATACGAATACGTTTCCAAGCCAGTTTCCAGTTCCAGTGCTGGTTCGGAGCCAGAGCCTGACTTTGCACCTGTTCTTTGCTTTTCCACAGGCTTAGTACCAGCTCTTGGCTCTCAAAACAGGTGCCAAAGCAGCACCAGCTCCTTGCACGTCCAGTGTGAGCACCGATTACGTGGGGCGGAGTTATAGTGGCCAACAAGATCAGGGCAGTCGCGGAAGTATTTTGAGCATTCTGCTCGCAGTAAATGTTGGAATAAACAAGTATCTGTCGTATAGCTGCATGATACATTTATATTTTATTTTACTTTTTTTCTACGCCACTAATGTCACGAATAACTATTTAGAATATGATTTAGCTGGCTAGCTAGGGCGTTCGTGAATTACTGTAATGGCCATTTGCCAGCTTTAAGTGCATTGCAAAACATTAGATTATTCAAACTTATGAGACTAGAATTAAATACGGCAGTTGCTTTTGTACTTCTTACCTGCATGCATCCTTGGGAAAAGTGACAATGGATAGCGTGTTCCCATTATTACACCCTATTGCTGCACAAGGTTTTGGTATTAACATGCATGGACAACAACGCAAGATACAGTACACATTTATTTTCAATATCTGATCTTAACCCAGCACGAGATCATGGCAATCTAATAAGCTATACCTTTCCCCCAATAAAAACGATAAAATCTCAGTGACAGTAATAGTACACTGCCCGGCCAAAAAAAAAGTTGCACGCTCAAATTTTTAGTTGGAACCCCTGTAGCTTTGATTAAAGTGCATATTCGTCTTGTCATTGTTTTGACAACTATATGCAATCCAAAGCATTTATTTTCGATAAGAAATTTTTGGCTGAGATCTAGTCTTCTCGACATAATGGTTGAACCACTCGGTGGTCTTTCTTGAGCACATCCCAATAACTTTTAATGTGCTTAAGGTCAGGACTTTGTGGTGGCAAATTTGTTTGTGAAAATGATTCCTCATACTTGTTTTTGTCATTCATGGTTTTCTTTGCTAAATACAGGCCAATAACTTGCCCATTCTAAAATACAGTAAAATGTTTTCCACCATCAGGGGATGTGTCTTCCAACATGATTTTTTAAGCAATGAGTAGCGACGCGCTTCATCAGTCAGGGTAAAAATGATTATTGCCAGCTGAAACATATTAATAACCGCAATAATGATCCAATTATAGAATTTGTTCATTAATTTCCAAACGGTGACTTTTTTTGGCCGGGCAGTTTATTACTGAGCATGGAAACACAAGCATTATTTTGGTTTTAAATTTTTATTCCGAGTTCCCGAATCCATACAGTATTTCTGTATTGCCAGATGTTATGTGGGCGCTGCTGAGAGACTACCAGCAAAGAAATAAATGGCAACGTCCGCACACAAAGACAATGCTCCCCAAAAAATTTATTCTGTCAACGTTTCGATCACAAAGGGGTCTATTCTCCCATGCGCTTAAGTCGAAAAAAGCGCGTAGCTACGCGCTTTTCAGCCTACGCGTATTCTCCCCTCGACTTAAGTCCGTGCATTACGCGCCTTGAAGGCACTTACGCGCTTGGGGCGGAGCAAGGCCAAAATCGGGGCGTTTCCGGGCGTTTCTCATGCAAATAACACTTACGCGTATTCTCCCCCTGACTTACGCGCTTTTTCTGTTAAGCGCTTTTGAGGGCTGTATTAAGGTCAAGCGCCAACATTAGGCGAAATTGAATATTGCGTTTGATGTCGGTTATAGGCCGAATTTTAACATTACTTTTATTTTATTTAACATGGTGAAGGTTGAGACATTTAATATTCGATTCTTCTTCCTTATTTCTAAACTATATTTCTCAAAGCCATGATAATTTATCAAACGAAATCATCACATGATATTACGCATCAGCCTCTTCTCCAATCAGTTAAATTACAAACGCAAAACAATTAATTAATACGAGTATACATAAGACCATCATTCCATGCCCTCAAAATCTAAAGCTAAAATGCCAGTCCTGCATTTGCTTGCGTGATTGGGAAAGAGTAGAGGAGCGCGCCGTGCTCTAAGACGAACACGCATATATCGGCTTCGTTTGGACATCCTGGGACAAACAAACATCGAGTCTGGCCCGTGCATGAGGCAATTATCTATCTTTGCCGACTTCTGGATGGACAGCTATCCAGCCGCAGCAATTCATCCACAAAACATACCCGTGGTCATTCACGTCAGAACTGCGCTGTCGCTTCTGGCATCTGGGTCGTCTCAGAGACTGGCTGGTGATGTCATTCACATCACAGGCGTCTGAGTCAAGGTGTCTGACGCAGTTCGTTGGCGCTTCAAGTTCTTCTCCATGTACTTCCACTGCAGAAAGAGTAGATGCCATCCCCTCCTCCTGTGCAGTGAAATGCACAGGGGATGATGGTTGCCCACCACCTGTTGCGTGTACACTTCCCCGGTGTGCAGAGAACCTGGCTTTTACAGCGCCCCGCAGATCTCTCCATGTATGCTTTAAATCGGGGATACTGCGCTTACATCTCCCCACCCACGCCACATCCAGAACGATTCGCAGCTTAATTCCTCGGGTCAGCCTTCATTGCTTGCTTGCCATACAACACCAACATCTGTGAAATTTGGTTTTCGGCTTTGGCTCGACGTCGCCATCATTGTCTTCCATGTTTTATTAACAAATGCGACTGCCCTGTATGTTCGTGATAATCTAAAAAGTTGTGATATTCTCACGAGTGAGGGGATTGATTTTCTAATTGAGGGTATCTGTATAAACTAACTCGAGTCCTAGTAATTTTTCACCATTGGTAATAGCCTACTGTGTAATGTAATGTGTGAATAAAGATATTATTAAATAGGCTACTCTAGATTGAGCCCTACCCTGGCAAATACCAAAGCACTATCCATTTTTTAATCAATTTTAGCCTTTAAAGAATAGCCGACATGGGAAGAATCATTATCAGTAAATGGGATAATTGATTAGACCTATAATAAAGTATTAGGCACAAGTTCAAGTGAATGTGTCGCTCAAATCAAATAGGATGATAGGCTATGGATACGGAATTCCGTCATTACTGAGGCGGTTTCGGGGCGGGGAGATGACCGCGTGCGGGGTAAGAATCCTTGTTAAAGCGTTTCCATGTCCTTTAGTTGCAAACCAAACATCTGAGTAGTTTTCAAGTGCGCAATTTCTAAATGAGCTCATAAACTGTCTTTGTCTTTGTGTGACTAGAATGTTCCCTTTGTCTTCTTCCCTGTCTTCCACGGAACAAACAGGCTGGTGTAGGAGGGGCACATTTTCAATGATCTGATTGCGCTGATTGAGAAGCGCTAAATTATTTATTTAGCCTATTATTTCATTATCGCGGCAATTTGTTTGTATGCATAGCTTTAATGCCATGGTGGCTAGAGTAAGAAATAACAAGTGTTTGTCACTAACATATCCCCCGCCGCCGCAATTTTATGTGTCCGTACGGACGGAGCCCAATGCTATATCCCCCGCTTCGCGCTAATCGCGCGGCGGGGGATAAGTAAAGAGATGTCTGAATTACGTCTTGTAATTGGTACGGCCTCCTATTACAGCGGCATAAAAAAACCAAGTATCTTCACAATGACAAACTTCACAGGAAAAAAAAAAAAAAAAAAAAAAACTTCACAGGAAAATAAAAAATAGATATAAAATAAAATAATAATGATTATTAAATGGATAAATATAGTTTGAAATAAAAATTTTTAATTTTGCATGTAAGAATAGTGGACATACGAGTTTTCGTTTCTTATCAGTTTGGAGATACGAGGTTTCATCAGCAGGCCGACGATATTCGAATTTAAAGTCTGGTTTGCGTTTTCCATGGACCACAAATGCGTTTGCATGGTTAATCTGAAAATCCTTTTTCCATGTTTTTCTGATAGCCATAATCAATGAGCTTTGTACAGAGTCTGCCTCTCTTTTGGATCAGTCACACCTCTTTCATAAGGCCGCCTACATTCTGAAGTTAAGCGCTGTGGGCGTGATCGAAGCGAGTAGGGGAGAATACGCGTAACTCAAAAGCGCTTAACTCGAAGCGCGTAAAAAAAGACTTACGCGCTAATGGGAGAATAGACCCCAAAGTGATCTTCGTCAGGATAAAAGAACACAGCACACTCACATCTCTATAAGCGCTTACTCAGATTCACAATTGAACACGATCATTAACATCAGGTGTGAACAATTACTCAAATCAATCAACAGGGCACAGGATGTAATCTGCAGAGTGAGCAAAGGTGTGTGTGCTGAAGAAAAAGCACATAGAAACATACCATCCCAAGACAAGTATATATAAATTTTTGTTTTTGTTTTTAGTTTAAGACAAACAGATATCAACCTGGACACAAAAAATATTAAGAATCAATTGTACATCAAAGAACAGGAAAAACTACAGAAAAAATAAATCAAAAACTAACCAAGGAAAATGCATGAAAAATATGGCAAAGTATGTAACTGCTCCCATCCCCTCAGTAATATGCATAAATGAAAAAGAGGGGAAAAAACAAAAAAAGAAAATATTAAATATCAGATACAAAAAATTTTTTATAAAAAATGTTTTTTTACAGAAATGACCTAATGTCGAAGGATTCATTCAGACCCCTAACCACTGTATCAAGGGTTGAAATCCAAAAAGCCTCCCTTTGAAGTAGTAGATTATTAATGTCACCACCTCTAGGTGGCAACTTAACACGTTCAATACCTATATATTTTAGAGAAGATATACAATGTTTCGCTTGAAAAAAATGCAACGCAACAGGATTCCTAAAATCCTTGGTCCTGATATCGCTTCTGTGCTCTGAGATTCTGATCTTTAAAGGTCTGGTAGTCTTTCCTACATAGGCCAGCCCGCAAACACACCTAATCAAGTAGATAATATTAGGTGTGGTACAAGTAATAACCCCCTTAATTTGAAAACATTTCCCTGAAGAGGGATGGTTAAATGTATGACTTTTATACGTAAAGTTACACTGTGCACATCTACCGCATTTATAATTACCATCAGGAATATCATTTAAAAAACTAGAAGGTGTTGGCCTACGTAGACAAGACCTGACCAAAAGATTCTTCAAATTGGGAGGCCTCTTGTATACAACGCGGGGGGGGGATCTGAAAATAATTTACCAAGCACTGGATCAGAACTCAAAAGATACCAATATTTCCTAATTATTTTCTCAAATTGTTTACTTAAAGGAGAATATTGAATAAAGCAATTAAGACGTTGATCTAGAACTTTTTTCTCTTGAGCAGAGAGACAATCAGACTGTGTTACGCCACGAAACTTATCAAAAGCCGGTTTAATCCACTCTTCAGGATAACTTCGTTGCCGAAAGCGTCCTGCAAGATCTTCAGAATGAGTATTAAAATATTAATCAGAACCACAAATTCTACGAATGCGTTTAAACTGACCAAAGGGAATCCCCATCTTAAGTGAAGTGGGGTGATAACTATCACCATGAAGTAGAGAATTAGTATCTGTGGGTTTCCTATATAAATCCGTAATGAGTCTATTGTTGTTCTTTATAATCAGAATATCAAGAAAATTCATTCGCGAATCATCATAGGAGATGGTGAAATTTAACGGTTGACAATTATTATTCAAAAAGGTGTGAAATTCACCAAGTTGAGCAACAGACCCAGGTATGGTATCTTGGTATCTTTTGAGTTCTGATCCAGTGCTTGGTAAATTATTTTCAGATCCCCCCCGCGTTGTATACAAGAGGCCTCCCAATTTGAAGAATCTTTTGGTCAGGTCTTGTCTACGTAGGCCAACACCTTCTAGTTTTTTAAATGATATTCCTGATGGTAATTATAAATGCGGTAGATGTGCACAGTGTAACTTTACGTATAAATGTCATACATTTAACCATCCCTCTTCAGGGAAATGTTTTCAAATTAAGGGGGTTATTACTTGTACCACACCTAATATTATCTACTTGATTAGGTGTGTTTGCGGGCTGGCCTATGTAGGTAAGACTACCAGACCTTTAAAGATCAGAATCTCAGAGCACAGAAGCGATATCAGGACCAAGGATTTTAGGAATCCTGTTGCGTTGCATTTTTTTCAAGCGAAACATTGTATATCTTCTCTAAAATATATAGGTATTGAACGTGTTAAGTTGCCACCTAGAGGTGGTGACATTAATAATCTACTACTTCAAAGGGAGGCTTTTTGGATTTCAACCCTTGATACAGTGGTTAGGGGTCTGAATGAATCCTTCGACATTAGGTCATTTCTGTAAAAAAACATTTTTTATAAAAAATTTTTTGTATCTGATATTTAATATTTTCTTTTTTTGTTTTTTCCCCTCTTTTTCATTTATGCATATTACTGAGGGGATGGGAGCAGTTACATACTTTGCCATATTTTTCATGCATTTTCCTTGGCTAGTTTTTGATTTATTTTTTCTGTAGTTTTCCCTGTTCTTTGATGTACAATTGATTCTTAATATTTTTTGTGTCCAGGTTGATATTTGTTTGTCTTAAACTAAAAACAAAAACAAAAATTTATATATACTTGTCTTGGGATGGTATGTTTCTATGTGCTTTTTCTTCAGCACACACACCTTTGCTCACTCTGCAGATTACATCCTGTGCCCTGTTGATTGATTTGAGTAATTGTTCACACCTGATGTTAATGATCGTGTTCAATTGTGAATCTGAGTAAGCGCTTATAGAGATGTGAGTGTGCTGTGTTCTTTTATCCTGACGAAGATCACTTTGTGATCGAAACGTTGACAGAATAAATTTTTTGGGGAGCATTGTCTTTGTGTGCGGACGTTGCCATTTATTTCTTTGCTGATTTTCTTGTTGTCCTGCACCTCAGTTGAGTGGATGTGCACGCTATATTTTCTTTATTTTACGCTGCTGAGAGACTCCCTTTTTGAAATTCTTGAACAATCGGTAACATTTGACAGCACAAGACATCATCACCATGTCATAGCCTAATGCCCAGGAAATCATCATTTAACACTCTCCAAAACAAAACTGTCTAGACCTAAGTCACCCACAGTCAATTTCGTGCGGCAGACGATTTTGAAAGACCTATACACCAGCTAGGCACTCTTACTTTGTCTTCCCACTGAGCAAAAAGTGGTGCAAAACACGTCAAAAAGACATGATCTCTGAACAGCCAGAAGACGTCCTCAGGGGATCCAGAATGAAAGTTTTTTATTCGTCTTTTCTGGACACACTATAGATGCCTTTTCTAGACGTTATATAGACACAATGAAATTACATTTTAAAGACGCAATTACTGGACATCCAGAGAATTTCCTCAGGGGGGCTAGATTGAAAGTTTTTACACGTCGTTTCTGGACGTCGTAAATAGACCGCAAGACGACCGTCACGCACGCATCAGCTGATCGTACGTAAAGGAAAACATCACAGCAAAATTGGAATTGTGCAATTTTGGTTTTTAAACATTTTGTGGTGGTTACCATACTAGTAAATTGTTATTTTTAAATGTAAACTCCTATTGTAGCATTGAAGCAATCCATAATTATGAAAATGCCATTTTACATAGTTGTAATGCTGTAATGGTTCCAACACTTCATATTTTATAACATGTCTATAAAGATTTAAACTTTAAACTGAATTTAATGATACACATGACATGGATTGCACCTATTGTGCTTATATGGAAAATAGGTCTTATGTAGCACTTACAAAAACCAGATGTCATAATATAATACAGATTTACAATGTTGCTATTTTTATGTTTTCATAGTTGTATATATTTACTTTATTTGCTGTGGTATTTAATTTAAACCATTATACTTGGTTTTTTTCATCACAGAGATCTGACAACATAAAAACATGTCTCTGGCAGGGGTGAATATTCCTCCAGAAGACTGATTTTCTTCCCCAATTCTATCAGGCTTGGACAAAATATTAGTCACATTTTTGTATTATTGGAAGAAAATCATGAAATGGCAAATTATATAATGTCCTATTCGCCCTTCAATATCCCAATGATTTCTAGAGTCAGTGCTGGAGTCGGGGGCAGAAGAATATTCCACTCTACCTAAATAATTGGAATCGTATACTATAGAGTTTATGCTCTACTGACCAATCACAAGGTGTCATTTGCATAATTTAAGAAATTGAGTCTGTCCAGCCTAATTTTGGAACACCTGGCTTGACAGTTTTATTGTGTTTTATGAGCTCATTTATTGATTATTATTTAATGTTTTGCACATATTTCTATTGGAACTATTACTCATTCAGCCAAGTGACCCCTCTCAACTAATGACTCTTGGATACTTGGTTTTGGTCTGACTATTATTAGATTGGTTTCTCTCAGCAACACATGTAGCAAAAGGCAAAGAAAATATATTTTGAAATTTAACAAAAAGATTCCTAATTGTCTTTTGTTTTTCTTCAAAATTTAAAGTCTCGTTCTGTTTGTTGTTGTTAGAGATGCTAATCTAGTAACTGGATTGAGTATTGTATCTTAATTTCCATTTGTAATTGCAGTTATTGAAATGAAGCATTTTACATGAAAGACTTTGTATATAGATTGAAGACACCATGTCTGTGATCTCCACCTTATTGTGTCTTTTCTTTATAGGAGGCCGTTGTCAAGCAGTTTTTAACATCCTGTACCAATTATTCATTTGTAACATCTATCCAAACTGTAAGGTCTCCTCTTGTCCACACTGTGTAAAATGTACAACTTCTTTAGCACTGCATTTGGATAAACTAGTTCTGTAACATTTGAGGAAATGACCACGATGACTGCGCTTTGGTCTAAACAAGAAAACTAAGATTAAGTGTTGCATGATGCTCCAGTCTGCAGGTATCCTTTTGGATTTAACTTGAATTACTATCTTGACAATTGGTCTTGATCTTGGGAGGTCAGCCTTGGGTGAAGAGTCTTGATCTTTGTGTTGAATTTGTCTATATACCTGAAACAAATAGAATTAGGAAGCATAAATTCAAAGTATTATATAATTTCATGTTGATGTTGGGTGTCATGAATCCAAGACAAGTTCGTGGTGATACAGGTAATAACCGGATGGAGCAGGAACTTATTCATCAAAAATTTAATGATGGTCAACGCACCCAATCTTGGAGAAGTGGTTAAATGTTGCACCAATACACGAGCATGGTATGACTGAACATAAATCATTAAAAACAAAAACAAAAATGGGAAAAAAAAATCACCAATTATACAGCTCATCAAGTGTATGTTACTTTAATCTTCATGAAGTGCATGTTACTTCTATGGTTATTAAGTAATTTAATGCATTTCACTTTTTGTATCATTTTACTATTTTATTTTGTAATGGACGCAAATAAAACCTATGGTAGACACAGCACAAAAGTACACAAGAGCATCAACTACACTTTTCATTGAGCGCACGTTACTTTTTCCCAAGGTCAAAAGAGTCAACACATGTCCTTTGAATGATAAAAATACATTTACCAAGGCTGAAGTGGATATAGTGGATGTTTTGAACTAAAACTCTGTGTATGCCTGTTTTGTGGTATTCCTTTTTAAAAAGCACTTCATGTTTAACTGTAAAATTTAAATTCTCAAGGTCAAAAGTGTCGACACATCTCCCCTCTTGAATTATACAAATACATTAACCAAGGTTAAAGTGGACATAGTGGATGTTTTGAACTAAAACTCTGTATGTAGGCCAGTTTTGTGATATTCCTTTTAAAAAAGCACTTCTTGTTTAACTGTAAAATTCAAACCTTATTCTCAAGGTCAAAAGTATAGACATATCTCCCTTGAATTATACAAACTAGTGAATTACCCATGGCGTGCGAAAAATTGACCTTTGACCCCAGTGACCTTGACCTTTCAAAAAACTAACCCCTCAAGGACAATTCCAGGGACAACCTACATAGACCCACCAAGTTTGGTGAAGATCCGTCAGAGGACCTCGGAGGAGTAGGGGAACAAACAGACAGACAAACAGACAAACGTTCCTCAAATTATAGTATGATGATGCATTTGCCAAGGTCGAAGTGGATATAGTGGTAATTTTGAACTAAAACTATGTATGTATCTGTTTTGTGGTACATTCCTTTTTAAGCATTTCTTGTTTAACTGTCAAAAATGTAAACGCCTAAATACTCATTAAAGTGCAACTTTTGAAACTGGGAAAAGATACATTATTGATAAGGCATGTAAAAGCAATAGTTTCATGCAAAAATCATCCTCCCCCCAGAAAGGCAGAACGAAAATTGCTTTCCAGAGCAGATAGCAAGCTTGATCCCATAGTCTAAAAGATGTCAATGAAAATATGTGTTAAAGACGTTAATTACTGGATATCCAGAAGACCTGCTGACTGCATGATAGGCCACATCTATTCTGGACATTAAAATTGAGTAACTGGGGAGAACAGCTTGTAAAAGTAATGCCCTTTGCTGAAATGCACTGACTTCAACTGATCACCATCACTGTGTAAAAAATGTACAGCTTTGCAACCATTCACACCTTTGACAGCAAACTGACCACTCCAAAAAATTACTTATGTGAGTCAAATGCATTTATTCTCTGACTTGTGCCAAAGTGTATAAATGTAAAGTGTATAAAACACACAACTTTATATTCGATCTTAACATCAACCTGATACTAACACTGGATCATAAAATCTAATTTTAACATAATCTGAATAACCTTAATTTTTTTAAAAACGCTTTCATGCATGGTGTCACTTCATTGGACTGATACCTGGAACACGTCTGAACTACTTAAGCTGCAGTACCACATCCCAAACAGCAGGTACCCGACCCCCAAAGATAAATAAAAAACAAACACAAAAATCATGTATAATAAATAAATACAGACGCTACTGTTCAGGCTTAAGGCCCAAACACATAAGCGCAAAAACAGAGTGATGAAACCATTTTTTGTGCAGCACAACTAGCATCTGTTTCAAGAGAGCTAAAAGGAATAAAAAGCTACGATAAATCTGAGACCACTGGTTGCCACCACTGCGCTCCGTGAGGACACACTGCTCTCATCAGTGATGTGCAAATTTAGCTATTCTGAATACAGAATACAGTTCAGAAATGCAGGAAAAAAAGATTGACAAAGTGATGTAAAGTTGGGGATGGACTGAGTCTTTTGTTTTTGCTTTTGCATGTGTTTATGTATGTGTCTGTGTGTATTAGGGGTACTCATGCACAACTGAGGTCTCTTTTGTCACTGCAAAAGAATGAGTGTGTTGAACACAAACAGCAACAATTCCCCTGAATACTGCTAGTTCCCTGGTGTTGGCCTTTCATACTCTATTATATTACTCAGAGAGAAATGTATAGAAAGTTAATGGGGGTAAATAACTTTTCTAAAACACTGCTGGTTGTTTGGTGTTGACGATTCAGATTTGATGTCTGCTGTGTGCCACAGGATCATCAAATGAGGCCATCAAATTATATCTCTTACTGTACGTTATGAACTCAGCTTGCAGTTTAAGGTGTAAATGAAGTTACCTTATCAAGTCTAACATGAACCAACATTCTGTTTCACACAGAACAGTGCTTTTTGAAAGATCTTCAAGCTTATCTTTTATGACAGAAAACAATTTTGTGTTTTCAAGCCCAATTTTTTCTTTTTTCCCTTTTTCTTTCATATTGAATAGCTGGCTATGCATCAAGATTTCCTGATCTGAGCTGGCTGTTTTCATGCAGGTTTCTGTGTACTTTGGTATGGAATTCAGGCTGTCATTGATAAAACATTGGGCTAATATCTCCCTGATAATTTCAATTTAGCCTAATAAATTATTTCAGGCCAGGCCAAACTCTTTTCTCAATGTCATTTATCAACTAATTCTGAGTGTCATGTAGACATCCAGATTGTGGCCTGTTGGAACGTCTATTTTCAGGTAGTTCAAGTGGTCTGTAGATGTCCAAAATCGGGCCAGGCCAAACATCTTTGTCATTGTCATTTATCAACTAAGTCTGGCAGTCACATGGAAGTCCAGATTACGGCCTGGACGGACGGACGGACGTGATATCAACTTGTCTTGGATGTCCACAGATGTCCCTTGCTCAGTGGGTTGTGTACATGTTGAAGGTGCCAGGTGAAATTCGAAGTTGTTGCCTTGAACTCGCTGAGTTTCGGGGATGATGGATCACAGAATTTGCATCTCGCCCGATGCTTCTTTCTCCCTCATTCCTCAAAATCTTTATGATCTTTGTTCGCAAATGTAATTATCCGCAAAGTTGAAAACATGGTTTACGAAGAAAACACAATCCACATTTGGAGCTGCGAGACTGTGGTGATTACATCAAATGATGGAAGCCTAATGAGAAGTGGACAAGTAAATCCTGAAGGAGGCAGTATAGTGCAACGTGCAAGAGGAGGAAAAAGCCGCGTCGCCGTGGTGTCTTGCAAAATGACTGTAATCTCAATAGGCCTACAGGTAAATATTTTGGCAAAAAAAATTAAAGATTTACAAAACCTACAAAATATGTCAATATTTAGCGATCTCGGCCGATTTGCCGAGGCCAAGGATGAGTCCGAGTCACGGCAATCCGAGGCCAAGACCGGGAAAAACCGGCCTCGAGTCCTCCGACACTTCTAGTTACGCAAAATATCATTAATTGTACCCACCAATCACCTGCTTCATTATTTGGGAACAAAATTGAAATAAACAAATTAATCCTTTCGTTCTGGTACCCCATCAGGTTATTTTACTGACCCAAGAATTATTTGAACACAGTACGCACTGAGAGTTTGTGATACTATTCAAAACTTTTTAGCCTCCTTTTTGCCAGGATCAGTGCTTGTAGTCTCCCTGGCAAACTGTCATCAAGTTTGGTGCAAATATCCTCTTTTCCATTCAACACTCGCTGGAACTGAGTCTGGAGCTGTTTCTTGTTCGATGGTGTGGCGTCCTCACGCTGTCGCTCCATTTCATCCCAAAGGTGTTTGAGTTCAGGTCCGAGCTTTGAGGTGGCCAATCCAGAAGATCGAAGCATTTATTCTTCATGACTCCTTCGATTTGGTTGGCTGAGTGCTTCAGATCATTTTCCTGTTGGAGTATATAATGACGCCTAAACAGCCAGGATGCATTATTTGGTGAAATATTTAATTCTTCAATTTTTTCTAAAGTTGGAATTCGATAGCTGAGTGGCAAATACCAATGGTAACACCAAAAACAAGTAAAAGTAAAGGTCCACCCCTCACAGAACAAAGAAAACAAACAAACTCCCCAAAATCATGACAGTGTTGTGCTAAAATCTTTGTTCAAGGGGCAGTGATGTTACCGTGGTAACTCTGCTGCTTGTATTATCACATCCCACCCAATCTTAAGCACTTGGTTGAAGGCTGCATCCATCTTCATATGACTCAACACCTCATTAATGCATCGCATGGCACCGGAGGTTCTTGATGAATGAACTGGGGCTTCAGTGGCTCGAATGAGGCTTCACTGAGCTGCTTTCTACCGAACAAGACCCTCCTCCTGCATCACGCATAAAACGCCCCTAAACCACGATAATTCCAATACACCGGGCTGGCATTTCTCTAAACTCTACTTATGAGTGTGAGTGTAAATGTTCTACGTTGCAAAAAGAAAGACCAAGCCCGTCTTACCAAGAATTTTTGTCTTGTATTCACACAAACACTAATTTCTGATACTTGTTTTTCAGTGAGACCAGGATGCCAATGAGGGGAGATAACTGACTCATTTCCAGGCTTGCCAACGGATTTAAAAAAAATTCAGTTTACAAGCAAATCTTAAATTCCACAAACATATATTGACTTTTGAGAGAGAGAGAGAGAGACAAAAAAAGGAATTTGAACCTTGTAAGATTAAAAGACTTACACTTTTGTATGCAGAAGTGGCGAAGCTGAGCCCATTTAAGACCCTCCATTCTCACCAGCAGTTGGCTGTTTGCCAGGCAGCTCCTCACGCCGGAGTCTGTGCTGCATATAAGTCCCCTTTAAAAAAAAAAGAAAAAAAAACACCACAGGGTTCAGCCGACAGTGGAGGTTTTGAGAATGACGGCAGGGATTTTGTGAAGCCCAAGCATGTTTTGTTGGCTAAACCAATCCATACATCAGCAACCTGAATAGCGTTTTTTTTTTTGCAAAAGAGCAAAGATGTTATGAGCCTTAGCACAGAAAGAAACTTCATCCTGCATGTGCGAATCCTACTGGCACTAATAATTTCAGTTGAGCCAATGAAACTCACATACGCTCCTTGATATGGAATCAGTTGACACCAGATGCGGGAAAAGGGAATGAGGATTTTATTATAAACCAAAACAAAACAGGCACGAGGGCCAACAAAAAACTTGGCCCAAAGGGTTGCAAAAAAACAAACTAAGGTAAGCTACACGGAGCTATAAACAATGAATGCAAAAAGGCAAAAAACAAAAGGCACTGGAAACTCCAGGCAAGAAGATCAAGAAAAATAAATAACAAGACTAAATATATATACACAAGACGAGAGGCGAGAACAAGACTTGAAACTAGAAATGCAAAGGAACTTTGACAACAAGAACTTGGCTAAACTTGCACATGCAACGAGACGCGAGACACTGTCTGCCAGCCAACGTCCACCGCATCCAGATAAAGGCTTGGAAATCATGACATGAGGGGTAACACCTGGAGAGAGAGAGAAACAAGAGGCATGGCAAGATCAAGACATGGACAGAGATTGGATGACATGACCTGCTCATTAAGAGAATGAGCGTGCTCAGCTTAAGTACCAATTAAGTATGCAGCCTGGAAGCAAGCATGAATGTTCAGA
This sequence comes from Gymnothorax reevesii, assembly GCA_029721435.1. Lineage (NCBI taxonomy): Eukaryota > Metazoa > Chordata > Actinopteri > Anguilliformes > Muraenidae > Gymnothorax > Gymnothorax reevesii. The sequence continues at coordinate 25,292,078 of CM056588.1, forward strand.
ACAGAAAAGCACAGCAAGACTTGAAATAGCAAATCAGGAATCATGACAATAAACTCCCTGTCTAAATTAGTAATATTAGTAATGTGCCTATCTAAGAATTACACCACCCAGTGAGTGTTAGTAAATGTTAGTAACTTAAAAACAGTTAATTGCCAATTAAGCTTAGAAAGCCCTGAATCAGCACAGCATGGAAGGAAGGGGAAATACCAAAGCCAACCATAGCTCAGAAATGTGCAACAACGAAGGCACGGGGCGGAACGCAGACAAGCGGTGGAGTGGCATGGCAGACCTGGCAAAAACAAAAACATGAAAGTGTAAAAACATGGACATGGAATGTAAAACATGAAATGCAAAACCCTGATACAAGAAACTGTTAAAACTATGACTATGAACATGACTATGGAACATGAAACTATGAACTATGAAACTTGGAACATGAAACTATTAAAACCATAAACAATACTGTTCTGGCCAAAGGCCAGAACCCTGGAACACAACAGTACCCCCCCCTTACAAAAGCGGCACCTGACGCGGACAAAAAACACCAATAACTAAAATACATGAAGCCGCACAAAACTAAATACAAATCCCACAAGACTAATAACCAAGTAAATACTATGGACAAAAACCCTAAGACACAAAACACCTAACCAAGAAACAGTACCACAAGAAACACTAAACATAGACAAGATTACTTGGGGTCTCCAGCAAGCTGGGGCTAAGGCTTAGGCTATGGCAATGGCTTGATGGTAACGTCTATGGCTAGAGGCTATGGTAATGGGCTATGGGCTATGAGCTATGGGGTTGGGGTTGGGGCTGTGGCTATGGCTTGGGACTATGGCTATGGCTTGGGACTGTGGCTTGGGCTTGGGGCTATGGCTATGGGCTATGGCTTGGGGTGTGACTGGTGGTAGTCACGGATGAGGGACTTGTCCAGGATATGCCTGGCCGGGACCCAGGAACGCTCTTCTGGGCCGTACCCCTCCCAATCCACGAGGTACTGGAGGCCCCGGCCCCTCCGTCGGCAATCCAACAGAGCTTTGACTGTGTAGGCCTCCCCTCCGTCGATGAGCCGAGGAGGAGGCGGAGGCTCAGGTGGGGGCATGAGGGGGGAGGTGGCAACAGGCCTCAGGCGTGAAACGTGGAACACAGGGTGGAGACGTCGCATGGTGGATGGGAGCTTGAGCCGGACAGCAGTGGGGCTGATGATTCTCTGGATGGGGAAAGGACCCAGGAAGCGAGGAGCCAGCTTGCAGCTTTCCACCCGGAGTGGGATGTCTTGTGCAGCTAACCAGACCTTCTGGCCGACCCGATAGTGAGGGGCTGGGCGCCGACGCTTGTCTGCCGTGGTCTTCATCGTCTTACCCGCCCGAACCAAGGCGCGGCGAGCAGACAGCCACACACGGCGACACCGCCGGATGAATGCCCCGGCCGAAGGCACCCCGACCTCCTCCTCCTGGCTGGGGAACAATGGAGGCTGGTAGCCCATACAGCACTCGAAGGGGGAGAGGCCGGAGGCAGAGGCGGCGTGGGAGTTTACGGCGTACTCGACCCAGGGTAGCATGGTAGACCAGGATCTTGGGTTGGTCGAGCACACGCATCGGAGGACCGTCTCCAGGGTTTGGTTGGCCCGCTCAGTCTGTCCATTAGTCTGTGGATGGTAACCTGAACTGAGGCTGAAGGAGGTGCCAAGGGATGTGCAGAATGCTTTCCAGAACAGGGAGGTGAATTGGGGACCACGATCTGACACTATATCCACAGGAATGCCATGGAGACGGACAACATGCTGGATTAGTAGGTCAGCTGTGGTTTTAGCAGAGGGGAGCTTGGGAAGGGGCACGAAGTGGGCAGACTTGGAGAACCGGTCAACTATGGTGAGGACAGTGGTGTTTCCATGGGAGACGGGCAGGCCAGTGACGAAGTCCAGAGCTATGTGGGACCAGGGACGGTGAGGAATGGGCAGTGGTTGGAGCAGACCAGAGGGAGGTGCGTGGGAGGACTTGGCGCGGGAACAGACTGAGCAGGCAGAAACGAACCCCCGGACCTCTGCTGCCATCTTGGGCCACCAGAAACGGCGCTGGATGAACCGCAGGGTCCGGCCGACCCCAGGATGGCATGACAGGTTGGAGGAGTGGCCCCACTGGAGAACGTCAGATCGGGCAGCTGCAGGGACGTACAGGCAGTTGGCAGGGCAGGCACTGGGCGTAGCTGCGCCGTTCTGCGCGTTGCGGACCAGCTCCTCAATCCGGAGGCACACGTTGTTAACGAAGCAGGTTCTGGGCAGAATGGAGCTGGGCTCTCCCTTGGCTGAGGAAGCGTCGAAACGCCTGGAGAGCGCGTCAGCCTTAGTATTCTTGGACCCTGGTCTGTAGGCCAGGGAGAAGTTAAACCGGTCGAAGAAGAGGGCCCATCTGGCTTGTCTGGGTGTCAACCTCTTGGCTGAACGGAGGTACTCTAGGTTTTTATGGTCCGTCCAGACCAGGAACGGAACCCTTGCCCCCTCAAGCCAGTGCCTCCACTCCTCCAGGGCCAGCTTCACCGCCAGCAGCTCCCGGTTCCCGACGTCGTAGTTGGACTCCGCAGGCGTCAGTCGGTGGGAGTAGAACGCGCACGGGTGTACCTTCTGATCATTGCTGGATCTTTGCGATAGTACCGCACCAACCCCGACATTGGAGGCATCCACCTCCACAATGAACTGCTTGGCGGGGTCGGGGGTGGTGAGGATGGGCGCGGTGGTGAAGCGCCTCTTCAGCTCACAGAAGGTCACCTCGGCTTGCGGAGTCCAACGGAATGGCACCTTGATGGAGGTAAGGGCCGTCAGGGGAGCTGCCACGGTGCTATAGTTCCTGACGAATCGCCTATAGAAATTAGCGAATCCTAGGAAGCTCTGTAGGGCCTTGCGGTCCTTGGGTGCGGGCCAGTCCACCACAGCCTTGACCTTCTCCTCGTCCATGCCCAGGTGGTTAGGGGAGATGACGTGCCCCAGGAAGGAGGTAGTGGTGGTGCTGAACTCGCACTTTTCAGCCTTGACGAAGAGGCGGTTTTCGAGGAGGCGGCGGAGCACCTGGCGAACATGGTTAGTGTGCTCCGTCTTGTCTCGAGAGAAGATCAGGATGTCGTCAAGGTAGACGTAGACGAACCTCCCGATCATGTCTCCAAGCACATCATTCACCAAGTTCTGGAACACTGCGGGCGCGTTGGTCAGGCCGAATGGAACCACCAGGTACTCCCAGTGGCCGCTAGGGGTGTTGAAAGCGGTCTTCCATTCGTCGCCCTCCCTGATGCGCAAGAGGTGGTAGGCATTCCGCAGGTCCAGCTTGGTGAAGATGGCCGCCCCCTGGATAACATCAAACGCCGAGGACATCAGTGGAAGCGGGTAGCGGTTCCTGACCGTGATCTTATTGAGCCCTCGGTAATCGATGCAGGGGCGCAGGGAGCCATCCTTCTTCTTGACGAAGAAGAAGCCTGCCCCCGCGGGAGAGGAGGATGGACGGATGATGCCAGCTGCAATGGACTCCCGGATGTACTTGTCCATGGCCCCCCTCTCTGGCTCAGACAAGGCAAAGACACGACCCCTAGGAGGCGCTGTGCCAGGCTGGAGGTCAATAGCACAGTCATACGGACGGTGCGGGGGCAGGGACACCGCACGGGACTTGCTAAAGACTGTTGCTAGGTCGTGGTATTCGGGGGGCACTCTGGAGATGTCTGGCCTCCCCTCGGGAGCTGGTCCACCCACAGAGCAAGAAGGTCGGGAGTCGAGGAGGCAGCTGGCTGAACAGGAGGCACTCCACTCCCGCACCTCATGGCGGGCCCAGTCGATCACCGGCCCGTGTAGCGCCAACCAGGGATGACCCAGGACAATAGGGGAGCGAGGTGTCTCGGTCACGAACAGCCGGATCTGCTCGCGGTGGTTACCGGACGCCAGCAGCTGGATGGGAACGGTCCGGAAGGACACCTTAGCTAGGGGTTGCCCACCCAGCCCTGAGATGGACAATGGGCTGGGAAGATGGCATAGGGGAACCCCCCACTCAGCAGCAGCTCTGGCGTCGATAAAGTTTTCCTCAGCCCCCGAGTCAATGAGGGCGGTGGTCTTGCGGGAGCGGCCCTCCCAGGTCAGGGTCACCGGAACGCAGGTCCGGCGGTAGGAGGAGGTCTCCTTGGATGAAGCACCCACCAGTACTCCTCCAGACGCTAGGGGGCGCTGTTTTGACTGGCAGCCTCGCATCGCATGACCCTGCTGGCCGCAGTAAAAACACGCCCCCGACCTCCTTCTCCGTTGGCGCTCCTCCTGGGTGAGCCGGGACCTCCCGATCTCCATGGGAGATGCCTCCCCAGGAGGGGGTGTGGTGGTGCTTCTCCTCGGCTGGTCCTGAGGCGACGCACGACTGGGACTCGGGGGTTGGATCTGACCAGCGGGGGCAGAGCGTCGGCCAGGGCTAAGGGTGAGCGCCCTCTCCTCCAGGCGGCTGTCAATACGCAGGGCCAGGTCTATAAGGGCCTCTGGAGACTCAGGGATCTCACAGAAGAGCAGTCGGTCTTTGACTGGTTCGGACAGCCCCTGGAGGAACACGTCACACAGCGCCTCCCTGCTCCAGCCCGACGTGGCTGCCACCGTCTGAAAATTGATGGCGTAGTCCGCCACCGATCTCCTCCCCTGCCTCATCCTCAGCAGCTCCCGTCCTGCGGCTCTCCCCTGCTTGGGGCGGTCAAAGATACGCAGTAGCTCCTCCGCCAAGGCCTGGTAGGTGGTAGTGCAGGGCTGCCGAGCCTGCCATGCGGCAGTTCCCCACAAGCAAGCCCGCCCTGTCAGCTGGGAGAGGACGAAGGCGACTCGGGCCGGCTCTGAGGCAAAGGTGGAGGGCTGCAGAGCGAAACACATCTCACAGGAGGTGAGAAAAGCCCTGCAGAACCCTGGTTCACCACAGTACCTTTCGGGCGGTGGAAGGCAGGGCTCAGGACCAGGGTGGACAGCTGGCTGCAGCTGAGGTGCTTCTGCGCCGGGCTGGCGCACAGGGGTGATGGGTGGCTGGTGTGCTGCAGGAGCACGGGGCTGGACAGCTGGCATGATGGGACCCTGGCTGGGACTTGCCCGGGGAAGGCTGGCTTTCAGTGTGGCCAGCGCAGCTGTCAGCTCCTGGATCTGCTGCCGTTGATGCAGCAGCTCAGCCTCTCGCTGGGCGATCCTGCACTCCATCCCGCTGGTGTCAAGGAGACAGTGTCTACTGATATGGAATCAGTTGACACCAGATGCGGGAAAAGGGAATGAGGATTTTATTATAAACCAAAACAAAACAGGCACGAGGGCCAACAAAAAACTTGGCCCAAAGGGTTGCAAAAAAACAAACTAAGGTAAGCTACACGGAGCTATAAACAATGAATGCAAAAAGGCAAAAAACAAAAGGCACTGGAAACTCCAGGCAAGAAGATCAAGAAAAATAAATAACAAGACTAAATATATATACACAAGACGAGAGGCGAGAACAAGACTTGAAACTAGAAATGCAAGGGAACTTTGACAACAAGAACTTGGCTAAACTTACACATGCAACGAGACGCGAGACACTGTCTGCCAGCCAACGTCCACCGCATCCAGATAAAGGCTTGGAAATCATGACATGAGGGGTAACACCTGGAGAGAGAGAGAAACAAGAGGCATGGCAAGATCAAGACATGGACAGAGATTGGATGACATGACCTGCTCATTAAGAGAATGAGCGTGCTCAGCTTAAGTACCAATTAAGTATGCAGCCTGGAAGCAAGCATGAATGTTCAGAACAGAAAAGCACAGCAAGACTTGAAATAGCAAAGCAGGAATCATGACAATAAACTCCCTGTCTAAATTAGTAATATTAGTAATGTGCCTATCTAAGAATTACACCACCCAGTGAGTGTTAGTAAATGTTAGTAACTTAAAAACAGTTAATTGCCAATTAAGCTTAGAAAGCCCTGAATCAGCACAGCATGGAAGGAAGGGGAAATACCAAAGCCAACCATAGCTCAGAAATGTGCAACAACGAAGGCACGGGGCGGAACGCAGACAAGCGGTGGAGTGGCATGGCAGACCTGGCAAAAACAAAAACATGAAAGTGTAAAAACATGGACATGGAATGTAAAACATGAAATGCAAAACCTGATACAAGAAACTGTTAAAACTATGACTATGAACATGACTATGGAACATGAAACTATGAACTATGAAACTTGGAACATGAAACTATTAAAACCATAAACAATACTGTTCTGGCCAAAGGCCAGAACCCTGGAACACAACACTCCTTTACATTCAGATTTTTTATTTAAGGAATTCGCCTGGACTCCAGCCAGCTACCCATATGCTCAGACTTCGTGGTTCTCAAACTCGGCCCTGGGGCCCCCCTGCGAGTGCTGGTTTTTAATCCAACCACAATTGCTAATGCAGGCTGTTGATTTGTCTGCATTTCATGCTCCAGTACCACTAACAAAGAGACAATTTGTTAAAATAAAGCTAATTTAAGTCATTATCAGTAGGAATAAAGACTGTCAAACAGTCTGTTATTTGCTCACGTCGTGACTTACATAAGCTACATTACATGCGGGTACAAGCACTGCAATAATTTTTTAAAAAATTGATTCTCTAAATTTTGAAATCCTCCTCTGTTTACTACAGCTCTACCTCACAGGACACACACACACACACACACACACACACACACACACACACACACACACACACACAAACCATATAGGTGAAAGGAACGGGCCTAGACTCCCAAGTGCAGTTCAGCATCGGCAGGGCGTTTATTGGGTTTCACAAAGCTTATGATCAAAGACAGAAATGGATCAATAGCCAGGCAAACAGTAATGCAGAATAGACAGAATCGAAGTCAGGAGACAGGCAAAGTACTTCAGTAACCAAAGAATCAGTCCACACAAACACAATAACAATGGGGGCTGAGCTAAGGGAATGGAAGGGGAAGGACGGTGATAGGAGAGAGAGAGGGGAAACAGGTGGAGTTCTAACTCTAATCTAACTAATCACCTGTGCCTCACTAAACTACTCTCAGGTGTGGATAGCCAATGAGAACAGCGAGAGAGAAGGAAGAGGAAATACCTAACCGAAATACAGGGAAGAGAGTGTGATGAAACTGACAAGACACCACGAGACAGAACCGAGAGAAAGACACTGAAGACCAAAGACAGCACAATCTTACAGCAACATACATACTCTAAAAGAATAAATATGATAAATAAATAAATAGCAAACTAAAACATACTAAAACATACTAAAAACAAACATATAAATCACCAATTTCTAACAATAGGCTGTAAATACAAACACCCAAAATGGCCTATATTAATGTTTAAGTGAAAGATGAGCAATGGGGGAGATCAGCTGGCATTTTTTCATAGAGACAAAGTCTGCATTGGGAGGAGACCAGGGCGGTGGTTGAGGAGAACATAACTGAGGACTGGTGTTTGACTCCACTAAACTGCAAGTTTAACATTTACAACAGAAAGTTTTTTAATAACTGTGATTTCCTTATCCTAACCTCAGCCTCGAGGAAGAGGTAACTTTATCCAAAGCCACAATGTTAATTTTTCTCACCGTTTGTTGTGGAGAGCGCGGTGCCACTGTTACTTCCGGAAGTCAAACAACCATCCTTTATGTTTCTTTGGGCGTGAGAACTGGTTGGTTCATTAATAAAAGACTTGGCAGCCATGTTAGCAAGTGCAGACTTAGTCAAGAACACATTTTATTAAAGTCTTCATTCCCTCGCAGCTGTCACAGCATGGAGTCATTATTCCCTAAAACTTCATGCGCGAACAAATGAAGACCTGAATAATTTGTAACACAAAAGGCGTAATCTATATGCTGGAACATCACTGCCCTGAGGGGAATTTGGTTGCGACATAAACCTTATTTATTAATTTATTTTAAATTTAACCTTTTTTAACCAGGAAGATCCCATTGAGATTAAGAACCTCTTTTTCAAGGGAGACCTGGCCAAGATCGGCAGCAGAAAATACAAAACACAGTTACACAATTACACAGACACAAACAAAAGACAAATAAAAGGAAGGAAAAAAGATTAAAATGACAAACAGAATATAAAAAAAAACGAGTGCATGTTGTGGAGTTGGCGTCAAGTACTTTCAATTTGGATTTAAAAGTGCTCAATGAAATTAATTCTGTTGATTTCCACTCATTTTGCAACATATTCCAAGCTAAAGGGGCAGAGTGAACAAAAGCCCTTTTACCCAATTCAGTACAGGCATATGGAGCAGAAATCAACAAGTGATCCTGTGAACGGAGAGACTAAGGACCAGCACTTCTCTCTGCAATTAAGGTGCAAATGTAGGAAGGCAGTAGTGTGAGTATTGCTTTAATATATAACAGTTTACCAATGACTGATCCTGCTGGTGGCCAGAGCAGGCCATCCCACCCGAGAGTATAATTCACACCGGTGTGTCCACACTTTACTGTGTGTAATAAACCTCAGAGAAATATGGTAAACAGTGTCAACCATTTGAAGACATTGAGCAGTAGCATTCATATATGCGAGATCTCCACAATCCGACACAGATTTGAGGAAAAAAAAAGTCAGAGCAACAAGCCGCTTTTTTACTTTAAAAGAGAAACACAGCTTGTTTGGAAAATAAAGACCCAATTTAAGCCTCGGCTTCTTCACAAGTTTTTCCACATGCGCCTTTCAAAGTGAGGGAGTCATCAATCAAGACACCCTGGTGTTTATACATGTGAACCACCTCTATTTCATTTCCCTCCAGAGAGATCAGTGAGGGGATCATTTGTGGCCACTTCCTAGAATTGGAAAACAACATAAGCTTATTCTTGTCTGAACTGAACTAGTTTCAGCTGCAGTAATGAGTGCTGGACAGCAACGAAGGCTTTCTGTAGGGATTCAATGGCCTGGACAAGAGTTGAACCACAGCAATTAATAACTGTGTCGTCAGCATAAAAATGCAAATTAGCATCTGACGCATGTAAACCCAGATCATTGATAAAAAATAATAAATAAGAGGGTACCTCATACAGAACCTTGCAGCATCCCCTTGTGGACAGTAACAGATTCAGAACACAGACCATCATATTTAATGCACTGAGTCCTGTCACTGAGGCAGTTTATGAGCCAAGCGACTGAAGGAGTCTAAGGTTTAAAATGTCATGGTCAACAGTGTCAAACGACAGTCTGAGTGTCAAAAAACAGTCGGAGGAACAAACAGTAAAGGAAGATTCATGGAGTAAGATGAGGTAACGTCACTCATAGAAAACAATTCTGTGTGTGGAGGTAACAGAAACATAAATACAAAATTAAAATCAAGTAATGCTGAACCACAGTAGAAATAACTTTTACAAAAGCTTATTCAATGCACAGATTTTTATCTCCAGTCTTTATTTTGATACCACAGCTGGCCTCAGCAGACAGTTCAACTACAGCCCAGTCTGATATCATCAAATCAATTAATTATTGGATTTTTTTAAATAGAAAATATTTTATATAGTGGCAGTTCCATGTTAACTATGCCACCAAGGAGTGGGTCCCTACAAGAGTCTTCACTTTTGATGCAGTCAGCTAGATAAACATGAAGGACTGAAGGAGGAAGGGTCCTGGAGTGTGAAAACCGTGCATGAGAAACCTTCAAAGAGAAAATTCAAATGCAAGACTTCCTCTGCATTCTGCGTCTACGCTCCTGGGCAAATAAATAAATAAATACATCAATTGTTTAATTAATGGGCGAAAACCAAAATGGTAAAATACTCGGCATTTAAATAGTCTTAACAAATCTTGGCAGAAAAGTAGCAAGTGCAGTCCTGACTGTTGTGATTCTGAATTTGCTCATGTTGTGTTTTGCCCTTGACCATGTTCATGCCTTGATTATTTGGACTGACTTTTGTGTATTTTGATACTTTCCATGTCTGACTATTCTTAGTATTATGTATTGGGTTCTGTTAGTATTGTTTTATTCATGTATTGCTTCAGTATGAACTTTTCCATGTTTGCATTTCGCCGTAGTCACATTCCGGTTCATGTTTTCCATCATGCAGTGCACTTTGTCTCCCCCGTCTGGTCTCTCGTCTTGTCACTGCTCACAGCCCCAGTCCTGCGCGTCAGTCTTCGGGTGATTTATTGGATTCTGGATTTCAATCTTCCTTCTGATCTCGTTTGTTTACTTCGCGTTACTTTTCTATCTTACTAACCATACTAACAGTTTGTTATTTTTGCTAGAAGATACTAACGCCAACTACCATTGTATATAATACTAACTTATTAACAAGCACCATGGGATTGTATAGTTTCACTTACTAATTGATTAACAAGCTCTCAGCACTCGCCCTGTTCTAGTCTGCACCTCTTGTCTCTCCCTGATTTCCTTTGCTGCATTTTCTGTGGAAGCTCCACATCTCATCACGCTGTCCTTCTCTAATTATCTATGCACGTTAGAACTCCTTAACTGGAGCTGTATGTCTTTGTATAGGTTTGTCCCGTGATCCCTGTCCGCGTTTTGGCTTCTGCCAAATTCCATGTGATTAAGTTCTCCCTCATGTGCTGCTCCCTTGTAATCAGTCTGACTGTCTGCACCTGTGTCTCTCACCATGTGATCTCCCTGGAAGTGTATTAGGTGTCTTCTCACAGCCAGTCTCTGTCAGATCATTTTCCTCAGTCTTCTTGTGCCACGATTCTCTGGCCTTGATTACTCAGAGTTTATCTTTCTGACTAGATTGCCCACCTTTCGATTTTTTGCCTTTGTGATTTTGGATTATTGTTGCATCCGTGTTTTTTGATCTTTTTCTGCCCGACCACGAGATCTATGTTTGCTGCCCTGGTTACGATTCGGATCACGCCCTTTGGATTCTGTCTTTGCTTCTCTGACATATCTATTCCTGTGAACCAGACCCATTTCTGTCCGACTACGATTACTGTGATTGCTGCCCTGGTTTTCGAATCTATTTTTGCCCAACTGGATTTTGATTTTTGGATTGTGGACTTTGTACCCTTGCCTTCTGCCCTGCGGGGGTGCTCCCCCTTTATTAATAAAACAAGCTCTACTGCATTTCCTGGTTCTCGCGACTGGTCTCTGATCGCACCCTCACACTGACGCCTGAAACCAGCTGTGCCACTATTTGGTGGGTCTTTTAAGCTAGAGAACTAGTCTTTACTTTATTGGTGTTATGTATTGAATGAGTCCATACTTATTTTATATGGTACATCTATGATATGGAGTCCATTTTTCCATTATGTTTTGATGCATTATATGATGTCCTCTTTTGTGTGGTTCAACAGATTCTGTTACATATGGCATGAATTGATTGGAATAGATACTATTTACTTAATTGTTGTGGTCTTGCTAATTAACCTTATTAACTTCTCTGTGATTGGTCAGGTTACACAGATTGTCAGCACCTGTGCACCAGTGTCTTTACCTGAAATCTAACTATAATGTTAGTTAACTCTAATTGAGGGGGTTATTATATCCCCGAATGGCGTTTCGGGGATATTATGTTTTTGGTCAAACCACCACTGCCCTACGTGTTAACGCGATAACTTCAGTAATATTTAAATTAGAAATTTCATGTTTTGCATAAGTATCATAAAGAGGAAGAACTGATTTGATTTTGGACAATTTACAATTTCTAGATTGGCCACCAGGGCCCAAAAACTGAAAAATCTCTATCAAATCTCTGGAAATATTTGTCCGATTGACCTCAAATCAAGTGCAAATGAAAGGTCATGACCTGAGGATGTGTCCCACAATGACAAACCTGCTTTGTCACATAAAATTCACCATTTTTGCCATATTTTTGGAACCATTTGTCCAATTGACGTGAAACTATGTGCAACTGCAAGGTCATGACCTCACAACATGTCACATGATGACATCATACCTGTATGGTTCAATATTTTGACACCAAGTGGCGCTTTGTGATGGAAAATTACCATTTTGGCCATATCTTCAGAACCAATTGTCCAATTGACCTGAAGTTACTTTCAAATGAAAGTCTATTCAAGGATTGGAGAATTGGGGGCGTTCGGGGATATACCCCAAGCCGTCAACTCCGACGGTATAAGCCTAGTTTCCAGAAGAGCTCAAGTCCATATTCATTAAAAGTCAGAAAACACTACAAAGCCATTCTTTCATTGAATAAGCCCCATAAGTTAATTTTGGCCAAGAAGCACTCAAGTACATTATAAAGTGAGCAGTGAATTGGAAATTCCCCAAGAAGCTACTTCTAGCTGTGACCAAGTCCAGTCTAAAGCTTCGACAAGTACACAAGTCCAGTCAGCCAATTAAAGCATTGCTTAGAAAAATCGGTTGGCCAATAGCAAGCACTGTAGCTTTCTTATCTAACCAAAATGGCTGAGTCTACAGGCCAGGATATGTAAGTGTGTGTGTGTGTGTGTGTGGGTGTGTGTGTGTGTGTGCATGTACGTTCGTGTGTGTGTGTGTGTGGAGCTTAAAAAAAAAAAACCCAGACCGCCAGAATCATGAACGGAAAACAAGCTAAAAAGAAGTCTGGCAATTTTTTTTTTAGCTAATTCTTTAGCTTAACTTTCTAATTACCGTGCCACATCCCTATCGATGACAAATCAAGCCTATAGACCTGTTTGGATGGTGGTACAGCCCATTCATAATTCATGGTAATTGGTTTGTATTGGGACCTTTGTTCAGCTGCATTTACCCTCCATTTTACTGGATATATCTTCCATTCATTTTGTTCAATAAACTTTTTGTCACCCATGACACTATTTGCTGTTCATTTTCATTAGAGAGTGGTGTGTTTTGTTTTCAAAAATGCTCTGTTTTAGTACTCTGAAATAATAAAATTTAATGCTGTGAAATTTTTCAATCAAGATTAATTTTTAATATTTTGAGGCATCTGTTTCTAAAAGTACTCAAGTACGCAGACTGATGTCTGAAATATCTAGGCGACGAATCAAGATAGAGGCTAGAAAGTCTCCTAATATGTTTTAAGACATCCTGTCTGATATTTCATTACATTTACATCAGCTTTGCACATGTAACATGATCCCCACAAGCTGTCAAATTCTTAAAATCTTGTTTCTTTAAAAAGATGAAAACTGACTTGGCACTTCTGGAAATCAACCCTTCAATTGTTTGCACCTAGACAGCAGGTTTTTTATTTTTATTTTTTTTAACTTCACTCAAATGTGTGTTTTGGAAGAATAACCCTGATGAAGGTAGTTGTGCTGCTGAAACATTAGTTTTATTAATATCTTTATGAATAATTCTTTTTTTTGCACCGTAGCTACTAGTTGGCAATAAATTTCAATATTTTTCAGGCTTGTTTCCATTGGCTGGCACCTCCTCACTTAAGGTGTGCGTTTTTTCACTTTGTTTAAACATTTCTTTTTAACCTGAGTTACATCCTCCCAAACATAACACGTCTGCTGGACGTGCAGATAATATCTACATTGCGTCAGTCAGTCCAGGACCATCTCAGAATGTCTGTACAATGTGCAAATAAGGTTCAAGATTTAGACGTCTAAATATGACCCATTTTAGATGTAGATGTCGTGTTGTGCATCAAGGATTCATCCCAGCAAACATGAGACGTCTGCCCGGCGCTCAGATCATGTCGGCAATTTTTAAGAGTCACATTCAACAGTCTTTATCGCATTTTCACCTCATGAACATCCCTACAGTCCCGTCCCCCTTCCTTCAGCTCAACCTATGTACGCTTCAAAATAAAAAACACACTACAGTGCACACTCAGATTGCACCACAGATACTGAATGGGGTTCTATATTTTGACCTCAAAATATTTTTTGGAGGTCTATTGACGTTATAGACAGGTACAGGAAATAGAGATCTTTTTCATAGAAGCCATTTTACATGTCATAGTTGGGCAAGAACAGGTGTAACTGATAAAAGTGATTATGGTTCCATTACATTCAGGTGTGGCACAATTATTCCAGTTAGACAGCAACCACAACACAAGGACCATATGGCCCCGAGACACCTAAATGCGATAAAACCGTAATTATTACACCTGTGCCTGCTGCTTTTTGACATGTGTTATGGCCCCAATTTGTTATTTCATTCATAACACAACAGCAACAGCAAGGGACGACAAACACAGTTTCAACAACTAAAACACATTTAATTTTTAACAAAGACAAAGACTAATTACAACCTACAACTAAAGACCAAGATTGATAAATAAGAAAAAAAACAGAAATAATTACAGTCCCTTCTTGGTGGGGTGGCTTGGTGATGTCCTGGATGAAGAAAATGCTCAAACACAGGCAAAGAAATCCACAAAAGAAAACTACACAGGTCTTGAACAGAAATGACAGGTCTGGTCACACATATCCTTCTTCTTGCAATTTCTCCTACTACTTTACTGTCTCAATTCTTTTCCTTATATACTCTTTTGCAGACCCCACCCACATTTAGACCTCTTTTTTTTAATTTTCTGAGACTTGCCCCAGACATGTCCAGGACATGTCTAAACATGACTCCAGTCTGAGCTTAACAAAAAAAAGGTAAACACTGCCATCTAGTGGCCTATATTCACATTACACCTCCATTCCAAAAGGGAAAAATTTTGACTCATAAAGGCAAAATTTTTCTTTTCAATACAAAATGGTTAAGTGAACACTTGTCTATATATACATATCATACAATATTCAAACACATGATATATATATATATACACATTCAAACACGGGATAAGCAATCTGCAATTACATTGTCTGTACCCTTCACATGCTTAATTTCCAAGTCAAACTCCTGTAAAATCAAACTCCAATTCAACAATCTCCAATTCTTGTTTTTCATCTTACTCAAAAACGTTAACGGATTGTGGTCAGTGTACACAATCATTGGCTTTTGTCCTGTACAAACATAAACCTCAAAGTGTTGTAAAGAAAGGACCAGAGCCAACAGTTCCTTCTCTATTGTGGAATAGTTCCTTTGGTGGCGATTGAACTTCCTGGAGAAGTATGCCACGGGATGCTCAATGTCATCAGAGTCACTTCTCTGTAGGAGCACAGATCCACAAGCTTGGTCGCTAGCATCGACCGCGATGGAGAACGGTTTGTTGAAGTCAGGAGATTTGAGCACGGGGAAGTGACACAGCAGAGACTTCAGGTGATCGAAGGCTCTCTGACATGCATCATCCCAGGTGAACTTTACGCCTTTCTTCAGTTTGTTAGTTAGACTGAGAGCAATCTCAGCAAAGTTCTTGCAGAACTTGCGGTAGTACCCGATCATTCCAAGGAAGCGGCGCAAAGCTTTTTTGTTGTCAGGAACTGGAAAGTCCATGATGGCTTGGACTTTAGCATTTATGGGTGCCACCTTACCCTGGCCTATGACGTAGCCAAGATAGGTGACAGTAGCACAACCAAAGTCACTCTTGCTCAGGTTAACAGTCAGGTTAGCCTGGGTCAGGCGCTGGAACAACGTCTCTACATCTTTTAGATGTTCTTCCCAGGAGTCACTCCATGTGATCAGGTCATCGATGTACGCACCCGTGTGTGGCAATCCGGCGATTGTAGACTGTATCATCCTTTGGAACGTGGCTGGGGCATTTTTCATGCCAAAGGGTAGGACTTCATACTGGTACAATCCAGATGGTGTGGCAAAAGCAGAGATGCTCTTGGCCCTCTCAGTTAAAGGCACACACCAATAACCCTTCAATAAATCAATCTTGGTCAGAAACTTTGCTTGCCCTACACTATCAATACAATCATCAATCCTAGGTATTGGAAACACATCAGTTCTAGTTACAGCATTGACTTTGCGATAATCTGTACAGAATCTAGTACTTCCATCAGGTTTTGGAACTAGCACACAGGGTGAACTCCAATCGGAGTTGGAGGGTCTGATAATATCATGTTTTAACATGAACTCAACCTCTTTCTCAGCAATCTTTCTCTTTTCAGGATTCATCCGGTATGGATGCTGTTTTATTGGTTTGGCATCACCAACATCTACATCATGAGAGGCTATAGTAACTCTCTTTGGAACATCAGGAAACAATTCCTCATATTTCTTGATCAACCTTTCAAACTGATCTCTCTGTGAGGGTTCTAAGTGCTGGAGTTTTACATCAAGATTTTGCAACACTTCAGTGTTTGACAATTTACATGAAAGAACTTCAGCTTTAATTCTTGGTTCATCATCTTGAAACTCCCCCTCATCTTCACACGTTTCGACCATTGGAGAATCTGAAGTGACAGCTGCAACCCTAGCATTTCTGTCATGATAAGGCTTTAGCATGTT
Source organism: Gymnothorax reevesii (assembly GCA_029721435.1). Lineage (NCBI taxonomy): Eukaryota > Metazoa > Chordata > Actinopteri > Anguilliformes > Muraenidae > Gymnothorax > Gymnothorax reevesii. The sequence goes on from CM056588.1 coordinate 25,308,326, forward strand.
AATATGACACAATTGTTTTGGTTTTCTCCTATCTGGAGTCTTCACAATGTAATTGAGATCATTGAGTTTTGTCAGAATTTCATAAGGACCATGAAATCTAGCCTGCAATGGATTGGACTGCAAGGGAAACAACACAAGGACCTTTTCTCCTGGTTTAAACACACGGCTTCTAGCCTTATGATCATACCAAGTTTTCATTTTTCCCTGACTTGATTTCAAGTTCTCTTTGGCTAGGTCACAAGCTGCACGCAATCTTTCCTTGAACTTGCCAACATAGTCTAACAGACTGATATGCAGCTCTTTCTCTTGCCATTGTTCACTCAATAATAGCAAAGGTCCACTCACTTCATGACCAAACACTAGCTCAAATGGACTGAATCCAGTAGACTCCTGCACTGCTTCTCTAGCTGCAAACAACAGCAAATGAACCCCTTCATCCCAGTCTTTCTCATGGTCATAACAATAAGTCCTCATCATTGTCTTGAGAGTGGAATGAAACCGCTCTAAGGCACCCTGACTTTCTGGATGATAGGCACTAGAAAGAATCTGTTTTGCACCTAGTTCATACACAACCTGCTGAAACAATCCTGAAGTGAAATTGCTACCCTGGTCTGACTGAATTTCCCTGGGAAGGCCAAACAACGTGAAGAACTTTATCAAAGCCTTCGAGATTGCAGCTGCCTTGATGTTACGTAGAGGTATGGCTTCAGGGAATCTGGTAGATGCACACATGATTGTCAACAAGTACTGATTTCCAGATCTAGTCTTGGGTAATGGACCAACGCAATCAACAATGACCCTAGAGAATGGCTCCCCAAATGCTGGAATAGGCTGCAATGGAGCTACAGGTGGGTCTAACTGGTGTTTTCCAACTACCTGACAAGTGTGACAGGTTTTGCAAAAGTTGGAAACGTCTTTCCGAAGCCCAGGCCAAAAGAAGTGTTTCATGATCTTATCAACAGTCTTGTTAACACCAAGATGACCTCCTAAAGGTAAACTATGAGCCATTGTTAAGATCTCATTCCTGTAGACCTTCGGAACAACAATTTGCCTGACCACTGCCCAATCTGCATTGGCAGGGATATCAGGAGGGCGCCACTTCCGCATCAGCACACCATCCTTGAGATAATACCCAACTGGAACTGCGTCTATTTCTTTATCAGGAAGGGCTCTCCTCTTTAGTACACCAATTTCAGGATCATTAGTTTGCTCCTCAATCAACCGCTTTCTGGACAGAGACAAGTCTCCAGACACATCAGAATCACCAGACCCATCCGGCTGGCTGAATAGAGAACTGATAAAAGTATCTGATAAGTCCTCAAACGGAGAAACCATAGTAGGCCAATCAGAGTCATGAGGCGAACCACCTGAGTCCTGACTATTCAATGTGCTGGATGGCACCACAACATCTTCTTCTTTAGCCTTCTTGGCCATAGCACGAGTCACTGCGCAAGAAGGATACAGAGATGGGTCCTCATCCCCATCTTCAGTGCTCGGCTGTGAAGTAAGATGTACAGGGGGAACTACTTTGCCCCCAGCCAGGTCATTGCCTAGCAACAGAGAAACACCCTTTATAGGTAGACTTGACATAAGTCCCACCTTTACCTGTCCTGTAACTAAATCTGACTTCAAGAATATAGAGCGCAGGGGTACAGATACAGTCCTCCCTTCAATACCTTGTACAAGTATGAAATCCCCTGAAGCGGTCTCATCACGTAACTCCAAGGAGTCCATCAACAAAAGTGACTGAGAAGCTCCGGTATCCCTTAGGATATATATGGGGACAGGAGTAGTATGCTCATTCAGAGCCACAAATCCCTCTGACACAAATGGAAGAAATTCCTCCCTCACAAAGTCAGCTGTATTAGGCTTTTTAGCCCCACAAGAAGCAGGCAATTTAGCAGATTGGTTATCCACTACAGGGGTTTCTAACCTTGTTTTCACAAAGGCATTTGGTTTGGTATCCTTTTCTTTTTCTTTCTTAGCTTTCAGGAACCAACAGTTAGTTGTAACATGACCAGATTTCTTGCAATAACTGCAAACTAGACCACTTCTGTCACTGTCAGCTTTCACACTTTGATCAGACCTGTTACTGGATTTCTGAGCACCATCACCAGATTTGTCTTTGTCTTTGGGTGAGGAATCTTGGGTATCACCGTAACCCTTTTTCTGAAATTGGGACCATCTATTATTACTGCTAGACTGAAATTTGGACTTATGTGTGAGAACATATTCATCTGCAAATTTGGCAGCTGATTGCAAGTTCAGTGCTTGCTTCTCATTAAGGTAGGTCTTAACATCATCCTTAACACAGTTCTTGAATTCTTCAACTAACACCATCTCTTTTAGTGAGTTGAAATCATCCTTGACCTCCATAGAAGTACACCAGCGCTCAAAGCAAACCTGCTTTTCATTAGCAAATTCAACATAAGTCTGATTTTCAGATTTCTTCAGACCTCTGAATTTCTGTCGGTAAGCCTCTGGAACCAACTCATAAGCTCTCATAATAACCTTTTTGACAACCTCATAATCAGAGGAATCATCTGCAGACAAAGCCGAATAGGCTTGTTGAGCTTTACCCTTGAGGACAGTTTGCAACATCAGAGGCCAGTGTTCCTTTGGCCACTGGCAACTCTTTGCTACCTTTTCAAAACACTGGAAATAGTTGTCAACATCCTTTTCCGAAAATGGAGGCACCAGTTTTACCTCCTGGCTAGCCCGAAATTTATTTTCAGTTTGAATTTTTATTTTTAGTTGCTCCATTTGGAGTCTTTCTTCTCTATCGAATTTCTCTAATTCAAAATCTCTCTGTCTTGCAAATTTTTCTAACTCAAATTCTCTTTGTTTTTCTTCTCTTGCTAATTTTTCTAACTCAAACTGCCTTTGTTTTTCTTTTTCTTCCCTCTCAAATTCCCTTTCTTTTTCTCTTTCCTCCCTTTCAATCTCTAGCATTTTTAATTTAAGTTCCATTTCTATATTTGGATTTTCCACTGGAAACTGTTCCAGATCTCCTGGTGCAAACACATTTTCATCAATGTAATATTCAACTATCTCTCTAGCCAGTCTTGCTTTTCGCATGGCTGGTTTTACCTCTGTCAGCTCTAAATGTCTGCAAATTTCTAGCAGTTCTGTCTTTTTAAAAGACTTCAAAACCCCTACGGTTGGTGATGCCAAGAAATCATCCATTGCTGTTGTCAATATATATCTAGGAAAATTCACAAAAACAATTTCACAATTTGGAATGTTAGATTTTCAATAAATTACTCACACAATGGTCTATCCCGGACCTTGAGCCCCCAATTTGTTATGGCCCCAATTTGTTATTTCATTCATAACACAACAGCAACAGCAAGGGACGACAAACACAGTTTCAACAACTAAAACACATTTAATTTTTAACAAAGACAAAGACTAATTACAACCTACAACTAAAGACCAAGATTGATAAATAAGAAAAAAAACAGAAATAATTACAGTCCCTTCTTGGTGGGGTGGCTTGGTGATGTCCTGGATGAAGAAAATGCTCAAACACAGGCAAAGAAATCCACAAAAGAAAACTACACAGGTCTTGAACAGAAATGACAGGTCTGGTCACACATATTCTTCTTCTTGCAATTTCTCCTACTACTTTACTGTCTCAATTCTTTTCCTTATATACTCTTTTGCAGACCCCACCCACATTTAGACCTCTTTTTTTTAATTTTCTGAGACTTGCCCCAGACATGTCCAGGACATGTCTAAACATGACTCCAGTCTGAGCTTAACAAAAAAAAGGTAAACACTGCCATCTAGTGGCCTATATTCACATTACACATGTCAAAATGGCTGCTGTGTAAAAGATTTGACACAAGAGCAAACAATAGGCAAGAATTTGAGAGAGAGCATGGAGACGGTTTATTATTATTATTATTATTATTAAGCGCTAATGGGTTTTATGTGCCCGATGGTGCTTAAGCAAAACTGTTAACTGTGCACAAGCGGCAAAACGCCCTGTCGGTGGCGGCAGGAGGCGAGAGGATTCTGCGGTTAGTTTCTGTACCAACATTCAAGGTATGCAAAATAAAGTCAATATAAAGTTATGTTAATTTTTTTAGCTTTTTAATTTTTTTTTTTCCGTAAGCTAATGTAGTTGCCGTTTTCCCTTCCTGGTAACAACTAGCACTAGCTGACGTTAGCTTAGAACCCCCCCCCTTTCCCCCCCGAAAAGTTGTCGTGGTCACTGTAATGTGAAAAAAATGCCACTAGATGGCAGTATTGACCTTTTTTTGGTTACGCCCAGTCTGGAGCTAGGTTTGGGCATGTCCTGGTCATGTCTGAGAGGCGAAGTCCCACAGAATTGAAAAGAAGTCTAAAAGGTGGAAGGGGTCTGCAAAAGAGTATATAAGGAGAAAAACTGAGAGAGAAAAGTAGTAGGAGAAATTGCAAGGAGAAGGATACATTTGACCGGACCAGTCACTCTTTTCAACACCTTTGAAGTTTTTTTGTGGATTTTTGCCTGTGTTGGAGCTTTTCCCTGTCCCAGGATATCACCAAGCAACCCCATCTCAAGGGACAGTAAATATTTTTTTTTTCTTGTTTATGTCAATCTTGGTCAGTAGTATAAATTGTAGGTTAGTTGTCAGTGTTTGTTTAATTAAATCTGTTTAAGTTTTAAAATTGTGTCTGTCATTCCTAGCTGTCTTATATGTCATAACAAATTGGGGCCATAGCAAATTGGGGGCTCAAGTCCGGGATAGACCTTTGTGTGAGTCATTTATTGAAAATCTAATATTTCAAATTGTGAAATTTTGTGCTGGCCAGGAGGTAAAGCTGGTGCCTCCATTCTCAGAAAATGAGGTTGATAAGTATTTCCAGTGCTTCGAGAAGGTAGCTAAGAGTGTCAGTGGCCAAAGGAACACTGGCCTCTGATGTTGCAAACTGTCCTCAAGGGTAAAGTTCAACAAGCCTATTCAGCTTTGTCTGAAGATGATTCCTCTGATTATGAGGTTGTCAAAAAGGTTATTTTGACAGCTTATAAGTTGGTTCCAGAGGCTTACCGACTGAAATTTAGAGGTCTGAAGAAATCAGACTTATGTGGAATTTGCTAACAAGAAGAAGATATGCTTTGAGCACTGGTGTACTTCTATGGAGGTCAAGGATGATTTCAACTCATTAATAGAGATGAGATGGTGTTAGTTGAAGAATTCAAAAACTGTGTTAAGGACGATATTAAGACCTACCTTAATGAGAAGCATTATGAGGTTCCCCTCATGGTACTATGGTTTCTCCGTTTGAGGACTTATCAGACACGTTTATCACTTCTCTGTTCAGCCAGCCAGATGGGTCTAGTGATTCTGATGTGTCTGGAGACTTGCCTCTGTCCAGAAAGCGGTTGATTCAGGAGCAAAGTTGAATTTCTTTCAAGTAAGTTGTCAAATTCTGAAGTGTTGCAAAATCTTCATGCAAAACTCCAGCACTTGGAACCCACACAGAAAGATCAGTTTGAGAGGTTGATCAAGAAATATAAAGATCTATTTCCTGATGTTCCAAAGAGAGTTTCTATAGCATCTCATGATGTAGATGTTGGTAGGGATGTTACGCTCGAAACAGACGGTTCGAGACTGTATCGATCTCTCAAAGCAGAAGTATCTCGGCAATATGTTTCGACGCCTCGCTTCACCATGCAAAAAACCACGTGACTCCCCAAATGAAGCTTCATTACGTCACACGCGTATCGGCAACGTGTTACTCGGGTTTTGAATCCAGGGCGGGATTTTTGAGGAAGACCCATTGAAATACTGGTATTCAAGGGCAGCAGTTTATCCCAGTCTTTACAAGCTTGCCCACTGATATTCTCATATGCCAAGCAACTTCTGTGCCATGTGAAGGGGTCTTCTCCAAAGCTGGAGAGGTAGTAACAAAGAAGAGAAACAGACTAAAGCCCGACTAAGCTGAAATGATCTTGTTTTTAAATAAAAATCTTTGAACCCTGTAAATCCCCTATCCAACTTATGCAGCATTTTACTCGACTACTGCAATAACAGTCCCTAGTTTCATAAACATTTGCATTTGTTGTGGCCCCAATTTGTTATTACATTTATAACACAACAGCAACATCAACAGCAAGGGATGACAGACACAGTTCCAAAAACTCAAACACATTTAATTATTAAACAAAGACAATAACTAACAATAACCTACAGACCAAGATTGAATTATGTACAAAACATAAATATTTACAATCCCTTTTCGTGGGGGTGGCTTGGTGATGTCCTGGATGATGAAAATGCTCAAACACAGGCAAAGAAATCCACAAAAGAAACGTCACAGGTCTTGAACAGAATGGCAGGTCTGGTCATCTTCTTGCAATTTCTCCTACTACTTTACTGTCTCTATTCTTTTCCTTAGATACTCTTTTGCAGACCCCACCCACATTTAGACCTCTTTTTTTATTTTCTGAGACTTGCCCCAGACATGTCCAGGACATGTCTAAACATGACTCCAGTCTGAGCTTAACAAAAAAAAGGTAAATACTGCCATCTAGTGGCTCATATTCACATTACACATTTTCGCCCAAAATTTTGAAAAATCTTTTTTTGTATTTCTATCAATCTTGCAAAAGCATATCTCCATTACATACAGTATTTTATCACGGCACAATCACATGATAACACAAATATGTTATTGTCTTGAAAAAAAGTCAAAAACTATAAGATGCACGTAGATCCTTTATTGTTAAACGTACATAACAGTGCCTGTTTCATGACACCTTGTCCTTTATTGTTCTACGCAAATGCTATGTTGAAGATTGGCCAGCAGATGTCGCCATATTTAATTGTATCAAATACTTCGCAACCTTGAACCATTCAACACAATTGCTTCATAATTGATTCAGTAGTTCAGAAAGGTTCGGTTTCTCCATCACTAGATGTTGGTGATGCCAAACCAATGAAACAGCATCCGTACTGGATGAATCCTGAAAATCTTCTTTTTCTGAATCTTCTTTCAGTATCTTGTGTTCTTCCTTCCTCTCTCTTTTACTGTCTTACAAACACATTCTAACAGTTTATTGTTTTTGCTAATTACTAACCCACACTAACCTTGTATATTTGGACTAACTTACTAACAAGCACTCGGGATTGTATAGCTGCACTTACTAATTGACTAATGATCTCTCAGCAGTCGCCCATTTCTAGTCTCCGCCTCCTTGCCTATCCCTAATTATCTCTGCTGCTATTTTCTGTGGATTCCATATTTACTTTGCGCTTTCCTTTCTTTTTCTATGCACTTTAGTACCCCTTGACCGGAGCTGTTCTGTTCATAGGTTTGTCTTGTGATCCCTGTCTGCGTTTTGGCTACAGCCAAATTCATGTAATTAGTTTATTCCTCATGTGTCTCTCCCTGATCATTGTCTCCGTTGATTGCACCTGTTCTCCCTGATCATGTGTTCTCCTGGATGTGTATATAAGATGTCTGTTTGGTTCACTTTCTTGTCAGATTGTTCTTCTGTGTAACTTGTGCAACGCTTCTCTCGCCTTGTTTCATTGTGATTTAGCTTTCTGACTGGACCGTCCTTGATATCGAGCTTTGCCTATTCCCTGTACTTTTGCCGCATTCTTGTTTTTTGACCTCTTTTGTCTGATTACGATTTTTGTGATTGGTGCCCTGTGTATGACTCTGGATTTCGCCCTTTGGATTCTGATTTTGGATTGCTTTTGGTTCATTTCGTGAGAACTTCAGTCGTGGAGGAAGCCATAATGTTTGATCACATGGGTCGCCCGGAGCCAATGACAAGATGTCATAGATTCTGAATTTTAAGGCAAGATGAGTGCGCTGATTGGATGGTTGTGATCATGTGACCTAGTGGCCATTATGAAATGGTACGAAAGCGTGCAGTGGGTAGAAGGACTTAACCTACCCACTGCAGATGGAGTGTAGGGGTATAGCTGTTTTGGCGCTAGGAGGGGAAGCTAGGTGCCTCCTTTAGACAGAGGGTTGGGGTTAGGAATGCCACAATGGCTCCCTTGGCTGCTGTATGCAAGCATGTGGACTGTGGGTTCTAGTAGCCTGCAATTGAAGTTTTCGGTTGTTTGCGTGGTGCCATTATACGACCTGCCTACTAACGCCACTAGCGGATGGTTTCAGCCTAATAAGTCCTGCGGGTAATAGACGGTACCATTACCCCAGACCCCGGGGGTGGGTCTCGTCAATGTGGGCGAGTTGAATAGACTTTTTTTTTAATCTTCATATATGTTTTGTCAATGTATTGTGATTGTGTAATTTATTCTAAACTTGTAGAGCTGGGGGAGGGCTTAAGGGAAGTGGTTTAGGCTGCTGGGAGGGTCTGTAATTTGGTGCCTCTTGTGTGATGGAATGTTGGGTAGGGTAGACCTTGAATTGCTGTATAACCTTCTGGGAAGTGTGCTGAACTTGTTTATATTGTCATACTGTGTCGCGGTGAATGTAGCTGGTTGGCTAAATGCTGTGATTGCCACATATTGGCCCTGGGCCTGTCCCTAGCTTCATCTTATGCCAGCTACTCTGTGCCTTTGCTGTATGAATAAAGATTATTTGTAATCCTTTGGTTTCCTTCTTCCTGATGTGGATTGGTATACCGTACGTATTCCGTGTGTAAGTGCTTTACACTCTTGTTGCTGAGACAAGGTTTATTACAGTACTTTTGGGAGTGAGCGCAGTTCTTTAAGTGGGCCGGTACGGAGGACCGGCACTTCTAGATTTTAGCCCCCGTAGTAGACCTACCGGGACTTTTTACGGCGTACTGGGACTTCACACGAGCTCGTAGTACCCTGTCCTGCTCTATTTCTCTCTTAGCGATTCATGATCCTATGACTATACTACAGTACCCATAGTGCACTAGTACGCGCCGCACGCCTGTCTCGAGTGGCATGTCTTTCAAATACTATTTGAGTGAGCCTCGTGATGCATTGGCACTCATTGCGAACGATCAATAGCAAGTCGCAAGCGATGTTGGCTACAGGTCGGACCAAGGACTGTATCGGCCGTTACCATGGTGAAGACGCCGAAAGTTTCCATTTAATGATATCCTCATCGATTGCATCAATACAAAAACACGTAGGTGTGCTTTATAATTACACAGCCAGTCTGTATGACCTCGGTTTTAAATATTTCGCCTTCGATTCTGAGGAGTGAAGTTTTTTTTTTTCTAATTTGGTTATGGAAAGCAGAAGACGCCATTATCCATGAGCCCCCGGTAGCCTTCGTGAATTTCGTCCTGGGCCGTTTCTCAAAGCCTAGGCTGCATCCTTTGAAGGCTGCATTTTTAGGGGTCATCACTTACTTCCAGCTACGAAACTGACATTTAGGGTAAGGGACAAGGTTAAATTTAGGGTTAGGTTAAGGGTTAGAGGTAAGGTTAGGGAAACCAGTGACAACTTACTGAAACCAAAGCCGTTTAATGGAGATGAAATTCCGTTGCGTCAGTTCGGCAGATGGAATTACTTGATGACTCCTAAAAATGTAGCCTACGCTTTGAGATGCACCCCTGGATGTCTGAGAGACTCTTTAATTTACCAACCGAAAAAATAATTCTCAAAAGAAGCAGACTTATTCATTGTCGCCGAAACCCCTGCACATGTCAGTCGTGTGAATAATTAACCTGATAATTGTCAGCTGCGTGTTTTGCTTCCATGTTATAATTGATACATTTTTTTTCCATTTGGTATGCACGCATGGTTTACATATTAGGGCAACTATTTAAAGCCCGACCGATGTCAGCAGAAACAAAAGTTCTAGTGAAAGGCTTTCTTTCTGGCTAGCTATCTTTAACTCGTGTTTTAAGAGTAGGCTAGCGTGTAGCATAAGCACATGTCCTCAATTTAAACAAAGTGATGTTAAATGTGTGTATTGCACAGCTATAATTCTGGGTTACAATCCCATTTAAAGGGCACCAACGCTATTAGCGTCTTTAGCAGTGTTATATGAAATAGAAAAACTAAGAATTTAATCCATCATTATTTATTCTTTCTATATACTGTACTTGTGAACATGACTGGCCTTCACTACATAATCTACTTTTACTGTTCTCCCCACAGCTCCTCTCCTGTCAACCCTTTTCTAATTGTAATCATCGCACCAAATTAAAAACAAAAGGCACTTTTAAGAGCCAACCTCTATCTCTCACAACCTCTCTCTCTCTCTCTCTACATATATATATATATAATTCACATTGTAATGTGAATATAGGCCACTGGATGGCAGTATTTACCTTTTTTTTTATTCAGCTCAGACTGGAGCTATGTTTAGACATGTCCTGGAGTCTAAATGTCTAAATGTGGGTGGGGTCTGCAAAAGAGTATATAAGGAAAAGAATTGAGACAGTAAAGTAGTAGGAGAAATTGCAAGAAGAAGGATACATGTGACCAGACCTTTCATTCTGTTCAAGACCTGTGATGTTTCTTTTGTGGATTTTTGCCTGTGTTTGTGGATTTTTCTCACCCAGGACATCACCAAGCCGCCCCACAAAAAGGGACTGTAAATATTTCTTTTTGTTTTTGTTATAATCAATCTTGGTGTTAGTTGTTTAGTCATTATTGTCTTTGTTAAAAATTAAATGTGTTTTAGTTGTTAAAACTGTGTCTGTCATCCCTTGCTGTTGCTGTTGCTGTTGTGTTGTAATGTAATAAATTGGGGCCATAACAAATTGGGGGCTCAAGTCCAGCATAGACCATTGTGTGAGTAATTTATCGAAAATCTAACATTTCAAATTGTGAAATTGTGTTTGTGAATTTTCCTAAATATATATTGACAACAGCAATGGATGATTTCTTGGCATCACCAACCGTAGGGGTTTTGAAGTCTTTTAAAAAGACAGAACTGTTGGAAATATGCAGACATTTGGAGCTGACAGAGGTAAAACCAGCCATGCGAAAAGCAAGACTGGCTAGAGATAGTTGAATATTGCACTGATGAAAATGTGTTTGCACCAGGAGATCTGGAACAGTTTCCAGTGGAAAATCCAAATATAGAAATGGAACTTAAATTAAAAATGCTAGAGATTGAAAGGGAGGAAAGAGAAAAAGAAAGGAAGGAAAAAGAGAAACAAAGAGAATTTGAGAGGGAGGAAAAAGAAAAACAAAGAGAATTTGAGTTAGAAAAATTTGCAAGACAGAGAGATTTTGAATTAGAGAAATTCGATAGAGAAGAAAGACTCCAAATGGAGCAACTAAAAATAAAAATTCAAACTGAAAATAAATTTCGGGCTAGCCAGGAGGTAAAATTGGTGCCTCCATTTTCGGAAAATGATGTTGACAACTATTTCCAGTGTTTTGAAAAGGTAGCAAAGAGTTGCCAGTGGCCAAAGGAACACTGGCCTCTGATGTTGCAAACTGTCCTCAAGGGTAAAGCTCAACAAGCCTATTCGGCTTTGTCTGCAGATGATTCCTCTGATTATGAGATTGTCAAAAAGGTTATTTTGAGAGCTTATGAGTTGGTTCCAGAGGCTTACCGACAGAAATTCAGAGGTTTGAAGAAATCTGAAAATCAGACTTATGTGGAATTTGCTAATGAGAAGAAGGTTTGCTTTGAGCGCTGGTGTACTTCTATGGAGGTCAAGGATGATTTCAACTCACTAAAAGAGATGGTGTTAGTTGAAGAATTCAAGAACTGTGTTAAAGATGATGTTAAGACCTACCTTAATGAGAAGCAAGCTCTGAATTTGCAATCAGCTGCCAAATTTGCAGATGAATATGTTCTCACACATAGGTCCAAATTTCAGTCTAGCAGTAATAATAGATGGTCCCAATTTCAGAAAAAGGGTTATGGTGATACCCAAGATTCCTCACCCAAAGACAAAGACAAATCTGGTGATGGTGCTCAGAAATCCAGTAACAGGTCTGATCAAAGTGTGAAAGCTGACAGTGACAAAAGTGGTCTAGTTTGCAGTTATTGCAAGAAATCTGGTCATATTACAACTAGCTGTTGGTTCCTTAAAGCTAAGAAAGAAAAAGAAAAGGATACCAAACCAAATGCCTTTGTGAAAACAAGGTTAGAAACCCCTGTAGTAGATAATCGATCTGCTAAATTGCCTGCTTCTTGTGGGGCTAAAAAGCCTAATACAGCTGACTTCGTGAGGGAGGAATTTCTTCCATTTGTGTCAGAAGGATTTGTGGCTCTGAACGAGCATACTACTCCTGTCCCCATATATATCCTTAGGGATACCGGAGCTTCTCAGTCACTTTTGTTGATGGACTCTTTGGAGTTACGTGATGAGACCGCTTCAGGGGATTTCATACTTGTACAAGGTATTGAAGGGAGGACTGTATCTGTACCCCTGCGCTCGATATTCTTGAAGTCAGATTTAGTTACAGGACAGGTAAAGGTGGGACTTATGTCAAGTCTACCTATAGAGGGTGTTTCTCTGTTGCTAGGCAATGACCTGGCTGGGGGCAAAGTAGTTCCCCCTGTACATCTTACTTCACAGCCGAGCACTGAAGATGGGGATGAGGACCCATCTCTGTATCCTTCTTGCGCAGTGACTCGTGCTATGGCCATGAAGGCTAAAGAAGAAGATGTTGTGGTGCCGTCCAGTACATTGAATAGTCAGGACTCAGGTGGTTCGCCTCATGACTCTGATTGGCCTGCTATGGTTTCTCCGTTTGAGAACTTATCAGACACTTTTATCAGTTCATTGTTCAGCCAGCCAGATGGGTTTGGTGATTCTGATGTGTCTGGAGACTTGTCTCTGTCCAGAAAGCGGTTGATTGAGGAGCAAACTAATGATCCTGAAATTTGTGCACTAAAGAGGAGAGCCCTTCCTGATAAAGAAATAGACACAGTTCCAGTTGGGTATTATCTCAAGGATGGTGTGTTGATGCAGAAGTGGCGCCCTCCTGATATCCCTGCCAATGCAGATTGGGCAGTGGTCAAGCAAATTGTTGTTCCGAAGGTCTACAGGAATGAGATCTTAACAATGGCTCATAGTTTACCTTTAGGAGGTCATTTTGGTGTTAACAAGACTGTTGATAAGATCATGAAACACTTCTTTTGGCCTGGGCTTCGGAAAGACGTTTTCAACTTTTGCAAAACCTGTCACACTTGTCAGGTAGTTAGAAAACACCAGTTAGACCCACCTGCAGCTCCATTGCAGCCTATCCCAGCATTTGGGGAGCCATTCTCTAAGGTCATTGTTGATTGTGTTGGTCCATTACCCAAGACTAGATCTGGAAATCAGTACTTGTTGACAATCATGTGTGCATCTACCAGATTCCCCGAAGCCATACCTCTACGTAACATCAAGGCAACTGCAATCTCAAAGGCTTTGATTAAGTTCTTCACGTTGTTTGGCCTTCCCAGGGAAATTCAGTCAGACCAAGGTAGCAATTTCACTTCTGGATTGTTTCAGCAGGTTGTGTATGAACTAGGTGCAAAGCAGATTCTTTCTAGTGCCTATCATCCAGAAAGTCAGGGTGCCTTAGAGCGGGTTCATTCCACTCTCAAGACAATGATGAGGACTTATTGTTATGACCATGAGAAAGACTGGGATGAAGGTGTTCATTTGCTGTTGTTTGCAGCTAGAGAAGCAGTGCAGGAGTCTACTGGATTCAGTCCATTTGAGCTAGTATTTGGTCATGAAGTGAGAGGACCTTTGCTATTATTGAGTGAACAATGGCAAGAGGAAGAGCCGCACATTAGCCTGTTAGACTATGTTAGCAAGTTCAAGGAAAGATTGCGTGCAGCTTGTGACCTAGCCAAAGAGAACTTGAAATCAAGTCAGGGAAAAATGAAAACTTGGTATGATCATAAGGCTAGAAGCCGTGAGTTTAAACCAAGAGACAAGGTCCTTGTGTTGTTTCCCTTGCAGTCCAATCCATTGCAGGCTAGATTTCATGGTCCTTATGAAATTCTGACAAAACTCAATGATCTCAATTACATTGTGAAGACTCCAGATAGGAGAAAACCAAAACAATTGTGTCACATTAACATGCTGAAGCCTTATCATGACAGAAATGCTAGGGTTGCAGCTGTCACTTCAGATTCTCCTATGGCCGAAACGTGTGAAGATGAGGGGGAGTTTCAAGATGATGAACCTAGAATTAAAGCTGAGGTTCTTTCATGTAAATTGTCAAATTCTGCAGTGTTGCAAAATCTTGATGTAAAACTCCAGCACTTAGAACCCTCACAGAGAGATCAGTTTGAGAGGTTGATCAAGAAATATGAGGATCTGTTTCCTGATGTTCCAAAGAGAGTTTCTATAGCCTCTCATGATGTAGATGTTGGTGATGCCAAACCAATAAAACAGCATCCGTACCGGATGAATCCTGAAAAGAGAAAGATTGCTGAGAAAGAGGTTGAGTACATGTTAGAACATGATATTATCAGACCCTCCAACTCAGATTGGAGTTCACCCTGTGTGCTAGTTCCAAAACCTGATGGAAGTACTAGATTATGTACAGATTATCGCAAAGTCAATGCTGTAACTAGAACTGATGTGTTTCCAATACCTAGGATTGATGATTGTATTGATAGAGTAGGGCAAGCAAAGTTTCTGACTAAGATTGATTTATTGAAGGGTTATTAGTGTGTGCCTTTTACTGAGAGGGCCAAGAGCATCTCTGCTTTTGCCACACCATCTGGGTTGTACCAGTATGAAGTCCTACCCTTTGGCATGAAAAATGCCCCAGCCACGTTCCAAAGGATGATACAGTCTACAAGCGCCGGATTGCCACACACGAGTGCATACATCGATGACCTGATCACATAGAGTGACTCCTGGGAAGAACATCTAAAAGATGTCGAGACGTTGTTCCAGTGCCTGAGCCAGGCTAATCTGACTGTTAACCTGAACAAGAGTGACTTTGGTTGTGCTCCTGTCACCTATCTTGGCTACGTGATAGGCCAGGGTAAGGTGGCACCCATAAATGCTAAAGTCCAAGCCATCATGGATTTTCCAGTTCCTGACAACAAAAAATCTTTGCGCCGCTTCCTTGGAATGATCGGGTACTTCCGCAAGTTCTGCAAGAACTTTGCTGAGATTGCTCTCAGTCTAACTAACCAACTGAAGAAAGGCGTAAAGTTCACTTGGGATGATGCATGCCAGAGAGCCTTCGATCGCCTGAAGTCTCTGCTGTGTCACTTCCCCGTGCTCAAATCTCCTGACTTCAACAAACCGTTCTCCATCGCGGTCGATGCTAGTGACCAAGCTTGTGGATCTGTGCTCCTACAGAGAAGTGACTCTGATGACATTGAGCATCCCGTGGCATACTTCTGCAGGAAGTTCAATCGCCACCAAAGGAACTATTCCACAATAGAGAAGGAGCTGTTGGCTCTGGTTCTTTCTTTACAACACTTTGAGGTTTATGTTTGTACGGGGCAAAAGCCAATGGTTGTATACACAGACCACAATCCGTTAATGTTTTTGAGTAAGATGAAAAACAAGAATCGGAGATTGTTGAATTGGAGTTTGATTTTACAGGAGTTTGACTTGGAAATTAAGCATGTGAAGGGTACAGACAATGTAATTGCTGATTGCTTATCCCGTGTTTGAATATGTATTTATATATTGTGTTTATTTGAATATTGTATGATATGTATGTATAGACAAGTGTTCACTTAACCATTTTGTATTGAAAAGAAAAATTTTGCCTTTATGAGTCAAAATTTTTCCCTTTTGGAATGGAGGTGTAATGTGAATATAGGCCACTGGATGGCAGTATTTACCTTTTTTTTATTCAGCTCAGACTGGAGCTATGTTGAGACATGTCCTGGACATGTCTGGGGCAAGTCCCCGAAAAGTAAAAAAAGGAGGTCTAAATGTGGATGGGGTCTGCAAAAGAGTATATAAGGAAAAGAATTGAGTCAGTGAAGTAGTAGGAGAAATTGCAAGAAGAAGGATACATGTGACCAGACCTTTCATTCTGTTCAAGACCTGTGATGTTTCTTTTGTGAATTTTTGCCTGTGTTTGTGGATTTTTCTCACCCAGGACATCACCAAGCCGCCCCACAAAAAGGGACTGTAAATATTTCTTTTTGTTTTTGTTATAATCAATCTTGGTCTTAGTTGTTAGTTGTTTGGTCATTATTGTCTTTGCTAAAAATTAAATGTATTTTAGTTGTTAAAACTGTGTCTGTCATCCCTTGCTGTTGCTGTTGTGTTGTAATGTAATAACAAATTGGGGCCATAACAACATGTTTTGTATTCAGAATATATATTTTTACCTTCTGACCGCCGTCTCAGAATGCCGAGAATAAGAACAAACAGAGCCCGCCAATCATTTTTACCCCAAAGTATACGCCTTCTTAATAACCATCATTAGCATCTGAATGTTTTATGTTTTTATGTTGTATATAATGTGTTGTATCTGTGTTTTTTAACTTTTAACTTGTTTTATCTATCTGTGTCTTTCTGTTTGTTGTCTGTCTGTCATAATGCTAGGGGGGTCTACAAAAAAGACTTGTCCCTTTTGTCAGGGCATTTTATATGGTGCACAGAAGGTCTGTACCCATTGTAAAATGGAGCAGCCTCTGCAGCAGCGCCTCAAGAAAAAGCTTCAGAGGTTTGATGCGAAGTGCCAGGCATGGGTGGTTGGTCGTAAGAAGAACCACAACATTGCATCCATCAAGGATGAAGCAATTGTCCTGGTATCTACACATTTTTATATGACATTAAGCTGTCAAGATAATCTAGGCAATAAATTCAGTGATATATTTTGTGATGAAGTGAGTATGCAACTAGAAAGCGATTCTGACCTTTTTGCCAATATTATAGGCCAAAAAGTTTAATTACTACATTTTGAATTATTTTATTTCCTTGTGCTGTCCGTGTCACCAAAATAATTTGTAAAGTATAATTTAAAAAAGCATACATTAATCAGTATCATTTCTGAAATATTATTATTTTTATTCATTTATTTCGTACTCATGGTAATGTAATGTGAATATAGGCCACTGGATGGCAGTATTTACCTTTTTTTTATTCAGCTCAGACTGGAGCTATGTTTAGACATGTCCTGGACATGTCTGGGGCAAGTCCCCGAAAATTAAAAAAAAGAGGTCTAAATGTGGGTGGGGTCTGCAAAAGAGTATATAAGGAAAAGACCTGGGACAGTAAAGTAGTAGGAGAAATTGCAAGAAGAAGGATACGTGTGACCAGACCTGTCATTTCTGTTCAAGACCTGTTAAGTTTCTTTTGTGGATTTTTCTCACCCAGGACATCACCAAGCCGCCCCACAAAAAGGACTGTAAATAATTCTTTTTGTTTTTGTTATAATTCAATCTTGGTCATTAGTTGTTAGTTAGTTGTTATTGTCTTTGTCTGTTGATGAAATGTGTTCAAGTTTTTAAAACAGTTTCTGTCATCCCTTGCTGTTGCTGTTGCTGTTTGTGTTGTAAATGTAATAACAAATTGGGGCCATAACAAATTGGGGGCTCAAGGTCCGGGATAGACCATTTTGTGAGTAATTTATTGAAAATCTAACATTTCAAATTGTAAAATTGATTTTTTTTAAATTGAATACATAATATTGACAACAGCAATGGATGATTTCTTGGCATCACCAACCGTAGGGGTTTTGAAGTCTTTTAAAAAGACAGAACTGCTAGAAATTTGCAGACATTTAGAGCTGACAGAGGTAAAACCAGCCATGCGAAAAGCAAGACTGGCTAGAGAGATAGTTGAATATTACATTGATGAAAATGTGTTTGCACCAGGAGATCTGGAACAGTTTCCTGTGGAAAATCCAAATAAAGAAATGGAACTTAAATTAAAAATGCTAGAGATTGAAAGGGAAGAAAAAGAAAAACAAAGAGAATTTGAGTTAGAAAAATTTGCAAGACAGAGAGATTTTGAATTCGAGAAATTCGACAGAGAAGAAAGACTCCAAATGGAGCAACTAAAAATTAAAATTGAAACTAAAAATAAATTTTGTGCCAGTCAGGAGGTAAAACTGGTGCCTCCATTTTCGGAAAAGGATGTTGACAACTATTTCCAGTGTTTTGAAAAGGTAGCAAAGAGTTGCCAGTGGCCAAAGGAACACTGGCCTCTGATGTTGCAAACTGTCCTCAAGGGTAAAGCTCAACAAGCCTATTCGGCTTTGTCTGCAGATGATTCCTCTGATTATGAGGTTGTCAAAAAGGTTCCAGAGGCTTACCGACAGAAATTCAGAGGTCTGAAGAAATCTGAAAATCAGACTTATGTTGAATTTGCTAATGAAAAGCAGGTTTGCTTTGAGCGCTGGTGTACTTCTATGGAGGTCAAGGATGATTTCAACTCACTAAAAGAGATGGTGTTAGTTGAAGAATTCAAGAACTGTGTTAAAGATGATGTTAAGACCTACCTTAATGAGAAGCAAGCACTGAATTTGCAATCAGCTGCCAAATTTGCAGATGAATATGTTCTCACACATAAGTCCAAATTTCAGTCTAGCAGTAATAATAGATGGTCCCAATTTCAGAAAAAGGGTTATGGTGATACCCAAGATTCCTCACCC
This sequence comes from Gymnothorax reevesii, assembly GCA_029721435.1. NCBI lineage: Eukaryota > Metazoa > Chordata > Actinopteri > Anguilliformes > Muraenidae > Gymnothorax > Gymnothorax reevesii. The sequence goes on from CM056588.1 coordinate 25,326,769, forward strand.
AAAGACAAAGACAAATCTGGTGATGGTGCTCAGAAATCCAGTAACAGGTCTGATCAAAGTGTGAAAGCTGACAGTGACAAAAGTGGTCTAGTTTGCAAGTATTGCAAGAAATCTGGTCATGTTACAACTAACTGTTGGTTCCTTAAAGCTAAGAAAGAAAAAGAAAAGGACACCAAACCAAATGCCTTTGTGAAAACAAGGTTAGAAACCCCTGTAGTAGATAACGGATCTGCTAAATTGCCTGCCTCTTGTGGGGCTAAAAAGCCTGATACAGCTGACTTCGTGAGGGAGGAATTTCTTCCATTTGTGTCAGAGGGATTTGTGGCTCTGAATGAGCATACTACTCCTGTCCCCATATATATCCTAAGGGATACCGGAGCTTCTCAGTCACTTTTGTTGATGGACTCCTTGGAGTTACGTGATGAGACTGCTTCAGGGGATTTCATACTTGTACAAGGTATTGAAGGGAAGACTGTATCTGTACCCCTGCGCTCTATATTCTTGAAGTCAGATTTAGTTACAGGACAGGTAAAGGTGGGACTTATGTCAAGTCTACCTATAAAGGGTGTTTCTCTGTTGCTAGGCAATGACCTGGCTGGGGGCAAAGTAGTTCCCCCTGTACATCTTACTTCACAGCCGAGCACTGAAAATGGGGATGAGGACCCATCTCTGTATCCTTCTTTCGCAGTGACTCGTGCTATGGCCAAGAAGGCTAAAGAAGAAGATGTTGTGGTGCCGTCCAGCACATTGAATAGTCAGGACTCAGGTGGTTTGCCTCATGACTCTGATTGGCCTACTATGGTTTCTCCGTTTGAGGACTTATCAGATACTTTTATCAGTTCTCTATTCAGCCAGCCGGATGGGTCTGGTGATTTTGATGTGTCTAGAGACTTGTCTCCGTCCAGAAAGCGGTTGATTGAGGAGCAAACTAATGATCCTGAAATTTGTGTACTAAAGAGGAGAGCCCTTCCTGATAAAGAAATAGATGCAGTTCCAGTTGGGTATTATCTCAAGGATGGTGTGTTGATGCGGAAGTGGCGCCCTCCTGATATCCCTGCCAATGCAGATTGGGCAGTGGTCAGGCAAATTGTTGTTCCGAAGGTCTATAGGAATGAGATCTTAACAATGGCTCATAGTTTACCTTTAGGAGGTCATCTTGGTGTTAACAAGACTGTTGATAAGATCATGAAACACTTCTTTTGGCCTGGGCTTCGGAAAGACGTTTCCAACTTTTGCAAAACCTGTCACACTTGTCAGGTAGTTGGAAAACACCAGTTAGACCCACCTGTAGCTCCATTGCAGCCTATCCCAGCATTTGGGGAGCCATTCTCTAGGGTCATTGTTGATTTCGTTGGTCCATTACCCAAGACTAGACCTGGAAATCAGTACTTGTTGACAATCATATGTGCATCTACCAGATTCCCCGAAGCCATACCTCTACGTAACATCAAGGCAATTGCAATCTCAAAGGCTTTGATAAAGTTCTTCACGTTGTTTGGCCTTCCCAGGGAAATTCAGTCAGACCAAGGTAGCAATTTCACTTCTGGATTGTTTCAGCAGGTTGTGTATGAACTAGGTGCAAAGCAGATTCTTTCTAGTGCCTATCATCCAGAAAGTCAGGGTGCCTTAGAGCAGTTTCATTCCACTCTCAAGACAATGATGAGGACTTATTGTTATGACCATAAGAAAGACTGGGATGAAGGGGTTCATTTGCTGTTGTTTGCAGCTAGAGAAGCAGTGCAGGAGTCTACTGGATTCAGTCCATTTGAGCTTGTGTTTGGTCATGAAGTGAGAGGACCTTTGCTATTATTGAGTGAACAATGGCAAGGGAAAGAGCCGGATATCAGTCTGTTAGACTATGTTAGCAAGTTCAAGGAAAGATTGCGTGCAGCTTGTGACCTTGCCAAAGAGAACTTGAAATCAAGTCAGGGAAAAATGAAAACTTGGTATGATCATAAGGCTAGAAGCCGTGAGTTTAAACCAGGAGAAAAGGTCCTTGTGTTGTTTCCCTTGCAGTCCAATCCATTGCAGGCTAGATTTCATGGTCCTTATGAAATTCTGACAAAACTCAATGATCTCAATTACATTGTGAAGACTCCAGATAGCAGAAAACCAAAACAATTGTGTCATATTAACATGCTAAAGCCTTATCATGACAGAAATGCTAGGGTTGCAGCTGTCACTTCAGATTCTCCAATGGTCGAAACGTGTGAAGATGAGGGTGAGTTTCAAGATGATGAACCAAGAATTAAAGCTGAAGTTCTTTCATGTAAATTGTCAAACACTGAAGTGTTGCAAAATCTTGATGTAAAACTCCAGCACTTAGAACCCTCACAGAGAGATCAGTTTGGAAGGTTGATCAAGAAATATGAGGATTTGTTTCCTGATGTTCCAAAGAGAGTTACTATAGCCTCTCATGATGTAGATGTTGGTGATGCCAAACCAATAAAGCAGCATCCGTACCGGATGAATCCTGAAAAGAGAAAGATTGCTGAGAAAGAGGTTGAGTACATGTTAGAACATGATATTATCAGACCCTCCAACTCAGATTGGAGTTCACCCTGTGTGCTAGTTCCAAAACCTGATGGAAGTACTAGATTCTGTACAGATTATTGCAAAGTCAATGCTGTAACTAGAACTGATGTGTTTCCAATACCTAGGATTGATGATTGTATTGATAGAGTAGGGCAAGCAAAGCTTCTGACCAAGATTGATTTATTGAAGGGTTATTGGTGTGTGCCTTTAACTGAGAGGGCCAAGAGCATCTCTGCTTTTGCCACACCATCTGGATTGTACCAGTATGAAGTCCTACCCTTTGGCATGAAAAATGCCCCAGCCACGTTCCAAAGGATGATACAGTCTACAATCGCCGGATTGCCACACACCGGTGCGTACATCGATGACCTGATCACATGGAGTGACTCCTGGGAGGAACATCTAGGAGATGTAGAGACGTTGTTCCAGCGCCTGACCCAGGCTAACCTGACTGTTAACCTGAACAAGAGTGACTTTGGTTGTGCTACTGTCACCTATCTTGGCTACGTCATAGGCCAGGGTAAGGTGGCACCCATAAATGCTAAAGTCCAAGCCATCATGGACTTTCCAGTTCCTGACAACAAAAAAGCTTTGCGCCGCTTCCTTGGAATGATCGGGTACTACCGCAAGTTCTGCAAGAACTTTGCTGAGATTGCTCTCAGTCTAACTAACCAACTGAAGAAAGGCGTAAAGTTCACTTGGGATGATGCATGCCAGAGAGCCTTCGATCGCCTGAAGTCTCTGCTGCGTCACTTCCCCGTGCTCAAATCTTCTGACTTCAACAAACCGTTCTCCATCGCGGTCGATGCTAGCGACCAAGCTTGTGGATCTGTGCTCCTACAGAGAAGTGACTCTGATGACATTGAGCATCCCGTGGCATACTTCTCCAGGAAGTTCAATCGCCACCAAAGAAACTATTCCACAATAGAGAAGGAACTGTTGGCTCTGGTCCTTTCATTACAACACTTTGAGGTTTATGTCTGTACAGGACAAAAGCCAATGGCTGTGTACACAGACCACAATCCGTTAATGTTTTTGAGTAAGATGAAAAACAAGAATCGGAGATTGTTGAATTGGAGTTTGATTTTACAGGAGTTTGACTTGGAAATTAAGCATGTGAAGGGTACAGACAATGTAATTGCTGATTGCTTATCCCGTCTTTGAAAATGTATATATATATATATCACGTGTTTATTTGAATATTGTATGATATGTATATATAGACAAGTGTCCACTTAACCATTTTGTATTGAAAAGAAAAATTTTGCCTTTATGAGTCAAAATTTTTCCCTTTTGGAATGGAGGTGTAATGTGAATATAGGCCACTGGATGGCAGTATTTACCTTTTTTTTTTATTCAGCTCAGACTGGAGCTATGTTTAGACATGTCCTGGACATGTCTGGGGCAAGTCCCCGAAAATTAAAAAAAAGAGGTCTAAATGTGGGTGGGGTTTGCAAAAGAGTATATCAGGAAAAGACCTGGGACAGTAAAGTAGTAGGAGAAATTGCAAGAAGAAGGATACGTGTGACCAGACCTGTCATTTCTGTTCAAGACCTGTTAAGTTTATTTTGTGGATTTTTCTCACCCAGGACATCACCAAGCCGCCCCACAAAAAGGACTGTCAATAATTCTTTTTGTTTTTGTTATAATTCAATCTTGGTCATTAGTTGTTAGTTAGTTGTTATTGTCTTTGTCTGTTGATTAAATGTGTTCAAGTTTTTAAAACAGTTTCTGTCATCCCTTGCTGTTGCTGTTGCTGTTTGTGTTGTAAATGTAATAACAAATTGGGGCCATAACAGTAATAAATGGTACATATAAAAGGAAAAGAAATTAAGAAAAAGAAATCAAGGTTACACTAACAAGCACACAAGGAGCAGTGTCCCTATGATCCTCTCGCTCTTCTGTGACTGTGCAAAGCTTCTTGTTGCTTTGATCATGAAGGTGACACTATAGAGTGTATATGCTGCAATAAAGTGTAAAATTGAGTATTTATAGTATCAAAAGAATATTGTAGATCCAAGACAAAACAGAGGAAAGCACCACCGACATCACCGTCGATTTATCAACACGCAGCACAGTTAGGCGACTGATATTTCATAGCCGTGGTTGGGGCCAAAGAGTCAAATCTTCTCCACAGATAAGAATCAATGAGTCAGGCAGACTAGACTAACATATTCAACTCAATAAAGCTTCTGCCCCCATAGTCTCTCTGCAACTAGGGGATGGAGAGTAGGGATGGCAGGTTCACAAAGGGGACTCAGATTGCCTACAGGATGTAGTTGTTACCATTGTCACTTAAGTACTGTTTATTTTTCTACAGCAAAATTGGAACATGTAAAATCTAAGTGATACTCAGAAATTTCAGTTCATAAATACATGCCCACATAATGGAAAAATCACAGGTGCAATATAACAATCAGAAGTTTTTATCAAGTGGATGGGAAATAACAAATAAACTGCATTTATACAGTCGTATTCAAAAGTTTGGGCGCTCTTGTTCAAAATGTCAAAATTACTGTTACTGAGAATATTTAAGCAAGTAGAAGATGAACTGATCTCTGAATGGCATACATATAAAGATAAAACACTTATTTTGACATTTTAAGCAGTATTGGTGTATTACTTTTGTTCTGTATAATTCTACAGCGAAAAAGGGAAATGAGCACTGTCCAAAAGTTTGTGCACCCCAAAAGATTTGAGCTCTCAAGTAACTTTGACTGTGGTCTCAGACCATATTTAGCTAGTTACGGCTAAGGCTTGTTCACAATCATTGTTAGGAAAAGCCAGGTGATGCAAATTTCAAAGTTTATAAATACCCAGACTCCTCTAACCTTGGCCCAACAATCAGAAGCCATAGAGCCCTCTAAGCAGCTGTCTAGCTCTCTGAAAATGTAAATAGTTAATGCCCACAAAGCCGGAGAAGGATATAAGACAATGGAAAAAAACTTTAGGGTGCGATTTCCTCAGTTCATAATATAATTAAGAAATGTCATTCAACAGAAACAGTGACGGTCAAGTTGAGGTCTGGAGGACCAAGAAAACTGTGCGAGAAAACTGCTTATCGTATTACTAGAAAGGTAAATCAAAACACCCGTTTGACAACAAAAGACCTTCAGCAAGATTTAAGCTCACCATGGAGTCATGGTGCACTGCCGTATTGTTCAGTGACACTTGCTCAAATATGACCTTCATGGAAGAGTCATGAGAAGGAGACCTTTCCTGCATCCTCACCATGAAATTCAGCATCAGAAGGTTGCATCAGAAGGTCAGGAACATCTGAACAAGACTGGCATTTAGGAAACAAGTCCTGTGAAGTGATGAAGTTAAAATAGATGTCTTTGGCTGCAATGAGCGGAGGTATGTTTGGAGAAAAAAGGATGCGGAATTTCATGAAAAGAACACCTCTCTAACTGTCAAGCACGTGGTTGGATCAATCTTTCATTGGGCTTGTATTGCAGCCAGTGGCGCGGGAACTTGTCACTGGTAGAAGGAAGAATGGAATCAATTAAATTCCAGCAAATTCTGGAAGCAAACATCACACCATCTGCAAAAAAGCTGAGAATGGAAAGAGGATAATGATCCTAAATACACCTCAAAATCCACAAATGTCTCCCTCAAGAGGTGCGAGTTGAAGGTGTCACCATAGCCCTCAAGGTCTCCTACCTCAACATCATTGAAAGACTGGATGGACCTCAAAAGATCAGTGCATGCAAGGAAGCCAAAGAATCTCACAGAAGTAGAAGCCTTTGAAAAAGAATAATGGGCAAAATCCCCCAAACCAGAATTTAAAAACTCTTGGCTAGCACCAAAAGTGTTAACAAGCTGTGATACTTGCCAAAGGGAGTGTTACTTAGAACTGACCATACAGGGTGCCCAGACTTTTCCTTCGGACCCTTTTCCTTTTGTGTTATTTTGAAACTGTAAAAGGATGGAAATTAAAAAGTAATCTTGTTCAAAATATAAATGAAGTGTGTCCTCTTTAACTTTATGCCTTTTGGAGGGCAGTCATCTTTTACTCGCTTAGCTATTCAGCCAAAAATGACAAAAAGTTACTTTTCTAAAACTTACAGTCTGCAGCTTTAATGCAAAAAACCATAATCAGAGGATGTATTTGATTTCTGCAGCTTTGATCAATATTTGTTCAGCAAAATCATTATTTGCTACTGAAAACATACTCAATTGAATAATTTGAATTATTGAATTATTTATTTATTTTTAATTTGATATGCATCAAATTCATCCACTGGTATCTTTTTCTTTTGGCTGTATATTCTGTTTTTGTATCTCTGATCTCTGTATATTTTTCATCTGGGTGTGACAGTAAGTGTCCATTGTAATGCGCATGCATCTCCTGCGTGATTCATGCGTGACATCAAATTCAGAAGGATTACCTAATTGCAATCTCAAGTTACTTGACCAATTGAAATGAGGGGAGGGACCATATTTTCCTGTATAAAAACTGTATGCCATAGCTCAGTTAGTCAGTTTTTTACAGGGTTAAAGAAAATTGGGAGTGCTACGGACGGTTCGTGAGGGACCAGATCGGGAGAGGAGGAACCCACCTTTGCATTTTTCATCATGACACAATAAAGCCTAAGTTTTTACTTTTTAAGAATCTGTCTCTCTCCAGTTGCTTGAGGATGGGGGAATTTCTCAATATGTTGAAGATAATCCACAACACTACTATAGGCAAAAAAGGCAGATATGAATTAATGTAGGAATTGCCATCAAAATCGGTGTTGTAGAGGTGGACAAAAAAGGGGAAATCTAAAGTGGGGACCATTTTACTTTATTCATAATACCATAATGCGACAGTACTGCCCAAAAAATCACTTCTAAGAGGGAAACATTAGGGCGTTTTGTTGCGAAAATGAATGACGAGCAACTGTTACATACTATTTGATTGTTTTTAAACAAAATGTCACACCTTATTGGAACATGCCACAGGTAAAAGATTGAGAACTTCCCTCATCGCTGTTTAAAAGGTACAGCCAGTAGCGGAGCCACAGGGGGGCTCAAGACACGTCCCTTTTAGTCCTGGCTAGATTTCAATCATTTTCCATTGCTGACGTCTTTTTCAAATACTGTAATTGGCAACTGAAGACACGGTTTCTCTCCACATGAGATCTAACAGCGATTAAATCACGGGTTAAATTCAGTACAGTGGCGGAACAGAGAATTGGGTTGCACAAAACAGCCGTTTAAAGCAATTATAAATCCTGACCTGTTCTCAGTCATCTTCATGAATAAAAAAAGGTTCACTCTGAGAGCGCTCCGCACTGAAAAGGTGCTGCTTGTTCTCCCCGATTAGGTAAGACGACAATCATTCATCTGGAGGCGTATTTGCGGTATTTAAATCAACTTATTCAAAATTGCATAGCCTACCGGTCGACTCTCACGAGAATGGCTTGAGCCGGATGTTTTTTTTATAACCTAGGCTATTTAACTGCCGGGTGTTGTAGGAATTTTGATTTTATATTCCTGGTATTACCTTTACAAAAAGAAACTCAGACGACTCAGAGAAAAAACCAGTCAGAGGCTGAGAAGTTAATATCCAAGCCAAAGTCAATTTACTTTTTCTGCAGAAAAAGGATCGCCGCATACAGGTCCAAGTCAGCAAAGGACGAATACAGTTTCTTTCTCTCTTGTTTATGTAGGGATACTTGGTTGCGCACGTACTGTAATGATCTGGAGAGGATTCGGGAGGGAAAACACTGGGACAAACAGACAAAGGCGGAGAGACGCCAGAAGCGGGGGTCCAAAAGAATTTATTAAAATAAACAGAAATCTAGAAAAGGGGGAAAAACGGGCTCTCCGGCCAACAGAAACACCGTGCAACTGCACTGAAGGGAGGAGAACACAGGAATCCAAAACAACCGGAGACACTAGGGGACACTCGGAACAAGGGAGCTAGGGGAACTCGGAACAAGAGAACTAGGAATCACTCGGGAACAAGAGCTAGGGGACCAGAGGGAAGGTGCACAGGGCAGGGAGTGCAGCGCGAGCGAAGTCAGATCTGATCTGAAGTGCTGCAGAGCTGGAACAGATATAGGGCAGGGGCACGGAGAGACACAGGTGTTGGAACTTAATATAATTAACAAGGGGTGGAACATAAGAGAAACTTAATTACATGAAACAGAAACATTAACACACAGATGAGGATCACAGGACAATCCCAAAGACGGGATAAATAAACTGAATAAATATTTCACAGTGGATAGAAAGAGACAGGACAGATAAAAATACAGAAGGTTCTGCAGGAAAACTTAGCAAAGCCAGAGAAAGAAAAGCAAGAGGTGGAGACTAGAACAGGGCGACTGCTGAGAGATCATTAGTCAATTAGTAAGTGCAGCTATACAATCCCGGGTGCTCGTTAGTAGGTTAGTCTAATATACAATGTTAGTTTGGTTAGTAAATTCTAGAAAATAACAAACTGTTAGTAGGAGTTAGTAATATAGGAAAGCAAGGGGAAATTAGTAAACAAGAAAGGAAGGAAGGCTGAAACCCAGAATCCATTAAATCACCCGAAATAGTGTCACAATCAATTAAGACAGAAAACTGCTACAAACAACGCGACCGGGGAGAAAGCAAAGACAGTACATGGGTAAGACGTGGACTGGAATAACACGGGAGAGGAATAAAATGTGAAACACTAAGACATGGACTAAAAACCAACATCACGAAAATAATAAACCTAAAATTAACTAACCAAAATACACAGACCCACAGAACACAACACGTACATCTCCATGGCTCCAACTTATCTTTATACATTCCGGAGCTTTTTGTAAACAGATAAACTGAGAGCGAGAGAGAGACAAAACAACTCGCCCCTGTTATGGGCCCATCAAGTCGGCATGGCTCCAGATAAGCTAAACGCCATGACGCACTGGCCAGATTTATGGAAACTTACAGCTATGCAGGCCTAGGCTAATCAGAAACCTGCAAGTGTGCACCCTTTGGCCTAAAAGACCATGAACCCAAGCAAAGGAAGAGCAAGCAAGGAAAAAAACTAATAATAATTTGCTGAATCAATAAAAAATGATTCTACACCGGGTGCCACTTTTTTTTTAATCAACCCACAAAATACCGAGAGTGAAAGTTCACGTTTCATTGGAACACGGACCAGTTAAATCACGCGAAGCATTGGCTAATAAATAAGTAAATTATATTTCTGCACTGAATTTAGCCCATGATTTCATCGCCGTTAGATCGCATACGGTGAGAAACCATGTCTTCAGTTGCCAAATACCATGATTGGAAAAGACATCAATAAAGGAATGATTGAGATCTAGCCAGGACTAAAAAGGACATGTCTTGGGCACAGCCGAAGGAAGATTCCATTAGTCTGTACACACTGATTACTACAAAATAACAGTGTTTGATTTAGTGATTTTCTTTTAACTTTTTAACAATGTATCGTTTGTTTGACATAAAAAATATGTCCACAAACAGAAACACAATTACATAGCAGAGGAAGGGCTCTATCTTACGGCTTTTGCAAAGCCGCGCAAAGCATGACACAAGTGTCTTTGCTCGCGTACGACCAGCCCAAATGTAATTTGTCAATCCAGTGCATAGATGGGAAAGATAGCAAATTGCACCAAAATTAGTGCCCATGAACATGTTGGTCTTAAAATGAGGTGTGGTCAGGCAAATCGTAGGCATGTTGCTATCATGAGGTGGCATAATGCTTACGTGCCATTGACCAACTAAAACCTGGTCTTAAATCAATCCTCAGTTTTCAGCTATTATCTTAAAGGCCCATTACTGACAGGGTAGATCCACTATACCATAAAGTTCTCCAAGATGAGTTTGGCTCGCATAAATTTACATAAACCTACGTATGGTAGTCGAATCCATAGTGTTCCGCAAGTGACAGTAAAGATCCACAAATTGATAAGGCAGTGGATTTGCAGTCATGCGAATATACCTACAGTATATTCAGTACAGTATAAAGGAGTTTTCTCCTTTATTTGATGGTGCAGTAAGGGTGGGGAGAAGTACAGGGAAGGCATGCCGTGAATTGCCTGGGCCGGTTTCGAGCCCAGGCTGCTGCAGGCAGGAGTTTGCCTTATGGTACGCGCACTTAACCGATTAGCCACCGGGGCGCCCCAGTACATGACTTTTTTTAATCTATGGCAGTAATAATGTCATTTTTAACAGAATACTGCCGTGATGGTGCTGTATCCTTGTCTAAAGCTAGACTGTGTGGAGCTCAAAATACAATTATCTGTTAAAAAGACTTTTAGTTGCTCATTTATAAAGGATTCAAATAATTTGGCCATAACAGATAATTTGGAAATTGAGCGATAATTATCTAAAATGGAAAGTCCGCCTCCTTTTAACACTGGAGAACAATAGCTGATTTTCGAGGACTGGGAATAGATCCACTGCATAGACTAAGGTTAATAATGGAGGAAATAGGCCCAGCTATCACGTCTGCGGCAGTTTTTAAAAAGAAAGGTTCGATCTGGTCTGGACCAGCAGACTTTTTGCAATCTAGGCTTAACAGCGCCTTATGTGTTTCAGAAATGGATATCATTGAAAAACTGAAATTGTTTGAGTGTGTGGGGGGGCCAGCAAATATTGCCTCAGTGCTATCTGGAAGACAGCTCTGTGTAAGTACTTACTCCTGCTTTGATTAAATGTTTATTAAATACATCTACGACATTTTGTTTACCCCTTACTTCACCTTGATCCATTTTTAAAACTTCAGGAATAGACAGAGGTGGAATATCACCTGAGGAAGATTTTACTAATTTCCAAAATTGTTTGGGGTCATTTAGGTTTTTATTTATCAGATTCAGGTAGTGCTCATTTTTTGTATTTTTTCTTAGTTTGGTACACTAATTTCTTAAGATTCTATAGTCTAGCCAGTTTTTTTCAGTGTCAGTTCTTTTAGCTTTTGCCCAAGCATGATTCCGTTCCCTAATAGCAGCTGCAATGGTATCATTAAACCAGGGGCTATCTCTACCTCTCACTCTGTCCTTTCGAAGAGGTGAATGTTTGTTAACAATTAATAAGAAAGTCTTTTAAAAAATCCCAGCGTAATTCAACATTATAGACAAGTTTTATAGCACGATTGAAAGAAATCAAAAGTGGAATGTGCAGGTTCCTGTACAGTGGCTCCAATAAGTATTTGTACACTACTTGAAAATTTGACTACATAACAGCTTTTGTATATTCGGCTAAATGCTTGCTATTGTGTGTAAAAGTGACTACAATATTTGATAATCAATATGTTTTAAACAAATATTTAATCTCAAAATGGCATATTTGGTCAGAAAGGCGATTATCTGACCCAATAAGTATCTGTACAGTTCCATTAGTGAGTCACAAAACTTATAATACTCACCTAAAATTGATTCAAGATGTTTACAGGACATGGTTCACTCACTTGGTCTGATTTGGTCAAGCGTGACCATATTGGACACTCCCTCTGTACACAGACTGGCCTATGTAAATGGCCTGACCATGCCCATAATGTATTCCTGTGATATATGGCTAAGACGGGCGAGATACCCCGTCGAATGCGGGAGCAAATCATTCAGCTACATGAAGAAGGCCAAAGCACCAGAAAAATTTGAACTCGGCTATCGTTACGCCACACGACCGTGCAGTACATCATCAAGAAGTACAAACAGTCTGAACGCATGGCCAATGCTGCCAGGAAAGGACGTCCCAGGAAGACCAGCCAGCGCACTGACCGGTACATCTCCCTGCTGGTACAGAGGGGTAGAGAGTCCTCGGCCTCCAGTCTTGCCACCAAAATGGAGGAAGCAACTGGAAGCCATGTTTGTGCCCAGGCCATCCGTAACCGGCTCCATGAAGTACAGTAGTGTACAAATACTTATTGGCGCCACTGCATATTTCATACAGAATTGTTCATAAGTTAAGAAATTGCCAGTCGTGTCCATCAAGTCAACTATAGATCATATATTCCTCTCATACCCATCTTCAAAAAATAAGGATTAACAGTGGCTAAAAAACAACAATCGAAAACGATCATGAAACACGTACATTGCTTTCAATCCCCAAATTAAAAAAGCGCAAGAGGTCCAGAGTCATAATCGCTTTCCGTGTTAGTAGTTGTGAAATCCACCGCTACGCTGGTGAAACTGAAACTGCCTTGCACATGGACTTCAATTACGCGTAAGAATCTCATTACTTGACGCGCTGTTGGAACAATTCTCGAAAAACTTGAGACCTAGCCGTAAGCGCGAGAATGCGAAGAAAGTTGGCAGCCTTGCGATTAGGCTATTTATTTTTAAAACCATTCAGCTTAGCTCTCTGAATAGCCTGCCCGGTTGGGCTTTCGTGTTAGTAGCCTATGCATCGAGCCCCAGTGCATCATCCCACCTTGCCAAAATGAAAACGCATGTCTCGTCATTTGCAAATGCCAATAGGTCACCTATATCCCTGCCAGTGATAACCCAATTTAAGTCATTTTCTGGTGATGGACATTTTACACAAGGTCATTCTACATCATGTAAGGAATATTCCGCGAAAAAAAATCTAACTGATATCTCTAATATTGACTGGGTGAAGTCATTTTAGAGTTTTGGAATGACATGTCCTGAAACTAGGCTGGTAAGCTTGACAAGACGTTAATCTACAAATGCAAACGCTTCATTTCTGAAATTTCCGTGGTGAAACGACGCAATCCGTGGAGAAATCCGCACTCCGTTTAAATCGCAGCCGTAACTTCGACTAACCTGCTTTACGATGGTGCGCATTGTCGACAACGTCCATTTTCAATGGTTTTTTATTTATGGATGCTGATAGCAACAGCTTGTACAATTTATTAGAGTGGAAAAACAACATCGTACAAAATTAAAGTTGCAATCATAAGCACAAGATTCAACATGATAACAGGCGTTAAATTCAAAATTTCAATTCTTTAAATGACACACATTTCTGTGACCATTCCAAGTGAAGACAAAGAAACTCCCGTTCTTGTTGCAAATCTTCAACTTGCCAATGAGCAAAAAACAATAAAAACAACAAAGTAAATACAAACAAAAACTAACGCTATTGGGTTTCATTTATTCACATCAAATGTCATTCATATTTACAACATTCAACTCCTGTCTTCACTTCAAGAAGGCCATTTCTGGAATCTTCCCTGCAGCCTTGAGCTGAGAGAAGATATGCGCGGCCCTGTTGAAATCCCAGGCATTGTCCTGAAGACACTTTTGCGACCACTCCGAGTTCATCCCAGATTTCTGCGAGAAAGCAGCGAGCATTTCCTGCTGCGGAGCGGTTAGCGTGGGCACGGGGCTGCTGGAGGGCGTCGGGGCAGGGGCGGCGAAGGCTCGCCGGATCTCCTCTGTCGTGGCATTCCTCAAAGTCAGTTCGTCGTTCACAACACACAAACCAGCATTTGCGGCCGGCACTGTTATGAAGACCCGAGAGAACGCTCTGACTGAGTCTCTAGATTTACCATCCACTTCTTTGAACACCCCACTGACCGTGAATGATAGTAATGTGTTCGTGAACATGTTGACATCGACGTTAAAGGAAGCAGTGTCATGCTGGGTCTTGGGCAGCTCGTTTAAGAAGGTAACCACGTTCAAGCGCCTGTGCTTCAAAAGGCGGAATCGTGTGGTGGGATCCTTAAGACTCTTGATGTTGCGGTTGTCCTTGTAATAATCTTCCAGACTGCTCCTCGAGGGGTTCTGCCCAGAGAAAGCTATGCTGAGGGAAAACACAGCCCCGTCATGGTAGCCGTCCAACAGAGGCTGTCTGTCACCCGAGTCATAAACCATGTAGTATTGTTGTAGGAACCGCGATATGAGAGTCTTGATTTCGTCCGAGGCGAAGTAGCTTCCCTTGCAGGGGGGCAGAGTTGTGGAGTTTGACTCCAGGTCAAATCCTATGGGAGCAGGGAGATCAAATCCATCCAGCTTGAGTAACCGTGGAAACCGTTTTTGGATCGCGCTGATGTAGGCGGCCCGGTCCTTGAAGTGATCGCACAGCGGGTTTCCGGTCAGCCACAGTTCGGTCAGCTTGAAGCCTTTCACTCTGTCCAGCTCCTGCTCGCTTTTCAGCTCGTTGTCTGAAAGATTGAGGGTCTTCAGTTTTGGCGCCTTACCGACCAGGTCTGCTAAGTCCTCCAGCTGATACAGCCTGTTGTTGCTCAGATTTAGGCATATTAGCTCAGGAATGCTCTCCTCAATGATCTTGATCACAGCCTGCATGCAGCTATTCCTGTTCAGAATCATTTTGATGTTCTGAGAAATCAGCTGTCTGTCTCTTCGAATGCTGCTCAGGTCAAGTGCTTGTTGGGAGCCATCAAACCGCTTTGACATGCATTGCTTTATATGGTCAAGGTCCTCTGGCTTCAGATAATTCAAAATGGAGGCTGGAGGGTTGCAGGGGTTACTAAGTAGAATCACCCTAAAGCCGTCACTGTCCGTGATCTTGCGTGACACCTTGACCAGTGCATTGGCAGTGGTAGCATCATCAACGAGAAACTGAGCCTTATTCCCCTCTACGCGATACCGTATTGGAGTGAAAGGCACAGAGCAAAGGTTCTGCAGAGCAGGGAGAAGCCATTTCTTGTCGTATTTCTTCCCATGGAGTATAGTAATCTTGAACCATTTTTTGCCGGGCCCTCGTCCACCACCGCCCATTCTGGTCACCATTCCGCCCTCCACCACCTGCAGCGGTACCACCGCCGCCGCCAACACTTACACCTCCTCTTCTCTCTTGGTCAAATCGCCCATCACCCCTGCGATTATGTCCCATGTATGGGTTGTATCTGCGCCGATCGTGATGGTTTTTGTAGAAGCGGCTATCGCCTGCCGTCGCCATGTTCTCTGGAAAATCACCACAAGCAACTAGTCTGAGTGGAATACACAGCTAAGCGCTTGTGCAACCAGTATTCGATGAGCTAAGTGACGTCACAGAGCATTCATTTTCAAAGGTAGAAAGAAGTTCCCAAACCGAATGACACCCAAACTATCAGGCGTTCATCCGCCGGAGGTAAACTAAAAGCCGATTGAAAAAATAATACGCCAGGCTTGTGGAAAGCAACTTCCGTGTAAACGAAGGGTAAATAAATTAATTCACTTTAATATGTATGATGTTAGAAATTAATTTTTGAACTTTATTTCGAAACTCCATAATGTAACCTATCATTTACAGCCATAAACTCATATCTCATATTTTTGTCACTTTTTATCACAGGGACTACTTGACGAACTTTATCTCAAAATTAGATCAGGCGAGTTTTGCCGTGTTTTCACGGGCGGGGTCACAAATATTAAATGCTTTTTTCCTTTGTCACAGTATCACACCGTTCCCCAAAATAAGGGATATTTTCTTTGAAATTAAAAAAAAAATTTAAATAGTCATTATTTTTTTCGAAGCAGCAGGGAGCCACTGAAGTGCCGCGTCCCCACAGCCGCGGGTTTCCGACCCCTGCCGTGGACTGTGGATGACAATTAGCTCGTTTGCTCGAATCTTTGTGTGGGCGGTTACACTCCAGAGTGGATGAGAACCGGCGAGAATATGAATATTCAGTTTGCGGTGTTTCGTAACTGTGATGGGTGTTGAGTATTAGACGCAAAATGCAGAGGCCAGAACTAAAAGGCAAAAAACAGCTGTGAACGGGGAGACTCAAACAGAATAAAAATGCGAGACTCGCGCTACCAACGGACCTGAAAGTCGTCCGGGGTAGAAGCAGACGAGGCCGAAGGGACAAAAAGTAAAGGGAAAATAAAACAAAGTCTCCCTTTCTCACTACCACTAACCCTAAAATATGCAACTAACGTCCCTAACAATTCTCTGTCTAGAGACCTTACCGACTAAAACGCAAAAGTAACACTGACACTCTAGCAACGGAAGCGAGGCGGAACTGGAGCATTTAGAGTTCGGGCAACGTTCCCAATTAATGCCAGCTGGCCCAGGAATCCGACTGTGAGCAAAACGATATTGTCCCGGACGAGAGCAGCAAAGAAAGCTCTCAACGCCTCCAAACCATGACAGTAACACTGCAACACGTTTTTTATTGGCGTAAATTCTCCGCATATTTCCTATTGTAACCCCTTTAATATTTCCTGGAGGGACTGCTAATTGGAGTAGCCCCGATTTTAATGCATTAGTTTTGTTAAGCCCGGTACTGTCTTGATTGGGAATAAATCCAGGGGGAACTAAAAAAAAGTGATGAACTCACCCACCCTGTACAAAACGTGCGCGGGGGAGGGGATTATGTTTTATGGTATTCATTCCACAGAGATATATATTTCTTATATCTCTGTGATTCATTGACTGGAAGGCGATCAGAAGGTGGGTGACCTTAAGACAGGGCGGTTCTCCGGCTGAACTGACGGCTCAGGTTTACATAGCATTACTGGAAAAGCTGCAATTTAGCTTCTCGAAAAGTAGACTGTGCCCAAGAAGGACGGACAGTGCCATCTATATTCGGGCGAAGGGTAATCGCGCCAACTTTTAGCCTGTGATCTATCCAGGCCTTGTCCAGACCTGCGTGCTAAAAGTGAGGTGGTTGCGCAGCTACAAGTTTAGGTTCCAGTAAGAAAACAGCGTTTTGCTCATGCTCCGCTCGAAGGGACGATTTGTGTTCTCTTGGAACTGATTTTGATGTTTTTCACGGAAGAAGGATACCAGCTACGAATTCGGAACATTGGTTTCCATCACCACGGACGCAGCGATTCGTGAATAAAGAAAAAAAAGGGAGCCAAACTAACTTTGAAGCAAGCGGAGCTCATTCTTCTTGCCTAAACAAAAGAGATCACTGACATTTGAAGGAATTGTTGCCGGTGGCGAAGCGTTTTAACCGGAGTGACTGGGGTTGCTAGCGCTAGCCAAAACCGAGAGCTCTCTGGGTAATGTAGTTGAATACTGGCGCCAGTGCACTAATTATTCCATTTATACTCGGTACCACGTTTATTTTCTGTTTCGAACATACAAATGTAAAGGGCTGAGTTTCTGTTCAGAAAAAAATACTGTTGTGGGGAAAATTGGTGTTTACCCTGGTAAAGTGAATGCAAGATTGTATTCTGGGCAGTGGCGTGCACAGACATTATGGGGGGCAAGTGCTCAGGGGGGAGGGGGAGGGCACTATTTTGCACACGTGGAACATGTTATTATAGTGTGAGATTAAAAAAATAAAATAAACATTACACGCACATGTTCAATGCAATTCATGACCACTGTCATTCATCACAAGATGGCACATGGGTAGCCTTTATAGGGATACTTTTCTCAGGCAATGGGGAACTGCCTGATTCTTCTTTGTGTTCATTTATGTTGCCAAACAAAACCTACATAAAAGAAAACGTTCAGCATAACAGATAGATTTGCAAAGTCGACCGACATTGTTTGCGGTGGTCGTCCTCACGTTATCTATCATTGTTTGGGCTATAGCATTAAACTAGCTTATCAGGTGACCAGTCGGCTAAAAAATGCTCAGTTGTTTGGTGCTGTATGAGCAGTGGCGTACCGTCAGATGCCAGGAAGGCCTTCAGTAACATCACCCTTTCCCGGATAATTGCTCTTAAACTGTTTGCGATCAGGTTTGATTGATTAACAATCAAACAGTTAATTAACAGAGTAGCCACCACCAATGCGTGACATGTGATGATTAAGAAATGCTAATTACAAAGCGATTACCTGTTGGCTATGTTGATATAATTTATGTGAATCCGCAAGGATGACAATCTGCAAAAAATCCGAAACTTTCGCGGACTTCACAGCAATTATTTTCGTCTTCACTCAGCTGTGCTTCTTACCTAACAACGCACTTTGGTTGTCACATTCAGAGTATATAAAACGGATTCTCATGGCTAATTGCTCAATGGACGTCGCAAATTAATTTACGCAAATTCAGAAATTATAAAGACCTAGGCTATTGATATTTTTTTCCGTAGCCATTGGTGTGCGGAAGTAAGTTAAACGCCGTATAATTTCGTAGTGCAATGTATAACACGGCTTTCAAAAACAAGTCAGATTCTCGTCGGTTCCTCCAATCAGTCTGAGCAACGGTTGCTAATCGGGGAGGTAAACTGCGAGAGATGTTCGTCATTAAGAAGTGAAAGGTGAGGTTATTGCTGGCCCTGTGTTTCTGCCGACGGACCGTCACTGTGTAGGAGACATGCTACTGCACAACAAAATGATAGCAGGTTGGGCTTGGAGGGCAAACTGTACGATTTCACTTGATCTGTGTGTTACCTGGCTGGTGGGACACGAGACTGTGGCTTCCAGTCGCTCAGCTGATATGCTCCTGCAGTGCATCTATATGCACTGCGCGTGTTCACGTGACAAAGGAAGAGAGGTCGGAAGTGCGTGAGGAGGTGGCCCATTTCGGGGCTTTTTTTTTTCAGTAGTTTTTAATCGCACAGATTTTCTAAAAGATCATTTCAACACTGGCCTCACAAAAGTGTTGTTAATAATAATAATAATAATAATAATCATTAAAAAAAAAAAACGAAATTTCAAAAGGGCACTTTCATTGATAAAGGGCAAAGGGGCAAGTGCTGTAGCACCACCTAGCGTCTATTTGTGCACGCCACTGATTCTGGGTCTCTTCTCCTTTATATGGGTTTAAGGTAAACGTGACTCTGAGATCGGGTTTTACTTTCACTTTGATAACGCACGTAGTACGTTCTCGTGCTACAGCTGAGCTACTGAGTGGGCAGGATATTTTATTTGGCTGTAAGTCATTTTCATTTTAAATGTCGCCCCGATCTCCTTTAATTATACTAATTGAAACAAAGCAAGCGTCAGTTTCAGACTGGGAAATCTATTAACTGTTGCAAACAAATAATATTCCCATTGTGTCATTATTTTCAGATAAATCCTCTGTAAAGTGAATATAGGCCGCTAGATGGCAGTATTTACCTTTTTTTTTGTTAAGCTCAGACTGGAGTCATGTTTTGACATGTCCTGGACATGTCTGGGGCAAGTCTCAGAAAATTTAAAAAAAAGAGGTCTAAATGTGGGTGGGGTCTGCAAAAGAGTATATAAGACAAAGAATTGAGACAGTAAAGTAGTAGGAGAGATTGCAAGAAGGAGGATACATGTGACCAGACCTGTCATTTTGTTCAAGACCTGTGCAGTTTCTGTTGTGGATTTTTTTTCACCCAGGACATCACCAAGCCACCCCAACAAAAGGGACTGTAAATATTTCTGTTTTTGTTTTATTCAATCTTGGTCTTAGTTGTTAGTTAGTTGTTATTGTCTTTGTCTGTTTAATTAAATGTGTTTGAGTTTTAAATTGTGTCTGTCATCCCTTGCTGTTGCTGTTACGTTGTAAATGTAATAACAAATTGGGGCCATAACAAATTGGGGGCTCGTCCGGGATAGACCATTGTGTGAGTAATTTATTGAAAATCTAACATTTCAAATTGTGAAATTGTTTTTGTGAATTTTCCTAGATATATATTGACAACAGCAATGGATGATTTCTTGGCATCACCAACCGTAGGGGTTTTGAAGTCTTTTAAAAAGACAGAACTGTTGGAAATATGCAGACATTTGGAGCTGACAGAGGTAAAACCAGCCATGTGAAAAGCAAGACTGGCTAGAGAGATAGTTGAATATTACATTGATGAAAATGTGTTTGCACCAGGAGATCTGGAACAGTTTCCAGTGGAAAATCCAAATATAGAAATGGAACTTAAATTAAAAATGCTAGAGATTGAAAGGGAGGAAAAAGAAAAACAAAGGCAGTTTGAGTTGGAAAAATTAGCAAGGAAAGAGAAAAAGAAAGGGAGGAAAAAGAAAAGCAAAGAGAATTTGAGTTAGAAAAATTTGCAACACAGAGAGATTTTGAATTAGAGAAATTCGAAAGAGAAGAAAGACTCCAAATGGAGCAACTAAAAATTAAAATTGAAACTAAAAATAAATTTTGTGCCAGTCAGGAGGTAAAACTGGTGCCTCCATATTCGGAAAAGGATGTTGACAACTATTTCCAGTGTTTTGAAAAGGTAGCAAAGAGTTGCCAGTGGCCAAAGGAACACTGGCCTCTGTTGTTACAAACTGTCCTCAAGGGTAAAGCTCAACAAGCCTATTCGGCTTTTTCTGCCGATGATTCCTCTGATTATGAGGTTGTCAAAAAGGTTATTTTGAGAGCTTATGAGTTGGTTCCAGAGGCTTACCGACAGAAATTCAGAGGTTTGAAGAAATCTGAAAATCAGACTTATGTGGAATTTGCTAATGAGAAGAAGGTTTGCTTTGAGCGCTGGTGTACTTCTATGGAGGTCAAGGATGATTTCAACTCACTAAAAGAGATGGTGTTAGTTGAAGAATTCAAGAACTGTGTTAAAGATGATGTTAAGACCTACCTTAATGAGAAGCAAGCACTGAATTTGCAATCAGCTGCCAAATTTGCAGATGAATATGTTCTCACCCATAAGTCCAAATTTCAGTCTAGCAGTAATGATAGATGGTCCCAATTTCAGAAAAAGGGTTATGGTGATACCCAAGATTCCTCACCCAAAGACAAAGACAAATCTAGTGATGGTGCTCAGAAATCCAGTAACAGGTCTGATCAAAGTGTGAAAGCTGACAGTGACAAAAGTGGTCTAGTTTGCAGTTATTGCAAGAAATCTGGTCATGTTACAACTAACTGTTGGTTCCTTAAAGCTAAGATAGAAAAAGAAAAGGATACCAAACCAAATGCCTTTGTGAAAACAAGGTTAGAAACCCCTGTAGTAGATAATCAATCTGCTAAATTGCCTGCTTCTTGTGGGGCTAAAAAGCCTAATACAGCTGACTTTGTGAGGGAGGAATTTCTTCCATTTGTGTCAGAGGGATTTGTGGCTCTGAATGAGCATACTACTCCTGTCCCCATATATATCCTAAGGGATACCGGAGCTTCTCAGTCACTTTTGTTGATGGACTCCTTGGAGTTACGTGATGAGACCGCTTCAGGGGATTTCATACTTGTACAAGGTATTGAAGGGGGGACTGTATCTGTACCCCAGCGCTCTATATTCTTGAGGTCAGATTTAGTTACAGGACAGGTAAAGGTGGGACTTATGTCAAGTCTACCTATAAAGGGTGTTTCTCTGTTGCTAGGCAATGACCTGGCTGGGGGCAAAGTAGTTCCCCCTGTACATCTTACTTCACAGCCGAGCACTGAAGATGGGGATGAGGACCCATCTCTGCATCCTTCTTGCGCAGTGACTCGTGCTATGGCCAAGAAGGCTAAAGAAGAAGATGATGTGGTGCCGTCCAGTACATTGAATAGTCAGGACTCAGGTGGTTCGCCTCATGACTCTGATTGGCCTACTATGGTTTCTCCGTTTGAGGACTTATCAGATACTTTTATCAGTTCTCTATTCAGCCAGCCGGATGGGTCTGGTGATTCTGATGTGTCTGGAGACTTGTCTCTGTCCAGAAAGCGGTTGATTGAGGAGCAAACTAATGATCCTGAAATTTGTGTACTAAAGAGGAGAGCCCTTCTTGATAAAGAAATAGACGCAGTTCCAGTTGGGTATTATCTCAAGGATGGTAAGTTGATGCGGAAGTGGCGCCCTCCTGATATCCCTGCCAATGCAGATTGGGCAGTGGTCAGGCAAATTGTTGTTCCGAAGGTCTATAGGAATGAGATCTTAACAATGGCTCATAGTTTACCTTTAGGAGGTCATCTTGGTGTTAACAAGACTGTTGATAAGATCATGAAACACTTCTTTTGGCCTGGGCTTCGGAAAGACGTTTCCAACTTTTGCAAAACCTGTCACACTTGTCAGGTAGTTGGAAAACACCAGTTAGACCCACCTGTAGCTCCATTGCAGCCTATCCCAGCATTTGGGGAGCCATTCTCTAGGGTCATTGTTGATTGTGTTGGTCCATTACCCAAGACTAGATCTGGAAATCAGTACTTGTTGACAATCATGTGTGCATCTACCAGATTCCCCGAAGCCATACCTCTACGTAACATCAAGGCGTAAAGTTCACTTGGGATGATGCATGCCAGAGAGCCTTCGATCGCCTGAAGTCTCTGCTGTGTCACTTCCCCGTGCTCAAATCTCCTGACTTCAACAAACCGTTCTCCATCGCGGTCGATGCTAGCGACCAAGCTTGTGGATCTGTGCTCCTACAGAGAAGTGACTCTGATGACATTGAGCATCCCGTGGCATACTTCTCCAGGAAGTTCAATCGCCACCAAAGGAACTATTCCACAATAGAGAAGGAGCTGCTGGCTCTGGTCCTTTCTTTACAACACTTTGAGGTTTATGTTTGTACAGGACAAAAGCCAATGATTGTGTACACTGACCACAATGCGTTAATGTTTTTGAGTAAGATGAAAAACAAGAATCGGAGATTGTTGAATTGGAGTTTGATTTTACAGGAGTTTGACTTGGAAATTAAGCATGTGAAGGGTACAGACAATGTAATTGCTGATTGCTTATCCCGTGTTTGAATGTGTATATATATATCATGTGTTTGAATATTGTATGATATGTATATATAGATAAGTGTTCATTTAACCATTTTGTATTGAAAAGAAAAATTTTGCCTTTATGAGTCAAAAATTTTCCCTTTTGGAATGGAGGTGTAAAGTGAATATAGGCCGCTAGATGGCAGTATTTACCTTTTTTTTTGTTAAGCTCAGACTGGAGTCATGTTTTGACATGTCCTGGACATGTCTGGGGCAAGTCTCAGAAAATTTAAAAAAAAGAGGTCTAAATGTGGGTGGGGTCTGCAAAAGAGTATATAAGACAAAGAATTGAGACAGTAAAGTAGTAGGAGAGATTGCAAGAAGGAGGATACATGTGACCAGACCTGTCATTTTGTTCAAGACCTGTGCAGTTTCTGTTGTGGATTTTTTTTCACCCAGGACATCACCAAGCCACCCCAACAAAAGGGACTGTAAATATTTCTGTTTTTGTTTTATTCAATCTTGGTCTTAGTTGTTAGTTAGTTGTTATTGTCTTTGTCTGTTTAATTAAATGTGTTTGAGTTTTAAATTGTGTCTGTCATCCCTTGCTGTTGCTGTTACGTTGTAAATGTAATAACAAATTGGGGCCATAACACCTCTCTGGTCTTTTGTCCTTGTTTTGGTTTATAAAGGGTAACATTAAAAATAGCTATTTCTTTGCCTAAAAGGTGTTGAGAATTCAATGTTTTTTTTTTTTCCCCCAATGAAAGTATAATTTATCTCATACAATTTCCAATAAGGTGGATCTCTGGAGTTGATTCTCTAGCAGAGCTTTATTGGATGGAGGCACCGTGCTACAGGTCATAAGGTTTGGTAAGGACCGTTAATTAGTCAATCACTGTCTATATCACGAGTATTCAAAGAACACACTCCCTCTAACCGAACCCAGGCCCCGTTTCTTTCCAGTGTGCAGTTAGGGTACCCAAATACTTAATGCACAGGAGAACAAGGGGGTTACACTATTATTCGCAAAAACCAATAATTCAAGTAGTGTTGGAGTTCAAGAACCACGACATGTCACAAACTGATTATGGACCTACCATATTCAAATACTAACACATTCTCTCGCGGAAGGGGCACTTTAAATAAACAAAAAATATAATTGGCTCAGAGAGAACTTCATTTTCATCACTGATCTGCGTTTGATCATGTTGTTGATCTGTAGTAATAATGGTACTTTATACCACATACATTTATCTGC
Source organism: Gymnothorax reevesii (assembly GCA_029721435.1). Classification (NCBI taxonomy): domain Eukaryota; kingdom Metazoa; phylum Chordata; class Actinopteri; order Anguilliformes; family Muraenidae; genus Gymnothorax; species Gymnothorax reevesii. The sequence continues at coordinate 25,350,918 of CM056588.1, forward strand.
CATTAAGGTCAATACAGACTTACAAACATGATCCTCGTGTCTCAAGCTCTGGATTTGCAGTCAGTTGATTGAGACCTGCTGGTGTGTTTGGCCCTGCATCATAAACCGCTGCATCACAGTGATCAGGCAGTGACTGTACATCACAGCACCTTCACTCCTGTCAGCTCTTATCTACTTTACTCTCATTAGCATCACTCCTGTTGTTTCTCTCTTACCGTCATCAGCAGCAGCTGAGCTGTAAACTGAGGAGGCAGAAATTATCCCAATAAACTGATTATTTTACTTCATTTTCCTGGATTAACGATACAATTACATCACAAAATACTCACAACCAGCAGATGTAGTCTGATCTCCTCTATTAGTGAATATTCAATCAGGTAAAACTTCACACACAAAATTGGTCACATTTCACTCAAGTTACTCAAAATGAAGTGTTGTTTTTCACACTCAGGGAATACCTCTATCAAGGCAAATACCTAAAATAAAACACATTTTGTAATTTTAGCAATGTTGATATAAAATCTGATGCAGTTTATCATTGTTCATGAATGTGCTCAAATGAAACTTGTTTCAAATTTGAATTCATAATATAAAATCCCTAATATGGCAGAAAGAAATAAACTCTGTTTACCTGCCAGTGAGTTATTCAGATCAGACCTAGGCCAGGAGGGAAATGAGTGGAAGCAGCCATGACTGACTGTCAGTTTAAGGAGATGTTTTCTACCTCAAGCATTTCCAGTTCTGCAGTCACCACTGCTCTCAAAATGGTCTGTACTGAGTCAGTGTATATATGCACAGTAATGCTGCATTTGTTTGTGTTTTTCAGAGCTACAAGAGCATCAGGGAAAGGTATGTAGACTCTCAGCTCATTTCATCTCTTGTGTTTAAGTCTCTTCAGTTGCTGAGCCTGACTGACTCCTGCTTGTCATTACAGAGCCCAGGGCTCACTGCAGGACCCAGAGCTGCTCTCAGGGGCTCTGATAGATGTGGCCAAACACCTGGGTAACCTGAAGTTCAGAGTCTGGGAGAAGATGCTGGAGACGGTGCAGTACAGTGAGTATCTGGGGCTGATGCTCCAGTCATCTTTATCTTTACAAACATTTAATGAAACCTGCATGAGACTGAAGAAATAAGCTGTAATTATTGAAATGGTGTTAAACACAAACAGTACAGAGACTCTGTTTGCTTTTAGAACAGGACGATCCTGTGGGCAGCACTGCACTGCTCTCAATTCAATATTAGAAAACAGTCAAAAACAGAATTAATGTTTAATTCATAACCAATGTCTTCATGTGGTTTTGTGATTGTGTTAAGAATGCATGAGAATTTCTGTGGTTTAACTGATTTATTTATATCAATGATACATCAAAGTTTTAAATTCAAATCACTACAGCCACAATATGTATATTTATATTAGCATGTATATTTATAATTTCCTGTGTCTGGGACCAAATCTATGGAGTTACATTAGGGTCAAAAGTTTTGTACTTGAAAAAATAAAATTTGAAACAGAAAATTCATGTGTTGATCTTGAATTTTGAAAAATATAACAATGTATGGAAAATAAAAATAAGTGTATGAATCGTTTTTTCAGGATAAATATAATTTTGATTCACTTTGGTGATTCTATTGAATGAATTATTTTCACTTTTCACTTCAAATAAGCTGCTTGCCGATTATGTTCAAAGTCAATACAATGTGTCATGCAATTTATTGTGTCCAATCTGGTCATATTTTGTGGGCGTGAATGAACGTGCGAGTCAAGCAGTACTTTCATAGGTACTTTAAAGCCGCTTGCATACTGAACATGAAATTAATTTTTTGCACGACAGATTATATTGATTTTGATCGTAATCTGTTGTGGAAAAATACGTTTCGTGTCCAGTGTGCAAGCTGCTTAATTCACTGAAAACCTGTGCAGGAGTGGCCCGCTTTGACTACTTTTTCTTGCGGGCACTAGGGCAGTTTTTGCGGGAATCTCACAATTGCGCTGCTTGGCAGAAGCCCTAGCTAAACGTAGCTAGTTCACATGTCTTGCCGGTGTGTTGGATTTATGGGCTCCAGCAGGTTGACCCGACCGGCCGGAAGCCATCTTTGCAAGCCAAACGGACACTACGCTGCGTTCACAGTGCTATGTGGAAATCGGACATATCAGCACTTAAAATGTGGCTGTTGAACTGCAAAATCTGGCATAATCGATCGCTCTTATACCGCAATTGGTGCTCAGGTGCTCAGTACTGTCTAAAACAGATTTTTAAATGGAAGTTTATCACTGGCATCAATTCTTGCCCTGTCAATCACATGAATTTGGAGTATTTAAGTGTTGAGTTAGATTTGTTTTAGTTCCTACGTCCCCTGAAAGTACTGTCACTGGGGAAGGTTCCAAGCCTTTTTGTTCAGCTGTCACTCATGGTTCCACGCCCAGCTCAGTTGATGCCACGCCCCCCACGCCACATCAGGGTCAAAAGTATGAAACTCAAAAAACAGATTTGAAACTGGAAAAAAAAGGTTTGAAACTGAACAAATAAGATCTGAATCTGAAAAGATAAAACATGCAACTGAAAAAAATAAGACCTTAAATGTCAAAATATATATGGAAGTGAAAAGTGAAAATAAATAATTTATTCAAAAGAATTACCAAAGTGAATCAAAATGATATTTAACCTGAAAAAACGTTTCATTCCCTTATTTTCATTTTGAATACATTGTTATATTTTTCAAAATTCAAGATCAACACATGAATTTTCAGTTTAAAATTTTATTTTTTCCAAGTACAAAACTTTTCACCCTAATATAACTGCATACAAATCTAAAATGAGTATTTGAAACATCTCTCTCCCTCCAGCCCTTTAAATATCTCTATTCTTGATATTTCAGCTCCTGTGATGCTGGACCCCAATACTGCACTTGCTGACCTCTCTCTCTCTGATGATCTGACCACTGTGAGAAACACCATTGCATTCCTTGGTCATTTTGAAGCAGAATTAAAGAGAACAATTATAAAAAAAAAGATTTCTACGGTAATCACAGGCAAAACCGAATAAAAGTTTCCCCAAAAAACATAATTCTGCATCACACTGCTTGGAGGATTTTGAAGGTTTTTTTTTTTTTTGAGTTGCTCTCTTTAATTCTCCTTCAAAATAACCAAGTCATAATTGAGATCGGGGCATACAATTGTGAGATCTCCTCTGTTTATCCCACTTTTAAGCTTATCTCTTGCTCTTAAGAGACCTTTAGGAGAAGTAACTCAGAAACAAATGATAACAGAATGATACAAATATAAGAAGCTCAAATTCATCTCAAGAGACGAGATTGAGCTACACATTTTTCCTACAGGAAGATGTTTAATGTTCAAACTGAGAAAATTTTTTTTTTTTTTTGCAAATAATCATTAACTTAGAATTGAAAGGCAGCAACACATTGCAAAAAAGTTGGCACAGGGGCCTTTTTACCACTGTGTTACATCGCCTTTCCTTTTAACGACACTCAGTAAACGTTTGGGAACTGAGGAGACCAATTTTTGAAGCATTTCAGGGGGAACTCTTTCCCATTCTTGCTTGATGTACAGCTTAAGTTGTTCAACAGTCCGGGGTCTCCGTTGTCGTATTTTACGCTTCATAATGCGCCACACATTTTCAATGGGAGACCGGTTTGGACTACAGGGAGGCCAGTCAGTCTAGTACCCGCACTCTTTTACTATGGAGCCATGCTGTTGTAACACGTGCAGAACGTGGCTTGGCATTGTCTCGCTGAAATAAGCAGGGGCGTCCATGAAAAAGACATTGCTTGGATGGCAACATATGTTGCTCCAATACCTGTATGTACCTTTCAGTATTAATGGTGCCTTCACATATGTGTAAGTAGCCCATGCCTTGGGCACTAATACACCCCCATACCATCACAGATGCTGGCTTTTGAACTTTGCGCCTATAACAGTCCGGATGGTTCTTTTCCTCTTTGTTCCGGAGGACACGACGTCCACAGTTTCCAAAAACAATTTGAAATGTGGACTCGTCAGACCACAGAACACTTTTCCACTTTGCATCAGTCCATCTTACATGAGCTTGGGCCCAGCGAAGCCGGCGGCGTTTCTGGGTGCTGTTGATAAATGGCTTTCGCTTTGCGTTGTAGAGTTTTAACTTGCACTTGCAGATGTAGCGACGAACTGTAGTTACTGACAGTGGTTTTCTTAAGTGTTCCTGTGCCCATGTGGTGATGTCCTTTACACACTGATGTCGGTTTTTGATGCACCGCATGAGGGATCGAAGGTCACGGGCATTCAATGTTGGTTTTCGGCCTTGTCGCTTACGTGCAGTGATTTCTCCAGATTCTCTGAACCTTTTGACGATATTACGGACTGTAGATGATGAAATCCCTAAATATATTGCAATAGGTCGTTGAGGAATGTTGTTTTTAAACTGTTTGACAATCAGCTCACGCATTTGTTCACTAAATGGTGACCCTCGCCCCATCCTTTTTGTGAATGACTGAGCATTTCAGGGAAGCTGCTTTTATACCCAATCATGGCACCCACCTGTTGCCAATTAGCCCGTTCACCTGTGGGATGTTCCAAATAAGTGTTTGATGAGCATTCCCCAACTCTCTCAGTCTTTTTTGCCACTTGTGCCAGCTTTTTTGAAACATGTTGCAGGCATCAAATTCCAAATGAGCTAATATTTGCAAAAAATTACAAAGTTTACCTGTTTGAACATTAAGTAACTTGTCTTTGCAGTGTATTCAATTGAATATAGGTTGAAAAGGATTTGCAAATCATTGTATTCTGTTTTTATTTTTGATTTACACAACGTGCCAACTTCACTGGTTTTGGGTTTTGTTGTACTTCCATCAGGTTTTGGAACTAGCACACAGGGTGAACTCCAATCTGAGTTGGAGGGTCTGATAATATAATGTTCTAAAATGTTCTCAACCTCTTTCTCAGCAATCTTTCTCTTTTCAGGATTGATCCGGTACGGATGCTGTTTTATTGGTTTGGCATCACCAACATCTACATCATGAGAAGCTATAGAAATTCTCTTTGGAACATCAGGAAATAGATCTTTATATTTCTTGATCAACCTCTCAAACTGATCTTTCCGTGAGGGTTCTTAGTGCTGGAGTTTTACATCAAGATTTTGTAGCACTTCAGAATTTACATGAAAGAACTTCTCGGCTATAGGAGGATCTGAAGTGACATCATGATAGGAGTGCTAGAATTGCAGCTAAGGTTTCAGCATGTTAATGTGAGACAACTGTTTTGGCTTTCTCTTTTCTGGAGTCTTTACAATGTAATTCAGATCATTGAGTTTTATTATAATTTCATAAGGACCATGAAATCTAGCCTGTAATGGATTGAACTGCAAGGGAAACAACACAAGAACCTTGTCTCCTGGTTTAAACTCACGGCTTCTAGCATTATGATCATACCAAGTTTTCATTTTTCCCTGACTTGATTTCAATTTCTCTTTGGCTAGGTCACAAGCTGCGCGCAGTCTTTCCTTGAACTTGCTAACATAGTCTAACAGACTGATATGCGGTTCTTTCTCTTGCCATTGTTCTCTCAACAATAGCAAAGGTCCTCTCACTTCATGGCCAAACACTAGCTCAAACGGACTGAATCCAGTAGACTCCTACACTGCCTTTCTAGCTGCAAACAACAGCAAATGAACACCTTCATCCCAGTCTTTCTCATAGTCATAACAATAAGTCCTCATCATTGTCTTGAGAGTGGAATGAAACTGCTCTAAGACACCCTGACTCTCTGGATGATAGGCACTAGAAAGAATCTGCTTCGCACCTAGTTCATACACTACCTGCTGAAAAAATCCAGAAGTGAAATTGCTACCTTGGTCTGACTGAATTTCCCTGGGAAGGCCAAACAACATGATGAACTTTATCAAAGCCTTCAAGATTGCAGTTGCCTTGATATTACGTAGAGGTATGGCTTCAGGGAATCTAGTAGCTGCACACAGCTGCACACATGATTGTCAACAAGTACTAAAGTAATGGACTAACACAATCAACAATGACCTCAGAGCAGGGCTCCCCAAATTATGGGATAGGCCGCAATGGAGCTACAGGTGGGTCTAACAAAATAAGTGACAAAATAATGGGCTGCATTCAGGACAGAAAAATAATGACATTTTTATTAGGTTTATGCACCTGCACTGGGTGACAGTATTTCAGACTAGTAAGTGGTTTTGTCCGTTTACATTTTCCAATCGCACAGCTGGCTATTTTATTTTTACTGCGAATTGAGCGACCGTGCTGCAGAAACAGGTGTATGTACTTGTCGCCGAAATTATCTTCATTCGCTGAATAGTTCTGAAATGCCATCGCCGAGTGACGGTGTATAGACCTAATTATAATCAAATAATTTTTCGGTACTGAATGCAGCCTATTATTTTGTCACTTTTAGATCGCATGGGGGAGAGAAGCCGTGTCTTCAACTGCCACTTGATTATTCTTAAATTGGAAATCGTGTGAATGAAGGAAAACCATCTAGAATCAGCCAGGACTAATTATTTTCAATAAAAGGAGGGATATTAGCACAAGAATTGTCCGGTCTAACGACTCGCCTGTTTGTTGGCCAGCAGTGTTGACTGTTCACAACTGTAACGTCTAGCCTCAGCAACTTGGCTGCTTTCATAATGTGAACGTGCAAAATCTCTCCGCCGTTGCATGCGGAGCCAGCTGTGGGAGGGTCTTAGGGGTGCAGTGGAGAGGGAGGGGGAGGGATCTGAAAGTTGCTTTTTTTTCAAATTTTTGTGCGATGATCCTTCTCTCCTCAAAGTTACCAATTGCAGCTTTAACGCCAGCCAAAACAACACATGGACCCTTCGTCCCCGGCAATTTCCGTCTTTGATCTGATGGATCTTCCATCAGGATAATGATCCTAAACACACGGCCAAATCCATCAAGAAATGGCTTGTGGACAGCAAAGTGAACGTTTTGGAGTGGCCAAGCCAGAGCTCCGACCTCAATCCTATCAGAAATCTGTGGAGGGAACTGAAGACCAAGGTCATTCAATTCAATTCAATTCAATTTATTTTGTATAGCGCTTTTCACAGAGACTGTCACAAAGACGCTTTACAGTAAGAGTTTAAAGAAATAAAAAGGCAGTGCCCAGCCTATTCCCCACTACAGCAAATGAGGCAAAAAACTCCCAGTAGGGAGAAAAATCCTCCAACAGTGGTGAGAAAAAACTCCCCAGTGGGAAGAAATCTCAGGAGGAACCCGGCCATAGTGGGGGAGCCCATCCTCCGCGGGCTAGCTAATTAAGAACAAAAAGTAAAATGGAGTGAAATGACAGAAGAGTTCCATTTAAGTCCATCTAAAGTGGCAACGGTAGCTTCAGAAAGTGGCAAGTCGAGGATGGTGCAGGACTGGACCAGGGCCAAACCGGATCGGATCAGGACAGCAGGACAGCAGCAGCCAGCGCTCATGGTGAGGGACAGGGCTCATACGGTCCAGGACTCAGGGAAGTGGAAGGAAGATCCTCGGAAAGAGACACAGAAGAAAGGGGTGTGAGGCACTGGATAACTACTGCATGATAATAAAAGTACCGTCCTCTGGCATGTGCCAAGTGAGCCTGGTCAGGAAACAGTCAACACCCCTCCATCCACTTCCTGCAGCACAGAGGCCCAACACTTATTCCAGGCTGTTAGATCACTTTTCATTTTCTAAACAATAGTACCACATGGACCTCCCCGGTGACTAAGGCTATAGCAAGCCCCACTGGTGCCGTGTAAGTGCAATCTCAGTGCCACCGGTTCCACATGGATTTAAGCAATTTTAACGACCAAAAGCTAGTAACCTTCATCCATTTAATGCAGCGCAGAGGCCCTGAATTCCATCCGACCAAGGCTGCGTAATTTTTCAATCAAATACCACCAACACCATGTGGACCTACCCGGTGACTAAGGCCGTAGCAAGCCCACCGGTGCCGTGTAAGTGCTATCTCAGTGCCACCGGTTCCACGTGGATTTGCGTAACACTACACCAGTACCATATGGACCTCCCCGGTGACTAAGGCTGTAACAAGCCCCACTGGCACCGTTAATGCATGCTCAGTGCCACCGGTTCCACATGGATTTACTTAACTCAGGCTTCCAATAGCTTATGAACCCATCAACTAGGTTTTAGTCAGTCCCATCCGAGCCAAGTAATGTTTTATACATAATGATCTAATCATGATCTAATCATAGGCTTGACTAAAAAGGTAAGTTTTTAGCCTACTCTTGAACACAGAGACTGTGTCTGAGGCCCGAATGTCCGTTGGGAGATTGTTCCACAAGATTGGGGCTTTGTAGGAGAATGCTCTCCCTCCAGATGTAACTCTAGATATAGTTGGAATTTTCAAATATCCAGCACCTTGTGAACGAAGTAATCTTGGAGGGGAGTAAGGAATGAGAAGTGCACTAAGATATTCTGGGGCCAAATCATTTAAGGCTTTGTAGGTAAGCAGTAGAATTTTATATTCAATTCTAAATTTGACAGGCAGCCAGTGAAGATTTTTGAGTACTGGGCTAATGTGGTCATATTTCTTCGTCCTGGTCAGAACCCTAGCAGCAGCATTCTGCACTAATTGAAGGCGATTCAGGATAGAACTGGTGCAGCCTGACAGTAAAACGTTACAGTAATCCAGCCGAGAGGACACAAATGCATGAACCATTTCATGGTGAACCATGGTGAACCATTTTCAGGTCATGACAAGGAGACTCTCAAAACTGAAGGATCTGGAGAAATTCGCCTAAGTGGAGTGTGCCAAAATCCTCCTGCAGACTTGTAGAAACCTTGTGATCAACCACAGGATGGCCCTCATTTGTCAAACTTGCGTACATCAAAAAAATGGGTGTACGCAAAATCTCCTGCAAGAATCGGCATTTATAAATCTGAATGTGAGCGAACGGTCCGCAAAAATTTCACGCTAGCTCTGACCCGGTGAACGCAAATCTTGGGCAATCTAATTTTGGTCATTTAAGTGCGTCCAAGCACAAAAATTAAGTGCGTATAGTCACTTTGATTTATTAACAAATTAAATCAAACCTGTGCTGCACTCCAGTTTTCCACCCCAACGGTGTTTACTACTGCAGCAGCAATAGTTTTCCAAACCGCAGCCTACTGGGCTCCCTTTATGCCACCCTAAAGACTTTCAAATAAAATAATTTTGTTTTTCTCCATCTATCGTCGGTCTGCTGATAAAACCTCGTATCTTCAAAATGATAAACTTTACAGGAGAAAAAAAGTTTAATTTTGCATGTAAGAATGCAGTTGAGCTGTGTTCGGGTAGGATGACAATTTTTCCTCCAAGAATGTATCCAATCAATGAAATTTTGTATTTTGCAATGTTTTTGCTATTATTGTGGCCATACAAGTTTTTGTTTCTCATCAAATCATAGATACAAGGTTTATCAGCTGGCTGACGATATTTCCTCCTCAGTTAAGTTCTTTCTTCTTTGCCGTCTTTCGGGAGTCCATGTCGTAAAGTGGGCAGGACTATACCTCCCGGAGCATGAATTTATAGGGGCGTGTTATGTAAATTACGTTGGTTTCTGCAGCCAGATTTATCAACGCCACGGCAGTTCTACACCGAAATCTGCGACGTACACACTTTTAGTAAATCACACGTGACACCTGGCGAGCGATGATATTTACACCGAAATGTACACCAGATCCCACGCAAGTTTGATAAATGAGGGCCACTGTGTCATTTGTGCAAGAATACATTTTATTTGTCAAAAAATATCTAAAAAAAAAAACAAAAATTGATAGGGATGTGAATAATTTTGGGCATGACTATAAAAACACTGCAGGCCAAAAGTTTGGGGCCACCCTCAGATTTTTAATGGTGCACTAAATGCGATGTGACCCCTTGGTTTTGGGGAAGGCGTTTATACAGCATGCCTTCTTTATACGTAACATGATTTTATGTCACTAGGACGTGAACAAGGTTAACAAAAAGGCACTGGAACTGGATTATAAAACACTGTGGTCAGTGATCAATCAGTCAAGACAGCTTTAAAATGTGGTCTGAGGTCTGGAATTCACCCAAAACCTATTGGCTTCCTTTATTTTCTGCACTGCAGTCATTTCATGAGCAAAAAATAAGGAAAGAACAGTTGAAGTGTGATTTTTTTTTTTTTTAAGTCTGAGGGTGCCCCCAAACTTTTGGCCTGTAGTGTACATATACAAGCCCCAATTTCAATGAAGTTGGGACATTGAATGAAACGTGAATAACACTGTAAAACAAAAAGTTCTAAACCCCTTTTTGTAATACTTTTTAAGCCAGGCATTTAGCTTTCACACACTCGAGTTGAGATTATAAACATTTCACTTGTTCCACAGTTTTACAGTGAAGAACAGAATACAATGATTTGCAGATCCTTTTTGACCTATATTCAATTGAGTACAGTACAAAGAGAAGATATTTACCGTAATTATCAAATTGATAAACTTAATTTTTTGGGGGGAAATATTCACCAGTTTTGAATTTGATGCCTGCAACACATTCCAAAAAAGCTGGGACAAGGGCAACAAAAGACTGGGAAAGTTGAGGAGTGCTCAAAAAACACCAGTTTGGAAACCTCCACAGGTGAACAGGTGAGTGCCATGATTAGGTGTAAAAGGAGCATCTGCGAAAGGCTCAGTCGTTCACAAACAAGGACGGGGCGAGATTCACCGCTTTGTGAACAACTATGTGAGCAAGTAGTCCAACAGTTAAAGAACAACTTTTCACAATGTGCAATTGCGAGGAATTTAGGGATTTAATCATCTACAGTCCATAATATCATCAAAAGACTCAGAGAATCCAGAGAAATCTCCACACATAAGCGACAAGGCTGAAAACCAACATTGAATGCCTGTGACCGTCGGTCCCTCAGGCACTGTATTGAAAACTGTTGGGAAACAGGATTTTTTGGGAGTTGGCAATATGAGGTGAGCCGGACGGTTTGATCAATGGGTAATGAATGTGTATTGGGATATAAAGAGAAGCCGTCAGGTCCGGCAGGACATATCGCCTATTTGCGACTTCTAGCTGAGATCTCCATTTGTCTTCAGTTCTGACAGGACAATAGGCACAAACACCTTTTAGTTGGAGGTTCCCTATGCCCACATATGGAGCTCCCTACCAGGGGTTGGGAATCTATTGAACCAATTAAGTTGGGTGGTTCAGGAGAGGCCCAATTGTAGAGTATTGCTTTTTATCAATTTGTAAACCCTGGAACCAATCAGCAACAACTTCTGATAACATTAAAGAAATCATATGCAAATATCTGTACTTTTAACATGTATAAAGTTTCTGACAAGGAATTTTGAACTTTGCATCACGCTGTTGTTCTCACGGCCGGCTGTGTAATAAACTTTTTCCTGCTTTTGCCACAAACATCGGAGTCTGCTGCTTCATCGAGACAACGTTCTTGGTTTTTTATTAATTTACCTCCAAAACCAATATCATTCTGTAAAGGATATTACCATGAGGGCTCAGGAACACTTCAGAAAACCATTGTCAGTTAGCATAGTTCGTCGCTACGTCTACAAGTACAAGTACAAGTACAAAGCAAAAGCCATATATCAACAACACCCAGAAACGCTCTGATGGACTGATGCAAAGTGGAAAAGTGTTTTGTGGTCTGATGAGTCCACATTTCAAATTGTTTTCGGAAATCATGGACGTCATGTCCTCCGGGCTAAAGAGGGAGAGGGCCATCCAGATTGTTATCAGGGCTAAGTTCAAAAGCCAGCATCTGTGATGGTATGGGTATGTGTTAGTGCCCATAGCATGGACAACTTTAACATCTGTGATAAGGTGCATAAAGCTTTTGGAGTAACATATGCTGCCATCCAAGCAACATCTTTTTCAGGGACGTTCCTGCTTCTTTCAGCAAGACAATGCCAAGCCACATTCTGCAGGTGTTACAATAACGTGGCTTTGCAGTAAAAGAGCACAGGTAATAGACTGGCCTGCCTGCAGTACAGACCTGTCTCCCATTGAAAATGTGTGGTGCATTGTGAAGCACAAAATACGACAACGGAGACCCCGGACTGTTGAGCATCTGCAGTCGTCCATTAAGCAAGAATGGGAAATAATTCCATCGACAAAGCTTCTACAATTAGTGTCCTCAGTTCCCAAACGTTTATTGAATGTTGTTAAAAGGAAAGGTGATGTAACACTGTGGCAAACATGCCCGTCCCAGCTTTTTTGGAATGTGTTGCAGGCGTCAAATTCAAAATGAGTGAATACTTCCAAAAAAGCAATGTTTATTAGTTTTAACATGAAATGTCTTGTCTTTGTAATGTACTCAATTGAATTTGGGACAAAAAAGATTTGCAAATCATTGCATTCAGTTTTTATTCACATTTTACACAACATCCCAACTTCATTGGAATTGGCTTTGTATATATGAGACAGAATGGTGCTGCAAATCATCACAGCTCTGGTAAGGCAGACACATGGCAAAATACGAGAGGCGAGTAGCCAAACCCAATCGGTAATGCCAAAAACGAGTAAAAGAAGTGCACCCCTCAGGACAAAGAGATCCAGAATCTCGTCGGAATCATGATGTTAGTGCTTCAAGGGTTAAAATAGCTAAATGTTTTATCACAAGTGTCTGCCACTGACATGGCAATATCCCCCGTCGCCTCGATTTCATTTGTCCGTACGGACGGACGGAGCCCAATGCTATATCTCCCGCTTCGTGCTAATCGCCGCGCGGGGGATAATAATTGAGTACTTAAGTAATGGTACCCAGGACCTGTTCTTGCGCATCTACCTTCTTTTAGATTTTCACTTAGGCACTAACAAGGCTCATCTCTTTCAATAGCTTTAATTCGTCACAGACTATGAACTGCAAGCCAGTTCGGCAGGTCAGTTCTTGTTTTGAAGCACAAAGGGCGTGTTCTGTCAGAGATTCAGTTAAAGTGAAAGTATCAGACTGAGAAACTGAGTCCGTGAAATGGCTGCTAAAGCTTTGATTCCCGAGGACGAGATCAGCTGTTCTGTGTGTTTTGATATTTTTAAAGAGCCTGTAGTTCTGAAATGTAGTCACAGCTTCTGCAGAGAGTGTCTGAAGCAGTACTGGGAAGAGAAGAGCTCTCGAGAGTGTCCCATCTGCAGGAGAAAGGTCTCTTTCGAGGAGCCTCCTGTAAACCTGGCTTTAAAAAACATTGTGGAGTTTTACTTAAAACAGCAGACTGAGAGAAGAACTGCAGAAAAGAGTGAGGCTCTCTGCAGTCTTCATGGGGAGAAACTTGTGTTATTCTGTGAACAGGATAAAGATCTTCTCTGTCTCATCTGTCAGACTTCAAAAAAACACAGAAACCACCCGGTGTGTCCAGTAGAAGAGGCCGCACAGGATCTGAAGGTATTCTGTTAAACAACAGATTCTCCTGCCAGGGTCAAATCTGTATTAAAGGACTGTGTCACAAATTTAGGTCTGACAAAATTTGCTTTGGTATGAGGTGTAAATACATTCAGGGAGTAAGGCAGTGTAACATGTAGTAATGATATCAAAGAACCAGGAAGTAAAGAAATGCACGATGAGTGAACAATCATGCAGTCAATGGAGAGAGGAGCTGTACTGTTGATGGTCTTTTTGAATGGATGTATTTGAATAAAAGACAACATTTGTTTTTCTACTAAATTGTTTCTGGTATTTGAATACTACAATGGAAAAATGATCAGTCACATTATCACGTTGTGGAGAAATGATTAACTAAAAATTCAAAACGATCTTAGAAACATAGAACTGAAAACTATGCAAGAAAATATAAAAAATATGAAATATAATAATTATATACAATATTATTATATATTATCAGAAACATGATAATTAAATATATTTTAAAAAACTCAAAATTGAACTGTGATCGTTTTTCCTTTGAGATCTTCATTTGCAAGTAACTTTTGTAAAACAAATATAAAATGCAATATGTTTCAATTGAATATTATAAGGCAGACACTGTTAAAAGTAAAAATTGCAAGAGAAAAATAATATGTAAATGTTATAATTGCCATAGCAATTGGCTGTAAATTATACTAGACAAGCGAGTAAAATAGGTGTTTAACAGTCCAATGTCTTGAAAATCTTGACTGTTTTCATTCTGAAGTAATTAATTATGGCATGCAGTGTTATGATGTGGGATGAGTGCCCTACTGTCCGTAAGTATGTGGACAGTGATGATTAAACACCACCACTTTCCATTAAAAGGGGTCCTAATATATTAATTGATATAATATTAATATATTAAACAAAACACCGAAAACAACAATTTTTTTTTACTAAAATTCAAAGGTGTTTACATATATACATTAATATATATACATTTTTTGACACTTGCATAGCCTGAATGTAAGTGTTAAGGCTTATTCCATGATTATTGATGCCAAAAAAATCTTTAAACTGGTTTGAAGCGTCATTATTCTGCGGAATTATCTCTTATGGTCAGTTTTTCCAGTATATAAGGTGACATGAACTTTATGCAGCGTCAAAATGTTAAACGTGAAGGCACGACGGAAAGAGCTGTTTGAGATTGTTTATAGTCGCATTCTGGCCTTACATGATGCTGAAGACGTTACATGCTGCCATGGCACTGTAAGAAACACCATCAAGCATTTCAAAGAGGCTGGTTCACTGAAAACTAATGGCAATAGAGGTGCAAAATGGAAGTTCAGTGCCTCTTATGTTCGTTATCTGCGTATGAAATGTAAAAAAAATTAAAAACAGCACGATTGACAGCACGACAACTCTGGGATAATATAAATAGCGCCAGAAGTGAACATATGAAAGTATCAAAATCTTCTATTTCCAGTTCTCCTGTGTGAAAATGGTCTGATTGGTTGTGTTGCTGCCAAGGGCTGGCACCATCAATGAAGGTTTGAGTTTGCCAAAAAATTCAATGATTGGACATCAATGGACGGGGAACAAGTCCTTTAGACCGATGCATCAAAATATTCTCATCCCAACACAGAATTTATGTGCACCGTAAAGTTGGAGAACATTTGAAAAAATGACTGTTGAACCCCTTCAGTAAAATATGGAGGTGGTAATATTGTGGTATGGGGTTCAGTCAGCTCGAAAGGAGCCGGCATTCTCGTAAAAACTGACGAAATCATGGATTTTAAGAAAGTATCGCAGCATCTTTGTGCGGCACACTTGGCCATCAGGAGAGACACTGATTGGTCGCGGATTTTATTTTCAATAAGATAATGACCCTAAACACACTTCTAATTTGTGCAAGAATCATCTCAGTTGGAAAAAACATCTGGTGACTTTAAAAATATGACTTGGCCTGCTCATAGTCCAGACTTTAATCTGATTGAGCAAATCTGCCGTAACATCAAAAAATCTCTTGTGGAATGAATTTCAAATTTTATGGAATGATTTGGTGAGTGAGGAAATAAAAAATATGCGATGTGATGTGAATATAGGCCACTAGATGGCAGTATTTACCTTTTCTTTTTTGTTAAGCCCAGATTGGAGCTATGTTTGGACATGTTCTGGGCATGTCTGGGGCAAGTCCCAGAAAATAAAAAAAAAAGAAGTCTAAATGTGGGTGGGGTCTGCAAAAGAGTATATAAGGAGTAGAATTGAGACAGTAAAGTAGTAGGAGAAATTGCAAGGAGAAGGATACATGTGACCAGACCTGTCATTCTGTTTAAGACCTGTGAAGCTTATAGTGGATTTTTGCCTGTGTTAGAGCTTTTTCCTCACCCAGGACATCACCAAGGGACCCAACCAAAAAGGGACTGTAAATATTTCTGTTTTTGTTGTAAATCAATCTTGGTCTGTAGATTAGTTTAGTCGTTATTGTCTGTGTTAATTAAATGTGTTTAAGTTTTAAAAATGTGTCTGTCATCCCTTGCTGTTGCTGTTGTAAATGTAATAACAAAAGGGGGCCATAACAGCGAACACTATGCCTGAAAGATTAAATGCTGTAATCAAGGCAAAGGCAAATTGGGGGCTTGTCCGGGATAGAACATTGTGTGAGTCATTTATTGAAAATCTAACATTTCAAATTGTAAAATTGTTTTTGTGAATTTTCCTAGATATATATTGACAACGGCAATGGATGATTTCTTGGCATCACCAACCGTAGGGGTTTTGAAGTCTTTTAAAAAGACAGAACTGTTGGAAATATGCAGACATTTGGAGCTGACAGAGGTAAAACCAGCCATGGGAAAAGCAAGACTGGCTAGAGAGATAGTTGAATATTATATTGATGAAAATGTGTTTGCACCAGGAGATCTGGAACAGTTTCCAGTGGAAAATCCAATTATAGAAATGGAACTTAAATAAAAAATGCTAGAGATTGAAAGGGAGGAAAAAGAAAAACAGAGAATTTGAGAGGGAAGAAAGAGAGAAAGAAAGGGAAGAAAAAGAAAAACAAAAACAGTTTGAGTTAGAAAAATTAGCATGAGAAGAAAAAAGAGAATTTGAGAGAGAGAAAGAGGAAAGAGCAGAAAGAGAGAGACAGAGACAAAGAGATTTTGAATTAGAGAAATTCAATAGAGAAGAAAGACTCAAAATGGAGCAACTAAAAATTAAAATTGAAACTAAAAATAAATTTTGTGCCAGTTAGGAGGTAAAACTGGTGCCTCCATTTTCAGAAAAGAACGTAGACAACTATTTCCAGTGTTTTGAAAAGGTAGCAAAGAGTTGCCAGTGGCCAAAGGAACACTGGCCTCTGATGTTGCAAACTGTCCTCAAGGGTAAAGCTCAACAAGCCTATTCGGCTTAGTCTGCAGATGATTCCTCTGATTATGAGGTTGTCAAAAAGGTTATTTTGAGAGCTTATGAGTTGGTTCCAGAGGCTTACCGACAGAAATTCAGAGGTCTGAAGAAATCTAAAAATCAGACTTATGTGGAATTTGCTAATGAGAATGTTTGCTTTGAGTGCTGGTGTACTTTGATGGAGGTCAAGGATGATTTCAACTCACTAAAAGAGATGGTGTTAGTTGAAGAATTCAAGAACTGTGTTAAGGATGATATTAAGACCTACCTTAATGAGAAGCAAGCACTGAATTTGCAGTCAGCTGCCAAATTTGCAGATGAATGTTCTCAGACATAAGTCCAGTCTAGCAGTAACAATAGATGGTTCCAATTTCAGAAAAAAGGAAACGGTGATACCTAAGATTCCTCACCCAAAGACAAATCTGGTGATGGTGCTCAGAAATCCAGTAACAGGTCTGATCAAAGTGTGAAAGGTGACAGTGACAAAAGTGGTCTAATTTGCAGTTATTGCAAGAAATCTGGTCATGTTACGACTAACTGTTGGTTCCTTAAAGCTAAGAAAGAAAAAGAAAAGGATACCAAACCAAATGCCTTTGTGAAAACAAGGTTAGAAACCCCTGTAGTAGATAACCAATCTGCTAAATTGCCTGCTTCTTGTGGGGCTAAAAAGCCTGATACTGCTGACTTTGTGAGGGAGAAATTTCTTCCATTTGTGTCAGAGGGATTTGTGGCTCTGAATGAGCATACTACTCCTGTCCCCATATATATCCTGAGGGATACCGGAGCTTCTCAGTCACTTTTGTTGATGGACTCCTTGGAGTTATGTGATGAGACCGCTTCAGGGGATTTCATACTTGTACAAGGTATTGAAGGGAGGACTGTATCTGTACCCCTGCGCTCAATATTCTTGAAGTCAGATTTAGTTACAGGACAGGTAAAGGTGGGACTTATGTCAAATCTACCTATAAAGGGTGTTTCTTTGTTGCTAGGCAATAACCTGGCTGGGGGCAATGTAGTTCCCCCTGTTCATCTTACTTCACAGCCGAGCACTGAAGATGGCGATGAAGACCCATCTCTGTATCCATCTTGCGCAGTGACTCGTGCTATGGCGAAGAAGCCTAAAGAAGATGTTGTGGTGCCGCCCAGCACATTGAATAGTCAGGACTCAGGTGGTTTGCCTCATGACTCTGATTGGCCTACTATGGTTTCTCAGTTTGAGGACTTATCAGATACTTTTATCAGTTCTCTATTCAGCCAGCCGGATGGGTCTGGTGATTCTGATGTGTCTGGAGACTTGTCTCTGTCCAGAAAGCGGTTGATTGAGGAGCAAACTAATGATCCTGAAATTTGTGCACGAAGGAGGAGAGCCCTTCCTGATAAAGAAATAGACGCAGTTCCAGTTGGGTATTATCTCAAGGATGGTGTGTTGATGCGGAAGTGGCGCCCTCCTGATATCCCTGCTAATGCAGATTGGGCAGTGGTCAGGCAAATTGTTGTTCCGAAGGTCTACAGGAATGAGATCTTAACAATGGCTCATAGTTTACCTGTAGCAGGTCATCTTGGTGTTAATAAGACTGTTGATAAGATCATGAAACACTTCTTCTGGCCTGGGCTTCGGAAAGATGTTTCCGACTTTTGCAAAACCTGTCACACACGTCAGGTAGTTGGAAAACACCAGTTAGACCCACCTGTAGCTCCATTGCAGCCTATCCCAGCATTTGGGGAGCCCTTCTCTAAGATCATTGTTGATTGTGTTGGTCCATTACCCAAGACTAGATCTGGAAATCAGTACTTGTTGACAATCATGTGTTCATCTACCAGATTCCCTGAAGCCATACCTTTACGTAACATCAAGGCAACTGCAATATCGAAGGCTTTGATAAAGTTCTTCACGTTGTTTAGCCTTCCCAGGGAAATTCAGTCAGATCAAGGTAGCAGTTTCACTTCCGGATTGTTTCAGCAGGTTGTGTATGAACTAGGTGCGAAGCAGATTCTTTCCAGTGCCTATCATACAGAGAGTCAGGGTGCCTAGGAGCGGTTTAATTCCACTCTCAAGACGATGAGGACTTATTGTTATGACCAAGAGAAAAACTGGGATGAAGGTGTTCATTTGCTGTTGTTTGCAGCTAGAGAAGCAGTGCAGGAGTCTACTGGATTCAGTCTGTTTGAGCTAGTGTTTGGCCATGAAGTGAGAAGACCTTTGCTATTGTTGAGTGAACAATGGCAAGAGAAAGAACCGCTGTTACGTCCACAGCTCTTAAAGGGGTTAAAAGGAGGTAACATAAAACCAGATGTTAAGGTTTTACAGAGGTTTTTAATAAAATAAAAAGGATTTATACATACATATGCATGACCGTTCCAAAATCGTCGACACTGAATAAAGCCACACCAAACTATTCGCAAAGTACAGTTTAGATCTGAATATACGGGAATAATACAATCGGGAACAGTTTATAAGTTTTATAGGGCCGAGTCAGACACGAACAACAAATCCAAAAACAGGAATTTCTAAGTTTTAGCAAGCCGAGTCAGACAAGAACAACATATTCAAAAACAGGAATTTCTAAGTTTTAGCAAGCCGAGCCAGACGAAGTTTGGGCGACAGTCCACTTCAGGAAACAGCCGCCCCCGAATGACGCTCTCTCCAGCCTTTTAAAGGAGTTGCCATTTTCTTGTCGGTTGCTGATTGGAAGACAACCGAACACTCCCATAAGCAGTCGCCCCAATCCTCCACCTCCACCTGGCAATCTAAGGGGAGACGGTCACAGGCACGCACGCACGCATGCACCCACGCAGACACACTCAAACACTCACTCGGCATCAGCCGTAACACCCCTCCCCTTAAAACAACAACCCCTGGTTGTTGAAACAGTTTTCAATTATAAACACACAAAAAAAAACAAACTTCTCAAAGCCTGGACAAGGCATCAGCCAAGATGTTCTCTTTACCTTTCTTTCTGCACTATTAACGCCCATCTCATCAGCCTCTGGTTATGGTTGTACATGCGCGCAAGAAATCTGAGTGGGTCATGATCTGTGAAGACAACAACTGGCAGAGGGCTGGACCCAACATACACTTCAAAATGTTGGAGTGCCAACAGCAAAGCAAGAGCCTCCTTTTCAATAGTGGAGTAATTTTCCTGATGTTTGTTAAATTTTCGTGAGAAGTAGCACACCGGGTGATCGACCCCATTGACATCCTCCTGTAGCAAGACAGCTCCAGCTCCTACTGCGCTTGCGTCCACCTCTAACTTAAACGGTCGAGCAAGATCGGAAGCTGCGAGCACAGGAGCATGGCCAAGGAGAGCCTTAATACTATTAAAAGCATGTTGGCACGCTTGGGTCCAAACAAAGTCCACCTTGGGACTGAGAAGATTAGTCAGCGGCTGAACAACAGAAGAGAAATTTCTACAGAAGTTTCTGTAGGATCCTGCCATACCTAAAAAACTTCTGAGGGATTTACGACTGGAGGGGACAGGAAACTCCTCAATCACAGCTACTTTGGCCTCTAGGGGACGTACTTGGCCCTGGCCCACCTGTCGGCCTAAATAGGTCACGGTGGCCTTCCCAAACTCACATTTGGCCAAATTTAAAGTGAGTGAAGCGTCTGCGAGTCGGCTGAACACTTTTTCTAATACTTGTATGTGTCTCTCCCATGTAGTAGTGTACACAATGAGGTCATCCAAATAAGCGTTGCAATTTTCAACACCCTTTAAAACAATGTTCACTAGTCTCTGAAACGTTGCCGGTGCATTACACATGCCAAATACCATGACAGTGTATTGCAAGAATTGATCAGGGGTAACAAAGGCAGAAATCTCAGAGGCACGCTCAGTCAGTGGCACCTGCCAGTAACCTTTGAGCAGATCTAGTTTTGTTACGAATTTTGCACTGCCTAAATTATCTACGCAGTCCTCCATTCGAGGGAGAGGATAGGAGTCAGGGACTGTGACGGCGTTAACCTTTCTAAAATCTGTTATGAATCTAGGAGATCCATCAGATTTCGCCTCTAGCAGGCAGGGGGAACTCCACGAACTAGAGCTGGGCATGGCGAAACCGTTTTCCAGGAGATATTGCGTCTCTTTTTTCATAATTTCCCTCTTAACTGGATTCACGCGGTAGGGATGCTGTTTAATGGGCCGAGAGTTTTGTACATTTATATCATGCATAAGTACATTAGTTCTAGTGGGCACATCATTAAACAAGCAGGGAAATCCCTTTACCAACCTGATGACGTCATGCTGTTGGTCAGGTGACAGGTGACTCAGCACTGAGGGAAGCCGTTGCAGCATTTCTGAGTTCGGCAGACGAGCGCTCGGAAGAGCAGAGTGGCGCATAACCAAATCCTCAACACACTGAAAGTCTGCCACAATCGGCGCACATGCTCCTAATACTAGGCCAGGCTTAGTTTCAACCACATTCGGGGATGCTTCCCTGGAGTAATATTTCTTAATCATATTAATGTGACACACGCGCGTCTTGCGCTTCCTCTCAGGGGTGCGGATTATATAATCAGTGTCACTGAGACATTCACAAATTTCATATGGGCCAGAGAATCTGGCTGAAAGAGAGGATCCGGATATGGGCAACAGAACCAAAACCTTGTCCCCCACTTGGAAACGTCGTAGGACAGCGGAACGATCATAACTACGCTTCATAACTTTTTGAGAAGAGGACAAACACTCCCTTGCTAATTTTTTTGCACGATGTAGCTTTTCACGGAATTGACCAACATAATTTAACACACTTCCCTCCATGGAGGATTTATGCGCGAGTAACCTCTCCTGGTGAGATTTTAACGGACCGCGGGGAGTGTGGCCAAATACAAGCTCCGCAGGACTGAATCCTAAGGATTCTTGCACAGCCTCACGGGCAGCGAACAACACAAACGGGACAACTTCATCCCAATTTTTTTCTGTTTCAAAACAATATTTACGCAACATAGATTTAAGAGTTTGGTGCCACCGCTCTGAAGCGCCTTGGGATTCGGGATGATAGGCGCTGGAAACTACATGCTGGATATTTAATGTTTTGAGGACCTGATTGAAGAGTTTGGACTGGAAGTTTGTACCTTGATCGGTTTGAACTATGCGAGGGAGACCGAAAGTAGAAAAAAACTTGATAAATGCTTTTACAATGGAAGTGGATGTTATTTTTCGGAGTGGTACAGCTTCGGGAAATCGGGTGGAAACGCACATGATTGTTAGTAAAAATTTATTTCCGCTCTTTGTTCTAGGTAGCGGGCCAACACAGTCAACAATGACACGATCAAAGGGCTCTCCCATAGCGGGTATAGGATGCAGCGGGGCTACAGGGATGATCTGATTGGGCTTACCTGTTACTTGACAAACATGGCATGAGCGGCAGTGTTTCACTACATCCGCTTTTAATCCTGGCCAAAAGAAATGTTTTAGTACTCGCTGGAATGTTTTAGTGATACCCAAATTTTCAGACCACTGACTTTCATGTGCCAAAGATAATACATGCTGTCGGTACACAGTAGGGACAACCACCTGGTGCACTACACTCCAATCCGAATTTATTGTATTACGCGGACACCATTTTCTTAACAGCACACCATCATCCAATGTGTAGGCTACTTGCTCATCTTTTGCTCTGTTGGCACTCACCACATTCGAAAAACAACTTTGTAATGTCGGATCCGCCCCCTGCGCTGCGCGCAGGCGTTCTCTGGAGACAGGCAGGGACGCACCGTCAGGATGAGATAGGGCTGCGCTGTGAGAATGCGCCTGGACAGTTACAGCGTTGTCTTCAATTTTATCGGGTTTAGGTTTGCTCTCAGCCTCTACTCGATCTGAAAATTCTGGCATGAGAAAGCTGTCAGACAAAGGTACAGTGTTGTCTCTAAGTGACTGGGAACGTGTGATGGCACAGGAGGGAAAGAGATCAGAATTTGGGATTGGGTCTACATTACCCGACTCATGGTGTTGTGGCACATCCAGCACCTCTAAATTAGGAGTCACTTTGCCCCCAGCAATGTCATTTCCTAATAGAAATGCAACACCTTTAATTGGAAAGGCAGGGCAAACAGCCACGGGAAACACTCCATTCACTAATTTGGACTCAACATGCACGTAATGCACAGGTCGAGGAACATAACCCAACTCAATCCCATGCAGCACCGCACCATAACCACAGGCTGATTTCTTCGAAAATGGCAACACACTCGCGAGGATCACCGATTGCGAGCAGGCGGTGTCTCGCAGAATGCGCACCGGGCGCTGATCAGCAGGCTCACCTGAAAGCGACACAGATCCTTTCAAAATAAAAGGCTCAAAATACGAATCGGGCTTATCATTATCATCATAAATGTCAGTGTTGATTTTGGAGTTAATTAATCCGACACCTTTTGGCTGCAGCACACTTTTGGACACCTGTTCCTTACGTTTTAGGGTGAGACAGTCAGCGATAACGTGTCCAGCTTTGTGACAATAAAAACACTCGCGCTCTTCTTTCTTTAAGCTCTGAGGCTTTGACACACTACCGGAACTAACCGGAGAGCTGCGAGGTTTTTCTAAAGGAAACGTAATCTTGTGCGTAAGTACATATTCATCTGCCAAAATAGCAGCAGTAGTGAGCGAATTGGCTTTCTGCTCATTCAAATGGACAACAATTCGTTCAGAAATGCAATTTTTAAATTCTTCTAACAAAATGACTTCTCGCAGAGAATCAAAATCATTTACTTTAGAAGAGACAAGCCATTTATCAAACAAGATTCCCTTGTCCCCGGCAAATTCACTAAAAGTCTGGCTCGGCAGCTTTTTTCGGTTTCTAAATTTCTGCCGATAGGCTTCGGGAACCAGTTCATAAGCGCGGAGAATGGCGGCTTTAACACTGTCATATTTTAAACTTTCTTCTAAAGGAAGTGCAGAAATGGCTTCCTGGGCTTTACCATGCACTTTGCACTGAACTAAAAGTGGCCAAGCCTCTTGAGGCCAGTGGAGTGCGGAGGCAATGCGCTCAAACGCGCTGAAATAACAATCCACCTCCGACTCTCTGAAGGTGGGAACTAAAGTGACGTGCTTACTGATATCAAAGGAACTGTGATTTGCATTAGTGGAGGGAGGATATATACCTGGCGGTGAACTGAGCACTTGAGTCTCCCTCTGGGACTCGAGCTCCAGTTGGCGTATTCGGACAGCTGTTTCAGCCTCAATTTCGAGCTTTCGCATCTCCTCGAGCTTTTCGTCTCTCCTCTCAGCTTTTTCTCTGGCCTCCAGTTTCAACCGGGCGAGCCTGACTTTCAACTGGGCTTCGCTCGTGGACCCAGTGCTGGCTGAGGAGGACGAGGACGAGCCAGATCCCGAGCGGGACCGCTTTCCTCGCTCTCTCGGATCCTCACCACTCCCACTCTCCGGCACAGTCACGGTGAGAGACTCCGTGTCCGGCTTAACACCACCAGCAGCCCCGCTCAGGGCGCCATCCAGCGGCACCGCAGGTGCTGCTATCAACTCTTGCTCCACCAATGCATTTATAATTAAGGTTTTCAACTCTTTCTTGAGAATTTGCTTCGAATACGAAATTTGAAAGTGATTAGCAATTTGAATTAATTCGTCCTTTCTACAATTATTGATCTGTGAAAGGGAAGGCTCTGAAATGAAACTTTCAATGTTAAACGGCTCCATTCTCCGCACCGCTCACAAAACACCAGGGAAAAAGAGGAACAATCAAATAAATAGGTCCAAATCCTAATTAATTATTTTCAACCTCCTCGGGAACTTAAATTGCTCTCGGACGGGCCCCCATTATGTTACGTCCACAGCTCTTAAAGGGGTTAAAAGGAGGTAACATAAAACCAGATGTTAAGATTTTACAGAGGTTTTTAATAAAATAAAAAGGATTTATACATACATATGCATGACCGTTCCAAAATCGTCGACACTGAATAAAGCCACACCGAACTATTCGCAAAGTACAGTTTAGATCTGAATATACGGGAATAATACAATCGGGAACAGTTTCTAAGTTTTATAGGGCCGAGTCAGACACGAACAACATATCCAAAAACAGGAATTTCTAAGTTTTAGCAAGCCGAGTCAGACAAGAACAACATATTCAAAAACAGGAATTTCTAAGTTTTAGCAAGCCGAGTCAGACAAGAACAACATATTCAAAAACAGGAATTTCTAAGTTTTAGCAAGCCGAGCCAGACGAAGTTTGGGCGACAGTCCACCTCAGGAAACAGCCGCCCCCGAATGACGCTCTCTCCAGCCTTTTAAAGGAGTTGCCATTTTCTTGACGGTTGCTGATTGGAAGACAACCGAACACTCCCATAAGCAGTCGCCCCAATCCTCCACCTCCACCTGGCAATCTAAGGGGAGACGGTCACAGGCACGCACGCACGCATGCACCCACGCAGACACACTCAAACACTCACTCGGCATCAGCCGTAACAACCGCTTATCAGTCTGTTAGACTATGTTAGCAAGTTCAAAGAAAGACTGCGTGCAGCTTGTGACCTAGCCAAAGAGAACATGAAATCAAGTCAGGGAAAAATGAAAACTTGGTATGATCATAAGGCTAGAAGCCGTGAGTTTAAACCAGGAGATAAGGTTCTTGTGTTGTTTCCCTTGCAGTCCAATCCATTGCTGGCTAGATTTCATGGTCCTTATGAAATTCTGACAAAACTCAATGATCTCAATTACATTGTGAAGACTCCAGATAGGAGAAAACCAAAACAATTGTATCACATTAACATGCTGAAGCTTTATCATGACAGAAATGCTAGGGTTGCAGCTGTCACTTCAGATTCTCCTATGGTCGAAACGTGTGAAGATGAGGGGGAGTTTCAAGATGATGAACCTAGAATAAAAGCTGAAGTTCTTTCATGTAAATTGTCAAATTCTGAGGTGTTGCAAAATCTCGATGTAAAACTCCAGCACTTAGAACCCTCACAGAGAGATCAGTTTGAGAGGTTGATCAAGAAGTATGAGGATCTGTTTCCTGATGTTCCAAAGAGAGTTTCTATAGCTTCTCATGATGTAGATGTTGGTGATGCCAAACCAATAAAACAGCATCCGTACCGGATGAATCCTGAAAAGAGAAAGATTGCTGAGAAAGAGGTTGAGTACATGTTAGAACATGATATTATCAAACCCTCCAACTCAGATTGGAGTTCACCATGTGTGCTAGCTCCAAAACCTGATGGAAGTACTAGATTCTGTACAGATTATCGCAAAGTCAATGCTGTAACTAGAACTGATGTGTTTCCAATACCTAGGATTGATGATTGTATCGATAGAGTAGGGCAAGCAAAGTTTCTGACCAAGATTGATTTACTGAAGGGTTATTGGTGTGTGCCTTTAACTGAGAGGGCCAAGAGCATCTCTGCTTTTGCCACACCATCTGGGTTGTACCAGTATGAAGTCCTACCCTTTGGCATGAAAAATGCCCCAGCCATATTCCAAAGGATGATACAGTCTACAATTGCCGGATTGCCACACACGGGTGCGTACATCGACGACCTGATCACATGGAGTGACTCCTGGGAAGAACATCTAAAAGATGTAGAGACGTTGTTCCAGCGCCTGACCCAGGCTAACCTGACTGTTAACCTGAACAAGAGTGACTTTGGTTGTGCTACTGTCACCTATCTTGGCTACGTCATAGGCCAGGGTAAGGTGGCACCCATAAATGCTAAAGTCCAAGCCATCGTGGACTTTCCAGTTCCTCACAACAAAAGGGCTTTGCGCCGCTTCCTTGGAATGATCGGGTACTTCCGCAAGTTCTGCGGGAACTTTGCTGAGATTGCTCTCAGTCTAACTAACCAACTGAAGAAAGGCGTAAAGTTCACTTGGGATGATGCATGCCAGAGATCCTTCGATCGCCTGAAGTCTCTGCTGTGTCACTTCACCCTGCTCAAATCTCCTGACTTCAACAAACCGTTCTCCATCGCGGTCGATGCTAGCGACCAAGCTTGTGGATCTGTGCTCCTACAGAGAAGTGACTCTGATGACATTGAGCATCCCGTGGCATACTTCTCCAGGAAGTTCAATCGCCACCAAAGGAACTATTCCACAATAGAGAAGGAGCTGTTGGCTCTGGTTCTATCTTTACAACACTTTGATGTTTATGTTTGTACAGGGCAAAAGCCAATGGTTGTGTACACAGACCACAATCCGTTAATGTTTTTGTGTAAGATGAAAAACAAGAATCGGAGATTGTTGAATTGGAGTTTGATTTTACAGGAGTTTGACTTGGAAATTAAGCATGTGAAGGGTACAGACAATGTAATTGCTGATTGCTTATCCCGTGTTTGAATATGTATATATATGTCACGTGTTTATTTGAATATTGTATGATGTGTATATATAGACAAGTATCCACTTAACCATTTTGTATTGAAAAGAAAAACTTTGCCTTTATGAGTCAAAATTTTTCCCTTTTGGAATGGAGGTGTAATGTGAATATAGGCCACTAGATGGCAGTATTTACCTTTTTTTTTTTATTCAGCTCAGACTGGAGTGATGTTTAGACATGTCCTGGGCATGTCCGGGGAAAGTCCCCGAAAATAAAAAAAAAGAGGTCTAAATGTGGGTGGGGTCTGCAAAAGAGTATATAACGAAAAGAATTGAGACAGTAGTAGTAGGAGAAATTGCAAGAAGAAGGACATGTGTGACCAGACCTGTCATTTCTGTTCAAGACCTGTGAAGTTTCTTTTGTGGATTTTTGCCTGTGTTTGAGCCTTTTTTTCCTCACCCAGCACATCACCAGGAAACCCACCAAAGGGACTGTAAATATTTCTGTTTTTTTTTATTCAATCTTGGTCATTTAGTTGTAGGTTATTGTTAGTTATTGTCTTTGTTCATTAAATGTGTTTAAGTTTTAAAAACTGTGTGTCATCCCTTGCTGTTGCTGTTGTTTTAAATGTAATAACAAATTGGGGCCATAACAAAGTCTCTTCAGTTGCTGAGCCTGACTGACTCCTGCTTGTCATTACAGAGCCCAGTGCTCACTGCAGGACCCAGAGCTGCTCTCAGGGGCTCTGATAGATGTGGCCAAACACCTGGGTAACCTGTAGTTCAGAGTCTGGGAGAAGATGCTGGAGACGGTGCAGTACAGTGAGTATCTGGGGCTGATGCTCCAGTCATCTTTATCTTTACAAACATTTAATGAAAGCATGAAACTGAAGAAATAAGCTGGAATGATTTACCTCCACCAAGGAGGTGTATGTTTTTTGCCCCTCGTTTATCTGTTTGTCTGTCTGTTTAGCAAGATATCTCGAAAGCAGCTGCATAGATTTTAACCAAACTTTGCAGGATCATAGGGTAGCACAAGAAGAACAAGTGATAAAATTTTGGCATATTTAGGCCAAAGTACAGCTGAGATATAGGCCAAAGTTCAAATCCAGCTATGCCGGCAGAGATTTAAAGTCTTTCCAATCGGCCAGATTTCCAATTGGCGTGCTTTTGGGTTTTGCTGCCACCTGGTGGTGGAATGCAACAACACCCTACTTCAGCTGACGAAAATAACAAATGCACAGAGTTGCCTTGGTGTGGCGGAGGTGCCGCGCTCTCTGAGTGCTCTTGTTGAAATGTTGTTAAAAATAAACAGTACAGAGACTCAGTTTGAAGAATGCATGAATTTCTGTGGTTTAACTGATTTATTTATTTCAATGAAACATAAGGGTTTTAAGTTCAAATCACTATAGCCACAGTAAAGTAGCATGAATATTTTTCTGTTTGGGACCAACTCCTCAATGAGTAATTGAAACATCTCTCTCCCTCCAGCCCTTTAAATATCTCTCTTCCTGATATTTCAGCTCCTGTGACGCTGGACCCCAATACTGCATGTGCTGCTCTCTCTCTCTCTCTGATGATCTGACCACTGTGAGATACCCAGGAATACAGCATAAAATTCCTGACAAACCAGAGAGGTTTAGCACCTGTGTGGATGTGCTGGGATCAGAGGGGTTTACCTCAGGGAAACACAGCTGGGAGGTGAAGGTTGGGAATAAACTGCAGTGGGATGTAGGAGTGATGAAAGAGTCCAGCGACAGGAAGGGAGATATAACATGCAGCCCAAAGAGAGGATTCTGGGTCTTAAAGCTGAGGAAGGGTGAGGGTTACAGAGCAGCAGGAGTTACTGCCCTCAAACTGGAGAGGAAACCCCAGAGCATCAGGGTGCAGCTGGACTATGACAGGGGGGAAGTGTCCTTCTTCAACTCCAGTGACAAGTCACTCATTTACACTTTTAAAGACACATTTTCTGAGAGAGTGTTCCCACTCTTTTCTCCCTGTCTGAAAGAAGATGGTAATGAAGGACCCCTGCAGATATGCCCAGTGAAAGTTTCAGTAACAGTGATGTCACTCCAGTGAAGGTGTGTGTGTACATGTGTGTGTTTGTGAAAACCACACTGGAGATGTTGTCTGGGATTTTCTTTGTGTGAGGTACCCTTCAGGAACCACTCGCGAGAGACAGAAATCCAAAAAACGTATGCCTTTATTGGAGTCCGAGTCAAAGCCAAAAAACACAGGAATTGCCAAGCCACAATCAGAAATCCAAAAACAGTGTCGACTAGACAGGCAGGGGTCAGAACCAGTAAGACAGATAAGCAGAGGTACATAAACGATAGGCAAAAAGTCGTAGTCGATGAACAAAGCCAAGGGTCATACACAGGGCATCCAAACACAGAAATCGTGGTCATACAAAAATGGGTCAAAATCCCGAAAGACAAAAACAACACAAAAAAGGCAATGGCAAGAATCAAGGTCGGACAATCCAGTAGAAGGGAAACATACGAGGCGCTCTGCACAAAGAAATAAAGATCAACGTTCTGACAAGAGCTGTGAGTGAAAAGACTGCTAATATACACACAGGGAAGGTCACTGAAATCAGGTGTAGAGAATCAGACTAATTACAACGGGAGAATCACATGAGGGAAGCCCTAATCACGAAAATTAGCGAAAGACAAAACACGAACGGGAATCACACAGCCTATGACATTTAACAGCTCCAGTCCAAGAGTTCTATGTGCACAGATAACGAGCGCAGGAGAGTGATTAAGCACGGGCGAGAGATTCTCGCTAAAGCTCAGGAGAGGACAGAGACAGGCTAAGGGGAGGATTATAGAACAGGGCGATTGTGGAGAGGGAATTAGTCTAAATTAGTAGCGGTGCAACTTTACATATTAAACTAGAGTGCACATTAGTAAGTTAGTAATCTTATATACATGGATTAGTTGTGTTAGTTGACTATGACACAAAATACAAATGTTAGTCTAGTTAGTAATCAGAACAGCAAGTCGAAGGAAAAGATTTTGAACACCGAAATTCATTTAAATCACCCAAAGTCAGTGGGCGCAGACAGGGAAGACGGACTGAACCAACTAGATCACAAGACAGGGGAGACAAGTGCAATGGACCTGAGAAATGGAATGAACCAAAAACCTGAGTAAAACAATAACCAAAAAGAATAAATAAAAGACAAACTCATGAACACAGAACCTGAACATAAACATGACAATAAGGCAGAATCACAACACTTTGACCGGCCTGTATGTTGAGTTGGATGATGGGAGACGCGCTGGAGACAGGGATTCATTACAGTAGGGGGTTGATGTTAAAGCAGGATACTAAATAGAACAGAGAAACACAGAGTTTTGAAAACAAAGAAAGAAAAATGCGTTAAAAAAACAGAAACTTATCACTGAGATCAGTATCTTATGACTACACAAAATTGGATGCCTGCTCATTGTTTAAAATTAATTTGTACAAGCTGCCGGATTTGCTCACTCGGTTAAGGCACCACAATTGCGGTGCAACAGTGATTCGATCCCCAGTCATACCAACCAGCAGTGGCCGGCAGCGTTTTCAGAACAGCGCATAATTGGCTGAAACGCTGTAGGGATCCAAATTGGGAATGGACTGCTGGGAATGGAAATTAGAATGATTGCCTTGTTCATTTCACAAGCCCCTCCTGTTGGTCAACCGGGCACTCATCAGTGAGATTCTAAGCTTGCTCATGTTCGGGTATCCTCCGCCCTCATTCTGAATTTACGATAGTTTTGACCAATGAGTGTAAAGATGCAGGGGCTGACTGGTGCGTGCTTCAGAGGAAAGCCACGAACTGTCTCTCTGTCCTGATCTGGCAATAGGGAATTGCATACAAGCAAGCCTTGAACGTAGTTCTCGGATTGAGCATTCCAACTTTGGGGTGTATTGGGGATGTCAGATTTGAAAAAATAAAAATTATTTGAACAGTGCATTGCTTGTACAAAGAGTTTGTTTGCTTTGTTTTCGTAAAGGGAGTCTCTCCATTGTGGGTGAAGTTCACCTCATCAAAACAATTCGGGATGACATAATATCTCAGTATGACATACATGACCGCCGTTTACCAATATTACTTTGTGATACTTGTAAAAAAAAAAGGTTTGTAAGATGAGGCAAGGTAATCTTGACCAAAAATTTAACTGTCTGTACCAACTGGAAAAGGTAATTGAAGGCCAGCGATCGGATCAGCCCCAGAGTTCAGTCTTGTGACTGTTTCATTTGCCAAGTGGCGAAAGCCAATGGATTCAAGGCCAAGCAGATACAAGGTAGCCTCAAAAGAGGGCGTCCAAAAGACTCCGAAGAGCAGTTTTGAGGTGAACTTCACCCACAATGGAGAAACTCCCTTTACCAAAGCAAAACAAACAAACTCTTGAGCGAGCTTCGCTATGATCCATAATGGTAGGATGTCAGTCATGAAAAGGCCTATCTTCCACATGCTCTGGCTTTTATGAATGTAAGGTTATGCAACCGTTAAGCTGCATTAATTCCCAAGTAGTAATAATGATGAAAACGACATGGGCATTTCTTCCACTCCAGCTGAGGTAATGAATGAAAAGGCCTGTTATCCTCCTGAGACCCTGAGAAAAAAAAATTTTTGAATTTCTTTTTTTTTCACACCACCTAAGTCTTTGGGGTATAAAAAATATCACTACAACAACATAATGTCAAAACATGTTTTTATTTGTGTTTTATAGTATGTCCTTTGGAGAGGACATTGGGACTCTTACGGGAAATATGAACACATCTAGAGTTGTATGTTTACATCTTAGCTGACAACATTCAGGGTTTTACACTTAAAACTGACCTTCTCTGAACTTAAGTTTTTGGTGAGAGAGGTTTTCCTTGCTGAGAGAGATGACAAATTGTCTTTTATGCCAGTGGTTCCCACCTCCACTCTTGTAGTACCCCATGACATAATATTTCTCCAACCCAAATCTAAGCCACCTGGTGTGTTAGTTCTGGGTTGTTTTTGGTTTGTGGTATTCCATGAAGCACTTCTCCTTCTTTGAGATGCAGAGGTAGATTTTGCATTTGATGCACTTGATGTAGGTTTTTCCAGTGCATCCTTCTGCTCTGCACCTGGAAGTATTGGGGTCGTCCATCATCAGTGGAATGAAAAAAGTTAGCAACATCCTGATGTCCTCTACAGAGGACATACATAAACAAGACATTGTTTATGTGGAAAAAATAATTTCACTGCTCTGAAAACTCACCAAAACTATTCCTGAGATATTCACTTATTGGAATAAATCTGAACATTCAACTCACAAAACTCATAATTACACAATTAAACACTTACTTCTTTCCATAACATGTGCTAACTGTGATGTCTGCCATTTTGAAGAACTAGGAAGAGAATTCTGTCAAGATCCCACCCCCACATATTTCATATCATTGAAAAGCCCTGGATGTCCTCTGTAAGGGCCAACAGAACTTAACACAATAGCATGTATGGCTTCAGAGATACTGACCAAAAACAAATGTCCCCCACAGAGGACAAAAATGAATTGCTGGGTCTCAATCAGCTGCTAACTGTTTCCTACCATCAAAAAGGAGAGTTTTGGACTATTGGACTAAAGCTGACCAACATTTTGAGCAACATGATGGGTTTTATTCAGGGATTTAATATTTCCATATTTTTTACGATAAATTTGGTTACCATGGTAACCATTTTGTATTTTTACCAATCTGACCCTGTGGTATGATTATGTAATAAGTCAAACTATCAAAAAAAAACATGATGGCTTGCAATTATTAACCCCTTTCCTAGGATTTTGCAATACAAGATCACTGCCACATAAAAAATGAATTTTCTCCAAAAATTCCCAACAGATATTTTTAATTTTTGCATTTTCTTTATCTGCTCACTAAGACCTACAAAATGACACAGGTCTTGTTTCAGTATCTTTTTTTCAGACTTTCAAACACGTTAAACCTAGTGTGAGACGTCTCTGGTTCGGCATTTCAACACAAATCACTGTATTATCACTGCAGCTGACTGTCTCTGATTGACCTCAGTGTACGTGAGTGCAGATTTGGGAAGAACCTGCTGGAGATGTAGAGGTCCAAAGGGAACATACAGGCGCACTGAGGTAATAATGAACATTTACATACAGTCACCCCAAAAATTCTTTGTACACGTCGAGAAAGTTGAAGAATTATTTGGGAACAAAATTGAAATAAACAAATTTCAGTCAGACAACTCTGGATTGAATTCAATATGTTGAGCGTAAATACTTTGCATAATTGAAGCAAGCGACAGGCTCTGTCTCAATTTATTAATCCCCTGAAAATGATCTGCCAGATTCATTTCAGGGAATGATAGCAAGACCCCCAAACTGCAAGACCCTAAAAACTTGAGACACAGAGCCTGACGCTGCCTGACTGAGAATGTGGAGCATCCACACTGAGACTGAGCTGATTCCACTGCATCTATAGCCTATTGATGCAAGACAAATTGCAATGCTATTGCAATTCTGATCAGCTCAGCCATTCTACTTTAACCTGTACCCAGGGATTTAATAGCAGCAAGCTCCTCCCCTGCAATCCACCAGATATGCATCCTTAGTGACAAGCATGTTGCAGCAAGCAGAACTTTTATTTGTAGAATCATTGTTGTTGAAATAAATATATTTAACATAAGCAGCGGAAGACCAATGGCCCAGAGACTTGAGGGTGGGTGTAGGCACAAGCAGCGCCGCAGTTGTAGCTGCGCCGATGCGGGGGAGTGAGCAGTGTACGCTTCTGGGGATAGCCCGCAGCTTGTGCTGAATTCACACAGCCTTGCAGAAAAACAAGGTCTGGACATGGGCTTGTGGCCATCGATGATGAAGAGCGGGTCCCTCGGAGCAGGTGCAGGCTGAGTTTTCAGGTAGCTCAGCATGGAAGCAAAAGGACAGAAAGCAGTATTAGTTCTTGCAATTATGACAGGCGTTCCTTTATTCATCCTGTCTGTTTTAGAATGTTTCAGATAAATCATGAAATGGTTGCAATTAGGGGTGTCAACATCTACACGTGTAAACGGGTACACGGATAACAAATCATAACCGTTTAGAAAAATCAATAACCGTGTACACGTCATTTTTCCCTCCTCTTCCTCCTCCTCGTTCATTTCTCACCAGTACATATAGTCGCCTATTTTTAGGGGTGATAATGTTGGCTGAAAGTTTCAGATAATAACATTAACTAACTCTACACTTAAATATCCCCACTAGTGCAGTTATCCGCATACAGATACACCGGCGCAATGTTACCTTGATATTAAAAAAAACCCTGCAGCCACAGCCAGTGTCGCGTCTCTTCAATAGGCTGCGGAGGACTTGAGAAGAGCGCTGCGCTCACCATCTTCTCCATGAGCAAATGTCGTGCAGCTGAAAACAAAAACTGTTAATGGCTTGTTATTTTAGCCTATATTGTTGCTTGTTGTTGTACATTATATTGTTGGTTGGTGTTCTGTCGGCTTTTCGCGACCTGATCACATATCCTCGCGTCTAAAGAGGAGGAAGAAAACATTTTTTTCGCCAATTTTAGTGAATAATTGTGAGAGTCCCCCTCTACTTTTTTTTTAACTTTGTGGATATAAAGGTGAGGTTTTTTCCTCTCTCTTCAGCTTACTTTGGCTTCTTTTTGAGTTGCTTTCTCTCCAATTCCACATTACTTTTACTATGAGACGCATATTAAAATTCAGACGCAGCTCCCGTTGTGAGAGAGGGATGCAGTTTGCACTTAAAGTAAAAAAAAAAAAAAATGTACAAACGTGAGCAATAGTTAAAACAGTGATTAAAAAAGAAGGTTAAACCTTTTTCAGCTTTCACTTGTACGTTTTCTTATCTGTCAAAATGATAGAGGATTTTATTTTCAACTCATTTTACTTTCTGTGGTTATATAGCGCAACTACGATAGAAAAAGATCATAAATCGACGTGTACTCAGTTACACGTCGGTTAGAAGTCCCGTTTACATGTGTAGAAAAAAATGTAAACGTTGACACCCCTAGTTGCAACCTAATTTTAGATCAGAAAAACAAAGGTCATGCAGAGGGTTGAAAGAAAAAGATGTGGTGGTGAATTCCCCGCACCTCATGAACCCGTAAAAAACCATTAAAAGAACAGCTTCCAACATTTTATGAGTAAAAGGAGTGAACAGCTCAGGGTGGGTCCCTGCCTTTGCCCGTAGTCAGGCTCCAGCTTAGGGTCCCGTGACCCTAGTGAGGAATAAGCGGGTATAGAAAATGGATGGATGGATGGAAGAAGTGAACAGCCCTGATCTTAATTTGGAAATCATCCTGTGCACCAAAGTGATAATAAGTGGTAAGCGTTTATCATTGCCTGGTAGTCGCTCTTTTTTGAGGCCGTTGAGGAGTAGGCGAATGCAGGGATTCTTTAGAATGCTACAGACTGAAGGATCTTGACAACGAAGGTGAAACTGAATGCCAGCTATCAATGCCTTAATGGAAAAGGGCTGCAACGTGCGGGACTCAAAAGAGTGGAAATGCGCATACAAGAGGATTGTTGACAGGTAAGGGCGGGCAAGCAAAACGTGCACAGAAAGAGGAGAAGAAACCACATGCAGAATCATAAGCTTTTAATGTGTTTTTTGCTCAACCTTTTCTCATATATTTGGCAGCAGAATTCAGCAGGGAGAGAAGAGGGCCTTCGCAACTTAATCTAGCACGGTTTGAGAGAATGGAGGGCAGGACAGGCCACTTGGCTTGCAGTGGCGGCTGGTGCCAAAAATTTTAGGGGGGGGCGCAATTTACCTTGGCGCAGCACACCTGACAGGTGCTTTGATTTTAACACAGTCAGTTATTAAGAAGGAAAATGTAGCCTATGGATTTTATCAGGGTTTGTACCCTTTATTATGAGTTGAGGATGTATCCCCTATGTCCACAGATCACTGCATCTGTCCTTACATTACTTACAGATTGATTGTAAAAGCGGTCATGTTAAAGATTCCACCAACTAACTGGGATTTTGATGTTTTGTAAAGATGTAAACAATAAATGGAACATAGTTTAAATGAAAAACAAAAAAAAAAAACAAATCTAAAAACATACCACTGTAATGCTGTCTACAGGCTTCGTACACCTTTTACAAAGTGAAATTCAAGCACTTTTCAAGGTGTATTTTCATGCTTTTCCCAACACCTTACAGCTGTGGTAAATTACATATTTATATACAAATTACAGATTTCACAGAAAGTGTGACCAACAGGTCCCACTGTACTTAACAGGATGAGATTATAAATTAATGGTATATATGTGGTTTATTTCATTGATAACAAAAACAAATGTTTACATGAAGTTTTAGACCTGGATCACTGTTATTTTGTTTTAAAAAAAAATGGAATTTAAAAATTTGGTCTTGTTGCTAATGTTACATGGACGGATAATTGGTGTTCACAGGACGGAACCCAAACGGTGACAAGACTGTCTTAGCCAACGCCAATAATGGCACAATGAGCAGAGAAAAGGGAAGGCACACCATTGACCAACTGTTATGGCCCCAATTTGTTACGGCAAATCAGACAGCAAGGGATGACAGACAAAGTTTGAAAATTTGAATATATTTAATAAAATAAAGCACTGACCAAGATTGATAATATAAAAAAATGAGATAGTTACAGAGATGGGGTTTCTTTGTGTGATGTTCTGGGACAGGAAAATGCTCCAACACAGGCAAAAATCCACAAAAAGCTTCACAGGTCTTGAAAAGAGTGACTGCTCTGGCCAAATGTATCCTTCTCTTTGCAATTTCTCCTACTACTTTACTCTCTCAACTTTTCTCCCTATATACTCTTTTCCAGCCCCCTCCCACCTTTTAGACTTTTTTTAATTCTCTGGGACTTTCACCTCTTAGACATGCCCAGGACATGCCCAAAACCTAACTCCAGACTGGCTTAACAAAAAAAGTCAATACTGCCATCTAGTGGCTTCTTTTTTCCACATTACACCAACCCACTAATCCACAATAAGCAAGGCTTTGTCAATCCTGCCCACTCATTTCCAAGTTCCTCAAACAATCTAGAGTTCTGAGAGGAAGGTGAGACGCTTTTTTGGGCCGCCCTGTAGTATGCATGTGCCAACCCCTTTAAGTCAAACCAAGGTTGGCTTGATCCATCCAGGGATTGGAGCGAACTCCTCAATTTAATATAAACAGCGTTCGAACTTGGTTTGCTCGTGAAGATTCAATAACTGATCCAGGAGTTCCATCTAGTGATAGAATATTGTAACTGCATGCATAAATCTGCAGCTCCGTGTCCACTGGCGGACACATCTGCACAAAAGGGTTTAAATACCCTGCCAGCAGCCGCCAAATCTCAGTCACAGCAGTGCTGTACTGAGGTTACAGGTTGTTGCTAACGTTATTACTGTGGACGGAAATTTTTACCTTTTTGATGATGGACACAAACGCAAGTTGGTGAAAATTCTTTAAGGCCAGGAAGTAAACATCCGTTAGCACTATACCCCACTTTCACATTACCGGTTGTTATAAAATAGGGACTTCAATGCGGAATGCAAAAGCGAATGTTAAGACCACACGTCGGACAGAAATTACGTTCGCGGCAAAAACTGGCTGCACAGCATGAAATAGGGCTCAGGATATTGCAAAATGGTATCAAGCATGGAAAAATAAAGAATGGGGAACATATTATGTTGTGGATTTTCTTCAACATATTGAGGTTCCCCCATCCTCAAGCAATTGGAGAGAGACAGATTCTGAAAAAGAAAATTAGGCTTTATTGTGTCATGTTGATAAATGTAAAGCCGAGTTCCTCCTGCGCAAGAAGAACTCCCCCCAAGAAGAACTCCCCCCAACTCCCAGAAGAACTGAAGTTTTCCAGCTCTGACAGTAGCTCTTATAGCTCTCATTCTCGCACTACCATTGGACAGGTAACCTGAGATCCCAGTTAGGTAATCCTTTAGGAATTCAACACAAAGACGCATGTGCGTCACCTTCAGCCACACCCAGCAAGAGATATGCAGACAAAGAATACAGCCAGATGAATATGATAAAAAGGAAAAGATACCAGTCATATCAAATTATTACAAATAATTCAATTTTCAGTAGCAACTAATGATTTTGCTGAACAAATACTGATCAAAGCTACAGAAATCAAATACATCCTCTGATTATGTTTTTTTGGATCAACTAAACAGAAGCCTGCTTACTAATCAAAGCTACAGAAGCTGCTGCTTATGTGTGTGTGCTGCTCATGTATATTAGGAATTAATTGCTTGTATATGTATGTCTGTCTGTGTGTGAACTGCTTGTATGTATATTTGTGTTATGTTATGTGTGTGTCTGCACTGCAGTATGTGAACCACTTGTATGTATGTGTGTGTTGTGTGTGTCTTTTTGCTGCCCATATATACTGAGTACAAATGAAAACGCACCACTTGAAAAATGTCAATATTTAAGTTCAAATGAACTTCAATATAATTTTTATACAACAACAACACTACAGTGACGTCACCCGACATGCCAGGTGCAAGAAATGCGAGAATTTCAAGTTAACTGTAATGCTAGGCAATTTTTAGCAAAAACGCAACATCTTGCATGCACACCACGGAAAAAATTAATTTCACTCTGAATTTGTTCACACATTGCCTTTAAAAGCATGTGAATCCGAATAAAATTTCACTTCTTCACTGACACTTGTGAAACGTCGACACTACGCCGCGACTTACAGCCCCTGAACGGGAACGTGCCATAGGCATGCTTCAAATTGGCGCCAGCACCAGGAAAAATTGCCAGACGACTACACTGCACACACACAACGATCTCAAGACTCCATCAAAGGTTTCTGCAAGCGGGGAGCATTCGGGACCGTCCTCGACCGGGTCAACAACCTGTAACAACGGCACGTCAGGACCGTCAAATCATACGGGATCATGTCCGAGACCGAACACTACCAGCGACAAGAACGGCTGCTCAAGTCCAAGGACGACGTGGATTCATTCACCCCAACACCGTACAGAACCGTCTGCGAGCTGCAGGCCTGCGTGCACGACGTGCTTATTTCGGCTCCATATTGACGGATCGTCTCTGAAACAGCGTCTACAGTGGGCAAACAGGCACCAGAATTGGCGACTACGACAATGGCACGGTGTCATCTTTTCTGACGAGTCACGATTTCACTTAAGGAACGCAGATGGCCGTATACGTGTTTGGCGGAGACGTGGTGAATGTTATAACGCCGATTGTGTCGTTCAAACGGACCGTTGGGGTGGTGGCAGCGTTATGGTGTGGGGTGGAATAAGCTACCGTCACAGAACCCCTCTACATATCTGCAGAGGAAGGGTGAACGGCGTCTACTACCGGGACCAGGTGCTGCAGAACCATGTTGTGTTGTTCTTCAACCAACACCACTATGTCCACACGTTCCAACAGGACAACGCTAGGGCACACACTGCAAGGGTGTCCATGCAGTTCCTTGCACAGCAGAACATCCGAGAACAACATGCGAGAACTTGAGATTGCCCTTGTTCAGGAGTGGAATGCTATCCCTCAGAACACTATCCAGAGACTGATCAACTCCATGTGACGACGATGCACCGCATGTGTCAATGCAAATGGCGGTCACACCCGTTATTGACTTTCCTGTTTGACCCCTACACCAGTTAAACCTCTCTCGCGCATTAACATTATCTTGAATGAAATTGAATGATGTTTACATGTCTTCTTAAATGAGAACTTAATGATAAAAAATATATATAATCATGAATAATGAACAAAATGAACAATGATGTGTAATGTGAATATGGGCCACTAAATGGCAGTATTTACCTTTTTTTGTTTAGCTCAGACTGGAGTCATGTTTAGACATGTCCTGGACATGTCTGGGGCAAGTCTCAGAAAATAAAAAAAAAGAGGTCTAAATGTGGGTGGGGTCTGCAAAAGAGTATATAAGGAAAAGAATAGAGACAGTAAAGTAGTAGGAGAAATTGCAAGAAGATGACCAGACCTGCCATTCTGTTCAAGACCTGTGACGTTTCTTTTGTGGATTTCTTTGCCTGAGTTTGAGCATTTTCGTTATCCAGGACATCACCAAGCCGGCCCACAAAAAGGGACTGTAATTATTTCTGTTTTTTCTTATTTATCAAACTTGGTCTTTAGTTGTAGGTTGTAATTAGTCTTTGTCTTTGTTAAAAATTAAATGTGTTTTAGTTGTTAAAACTGTGTTTGTCATCCCTTGCTGTTGCTGTTGTGTTATAAATGTAATAACAAATTGGGGCCATAACAAATTGGGGGCTCAAGGTCCGGGATAGACCATTGTGTGAGTAATTTATTGAAAATCTAACATTCCAAATTGTGAAATTGTTTTTGTGAATTTTCCTGGATATATATTGACAACAGCAATGGATGATTTCTTGGCATCACCAACCGTAGGGGTTTTGAAGTCTTTTAAAAAGACAGAACTGCTAGAAATTTGCAGACAGTTGGAGCTGACAGAGGTAAAACCAGCCATGCGAAAAGCAAGACTGGCTAGAGAGATAGTTGAATATTACATTGATGAAAATGTGTTTGCACCAGGAGATCTGGAACAGTTTCCAGTGGAAAATCCAAATATAGAAATGGAACTTAAATTAAAAATGCTAGAGATTGAAAGGGAGGAAAGAGAAAAAGAAAGGGAGGAAAAAGAAAAACAAAGAGAACTTGAGAGGGAAGAAAAAGAAAAACAAAGGCAGTTTGAGTTAGAAAAATTAGCAAGAGAAGAAAAACAAAGAGAATTTGAGAGAGAGAAAGAGGAAAGAGCAGAAAGAGAGAGACAGAGACAGAGAGATTTTGAATTAGAGAAATTCGATAGAGAAGAAAGACTCCAAATGGAGCAACTAAAAATTAAAATTGAAACTAAAAATAAATTTTGTGCCAGTCAGGAGGTAAAACTGGTGCCTCCATTTTCAGAAAAGGATGTTGACAACTATTTCCAGTGTTTTGAAAAGGTAGCAAAGAGTTGCCAGTGGCCAAAGGAACACTGGCCTCTGATGTTGCAAACTGTCCTCAAGGGTAAAGCTCAACAAGCCTATTCGGCTTTGTCTGCAGATGATTCCTCTGATTATGAGGTTGTCAAAAAGGTTATTTTGAGAGCTTATGAGTTGGTTCCAGAGGCTTACCGACAGAAATTCAGAGGTCTGAAGAAATCTGAAAATCAGACTTATGTTGAATTTGCTAATGAGAAGCAGGTTTGCTTTGAGCGCTGGTGTACTTCTATGGAGGTCAAGGATGATTTCAACTCACTAAAAGAGATGGTGTTAGTTGAAGAATTCAAGAATTGTGTTAAAGATGATGTTAAGACCTACCTTAATGAGAAGCAAGCACTGAATTTGCAATCAGCTGCCAAATTTGCAGATGAATATGTTCTCACACATAAGTCCAAATTTCAGTCTAGCAGTAATAATAGATGGTCCCAATTTCAGAAAAAAGGTTACGGTGATACCCAAGATTCCTCACCCAAAGACAAAGACAAATCTGGTGATGGTGCTCAGAAATCCAGTAACAGGTCTGATCAAAGTGTGAAAGCTGACAGTGACAAAAGTGGTCTAGTTTGCAGTTATTGCAAGAAATCTGGTCATGTTACAACTAACTGTTGGTTCCTTAAAGCTAAGAAAGAAAAAGAAAAGGATACCAAACCAAATGCCTTTGTGAAAACAAGGTTAGAAACCCCTGTAGTAGATAACCAATCTGCTAAATTGCCTGCTTCTTGTGGGGCTAAAAAGCCTAATACAGCTGACTTTGTGAGGGAGGAATTTCTTCCATTTGTGTCAGAGGGATTTGTGGCTCTGAATGAGCATACTACTCCTGTCCCCATATATATCCTAAGGGATACCGGAGCTTCTCAGTCACTTTTGTTGATGGACTCCTTGGAGTTACGTGATGAGACCGCTTCAGGGGATTTCATACTTGTACAAGGTATTGAAGGGAGGACTGTATCTGTACCCCTGCGCTCTATATTCTTGAAGTCAGATTTAGTTACAGGACAGGTAAAGGTAGGACTTATGTCAAGTCTACCTATAAAGGGTGTTTCTCTGTTGCTAGGCAATGACCTGGCTGGGGGCAAAGTAGTTCCCCCTGTACATCTTACTTCACAGCCGAGCACTGAAAATGGGGATGAGGACCCATCTCTGTATCCTTCTTGCGCAGTGACTCGTGCTATGGCTAAGAAGGCTAAAGAAGATGATGTTGTGGTGCCGTCCAGTACATTGAATAGTCAGGACTCAGGTGGTTCGCCTCATGACTCTGATTGGCCTACTATGGTTTCTCCGTTTGAGGACTTATCAGATACTTTTATCAGTTCTCTATTCAGCCAGCCGGATAGGTCTGGTGATTCTGATGTGTCTGGAGACTTGTCTCTGTCCAGAAAGCGGTTGATTGAGGAGCAAACTAATGATCCTGAAATTGGTGTACTAAAGAGGAGAGCCCTTCCTGAAAAAGAAATAGATGCAGTTCCAGTTGGGTATTATCTCAAGGATGGTGTGTTGATGCGGAAGTGGCGCCCTCCTGATATCCCTGCCAATGCAGATTGGGCAGTGGTCAGGCAAATTGTTGTTCCGAAGGTCTATAGGAATGAGATCTTAACAATGGCTCATAGTTTACCTTTAGGAGGTCATCTTGGTGTTAACAAGACTGTTGATAAGATCACGAAACACTTCTTTTGGCCTGGGCTTCGGAAAGACGTTTCCAACTTTTGCAAAACCTGTCACACTTGTCAGGTAGTTGGAAAACACCAGTTAGACCCACCTGTAGCTCCATTGCAGCCTATCCCAGCATTTGGGGAGCCATTCTCTCGGGTCATTGTTGATTGCGTTGGTCCATTACCCAAGACTAGATCTGGAAATCAGTACTTGTTGACAATCATGTGTGCATCTACCAGATTCCCCGAAGCCATACCTCTACGTAACATCAAGGCAACTGCAATCTCGAAGGCTTTGATAAAGTTCTTCACGTTGTTTGGTCTTCCCAGGGAAATTCAGTCAGACCAAGGTAGCAATTTCACTTCAGGATTGTTTCAGCAGGTTGTGTATGAACTAGGTGCAAAACAGATTCTTTCTAGTGCCTATCATCCAGAAAGTCAGGGTGCCTTAGAGCGGTTTCATTCCACTCTCAAGACAATGATGAGGACTTATTGTTATGACCATGAGAAAGACTGGGATGAAGGGGTTCATTTGCTGTTGTTTGCAGCTAGAGAAGCAGTGCAGGAGTCTACTGGATTCAGTCCATTTGAGCTAGTGTTTGGTCATGAAGTGAGAGGACCTTTGCTATTATTGAGTGAACAATGGCAAGAGGAAGAGCCGCAAATCAGTCTGTTAGACTATGTTAGCAAGTTCAAGGAAAGATTGCGTGCAGCTTGTGACCTTGCCAAAGAGAACTTGAAATCAAGTCAGGGAAAAATGAAAACTTGGTATGATCATAAGGCTAGAAGCCGTGAGT
The DNA here is from genome assembly GCA_029721435.1 of Gymnothorax reevesii. Classification (NCBI taxonomy): domain Eukaryota; kingdom Metazoa; phylum Chordata; class Actinopteri; order Anguilliformes; family Muraenidae; genus Gymnothorax; species Gymnothorax reevesii. The sequence goes on from CM056588.1 coordinate 25,394,369, forward strand.
TTAAACCAGGAGAAAAGGTCCTTGTGTTGTTTCCCTTGCAGTCCAATCCATTGCAGGCTAGATTTCATGGTCATTATGAAATTCTGACAAAACTCAATGATCTCAATTACATTGTGAAGACTCCAGATAGGAGAAAACCAAAACAATTGTGTCACATTAACATGCTAAAGCCTTATCATGACAGAAATGCTAGGGTTGCAGCTGTCACTTCAGATTCTCCAATGGTCGAAACGTGTGAAGATGAGGGGGAGTTTCAAGATGATGAACCAAGGATTAAAGCTGAAGTTCTTTCATGTAAATTGTCAAACACTGAAGTGTTGCAAAATCTTGATGTAAAACTCCAGCACTTAGAACCCTCACAGAGAGATCAGTTTGAAAGGTTGATCAAGAAATATGAGGATTTGTTTCCTGATGTTCCAAAGAGAGTTACTATAGCCTCTCATGATGTAGATATTGGTGATGCCAAACCAATAAAACAGCATCCATACCGGATGAATCCTGAAAAGAGAAAGATTGCTGAGAAAGAGGTTGAGTACATGTTAAAACATGATATTATCAGACCCTCCAACTCCGATTGGAGTTCACCCTGTGTGCTAGTTCCAAAACCTGATGGAAGTACTAGATTCTGTACAGATTATCGCAAAGTCAATGCTGTAACTAGAACTGATGTGTTTCCAATACCTAGGATTGATGATTGTATTGATAGAGTAGGGCAAGCAAAGTTTCTGACCAAGATTGATTTATTGAAGGGTTATTGGTGTGTGCCTTTAACTGAGAGGGCCAAGAGCATCTCTGCTTTTGCCACACCATCTGGATTGTACCAGTATGAAGTCCTACCCTTTGGCATGAAAAATGCCCCAGCCACGTTCCAAAGGATGATACAGTCTACAATCGCCGGATTGCCACACACGGGTGCATACATCGATGACCTGATCACATGGAGTGACTCCTGGGAAGAACATCTTAAAGATGTAGAGACGTTGTTCCAGCGCCTGACCCAGGCTAACCTGACTGTTAACCTGAACAAGAGTGACTTTGGTTGTGCTACTGTCACCTATCTTGGCTACGTCATAGGCCAGGGTAAGGTGGCACCCATAAATGCTAAAGTCCAAGCCATCATGGACTTTCCAGTTCCTGACAACAAAAAAGCTTTGCGCCGCTTCCTTGGAATGATCGGGTACTACCGCAAGTTCTGCAAGAACTTTGCTGAGATTGCTCTCAGTCTAACTAACCAACTGAAGAAAGGCGTAAAGTTCACCTGGGATGATGCATGCCAGAGAGCCTTCGATCGCCTGAAGTCTCTGCTGTGTCACTTCCCCGTGCTCAAATCTCCTGACTTCAACAAACCGTTCTCCATCGCGGTCGATGCTAGCGACCAAGCTTGTGGATCTGTGCTCCTACAGAGAAGTGACTCTGATGACATTGAGCATCCCGTGGCATACTTCTCCAGGAAGTTCAATCGCCACCAAAGGAACTATTCCACAATAGAGAAGGAACTGTTGGCTCTGGTCCTTTCTTTACAACACTTTGAGGTTTATGTTTGTACAGGACAAAAGCCAATGATTGTGTACACTGACCACAATCCGTTAATGTTTTTGAGTAAGATGAAAAACAAGAATCGGAGATTGTTGAATTGGAGTTTGATTTTACAGGAGTTTGACTTGGAAATTAAGCATGTGAAGGGTACAGACAATGTAATTGCTGATTGCTTATCCCGTGTTTGAATGTGTATATATATATCATGTGTTTGAATATTGTATGATATGTATATATAGACAAGTGTTCACTTAACCATTTTGTATTGAAAAGAAAATTTTTGCCTTTATGAGTCAAAATTTTTCCCTTTTGGAATGGAGGTGTAATGTGAATATAGGCCACTAGATGGCAGTATTTACCTTTTTTTGTTAAGCTCAGACTGGAGTCATGTTTAGACATGTCCTGGACATGTCTGGGGCAAGTCTCAGAAAATTAAAAAAAAGAGGTCTAAATGTGGGTGGGGTCTGCAAAAGAGTATATAAGGAAAAGAATTGAGACAGTAAAGTAGTAGGAGAAATTGCAAGAAGATTACCAGACCTGCCATTCTGTTCAAGACCTGTGACGTTTCTTTTGTGGATTTCTTTGCCTGAGTTTGAGCATTTTCGTTATCCAGGACATCACCAAGCCACCCCACAAAAAGGGACTGTAATTATTTCTGTTTTTTCTTATTTATCAATCTTGGTCTTTAGTTGTAGGTTGTTATTAGTCTTTGTCTTTGTTAAAAATTAAATGTGTTTTAGTTGTTAAAACTGTGTTTGTCATCCCTTGCTGTTGCTGTTGTGTTATAAATGTAATAACAAATTGGGGCCATAACAGATGAAATATAATCTTCAACATTTCTCCCTTTGAGGCCATACAATCATGGCCTCACATTAACCACAATTGAAAAATGCCACAGCATTGTTTACCCCTGCCCCCATACTACACACAAGTGAATTTCTTATGAGCCCGAACATAAAATCATTTCTTGATCCTCTCCGACTGTAACACTTTGAGTAAAAACAGTCTGTCATGTTTGCAACAAGTGAACTTCAGTTGTTTTTGCTTCAAGGCTTCTCAAGGCATCAAGGTCTTTCGTTGCTGTGGTGAATAAAGTCCCAGTTAAATGTCCCACTTGAATCCAGTAATGTTGCTTATTGCAGGTTTTCAGTCCAAAGTTCAAGTCCATTGTCCATATTCAACATTGATTTGTGATTTTTCCATCTGATTGTTTTGGTGAACGGGCCTTCATAACTGGAATCACTGTCACAGCATATTTGTTCAAAACTTTGGGGAGGCTCCAGAAAGGAGCGGCTTTGACCGGCTGGTATGTAAAATTGCCACTTCCCGTCACTGGAGTGAGAAAATAAAATGCAGACAAAAATACAAGCACTTGCACATTCAGATATGCGGCAGATACAGAACGAGGGTCATCTACACCTGCATAATTTTACTTTAAGTCTTAGATATACCAAATTTTATAATATTTACTTTTTCAGCAAAGACTGTGCAGACACTTTTGCCAGAACATTTTCTTAAAAACAGTTTCATCCAAGCCTTCTCATGGACCTATAATTGGAATATCATAGCGCCTTCATGCAATAGCCCATAATAATAATCTCTAAAAAGATTTTGATTTCAACAATGACCTGGGGGTCGACTCACCCCTGCCTTAGGTTGTCTCCTCTATATGAGATCTTACCCGTCTCTGGAGTGAGTCACACACACAGGCAGGTGCTCAGCACTGAACTCTGTATTCATGCTGGGGCAGGTTTCCTCACCCCTCATAATGGGACAGTTATGAGATCATTCCAGTTGAACTGGGGCTATTGTAGCCACTTTGTTGGAATAATAGATGAAACAGTTAAACTAAAAACTCATCAAAAACAATTCAAAACAGATGCTGCAGTTATAGTTCTGACAGTCAGATTCTAACCAGCTAAATCAAATAAGTCCCAATTCAAGAAATTTGTCTTGTGTGTATTTTTCCCTCGGTCTAAATGTGCTTTACAAAATCTTCAATGTCAACTTAATTATTTGGAATACAATGAGTTGTCAGTGTGCCACCCTGATAAATTAATATTACAAATTCATAATTACCCAAGTAGCCCACCTCATTACTGAGCTCCTATAAAATTTAAATCAATATTTTTGGGCAGTATACTAATAATTTTGTGTTTCAGTGTATTCTGGGTCTAAAGATAGGGCAGTAGCAATAATATTTTTTCACAGTGTATTTTTTCCCCAATTCATTTCGATTAAGAGACCTACCACAGTCTACACTCAAAAAAAAAAAAAGCAGATTGGGTGTCTGCTAAATTAATTGAAGTGTAACATGTTGCTTCTACCATATGTAGTCATGTTTTGTGGTTGAACATCATTAAGTAATGTTATTTTAGCATGATGTGCGATAACTTAACATTTACTAAATTCAGTTATGCTGACAGAACCTAATGCTTTTTGGGCAAGATATCAAATGGCGTGTACAACTCCAGAACAGAGGGTGGCAGTAGTGTGCGAACAGGGAGTGGATTTACTTCCGGATGTTGCAGAAGAAGGCAGAGCAACGCACGAAAGAGACGGGCGGGTGGACAAGTTAAATCTCAAGAAATCCTGTTTGCTTTTTGGTTTTTTTTTTTTTCCTAACTTGATATCAACTGTCATAAACTTGGATAACAAATGTTTACATTGTTTAAAACAAATATTGATGTCAGAATTGACTTTTATTGAATTATTACTGTTGATTTTCATATGACTGAAAGGACTATCAACTAAAGTATTTGTGATTGTCAAACATACATAAGTCTTGTCTGATCAGCACAATTAATTAGTTGTGTTGTATCATTTTAAAATATAGTTCAACCTACCCCATTAACTTGGGTTGGGCACTCTTGGGCACGGGCACACTTGGGCAAACACACACTTGGGTGGCATGGTGGCACAGTGGTTAGCACTACTGCCTCACAGCAAGAAGGTTGTGGGTTTGAATCCTGCCTGGGGCCTTTCTGTGTGGAGTTTGCATGTTCTCCCCGTGTTCGCCTGGGGTTACTCCGGTTTCCCCCACCCACAAAACATGCAATATAGGAACACGGCTGTGTGCGAATGCTTGGTGGAAATACTTTCCATAAATTTTGTATGTTCACCCAACAAATGATTATTATGTTGGACTTACCCCTTGTAATTGAGTAATAGTAACACCAACACCTTATGTTGAACCAGCATATTTACATTTATGTCACTCAATAAAAGAATTTGTTGCTAAATTAACGTATTATGATTGGGTGGAAATACTTTCCATAATTTTATTATGTTCACCCAACGAATTATTTTTTTGAGTGTAGGGTTCCGCTAACAGTAGGAAGGAGATGCACAGTCAGGCCTTATTAGTCCCAGCCATAACAAATCCCCATATCCTAAGCAGAACCGGGTGTAATTGCTTTAGACCACAGACCATGTGTTACAATTTGCAAAATTGTGTTACAATTTTTTCCAGACAATTCACCAAACAGGCATATATTGAATATTCAATTGCAATATAGTTTTTTTCATTGGGATCCCAGCACATAAAGGAAAAAAATCATTCCAGATTTAGTCAGTTCAGTTTGTCTCTGTCATTTGAACACTGACACTTAGATCCTTTGAACCTCCCTCTCCCAGGGCGCAGTTCCAGGCTAGATCCCTTTCCACAGAGATCTTTGCCCAGGCTCCCCCAGGCTCAGAACTTTACACTCAAGCAAAAAGACAAGACAGACGACATTGCAAAAACGGCAATACCTCTCCACAGAATGAATCCTCTACAAAAACGGATCGATCCTAGAACCATAAAAACGGCTCCCAGCACCTCTTCTTAGATCTGGGCCGTATCCCAACCATAAGCGGGGAGGCCTGCAGGTTTATTCCCTCCCTCTAGGGTCTCCAGCACAGGCTTCTCATATAACAAACAGTCATACAACAAACTAGTTATAGAACGAGCTCCGATTTCAAACACACTCACAGTAACTTGTTGCGAATTCATTCGTTAGTGGTCAATAGTTACATACCAATTCTGCAGATTCTGTCCCTCTCCTTTTTATTTCCGCAATTTAGTGTCTAGATTCTTTGAGCCAAAAGGTTACCTGTCTCTAGTGCTGCAGATAAGGGCCAGACAATACAAAACAACACCTCACTTATCTATTATATTGCTCACCATATCCTTAGTTTGCTGGCATCTTGGCGTGTTTTTGTGCTCTCTGCCCCATCTCCGAGCACCAGAAGACTGTCCACTCTTACGAGTGTAACCAACCTTTGCCGACTCCTGCCGCTGGCTCAACAAATATGTTGTGGATTTTCTTCAACATATTGAGGTTCCCCCATCCTCAAGCAATTGGAGAGAGACAGACTCTGAAAAAGAAAATTAGGCTTTATTGTTGCATGTTGATAAATGTAAAGCTGCTTCCTCCTGCGCAAAAAGAACTCCCCCCAACTCCCAGAAGAACTGAAGTTTTCCAGCTCTGACAGTACCTGGCCAGACCCTCAGTAGTAGATGTACTGTTCTTTTCACAGTGGCCCTGTTAAATCTATCAAACTTGGAACAGCAAACAGGGAAAGCACTAAAAGGCGTTGCTAATGCCACATCCAGCTAGCCATCGCTGTTTGTTGTAACAAGTGCGGGAGAAGCCCCAGGTGTCAGCTCGTCCACGATCACTTGCTTGCTGCAGAATCTTTAAATCGGGTCGGTCAGGTCCAAGCTCCTTTATGCTCCTTTTCTCTTCTAGTGTGACGTTACGCCTTGAGAACGGGTTATTCTGTAACGAAATAACAGAGTTTTCCGCGGATCCACTGGAAGCTGCCATTTTGAACCTCTATAGGACAGCGAATGAGCGCATGTGATGTTTGCGCATGAGTAAATCACATCTGCAGTGGTGACGTTTTGATATGATTGGCAGTTGTCGTTGTCCAGTCACATGAGGAGGAGAATCACAAAAACAATACTAATTCGCTGGCAATCAAAATAGGAGTATCCGAGGCGCATTTATTATTACTTATTATTGAACTCTCTGAGTGTAAACCCTTGGAGATTAGTCTGAAACAACGCCTCTGTAAGTTTACAAAGAATATTTTTGAGTTCGGGAGTGGTATGCTAAAATCTATTGCATCTCTTGCTTTCACAATCCGTATTCTATACTCGGTGATAACTTCCGATTATTCAATTATAGTTATCGGTTTGATTCTGCGATACTGTGTGATACAATGTATAATGATTACAGGAGGAATGTGGATGTTGAGGTCCTGCTCAGAGCTAAGATGGTGCGTGAACTAATAGATATTAGAGATGAAAACATGTTGATTGACAATCTAAGCAAGGAGGAGGTTTTGTGCATGATCGATGTTTTATGTACGAACTAATGTGTCATAGATGACTTTTTTAATAGATGTATGTCATTTTTTATTTGAATTTTTATAATTGTACTTTTTATTCCCGTCTTACTTATTACTTATATACTTTTACTTCTCCGTGTATTTATTTACTCACTTTTAAATTGCCATGTGTAATGTACATATGTGCGAAATAAACATATTATTATTATTATTATTATTATTATTATTTCTCTGCGCCCCACAGGAAAAGTTGAAGCGGCCAATCAGAAAGAAGCCTCAGGTCACATACTGGGCAAAAGTTGACGAAATTGCATTGACTCCCATTAGACCGGCGCCCCTGCATTAATAAACTATGTATTCACAACACATCTATTGATTAATAAATTGTGTGAAACCCCTTTTATTTAATGGTGACAGGTGCTGATAGGCTATCATTGTGTGGAAAAATTATTATTTTTTTTTTTAATTTTTATGATTTAATGACAAATTTTGGTATGTTTAAGTGGACTTCCTCTGTAGAGATGGTGCAACAGAGGGGGCGGCACCCCAGCGCCCCCTGTTGACAAACTGCCACTGCATTCTACCATCCTCATCTCGCGGTGTGTGAAAATGTGACTGAAGTACTTTTAGCTCCGGGCTCTTCAATTCTTGACCTCCTTTACTGTGATTAAGTGTTCTGTTATCCATGAGCTTTACCCACCTGCTCATGTAGATACCTTCGTTTTCGACAGACAACACCCCAACGGAAAGGCTCCTGTAATGTGAATATAGGCCACTAGATGACAGTATTTACCTTTTTTTTGTTAAGCTCAGACTGGAGTCATGTTTAGACATGTCCTGGGCAAGTCTCAGAAAATGTAAAAAAAAGAGGTCTAAATGTGGGTGGGGTCTGCAAAAGAGTATATAAGGAAAAGAATTGAGACAGTAAAGTAGTAGGAGAAATTGCAAGAAGATGACCAGACCTGCCATTCTGTAAAGACCTGTGACGTTTCTTTTGTGGATTTCTTTGCCTGTGTTTGAGCATTTTCATCATCCAGGACATCACCAAGCCACCCCACAAAAAGGGACTGTAATTATTTCTGTTTTTTTTTTTTATGTATTCAATCTTGGTCAGTTAGGGGTCTATTCTCCCATGCGCTTCAGTCGAAAAAAGCGCGTAGCTACGCGCTTTTCAGCCTACGCGTATTCTCCCCTCGACTTAAGTCCGTGCATTACGCGCCTTGAAGGCACTTACGCGCTTGGGGCGGAGCAAGGCCAAAATCGGGGCGTTTCCGGGCGTTTCTCATGCAAATAACACTTACGCGTATTCTCCCCCTGGCTTACGCGCTTTTTCTGTTAAGCGCTTTTGAGGGCTGTATTAAGGTCAAGCGCCAACATTAGGCGAAATTGAATATTTTGTTTGATGTCGGTTATAGGCCGAATTTTAACATTACTATTATTTTATTTAACATGGTATAGGTTGAGACATTTAATATTCGATTGTTCTTCCTTATTTCTAAACTACATTTCTCAAAGCCATGATAATTTATCAAACGAAATCATAACATGATATTACGCATCAGTCTCTTCTCCAATCAGTTAAATTACAAACGCAAAACAATTAATTAATACGAGTATACATAAGACCATCATTACATGCCCTCAAAATCTAAAGCTAAAATGCCAGTCCTGCATTTGCTTGCACTCTTGCGTGATTGGGAAAGAGTAAGCGGAGCGCGCCGAGCTCGAAGAAGAACACTCGTATATCGGCTTCGTTTGAACATCCTGGGACAAACAAACATCGAGTGCATCCAACGCTTTCGCCTGGACCGTGCATGAGGCAATCATCTATCTTTGCCGACTTCTGGATGAACAACCATCCAGCCGCAGCAATTATCAACAAAACATACCCGTGGTCATCAACGTCAGAACTGCGCTGTCGCTCCTGGCATCTGGGTCGTTTCAGAGAGGGGCTGGTCATGTCATTCACATCACAGGCGTCTGTGTCAAGGTGTCTGACGCAGTTCGTTGGCGCTTCAAGTTCTTCTCCATGTACTTCCACTGCAGAAAGAGTAGATGCCATCCCTTCCTCCTGTGCAGTGAAATGCACAGGGGATGATGGTTGCCCACCACCTGTTGCGTGTACACTTCTCCGGTGTGCAGAGAACCTGGCTTTTACAGCGCCCCGCAGGTCTCTCCATTTATGCTTTAAATCGGGGATACTGCGCTTACATCTCCCCACCGAAGCCACATCCAGAACTATTCGCAGCTTTATTCCTCGGATCAGCCTTCATTGCTTGCTTGCCATACACCAACATCTGTGAAATTTGGTTTTCGGCTTTGGCTCGACATCGCCATCATTGTCTTCCATGTTCTATAAACAAATGCGACTGCCCTATATGTTCGTGATAATCTAAAAAGTTGTGATATTCTCACGAGTGAGGGGATTGATTTTCTCATTGAGGATATCTGTATTAACTAACTCGAGTCCTAGTAATGTTTTACCATTGGTAATACTGTGTAATTTAATGTGTGAATAAAGATATTATTAAATAGGCTACTCTAGATTGAGCCCTACCCTGGCAAATACCAAAGCACTATCCATTTGTTAATCAATTTTAGCCTTTAAAGAATAGCCGACATGGGAAGAATCATTATCAGTAAATGGGATAATTGATTATAGTAAAGTATTAGGCACAAGTTCAAGTGAATGTGTCGCTCAAATCAAATAGGATGATAGGCTATGGATATGGAATTCCGTCATTACTGAGGCGGTTTCGGGGCGGGGAGATGACCGCGTGCGAGGTAAGAATCCTTGTTAAAGCGTTTCCATGTCCTTTAGTTACAAACCTGACATCGGAGTAGTTTTCAAGTGCGCAATTTCTAAATGAGATCATATAAACTGTCTTTGATTGTCTTTGTGTGACTAGAATGTTCCCTTTGTCTTCTTCCCTGTCTTCCACGGAACAAACAGGCTGGTGTAGGAGGGGCACATTTTCAATGATCTGATTGCGCTGATTGAGAAGCGTTAAATTCTTTATTTATTATTTCATTATCGCGGCAATTTGTTTGTATGCATAGCTTTAATGCCATGGTGGCTAGAGCAAGAAATAACAAGTGTTTGTTACTAACATATCCCCCGCCGCCGCAATTTTATGCGTCCGTACGGACGGAGCCCAATGCTACCGGTATTTCCCCCGCTTCGCGCTAATCGCGCGGCGGGGGATAAATAAAGAGATGTCTGAATTACGGTCTTGTAATTGGTACGGCCTACTATTACAGCGGCATATAAAACCTCGTATCTTCACAATGACAAACTTCAGAGGTAAATAAAAAAAATTAAATAAAATAATTATAATAATATAAATGGATAAATATAGTTTAAAATAAAAATGTTTAATTTTGCATGTAAGAATAGTGGACATACGAGTTTTCGTTTCTTATCAGTTTGGAGATATGAGGTTTTATCAGCAGGCCGACAATATTCAAATTTAAAGTCTGGTTTGCGTTTTCCATGGACCACAAATGCGTTTTCATTGTTAATCAGAAAATCCTTTTTCCATGTTTTCCTGATAGCCATAATCAATGAGCTTTGTGCAGAGTCTGCCTCTCTTTTGGATCAGTCACACCTCTTTCATAAGGCCGCCTACATTCTGAAGTTAAGCGCTGTGGGCGTGATCGAAGCGAGTAGGGGAGAATACGCGTAACTCAAAAGCGCTTAACTCGAAGCGCGTAAAAAAGGACTTACGCGCGAATGGGAGAATAGACCCCTTAGTTAGTTGTTATTAGTCTTTGTCTGTTTAATTAAATGTGTTTAAGTTTTAAATTGTGTCTGTCATCCCTTGCTGTTGCTGTTGTGTTATAAATGTAAGAACAAATTGGGGCCATAACAAACTGGGGGCTCAAGGTCCGGGATAGACCATTTTGTGAGTAATTTATTGAAAATCTAACATTTCAAATTGTGAAATTGTTTCTGTAGAATTTTCCTAGATATATATTGACAACAGCAATGGATGATTTCTTGGCATCACCAACCGTAGGGGTTTTGAAGTCTTTTAAAAAGACAGAACTGCTAGAAATTTGCAGACATTTAGAGCTGACAGAGGTGAAACCAGCCATGCGAAAAGCAAGACTGGCTCGAGAGATAGTTGAATATTACATTGATGAAAATGTGTTTGCACCCGGAGATCTGGAACAGTTTCCAGTGGAAAATCCAAATATAGAAATGGAACTTAAATTAAAAATGCTAGAGATTGAAAGGGAGGAAAGAGAAAAAGAAAGGGAGGAAAGAGAAAAAGAAAGGGAGGAAAAAGAAAAGCAAAGAGAATTTGAGAGGGAAGAAAAAGAAAAACAAAGGCAGTTTGAGTTAGAAAAATTAGCAAGAGAAGAGAAAATAGAAAGGGAAGAAAAAGAAAAACAAAGAGAATTTGAGTTAGAAAAATTTGCAAGACAGAGAGATTTTGAATTAGACAAATTCGATAGAGAAGAAAGACTCCAAATGGAGCAACTAAAAATTAAAATTGAAACTAAAAATACATTTTGTGCCAGTCAGGAGGTAAAACTGGTGCCTCCATTTTCGGAAAAGGATGTTGACAACTATTTCCAGTGTTTTGAAAAGGTAGCAAAGAGTTGCCAGTGGCCAAAGGAACACTGGCCTCTGATGTTGCAAACTGTCCTCAAGGGTAAAGCTCAACAAACCTATTCGGCTTTGTCTGCAGATGATTCCTCTGATTATGAGGTTGTCAAAAAGGTTATTTTGAGAGCTTATGAGTTGGTTCCAGAGGCTTACCGACAGAAATTCAGAGGTCTGAGGAAATCTGAAAATCAGACTTATGTTGAATTTGCTAATGAAAAGCAGGTTTGCTTTGAGCGCTGGTGTACTTCTATGGAGGTCAAGGATGATTTCAACTCACTAAAAGAGATGGTGTTAGTTGAAGAATTCAAGAACTGTGTTAAAGATGATGTTAAGACCTACCTTAATGAGAAGCAAGCACTGAATTTGCAATCAGCTGCCAAATTTGCAGATGAATATGTTCTCACACATAAGTCCAAATTTCAGTCTAGCAGTAATAATAGATGGTCCCAATTTCAGAAAAAGGGTTATGGTGATACCCAAGATTCCTCACCCAAGGACAAAGACAAATCTGGTGATGGTGCTCAGAAATCCAGTAACAGGTCTGATCAAAGTGTGAAAGCTGACAGTGACAAAAGTGGTCTAGTTTGCAGTTATTGCAAGAAATCTGGTCATGTTACAACTAACTGTTGGTTCCTAAAAGCTAAGAAAGAAAAAGAAAAGGATACCAAACCAAATGCCTTTGTGAAAACAAGGTTAGAAACCCCTGTAGTAGATAACCAATCTACTAAATTGCCTGCTTCTTGTGGGGCTAAAAAGCCTGATACAGCTGACTTCGTGAGGGAGGAATTTCTTCCATTTGTGTCGGAGGGATTTGTGGCTCTGAATGAGCATACTACTCCTGTCCCCATATATATCCTAAGGGATATCGGAGCTTCTCAATCACTTTTGTTGATGGACTCCTTGGAGTTACGTGATGAGACCGCTTCAGGGGATTTCATACTTGTACAAGGTATTGAAGGGAGGACTGTATCTGTACCCCTGCGCTCTATATTCTTGAAGTCAGATTTAGTTACAGGACAGGTAAAGGTGGGACTTATGTCAAGTCTACCTATAAAGGGTGTTTCTCTGTTGCTAGGCAATGACCTGGCTGGGGGCAAAGTAGTTCCCCCAGTACATCTTACTTCACAGCCGAGCACTGAAGATGGGGATGAGGACCCATCTCTTTATCCTTCTTGCGCAGTGACTCGTGCTATGGCCAAGAAGGCTAAAGAAGAAGATGATGTGGTGCCGTCCAGTACATTGAATAGTCAGGACTCAGGTGGTTCGCCTCATGACTCTGATTAGCCTACTATGGTTTCTCCGTTTGAGGACTTATCAGATACTTTTATCAGTTCTCTATTCAGCCAGCCGGATGGGTCTGGTGATTCTGATGTGTCTGGAGACTTGTCTCTGTCCAGAAAGCGGTTGATTGAGGAGCAAACTAATGATCCTGAAATTTGTGTACTAAAGAGGAGAGCCCTTCCTGATAAAGAAATAGATGCAGTTCCAGCTGGGTATTATCTCAAGGATGGTGTGTTGATGCGGAAGTGGCGCCCTCCTGATATCCCTGCCAATGCAGATTGGGCAGTGGTCAGGCAAATTGTTGTTTCGAAGGTCTATAGGAATGAGATCTTAACAATGGCTCATAGTTTACCTTTAGGAGGTCATCTTGGTGTTAACAAGACTGTTGATAAGATCATGAAACACTTCTTTTGACCTGGGCTTCGGAAAGACGTTTCCAACTTTTGCAAAACCTGTCACACTTGTCAGGTAGTTGGAAAACACCAGTTAGACCCGCCTGTAGCTCCATTGCAGCCTATCCCAGCATTTGGAGAGCCATTCTCTAGGGTCATTGTTGATTGCGTTGGTCCGTTACCCAAGACTAGATCTGGAAATCAGTACTTGTTGACAATCATGTGTGCATCTACCAGATTCCCCGAAGCCATACCTCTACGTAACATCAAGGTAACTGCAATCTCGAAGGCTTTGATAAAGTTCTTCACGTTGTTTGGCCTTCCCAGGAAAATTCAGTCAGACCAGGGTAGCAATTTCACTTCAGGATTGTTTCAGCAGGTTGTGTATGAACTAAGTGCAAAGCAGATTCTTTCTAGTGCCTATCATCCAGAAAGTCAGGGTGCCTTAGAGCGGTTTCATTCCACTCTCAAGACAATGATGAGGACTTATTGTTATGACCCTGAGAAAGACTGGGATGAAGGGGTTCATTTGCTGTTGTTTGCAGCTAGAGAAGCAGTGCAGGAGTCTACTGGATTCAGTCCATTTGAGCTAGTGTTTGGTCATGAAGTGAGAGGACCTTTGCTATTATTGAGTGAACAATGGCAAGAGAAAGAGCCGCATATCAGTCTGTTAGACTATGTGAGCAAGGTCAAGGAAAGATTGCGTGCAGCTTGTGACTTAGCCAAAGAGAACTTGAAATCAAGTCAGGGAAAAATGAAAACTTGGTATGATCATAAGGCTAGAAGCCGTAAGTTTAAACCAGGAGAAAAGGTCCTTGTGTTGTTTCCCTTGCAGTCCAATCCATTGCAGGCTAGATTTCATGGTACTTATGAAATTCTGACAAAACTCAATGATCTCAATTACATTGTGAAGACTCCAGATAGGAGAAAACCAAAACAATTGTGTCATATTAACATGCTAAAGCCTTATCATGACAGAAATGCTAGGGTTGCAGCTGTCACTTCAGATTCTCCAATGGTCGAAACGTGTGAAGATGAGGGGGAGTTTCAAGATGATGAACCAAGAATTAAAGCTGAAGTTCTTTCATGTAAATTGTCAAACACTGAAGTGTAGAAAAATCTTGATGTAAAACTCCAGCACTTAGAACCCTCACAGAGAGATCAGTTTGAAAGGTTGATCAAGAAATATGAGGATTTGTTTCCTGATGTTCCAAAGAGAGTTACTATAGCCTCTCATGATGTAGATGTTGGTGATGCCAAACCAATAAAACAGCATCCATACCGGATGAATCCTGAAAAGAGAAAGATTGCTGAGAAAGAGGTTGAGTACATGTTAAAACATGATATTATCAGACCCTCCAACTCCGATTGGAGTTCACCCTGTGTGCTAGTTCCAAAACCTGATGGAAGTACTAGATTCTGTACAGATTATCGCAAAGTCAATGCTGTAACTAGAACTGATGTGTTTCCAATACCTAGGATTGATGATTGTATTAATAGTGTAGGGCAAGCAAAGTTTCTGACCAAGATTGATTTATTGAAGGGTTATTGGTGTGTGCCTTTAACTGAGAGGGCCAAGAGCATCTCTGCTTTTGCCACACCATCTGGATTGTACCAGTATGAAGTCCTACCCTTTGGCATGAAAAATGCCCCAGCCACGTTCCAAAGGATGATACAGTCTACAATCGCCGGATTGCCACACACGGGTGCATACATCGATGACCTGATCACATGGAGTGACTCCTGGGAAGAACATCTAAAAGATGTAGAGACGTTGTTCCAGCGCCTGACCCAGGCTAACCTGACTGTTTCCTGAGCAAGAGTGACTTTGGTTGTGCTACTGTCACCTATCTTGGCTACGTCATAGGCCAGGGTAAGGTGGCACCCATAAATGCTAAAGTCCAAGCCATCATGGACTTTCCAGTTCCTGACAACAAAAAAGCTTTGCGCCGCTTCCTTGGAATGATCGGGTACCACCGCAAGTTCTGCAAGAACTTTGCTGAGATTGCTCTCAGTCTAACTAACCAACTGAAGAAAGGCGTAAAGTTCACCTGGGATGATGCATGCCAGAGAGCCTTCGATCACCTGAAGTCTCTGCTGTGTCACTTCCCCGTGCTCAAATCTCCTGACTTCAACAAACCGTTCTCCATCGCGGTCGATGCTAGCGACCAAGCTTGTGGATCTGTGCTCCTACAGAGAAGTGACTCTGATGACATTGAGCATCCCGTGGCATACTTCTCCAGGAAGTTCAATCGCCACCGAAGGAACTATTCCACAATCGAGAAGGAACTGTTGGCTCTGGTCCTTTCTTTACAACACTTTGAGGTTTATGTTTGTACAGGACAAAAGCCGATGATTGTGTACACTGACCACAATCCGTTAATGTTTTTGAGTAAGATGAAAAACAAGAATCGGAGATTGTTGAATTGGAGTTTGATTTTACAGGAGTTTGACTTGGAAATTAAGCATGTGAAGGGTACAGACAATGTAATTGCTGATTGCTTATCCCGTGTTTGAATGTGTATGATATGTATATATAGACAAGTGTTCACTTAACCATTTTGTATTGAAAAGAAAAATTTTGCCTTTATGAGTCAAAATTTTTCCCTTTTGGAATGGAGGTGTAATGTGAATATAGGCCACTAGATGGCAGTATTTACTTTTTTTTTGTTAAGCTCAGACTGGAGTCATGTTTAGACAGTCAGCAAGTCTCAGAAAATTAAAAAAAAGAGGTCTAAATGTGGGTGGGGTCTGCAAAAGAGTATATAAGGAAAGGAATTGAGACATTAAAGTAGTAGGAGAAATTGCAAGAAGATGACCAGACCTGCCATTCTGTTCAAGACCTGTGACGTTTCTTTTGTGGATTTCTTTGCCTGTGTTTGAGCATTTTCTTCATCCAGGACATCACCAAGCCACCCCACCAAAAAGGGACTGTAATTATTTCTGTTTTTTCTTATTTATCAATCTTGGTCTTTAGTTGTAGGTTGTTATAAGTCTTTGTCTTTGTTAAAAATTAAATGTGTTTTAGTTGTTAAAACTGTGTTTGTCATCCCTTGCTGTTGCTGTTGTGTAATAAATGTAATAACAAATTGGGGCCATAACAATAGGGTGTCCCTATAACAAAGGTTAATGAACAAGACCACTCCCAATGTGCCTCCCTATTCGTCCGCATGCCTATATATATCGCCTTCATTCCCAAAATCCCTGCTAGTCTCGTTTCTACGGCCCTCCCACCCTTCCCCTCTCCAAGAAGGAAGCAAGAAACAGCCACCACCTGGGACTCCAGGGGGCTTAGGAGTCAACACGGACTCCGACGAGAGACGCGAGCCCTATCCCGAGTCCCGCCACCGAGGACTCCCAATATTCGCTCAATCACAGATACAATATCGCCCTCGCCCCAGTTCCACCGAATACTCTCCTCAAACATAGAGCAGCTGTAGTCTATTCCAGTTGACTGCGGGCAGAAGGAAGGGACCCACTCTGGACGGTCCGGCTCTGCGAATAGAATAGACTAGACTCGTAATTTGAAAAAGGTTTGATATTCAAAAAAAGGCCAAAAAGCTGCCGGATGGCTCACACGGTTAAGGCACTGCGCTGCAGTGCAGAGGTGATCACCACGTCGCGAGTTCGAGCCCCGGCGTACCCACCGGCAGGGGTCGGCAGCTTTTCAGAGTAGCGCACAATTGGCTATCGCGCTACAGGGTTTCAAATTGGGAAGGGACTGCCGGGTATGGGTATACAATATATCAGCCTTGTTCGTTGCTCCAGCGTCTCCTATTGGCCAGACGGGCGCTCGTCAGGAACACTCCGGGTTGGTTCATGTCCGGGTATCCTCCGCCCTAGTTCTGAGCTTACGAAGATTCAACCGATGAGTGTATTAGAATCAGTGGCAGACAGGCACGTGCTTCGGAGGAGAGCCGTGAACTGTCTCACTATCCTGAGTTGGCAGCAAGGGGTCGCATACGAGCAAGCTTTGTACATAGTTCCCCAATTGGGCATTCCAAATTCAGGTGGGATTGGAGATGCCAAATTTAAAAAAAAAAAAAACAACAACAAAATAAATTAAAAAAAAAAAAAAAAGGCCTGCATTTTCGCATGTTGTTACATGAATCGCGGGTGGTTACCTTACCATAGATCATATGATGAAAATGAAACTGTTGACAGAAAGCTTTTCAGTAAGGTCTTTAAAGCAAACTTGAATCCAAACGTGCAGCAGCTGTTTCCGTGCCGATCACCAAACAGCCTAAAATGAGAAGTTACGCCGAAGCTGCTGACCCATCAGATTCTGTGACCTGCAGTGTGGCAGTGGCCTTCTCATATTGTATATCGTTCTGTAACTGTTAAATTAAATGACCAATAAAATGCTGCTTATGTTGCTCGACTCATCAGTATTGATTATGTACTTTGATAAGTTTGTTTAATGTATCAGTAAGAGCTTAATTTTCTCCGAAGATATTTAAGTTCAGTATGGTAAGTAGAATTTTTTCCATACAGAATTTTTTTTTTATTGAAAAGAAAAAAATATCCTTTGTGATTTTAGCAGTGTTACTGAAGTCAACGAATCATGTACTTTTCCCAATACTTGCCGTGGAATACGATGGGTCATCAAACACGGTGTAACACCTGATCTGAAACTCTCTTGTGCTCAGCACGGAAACTGATGCCACATGGAGCTATGATCACTTCCACGAGAAAATGCACTCTCTTGTCCGCCAAGTCAATTTAAGTAATTTTTGTCATTCATTGCTTTTCAGAACACAGATCTTCCAGTCCTTTCCCAAGTTATGCAATATCATAAAATGGCAATTCTATGAGGACAATTCAGAGATATGTATGGACTTTTCTCAATGTAGGAAACTAGATTATGAATTGGAACCTTTTTGAATATCGAAACGCAAGTTTAGGCATGCCCATTTGTGTGCTGAATCTTCGTGGTGGATTTTAGTTGTGCTTTTGTACTGCCAGTAGAGGACGGTAGATATGCACAAGATATCCATCAGAAATTTGAACATGGTATGTAGGTCTTGGGAAAGGTACCAAGTAGTTGCTGGATTCAGTGTAAAACCCAGAACTGCTATTTTTACTTGATTATGTGTTACAGATTTGAGCAGGGTCTTTAGTCTCAGTGCAGTTATCCCTCTAGCTCAGTAACCCTGCTTTGTGGAACACATCCCTTGGAGAAAATTGGTAATAATATTGAAATGTTCAAAGATTTTTCATCCCAAGGTCGAAGTGGCAGCCCCGAGCCCCCAATTTAGTTTGCATCTCCGATTTTGGACGACATTCACAAAGAGCCAAAGTTGCTTTTTGCAGCAGAAAAAGGATCAGAAGCTCACAACCACAAATCATAAAAGGTGGGACAGGATGTTTAAATAATGTTAAAACTGAAAGCAGTGATTTGTAAATTATATTTGACCCAAATTATGTTGAAAAACAATACAACAGCACATCATTTTATGTTTTAATGCATTAATTTTATCGATTTCTCCACATAAACACATCTCAGTTTTGATTCTTGCTGCATATCTCCAAAAAAGTTGGGACAATAAATGTGTAACTACTTTGTAATGTTTGCATTTCATAACAATAAATGTTTAGGGACTGAGGACACCAAGTAATTAAAGGAAGAGTTCACTTTTTTCAAAGTGGGGTTGTATGAGCTACAAATTGCCACTTCTTACATTAGATGCAGTAGAAAGCTCTCTGATCTCTTCCAGGTAGCCACACCAGGGCATAGTGCTGGGTGGAGATTTAGGCGATACACTGTTGTGAACGGTCCCAAAGTAACAGCATATTCTCATGGCCTAAAAGAGGTCCTACCTGAAAATAATATGCCACTTTAACTGTACACTATATAACAAAAATTTACAGCGCTTCAGTTGCTCAGAAGAATACAGTTGCTCTTGAACTAACCAACTGACGTATTCCATCGGAGTAACACATGATCGACTCCCTATACGTGATTATAAATATTTCATAGTCAAACGATGACAGCCAGGTGATGGTATCTGAATAAGATAAAAAATTATATTCCATCAGGACTTACCAGTTTGCCTCACACACAGAAGGATGAAGTATTGTTTATCTGCCGTTCTGTGCCCACTTGCCACACATGCCCAAATGCCCGCCACAGTTTGAAGTTTGAACTCTAATCCTGGGAGTTCTCACTGGTCTCATGAGCTGCCTAACTCCCCCATGCCTTTCTTTTGTAACATCTATGAACAACCCCCAGCCCCCACACCCCCTGCCCCCCCATAAGCCCCCATCCCCTCCCTGAGCTGTGATTTTTGGCAGCTCCTTCCAGTTTGATAAATGAAAACTAGACTTTTAGCCAGAGAAAAAGCCTATCTGACTCCCAATAATTTGAAAGAGTTATTCTTGCTCTTATTACCTCATCTGCGACAGAGTCAGCGGGGCGAGGTATTGTAATCGGTGCGGTTTGTCTGTTCCCGTGTTTGTGTGTTTACAATCTAGCATCTACACAGTTGCAATGATTGACTTCAAACTTTCACAGTAGGTGGGCAATGGTCGGTAGATGACCTGATTAAAATTTGGGGGTGATCGGGCCGAGGTCACCGGAAATGTCTGAATGTTTTTTTCTTTTTTTTTTGCGATAACTTCCTTCAAATTTATCACATTGACTTCAAACCAAAAAAAAAAAAAAATTCATTTTCAATTCTGATTCTAACTATATGTTGCATGATAGGATAGCTTCCCATAGCGGTCAAGGATCAAATGTCAGGGGGGTCATGGTTAATGGTGAAAATTATATTTTCCATCATAAATCAACGTAACGGGAGTCAAACAATCGAACCGTGTTGGTGGAAAGAGCGCACATCAATTGCTGAGACATAACAGAGTTTCCATATCTGGCTGTTGCTGGCGGGAACATATGATTACAATAACATTACAGTACAATGAAACTAGAAATCATTGACCAGTGGATTTTGCATGTCTTTTTCTGTGGCAGCACGATACAAGCAACATAAAGCATCTTCCCCTTCTCGGTGTAGCTGTGATTCACCCACAGAATAGAATACAGTGGACGGGAGGTTGATGTGTTTAATATGCATATGGCCATGATTATATATAGGGACTATGAGAAAGGAGAAGTATGGGCACTGGTGAATGGATAGGACTTGACCTCCATAGACATGGGGGAAGTTAGTATCTGAACGTTTCGGCCTCTGATTGGACAGTTTGACCTACTGTGACAATAGGTAACATTCTGATTGGCTATATTCAGTTGGAAACATCCTGATAGGCTACTCTACCCACAGGAGTAAAAATAGGGTCATAATTTGTATCTCGAAGTAACTCGTAAATCTGGTTTATGCTTGTAAAGTAAGTGTTGCACGCGAAGTTAGGAAATTTGTGTGTCCGCAATTTCACTGTCACACACGACAGTAGGAAATTGAATTAAATGTGCACAAAATATTTCTACAAAGACAAATCTTTTTCTACGCATGCACAAATCTGTTTTACGAGCCCAACTTTTTTTACACACACATAAAACTATTTCACTAGCTCAAAACATTTTTGCTCACACACATAACTCTTTTACAAACTCAAGACTTTTTTTACATACGCGCAAAACTATTTTATAAGCTCAAGACTTTTTTACACACGCGCAAAACTATTTTATAAGCTCAAGACTTTTTTACAAAGTCGCAAAACTATTTTACAAGCTCAAAACTTTTTTACACATGTACAAAACTATTTCACATGCTCAAAATTGTTGTATATACACAAAACTATTTTACAAGCTCAAAACTTTTTACACATGCAAAAAACTATTTTTAAGCTCAAAGCTTTTTTGCATATACACAAAACGATGTTGACACAATTCACAAAACGCAATCCTCCTTTTCTCATAAATCTAAACACATTTTGTCTCGCTAAAACACAAGTTGTAAAAAACTTTGCTTAAAAACTCAAATTAAAGCTCATGTGATGCAAAATGATTGCCACAGTCAGCAAAATTTGAACACAATGAACACACCTGGCTTCATTAATTAAACATTCATTCATTCTCTCTACCCACTTATTCCTCACAAGGGTCGCGGGGCGAGCTGGAGCCTATCCCAGCTGGCTACAGGCAAAGGCAGGAACCCACCCTGAACAGACTGCCAATCCATCACAGGGCGCACACACCATTCACAGACCATTCACTCTCACACTCATACCTTTGGGCAATTTGGTGTCTCCAATTAGCCTGATATGCATGTCTTTGGACTGTGGGAGGAAACCGGAGTGCCTGGAGAAAACCAACGCAACACGGGGAGAACATGCAACCCTGAAGAAGAGTGTAAGAAAACAGCAGATCACATCAGGGTGAGTAAAGCGATTAGGAAAAATTTACTTGGCAAACAATGGAGTCACTGGAGGGCGCTGGAGGAGGGAAGATCAGCTGTAGATCCTCTCATACACTCCTGCTGTCACCTGAGATCAGATCCTCTCTGACTCTTATATGCTGTACGTCTGAAACATTACTGTGCTGTGACAACACACTTTACCAGTAGCAAAGTAATAAGACTTCAGCAAAGCAATGGCTACACAAAGTTCACAATATTGCCATATACACTGTATATACATGTGACTCCGGACCACAAAACCAGTCAAATGGGTAAATTTTTCATATGAAGATTCATGCATATTCTAAAATGCTTTCCAACAATGTATAGTTTGTCAAGATAGGGTAAAAATTGACCGAGATACAACATTTTGAAGATGGCAAACTTGGGCAATTCAAATTTCCAGAAAATTGAGTTTAAAAATTGTCATATTCACTCCTTAGCAACACATACTTGTAATAGATAAAATTTAATGAAACTTGCACCATTCATTAAACATACTATCGCCTTAAAAAAGCGCAAGTGCAAGTACAAAGTATTTCTCATTGTAGCCTAGGCATAGAAAGAAGCAAAGAAACCAAACATTGTTCTCTCCTCGTGTTCTTTAATCAACTTTCTGGTGAATGAAAGATGCAGTATTCAAAAACAGGCAGACCCTCCTTTATATACTACTTCTTCTTCTTTGAATTTACTGGAAGTTTGAAAAAATGCCATAATTGAGTATAATTGATTACAGAATTACACAGTACCAATACCATGTAGAATTTTTGCTTCAGAAGACTGATTTTTCTTATGTTACTCTTACATCCGGACGTGCGGGCTTCCACGTGCTGTCCACGGGCAAAAATGGGGAAAATCACAAGGGACACCCACGTGTTCCACACGGATTTTCGAACCTGCAGACAGCACGCCAAATCCGTAGGAAGAAAATAGGCATATAAATTATTTTTTGCGTGCACGCAGGAAAACTTGGCATGCAGCCAGGCCGCAAGGGCAAGGCAGGGGAGGCATGCGTGACCCTTGCGTGTGTCGCAAGTTTAAAATGGAATGTTAACAGTCACTTGCAGTCACATAAGTCAGATGACTTGCTGCCCACACGTGGGCATCACGAATGACTTGTTGCATCAGTACGACACACTTGCAATCCCTTAATTACCTGGCGTGCTGGCCACGGCAAACAAATTCACAAAAAATCGCGGAGCCCGTGCGTGTAAAAACACGTTCGTCGGGATGTAAGAGAAACTTTAACTACCAATTGCGATATCATTGGCTCACTGTAGCTAAAGCGGTTGCTATAGAGGTAAACAATTTTTGTCTGTAGCAAGAGAGTTTTTTTTAACTGCTGTATGGATATTATGGGCATGGATTTTGAGCAGTTTGCACATCAGGCTTAGCTGAGGAGCTTAATTCAGGCAATTCCTGAAAAACAGGGCTTGGTGCAAACACGGCTTGCTTGTGAATATTCAAGAACTGATCCGGGGGTGCCATCTAGAAGAAGAAAACTGGAACTGGGTGCACAAACTTGCAGTTCCATATCCGCTAGAAGATACCTCTGCACAAAGCCCTTAAGTTAGCCCACCGAGCACCGGTGTTCCTCTCGAACACACCACATCCAGATAATCCTTAAATTATGAATTACATTCATATTTTAATTTGGAACAAGTAACGAAGTGGCCAGTGTCAAAGTAACAAAGTAAAAGTATACTTTTTATCTTTTTAAATGTAGCAGAGTAAAAGTAAAAGTCCTGGTTTAAAAAAAAAAACTATTTCTTGGGAAAGCCCGTCTTTGTTTACGCCAAGTGCGGTTTGCTCTGACGTCTCCCATTGGTTCACGTTTGAACCTACTAAGTCATCTCATAAATAATTAAATAGAGGGAATTCCACGCTTTGCAATGATACCAACAATGTTGGGGAATCCCCAACTGGCACCGCACTGGAAGCGATTTTTGTCGGCTCATTTTTCCTTGTTTTTCGGCTTATTACACAAAGACTTTCACCACCCACTTCTCCAAAATCAAGTTTGGAACCACCTATGGTAGGATTTTTTCGAAATACTCTCTTGGAATGGTATCTTAAGTCATTTTTCTAACGTTTAATGAACACATCGAGAAAACGATAACTTTAAGTAAAATGTATTAGGCGGCTGTAATGCAAAATGGGCTCGTGCGACTAATGACTAGTTTTGCGATCCGGGGTCATATATATATATATATATATATAGCGGTTTGGGAAATTATTATATGTCTAGATTGAAACTCTGAATATATGGAATGAAAGTCTGAATATATATAATGGAACTTTGAATAAATGGGATGGTATACTGGATATATAAAATGAAACTCAGAATATATGGAATGGAAGTTTGAATGCATGGAATGAAACGTGAATATATTGAATGGAAACTGAAGTCTACTGGATTCAGATTCTTTGACGAAATTAAAAATAAATATAATCTGGGAAATTCAGAATTTTGGAGATTTCTACAAATCAGACATTGCATTCTCTCAAATAAACAACTTATTCAGCACGATATAACTGAAATTCAGGACATTCCACCTAAGATAGGAGATAAAAATAGAGGAGCATCAAAATTTTACAAATTGATTAGAAGCACACAAGTGCCAAACTTGGATGGTTTAAAAATAGGTTGGGATAAGGACCTGGCGCAGGAGATTCCAGAAAATGAATGGAAAAAGCTATGTGCTTCATGGTATTGTTACTCACGTGAAACACGGTCACAACTCATTTGTTATAAGATATTGAATAGATCTTTTTGGACTCCTTCCAAATTGGTAAGACTGAAACTCAGAAACAGTGATATATGTTGGAGATGTAATAGAAAGTTGGAAACTCTGGTGCATATGTTATATGAGTGTAACAAAACAATTGACATGTGGAATGCAATAATTGTGTTCTTAAATAAAATGTTGGGTACACACTTGATCAAAAACCTCTCATTATCTCTGTTGGGCCTGCTACCAGATAATATCCAAATGCCAAAACGCCGAAAATCATGGTGTCGTTTAGCTATGATAACAGGGTGCAGGATAACCCTACGCCACTGGAAATCTCCCTCCTTGTCCACTTTTAAGGAATGGATAGAGGTACTAAGCTCCATGGCAAGCTATGAGCGGGTCACTTATAGAGTGGCTGGAAGGGAAGATATATTTAATGAAGTATGGGGACCATTTCTAGCTCAGTAGCTGGATATGAAAGAATGACACCACCAACCTCTGCATAACCTTTTATCTGGTTCAAATACAGGATGTGTATACTATGTTAAACTCCTAGGGTGTTCTGTCTTTGTTTTGTTTTTTGTTGTGTGATCTATGTTTTGTGTTGTAGGTCTGGCTTGATCTGTCTGTTGTTGCTGGACCGCAGACCGTTTTATCTTTTTATTTTATTTTCTTATTTGGTTTAAAAAAAAAAAAAGACCGGACAGATACTGAAAAGGGACACAATGTATGTTATGCTTATTTATCTAACTGTTTTGGTATAACAGTGATTTATTTGTATTTGTCTGGCTAAAACATTAATAAAAAAAAAAGAATGGAAACTGACGTCACCATCTTGTGTTTTGAGACGATTAGTTATCGCTGTTCCTGCAAAAGAGAGTGCGACATTATAAGTGAGTCAGCACGAAATCTATTCTCAGCAATATTAAGAAATGAAGATATAATTTGCACTTCGGCGAACGCATGTATGGGCCATAACACCCATAACCGAATCCAATATTGTTCTGCTCATTAAGAAATGTATTCACTCTTTCTTAATGCAGGGAGTGGCACAGGCCACAGTGCCGCACGTCAGGCATTTCAGGCCAACATTAATCCTGGAAGAAACATGCTTCCACCCTCGCAGGTGCACTGCGGTCAAGCAATCACCGCAATAAAATGTATGCGCAAATACAGCGGATAGCACGGTAGTAAAGTCATGTGATGCAGCTGCTGTCAAGAACCATCTTGTGGAAAGAAATAACGAGATTTTTTCAGCGAAAGTATGCGCGTATCTTGTTCAGAAAAAAAAACGCGAACAACTTCCATAATTTCGTTTTAAAATGATGTTTATTTGTTTTTTCACAAAATAGCTGTTGGCACTTTGTACAAATTGAAATGAAAGATTTTGGTGAAGTGCCACAACTCCAGATCAGAAACAATTGCAATTGCGATGTTCCATGAATATAAGAACACTCCTGTATGGCTGTGTGTGAATTTTTGGTGGTGGTCGGAGGGGCCGTAGGCGCATACTGGCAGCCACGCTCCCGTCAGTCTGCCCCAGGGCAGCTGTGGCTACAAAAATGTAGTTTACCACCATCAGAGCGTGAATGTGTGAGTGAATGAATAATGTTTCCGTAGCGAAGCATCTATGAGTGCCTAGAAAAGCGCTATATTATAATACTGATGCATTATTATTATTATTATTAATTGCATCTCACGTTGCCAGTGTTTTACTATAGGCAAAAAAGGCAGATATGAATTAATGTAGGAATTGCCATCAAAATTGGTGTTGTAGAGGTGGAGAAATCTAAAGTGGGGACCATTTTACTTTATTCATAATACCATAATGTGACAGTACTGCCCAAAAAATCACTTCCAAGAGGGAAACATTAAGGCGTTTTGCGGCGAAAATTAATGACGAGCAACTGTTACATACTATTTTATTTTTTAAACAAAATGGCACACCTTATTGGAACATGCCCTCAGGTAAAAGATTGAGAACTTCCCTCATTACTGTTTAAAAAGCACAGCCAGTAGCGGAGCTACAGGGGGGCTCAAGACACGTCTTTTTAAGTTCTGGCTTGATTTCAATCATTTTCCATTTGTTATGGCCCCAATTTGTTATTACATTATAACACAACAGCAACAGCAAGGGATGACAAACACAGTTTTAACAACTAAAACACATTTAATTTTTAACAAAGACAAAGACTAATAACAACCTACAACTAAAGACCAAGATTGATAAATAAGAAAAAAACAGAAATAATTACAGTCCCTTTTTGGTGGGGTGGCTTGGTGATGTCCTGGATGAAGAAAATGCTCAAACACAGGCAAAGAAATCCACAAAAGAAACGTCACAGGTCTTGAACAGAATGGCAGGTCTGGTCATCTTCTTGCAATTTCTCCTACTACTTTACTGTCTCAATTCATTTCCTTATATACTCTTTTGCAGACCCCACCCACATTTAGACCTCTTTTTTTTAATTTTCTGAGACTTGCCCCAGACATGTCCAGGACATGTCTAAACATGACTCCAGTCTGAGCTGAACAAAAAAAAGGTAAATACTGCCATCTAGTGGCCTATATTCACATTACACATTGCTGACGTCTTTTCCAATTACTGTAATTGGCAACTGAAGACACGGTTTCTCTCCACATGCGATCTAACAGCGATTAAACAGACAAAGGCGGAGAGACGCAAGAAGCGGGGGTCCAAAAGAATTTATTAAAATAAACAGAAAACTAGAAAGGGGGGAAAAACGGACACTCCGGCCAACAGGAACACCGTGCAACTGCACTGAAGGGAGGAGAACACAGGAATCCAAAACAACCGGAGACACTAGGGGGCAGACTCGGGACAAGAGAGCTAGGGGAACAAGGGAACTAGGGGACACTCGGAACAAGGGAGCTAGGGGACCAGAGGGAAGGTGCACAGGGCAGGGAGTGCAGCGCGAGCAAAGTCAGATCTGATCTGAAGTGCTGCAGAGCTGGAACAGATATAGGGCAGGGCACTGAGAGACACAGGTGTTGGAACTTAATATAATTAACAAGGGGTGGAACAGAAGGGAAACTTAATTACATGAAACAGATAAACATTAACACACAGACGAGGATCACAGGACAATCCCAAAGAGGGGATAAATAAACTGGATAAATATTTCACAGTGGATAGAAAGAGACAGGACAGATAAAAATACAGAAGGTTCTGCAGGAAAACTTAGCAAAGCCAGAGAAAGAAAAGCAAGAGGTGGAGACTAGAACAGGGCGACTGCTGAGAGATCATTAGTCAATTAGTAAGTGCAGCTATACAATCCCGGGTGCTCGTTAGTAGGTTAGTCTAATATACAATGTTAGTTTGGTTAGTAAATTCTAGAAAATAACAAACTGTTAGAAGGGGTTAGTAATATAAGGGGAATACAAGGGGAAATTAGTAAACAAGAAAGGAAGGAAGGCTGAAACCCAGAATCCATTAAATCACCCGAAATAGTGTCACAATCAATTAAGACAGAAAACTGCTACAAACAACGCGACCGGGGAGAAAGCAAAGACAGTACATGGGTAAGACGTGGACTGGAATAACACGTTAGAGGAATAAAATGTGAAACACTAAGACATGGACTAAAAACCAACATCACAAAAATAATAAACCTAAAATTAACTAACCAAAACACACAGACCCACAGAACGCAACACGTACATCTCCATGGCTCCAACTTACCTTTATACATTCCGGAGCTTTTTGTAAACAAATAAACGGAGAGCGAGAGAGAGACAAAACAACTCACCCCTGTTATGGGCCCATCAAGTCGGCATGGCTCCAGATAAGCTAAACGCCATGACGCACTGGCCAGATTTATGGAAACTTACAGCTATGCAGGCCTAGGCTAATCAGAAACCTGCAAGTGTGCACCCTTTGGCCTAAAAGACCATGAACCAAAGCAAAGGAAGAGCAAGCAAGGAAAAAAACTAATAATAATTTGCTGAATCAATAAAAAATGATTCGACACCGGGTGCCACTTTTTTTTTAATCAACCCACAAATTACCGAGAGTGAAAGTCCACGTTTCATTGGAACACGGACCAGTTAAATAACGCAAAGCATTGGCTAATAAATAAGTAAATTATATTTCTGCACTGAATTTAGCCCATGATTTCATCGCCGTTAGATCGCATACGGTGAGAAACCATGTCTTCAGTTGCCAAATACGATGATTGGAAAAGACATCAATAAAGGAATGATTGAGATCTAGCCAGGACTAAAAAGGACGTGTCTTGGGCACAGCCGAAGGAAGATTCCATTAGTCTGTACACACTGATTACTACAAAATAACAGTGTTTGATTTCGTGGTTTTCTTTTAACTTTTTAACAATGTATTGTTTGTTTGACATAAAAAATATGTCCACAAACAGAAACACAATTACATAGCAGAGGAAGGGCTCTATCTTACGGCTTGTGCAAAGCCGCGCAAAGCATGACACAAGTGTCTTTGCTCGTGTACGACCAGTGCAAATGTCATTTGTCAATCCAGTGCATAGATGGGAAAGATAGCAAATTGCACCAAAATTAGTGCCCATGAACATGTTGGTCTTAAAATGAGGTGTGGTCAGGCAAATTGTAGGCATGTTGCTATCATGAGGTGGCATAATGCTTACGTGCCATTGACCAACTAAAACCTGGTCTTAAATCAATCCTCAGTTTTCAGCTATTATCTTAAAGGCCCATTACTGACAGGGTAGATCCACTATACCATAAAGTTCTCCAAGATGAGTTTGGCTCGCATAAATTTACATAAACCTACGTATAGTAGTCGAATCCATAGTGTTCCGCAAGTGACAGTAAAGATCCACAAATTGATAAGGCAGTGGATTTGCAGTCATGCGAATATACCTACAGTATATTCAGTACAGTATAAAGGAGTTTTCTCCTTTATTTGATGGTGCAGTAAGGGTGGGGAGAAGTACAGGGAAGGCATGCTATGAATTGCCTGGGCCGGTTTCGAGCCCAAGTTGCTGCAGGCAGGAGTTTGCCTTATGGTACGCGCACTTAACCGATTAGCCACCGGGGCGCCCCAGTACATGACTTTTTTTAATCTATGGCAGTAATAATGTCATTTTTAACAGAATACTGCCGTGATGGTGCTGTATCCTTGTCTAAAGCTAGACTGAGTGGAGCTCAAAATACAATTATCTGTTAAACAGACTTTTAGTTGCTCATTTATAAAGGATTCAAATAATTTGGCCATAACAGATAATTTGGAAATTGAGCGATAATTATCTAAAATGGAAAGTCCGCCTCCTTTTAACACTGGGAGAACAATTGCTGATTTCCGAGGACTGGGAATAGATCCACTGCATAGACTAAGGTTAATAATGGAGGAAATAGGCCCAGCTATCAAGTCTGCAGCAGTTTTTAAAAAGAAAGGTTTGATCTGGTCTGGACCAGCAGACTTTTTGCAATCTAGGCTTAACAGCGCCTTATGTGTTTCAGAAATGGATATCATCGAAAAACTGAAATTGTTTGAATGTGTGGGGGGGCCAGCAAATATTGCCTCAGTGCCATCTGGAAGACAGCTCTGTGTAAATACCTACTCCTGCTTTGATTAAATGTTTATTAAATACATCTACGACATTTTGTTTACCCCTTACTTCACCTTGATCCATTTTTAAAACTTCAGAAACAGACAGAGGTGGAATATCACCTGAGGAAGATTTTACTAATTTCCAAAATTTTAGGTTTTTATTTATCAGATTCAGGTAGTGCTCATTTTTTGTATTTTTTCTTAGTTTGGTACACTAATTTCTTAAGATTCTATAGTCTAGCCAGTTTTTTTCAGTGTCAGTTCTTTTAGCTTTTGCCCAAGCATGATTCCGTTCCCTAATAGCAGCTGCAATGGTATCATTAAACCAGGGGTTATCTCTACCTCTCACTCTGTCCTTTCGAAGAGGTGCATGTTTGTTAACAATTAATAAGAAAGTCTTTTAAAAACTCCCAACGTAATTCAACGTTATAGACAAGTTTTATAGCACGATTGAAAGAAATCCAAAGTGGAATATGTAGGTTCCTGTACAGTGGCTCCAATAAGTATTTGTACACTACTTGAAAATTCGACTACATAACAGCTTTTGTATATTCGGCTAAATGCTTGCTATTGTGTGTAAAAGTGACTACAATATTTGATAATCAATATGTTTTAAACAAATATTTAATGTCAAAATGGCATATTTGGTCAGAAAGGCAATTATCTGACCCAATAAGTATCTGTACAGTTCCATTAGTGAGTCACAAAACTTATAATACTCACCTAAAATTGATTCAAGATGTTTACAGGACATGGTTGACTCACTTGGTCTGATTTGGTCAAGCGTGACCATATTGGACCCTGAAACTAGGCCGGTTAGCTTGACAAGACGTTAATCTACAAATGCAAACGCTTCATTTCTGAAATTTCCGTGGTGAAACGACGCAATCCGTGGAGAAATCCGCACTCCGTTTAAATCGCAGCCGTAACTTCGACTAACCTGCTTTACGATGGTGCGCATTGTCGACAACGTCCATTTTCAATGGTTTTTTATTTATGGATGCTGATAGCAACAGCTTGTACAATTTATTAGAGTGGAAAAACAACATCGTACAAAATTAAAGTTGCAATCATAAGCACAAGATTCAACATGATAACAGGCGTTAAATTCAAAATTTCAATTCTTTAAATGACACACATTTCTGTGACCATTCCAAGTAAAGACAAAGAAACTCCCGTTCTTGTTGCAAATCTTCAACTTGCCAATGAGCAAAAAACAATAAAAACAACAAAGTAAATACAAATAAAAACTAACGCTATTGGGTTTCATTTATTCACATCAAATGTCATTCATATTTACAACATTCAACTCCTGTCTTCACTTCAAGAAGGCCATTTCTGGAATCTTCCCTGCAGCCTTGAGCTGAGAGAAGATATGCGCGGCCCTGTTGAAATCCCAGGCATTGTCCTGAAGACACTTTTGCGACCACTCCGGGTTCATCCCAGATTTCTGCGAGAAAGCAGCGAGCATTTCTTGCTGTGGAGCGGTTAGCGTGGGCACGGGGCTGCTGGAGGGCGTCGGGGCAGGGGCGGCGAAGGCTCGCCGGATCTCCTCTGTCGTGGCATTCCTCAAAGTCAGTTCGTCGTTCACAACACACAAACCAGCATTTGCGGCCGGCACTGTTATGAAGACCCGAGAGAACGCTCTGACTGAGTCTCTAGATTTACCATCCACTTCTTTGAACACCCCACTGACTGTGAATGATAGTAATGTGTTCGTGAACATGTTGACATCGACGTTAAAGGAAGCAGTGTCATGCTGGGTCTTGGGCAGCTCGTTTAAGAAGGTAACCACGTTCAAGCGCCTGAGCTTCAAAAGGCGGAATCGTGTGGTGGGATCCTTAAGACTCTTAATGTTGCGGTTGTCCTTGTAATAATCTCCCAGACTGCTCCTCGAGGGTTTCTGCCCAGAGAAAGCTATGCTGAGGGAAAACACAGCCTCGTCATGGTAGCCGTCCAACAGAGGCTGTCTGTCACCCGAGTCATAAACCATGTAGTATTGTTGTAGGAACCGCGATATGAGAGTCTTGATTTCGTCCGAGGCGAAGTAGCTTCCCTTGCAGGGGGGCAGAGTTGTGGAGTTTGACTCCAGGTCAAATCCTATGGGAGCGGGGAGATCAAATCCATCCAGCTTGAGTAACCGTGGAAACCGTTTTTGGATCGCGCTGATGTAGGCGGCCCGGTCCTTGAAGTGATCGCACAGCGGGTTTCCGGTCAGCCACAGTTCGGTCAGCTTGAAGCCTTTCACTCTGTCCAGCTCCTGCTCGCTTTTCAGCTCGTTGTCTGAAAGATTGAGGGTCTTCAGTTTTGGCGCCTTACCGACCAGGTCTGCTAAGTCCTCCAGCTGATACAGCCTGTTGTTTCTCAGATTTAGGCATATTAGCTCAGGAATGCTCTCCTCAATGATCTTGATCACAGCCTGCATGCAGCTATTCCTGTTCAGAATCATTTTGATGTTCTGAGAAATCAGCTGTCTGTCTCTTCGAATGCTGCTCAGGTCAAGTGCTTGTTGGGAGCCATCAAACCGCTTTGACATGCATTGCTTTATATGGTCAAGGTCCTCTGGCTTCAGATAATTCAAAATGGAGGCTGGAGGGTTGCAGGGGTTACTAAGTAGAATCACCTTAAAGCCGTCACTGTCCGTGATCTTGCGTGACACCTTGACCAGTGCATTGGCAGTGGTAGCATCATCAACGAGAAACTGAGCCTTATTCCCCTCTACGCGATACCGTATTGGAGTGAAAGGCACAGAGCAAAGGTTCTGCAGAGCAGGGAGAAGCCATTTCTTGTCGTATTTCTTCCCATGGAGAATAGTAATCTTGAACCATTTTTTGCCGGGCCCTCGTCCACCACCGCCCATTCTGTAGCCTCCACCACCTGCAGCTGTACCACCGCCGCCGCCAACACTTACACCTCCTCTTCTCTCTCTGTCAAATCGCCCATCACCCCTGCGATTTGGTGGCACGTATGGGTTGTATCTGCGCCGATCATGATGGTCTTTGCAGTAGCGGCTATCGTCTGCCGTCGCCATGTTCTATGGAAAATGGAGTGGAATACACAGCTAAGCGCTTGTGCAACCAGTATTCGATGAGCTAAGTGACGTCACAGAGCATTCATTTTCAGAGGTAGAAAGAAGTTCCCAAACCGAATGACACCCAAACTATCAGGCGTTCATCCGCCGGAGGTAAACTAAAAGCCGATTGAAAAAATAATACGCCAGGCTTGTGGAAAGCAACTTCCGTGTAAACGAAGGGTAAATAAATTAATTCACTTTAATATGTATGATGTTAGAAATTAATTTTTGAACTTTATTTCGAAACTCCATAATGTAACCTATCATTTACAGCCATAAACTCATATTTTTGTCACTTTTTATCACTGGGACTACTTGACGATCTTTATCTCAAAATTAGATCAGGCGAGTTTTGCCGTGTTTTCACTGGCGGGGTCACAAATATTAAATGCTTTTTTTCCTTTGTCACAGTATCACACCGATCCCCAAACTAAGGGATATTTTCTTTGAAATAAAAAAATAAATTTAAATAGTCCTTATTATTTTTTTCGAAGCAGCAGGGAGCAACTGAAGTGCCGCGTCCCCACAGCCGCGGGTTTCCGACCCCTGCCGTGGACTGTGGATGACAATTAGCTCGTCTGCTCGAATCTTTGTGTGGGCGGTTACACTCCAGAGTGGGTGAGAACCGGCGAGAATATGAATATTCAGTTTGCGGTGTTTCGTAACTGTGATGGGTGTTGAGTATTAGACGCAAAATGCAGAGGCCAGAACTAAAAGGCAAAAAACAGCTGTGAACGGGGAGACTCAAACAGAATAAAAATACGAGACTCGCGCTACCAACGGACCTGAAAGTTGTCCGGGGTAGAAGCAGGCGAGATCGAAGGGACAAAAAGTAAAGGGAAAATAAAACAAAGTCTCCCTTTCTCACTACCACTAACCCTAAAATATACAACTAACGTTCCTAACAATTCTCTGTCTAGAGACCTTACCGACTAAAACGCAAAAGTAACACTGACACTCTAGCAACGGAAGCGAGGCGGAACTGGAGCATTTAGAGTCCGGGCAACGTTCCCAATTAATGCCAGCTGGTCCAGGAATCCGACTGTGAGCAAAACGATATTGTCCCGGACGAGAGCAGCAAAGAAAGCTCTCAACGCCTCCAAACCATGACAGTAACACTGCAACACGTTTTTTATTGGCGTAAATTCTCCGCATATTTCCTATTGTAACCCCTTTAATATTTCCTGGAGGGACTGCTAATTGGAGTAGCCCCCATTTTAATGCATTCGTTTTGTGAAGCCCGGTACTGTCTTGATTGGGAATAAATCCAGGGGGAACTAAAAAAATTGATGAAACAACCCACCGTGTACAAAACGTGTTTGGGGGAGGGGATTATGTTTTATGGTATTCATTCCACAGAGATATATATGTTTCTTATATCTCGGCGATTCTTTCACTGGAAGGCGATCAGAAGGTGGGTGACCTTAAGACAGTGCGGTTCTCCGGATGAACTGACGGCTCAGGTTTACATATCGTTGCTGGAAAAGCTGCAATTTAGCTTCTCGGTTTATTGAGAAAGTGCATGTATAACAGTATCCCGTGATAAAAGTAGACTGTGCCCAAGAAGGACGGACAGTGCCATCTATATTCGGGCGAAGGGTAATCGCGCCAACTTTTAGCCTGTGATATATCCAGGCCTTGTCAAGACCTGCGTGCTAAAAGTGTGGTGGTTGCGCAGCTACAAGTTTAGGTTCCAGCAAGAAAACAACGTTTTGCTCATGCTCTGCTCGAAGGGACGTTTTGTGTTTTCCTGGAACTGATTTTGATGTTTTTCACGGAAGAAGGAGACCAGCTATGAATTCGGAAGATTGGTTTCCATCACCACGGACGCAGCGATTCGTGAGTAAAGAAATAAAGGGAGCCAAACTCACTTAAAAGCAAGCGGACGTCATTCTTCTTGCCAAAACAAAAGAGATCACTGACATTTGAAAGAATTGTTGCCGGTGGCGAAGCGTGTTAACCGCAGTGACTGGGGGTTGCTTGCGCTAGCCAAAACCGAGAGCTCTCTGGGTAATGTAGTTGAATAGTGGCGCCAGTGCACTGATTATTCCATTTATACTCGGTACCACGTTTATTTTCTGTGTCGAACATACAAATGCAAAGGGCTGAGTTTCTGTTCTGAAAAAAAAAATACTGTTGTGGGGAAAATAGGTATTTACCCTGGTAAAGTGAATGCAAGATTGTATTCTGAGTCTTTTCTCCTTTATATGGGTTTAAGCAGCGTCGTAGGTATTGCCGGTGCAGCCGGTGCGCTGAACCGGGGCCCCGATGACCTCTGAGGGCCTACGGTGATTAACTATGCCATTCTTCCTCTAAACATAACTCATGAAGAAATTACAAAGATAAGCTTCGTCATTTCAAGTATCCTGTTCAACGCAGTATTATCTTCTAATTCATGAAGAGTTGATGAGTATATATACTCAGCAACAAAAGTTTCTGTGACACCAATATTGTTAATTATTTTTCATAACGCAATTATGAAATTGTCATACATGGTGATATCAGACTGAAACAGTACACGTAAACACAACATTGAAATGGAAATCATGAAAATGCGAGAAAATTACTTTGCACGTGAAAATGTGCGTTAATCATGCTTGTGGATGGCAATAAAAGAGGAGAATTTTTGGAATGTTCACATTGTGCCTGATGAACGACGGAAGCATCACTTATCGAAAACACAGCCATTTCGGATCAGGAACTCTACCCTCTAAATGCCAAGACTGTCTGAAAATGATCGGTGGAGGGCCATTGGGATGATTGAATCCGGAACCTCGCAGAGGGAAGTCGCTCATCGCCTGAATGTCCACCGAAACACCATTTGGAACTTATGGCAGCGTCATCAGCAGACAAGACATGTCAGAGACCGTCCTCGCAGCGGCCGTCCACGAGTAACCACTCCCAGACAGGACAACTGGATTCGAACAACCCATCTCCGAAATCGATTCCAACCTGCAACCATAACTGCAAGAACGATACCTGGTTTGAGGCGACTGTCTGCACAGACAATCCGTCGCCGTCTCCGTCATTTTGGCATTGTCCCACGTCGGCCAGCAAGACGTCCAATACTCACAGTACAACACCGACGACTGCGTCTACAGTGGGCACAACAACATCGACGGTGGATCCAACGTCAGTGGGATCTTGTACTCTTCACTGATGAATCAAGATTCATGCTTAACCGATGTGATGGTCGTTTACGTGTATACCGTCGACGTGGAGAACGTTATGCCAACAACTGTGTTCAGGAATTTGATCGTTTTGGAGGTGGTAGTGTCATGATTTGGGGAGGGATCACGGCTAGAAACAGAACAGATTTGCTTGTTATTGATGGAAATCTGACAGGTCAAAGATATCGCGATGAAGTGCTACGGCCATTGGTGGTACCGTTTTTGATGCAACATGGTCCCGGAATAACGCTGCAACATGATAACGCCAGACCACACGTTGCAAGGATTGTACTGCAGTATCTGATGCAACAACATGTCAATGTCCTGCCATGGCCAGCCAGATCCCCAGACATGTCCCCAATCGAGCATCTTTGGGACGAGATGGATCGACGTTTGCGGCGGTTGGATAACCCGCCAGCTACACTCCAGGAATTGCGACAACGTCTACGTCAGATTTGGAATGACATCCCACAGCAATTTCTGGCACATCTGATTCGGTCCATGCGCCGGAGATGCGTTGCTTGCATCATGGCACGAGAAAGTCACACCCGGTATTGAAGTGTGAAGGTCACAATTGGTTAGACGTCAGACAAGTGCTTCATGACGCATGAAAATGACATTTTTCGTTTTGAGTGACGTTGGCACTGAAAAGTCAGTGTTTCTCCTGTTAAATAAACATATTGATTGCATTGAGATCTTTGCGTGTCATTTATAACATACACATAAATGGTGTCACAGAAACTTTAGTTGCTGAGTATATATTGCTCCACTGTTTCATACAACACAGTCATGGTAACAACACCCCCCCCCCCCTCCCACACACACATTGGCCATTTTTCCTGTCTTTTGTATTTCAGTAATGATACTTTTTCAGTTATAATCACAATTACTAATCATATATTTGATTGTTTTATTCACAACATTTTCAAATGAACATGGCCTGCTGGGAAATGTGTGTGTCCAATTAGTTGACATTCACTTATTCCTTTCTGATCGTAGCTTCGTAGGCTACGCGCTTGCTCGTGAATTGTTCTTTTTTGAGAGATCAGCTAACCCATTAGCTTAGTATTGGAGGTGAAAAGTCTTGAGCACCATGTTGAGCAGCACAAAGGCGGTGCTCAAAAAAGAAAAGAAAAAAAGAGCTCGATGTACGGAACTCCAAATTGGCGAAATTGAATGCATTTTTTAAATAGTCATCTTGTCCAGATGCAGTTCCTGCTAGCGTTGTGAATGATAGCGGCGACACGCAGCAGTCAGACTTGGAGGCTAATGCTACCACCTCATTGCCCTCTTGCTCAACGACTTTGCAGAGCAGAAGGCACCCGCAGTTAACTTCTGAATGGGTGAGTGCAGTTTTTTTTATTAGGCTACTGTTAGTGATCAGC
Source organism: Gymnothorax reevesii (assembly GCA_029721435.1). Lineage (NCBI taxonomy): Eukaryota > Metazoa > Chordata > Actinopteri > Anguilliformes > Muraenidae > Gymnothorax > Gymnothorax reevesii. The sequence continues at coordinate 25,431,810 of CM056588.1, forward strand.
TTGCCGGTTGTGGTTAAATGGCTGCTGTGCCAGGATGTGTGTCCATCTATCTGTTTACTTAATGATTTGGCCATTGTTGTGCTGTTAGGGAAATACGGTTGACTGTTCAGCCGTATTGATCTTTTTCGCATTTTCATTGGCAATGTATTGTCACTGTTGTTCATGGTTCAAACAGCCTAACGTGTTGTGTGATGTTGAGATGCTGTGCAAATATTCATTGTCCATGGTTCTAATAGCCCTAATAATTATGGGTGTCTGCGTTTTTCAGAAAACTGATTTTTCTTAATTACTGATTTGGATACCTACTGGCTCACTGTAGCTGAAGTGGTTGGCTACAGAGGACGATTGTTTCTGTGAATATCCAATAACTGATGCGGGTGTGCCATCTAGTGATAGAATATTGTAACTACGTGCATAAATTTGCAGCTCCCTGTCCCCGCACTAACATACCCTGCTGCCGAGCACCGTTGTTCTTCTCGAAGACGCTAAATCCAGATAAATCTTAAACGATGAATTGCGTTCATATTTTAATTTGTAACGAAGTGGCTAGTGTCAAAGTAACGAAGTAAAATGATAATTTTTAAGTTTTAAATGTTGTAGAGTAAAAGTCCAGGTTTAAAAAAGAACTCAGGTAAAGTACAAATCCTCAAAAAACTAAAGCTCTGTTACAATTTCACCTCTGCTTCGCGGATAGGCCGGGGGGGGGGGGGGGGTCTAGCGCCATTCTCGCACCGGGGCCCAGCGCCTCCACGCTACGCCACTGGGTTTAAGGTAAACGTGACTCTGAGATCGGGGTTTTACTTTCACTTTGATAACGCACGTAGTACGTTCTCGTGCTACAGCTGAGCTACTGAGTGGGCAGGATATTTTATTTGGCTATAAGTAATTTTCATTTTAAATGTCGCACCGATCTCCCTTTAATTATACTAATTGAAACAAAGCAAGCGTCAGTTTCAGACTGGGAAATCTATTAACTGTTGCAAACAAATAATATTCCCATTGTGTCAATATTATCAGATAAATCCTCTCTGCTCTTTTGTCCTTGTTTTGGTTTATAAAGGGTAACATTAAAAACTGCTATTTCTTAGCCTAAAAGTTTTCAGAATTCAATGTTTTTTTTTCCCCAATGAAAGTATAATTTATCTCATACAATTTCCAATAAGGTGGATCTCTGGAGCTGATTCTCTAGCAGAGCTTTATTGGATGGAGGCACCACGCTACAGGTCATCAGGTTTGGTAAGGAACGTTAATTAGTCAATCACTGCCTATATCACGAGTATTCAAAGAACACACACCCTCTAACCGAACCCAGGCCCCGTTTTTTTCCAGTGTGCAGTTAGGGTACCCAAATACTTAATGCACAGGAGAACAAGGGGGTTACACTATTATTCGCAAAAACCAATAATTCAAGTAGTGTTGGAGTTCAAGAACCACGACATGTCACATACTGATTATGGACCTACCATATTCAAATACTAACACATTCTCTCGCGGAAGGGGCACTTTAAATAAACAAAAAATATAATTGGCTCAGAGAGAACTTCATTTTCATCACTGATCTGTGTTTGATCATGTTGTTGATCTGTAGTAATAATGGTACTTTATACCACATACATTTAACTGCCATTAAGGTCAATACAGACTTACAAACATGATCCTTGTGTCTCAAGCTCTGGATTTGCAGTCAGTTGATTGAGACCTGCTGGTGTGTTTGGCCCCGCATCATAAACTGCTGCATCACAGTGATCAGGCAGTGACTGTACATCACAGCACCTTCACTCCTGTCAGCTCTTATCTACTTTACTCTCATTAGCATCACTCCTGTTTCTCTCTTACTGTCATCAGCAGCAGCTGAGCTGTAAACTGAGGAGGCAGAAATTATCCCAATAAACTGATTACTTTACTTCATTTTCCTGGATTAACGATACAATTACATCACAAAATACTCACAACCAGCAGATGTAGTCAGATCTCCTCTATTAGTGAAGATTCAATCAGGTAAAACTTCACACACAGAATTGGTCACATTTCACTCAAGTTACTCAAAATGAAGTGTTGTTTTTTACACTCAGGGAATACCTTTATCAAGGCAAATACCTAAAATAAAACACATTTTGTAATTTTAGCAATGTTGATATAAAATCTGATGCAGTTTATCATTGTTCATGAGTGTGCTCAAATGAAACTTGTTTCAAATTTGAATTCATAATATAAAATCCCTAATATGGCAGAAAGAAATAAACTCTGTTTACCTGCCAGTGAATTATTCAGATCAGACCCAGGCCAGGAGGGAAATGAGTGAAAGCAGCCATGACTGACTGTCAGTTTAAGGAGATGTTTTCTACCTCAAGCATTTCCAGTTCTGCAGTCACCACTGCTGTCATAATGGTCTGTACTGAGTCAGTGTATATATGCACAGTAATGCTGTATTGTAATGCCTGTTTTTTTCAGAGCTACGAAAGTATCAGGGAAAGGTATGTAGACTCTCAGCTCATGTCATCTTGTGTGTTTAAGTCTCTTCAGTTGCTGAGCCTGACTGACTCCTGCTTGTCATTACAGAGCCCAGGGCTCACTGCAGGACCCAGAGCTGCTCTCAGGGGCTCTGATAGATGTGGCCAAACACCTGGGTAACCTGAAGTTCAGAGTCTGGGAGAAGATGCTGGAGACGGTGCAGTACAGTGAGTATCTGGGGCTGATGCTCCAGTCATCTTTATCTTTACAAGCATTTAATGAAACCTGCATGAAACTGAAGAAATAAGCTGTAATTATTGAACTGGCGTTAAACACAAACAGTACAGAGACTCTGTTTGCTTTTAGAACAGGACGATCCTGTGGCGCACTGCACTGCTCTCCATTCAATATTAGAAAACAATCAAACACAGAATTAATGTTCAATTCATAACCAATGTCTTCATGTGGTTTTGTGATTGTGTTAACCACAGAAATTCTCATGCATTCTTAATTGATTTATTTATTTCAATGATACATAAAGGTTTTAAATTCAAATCACTACAGCCACAGTATGTATATTTACAGTGGTATGAAAAAGTTTGGGCACCCCTGATCATTTTCAAGATTTTCCTTTATAAATCTTTGGTTGTTCCGATCAGCAATTTCAGTTAAATATATCATGTAGCAGGCAAACACAGTGATATTTGAGAAGTGAAATGAAGATTATAGGATTTACAGAAAGTGTGCAATAATTACTTAAACAAAAGTTGGCATGTGCATAAATTTGGGCACCCCAACAGAAAAATTACATCAATATTTAGTAGATCCTCCTTTTGCAGAAATAACAGCCTCTAAACTCTTCCTATAGCTTCCAATGAGGGTCTGGATTCTGGATGAAGGTATTTTGACCATTCCTCTTGACAAAACATCTCCACTTCAGTCAGGTTTGATGGTTTCTGAGCATGGACAGCCTGCTTTAAATCACACCACAGATTTTCAATAATATTCAGGTCTGGGGACTGAGATGGCCATTCCAGAACGTTGTTCTTGTTCCTCTGCATGAATGCCTTAGTAGAATTTGAGCAGTGTTTAGGGTCGTTGTCTTGTTGAAATGTCCAGCCCCGGCGCAACTTCAACTTTGTCACTGATTCTTGAACATTGTTCGCAAGAATCTGCTGATACTGACTGGAATCCATGCGACCTTCAACTTTAACAAGATTGCCAGTATCTGCACTGGCCACTCAGCCCCACAGCATGATGGAACCACCACCAAATTTTACTGCGGGTAGCAAGTGTTTGTCTTGGATTTCTGTGCTCTTCTTCCACCATGCATACAGCCCCTTGTTATGTCCAAATAACTCAATTTCAGTTTCATCAGTCCACAGCACCTTATTCCAAAATGAAGCTGGCTTGTCCAAATGTGCTTTAGCATACCTCAAGCGACTCTGTTTGTGGCCTGTGCGCAGAAAAGGCTTCTGCCGCATTACTCTCCCATACAGCATCTCCTTGTGCAAAGTGCGCTGAATAGTTGAACGATGCGCAGTGACACCATCTGCAGCTAGATCATGTTGTAGGTCTTTGGAGCTGGTCTGTGGGTTGAGTTTGACTGTTCTCACCATCCTTCGCCTCTGCTCATCTGAGATTTTTCTTGGCCTGCCACTCCGGGCCTTAACTCGAACTGTGCCTGTGGTCTTCCATTTCCTCACTTTGTTCCTCACAGTGGAAACTGACAGCTGAAATCTCTCAGCTGGTTTTTTGCATCCTACCCCTAAGCCATGATGTTGAACAGTCTTTGTTTTCAGGTCATTTGACAGTTGTTTTGAGGCTCCCATGTTTCCACTCCCCAGAGAAGATGCAATGAGAACAACTTGCCACTGGCCACCATAAATACCCTTTCTCATGATTGGCTTCACCTGTGTATATAGGTCAAGGGTCAGTGAGCTTACCAAACAAATATTGTGTTCCAATAATTAGTGCTAAAGGTATTCAAATCAAGAACACAACTAGGGTGCCCAAATTTATGCACCTGCCTACTTTTGTTTAAGTAATTATTGCACACTTTCTGTAAATCCTATAAACTTCATTTATCTTCTCAAATATCACTGTGTTTCTCTGCTATATGATATATTTAACTGAAATTTCTGATCCGGACAACCAATGATTTATAAAGGAAAATCTTGAAAATGATCAGGGGTGCCCAAACTTTTTCATACGACTGTATAATAGCATGTATATTTATAATTTCCTGTGTCTGGGACCAAATCTATGGAGTTACATTAGGGTCAAAAGTTTTGTACTTGAAAAAATAAAATTTGAAACTGAAAATTCATGTGGTGTTCTTGAATTTTGAAAAATATAACGACGTATTCAAAATAAAAATAAGTGTAGGAACAGGGGCGTCACTAGACTCAATACTGTACTGGGGCACAAAGAATGCAGAAATTTTTAAGCACTAATTTATCATAAAAAAGCATAAATTGTGCTTCAAATTAAGTATTCATGTCAGATTATCTTGTTGTCTGGATCTAAGATTAACCACCTGAAATGGACTGATGCATTTGGCCTACTTGAGCACTTTACTCTAGACCCTCTAAACCTGGTGCAAGCAAAAAAGGAATCGCAACGAATCTTTATGAAATATTTATTGCAGCAAACATATGTAAAATGAGCATTTGCAACAGTACAGTAAAACAAAAAATAAAGCACCCCTGTAACTGGGTTTTAAATTATTTCTATTTCAGTAAAGTAGCCCATGCTATTGCACATACAGTACACAAAACCATAAAAAATATACACAAAACAATAAAGCCATATCGTTGTGGTTTAATCAATAATCAGAGAATCAATTTTTGAGAAGTAAGCTGTAACATCTCATTTTCATTTTTGCCAAGTAGTCAATCACTTGACAGTGGCTTTGCTTGGAGAGTTCCTCACTCAGCCAAAACATTACCAGATCAACAGTTTTGAATCAAGGCACAAAGTGTGCAAAGCTACACCAAACAACTGACTCACATTCAAATCACATCTCATTTTCACTGCAGTATTAATTGTAGGCTAAACTTCATTGTGTAATTCAAATAAACCATTTCATCAAGGTATCAATAACTGCAATCATTAAACTGCATCTTATATGTTCTATTCTAATCAGTGCATCTTTACTAAACTATTCACTAGAGTCGGCTATAACAGTAGGCTCTCTAAGTCTTTACCAAAACTGTATACTCTCCTTTGTTATCCTGGGTGTCTCATAACCAAAGTACTCGATGAGCCCGATTCCCTGTTCATACAGAACCCATGTTTTAACGTGAAATAGCTCATATATGCTCATCAAACGTCGCTGGTAATCTCCAGAAACCGAGTTGACAGTGCTAGGCTGACCATTATGAATCAACGTTATGCCTATGATGAGCCAGTTAGCTATAAGGCAGCAGCTAACGTCTGCACTAGGCTAACTCAATTTACAGCCAGAGCTAATTAGCTGGCAAGACGGCAGCTGAAAGTTTAAGCAAAGTTTTGACATTTAAATTCCCATGGAAATGGCGACACAGAGGAGAAAACAAACAATAATGACAGGCAGTTGCCCAGCACTAACCTGAAGACAGGTGGAGAGAATGACGGCGAGAGCAGTCAGCACTGACAGACACCATTGTGTGTGACCTTGTGTTCTGAAGTTCTGAAGTGAGCACTAGCCAATGACAGCCAAAGCCACGTGTAGCCACATGCCATTGTGTACAATACGGAGTGAAGTGAATAAAGTAGCAATGAGTTACAGTTATCATATTAGCCTTTGACAGCGTGTGTCACTCTAAATTATGGTATCGTATGTTCACGTATGGTGTACATGGTAAAATTCTAAACTTAGTAAGAAATATGTATAGTAAACTTAAAGCTTGTGTAAAGACAAAACATGGCCTTACTGGGTTTTTTAACTGTTATTCAGGCACTCGTCAAGGCTGTATGCTTAGCCCACTGTTATTTAGTTTATATGTTAATGATATTGTGTCTGATTTGGAAAATGGTGGTTGCAAAGGAATATTTATTGATGAAGATTGTCCTAATGTAATGAGTTTACTGTATGCCGATGACATTGCTGATGGAGCTGACTCTGTACTTTATTTACAGAAGCACATTGATGCTATAGCTACTTATTGTAAAAGGTGGAATTTATCAATTAATCTTTGTAAAACGAAAATTGTTGTATTTAGAAAGGGAGGACCACTTAGACATTATGAAAAATGGCATCTTCAAGGAGAAGAAATTGATGTTGTACCATTTTATAAATATTTGGGAATAATTTTTACCCCAAAACTCATATGGACAATGGCTATGAAAACTTTGGCATCCCAGTCAGAAAAAGCATTATTTTTACTTCACTGTTTTCTTAAAAAATATTTTTTTCTGAAACCAAGTGTTGTTTTTCATATTTTCGATAAAATGGTCCTTCCTGTTTTGTTGTATGGTAGTGAAATATGGGGTACATCATATTCACATTCAATTGAGAATGTACATACTCGTTTTGCTAAACGTTATCTTTCCTTGCCTAAAAGTTCGCCAAATGTAGCTGTATTGGGTGAATGTGGTCGTCTACCGTTGTGCATACATTATATGAAACGTTGTGTAAAGTACTGGGTGAGGATTTTACGTATTCATGACGACAGATTGACAAAACACTCATATCTTATGCTACTTAAGCTTGATCATGTTGGTAGAACTTCTTGGGTAACTGAAGTTAAGTCTCTTCTATTCCGTTATGGATTTGGATATTGTTGGATTGTACAAGATGTTGGTGATGTAGATATGTTTATATTACAATTTTCCCAGCGGCTAAAGGACTGTTGGCGTCAAGAATGGCACTCAGATGTTACTCGCACTTCTAAGCTATATACTTACTGCCAATTTAAGTCATTATTGCAACCTGAAGCTTATCTTTTTCAGTCATTATCAAGAGCATTTCGCATTGCTTTATGTCGGTTCAGATGTTCGGTTCATAATTTAATGATAGAAAAGGGTAGATGGCTTGGGTTGGAAAAGGAGAATAGATTGTGCATGTTTTGTGAACAAGTAAATATCCATGTTGTGAAAAATGAATTTCATTTTGTACTGGAGTGCTCAAAATATACTGATTTAAGAAATAAATATATATCTGCATATTACAGATTAAAACTAGAACGGGCACTCGGTCGAGCGCATACTTTCGCCGACGCCACTGAATCCCTCGCCACTGGCGTTGGTTTCATGCCGATCGGATAAAAATTGACCGAGATATGGCCGAAAGTCGGTTTTGACCTTTTCGTGGCCTTGACCTTGACCTTTGACCCGATCACTCCCAAAATCTAATCGATTGATCCTCAGGTCATGCCAAATCAACCCACCAAATTTTATGAAATTCCGTTTGGTACTTTTTGAGTTATTCGATACACATACATACACACAGACAGACACACAAACAAATAAATACACGGGGATCAAAACATTACCTTCGTCAGCGAAGTCGCTGGCGAAGGTAACCAGATCATAACAAGTTTCTGAAATTGATGTCAAGTAGAAATATAGCTGATATAGAAAAGGTAGCAAAATATCTGTATTTCTCTTTAAAACTAAGGAATGAGTGTCTCAGTCTTTAAAATCGTTTGTATATTTTGTTTTGTTTGTTTCATCTTCTGAATTCACATCAACCTCTAATATCAATTTGTAAGTATTTTACCTATCATGTAATTTTGCGCATTGTTGTTACTTAACATGTATTGTGTACTATGGGGCTGTGGCCTTTGTTGCACTGAATAAACTTCTTCTTATGGTATTAAGGAGTTGTGTGCTTATGCACTTTCTCTTACTGTAGATTCTCTTACTGTAGATTATGTGGACATGTAGACTTAAAACGTGATTTTTTTTTTTTTTTTTAATCCCCTGGGGTAAATTATACTGGGGCACTGCAGACCAATACTGGGGCACGTGCCCCAGTAAAATATGTCTGGTTACTCCGATGTGTATGAAATGTTTTTTCAGGTTAAATATCATTTTGATTCACTTTGGTGATTCTTTTGAATGAATTGTTTATTTTCACTTTTCACTTCCAAATATATTTTGACATTTGAGGTCTCATTTTTTCAGTTGCATGTTTTATCTTTTCAGATTCAGATCTTATTTTTTCAGTTTCAAACCTTTTTTTTTTCAGTTTCAAGTCTGTTTCTTGAGTTTCAGACTTTTGACACTGCTGCATTGTGGGGGGCGTGGTATCAACTGAGCTGGGCGTGGAACCATGTGTGACAGCTGAACAAAACGGCTTGGAACCTTCCCCAGTGACAGTGCCTTCAGGGAACGTAGGAACTAAAACAAATCTAACTCAACACTTATATACTCCAAATTCATGTCATTGGCAGTGTAAGAATTGATGCCAGTGACAAACTTCCATTTAAAAATCTGTTTTAGACAGTACTGAGCGAGCCCCGGCGTACCCACCGGCAGGGGTCGGCAGCTTTTTCAGAGTAGCGCACAATTGGCGATCGCGCTACAGGGTTTCAAATTGGGAAGGGACTGCCGGATTTGGGTTAAGAATAACAGCTTTGTTCGTTGCTCCAGCGCCTCCTGTTGGCCAGATGGGCGCTCGTCAGGAAGACTCTGGGTTTGTTCACGTCCGGGTATCCTCCGCCCTCGTTCGGAACTTACGAGGATTCGACCAATGAGTGTATAAGAATCAGTGGCTGACGGACACGTGCTTCGGAGGAGAGCCGTGAGCTGTCTTCACTATCCTGAGTTGGCAGCAAGGGGTCGCATACGAGCAAGCTTTGTACATAGTTCACTAATTGGGCATTCCAGATTCGGGTGGGATTGGAGATGCCAAATTTAAAAAAAACAGACAGTACTGAGCACCAATTGCGGTATTGGAGCAATCGATTATGCCAGATTTTGCAGTTCAACAGCCACATTTTAAGTGCTGATATGTCGGGTTGCCACATAGCACTGTGAACGCAGCGTAGTGTCCACTTGCAAAGATGGCATCTGGCCGGTCGGGTCAACCTGCTGGAGCCCATACATCCAACATACCGGTGAGACATGTTAACTAGCTACGTTTAGGCAGGGCTTCTGCCATGCAGCGCAGTTGCGAGATTCCCGCAAAAACTGCCCTATCGCCTGCAAGAAAAAATAGTCAAAGCGGGCCATTCCTGCACGTTTTCAGTGAATTAAGCTGCTGGCAGATTACGTTCAAAGTCAATATAATGTGTCGTGCAATATAATGTGTCCAATCTGTTCATATTTTGTGGATGTGAATGAACGTGCGAGTCAAGCAGTACTTGCATTGGTACTTTAAAGCCGCTTGCATACTGGACGTGAAATGAATTTTTCGCACGACAGATAATATTGACTTTGAACATAATCTGTCGTGTGAAAAATACGTTACGTGTCCAGTGTGCTAGCGGCTTAATTCACTGAAAACATGTGCAGGAATGGCCCGCTTTGACTATTTTTTCTTGCAGGCGCTTGGGCATTTTTTGCGGGAATCTCGCAATCGCGCTGCTTGGCAAGAAGCCCTGCCTAAACATAGCTAGTTAACATGTCTCACCGGTGTGTTGGATGTATGGGCTCCAGCAGGTTGACCCGACCGACCGGCCGGACGCCATCTTTGCAAGCCAAACGGACACTACGCTGCGTTCACAGTGCTATGTGGAAATCGGACATATCAGCACTTAAAATGTGACTGCAAAATCTGGCATAATCGATCGCTCTTATGCCGCAATTGGTGCTCAGTGCTGTCTAAAACAGATTTTTAAATGGAAGTTTGTCACTGGCATCAATTCTCACACTGCCACTCACATGAATTTGGAGTATATAAGTGTTGAGTTAGATTTGTTTTAGTTCCTACGTCCCCTGAAAGCACTGTCACTGGGGAAGGTTCCAAGCCTTTTTGTTCAGCTGTCACTCATGGTTCCACGCCCAGCTCAGTTGATACCACGCCCCCCACGCCACATCAGGGTCAAAAGTCTGAAACTCAAAAAACAGATTTGAAACTGAACAAATAAGGTTTGAAACTGAAAAAATAAGATCTGAATCTGAAAAGATAAAACATGCAACTGAAAAAAATAAGACCTCAAATGTCAAAATATATGTGGAAGTGAAAAGTGAAAATAAAAAATGTATTCAAAAGAATTACCAAAGTGAATCAAAATGATATTTAACCTGAAAAAAACGTTTCATTCACTTTTTTTTTTTTGAATACTTTGTTATATTTTTCAAAATTCAAGATCAACACATGAATTTTCAGTTTCAAATTTTATTTTTTCAAGTACAAAACTTTTCACCCTAATGTAACTCCATACAAATCTAAAATGAGTATTTGAAACATCTCTCTCCCTCCAGCCCTTTAAATATCTCTCTTCTTGATATTTCAGCTCCTGTGATGTTGGACCCCAATACTGCACTTGCTGACCTCTCTGATGATCTGACCACTGTGAGAAGCACCAATGCATTCCTTGGTCATTTTGATGCAGAATTAAAGAGAACAATTATAAAAAAAGATTTCTACGGTAATCACAGGCAAAACTGAATAAAAGTCTCCCCAAAAAACATAATTCTGCATCCCACTGCTTGGAGGATTTTGAAGGTTTTTTTTTTTTTGAGTTGCTCTCTTTAATTCTTCAAAATAACCAAGACATAATTGAGATCGGGGCATACAATTGTGAGATCTCCTCTGTTTATCCCACTTCTCCAGTATTGCTCAAATGGTTATCTCAACTCAACCCCCTTTGTCTTTTCAGCTTATCTCTTGCTCCTAAGGGACCTTTAGGAGAAGTAACTCAGAAAAAAATGAAAACAGAATGATACAAATGTGAGAAGCTCAAATTCATCTCAAGAGACGAGATTGAGCTACATATTTTTCCTACGGGAAGATGTTTAATGTTCAAACTGAGAAACTTTATTTTTTTTTTTGCAAATAATCATTAACTTAGAATTGAAAGACAGCAACACATTGCAAAAAAGTTGGCACAGGGGCCTTTTTACCACTGTGTTACATCGCCTTTCCTTTTAATGACACTCAGTAAACGTTTGGGAACTGAGGAGACCAATTTTTGAAGCTTTTCAGGTGGAACTCTTTGCCATTCTTGCTTGATGTACAGCTTAAGTTGTTCAACAGTCCGGGGTCTCCGTTGTCGTATTTTACGCTTCATAATGCGCCACACATTTTCAATGGGAGACCGGTTTGGACTACAGGCAGGCCAGTCAGTCTAGTACCTGCACTCTTTTACTATGGAGCCATGCTGTTGTAACACGTGCAGAATGTGGCTCGGCATTGTCTCGCTGAAATAAGCAGGGGCGTCCATGAAAAAGACGTTGCTTGGATGGCAACATATGTTGCTCCAAAACCTGTATGTACCTTTCAGCATTAATGGTGCCTTCACATGTGTAAGTTGCCCATGCCTTGGGCACTAATACACCCCCATACCATCACAGATGCTTGCTTTTGAACTTTGCGCCTATAACAGTCCGGATGGTTCTTTTCCTCTTTGGTCTGGAGGACACGACGTCCACAGTTTCCAAAAACAATTTGAAATGTGGACTCGTCAGACCACAGAACACTTTTCCTCTTTGCATCAGTCCATCTTAGATGAGCTTGGGCCCAGCGAAGCCGGCGGCGTTTCTGGGTGCTGTTGATAAATGGCTTTTGCTTTGCATTGTAGAGTTTTAACTTGCACTTGCAGATGTAGCGACGAACTGTAGTTACTGACAGTGGTTTTCTGAAGTGTTCCTGAGCCCATGTGGTGATGTCCTTTACACACTGATGTCGGTTTTTGATGCAGTACCGCCTGAGGGATCGAAGGTCACGGGCATTCAATGTTGGTTTTCGGCCTTGTGGCTTACGTGCAGTGATTTCTCCAGATTCTCTGAACCTTTTGACGATATTACGGACCGTTGATGATGAAATCCCTAAATTTCTTGAAATAGGTTGTTTAGGAATGTTGTTTTTAAACTGTTCGACAATCAGCTCACGCATTTGTTCACTAAGTGGTGACCCTCGCCCCATCCTTGTTTGTGAATGACTGAGCATTTCAGGGAAGCTGCTTTTATACCCAATCATGGCACCCCCCTGTTCCCAATTAGCCCGTTCACCTGTGGGATGTTTCAAATAAGTGTTTGATGAGCATTCCTCAACACTCTCAGTCTTTTTTGCCACTTGTGCCAGCTTTTTTGAAACATGTTGCAGGCATCAAATTCCAAATGAGCTAATATTTGCAAAAAATTACAAAGTTTACCTGTTCGAACATTAAGTAACTTGTCTTTGCAGTGTATTCAACTGAATATAGGTTGAAAAGGATTTGCAAATCATTGTATTCTGTTTTTATTTTTGATTTACACAACGTGCCAACTTCACAGGTTTTGGGTTTTGAAGTACTTCCATCAGGTTTTGGAACTAGCACACAGGGTGAACTCCAATCTGAGTTGGAGGGTCTGATAATATCATGTTCTAAAATTAACTCAACCTCTTTCTCAGCAATCTTTCTCTTTTCAGGATTCATCCGGTACAGATGCTGTTTTATTGGTTTGGCATCACCAACATCTACATCATGAGACGCTGTAGAAATTCTCTTTGGAACATCAGGAAATAGATCTTTATATTTCTTGATCAACCTCTCAAACTGATCTTTCTGTGAGGGTTCTAAGTGCTGGAGTTTTACATCAAGATTTTGCAGCACTTCAGAATTTACATGAAAGAACTTCTCGGCCATAGGAGGATCTGAAGTGACGGCTGCAATTCTAGCACTCCTATCATGATAAGGTTTCAGCATGTTAATGTGAGACAACTGTTTTGGCTTTCTCCTTTCTGAGGTCTTTACAATGTAATTCAGATCTTTGAGTTTTATTATTAATTTCATAAGGACCATGAAATCTAGCCTGCAATGGATTGGACTGCAAGGGAAACAAAAGAACCTTGTCTTCTGGTTTAAACTCACGGCTTCTAGCCTTATGATCATACCAAGTTTTCATTTTTCCCTGACTTGATTTCAATTTCTCTTTGGCTAGGTCACAAGCTGCGCGCAGTCTTTCCTTGAACTTGCTAACATAGTTTAACAGACTGATATGCGGTTCTTTCTCTTGCCATTGTTCTCTCAACAATAGCAAAGGTCCTCTCACTTCATGGCCAAACACTAGCTCAAACTGACTGAATCCAGTAGACTCCTACACTGCTTTTCTAGCTGCAAACAACAGCAAATGAACACCTTCATCCCAGTCTTTCTCATGGTCATAACAATAAGTCCTCATCATTGTCTTGAGAGTGGAATGAAACTGCTCGAAGGCACCCTGACTCTCTGGATGATAGGCACTAGATGTTCTGAACTGTGTTTATAAGTTTATTTCTGCAAGAATAAGTTTTTATTTCTTTCTGTGACCACTAGATGGTGTCTTTTTCTTTTCAGTTGTCATGTGACATTCGTTGGCAGTTATATTGAAGCTCATTGTTAGTCATGTGACTCATATAGGAAGTCATCTTGATCCTTTGTTAAATTGAACCCAGTATCCACATGGTAATGTGAGCAGCTGAAACATCTAAATTCATCCTCCTTTGGAATCACTTATAGAAGCATCGTCTGTGAGTATAATTTGATGATATTGTATGTATGAATATATTATGTGTATATTGCTTTAGATTTTTGTTGATTATTTGAGAAAATGTTACTGATCATTCAATCTGATCATTGATCATCTTGCCATCTTATGTGTTAAGCTAGTTAGTAGCTCGCTATAGGCTAGTTGAAAGCTATATGCTTGGAGATGTGAATTAGGTATAATACTGATGACAGATATCACACTCCATTTTGATTGTATATTTATTTTCTTTCTTCATTTTAGTTTTACCCTATTGCATGCTGTCGATTGAACGGTGGTACAAAATAAACCCATCATATAATTGACCAGTGTGTGGAAGGAGTTATCTGTCTGTCTAATTGAAGAAGGGGAACTCTTTTTAATGAGGGCAGAACAGTGAAAAGACGGACTCAACAGTGATCCATCCACCAGACTCAAGATGTCAGCACCAGAAGAAAAGAATTATGAAACAAGGTCAGAGTGTTCACACTCATCGAAAGCTTCTAAGTCATCAAAGCACTCAATGAGATCAACAGCTAGCTTTGCTGCATTGGAAGCACGCGCTAAGGCCGAAGCAGCACGTGCCAGAGCATCTTATGCACAGAGGGAGATTGATGTTAAAGTAAAGAAGGCTCAGCTGAAAGTAGAGGAGACGCGTCTTGAAGCCACATTGGAGGCCATACAGCAAGAGAAAGAGGCTGAGGCTGCTTGTGCTGAAGCTACTGTATTGGAAGCAGCGGTGGATTCAGCAGTCATGGGGGAATTCATTGAAGTTCATGATGTTGATCGAGGCTCATCCTATCATTCAGCTGAGGGAACACAGAAATATGTTCAAGAACAGTATGCTTACGTGAAATCCAACAAGTCAACAGACCACTCACAGCTGGATATAATGACTGATTATATATATTATCTGTCTAATTGAAGAAGGGGAACTCTTTAATGAGGGCAGAACAACTAGAAAGAATCTGCTTCGCACCTAGTTCATACACTACCTGCTGAAAAAATCTGGAAGTGAAATTGCTACCTTGGTCTGACTGAATTTCCCTGGGAAGGCCAAACAACGTGAAGAACTTTATCAAAGCCTTCAAGATTGCAGTTGCCTTGATGTTGGTAGAGTCATGGCTTCAGGGAATCTGGTAGATGCACACATGATTGTCAACGAGTACTAATTTCCAGATCTAGTCTTGGGTAATGGACTAACACAATCAACAATGACCTCAAAGAATGGCTCCCCAAATGATGGGATAGGCCGCAATGGAGCTAGAGGTGGGTCTAACAAAATAAGCGACAAAATAATGGGCTGCATTCAGGACAGAAAAATAATTACATTTTTATTAGGTCTATGCACCTGGACTGGAAGACGGTATTTCAGACTAGTAAGTGGTTTTGTCCGTGTACATTTTCCAATTGCACAGCTGGCTATTTTATTTTTACTGCGAATTGAGCGACCGTGCTGCAGAAACAGGTGTATGTACTTGTCGTTGAAATTATCTTAATTCGCTGAAGAGGGGGAGGAGAAGCCGTGTCTTCAACTGCCACTTGATTATTCTTAAATTGGAAATCGTGTGAATGAAGGAAAACCATCTAGAATCAGCCAGGACTAATTATTTTCAATAAAAGGAGGGATATTAGCACAAGAATTGTCAGGTCTAACGACGCGCCTGTTTGTTGGCCAGCAGTGTTGACTGTTCACAACTGTAACGTCTAGCCTCGGCAACTTGGCTGCTTTCATAATGTGAACGTGCAAAATCTTTCCGCACTTGCATGCTGAGCCATCTGTGGGAGGGTCTTAGGGGTGCAGTGGAGAGGGAGGGGGAGGGATCTGAAAGTTGCCTTTTTTTTTCAAATTTTTGTGCAAAGATCCTTCTCTCCTCAAAGTTACCAATTGCAGCTTTAACGCCAGCCAAAACAACACATGGACCCTTAGTTCCCGGCAATTTCCGTCTTTGACCTGATGGATCTTCCATCAGGATAATGATCCTAAACACACGGCCAAATCCATCAAGAAATGGCTTGTGGACAACAAAGGGAACGTTTTGGAGTGGCCAAGCCAGAGCTCCGACCTCAATCCTATCAGAAATCTGTGGAGGGAACTGAAGACCAAGGTCATGACAAGGAGACCCTCAAAACTTAAGGATCTGGAGAAATTCGCCTAAGAGGAGTGGGCAAAAATCCCCGTGCAGACGTGTAGAAACCTTGTGATCAACCACAGGATGGCCCTCATTTGTCAAACTTGCTTACACCAAAAAAATGGGTGTACGCAAAATCTCCTGCAAGAATCGGCATTTATAAATCTGAATGTGAGCGAACAGTCCGCAAAAATATCATGCTAGCTCTGACCAGGTGTACGCAAATCTTGGGCAATCTAATTTTGGTCATTTAAGTGCGTCCAAGCACAAAAATTAAGTGTGACTAGTCACTTTGATTTATTAACAAATTAAATCAAACCTCTGCTGCACTCCAGTTTTCCACCCCAACGGTGTTTACTACTGCAGCAGCAATAATTTTCCAAACCGCAGCCTACTAGGCTCCCTTAATGCTACTCTTAAGACTTCCAAATAAAATAATTTTGTTTTTCTCCATCTATCGTTGGTCTGCTGATTAAAACCTCGTATCTTCAAAATGATAAACTTTACAGGTTTCTAGATTTTTTTGTTATATTCAATCTTGGTCAGTTAGTTAGTTGTTATTAGTCTCTGTGTGTTTAATTAAATGTGTTTAAGTTTTAAATTGTGTCTGTCATCCGTTGCTGTTGCTGTTGTGTTATAAATGTAATAACAAATTGGGGCCATAACAGGTGTGTTCGGGTTGGATGACAATTTTTCCTCCAAGAATGTATCCAATCAATGAAATTTTGTATTTTGCAATGTTTATGCTATTATCGTGGACATACGAGTTTTTGTTTCTCATCAAATTGTAGATGCAAGGTTTATCAGCAGGCCGATATTTCCTCCTCAGTTAAGTTCTTTCTTCTTTGCCGTCATTCGGGAGTCCATGTCAGAAAGTAGGCAGGACTATACCTCCCGGAGAATGAATTTATAGGGGCGTGTCATGTAAATTACAATGGTTTCCGCAGCCAGATTTATCAACGCCACGGCAGTTCTACACCGAAATCTGCGACGTACACACTTTTAGTAAATCAGACATGACACCTGGCGAACAATGATATTTACACCGAAATGTACACCAGATCCCACGCAAGTTTGATAAATGAGGGCCACTGTGTCATTTGTGCATGAATACATTTTATTTGTCAAAAAATATCTCGGAAAAAAAACAAAAATTGATAGTGTTATGTGAATATAGGCCACTGGATGGCAGTATTTACCTTTTTTTTGTTAAACTCAGACTGGGATTATGTTTAGACATGTCCTGGACATGTCTGGGGAAAGTCTTTGAAAATTCAAAAAAAAGAGGTCTAAATGTGGGTGGGGTCTGCAAAAGAGTATATAAAGGGGAGAATTGAGACAGTCAAGGAGTAGGAGAAATTGCAAGAAGAAGGATACGTGTGACCAGACCTGTCATTCTGTTCAAGACCTGTGAAGTTTTCTTTTGTGGATTTTAGCCTGTGCCCCAGAGCATTTTTCCTTGCCCAGGACATCACCAGCAAACCCACAAGGACTGTAAATATTTCTGTTTTTTTTTTTGTTTTCTTATCAATCTTGGTCATTTAGTTGTAGATAGTAGAGTAGTTATTTGTTATTGTCTTTGTTCATTAAATGTTTAAATGTGGTTAAGTTTTTAAAACTGTGTCTGTCATCCCTTGCTGTTGCTGTAAATGTAATAACAAATTGGGGCCATAACAAATTGGGGGCTCAAGTCCGGGATAGAACATTGTGTGAGTCATTTATTGAAAATTTAACATTTCAAATTGTAAAATTGATTTTTTTTAATTGAATACATGTATATAGATCAACAGCAATGGATGATTTCTTGGCATCACCAACCGTAGGGGTTTTGAAGTCTTTTAAAAAGACAGAACTGTTGGAAAAATGCAGACATTTGGAGCTGACAGAGGTAAAACCAACCATGCGAAAAGCAAGACTGGCTAGAGAGATAGTTGAATATTACATTGATGAAAATGTGTTTGCACCAGGAGATCTGGAACAATTTCCAGTGGAAAATCCAAATATAGAAATGGAACTTAAATTAAAAATGTTAGAGATTGAAAGGGAGGAAAAAGAGAAAGGGAGGAAGGAGAAAAAGAAAGGGAGGAAAAAGAGAAACAAAGAGAATTTGAGAGGGAAGAAAAAGAAACAAAGAATTTGAGAGAGAGAAAGGAAAGAGCAGAAAGAGAGAGACAGAGACAGAGATTTTGAATTAGAGAAATTCGATAGAGAAGAAAGACTCAAAATGGAGCAACTAAAAATTAAAATTGAAACTAAAAATAAATTTTGTGCCAGTCAGGAGGTAAAACTGGTGCCTCCATTTTTGGAAAAGGACGTAGACAACTATTTCCAGTGTTTTGAAAAGGTAGCAAAGAGTTGCCAGTGGCCAAAGGAACACTGGCCTCTGATGTTGCAAACTGTCCTCAAGGTAAAGCTCAACAAGCCTATTCGGCTTTGTCTGCAGATGATTCCTCTGATTATGAGGTTGTCAAAAAGGTTATTTTGAGAGCTTATGAGTTGGTTCCAGAGGCTTACTGACAGAAATTCAGAGGTCTGAAGAAATCTGAAAATCAGACTTATGTGGAATTTGCTAATGAGAAGAAGGTTTGCTTTGAGCGCTGGTGTACTTCTATGGAGGTCAAGGATGATTTCAACTCACTAAAAGAGATGGTGTTAGTTGAAGAATTCAAGAACTGTGTTAAGGATGATGTTAAGACCTACCTTAATGAGAAGCAAGCACTGAATTTGCAATCAGCTGCCAAATTTGCAGATGAATATGTTCTCACACATAAGTCCAAATTTCAGTCAAGCAGTAACAATAGATGGTCCCAATTTCAGAAAAAGGGTTACGGTGATACCCAAGATTCCTCACCCAAAGACAAAGACAAATCTGGTGATGGTGCTCAGAAATCCAGTAACAGGTCTGATCAAAGTGTGAAAGCTGACAGTGACAAAAGTGGTCTAGTTTGCAGTTATTGCAAGAAATCTGGTCATGTTACAACTAACTGTTGGTTCCTTAAAGCTAAGAAAGAAAAAGAAAAGGATACCAAACCAAATGCCTTTGTGAAAACAAGGTTAGAAACCCCTGTAGTAGATAACCGATCTGCTAAATTGCCTGCTTCTTGTGGGGCTAAAACGCCTGATACAGCTGACTTCGTGAGGGAGGAATTTCTTCCATTTGTGTCAGAGGGATTTGTGGCTCTGAATGAGCATACTACTCCTGTCCCCATATATATCCTAAGGGATAACGGAGCTTCTCAGTCACTTTTGTTAATGGACTCCTTGGAGTTACGTGATGAGACCGCTTCAGGGGATTTCATACTTGTACAAGGTATTGAAGGGAGGACTGTATCTGTACCCCTGCGCTCTATATTCTTGAAGTCAGATTTAGTTACAGGACAGGTAAAGGTGGGACTTATGTCAAGTCTACCTATAAAGGGTGTTTCTCTGTTGCTAGGCAATGACCTGGCTGGGGGCAAAGTAGTTCCCCCTGTACATCTTACTTCACAGCCGAGCACTGAAGATGGGGATGAGGACTCATCTCTGTATCCTTCTTGCGCAGTGACTCGTGCTATGGCCAAGAAGCCTAAAGAAGATGTTGTGGTGCCGCCCAGCACATTGAATAGTCAGGACTCAGGTGGTTTGCCTCATGACTCTGATTGGCCTACTATGGTTTCTCCGTTTGAGGACTTATCAGATACTTTTATCAGTTCTCTATTCAGCCAGCCGGATGGGTCTGGTGATTCTGATGTGTCTGGAGACTTGTCTCTGTCCAGAAAGCGGTTGATTGAGGAGCAAACTAATGATCCTGAAATTTGTGTACTAAAGAGCCCTTCCTGATAAAGAAATAGACGCAGTTCCAGTTGGGTATTATCTCAAGGATGGTGTGTTGATGCGGAAGTGGCGCCCTCCTGATATCCCTGCCAATGCAGATTGGGCAGTGGTCAGGCAAATTGTTGTTCCGAAGGTCTACAGGAATGAGATCTTAACAATGGCTCATAGTTTACCTTTAGGAGGTCATCTTGGTGTTAACAAGACTGTTGATAAGATCATGAAACACTTCTTTTGGCCTGGGCTTCGGAAAGACGTTTCCAACTTTGGCAAAACCTGTCACACTTGTCAGGTAGTTAGAAAACACCAGTTAGACCCACCTGTAGCTCCATTACAGCCTATCCCAGCATTTGGGGAGCCATTCTCTAAGGTCATTGTTGATTGTGTTGGTCCATTACCCAAGACTAGATCTAGAAATCAGTACTTGTTGACAATCATGTGTGCATCTACCAGATTCCCTGAAGCCATACCTCTACGTAACATCAAGGCAACTGCAATCTCGAAGGCTTTGATAAAGTTCTTCACGTTGTTTGGCCTTCCCAGGGAAATTCAGTCAGACCAAGGTAGCAATTTCACTTCAGGATTGTTTCAGCAGGTTGTGTATGAACTAGGTGCAAAGCAGATTCTTTCTAGTGCCTATCATCCAGAAAGTCAGGGTGCCTTAGAGCGGTTTCATTCCACTCTCAAGACCATGATGAGGACTTATTGTTATGACCATGAGAAAGACTGGGATGAAGGTGTTCATTTGCTGTTGTTTGCAGCTAGAGAAGCAGTGCAGGAGTCTACTGGATTCAGTCCATTTGAGCTAGTGTTTGGTCATGAAGTGAGAGGACCTTTGCTATTATTGAGTGAACAATGGCAAGAGGAAGAGCCGCACATCAGTCTGTAAGACTATGTTAGCAAGTTCAAGGACAGATTGCATGCAGCTTGTGACCTAGCCAAAGAGAACTTGAAATCAAGTCAGGGAAAAATGAAAACTTGGTATGATCATAAGGCTAGAAGCTGTGAGTTTAAACCAGGAGACAAGGTCCTTGTGTTGTTTCCCTTGCAGTCCAATCCATTGCAGGCTAGATTTCATGGTCCTTATGAAATTCTGACAAAACTCAATGATCTCAATTACATTGTGAAGACTCAAGATAGGAGAAAACCAAAACAATTGTGTCACATTAACATGCTGAAGCATTATGACAGAAATGCTAGGGTTGCTGCTGTCACTTCAGATTCTCCTATGGTCAAAACGTGTGAAGATGAGGGGGAGTTTCAAGATGATGAACCTAGAATTAAAGCTGAAGTTCTTTCATGTAAATTGTCAAACACTGAAGTGTAGAAAAATCTTGATGTAAAACTCCAGCACTTAGAACCCTCACAGAGAGATCAGTTTGAAAGGTTGATCAAGAAATATGAGGATTTGTTTCCTGATGTTCCAAAGAGAGTTACTATAGCCTCTCATGATGTAGATGTTGGTGATTCCAAACCAATTAAACAGCATCCGTACCGGATGAATCCTGAAAAGAGAAAGATTGCTGAGAAAGAGGTTGAGTACATGTTAGAACATGATATTATCAGACCCCCCAACTCAGATTGGAGTTCACCCTGTGTGCTAGTTCCAAAACCTGATGGAAGTACTAGATTCTGTACAGATTATCGCAAAGTCAATGCTGTAACTAGAACTGATGTGTTTCCAATACCTAGGATTGATGATT
This sequence comes from Gymnothorax reevesii, assembly GCA_029721435.1. NCBI lineage: Eukaryota > Metazoa > Chordata > Actinopteri > Anguilliformes > Muraenidae > Gymnothorax > Gymnothorax reevesii. Next base: position 25,453,486 of record CM056588.1, read on the forward strand.
GTATTGATAGAGTAGGGCAAGCAAAGTTTCTGACCAAGATTGATTTATTGAAGGGTTATTGTTGTGTGCCTTTAACTGAGAGGGCCAAGAGCATCTCTGCTTTTGCCACACCATCTGGGTTGTACCAGTATGAAGTCCTACCCTTTGGGATGAAAAATGCCCCAGCCACGTTCCAAAGGATGATACAGTCTACAATCACCGGATTGCCACACACGGGTGCGTACATCGATGACCTGATCACATGGAGTGACTCCTGGGAAGAACATCTAAAAGATGTAGAGACGTTGTTCCAGCGCCTGACCCTGGCTAACCTGACTGTTAACCTGAGCAAGAGTGACTTTGGTTGTGCTACTGTCACCTATCTTGGCTACGTCATAGGCTAGGGTAAGGTGGCACCCATAAATGCTAAAGTCCAAGCCATCATGGACTTTCCAGTTCCTGACAACAAAAAAGCTTTGCGCCGCTTCCTTGGAATGATCGGGTACTACCGCAAGTTCTGCAAGAACTTTGCTGAGATTGCTCTCAGTCTAACTAACCAACTGAAGAAAGGCGTAAAGTTCACTTGGGATGATGCATGCCAGGGAGCCTTCGATCGCCTGAAGTCTCTGCTGTGTCACTTCCCCGTGCTCAAATCTCCTGACTTCAACAAACCGTTCTCCATCGCGGTCGATGCTAGCGACCAAGCTTGTGGATCTGTGCTCCTACAGAGAAGTGACTCTGATGACATTGAGCATCCCGTGGCATACTTCTCCAGGAAGTTCAATCGCCACCAAAGGAACTATTCCACAATAGAGAAGGAGCTGTTGGCTCTGTTCTTTCTTTACAACACTTTGAGGTTTATGTTTGTACAGGGCAAAAGCCAATGATTGTGTACACTGACCACAATCCGTTAATGTTTTTGAGTAAGATGAAAAACAAGAATCGGAGATTGTTGAATTGGAGTTTGATTTTACAGGAGTTTGACTTGGAAATTAAGCATGTGAAGGGTACAGACAATGTAATTGCTGATTGCTTATCCCGTGTTTGAATATGTATATATATATATCACGTGTTTATTTGAATATTGTATGATATGTATATATAGACAAGTGTCCACTTAACCATTTTGTATTGAAAAGAGAAATTTTGCCTTTATGAGTCAAAATTTTTCCCTTTTGGAATGGAGGTGTAATGTGAATATATGCCACTGGATGGCAGTATTTACCTTTTTTTTTTTGTTAAACTCAGACTGGGATTATGTTTAGACATGTCCTGGACATGTCTGGGGCAAGTCTCTGAAAATTAAAAAAAAAAAAGGTCTAAATGTGGGTGGGGTCTGCAAAAGAGTATATAAAGGGGAGAATTGAGACAGTCAAGGAGTAGGAGAAATTGCAAGAAGAAGGATACGTGTGACCAGACCTGTCATTCTGTTCAAGACCTGTGAAGTTTTCTTTTGTGGATTTTTGCCTGTGCCCCAGAGCATTTTTCCTTGCCCAGGACATCACCAGCAAACCCACAAGGACTGTAAATATTTCTGTTTTTTTTTTTGTTTTCTTCTCAATCTTGGTCATTTAGTTGTAGATAGTAGAGTAGTTATTTGTTATTGTCTTTGTTCATTAAATGTTTAAATGTGGTTAAGTTTTTAAAACTGTGTCTGTCATCCCTTGCTGTTGCTGTAAATGTAATAACAAATTGGGGCCATAACAAATTGGGGGCTCAAGTCCGGGATAGAACATTGTGTGAGTCATTTATTGAAAATTTAACATTTCAAATTGTAAAATTGATTTTTTTTAATTGAATACATGTATATAGATAACAGCACTGGATGATTTCTTGGCATCACCAACCGTAGGGGTTTTGAAGTCTTTTAAAAAGACAGAACTGTTGGAAAAATGCAGACATTTGGAGCTGACAGAGGTAAAACCAGCCATGCGAAAAGCAAGACTGGCTAGAGAGATAGTTGAATATTACATTGATGAAAATGTGTTTGCACCAGGAGATCTGGAACAATTTCCAGTGGAAAATCCAAATATAGAAATGGAACTTAAATTAAAAATGTTAGAGATTGAAAGGGAGGAAAAAGAGAAAGGGAGGAAGGAGAAAAAGAAAGGGAGGAAAAAGAGAAACAAAGAGAATTTGAGAGGGAAGAAAAAGAAACAAAGAATTTGAGAGAGAGAAAGGAAAGAGCAGAAAGAGAGAGACAGAGACAGAGATTTTGAATTAGAGAAATTCGATAGAGAAGAAAGACTCAAAATGGAGCAACTAAAAATTAAAATTGAAACTAAAAATAAATTTTGTGCCAGTCAGGAGGTAAAACTGGTGCCTCCATTTTTGGAAAAGGACGTAGACAACTATTTCCAGTGTTTTGAAAAGGTAGCAAAGAGTTGCCAGTGGCCAAAGGAACACTGGCCTCTGATGTTGCAAACTGTCCTCAAGGTAAAGCTCAACAAGCCTATTCGGCTTTGTCTGCAGATGATTCCTCTGATTATGAGGTTGTCAAAAAGGTTATTTTGAGAGCTTATGAGTTGGTTCCAGAGGCTTACTGACAGAAATTCAGAGGTCTGAAGAAATCTGAAAATCAGACTTATGTGGAATTTGCTAATGAGAAGAAGGTTTGCTTTGAGCGCTGGTGTACTTCTATGGAGGTCAAGGATGATTTCAACTCACTAAAAGAGATGGTGTTAGTTGAAGAATTCAAGAACTGTGTTAAGGATGATGTTAAGACCTACCTTAATGAGAAGCAAGCACTGAATTTGCAATCAGCTGCCAAATTTGCAGATGAATATGTTCTCACACATAAGTCCAAATTTCAGTCAAGCAGTAACAATAGATGGTCCCAATTTCAGAAAAAGGGTTACGGTGATACCCAAGATTCCTCACCCAAAGACAAAGACAAATCTGGTGATGGTGCTCAGAAATCCAGTAACAGGTCTGATCAAAGTGTGAAAGCTGACAGTGACAAAAGTGGTCTAGTTTGCAGTTATTGCAAGAAATCTGGTCATGTTACAACTAACTGTTGGTTCCTTAAAGCTAAGAAAGAAAAAGAAAAGGATACCAAACCAAATGCCTTTGTGAAAACAAGGTTAGAAACCCCTGTAGTAGATAACCGATCTGCTAAATTGCCTGCTTCTTGTGGGGCTAAAACGCCTGATACAGCTGACTTCGTGCGGGAGGAATTTCTTCCATTTGTGTCAGAGGGATTTGTGGCTCTGAATGAGCATACTACTCCTGTCCCCATATATATCCTAAGGGATAACGGAGCTTCTCAGTCACTTTTGTTGATGGACTCCTTGGAGTTACGTGATGAGACCGCTTCAGGGGATTTCATACTTGTACAAGGTATTGAAGGGAGGACTGTATCTGTACCCCTGCGCTCTATATTCTTGAAGTCAGATTTAGTTACAGGACAGGTAAAGGTGGGACTTATGTCAAGTCTACCTATAAAGGGTGTTTCTCTGTTGCTAGGCAATGACCTGGCTGGGGGCAAAGTAGTTCCCCCTGTACATCTTACTTCACAGCCGAGCACTGAAGATGGGGATGAGGACTCATCTCTGTATCCTTCTTGCGCAGTGACTCGTGCTATGGCCAAGAAGCCTAAAGAAGATGTTGTGGTGCCGCCCAGCACATTGAATAGTCAGGACTCAGGTGGTTTGCCTCATGACTCTGATTGGCCTACTATGGTTTCTCCGTTTGAGGACTTATCAGATACTTTTATCAGTTCTCTATTCAGCCAGCCGGATGGGTCTGGTGATTCTGATGTGTCTGGAGACTTGTCTCTGTCCAGAAAGCGGTTGATTGAGGAGCAAACTAATGATCCTGAAATTTGTGTACTAAAGAGCCCTTCCTGATAAAGAAATAGACGCAGTTCCAGTTGGGTATTATCTCAAGGATGGTGTGTTGATGCGGAAGTGGCGCCCTCCTGATATCCCTGCCAATGCAGATTGGGCAGTGGTCAGGCAAATTGTTGTTCCGAAGGTCTACAGGAATGAGATCTTAACAATGGCTCATAGTTTACCTTTAGGAGGTCATCTTGGTGTTAACAAGACTGTTGATAAGATCATGAAACACTTCTTTTGGCCTGGGCTTCGAAAAGACGTTTCCAACTTTGGCAAAACCTGTCACACTTGTCAGGTAGTTAGAAAACACCAGTTAGACCCACCTGTAGCTCCATTACAGCCTATCCCAGCATTTGGGGAGCCATTCTCTAAGGTCATTGTTGATTGTGTTGGTCCATTACCCAAGACTAGATCTAGAAATCAGTACTTGTTGACAATCATGTGTGCATCTACCAGATTCCCTGAAGCCATACCTCTACGTAACATCAAGGCAACTGCAATCTCGAAGGCTTTGATAAAGTTCTTCACGTTGTTTGGCCTTCCCAGGGAAATTCAGTCAGACCAAGGTAGCAATTTCACTTCAGGATTGTTTCAGCAGGTTGTGTATGAACTAGGTGCAAAGCAGATTCTTTCTAGTGCCTATCATCCAGAAAGTCAGGGTGCCTTAGAGCGGTTTCATTCCACTCTCAAGACCATGATGAGGACTTATTGTTATGACCATGAGAAAGACTGGGATGAAGGTGTTCATTTGCTGTTGTTTGCAGCTAGAGAAGCAGTGCAGGAGTCTACTGGATTCAGTCCATTTGAGCTAGTGTTTGGTCATGAAGTGAGAGGACCTTTGCTATTATTGAGTGAACAATGGCAAGAGGAAGAGCCGCACATCAGTCTGTTAGACTATGTTAGCAAGTTCAAGGACAGATTGCATGCAGCTTGTGACCTAGCCAAAGAGAACTTGAAATCAAGTCAGGGAAAAATGAAAACTTGGTATGATCATAAGGCTAGAAGCTGTGAGTTTAAACCAGGAGACAAGGTCCTTGTGTTGTTTCCCTTGCAGTCCAATCCATTGCAGGCTAGATTTCATGGTCCTTATGAAATTCTGACAAAACTCAATGATCTCAATTACATTGTGAAGACTCCAGATAGGAGAAAACCAAAACAATTGTGTCACATTAACATGCTGAAGCATTATGACAGAAATGCTAGGGTTGCTGCTGTCACTTCAGATTCTCCTATGGTCAAAACGTGTGAAGATGAGGGGGAGTTTCAAGATGATGAACCTAGAATTAAAGCTGAAGTTCTTTCATGTAAATTGTCAAACACTGAAGTGTAGAAAAATCTTGATGTAAAACTCCAGCACTTAGAACCCTCACAGAGAGATCAGTTTGAAAGGTTGATCAAGAAATATGAGGATTTGTTTCCTGATGTTCCAAAGAGAGTTACTATAGCCTCTCATGATGTAGATGTTGGTGATTCCAAACCAATTAAACAGCATCCGTACCGGATGAATCCTGAAAAGAGAAAGATTGCTGAGAAAGAGGTTGAGTACATGTTAGAACATGATATTATCAGACCCCCCAACTCAGATTGGAGTTCACCCTGTGTGCTAGTTCCAAAACCTGATGGAAGTACTAGATTCTGTACAGATTATCGCAAAGTCAATGCTGTAACTAGAACTGATGTGTTTCCAATACCTAGGATTGATGATTGTATTGATAGAGTAGGGCAAGCAAAGTTTCTGACCAAGATTGATTTATTGAAGGGTTATTGTTGTGTGCCTTTAACTGAGAGGGCCAAGAGCATCTCTGCTTTTGCCACACCATCTGGGTTGTACCAGTATGAAGTCCTACCCTTTGGGATGAAAAATGCCCCAGCCACGTTCCAAAGGATGATACAGTCTACAATCACCGGATTGCCACACACGGGTGCGTACATCGATGACCTGATCACATGGAGTGACTCCTGGGAAGAACATCTAAAAGATGTAGAGACGTTGTTCCAGCGCCTGACCCTGGCTAACCTGACTGTTAACCTGAGCAAGAGTGACTTTGGTTGTGCTACTGTCACCTATCTTGGCTACGTCATAGGCTAGGGTAAGGTGGCACCCATAAATGCTAAAGTCCAAGCCATCATGGACTTTCCAGTTCCTGACAACAAAAAAGCTTTGCGCCGCTTCCTTGGAATGATCGGGTACTACCGCAAGTTCTGCAAGAACTTTGCTGAGATTGCTCTCAGTCTAACTAACCAACTGAAGAAAGGCGTAAAGTTCACTTGGGATGATGCATGCCAGGGAGCCTTCGATCGCCTGAAGTCTCTGCTGTGTCACTTCCCCGTGCTCAAATCTCCTGACTTCAACAAACCGTTCTCCATCGCGGTCGATGCTAGCGACCAAGCTTGTGGATCTGTGCTCCTACAGAGAAGTGACTCTGATGACATTGAGCATCCCGTGGCATACTTCTCCAGGAAGTTCAATCGCCACCAAAGGAACTATTCCACAATAGAGAAGGAGCTGTTGGCTCTGTTCTTTCTTTACAACACTTTGAGGTTTATGTTTGTACAGGGCAAAAGCCAATGATTGTGTACACTGACCACAATCCGTTAATGTTTTTGAGTAAGATGAAAAACAAGAATCGGAGATTGTTGAATTGGAGTTTGATTTTACAGGAGTTTGACTTGGAAATTAAGCATGTGAAGGGTACAGACAATGTAATTGCTGATTGCTTATCCCGTGTTTGAATATGTATATATATATATCACGTGTTTATTTGAATATTGTATGATATGTATATATAGACAAGTGTCCACTTAACCATTTTGTATTGAAAAGAGAAATTTTGCCTTTATGAGTCAAAATTTTTCCCTTTTGGAATGGAGGTGTAATGTGAATATATGCCACTGGATGGCAGTATTTACCTTTTTTTTTTTGTTAAACTCAGACTGGGATTATGTTTAGACATGTCCTGGACATGTCTGGGGCAAGTCTCTGAAAATTAAAAAAAAAAAAAGGTCTAAATGTGGGTGGGGTCTGCAAAAGAGTATATAAAGGGGAGAATTGAGACAGTCAAGGAGTAGGAGAAATTGCAAGAAGAAGGATACGTGTGACCAGACCTGTCATTCTGTTCAAGACCTGTGAAGTTTTCTTTTGTGGATTTTTGCCTGTGCCCCAGAGCATTTTTCCTTGCCCAGGACATCACCAGCAAACCCACAAGGACTGTAAATATTTCTGTTTTTTTTTTTTGTTTTCTTCTCAATCTTGGTCATTTAGTTGTAGATAGTAGAGTAGTTATTTGTTATTGTCTTTGTTCATTAAATGTTTAAATGTGGTTAAGTTTTTAAAACTGTGTCTGTCATCCCTTGCTGTTGCTGTAAATGTAATAACAAATTGGGGCCATAACAAATTGGGGGCTCAAGTCCGGGATAGAACATTGTGTGAGTCATTTATTGAAAATTTAACATTTCAAATTGTAAAATTGATTTTTTTTAATTGAATACATGTATATAGATAACAGCACTGGATGATTTCTTGGCATCACCAACCGTAGGGGTTTTGAAGTCTTTTAAAAAGACAGAACTGTTGGAAAAATGCAGACATTTGGAGCTGACAGAGGTAAAACCAGCCATGCGAAAAGCAAGACTGGCTAGAGAGATAGTTGAATATTACATTGATGAAAATGTGTTTGCACCAGGAGATCTGGAACAGTTTCCAGTGGAAAATCCAAATATAGAAATGGAACTTAAATTAAAAATGTTAGAGATTGAAAGGGAGGAAAAAGAGAAAGGGAGGAAAGAGAAAAAGAAAGGGAGGAAAAAGAGAAACAAAGAGAATTTGAGAGGGAAGAAAAAGAAACAAAGAATTTGAGAGAGAGAAAGGAAAGAGCAGAAAGAGAGAGACAGAGACAGAGAGATTTTGAATTAGAGAAATTCGATTGAGAAGAAAGACTCAAAATGGAGCAACTAAAAATTAAAATTGAAACTAAAAATAAATTTTGTGCCAGTCAGGAGGTAAAACTGGTGCCTCCATTTTTGGAAAAGGACGTAGACAACTATTTCCAGTGTTTTGAAAAGGTAGCAAAGAGTTGCCAGTGGCCAAAGGAACACTGGCCTCTGATGTTGCAAACTGTCCTCAAGGTAAAGCTCAACAAGCCTATTCGGCTTTGTCTGCAGATGATTCCTCTGATTATGAGGTTGTCAAAAAGGTTATTTTGAGAGCTTATGAGTTGGTTCCAGAGGCTTACTGACAGAAATTCAGAGGTCTGAAGAAATCTGAAAATCAGACTTATGTGGAATTTGCTAATGAGAAGAAGGTTTGCTTTGAGCGCTGGTGTACTTCTATGGAGGTCAAGGATGATTTCAACTCACTAAAAGAGATGGTGTTAGTTGAAGAATTCAAGAACTGTGTTAAGGATGATGTTAAGACCTACCTTAATGAGAAGCAAGCACTGAATTTGCAATCAGCTGCCAAATTTGCAGATGAATATGTTCTCACACATAAGTCCAAATTTCAGTCAAGCAGTAACAATAGATGGTCCCAATTTCAGAAAAAGGGTTACGGTGATACCCAAGATTCCTCACCCAAAGACAAAGACAAATCTGGTGATGGTGCTCAGAAATCCAGTAACAGGTCTGATCAAAGTGTGAAAGCTGACAGTGACAAAAGTGGTCTAGTTTGCAGTTATTGCAAGAAATCTGGTCATGTTACAACTAACTGTTGGTTCCTTAAAGCTAAGAAAGAAAAAGAAAAGGATACCAAACCAAATGCCTTTGTGAAAACAAGGTTAGAAACCCCTGTAGTAGATAACCGATCTGCTAAATTGCCTGCTTCTTGTGGGGCTAAAACGCCTGATACAGCTGACTTCGTGAGGGAGGAATTTCTTCCATTTGTGTCAGAGGGATTTGTGGCTCTGAATGAGCAAACTACTCCTGTCCCCATATATATCCTAAGGGATAACGGAGCTTCTCAGTCACTTTTGTTGATGGACTCCTTGGAGTTACGTGATGAGACCGCTTCAGGGGATTTCATACTTGTACAAGGTATTGAAGGGAGGACTGTATCTGTACCCCTGCGCTCTATATTCTTGAAGTCAGATTTAGTTACAGGACAGGTAAAGGTGGGACTTATGTCAAGTCTACCTATAAAGGGTGTTTCTCTGTTGCTAGGCAATGACCTGGCTGGGGGCAAAGTAGTTCCCCCTGTACATCTTACTTCACAGCCGAGCACTGAAGATGGGGATGAGGACTCATCTCTGTATCCTTCTTGCGCAGTGACTCGTGCTATGGCCAAGAAGCCTAAAGAAGATGTTGTGGTGCCGCCCAGCACATTGAATAGTCAGGACTCAGGTGGTTTGCCTCATGACTCTGATTGGCCTACTATGGTTTCTCCGTTTGAGGACTTATCAGATACTTTTATCAGTTCTCTATTCAGCCAGCCGGATGGGTCTGGTGATTCTGATGTGTCTGGAGACTTGTCTCTGTCCAGAAAGCGGTTGATTGAGGAGCAAACTAATGATCCTGAAATTTGTGTACTAAAGAGCCCTTCCTGATAAAGAAATAGACGCAGTTCCAGTTGGGTATTATCTCAAGGATGGTGTGTTGATGCGGAAGTGGCGCCCTCCTGATATCCCTGCCAATGCAGATTGGGCAGTGGTCAGGCAAATTGTTGTTCCGAAGGTCTACAGGAATGAGATCTTAACAATGGCTCATAGTTTACCTTTAGGAGGTCATCTTGGTGTTAACAAGACTGTTGATAAGATCATGAAACACTTCTTTTGGCCTGGGCTTCGGAAAGACGTTTCCAACTTTGGCAAAACCTGTCACACTTGTCAGGTAGTTGGAAAACACCAGTTAGACCCACCTGTAGCTCCATTACAGCCTATCCCAGCATTTGGGTAGCCATTCTCTAAGGTCATTGTTGATTGTGTTGGTCCATTAGCCAAGACTAGATCTAGAAATCAGTACTTGTTGACAATCATGTGTGCATCTACCAGATTCCCTGAAGCCATACCTCTACGTAACATCAAGGCAACTGCAATCTCGAAGGCTTTGATAAAGTTCTTCACGTTGTTTGGCCTTCCCAGGGAAATTCAGTCAGACCAAGGTAGCAATTTCACTTCAGGATTGTTTCAGCAGGTTGTGTATGAACTAGGTGCAAAGCAGATTCTTTCTAGTGCCTATCATCCAGAAAGTCAGGGTGCCTTAGAGCGGTTTCATTCCACTCTCAAGACCATGATGAGGACTTATTGTTATGACCATGAGAAAGACTGGGATGAAGGTGTTCATTTGCTGTTGTTTGCAGCTGGAGAAGCAGTGCAGGAGTCTACTGGATTCAGTCCATTTGAGCTAGTGTTTGGTCATGAAGTGAGAGGACCTTTGCTATTATTGAGTGAACAATGGCAAGAGGAAGAGCCGCACATCAGTCTGTTAGACTATGTTAGCAAGTTCAAGGACAGATTGCATGCAGCTTGTGACCTAGCCAAAGAGAACTTGAAATCAAGTCAGGGAAAAATGAAAACTTGGTATGATCATAAGGCTAGAAGCTGTGAGTTTAAACCAGGAGACAAGGTCCTTGTGTTGTTTCCCTTGCAGTCCAATCCATTGCAGGCTAGATTTCATGGTCCTTATGAAATTCTGACAAAACTCAATGATCTCAATTACATTGTGAAGACTCCAGATAGGAGAAAACCAAAACAATTGTGTCACATTAACATGCTGAAGCCTTATGACAGAAATGCTAGGGTTGCTGCTGTCACTTCAGATTCTCCTATGGTCAAAACGTGTGAAGATGAGGGGGAGTTTCAAGATGATGAACCTAGAATTAAAGCTGAAGTTCTTTCATGTAAATTGTCAAATTCTGAAGTGTTGCAAAATCTTGATGTAAAACTCCAGCACTTCGAACCCTCACAGAGAGATCAGTTTGAGAGGTTGATCAAGAAATATGAGGATCTGTTTCCTGATGTTCCAAAGAGAGTTTCCATAGCCTCTCATGATGTAGATGTTGGTGATGCCAAACCAATTAAACAGCATCCGTACCGGATGAATCCTGAAAAGAGAAAGATTGCTGAGAAAGAGGTTGAGTACATGTTAGAACATGATATTATCAGACCCTCCAACTCAGATTGGAGTTCACCCTGTGTGCTAGTTCCAAAACCTGATGGAAGTACTAGATTCTGTACAGATTATCGCAAAGTCAATGCTGTAACTAGAACTGATGTGTTTCCAATACCTAGGATTGATGATTGTATTGATAGAGTAGGGCAAGCAAAGTTTCTGACCAAGATTGATTTATTGAAGGGTTATTGTTGTGTGCCTTTAACTGAGAGGGCCAAGAGCATCTCTGCTTTTGCCACACCATCTGGGTTGTACCAGTATGAAGTCCTACCCTTTGGGATGAAAAATGCCCCAGCCACGTTCCAAAGGATGATACAGTCTACAATCACCGGATTGCCAAACACGGGTGCGTACATCGATGACCTGATCACATGGAGTGACTCCTGGGAAGAACATCTAAAAGATGTAGAGACGTTGTTCCAGCGCCTGACCCAGGCTAACCTGACTGTTAACCTGAGCAAGAGTGACTTTGGTTGTGCTACTGTCACCTATCTTGGCTACGTCATAGGCCAGGGTAAGGTGGCACCCATAAATGCTAAAATCCAAGCCATCATGGACTTTCCAGTTCCTGACAACAAAAAAGCTTTGCGCCGCTTCCTTGGAATGATCGGGTACTACCGCAAGTTCTGCAAGAACTTTGCTGAGATTGCTCTCAGTCTAACTAACCAACTGAAGAAAGGCGTAAAGTTCACCTGGGATGATGCATGCCAGAGAGCCTTCGATCGCCTGAAGTCTCTGCTGTGTCACTTCCCCGTGCTCAAATCTCCTGACTTCAACAAACCGTTCTCCATCGCGGTCGATGCTAGCGACCAAGCTTGTGGATCTGTGCTCCTACAGAGAAGTGACTCTGATGACATTGAGCATCCCGTGGCATACTTCTCAAGGAAGTTCAATCGCCACCAAAGGAACTATTCCACAATAGAGAAGGAGCTGTTGGCTCGGTTCTTTCTTTAAAACACTTTGAGGTTTATGTTTGTACAGGGCAAAAGCCAATGATTGTGTACACTGACCACAATTCGTTAATGTTTTTGAGTAAGATGAAAAACAAGAATCGGAGATTGTTGAATTGGAGTTTGATTTTACAGGAGTTTGACTTGGAAATTAAGCATGTGAAGGGTACAGACAATGTAATTGCTGATTGCTTATCCCGTGTTTGAATATGTATATATATATATATCACGTGTTTATTTGAATATTGTATGATATGTATATATAGACAAGTGTCCACTTAACCATTTTGTATTGAAAAGAGAAATTTTGCCTTTATGAGTCAAAATTTTTCCCTTTTGGAATGGAGGTGTAATTTGAATATAGGCCACTGGATGGCAGTATTTACCTTTTTTTTTTGTTAAGCTCAGACTGGGATTATGTTTAGACATGTCCTGGACATGTCTGGGGCAAGTCTCTGAAAATTAAAAAAAAAAGGTCTAAATGTGGGTGGGGTCTGCAAAAGAGTATATAAAGGGGAGAATTGAGACAGTCAAGGAGTAGGAGAAATTGCAAGAAGAAGGATACGTGTGACCAGACCTGTCATTCTGTTCAAGACCTGTGAAGTTTTCTTTTGTGGATTTTTGCCTGTGCCCCAGAGCATTTTTCCTTGCCCAGGACATCACCAGCAAACCCACAAGGACTGTAAATATTTCTGTTTTTTAATTTGTTTTCTAATCAATCTTGGTCATTTAGTTGTAGATAGTAGAGTAGTTATTTGTTATTGTCTTTGTTCATTAAATGTGGTTAAGTTTTTAAAACTGTGTCTGTCATCCCTTGCTGTTGCTGTTGCTGTAAATGTAATAACAAATTGGGGCCATAACAATAGGGATGTGAATAATTTTGGGCATGACTATAAAAACACTGCAGGCCAAAAGTTTGGGGCTACCCTCAGATTTTTTTTGGTGCACTAAGTGCAATGTGACCCCTTGGTTTTGGGGAAGCCGTTTATACAGCATGCCTTCTTTATACGAAACATGATTTTATGTCACTAGGTCGTGAACAAGGTTAACAAAAAGGCACTGGAACTGGATTATAAAACACTGTGGTCAGTGATCAATCAGTCAAGACGGCTTTAAAATGTGGTCTGAGGTCTGGAATTCACCCAAAACCTATTGACTTCCTTTATTTTACGCACTGAAGTCCTTTCATGAGCAAAAAATAAGGAAAGAACAGTTGATGTGTGATTTTTTTTTTTTTTTTTTTTTTTTAAGTCTGAGGGTGCCCCCAAACTTTTGGCCTGTAGTGTACATACACAAGCCCCGATTTCAATGAAGTTGGGACATTGAATGAAACGTGAATAACGCTGTAAAACAAAAAGTTCTAAACCCCTTTTTGTAATACTTTTTAAACCAGGCATTTAGCTTTCACACACTCGAGTTGGGATTATAAACATTTCACTTGTTCCACAGTTTTACTGTGAAGAACAGAATACAATGATTTGCAGATCCTTTTTGACCTATATTCAATTGAGTACACTACAAAGAGAAGATATTTACCGTAATTATCAAATTGATAAACTTAATTTTTTTTTGGGAAATATTCACGAGTTTTGAATTTGATGCCTGCAACACATTCCAAAAAAGCTGGGACAAGGGCAACAAAAGACTGGGAAAGTTGAGGAGTGCTCAAAAAACACCAGTTTGGAAACCTCCACAGGTGAACAGGTGAGTGCCATGATTAGGTGTAAAAGGAGCATCCGCGAAAGGCTCAGTCGTTCACAAGCAAGGACGGGGCGAGATTCACCGCTTTGTGAACAACAATGTGAGCAAGTAGTCCAACAGTTAAAGAACAACTTTTCACAATGTGTAATTGCGAGGGATTTAGGGATTTAATCATCTACAGTCCATAATATCATCAAAAGATTCAGAAAATCCAGAGAAATCTCCACACATAAGCGACAAGGCTGAAAACCAACATTGAATGCCTGTGACCGTCGGTCCCTCAGGCACTGTATTGAAAACTGTTGGGAAACAGGATTTTTTGGGTGTTAGCAATATGACGTGAGCTGGACGGTTTGATCAATGGGTAATGAATGTGTATTGGGACATAAAGAGAAGCCAGCAGGACATATCGCCTATTTGCGACTTCCAGCTGAGATCTCCATTTGTCTTCAGTTCTGACAGGACAATAGGCACAAACACCTTTTAGTTGGAGGTTCCCTATGCCCACATATGGAGCTCCCTTCCAGGGGTTGGGAATCTATTGAACCAATTAAGTTGGGTGGTTCAGGAGAGGCCCAATTGTAGAGTATTGCTTTTTATCAATGTGTAAATCCTGGAACCAATCAGCAACAACTTCTGAAAACATTAAAGAAATCATATGCAAATATCTGTACTTTTAACACGTAGAAACTTTCTGACAAAATTAAGGAATTTTGAACTTTGCGTCACGCTGTTGTTCTCACGGCCGACTGTGTAATAAACTCTTTCCTGCTTTTGCCACGAACATCGGAGTCTGCTTCTTCATCGAGACAACGTTCTTGGTTTTTTATTAATTTACCAACAAAACCAATATCATTCTGTAAAGGATATTACCATGAGGGCCCAGGAACACTTCAGAAAACCATTGTCAGTTAACATAGTTCGTCGCTACGTCTACAAGTACAAGTTAGAATGACCATGCAAAGCAAAAGCCATATATCAACAACACCCAGAAACGCACTGATGGACTGATGCAAAGTGGAAAAGTGTTTTGTGGTCTGATGAGTCCACATTTCAAATTGTTTTCGGAAATCATGGACGTCATGTCCTCCGGGCTAAAGAGGGAGAGGGCCATCCAGATTGTAATCAGGGCTAAGTTCAAAAGCCAGCATCTGTGATGGTATGGGTATGTGTTAGTGCCCATAGCATGGGTAACTTGAACATCTGTGAAAGCTACATAAAGCTTTTGGAGCAACATATGCTGCCATCCAAGCAACATCTGCTGCTTTCAGCAAGACAATGCCAAGCCACATTCTGCAGGTGTTACAATAACGTGGCTTTGCAGTAAAAGAGCACAGGTAATAGACTGGCCTGCCTGCAGTACAGACCTGTCTCCCATTGAAAATGTGTGGTGCATTGTGAAGCACAAAATACGACAACGGAGATCCCGGACTGTTGAGCAACTGCAGTCGTCCATTAAGCAAGAATGGGAAATAATTTCACCGACAAAGCTTCTACAATTAGTGTCCTCAGTTCCCAAACATTTATTGAATGTTGTTAAAAGGAAAGGTGATGTAACACTGTGGCAAACATGCCCGTCCCAGCTTTTTTGGAATGTGTTGCAGGGGTCAAATTCAAAATGAGTGAATATTTCCAAAAAAGCAATGTTTATCAGTTTTAACATGAACTGTCTTGTCTTTGTAGTGTACTCAATTGAATTTGGGACAAAAAAGATTTGCAAATAATTGCATTCAGTTTTTATTCACATTTTACACAACATCCCAACTTCATTGGAATTGGGGTTTGTATATATTAGACAGAATGGTGCTGCAAATCATCACAGCTCTGGTAAGGCAGACGCATGGAAAAATACGATAGGCGAGTAGCCAAACCCAATCGGTAATGCCAAAAATGAGTAAAAGAAGTGCACCCCTCACAGAACAAAGAGATCCAGAATCTCGTCGGAATCATGATGTTAGTGCTTCAAGGGTTAAAATAGCTAAATTTTTTATCACAAGTGTCTGCCACTGACATGGCAATATCCCCCGCCGCCTCAATTTTATGTGTCCGTATGGACGGACGGAGCCCAATGCTATATCCCCCTCTTCGTGCTAATCGCCCGGCGGGGGATAATAATTGAGTACTTACGTAATGGTACCCAGCACCTGTTCTTGCGCATCTACCTTCTTTTAGATTTTCACTTAGGCACTAACAAAGCTCATCTCCTTCAATAGCTTTAATTCCTCACAGACTAAGAACTGCAAGCCAGTTCAGCAGGTCAGTTCTTGTTTTTAAGTGCATTGGGTGTGTTCTGTCAAAGATTCAGTTAAAGTGAAAGTATCAGACTGAGAAACTGAGTCCGTGAAATGGCTGCTAAAGCTTTGATTCTTGAGGACGAGATCAGCTGTTCTGTGTGTTTTGATATTTTTAAAGAGCCTGTAGTTCTGAAATGCAGTCACAGCTTCTGCAGAGAGTGTCTGAAGCAGTACTGGGAAGAGAAGAGCTCTCGAGAGTGTCCCGTCTGCAGGAGAAAGGCCTCTTTGGTGGAGCCTCCTGTAAACCTGGCTTTAAGAAACATTGTGGAGTTTTACTTAAAGCAGAAGACTGAGAGAAGAACTGCAGAAAAGAGTGAGGCTCTCTGCAGTCTTCATGGGGAGAAACTTGTGTTTTTCTGTGAACAGGACAAAGATCTTCTCTGTTTCATCTGTCAGACTTCAAAAAAACACAGAAACCACCCGGTGTGTCCAGTGGAAGAGGCCGCACAGGATCTGAAGGTATTCTGTTAAAAATTGTTTCAGATTCTCCTGCCAGGGTCAAATCTGTATTAAAGGACTGTATCACAAATTTCTGCTCTCGTATGAGGTGTATGGGGGGGTATGTTGTGAGAAGTAGCACCTCTCGCTGGATGCAGTCGCTTGTCTCATACAAGGTCATCTCACGATTGGTCTTCCATGACTACCTCAACTCTCACTTATGGCTCCAAGCAGATGGTAGTGCACACCATCGGCCATACCCCGGGACCTTGCCTCGACTGGCATGCTAAACTAAGTGAGGGGCGGCTTATGCTCACATGAGCATAAGTTTCTGGAGGGATGCCACCCTCGACAAGTGCATGAAGACTGGACCTGGTGGAGAGAGCAGAGGAACCAAAACGGTCAATGGTCTCAATAGCAGGAACAGCAATGTGTGTGGTACACTAGGGCATCCTTCGGGCAAAAGAGAAGACGATGGCCAGCCACCTCAGAAAGGATAGGGACCCTACTGAGTATTATCCCACCGCTAGTCATGGAACCAAAAAGTAGAAGAGCACGTCGTAGAAAGGGCCATACTGGGACCCCTGCAGTGAGGCCCTCTGTAAATAACACAAGGGAAGGAGATGACACCCTGGCTACGAGAAGAAGTGAAAATGACGCAGAGGGCTTAAACCAGGAATGGAGGTCAACTGCTGATCCCACTCCTTTGAACACCAGGAAGAAACTCATGAAGTTTGGAACCTGGAACGTAAGAACTTTGTATAAAGCAGGCAAACTTGAAAAGCTAGTCACGGAGGTGAAGAAACTCAATGTTGACATCATGGGACTGTGTGAGACAAGATGGACAGATAATGGAAGACATGTTAATGAAAGTCACACATTATACTACTCTGGTGGAAGTGAACACATGAACGGTGTTGGAATAATAATGAAGAACAATCTCACAAAGTCAGTTATAGGTTTCTGGCCTCTATCAGAAAGAGCGCTGATGGTCAAGATCAAAGGAAAACCATTTGATATCAACCTAATACAGGTGTATGCCCCAACATCAGAACATTCAGATGAGGAAGTTGAGAAATTCTATGGGGATATAGAAAAGTGCATGAAATATTCCAAGACAGATGAAGTAACCATCATCCAGGGTGACTTCAATGCAAAGGTGGGGAAAGAAGGTCGACCAGGAGTGGCTGGAAGATTTGGACTTGGAGAGAGGAATGACCGGGGAGAAAGGCTTATTGAATTTGCAGAACAACACAAAATGGTCATAACAAACACCATGTTCCAGCATCATAACCGACAAATCTATACATGGAAAAGCCCTGGCGACATCTACCGAAACCAAATAGATTACTGCATAGTCAACGAGAGATTTAAAAACATGGTCAAAGATGCACGGGCATACCCAGGAGCAGACATCGGCTCTGATCATAACCCAGTGATAATGAAGACCAAAATTAAACTGAAACAAATCAAGAAACAAAAACATGAGGAACAACTTGACAATGATAAATTGAAAGAGGAGGTGTACAAAACATTATATGCTGTAGAGGTGGATAACATATATAACAAACTAGTATTGGAAAATCCCCCACAAAATGAGGAACCAGACGTTGAAAGAAAATGGGACCTGATAAGAACAAGTATGAGAGAGGCAGCAACACACATCCTTCCAAAGAAAGACAAGGTATCCAGAAAACCATGGATGACCAAGGAAATCATGGAAAAAATGGAAGAACGATCAAGATATAAAAATAAAAATGTACAAAAATATCATCAATTGGACTCGGAAATCAGCAAAGCTTGCATAAAAGCCAAAGAACAATGGTGGGACAGTCACTGTGAAGAGATAGAAGAACTGGAGAAGGAACATCGCAGTAAAGAAATGCATCGGAAAATCAAATGCATGACAGGAAAAAGGAAATCCAAAAACAACAGTAATTGTATAGAAGACAAAAATGGTGAAATTCTCTTTGAGGATGAGGAGATTGTGAAACGTTGGGTAGAATATATCCAAAAATTGTATGATGACATCAGAGGAAAAAAACCTGATATTGAGGATGGAGACTACTTCTGCCTAATAAAAAGTGAACTGATCAATGCCATGAAACAACTAAAGAATGGAAAAGCACCCGGCAATGACGGAATAACAACAGAAATGATAAAGGCTCTCAGTGAAGAGGCAGTACTTCGCCTCCTGGAATTTCTCAATGATGTTTATAAAAATTGTGATATCCCGGAAAATTTAAATGAATCCATATTTGAAAGACTACCGAAAAAACCTCGGACAACAAAGTGTAATGAATACAGAACATTAAGTCTTATGAGCCACATCCTGAAGTTACTTCTACAAATGATCATCAAAAGAATACGACCAGTAATAGAGAGGGAAATATCAGACACACAGAGTGGATTTATGATGGGCAAAGGAACTAGAGAAGGCATCTTCAATCTCAGAACAATCATAGAGAGATACCTAGACCTAGATAAGGAATTGTTTATCTGTTTCATAGACTATGAAAAAGCCTTTGATCGTGTTAATCATGAAAAGCTCATACAAACACTGAACCAGCTACCTATAGATGCCAATGATATCAAACTAATAGCCAGTCTCTACTGGACACAAAGAGCCTTTGTAAGAGCTGCGGATGGGCTTTCTGATCCAATCTATATACGACGGGGTGTCCGACAAGGCTGCATATTGTCACCAACATTGTTCAATCTGTACACTGAGCAAATATTCCGGAGTGCAGATGACCTCAAAGGAATTTCTATTGGTGGCCGCAACATCAACAATCTGCGATATGCTGATGACACCGCCCTGATAGCAGAGAATGAAGAAGATCTACAAAACATCTTAAACATAGTCAACCATACAGGGAAAGAATTTGGCATGAAAATGAATACAAAGAAAACAAAAACCATGCACATATCTAAGAAGCAGCACCAACTCCCAACACTACACATTAAAATAGATCATGATGATATAGAACAAGTGACAGAATTTACCTACCTGGGTCAATTAATAACTATCGATGGCAAGTGCGAGAAAGAAATCAAGAGAAGAATCGGAATAGCCAAAATAGCCTTTAACAACATGCAAAAAATCCTAACATCGAGGAAGATAACACTCAAAAAGAGACTCCGAATCTTAAAATGCTATATAACGTCAACGCTACTCTATGGATGTGAAACGTGGACTCTCAATAAGAACATCACCGGCAAATTAGAAGCTTTCGAGATGTGGTGCATCCGGAGGATGCTGAAAGTTTCATGGAAGGAGAGAAAAACAAATGAGGAAATCTTGAAAATGGCTAAAATTGAAAGAACTTTGGTTATCAACATAATGAAACAACAAAATTGTTTCTTCGGCCATATTATGAGACACAACCCCTTTCAAAAACAGCTCCTGGAAGGGAAGATCAATGGCAAGAGGGGAAGAGGAAGACCACGAAGACAGTGGATTGATAACATAACATCATGGAACAATCAATCCTACCCTCAATGCAGACTAGACGTGCAAAACAAATTCTACTGGAGGGAAATGACATCCAACCTCCGGCGAGGAGATGGAACTAAATGATGATGATGATGAGGTGTAAATACATTCAGGGAATACGACAGTGTAGCATGTAGTAATGATGTCAATGAACCAGGAAGTAAAGAAATGCACAATGAGTGAACAATCATGCAGTCAATGGAGAGAGGAGCTGTACTGTTGATGGTCTTTATGAATGGATGTATTCGAATAAAAGACAACATTTGTTTTTCTACTAAATTGTTTCTGGCATTTGAATACTACAATGGAAAAATGATCAGTCACATTATCACGTTGTGGAGAAATGATTAATGAAAAATTCTAAACGATCTTTGAAAAATAGTACTGAAAAAATATGCAAGAAAATCTAAAATATATTATAATCATATATAATATTATTTATTATTGGAAATATTATAATTAAATATAATATAAAAAATATAAAAAACGCAAAATTGGACCGGTGGTTTTTCCTTTGAGATCTTCATTTGCAAGTTACTTTTGTAAAACAAATATAAAATGCAATATGTTTCCATTAAATATTATAAGGCAGATACTGTTAAAAGTAAGAATTGAAAGTTATAAATGTTAAAATGTTATAATTGCCATGGCGATTTGCTGTTAATTATACAAGACAAGCGAGTAAAATAGGTGTTTAACAGCCCCATGTCCTGAAAATCTTGACTGTTTTCATTCTGAAGTAATTCATTATGGCATGCAGTGTTATGATGTGGTATGAGGTTTTTTTTTTTTTTTTTGACACTTGCATAGCCTGAATGTAAGTGCTAAGGCTTATTCCATGATTATTGATGCCAAAAAAATCTTTAAACTGGTTTGAAGCAGCATCATTCTGCGGAATTATCTCTGATGGTCAGTTTTTCCAGTATATAAGGTGACATGAACTTTGAGCAGCGTCAAAATGTTAAACATCAAGGCACGACGGAAGGAGCTGTTTGAGATTGTTTATAGCCACATTCTGGCCTTACATGATGCTGAAGACGTTACATGCTGCCATGGCACTGTAAGAAACACCATCAAGCGTTTCAAAGAGGCTGGTTCACTGAAAACCAATAGCAATAGAGGTGCATAATGGGAGTTCAGTGCCTCTTATGTTCGTTATCTGCGTATGAATAGTAAAAAAAATAAAAACAGTACGATTGACAGCACGACAACTCTGTGATAATAAAAATAGCACCAGAAGTGAACATATGAAAGTATCAAAATCTTCTATTTCCAGTTCTCCTGTGTGAAAATGGTCTGATTGGTTGTGTCGCTGGCACCATCAATGAAGGTTTGAGTTTGCCAAGAAATTCAAGGGTTGGACATCAATGGACTGGGAACAAGTCCTTTAGACCGATGAATCAAAATTTTCTCATCCCAACACAGAATTTATGAGGACCGTAGAGTTGGAGAACATTTGAAAAAATGACTGTTGAACCCCTTCAGTAAAATATGGAGGTGGTAATGTTGTGGTATGGGGTTCAGTCTGCTCGAAAGGAGCCAGTGTTCTCATAAAAACTGACGGAATCTTGGATTTTAAAAAAGTATCGCAGCATCTTTGTGCAGCACACTTGGCCATCAGGAGAGACACTGATTGGCAGAGGATTTTATTTTCAATAAGATAATGACCCTAAACACACTTCTAAGTTGTGCAAGAATCATCTCGGAAAAAAAACATCTGGTGACGTTAAAAATATGACTTGGCCTGCTCATGTTTCAGACTTTAATCTGATTGAACAAATCTGCCGTAACATCGAAAAATCTCTTGTGGAATGAATTTCAAATTTTATGGAATGGTTAAGTGAGTGAGGAAATAAAAAATATGTGAACACTATGCCTGAAAGATTAAATGGTGTAATCAAAGCAAAGGGTGGCCACACTAGATATTGACTTTTTCTCTCAAAAAGACATGATTATTATTGTTTTTACAACCCCAGTTCCTAAATAGTTGGGACAAAGTATAAATTGTGAATAAAATCAAAATGCAGTGACTTTCAAATCACACCAGCCACAACAGAATTTGTGGGTTTTATTCACAACAGAACAGAGATAACATAGCAAATGTTGACGCTGAGAAATTTTACAATTTTATCCACAAAATGAGCTCATTTATAATTTGATGGCTGCTACAGGTCTCAAAAAAGTTGGGACAGAGGCATGTTTACCATGGTGTAGCATCCCCTCTTCTTTTTAACACAGAGTGGAGGTGTCTGGGCATTGAATAGACACATTTCTTGAGTTTAACCATTGGAATTTGATTCCACTATTGTTTAATACAGGCTTCCTGCTGCTGCAGAGTTTTGGGTCTCCTTTGGCGGACTTTTCATCTAATTATGCGCCAAATGTCCTCAATCGGTGAAAGATCAGGACTGCAGGCAGGCCAGTTCAACACACGGACTCTTCTGCTACGAAGCCATGCTGTTGTAATATACTCAGCAACAAAAGTTTCTGTGACACCATTTATGTGTATGTTATAAATGACACGCAAAGATCTCAATGCAATCAATATGTTCATTTAACAGGAGAAACACTGACTTTTCAGTGCCAACGTCACTCAAAACGAAAAATGTCATTTTCATGCGTCATGAAGCACTTGTCTGACGTCTAACCAATTGTGACTTTCTCACTTCAATACCGGGTGTGACTTCCTCGTGCCATGATGCAAGCAACGCATCTCCGGCGCATGGACCGAATCAGATGTGCCAGAAATTGCTGTGGGATGTCATTCCAAATCTGACGTAGACGTTGTCGCAATTCCTGGAGTGTAGCTGGCGGGTTATCCAACCGCCGCAAACGTCGATCCATCTCGTCCCAAAGATGCTCGATTGGGGACATGTCTGGGGATCTGGCTGGCCATGGCAGGACATTGACATGTTGTTGCATCAGATACTGCTGTACAATCCTTGCAACGTGTGGTCTGGCGTTATCATGTTGCAGCGTTATTCCGGGACCATGTTGCATCAAAAACGGTACCACCAATGGCCGTAGCACTTCATCGCGATATCTTTGACCTGTCAGATTTCCATCAATAACAAGCAAATCTGTTCTGTTTCTAGCCGTGATCCCTCCCCAAATCATGACACTACCACCTCCAAAACGATCAAATTCCTGAACACAGTTGTTGGCATAACGTTCTCCACGTCGATGGTATACACGTAAACGACCGTCACATCGGTTAAGCATGAATCTTGATTCATCAGTGAAGAGTACAAGATCCCACTGACGATGGATCCACCGTCGATGTTGTTGTGCCCACTGTAGACGCAGTCGTCGGTGTTGTACTGTGAGTATTGGACGTCTTGCTGGCCGACGTGGGACAATGCCAAAATGACGGAGACGGCGACGGATTGTCTGTGCAGACAGTCGCCTCAAACCAGGTGTCGTTCTTGCAGTTATGGTTGCAGGTTGGAATCGATTTCGGAGATGGGTTGTTCGAATCCAGTTGTCCTGTCTGGGAGTGGTTACTCGTGGACGGCCGCTGCGAGGACGGTCTCTGACATGTCTTGTCTGCTGATGACGCTGCCATAAGTTCCAAATGGTGTTTCGGTGGACATTCAGGCGATGAGCAACTTCCCTCTGCGAGGTTCCGGATTCAATCATCCCAATGGCCCTCCACCGATCATTTTCAGACAGTCTTGGCATTTAGAGGGTAGAGTTCCTGATCCGAAATGGCTGTGTTTTCGATAAGTGATGCTTCCGTCGTTCATCAGGCACAATGTGAACATTCCAAAAATTCTCCTCTTTTATTGCCATCCACAAGCATGATTTACGCACATTTTCACGTGCAAAGTCATTTTCTCGCATTTTCATGATTTCCATTTCAATGCTGTGTTTACGTGTACTGTTTCAGTCTGATATCACCATGTATGACAATTTCATAATTGCGTTATGAAAAATAATTAACAATATTGGTGTCACAGAAACTTTTGTTGCTGAGTATAGCTGCAGTATGTGGCTTTGCATTGTCCTTCTGAAATACACAAGGCCTTCCCTGGAATAGATGTCGTCTGGAGGGGAGCATATGTTGCTCTAAAACCTTTATATACCTTTCAGCATTTATGGTGCTTTTTAAAACATGCAAGTGTCCCGCACCATATGCACTATTGCATCCCCATACCATCAGAGATGCTGGCTTTTGAACTGAACACTGATAACAGGAGGGGTGGTCTTTCTCCTCTTTAGCCCGGAGGACACAACGCCCATGATTTCCAACAAGAATGTCAAATTTGGACTCGTCTGACCAAAGGACACTTTGCCACTTTGCTACAGTCCATTATAAATGAGCCTTGGCCCACAGCACACGGGGGCTCTTCTGGATCATGCTCAACAAAAGCTTCCTTTTTAGCTTGCCGGGACGAGTAACGTCCGGAGAGCTATTGTCGTACCCCCGGCGTCCGTGTCCGCGTCCGTCCGCGTGCAGAAAAACTTTAACCTTGCCCCGGCGAGCTTTGTTGTCTTTCTGACAACTCTTGTTGCATGATAGAGTTTTAGGTGGCATCTGTGGATGGCACGGTGAACTGTTTTTACTGACAGTGGTTTCTTGAAGTATTCCTGGGCCCATTTAGTAATGTCAATGACTGAATCATGCCGGTGAGTGATGCAGTGGCGTCTGAGGGCCCGAAGATCACGGGCATCCAGTAGAGGTTTTCGGCCTTGTCCCTTACGCACAGAGATTTTTCCAGTTTCTCTGAATCTTTTGATGATATTATACCCTGCCGATGAAGAGACATCCAAAGCCTTTGCAATTTGACGTTGAGGAACATTGTTTTTAAGGTATTCCACAATTTTTTTCCGCGAGGCTTCACAGGTTGGAGAGCATCTTACCATCTTTACCTCTAAGAGACTCAGTCTCTCTTAGACATCCCTTTTAGTGCCAGTCATGTTACACACCTGATGCCAGGTCACTTAATTACTTGCTAAATGTTCTTTCAGCTGATTCTCCTATATATTAATTGCTTTTTCAGCCCTTTTTTGCTTGCGTCCCACTTTTTTTGAGACCTGGTGCAGCCTGAAAATTTGAAATAAGCTCATTTTGTGGATAAAAATTTAAAATGTCTCAGATTCAACATTTGAAATGGTATCTATGTTCTATTGTAAATAACATATTGGCTCACGTGATCAGCAAGTCATTGCATTTTGATTTTATTCACAATTTACACTTTGTCCCAACTATTTCGGAATTGGTGTTGCAGTATATATTGCTATCTGTTTACTTATTTTCGTCTATCTGATCCAATATTACATGAAATAAATGCTTGAATGGTACTTTGTTTCTGATTTATACTCATGTTGTTAAATGTAATCACCCCTGCACACTACAGTATGTACTGGAGCACAGAGCCAGGAACCAAACCTCTGTCACTGCCCAAACACTCACAGAATGCCCTTTATACACTGCTCGGCCAAAAAAAAAGTCGTACACTGAAATATTTAGTTGGAACCCCTGTAGCTTTGATTACAGTGCATATTCTTCTTGTCATTGTTTTAACATCTATATGCAATGCCAGAACATTTATTTTAGATCAGAAATGCCATAATTTTTGGCCAAGATCTTGTCTTCTCGAGCACATCCCAATAACTTTTAATGTGTTTAAGGTCAGGATTTTGTGGTGGCAAATTTGTTTGTGAAAATGATTCCTCATACTTGTTTCTGACATTCATGGTTTTCTTTGCTAAATACAGGCCAATAATTTGCCCGTTCTGAAATTTTGTAACATCTTTTCCAACATCAGGGGATGTGTCTTCCAACATGATTTTTTAAGAAATGAGTAGCGACGCGCTTCATCAGTCAGGGTAAAATGATTATTGCCAGCTGAAACATATTAATAACCACAATAATGATCCAATTATAGAATTTGTTCGTTAATTTCCAAATGGTGACTTTTTTTTTGGCCGGGCAGTGTATTTAACCTGTCTTTACCTGGTGTATTTTCCAGACTACATTTCCCAAGATCCAACACTTACAAAGTAACACAGAACTTCATTGGTATTACAGCAAGGGGTGATGCTGTGAGGTTTATGATAATAAGTGATAATTGGTTCATGTCATTGCAGAAGGAACTGAAGCCTGAACTTAATATTATTAAAGAAAAACTGAAGAGGTTCACTGAGGTTGATGAGGAGTGTAAGAAAACAGCAGATCACATCAGGGTGAGTAAAGCGATTAGGAATTATTTTAACGACACCAAAATGTGAGCGATGAGGCTAATAAACACACTGGCTGCCATTTATCAATTATGATAAATAAAGAAGTTACTCTTATCAGGTTTAAAGTGTTGTGTTTATATCACAGAGTCAAGCCCTGCACACAGAGAGGCAGATAAAGGGCGAGTTTGAGAAGCTTCATCAGTTCCTGCGAGAGGAAGAGGAGGCCAGACTCGCTGTGCTGAAGGAGGAAGAGAGGATGAAGAGTCAGATAATGGAGGAGAAGATAGAACACATCACAAGAGACGTCTCCATCCTTACAGACACAATCACAGCTATAGAGAAGAGCCTGGAGACTGAAGACACCTCCTTTATAAAGGTAGGAGCTTCATTTACTGACAGTGTTGTGAGTTTATACTGATTACTGCAGTAATACTGAGATGCTCAATGTGTTACTGTGATGCAGAGGGTCAGAGGTGATGTTCAGTATCAGGACAGTGTGACATGATCTTTACGACTGACAGTATCAAGGTCTTTGTTACACCAGGATTTTGATACTTTATAACACTCTTTTACACTATAAGGTGATTTTGAATGATGGCAAAACAAAACCAGGATGTTTCCAAAGACGAAGCTACTGAACCTTCCGTCGATCGTAACGTTTCAGCACCATGTGATTGAGTCTGTATCTTCATTCCAGTACTTTGCATGTTGAAGTGATGATTCTCTCTCCTTTAAGCATCACATTCAGCAACTTATAAACAAACTGAAGCTGAGTCTGGGTTTTATCTCAGAAATGTGTCAGGCTTTTCTGTTGATGCAGACAGGAGGTTTGATGCTGCTTGTTTTTTTTTTTTTTTTGCCTGTAATTGACTATGGTGATGTTACACACACACGCACACACACACACACACACACACACACACACACACCTTCTCAATACCCTCATGCACTGCACTCTGTCCTCTGTGGCGCACTGAGGTTCATCACAGATTCACTCACCACTGTTCCCTATCAGGGCTGTTTGTTCTGCTCTGTCTGCTTACAGGCTGAATCACTGACACGTCCTTATTTTTACAGCCATTTTTAACTCGCTCTCTTCATACGTATGTAAGTTTATCCCTCTGAGAAACGCTAGAAGTTACTGTTTCCACTCTGACTATCTGTCCCTGACGTCCATCTTGGAAAAAGAAAAAGGGCTTTTAGGGGAGCTGCTGCTGAGGACTGGAATTTGCTGCAGACAGAATGAGGTTCTGCAGGAGCTGCTCACTCTTAGTGTTTTAGAAAACAGGCTGAAGGCGCTGGAGGAGGGAAGATCAGCTGTAGATCCTCTCATACACTCCTGCTGTCACCTGAGATCAGATCCTCTCTGACTCTTATATGTTGTTCGTCTGAAACATTACTGTGCTGCTGCCTGACTTGGCCAGACACTCTAGTGAAGGAGATTTTTCATCTCAGTGAGGCTTTGCTGCTTAAATAAACTTTAAAGTGCCCCTTCCAGACATATCCCGATATTTTGTGTTAATCCCCAATGCTCTGCCATCATATTCATACCATTATTTGTGGGAAAAGTGCCTTGGATCGCTTATTTGATGATCTTTTGAGCATCACTGAAAGGCAGTCAGAGAAGACAGGCGAGTTCCCTCATGAATATCCGGCGTTTAAATGAGCTCCGAGCTGATTGGATACTTCAGCTACATTCGTGAATATTCAATATGTAAACAGCCCCAACGCCCGACTGGCCCAGAGCTTAGCTAGATAGACTGTGAAAGACAACAGACTTTACCAGTAGCATAGTAATAAGACTTCAGCAAAGCAATGGCTATAGAAAGTTCACAATATTGCCATATACACTGTATATACATGTGACCCCGGACCACAAAACCAGTCATATGGGTAAATTTTTTCAGATGAAGATTCATGCATATTCAGAAAGAGTACTAAAATGCTTTCCAACAATGTATAGTTTGTCAAGATTGGGTAAAAATTGACCGAGATATAACATTTTGAAGATGGGAAACTTGGGCAATTCAAATTTCCAGAAAATTTAGTTTAAAAATGGTCATATTCACTACTTAGCAACACATATTTGTAATAGATAAAATTTAATGAAACTTGCACCATTAATTAAACATACTATCGCCTTTAAAAAGCGCAAGTGGAAGTACTAAGTATTTCTCGTTGTGGCCTACGGATAGAAAGAAGCAAAGAAACCAAACATTGTTCTCTCCTTGTGTTCTTTAATCAACTTTCTGGTGAATGAAAGATGCAGTATTCAAAAAACAAACAGGCAGACACCCCTATATACACTACTTCTTCTTCTTTGAATTTACTGGAAGTTTAAAAAAATACATTAATTGAGTATAACTGATTGCAGAATTACACAGTACCAATACCATGTAGAATTTTTGCTTCAGAAGACTGATTTTTCTTATGTTACTCTCACATCCGGACGTGCGGGCTTCCACGTGCTGTCCACGGGCAAAAATGGGGAAAATCACAAGGGACACCCACGTGTTCTACACGGATTTTCGATCCTGCAGACAGTACGCCAAGTCCGTAGGCAGAAAATAGGCATGCAAATTATTTTCTGCATGCACGCAGGAAAACTTGGCATGTAGCCAGGCCGCAAGGGCAAGGCAGGGGAGGCATGCGTGACCCTTGCGCGTGTCGCAAGTTTTAAACGGAATGTTAACGGTCAAATGTCACTTGCAGACACGTAAGTCAGATGACTTGCTGCCCACACGTGGGCATCACAAATGACTTGTTGCATCAGTACGACACACTTGCAATCCCTTAATTACCTGGCGTGCTGGCCACGGACAACAAATTCACAAAAAATTGCAGAGCCCGTGTGTCTAAAAACACGTACGTCGGGATGTAAGAGAAACTTTAACTACCAATGGCGATATCATTGGCTCACTGTAGCTGAAGTGGTTGCTATAGAGGTAAACAATTTTTTCTGTAGCAAGAGAGTTTTTTTTAACTGCTGTATAGATACTATGGGCATGGATATTGAGCAGTTTGCACATCAGGCTTAGCTGAGGAGCTTAATTCAGGCAACTCCTGGAAAACAGGGATTGGTGCAAACACGGCTTGCTTGTGAATATTCAATAACTGATCCGGGGTGCCATCTAGAAGAAGAATACTGGAACGGGGTGCACAAACTTGCAGCTCCATATCCGCTAGAAGATACCGCTGCACAAAGCCCTTAAGTTAGCCCGCCGAGCACCGCTGTTCCTCTCGAACACACCACATCCAGATAATCCTTAAATGATGAATTACATTCATATTTTCATTTGGAACAAGTAATGAAGTGGCCAGTGTCAAAGTAACAAAGTAAAAGTATACTTTTTATCTTTTTAAATGTAGCAGAGTAAAAGTAAAAGTCCTGGTTTAAAAAAAAAAACTATTTCTTGGGAAAGCCCGTCTTTGTTTACGCCAAGTGCGGTTTGCTCTGACGTCTCCCATTGGTTCACATTTGAACCTACTAAGTCATCTCATAAATAATTAAATAGTGGAAATTCCAAGCTTTACAATGATACCAACAATGTTGGGGAATCCCAAACTGGAACCGCACTGGAAGCGATTTTTGTCGGCTCATTTTTCCTTGTTTTTCAGCTAATTACACAAAGATTTTCACCACCCACTTCTCCAAATCAAGTTTGGAACCACCTATGGTAGGATTTTTTTCGAAATACTCTCTTGGAATGGTATCTTAGGTCATTTTTCTAACGTTTAATCAACAAATCGAGAAAACGATAACTTTAAGTAAAATGTATTAGGTGGCTGTAATGCAAATTGGGCTCGTGCGACTAATGACTGGTTTTGCGATCTGGGGTCATATATATATATGGCAAGCGGTTTGGGAAATTATTATATGTCTAGATTGAAACTCTGAATATATGGAATGAAACTTGAATATATGGAATGAAAGTCTGAATATATATAATGGAACTTTGAATATATGGGATGGCACACCGGATATATAAAATGAAACTCTGAATATATGGAATGGAAGTTTGAATGTATGGAATGAAACGTGAATATATTGAGTGGAAACTGACGTCTGCTGGATTCAGATTCTTTGACGAATTAAAAATAAATATAATCTGGGTAATTCAGAATTTTGGAGATTTCTACAAATCAGACATTGCATTCTCTCAAATAAACAACATGTTCAGCACGGTATAACTGAAATTCAGGACATTTCACCTAAGATAGGAGATAAAAATAGAGGAGCATCAAAATTTTACAAATCGATTAGAAGCACACAAGTGCCAAACTTGGATGGTTTAAAAGTAGGTTGGGATAAGGACCTGGCGCAGGAGATTCCAGAAAATGTATGGAAAAAGCTATGTACTTCATGGTATTGTTACTCACGTGAAACACGGTCACAACTCATTTGTTATAAGATATTGAATAGATCTTTTTGGACTCCTTCCAAATTGGTAAGACTGAAACTCAGAAACAGTGATATATGTTGGAGATGTAATAGAAAGTTGGGAACTCTGGTGCATATGTTATATGAGTGTAACAAAACAACTGACATGTGGAATGCAATAATTTTGTTCTTAAATAAAATGTTGGGTACACACCATGGACCTATAAGGAGATCTGGACGCACAACTCGGGTCGACCACGTAATCCTCCGTGATCCTAGCGGTGAATGTGATATTGCAGGTCACGTGATGCCATGGGGGCCAAAAAGAAATTTCTCCATAGGGAATAATTGAAAAAGACAAATCCATGAATAATTTTTTTTGACAACCACAAATTATCCATACCGAAACGGTTTATTTTTCTCTTTTAAATCATTAATGCCTCGTTTCTCGGCAAAGACAAAATCTTTTATTTATATTCAGGCTATGTGAACACCAACGGGTCCTCATATGTAAGCGCGTTCCCGCTCCTCCGAATTTAGCACTGCAGCGGATGTGAGTGGGTGGAGCAATGGGCTTTCCTTGCCGCCTGTCTGTTCAACATTAAAGACGTAGCCAAGTCGGTGAAGTGAGCTGGCCGGTCACGGAGCATATGTATTGAGCGACAAAAGAAACGCAAGTTAAATAAAGGCAAACCGGAAAATAAGTTTGCGCGTAGTGATTGAAAATCAAATTTATGACTAGCGTGTGCGCATTTACACTCGTTTTATCAAACTTTTCTTTGTTTTGCGGTAACTATGAGTACTCAGATAGCAAGCTCCTCCGCTCCGGATTTGCCCCGGCTCTGAGCCGGATCAGCTGGAGCCAGGGCAGATCCGGAGTGGAGGTGCTTGCTATCTGGGTAACTATAAGAGCACATTAACTAACTAAGTTAACTAACTTGCGTTTCTTTTGTTGCTCAGTTAATTTTAGCCATTTTAATTGATGAATGGCCGTAATACGTAATAATATGTAACTTAGCACCTCGATTGCTGCACTTCATGCAGCGCAAGAAAATGTACAGTAAGCTAAGGCCGCTGTTGTGACCTCCTAGAACCATGACGCAGGCAACACTCACCTTACTTATTCAAATTAAAATGAAATGATTAAATCCATTAATTGCATCGTGTATTTCCATTACTTTGAATAGCACAAATTCGCATCACTCTATTCTGATGCGTTATGCTTAACGTGTCAGCTGAGTAGCATCTACCGCAACGTAATGTGCGTTTATAGCAGTATATAAATTCATTTCGAACACTGCTTAGCGATCCATTTATCAGCCTGACCATTCTTCGTTGTTAAATTACTTACCGACCTTCATACATGATGACGAAACTTTTCGGCAACTTGTCTTGTGAGATCCAAAATGAACTATTTTTTGCTCATGATCCGAACCAAGTGGGTGGAACAATGCGCATTCCTTGCCGTCCGTCTGTGATGAACATTCTTTATGTGGCCAAGTCAATCAAGCGAGCTGGCGCTACGGTGCAAATATTTTATCCATTTTATTTTAATTGATGAATGGCTGTAATATACTCGATCGTCACACTCCATTATGTAGTGCCACAAAATGCACAGTAAGCTAAGGCCGCTGTTGTGATATCCTAGAAGCATGTATAGCTATAGCAGCTAACACTCGCCTCACCTTTTCATAGTTATCATTGTAATGAGTTGTATATTTCCATTACTTTGAATAACACCAATTCACATTTCTGTATTTTGATTTGCGAACTGCTGATAGCTTGACCGCAGTCATCAACTGTCAGCTGTGTAGCATGTAACGTAATGTCCATATGAGTGCATTTATAGCAATACATATATTCAGTTCGAACACTGCTTAGCAAACCATTTAATTACCATTCTTCAGTCTAAAATTAATTAGTGACTTTCATACTTGACGACGAAACTTTTCAGCAACTTGACAGATGACATTCAAAATGTTTATTTTTTTGTGCATGATCCGAATATCCATGAAAGCACTGAACATGCATACAAAATTTTTGTGGTACAGCCTTTATTAGATCGGAGTTTTGGGTAGGTGGAAACGTCAGAGTATACAGAATCCGAACATCTAATGTTCGTGAGCAGCATCTGAGATAAACCAGAGTGATGCAGGTAGATCCGACGGTGTGGCTGATTTTCATCTGAACGAAGATAAATACGATACCTAAAAGAACGCAACAGTTGGTAGCGTAAATATGCACATTCAGAACAGAAAAGTGATCCCAAAGGGTCCCGTCCCGTTTACAACTTATGATTTTAGATTGATAGAAAATCTACATAACTTTTAAAAAATCAAATACAGAGCACTGGAGAGGAGTAAATGGTATTGCAATGCTCTGATGCACTCACACACACTCATACATGCACAAACACACACATATATACAGACGGGTGAGCAATTGTTCATTGCTGCAAAGTGAACATATTAGCTTGAATTCTCTTTGGCCTGGAGTGCAGAGTTGTAGAACTTCACTAGAGGAATACATTACCTTTCCTTATGTTCCCTCACTGAAGTTTTGTCAGTTTTTGATTTTTTTGCCAGCTCTGCGTAACATTTGAAGATGAACTCAAGTACTCAAAATCAAAAGGGGTTTAATGTTTAACTTTCGCAGAGCCGGCCATTATCATAAAATTAAGTACCACAAATACAATTGATGTTAACTCGCACTTAGAAATGAAACGTAGAGACGGTATTAAAATTATAATCGAGACAGACTTTATTGGAAAGGGCTTTGGGGGTGGATAGAAAGGCGCGGCCTCTGGTTCGCTGACATGCAGAAATTCATGGATGAACTGTCCAGTGCACTCCAAGAGGCTCAGATATCTGGGGAAGGACAGAAAAAAGGAGCTTTAAGGTAAAAATAACGCAGTGCAACGTGCGTAACATTTCACGGTAGACCCATTTTATTATACTCCACGGAATGGTTATAAGTTACGTAAGCTAAAAGTAAATTAGCTTACCAGAATTGACAAAAGTTGAAAGCTCCTGACTTTAAAACATCTCCGTTTATAAGGTAGGTGAAGCGCGTTGTGTTGTGTGTTCGGTTTATTGTCTTTAATCCGGAAAAAGATAATGGAATTCGCACGCAGACAAGTAAGAATGATCTGACTCCGATAATGTGGTTATTCGACGTTGAACTAAAGAGAACACGAGCCTGTGGCGCTTTTCCCAATAGCGTAGTTGAGGAAATTTATACGTCCATTCAGTCAGTGGTTCTAACTATGGAAGTTAGCATCTGTGATTTCGGGAAGCGCACCCCTGAGCAATGTCATATTTAAGTTACGCAACAGCAAGTCAACTATTATGCCGAGATTTTTGAGTTGAAATCAATAGTATTACTTCCCTGTCAAAGTCGTTTTTAACATTTGTTATTGCATTTGTGTTTTAAAATAGTATCTCAAACCATAATTAAACCTTTATCGGCGGCTATGCTTTGTGTTCCGTACATCAGGGTGCAGTCTGCAGTGGTCAGACTTCCATTTCCTGTGAAAAGTGATCGTGAACACGCACCCTAGGTCGGAGTTCCACGAGCCCGAGCCGTTGTCATGGACACCTCAGATACCAGCGCGTTCATGAGCCCCACACTACGCATGTGTGAGCAAAAATCACACAGCGCATGTCCGCATGGCTCCGGAAGCTTGGCCCCCATGTCGGCACGCTGCGCCACTGAGCAATTTCCATTGAAATGAATGGGCGGCCATTTTCCAATTGTATATCCAGTGAAATATAAAACATCCTTGGTACACACTTGATCAAAAACCCCTCATTATGTCTGTTGGGTCAGCTACCAGATAACATCAAAATGCCAAAACGCCGAAAATCATGGTGTCGTTTAGCTATGATAACAGGGTGCAGGATAACCCTACGCCACTGGAAATCTCCCTCCTTGTCCACTTTTGAGGAATGGATAGAGGTATTAAGCTCCATGGCAAGCTATGAGCGGGTCACTTATAGAGTGGCTGGAAGGAAGATATATTTAATGAAGTATGGGGACCATTTCTAGCTCAGTAGCTGGATATGAAAGAATGACACCACCAACCTCTGCATAACCTTTTATCTGGTTCAAATACAGGATGTGTATACTATGTTAAACTCCTAGGGTGTTCTGTCTTTGTTTTGTTTTTTGTTGTGTGATCTATGTTTTGTGTTGTAGGTCTGGCTTGATCTGTCTGTTGTTGCTGGACCGCAGACTGTTTTATCTTTTTATTTTATTTTCTTATTTGGTTTTTTTAAAAGAAAAGACCGGACAGATACTGAAAAGGGACACAATGTATGTTATGCTTATTTATCTAACTGTTATGGTATAGCAGTGATTTATTTGTATTTGACTAAAACATTAATAAAAAAAAAAGAATGGAAACTGACGTCACCATCTTGTGTTTTGAGACGATTGGTTATCGCTGTTCCTGCAAAAGAGAGTGCGACATTATAAGTGAGTCAGCACGAAATCTATTCTCAGCAATATTAAGAAATGAAGATATAATTTGCACTTCGGCGAACGCATGTATGGGCCATAACACCCATAACCGAATCCAATATTGTTCTTCTCATTAAGAAATTTCTTCACTCTTTCATGATGCAGGGAGTGGCACAGGCCACAGTGCCGCACGTCAGGCATTTCAGGCCAACATTAATCCTGGAAGAAACATGCTTCCACACTCGCAGGTGCACTGCGGTCAAGCTATCACTATAATAATATGTATGCGCAAATACAGCGGATAGCTCGGTAGTAAAGTCATGTGATGCAACTGCTGTCAAGAACCATCTTGTGGAAAGAAATAACGAGATTTATTCAGCGAAAGTATGCACGAATCTTGTTCAGAAAAAAAAAAAACCGCGAACAACTTCCATAATTTGGTTTTAAAATGATGTTTATTTATTTGTTTTTTCACAAAATAGTTGGCACTTCGTACAAATTGAAATGAAAGATTTTAGTGAAGTGCTATAACTCCAGATCAGAAACAATTGCTATTGCGATGTTCCATGAATATAAGAACACTCCTGTATGGCTGTGTGTGAATTTTTGGTGGTGGTTGGAAGGGCCGTAGGCGCATACTGGCAGCCACGCTTCCGTCAGTCTTCCCCAGGGCAGCTGTGGCTACAAAAATGTAGTTTACCACCATCAGAGCGTGAATGTGTGAGTGAATGAATAATGTTTCCATAGCGAAGCATCTATGAGTGCCTAGAAAAGTGCTTTATAATACTGATGCATTATTATTATTAATAATTGCATCTCACTTTGCCAGTGTTCTACTATAGGCAAAAAAGGCAGATATGAATTAATGTAGGAATTGCCATCAAAATTGGTGTTGTAGAGGTGGAGAAATCTAAAGTGGGGACCATTTTACTTTATTCATAATACCATAATGCGACAGTACTGCCCAAAAAATCACTTCTAAGAGGGAAACATTAAGGCGTTTTGTTGCGAAAATTAATGACGAGCAACTGTTACATACAATTTTATTTTTTAAACAAAATGTCACACCTTATTGGAACATGCCCACAGGTAAAAGATTGAGAACTTCCCTCATCACTGTTTAAACGGCACAGCCAGTAGTGGAGCTACAGGGGGGCTCAAGACACGTCCCTTTTAGTCCTGGCTAGATTTCAATCATTTTCCATTGCTGACGTCTTTTCCAATTACTGTAATTGGCAACTGAAGACACGGTTTCTCTCCACATGAGATCTAACAGCGATTAAATCACGGGTTAAATTCAGTACAGTGGCGGAACAGAGAATTGGGTTGCACAAAACAGCCGTTTAAAACAATTATAAATCCTGACCTGTTCTCAGTCATCTTCATGATTAACAAAAGGTTCACTCCGAGAGCGTTCCGCACTGAACAGGAGCTGCTTGTTCTCCCCGATCAGGTAAGACGACAATCATTCATCTGGAGGCATATTTGCTGTATTTAAATCAACTTATTCAAAATTGCATAGCCTACCTGTCGACTCTCACGCGAATGGCTTGAGCCGGATGTTTTTTATAACCTAGGCTATTTAACTGCCGGGTATTGTAGGAATTTTGATTTTATATTCCTGGTATTACCTTTACAAAAGAAAACTCAGACGACTCAGAGAAAAAACCAGTCAGAGGCTGAGAAGTTAATATCCAAGCCAAAGTCAATTTACTTTTTCTGCAGAAAAAGGATTGCCGCATACAGGTCCAAGTCAGCAAAAATTAAGGACGAATACAGTTTCTTTCTCTCTTGTTTATGTAGGGATACTTGGTTGCGCACGTACTGGAATGATCTGGGGAGGATTCGGGAGGGAAAACACTGGGACAAACAGACAAAGGCGGAGAGACGCCAGAAGCGGGGGTCCAAAAGAATTTATTAAAATAAACAGAAAACTAGAAAAGGGGGAAAAACGGGCACTCCGGCCAACAGAAACACCGTGCAACTGCACTGAAGGGAGGAGAACACAGGAATCCAAAACAACCGGAGACACTAGGGGGCAGACTCGGGACAAGGGAGCTAGGGGAACAAGGGAACTAGGGGACACTCGGAACAAGGGAGCTAGGGAACACTCGGGAACAAGGGGACACTCGGAACAAGGGAGCTAGGGAAACAAGGGAACTAGGGGAGACTCGGAACAAGGGAACTAGGAGTCACTCGGGAACAAGAGAGCTAGGGGACCAGAGGGAAGGTGCACAGGGCAGGGAGTGCAGCGCGAGCGAAGTCAGATCTGATCTGAAGTGCTGCAGAGCTGGAACAGATATAGGGCAGGGGCACGGAGAGACACAGGTGTTGGAACTTAATATAATTAACAAGGGGTGGAACATAAGAGAAACTTAATTACATGAAACAGAAACATTAACACACAGATGAGGATCACAAGACAATCCCAAAGACGGGATAAATAAACTGGATAAATATTTCACAGTGGATAGAAAGAGACAGGACAGATAAAAATACAGAAGGTTCTGCAGGAAAACTTAGCAAAGCCAGTGAAAGAAAAGCAAGAGGCAGAGACTAGAACAGGGCGACTGCTGAGAGATCATTAGTCAATTAGTAAGTGCAGCTATAAAATCCCGGGTACTCGTTAGTAGGTTAGTCTAATATACAATGTTAGTTTGGTTAGTAAATTCTAGAAAATAACAAACTGTTAGTAGGGGTTAGTAATATAGAAAAGCAAGGGGAAATTAGTAAACAAGAAAGGAAGGAAGGCTGAAACCCAGAATTCATTAAATCACCCGAAATAGTGTCACAATCAATTAAGGCAGAAAACTGCTACAAACAACGCGACCGGGGAGAAAGCAAAGACAGTACATGGGTAAGACGTGGACTGGAATAACACGGGAGAGGAATAAAATGTGAAACACTAAGACATGGACTAAAAACCAACATCACAAAAATAATAAACCTAAAATTAACTAACCAAAACACACAGACCCACAGAACACAACACGTACATCTCCATGGCTCCAACTTATCTTTATACATTCCGCAGCTTTTTGTAAACAGATAAACGGAGAGCGAGAGAGAGACAAAACAACTCGCCCCTGTTATGGGCCCATCAAGTCGGCATGGCTCCAGATAAGCTAAACGCCATGACGCACTGGCCAGATTTATGGAAACTTACAGCTATGCAGGCCTAGGCTAATCAGAAACCTGCAAGTGTGCACCCTTTGGCCTAAAAGACCATGAACCATAGCAAAGGAAGAGCAAGCAAGGAAAAAAACTAATAATAATTTGCTGAATCAGTAAAAAATTATTCTACACCGGGTGCCACTTTTTTTTTAATCAACCCACAAAATACCGAGAGTGAAAGTCCACGTTTCATTGGAACACGGACCAGTTAAATCACGCGAAGCATTGGCTAATAAATAAGTAAATTATATTTCTGCACTGAATTTAGCCCATGATTTCATCGCCGTTAGATCGCATACGGTGAGAAACCATGTCTTCAGTTGCCAAATACGATGATTGGAAAAGACATCAATAAAGGAATGATTGAGATCTAGCCAGGACTAAAAAGGACGTGTCTGGGGCACAGCCGAAGGAAGATTCCATTAGTCTGTACACACTGATTTCTACAAAATAACAGTGTTTGATTTAGTGATTTTCTTTCAACTTTTTAACAATGTATTGTTTGTTTGACATAAAAAATATGTCCACAAACAGAAACACAATTACATAGCAGAGGAAGGGCTCTATCTTACGGCTTGTGCAAAGCCGCACAAAGCATGACACAAGCGTCTTTGCTCGTGTACGACCAGCGCAAATGTCATTTGTCAATCCAATGCATAGATGGGAAAGATAGCAAATTGCACCAAAATTAGTGCCCATGAACATGTTGGTCTTAAAATGAGGTGTGGTCAGGCAAATTGTAGGCATGTTGCTATCATGAGGTGGCATAATGCTTACGTGCCATTGACTAACTAAAACCTGGTCTTAAATCAATCCTCAGTTTTCAGCTATTATCTTAAAGGCCCATTACTGACAGGGTAGATCCACTATACCATAAGTTCTGCAAGATGAGTTTGGCTCGCATAAATTTACATAAACCTTCGTATGGTAGTCGAATCCATAGTGTTCCGCAAGTGACAGTAAAGATCCACAAATTGATAAGGCAGTGGATTTGCAGTCATGCGAATATACCTACAGTATATTCAGTACTGTATAAAGGAGTTTTCTCCTTTAATTGATGGTGCAGTAAGGGTGGGGAGAAGTACAGGGAAGGCATGCTGTGAATTGCCTGGGCCGGTTTCGAGCCCAGGCTGCTGCAGGCAGGAGTTTGCCTTATGGTACGCACACTTAACCGATTAGCCACCGGGGCACCCCAGTACATGACTTTTTTTAATCTATGGCAGTAATAATGTCATTTTTAACAGAATACTGCCGTGATGGTGCTGTATCCTTGTCTAAAGCTAGACTGTGTGGAGCTCAAAATACAATTATCTGTTAAAAAGACTTTTAGTTGCTCATTTATAAAGGATTCAAATAATTTGGCCATAACAGATAATTTGGAAATTGAGCGATAATTATCTAAAATGGAAAGTCCGCCTCCTTTTAACACTGGGAGAACAATTGCTGATTTCCGAGGACTGGGAATAGATCCACTGCATAGACTAAGGTTAATAATGGAGGAAAAAGGCCCAGCTATCACGTCTGCAGCAGTTTTTAAAAAGAAAGGTTCGATCTGGTCTGGACCAGCAGACTTTTTCCAATCTAGGCTTAACAGCGCCTTATGTGTTTCAGAAATGGATATCATTGAAAAACTGAAATTGTTTGAGTGTGTGGGGGGGCCAGCAAATATTGCCTCAGTGCTATCTGGAAGACAGCTCTGTGTAAGTACTTACTCCTGCTTTGATTAAATGTTTATTAAATACATCTACGACATTTTGTTTACCCCTTACTTCACCTTGATCCATTTTTAAAACTTCAGGAATAGACAGAGGTGGAATATCACCTGAGGACAATTTTACTAATTTCCAAAATTGTTTGGGGTCATTTAGGTTTTTATTTATCAGATTCAGGTAGTGCTCATTTTTTGTATTTTTTCTTAGTTTGGTACACTAATTTCTTAAGATTCTATAGTCTAGCCAGTTTTTTTCAGTGTCAGTTCTTTTAGCTTTTGCCCAAGCATGATTCCGTTCCCTAACAGCAGCTGCAATGGTATCATTAAACCAGGGGTTATCTCTACCTCTCACTCTGTCCTTTCGAAGAGGTGCATGTTTGTTAACAATTAATAAGAAAGTCTTTTAAAAAATCCCAACGTAATTCAACGTTATAGACAAGTTTTATAGCACGATTGAAAGAAATCCTTCAAAGTGGAATGTGTAGGTTCCTGTACAGTGGCTCCAATAAGTATTTGTACACTACTTGAAAATTCGACTACATAACAGCTTTTGTATATTCGGCTAAATGCTTGCTATAGTGTGTAAAAGTGACTAAAATATTTGATAATCAATATGTTTTAAACAAATATTTAATGTCAAAATGGCATATTTGGTCAGAAAGGCGATTATCTGACCCAATAAGTATCTGTACAGTTCCATTAGTGAGTCACAAAACTTATAATACTCACCTAAAATTGATTCAAGATGTCTACAGGACATGGTTGACTCACTTGGTCTGATTTGGTCAAGCGTGACCATATTGGACACTCCCTCTGTACACAGACTGGCCTATGTAAATGGCCTGACCACGCCCATAATTTATTCCTGTGATATATGGCTAAGACGGGCGAGATACCCCGTCGAATGCGGGAGCAAATCATTCAGCAACATAAAAAAGGCCAAAGCACCAGAAAAATTTGAACTCGGCTATCGTTACGCCACACGACCGTGCAGTACATCATCAAGAAGTACAAACAGCCTGAACGCATAGCCAATGCTGCCAGGAAAGGACGTCCCAGGAAGACCAGCCAGCGCACTGACCGGTACATCTCCCTGCTGGTACAGAGGGGGAGAGAGTCCTCGGCCTCCAGTCTTGCCACCAAAATGGAGGAAGCAACTGGAAGCCATGTTTGTGCCCAGGCCATCCGTAACCGGCTCCATGAAGTACAGTAGTGTACAAATACTTATTGGAGCCACTGCATATTTCATACAGAATTGTTCATAAGTTAAGAAATTGCCATTCGTGTCCATCAAGTCAACTATAGACCATATATTCTTCTCATACCAATCTTCAAAAAAATAAGGATTTACAGTGGCCAAAAAACAACAATCGAAAACGATCATGAAACACATATATTGCTTTCAATCCCCTAGTGAAAAAAAGCGCAAGAGGTCCAGAGTCATAATCGCTTTCCGTGTTAGTAGTTGTGAAATCCAACGCTACGCTGATGAAACTGAAACTGCCATGCACATGGACTTCAATTACGCGTAAGAATCTCATTACTTGACGCGCTGTTTGAACAATTCTCGAAAAACTTGAGACGTACGCCGTAAGCGCGAGAATACGAAGAAAGTTGGCAGCCTTGCGATTAGGCTATTTATTTTTAAAACCATTCAGCTTAGCTCTCTGAATAGCCTGCCCGGTTGGGCTTTCGTGTTAGTAGCCTATGCATCGAGCCCCAGTGCATCATCCCACCTTGCCAAAATGAAAACGCATGTCTCGTCATTTGCAAATGCCAATAGGTCACCTATATCCCTGCCAGTGATAACCCAGTTTAAGT
Source organism: Gymnothorax reevesii (assembly GCA_029721435.1). Classification (NCBI taxonomy): domain Eukaryota; kingdom Metazoa; phylum Chordata; class Actinopteri; order Anguilliformes; family Muraenidae; genus Gymnothorax; species Gymnothorax reevesii. The sequence continues at coordinate 25,495,015 of CM056588.1, forward strand.
CATTTTCTGGTGATGGACATTTTACACAAGGTCATTCTTCATCATGTAAGGAATATTCCGCGAAAAAAAAATCTAACTGATATCTCTAATATTGACTGGGTGAAGTCATTTTAGAGTTTTGGCATGACATGTCCTGAAACTAGGCTGGTTAGCTTGACAAGACGTTAATCTACAAATGCAAACGCTTCATTTCTGAAATTTCCGTGGTGAAACGACGCAATCCGTGGAGAAATCCGCACTCCGTTTAAATCGCAGCCGTAACTTCGACTAACCTGCTTTACGATGGTGCGCATTGTCGACAACGTCCATTTTCAATGGTTTTTTATTTATGGATGCTGATAGCAACAGCTTGTACAATTTATTAGAGTGGAAAAACAACATCGTACAAAATTAAAGTTGCAATCATAAGCACAAGATTCAACATGATAACAGGCATTGAATTCAAAATTTCAATTCTTTAAATGACACACATTTCTGTGACCATTCCAAGTAAAGACAAAGAAACTCCCGTTCTTGTTGCAAATCTTCAACTTGCCAATGAGCAAAAAACAATAAAAACAACAAAGTAAATACAAATAAAAACTAACGCTATTGGGTTTCATTTATTCACATCAAATGTCATTCATATTTACAACATTCAACTCCCGTCTTCACTTCAAGAAGGCCATTTCTGGAATCTTCCCTGCAGCCTTGAGCTGAGAGAAGATATGCGCGGCCCTGTTGAAATCCCAGGCATTGTCCTGAAGACACTTTTGCGACCACTCCGGGTTCATCCCAGATTTCTGCGAGAAAGCAGCGAGCATTTCCTGCTGCGGAGCGGTTAGCGTGGGCACGGGGCTGCTGGAGGGCGTCGGGGCAGGGGCGGCGAAGGCTCGCCGGATCTCCTCTGTCGTGGCATTCCTCAAAGTCAGTTCGTCGTTCACAACACACAAACCAGCATTTGCGGCCGGCACTGTTATGAAGACCCGAGAGAACGCTCTGACTGAGTCTCTAGATTTACCATCCACTTCTTTGAACACCCCACTGACCGTGAATGATAGTAATGTGTTCGTGAACATGTTGACATCGACGTTAAAGGAAGCAGTGTCATGCTGGGTCTTGGGCAGCTCGTTTAAGAAGGTAACCACGTTCAAGCGCCTGTGCTTCAAAAGGCGGAATCGTGTGGTGGGATCCTTAAGACTCTTGATGTTGCGGTTGTCCTTGTAATAATCTTCCAGACTGCTCCTCGAGGGGTTCTGCCCAGAGAAAGCTAGGCTGAGGGAAAACACAGCCCCGTCATGGTAGCCGTCCAACAGAGGCTGTCTGTCACCCGAGTCATAAACCATGTAGTATTGTTGTAGGAACCGCGATATGAGAGTCTTGATTTCGTCCGAGGCGAAGTAGCTTCCCTTGCAGGGCGGCAGAGTTGTGGAGTTTGACTCCAGGTCAAATCCTATGGGAGCGGGGAGATCAAATCCATCCAGCTTGAGTAACCATGGAAACCGGTTTTGGATCGCGCTGATGTAGGCGGCCCGGTCCTTGAAGTGATCGCACAGCGGGTTTCCGGTCAGCCACAGTTCGGTCAGCTTGAAGCCTTTCACTCTGTCCAGCTCCTGCTCGCTTTTCAGCTCATTGTCTGAAAGATTGAGGGTCTTCAGTTTTGGCGCCTTACCGACCAGGTCTGCTAAGTCCTCCAGCTGATACAGCCTGTTGTTGCTCAGATTTAGGCATATTAGCTCAGGAATGCTCTCCTCAATGATCTTGATCACAGCCTGCATGCAGCTATTCCTGTTCAGAATCATTTTGATGTTCTGAGAAATCAGCTGTCTGTCTCTTCGAATGCTGCTCAGGTCAAGTGCTTGTTGGGAGCCATCAAACCGCATTGACATGCATTGCTTTATATGGTCAAGGTCCTCTGGCTTCAGATAATTCAAAATGGAGGCTGGAGGGTTGCAGGGGTTACTAAGTAGAATCACCCTAAAGCCGTCACTGTCCGTGATCTTGCGTGACACCTTGACCAGTGCATTGGCAGTGGTAGCATCATCAACGAGAAACTGAGCCTTATTCCCCTCTACGCGATACCGTATTGGAGTGAAAGGCACAGAGCAAAGGTTCTGCAGAGCAGGGAGAAGCCATTTCTTGTCGTATTTCTTCCCATGGAGAATAGTAATCTTGAACCATTTTTTGCTGGGCCCTCGTCCACCACTGCCCATTCTGTAGCCTCCACCACCTGCAGCGGTACCACCACCGCCGCCAACACTTCCACCTCCTCTTCTCTCTCGGTCGAATGGCCCATCATCCCTGCGATTTTGTCCCATGTATGGGTTGTATCTGCGCCGATCATGATGGTTTTTGTAGTAGCGGCTATCGTCTGCCGTCGCCATGTTCTGTGGCAAGCGACTAGTCTGAGTGGAATACACAGCTAAGCGCTTGTGCAACCAGTATTCGATGAGCTAAGTGACGTCACAGAGCATTCATTTTCAAAGGTAGAAAGAAGTTCCCAAACCGAATGACACCCAAACTATCAGGCGTTCATCCGCCGGAGGTAAACTAAAAACCGATTGAAAAAATAATACGCCAAGCTTGTGGAAAGCAACTTCCGTGTAAACGAAGGGTAAATGAATTAATTCACTTTAATATGTATGATGTTAGAAATTAATTTTTGAACTTTATTTCGAAACTCCATAATGTAACCTATCATTTACAGCCATAAACTCATATCTCATATTTTTGTCACTTTTTATCACAGGGACTACTTGACGATCTTTATCTCAAAATTAGATCAGGCGAGTTTTGCCGTGTTTTCACGGGCGGGGTCACAAATATTAAATGCTTTTTTCCTTTGTCACTGTATCACACCGATCCCCAAACTAAGGGATATTTTCTTTGAAATAAAAAAATGAATTTAAATAGTCCTTATTATTTTTTTCGAAGCAGCAGGGAGCCACTGAAGTGCCGCGTCCCGACAGCCGCGGGTTTCCGACCCCTGCCGTGGACTGTGGATGACAATTAGCTCGTTTGCTCGAATCTTTGTGTGGGCGGTTACACTCCAGAGTGGGTGAGAACCGGCGAGAATATGAATATTCAGTTTGCGGTGTTTCGTAACTGTGATGGGTGTTGAGTATTAGACGCAAAATGCAGAGGCCAGAACTAAAAGGCAAAAAACAGCTGTGAACGGGGAGACTCAAACAGAATAAAAATGCGAGACTCGCGCCACCAACGGACCTGAAAGTCGTCCGGGGTAGAAGCAGGCGAGGTCGAAGGGACAAAAAGTAAAGGGAAAATAAAACAAAGTCTCCCTTTCTCACTACCACTAACCCTAAAATATGCAACTAACGTTCCTAACAATTCTCTGTCGAGAGACCTTACCGACTAAAACGCAAAAGTAACACTGACACTCTAGCAACGGAAGCGAGGCGGAACTGGAGCATTTAGAGTCCGGGCAACGTTCCCAATTAATGCCAGCTGGCCCAGGAATCCGACTGTGAGCAAAACGATATTGTCCCGGACGAGAGCAGCAAAGAAAGCTCTCAACGCCTCCAAACCATGACAGTAACACTGCAACACGTTTTTTATTGGCGTAAATTCTCCGCATATTTCCTATTGTAACCCCTTTAATATTTCCTGGAGGGACTGCTAATTGGAGTAGCCCCGATTTTAATGCATTAGTTTTGTTAAGCCCGGTACTGTCTTGATTGGAAATAAATCCAGGGGAACTAAAAAAAGTGATGAACCAACCCACCGTGTACAAAACGTGTTTGGGGGTGGGGATGATGTTTTATAGTTTTCATTCCACAGAGATATATGTTTCTTATATCTCTGCGATTCTTTCACTGGAAGGCGATCAGAAGGTGGGTGACCTTAAGACAGTGCGGTTCTCCGGATGAACTGACGGCTCAGGTTTACATATCGTTGCTGGAAAAGCTGCAATTTAGCTTCTCGGTTTATTGAGAAAGTGCATGTATAACAGTATCCCGTGATAAAAGTGGACTGTGCCCAAGAAGGACGGACAGTGCCATCTATATTCGGGCGAAGGGTAATCGCGCCAACTTTTAGCCTGTGATCTATCCAGGCCTTGTCAAGACCTGCGTGCTAAAAGTGTGGTGGTTGCGCAGCTACAAGTTTAGGTTCCAGCAAGAAAACAACGTTTTGCTCATGCTCTGCTCGAAGGGACGTTTTGTGTTTTCCTGGAACTGATTTTGATGTTTTTCACGGAAGAAGGAGACCAGCTATGAATTCGGAAGATTGGTTTCCATCACCACGGACGCAGCGATTCGTGAGTAAAGAAACTCACTTAAAAGCAAGCGGACGTCATTCTTCTTGCCAAAACAAAAGAGATCACTGACATTTGAAAGAATTGTTCTTCTTCTTCTTCTTTTAATAATGGCTGTTACAACTAGCTTTTGTTGTATATCGCCACTTACTGTGTGGGAGTGTGCTACTCAGAGATCATTGGCAGAATAGCACACAGGCCTATACATATAAATAAACATACCCTTTTCTAAACTTGGTGTTCTTATATCCTGTTTTGAAGTCCTGATTCCTTCAAAAACGAGATAAAAAGTCTAGCAACTTCAGTTTTCATCCCTTGTTCACCTAAAATTTCTTCAATGCTCTCATATTTTCCATACTTTGTAGCCATTTTTTGAAACACTTGTCTTTGTGTTCTATATTTCCGACACAATATTAAAACATGTTCAACATCTTCTAAAATGCCACATATTGAGCATAAGCCATCGCTTCTTCCTAGGATGCGCAGGGTCGCATTTAATCGGGTATGACCTAATCTTAGTCTTGAGTATAAAATCTCTTCCCTCCTATTAGCACCAAAATATCTTTTCCCTCCCACTTTTTGCTGTATTTTGTGGTAATGTTTTGCTTTATTTTCTTCATCCCATTCCTGCTGCCACCTACAGAGAATCTCAGTCCTAATTTTCGATTTTATTTCACCTTTACCCATAGGTACATTGATTTTAATCTCTTCTCTTAATGCATCTTTAGCAATTTGATCTGCTTTTTCATTCCCCTGTATTCCAATATGTGCAGGAACCCAACAGAAGTCCACAATGAGGCCTAACCTTTGGATATTGAGAAGAATAGTTCGCACCTCAATAACTAAATCTTCCCTTACTGACTGCCCCGAGAAGAGACTCTGTAATGAAGAGATCGAGTCAGAGCATATAACTGTTCTTAACGGTTTGTTTTCCTCAATCCATTGTAAAGCAGTTATTAAGCCAACCATTTCCGTCGTGTATACTGATAGATTATTACTAATTCTATATCCTATTTTTTTATTAAATGCAGGAATATATATCCCTATTCCACATTTTCCTGTTTGTAGCTCCTTCGATCCATCTGTATAAATTTTCAGATGTCCATAATAATTGGTGTCAATATACTCTCGGCTAAAATCAGCAAGATATTCAGTATCTTTAATTTCACTTTTTTTGTCTAATAAAAATACATTTGCCTCAGGGGAAGGGAGTAACCAAGGTGGTATCCTGCTCAAAACCACAGCAGGCGTATATTCCATTTCCTGAAGTCCATACTGCTTAACCCAGTTGCCAATTTTCCACCCAAAACCTTGTCCAGCTTTCGTGTATTCCCAACAATTATACAATACAACTGTCGCAGGGTTGTCAACGCTCCCCTGTAATCTGTACCAATATGCTAATGACAGTTTTGTTCGTCTGAGATGCAGCGGCGCTTCCCCAACCTCTATCAGCAATGCACTTGTTGGTGTGGTTTTAACAGCTCCAATCGCCAACCTAATTGCTTTATATTGAATTCTGTCTAATTTTATTAAAGAAGATTGACATCCTGAACCATATAAAAAGCAACCATAATCAAAAGAAGATCTAATTAAAGCTTTATAAACATCCACCAATGACTGTCTATCGGCTCCCCATTCTTGTCCCGTTATCATTCTCATCAAATTCAACACTTTTTTACTTTTGGTTTCAATATGTTCTATATGGCATTTCCAGGAAAGCTTTGTATCAAACCAGATACCAAGGTATTTGAACTTATTGACCATTTCAAGGGGTTGTCCATATAACAGTAGCTTCTGTGAACAATTTACTTTCCTTTTGGAGAAAATCATACATTTAGACTTACTTGCTGAAAATTTAAGACCCCAATCAAACGACCATTCCTCCAAAGTTTGGATTGCTTGTTGCATGTTATCCATTATATGTTGAAAATTTCGTCCTCTTTTCCAAATAACCCCATCATCCGCATACAGCAACCTGCCTATGGTCCCATTAAGTTTAGCAAAGATGTCATTGATCATCAAGTTGAATAGTATTGGACTTACCACGCTACCTTGCGGAATTCCATTTTCCACGTTGAATTCCTTGGATAATGTTGATCCTATTTTTATCTTGAATGTTCTTTGAGATAAAAAATCCAAAATCCAGTTGTACATATTTCCACCAATTCCAAGTCTATTTAATTTAATTAGTAATCCCTCTCTCCACATGGTATCGTATGCTTTCTCTATATCAAGAAAGACTACAACCATCATTTCCTTCATGACAATCGTTTTCTCAATTTCATTGCCCATTTTAACTAAAGCATCATTCGTTGACCTTCCTTTTCGAAAACCTGTTTGGGCTCCATTTAATACATTTTTAGATTCTAGAAAGTATGTAAGTCTATTAACAATCATTTTTTCCATTAGTTTGCCGAAATGCGAGGTTAGTGCAATCGGTCGATAATTTCCTGGACAAGATGGATCTTTACCCGGCTTGGCAAAAGGAAGAATTATAGCCCTTTTCCATTCAGTTGGCAATTTTCCTTCATTCCATATTCTGTTAAATAAATATAAAATCATATTTAAAGTTTCTCTTGGCATGTTTTTAAACATGGCATAGCACAATTGATCTGCCCCTGGCGATGTGTTTTTTGTTTTTGTAAGAGCTGTATTAAATTCATACATATTAAATTCAACATCTAAAATTGAATCTTTAATTTCTTTTCTTTCCAGAATGTTCGCATTCATATTTAATATTTCTTCTCTTCTTTGTATAAACTTACCATCAAGATGATTTCCCTGGTGCACTTCAGCAAATACCTTTCCCAACAGATTTGCTTTCTCAATATCCGTAACTGCTTCTTCTTTTCCCTCAGTTAGCACCGGCATATGGATTATTGTGTTTTTACCACACATTTTCCTAATCATATTCCAGATTTCACAAAGCTTGGTTTCCCTCCCTATGGTTGAGCAGTATTGTCTCCAGGTTTCTTTTTTAACTTCTTTGATGGTTTTCCGAGCAATAGCTCGTTTCTTTTGATAATCAATTAAGTTTTCCATCGTTAGAGATCGGCGTAGTACTTTAAATGCATCATTCCGCTCTTTAATTGCATTACTACATTTCTCATTCCACCATGGAACGATTTTTTTGTTTCCTCTTCTCTTGCTCACCGGTACGGCCCGGCTGGCAGCATTATAGATAAGAGAGTGTAATGATTCTGTAATTTGCTCAATTGAGTTGTCTGAATTAATTGGTAATGCATTGTTTGTCTCATTACAATATTCCTTATATCTTTCCCAGTTTGCTTTCTGAAAACACCACTTTTGGTGATAACATTTTTCTTGTGAATATATCCCCACTGCTATGCTACATAGAATGGGAAAATGGTCACTACCTATCGTGGTATTCAAGTTTATTTCCCATTCACATTTATCGGCAATTCTTCTATCTACCAAAGTGAGGTCTAAACATGAAGTGGTGTTTTTAAAGACATTAATTCGTGTACCTTTGCCATCATTTAAGCATACCAACATTCTATCATTTATCATCTCTTCTACCACCTCTCCATTATGATCTGTCTGCATACTACCCCATAAGCTATTATGAGCATTAAAATCGCCGCACCATATTTCTTTAGTGCTATAACGTTTCTTATATATTGAATGAAAGAGGTTGTCCGATATTGCTTTACACGGGTTATAAAAATTAATTACAGCAAAATTGCTTCCACATTTATCATTATATATTTCTATTATGACACATTCATGCATATCAGGTACTAAAACAGTTTTGTAAGCTATTCCCTCTTTTATAAATGTAGCACAACCTCCTCCATTGTTGTCCTTCCTATCGTATCGTACGACACTATATCCTCTTAAAACAAAATCTAATTGTGGTTTTAACCAAGTCTCCTGTACACATATAATGTCTGGTTTAACATGGAGTTCGCTAACATATTTTTTAAATTCCTGACCATTCGCAATTAAACTTCTCGCGTTCCATTGTAATATATGAAACAAAATAATACTAAGTAAAAATCTGAGACTGTCCATCGCCATAGCTTAAGTTCAACATTTCATGTATTTCGTCTGCTTTGGATGAAATCCCCAAAAACTCATTTGCCACTTCAACTACAGATTTAATCCTATCACTTCTTTTTTTATAGTTCATCGTAACATTCACTACTGCACACATGAAAGCAATAAAGTCAGTCTTACTAACTAGCATTGTTTCCATAGTTACCTTGTCTAGAGCTTCATTTTGACTAGATGGTATCACTATGGGCCTTACTGCACGTCTCTGATCCTTTGCAGACTTATCATGGGCCAAATTGGTTGTAGCCGCTCTTTTTTCACGCATTCGTTTCTTTGCTGTGCTGTCCGTTCCAACATTTACTATTTCTGTTACGCAGTATCCCTTATTACCTTGATCTGAAACTTTTTTAAGAGCTTCTGCGTATGACACTTGATGCATTACCTTGTACCTCTGGGCTTCCCTAGCTTGTTTCTGTACCTCACATCCTCCATATGCAGCACTGTGCTGTTCTCCACAATTACAGCATTTAATTTTGAAGTTTTCACCACATTTGCCATACTCATGTTCCCCGCTACATCTAGCACATCTAATTTTTCCTTTACACTGCGCTGCCACATGACCGTACCTTTGACATTTAAAACAGCGTAATGGAGGCGGAATATATTCCCTTACATTGAAACTTAGGAAACCCAACTGTACTCTTTGGGGCATCTCATCTTTGAACAATAAAAATACTGACATACTCTCAATTTTCTCTTTACCTTTCGTTAGCCTTTTTGCCTCTAGTATTTGTCCCCCTTTTAAATTTTGCATAACCTCTTCCATCGTCACATCAGTTGGAATCCCTGTGATAACCCCTTTAAGTTTTGATGCAGCTCCTGGAATATGTGCACTCATTTTAACACCATTTAAACTAGACATCTTGAGGATTTTAATCCTTTGTTCATGTGAAGCCGCAAAAATTTGCATTCTACCATTCCCTAAATACTTAGCAAAATTAATCAGGCCGATTTCTTTATCAATTGCTTTAGTAATCTTGATGGGATGCAATTCTGGACCTGACTTTTTCTCAAATACAACCATAACTTTCCAGGCTTCCTTATCCCTATTAACCAATTCTCTTTGAGGCACCTTAATTTTTGCCTTCTTGACTGTGTCAGCTGAATCAGAAGTGTTACTTGTTCCACTGGAACGACGTCTAGCGTTTTTCCTCCTCACAATACTCCACTCCATACTACTCCCCGCTAAATCATCAGCATCCAGTCCCTGACCATCTGAACTATCTGCCATGACCCAAAGAGCATTCACCACACAGTGTCACAATGACAATCAAGTGCTTCAACTCCACGCGATTTATCTTTACTTTTTCTAATATAAAGATCGTTAATTCGCATACAAATTTCCAAATGTCTACTTAGATGTGTCCACACAGCGACGTGGCATCCCCTGCCGGAAATCCGCTCACCCGTCACGGATCTTCCAATCGAAAGAATTGTTGCCGGTGGCGAAGCGTTTTAACCGCAGTGACTGGGGGTTGCTAGCGCTAGCCAAAACCGAGAGCTCTCTGGGTAATGTAGTTGAATAGTGGCGCCAGTGCACTGATTATTCCATTTATACTCGGTACCACGTTTATTTTCTGTGTCGAACATACAAATGCAAAGGGCTGAGTTTCTGTTCTGAAAAAAAATACTGTTGTGGGGAAAATAGGTATTTACCCTGGTAAAGTGAATGCAAGATTGTATTCTGAGTCTTTTCTCCTTTATATGGGTTTAAGGTAAACGTGACTCTGAGATCGGGGTTTTACTTTCACTTTGATAACGCACGTAGTACGTTCTCGTGCTACAGCTGAGCCACTGAGTGGGCAGGATATTTTATTTGGCTATAAGTAATTTTCATTTTAAATGTCGCACCGATCTCCTTTTAATTATACTAATTGAAACAAAGCAAGCGTCAGTTTCAGACTGGGAAATCTATTAACTGTTGCAAACAAATAATATTCCCATTGTGTCAATATTATCAGATAAATCCTCTCTGGTCTTTTGTCCTTGTTTTGGTTTATAAAGGGTAACATTAAAAACTGCTATTTCTTAGCCTAAAAGGTGTTCAGAATTCAATGTTTTTTTTTTCCCCATTGAAAGTATAATTTATCTCATACAATTTCCAATAAGGTGGATCTCTGGAGCTGATTCTCTAGCAGAGCTTTATTGGATGGAGGCACCACGCTACAGGTCATCAGGTTTGGTAAGGACCGTTAATTAGTCAATCACTGTCTATATCACGAGTATTCAAAGAACACACACCCTCTAACCGAACCCAGGCCCCTTTTCTTTCCAGTGTGCAGTTAGGGTACCCAAATACTTAATGCACAGGAGAACAAGGGGGTTACACTATTATTCGCAAAAACCAATAATTCAAGTAGTGTTGGAGTTCAAGAACCACGACATGTCACAAACTGATTATGGACCTACCATATTCAAATACTAACACATTCTCTCGCGGAAGGGGCACTTTAAATAAACAAAAAATATAATTGGCTCAGAGAGAACTTCATTTTCATCACTGATCTGCGTTTGATCATGTTGTTGATCTGTAGTAATAATGGTACTTAATACCACATACATTTAACTGCCATTAAGGTCAATACAGACTTACAAACATGATCCTCGTGTCTCAAGCTCTGGATTTGCAGTCAGTTGATTGAGACCTGCTGGTGTGTTTGGCCCCGCATCATAAACCGCTGCATCACGTTGAGTCACTGCCTGATCACTATCACAGCACCTTCACTCCTGTCAGCTCTTATCTACTTTACTCTCATTAGCATCACTCCTGTTGTTTCTCTCTTACTGTCATCAGCAGCAGCTGAGCTGTAAACTGAGGAGGCAGAAATTATCCCAATAAACTGATTATTTTACTTCATTTTCCTGGATTAACGATACAATTACATCACAAAATTCTCACAACCAGCAGATGTAGTCAGATCCCCTCTATTAGTGCATATTCAATCAGGTAAAACTTCACACACAAAATTGGTCACATTTCACTCAAGTTACTCAAAATGAAGTGTTGTTTTTTACACTCAGGGAATACCTCTATCAAGGCAAATACCTAAAATAAAACACATTTTGTAAATTTAGCAATTTTGATGTAAAGTCTGATGCAGTTTATCATTGTTCATTAATGTTCTCAAAATAAACTTGTTTCAAATTTGAATTAATTATATACTCAGCAACAAAAGTTTCTGTGACACCATTTATGTGTATGTTATAAATGACACGCAAAGATCTCAATGCAATCAATATGTTTATTTAACAGGAGAAACACTGACTTTTCAGTGCCAACGTCACTCAAAACGAAAAATGTCATTTTCATGCATCATGAAGCACTTGTCTGACGTCTAACCAATTGTGACCTTCACACTTCAATACCGGGTGTGACTTCCTCGTGCCATGATGCAAGTAACGCATCTCCGGCGCATGGACCGAATCAGATGTGCCAGAAATTGCTGTGGGATGTCATTCCAAATCTGACGTGGACGTTGTCGCAATTCCTGGAGTGTAGCTGGCGGGTTATCCAACCGCCGCAAATGTCGATCCATCTCGTCCCAAAGATGCTCGATTGGGGACATGTCTGGGGATCTGGCTGGCCATGGCAGGACATTGACATGTTGTTGCATCAGATACTGCAGTACAATCCTTGCAACGTGTGGTCTGGCGTTATCATGTTGCAGCGTTATTCCGGGACCATGTTGCATCAAAAACGGTACCACCAATGGCCGTAGCACTTCATCGCGATATCTTTGACCTGTCAGATTTCCATCAATAACAAGCAAATCTGTTCTGTTTCTAGCCGTGATCCCTCCCCAAATCATGACACTACCACCTCCAAAACGATCAAATTCCTGAACACAGTTGTTGGCATAACGTTCTCCACGTCGACGGTATACACGTAAACGACCATCACATCGGTTAAGCATGAATCTTGATTCATCAGTGAAGAGTACAAGATCCCACTGTCGTTGGATCCACCGTCGATGTTGTTGTGCCCACTGTAGACGCAGTCGTCGGTGTTGTACTGTGAGAATTGGACGTCTTGCTGGCCGACGTGGGACAATGCCAAAATGACGGAGACGGCGACGGATTGTCTGTGCAGACAGTCGCCTCAAACCAGGTATCGTTCTTGCAGTTATGGTTGCAGGTTGGAATCGATTTCGGAGATGGGTTGTTCGAATCCAGTTGTCCTGTCTGGGAGTGGTTACTCGTGGACGGCCGCTGCGAGGACGGTCTCTGACATGTCTTGTCTGCTGATGACGCTGCCATAAGTTCCAAATGGTGTTTCGGTGGACATTCAAGCGATGAGCAACTTCCCTCTGCGAGGTTCCGGATTCAATCATCCCAATGGCCCTCCACCGATCATTTTCAGACAGTCTTGGCATTTAGAGGGTAGAGTTCCTGATCCGAAATGGCTGTGTTTTCGATAAGTGATGCTTCCATCGTTCATCAGGCACAATGTGAACATTCCAAAAATTCTCCTCTTTTATTGCCATCCACAAGCATGATTTACGCACATTTTCACGTGCAAAGTCATTTTCTCGCATTTTCATGATTTCCATTTCAATGTTGTGTTTACAAATGTGGCTGTTGAACTGCAAAATCTGGCATAATCAATCGCTCTTATACCGCAATTGGTGCTCAGTACTGTCTAAAACAGATTTTTAAATGGAAGTTTGTCACTGGCATCAATTCTCACACTGCCAATCACATGAATTTGGAATATATAAGTGTTGAGTTAGATTTGTTTTAGTTCATACGTCCCCTGAAAGCACTGTCACTGGGGAAGGTTCCAAGCCTTTTTGTTCAGCTGTCACTCATGGTTCCACGCCCAGCTCAGTTGATACCACGCCCCCCACGCCACATCAGGGTCAAAAGTCTGAAACTCAAAAAACAGATTTGATACGGGAAAAAAAGGTTTGAAACTGAACAAATAAGGTTTGAAACTGAAAAAATAAGATCTGAATCTGAAAAGATAAAACATGCAACTGAAAAAAATAAGACCTCAAATGTCAAAATATATGTGGAAGTGAAAAGTGAAAATAAATAATTTATTCAAAAGAATTACCAAAGTGAATCAAAATGATATTTAACCTGAAAAAACGTTTCATTCACTTATTTTTATTTTGAATACATTGTTATATTTTTCAAAATTCAAGATCAACACATGAATTTTCAGTTTCAAATTTTATTTTTTTAAAGTACAAAACTTTTCACTCTAATGTAACTCCATACAAATCTAAAATGAGTATTTGAAACATCTCTCTCCCTCCAGCCCTTTAAATATCTCTCTTCTTGATATTTCAGCTCCTGTGATGTTGGACCCCAATACTGCACTTGCTGACCTCTCTCTCTGATGATCTGACCACTGTGAGAAGCACTAATGCATTCCTTGGTCATTTTGAAGCAGAATTAAAGAGAACAATTATAAAAAAAGATTTCTACGGTAATCACAGGCAAAACCGAATAAAAGTTTCCCCAAAAAACATAATTCTGCATCCCACTGCTTGGAGGATTTTGAAGGTTTTTTTTTTTGAGTTGCTCTCTTTAATTCTCCTTCAAAATAACCAAGACATAATTGAGATCGGGGCATACAATTGTGAGATCTCCTCTGTTTATCCCACTTCTCCAGTATTGCTCAAATGGTTATCTCAACTCAACCTTTGTCTTTTAAGCTTATCTCTTGCTCCTAAGGGACCTTTGGGAGAAGTAACTCAGAAATAAATGAAAACAGAATGATACAAATGTGAGAAGCTCAAATTCATCTCAAGAGACTAGATTGAGCTACACATTTTTCCTATGGGAAGACGTTTAATGTTCAAACTGAGAAACTTAATTTTTTTTTTTTGCAAATAATCATTAACTTAGAATTGAAAGGCAGCAACACATTGCAAAGAAGTTGGCGCAGGGGCCTTTTTACCACTGTGTTACATCGCCTTTCCTATTAATGACACTAAGTAAACGTTTGGGAACTGAGGAGACCAATTTTTGAAGCTTTTCAGGTGGAACTCTTTCCCATTCTTGCTTGATGTACAGCTTAAGTTGTTCAACAGTCCGGGGTCTCCATTGTCGTATTTTACGCTTCATAATGCGCCACACATTTTCAATGGGGGACAGGTTTGGACTACAGGCAGGCCAGTCTAGTACCCGCACTCTTTTACGATGGAGCCATGCTGTTGTAACACGTGCAGAATGTGGCTTGGCATTGTCTTGCTGAAATAAGCAGGGGCGTCCATGAAAAAGACGTTGCTTGGATGGCAACATATGTTGCTCCAAAACCTGTATGTACCTTTCAGCATTAATGGTGCCTTCACATATGTGTAAGTTGCCCATGCCTTGGGCACTAATACACCCCCATACCATCACAGATGCTGGCTTTTGAACTTTGCGCCTATTACAGTCCGGATGGTTCTTTTCCTCTTTGGTCCGGAGGACACGACGTCCACAGTTTCCAAAAACAATTTGAAATGTGGACTCGTCAGACCACAGAACACTTTTCCACTTTGCATCAGTCCATCTTAGATGAGCTTGGGCCCAGCGAAGCCGGCGGCGTTTCTGGGTGCTGTTGATAAATGGCTTTTGCTTTGCATTGTAGAGTTTTAACTTGCACTTGCAGATGTTGCGACGAACTGTAGTTACTGACAGTGGTTTTCTGAAGTGTTCCTGAGCCCATGTGGTGATGTCCTTTACACACTGATGTCGGTTTTTGATACACCGCCTGAGGGATCGAAGGTCACGGGCATTCAATGTTGATTTTCGGCCTTGTGGCTTACGTGCAGTGATTTTTCCAGATTCTCTGAAACTTTTGAAGATATTACGGACCGTAGATGATGAAATCCCTAAATTTCTTGCAATAGGTCATTTAGGAATGTTGTTTTTAAACTGTTCGACAATCAGCTCATGCATTTGTTCACTAAGTGGTGACCCTCGCCCCATCCTTGTTTGTGAATGACTGAGCCATTTCAGGGAAGCTGCTTTTATACCCAATCATGGCACTCACCTGTTCCCAATTAGCCCGTTCACCTGTGGGATGTTCCAAATAAGTGTTTGATGAGCATTCCTCAACTCTCTCAATCTTTTTTGCCACTTGTGCCAGCTTTTTTGAAACATGTTGCAGGCATCAAATTCCAAATGAGCTAATATTTGCAAAAAATTACAAAGTTTACCTGTTCGAACATTTAGTAACTTGTCTTTGCAGTGTATTTAATTGAATATAGGATGAAAAGGATTTGCTAATCATTGTATTCTGTTTTTATTTACGATTTACACAATGTGCCAACTTCACTGGTTTTGGGTTTTGTTGTACTTCCATCAGGTTTTGGAACTAGCACACAGGGTGAACTCCAATCTGAGTTGGAGGGTCTGATAATATCATGTTCTAAAATGTACTCAACCTCTTTCTCAGCAATCTTTCTCTTTTCAGGATTGATCCGGTACGGATGCTGTTTTATTGGTTTGGCATCACCAACATCTACATCATGAGAAGCTATAGAAATTCTCTTTGGAACATCAGGAAATAGATCTTTATATTTCTTGATCAACCTCTCAAACTGATCTTTCTGTGAGGGTTCTAAGTGCTGGAGTTTTACATCAAGATTTTGCAGCACTTCAGAATTTGACAATTTACATAAAAGAACTTCTCGGCCATCGGAGGATCTGAAGTGACGGCTGCAATTCTAGCACTCCTATCATAAGGTTTCAGAATGTTAATGTGAGACAACTGTTTTGGCTTTCTCCTGTCTGGAGTCTTTACAATGTAATTCAGATCTCTGAGTTTTATTATAATTTCATAAGGACCATGAAATCTAGCCTGCAATGGATTGGACTGCACGGGAAACAAAAAAACCTTGTGTCCTGGTTTAAACTCACGGCTTCTAGCCTTATGATCATACCAAGTTTTCATTTTTCCCTGAATTGATTTCAATTTCTCTTTGGCTAGGTCCCAAGCTGCACACAGTCTTTCCTTGAACTTGCTAACATAGTTTAATAGACTGATATGCGGTTCTTTCTCTTGCTATTGTTCTCTCAACAATAGCAAAGGTCCTCTCACGTCATGGCCAAACACTAGCTCAAACTGACTGAATCCAGTAGACTACTACACTACTTTTCTAGCTGCAAACAACAGCAAATGAACTCCTTCATCCCAGTCTTTCTCATGGTCAGAACAATAAGTCCTCATCATTGTCTTGAGAGTGGAATGAAACTGCTCTTAGGCACCCCGACTCTCTGGATGATAGGCACTAGAAAGAATCTGCTTCGCACCTAGTTCATACACTACCTGCTGAAAAAATCTGGAAGTGAAATTGCTACCTTGGTCTGACTGAATTTCCCTGGGAAGGCCAAACAACATGAAGAACTTTATCAAAGCCTTCAAGATTGCAGTTGCCTTGATGTTGGTAGAGTCATGGCTTCAGGGAATCTGGTAGCTGCACACATGATTGTCAACAAGTACTGATTTCCAGATCTAGTCTAGGGTAATGGACCAACACAATCAACAATGACCTCAGAGAAAGGCTCCCCAAATGCTGGGATAGGCCGCAATGGAGCTAGAGGTGGGTCCAACAAAATAAGCGACAAAATGATGGGCTGCATTCAGGACAGAAAAATAATTACATTTTTATTAGGTCTATGCACCTGGACTGGGTGACGGTATTTCAGACTAGTAAGTGGTTTTGTCCCAGAACGTTTTCCAATCGCACAGCTGGCTATTTTATTTTTACTGCGAATTGAGCGACCGTGCTGCAGAAACAGGTGTATGTACTTGTCGCAGAAATTATCTTAATTCGCTGAAGAGTTCTGAAATGCCATCGCCGAGTGACGGTGTATATACCTAATTATAATCAAATTATTTTTCGGTACTGAATGCAGCCTATTATTTTGTCACTTTTAGATCGCATGGGGGAGAGAAGCCGCGTCTTCAACTGCCACTTGATTATTCTTGAATTGGAAATCGTGTGAATGAAGGAAAACCATCTAGAATCAGACAGGACTAATTATTTTAGGATATTAGCACAAGAATTGTCAGGTCTAACGACGTGCCTGTTTGTTGGCCAGCAGTGTTGACTGTTCACAACTGTAACGTCTTGCCTTGGCAACTTGGCTGCTTTCATAATGTGAACGTGCAAAATCTCTCCGCAGTTGCATGCTGAGCCATCTGTGGGAGGGTCTAAGGAGTGCAGTGGAGAGGGAGGGGGAGGGATCTGAAAGTTGCTTTCAAATTTTTGTGCGGAGATCCTTTTCTCCTCAAAGTTACCAATTGCAGCTTTAACGCCAGCCAAAACAACACATGGACCCATCGTCCCCGGCAATTTCCGTCTTTGATCTGATGGATCTTCCATCAGGATAATGATCCTAAACACACGGCCAAATCCATCAAGAAATGGCTTGTGGACAGCAAAGTGAACGTTTTGGAGTGGCCAAGCCAGAGCTCCGACCTCAATCCTATCAGAAATCTGTGGAGGGAACTGAAGACCTAGGTCATGACAAGGAGACCCTCAAAACTTAAGGAACTGGAGAAATTCGCCTAAGAGGAGTGGGCCAAAATCCCTTTGCAGACGCGTAGAAACCTTGTGATCAACCACGGGATGGCCCTCATTTATCAAACTTGCGTACACCAAAAAAATGGGTGTACCCAAAATCTCCTGCAAGAATCTGCATTTATCAATCTGAACGTGAGCGAACGGTCCGCAAAAATCTCACGCTAGCTCTGACCAGGTGTACGCAAATCTTGGGCAATCTAATTTTGGTCATTTAAGTGCGCCCAAGAACAAAAATTCAGTGCGAATAGTCACTTTGATTTATTAACGATTTAAATCAAACCTCTGCTGCACTCCAGTTTTCTACTCCAACGGTGTTTACTACTGCAGCAGCAATAGTTTTATAGACCATCTATCGTCGGTCTGCTGATAAAACCTCGTATCTTCAAAATGATAAACTTTACAGGAGATCAAAAAAAAAAAAAGTTGCATGTAAGAATGCAGTTGAGCTGTGTTCGGGTAGGATGACTATTTTTCCTCCAAGAATGTATCCAATCAATGAAATTTGGTATTTTGCAATGTTTATGCTATTATTGTGGACATACAAGTTTTTGTTTCTCATCAAATCGTAGATACAAGGTTTATCAGCTGGCTGACGATATTTCCTCCTCAGTTAAGTTCTTTCTTCTTTGCCGTCTTTCGGGAGTCCATGACGTAAAGTGGGCAGGACTATACCTCCCGGAGCATGAATTTATAGGGGCGTGTTATGTAAGTTACGTTGGTTTCTGCAGCCAGATTTATCAACGCCACGGCAGTTCTACACCGAAATCTGCGACGTACACACTTTTAGTAAATCAGACGTGACACCTGGCGAGCGATGATATTTACACCGAAATGTACACCAGATCCCACGCAAGTTTGATAAATAAGGGCCACTGTGTCATTTGTGCAAGAATACATTTTATTTGTCAAAAAATATCTCGGAAAAACAAAAATTGATAGGGATGGGAATAATTTTGGGCATGACTATAGAAGCACTGCAGGCCAAAAGTTTGGGCCACCCTCAGATTTTTAATGGTGCACTAAGTGTAATGTGACCCCTTGGTTTTGGGGAAGGCGTTTATACAGCATGCCTTCTTTATACGTAACATGATTTTATATCACTAGGACGTGAACAAGGTTAACAAAAAGGCACTGGAACTGGATTATAAAACACTGTGGTCAGTGATCAATCAGTCAAGACAGCTTTAAAATGTGGTCTGAGGTCTGGAATTCACCCAAAACCTATTGGCTTCCTTTATTTTCTGCACTGCAGTCATTTCATGAGCAAAAAATAAGGAAAGAACAGTTGAAGTGTGATTTTTTTTTTTTTTTTTTTTAAGTCTGAGGGTGCCCCCAAACTTTTGGCCTGTAGTGTATATATACAAGCCCCAATTTCAATGAAGTTGGGACATTGAATGAAACGTGAATAACACTGTAAAACAAAAAGTTCTAAACCCCTTTTTTGTAATACTTTTTAAACCAGGCATTTAGCTTTCACACACTCGAGTTGAAATTATAAACATTTCACTTGCTCCACAGTTTTACAGTGAAGAACAGAATACAATGATTTGCAGATCCTTTTTGACCTATATTCAATTGAGTACAGTACAAAGAGAAGATATTTACCGTACTTATGAAATTGATAAACTAAATTTTTTTTTTTGGGAAATATTCACCCGTTTTGAATTTGATGCCTGCAACACATTCCAAAAAAGCTGGGACAAGGGCAACAAAAGACTGGGAAAGTTGAGGAGTGCTCAAAAAACACCCGTTTGGAACACTCCACAGGTGAACAAGTTAAGTGGAAACAGGTGAGTGTCATGATTAGGTGTATAAGGAGCATCCGCGAAAGACTCAGTCGTTCACAAGCAAGGACGGTGCAAGATTCACTGCTTTGTGAACAACTATGTGAGCAAGTAGTCCAACAGTTAAAGAACAACTTTTCACAATGTGCAATTGCGAGGAATTTAGGGATTTAATCATCTACAGTCCATAATATCATCAAAAGACTCAGAGAATCGAGAGAAATCTCCACACACAAGCGACAAGGCTGAAAACCAACATTGAATGCCTGTGACCGTCGGTCCCTCAGGCACTGTATTGAAAACTGTTGGGAAACAGGATTTTTTGGGTGTTAGCAATATGCGGTGAGCCGGACGGTTTGATCAATGGGAAATGAATGTGTATTAGGACATAAAGAGAAGCCGTCAGGTCCGGCAGGACATATCGCCTATTTGCGACTCCAGCTGAGATCTCCATTTGTCTTCAGTTCTGACTGGACAATAGGCACTAACACCTTTTAGTTGGAGGTTCCCTATGCCCACATATGGAGCTCCCTTCCAGGGGTTGGGAATCTATTGAACCAATTAAGTTGGGTGGTTCAGGAGAGGCCCAATTGTAGAGTATTGCTTTTTATCAATGTGTAAACCCTGGATCCAATCAGCAACAACTTCTGATAACATTAAAGAAATCATATGCAAATATCTGTACTTTTAACATGTATAAAGTTTCTGACAAAATTAAGGAATTTTGAACTTTGCATCAGGCTGTTGTTCTCACGGCCGGCTGTGTAATAAACTTTTTCCTGCTTTTGCCACGAACATCGGAGTCTGCTTCTTCATCGAGACAACGTTCTTGGTTTTTTATTAATTTACCAACAAAACCAATATCATTCTGAAAAGGATAATTACCATGAGGGCTCAGGAACACTTCAGAAAACCATTGTCAGTTAGCATAGTTCGTCGCTACGTCTACAAGTACAAGTTAAAATTACCATGCAAAGCAAAAGCCATATATCAACAACACCCAGGAATGCTCTGATGGACTGATGCGAAGTGGAAAAGTGTTTTGTGGTCTGATGAGTCCACATTTCAAATTGTTTTCGGAAATCATGGACGTCATGTCCTCCGGGCTAAAGAGGGAGAGGGCCATCCAGATAGTTATCAGGGCTAAGTTCAAAAGCCAGCATCTGTGATGGTATGGGTATGTGTTAGTGCCCATAGCATGGGTAACTTGAACATCTGTGAAAGGTACATAAAGCTTTTGGAGCAACATATGCTGCCATCCAAGCAACATCTTTTTCAGGGACGTTCCTGCTTCTTTCAGCAAGACGATACCAAGCCGCATTCTGCAGCTGTTACAATAATGTGGCTTTGCAGTAAAAGAGCACAGGTAATAGACTGGCCTGCCTGCAGTACAGACCTGTCTCCCATTGAAAATTTGTGGTGCATTGTGAAGCACAAAATACGACAACGGAGACCCCGGACTGTTGAGCATCTGCAGTCGTCCATTAAGCAAGAATGGGAAATAATTCCACCGACAAAGCTTCTACAATTAGTGTCCTCAGTTCCCAAACGTTTATTGAATGTTGTTAAAAGGAAAGGTGATGTAACACTGTGGCAAACATGCCCGTCCCAGCTTTTTTGGAATGTGTTGCAGGCGTCAAATTCAAAATGAGTGAATATTTCCAAAAAAGCAATGTTTATTAGTTTTAACATGAAATGTCTTGTCTTTGTAGTGTACTCAATTGAATTTGGGACAAAAAAGATTTGCAAATCATTGCATTCAGTTTTTATTCACATTTTACACAACATCCCAACTTCATTGGAATTGGCTTTGTATATATATATATATATATATATATATATTAGACAGAATGGTGCTGCAAATCATCACAGCTCTGGTAAGGCAGACACATGGCAAAATACGATAGGCGAGTAGCCAAACCCAATCGGTAATGCCAAAAACGAGTAAAAGAAGTGCACCCCTCAGAACAAAGAGATCCAGAATCTCGTCGGAATCATGATGTTCGTGCTTCAAGGGTTAAAATAGCTAAATATGTTATAACAAGTGTCTGCCACTGACATGGCAATATCCCCCGCCGCCTCGATTTTATGTGTCCGTACGGACGGACGGAGCCCAATGATATATCCCCCGCTTCGTGCTAATCGCCCGGCGGGGGATAATAATTGAGTATTTAAGCAATGGTACCCAGCACCTGTTCTTGCGCATCTACCTTCTTTTAGATTTTCACTTAGGCACTAACAAGGCTCATCTCTTTCAATAGCTTTAATTCGTCACAGACAACAAACTGCAAGCCAGTTCAGCAGGTCAGTTCTTGTTTTGAAGCACACAGGGCGCGTTCTGTCAGAGATTCAGTTAAACTGAAAGTGAAAGTATCAGACTGAGAAACTGAGTCCGTGAAATGGCTGCTAAAGCTTTGATTCCCGAGGACGAGATCAGCTGTTCTGTGTGTTTTGATATTTTTAAAGAGCCTGTAGTTCTGAAATGTAGTCACAGCTTCTGCAGAGAGTGTCTGAAGCAGTACTGGGAAGAGAAAAGCTCTCGAGAGTGTCCCATCTGCAGGAGAAAGTCCTCTTTGGTGGAGCCTCCTGTTAGCCTGGCTTTAAGAAACATTGTGGAGTTTTATTTAAAGCAGAAGACTGAGAGAAGAACTGCAGAAAAGAGTGAGGCTCTCTGCAGTCTTCATGGGGAGAAACTTGTGTTTTTCTGTGAACAGGATAAAGATCTTCTCTGTCTCATCTGTCAGACTTCAAAAAAACACAGAAACCACCCGGTGTGTCCAGTAGAAGAGGCCGCACAGGATCTGAACGTATTCTGTTAAACAACAGATTTTCCTGCCAGGGTCAAATCTGTATTAAAGGACTGTGTCACAAATTTAGGTCTGACAGAGTTTGCTTTGGTATGAGGTGTAAATACATTCAGGGAGTAAGGCAGTGTAACATGTAGTAATGATTTCAATGAACCAGGAAGTAAAGAAATGCACGATGAGTGAACAATCATGCAGTCAATGGAGAGAGGAGCTGTACTGTTTATGGTCTTTATGAATGGATGTACTCGAATAAAAGACAACATTTGTTTTTCTACTAAATTGTTTCTGGCATTTGAATACTACGATGGAAAAATGATCAGTCCCATTATCACGTTGTGGAGAAATGATTAACTAAAAATTCAAAACGATCTTAGAAACATAGAGCTGAAAAAATATGCAAGAAAATATAAAAATATGAAATATAATAATCATATATAATATGATATATTATTTGAAACATGATAATTAAATATATTTTAAAAAACTCAAAATTGATCTGATCGTTTTTCCTTTGAGATCTTCATTTGCAAGTAACTTTTGTAATACAAATATAAAATGCAATAAGTTTCAATTGAATATTATAAGGCAGACACTGTTAAAAGTAAAAATTGCAAGAGAAAAATAATATGTAAATGTTATAATTACCATAGCAATTGGTTGTTAATTATACTAGACAAGCGAGTAAAATAGGTGTTTAACAGTCCAATGTCTTGAAAATCTTGACTGTTTTCATTCTGAAGTAATTAATTATGGCATGCAGTGTTATGATGTGGTATGAGAGCCCTACTGTCCGTAAGTATGTGGACAGTGATGATTAAACACCACCACTTTCCACTAAAAGGGGTCCTAATATATTAATTGATATAATATTAATATATTAAACAAAACACCGAAAACAACAATTTTTTTTACTAAAATTCAAAGGTGTATACATATATACATTAATATATATACATTTTTTGACACTTGCATAGCCTGAATGTAAGTGTTAAGGCTTATTCCATGATTATTGATGCCAAAAAAATCTTTAAACTGGTTTGAAGCGTCATTATTCTGCGGAATTATCTCTTATGGTCAGTTTTTCCAGTATATAAGGTGACATGAACTTTATGCAGCGTCAAAATGTTAAACATGAAGGCACGACGGAAAGAGCTGTTTGAGGTTGTTTATAGCCGCATTCTGGCCTTACATGATGCTGAAGACGTTACATGCTGCCATGGCACTGTAAGAAACACCATCAAGCATTTCAAAGAGGTTGGTTTGCTGAAAACCAATAGCAATAGAGGTGCAAAATGGAAGTTCAGTGCCTCTTATGTTCGTTATCTGCGTATGAAATGTAAAAAAAAATAAAAAACAGCATGATTGACAGCACGACAACTCTGGGATAATATAAATAGCACCAGAAGTGAACATATGAAAGTATCAAAATCTTATATTTCCAGTTCTCCTGTGTGAAAATGGTCTGATTGGTTGTGTTGCTGCCAAGGGCTGGCACCATCAATGAAGGTTTGAGTTTGCCAAAAAATTCAATGATTGGACATCAATGGACGGGGAACAAGTCCTTTAGACCGATGAATCAAAATATTCTCATCCCAGCACAGAATTTATGTGCACCGTAAAGTTGGAGAACATTTGAAAAAATGACTGTTGAACCCCTTCAGTAAAATATGGAGATGGTAATATTGTGGTATGGGGTTCAGTCAGCTCGAAAGGAGCCGGCATTCTCGTAAAAACTGATGGAATCATGGATTTTAAGAAAGTATCGCAGCATCTTTGTGCGGCACACTTGGCCATCAGGAGAGACACTGATTGGCTGAGTATTTTATTTTCAATAAGATAATGACCCTAAACACACTTCTAAGTTGTGCAAGAATCATCTCAGATGGAAAAAAACATCTGGTGACGTTAAAAATATGACTTGGCCTGCTCATATTCCAGACTTTAATCTGATTGAACAAATCTGCCGTAACATCGAAAAATCTCTTGTGGAATGAATTTCAAATTTTATGGAATGGTTTAGTGAGTGAGGAAATAAAAAATATGTGAACACTATGCCTGAAAGATTAAATGCTGTAATCAAAGCAAAGGGTGGCCACACTAGATATTGACTTTTTCTCTCAAAAAGACATGATTATTATTGTTTTTACAACCCCAGTTCCTAAATAGTTGGGACAAAGTATAAATTGTGAATAAAATCAAAATGAAGTGACTTTCAAATCACACCAGCCACAACAGAATTTGTGGGTTTTATTCACAACAGAACAGAGATAACATAGCAAATGTTGACGCTGTGAAATTTTACAATTTTATCCACAAAATGAGCTCATTTATAATTTGATGGCTGCTACAGGTCTCAAAAAAGTTGGGACAGAGGCATGTTTACCATGGTGTAGCATCCCCTCTTCTTTTTAACACAGAGTGGAGGTGTCTGGGCATTGAATAGACACATTTCTTGAGTTTAGCCATTGGAATTTGATTCCACTATTGTTTAATACAGGCTTCCTGCTGCTGCAGAGTTTTGGGTCTCCTTTGGCGGACTTTTCATCTAATTATGTGCCAAATGTCCTCAATCGGTGAAAGATCAGGACTTCAGGCAGGCCAGTTCAACACACGGACTCTTCTGCTACAAAGCCATGCTGTTGTAATAGCTGCAGTATGTGGCTTTGCATTGTCCTGCTGAAATACACAAGGCCTTCCCTGGAATAGATGTCGTCTGGAGGGGAGCATATGTTGCTCTAAAACCTTTATATACCTTTCAGCATTTATGGTGCTTTTTAAAACATGCAAGTGTCCCACACCATATGCACTATTGCATCCCCATACCATCGGAGATGCTGGCTTTTGAACTGAACACTGATAACAGGAGGGGTGGTCTTTCTCCTCTTCAGCCCGGAGGACACAACGCCCATGATTTCCAACAAGAATGTCAAATTTGGACTCGTATGACCACAGGACACTTTGCCACTTTGCTACAGTCCATTATAAATGAGCCTTGGCCCACAGCACATGGGGGCTCTTCTGGATCATGCTCAACAAAAACTTCCTTTTTGCATGATAGAGTTTTAGGTGGCATCTGTTGATGGCACGGTGAACTTTTTTACTGACAGTGATTTCTTGCAGTATTCCTGGGCCCATTTAGTAATGTCAATGACAGAATCATGCCGGTGAGTGATGCAGTGGCGTCTGAGGGCCCGAAGATCACGGGCATCCAGTAGAGGTTTTCGGCCTTGTCCCTTATGCACAGAGATTTTTCCAGTTTCTCTGAATCTTTTGATGATATTATACCCTGTCGATGATGAGACATCCAAAGCCTTTGCAATTTGCCGTTGAGGAACATTGTTTTTAAGGTTTTCCACAATTTTTTTCCGCGAGGCTTCACAGGTTGGAGAGCATCTAACCATCTTTACCTCTAAGAGACTCAGTCTCTCTAAGACATCCCTTTTATAGCCAGTCATGTTACACCCCTGATGCCAGGTCACCTAATTACTTGCTAAATGTTCTTTCAGCTGATTCTCCTATATATTAATTGCTTTTTCAGCCCTTTTTTGCTTGCGTCCCAATTTTTTTGAGACCTGGTGCAGCCAGAAAATTTGAAATAAGCTCATTTTGTGGATAAAAATTTAAAATGTCTCAGATTAAACATTTGAAATGTTATCTATGTTCTATTGTAAATAACATATTGGCTCACGTGATTTGCAAGTCATTGCATTTTGATTTTATTCACAATTTACACTTTGTCCCAACTATTTCGAAATTGGTGTTGCAGTATATATTGCTATCTGTTTACTTATTTTCGTCTATCTGATCCAATATTACATTAAATAAATGCTTGAATATCACCTGGTTTCTGATTTATACTCATGTTGTTAAATGTAATCATCACTGCACACTACAGTATGTACTGGAGCACAGAGCCAGGAACCAAACCTCTGTCACTGCCCAAACACTCACAGAATGCACTTTATATTTAACCTGTCTTTAGCTGGTGTATTTTCCAGACTACATTTCCCATGATCCAGCACTTACAAAGCAACACAGAACTTCATTGGTATTGCAGCAAGGGGTGATGCTGTGTGATTTATGATTATTAGTGATAATTTGTTCACATCATTGCAGGAGGAACTGAAGCCGGAACTGAATGTTATTAAAGAAAAACTGAAGAGGTTCACTGAGGTTGAAGAAGAGTGTAAGAAAACAGCAGATCACATCAGGGTGAGTAAAGCGATTAGGAATTATTTTAACGACACCAAAATGTGAGCGATGAGGCTAATAAACACACTGGCTGCCATTTATAAATAACAATAAATAAATAAGTAACTCTTATCAGGTTTAAAGTGCTGTTTTTATATCACAGAGACAAGCCCAGAGCACAGAGAGGCAGATAAAGGCCGAGTTTGAGAAGCTTCACCAGTTCCTGCGAGAGGAAGAGGAGGCCAGACTCGCTGTGCTGAAGGAGGAAGAGAGGATGAAGAGTCAGATAATGGAGGAGAAGATAGAACACATCACAAGAGACGTCTCCATCCTTACAGACACAATCACAGCTATAGAGAAGAGCCTGGAGACTGAAGACACCTCCTTTATAAAGGTAGGAGCTTCATTTACTGACAGTGTTGTGCGTTTACTGATTACTGCAGTAATACTGAGATGCTCAATGTGTTACTGTGATGCAGAGGATCAGAGGTGATGTTCAGTATCAGGACAGTGTGACATGATCTTTGCGACAGACAGGATCAATGTCTTTGTTACACCAGGATTTTGATACTGTATAACACTCTTTTACAATATAAGGTGATTTTGAATGATGGCAAAACAAAACTAGGATGTTTCCAAAGACGAAGCTACTGAACCGTCCGTCGATCGTAACGTTTCAGCACCATGTGATTGAGTTTGTATCTTCATTCCAGTACTTTGCATATTGAGGTGATGATTCTCTCTCCTTTAAGCATCACATTCAGCAACTTATAAACAAGCTGAAGCTGAGTCTGGGTTTTATCTCAGAAATGTGTCAGGCTTTTCTGTTGATGCAGAAAGGAGGTTTGTTGCTGCTAGTTTTTATTTTTTTTTTGCCTGTAATTGACTATGGTGATGTTACACACACACACACGCGCGCGCACACACACACACACACACACACACACACACCTTCTCAATACCCTCATGCACTGCACTCTGTCCTCTGTGGAGCACTAAGGTTCATCACAGATTCACTCACCACTGTTCCCTATGAGGGCTGTTTATTCTGCTCTGTCTACTTACAGGCTGAATCACTGACACGTCCTTATTTTTCAGGCCATTCTAATCTTGCTCTCTTCATACGTATGTAAGTTTATCCCTCTGAGAAATGCTGGAAGTTACTGTTTCCACTCCGAAAGTGAGTAGCAGGACTTACTCTGACCATCTGTCCCTGACGCCCATCTTGAAAAAAGAAAAAGGGCTTTTAGGGGAGCTGCTGCTGAGGACTGGAATTTGCTGCAGACAGAATGAGGTTCTGCAGGAGCTGCTCACTCTCAGTGTTTTAGAAAACAGGCTGAAGGCGCTGGAGGAGGGAAGATCAGCTGTAGATCCTCTCATACACTCCTGCTGTCACCTGAGATCAGATCCTCTCTGACTCTTATATGTTGTACGTCTGAAACATTACTGTGCTGCTGCCCGGCTTGGCCAGACACTCTAGTGAAGGAGATTTTTCATCTCAGTGAGGCTTTCCTGCTTAAATAAACTTAAAATAAAGCAAAATAAATAATTGACTCAGAGAAAACTTCATTTCATATATAGTATTGTCGTACTCCCGGTGTCCGCGTCCGTCCGCGTGCAGAAAAACTTTACCCTTGCCCCGGCGAGCTTTGTTGTCTTTCTGACAACTCTTGTTACCACTGATTTTCCTTTGGTCATTTTGTTGATCTGTAGTAATAATGGTACTTTATACCACATACATTTAACTGCCATTAAGGTCAATACAGACTTACAAACATGATCCTCATGTCTCAAGCTCTGGATTTGCAGTCAGTTGATTGAGAGCTGCTGGTGTGTTTGGCCCTGCATCATAAACCGCTGCATCACAGTGATCAGGCAGTGACTGTACATCACAGCACCTTCACTCCTGTCAGCTCTTATCTACTTTACTCTCATTAGCATCACTCCTGTTGTTTCTCTCTTACCGTCATCAGCAGCAGCTGAGCTGTAAACTGAGGAGGCAGAAATTATCCCAATAAACTGATTATTTTACTTCATTTTCCTGGATTAACGATACAATTACATCACAAAATTCTCACAACCAGCAGATGTAGTCAGATCTCCTCTATTAGTGAAGATTCAATCAGGTAAAACTTCACACACAAAATTGGTCACATTTCACTCAAGTTACTCAAAATGAAGTGTTGTTTTTCACACTCAGGGAATACCTTTATCAAGTGTAATGTGAATATAGGCCACTAGATGGCAGTATTTACCTTTTTTTTGTTAAGCTCAGACTGGAGTCATGTTTAGACATGTCCTGGACATGTCTGGGGCAAGTCTCAGAAAATTAAAAAAAAGAGGTCTAAATGTGGGTGGGGTCTGCAAAAGAATATATAAGGAAAAGAATTGAGACAGTAAAGTAGTAGGAGAAATTGCAAGAAGATGACCAGACCTGCCATTCTGTTCAAGACCTGTGACGTTTCTTTTGTGGATTTCTTTGCCTGTGTTTGAGCATTTTCGTCATCCAGGACATCACCAAGCCACCCCCACGAAAAGGGATTGTAAATATTTATGTTTTGTACATAATTCAATCTTGGTCTTTAGGTTAGTTAGTTGTTATTGTCTTTGATAATTAAATGTGTTTGAGTTTTTAAAACTGTGTCTGTCATCCCTTGCTGTTGCTGTTGCTGTTGTGTTATAAATGTAATAACAAATTGGGGCCATAACAAATTGGGGGCTCGTCCGGGAGAGACCATTTTGTGAGTAATTTATTGAAAATCTAACATTTCAAATTGTAAAATTGATTTTTTTTAATTGAATACAGTTATATTGACAACAGCAATGGATGATTTCTTGGCATCACCAACCGTAGGGGTTTTGAAGTCTTTTAAAAAGACAGAACTGCTAGAAATTTGCAGACATTTAGAGCTGACAGAGGTGAAACCAGCCATGCGAAAAGCAAGACTGGCAAGAGAGATAGTTGAATATTACATTGATGAAAATGTGTTTGCACCCGGAGATCTGGAACAGTTTCCAGTGGAAAATCCAAATATAGAAATGGAACTTAAATTAAAAATGCTAGAGAAATTCGATAGAGAAGAAAGACTCCAAATGGAGCAACTAAAAATTAAAATTGAAACTAAAAATAAATTTTGTGCCAGTCAGGAGGTAAAACTGGTGCCTCCATTTTCGGAAAAGGATGTTGACAACTATTTCCAGTGTTTTGAAAAGGTAGCAAAGAGTTGCCAGTGGCCAAAGGAACACTGGCCTCTGATGTTGCAAACTGTCCTCAAGGGTAAAGCTCAACAAGCCTATTCGGCTTTGTCTGCAGATGATTCCTCTGATTATGAGGTTGTCAAAAAGGTTATTTTGAGAGCTTATGAGTTGGTTCCAGAGGCTTACCGACAGAAATACAGAGGTCTGAAGAAATCTGAAAATCAGACTTATGTTGAATTTGCTAATGAAAAGCAGGTTTGCTTTCAGCGCTGGTGTACTTCTATGGTGGTCAAGGATGATTTCAACTCACTAAAAGAGATGGTGTTAGTTGGAGAATTCAAGAACTGTGTTAAAGATGATGTTAAGACCTACCTTAATGAGAAGCAAGCACTGAATTTGCAATCAGCTGCCAAATTTGCAGATGAATATGTTCTCACACATAAGTCCAAATTTCAGTCTAGCAGTAATAATAGATGGTCCCAATTTCAGAAAAAGGGTTATGGTGATACCCAAGATTCCTCACCCAAGGACAAAGACAAATCTGGTGATGGTGCTCAGAAATCCAGTAACAGGTCTGATCAAAGTGTGAAAGCTGACAGTGACAAAAGTGGTCTAGTTTGCAGTTATTGCAAGAAATCTGGTCATGTTACAACTAACTGTTGGTTCCTTAAAGCTAAGAAAGAAAAAGAAAAGGATACCAAACCAAATGCCTTTGTGAAAACAAGGTTAGAAACCCCTGTAGTAGATAACCAATCTGCTAAATTGCCTGCTTCTTGTGGGGCTAAAAAGCCTGATACAGCTGACTTCGTGAGGGAGGAATTTCTTCCATTTGTGTCAGAGGGATTTGTGGCTCTGAATGAGCATACTACTCCTGTCCCCATATATATCCTAAGGGATACCAGAGCTTCTCAGTCACTTTTGTTGATGGACTCCTTGGAGTTACGTGATGAGACCGCTT
The DNA here is from genome assembly GCA_029721435.1 of Gymnothorax reevesii. NCBI lineage: Eukaryota > Metazoa > Chordata > Actinopteri > Anguilliformes > Muraenidae > Gymnothorax > Gymnothorax reevesii. Next base: position 25,525,809 of record CM056588.1, read on the forward strand.
CAGGGGATTTCATACTTGTACCAGGTACTGAAGGGAGAACTGTATCTGTACCCCTGCGCTCTATATTCTTGAAGTCAGATTTAGTTACAGGACAGGTAAAGGTGGGACTGATGTCAAGTCTACCTATAAAGGGTGTTTCTCTGTTGCTAGGCAATGACCTGGCTGGGGGCAAAGTAGTTCCCCCTGTACATCTTACTTCACAGCCGAGCAATGGGGATGAGGACCCATCTCTGTATCCTTCTTGCGCAGTGACTCGTGCTATGGCCAAGAAGGCTAAAGAAGAAGATGTTGTGGTGCCGTCCAGCACATTGAATAGTCAGGACTCAGGTGGTTCGCCTCATGACTCTGATTAGCCTACTATGGTATCTCCGTTTGAGGACTTATCAGATACTTTTATCAGTTCTCTATTCAGCCAGCCGGATGGGTCTGGTGATTCTGATGTGTCTTGAGACTTGTCTCTGTCCAGAAAGCGGTTGATTGAGGAGCAAACTAATGATTCTGAAATTTGTGTTCTAAAGAGGAGAGCCCTTCCCGATAAAAAAATAGATGCAGTTCCAGTTGGGTATTATCTCAAGGATGGTGTGTTGATGCGGAAGTGGCGCCCTCCTGATATCCCTGCCAATGCAGATTGGGCAGTGGTCAGGCAAATTGTTGTTCCGAAGGTCAACAGGAATGAGATCTTAACAATGGCTCATAGTTTACCTTAAAGAGGTCATCTTGGTGTTAACAAGACTGTTGATTAGATCATGAAACACTTCTTTTGGCCTGGGCTTCGGAAAGACGTTTCCAACTTTTGCAAAACCTGTCACACTTGTCAGGTAGTTGGAAAACACCAGTTAGACCCACCTGTAGCTCCATTGCAGCCTATCCCAGCATTTGGGGAGCCATTCTCTAGGGTCATTGTTGATTGCTGTGGTCCATTACCCAAGACTAGATCTGGAAATCAGTACTTGTTGACAATCATGTGTGCATCTACCAGATTCCCCGAAGCCATACCTCTACGTAACATCAAGGCAACTGCAATCTCGAAGGCATTGATAAAGTTCTTCACGTTGTTTGGCCTTCCCAGGGAAATTCAGTCAGACTAGGGTAGCAATTTCACTTCACCCATGGCATACTTCTCCAGGAAGTTCAATCGCCACCAAAGGAACTATTCCACAATAGAGAAGGAACTGTTGGCTCTGGTCCTTTCTTTACAACACTTTGAGGTTTATGTTTGTACAGGACAAAAGCCAATGATTGTGTACACTGACCACAATCCGTTAATGTTTTTGAGTAAGATGAAAAACAAGAATTGGAGATTGTTGAATTGGAGTTTGATTTTACAGGAGTTTGACTTGGAAATTAAGCATGTGAAGGGTACAGACAATGTAATTGCTGATTGCTTATCCCGTGTTTGAATGTGTATATATATATCATGTGTTTGAATATTGTATGATATGTATATATGGACAAGTGTTCACTTAACCATTTTGTATTGAAAAGAAAAATTTTGCCTTTACGAGTTAAAATTTTTCCCTTTTGGAATGGAGGTGTAATGTGAATATAGGCCACTAGATGGCAGTATTTACCTTTTTTTTGTTAAGCTCAGACTGGAGTCATGTTTAGACATGTCCTGGACCTGTCTGGGGCAAGTCTCAGAAAATTAAAAAAAAAGAGGTCTAAATGTTGGTGGGGTCTGCAAAAGAGTATGTAAGGAAAAGAATTGAGACAGTAAAGTAGTGGGAGAAAATGCAAGAAGATGACCAGACCTGCCATTCTGTTCAAGACCTGTGACGTTTCTTTTGTGGATTTCTTTGCCTGTGTTTGAGCATTTTCGTCATCCAGGACATCACCAAGCCACCCCCACGAAAAGGGATTGTAAATATTTATGTTTTGTACATAATTCAATCTTGGTCTTTAGGTTAGTTAGTTGTTATTGTCTTTGATAATTAAATGTGTTTGAGTTTTTAAAACTGTGTCTGTCATCCCTTGCTGTTGCTGTTGCTGTTGTGTTATAAATGTAATCACAAATTGGGGCCATAACACAAGGCAAATACCTAAAATAAAACACATTTTGTAATTTTAGTGATGTTGATATAAAATCTGATGCAGTTTATCATTATTCATGAATGTGCTCAAATGAAACTTGTTTCAAATTTGAATTAATTATATAAACTCCCTAATATGGCAGAAAGAAATAAACTCTGTTTACCTGTCAGTGAATTATTCAGATCAGACCCAGGCCAGGAGGGAAATGAGTGGAAGCGGCCATGACTGACTGTCCGTTTAAGGAGATGTTTTCTACCTCATGCATTTCCAGTTCTGCAGTCTCCACTGCTCTCATAATGGTCTGTACTGAGTCAGTGTACATATGCACAGTAATGCTGCATTTGTGTGTGTTTTTCAGAGCTACAAGAGCATCAGGGAAAGGTATGTAGACTCTCAGCTCATTTCATCTCTTGTGTTTAAGTCTCTTCAGTTGCTGAGCCTGACTGACTCCTGCTTGTCATTACAGAGCCCAGGGCTCACTGCAGGATCCAGAGCTGCTCTCAGGGGCTCTGATAGATGTGGCCAAACACCTGGGTAACCTGAAGTTCAGAGTCTGGGAGAAGATGCTGGAGACGGTGCAGTACAGTGAGTATCTGGGGCTGATGCTCCAGTCATCTTTATCTTTACAAGCATTTAATGAAACCTGCATGAAACTGAAGAAATAAGCTGTAATTATTGAACTGGCGTTAAACACAAACAGTACAGAGACTCTGTTTGCTTTTAGAACAGGACGATCCTGTTGGCAGCACTGCACTGCTCTCAATTTAATACCAGAGCACAATCAAACACAGAATTAATGTTCAATTCCTAATCAATATCATCGTGTGTTTTTTGATTGTATTAAGAACGCATGAGAATTTCTGTGGTTTAACGGATTTATTTACTTTAATTATACATAAAGGTTTTAAGTTCAAATCACTATAGCCACAGTACATTAGCATGTATATTTATAATTTCCTGTTTGGGACCAAATCTTAAAAGAGTATTTGAAACATCTCTCTTCCTCCAGCCCTTTAAATATCCCTCTTCTTTATATTTCAGCTCCTGTGACACTGGACCCCAATACTGCACGTGCCTCTCTCTCTCTCTCTGATGATCTGACCACTGTGAGACACACAGGAATAGAGCAGAAATATCCTGACAACCCAGAGAGGTTTAGCTCCTGTGTAAATGTGCTGGGATCTGAGGGGTTTACCTCAGGGAAACACAGCTGGGAGGTGAAGGTTGGGAATAAACCTGAGTGGGATGTAGGAGTGATGAAAGAGTCCAGTGACAGGAAGGGAGAGATAACATGCAGCCCAAAGACAGGATTCTGGGTCTTAGTGCTGAGGAAGGATCAGGTTTACAGAGCAGCAGGAGCTGCTGATCTCAAACTGGAGAGGAAACCCCAGAGCATCAGGGTGCAGCTGGACTATGACAGGGGGGAAGTGTCCTTCTTCAACTCCAGTGACAAGTCACTCATTTACACTTTTAAAGACACATTTACTGAGAGAGTGTTCCCGTTCTTCTCTGCTGGTCTGAAAGATGATGGTAATGAAGGACCCCTGCAGATATGTCCAGTGAAAGTTTCAGTAACAGTGATGTCACTCCAGTGAAGGTGTGTGTGTGTGTGTGTGTGTGTGTGTGTGTGTGTGTGTGTGTGTGTGTTTGAAAATCACACTGGAAATGTTGTCAGGGATTTTCTTTGACCTGCCTGTGTGTTGAGTTGGATGGTGGGAGATGTACTGGAGACAGGGATTCATTACAGTAGGTGGTTGATGTTAAAGCAGGACACTAAATCGAACAGAATAACACAGGGGTCTGAAAGCAAATAACGAAAAATGAGTTTAAAAAAAAACATACAGAAACTTATCATTGAGATTTCCTTTTGCCTTCATAAAATTATATGTCTGCTCATTGTTTAAAATTAATTTGTACAGTTCATTTTTTTTTAATAGCCCTTATTTGTTCCCAAATTACATTAATGTATCTTTCAGATTGTATACTGCTCACTAAAATATTGGGATATTGTGGTTATGTCGCATATAAAATAAAATATTGAAGAATTAATACTAAATGTACCATTTATTCTTCTTCCTGAATATTTCATTGAGCCAACTGAAAAAATGTTAAATGCAGTCTACCAGTCCGCAGTGAGCGAGTGATCGAGTCGCCGTATCCTGATGAAAACGCGGAGGTGGGTGACGGGTCAATATCGAGTGTGACCACCTCTAGCATCAATGACCTGCCTAGCCTGACAACGACCTCTCATACTGTCCACAAGTCTCCTTATGCGATCCTGAAGGAGATTTTGTCACTCCTCTCACAGCGCCACCCGGAGGTCATGCACGTTTGTACGAGGCAGAGGGTGATCCTGAATGCTTCTCTTTAACTGATCCCAGAGGTGCTCGATGGGATTCAAGTCTGCAGAATATGCCGGCCGCTCTAAATGAGGAACTCCGGCCCTCTGGATGCACTCAGTGACAGCACACACATGGTGTTCTGGCGATGTCATTCATGAACAGGAAACTTGGGCAGTGACAGCGATGTAGAGGCACAATAATTGGTAAATTATTGTGTTCACATAGTATTTGTCAGTAATTTGCCCATTCATGATGATTAAATCAGTTATGAAGTCACTAGACATGCCTGCCCACACCATAACACCACTGCATCCATGTTGCCCATACATGTTCAGCAACACTTACATCAGCATAATGTTTGCCCCTCCATCTCCAAACACCCCTACGACCATCTGATCTTAACAAGTTTACCTTGCTTTCATCAGTAAAGAGCGCTGATGACCACTGACGACATGTCCATTTGACGTGCTGCCTTGTCCACTGCAACCGTTCCCTGTTGTTATGTATGATAATTTTGTACAGCATTATATTCCATTTGTAAATGAAGATTTGTTACATGCTGTTTTGCTGCCCTGCTGGTCAGCTATATTTATTTTGTTCATTGGCACCATCTGGTGGCGTACTTGTAAAATCGTTAAGAAAAGTCTAGTAATTTCTCGAAGCTTCTGGCACTTTCCTGCTTGGAGGGGGCGGGATTTCCCTAGAATCCTGTGGATCTTTCTGGAAGGTTGCTAGACCATAAAAAGGCTGTGATTTTAAGCACAGCAGAGACAGACAACAAAGAGAGCAGACAGCAGAAGAGAGCAGACCAGAGTTTTGTTTTGGCAACAGTTAAATAGTGGCAGTGTTATTAGAGAATTTAAATAGTGGATAATTTTTGTACAACTTTTTTTGTAAAGAATAAATTTGTTTTAGTTGTACTTACCAGTTTTTTTGTTGTGATTTTTCCAAGTCATAACAAATTGGAGGTTCCACCGAGATTGGATTCACCGAAGATTATTATTTTAAATCTTTTGACTAGTTTAAAAACCAGCAATCATGACTTTTGATGTGGAAAGTTTTTTGAAAACTCCAACCCAGGAATTAATTTTGTTGGCAAAGAAGAAGGACTTGCTACAAATAGCCTCAACCCTTGGATTATCTGATGTGAAGTCATCAATGAAGAAACAAGAAATATTCAACATTTTGGTGCAACATTTCATCGATGAAGATATCTTTGGGGAAGAAGCAGCAGAATTAATTAAAGCTGTGGAAGTGCCTGCAACGGAGCTGCAAAGGCTTGAATTCCAGCTGCGCCAAAAACAACTAGAGCTGGAAGAGAGAAGGTTGGAGAGGGAGAAGGAAAGAGAAATGGAGGAAAGAAGGATGGAGATGGAAGAAAGAAGGTTGGAGAGGGAGAAGGAGAGAGAACTAGAGGAAAGAAGGATGGAGAAAGAGAAAGAACTAGAAGAAAAAAGGATGCAGTTCAAATTGGAAATGAAGAAAATAGAAGCAGGTACTGTTCCAAAATCTTCTGGACTTTCTGATCATTTTGATGTGGTTAAACATATCAGACTTGTTCCTCCTTTCTTAGAAAATGATGTTGACCAATACTTTACCCATTTTGAAAAAATTGCTGAAAATTTGAAATGGCCAAAAGAGCATTGGACAATGATGTTACAAAGTGTTCTTACTGGTAAAGCTAGAAAAATCTATAACCAGTTATCTGTCCAACAGTGTGCTGATTATGATTTTGTCAAATCTGCCATTCTGAAGGGTTATGAATTAGTCCCTGAGGCTTACAGGCAAAAATTTAGGAATTCTTGCAAGGAAGCCAGTCAAACTCATGTTGAATTTGGCAGGTTAAAGGAACAGTTGTTTGATCAGTGGTGTAATTCCATGAATGTTGAAAAAGATTTTGATAGAATGAGGCAACTTATTCTGGTTGAGGAATTCAAAAGGTGTGTCCAGCCTGATATTAAGACTTTCCTTGAAGAAAAACAAGCCATTACTTTGCAAGATGTTTCTACGCTAGCTGATAGTTATGCATTGACTCACAAGTCTTCTTTTGTCCAGAAATCCACTTTTTCAAAATTTCAAAGCAAGTTTCAGTCCAAGACTTCTTCTAATAACACTTCTAATGATTCTAAGGCCACTTCTGAAAGGAAACCTTCCAGTGAGAAGCAATCCTCTGATTCTTTACCCTCTGTGTCTTGCCATTACTGCAAAAAGCAAGGTCACCTTATTTCTGAGTGTTATGCTCTCAAGAAAAAACAACAACGAGAAGAAACCAAGCCAACTGCTTTGACAAAGAGAGAATCTCTTGTATCAATGGTCAGTTCACCTGATCTTCTACCTTCTGTGTCTGATCCGGTTATGGAGGGTTTTGAGCCATTCATCACTGATGGTTCTGTCTCACTTTCACATGATTTTTCCTCATCTGCTCCTGTTCGAATTCTAAGGGATACTGGGTCTTCCCAATCTCTTATTCTTGCAGATATTCTGCCTTTCTCGGACAAATCGTCTACTCAGGCTAATGTCCTTATTCAAGGAGTAGAATGTGGTTTTACAAGTGTACCTCTCCATAATGTTCATCTCAAATCAGACTTAGTCTCTGGGCCTGTTACTGTTGGTGTTAGGTCTTCTCTTCCTTTCAAAGGCATTCATTTGCTTCTTGGTAATGATCTTGTTGGGGATAAGGTTGTGCCCTACCCTATTGTAACTGACACTCCTTTGATTCATCAAGAATCTGACTCTATAGAGGAGGAAATTCCAGACCTCTATCCTTCATGTGCAGTTACTCGTTCTATGGCCAAAAAGGCTATTCAAGATGATGCTGATCTGGACTTTAACCTGGCTGACACCTTCATTGGGCAGTCTTTTCATCAGGAACCTTCCAGTCCTGAGATGTCTGGGAAATCTTCAGACTTGTCCTTGTCAGGTCATTCTTATGACATTTTGTCTCGTAAACAACTTATTCATGAGCAACAACAAGCTCATGATCTAGCGCATCTTCTACCACAGGCTGCAAGTGAACAAGAGGCTACTCAAGTTCCTGTCTGTTTTTACTACAAAAATGGTGTGCTTATGAGAAAGTGGTGTCCACCTGATGTTCCTGCAGATGAAGAGTGGATGATCACCCATCAAGTTGTTCTTCCAAAGCCGTATCGTCAAGAAACTCTTAGTCTGGCCCATGACAATCCTATGTCAGGTCATTTGGGTATCAAAAAGACCCTTCAACGTGTCAGACACCACTTCTTCTGGCCTTCCATGAGGTCTGATGTACAGGAGTACTGCAAATCCTGTCATACTTGTCAAATGGTAGGGAAGCCGAACCAAAATATTCCAAAGGCTCGACTTAAGCCCATTCCCGCTTTTGAAGAACCTTTCAGTCGGATCATCATTGACTGTGTTGGACCATTGCCGAAGACTAGGTCTGGTTGTGAGTACTTACTGACTATCATGTGTGCTTCCACTCGGTTTCCTGAGGCAATTCCACTTCGTAATATCAAGGCGAAGACTATCATCAAGGCTCTAACCAAGTTTTTCTGCTTTGTCGGTCTTCCTAAGTCTATTCAGTCTGATCAAGGATCAAATTTCATGTCAGGCATATTTCAACAAGTTATGCATGAGCTTGGTATAAAACAATACAGGTCATCAGCTTACCATCCTGAGAGTCAAGGTGCTTTGGAGAGGTTCCATCAAACCCTGAAGAACATGATAAGGACCTACTGCCTTGACACAGAGAAAGATTGGGATGAAGGTGTTCATCTTCTTCTGTTTGCTGCCCGTGAAGCTGTTCAGGAGTCTCTTGGGTTCAGTCCTTTTGAGCTCGTTTTTGGGCATACAGTCCGTGGACCTTTGAAGCTACTGAAGGAAAAGTTGCTAGCTGAAGATGATGTTCCAATGAACTTGCTTCAGTATGTCTCTGACTTCCGCAATCGTCTTGCTAAGGCCTGTGACTTTGCTAAGTCTAATCTCAAAGAAGCTCAGGGCAAAATGAAAGCCAGATATGACCTTCATTCAAAAGATAGAAGTTTTAAAACTGGTGACAAAGTTCTTGCACTTTTGCCAGTTCCTGGAAACCCTCTAAGAGCCCGATATTTCGGCCCTTACACTGTCCTCAAAAAGGTCAGTGATCTAAATTACATAATTTTAACTCCTGGAAGGAGGAAACAAAAACAAATGTGTCACATCAACATGCTGAAAGAATACATAGATAGAGACACACAGCAAAAGCCAGTCAATGAGGTAAATACAGTTGAACTGGAAAATTCCAAAGAAGATTGTGACTGCCCCTTAGAAAATGAACCTGGTCCAGTCAAACTTGAAAATTCAGACATTCTTCAAAATATTGACAGCAAGTTGTCCCACCTGGACCCTTTTCAACAACAGCAGCTAAAACAGCTCATATTTGAATATAGTCACATTTTCCCTGATGTTCCATCAAGGACTGATTTGGTTTACCATGATGTCATCCTACAAGATGATGCAAAAGTCAAAGTTATCACTGAATTTCCTGAGCCAACAACTAAAAGACAGCTCATGAGATTTCTAGGGATGGCTGGCTACTACAAAAAATTCTGTAAAAATTTCTCTATCATCTCTGAACCTTTGACAAATTTACTGAAGAAAAATGCAAAATTTGTTTGGGATGAAAAATGTCAAAATTCATTTGACCAGCTGAAAGCGATTCTCAAAAATGCACCAGTTCTCTTATCTCCCAATTTCAAAAAGGAGTTCAAGTTGGCAGTTGATGCCAGTGACATTGGTGCAGGTGCAGTTTTACTGCAAGAAGACACTGATGGAGTAGATCATCCTGTTTGTTACTTTTCCAAAAAGTTTGATAAACATCAGAAAAACTACTCAACAATTGAAAAAGAATGTTTGGCACTTGTTTTGGCTTTACAACATTTTGAAGTCTATTTGACTTGTTCAGCTACTTCCATCAAGGTCTTCAGTGATCACAATCCCCTCACATTCTTGCACAAGATCAAAAACAAGAATCAAAGATTACTGAGATGGAGTTTACTTTTGTAAGAGTATGATTTGGACATTTCTCACATCAGGGGAAAAGATAATGTAATCCCAGATACACTTTCACGCATGTAATTTTATTTCTTTTCGTGATTGTGAAAAACGTAATTTTACTTTTCTATTTGATTGTGAGACTTACACTGTTTGTTATGTATATGATTGTTATCACGATCAATAATACGTTTGTGTAAAGTTCAATATTGTTCTGATTATAAAACTGTGTTAATTTTAACAAAAGAAAGCTTTTAGCAAACCTTTCTTTTCTTAAAGAGGGGAGGTGTTATGTATGATAATTTTGTACAGCATTATATTCCATTTGTAAATGAAGATTTGTTACATGCTGTTTTGCTGCCCTGCTGGTCAGCTATATTTATCTTGTTTATTGGCACCATCTGGTGGCGTACTTGTAAAATCGTTAAGAAAAGTCTAGTAATTTCTCGAAGCTTCTGGCACTTTCCTGCTTGGAGGGGGCGGGATTTCCCTAGAATCCTGTGGATCTTTCTGGAAGGTTGCTAGACCATAAAAAGGCTGTGATTTTAAGCACAGCAGAGACAGACAACAAAGAGAGCAGACAGCAGAAGAGAGCAGACCAGAGTTTTGTTTTGGCAACAGTTAAATAGTGGCAGAGTGTTATTTGCTGATTTAAATCGTGGATATTCTTTTGTTCAATTTTTTTTGGGAAAGAATAAATTTGTTTTAGTTGTACTTACCAGTTTTTTTGTTGTGATTTTTCCAAGTCATAACACTGTGATGTCAGTTCGTCGGGTTCAGCTAGCAATGGACGTCTGGCATTCAACACATGCTGGTGATGGAGGTACCGGGTCATTTTTCTGGACACCCTGAGTCGCCTCATCTCTCTGAGACACATCTGCAAATGTGAGGCATTTGCCAGTTTGGTGACGTAAGGCATGCGTATGAATGTACCGCTCACCTTGGAGGGTTGTTACACGACAACGCCCACTACCCTGTCTTTCTTGAACACTGTCAGTCTGTCTACAGTGTGAAAGGAGTTGAGAGATGACTCTCTGACTTACACCAAACTCTGCGACTACCTCAACTTGGCAACTTCCTGTTTGGAGACTGGCCAATGCTAGTTGTCGCTGGTCCAGAATGGGACGTCTCAAGTTCGTCATTTCAACACAATTCGCTGTACTGACTGTATTGACTGTCTTTGACTGACATCACTGTGATTGAGTGCAGATTTGGGAAGGACCTACTGGAGATGTAGAGGTACAAAGGGAACATACAGGTGCACTGAGGTAATAATGAACATTTAGATACGGTCACCCCAAAAATTCTTCGTACTCTTCGAGAAAGTTGAAGAATTTAGCAAATGATAGACTGGTTTCCAGTGTTGTAGTCGAGTCCACAACTTCCAAGGCCAAGATCGAGTCCGAGTCACCACCTTATGATTTAACCCCTTAGCGCCTGGAGCTGTGTTTACTTGTGAACAACCGCCGTGAACGAGTCCCGGATCCGTCTATGAATGATGGCTCTCACAGGTCGTATAAACAGGTGAGCAGTGAATGCTGCCATGTGCGCTAGCCCGGATTATTTTCACTTATGGTCATTGGCATAATGGGTGATAAGAACTGTGCCGTTTAGCATCTAAACCACCCAAACACTGACTTGAGTTCATGTGATGTACGATAAGGATGCAATCAATTACACCATTTACATTTTTTATTTACATAGAAACCGATTTTGAGATGACAAAATGACGTGACATGAAAGAACTTACATCAGATTTTATTGACAGTGTGGTTCGTTTGCGAGCACGGTTCAACATATAATAGAATCTCACGACTCATGTAGCATGACTCTTTCTTTACACTTTTCTTGGCGCAAACTGCACAAGGGTCGCACGGTCTCAACCTTTTCGTAGTCGGCGGGTGCGAATTAGCCAGTTGGTTATGCCATTAACGCTGATCATTCCGTAGTTGTAATCAAGAATATGACGTGGTTTCGCCATTTGCTCACCCTGACCCATTTGATTCCCCTTCACTGTTTCACAAATAGTGGCCTGGTGTATGGTTGACAGTAACTTCACAAGCTTTTTGTTCTGCCATAGCAGGACTAGCTTCAGTTCATTTGGCTGTCACAATGTGGTCACGGTGAAAATGAACGAAACAAAATAGACAAACTGAAAGTAATGGAATGTATGCACAAGACTTCATACTGTATGCACAGGACTTCTTATATCACCCAAGAACAATCATAATGTCACATGAACTCAAACCATTGTCTGTGTTTAGATGCAAAGCAAAAAAAAAAAAAAAACATTCATTACGGTTCCGCGTGTTCAGATGCAAAGCGAGCATCGTGATAAGACGGATCCGGGACTCAAGCCAGTCAGCGGTAATACGAATACGTTTCCAAGCCAGTTTCCAGTTCCAGTGCTGGTTCGGAGCCAGAGCCTGACTTTGCACCTGTTCTTTGCTTTTCCACAGCCTTAGTACCAGCTCTTGGCTCTCAAAACTGGTGCCAAAGCAGCACCAGCTCCTTGCACGTCCAGTGTGAGCACCGATTACGTGGGGCGGAGTTATAGTGGCCAACAAGATCAGGGCAGTCGCGGAAGTATTTTGAGCATTCTGCTCGCAGTAAATGTTGGAATAAACAAGTATCTGTCGTATAGCTGCATGATACATTTATATTTTATTTTACTTTTTTTCTACGCCACTAATGTCACGAATAACTATTTAGAATATGATTTAGCTGGCTAGCTAGGGCGTTCGTGAATTACTGTAATGGCCATTTGCCAGCTTTAAGTGCATTGCAAAACATTAGATTATTCAAACTTATGAGACTAGAATTAAATACGGCAGTTGCTTTTGTACTTCTTACCTGCATGCATCCTTGGGAAAAGTGACAATGGATAGCGTGTTCCCATTATTACACCCTATTGCTGCACAAGGTTTTGGTATTAACATGCATGGACAACAACGCAAGATACAGTACACATTTATTTTCAATATCTGATCTTAACCCAGCACGAGATCATGGCAATCTAATAAGCTATACCTTTCCCCCAATAAAAACGATAAAACTCAGTGACAGTAATAGTACACTGCCCGGCCAAAAAAAATGTCGCACGCTCAAATTTTTAGTTGGAACCCCTGTAGCTTTGATTACAGTGCATATTCGTCTTGTCATTGTTTTGACAACTATATGCAATCCAAAGCATTTATTTTCGATAAGAAATGCCATAATTTTTGGCTGAGATCTAGTCTTCTCGACATAATGGTTGAACCACTCGGTGGTCTTTCTTGAGCACATCCCAATAACTTTTAATGTGCTTAAGGTCAGGACTTTGTGGTGGCAAATTTGTTTGTGAAAATGATTCCTCATACTTGTTTTTGTCATTCATGGTTTTCTTTGCTAAATACAGGCCAATAACTTGCCCATTCTAAAATACAGTAAAATGTTTTCCACCATCAGGGGATGTGTCTTCCAACATGATTTTTTAAGCAATGAGTAGCGACGCGCTTCATCAGTCAGGGTAAAAATGATTATTGCCAGCTGAAACATATTAATAACCGCAATAATGATCCAATTATAGAATTTGTTCATTAATTTCCGAACGGTGACTTTTTTTGGCCGGGCAGTGTATTACTGAGCATGGAAACACAAGCATTATTTCGGTTTTAAATTTTTATTCCGAGTTCCCGAATCCATACAGTATTTCTGTATTGCCAGATGTTATGTGGGCGCTGCTGAGAGACTCCCTTTTTGAAATTCTTGAACAATCGGTAACATTTGACAGCACAAGACATCATCACCATGTCATTGCCTAATGCCCAGGAAATCATCATTTAATACTCTCCAAAACAAAACTGGCTAGACCTAAGTCACCCATGGTCAATTTCGTGCGGCAGACGATTTTGAAAGACCTATACACCAGCTAGGCACTCTTACTTTGTCTTCCCACTGAGCAAAAAGTGGTGCAAAACACGTCAAAAAGACATGATCTCTGAACAGCCAGAATGAAAGTTTTTTATTCGTCTTTTCTGGACACACTATAGATGCCTTTTCTAGACGTTATATAGACACAATGAAATTACATTTTAAAGACGCAATTACTGGACATCCAGAGAATTTCCTCAGGGGGGCTAGATTGAAAGTTTTTACACGTCGTTTCTGGACGTCGTAAATAGACTGCAAGACGACCGTCACGCACGCATCAGCTGATTGTACGTAAAGGAAAACAAAGGAAAAAAATTGGAATTGTGCAATTTTGGTTTTTAAACATTTTGTGGTGGTTACCATACTAGTAAATTGTTATTTTTAAATGTAAACTCCTATTGTAGCATTGAAGCAATCCATAATTATGAAAATGCCATTTAACATAGTTGTAATGCTGTAATGGTTCCAACACTTCATATTTTATAACATGTCTATAAAGATTTAAACTTTAAACTGAATTTAATGATACACATGACATGGAATGCACCTATTGTGCTTATATGGAAAATAGGTCTTATGTAGCACTTACAAAAACCAGATGTCATAATATAATACAGATTTACAATGTTGCTATTTTTATGTTTTCATAGTTGTATATATTTACTTTATTTGCTGTGGTATTTAATTTAAACCATTATACTTGGTTTTTTTCATCACAGAGATCTGACAACATAAAAACATGTCTCTGGCAGGGGTGAATATTCCTCCAGAAGACTGATTTTCTTCCCCAATTCTATCAGGCTTGGACAAAACATTAGTCACATTTTTGTATTATTGGAAGAAAATCATGAAATGGCAAATTATATAATGTCCTATTCGCCCTTCAATATCCCAATGATTTCTAGAGTCAGTGCTGGAGTCGGGGGCAGAAGAATATTCCACTCTACCTAAATAATTGGAATCGTATACTAAAGAGTTTATGCTCTACTGACCAATCACAAGGTGTCATTTGCATAATTTAAGAAAATGAGTCTGTCCAGCCTAATTTTGGAACCTCTGGCTTGACAGTTTTATTGTGTTTTATGAGCTCATTTATTGATTATTATTTAATGTTTTGCACATATTTCTATTGGAACTATTACTCATTCAGCCAAGTGACCCCTCTCAACTAATGACTCTTGGATACTTGGTTTTGGTCTGACTATTATTAGATTGGTTTCTCTCAGCAACACATGTAGCAAAAGACAAAGAAAATATATTTTGAAATTTAACAAAAAGATTCCTAATTGTCTTTTGTTTTTCTTCAAAATTTAAAGTCTCGTTCTGTTTGTTGTTGTTAGAGATGCTAATCTAGTAACTGGATTGAGTATTGTATCTTAATTTCCATTTGTAATTGCAGTTATTGAAATGAAGCATTTTACATGAAAGACGTTGTATATAGATTGAAGACACCATGTCTGTGATCTCCACCTTATTGTGTCTTTTCTTTATAGGAGGCCGTTGTCAAGCAGTTTTTAACATCCTGTACCAATTATTCATTTGTAACATCTATCCAAACTGTAAGGTCTCCTCTTGTCCACACTGTGTAAAATGTACAACTTCTATAGCACTGCATTTGGATAAACTAGTTCTGTAACATTTGAGGAAATGACCACGATGACTGCGCTTTGGTCTAAACAAGAAAACTAAGATTAAGTGTTGCATGATGCTCCAGTCTGCAGGCATCCTTTTGGATTTAACTTGAATTACTATCTTGACAATTGGTCTTGATCTTGGGAGGTCAGCCTTGGGTGAAGAGTCTTGATCTTTGTGTTGAATTTGTCTATATACCTGAAACAAATAGAATTAGGAAGCATAAATTCAAAGTATTATATAATTTCATGTTGATGTTGGGTGTCATGAATCCAAGACAAGTTCGTGGTGATACAGGTAATAACCGGATGGAGCAGGAACTTATTCATCGAAAATTTAATGATAGTCAACGCACCCAATCTTGGAGAAGTGGTTAAATGTTGCACCAATTCACGAGCATGGTATAACTGAACATAAATCATTAAAAACAAAAATGGGAAAAAAAAAATTACCAATTATACAGTTCATCAAGTGTATGTTACTTTAATATGTTACTTTAATCTTCATGAAGTGCATGTTACTTTTATGGTTATTAAGTAATTTAATGCATTTCACTTTTTGTATCATTTTACTATTTAATTTTGTAATGGACACAAATGAAACCTATGGTAGACACAGCACAAAAGTATACAAGAGCATCAACTACACTTTTCATTGAGCGCACGTTACTTTTTCCCAAGGTCAAAAGAGTCAACACATGTCCTTTGAATGATAAAAATACATTTACCATGGCTGAAGTGGACATAGTGGATGTTTTGAACTAAAACTCTGTGTCTGCCTGTTTTGTGGTATTCCTTTTTAAAAAGCACTTCTTGTTTCACTGTAAAATTTAAATTCCCAAGGTCAAAAGTATAGACATATCTCCCTTGAATTATACAAATGCATTTGCCAAGGTTAAAGTGGACATAGTGGATGTTTTGAACTAAAACTCTGTATGCAGGCCAGTTTTGTGATATTCCTTTTAAAAAAGCACTTCTTATTTAACTGTAAAATTCAAACCTTATTTTCAAGGTCAAAAGTATAGACATATCTCCCTTGAATTATACAAATGCATTTGCCAAGGTTGAAGTGGACATAGTGGTAGTTTTGAACTAAAACTATGTATGTATCTGTTTTGTGGTACATTCCTTTTTAAGCATTTCTTGTTTGACTGTCAAAGATTTAAACGCCTAAATACTCATTAAAGTGCAACTTTTGAAACTGGGAAAAGATACATTATTGATAAGGCATGTAAAAGCAATAGCTTCATGCAAAAATCATCCTCCCCCCAGAAAGGCAGAACGAAAATTGCTTTCCAGAGCAGATAGCAAGCTTGATCTCATGGTCTAAAAGATGTCAATGAAAATACGTGTTAAAGACGTTAATTACTGGATATCCAGAAGACTTGCTGACTGCATGATAGGCCACATCTATTCTGGACATTAAAATTGAAAACGTTAAACATTCAAATTGGGTAACTGGGGAGAACAGCTTGTAAAAGTAGTGCCCTTTGCTGAAATGCACTGACTTCAACTGATCACCATCACTGTGTAAAAAATGTATAGCTTTGCAACCATTCACACCTTTGACAGCAAACTGACCACTCCAAGAAATTACTTATGTGAGTCAAATGCATTTATTCTCTGACTTGTACCAAAGTGTATAAATGTAAAGTGTATAAAACACACAACTTTATACCCGATCTTAACATCAACCTGATCTTAACATCAGATCATAAAATCAAATTTTAACATAATCTGAATAACCTTAATTTTTTTAAAACGCTTTCATGCATAGTGTCACTTCATTGGACTGATACGTGGAACACATCTGAACTACTTAAGCTGCAGTACCACATCCCAAACAGCAGGTAGCCGACCCCCAAAGTCTTGTTCACAGTTGAATATAATATTTGTAACTCTTCGTGATTTATATGGCAAAAGAACTGCTTACAATATTAATCTATTACAGCTGCTAACAATGTCTTTATTGCTTATATCCACCTCCCCCCCCACTCTCCCTGGGACATGTTTCAGGTGCTCAGCTGCTGCAGTTCTTATCTGGGCCTCTGTGGAACTGTCCCACTGCATGACAGCAGATAAAATAAAAAATAAACACAAAAATCATGTATAATAAATAAATACAGACGCTACTGTTCAGGCTTAAGGCCCAAACACATAAGCAAAAACACAGAGTGATGAAAACATTTTTTGTGCAGCACAACTAGCACCTGTTTCTAGAGAGCTAAAAGGAATAAAAAGCTACGATAAATCTGAGTCCACTGCTTGCCACCACTGCGCTCCATGAGGACACTCTCATCAGTCATGTGCAAATTCAGCTATTCTGAATACAGAATACAGTTCAGAAATGCAGGAAAAAAAGATGGACAAAGTGATGTAAAGTTGGGGGTGGACTGAGTCTTTTGTTTTTGCTTTTGCATGTGTTTATGTATGTGTCTGTGTGTATTAGGGGTACTCATGCACAACTGAGGTCTCTTTTGTCACTGCAAAAGAATGAGAGTGTCGAACACAAACAACAACAATTCCCCTGAATACTGCTAGTTCCCTGGTGTTGGCCTTTCATACTCTATTATATTACTCAGAGATATACATAGAAAATTAATGGGGGTAAATAACTTTTCTAAAACACTGCTGGTTGTTTGGTGTTGACAATTCAGATTTGATGTCTGCTGTGTGCCACAGGATCATCAAATGAGGCCATCAAATTATATCTCTTACTGTGCGTTATGAACTCAGCTTGCAGTTTAAGGTGTAAATGAAGTTACCTTATCAAGTCTAACATTAACCAACATTCTGTTTCACACAGAACAGTGCTTTTTGAAAGATCTTCAAGCTTATCTTTTATGACAGAAAACAATTTTGTGTTTTCAAGCCCAATTTTTTTCTCTTTTCCCTTTTTCTTTCATATTGAATAGCTGGCTATGCATCAAGATCTACTGATCTGAGCTGGCTGTTTTCATGCAGGTTTCTGTGTACTTTGGTATGGAATTCAGGCTGTCATTGATAAAACATTGGGCTAATATCTCCCTGATATTTTCAATTTAGCCTAATAAATTATTTCGGGACTGGCCAAACTCTTTTCTCAATGTCATTTATCAACTAATTCTGGGTGTCATATAGACATCCAGATGGTGGCCTGTTGGAATGTCTATTTTCAGGTAGTTCTGGTGGTCTGTAGATGTCCAAACATCTTTGTCATTGTCATTTATCAACTAAGTCTGGCAGTCACATGGAAGTCCAGATTACGGCCTGGACGGACGGACGTGATATCAACTTGTCTTGGATGTCCACAGATGTCCCTTGCTCAGTGGGTTGTGTACATGTTGAAGGTGCCAGGTGAAATTCGAAGTTGTTGCCTTGAACTCGCTGAGTTTCGGGGATGATGGATCACAGAATTTGCATCTCGCCCGATGCTTCTTTCTCCCTCATTCCTCAAAATCTTCATGATCTTTGTTGGCAAATGTAATTATCCGCAAAGTTGAAAACATGGTTTACGAAGAAAACACAATCCACATTTGGAGCTGCGAGACTGTGGTGATTCCATCAAATGATGGAAGCCTAATGAGAATTGGACAAGTAAATCCTGAAGGAGGCAGTATAGTGCAACGTGCAAGAAGAGGAAAAAGCCGTGTCACCGTGGTGTCTCACAAAATGACTGTAATCTCAATAGGCCTACAGGTTAATATTTAGGCAAAAAAAATTAAAGATTTACAAAACCGACAAAATACGTCAATATTTAGCGGTCTTGGCCCGATTTGCCGAGGCCAAGGATGAGTCCGAGTCACGGCAATCCGAGGCCAAGACCGGGAAAAACCGGCCTCGAGTCCTCCGACACTTCTAGTTACGCAAAATATCATTAATTGTACCCACCAATCACCTGCTTCATTATTTGGGAACAAAATTGAAATAAACAAATTAATCCATTCGTTCTGGTACCCCATCAGGTTATTTTACTGACCCAAGAATTATTTGAACACAGTACGCACTGAGAGTTTGTGATACTATTCAAAACTTTTTAGCCTCCTTTTTGCCAGG
Organism: Gymnothorax reevesii; assembly: GCA_029721435.1. Taxonomy (NCBI): domain Eukaryota; kingdom Metazoa; phylum Chordata; class Actinopteri; order Anguilliformes; family Muraenidae; genus Gymnothorax; species Gymnothorax reevesii. The sequence continues at coordinate 25,544,767 of CM056588.1, forward strand.
ATCAGTGCTTGTAGTCTCCCTGGCAAACTGTCATCAAGTTTGGTGCAAATATCCTCTTTTCCATTCAACACTTGCTGGAACAGAGTCTGGAGCTGTTTCTTGTTCGATGGTGTGGCGTCCTCACGCTGTCGCTCCATTTCATCCCAAAGGTGTTCAATCAAGTTCAGGTCTGGGCTTTGAGGTGGCCAATCCAGAAGATCGAAGCATTTATTCTTCATGACTCCTTCGATTCGGTTGGCTGAGTGCTTCAGATCATTGTCCTGTTGGATTATATAATGACGCCTAAACAGCCCGGATGCATTATTTGGTGAAATATTTAATTCTTCAATTTTTTCTGTTGGAATTCGTTGGAATTCGATAGCCGAGTGGCAAAAACCAATGGTAACACCAAAAACAAGTAAAAGTAAAGGTCCACCCCTCACAGAACAAAGAAAACAAACAATCTCCCCAAAATCATGACAGTGTTGAGCTAAAATCTTTGTTCAAGGGGCCAGAAGCAGCAGTGATGTTACCGTGGTGACTCTGCTGCTTGTATTATCACATCCCAACCAATCTTAAGCACTTGGTTGAAGGCTGCATCCATCTTCATATGACTCAACACCTAAATGCATCGCATGGCAGCGGAAGTTCTTGATGAATGAACTGGGGCTTCAGTGGCTCGAATGAGGCTTCACTGAGCTGCTTTCTACCGAACAAGACCCTCCTCCTGCATCACGCATAAACCTCCCCTAAACCACGATAATTCCAATACACCGGGCTGGCATTTCTCTAAACTCTACTTATGAGTGTGAGTGTAAATGTTCTACGTTGCAAAAAAAAGACCAAGCCCGTCTTACCAAGAATTTTTGTCTTGTATTCACACAAACACTAATTTCTGATACTTGTTTTTCAGTGAGACCAGGATGCCAATGAGGGGAGATAACTGACTCATTTCCAGGCTTGCCAACAGATTTAAAAAAAATTTCAGTTTACAAGCAAATCTTAAATTCCACAAACATATATTGACTTTTGAGAGAGAGAGAGACAAAAAAAGGAATTTGAACCTTGTAAGATTAAAAGACTTACACTTTTGTATGCAGAAGTGATGAAGCTGAGCCCATTTAAGACCCTCCATTCTCACCAGCAGTTGGCTGTTTGCCAGGCAGCTCCTCACGCCGGAGTCTGTGCTGCATATAAGTCCCCTTTAAAAAAAAAAAAAAAAACACCACAGGGTTCAGCCGACAGTGGAGGTTTTGAGAATGACGGCAGGGATTTTGTGAAGCCCAAGCATGTTTTGTTGGCGAAACCAATCCATACATTAGCAACCTGAATAGCGTTTTTTTTTTTGCAAAAGAGCAAAGATGTTATGAGCCTTAGCACAGAAAGAAACTTCATCCTGCATGTGCGAATCCTACTGGCACTAATAATTTCAGTTGAGCCAATGAAACTCACATACGCTCCTTTACATTCAGATTTTTTATTTAAGGAATTCGCCTGGACTCCAGCCAGCTACCCATATGCTCAGACTCCGTGGTTCTCAAACTCGGCCCTGGGGCCCCCCTGCGAGTGCTGGTTTTTAATCCAACCACAATTGCTAATGCAGGCTGTTGATTTGTCTGCATTTCATGCTCCAGTACCACCAACAAAGAGACAATTTGTTAAAATAAAGCTAATTTAAGTCATTATCAGTAGGAATAAAGACTGTCAAACAGTCTGTTATTTGCTCACGTCGTGACTTACATAAGCTACATTACATGCGGGTACAAGCACTGCTATAATTTTTTAAAAAATTGATTCTCTAAATTTTGAAATCCTCCTCTGTTTACTACAGCTCTACCTCACAGGACACACACACACACACACACACACACAAACCATATAGGTGAAAGGAACGGGCCTAGACTCCCAAGTGCAGTTCAGCATCGGCAGGGCGTTTATTGGGTTTCACAAAGCTTATGGTCAAAGACAGAAATGGATCAATAGCCAGGCAAACAGTAATGCAGAATAGACAGAATCGAAGTCAGGAGACAGGCAAAGTACTTCAGTAACCAAAGAATCAGTCCACACAAAGACAATAACAAAGGGGGCTGAGCTAAGGGAATGGAAGGGGAAGGACGGTGATAGGAGAGAGAGAGGAAAAGGGTGGAGTTCTAACTCTAATCTAACTAATCACCCGTGCCTCACTAAACTACTCTCAGGTGTGGATAGCCAATGAGAACAGCGAGAGAGAAGGAAGAGGAAATACCTAACCGAAATACAGGGAAGAGAGTGTGATGAAACTGACAAGACACCACGAGACAGAACCGAGAGAAAGACACTGAAGACCAAAGACAGCGCAATCTTACAGCAACATACATACTCTAAAAGAATAAATATGATAAATAAATAAATAGCAAACTAAAACATACTAAAACATACTAAAAACAAACATATAAATCACCAATTTCTAACAATAGGCTGTAAATACAAACACCCAAAATGGCCTATATTAATGTTTAAGTGAAAGATGAGCAATGGGGGAGATCAGCTGGCATTTTTTCATAGAGACAAAGTCTGCATTGGGAGGAGACCAGGGCGGTGGTTGAGGAGAACATAACTGAGGACTGGTGTTTGACTCCACTAAACTGCAAGTTTAACATTTACAACAGCAAGTTTTTTAATAACTGTGATTTCCTTATCCTAACCTGAACCTTGAGGAAGAGGTAACTTTATCCAAAGCCACAATGTTAATTTTTCTCACCGTTTGTTGTGGAGAACGCGGTGCCACTGTTACTTCCGGAAGTCAAACAACCATCCTTTATGTTTCTTTGGGCGTGAGAACTGGTTGGTTAATTAATAAAAGACTTGGCAGCCATGTTAGCAAGTGCAGACTTAGTCAAGAACACATTTTATTAAAGTCTTCATTCCCTCGCAGCTGTCACAGCATGGAGTCATTATTCCCTAAAACTTCATGCGCTAACAAATGAAGACCTGAATAATTTGTAACACAAAAGGCGTAATCTATATGCTGGAACATCACTGCCCTGAGGGGAATTTGGTTGCGACATAAACCTTATTTATTAATTTATTTTAAATTTAACCTTTTTTAACCAGGAAGATCCCATTGAGATTAAGAACCTCTTTTTCAAGGGAGACCTGGCCAAGATCGGCAGCAGAAAATACAAAACACAGTTACACAATTACACAGACACAAACAAAAGACAAATAAAAGGAAGGAAAAAAGATTAAAATGACAAACAGAATATAAAAAAAATGAGTGCATGTTGTGGAGTTGGCGTCAAGTACTTTCAATTTGGATTTAAAAGTGCTCAATGAAATTAATTCTGTTGATTTCCACTCATTTTGCAACATATTCCAAGCTAAAGGGGCAGAGTGAACAAAAGCCCTTTTACCCAATTCAGTACAGGCATATGGAGCAGAAATCAACAAGTGATCCTGTGAACGGAGAGACTAAGGACCAGCACTTCTCTCTGCAATTAAGGTGCAAATGTAGGAAGGCAGTAGTGTGAGTATTGCTTTAATATGTAACAGTTTACCAATGACTGATCCTGCCGGTGGCCAGAGCAGGCCATCCCACCCGAGAGTATAATTCACACCGGTGTGTCCACACTTTACTGTGTGTAATAAACCTCAGAGAAATATGGTAAACAGTGTCAACCATTTGAAGACATTGAGCAGTAGCATTCATATATGCGAGATCTCCACAATCCAACACAGATTTGAGGGAAAAAAAAGTCAGAGCAACAAGCCGCTTTTTTACTTTAAAAGAGAAACACAGCTTGTTTGGAAAATAAAGACCCAATTTAAGCCTCGGCTTCTTCACAAGTTTTTCCACATGCGCCTTTCAAAGTGAGGGAGTCATCAATCAAGACACCCTGGTGTTTATACATGTGAACCACCTCTATTTCATTTCCCTCCAGAGAGATCAGTGATGGGGATCATTTGTGGCCACTTCCTAGAATTGGAAAACAACATAAGCTTATTCTTGTCTGAACTGAACTAGTTTCAGCTGCAGTAATGAGTGCTGGACAGCAACGAAGGCTTTCTGTAGGGATTCAATGGCCTGGACAAGAGTTGAACCACAGCAATTAATAACTGTGTCGTCAGCATAAAAATGCAAATTAGCATCTGACGCATGTAAACCCAGATCATTGATAAAAAATAATAAATAAGAGAGTACCTCATACAGAACCTTGCAGCATCCCCTTGTGGACAGTAACAGATTCAGAACATAGACCATCATATTTAATGCACTGAGTCCTGTCACTGAGGCAGTTTATGAGCCAAGCGACTGAAGGAGTCTAAGGTTTAAAATGTCATGGTCAACAGTGTCAAACGACAGTCTGAGTGTCAAAAAACAGTCGGAGGAACAAACAGTAAAGGAAGATTCATGGAGTAAGATGAGGTAACGTCACTCATAGAAAACAATTCTGTGTGTGGAGGTAACAGAAACATAAATACAAAATTAAAATCAAGTAATGCTGAACCACAGTAGAAATAACTTTTACAAAAGCTTATTCAATGCACAGATTTTTATCTCCAGTCTTTATTTTGATACCACAGCTGGCCTCAGCAGACAGTTCAACTACAGCCCAGTCTGATATCATCAAATCAATTAATTATTAGATTTTTTTAAATAGAAAATATTTTATATGGTGGCAGTTCCATGTTTACTATGCCACACAAGGAGTGGGTCCCTACAAGAGTCTTCACTTTAGATGCAGTCAGCTAGATAAACATGAAGGACTGAAGGAGGAAGGGTCCTGGAGTGTGAAAACCGTGCATGAGAAACCTTCAAAGAGAAAATTCAAATGCAAGACTTCCTCTGCATTCTGCGTCTACGCTCCTGGGCAAATAAATAAATAAATACATCAATTGTTTAATTAATGGGCGAAAACCAAAATGGTAAAATACTCGGCATTTAAAATAGTCTTAACAAATCTTGGCAGAAAAGTAACAAGTGCAGTCCTGACTGTTGTGATTCTGAATTTGCTCATGTTGTGTTTTGCCCTTGACCATGTTCATGCCTTGATTATTTGGACTGACTTTTGTGTATTTTGATACTTTCCATGTCTGACTATTCTTAGTATTATGTATTGGGTTCTGTTAGTATTGTTTTATTCATGTATTGCTTCAGTATGAACTTTTCCATGTTTGCATTTCGCCGTAGTCACATTCCGGTTCATGTTTTCCATCATGCAGTGCACTTTGTCTCCCCCGTCTGGTCTCTCGTCTTGTCACTGCTCACAGCCCCAGTCCTGCGCGTCAGTCTTCGGGTGATTTATTGGATTCTGGATTTCAATCTTCCTTCTGATCTCGTTTGTTTACTTCGCGTTACTTTTCTTTCTTACTAACCATACTAACAGTTTGTTATTTTTGCTAGAAGATACTAACGCCAACTACCATTGTATATAATACTAACTTATTAACAAGCACCATGGGATTGTATAGTTTCACTTACTAATTGATTAACAAGCCCTCAGCACTCGCCCTGTTCTAGTCTGCACCTCTTGTCTCTCCCTGATTTCCTTTACTGCATTTTCTGTGGAAGCTCCACATCTCATCACGCTGTCCTTCTCTAATTATCTATGCACGTTAGAACTCCTTAACTGGAGCTGTATGTCTTTGTATAGGTTTGTCCCGTGATCCCTGTACGCGTTTTGGCTTCTGCCAAATTCCATGTGATTAGGTTCTCCCTCATGTGCTGCTCCCTTGTAATCAGTCTGACTGTCTGCACCTGTGTCTCTCACCATGTGATCTCCCTGGAAGTGTATTAGGTGTCTTCTCACAGCCAGTCTCTGTCAGATCATTTTCCTCAGTCTTCTTGTGCCACGATTCTCTGGCCTTGATTACTCAGAGTTTATCTTTCTGACTAGATTGCCCACCTTTCGATTTTTTGCCTTTGTGATTTTGGATTATTGTTGCATCCGTGTTTTTTGATCTTTTTCTGCCCGACCACGAGATCTATGTTTGCTGCCCTGGTAACGATTCGGATCACGCCCTTTGGATTCTGTCTTTGCTTCTCTGACATATCTATTCCTGTGAACCAGACCCATTTCTGTCCGACTACGATTACTGTGATTGCTGCCCTGGTTTTCGAATCTATTTTTGCCCAACTGGATTTTGATTTTTGGATTGTGGACTTTGTACCCTTGCCTTCTGCCCTGCGGGGGTGCTCCCCCTTTATTAATAAAACAAGCTCTACTGCATTTCCTGGTTCTCGCGACTGGTCTCTGATCGCACCCTCACACTGACGCCTGAAACCAGCTGTGCCACTATTTGGTGGGTCTTTTAAGCTAGAGGACTAGTCTTTACTTTATTGGTGTTATGTATTGAATGAGTCCATACTTATTTTATATGGTACATCTATGATATGGAGTCCATTTTTCCATTATGTTTTGGTGCATTATATGATGTCCTCCTTTGTGTGGTTCAACAGATTCTGTTACATATGGCATGACTTGATTGGAATAGATACGATTTACTTAATTGTTGTGGTCTTGCTAATTAACCTTATTAACTTCTCTGTGATTGGTCAGGTTACACAGATTGTCAGCACCTGTGCACCAGTGTCTTTACCTGAAATCTAACTATAATGTTAGTTAACTCTAATTGAGGGGGTTATTATATCCCTGAATGGCGTTTCGGGGATATTATGTTTTTGGTCAAATCACCGCTGCCCAACGTGTTAACGCGATAACTTCAGTAATATTTAAATTAGAAATTTCATGTTTTGCATAAGTATCATAAAGAGGAAGAACTGATTTGATTTTGGACAATTTACAATTTCTAGATTGGCCACCAGGGCCCAAAAACTGAAAAATCTCTATCAAATCTCTGGAAATATTTGTCCGATTGACCTCAAATCAAGTGCAAATGAAAGGTCATGACCTGAGGATGTGTCCCACGATGACAAACCTGCTTTGTCACATAAAATTCACCATTTTTGCCATATTTTTGGAACCATTTGTCCAATTGACGTGAAACTATGTGCAACTGCAAGGTCATGACCTCACAACATGTCACATGATGACATCATACCTGTATGGTTCAATATTTTGACACCAAGTGGCGCTTTGTGATGGAAAATTACCATTTTGGCCATATCTTCAGAACCATTTGTCCAATTGACCTGAAGTTACTTTCAAATGAAAGTCTATTCAAGGATTGGAGAATTGGGGGCGTTCGGGGATATACCCCAAGCCGTCACCTCCGACGGTATAAGCCTAGTTTCCAGAAGACCTCAAGTCCATATTCATTAAAAGTCAGATAACACTACAAAGCCATTCTTTCATTGAATAAGCCCCATAAGTTAATTTTGGCCAAGAAGCACTCAAGTACATTATAAAGTGAGCAGTGAATTGGAAATTCCCCAAGAAGCTACTTCTAGCTGTGACCAAGTCCAGTCTAAAGCTTCGACAAGTACACAAGTCCAGTCAGCCAATTAAAGCATTGCTTAGAAAAATCGGTTGGCCAATAGCAAGCACTGTAGCTTTCTTATCTAACCAAAATGGCTGAGTCTACAGGCCAGGATATGTAAGTGTGTGTGTGTGTGTGGGTGTGTGTGTGTGTGTGCATGTACGTTCGTGTGTGTGTGTGTGTGTGTGTGTGGAGCTTAAAAAAAAAAAACCCAGACCGCCAGAATCATGAACGGAAAACAAGCTAAAAAGAAGTCTGGCAATTTTTTTTTTTAGCTAATTCTTTAGCATAACTTTCTAATTACCGTGCCACATCCCTATCGATGACAAATCAAGCCTATAGACCTGTTTGGATGGTGGTACAGCCCATTCATAATTCATGGTAATTGGTTTGTATTGGGACCTTTGTTCAGCTGCATTTACCCTCCATTTTACTGGATATATCTTCCATTCATTTTGTTCAATAAACTTTTTGTCACCCATGACACTATTTGCTGTTCATTTTCATTAGAAAGTGGTGTGTTTTGTTTTCAAAAATGCTCTGTTTTAGTACTCTGAAATAATAAAATTTAATGCTGTGAAATTTTTCAATCAAGATTAATTTCTAATATTTTGAGGCATCTGTTTCTAAAAGTACTCAAGTACGCAGATTGATGTCTGAAATATCTAGGCGACGAATCAAGATAGAGGCTAGAAAGTCTCCTAATATGTTTTAAGACATCCTGTCTGATATTTCATTACATTTACATCAGCTTTGCACATGTAACATGATCCCCACAAGCTGTCAAATTCTTAAAATCTTGTTTCTTTAAAAAGATGAAAACTGACTTGGCACTTCTGGAAATCAACCCTTCAATTGTTTGCACCTAGACAGCAGGTTTTTTATTTAAATTTTTTTTGACTTCACTCAAATGTGTGTTTTGGAAGAATAACCCTGATGAAGGTAGTTGTGCTGCTGAAACATTAGTTTTATTAATATCTTTATGAATAATTCTTTTTTTTGCACCGTAGCTACTAGTTGGCAATAAATTTCAATATTTTTCAGGCTTGTTTCCATTGGTTGGCACCTCCTCACTTAAGGTGTGCGTTTTTTCACTTTGTTTAAACATTTCTTTTTAACCTGAGTTACATCCTCCCAAACATAACACGTCTGCTGGACGTGCAGATAATGTCTACATAGCGTCAGTCAGTCCAGGACCATCTCGGAATGTCTGTACAATGTGCAAATAAGGTTCAAGATTTAGACGTCTAAATATGACCCATTTTAGATGTAGATGTCGTGTTGTGCATCAAGGATTCATCCCAGCAAACATGAGACGTCTGCCCGGCGCTCAGATCATGTCGGCAATTTTTAAGAGTCACATTCAACAGTCTTTATCGCATTTTCACCTCATGAACATCCCTACAGTCCCGTCCCCCTTCCTTTAGCTCAACCTATGTACGCTTCAAAATAAAAAACACACTACAGTGCACACTCAGATTGCACCACAGATACTGAATGGGGTTCTATATTTTGACCTCAAAATATTTTTTGGAGGTCTATTGACGTTATAGACAGGTACAGGAAATAGAGATCTTTTTCATAGAAGCCATTTTACATGTCATAGTTGGGCAAGAACAGGTGTAACTGATAAAAGTGATTATGGTTCCATTACATTCAGGTGTGGCACAATTATTCCACTTAGACAGCAACCACAACACAAGGACCATATGGCCCCGAGACACCTAAATGCGATAAAACCGTAATTATTACACCTGTGCCTGCTGCTTTTTGACATGTCAAAATGGCTGCTGTGTAAAAGATTTGACACAAGAGCAAACAATAGGCAAGAATTTGAGAGAGAGCATGGAGACGGTTTATTATTATTATTATTATTATTATTAAGCGCTAATGGGTTTTATGTGCCCGATGGTGCTTAAGCAAAACTGTTAACTGCGCACAAGCGGCAAAACGCCCTGTCGGTGGCGGCAGGAGGCGAGAGGATTCTGCGGTTAGTTTCTGTACTAACATTCAAGGTATGCAAAATAAAGTCAATATGAAGTTATGTTAATTTTTTTAGCTTTTTAATTTTTTTTTTTCCGTAAGCTAATGTAGTTGCCGTTTTCCCTTCCTGGTAACAACTAGCACTAGCTGACGTTAGCTTAGAACCCCCCCCTTTCCCCCCCGAAAAGTTGTCGTGGTCACTGTAATGTGAAAAAAACGCCACTAGATGGCAGTATTGACCTTTTTTTGGTTACGCCCAGTCTGGAGCTAGGTTTGGGCATGTCCTGGTCATGTCTGAGAGGCGAAGTCCCACAGAATTGAAAAGAAGTCTAAAAGGTGGAGGGGGTCTGCAAAAGAGTATATAAGGAGAAAAACTGAGAGAGAAAAGTAGTAGGAGAAATTGCAAGGAGAAGGATACATTTGACCGGACCAGTCACTCTTTTCAACACCTTTGAAGTTTTTTTGTGGATTTTTGCCTGTGTTGGAGCTTTTCCCTGTCCCAGGATATCACCAAGCAACCCCATCTCAAGGGACAGTAAATATTTTTTTTTTCGTGTTTATGTCAATCTTGGTCAGTAGTATAAATTGTAGGTTAGTTGTCAGTGTTTGTTTAATTAAATCTGTTTAAGTTTTAAAATTGTGTCTGTCATTCCTAGCTGTCTTATATGTCATAACAAATTGGGGCCATAGCAAATTGGGGGCTCAAGTCCGGGATAGACCTTTGTGTGAGTCATTTATTGAAAATCTAATATTTCAAATTGTGAAATTTTGTGCTGGCCAGGAGGTAAAGCTGGTGCCTCCATTCTCAGAAAATGAGGTTGAGAAGTATTTCCAGTGCTTCGAGAAGGTAGCTAAGAGTGTCAGTGGCCAAAGGAACACTGGCCTCTGATGTTGCAAACTGTCCTCAAGGCTAAAGTTCAACAAGCCTATTCAGCTTTGTCTGAAGATGATTCCTCTGATTATGAGGTTGTCAAAAAGGTTATTTTGACAGCTTATAAGTTGGTTCCAGAGGCTTACCGACTGAAATTTAGAGGTCTGAAGAAATCAGACTTATGTGGAATTTGCTAACAAGAAGAAGATATGCTTTGAGCACTGGTGTACTTCTATGGAGGTCAAGGATGATTTCAACTCATTAAAAGAGATGAGATGGTGTTAGTTGAAGAATTCAAAAACTGTGTTAAGGACGATATTAAGACCTACCTTAATGAGAAGCATTATGAGGTTCCCCTCATGGTACTATAGTTTCTCCGTTTGAGGACTTATCAGACACGTTTATCACTTCTCTGTTCAGCCAGCCAGATGGGTCTAGTGATTCTGATGTGTCTGGAGACTTGCCTCTGTCCAGAAAGCGGTTGATTCAGGAGCAAAGTTGAATTTCTTTCAAGTAAGTTGTCAAATTCTGAAGTGTTGCAAAATCTTCATGCAAAACTCCAGCACTTGGAACCCACACAGAAAGATCAGTTTGAGAGGTTGATCAAGAAATATAAAGATCTATTTCCTGATGTTCCAAAGAGAGTTTCTATAGCATCTCATGATGGAGATGTTGGTAGGGATGTTACGCTCGAAACAGACGGTTCGAGACGGTATCGATCTCTCAAAGCAGAAGTATCTCGGCAATATGTTTCGACGCCTCGCTTCACCATGCAAAAAACCACGTGACTCCCCAAATGAAGCTTCATTACGTCACACGCGTATCGGCAACGTGTTACTCGGGTTTTGAATCCAGGGCGGGAGTTTTGAGGAAGACCCATTGAAATACTGGTATTCAAGGGCAGCAGTTTATCCCAGTCTTTACAAGCTTGCCCACTGATATTCTCATATGCCAAGCAACTTCTGTGCCATGTGAAGGGGTCTTCTCCAAAGCTGGAGAGGTAGTAACAAAGAAGGGAAACAGACTAAAGCCCGACTAAGCTGAAATGATCTTGTTTTTAAATAAAAATCTTTGAACCCTGTAAATCCCCTATCCAACTTATGCAGCATTTTACTCGACTACTGCAATAACAGTCCCTAGTTTCATAAACATTTGCATTTGTTGTGGCCCCAATTTGTTATTACATTTATAACACAACAGCAACAGCAACAGCAAGGGATGACAGACACAGTTCCAAAAACTCAAACACATTTAATTATTAAACAAAGGCAATAACTAACAATAACCTACAGACTAAGATTGAATTATGTACAAAACATAAATATTTACAATCCCTTTTCGTGGGGGTGGCTTGGTGATGTCCTGGATGATGAAAATGCTCAAACACAGGCAAAGAAATCCACAAAAGAAACGTCACAGGTCTTGAACAGAATGGCAGGTCTGGTCATCTTCTTGCAATTTCTCCTACTACTTTACTGTCTCTATTCTTTTCCTTATATACTCTTTTGCAGACCCCACCCACATTTAGACCTCTTTTTTTTTAATTTTCTGAGACTTGCCCCAGACATGTCCAGGACATGTCTAAACATGACTCCAGTCTGAGCTTAACAAAAAAAAAGGTAAATACTGCCATCTAGTCGCCTATATTCACATTACACCTCCATTCCAAAAGGGAAAAATTTTGACTCATAAAGGCAAAATTTTTCTTTTCAATACAAAATGGTTAAGTGAACACTTGTCTATATATACATATCATACAATATTCAAACACATGATATATATATACCTATTCAAACACGGGATAAGCAATCAGCAATTACATTGTCTGTACCCTTCGCATGCTTAATTTCCAAGTCAAACTCCTGTAAAATCAAACTCCAATTCAACAATCTCCGATTCTTGTTTTTCATCTTACTCAAAAACATTAACGGATTGTGGTCAGTGTACACGATCATTGGCTTTTCCCCTGTACACACATAAACCTCAAAGTGTTGGAAAGAAAGGACGAGAGCCAACAGTTCCTTCTCTATTGTGGAATAGTTTATTTGGTGGCGATTGAACTTCCTGGAGAAGTATGCCACGGGATGCTCAATGTCATCAGAGTCACTTCTCTGTAGGAGCACAGATCCACAAGCTTAGTCGCTAGCATCGACCGCGATGGAGAACGGTTTGTTGAAGTCAGGAGATTTGAGCACGGGGAAGTGACACAGCAGAGACTTCAGGTGATCGAAGGCTCTCTGGCATGTATCATCCCAAGTTAACTTTACGCCTTTCTTCAGTTGGTTAGTTAGACTGAGAGCAATCTCAGCAAAGTTCTTGCAGAACTTGCGGTAGTACCCGATCATTCCAAGGAAGCGGCGCAAAGCTTTTTTGTTGTCAGGAACTGGAAAGTCCATGATGGCTTGGACTTTAGCATTTATGGGTGCCACCTTACCCTGGCCTATGACGTAGCCAAGATAGGTGACAGTAGCACAACCAAAGTCACTCTTGCTCAGGTTAACAGTCAGGTTAGCCTGGGTCAGGCGCTGGAACAACGTCTCTACATCTTTTAGATGTTCTTCCCAGGAGTCACTCCATGTGATCAGGTCATCGATGTACGCACCCGTGTGTGGCAATCCGGCGATTGTAGACTGTATCATCCTTTGGAACGTGGCTGGGGCATTTTTCATGCCAAAGGGTAGGACTTCATACTGGTACAATCCAGATGGTGTGGCAAAAGCAGAGATGCTCTTGGCCCTCTCAGTTAAAGGCACACACCAATAACCCTTCAATAAATCAATCTTGGTCAGAAACTTTGCTTGCCCTACACTATCAATACAATCATCAATCCTAGGTATTGGAAACACATCAGTTCTAGTTACAGCATTGACTTTGCGATAATCTGTACAGAATCTAGTACTTCCATCAGGTTTTGGAACTAGCACACAGGGTGAACTCCAATCGGAGTGGGAGGGTCTGATAATATCATGTTTTAACATGTACTCAACCTCTTTCTCAGCAATCTTTCTCTTTTCAGGATTCATCCGGTATGGATGCTGTTTTATTGGTTTTGCATCACCAACATCTACATCATGAGAGGCTATAGTAACTCTCTTTGGAACATCAGGAAACAAAGCCTCATATTTCTTGATCAACCTTTCAAACTGATCTCTCTGTGAGGGTTCTAAGTGCTGGAGTTTTACATCAAGATTTTCCAACACTTCAGTGTTTGACAATTTACATGAAAGAACTTCAGCTTTAATTCTTGGTTCATCATCTTGAAACTCCCCCTCATCTTCACACGTTTCGACCATTGGAGAATCTGAAGTGACAGCTGCAACCCTAGCATTTCTGTCATGATAAGGCTTTAGCATGTTAATATGACACAATTGTTTTGGTTTTCTCCTATCTGGAGTCTTCACAATGTAATTGAGATCATTGAGTTTTGTCAGAATTTCATAAGGACCATGAAATCTAGCCTGCAATGGATTGGACTGCAAGGGACACAACACAAGGACCTTTTCTCCTGGTTTAAACTCACGGCTTCTAGCCTTATGATCATACCAAGTTTTCATTTTTCCCTGACTTGATTTCAAGTTCTCTTTTGCTAGGTCACAAGCTGCACGCAATCTTTCCTTGAAGTTGCTAACATAGTCTAACAGACTGATGTGCGGCTCTTCCTCTTGCCATTGTTCACTCAATAATAGCAAAGGTCCTTTCACTTCATGACCAAACACAAGCTCAAATGGACTGAATCCAGTAGACTCCTGCACTGCTTCTCTAGCTGCAAACAACAGCAAATGAACACCTTCATCCCAGTCTTTCTCATGGTCATAACAATAAGTCCTCATCATTGTCTTGAGAGTGGAATGAAACCGCTCTAAGGCACCCTGACTTTCTGGATGATAGGCACTAGAAAGAATCTGCTTTGCACCTAGTTCATACACAACCTGCTGAAACAAACCAGAAGTGAAATTGCTACCCTGGTCTGACTGAATTTCCCTGGGAAGGCCAAACAACATGAAGAACTTTATCAAAGCCTTCGAGATTGCAGTTGCCTTGATGTTACGTAGAGGTATGGCTTCGGGGAATCTGGTAGATGCACACATGATTGTCAACAAGTACTGATTTCCAGATCTAGTCTTGGGTAATGGACCAACGCAATCAACAATGACCCTAGAGAATGGCTCCCCAAATGCTGGGATAGGCTGCAATGGAGCTACAGGTGGGTCTAACTGGTGTTTTCCAACTACCTGACAAGTGTGACAGGTTTTGCAAAAGTTGGAAACGTCTTTCCGAAGCCCAGGCCAAAAGAAGTGTTTCATGATCTTATCAACAGTCTTGTTAACACCAAGATGACCTCCTAAAGGTAAACTATGAGCCATTGTTAAGATCTCATTCCTATAGACCTTCGGAACAACAATTTGCCTGACCACTGCCCAATCTGCATTGGCAGGGATATCAGGAGGGCGCCACTTCCGCATCAACACACCATCCTTGAGATAATACCCAACTGGAACTGCATCTATTTCTTTATCAGGAAGGGCTCTCCTCTTTAGTACACAAATTTCAGGATCATTAGTTTGCTCCTCAATCAACCGCTTTCTGGACGGAGACAAGTCTCCAGACACATCAGAATCACCAGACCCATCCGGCTGGCTGAATAGAGAACTGATAAAAGTATCTGATAAGTCATCAAACGGAGAAACCATAGTAGGCCAATCAGAGTCATGAGGCGAACCACCTGAGTCCTGACTATTCAATGTACTGGACGGCACCACATCATCTTCTTCTTTAGCCTTCTTGGCCATAGCACGAGTCACTGCGCAAGAAGGATACAGAGATGGGTCCTCATCCCCATTTTCAGTGCTCGGCTGTGAAGTAAGATGTACAGGGGGAACTACTTTGCCCCCAGCCAGGTCATTGCCTAGCAACAGAGAAACACCCTTTATAGGTAGACTTGACATAAGTCCCACCTTTACCTGTCCTGTAACTAAATCTGACTTCAAGAATATAGAGCGCAGGGGTACAGATACAGTCCTCCCCTCAATACCTTGTACAAGTATGAAATCCCCTGAAGCGGTCTCATCACGTAACTCCAAGGAGTCCATCAACAAAAGTGACTGAGAAGCTCCGGTATCCCTTAGGATATATATGTGGACAGGAGTAGTATGCTCATTCAGAGCCACAAATCCCTCTGACACAAATGGAAGAAATTCCTCCCTCACGAAGTCAGCTGTATCAGGCTTTTTAGCCCCACAAGAAGCAGGCAATTTAGCAGATTGGTTATCTACTACAGGGGTTTCTAACCTTGTTTTCACAAAGGCATTTGGTTTGGTGTCCTTTTCTTTTTCTTTCTTAGCTTTAAGGAACCAACAGTTAGTTGTAACATGACCAGATTTCTTGCAATACTTGCAAACTAGACCACTTTTGTCACTGTCAGGTTTCACACTTTGATCAGACCTGTTACTGGATTTCTGAGCACCATCACCAGATTTGTCTTTGTCTTTGGGTGAGGAATCTTGGGTATCACCATAACCCTTTTTCTGAAATTGGGACCATCTATTATTACTGCTAGACTGAAATTTGGACTTATGTGTGAGAACATATTCATCTGCAAATTTGGCAGCTGATTGCAAATTCAGTGCTTGCTTCTCATTAAGGTAGGTCTTAACATCATCTTTAACACAGTTCTTGAATTCTTCAACTAACACCATCTCTTTTAGTGAGTTGAAATCATCCTTGACCTCCATAGAAGTACACCAGCGCTCAAAGCAAACCTGCTTTTCATTAGCAAATTCAACATAAGTCTGATTTTCAGATTTCCTCAGACCTCTGAATTTCTGTCGGTAAGCCTCTGGAACCAACTCATAAGCTCTCAAAATAACCTTTTTGACAACCTCATAATCAGAGGAATCATCTGCAGACAAAGCCGAATAGGCTTGTTGAGCTTTACCCTTGAGGACAGTTTGCAACATCAGAGGCCAGTGTTCCTTTGGCCACTGGCAACACTTTGCTACCTTTTCAAAACACTGGAAATAGTTGTCAACATCCTTTTCCGAAAATGGAGGCACCAGTTTTACCTCCTGACTGGCACAAAATTTATTTTTAGTTTCAATTTTAATTTTTAGTTGCTCCATTTGGAGTCTTTCTTCTCTATCGAATTTCTCTAATTCAAAATCTCTCTGTCTTGCAAATTTTTCTAACTCAAATTCTCTTTGTTTTTCTTTTTCCTCCCTTTCTATTTTCTCTTCTCTTGCTAATTTTTCTAACTCAAACTGCCTTTGTTTTTCTTTTTCTTCCCTCTCAAATTCTCTTTGCTTTTCTTTTTCCTCCCTTTCTTTTTCTCTTTCCTCCCTTTCAATCTCTAGCATTTTTAATTTAAGTTCCATTTCTATATTTGGATTTTCCACTGGAAACTGTTCCAGATCTCCGGGTGCAAACACATTTTCATCAATGTAATATTCAACTATCTCTCGAGCCAGTCTTGCTTTTCGCATGGCTGGTTTCACCTCTGTCAGCTCTAAATGTCTGCAAATTTCGAGCATTTCTGTCTTTTTAAAAGACTTCAAAACCCCTACGGTTGGTGATGCCAAGAAATCATCCATTGCTGTTGTCAATATATATGTATTCAATAAAAAAAAATCAATTATACAATTTGAAATGTTAGATTTTCAATAAATTACTCACAAAATGGTCTATCCCGGACCTTGACCCCCAATTAGTTATGGCCCCAATTTGTAATTACATTTATAACACAACAGCAACATCAACAGCAAGGGATAACAGACACAGTTCCAAAAACTCAAACACATTTAATTATTAAACAAAGACAATAACTAACAATAACCTACAGACCAAGATTGAATTATGTACAAAACATAAATATTTACAATCCCTTTTCGTGGGGGTGGCTTGGTGATGTCCTGGATGATGAAAATGCTCAAACACAGGCAAAGAAATCCACAAAAGAAACGTCACAGGTCTTGAACAGAATGGCAGGTCTGGTCATCTTCTTGCAATTTCTCCTACTACTTTACTGTCTCTATTCTTTTCCTTATATACTCTTTTGCAGACCCCACCCACATTTAGACCTCTTTTTTTATTTTCTGAGACTTGCCCCAGACATGTCCAGGACATGTCTAAACATGACTCCAGTCTGAGCTTAACAAAAAAAAGGTAAATACTGCCATCTAGTGGCCGATATTCACATTACACATTTTCGCCCCAAATTTTGAAAAATCTTTTTTTGTATTTCTATCAATCTTGCAAAAGCATATCTCCATTACATACAGTATTTTATCACGGCACAATCACATGATAACACAAATATGTTATTGTCTTGAAAAAAAGTCAAAAACTATAAGATGCACGTAGATCCTTTATTGTTAAACGTCCATAACAGCGCCTGTTTCATGACACCTTGTCCTTTATTGTTCTACGCAAATGCTATGTTGAAGATTGGCCAGCAGATGTCGCCATATTTAATTGTATCAAATACTTCGCAACCTTGAACCATTCAACACAATTGCTTCATAATTGATTCAGTAGTTCAGAAAGGTTCGGTTTCTCCATCACTAGATGTCGGTGATGCCAAACCAATGAAACAGCATCCGTACTGGATGAATCCTGAAAATCTTCTTTTTCTGAATCTTCTTTCAGTATCTTGCATTCTTCCTTCCTCTCTCTTTTACTGTCTTACAAACACATTCTAACAGTTTATTGTTTTTGCTAATTACTAACCCACACTAACCTTGTATATTTGGACTAACTTACTAACAAGCACTCGGGATTGTATACAGTGCCTTGCGAAAGTATTCGGCCCCCTTGAACCATGCAACCTTTCGCCACATTTCAGGCTTCAAACATAAAGATATAAAATTTAAATTTTTTGTCAAGAAACAACAACAAGTGGGACACAATCGTGAAGTGGAACGAAATTTATTGAATAATTTAAACTTTTTTAACAAATAAAAAACTGAAAAGTGGGGCGTGCAATATTATTCGGCCCCCTTGCGTTAATATTTTGTAGCGCCACCTTTTGCTCCAATTACAGCTGCAAGTCGCTTGGGGTATGTTTCTATCAGTTTTGCACATCGAGAGACTGAAATTCTTTCCCATTCTTCCTCGCAAAACAGCTCGAGCTCAGTGAGGTTGGATGGAGACCGTTTGTGAACAGCAGTCTTCAGCTCTTTCCACAGATTCTCGATTGGATTCAGGTCTGGACTTTGACTTGGCCATTCTAACACCTGGATACGTTTATTTGTGAACCATTCCATTGTAGATTTGGCTTTATGTTTGGGATCATTGTCCTGTTGGAAGGTAAATCTCCGTCCCAGTCTCAGGTCTTGTGCAGACTCCAACAGGTTTTCTTCCAGAATAGTCCTGTATTTGGCTCCATCCATCTTCCCGTCAATTTTAACCATCTTCCCTGTCCCTGCTGAAGAAAAGCAGGCCCAAACCATGATGCTGCCACCACCATGTTTGACAGTGGGGATGGTGTGTTCAGGGTGATGAGCTGTGTTGCTTTTTTTACGCCAAACATATCGTTTTGCATTGTGGCCAAAAAGTTCGATTTTGGTTTCATCTGACCAGAGCACCTTCTTCCACATGTTTGGTGTGTCTCCCAGGTGGCTTGTGGCAAACTTTAAACGAGACTTTTTATGGATATCTTTGAGAAATGGCTTTCTTCTTGCCACTCTTCCATAAAGGCCAGATTTGTGCAGTGTACGACTGATTGTTGTCCTATGGACAGACTCTCCAAACCTCAGCTGTAGATCTCTGCAGTTCATCCAGAGTGATTATGGGCCTCTTGGCTGCATCTCTGATCAGTTTTCTCCTTGTTCGAGATGAAAGTTTGGAGGGACGGCCGGGTCTTGGTAGATTTGCAGTGGTCTGATACTCCTTCCATTTCAATATGATTGCTTGCACAGTGCTCCTTGGGATGTTTAAAGCTTGGGAAATCTTTTTGTATCCAATTCTGGCTTTAAACTTCTCCACAACAGTATCTCGGACCTGCCTGGTGTTTTCCTTGGTCTTCATGATGCTCTCTGCGCTTTAAACAGAACCCTGAGACTATCACAGAGCAGGCGCATTTATACAGAGACTTGATTACACACAGGTGGATTCTATTTATCATCATCAGTCATTGAGGACAACATTGGATCATTCAGAGATCCTCACTGAACTTCTGGAGTGAGTTTGCCGCACTGAAAGTAAAGGGGCCGAATAATATTGCACGCCCCACTTTTCAGTTTTTTATTTGTTAAAAAAGTTTAAATTATTCAATAAATTTCGTTCCACTTCACGATTGTGTCCCACTTGTTGTTGTTTCTTGACAAAAAATTCAAATTTTATATCTTTATGTTTGAAGCCTGAAATGTGGCGAAAGGTTGCAAGGTTCAAGGGGGCCGAATACTTTCGCAAGGCACTGTAGCTGCACTTACTAATTGACTAATGATCTCTCAGCAGTCGCCCATTTCTAGTCTCCGCCTCCTTGCCTATCCCTAATTTTCTGTGCTGCTATTTTCTGTAGATTCCATATTTACTTTGCGCTTTCCTTTCTTTTTACTATGCACTTTAGTACCCCTTGACCGGAGCTGTTCTGTTCATAGGTTTGTCTTGTGATCCCTGTCTGCGTTTTGGCAACAGCCAAATTCATGTAATTAGTTTATTCCTCATGTGTCTCTCCCTGATCATTGTCTCCGTTGATTGCACCTGTTCTCCCTGATCATGTGTTCTCCTGGATGTGTATATAAGATGTCTGTTTGGTTCACTTTCTTGTCAGATTGTTCTTCTGTGTAACTTGTGCTACGCTTCTCTCGCCTTGTTTCATTGTGATTTAGCTTTCTGACTGGACCGTCCTTGATATCGAGCTTTGCCTATTCCCTGTACTTTTGCCGCATTCTTGTTTTTTGACCTCTTTTGTCTGATTACGATTTTTGTGATTGGTGCCCTGTGTATGACTCTGGATTTCGCCCTTTGGATTCTGATTTTGGATTGCTTTTGGTTCATTTCGTGAACCTCAGTCGTGGAGGAAGCCATAATGTTTGATCATGTGGGTCGCCCGGAGCCAATGACAAGATGTCATAGATTCTGAATTTTAAGGCAAGATGAGTGCGCTGATTGGATGGTTGTGATCATGTGACCTAGTGGCCATTATGAAATGGTACGAAAGCGTGCAGTGGGTAGAAGGACTTAACCTACCCACTGCAGATGGAGTGTAGGGGTATAGCTGTTTTGGCGCTAGGAGGGGAAGCTAGGTGCCTCCTTTAGACAGAGGGTTGGGGTTAGGAATGCCACAATGGCTCCCTTGGCTGCTGTATGCAAGCATGTGGACTGTGGGTTCTAGTAGCCTGCAATTGAAGTTTTCGGTTGTTTGCGTGGTGCCATTATACGACCTGCCTACTCACGCCACTGTAGCGGATGGTTTCAGCCTAATAAGTCCTGCGGGTAATAGACGGTACCATTACCCCAGACCCCGGGGGTGGGTCTCGTCAATGTGGGCGAGTTGAGTAGACTTTTTAATCTTCATATATGTTTTGTCAATGTATTGTGATTGTGTAATTTATTCTAAACTTGTAGAGCTGGGGGAGGGCTTAAGGGAAGTGGTTTGGGCTGCTGGGAGGGTCTGTAATTTGGTGCCTCTTGTGTGATGGAATGTTGGGTAGGGTAGTCCTTGAATTGCTGAATAACCTTCTGGGAAGTGTGCTGAACTTGTTTATATTGTGTGATACTGTGTCGTGGTGAATGTAGCTGGTTGGCTAAATGCTGTGATTGCCACATATTGGCCCTGGGCCTGTCCCTAGCTTCATCTTATGCCAGCTACTCTGTGCCTTTGCTGTATGAATAAAGATTATTTGTAATCCTTGGGCTTCCTTATTCCTAATGTGGATTGGTATACCGTACGTATTCCGTGTGTAAGTGCTTTACACTCTTGTTGCTGAGACAAGGTTTATTACAGTACTTTTGGGAGTGAGTGCAGTTCTTTAAGTGGGCCAGTACGCACCGGTACGGAGGACCGGCACTTCTAAATTTTAGCCCCCGTAGTAGACCTACCGGGACTTTTTACGGCGTACTGGGACTTCACACGAGCTCGTAGTACCCTGTCCTGCTCTATTTCTCTCTTAGCGATTCATGATCCTATGACTATACTACAGTACCCATAGTGCACTAGTACGCGCCGCACGCCTGTCTCGAGTGGCATGTCTTTCAAATACTATTTGAGTGAGCCTCGTGATGCATTGGCACTCATTGCGAACGATCAATAGCAAGTCGCAAGCGATGTTGGCTACAGGTCGGACCAAGGACTGTATCGGCCGTTACCATGGTGAAGACGCCGAAAGTTTCCATTTAATGATATCCTCATCGATTGCATCAATACAAAAACACGTAGGTGTGCTTTATAATTACACAGCCAGTCTGTATGACCTCGGTTTTAAATATTTCGCCTTCGATTCTGAGAAGTGAAGTTTTTTTTCTAATTTGGTTATGGAAAGCAGAAGACGCCATTATCCATGAGCCCCCGGTAGCCTTCGTGAATTTCGTCCTGGGCCGTTTCTCAAAGCCTAGGCTGCATCCTTTGAAGGCTGCATTTTTAGGGGTCATCACTCACTTCCAGCTACGAAACTGACATTTAGGGTAAGGGACAAGGTTAAATTTAGGGTTAGGTTTTGGGTTAAGGGTTAGAGGTAAGGTTAGGGAAACCAGTGACAACTCACTGAAACCAAAGCCGTTTAATGGAGATGAAATTCCGTTGCGTCAGTTCGGCAGATGGAATTACTTGATGACTCCTAAAAATGTAGCCTACACTTTGAGATGCACCCCTGGATGTCTGAGAGACTCTTTAATTTACCAACCGAAAAAATAATTCTCAAAAGAAGCAGACTTATTCATTGTCGCCGAAACCCCTGCACATGTCAGTCGTGTGAATAATTAACCTGATAATTGTCAGCTGCGTGTTTTGCTTCCATGTTATAATTGATACATTTTTTTCCATTAGGTATGCACGCATGGTTTACATATTAGGGCAACTATTTAAAGCCCGACCGATGTCAGCAGAAACAAAAGTTCTAGTGAAAGGCTTTCTTTCTGGCTAGCTATCTTTAACACGTGTTTTATTAAGAGTAGGCTAGCGTGTAGCATAAGCACATGTCCTCAATTTAAACAAAGTGATGTTAAATGTGTGTATTGCACAGCTATAATTCTGGGTTACAATCCCATTGAAAGGGCACCAACGCTATTAGCGTCTTTAGCAGTGTTATATGAAATAGAAAAACTAAGAATTTAATCCATCATTTATTCTTTCTATATACTGTACTTGTGAACATGACTGGCCTTCACTACATAATCTACTTTTACTGTTCTCCCCACAGCTCCTCTCCTGTCAACCCTTTTCTAATTGTAATCATCGCACCAAATTAAAAACAAAAGGCACTTTTAAGAGCCAACCTCTATCTCTCGCAACCTCTCTCTCTCTCTACATATATATATATATATAATTCACATTGTAATGTGAATATAGGCCACTGGATGGCAGTATTTACCTTTTTTTTTATTCAGCTCAGACTGGAGCTATGTTTAGACATGTCCTGGACATGTCTGGGGCAAGTCCCCGAAAAGTAAAAAAAAGCGGTCTAAATGTGGGTGGGGTCTGCAAAAGAGTATATAAAGAAAAGAATTGAGACAGTAAAGTAGTAGGAGAAATTGCAAGAAGAAGGATACATGTGACCAGACCTTTCATTCTGTTCAAGACCTGTGATGTTTCTTTTGTGGATTTTTGCCTGTGTTTGTGGATTTTTCTCACCCAGGACATCACCAAGCCGCCCCACAAAAAGGGACTGTAAATATTTCTTTTTGTTTTTGTTATAATCAATCTTGGTCTTAGTTGTTAGTTGTTTAGTCATTATTGTCTTTGTTAAAAATTAAATGTGTTTTAGTTGTTAAAACTGTGTCTGTCATCCCTTGCTGTTGCTGTTGCTGTTGTGTTGTAATGTAATAAATTGGGGCCATAACAAATTGGGGGCTCAAGTCCGGCATAGACCATTGTGTGAGTAATTTATCGAAAATCTAACATTTCAAATTGTGAAATTGTGTTTGTGAATTTTCCTAAATATATATTGACAACAGCAATGGATGATTTCTTGGCATCACCAACCGTAGGGGTTTTGAAGTCTTTTAAAAAGACAGAACTGTTGGAAATATGCAGACATTTGGAGCTGACAGAGGTAAAACCAGCCATGCGAAAAGCAAGACTGGCTAGAGATAGTTGAATATTACACTGATGAAAATGTGTTTGCACCAGGAGATCTGGAACAGTTTCCAGTGGAAAATCCAAATATAGAAATGGAACTTAAATTAAAAATGCTAGAGATTGAAAGGGAGGAAAGGGGAAAAAGAAAAGCAAAGAGAATTTGAGAGGGAAGAAAAAGAAAAACAAAGGCAGTTTGAGTTAGAAAAATTAGCAAGAGAAGAGAAAATAGAAAGGGAGGATAAAGAAAAACAAAGAGAATTTGAGTTAGAAAAATTTGCAAGACAGAGAGATTTTGAATTAGAGAAATTCGATAGAGAAGAAAGACTCCAAATGGAGCAACTAAAAATAAAAATTGAAACTAAAAATAAATTTTGGGCTAGCCAGGAGGTAAAACTGGTGCCTCCATTTTCGGAAAAGGATGTTGACAACTATTTCCAGTGTTTTGAAAAGGTAGCAAAGAGTTGCCAGTGGCCAAAGGAACACTGGCCTCTGATGTTGCAAACTGTCCTCAAGGGTAAAGCTCAACAAGCCTATTCGGCTTTGTCTGCAGATGATTCCTCTGATTATGAGATTGTCAAAAAGGTTATTTTGAGAGCTTATGAGTTGGTTCCAGAGGCTTACCGACAGAAATTCAGAGGTTTGAAGAAATCTGAAAATCAGACTTATGTGGAATTTGCTAATGAGAAGAAGGTTTGCTTTGAGCGCTGGTGTACTTCTATGGAGGTCAAGGATGATTTCAACTCACTAAAAGAGATGGTGTTAGTTGAAGAATTCAAGAACTGTGTTAAAGATGATGTTAAGACCTACCTTAATGAGAAGCAAGCACTGAATTTGCAATCAGCTGCCAAATTTGCAGATGAATATGTTCTCACACATAAGTCCAAATTTCAGTCTAGCAGTAATAATAGATGGTCCCAATTTCAGAAAAAGGGTTATGGTGATACCCAAGATTCCTCACCCAAAGACAAAGACAAATCTGGTGATGGTGCTCAGAAATCCAGTAACAGGTCTGATCAAAGTGTGAAAGCTGACAGTGACAAAAGTGGTCTAGTTTGCAGTTATTGCAAGAAATCTGGTCATATTACAACTACCTGTTGGTTCCTTAAAGCTAAGAAAGAAAAAGAAAAGGATACCAAACCAAATGCCTTTGTGAAAACAAGGTTAGAAACCCCTGTAGTAGATAATCGATCTGCTAAATTGCCTGCTTCTTGTGGGGCTAAAAAGCCTGATACAGCTGACTTCGTGAGGGAGGAATTTCTTCCATTTGTGTCAGAGGGATTTGTGGCTCTGAACGAGCATACTACTCCTGTCCCCATATATATCCTTAGGGATACCGGAGCTTCTCAGTCACTTTTGTTGATGGACTCTTTGGAGTTACGTGATGAGACCGCTTCAGGGGATTTCATACTTGTACAAGGTATTGAAGGGAGGACTGTATCTGTACCCCTGCGCTCTATATTCTTTAAGTCAGATTTAGTTACAGGACAGGTAAAGGTGGGACTTATGTCAAGTCTACCTGTAAAGGGTGTTTCTCTGTTGCTAGGCAATGACCTGGCTGGGGGCAAAGTAGTTCCCCCTGTACATCTTACTTCACAGCCGAGCACTGAAGATGGGGATGAGGACCCATCTCTGTATCCTTCTTGCGCAGTGACTCGTGCTATGGCCAAGAAGGCTAAAGAAGATGATGTTGTGGTGCCGTCCAGTACATTGAATAGTCAGGACTCAGGTGGTTCGCCTCATGACTCTGATTGGCCTGCTATGGTTTCTCCGTTTGAGAACTTATCAGACACTTTTATCAGTTCATTGTTCAGCCAGCCAGATGGGTTTGGTGATTCTGATGTGTCTGGAGACTTGTCTCTGTCCAGAAAGCAGTTGATTGAGGAGCAAACTAATGATCCTGAAATTTGTGCACTAAAGAGGAGAGCCCTTCCTGATAAAGAAATAGACACAGTTCCAGTTGGGTATTATCTCAAGGATGGTGTGTTGATGCAGAAGTGGCGCCCTCCTGATATCCCTGCCAATGCAGATTGGGCAGTGGTCAAGCAAATTGTTGTTCCGAAGGTCTACAGGAATGAGATCTTTACAATGGCTCATAGTTTACCTTTAGGAGGTCATCTTGGTGTTAACAAGACTGTTGATAAGATCATGAAACACTTCTTTTGGCCTGGGCTTCGGAAAGACGTTTCCAACTTTTGCAAAACCTGTCACACTTGTCAGGTAGTTGGAAAACACCAGTTAGACCCACCTGCAGCTCCATTGCAGCCTATCCCAGCATTTGGGGAGCCATTCTCTAAGGTCATTGTTGATTGTGTTGGTCCATTACCCAAGACTAGATCTGGAAATCAGTACTTGTTGACAATCATGTGTGCATCTACCAGATTCCCCGAAGCCATACCTCTACGTAACATCAAGGCAACTGCAATCTCAAAGGCTTTGATTAAGTTCTTCACGTTGTTTGGCCTTCCCAGGGAAATTCAGTCAGACTAAGGTAGCAATTTCACTTCTGGATTGTTTCAGCAGGTTGTGTATGAACTAGGTGCAAAGCAGATTCTTTCTAGTGCCTATCATCCAGAAAGTCAGGGTGCCTTAGAGCGGTTTCATTCCACTCTCAAGACAATGATGAGGACTTATTGTTATGACCATGAGAAAGACTGGGATGAAGGTGTTCATTTGCTGTTGTTTGCAGCTAGAGAAGCAGTGCAGGAGTCTACTGGATTCAGTCCATTTGAGCTAGTATTTGGTCATGAAGTGAGAGGACCTTTGCTATTATTGAGTGAACAATGGCAAGAGGAAGAGCCGCACATTAGCCTGTTAGACTATGTTAGCAAGTTCAAGGAAAGATTGCGTGCAGCTTGTGACCTAGCCAAAGAGAACTTGAAATCAAGTCAGGGAAAAATGAAAACTTGGTATGATCATAAGGCTAGAAGCCGTGAGTTTAAACCAGGAGACAAGGTCCTTGTGTTGTTTCCCTTGCAGTCCAATCCATTGCAGGCTAGATTTCATGGTCCTTATGAAATTCTGACAAAACTCAATGATCTCAATTACATTGTGAAGACTCCAGATAGGAGAAAACCAAAACAATTGTGTCACATTAACATGCTGAAGCCTTATCATGACAGAAATGCTAGGGTTGCAGCTGTCACTTCAGATTCTCCTATGGCCGAAACGTGTGAAGATGAGGGGGAGTTTCAAGATGATGAACCTAGAATTAAAGCTGAAGTTCTTTCATGTAAATTGTCAAATTCTGCAGTGTTGCAAAATCTTGATGTAAAACTCCAGCACTTAGAACCCTCACAGAGAGATCAGTTTGAGAGGTTGATCAAGAAATATGAGGATTTGTTTCCTGATGTTCCACAAAGAGTTTCTATAGCCTCTCATGATGTAGATGTTGGTGATGCCAAACCAATAAAACAGCATCCGTACCGGATGAATCCTGAAAAGAGAAAGATTGCTGAGAAAGAGGTTGAGTACATGTTAGAACATGATATTATGAGACCCTCCAACTCAGATTGGAGTTCACCCTGTGTGCTAGTTCCAAAACCTGATGGAAGTACTAGATTATGTACAGATTATCGCAAAGTCAATGCTGTAACTAGAACTGATGTGTTTCCAATACCTAGGATTGATGATTGTATTGATAGAGTAGGGCAAGCAAAGTTTCTGACCAAGATTGATTTATTGAAGGGTTATTGGTGTGTGCCTTTTACTGAGAGGGCCAAGAGCATCTCTGCTTTTGCCACACCATCTGGGTTGTACCAGTATGAAGTCCTACCCTTTGGCATGATAAATGCCCCAGCCACGTTCCAAAGGATGATACAGTCTACAATCGCCGGATTGCCACACACCGGTGCGTACATCGATGACCTGATCACATGGAGTGACTCCTGGGAGGAACATCTAGGAGATGTAGAGACGTTGTTCCAGCGCCTGACCCAGGCTAACCTGACTGTTAACCTGAACAAGAGTGACTTTGGTTGTGCTACTGTCACCTATCTTGGCTACGTGATAGGCCAGGGTAAGGTGGCACCCATAAATGCTAAAGTCCAAGCCATCATGGATTTTCCAGTTCCTGACAACAAAAAAGCTTTGCGCCGCTTCCTTGGAATGATCGGGTACTACCGCAAGTTCTGCAAGAACTTTGCTGAGATTGCTCTCAGTCTAACTAACCAACTGAAGAAAGGCGTAAAGTTCACTTGGGATGATACATGCCAGAGAGCCTTCGATCACCTGAAGTCTCTGCTGTGTCACTTCCCCGTGCTCAAATCTCCTGACTTCAACAAACCGTTCTCCATCGCGGTCGATACTAGCGACCAAGCTTGTGGATCTGTGCTCCTACAGAGAAGTGACTCTGATGACATTGAGCATCCCGTGGCATACTTCTCCAGGAAGTTCAATCGCCACCAAAGGAACTATTCCACAATAGAGAAGGAACTGTTGGCTCTGGTCCTTTCATTACAACACTTTGAGGTTTATGTTTGTACAGGACAAAAGCCAATGGCTGTGTACACAGACCACAATCCGTTAATGTTTTTGAGTAAGATGAAAAACAAGAATCGGAGATTGTTGAATTGGAGTTTGATTTTACAGGAGTTTGACTTGGAAATTAAGCACGTGAAGGGTACAGACAATGTAATTGCTGATTGCTTATCCCGTGTTTGAAAATGTATATATATATATATATCACGTGTTTATTTGAATATTGTATGATATGTATATATAGACAAGTGTCCACTTAACCATTTTGTATTGAAAAGAAAAATTTTGCCTTTATGAGTCAAAATTTTTCCCTTTTGGAATGGAGGTGTAATGTGAATATAGGCCACTGGATGGCAGTATTTACCTTTTTTTTTTATTCAGCTCAGACTGGAGCTATGCAGTAATAAATGGCACATATAAAAGGAAAAGAAATTAAGAAAAAGAAATCAAGGTTACACTAACAAGCACACAAGGAGCAGTGTCCCTATGATCCTCTCGCTCTTCTGTGACTGTGCAAAGCTTCTTGTTGCTTTGATCATGAAGGTGACACTATAGAGTGTATATGCTGCAATAAAGTGTAAAATTGAGTATTTATAGTATCAAAAGAATATTGTAGATCCAAGACAAAACAGAGGAAAGCACCACCGACATCACCGTCGATTTATCAACACGCAGCACAGTTAGGCGACTGATATTTCAGAGCCGTGGTTGGGGCCAAAGAGTCAAATCTCCTCAGATAAGAATCAATGAGTCAGGCAGACTAGACTAACATATTCAACTCAATAAAGCTTCTGCCCCCATAGTCTCTCTGCAACTAGGGGATGGAGAGTAGGGATGGCAGGTTCACAAAGGGGACTCAGATTGCCTACAGGATGTAGTTGTTACCATTGTCACTTAAGTACTGTTTATTTTTCTACAGCAAAATTGGAACATGTAAAATCTAAGTGATACTCAGGAATTTCAGTTCATAAATACAAGCCCACATAATGGAAAAATCACAGGTGCAATATAACAATCAGAAGTTTTTATCAAGTGGATGGGAAATAACAAATAGACTGCATTTATACAGTCATATTCAAAAGTTTGGGCGCTCTTGTTCAAAATGTCAAAATTACTGTTACTGAGAATATTTAAGCAAGTAGAAGATGAACTGATCTCTGAATGGCATACATATAAAGATAAAACACTTATTTTGACATTTTAAGCAGTATTGGTGTATTACTTTTGTTCTGTATAATTCTACAGCAAAAAAAGGAAATGAGCACTGTCCAAAAGTTTGTGCACCCCAAAAGATTTGAGCTCTCAAGTAACTTTGACTGTGGTCTCAGACCATATTTAGCTAGTTACGGCTAAGGCTTGTTCACAATCATTGTTAGGAAAGGCCAGGTGATGCAAATTTCAAAGTTTATAAATACCCAGACTCCTCTAACCTTGGCCCAACAATCAGAAGCCATAGAGCCCTCTAAGCAGCTGTCTAGCTCTCTGAAAATGTAAATAGTTAATGCCCACAAAGCCGGAGAAGGATATAAGACAATGGAAAAAAAATTTTAGGGTGCGATTTCCTCAGTTCATAATATAATTAAGAAATGTCAGTCAACATTAACAGTGACGGTCAAGTTGAGGTCTGGAGGACCAAGAAAACTGTGCGAGAAAACTGCTTCTCGTATTACT
Organism: Gymnothorax reevesii; assembly: GCA_029721435.1. Taxonomy (NCBI): domain Eukaryota; kingdom Metazoa; phylum Chordata; class Actinopteri; order Anguilliformes; family Muraenidae; genus Gymnothorax; species Gymnothorax reevesii. The sequence continues at coordinate 25,574,397 of CM056588.1, forward strand.
AGAAAGGTAAATCAAAACACCCGTTTGACAACAAAAGACCTTCAGCAAGATTTAAGCTCACCATGGAGTCATGGTGCACTGCCGTATTGTTCAGTGACACTTGCTCAAATATGACCTTCATGGAAGAGTCATGAGAAGGAGACCTTTCCTGCATCCTCACCATGAAATTCAGCATCAGAAGGTTGCTAAGGAACATCTGAACAAGACTGGCATTTATGAAACAAGTCCTGTGAAGTGATGAAGTTAAAATAGATGTCTTTGGCTGCAATGAGCGGAGGTATGTTTGGAGAAAAAAGGATGCGGAATTTCATGAAAAGAACACCTCTCTAACTGTCAAGCACGTGGTTGGATCAATCTTTCATTGGGCTTGTATTGCAGCCAGTGGCGCGGGAACATGTCACTGGTAGAAGGAAGAATGGAATCAATTAAATTCCAGCAAATTCTGGAAGCAAACGTCACACCATCTGCAAAAAAGCTGAGAATGGAAAGAGGATAATGATCCTAAATACACCTCAAAATCCACAAATGTCTCCCTCAAGAGGTGCGAGTTGAAGGTGTCACCATAGCCCTCAAGGTCTCCTACCTCAACATCATTGAAAGACTGGATGGACCTCAAAAGATCAGTGCATGTAAGGAAGCCAAAGAATCTCACAGAAGTAGAAGCCTTTGAAAAAGAATAATGGGCAAAATCCCGCAAACCAGAATTTAAAAACTCTTGGCTAGCACCAAAAGTGTTAACAAGCTGTGATACTTGCCAAAGGGAGTGTTACTTAGAACTGACCATACAGGGTGCCCAGACTTTTCCTTCGGACCCTTTTCCTTTTGTGTTATTTTGAAACTGTAAAAGGATGGAAATTAAAAAGTAATCTTGTTCAAAATATAAATGAAGTGTGTCCTCTTTAACTTTATGCCTTTTGGAGGGCAGTCATCTTTTACTCGCTTAGCTATTCAGCCAAAAATGACAAAAAGTTACTTTTCTAAAACTTACAGACTGCAGCTTTCATGCAAAAAACCATAATCAGAGGATGTATTTGATTTCTGCAGCTTTGATCAATATTTGTTCAGCAAAATCATTATTTGCTACTGAAAACATACTCAATTGAATAATTTGAATTATTGAATTTTTTTTTTTTTTTAATTTGATATGCATCAAATTCATCCACTGGTATCTTTTTCTTTTGGCTGGATTTTCTGTCTTTGTATCTCTGATCTCTGTATATTTTTCATCTGGGTGTGACAGTAAGTGTCCATTGTAATGCGCATGCATCTCCTGCGTGATTCATGCGTGACATCAAATTCAGAAGGATTACCTAATTGCAATCTCAAGTTACTTGACCAATTGAAATGAGGGGAGGGACCATATTTTCCTGTATAAAAACTGTATGCCATAGCTCAGTTAGTCAGTTTTTTACAGGGTTAAAGAAAATTGGGAGTGCTACGGACGGTTCGTGAGGGACCAGATCGGGAGAGGAGGAACCCACCTTTGCATTTTTCATCATGACACAATAAAGCCTAAGTTTTTACTTTTTAAGAATCTGTCTCTCTCCAGTTGCTTGAGGATGGGGGAATTTCTCAATATGTTGAAGATAATCCACAACACTACTATAGGCAAAAAAGGCAGATATGAATTAATGTAGGAATTGCCATCAAAATCGGTGTTGTAGAGGTGGACAAAAAAGGGGAAATCTAAAGTGGGGACCATTTTACTTTATTCATAATACCATAATGCGACAGTACTGCCCAAAAAATCACTTCTAAGAGGGAAACATTAGGGCGTTTTGTTGCGAAAATGAATGACGAGCAACTGTTACATACTATTTGATTGTTTTTAAACAAAATGTCACACCTTATTGGAACATGCCCACAGGTAAAAGATTGAGAACTTCCCTCATCGCTGTTTAAAAGGTACAGCCAGTAGCGGAGCCACAGGGGGGCTCAAGACACGTCCCTTTTAGTCCTGGCTAGATTTCAATCATTTTCCATTGCTGACGTCTTTTTCAAATACTGTAATTGGCAACTGAAGACACGGTTTCTCTCCACATGAGATCTAACAGCGATTAAATCACGGGTTAAATTCAGTACAGTGGCGGAACAGAGAATTGGGTTGCACAAAACAGCCGTTTAAAACAATTATAAATCCTGACCTGTTCTCAGTCATCTTCATGATTAAAAAAAGGTTCACTCTGAGAGCGCTCCGCACTGAACAGGTGCTGCTTGTTCTCCCCGATTAGGTAAGACGACAATCATTCATCTGGAGGCGTATTTGCGGTATTTAAATCAACTTATTCAAAATTGCATAGCCTACCGGTCGACTCTCACGCGAATGGCTTGAGCCGGATGTTTTTTTATAACCTAGGCTATTTAACTGCCGGGTGTTGTAGGAATTTTGATTTTATATTCCTGGTATTACCTTTACAAAAAGAAACTCAGACGACTCAGAGAAAAAACCAGTCAGAGGCTGAGAAGTTAATATCCAAGCCAAAGTCAATTTACTTTTTCTGCAGAAAAAGGATCGCCGCATACAGGTCCAAGTCAGCAAAGGACAAATACAGTTTCTTTCTCTCTTGTTTATGTAGGGATACTTGGTTGCGCACGTACTGTTATGATCTGGGGAGGATTCGGGAGGGAAAACACTGGGACAAACAGACAAAGGGGGAGAGACGCCAGAAGCGGGGGACCAAAAGAATTTATTAAAATAAACAGAAATCTAGAAAAGGGGGAAAAACGGGCTCTCCGGCCAACAGAAACACCGTGCAACTGCACTGAAGGGAGGAGAACACAGGAATCCAAAACAACCGGAGACACTAGGGGGCAGACTCGGGACAAGGGAGCTAGGGGAACAAGGGAACTAGGGAACACTCGGGAACAAGGGGACACTCGGAACAAGGGAGCTAGGGGAACTCGGAACAAGAGAACTAGGAATCACTCGGGAACAAGAGCTAGGGGACCAGAGGGAAGGTGCACAGGGCAGGGAGTGCAGCGCGAGCGAAGTCAGATCTGATCTGAAGTGCTGCAGAGCTGGAACAGATATAGGGCAGGGGCACGGAGAGACACAGGTGTTGGAACTTAATATAATTAACAAGGGGTGGAACATAAGAGAAACTTAATTACATGAAACAGAAACATTAACACACAGACGAGGATCACAAGACAATCCCAAAGACGGGATAGATAAACTGGATAAATATTTCACAGTGGATAGAAAGAGACAGGACAGATAAAAATACAGAAGGTTCTGCAGGAAAACTTAGCAAAGCCAGAGAAAGAAAAGCAAGAGGCAGAGACTAGAACAGGGCGACTGCTGAGAGATCATTAGTCAATTAGTAAGTGCAGCTATACAATCCCCGGTGCTCGTTAGTAGGTTAGTCTAATATACAATGTTAGTTTGGTTAGTAAATTCTAGAAAATAACAAACTGTTAGTAGGGGTTAGTAATATAGGAAAGCAAGGGGAAATTAGTAAACAAGAAAGGAAGGAAGGCTGAAACCCAGAATCCATTAAATCACCCGAAATAGTGTCACAATCAATTAAGACAGAAAACTGCTACAAACAACGCGACCGGGGAGAAAGCAAAGACAGTACATGGGTAAGACGTGGACTGGAATAACACGGGAGAGGAATAAAATGTGAAACACTAAGACATGGACTAAAAACCAACATCACGAAAATAATAAACCTAAAATTAACTAACCAAAACACACAGACCCACAGAACACAACACGTACATCTCCATGGCTCCAACTTATCTTTATACATTCTGGAGCTTTTTGTAAACAGATAAACTGAGAGCGAGAGAGAGACAAAACAACTCGCCCCTGTTATGGGCCCATCAAGTCGGCATGGCTCCAGATAAGCTAAACGCCATGACGCACTGGCCAGATTTATGGAAACTTACAGCTATGCAGGCCTAGGCTAATCAGAAACCTGCAAGTGTGCACCCTTTGGCCTAAAAGGCCATGAACCCAAGCAAAGGAAGAGCAAGCAAGGAAAAAAACTAATAATAATTTGCTGAATCAATAAAAAATGATTCTACACCGGGTGCCACTTTTTTTTTAATCAACCCACAAAATACCGAGAGTGAAAGTCCACGTTTCATTGGAACACGGACCAGTTAAATCACGCGAAGCATTGGCTAATAAATAAGTAAATTATATTTCTGCACTGAATTTAGCCCATGATTTCATCGCCGTTAGATCGCATACGGTGAGAAACCATGTCTTCAGTTGCCAAATACCATGATTGGAAAAGACATCAATAAAGGAATGATTGAGATCTAGCCAGGACTAAAAAGGACGTGTCTTGGGCACAGCCGAAGGAAGATTCCATTAGTCTGTACACACTGATTACTACAAAATAACAGTGTTTGATTTAGTGATTTTCTTTTAACTTTTTAACAATGTATCGTTTGTTTGACATAAAAAATATGTCCACAAACAGAAACACAATTACATAGCAGAGGAAGGGCTCTATCTGACGGCTTTTGCAAAGCCGCGCAAAGCATGACACAAGTGCCTTTGCTCGTGTACGACCAGCGCAAATGTAATTTGTCAATCCAGTGCATAGATGGGAAAGATAGCAAATTGCACCAAAATTAGTGCCCATGAACATGTTGGTCTTAAAATGAGGTGTGGTCAGGCAAACTGTAGGCATGTTGCTATCATGAGGTGGCATAATGCTTACGTGCCATTGACCAACTAAAACCTGGTCTTAAATCAATCCTCAGTTTTCAGCTATTATCTTAAAGGCCCATTACTGACAGGGTAGATCCACTATACCATAAAGTTCTCCAAGATGAGTTTGGCTCGCATAAATTTACATAAACCTACGTATGGTAGTCGAATCCATAGTGTTCCGCAAGTGACAGTAAAGATCCACAAATTGATAAGGCAGTGGATTCGCAGTCATGCGAATATACCTACAGTATATTCAGTACAGTATAAAGGAGTTTTCTCCTTTATTTGATAGTGCAGTAAGGGTGGGGAGAAGTACAGGGAAGGCATGCTGTGAATTGCCTGGGCCGGTTTCGAGCCCAGGCTGCTGCAGGCAGGAGTTTGCCTTATGGTACGCGCACTTAACCGATTAGCCACCGGGGCGCCCCAGTACATGACTTTTTTTAATCTATGGCAGTAATAATGTCATTTTTAACAGAATACTGCCGTGATGGTGCTGTATCCTTGTCTAAAGCTAGACTGTGTGGAGCTCAAAATACAATTATCTGTTAAAAAGACTTTTAGTTGCTCATTTATAAAGGATTCAAATAATTTGGCCATAACAGATAATTTGGAAATTGAGCGATAATTATCTAAAATGGAAAGTCCGCCTCCTTTTAACACTGGAGAACAATTGCTGATTTCCGAGGACTGGGAATAGATCCACTGCATAGACTAAGGTTAATAATGGAGGAAATAGGCCCAGCTATCACGTCTGCGGCAGTTTTTAAAAAGAAAGGTTCGATCTGGTCTGGACCAGCAGACTTTTTGCAATCTAGGCTTAACAGCGCCTTATGTGTTTCAGAAATGGATATCATTGAAAAACTGAAATTGTTTGAGTGTGTGGGGGGGCCAGCAAATATTGCCTCAGTGCTATCTGGAAGACAGCTCTGTGTAAATACCTACTCCTGCTTTGATTAAATGTTTATTAAATACATCTACGACATTTTGTTTACCCCTTACTTCACCTTGATCCATTTTTAAAACTTCAGGAATAGACAGAGGTGGAATATCACCTGAGGAAGATTTTACTAATTTCCAAAATTGTTTGGGGTCATTTAGGTTTTTATTTATCAGATTCAGGTAGTGCTCATTTTTTGTATTTTTTCTTAGTTTAGTACACTAATTTCTTAAGATTCTATAGTCTAGCCAGTTTTTTTCAGAGTCAGTTCTTTTAGCTTTTGCCCAAGCATGATTCCGTTCCCTAATAGCAGCTGCAATGGTATCATTAAACCAGGGGTTATCTCTACCTCTCACTCTGTCCTTTCGAAGAGGTGAATGTTTGTTAACAATTAATAAGAAAGTCTTTTAAGAAATCCCAGCGTAATTCGACATTATAGACAAGTTTTATAGCACGATTGAAAGAAATCAAAAGTGGAATGTGCAGGTTCCTGTACAGTGGCTCCAATAAGTATTTGTACACTACTTGAAAATTCGACTACATAACAGCTTTTGTATATTCGGCTAAATGCTTGCTATTGTGTGTAAAAGTGACTACAATATTTGATAATCAATATGTTTTAAACAAATATTTAATCTCAAAATGGCATATTTGGTCAGAAAGGCGATTATCTGACCCAATAAGTATCTGTACAGTTCCATTAGTGAGTCACAAAACTTATAATACTCACCTAAAATTGATTCAAGATGTTTACAGGACATGGTTCACTCACTTGGTCTGATTTGGTCAAGCGTGACCATATTGGACACTCCCTCTGTACACAGACTGGCCTATGTAAATGGCCTGACCATGCCCATAATGTATTCCTGTGATATATGGCTAAGACGGGCGAGATACCCCGTCGAATGCGGGAGCAAATCATTCAGCTACATGAAGAAGGCCAAAGCACCAGAAAAATTTGAACTCGGCTATCGTTTCGCCACACGACCGTGCAGTACATCATCAAGAAGTACAAACAGTCTGAACGCATAGCCAATGCTGCCAGGAAAGGACGTCCCAGGAAGACCAGCCAGCGCACTGACCGGTACATCTCCCTGCTGGTACAGAGGGGTAGAGAGTCCTCGGCCTCCAGTCTTGCCACCAAAATGGAGGAAGCAACTGGAAGCCATGTTTGTGCCCAGGCCATCCGTAACCGGCTCCATGAAGTACAGTAGTGTACAAATACTTACTGGCGCCACTGCATATTTCATACAGAATTGTTCATAAGTTAAGAAATTACCAGTCGTGTCCATCAAGTCAACTATAGATCATATATTCCTCTCATACCCATCTTCAAAAAATAAGGATTTACAGTGGCGAAAAAACAACAATCGAAAACGATCATGAAACACGTACATTGCTTTCAATCCCCAAGTTAAAAAAGCGCAAGAGGTCCAGAGTCATAATCGCTTTCCGTGTTAGTAGTTGTGAAATCCACCGCTACGCTGGTGAAACTGAAACTGTCATGCACATGGACTTCAATTACGCGTAAGAATCTCATTACTTGACGCGGTGTTTGAACAAATCTCGAAAAACTTGAGACGTACGCCGTAAGCGCGAGAATGCGAAGAAAGTTGGCAGCCTTGCGATTAGGCTATTTATTTTTAAAACCATTCAGCTTAGCTCTCTGAATAGTCTGCCCGGTTGGGCTTTCGTGTTAGTAGCCTATGCATCGAGCCCCAGTGCATCATCCCACCTTGCCAAAATGAAAATGCATGTCTCGTCATTTGCAAATGCCAATAGGTCACCTATATCCCTGCCAGTGATAACCCAATTTAAGTCATTTTCTGGTGATGGACATTTTACACAAGGTCATTCTACATCATGTAAGGAATATTCCGCGAAAAAAAATCTAACTGATATCTCTAATATTGACTGGGTGAAGTCATTTTAGAGTTTTGGAATGACATGTCCTGAAACTAGGCTGGTAAGCTTGACAAGACGTTAATCTACAAATGCAAACGCTTCATTTCTGAAATTTCCGTGGTGAAACGACGCAATCCGTGGAGAAATCCGCACTCCGTTTAAATCGCAGCCGTAACTTCGACTAACCTGCTTTACGATGGTGCGCATTGTCGACAACGTCCATTTTCAATGGTTTTTTATTTATGGATGCTGATAGCAACAGCTTGTACAATTTATTAGAGTGGAAAAACAACATCGTACAAAATTAAAGTTGCAATCATAAGCACAAGATTCAACATGATAACAGGCGTTAAATTCAAAATTTCAATTCTTTAAATGACACACATTTCTGTGACCATTCCAAGTAAAGACAAAGAAACTCCCGTTCTTGTTGCAAATCTTCAACTTGCCAATGAGCAAAAAACAATAAAAACAACAAAGTAAATACAAATAAAAACTAACGCTATTGGGTTTCATTTATTCACATCAAATGTCATTCATATTTACAACATTCAACTCCTGTCTTCACTTCAAGAAGGCCATTTCTGGAATCTTCCCTGCAGCCTTGAGCTGAGAGAAGATATGCGCGGCCCTGTTGAAATCCCAGGCATTGTCCTGAAGACACTTTTGCGACCACTCCGGGTTCATCCCAGATTTCTGCGAGAAAGCAGCGAGCATTTCCTGCTGCGGAGCGGTTAGCGTGGGCACGGGGCTGCTGGAGGGCGTCGGGGCAGGGGCGGCGAAGGCTCGCCGGATCTCCTCTGTCGTGGCATTCCTCAAAGTCAGTTCGTCGTTCACAACACACAAACCAGCATTTGCGGCCGGCACTGTTATGAAGACCCGAGAGAACGCTCTGACTGAGTCTCTAGATTTACCATCCACTTCTTTGAACACCCCACTGACCGTGAATGATAGTAATGTGTTCGTGAACATGTTGACATCGACGTTAAAGGAAGCAGTGTCATGCTGGGTCTTGGGCAGCTCGTTTAAGAAAGTAACCACGTTCAAGCGCCTGTGCTTCAAAAGGCGGAATCGTGTGGTGGGATCCTTAAGACTCTTGATGTTGCGGTTGTCCTTGTAATAATCTCCCAGACTGCTCCTCGAGGGGTTCTGCCCAGAGAAAGCTATGCTGAGGGAAAACACAGCCCCGTCATGGTAGCCGTCCAACAGAGGCTGTCTGTCACCCGAGTCATAAACCATGTAGTATTGTTGTAGGAACCGCGATATGAGAGTCTTGATTTCGTCCGAGGCGAAGTAGCTTCCCTTGCAGGGGGGCAGAGTTGTGGAGTTTGACTCCAGGTCAAATCCTATGGGAGCAGGGAGATCAAATCCATCCAGCTTGAGTAACCGTGGAAACCGTTTTTGGATCGCGCTGATGTAGGCGGCCCGGTCCTTGAAGTGATCGCACAGCGGGTTTCCGGTCAGCCACAGTTAGAAAGAAGTTCCCAAACCGAATGACACCCAAACTATCAGGCGTTCATCCGCCGGAGGTAAACTAAAAGCCGATTGAAAAAATAATACGCCAGGCTTGTGGAAAGCAACTTCCGTGTAAATGAAGGGTAAATAAATTAATTCACTTTAATATGTATGATGTTAGAAATTAATTTTTGAACTTTATTTCGAAACTCCATAATGTAACCTATCATTTACAGCCATAAACTCATATCTCATATTTTTGTCACTTTTTATCACAGGGACTACTTGACGATCTTTATCTCAAAATTAGATCAGGCGAGTTTTGCCGTGTTTTCACGGGCGGGGTCACAAATATTTAATGCTTTTTTCCTTTGTCACAGTATCACACCGTTCCCCAAAATAAGGGATATTTTCTTTGAAATTAAAAAAAAAATTTAAATAGTCCTTATTATTTTTTTCGAAGCAGCAGGGAGCCACTGAAGTGCCGCGTCCCCACAGCCGCGGGTTTCCGACCCCTGCCGTGGACTGTGGATGACAATTAGCTCGTCTGCTCGAATCTTTGTGTGGGCGGTTACACTCCAGAGTGGGTGAGAACCGGCGAGAATATGAATATTCAGTTTGCGGTGTTTCGTAACTGTGATGGGTGTTGAGTATTAGACGCAAAATGCAGAGGCCAGAACTAAAAGGCAAAAAACAGCTGTGAACGGGGAGACTCAAACAGAATAAAAATGCGAGACTCGCGCTACCAACGGACCTGAAAGTCGTCCGGGGTAGAAGCAGGCGAGACCGAAGGGACAAAAAGTAAAGGGAAAATAAAACAAAGTCTCCCTTTCTCACTACCACTAACCCTAAAATATGCAACTAAAGTCCCTAACAATTCTCTGTCTAGAGACCTTACCGACTAAAACGCAAAAGTAACACTGACACTCTAGCAACGGAAGCGAGGCGGAACTGGAGCATTTAGAGTTCGGGCAACGTTCCCAATTAATGCCAGCTGGCCCAGGAATCCGACTGTGAGCAAAACGATATTGTCCCGGACGAGAGCAGCAAAGAAAGCTCTCAACGCCTCCAAACCATGACAGTAACGCTGCAACACGTTTATTATTGGCGTAAATTCTCCGCATATTTCCTATTGTAACCCCTTTAATATTTCCTGGAGGGACTGCTAATTGGAGTAGCCCCCATTTTAATGCATTCGTTTTGTTAAGCCCGGAACTGTCTTGATTGGGAATAAATCCAGGGGAACTAAAAAAAAGTGATGAACTCACCCACCCTGTACAAAACGTGCGCGGGGGAGGGGATTATGTTTTATGGTATTCATTCCACAGAGATATATATTTCTTATATCTCTGTGATTCATTCACTGGAAGGCGATCAGAAGGTGGGTGACCTTAAGACAGGGCGGTTCTCCGGATGAACTGACGGCTCAGGTTTACATAGCATTGCTGGAAAAGCTGCAATTTAGCATCTCGAAAAGTGGACTGTGCCCAAGAAGGGCGGACAGTGCCATCTATATTCGGGCGAAGGGTAATCGCGCCAACTTTTAGCCTGTGATCTATCCAGGCCTTGTCCAGACCTGCGTGCTAAAAGTGAGGTGGTTGCGCAGCTACAAGTTTAGGTTCCAGTAAGAAAATAGCGTTTTGCTCATGCTCCGCTCGAAGGGACGATTTGTGTTTTCTTGGAACTGATTTTGATGTTTTTCACGGAAGAAGGATACCAGCTACGAATTCGGAACATTGGTTTCCATCACCACGGACGCAGCGATTCGTGAATAAAGAAAAAAAAAAGGGAGCCAAACTAACTTTCAAGCAAGCGGAGCTCATTCTTCTTGCCTAAACAAAAGAGATCACTGACATTTGAAGGAATTGTTGCCGGTGGCGAAGCGTTTTAACCGGAGTGACTGGGGGTTGCTAGCGCTAGCCAAAACCGAGAGCTCTCTGGGTAATGTAGTTGAATACTGGCGCCAGTGCACTAATTATTCCATTTATACTCGGTACCACGTTTATTTTCTGTTTCGAACATACAAATGTAAAGGGCTGAGTTTCTGTTCAGAAAAAAATACTGTTGTGGGGAAAATTGGTGTTTACCCTGGTAAAGTGAATGCAAGATTGTATTCTGGGCAGTGGCGTGCACAGACATTATGGGGGGCAAGTGCTCAGGGGGGAGGGGGAGGGCACTATTTTGCACACGTGGAACATGTTATTATAGTGTGAGATTAAAAAAATAAAATAAACATTACACGCACATGTTCAATGCAATTCATGACCACTGTCATTCATCACAAGATGGCACATGGGTAGCCTTTATAGGGATACTTTTCTCAGGCAATGGGGAACTGCCTGATTCTTCTTTGTGTTCATTTATGTTGCCAAACAAAACCTACATAAAAGAAAACGTTCAGCTTAACAGATAGATTTGCAAAGTCGACCGACATTGTTTGTGGTGGTCGTCCTCACGTTATCTATCATTCATTGGGCTATAGCATTAAACTAGCTTATCAGGTGACCAGTCGGCTAAAAAATGCTCAGTTGTTTGGTGCTGTATGAGCAGTGGCGTACCGTCAGATGCCAGGAAGGCCTTCAGTAACATCACCCTTTCCCGGATAATTGCTCTTAAACTGTTTGCGATCAGGTTTGATTGATTAACAATCAAACAGTTAATTAACAGAGTAGCCACCACCAATGCGTGACATGTGATGATTAAGAAATGCTAATTACAAAGCGATTACCCGTTGGCTATATTGATATAATTTATGTGAATCCGCAAGGATGACAATCTGCAAAAAATCCGAAACTTTCGCGGACTTCACAGCAATTATTTTCGTCTTCACTCAGCTGTTCTTCTTACCTAACAACGCACTTTGGTTGTCACATTCAGAGTATATAAAACGGATTCTCATGGCTAATTGCTCAATGGACGTCGCAAATTAATTTACGCAAATTCAGAAATTATAAAGACCTAGGCTATTGATATTTTTTTCCGTAGCCATTGGTGTGCGGAAGTAAGTTAAACGCCGTATAATTTCGTAGTGCAATGTATAACACGGCTTTCAAAAACAAGTCAGATTCTCGTCGGTTCCTCCAATCAGTCTGAGCAACGGTTGCTAATCGGGGAGGTAAACTGCGAGAGATGTTCGTCATTAAGAAGTGAAAGGTGAGGTTATTGCTGGCCCTGTGATTCTGCCGACGGACCGTCACTGTGTAGGAGACATGCTACTGCACAACAAAATGATAGCAGGTTGGGCTTGGAGGGCAAACTGTACGACTTCACTTGATCTGTGTGTTACCTGGCTGGTGGGACACGAGACTGTGGCTTCCAGTCGCTCAGCTGATATGCTCCTGCAGTGCATCTATATGCACTGCGCGTGTTCACGTGACAAAGGAAGAGAGGTCGGAAGTGCGTGAGGAGGTGGCCCATTTCGGGGCTTTTTTTTTTCAGTAGTTTTTAATCGCACAGATTTTCTAAAAGATCATTTCAACACTGGCCTCACGAAAGTGTTGTTAATAATAATAATAATAATAATAATAATAATAATCATTAAAAAAAAAAAAACGAAATTTCAAAAGGGCACTTTCATTGATAAAGGGCAAAGGGGCAAGTGCTGTAGCACCACCTAGCGTCTATTTGTGCACGCCACTGATTCTGGGTCTCTTCTCCTTTATATGGGTTTAAGGTAAACGTGACTCTGAGATCGGGTTTTACTTTCACTTTGATAACGCACGTAGTACAGCTGAGCTACTGAGTGGCTGTAAGTTTTGTAGTTTTATTTGGCTGTAAGTCATTTTCATTTTAAATGTCGCACCGATCTCCCTTTAATTATACTAATTGAAACAAAGCAAGCGTCAGTTTCAGACTGGGAAATCTAATAACTGTTGCAAACAAATAATATTCCCATTGTGTCATTATTTTCAGATAAATCCTCTCTGGTCTTTTGTCCTTGTTTTGGTTTATAAAGGGTAACATTAAAAATAGCTATTTCTTTGCCTAAAAGGTGTTGAGAATTCAATGTTTTTTTTTTCCCCCAATGAAAGTATAATTTATCTCATACAATTTCCAATAAGGTGGATCTCTGGAGTTGATTCTCTAGCAGAGCTTTATTGGATGGAGGCACCGTGCTTCAGGTCATAAGGTTTGGTAAGGACCGTTAATTAGTCAATCACTGTCTATATCACGAGTATTCAAAGAACACACTCCCTCTAACCGAACCCAGGCCCCGTTTATTTCCAGTGTGCAGTTAGGGTACCCAAATACTTAATGCACAGGAGAACAAGGGGGTTACACTATTATTCGCAAAAACCAATAATTCAAGTAGTGTTGGAGTTCAAGAACCACGACATGTCACAAACTGATTATGGACCTACCATATTCAAATACTAACAAATTTCTCGCGGAAGGGGCACTTTAAATAAACAAAAAATATAATTGGCTCAGAGAGAACTTAATTTTCATCACTGATCTGCGTTTGATCATGTTGTTGATCTGTAGTAATAATGGTACTTTATACCACATACATTTATCTGCCATTAAGGTCAATACAGACTTACAAACATGATCCTCGTGTCTCAAGCTCTGGATTTGCAGTCAGTTGATTGAGACCTGCTGGTGTGTTTGGCCCTGCATCATAAACCGCTGCATCACAGTGATCAGACAGTGACTGTACATCACAGCACCTTCACTCCTGTCAGCTCTTATCTACTTTACTCTCATTAGCATCACTCCTGTTGTTTCTCTCTTACTGTCATCAGCAGCAGCTGAGCTGTAAACTGAGGAGGCAGAAATTATCCCAATAAACTGATTATTTTACTTCATTTTCCTGGATTAACGATACAATTACATCACAAAATACTCACAACCAGCAGATGTAGTCTGATCTCCTCTATTAGTGAATATTCAATCAGGTAAAACTTCACACACAAAATTGGTCACATTTCACTCAAGTTACTCAAAATGAAGTGTTGTTTTTCACACTCAGGGAATACCTCTATCAAGGCAAATACCTAAAATAAAACACATTTTGTAATTTTAGCAATGTTGATATAAAATCTGATGCAGTTTATCATTGTTCATGAATGTGCTCAAATGAAACTTTCAAATTTGAATTCATAATATAAAATCCCTAATATGGCAGAAAGAAATAAACTCTGTTTACCTGCCAGTGAGTTATTCAGATCAGACCCAGGCCAGGAGGGAAATGAGTGGAAGCAGCCATGACTGACTGTCAGTTTAAGGAGATGTTTTCTACCTCAAGCATTTCCAGTTCTGCAGTCACCACTGCTCTCATAATGGTCTGTACTGAGTCAGTGTATATATGCACAGTAATGCTGCATTTGTTTGTGTTTTTCAGAGCTACAAGAGCATCAGGGAAAGGTATGTAGACTCTCAGCTCATTTCATCTCTTGTGTTTAAGTCTCTTCAGTTGCTGAGCCTGACTGACTCCTGCTTGTCATTACAGAGCCCAGGGCTCACTGCAGGACCCAGAGCTGCTCTCAGGGGCTCTGATAGATGTGGCCAAACACCTGGGTAACCTGAAGTTCAGAGTCTGGGAGAAGATGCTGGAGACGGTGCAGTACAGTGAGTATCTGGGGCTGATGCTCCAGTCATCTTTATCTTTACAAACATTTAATGAAACCTGCATGAGACTGAAGAAATAAGCTGTAATTATTGAAATGGTGTTAAACACAAACAGTACAGAGACTCTGTTTGCTTTTAGAACAGGACGATCCTGTGGGCAGCACTGCACTGCTCTCAATTCAATATTAGAAAACAGTCAAAAACAGAATTAATGTTCAATTCATAACCAATGTCTTCATGTGGTTTTGTGATTGTGTTAAGAATGCCTGAGAATTTCTGTGGTTTAACTGATTTATTTATATCAATGATACATCAAAGTTTTAAATTCAAATCACTACAGCCACAATATGTATATTTATATTAGCATGTATATTTATAATTTCCTGTGTCTGGGACCAAATCTATGGAGTTACATTAGGGTCAAAAGTTTTGTACTTGAAAAAATAAAATTTGAAACTGAAAATTCATGTGTTGATCTTGAATTTTGAAAAATATAACAATGTATGGAAAATAAAAATAAGTGTATGAATCGTTTTTTTCAGGATAAATATAATTTTGATTCACTTTGGTGATTCTATTGAATGAATTATTTTCACTTTTCACTTCAATTAAGCTGCTTGCCGATTATGTTCAAAGTCAATACAATGTGTCATGCAATTTATTGTGTCCAATCTGGTCATATTTTGTGGGCGTGAATGAACGTGCGAGTCAAGCAGTACTTTCATAGGTACTTTAAAGCCGCTTGCATACTGAACATGAAATTAATTTTTTGCACGACAGATTATATTGATTTTGATCGTAATCTGTTGTGGAAAAATACGTTTCGTGTCCAGTGTGCAAGCTGCTTAATTCACTGAAAACCTGTGCAGGAGTGGCCCGCTTTGACTATTTTTTCTTGCGGGCACTAGGGCAGTTTTTGCGGGAATCTCACAATTGCGCTGCTTGGCAGAAGCCCTAGCTAAACGTAGCTAGTTCACATGTCTTGCCGGTGTGTTGGATTTATGGGCTCCAGCAGGTTGACCCGACCGGCCGGAAGCCATCTTTGCAAGCCAAACGGACACTACGCTGCGTTCACAGTGCTATGTGGAAATCGGACATATCAGCACTTAAAATGTGGCTGTTGAACTGCAAAATCTGGCATAATCGATCGCTCTTATACCGCAGTTGGTGCTCAGGTGCTCAGTACTGTCTAAAACAGATTTTTAAATGGAAGTTTATCACTGGCATCAATTCTTGCCCTGTCAATCACATGAATTTGGAGTATTTAAGTGTTGAGTTAGATTTGTTTTAGTTCCTACGTCCCCTGAAAGTACTGTCACTGGGGAAGGTTCCAAGCCTTTTTGTTCAGCTGTCACTCATGGTTCCACGCCCAGCTCAGTTGATGCCACGCCCCCCACGCCACATCAGGGTCAAAAGTATGAAACTCAAAAAACAGATTTGAAACTGGAAAAAAAAGGTTTGAAACTGAACAAATAAGATCTGAATCTGAAAAGATAAAACATGCAACTGAAAAAAATAAGACCTTAAATGTCAAAATATATATGGAAGTGAAAAGTGAAAATAAATAATTTATTCAAAAGAATTACCAAAGTGAATCAAAATGATATTTAACCTGAAAAAACGTTTCATTCACTTATTTTCATTTTGAATACATTGTTATATTTTTCAAAATTCAAGATCAACACATGAATTTTCAGTTTAAAATTTTATTTTTTCCAAGTACAAAACTTTTCACCCTAATGTAACTCCATACAAATCTAAAATGAGAATTTGAAACATCTCTCTCCCTCCAGCCCTTTAAATATCTCTATTCTTGATATTTCAGCTCCTGTGATGCTGGACCCCAATACTGCACTTGCTGACCTCTCTCTCTCTGATGATCTGACCACTGTGAGAAACACCATTGCATTCCTTGGTCATTTTGAAGCAGAATTAAAGAGAACAATTATAAAAAAAAAGATTTCTACGGTAATCACAGGCAAAACCGAATAAAAGTTTCCCCAAAAAACATAATTCTGCATCCCACTGCTTGGAGGATTTTGAAGGTTTTTTTTTTTTTTGAGTTGCTCTCTTTAATTCTCCTTCAAAATAACCAAATCATAATTGAGATCGGGGCATACAATTGTGAGATCTCCTCTGTTTATCCCACTTTTAAGCTTATCTCTTGCTCTTAAGGGACCTTTAGGAGAAGTAACTCAGAAACAAATGATAACAGAATGATACAAATATAAGCAGCTCAAATTCATCTCAAGAGACGAGATTGAGCTACACATTTTTCCTACAGGAAGATGTTTAATGTTCAAACTGAGAAAATTTTTTTTTTTTTTTGCAAATAATCATTAACTTAGAATTGAAAGGCAGCAACACATTGCAAAAAAGTTGGCACAGGGGCCTTTTTACCACTGTGTTACATCGCCTTTCCTTTTAACGACACTCAGTAAACGTTTGGGAACTGAGGAGACCAATTTTTGAAGCATTTCAGGGGGAACTCTTTCCCATTCTTGCTTGATGTACAGCTTAAGTTGTTCAACAGTCCGGGGTCTCCGTTGTCGTATTTTACGCTTCATAATGCGCCACACATTTTCAATGGGAGACAGGTTTGGACTACATGCAGGCCAGTCTAGTACCTGCACTCTTTTACTATGGAGCCATGCTGTTGTAACACGTGCAGAATGTGGCTTGGCATTGTCTCGCTGAAATAAGCAGGGGCGTCCATGAAAAAGACATTGCTTGGATGGCAACATATGTTGCTCCAATACCTGTATGTACCTTTCAGCATTAATGGTGCCTTCACATATGTGTAAGTAGCCCATGCCTTGGGCACTAATACACTCCCATACCATCACAGATGCTGGCTTTTGAACTTTGCGCCTATAACAGTCTGGATGGTTCTTTTCCTCTTTGTTCCGGAGGACACGACGTCCACAGTTTCCAAAAACAATTTGAAATGTGGACTCGTCAGACCACAGAACACTTTTCCACTTTGCATCAGTCCATCTTACAGGAGCTTGGGCCCAGCGAAGCCGGCGGCGTTTCTGGGTGCTGTTGATAAATGGCTTTCGCTTTGCGTTGTAGAGTTTTAACTTGCACTTGCAGATGTAGCGACGAACTGTAGTTACTGACAGTGGTTTTCTTAAGTGTTCCTGAGCCCATGTGGTGATGTCCTTTACACACTGATGTCGGTTTT
Source organism: Gymnothorax reevesii (assembly GCA_029721435.1). Lineage (NCBI taxonomy): Eukaryota > Metazoa > Chordata > Actinopteri > Anguilliformes > Muraenidae > Gymnothorax > Gymnothorax reevesii. The sequence continues at coordinate 25,592,124 of CM056588.1, forward strand.
TGATGCACCGCATGAGGGATCGAAGGTCACGGGCATTCAATGTTGGTTTTCAGCCTTGTCGCTTACGTGCAGTGATTTCTCCAGATTCTCTGAACCTTTTGACGATATTACGGACTGTAGATGATGAAATCCCTAAATATATTGCAATAGGTCGTTGAGGAATGTTGTTTTTAAACTGTTTGACAATCAGCTCACGCATTTGTTCACTAAGTGGTGACCCTCGCCCCATCCTTTTTGTGAATGACTGAGCATTTCAGGGAAGCTGCTTTTATACCCAATCATGGCACCCACCTGTTGCCAATTAGCCCGTTCACCTGTGGGATGTTCCAAATAAGTGTTTGATGAGCATTCCCCAACTCTCTCAGTCTTTTTTGCCACTTGTGCCAGCTTTTTTGAAACATGTTGCAGGCATCAAATTCCAAATGAGCTAATATTTGCAAAAAATTACAAAGTTTACCTGTTCGAACATTAAGTAACTTGTCTTTGCAGTGTATTCAATAGAATATAGGTTGAAAAGGATTTGCAAATCATTGTATTCTGTTTTTATTTTTGATTTACACAACGTGCCAACTTCACTGGTTTTGGGTTTTGTTGTACTTCCATCAGGTTTTGGAACTAGCACACAGGGTGAACTCCAATCTGAGTTGGAGGGTCTGATAATATAATGTTCTAAAATGTTCTCAACCTCTTTCTCAGCAATCTTTCTCTTTTCAGGATTGATCCGGTACGGATGCTGTTTTATTGGTTTGGCATCACCAACATCTACATCATGAGAAGCTATAGAAATTCTCTTTGGAACATCAGGAAATAGATCTTTATATTTCTTGATCAACCTCTCAAACTGATCTTTCCGTGAGGGTTCTTAGTGCTGGAGTTTTACATCAAGATTTTGCAGCACTTCAGAATTTACATGAAAGAACTTCTCGGCTATAGGAGGATCTGAAGTGACATCATGATAGGAGTGCTAGAATTGCAGCTAAGGTTTCAGCATGTTAATGTGAGACAACTGTTTTGGCTTTCTCTTTTCTGGAGTCTTTACAATGTAATTCAGATCATTGAGTTTTATAATAATTTCATAAGGACCATGAAATCTAGCCTGTAATGGATTGAACTGCAAGGGAAACAACACAAGAACCTTGTCTCCTGGTTTAAACTCACGGCTTCTAGCATTATGATCATACCAAGTTTTCATTTTTCCCTGACTTGATTTCAATTTCTCTTTGGCTAGGTCACAAGCTGCGCGCAGTCTTTCCTTGAACTTGCTAACATAGTCTAACAGACTGATATGCGGTTCTTTCTCTTGCCATTGTTCTCTCAACAATAGCAAAGGTCCTCTCACTTCATGGCCAAACACTAGCTCAAACGGACTGAATCCAGTAGACTCCTACACTGCCTTTCTAGCTGCAAACAACAGCAAATGAACACCTTCATCCCAGTCTTTCTCATAGTCATAACAATAAGTCCTCATCATTGTCTTGAGAGTGGAATGAAACTGCTCTAAGACACCCTGACTCTCTGGATGATAGGCACTAGAAAGAATCTGCTTCGCACCTAGTTCATACACTACCTGCTGAAAAAATCCAGAAGTGAAATTGCTACCTTGGTCTGACTGAATTTCCCTGGGAAGGCCAAACAACATGATGAACTTTATCAAAGCCTTCAAGATTGCAGTTGCCTTGATGTTACGTAGAGGTATGGCTTCAGGGAATCTAGTAGCTGCACACAGCTGCACACATGATTGTCAACAAGTACTAAAGTAATGGACTAACACAATCAACAATGACCTCAGAGCAGGGCTCCCCAAATTATGGGATAGGCCGCAATGGAGCTACAGGTGGGTCTAACAAAATAAGTGACAAAATAATGGGCTGCATTCAGGACAGAAAAATAATGACATTTTTATTAGGTTTATGCACCTGCACTGGGTGACAGTATTTCAGACTAGTAAGTGGTTTTGTCCGTTTACATTTTCCAATCGCACAGCTGGCTATTTTATTTTTACTGCGAATTGAGCGACCGTGCTGCAGAAACAGGTGTATGTACTTGTCGCCGAAATTATCTTCATTCGCTGAAGAGTTCTGAAATGCCATCGCCGAGTGACGGCGTATAGACCTAATTATAATCAAATAATTTTTCGGTACTGAATGCAGCCTATTATTTTGTCACTTTTAGATTGCATGGGGGAGAGAAGCCGTGTCTTCAACTGCCACTTGATTATTCTTAAATTGGAAATCGTGTGAATGAAGGAAAACCATCTAGAATCAGCCAGGACTAATTATTTTCAATAAAAGGAGGGATATTAGCACAAGAATTGTCCGGTCTAACGACTCGCCTGTTTGTTGGCCAGCAGTGTTGACTGTTCACAACTGTAACGTCTAGCCTCAGCAACTTGGCTGCTTTCATAATGTGAACGTGCAAAATCTCTCAGCCGTTGCATGCGGAGCCAGCTGTGGGAGGGTCTTAGGGGTGCAGTGGAGAGGGAGGGGGAGGGATCTGAAAGTTGCTTTTTTTTCAAATTTTTGTGCGATGATCCTTCTCTCCTCAAAGTTACCAATTGCAGCTTTAACGCCAGCCAAAACAACACATAGACCCTTCGTCCCCGGCAATTTCCGTCTTTGATCTGATGGATCTTCCATCAGGATAATGATCCTAAACACACGGCCAAATCCATCAAGAAATGGCTTGTGGACAGCAAAGTGAACGTTTTGGAGTGGCCAAGCCAGAGCTCCGACCTCAATCCTATCAGAAATCTGTGGAGGGAACTGAAGACCAAGGTCATGACAAGGAGACTCTCAAAACTTAAGGATCTGGAGAAATTCACCTAAGAGGAGTGTGCCAAAATCCTCCTGCAGACTTGTAGAAACCTTGTGATCAACCACAGGATGGCCCTCATTTGTCAAACTTGCGTACATCAAAAAAATGGGTGTACGCAAAATCTCCTGCAAGAATCGGCATTTATAAATCTGAATGTGAGCGAACGGTCCGCAAAAATTTCACGCTAGCTCTGACCCGGTGAACGCAAATCTTGGGCAATCTAATTTTGGTCATTTAAGTGCATCCAAGCACAAAAATTAAGTGCGTATAGTCACTTTGATTTATTAACAAATTAAATCAAACCTGTGCTGCACTCCAGTTTTCCACCCCAACGGTGTTTACTACTGCAGCAGCAATAGTTTTCCAAACCGCAGCCTACTGGGCTCCCTTTATGCCACCCTAAAGACTTTCAAATAAAATAATTTTGTTTTTCTCCATCTATCGTCGGTCTGCTGATAAAACCTTGTATCTTCAAAATGATAAACTTTACAGGAGAAAAAAAGTTAAATTTTGCATGTAAGAATGCAGTTGAGCTGTGTTCGGGTAGGATGACAATTTTTCCTCCAAGAATGTATCCAATCAATGAAATTTTGTATTTTGCAATGTTTTTGCTATTATTGTGGACATACAAGTTTTTGTTTCTCATCAAATCATAGATACAAGGTTTATCAGCTGGCTGACGATATTTCCTCCTCAGTTAAGTTCTTTCTTCTTTGCCGTCTTTCGGGAGTCCATGTCGTAAAGTGGGCAGGACTATACCTCCCGGAGCATGAATTTATAGGGGCGTGTTATGTAAATTACGTTGGTTTCTGCAGCCAGATTTATCAACGCCACGGCAGTTCTACTCCGAAATCTGCGACGTACACACTTTTAGTAAATCAGACGTGACACCTGGCGAGCGATGATATTTACACCGAAATGTACACCAGATCCCACGCAAGTTTGATAAATGAGGGCCACTGTGTCATTTGTGCAAGAATACATTTTATTTGTCAAAAAATATCTAAAAAAAAAAAACAAAAATTGATAGGGATGTGAATAATTTTGGGCATGACTATAAAAACACTGCAGGCCAAAAGTTTGGGGCCACCCTCAGATTTTTAATGGTGCACTAAATGCGATGTGACCCCTTGGTTTTGGGGAAGGCGTTTATACAGCATGCCTTCTTTATACGTAACATGATTTTATATCACTAGGACGTGAACAAGGTTTACAAAAAGGCACTGGAACTGGATTATAAAACACTGTGGTCAGTGATCAATCAGTCAAGACAGCTTTAAAATGTGGTCTGAGGTCTGGAATTCACCCAAAACCTATTGGCTTCCTTTATTTTACGCACTGAAGTCATTTCATGAGCAAAAAATAAGGAAAGAACAGTTGATGTGTGATTTTTTTTTTTTTAAGTCTGAGGGTGCCCCCAAACTTTTGGCCTGTAGTGTACATATACAAGCCCCAATTTCAATGAAGTTGGGACATTGAATGAAACGTGAATAACACTGTTAAACAAAAAGTTCTAAACCCCTTTTTGTAATACTTTTTAAGCCAGGCATTTAGCTTTCACACACTCGAGTTGAGATTATAAACATTTCACTTGCTCCACAGTTTTACAGTGAAGAACAGAATACAATGATTTGCAGATCCTTTTTGACCTATATTCAATTGAGTACAGTACAAAGAGAAGATATTTACCGTAATTATCAAATTGATAAACTTAATTTTTTGGGGGGAAATATTCACCAGTTTTGAATTTGATGCCTGCAACACATTCCAAAAAAGCTGGGACAAGGGCAACAAAAGACTGGGAAAGTTGAGGAGTGCTCAAAAAACACCAGTTTGGAAACCTCCACAGGTGAACAGGTGAGTGCCATGATTAGGTGTAAAAGGAGCATCTGCGAAAGGCTCAGTCGTTCACAAACAAGGACGGGGCGAGATTCACCGCTTTGTGAACAACTATGTGAGCAAGTAGTCCAACAGTTAAAGAACAACTTTTCACAATATGCAATTGCGAGGAATTTAGGGATTTAATCATCTACAGTCCATAATATCATCAAAAGATTCAGAGAATCCAGAGAATTCCCCACACATAAGCGACAAGGCTGAAAACCAACATGGAATGCCTGTGACCGTCGGTCCCTCAGGCACTGTATTGAAAACTGTTGGGAAACAGGATTTTTGGGTGTTAGCAATATGAGGTGAGCCAGACGGTTTGATCAATGGGTAATGATATGTATTAGGATATAAAGAGAAGCCGTCAGGTCCGGCAGGACATATCGCCTATTTGCGACTTCCAGCTGAGATCTCCATTTGTCTTCAGTTCTGACAGGACAATAGGCACAAACACCTTTTAGTTGGAGGTTCCCTATGCCCACATATGGAGCTCCCTTCCAGGGGTTGGGAATCTATTGAACCAATTAAGTTGGGTGGTTCAGGAGAGGCCCAATTGTAGAGTATTGCTTTTTATCAATGTGTAAACCCTGGAACCAATCAGCAACAACTTCTGATAACATTAAAGAAATCATATGCAAATATCTGTACTTTTAACATGTATAAAGTTTCTGACAAGGAATTTTGAACTTTGCATCACGCTGTTGTTCTCACGGCCGGCTGTGTAATAAACTTTTTCCTGCTTTTGCCACAAACATCGGAGTCTGCTTCTTCATCGAGACAACGTTCTTGGTTTTTTATTAATTTACCTACAAAACCAATATCACTCTGTAAAGGATATTACCATGAGGGCTCAGGAACACTTCAGAAAACCATTGTCAGTTAGCATAGTTCGTCGCTACGTCTACAAGTACAAGTACAAGTACAAAGCAAAAGCCATATATCAACAACACCCAGAAACGCTCTGATGGACTGATGCAAAGTGGATAAGTGTTTTGTGGTCTGATGAGTCCACATTTCAAATTGTTTTCGGAAATCATGGACGTCATGTCCTCCGGGCTAAAGAGGGAGAGGGCCATCCAGATTGTTATCAGGGCTAAGTTCAAAAGCCAGCATCTGTGATGGTATGGGTATGTGTTAGTGCCCATAGCATGGGCAACTGGAACATCTGTGATAAGGTGCATAAAGCTTTTGGAGCAACATATGCTGCCATCCAAGCAACATCTTTTTCAGGGACGTTCCTGCTTCTTTCAGCAAGACAATGCCAAGCCACATTCTGCAGGTGTTACAATAACGTGGCTTTGCAGTAAAAGAGCACAGGAAATAGACTGGCCTGCCTGCAGTACAGACCTGTCTCCCATTGAAAATGTGTGGTGCATTGTGAAGCACAAAATACGACAACGGAGACCCCGGACTGTTGAGCATCTGCAGTCGTCCATTAAGCAAGAATGGGAAATAATTCCATCGACAAAGCTTCTACAATTAGTGTCCTCAGTTCCCAAACGTTTATTGAATGTTGTTAAAAGGAAAGGTGATGTAACACTGTGGCAAACATGCCCGTCCCAGCTTTTGTGGAATGTGTTGCAGGCGTCAAATTCAAAATGAGTGAATACTTCCAAAAAAGCAATGTTTATTAGTTTTAACATGAAATGTCTTGTCTTTGTAATGTACTCAATTGAATTTGGGACAAAAAAGATTTGCAAATCATTGCATTCAGTTTTTATTCACATTTTACACAACATCCCAACTTCATTGGAATTGGCTTTATATATATGAGACAGAATGGTGCTGCAAATCATCACAGCTCTGGTAAGGCAGACACATGGCAAAATACGAGAGGCGAGTAGCCAAACCCAATTGGTAATGCCAAAAACGAGTAAAAGAAGTGCACCCCTCAGGACAAAGAGATCCAGAATCTCGTCGGAATCATGATGTTAGTGCTTCAAGGGTTAAAATAGCTAAATGTTTTATCACAAGTGTCTGCCACTGACATGGCAATATCCCCCGTCGCCTCGATTTTACTTGTTCGTACGGACGGACGGAGCCCAATGCTATATCTCCCGCTTCGTGCTAATCGCCCCGCGGGGGATAATAATTGAGTACTTAAGTAATGGTACTCAGCACCTGTTCTTGCGCATCTACCTTCTTTTAGATTTTCACTTAGGCACTAACAAGGCTCATCTCTTTCAATAGCTTTAATTCGTCACAGACTACGAACTGCAAGCCAGTTCGGCAGGTCAGTTCTTGTTTTGAAGCACAAAGGGCGTGTTCTGTCAGAGATTCAGTTAAAGTGAAAGTGAAAGTATCAGACTGAGAAACTGAGTCCGTGAAATGGCTGCTAAAGCTTTGATTCCCGAGGACGAGATCAGCTGTTCTGTGTGTTTTGATATTTTTAAAGAGCCCGTCGTTCTGAAATGTAGTCACAGCTTCTGCAGAGAGTGTCTGAAGCAGTACTGGGAAGAGAAGAGCTCTCGAGAGTGTCCCATCTGCAGGAGAAAGGTCTCTTTCGAGGAGCCTCCTGTAAACCTGGCTTTAAAAAACATTGTGGAGTTTTACTTAAAACAGCAGACTGAGAGAAGAACTGCAGAAAAGAGTGAGCCTCTCTGCAGTCTTCATGGGGAGAAACTTGTGTTATTCTGTGAACAGGATAAAGATCTTCTCTGTCTCATCTGTCAGACTTCAAAAAAACACAGAAACCACCCGGTGTGTCCAGTAGAAGAGGCCGCACAGGATCTGAAGGTATTCTGTTAAACAACAGATTCTCCTGCCAGGGTCAAATCTGTATTAAAGAACTGTGTCACAAATTTAGGTCTGACAAAGTTTGCTTTGGTATGAGGTGTAAATACATTCAGGGAGTAAGGCAGTGTAACATGTAGTAATGATATCAATGAACCAGGAAGTAAAGAAATGCACGATGAGTGAACAATCATGCAGTCAATGGAGAGAGGAGCTGTACTGTTGATGGTCTTTTTGAATGGATGTATTTGAATAAAAGACAACATTTGTTTTTCTACTAAATTGTTTCTGGTATTTGAATACTACAATGGAAAAATGATCAGTCACATTATCACGTTGTGGAGAAATGATTAACTAAAAATTCAAAACGATCTTAGAAACATAGAACTGAAAACTATGCAAGAAAATATAAAAAATATGAAATATAATAATTATATATAATATTATTATATATTATCAGAAACATGATAATTAAATATATTTTAAAAAACTCAAAATTGAACTGTGATCGTTTTTCCTTTGAGATCTTCATTTGCAAGTAACTTTTGTAAAACAAATATAAAATGCAATATGTTTCAATTGAATATTATAAGGCAGACACTGTTAAAAGTAAAAATTGCAAGAGAAAAATAATATGTAAATGTTATAATTGCCATAGCAATTGGCTGTAAATTATACTAGACAAGCGAGTAAAATAGGTGTTTAACAGTCCAATGTCTTGAAAATCTTGACTGTTTTCATTCTGAAGTAATTAATTATGGCATGCAGTGTTATGATGTGGTATGAGTGCCCTACTGTCCGTAAGTATGTGGACTGTGATGATTAAACACCACCACTTTCCACTAAAAGGGGTCCTAATATATTAATTGATATAATATTAATATATTAAACAAAACACCGAAAACAACAATTTTTTTTTACTAAAATTTAAAGGTGTATACATATATACATTAATATATATACATTTTTTGACACTTGCATAGCCTGAATGTAAGTGTTAAGGCTTATTCCATGATTATTGATGCCAAAAAAATCTTTAAACTGGTTTGAAGCGTCATTATTCTGCGGAATTATCTCTTATGGTCAGTTTTTCCAGTATATAAGGTGACATGAACTTTATGCAGCGTCAAAATGTTAAACGTGAAGGCACGACGGAAAGAGCTGTTTGAGATTGTTTATAGTCGCATTCTGGCCTTACATGATGCTGAAGACATTACATGCTGCCATGGCACTGTAAGAAACACCATCAAGCATTTCAAAGAGTCTGGTTCACTGAAAACTAATGGCAATAGAGGTGCAAAATGGAAGTTCAGTGCCTCTTATGTTCGTTATCTGCGTATGAAATGTAAAAAAAAATTAAAAACAGCACGATTGACAGCACGACAACTCTGGGATAATATAAATAGCACCAGAAGTGAACATATGAAAGTATCAAAATCTTATATTTCCAGTTCTCCTGTGTGAAAATGGTCTGATTGGTTGTGTTGCTGCCAAGGGCTGGCACCATCAATGAAGGTTTGAGTTTGCCAAAAAATTCAATGATTGGACATCAATGGACGGGGAACAAGTCCTTTAGACCGATGAATCAAAATATTCTCATCCCAACACAGAATTTATGTGCACCGTAAAGTTGGAGAACATTTGAAAAAATGACTGTTGAACCCCTTCAGTAAAATATGGAGGTGGTAATATTGTGGTATGGGGTTCAGTCAGCTCGAAAGGAGCCGGCATTCTCGTAAAAACTGACGAAATCATGGATTTTAAGAAAATATCGCAGCATCTTTGTGCGGCACACTTGGCCATCAGGAGAGACACTGATTGGTCGCGGATTTTATTTTCAATAAGATAATGACCCTAAACACACTTCTAATTTGTGCAAGAATCATCTCAGTTGGAAAAAACATCTGGTGACTTTAAAAATATGACTTGGCCTGCACATAGTCCAGACTTTAATCTGATTGAGCAAATCTGCCGTAACATCAAAAAATCTCTTGTGGAATGAATTTCAAATTTTATGGAATGATTTGGTGAGTCAGGAAATAAAAAATATGCGATGTGATGTGAATATAGGCCACTAGATGGCAGTATTTACCTTTTTTTTTTTGTTAAGCCCAGATTGGAGCTATGTTTGGACATGTTCTGGGCATGTCTGGGGCAAGTCCCAGAAAATAAAAAAAAAAGAAGTCTAAATGTGGGTGGGGTCTGCAAAAGAGTATATAAGGAGTAGAATTGAGACAGTAAAGTAGTAGGAGAAATTGCAAGGAGAAGGATACATGTGACCAGACCTGTCATTCTGTTTAAGACCTGTGAAGCTTATAGTGGATTTTTGCCTGTGTTAGAGCTTTTTCCTCACCCAGGACATCACCAAGGGACCCAACCAAAAAGGGACTGTAAATATTTCTGTTTTTGTTGTAAATCAATCTTGGTCTGTAGATTAGTTTAGTCGTTATTGTCTGTGTTAATTAAATGTGTTTAAGTTTTAAAACTGTGTCTGTCATCCCTTGCTGTTGCTGTTGTAAATGTAATAACAAAAGGGGGCCATAACAGCGAACACTATGCCTGAAAGATTAAATGCTGTAATCAAGGCAAAGGCAAATTGGGGGCTTGTCCGGGATAGAACATTGTGTGAGTCATTTATTGAAAATCTAACATTTCAAATTGTAAAATTGTTTTTGTGAATTTTCCTAGATATATATTGACAACAGCAATGGATGATTTCTTGGCATCACCAACCGTAGGGGTTTTGAAGTCTTTTAAAAAGACAGAACTGTTGGAAATATGCAGACATTTGGAGCTGACAGAGGTAAAACCAGCCATGGGAAAAGCAAGACTGGCTAGAGAGATAGTTGAATATTATATTGATGAAAATGTGTTTGCACCAGGAGATCTGGAACAGTTTCCAGTGGAAAATCCAAATATAGAAATGGAACTTAAATAAAAAATGCTAGAGATTGAAAGGGAGGAAAAAGAAAAACAGAGAATTTGAGAGGGAAGAAAGAGAGAAAGAAAGGGAAGAAAAAGAAAAACAAAGACAGTTTGAGTTAGAAAAATTAGCATGAGAAGAAAAAAGAGAATTTGAGAGAGAGAAAGAGGAAAGAGCAGAAAGAGAGAGACAGAGACAAAGAGATTTTGAATTAGAGAAATTCAATAGAGAAGAAAGACTCAAAATGGAGCAACTAAAAATTAAAATTGAAACTAAAAATAAATTTTGTGCCAGTTAGGAGGTAAAACTGGTGCCTCCATTTTCAGAAAAGAACGTAGACAACTATTTCCAGTGTTTTGAAAAGGTAGCAAAGAGTTGCCAGTGGCCAAAGGAACACTGGCATCTGATGTTGCAAACTGTCCTCAAGGGTAAAGCTCAACAAGCCTATTCGGCTTAGTCTGCAGATGATTCCTCTGATTATGAGGTTGTCAAAAAGGTTATTTTGAGAGCTTATGAGTTGGTTCCAGAGGCTTACCGACAGAAATTCAGAGGTCTGAAGAAATCTAAAAATCAGACTTATGTGGAATTTGCTAATGAGAATGTTTGCTTTGAGCGCTGGTGTACTTTGATGGAGGTCAAGGATGATTTCAACTCACTAAAAGAGATGGTGTTAGTTGAAGAATTCAAGAACTGTGTTAAGGATGATATTAAGACCTACCTTAATGAGAAGCAAGCACTGAATTTGCAGTCAGCTGCCAAATTTGCAGATGAATGTTCTCAGACATAAGTCCAGTCTAGCAGTAACAATAGATGGTTCCAATTTCAGAAAAAAGGAAACGGTGATACCTAAGATTCCTCACCCAAAGACAAATCTGGTGATGGTGCTCAGAAATCCAGTAACAGGTCTGATCAAAGTGTGAAAGGTGACAGTGACAAAAGTGGTCTAATTTGCAGTTATTGCAAGAAATCTGGTCATGTTACGACTAACTGTTGGTTCCTTAAAGCTAAGAAAGAAAAAGAAAAGGATACCAAACCAAATGCCTTTGTGAAAACAAGGTTAGAAACCCCTGTAGTAGATAACCAATCTGCTAAATTGCCTGCTTCTTGTGGGGCTAAAAAGCCTGATACTGCTGACTTTGTGAGGGAGGAATTTCTTCCATTTGTGTCAGAGGGATTTGTGGCTCTGAATGAGCATACTACTCCTGTCCCCATATATATCCTAAGGGATACCGGAGCTTTTCAGTCACTTTTGTTGATGGACTCCTTGGAGTTACGTGATGAGACCGCTTCAGGGGATTTCATACTTGTACAAGGTATTGAAGGGAGGACTGTATCTGTACCCCTGCGCTCAATATTCTTGAAGTCAGATTTAGTTACAGGACAGGTAAAGGTGGGACTTATGTCAAATCTACCTATAAAGGGTGTTTCTCTGTTGCTAGGCAATAACCTGGCTGGGGGCAATGTAGTTCCCCCTGTTCATCTTACTTCACAGCCGAGCACTGAAGATGGCGATGAAGACCCATCTCTGTATCCTTCTTGCGCAGTGACTCGTGCTATGGCGAAGAAGCCTAAAGAAGATGTTGTGGTGCCGCCCAGCACATTGAATAGTCAGGACTCAGGTGGTTTGCCTCATGACTCTGATTGGCCTACTATGGTTTCTCCGTTTGAGGACTTATCAGTTACTTTTATCAGTTCTCTATTCAGCCAGCTGGATGGGTCTGGTGATTCTGATGTGTCTGGAGACTTGTCTCTGTCCAGAAAGCGGTTGATTGAGGAGCAAACTAATGATCCTGAAATTTGTGCACGAAGGAGGAGAGCCCTTCCTGATAAAGAAATAGACGCAGTTCCAGTTGGGTATTATCTCAAGGATGGTGTGTTGATGCGGAAGTGGCGCCCTCCTGATATCCCTGCTAATGCAGATTGGGCAGTGGTCAGGCAAATTGTTGTTCCGAAGGTCTACAGGAATGAGATCTTAACAATGGCTCATAGTTTACCTGTAGCAGGTCATCTTGGTGTTAATAAGACTGTTGATAAGATCATGAAACACTTCTTCTGGCCTGGGCTTCGGAAAGATGTTTCCGACTTTTGCAAAACCTGTCACACACGTCAGGTAGTTGGAAAACACCAGTTAGACCCACCTGTAGCTCCATTGCAGCCTATCCCAGCATTGGGGGAGCCCTTCTCTAAGGTCATTGTTGATTGTGTTAGTCCATTACCCAAGACTAGATCTGGAAATCAGTACTTGTTGACAATCATGTGTTCATCTACCAGATTCCCTGAAGCCATACCTTTACGTAACATCAAGGCAACTGCAATCTCGAAGGCTTTGATAAAGTTCTTCACATTGTTTAGCCTTCCCAGAGAAATTCAGTCAGATCAAGGTAGCAGTTTCACTTCCGGATTGTTTCAGCAGGTTGTGTATGAACTAGGTGCGAAGCAGATTCTTTCCAGTGCCTATTATACAGAGAGTCAGGGTGCCTAGGAGCGGTTTAATTCCACTCTCAAGACGATGAGGACTTATTGTTATGACCAAGAGAAAAACTGGGATGAAGGTGTTCATTTGCTGTTGTTTGCAGCTAGAGAAGCAGTGCAGGAGTCTACTGGATTCAGTTTGTTTGAGCTAGTGTTTGGCCATGAAGTGAGAAGACCTTTGCTATTGTTGAGTGAACAATGGCAAGAGAAAGAACCGCTGTTACGTCCACAGCTCTTAAAGGGGTTAAAAGGAGGTGACATAAAACCAGATGTTAAGGTTTTACAGAGGTTTTTAATAAAATAAAAAGGATTTATACATACATATGCATGACCGTTCCAAAATCGTCGACACTGAATAAAGCCACACCAAACTATTCGCAAAGTACAGTTTAGATCTGAATATACGGGAATAATACAATCGGGAACAGTTTCTAAGTTTTATAGGGCCTTGTCAGACACGAACAACATATCCAAAAACAGGAATTTCTAAGTTTTAGCAAGCCGAGTCAGACAAGAACAACATATTCAAAAACAGGAATTTCTAAGTTTTAGCAAGCCGAGCCAGACGAAGTTTGGGCGACAGTCCACTTCAGGAAACAGCCGCCCCCGAATGATGCTCTCTCCAGCCTTTTAAAGGAGTTGCCATTTTCTTGTCGGTTGCTGATTGGAAGACAACCGAACACTCCCATAAGCTTGGAAACGTCGTAGGACAGCGGAACGATCATAACTACGCTTCATAACTTTTTGAGAAGAGGACAAACACTCCCTTGCTAATTTTTTTGCACGATGTAGCTTTTCGCGGAATTGACCAACATAATTTAACACACTTCCCTCCATGGAGGATTTATGCGCGAGTAACCTCTCCTGGAGAGATTTTAACGGACCGCGGGGAGTGTGGCCAAATACGAGCTCCGCAGGACTGAATCCTAAGGATTCTTGCACAGCCTCACGGGCAGCGAACAACACAAACGGGACAACTTCATCCCAATTTTTTTCCGTTTCAAAACAATATTTACGCAACATAGATTTAAGAGTTTGGTGCCACCGCTCTAAAGCGCCTTGGGATTCGGGATGATAGGCGCTGGAAACTACATGCTGGATATTTAATGTTTTGAGGACCTGATTGAAGAGTTTGGACTGGAAGTTTGTACCTTGATCGGTTTGAACTATGCGAGGGAGACCGAAAGTAGAAAAAAACTTGATTAATGCTTTTACAATGGAAGTGGATGTTATTTTTCGGAGCGGTGCAGCTTCGGGAAATCGGGTGGAAACGCACATGATTGTTAGTAAAAATTTATTTCCGCTCTTTGTTCTAGGTAGCGGGCCAACACAGTCAACAATGACACGATCAAAGGGCTCTCCCATAGCGGGTATAGGATGCAGCGGGGCTACAGGGATGATCTGATTGGGCTTACCTGTTACTTGACAAACATGGCATGAGCGGCAGTGTTTCACTACATCCGCTTTTAATCCTGGCCAAAAGAAATGTTTTAGTACTCGCTGGAATGTTTTAGTGATACCCAAATGTTCAGACCACGGACTTTCATGTGCCAAAGATAATACATGCTGTCGGTACACAGTAGGGACAACCACCTGGTGCACTACACTCCAATCCGAATTTATTGTATTACGCGGACACCATTTTCTTAACAGCACACCATCATCCAATGTGTAGGCTACTTGCTCATCTTTTGCTCTGTTGGCACTCACCACATTCGAGAAACAACTTTGTAATGTCGGATCCGCCCCCTGCGCTGCGCGCAGGCGTTCTCTGGAGACAGGCAGGGACGCACCGTCAGGATGAGATAGGGCTGCGCTGTGAGAATGCGCCTGGACAGTTACAGCGTTGTCTTCAATTTTATCAGGTTTAGGTTTGCTCTCAGCCTCTACTCGATCTGAAAATTCTGGCATGAGAAAGCTGTCAGACAAAGGTACAGTGTTGTCTCTAAGTGACTGGGAACGTGTGATGGCACAGGAGGGAAAGAGATCAGAATTTGGGATTGGGTCTACATTTCCCGACTCATGGTGTTGTGGCACATCCAGCACCTCTAAATTAGGAGTCACTTTGCCCCCAGCAATGTCATTTCCTAATAGAAATGCAACACCTTTAATTGGAAAGGCAGGGCAAACAGCCACGGGAAACACTCCATTCACTAATTTGGACTCAACATGCACGTAATGCACAGGTCGAGGAACATAACCCAACTCAATCCCATGCAGCACCGCACCATAACCACAGGCTGATTTCTCCGAAAATGGCAACACACTCGCGAGGATCACCGATTGCGAGCAGGCGGTGTCTCGCAGAATGCGCACCGGGCGCTGATCAGCAGGCTCACCTGAAAGCGACACAGATCCTTTCAAAATAAAAGGCTCAAAATACGAATCGGGCTTATCATTATCATCATAAATGTCAGTGTTGATTTTGGAGTTAATTAATCCGACACCTTTTGGCTGCAGCACACTTTTGGACACCTGTTCCTTACGTTTTAGGGTGAGACAGTCAGCGATAACGTGTCCAGCTTTGTGACAATAAAAACACTCGCGCTCTTCTTTCTTTAAGCTCTGAGGCTTTGACACACTACCGGAACTAACCGGAGAGCTGCGAGGTTTTTCTAAAGGAAACGTAATCTTGTGCGTAAGTACATATTCATCTGCCAAAATAGCAGCAGTAGTGAGCGAATTGGCTTTCTGCTTGTTCAAATGGACAACAATTCGTTCAGAAATGCAATTTTTAAATTCTTCTAACAAAATGACTTTTCGCAGAGAATCAAAATCATTTACTTTAGAAGAGACAAGCCATTTATCAAACAAGATTCCCTTGTCCCTGGCAAATTCACTAAAAGTCTGGCTCGGCAGCTTTTTTCGGTTTCTAAATTTCTGCCGATAGGCTTCGGGAACCAGTTCATAAGCGCGGAGAATGGCGGCTTTAACACTGTCATATTTTAAACTTTCTTCTAAAGGAAGTGCAGAAATGGCTTCCTGGGCTTTACCATGCACTTTGCACTGAACTAAAAGTGGCCAAGCCTCTTGAGGCCAGTGGAGTGCGGAGGCAATGCGCTCAAACGCGCTGAAATAACAATCCACCTCCGACTCTCTGAAGGTGGGAACTAAAGTGACGTGCTTACTGATATCAAAGGAACTGTGATTTGCATTAGTGGAGGGAGGATATATACCTGGCGGTGAACTGAGCACTTGAGTCTCCCTCTGGGACTCGAGCTCCAGTTGGCGTATTCGGACAGCTGTTTCAGCCTCAATTTCGAGCTTTCGCATCTCCAGCTGATGTTTCAGCTGCGCGTCTCTCCTCTCAGCTTTTTCTCTGGCCTCCAGTTTCAACCGGGCGAGCCTGACTTTCAACTGGGCTTCGCTCGTGGACCCAGTGCTGGCTGAGGAGGACGAGGACGAGGACGAGCCAGATCCCGAGCGGGAGCGCTTTCCTCGCTCTCTCGGATCCTCACCACTCCCACTCTCCGGCACAGTCACGGTGAGAGACTCCGTGTCCGGCTTAACACCACCAGCAGCCCCGCTCAGGGCTCCATCCAGCGGCACCGCAGGTGCTGCTATCAACTCTTGCTCCACCAATGCATTTATAATTAAGGTTTTCAACTCTTTCTTGAGAATTTGCTTCGAATACGAAATTTGAAAGTGATTAGCAATTTGAATTAATTCGTCCTTTCTACAATTATTGATCTGTGAAAGGGAAGGCTCTGAAATGAAACTTTCAATGTTAAACGGCTCCATTCTCCGCA
Source organism: Gymnothorax reevesii (assembly GCA_029721435.1). NCBI lineage: Eukaryota > Metazoa > Chordata > Actinopteri > Anguilliformes > Muraenidae > Gymnothorax > Gymnothorax reevesii. Next base: position 25,608,702 of record CM056588.1, read on the forward strand.
CCGCTCACAAAACACCAGGGAAAAAGAGGAACAATCAAATAAATAGGTCCAAATCCTAATTAATTATTTTCAACCTCCTCGGGAACTTAAATTGCTCTCGGACGGGCCCCCATTATGTTACGTCCACAGCTCTTAAAGGGGTTGAAAGGAGGTAACATAAAACCAGATGTGAAGGTTTTACAGAGGTTTTTAATAAAATAAAAAGGATTTATACATACATATGCATGACCGTTCCAAAATCGTCGACACTGAATAAAGCCACACCGAACTATTCGCAAAGTACAGTTTAGATCTGAATATACGGGAATAACACAATCGGGAACAGTTTCTAAGTTTTATAGGGCCGAGTCAGACACGAACAACATATCCAAAAACAGGAATTTCTAAGTTTCAGCAAGCCGAGTCAGACAAGAACAACATATTCAAAAACAGGAATTTCTAAGTTTTAGCAAGCCGAGTCAGACAAGAACAACATATTCAAAAACAGGAATTTCTAAGTTTTAGCAAGCCGAGCCAGACGAAGTTTGGGCGACAGTCCACCTCAGGAAACAGCCGCCCCCGAATGACGCTCTCTCCAGCCTTTTAAAGGAGTTGCCATTTTCTTGACGGTTGCTGATTGGAAGACAACCGAACACTCCCATAAGCAGTCGCCCCAATCCTCCACCTCCACCTGGCAATCTAAGGGGAGACGGTCACAGGCACGCACGCACGCATGCACCCACGCAGACACACTCAAACACTCACTCGGCATCAGCCGTAACAACCGCTTATCAGTCTGTTAGACTATGTTAGCAAGTTCAAAGAAAGACTGCGTGCAGCTTGTGACCTAGCCAAAGAGAACATGAAATCAAGTCAGGGAAAAATGAAAACTTGGTATGATCATAAGGCTAGAAGCCGTGAGTTTAAACCAGGAGATAAGGTTCTTGTGTTGTTTCCCTTGCAGTCCAATCCATTGCTGGCTAGATTTCATGGTCCTTATGAAATTCTGACAAAACTCAATGATCTCAATTACATTGTGAAGACTCCAGATAGGAGAAAACCAAAACAATTGTATCACATTAACATGCTGAAGCTTTATCATGACAGAAATGCTAGGGTTGCTGCTGTCACTTCAGATTCTCCTATGGTCGAAACGTGTGAAGATGAGGGGGAGTTTCAAGATGATGAACCTAGAATTAAAGCTGAAGTTCTTTCATGTAAATTGTCAAATTCTGAGGTGTTGCAAAATCTCGATGTAAAACTCCAGCACTTAGAACCCTCACAGAGAGATCAGTTTGAGAGGTTGATCAAGAAGTATGAGGATCTGTTTCCTGATGTACCAAAGAGAGTTTCTATAGCTTCTCATGATGTAGATGTTGGTGATGCCAAACCAATAAAACAGCATCCGTACCGGATTAATCCTGAAAAGAGAAAGATTGCTGAGAAAGAGGTTGAGTACATGTTAGAACATGATATTATCAAACCCTCCAACTCAGATTGGAGTTCACCATGTGTGCTAGCTCCAAAACCTGATGGAAGTACTAGATTCTGTACAGATTATCGCAAAGTCAATGCTGTAACTAGAACTGATGTGTTTCCAATACCTAGGATTGATGATTGTATCGATAGAGTAGGGCAAGCAAAGTTTCTGACCAAGATTGATTTACTGAAGGGTTATTGGTGTGTGCCTTTAACTGAGAGGGCCAAGAGCATCTCTGCTTTTGCCACACCATCTGGGTTGTACCAGTATGAAGTCCTACCCTTTGGCATGAAAAATGCCCCAGCCATATTCCAAAGGATGATACAGTCTACAATTGCCGGATTGCCACACACGGGTGCGTACATCGACGACCTGATCACATGGAGTGACTCCTGGGAAGAACATCTAAAAGATGTAGAGACGTTGTTCCAGCGCCTGACCCAGGCTAACCTGACTGTTAACCTGAACAAGAGTGACTTTGGTTGTGCTACTGTCACCTATCTTGGCTACGTGATAGGCCAGGGTAAGGTGGCACCCATAAATGCTAAAGTCCAAGCCATCGTGGACTTTCCAGTTCCTCACAACAAAAGGGCTTTGCGCCGCTTCCTTGGAATGACCGGGTACTGCCGCAAGTTCTGCGGGAACTTTGCTGAGATTGCTCTCAGTCTAACTAACCAACTGAAGAAAGGCGTAAAGTTCACTTGGGATGATGTATGCCAGAGATCCTTCGATCGCCTGAAGTCTCTGCTGTGTCACTTCCCCCTGCTCAAATCTCCTGACTTCAACAAACCGTTCTCCATCACGGTCGATGCTAGCGACCAAGCTTGTGGATCTGTGCTCCTACAGAGAAGTGACTCTGATGACATTGAGCATCCAGTGGCATACTTCTCCAGGAAGTTCAATCGCCACCAAAGGAACTATTCCACAATAGAGAAGGAGCTGTTGGCTCTGGTTCTATCTTTACAACACTTTGATGTTTATGTTTGTACAGGGCAAAAGCCAATGGTTGTGTACACAGACCACAATCCGTTAATGTTTTTGTGTAAGATGAAAAACAAGAATCGGAGATTGTTGAATTGGAGTTTGATTTTACAGGAGTTTGACTTGGAAATTAAGCATGTGAAGGGTACAGACAATGTAATTGCTGATTGCTTATCCCGTGTTTGAATATGTATATATATGTCACGTGTTTATTTGAATATTGTATGATGTGTATATATAGACAAGTATCCACTTAACCATTTTGTATTGAAAAGAAAAACTTTGCCTTTATGAGTCAAAATTTTTCCCTTTTGGAAGGGAGGTGTAATGTGAATATAGGCCACTAGATGGCAGTATTTACCTTTTTTTTTATTCAGCTCAGACTGGAGTTATGTTTAGACATGTCCTGGGCATGTCTGGGGAAAGTCCCCGAAAATAAAAAAAAAAGAGGTCTAAATGTGGGTGGGGTCTGCAAAAGAGTATATAAGGAAAAGAATTGAGACAGTAGTAGTAGGAGAAATTGCAAGAAGAAGGACATGTGTGACCAGACCTGTCATTTCTGTTCAAGACCTGTGAAGTTTCTTTTGTGGATTTTTGCCTGTGTTTGAGCCTTTTTTTCCTCACCCAGCACATCACCAGGAAACCCACCAAAGGGACTGTAAATATTTCTGTTTTTTTTTATTCAATCTTGGTCATTTAGTTGTAGGTTATTGTTAGTTATTGTCTTTGTTCATTAAATGTGTTTAAGTTTTAAAAACTGTGTGTCATCCCTTGCTGTTGCTGTTGTTTTAAATGTAATAACAAATTGGGGCCATAACAAAGTCTCTTCAGTTGCTGAGCCTGACTGACTCCTGCTTGTCATTACAGAGCCCAGTGCTCACTGCAGGACCCAGAGCTGCTCTCAGGGGCTCTGATAGATGTGGCCAAACACCTGGGTAACCTGTAGTTCAGAGTCTGGGAGAAGATGCTGGAGACGGTGCAGTACAGTGAGTATCTGGGGCTGATGCTCCAGTCATCTTTATCTTTACAAACATTTAATGAAAGCATGAAACTGAAGAAATAAGCTGGAATGATTTACCTCCACCAAGGAGGTGTATGTTTTTTGCCCCTCGTTTATCTGTTTGTCTGTCTGTTTAGCAAGATATCTCGAAAGCAGCTGCATAGATTTTAACCAAACTTTGCAGGATCATAGGGTAGCACAAGAAGAACAAGTGATAAAATTTTGGCATATTTAGGCCAAAGTACAGCTGAGATATAGGCCAAAGTTCAAATCCAGCTATGCCGGCAGAGATTTAAAGTCTTTCCAATCGGCCAGATTTCCAATTGGCGTGCTTTTGGGTTTTGCTGCCACCTGGTGGTGGAATGCAACAACACCCTACTTCAGCTGACGAAAATAACAAATGCACAGAGTTGCCTTGGTGTGGCGGAGGTGCCGCGCTCTCTGAGTGCTCTTGTTGAAATGTTGTTAAAAATAAACAGTACAGAGACTCAGTTTGAAGAATGCATGAATTTCTGTGGTTTAACTGACTTATTTATTTCAATGAAACATAAGGGTTTTAAGTTCAAATCACTATAGCCACAGTAAAGTAGCATGTATATTTTTCTGTTTGGGACCAACTCCTCAATGAGTAATTGAAACATCTCTCTCCCTCCAGCCCTTTAAATATCTCTCTTCCTGATATTTCAGCTCCTGTGACGCTGGACCCCAATACTGCATGTGCTGCTCTCTCTCTCTCTGATGATCTGACCACTGTGAGATACCCAGGAATACAGCATAAAATTCCTGACAAACCAGAGAGGTTTAGCACCTGTGTGGATGTGCTGGGATCAGAGGGGTTTACCTCAGGGAAACACAGCTGGGAGGTGAAGGTTGGGAATAAACTGCAGTGGGATGTAGGAGTGATGAAAGAGTCCAGCGACAGGAAGGGAGATATAACATGCAGCCCAAAGAGAGGATTCTGGGTCTTAAAGCTGAGGAAGGGTGAGGGTTACAGAGCAGCAGGAGTTACTGCCCTCAAACTGGAGAGGAAACCCCAGAGCATCAGGGTGCAGCTGGACTATGACAGGGGGGAAGTGTCCTTCTTCAACTCCAGTGACAAGTCACTCATTTACACTTTTAAAGACACATTTTCTGAGAGAGTGTTCCCACTCTTTTCTCCCTGTCTGAAAGAAGATGGTAATGAAGGACCACTGCAGATATGCCCAGTGAAAGTTTCAGTAACAGTGATGTCACTCCAGTGAAGGTGTGTGTGTATATGTGTGTGTTTGTGAAAACCACACTGGAGATGTTGTCTGGGATTTTCTTTGTGTGAGGTACCCTTCAGGAACCACTCGCGAGAGACAGAAATCCAAAAAAACGTATGCCTTTATTGGAGTCCGAGTCAAAGCCAAAAAACACAGGAATTGCCAAGCCACAATCAGAAATCCAAAAACAGTGTCGACTAGACAGGCAGGGGTCAGAACCAGTAAGACAGATAAGCAGAGGAAACGATAGGCAAAAAGTCGTAGTCGATGAACAAAGCCAAGGGTCATACACAGGGCATCCAAACACAGAAATCGTGGTCATACAAAAATGGGTCAAAACCCCGAAAGACAAAAACAACACAAAAAAGGCAATGGCAAGAATCAAGGTCGGACAATCCAGTAGAAGGGAAACATACGAGGCGCTCTGCACAAAGAAATAAAGATCAACGTTCTGACAAGAGCTGTGAGTGAAAAGACTGCTAATATACACACAGGGAAGGTCACTGAAATCAGGTGTAGAGAATCAGACTAATTACAACGGGAGAATCACATGAGGGAAGCCCTAATCACGAAAATTGGCGAAAGACAAAACACGAACGGGAATCACACAGCCTATGACATTTAACAGCTCCAGTCCAAGAGTTCTATGTGCACAGATAACGAGCGCAGGAGAGTGATTAAGCACGGGCGAGAGATTCTCGCTAAAGCTCAGGAGAGGACAGAGACAGGCTAAGGGGAGGATTATAGAACAGGGCGATTGTGGAGAGGGAATTAGTCTAAATTAGTAGCGGTGCAACTTTACATATTAAACTAGAGTGCGCATTAGTAAGTTAGTAATCTTATATACATGGATTAGTTGTGTTTGTCGACTATGACACAAAATACAAATGTTAGTCTAGTTAGTAATCAGAACAGCAAGTCGAAGGAAAAGATTTTGAACACCGAAATTCATTTAAATCACCCAAAGTCAGTGGGCGCAGACAGGGAAGACGGACTGAACCAACTAGATCACAAGACAGGGGAGACAAGTGCAATGGACCTGAGAAATGGAATGAACCAAAAACCTGAGTAAAACAATAACCAAAAAGAATAAATAAAAGACAAACTCATGAACACAGAACCTGAACATAAACATGACAATAAGGCAGAATCACAACACTTTGACCGGCCTGTATGTTGAGTTGGATGATGGGAGACGCGCTGGAGACAGGGATTCATTACAGTAGGGGGTTGATGTTAAAGCAGGATACTAAATAGAACAGAGAAACACAGAGTTTTGAAAACAAAGAAAGAAAAATGCGTTAAAAAAACAGAAACTTATCACTGAGATCAGTATCTTATGACTACACAAAATTGGATGCCTGCTCATTGTTTAAAATTAATTTGTACAAGCTGCCGGATTTGCTCACTCGGTTAAGGCACCACAATTGCGGTGCAACAGTGATTCGATCCCCAGTCATACCAACCAGCAGTGGTCGGCAGCGTTTTCAGAACAGCGCATAATTGGCTGAAACGCTGTAGGGATCCAAATTGGGAATGGACTGCTGGGAATGGAAATTAGAATGATTGCCTTGTTCATTTCACAAGCCCCTCCTGTTGGTCAACCGGGCACTCATCAGTGAGATTCTAAGCTTGCTCATGTTCGGGTATCCTCCGCCCTCATTCTGAATTTACGATAGTTTTGACCAATGAGTGTAAAGATGCAGGGGCTGACTGGTGCGTGCTTCAGAGGAAAGCCACGAACTGTCTCTCTGTCCTGATCTGGCAATAGGGAATTGCATTCAAGCAAGCCTTGAACGTAGTTCTCGGATTGAGCATTCCAACTTTGGGGTGTATTGGGGATGTCAGATTTGAAAAAATAATAATTATTTGAACAGTGCATTGCTTGTACAAAGAGTTTGTTTGCTTTGTTTTCGTAAAGGGAGTCTCTCCATTGTGGGTGAAGTTCACCTCATCAAAACAATTCGGGATGACATAATATCTCAGTATGACATACATGACCGCCGTTTACCAATATTACTTTGTGATACTTGTAAAAAAAAAAAGGTTTGTAAGATGAGGCAAGGTAATCTTGACCAAAAATTTAACTGTCTGTACCAACTGGAAAAGGTAATTGAAGGCCAGCGTTGGATCAGCCCCAGAGTTCAGTCTTGTGACTGTTTCATTTGCCAAGTGGCGAAAGCCAATGGATTCAAGGCCAAGCAGATACAAGGTAGCCTCAAAAGAGGGCGTCCAAAAGACTCCGAAGAGCAGTTTTGAGGTGAACTTCACCCACAATGGAGAAACTCCCTTTACGAAAGCAAAACAAACAAACTCTTGAGCGAGCTTCGCTATGATCCATAATGGTAGGATGTCAGTCATGAAAAGGCCTATCTTCCACATGCTCTGGCTTTTATGAATGTAAGGTTATGCAACCGTTAAGCTGCATTAATTCCCAAGTAGTAATAATGATGAAAACGACATGGGCATTTCTTCCACTCCAGCTGAGGTAATGAATGAAAAGGCCTGTTATCCTCCTGAGACCCTGAGAAAAAAAAATTTTTGAATTTCTTTTTTTTTCACACCACCTAAGTCTTTGGGGTATAAAAAATATCACTACAACAACATAATGTCAAAACATGTTTTTATTTGTGTTTTATAGTATGTCCTTTGGAGAGGACATTGGGACTCTTATGGTAAATATGAACACATCTAGAGTTGTATGTTTACATCTTAGCTGACAACATTCAGGGTTTTACACTTAAAACTGACCTTCTCTGAACTTAAGTTTTTGGTGAGAGAGGTTTTCCTTGCTGAGAGAGATGACAAATTGTCCTTTATGCCAGTGGTTCCCACCTCCAGTCTTGGAGTACCCCATGACATAATATTTCTCCAACCCAAATCTAAGCCACCTGGTGTGTTAGTTCTGGGTTGTTTTTGGTTTGTGGTATTCCATGAAGCAGTTCTCCTTCTTTGAGATGCAGAGGTAGATTTTGCATTTGATGCACTTGATGTAGGTTTTTCCAGTGCATCCTTCTGCTCTGCACCTGGAATTATTGGGGTCGTCCATCATCTGTGGAATGAAAAAAGTTAGCAACATCCTGATGTCCTCTATAGAGGACATACATAAACAAGACATTGTTTATGTGGAAAAAATAATTTCACTGCTCTGAAAACTCACCAAAACTATTCCTGAGATATTCACTTATTGGAATAAATCTGAACATTTAACTCACAAAACTCATAATTACACAATTAAACACTTACCTTTCTTCTTTCCATAACATGTGCTAACTGTGATGTCTGCCATTTTGAAGAACTAGGAAGAGAATTCTGTCAAGATCCCACCCCCACATATTTCATATCATTGAAAAGCCCAGGATGTCCTCTGTAAGGGCCAACAGAACTTAACACAATAGCATGTATGGCTTCAGAGATACTGACCAAAAACCAATGTCCCCCACAGAGGACAAAAATGAATTGCTGGGTCTCAATCAGCTGCTAATTGTTTCCTACCATCAAAAAGGAGAGTTTTGGACTATTGGACTAAAGCTGACCAACATTTTGAGCAACATGATGGGTTTTATTCAGGGATTTAATATTTCCATATTTTTTACGATAAATTTGGTTACCATGGTAACCATTTTGTATTTTTACCAATCTGACCCTGTGGTATGATTATGTAATAAGTCAAACTATCAAAAAAAAACATGATGGCTTGCAATTATTAACCCCTTTCCTAGGATTTTGCAATACAAGATCACTGCCACATAAAAAAATGAATTTTCTCCAAAAATTCCCAACAGATATTTTTAATTTTTGCATTTTCTTTATCTGCTCACTAAGACCTACAAAATGACACAGGTCTTGTTTCAGTATCTTTTTTTCAGACTTTCAAACACGTTAAACCTAGTGTGAGACGTCTCTGGTTCGGCATTTCAACACAAATCACTGTATTATCACTGCAGCTGACTGTCTCTGATTGACCTCAGTGTACGTGAGTGCAGATTTGGGAAGAACCTGCTGGAGATGTAGAGGTACAAAGGGAACATACAGGCGCACTGAGGTTATAATGAACATTTACATACAGTCACCCCAAAAATTCTTTGTACACGTCGAGAAAGTTGAAGAATTATTTGGGAACAAAATTGAAATAAACAAATTTCAGTCAGACAACTCTGGATTGAATTCAATATGTTGAGCGTAAATACTTTGCATAATTGAAGCAAGCGACAGGCTCTGTCTCAATTTATTAATCCCCTGAAAATGATCTGCCAGATTCATTTCAGGGAATGATAGCAAGACCCCCAAACTGCAAGACCCCAAAAGCTTGAGACACAGAGCCTGACGCTGCCTGACTGAGAATGTGGAGCATCCACACTGAGACTGAGCTGATTCCACTGCATCTATAGCCTATTGATGCAAGACAAATTGCAATGCTATTGCAATTCTGATCAGCTCAGCCATTCTACTTTAACCTGTACCCAGGGATTTAATAGCAGCAAGCTCCTCCCCTGCAATCCACCAGATATGCATCCTTAGTGACAAGCATGTTGCAGCAAGCAGAACTTTTATTTGTACCAATTACAAGGCTTGAGCACTCATGATTTTTTGAGCCTGCAGAATTTCATTGTTGTTGAAATAAATATATTTAACATAAGCAGCGGAAGACCAATGGCCCAGAGACTTGAGGGTGGGTGTAGGCACAAGCAGTGTACGCTTCTGGGGATAGCCCGCAGCTTGTGCTGAATTCACACAGCCTTGCAGAAAAACAAGGTCTGGACATGGGCTTGTGGCCATCGATGATGAAGAGCGGGTCCCTCGGAGCAGATGCAGGCTGAGTTTTCAGGTAGCTCAGCATGGAAGCAAAAGGACAGAAAGCAGTATTAGTTCTTGCAATTATGACAGGCGTTCCTTTATTCATCCTGTCTGTTTTAGAATGTTTCAGATAAATCATGAAATGGTTGCAATTAGGGGTGTCAACATCTACACGTGTAAACGGGTACACGGATAACAAATCATAACCGTTTAGAAAAATCAATAACCGTGTACACGTCATTTTTCCCTCCTCTTCCTCCTCCTCGTTCATTTCTCACCAGTACATATAGTCGCCTATTTTTAGGGGTGATAATGTTGGCTGAAAGTTTCAGATAATAACATTAACTAACTCTACACTTAAATATCCCCACTAGTGCAGTTATCCGCATCCAGATACACCGGCGCAATGTTACCTTGATATTAAAAAAAACCCTGCAGCCACAGCCAGTGTCGCGTCTCTTCAATAGGCTGCGGAGGACTTGAGAAGAGCGCTGCGCTCACCATCTTCTCCATGAGCAAATGTCGTGCAGCTGAAAACAAAAACTGTTAATGGCTTGTTATTTTAGCCTATATTGTTGCTTGTTGTTGTACATTATATTGTTGGTTGGTGTTCTGTCGGCTTTTCGCGACCTGATCACATATCCTCGCGTCTAAAGAGGAGGAAGAAAACATTTTTTTCGCCAATTTTAGTGAATAATTGTGAGAGTCCCCCTCTACTTTTTTTTAACTTTGTGGATATAAAGGTGAAGTTTTTTCCTCTCTCTTCAGCTTACTTTGGCTTCTTTTTGAGTTGCTTTCTCTCCAATTCCACATTACTTTTACTATGAGACGCATATTAAAATTCAGACGCAGCTCCCGTTGTGAGAGAGGGATGCAGTTTGCACTTAAAGTAAAAAAAAAAAAATGTACAAACGTGAGCAATAGTTAAAACAGTGATTAAAAAAGAAGGTTAAACCTTTTTCAGCTTTCACTTGTACGTTTTCTTATCTGTCAAAATGATAGAGGATTTTATTTTCAACTCATTTTACTTTCTGTGGTTATATAGCGCAACTACGATAGAAAAAGATCATAAATCGACGTGTACTCAGTTACACGTCGGTTAGAAGTCCCGTTTACATGTGTAGAAAAAATTGTAAACGTTGACACCCCTAGTTGCAACCTAATTTTAGATCAGAAAAACAAAGGTCATGCAGAGGGTTGAAAGAAAAAGATGTGGTGGTGAATTCCCCGCACCTCATGAACCCGTAAAAAACCATTAAAAGAACAGCTTCCAACATTTTATGAGTAAAAGGAGTGTGTAACATTCACCCCAACGTATATTGGCTTAAGTTACAAACAAAACATGGGATACGCTTGATCATAACAATTAAGTGAATTTAGTACCGCTTAAAAAAACAAAAACGGAAGAAATGCAGCGCAGACCAAGGAATATTTGCAACACCGCTATATTGCACAACACCCAACCTCACAGGCAATAAGCAATCGCTTTCTTTAGTACAGCCCCGTAAAATAAAAAAAATAATAAGTCCGTGTGGTCAGTCGGGTTTCACTTTTAACGCATCCAGTTCTTCCAAGTGTCCAAAATATTTCCACCTCCGGAGCAAAAATGAAATATCCTTATGCCAACCGAAAATCCAAAATTAATCCATATGGAATAAAACAAAAAGAGAATGATCTTCGACCACCGGAAAAAAAAATCAAAAAGCCGAAAAAGAAAATCAAGAAGCAAAAATATATAGGCCTATCTGAAAAAGGATAGATCTCACCGGGTGTTGAGATGCTCTTTTTCGTTGCTGCAGCTGGCGAATGTCCAAGTCCGAAACGTGGCCTTCAGCTATTTCCACGGTAGCTTTTTTTTATTATTATTATTTTAACAAAATGTTAAAATATATTATAGTCCTCAGGTCCCACGTAGTCTCCCCGAAGATTAGCGTTTTTCTTTCTTTCTCCTCCCTTCTACCCATCACTCGCCCGTATTTCAAAACTCCCCCACTTCGCGGCAGAATCCGATTTGTTACTGAATGGTGCGTAATGTCAGCTGATCAATTTAACAGCCAACTGATCTAGAATCAGTTAAACAACGGAAAATAGCAATGGAAGATGGTATAACAATTATGGGGCTACCGATATAGAATGGAGCCATGACAAGGAGGATAGTACTTTAATTTTAATAAAAGCAATTTAATGCATGGAAACTAATAGGTTCCTGCCTCCCCGAGAATCGGCTACATTATTATGTGGCATTGCTACAAGTGAACAACTCAGGGTGGGTCCCTGCCTTTGCCCGTAGTCAGGCTCCAGCTTAGGGTCCCGTGACCCTAGTGAGGAATAAGCGGGTATAGAAAATGGATGGATGGATGGAAGAAGTGAACAGCCCTGATCTTAATTTGGAAATCATCCTGTGCACCAAAGTGATAATAAGTGGTAAGCGTTTATCATTGCCTGGTAGTCGCTCTTTTTTGAGGCCGTTGAGGAGTAGGCGAATGCAGGGATTCTTTAGAATGCTACAGACTGAAGGATCTTGACAACGAAGGTGAAACTGAATGCCAGCTATCAATGCCTTAATGGAAAAGGGCTGCAACGTGCAGGACTCAAAAGAGTGGAAATGCGCATACAAGAGGATTGTTGACAGGTAAGGGCGGGCAAGCAAAACGTGCACAGAAAGAGGAGAAGAAACCACATGCAGAATCATAAGCTTTTAATGTGTTTTTTGCTCAACCTTTTCTCATATATTTGGCAGCAGAATTCAGCAGGGAGAGAAGAGGGCCTTCGCAACTTAATCTAGCACGGTTTGAGAGAATGGAGGGCAGGACAGGCCACTTGGCTTGCAGTGGCGGCTGGTGCCAAAAATTTTAGGGGGGGGTGCAATTTACCTTGGCGCAGCACACCTGACAGCTGCTTTGATTTTAACACAGTCAGTTATTAAGAAGGAAAATGTAGCCTATGGATTTTATCAGGGTTTGTACCCTTTATTATGAGTTGAGGATGTATCCCCTATGTCCACAGATCACTGCATCTGTCCTTACATTACTTACAGATTGATTGTAAAAGCGGTCATGTTAAAGATTCCACCAACTAACTGGGATTTTGATGTTTTGTAAAGATGTAAACAATAAATGGAACATAGTTTAAAAGAAAAACAAAAAAAAAAAAACAAATCTAAAAACACACCACTGTAATGCTGTCTACAGGCTTCGTACACCTTTTACAAAGTGAAATTCAAGCACTTTTCAAGGTGTATTTTCATGCTTTTCCCAACACCTTCCAGCTGTGGTAAATTACATATTTATATACAAATTACAGATTTCACAGAAAGTGTGACCAACAGGTCCCACTGTACTTAACAGGATGAAATTATAAATTAATGGTATATATGTGGTTTATTTCATTGATAACAAAAACAAATGTTTACATGAAGTTTTAGACCTGGATCACTGTTATTTTGTTTAAAAAAAATGGAATTTAAAAATTTGGTCTTGTTGCTAATGTTACATGGACGGATAATTGGTGTTCACAGGACGGAACCCAAACGGTGACAAGACTGTCTTAGCCAACGCCAATAATGGCACAATGAGCAGAGAAAAGGGAAGGCACACCATTGACCAACTGTTATGGCCCCAATTTGTTACGGCAAATCAGACAGCAAGGGATGACAGACAAAGTTTGAAAATTTGAATATATTTAATAAAATAAAGCACTGACCAAGATTGATAATATAAAAAAATGAGATAGTTTCAGAGATGGGGTTTCTTTGTGTGATGTTCTGGGACAGGAAAATGCTCCAACACAGGCAAAAATCCACAAAAAGCTTCACAGGTCTTGAAAAGAGTGACTGGTCTGGCCAAATGTATCCTTCTCTTTGCAATTTCTCCTACTACTTTACTCTCTCAACTTTTCTCCCTATATACTCTTTTCCAGCCCCCTCCCACCTTTTAGACTTTTTTTAATTCTCTGGGACTTTCACCTCTTAGACATGCCCAGGACATGCCCAAAACCTAACTCCAGACTGGCTTAACAAAAAAAGTCAATCCTGCCATCTAGTGGCTTCTTTTTTTCCACATTACACCAACCCACTAATCCACAATAAGCAAGGCTTTGTCAATCCTGCCCACTCATTTCCAAGTTCCTCAACCAATCTAGAGTTCTGAGAGGAAGGTGAGACGCTTTTTTGGGCCGACCTGTAGTATGCATGTGCCAACCCCTTTAAGTCAAACCAAGGTTGGCTTGATCCATCCAGGGATTGGAGCGAACTCCTCAATTTAATATAAACAGCGTTCGAACTTGGTTTGCTCGTGAAGATTCAATAACTGATCCAGGAGTTTCATCTAGTGATAGAATATTGTAACTGCATGCATAAATCTGCAGCTCCGTGTCCACTGGCGGACACATCTGCACAAAAGGGTTTAAATACCCTGCCAGCAGCCGCCAAATCTCAGTCACAGCAGTGCTGTACTGAGGTTACAGGTTGTTGCTAACGTTATTACTGTGGACGGAAATTTTTACCTTTTTGATGATGGACACAAACGCAAGTTGGTGAAAATTCTTTAAGGCCAAGAAGTAAACATCCGTAGCACTATACCCCACTTTCACACCACCGGTTGTTATAAAATAGGGACTTCAATGCGCAATGCAAGAGCGAATGTTAAGACCACACGTCGGACAGAAATTACGTTCGCGGCAAAAACTGGCTGCACAGCATGAAATAGGGCTCAGGATATTGCAAAATGGTATCAAGCATGGAAAAATAAAGAATGGGGAACATATTATGTTGTGGATTTTCTTCAACATATTGAGGTTCCCCCATCCTCAAGCAATTGGAGAGAGACAGATTCTGAAAAAGAAAATTAGGCTTTATTGTGTCATGTTGATAAATGTAAAGCCGAGTTCCTCCTGCGCAAGAAGAACTCCCCCCAAGAAGAACTCCCCCCAACACCCAGAAGAATTGAAGTTTTCCAGCTCTGACAGTAGCTCTTATAGCTCCCATTCTCGCACTACCATTAGACAGGTAACCTGAGATCCCAGTTAGGTAATCCTTCAGGAATTCAACACAAAGACGCATGCGCGTCACCTTCAGCCACACCCAGCAAGAGATATGCAGACAAAGAATACAGCCAGATGAATATGATAAAAAGGAAAAGATACCAGTCATATCAAATTATCACAAATAATTCAATTTTCAGTAGCAACTAATGATTTTGCTGAACAAATACTGATCAAAGCTACAGAAATCAAATACATCCTCTGATTATGTTTTTTTGGATCAACTAAACAGAAGCCTGCTTACTAATCAAAGCTACAGAAGCTGCTGTTTATGTGTGTGTGCTGCTCATGTATATTAGAACTGAATTGCTTGTATATGTGTGTCTGTCTGTGTGTGAACTGCTTGTATGTATATTTGTGTTATGTTATGTGTGTGTCTGCACTGCAGTATGTGAACCACTTGTATGTATGTGTGTGTTGTGTGTGTCTTTTTGCTGCCCATATATGCTGAGTACAAATGAAAACGCACCACTTGAAAAAAGTCAATATTTAAGTTCAAATGAACTTCAATATAATTTTTATACAACAACAACACTACAGTGACGTCACCCGACATGCCAGGTGCAAGAAATGCGAGAATTTCAAGTTAACTGTAATGCTAGGCCATTTTTTGCAAAAACGCAACATCTTGCATGCACACCACGGGAAAAATTAATTTCACTCTGAATTTGTTCACACATTGCCTTTAAAAGCATGTGAATCCGAATAAAATTTCACTTCTTCACTGACACTTGTGAAACGTCGACACTACGCCGCGACTTACAGCCCCTGAACGGGAACGTGCCATAGGCATGCTTCAAATTGGCGCCAGCACCAGGAAAAATTGCCAGACGACTACACTGCACACACACAACGATCTCAAGACTCCATCAAAGGTTTCTGCAAGCGGGGAGCATTCGGGACCGTCCTCGACTGGGTCAACAACCTGTAACAACGGCACGTCAGGACCGTCAAATCATACGGGATCATGTCCGAGACCGAACACTACCAGCGACAAGAACGGCTGCTCAAGTCCAAGGACGACGTGGATTCATTCACCCCAACACCGTACAGAACCGTCTGCGAGCTGCAGGCCTGCGTGCACGACGTGCTTATTTCGGCTCCATTTTGACGGATCGTCTCTGAAACAGCGTCTACAGTGGGCAAACAGGCACCAGAATTGGCGACTACGACAATGGCACGGTGTCATCTTTTCTGACGAGTCACGATTTCACTTAAGGAAAGCAGATGGCCGTATACGTGTTTGGCGGAGACGTGGTGAATGTTATAACACCGATTGTGTCGTTCAAACGGACCGTTGGGGTGGTGGCAGCGTTATGGTGTGGGGTGGAATAAGCTACCGTCACAGAACCCCTCTACATATCTGCAGAGGAAGGGTGAACGGCGTCTACTACCGGGACCAGGTGCTGCAGAACCATGTTGTGCTGTTCTTCAACCAACACCACTATGTCCACACGTTCCAACAGGACAACGCTAGGGCACACACTGCAAGGGTGTCCATGCAGTTCCTTGCACAGCAGAACATCCCCGTGCTTCAGTGGCCAGCTCTGTCACCCGACCTCTCCCTATCGAGCACTTATGGGATGAAACTGGACGACGTCTTTCACGTCGACGCCAGATGGACAACATGCGAGAACTTGAGATTGCCCTTGTTCAGGAGTGGAATGCTATCCCTCAGAACACTATCCAGAGACTGATCAACTCCATGTGACGACGATGCACCGCATGTGTCAATGCAAATGGCGGTCACACCCGTTATTGACTTTCCTGTTTGACCCCTACACCAGTTAAACCTCTCTCGCGCATTAACATTATCGTGAATGAAATTGAATGATGTTTACATGTCTTCTTAAATGAGAAATTAATGATAAAAAATATATATAATCATGAATAATGAACAAAATGAACAATGATGAAATATAATCTTCAACATTTCTCCCTTTGAGGCCATACAATCATGGCCTCACATTAACCACAATCGAAAAATGCCACAGCATTGTTTACCCCTGCCCCCATACTACACACAAGTGAATTTCTTATGAGCCCGAACATAAAATCATTTCTTGATCCTCTCCGACTGTAACACTTTGAGTAAAAACAGTCTGTCATGTTTGCAACAAGTGAACTTCAGTTGTTTTTGCTTCAAGGCTTCTCAAGGCATCAAGGTCTTTCGTTGCTCTGGTGAATAAAGTCCCAGTTAAATGTCCCACTTGAATCCAGTAATGTTGCTTATTGCAGGTTTTCAGTCCAAAGTTCAAGTCCATTGTCCATATTCAACATTGATTTGTGATTTTTCCATCTGATTGTTTTGGTGAACGGGCCTTCATAACTGGAATCACTGTCCCAGCATATTTGTTCAAAACTTTGGGGAGGCTCCAGAAAGGAGCGGCTTTGACCGGCTGGTATGTAAAATTGCCACTTCCCGTCACTGGAGTGAGAAAATAAAATGCAGACAAAAATACAAGCACTTGCACATGCAGATATGCGGCAGATACAGAACGAGGGTCATCTACACCTGCATAATTTCACTTTAAGTCTTAGATATACCAAATTTTATAATATTTACTTTTTCAGCAAAGACTGTGCAGACACTTTTGCCAGAACATTTTCTTAAAAACAGTTTCATCCAAGCCTTCTCATGGACCTATAATTGGAATATCATAGCGCCTTCATGCAATAGCCCATAATAATAATCTCTAAAAAGATTTTGATTTCAACAATGACCTGGGGGTCGACTCACCCCTGCCTTAGGTTGTCTCCTCTATATGAGATCTTACCCGTCTCTGGAGTGAGTCACACACACAGGCAGGTGCTCAGCACTGAACTCTGTATTCATGCTGGGGCAGGTTTCCTCACCCCTCATAATGGGACAGTTATGATATCATTCCAGTTGAACTGGGGCTATTGTAGCCACTTTGTTGGAATAATAGATGAAACAGTTAAACTAAAAACTCATCAAAAACAATTCAAAACAGATGCTGCAGTTATAGTTCTGACAGTCAGATTCTAACCAGCTAAATCAAATAAGTCCCAATTCAAGAAATTTGTCTTGTGTGTATTTTTCCCTCGGTCTAAATGTGCTTTACAAAATCTTCAATGTCAACTTAATTATTTGGAATACAATGAGTTGTCAGTGTGCCACCCTGATAAATTAATATTACAAATTCATAATTACCCAAGTAGCCCACCTCATTACTGAGCTCCTATAAAATTTAAATCAATATTTTTGGGCAGTATACTAATAATTTTGTGTTTCAGTGTATTCTGGGTCTAAAGATAGGGCAGTAGCAATAATATTTTTTCACAGTGTATTTTTTCCCCAATTCATTTTGATTAAGAGACCGACCACAGTCTACACTCAAAAAAAAAAAAAACAGATTGGGTGTCTGCTAAATTAATCTAAGTGTAACATGTTGCTTCTACCATATATAGTCATGTTTTGTGGTTGAACATCATTAAGTAATGTTATTTTAGCATGATGTGCGATAACTTAACATTTACTAAATTCAGTTATGCTGACAGAACCTAATGCTTTTTGGGGAAGATATCAAATGGCGTGTACAACTCCAGAACAGAGGGTGGCAGTAGTGTGCGAGCAGGGAGTGTATTTACTTCCGGATGTTGCAGAAGAAGGCAGAGCAACGCACGAAAGAGACGGGCGGGTGGACCAAGGATGTTTTATATTTCACTGGATATACAATTGGAAAATGGCCGCCCATTCATTTCAATGGAAATTGCTCACTGGCGCAGCGTGCCGACATGGGGGCCAAGCTTCCGGAGCCACGCGGACATGCGCTGTGTGATTTTTGCTCACACATGCGTAGTGTGGGGCTTATGAACGCGCTGGTATCCGAGGTATCCATGACAACGGCTCGGGCTCGTGGAACTCCGACCTAGGGTGCGTGTTCACGATCACTTTTCACCGGAAATGGAAGTCTGACCACTGCAGACTGCACCTTGATGTACGGAACACAAAGCCTAGCCGCCGATAAAGGTTTAATTATGGTTTGAGACTATTTTAAAACACAAATGCAATCACAAATGTTAAAAACGACTTTGACAGGGAAGTAATACTATTGATTTCAACTCAAAAATCTCGGCCAAATAGTTGACTTGCTGTGGTGCGTAACTTTAATATGACATTGCTCAGGGGTGCGCTTCCCGAAGTCACAGATGCTAACTTCCATAGTTAGAACCACTGACTGAATGGACGTATACATTTCTGCAACTACGCTATTGGGAAAAACGCCACAGGCTCGTGTTGTCTTTAGCTCAACGTCGAATAACCACATTATCGGAGTCAGATAATTCTTACTTGTCTGCGTGCGAATTCCATTATCTTTTTCCGGATTAAAGACAATAAACCGAACACAGAACACAACGAACTTCACCTACCTTATAAACTGATATGTTTTAAAGTCAGGAGCTTTAAACTTTTGTCAATTCTGGTAAGCTAATTTACTTTTAGCTTACGTAACTTATAACCATTCCGTGGAGTATAATGGGTCTACCGTGAAATGTCACGAACGTTGTACAGCGTTATTTTTCCCTTAAAGCTCATTTTTTCTGTCCTTCCCCAGATATCTGAGCCTCTTGGAGTGCACTGAACATTTCATCCATGAATTTCTGCATGTCAGCGAACCAGAGGCCGTGCCTTTCTATCCATCCCCAAAGCCCTTTCCAATAAAGTCTTTCTCGGTTATAATTTTAATACCGTCTCTACGTTTCATTTCTAAGTGCGAGTTAACATCGATTGTATTTGTGGTAGATTTTATGATAATGGCCGGCTCTGCGAAAGTTAAGCTTTAAACCCCTTTTGATTTTGAGTACTTGAGTTCATCTTCAAACGTTACGCAGAGCTGGCAAAAAAAATCAAAAACTGACAAAACACAAATAAATCTATTTGAAAACATTTTTAATATATATATGTAAATAATGCCTTGGGGGTGACAAATATGACAGGTGGTGGGGGTGAGCAGATGGATGATGACAGCTACATCCGACATGGGGTACAGAATGTGCATATACGCTACCAACTGTTGCATTCTTTTAGATCTCGTATTTATTTTCGTTCAGATGAAAATCAGCCACACCGTCGAATCTACCTGCATCACTCCGGTTGATATCAGGTGCTGCTCACGAACATTAGATGTTCGGATTCATTATACTCTGACGTTTCCACCTTCCCAAAACTTCGATCTAATAAAGGCTGTACCGCAAAAAATGTGTATGCATGTTCAGTGCTTTCATGGATATTCGGATCATGCACAAAAAATGAACATTTTAGATGTCATCTGTCAAGTTGCTGAAAAGTTTCGTCGTCGAGTATGAAAGTCAGTAATTAATTTTAGACAGAAGAATGGTTAATAAATGGTTTGCTAAGCAGTGTTCGAACTGAATTTATCAATTGCAATAAATGCACTCATATGGACATTACTTTAGATGCTACACAGCTGACAGTTGATGACTGCGGTCAAGATATCACCAGTTCGCAAATCAAAATACAGACATGTGAATTGGTGTTATTCAAAGTAATGGAAATATACAACTCATTACAATGATAACCATGAACAATGAAAAGGTGAGGTGAGTGTTAGCTGCGTATACATGCTTCGAGGATATCACAACAGCGGCCTTAGCTTACTGTACACTTTGTGGCACTACGTAATGGAGTGTGGCGATCGAGTATATTACGGCCATTCATCAATTAAAATAAAATGGATAAAATATTTGCACCGTAACGCCGGCTCGCTTGATTGACTTGGACACATAAAGAATGTTCATCACAGACGGACGGCAAGGAATGCGCGTTGTTCCACCCACTTGGTTCGGATCATGAACAAAAATAGTTCATTTTGGATCTCACAAGACAAGTTGCCGAAAAGTTTCGTCATCATGTATGAAGGTCGGTAAGTAATTTAACAACGAAGAATGGTTAGGCTGATAAATGGATCGCTAAGCAGTGTTCGAAATTAATTTATATACTGCTATAAACGCACATTACGTTGCGGTAGATGCAACTCAGCTGACACGTTAAGCATAACGCATCAGAATAGAGTGATGCGAATTGGTGCTATTCAAAGTACAGGCAATACACAATGCAATTCATGGATTTAACCATTTCATTTTAATTTGAATAAGTAAGGTGAGTGTTGCCTGCGTACATGGTTCTAGGATGTCACACCAGCGGCCTTAGCTTACTGTACATTTTCTCGCGCTGCATGAAGTGCAGCAATCGAGGTGCTAAGTAACACATTATAACGTATTACGGCCATTCAGCAATTAAAATGGCAAAAATTTACTGAGCAACAAAAGAAACGCAAGTTAGCTAACTTAGTTAGTTAATGTGCTCTTATGGTTACCCAGATTGCAAGCACCTCCGCTCCGGATCTGCCCTGGCTCCAGAGCCAAGGCAAATCCGGAGCGGAGGAGCTTGCTATCTGGGTACTCATAATTATGGCAAAACAAAGAAAAGGTTGATAAAACGAGTATAAATGCGCCCACGCTAGTAATAAATTTGATTTAAAATAATAACGCGCAAACTTATTTTCCGGTTTGCCTTTATTTAACTTGCGTTTCTTTTGTCGCTCAATAAATATGCTCCGTGGCTGGCCAGCTCACTTCACCGATTTGGCTTCGTTTGTAATGTTAAACAGACAGACGGCAAGGAAAGCCCATTGCTCCACCCACTCACATCCGCTGCAGTGCTAAATTCGGAGGAGCGGGAACGCGCTTACATATGAGGACCCGTTGGTGTTCGCATAGCCTGAATATAAATAAAAGATTTTGTCTTTGCCGAGAAACGAGGGATTAATGATTTAAAAGAGAAAAATAAACCGTTTCGGTATCGATAATTTGTGGCTGTCAAAAAAAATTATTCACGGATTTCTCAGCGTGTCTTTTTCAATTATTCCCTATGGAGAAATTTCTTTTTGGCCCCCATGGCATCACGTGACCTGCAATATCACATTCGCCGCTAGGACCATGGAGGCGTGTGTGGTCGACCAGAGTTGTGCGTCCAGATCTCCTTATAGGTCCATGGGGTGGACAAGTTAAATCTCAAGAAATCCTGTTTGCTTTTTGGTTTTTTTTTTTCCTAACTTGATATTGTAATGTGAATATGGGCCACTAGATGGCAGTATTTACCTTTTTTTTGTTAAGCTCAGACTGGAGTCATGTTTAGACATGTCCTGGACATGTCTGGGGCAAGTCTCAGAAAGTAAAAAAAAAGAGGTCTAAATGTGGGTGGGGTCTGCAAAAGAGTATATAAGGAAAATAATTGAGACAGTAAAGTAGTAGGAGAAATTGCAAGAAGATGACCAGACCTGCCATTCTGTTCAAGACCTGTGACGTTTCTTTTGTGGATTTCTTTGCCTGTGTTTGAGCATTTTCATCATCCAGGACATCACCAAGCCACCCCCACGAAAAGGGATTGTAAATATTTATGTTTTGTAGATAATTCAATCTTGGTCTTAGTTGTTAGTTGCTTAGTCGTTATTGTCTTTGTTTTAAAAATTAAATGTGTTTTAGTTGTTAAAACTGTGTCTGTCATCCCTTGCTGTTGCTGTTGCGTTGAAAATCTAATTACAAATTGGGGCCATAACAAATTGGGGGCTCAAGGTCCGGGATAGACCATTTTGTGAGTAATTTATTGAAAATCTAACATTTCAAATTGTAAAATTGATTTTTTTTAATTGAATAAATATATATTGACAGCAGCAATGGATGATTTCTTGGCATCACCAACCGTAGGGGTTTTGAAGTCTTTTAAAAAGACAGAACTGTTGGAAATATGCAGACATTTGGAGCTGACAGAGGTAAAACCAGCCATGCGAAAAGCAAGACTGGCTAGAGAGATAGTTGAATATTCCATTGATGAAAATGTGTTTGCACCCGGAGATCTGGAACAGTTTCCAGTGGAAAATCCAAATATAGAAATGGAACTTAAATTAAAAATGCTAGAGATTGAAAGGGAGGAAAGAGAAAAAGAAAGAGAGGAAAAAGAAAAGCAAAGAGAATTTGAGAGGGAAGAAAGAGAGAAAGAAAGGGAAGAAAAAGAAAAACAAAGGCAGTTTGAGTTAGAAAAATTAGCAAGAGAAGAGAAAATAGAAAGGGAGGAAAAAGAATTTGAGTTAGAAAAATTTGCAAGACAGAGAGATTTTGAATTAGAGAAATTCGATAGAGAAGAAAGACTCCAAATGGAGCAACTAAAAATAAATATTCAAACTGAAAATAAATTTCGGGCTAGCCAGGAGGTAAAACTGGTGCCTCCATTTTCGGAAAAGGATGTTGACAACTATTTCCAGTGTTTTGAAAAGGTAGCAAAGAGTTGCCAGTGGCCAAAGGAACACTGGCCTCTGATGTTGCAAACTGTCCTCAAGGGTAAAGCTCAACAAGCCTATTCGGCTTTGTCTGCAGATGATTCCTCTGATTATGAGGTTGTCAAAAAGGTTATTTTGAGAGCTTATGAGTTGGTTCCAGAGGCTTACCGACAGAAATTCAGAGGTCTGAGGAAATCTGAAAATCAGACTTATGTTGAATTTGCTAATGAAAAGCAGGTTTGCTTTGAGCGCTGGTGTACTTCTATGGAGGTCAAGGATGATTTCAACTCACTAAAAGAGATGGTGTTAGTTGAAGAATTCAAGAACTGTGTTAAAGATGATGTTAAAACCTACCTTAATGAGAAGCAAGCACTGAATTTGCAATCAGCTGCCAAATTTGCAGATGAATATGTTCTCACACATAAGTCCAAATTTCAGTCTAGCAGTAATAATAGATGGTCCCAATTTCAGAAAAAGGGTTATGGTGATACCCAAGATTCCTCACCCAAAGACAAAGACAAATCTGGTGATGGTGCTCAGAAATCCAGTAACAGGTCTGATCAAAGTGTGAAAGCTGACAGTGACAAAAGTGGTCTAGTTTGCAGTTATTGCAAGAAATCTGGTCATGTTATAACTAACTGTTGGTTCCTTAAAGCTAAGAAAGAAAAAGAAAAGGATACCAAACCAAATGCCTTTGTGAAAACAAGGTTAGAAACCCCTGTAGTAGATAACCAATCTGCTAAATTGCCTGCTTCTTGTGGGGCTAAAAAGCCTGATACAGCTGACTTCGTGAGGGAGGAATTTCTTCCATTTGTGTCCGAGGGATTTGTGGCTCTGAATGAGCATACTACTCCTGTCCCCATATATATCCTAAGGGATACCGGAGCTTCTCAGTCACTTTTGTTGATGGACTCCTTGGAGTTACGTGATGAGACCGCTTCAGGGGATTTCATACTTGTACAAGGTATTGAAGGGAGGACTGTATCTGTACCCCTGCGCTCTATATTCTTGAAGTCAGATTTAGTTACAGGACAGGTAAAGGTGGGACTTATGTCAAGTCTACCTATAAAAGGTGTCTCTCTGTTGCTAGGCAATGACCTGGCTGGGGGCAAAGTAGTTCCCCCTGTACATCTTACTTCACAGCCGAGCACTGAAGATGGGGATGAGGACCCATCTCTGTATCCTTCTTGCGCAGTGACTCGTGCTATGGCCAAGAAGCCTAAAGAAGATGATGTGGTGCCGTCCAGTACATTGAATAGTCAGGACTCAGGTGGTTCGCCTCATGACTCTGATTGGCCTACTATGGTTTCTCCGTTTGAGGACTTATCAGATACTTTTATCAGTTCTCTATTCAGCCAGCCGGATGGGTCTGGTGATTCTGATGTGTCTGGAGACTTGTCTCTGTCCAGAAAGCGGTTGATTGAGGAGCAAACTAATGATCCTGAAATTTGTGTACTAAAGAGGAGAGCCCTTCCTGATAAAGAAATAGATGCAGTTCCAGTTGGGTATTATCTCAAGGATGGTGTGTTGATGCGGAAGTGGCGCCCTCCTGATATCCCTGCCAATGCAGATTGGGCAGTGGTCAGGCAAATTGTTGTTCCGAAGGTCTACAGGAATGAGATCTTAACAATGGCTCATAGTTAACCTTTAGGAGGTCATCTTGGTGTTAACAAGTCTGTTGATAAGATCATGAAACACTTCTTTTGGCCTGGGCTTCGAAAAGACGTTTCCAACTTTTGCAAAACCTGTCACACTTGTCAGGTAGTTGGAAAACACCAGTTAGACCCACCTGTAGCTCCATTGCAGCCTATCCCAGCATTTGGGGAGCCATTCCCTAAGGTCATTGTTGATTGTGTTGGTCCATTACCCAAGACTAGATCTGGAAATCAGTACTTGTTGACAATCATGTGTGCATCTACCAGATTCCCCGAAGCCATACCTCTACGTAACATCAAAGCAACTGCAATCTCAAAGGCTTTGATAAAGTTCTTCACGTTGTTTGGCCTTCCCAGGGAAATGCAGTCAGACCAAGGTAGCAATTTCACTTCAGGATTGTTTCAGCAGGTTGTGTATGAACTAGGTGCAAAGCAGATTCTTTCTAGTGCCTATCATCCAGAAAGTCAGGGTGCCTTAGAGCGGTTTCATTCCACTCTCAAGACCATGATGAGGACTTATTGTTATGACCATGAGAAAGACTGGGATGAAGGTGTTCATTTGCTGTTGTTTGCAGCTAGAGAAGCAGTGCAGGAGTCTACTGGATTCAGTCCATTTGAGCTAGTGTTTGGTCATGAAGTGAGAGGACCTTTGCTATTATTGAGTGAACAATGGCAAGAGAAAGAGCCGCATATCAGTCTGTTAGACTATGTTACCAGGTTCAAGGAAAGATTGCGTGCAGCTTGTGTCCTTGCCAAAGAGAACTTGAAATCAAGTCAGGAAAAAATGAAAACTTGGTATGATCATAAGGCTAGAAGCCGTGAGTTTAAACCAGGAGAAAAGATCCTTGTGTTGTTTCCCTTGCAGTCCAATCCATTGCAGGCTAGATTTCATGGTCCTTATGAAATTCTGACAAAACTCAATGATCTCAATTACATTGTGAAGACTCCAGATAGGAGAAAACCAAAACAATTGTGTCATATTAACATGCTGAAGCCTTATCATGACAGAAATGCTAGGGTTGCAGCTGTCACTTCAGATTCTCCAATGGCTGAGATTTGTGAAGATGAGGGGGAGTTTCAAGATGATGAATCTAGAATTAAAGCTGAAGTTCTTTCATGTAAATTGTCAAACACTGAAGTGTTGCAAAATCTTGATGTAAAACTCCAGCACTTAGAACCCTCACAGAGAGATCAGTTTGAAAGGTTGATCAAGAAATATGAGGATTTGTTTCCTGATGTTCCAAAGAGAGTTACTATAGCCTCTCATGATGTAGATGTTGGTGATGCCAAACCAATAAAACAGCATCCATACCGGATGAATCCTGAAAAGAGAAAGATTGCTGAGAAAGAGGTTGAGTACATGTTAAAACATGATATTATCAGACCCTCCAACTCCGATTGGAGTTCACCCTGTGTGCTAGTTCCAAAACCTGATGGAAGTACTAGATTCTGTACAGATTATCGCAAAGTCAATGCTGTAACTAGAACTGATGTGTTTCCAATACCTAGGATTGATGATTGTATTGATAGTGTAGGGCAAGCAAAGTTTCTGACCAAGATTGATTTATTGAAGGGTTATTGGTGTGTGCCTTTAACTGAGGGGGCCAAGAGCATCTCTGCTTTTGCCACACCATCTGGATTGTACCAGTATGAAGTCCTACCCATTGGCATGAAAAATGCCCCAGCCACGTTCCAAAGGATGATACAGTCTACAATCGCCGGATTGCCACACACGGGTGCGTACATCGATGACCTGATCACATGGAGTGACTCCTGGGAAGAACATCTAAAAGATGTAGAGACGTTGTTCCAGCGCCTGACCCAGGCTAACCTGACTGTTAACCTGAGCAAGAGTGACTTTGGTTGTGCTACTGTCACCTATCTTGGCTACGTCATAGGCCAGGGTAAGGTGGCACCCATAAATGCTAAAGTCCAAGCCATCATGGACTTTCCTGTTCCTGACAACAAAAAAGCTTTGCGCCGCTTCCTTGGAATGATCGGGTACTACCGCAAGTTCTGCAAGAACTTTGCTGAGATTGCTCTCAGTCTAACTAACCAACTGAAGAAAGGCGTAAAGTTCACCTGGGATGATGCATGCCAAAGAGCCTTCGATTACCTGAAGTCTCTGCTGGGTCACTTCCCCGTGCTCAAATCTCCTGACTTCAACAAACCGTTCTCCATCGCGGTCGATGCTAGCGACCAAGCTTGTGGATCTGTGCTCCTACAGAGAAGTGACTCTGATGACATTGAGCATCCCGTGGCATACTTCTCCAGGAAGTTCAATCGCCACCAAAGGAACTATTCCACAATAGAGAAGGAACTGTTGGCTCTGGTCCTTTCTTTACAACACTTTGAGGTTTATGTTTGTACAGGACAAAAGCCAATGATTGTGTACACTGACCACAATCCGTTAATGTTTTTGAGTAAGATGAAAAACAAGAATCGGAGATTGTTGAATTGGAGTTTGATTTTACAGGAGTTTGACTTGGAAATTAAGCATGTGAAGGGTACAGACAATGTAATTGCTGATTGCTTATCCCGTGTTTGAATGTGTATATATATATCATGTGTTTGAATATTGTATGATATGTATATATAGACAAGTGTTCACTTAACCATTTTGTATTGAAACGAAAAATTTTGCCTTTATGAGTCAAAATTTTTCCCTTTTGGAATGGAGGTGTAATGTGAATATAGGCCACTAGATGGCAGTATTTACCTTTTTTTTGTTAAGCTCAGACTGGAGTCATGTTTAGACATGTCCTGGACATGTCTGGGGCAAGTCTCAGAAAGTTAAAAAAAGAGGTCTAAATGTGGGTGGGGTCTGCAAAAGAGTATATAAGGAAAAGAATTGAGACAGTAAAGTAGCAGGAGAAATTGCAAGAAGATGACCAGACCTGCCATTCTGTTCAAGACCTGTGACGTTTCTTTTGTGGATTTCTTTGCCTGTGTTTGAGCATTTTCATCATCCAGGACATCACCAAGCCACCCCCACGAAAAGGGATTGTAAATATTTATGTTTTGTAGATAATTCAATCTTGGTCTTAGTTGTTAGTTGCTTAGTCGTTATTGTCTTTGTTTTAAAAATTAAATGTGTTTTAGTTGTTAAAACTGTGTCTGTCATCCCTTGCTGTTGCTGTTGCGTTGAAAATCTAATTACAAATTGGGGCCAAAACAATATCAACTGTCATAAACTTGGATAACAAATGTTTACATTGTTTAAAACAAAAATTGATGTCAGAATTGACTTTTATTGAATTATTACTGTTGATTTTCATATGACTGAAAGGACTATCAACTAAAGTATTTGTGATTTGAAGTTTGAAGTATTTGAAGTTTTCCAGCTCTGACAGTACCTGGCCAGACCCTCAGTAGTAGATGTACTGTTCTTTTCACAGTGGCCCTGTTAAATCTATCAAACTTGGAACAGCAAACAGGGAAAGCACTAAAAGGCGTTGCTAATGCCACATCCAGCTAGCCATCGCTGTTTGTCGTAACAAGTGCGGGAGAAGCCCCAGGTGTCAGCTCGTCCACGATCACTTGCTTGCTGCAGAATCTTTAAATCGGGTCGGTCAGGTCCAAGCTCCTTTATGCTCCTTTTCTCTTCTAGTGTGACGTTACGCCTTGAGAACGGGTTATTCTGTAATGAAATAACAGAGTTTTCCGCGGATCCACTGGAAGCTGCCATTTTGAACCTCTATAGGACAGCGAATGAGCGCGTGTGATGTTTGCGCATGAGTAAATCACATCTGCAGTGGTGACGTTTTGATATGATTGGCAGTTGTCGTTGTCCAGTCACATGAGGAGGAGAATCACAAAAACAATACTAATTCGCTGGCAATCAAAATAGGAGTATCCGGGGCGCATTTATTATTACTTATTATTGAACTCTCTGAGTGTAAACCCTTGGAGATTAGTCTGAAACAACGCTTCTGTAAGTTTACAAAGAATATTTTTGAGTTCGGGAGTGGTATGCTAAAATCTATTGCATCTCTTGCTTTGCACAATCCGTATTCTATACTCGGTGATAACTTCCGATTATTCCATTATAGTTATCGGTTTGATTCTGCGATACTGTGTGATACAATGTATAATGATTACAGGAGGAATGTGGATGTTGAGGTCCTGCTCAGAGCTAAGATGGTGCGTGAACTAATAGATATTAGAGATGAAAACATGTTGATTGACAATCTAAGCAAGGAGGAGGTTTTGTGCATGATCGATGTTTTATGTACGAACTAATGTGTCATAGATGACTTTTTTAATAGATGTATGTCATTTTTTATTTGAATTTTTACAATTGTACTTTTTATTCCTGTCTTACTTATTACTTATATAGTTTTACTTCTCCGTGTATTTATTTACTCACTTTTAAATTGCCATGTGTAATGTACATATGTGCGAAATAAACATATTATTATTATTATTATTATTATTATTATTATTTCTCTGCGCCCCACAGGAAAAGTTGAAGCGGCCAATCAGAAAGAAGCCTCAGGTCACATACTGGGCAAAAGTTGACGAAATTGCATTGACTCCCATTAGACCGGCGCCTCCTTTACTGTGATTAAGTGTTCTGTTATCCATGAGCTTTTCCCACCTGCTCATGTAGATACCTTCGTTTTCGACAGACAACACCCCAACGGAAAGGCTCCTGTAATGTGAATATAGGCCACTAGATGGCAGTATTTACCTTTTTTTTGTTAAGCTCAGACTGGAGTCATGTTTAGACATGTCCTGGACATGTCTGGGGCAAGTCTCAGAAAATAAAAAAAAGAGGTCTAAATGTGGGTGGGGTCTGCAAAAGAGTATATAAGGAAAAGAATTGAGACAGTAAAGTAGTAGGAGAAATTGCAAGAAGATGACCAGACCTGCCATTCTGTTCAAGACCTGTGACGTTTCTTTTGTGGATTTCTTTGCCTGTGTTTGAGCATTTTCATCATCCAGGACATTACCAAGCCACCCCACAAAAAGGGACTGTAATTATTTCTGTTTTTTTTTTTTATGTATTCAATCTTGGTCAGTTAGTTAGTTGTTATTAGTCTTTGTCTGTTTAATTAAATGTGTTTAAGTTTTAAATTGTGTCTGTCATCCCTTGCTGTTGCTGTTGTGTTATAAATGTAAGAACAAATTGGGGCCATAACAAACTGGGGGCTCAAGGTCCGGGATAGACCATTTTGTGAGTAATTTATTGAAAATCTAACATTTCAAATTGTGAAATTGTTTTTGTAGAATTTTCCTAGATATATATTGACAACAGCAATGGATGATTTCTTGGCATCACCAACCGTAGGGGTTTTGAAGTCTTTTAAAAAGACAGAACTGCTCGAAATTTGCAGACATTTAGAGCTGACAGAGGTGAAACCAGCCATGCGAAAAGCAAGACTGGCTCGAGAGATAGTTGAATATTACATTGATGAAAATGTGTTTGCACCCGGAGATCTGGAACAGTTTCCAGTGGAAAATCCAAATATAGAAATGGAACTTAAATTAAAAATGCTAGAGATTGAAAGGGAGGAAAGAGAAAAAGAAAGGGAGGAAAGAGAAAAAGAAAGGGAGTGTTAAAGGAATTTCAACATTATATTCCTCGTATCACCATCACATAAGAAACCCAGACTACTCAGGGAAGAAATCAGTCAGAGGCAGAGAAGTTAATATTCAAGCCAAAGTCCGTTTACTTTTCTGCAGCAAAGGATCCCCATACAAGTCAAGTCAAGATGGAGGATGATACAGTTAGTCTCTCTCTGGTTTTTGTAGGGGTACTCCATGACGTTCTCCTCCCCCCGCGCTGATTTACACATCATGATGTAATCTGGAGACCCCTCGCTGTCTTATGCCACCTACGTCACGCTGTCGTAAGGCTGCACACATACATCTCGTTGGGGAGGAGAGCACCTGTCTTCTCTATCAGCCCCGGCTCCAGTTTATCTTGTTATGCATTCCGGAGCTTTCTATAAACACAAACTTAGAGAAAGAGAAAAACATCTTGTCCTTGGTACAGACATTCAGCTTTGCATGACTTTAGATAGGCTATATGTCATGACGCACTGGTACAGTTATGCAGGCCCCTGCTAAATCAGAAATATGCAAGCACACACACACACTAGGCCTAAAAGGTTATGAAAGAAAGTAAAGTAGGAGCAAGCAAGGATAAACAATTAATAATAATTAAATCAATCAATAAAAAAATGATTCCACATTTCCCCCCTGTTTATAATTGATTATCCGCCAGCATGCCACTTCTCTCATTTTTCAGCATGTGCTTCATTCACGGGGAAGATGTGTCATCATATCACCACTACTCTCTATTCTTTTGTTCAAACAATCCTTCAGCTTCTCGAGCAGAGTATACATCTCATTTTTGTCCTGTAATAGAAACCTCTGATACTGTGGATTAGTACTCAACATTCTTGATATCATTCCTTTAATTATCGGAATTCCACAGCAACTGCAAAAGAGCAGTACTGCGAATTCCCCAGCTATAAAACTTATTGCAGATGTAATTCCCGTTTCCCAACCCCCAGACAGAAGCCAGTCACTTAGAATTTGTCACTACTGGTGCAAGGTCTCGCTGTTGTGCATCAAATATGTCTTTCAAACGTTGCAAGGCTTGATCAATCACCCCTCCTGCCTCATCATTAGCGGGTATATAGGTACACATATTGGCCCAATAAGCTGACAGATCCCCCCCTGTGCTGCTGTCAACAGATACAATAAGCAGAAGTAGCATCCTGCAATTCCAACTTGGACACATAATTTTTGCACTTAGATCCTTTGAAAACCACTTTGATCCTTCGAACCTCCCTCTCCCAGGGCGCAGTTCCAGGCTAGATCCCTTTTCACAAAGATCTCCACCCAGGCTCCCCCAGGTTGAGAACTCTGCTTTCTACTTCCTGGTGTTTCCTTTTCAGGGCCCACCAATCACAGAAGCACCACTCGCCTACTGACGCATTCGCTTTGACAGTTTCACCCACTTCGCCTGTTCACAGAGGTCGTCTCCATCGTCCCTCTGCTAGGTGTGGGCTGTCACCCACGTACCACGTGTTGTCCACCACCTTACATGCGACAAACACGCCGACTAGATTGTACCATGGAAATATGTCAATTCATACTTCACCAGACACTACTTCACCAGACACGGGGGTCTTCAGTCTTCTCCGCAGCACTATTTGCAACATTTCTGTAATCGGCTTACGAGGGGGCGAATCTGCAAACTGCAATGCTTAGTAGATTGCTGGGGTCCGGTTCCCAGAACCACCATCTGATCCCCTGCAACCTCACTTTGTTCGTTTTCCTTGAACACACGCATTGTCTCCCACGTAGTAGGACCTGTAGGAACCACCCCGAGCCCCAGTTTAGACATTACGTCCCTCCCCAGGAGGTTCACTGGGCACTGTGTGGACACTATTACAGAGCAGAGTGTAGCAATCCCCTCAGGATCCTCAAATTTGAGTTCCTCTGTTGCTACGCTGTCCCATTGCCCCATTTGCAGCACAAGTTGGTGTCACATTAGTGCTGAGCCGATGTGGAAAAATTGCGCTTACTTTTCTGATAACGGTTCAACATGCCCCCGTGTCACATAGAAAAGAAATCGGTGCGTCATTTACAATCAGGGTTTCCCAAGCACTTATCGGTGCACCCATTAATGCAAACAATTTAATTTCATCATAGGGAAATGGCTCCCCAGATGCTAACCCTTCCCCCCAGGGCGGTTAGTCATTCCGAATTGTTGCCGTCGCTTATTTGTGGATACCCACTCAAAATCAATAGCTTCCCCTGGCACACCTGGGTTACTCCCACAAACCCTGTGCCATTTCCTTCGACACATCGACTATATTAAGTGGGGGTAAACTGGGGTCTATTGAAACTAATCCATTATGTGCAGTCGACACTGCCATAGTGCATTTAACTATACTGTTCACATTCATTGTAGGCGCAACATATGTTTAAAAATGAACAGACACAGGGAGAGATAAGCCATTTTATTAAACCCTTTTTTTTTAATGAATAAGTCCCGGAGTCTCTACTGACTTGGAGCGTAAATAAACTCTTCACCGGGTTTGAGACGGGCGGGCTCTATATGCCACGCCCCCCTTTGTAGCCGGACTCCCTCCAAGTCTATCCTGACTCACCCAGATGTACCTATACACCCGCTGGAGGAGGAGACACCACCTTACAATGTGACTGATGTGTCCACGCCTCCCTCTCCTGGATTTTTACTGCAGTCGGTGTAGTCAGGAGCACTTGATATGGACCCTTCCACGCCGGTTCACTCCACTTCCGCTTTTTTCCGACACTCCGCACCAGGATCCAATCTCCAGGCTTTATCTCACTGATCTAGGAGGAAGCATATTTCGCATCTCACTTTTGTTAGTCAATATTCTATTCATATACTCTGCCAGAGTCGCTTCTTCTATTTAATAAATAATAATAATATTAATAATAATAATAATAATAATAATAATAAATAAATGTGGCAACTCAAAAGGTTACCCCACATACTGCATCATAATGTGACAACCCCAATCCCTGCTTGTGGGGTTATCCTCATGCTAGTTAATATAATGGCAGACATGCTACTTAATTCCATTTTAGTTTCTGCCATGGCTTTGTGCAGTTTTGCTTTCAGGGTTCTATTAGTTCTCTCCACTAATCCTGCTAATTGTGGATGATCCCCAAACGAGCCAGTTCTTCATTTCTAAATTCTTGCCCATTATCACTATAGAATGCTTTTGGAATCACTTATCTAGGAACAATTTCCCTACTCAAAATTTTCCACTTGTGATGGCATCTATAGCTTCTCACTTCATTTAGATAAAGATCATATCAATACTGACACATCACTTCTTCACTTTACAAGGTGTTAAGTGTATATATAAAAAAAAAATTTAGTAAAGAAGTGATAGTACTCTCATCTATTAACCCCTTGGTCCCCCCCTCTTGGTACATGGCACTGCCCATGCACCAAACCTACAGCAATATGGAAGAGGGATTTTGGTAATATAGGCTTTCCATTGGGAAGGGTATTATTAGATAGGACTTCTTTTACACAATGGAGAATACATTTTTATTTTTTTTCCTCTCAATGAATTGTGATTAAGCAATCCACCTCAGGCTAGGGTTCCGCTAACAGCATGGAGGAAATGCACAGTCAGGGCTTATTAGCCCCAAACATTCTTACATTTTCCTACATCATCAGCAGAACCGGGTGGAGTCACTTTAGACTATGTTACAATTCCCAAAAAAAAAAAAAGTTTATATTTTAGTCACCTCCTTGCATATAACGGTACTTATTCAAAAATAAATTTAGAAATCGCAAGCAAGGTATTATGTGATCACGTTACGAGAGGACTTTTGAATTTAGTCTTGTGTTAATACTTCAAATTGTATTTCCAAAATCTATTTTAGAAGGTCAACTCTTAAGCTAAAGCATTCCCAGCTGGCCAGCAATTCACTTCTCTTCAGCAGTGCTTTCTGTGGAAAAGTTCCAAGAGGAGTTAAAGACAAACAATAATGTACAATTTTGTTTTAATTCAACTCGTTCGGATCATTCCCTGTAAAAATTAAACAAACAGATTAAGGTTCACTTCTCAGTTCCTTTGCCATGAAGACACTTGTTGACAATTCCTGTTCAAAATGGAGAAAAGATTTTTAATTGCATTTCTTTGATCAGAAAAACTTTCAGTCACATTTGTTCATCACCCTCAGATAACAATTTTTCAATGCTTGATAGAAAACACTTCTGTTCTGCATCAAATGAATTTGCACACAGTCTCTTATTGTTCAACAGTACTTTGGCAACTTTTGAACACACCGTTATTTTTGTTTCCACTTTCGCTTAATTTCCTTTTCAGAGATATGCTTCTAGCACACCAATCTCACACAGCCTAATTATTTATAGAAAAGTGCTTAGATTTTCTAGCTCTTTAAAAATATTTCACAAATTAAGTGTAAATAGTGTAATTAATTCATGCTCATAGAGGATATCACTGGTAGTTTTCTCTGCAATGTATTACTACTGCCAAATATTAGAGCATTTAAATATTCACTTTGTCTTGCATCTTAAAGAAATTCAGTCAGCCACAACATTAGAAACACTTGTCCATGTTTGTATAATTTACATTCAATTGTTACTTCATCTAAACTTCTCACTGTTTATAGTAACCGATCATTTAAGAGGAGTTAGCATTTATTTCATCAAGAAATAGTGACTTTTGCTCGGTTTCATAAGGAATAATTATTCTGTGTGCTTCTGCAACTTTGTCCTTTAACTAGACATTTATATGAGCACTTCATGGAATATAATGACAATTGCATTCAATCTAACAAAGACAGAACTAACAAATATGCCAGCAATGCAGTTGTTTAGAGACACTCACAGAGTTAGGTTCATTCACATTGATTTCCACACAGAAACGCAATCTGAGCTCAGGACACACACACACATAAATACACACACATGCGCGCACACACACACCTCAGTGCACTTTCCTCTCTCACATTCAGTCACATTGGAAAATATCCAAGGCTTAAATTTTCTTACGATCTAACCCCATTGTTGCTTTGATAACATACGCAGACAATGCTCTATTTCAACTAAACCCAAACTCCTTTACCCACAATGATTCCCAGAACCATTATGTCAACTTTCAACAAATTGCCCAGTTTCAGTCAAAGTCACGTCAACATTTGTCCCCTGTTTATAATTGATTATCCGCCAGCATGCCACTTCTCTCATTTTTCAGCATGTGCTTCATTCACGGGGAAGATGTGTCATCATATCACCACTACTCTCTATTCTTTTGTTCAAACAATCCTTCAGCTTCTCGAGCAGAGTATACATCTCATTTTTGTCCTGTAATAGAAACCTCTGATACTGTGGATTAGTACTCAACATTCTTGATATCATTCCTTTAATTATCGGAATTCCACAGCAACTGCAAAAGAGCAGTACTGCGAATTCCCCAGCTATAAAACTTATTGCAGATGTAATTCCCGTTTCCCAACCCCCAGACAGAAGCCAGTCACTTAGAATTTGTCACTACTGGTGCAAGGTCTCGCTGTTGTGCATCAAATATGTCTTTCAAACGTTGCAAGGCTTGATCAATCACCCCTCCTGCCTCATCATTAGCGGGTATATAGGTACACATATTGGCCCAATAAGCTGACAGATCCCCCCCTGTGCTGCTGTCAACAGATACAATAAGCAGAAGTAGCATCCTGCAATTCCAACTTGGACACATAATTTTTGCACTTAGATCCTTTGAAAACCACTTTGATCCTTCGAACCTCCCTCTCCCAGGGCGCAGTTCCAGGCTAGATCCCTTTTCACAAAGATCTCCACCCAGGCTCCCCCAGGTTGAGAACTCTGCTTTCTACTTCCTGGTGTTTCCTTTTCAGGGCCCACCAATCACAGAAGCACCACTCGCCTACTGACGCATTCGCTTTGACAGTTTCACCCACTTCGCCTGTTCACAGAGGTCGTCTCCATCGTCCCTCTGCTAGGTGTGGGCTGTCACCCACGTACCACGTGTTGTCCACCACCTTACATGCGACAAACACGCCGACTAGATTGTACCATGGAAATATGTCAATTCATACTTCACCAGACACTACTTCACCAGACACGGGGGTCTTCAGTCTTCTCCGCAGCACTATTTGCAACATTTCTGTAATCGGCTTACGAGGGGGCGAATCTGCAAACTGCAACGCTTAGTAGATTGCTGGGGTCCGGTTCCCAGAACCACCATCTGATCCCCTGCAACCTCACTTTGTTCGTTTTCCTTGAACACACGCATTGTCTCCCACGTAGTAGGACCTGTAGGAACCACCCCGAGCCCCAGTTTAGACATTACGTCCCTCCCCAGGAGGTTCACTGGGCACTGTGTGGACACTATTACAGAGCAGAGTGTAGCAATCCCCTCAGGATCCTCAAATTTGAGTTCCTCTGTTGCTACGCTGTCCCATTGCCCCATTTGCAGCACAAGTTGGTGTCACATTAGTGCTGAGCCGATGTGGAAAAATTGCGCTTACTTTTCTGATAACGGTTCAACATGCCCCCGTGTCACATAGAAAAGAAATCGGTGCGTCATTTACAATCAGGGTTTCCCAAGCACTTATCGGTGCACCCATTAATGCAAACAATTTAATTTCATCATAGGGAAATGGCTCCCCAGATGCTAACCCTTCCCCCCAGGGCGGTTAGTCATTCCGAATTGTTGCCGTCGCTTATTTGTGGATACCCACTCAAAATCAATAGCTTCCCCTGGCACACCTGGGTTACTCCCACAAACCCTGTGCCATTTCCTTCGACACATCGACTATATTAAGTGGGGGTAAACTGGGGTCTATTGAAACTAATCCATTATGTGCAGTCGACACTGCCATAGTGCATTTAACTATACTGTTCACATTCATTGTAGGCGCAACATATGTTTAAAAATGAACAGACACAGGGAGAGATAAGCCATTTTATTAAACCCTTTTTTTTTAATGAATAAGTCCCGGAGTCTCTACTGACTTGGAGCGTAAATAAACTCTTCACCGGGTTTGAGACGGGCGGGCTCTATATGCCACGCCCCCCTTTGTAGCCGGACTCCCTCCAAGTCTATCCTGACTCACCCAGATGTACCTATACACCCGCTGGAGGAGGAGACACCACCTTACAATGTGACTGATGTGTCCACGCCTCCCTCTCCTGGATTTTTACTGCAGTCGGTGTAGTCAGGAGCACTTGATATGGACCCTTCCACGCCGGTTCACTCCACTTCCGCTTTTTTCCGACACTCCGCACCAGGATCCAATCTCCAGGCTTTATCTCACTGATCTAGGAGGAAGCATATTTCGCATCTCACTTTTGTTAGTCAATATTCTATTCATATACTCTGCCAGAGTCGCTTCTTCTATTTAATAAATAATAATAATATTAATAATAATAATAATAATAATAATAATAATAATAAATAAATGTGGCAACTCAAAAGGTTACCCCACATACTGCATCATAATGTGACAACCCCAATCCCTGCTTGTGGGGTTATCCTCATGCTAGTTAATATAATGGCAGACATGCTACTTAATTCCATTTTAGTTTCTGCCATGGCTTTGTGCAGTTTTGCTTTCAGGGTTCTATTAGTTCTCTTCACTAATCCTGCTAATTGTGGATGATCCCCAAACGAGCCAGTTCTTCATTTCTAAATTCTTGCCCATTATCACTATAGAATGCTTTTGGAATCACTTATCTAGGAACAATTTCCCTACTCAAAATTTTCCACTTGTGATGGCATCTATAGCTTCTCACTTCATTTAGATAAAGATCATATCAATACTGACACATCACTTCTTCACTTTACAAGGTGTTAAGTGTATATATAAAAAAAAAATTTAGTAAAGAAGTGATAGTACTCTCATCTATTAACCCCTTGGTCCCCCCCTCTTGGTACATGGCACTGCCCATGCACCAAACCTACAGCAATATGGAAGAGGGATTTTGGTAATATAGGCTTTCCATTGGGAAGGGTATTATTAGATAGGACTTCTTTTACACAATGGAGAATACATTTTTATTTTTTTTCCTCTCAATGAATTGTGATTAAGCAATCCACCTCAGGCTAGGGTTCCGCTAACAGCATGGAGGAAATGCACAGTCAGGGCTTATTAGCCCCAAACATTCTTACATTTTCCTACATCATCAGCAGAACCGGGTGGAGTCACTTTAGACTATGTTACAATTCCCAAAAAAAAAAAAAGTTTATATTTTAGTCACCTCCTTGCATATAAAGGTACTTATTCAAAAATAAATTTAGAAATCTCAAGCAAGGTATTATGTGATCACGTTACGAGAGGACTTTTGAATTTAGTCTTGTGTTAATACTTCAAATTGTATTTCCAAAATCTATTTTAGAAGGTCAACTCTTAAGCTAAAGCATTCCCAGCTGGCCAGCAATTCACTTCTCTTCAGCAGTGCTTTCTGTGGAAAAGTTCCAAGAGGAGTTAAAGACAAACAATAATGTACAATTTTGTTTTAATTCAACTCGTTCGGATCATTCCCTGTAAAAATTAAACAAACAGATTAAGGTTCACTTCTCAGTTCCTTTGCCATGAAGACACTTGTTGACAATTCCTGTTCAAAATGGAGAAAAGATTTTTAATTGCATTTCTTTGATCAGAAAAACTTTCAGTCACATTTGTTCATCACCCTCAGATAACAATTTTTCAATGCTTGATAGAAAACACTTCTGTTCTGCATCAAATGAATTTGCACACAGTCTCTTATTGTTCAACAGTACTTTGGCAACTTTTGAACACACCGTTATTTTTGTTTCCACTTTCGCTTAATTTCCTTTTCAGAGATATGCTTCTAGCACACCAATCTCACACAGCCTAATTATTTATAGAAAAGTGCTTAGATTTTCTAGCTCTTTAAAAATATTTCACAAATTAAGTGTAAATAGTGTAATTAATTCATGCTCATAGAGGATATCACTGGTAGTTTTCTCTGCAA
This sequence comes from Gymnothorax reevesii, assembly GCA_029721435.1. Classification (NCBI taxonomy): domain Eukaryota; kingdom Metazoa; phylum Chordata; class Actinopteri; order Anguilliformes; family Muraenidae; genus Gymnothorax; species Gymnothorax reevesii. The sequence goes on from CM056588.1 coordinate 25,647,702, forward strand.
TGTATTACTACTGCCAAATATTAGAGCATTTAAATATTCACTTTGTCTTGCATCTTAAAGAAATTCAGTCAGCCACAACATTAGAAACACTTGTCCATGTTTGTATAATTTACATTCAATTGTTACTTCATCTAAACTTCTCACTGTTTATAGTAACCGATCATTTAAGAGGAGTTAGCATTTATTTCATCAAGAAATAGTGACTTTTGCTCGGTTTCATAAGGAATAATTATTCTGTGTGCTTCTGCAACTTTGTCCTTTAACTAGACATTTATATGAGCACTTCATGGAATATAATGACAATTGCATTCAATCTAACAAAGACAGAACTAACAAATATGCCAGCAATGCAGTTGTTTAGAGACACTCACAGAGTTAGGTTCATTCACATTGATTTCCACACAGAAACGCAATCTGAGCTCAGGACACACACACACATAAATACACACACATGCGCGCACACACACACCTCAGTGCACTTTCCTCTCTCACATTCAGTCACATTGGAAAATATCCAAGGCTTAAATTTTCTTACGATCTAACCCCATTGTTGCTTTGATAACATACGCAGACAATGCTCTATTTCAACTAAACCCAAACTCCTTTACCCACAATGATTCCCAGAACCATTATGTCAACTTTCAACAAATTGCCCAGTTTCAGTCAAAGTCACGTCAACATTTGTCCCAGAACAGCAGTCCTTACTACAAGAACGACAACACCACACTTACTGTTCGTCTGTCCCATAATTGGCAATATTAACTCCTCTGTCTCACACAGCAACTAAGCCAATTCAGTAAGAATCCCGTCACTCACCCGCACCTCCACCACACACCTTGGAGAACCTCCCTCCTGGCCTCACTACACACCCAAGGAGCCTTGCCAGTCGCTCCGGGTTGAGGACTTTCCCTTCTTTAACGTCTCTCAAGACGACCGTGCACGGAATTTCAGTCGGCGCCGATTCTCCAGGGAGTGCAGGTGAGATATTGGAACCCCGGACGATGCCCCCAATGTTAAAGGAATTTCAACATTATATTCCTCGTATCACCATCACATAAGAAACCCAGACTACTCAGGGAAGAAATCAGTCAGAGGCAGAGAAGTTAATATTCAAGCCAAAGTCCGTTTACTTTTCTGCAGCAAAGGATCCCCATACAAGTCAAGTCAAGATGGAGGATGATACAGTTAGTCTCTCTCTGGTTTTTGTAGGGGTACTCCATGACGTTCTCCTCCCCCCGCGCTGATTTACACATCATGATGTAATCTGGAGACCCCTCGCTGTCTTATGCCACCTACGTCACGCTGTCGTAAGGCTGCACACATACATCTCGTTGGGGAGGAGAGCACCTGTCTTCTCTATCAGCCCCGGCTCCAGTTTATCTTGTTATGCATTCCGGAGCTTTCTATAAACACAAACTTAGAGAAAGAGAAAAACATCTTGTCCTTGGTACAGACATTCAGCTTTGCATGACTTTAGATAGGCTATATGTCATGACGCACTGGTACAGTTATGCAGGCCCCTGCTAAATCAGAAATATGCAAGCACACACACACACTAGGCCTAAAAGGTTATGAAAGAAAGTAAAGTAGGAGCAAGCAAGGATAAACAATTAATAATAATTAAATCAATCAATAAAAAAATGATTCCACAGGGAGGAAAAAGAAAAGCAAAGAGAATTTGAGAGGGAAGAAAAAGAAAAACAAAGGCAGTTTGAGTTAGAAAAATTAGCAAGAGAAGAGAAAATAGAAAGGGAGGAAAAAGAAAAACAAAGAGAATTTGAGTTAGAAAAATTTGCAAGACAGAGAGATTTTGAATTAGAGAAATTCGATAGAGAAGAAAGACTCCAAATGGAGCAACTAAAAATTAAAATTGAAATTAAAAATAAATTTTGTGCCAGTCAGGAGGTAAAACTGGTGCCTCCATTTTCGGAAAAGGATGTTGACAACTATTTCCAGTGTTTTGAAAAGGTAGCAAAGAGTTGCCAGTGGCCAAAGGAACACTGGCCTCTGATGTTGCAAACTGTCCTCAAGGGTAAAGCTCAACAAGCCTATTCGGCTTTGTCTGCAGATGATTCCTCTGATTATGAGGTTGTCAAAAAGGTTATTTTGAGAGCTTATGAGTTGGTTCCAGAGGCTTACCGACAGAAATTCAGAGGTCTGAGGAAATCTGAAAATCAGACTTATGTTGAATTTGCTAATGAAAAGCAGGTTTGCTTTGAGCGCTGGTGTACTTCTATGAAGGTCAAGGATGATTTCAACTCACTAAAAGAGATGGTGTTAGTTGAAGAATTCAAGAACTGTGTTAAAGATGATGTTAAGACCTACCTTAATGAGAAGCAAGCACTGAATTTGCAATCAGCTGCCAAATTTGCAGATGAATATGTTCTCACACATAAGTCCAAATTTCAGTCTAGCAGTAATAATAGATGGTCCCAATTTCAGAAAAAGGGTTATGGTGATACCCAAGATTCCTCACCCAAGGACAAAGACAAATCTGGTGATGGTGCTCAGAAATCCAGTAACAGGTCTGATCAAAGTGTGAAAGCTGACAGTGACAAAAGTGGTCTAGTTTGCAGTTATTGCAAGAAATCTGGTCATGTTACAACTAACTGTTGGTTCCTAAAAGCTAAGAAATAAAAAGAAAAGGTACCAAACCAAATGCCTTTGTGAAAACAAGGTTAGAAACCCCTGTAGTAGATAACCAATCTGCTAAATTGCCTGCTTCTTGTGGGGCTAAAAAGCCTGATACAGCTGACTTCGTGAGGGAGGAATTTCTTCCATTTGTGTCAGAGGGATTTGTGGCTCTGAATGAGCATACTACTCCTGTCCCCATATATATCCTAAGGGATACCGGAGCTTCTCAATCACTTTTGTTGATGGACTCCTTGGAGTTACGTGATGAGACCGCTTCAGGGGATTTCATACTTGTACAAGGTATTGAAGGGAGGACTGTATCTGTACCCCTGCGCTCTATATTCTTGAAGTCAGATTTAGTTACAGGACAGGTAAAGGTGGGACTTATGTCAAGTCTACCTATAAAGGGTGTTTCTCTGTTGCTAGGCAATGACCTGGCTGGGGGCAAAGTAGTTCCCCCTGTACATCTTACTTCACAGCCGAGCACTGAAGATGGGGATGAGGACCCATCTCTGTATCCTTCTTGCGCAGTGACTCGTGCTATGGCCAAGAAGGCTAAAGAAGAAGATGATGTGGTGCCGTCCAGTACATTGAATAGTCAGGACTCAGGTGGTTCGCCTCATGACTCTGATTGGCCTACTATGGTTTCTCCGTTTGAGGACTTATCAGATACTTTTATCAGTTCTCTATTCAGCCAGCCGGATGGGTCTGGTGATTCTGATGTGTCTGGAGACTTGTCTCTGTCCAGAAAGCGGTTGATTGAGGAGCAAACTAATGATCCTGAAATTTGTGTACTAAAGAGGAGAGCCCTTCCTGATAAAGAAATAGATGCAGTTCCAGTTGGGTATTATCTCAAGGATGGTGTGTTGATGCGGAAGTGGCGCCCTCCTGATATCCCTGCCAATGCAGATTGGGCAGTGGTCAGGCAAATTGTTGTTCCGAAGGTCTATAGGAATGAGATCTTAACAATGGCTCATAGTTTACCTTTAGGAGGTCATCTTGGTGTTAACAAGACTGTTGATAAGATCATGAAACACTTCTTTTGGCCTGGGCTTCGGAAAGACGTTTCCAACTTTTGCAAAACCTGTCACACTTGTCAGGTAGTTGGAAAACACCAGTTAGACCCACCTGTAGCTCCATTGCAGCCTATCCCAGCATTTGGGGAGCCATTCTCTAGGGTCATTGTTGATTGCGTTGGTCCGTTACCCAAGACTAGATCTGGAAATCAGTACTTGTTGACAATCATGTGTGCATCTACCAGATTCCCCGAAGCCATACCTCTACGTAACATCAAGGTAACTGCAATCTCGAAGGCTTTGATAAAGTTCTTCACGTTGTTTGGCCTTCCCCGGGAAAATTCAGTCAGACCAGGGTAGCAATTTCACTTCAGGATTGTTTCAGCAGGTTGTGTATGAACTAGGTGCAGGAGTCTACTGGATTCAGTCCATTTGAGCTAGTGTTTGGTCATGAAGTGAGAGGACCTTTGCTATTATTGAGTGAACAATGGAAAGAGAAAGAGCCGCATATCAGTCTGTTAGACTATGTTAGCAAGGTCAAGGAAAGATTGCGTGCAGCTTGTGACCTAGCCAAAGAGAACTTGAAATCAAGTCAGGGAAAAATGAAAACTTTGTATGATCATAAGGCTAGAAGCCGTAAGTTTAAACCAGGAGAAAAGGTCCTTGTGTTGTTTCCCTTGCAGTCCAATCCATTGCAGGCTTGATTTCATGGTCCTTATGAAATTCTGACAAAACTCAATGATCTCAATTACATTGTGAAGACTCCAGATAGGAGAAAACCAAAACAATTGTGTCATATTAACATGCTAAAGCCTTATCATGACAGAAATGCTAGGGTTGCAGCTGTCACTTCAGATTCTCCAATGGTCGAAACGTGTTAAGATGAGGGGGAGTTTCAAGATGATGAACCAAGAATTAAAGCTGAAGTTCTTTCATGTAAATTGTCAAACACTGAAGTGTTGCAAAATCTTGATGTAAAACTCCAGCACTTAGAACCCTCACAGAGAGATCAGTTTGAAAGGTTGATCAAGAAATATGAGGATTTGTTTCCTGATGTTCCAAAGAGAGTTACTATAGCCTCTCATGATGTAGATGTTGGTGATGCCAATCCAATAAAACAGCATCCATACCGGATGAATCCTGAAAAGAGAAAGATTGCTGAGAAAGAGGTTGAGTACATGTTAAAACATGATATTATCAGACCCTCCAACTCAGATTGGAGTTCACCCTGTGTGCTAGTTCCAAAACCTGATGGAAGTACTAGATTCTGTACAGATTATCGCAAAGTCAATGCTGTAACTAGAACTGATGTGTTTCCAATACCTAGGATTGATGATTGTATTGATAGTGTAGGGCAAGCAAAGTTCCTGACCAAGATTGATTTATTGAAGGGTTATTGGTGTGTGCCTTTAACTGAGAGGGCCAAGAGCATCTCTGCTTTTGCCACACCATCTGGATTGTACCAGTATGAAGTCCTACCCTTTGGCATGAAAAATGCCCCAGCCACGTTCCAAAGGATGATACAGTCTACAATCGCCGAATTGCCACACACGGGTGCGTACATCGATGACCTGATCACATGGAGTGACTCCTGGGAAGAACATCTAAAAGATGTAGAGACGTTGTTCCAGCGCCTGACCCAGGCTAACCTGACTGTTAACCTGAGCAAGAGTGACTTTGGTTGTGCTACTGTCACCTATCTTGGCTACGTCATAGGCCAGGGTAAGGTGGCACCCATAAATGCTAAAGTCCAAGCCATCATGGACTTTCCAGTTCCTGACAACAAAAAAGCTTTGCGCCGCTTCCTTGGAATGATCGGGTACTCCCGCAAGTTCTGCAAGAACTTTGCTGAGATTGCTCTCAGTCTAACTAACCAACTGAAGAAAGGCGTAAAGTTCACCTGGGATGATGCATGCCAGAGAGCCTTCGATCGCCTGAAGTCTCTGCTGTGTCACTTCCCCGTGCTCAAATCTCCTGAGTTCAACAAAGCGTTCTCCATCGCGGTCGATGCTAGCGACCAAGCTTGTGGATCTGTGCTCCTACAGAGAAGTGACTCTGATGACATTGAGCATCCCGTGGCATACTTCTCCAGGAAGTTCAATCGCCACCAAAGGAACTATTCCACAATAGAGAAGGAACTGTTGTCTCTGGTCCTTTCTTTACAACACTTTGAGGTTTATGTTTGTACAGGACAAAAGCCAATGATTGTGTACACTGACCACAATCCGTTAATGTTTTTGAGTAAGATGAAAAACAAGAATCGGAGATTGTTGAATTGGAGTTTGGTTTTACAGGAGTTTGACTTGCAAATTAAGCATGTGAAGGGTACAGACAATGTAATTGCTGATTGCTTATCCCGTGTTTGAATGTGTATATATATATATCATGTGTTTGAATATTGTATGATATGTATATATAGACAAGTGTTCACTTAACCATTTTGTATTGAAAAGAAAAATTTTGCCTTTATGAGTCAAAATTTTTCCCTTTTGGAATGGAGGTGTAATGTGCATATAGGCCACTAGATGACAGTATTTACCTTTTTTTTGTTAAGCTCAGACTGGAGTCATGTTTAGACATGTCCTGGACATGTCTGGGGCAAGTCTCAGAAAATAAAAAAAAAGAGGTCTAAATGTGGGTGGGGTCTGCAAAAGAGTATATAAGGAAAAGAATTGAGACAGTAAAGTAGTAGGAGAAATTGCAAGAAGATGACCAGACCTGCCATTCTGTTCAAGACCTGTGACGTTTCTTTTGTGGATTTCTTTGCCTGTGTTTGAGCATTTTCATCATCCAGGACATCACCAAGCCACCCCACAAAAAGGGACTGTAATTATTTCTGTTTTTTTTTTTATGTATTCAATCTTGGTCAGTTAGTTAGTTGTTATTAGTCTTTGTCTGTTTAATTAAATGTGTTTAAGTTTTAAATTGTGTCTGTCATCCCTTGCTGTTGCTGTTGTGTTATAAATGTAAGAACAAATTGGGGCCATAACACTCCCGAGTATACTGTAACAGGAAGTGAGGCATGTACCATTATCCCCTTCTCAAGTCAGGCAATAAATGCAATATAAAACCTCTGATTAAAGTGCAATTATGACTGGAGAAGTATGCTCATCCATAGCTCATAAAACTTTAGAAATTGCTGTATCATGTGACATCATAAATCTGACCTACCAACCTACTTTTATGAACTCGCATTAAAGTGACTCATCTCCTCAGGAAATGATACAATTTCCGGACAATATGATGTGTTAACAAAACACAGAGCTGCTTTGTTTTCAAAACAGTGCATTGTGGGAAGATCTTTTTTACACTTCCACAGAAGAAAGACAACCGCTCTCAAAGTATACAGAATTTCATTTGAAACCTCAAAGAACCAGAGGGCTCATAGTGGTTTCTAAAGCCAGGCATCACCTTTTACAGGTATACAGGTAGAACGTCAAAGAAAACACGGACGATATTTCAATCTTTCTTGGTAAAATTTTCCCCATCTGGTGTCATGGTGCTAGCCTGCAGGCCCCCCCTGCCCCCGCTGCATTATTCGCCTCCACCTTGACGGGCAACAGGTGTGGCTTGGGGTGGAGGTGAAGGCTCCATATTTAAGGGCTGGTTGCAGTTTTATTCTTTGCAGCAGTATTCTGTTTTTTGGAGCACTGTGTTTGTGGTCATTTGTGCTGCTGCACCCCTACGGAGTTTATTTTATATTAAAATTCAAGTTTTTTCTATATTTTTACTCAGCCTTTGCGTTTGGGTCTCTGATCTCGCTTTTGGGTACACGGTCCCAGTCCCCACTGGTTTCTGGTATTTTGCCGGCAGGGGCAAATCCAGGACAATACTGCTGCCAGTTTGCGACCCAGCCAGGCTGAGTGAGGGAGCACCTTTTTTTTTTATTTATTTTTTTTTTTTGCTCAGGGCTCCAGGAGGGTGCCCCAGTCTGTGCTCCGGATGAGTTGGGCGCCAGTTTCCCCTGGCATGTCAGAATGTTCCATAGGTGTGTGTGTGTGTGTGATATTAGAAAGTGTGATGTGAATAGAGGCCACTAGATGGCAGCATTTACCTTTTTTTTTGTTCAGCTCAGACTGGAGCTATGTTTAGACATGTCCTGGACATGTCTGGGGCAAGTCCCCGAAAAGTAAAAAAAAAAGAGGTCTAAATGTGGGTGGGGTCTGCAAAAGAGTATATAAGGAAAAGAATTGAGACAGTAAAGTAGTAGGAGAAATTGCAAGAAGAAGGATACATGCGACCAGACCTGTCATTTCTGTTCAAGACCTGTGAAGTTTCTTTTGTGGATTTTTGCCTGTGTTTCAGCATTTTCCTTACCCAGGACATCACCAAGCCACCCCAACAAACAAAGGGACTGTAAATATTTCTGTTTTTTTTTACTAATCAATCTTGGTCAGTTAGTTAGTTGTTATTAGTCTTTGTCTTTGTTTAAAAATTAAATGTGTTTAAGTTTTTAAAACTGTGTCTGTCATCCCTTGCTGTTGCTGTTGCGTTGTGAATCTAATAACAAATTGGGGCCATAACAAAAGCAAGTGCTTGAAATCATCAATTAACCAGCTCTGGTAAGGCTGACACCTGGAAAGGAATTTCATAGCCGAGTGGCAAAAACCAAATCCCCCCAAAATCATGACAGTTATATTAATAGGAACAACCTTCCAGGTCTTACTTTCGGTTTGCAGAATTGGAGCCGTGATCCTCTGGATTATCCTTCAGTCTGTTCCTCTGCCCGGTTTATTAGGAACACTTCCTAAGCCTTCCACATTCATCAGGATGAGAACTGCGCTGTTAAAGGAATTTTGATTTTATATTCCAAGTTTTACCTTCACGAGAGAAAACTCAAGACGACTCAGGAAAAATCAGTCGGAGGCAGAGAAGTTAATATCCAAACCAAAGTCTGTTTACTTCTTTGCAAAGAAGGATCCCCACATACAGACGTATAGGTCAAGACAGAGGATAAAGAGTTAGAAAGTGTTCTGGTATTTGTAAGAATTCTCCATGGCGTTCTCCTCCCCCCGTGCTGATTTACACATCATACAGTTTTTCGGGAATCTTCGCCCTCTCACGTGATGCGTCAAGCTGTCTACCCATGCACGTACACATCCGTTAGGGAGGAGAGCACCTGTCTCCTTCATCAGCCCTGGCTCCAGCTTATCTTGCCATGGATTCCGGGGCTTTCTGTAAACACATAAGCTTAGAGAAAGAGAAAGACATCTTGCCCTTGGCACAGACATTCAAGGATTCATGACTCTAGATAGGCTACTTGTTATGGCGCACTAGTTTAATTATGCAGGCCCCTGCTAAATCAGAAATATGTAAGCACACACACACTCTAGGCCTATGAAGTTGTGAACTAAAACAGAATATGAGCAAGCAAGGATAAGCAATTAATAATAATTATATTAATCAATAAAAAATGTTTCCACATTTCCCCCCTGTTTATAATTGATTATCCGCCAGCATGCCACTTCTCTCAATTTTCAGCATGTGATTCATTCACGGGGAAGATGTTTCATCATATTACCATTACACTCCATCCTTTTGTTCAAACAAACCCTCCAACTCAATTACATCGTTGTATGATTCCTTAAGCTCCTCGGGCAGAGTATACATCTCATTGTTGTCCTGTAATAGAAACATCTGATACTGTGGATTAGTACTCAATACTCCTGATATCATTCCTTTAATTATGGGAATTCGACAGCAGCTGCAAAAGAGCAGTACTGCAAATTCCCCAACGACAAGACTCATTACAGATGTAATTCCCATTTCCCAACTCCCAGACAGAAGCCAGTCCCACCAAGAAATTGCCACTGCTGGTGCGAGATCTCGCTGTTGTGCATCAGATATGTCTTCCAAACGTTGCAAGGCTTGATCAATCACCCCTCCTACCTCATCATTAGCTGGTATATAGGTACACACACTGGCTCAATAAGCTGACAGATCCCCCCTGTACTGCTGTCAACAGATACAATAAGCAGGAGTAGCATCCTGCAATTCCAACTTGGACACATATTTTTGCAATTAGATCCTTTGAAAACTCCCATTCGGGGCGCAGTCCCCGGCTTGATCCCTTTCCACAGAGATCTCCACCCAGGCTCCCCCAGGTTCAGAACTCTGCCTTCTGCTTCCCGGTGCCTCCTTTTCAGAGCCCACCGATCACAGAAGCACCACTCGCTGACTGGCGCATTCGCTTTCACAGTTTCACCAGCCTCACCTGTTCACAGAGGTCGTCTCCATCGCCCCTCTGCTAGGTGTGGGCTGTCGCCCACGTACCACGTGTTTCCCTCAACTTACATGCGACAAACACGCCGATTAGATAGTACCACGGCAGTATGTTAATTCATACTTCACCAGACACTACTTCACCAGACACGGGGGTCTTCAGTCCTCTCCCCTGCACTATTTGCAACATTGCTGTAATCGGCTTGCGAGGGGGCAAATCTGCGAATTGCAACGCTTAGTAGATCGCTGGGGGGCCGGTTCCCAGAACCACCATCTGATCCCTGCAATCTCACCCTGTTCGTTTCCCTCGAACACGCGCATTGCCTCCCACATAGTAGGACCTGTAGGAACCACCCCGAGCCCCAGTTTAGAGATTACGTCCCTCCCCAGGAGGTTTACTGGGCGCTGTGTGGACACCATTACAGAGCAGAGTGTAGCAAATCCCTCAGGATCCTCAAATTTGAGTTCCTCTGTTGCTACGCTGTCCCGTTGCTCCATTCGCAGCCCAAGTTTGTGTCATATTAGTGCTGAGCCGATGTGGAAAAATTGCACTTACTTTTCTGATAACAGTTCAACATGCCCCCGTGTCACATAGAAAAGAAATTGGTGTATTATTTACAATTAGTGTTTTTCCAAGCACTCGTCGGTGCAGCCATTAATGCAAACAATTTAATTTCATCATAGGGAACTGGCTCCCCAGATGCTAACCCTTCCCCCAGGGCGGTTAGTCATTCTGAATTGTTCCCGTCGCTTATTAGTGAATACCCACACAAAATCAATAGTTTCCCCTGGCACCCCTAGGTTACCCCCACAAACCCTGTGCCATTTCCTTCGACACATCGACTATATTAAGTGGGGGTAAACTGGGGTCGATTGAAACTAATCCATTACGTGCAGTAGACACTGCCATGGCGCATTTAACTATACTGTTCACATTCATTGAAGGCGCAACATATGTTTAAAAATGAACAGACACAGGGAGAGATAAGCCATTTTATTAAACCCTTTTTTTTTTTTTTAATGAATAAGTCCGGAGTCTCTACTGACTTGGAGCGTAAATAAACTCTTCACCGGGTTTGAGACGGACGGGCTCTATATGCCACGCCCCCCTTTGTAGCCGGACTCCCTCCAAGTCTATCCTGACTCACCCAGATGTACCTACACACCCGCTGGAGGAGGAGATACCACCTTACAATGTGACTGATGTATCCACGCCTCCCTCTCCTGGATTTTTACTGCAGTCGGTGTGGTCAGGAGCACTTGATATGGACCGTTCCATGCCGGCTCACTTCCGCTTTTTTCCGACACTCCGCACCAGGATCCAATCTCCAGGCTTTATCTCACGAGGCGGCGATTCCGCTACTGATCTAGGAGGAAGCATATTTTGTAGCTCACGTTTGTTAGTCAACATTCTATCCATATACTCTGCCAGAGTCGCTTCTTCTACCTGTGTTCTCTGCAGTAAATGTAATAACTCAAAAGATTTCCCATGTACTACTTCATAAGGTGACAACCGCAGCCCCCGCTTGTGGGGTTATCCTCATGCTAGTTAATATAAATGGTAGACATGCTACCTAATTCCATTTAGTCTCAGCCATGGCTTTGCGCAGTTTTGCTTTCAGGGTTTCATTCGTCCTTTCTGCCAATCCCGCTAATTGTGGATGATATGCCTAATGTTTTTTCAATTCTATTTCCAATTTTACTCCCAAACAAGCCAGTTCTTCATTTCTAGATTCTGGCCCATTATCACTATAGAATGCTTTTAGAATCCCCACCTAGGAACAATTTCCCTACTCAGGATTTTTGCTACTGTGATTGCATCTATAGCTTCTACCTCATTTAGCAAAGGTCACATCAATAATAACACATCACTTCTTTTCGCTTCACACAGTGTTAAATGTATGAAATGAGTGGAATGGCCCAGGGGGTGTAGGGATTGCCCCCTACTGTACTACTACGCTTCCCTGTGTGTCCTGTGTGTTATAACTTCGTCATGTTGTACTTTGATCGATTAACCCCTTGGTCCCCCCTCTTGATACATGGCACTGCCCATGCACCAAATCTACAGCAATATGGAAGAGGGATGTTGGTAATATAGGCTTTCCATAGGGTCCTGACCACCTGCCATCAGTGTATTGTGTTCCATGTGATGTCCATTGACATTGTCTTGTGGGGGAGCATCATGCTCTGCTCACAGCAGCTCACTTGAAATTGAGTCTTCAGATTGGTGTAATAGCCCCACAAGAGTGTGTTTGACTGCTGCCCTTGTTTCTATGTCAGCAAAGGCCTCAGCCAAACTGATCAACATGTTTGCAGTGCAGAGGGCCACAATCAACACAGCTATCATGAGTACAGACAGCAAATCCAACACATGGGTTGCCCTTATCGACTCCTGACGCCCAACCATCAACAAAGTATTCAATATCAGGATTTGATAGAGGGGTGTCCCTGAGTCCAGGACATGCAGTATTATTAGATAGGACTTCTTCAACACAATGGAGAATACATTTTTATATATTTTTTTTTTCCTCTCAATGAATTGTGATTAAGCAATCCACCTCAGTCTAGGGTTCTGCTAAAAGCATGGAGGAAATACACAGTCAGGGCTTATTAGCCCCAACCATTCTTACATTTCCCCTCATCATCAGCAGAACCGGGTGGAGTCACTTTAGACCATGTTACAATTAGCAAAACAATTTTAATATTTTTTATTCACAAAAATGGCTACATATATAATATTAGTTTTCACTTTGGGCTCCTGGCACATAAAGGTCCTTTCAGTCAGTACCTTTTATTTGACTCACTTAATCAAAAATGGATTTAGAAATCGCAAGCAATGTAATATGTGATCGCGTTACTAGTTGACTTTTGAATTTAGTCTTGTGTTACCACTTCAGATTGTATTTCCCCAAATCTATTTTAGAAGGTAAACTTTTAAGCTAAAACATATCCAGCTGGCCAGCTTTATCACTTTTACCCAGGGTTATTTTCATTTCTTCTCTTCAGCAGTGCTCTCTGTGGAAAAGTTCCAAGAGGAGTTAGAGACAAACAATAATGAACAATTTTGTTTTAATTCAACTCGTTCGGACGCTTCCCTGTAAAAGTTAAATAAACAGATTAAGGTTATCAGTCCACTCCGTTCCTTTGCCATGGAGACACTCGATGACAATTCCTGTTCAAAATGGAGAGAAGATTTTTAATTGCATTTCTTTTGTCAGGAAAGCTTTCAGTCACATTTGTTCCACTTAGTGCTTCCCCATCTAAAGATCCATGATTCTCTAACACTTTGATTGATTTTTTTTTATCTCAATTTAATATATACCATTAAATATCATATTATATTTTGTATTTACTGGCACTTTTCTGATCATTTTACCTTTTTTTTTTTTTTTTCACTTCAAATAGCAATTGCAATTTTTCAATGCTTGATAGAAAAACCTCTAAATTGAATTTGGCACACAGTCTCTTATTGTATACAGTGTTACACAGTATTTTGGCAAATTTTGAACATACTGTGTTATTCTTGTTTCCACTTCACTTCATTTTCTTTTCTGAGATATGCTTCTAGCACACCAATCTCACACAGCCTAATTATTTACAGAAAAGTGCTTAGATTTTCTTGCTCTTTAAAAATATCTCACAAATTCAAATAGTGTAATTACTTCATGCTTTAATAATTCACTTTGTCCTGCATCTTAAAGATATTCAGTTAGCCACAACATTAGAAACATTTTTCCACTTGGTGCAATTGCTGTGCACTTCTGCAACTTCGTCCCTCGACAACTCCACAGCCATTAAAATGGCTAAACTCCTGCTCTCTGTTTACCATCCAAATTAATGCCACTTACTTTAACCAACCACAGCCATTAAAATGGCTAAACTCGTGCTTTAACCGACTCCACTTACACCAACTTCACTTACTCGGACCAACTAATTTCACTTACTCTGATCAACTTCACTTTTTACCAATCCTACAATTACTCTAAGAATTCCATAAAATACTGTAAATATTAACTAATCAACTGGCACCTTAACTTATTCTCAAATCCATGCTAATTTTATTGAAAACATCTTTATGCACTTCATGGAATAGATTCAATCTAACAAAGACAGAACTAACAAATATGCCAGCAATGCAGTTGTTTACAGACACTGAGTTAGGTTCATTCACATTGATTTCCACATACGCACAGGCAGTCTGAGCTCAGGACACACACATACCTTAGTGCACTTTTCTCTCTCACATTCATTCACATTGGAAAAGATCCAAGGCTTAAATTTTCTTATGATCTGACACCATTGTTGCTTCATACACATACACAACATACACAAACAATGCTCTATTTCAACTGAAACCCAATTCCTTTGCTCACAATGATTCCCAGAATCATTATGTCAGCATTCTACACACTCCTCAGTCTCAGACCCACAATGATTCTCTGAACCATTATGTCAACTTTCAACAAATTGCACAGTCTCAGTCACACTTCGTCATCATCAGTCCCAGAACAGCAGTCCTTACAACAACAACAACCACAGCAACCTCTTTACTGTTCATCAGTCCCATAATTGGCAATATTACTTTCTCTGCCTCACAACAACTAAGCCGAATTCAGTAATAAATTCCGTCACTCACCCGCACCTCCACTCCAATTTGTTGGAGAACCTCCCGTACTGGCCTCCTATATACCCACAAGGGCCTCACAATTGCCCCGGGCTGAGGTCTTTCCACAACGTCCCCTGGACGACCGTGCGCACGGATTTCAGTCGGCGCCGATTCTCCAGGGAGTGCAGGTGAGATATTGGAATCTCGGACGAAGCCCCCAATGTTAAAGGAATTTTGATTTTATATTCCAAGTTTTACCTTCACGAGAGAAAACTCAAGACGACTCAGGAAAAAATCAGTCGGAGGCAGAGAAGTTAATATCCAAACCAAAGTCTGTTTACTTCTTTGCAAAGAAGGATCCCCACATACAGACGTATAGGTCAAGACAGAGGATAAAGAGTTAGAAAGTGTTCTGGTATTTGTAGGAATTCTCCATGGCGTTCTCCTCCCCCCGTGCTGATTTACACATCATACAGTTTTTCTGGAATCTTCGCCCTCTCACGTGATGCGTCAAGCTGTCTACCCATGCACGTACACATCCGTTAGGGAGGAGAGCACCTGTCTCCTTCATCAGCCCTGGCTCCAGCTTATCTTGCCATGGATTCCGGGGCTTTCTGTAAACACATAAGCTTAGAGAAAGAGAAAGACATCTTGCCCTTGGCACAGACATTCAAGGATTCATGACTCTAGATAGGCTACTTGTTATGGCGCACTAGTTTAATTATGCAGGCCCCTGCTAAATCAGAAATATGTAAGCACACACACACTCTAGGCCTATGAAGTTGTGAACTAAAACAGAATATGAGCAAGCAAGGATAAGCAATTAATAATAATTAAATTAATCAATAAAAAATGTTTCCACAGCGCTCTTGCTAATCTTCCTAGTTCTGCCACCTGACAGATCTGATCTGGCAAAGTGTGCAGTCCATCTGGCTGCTGACCCGGATTGCCACTGGCCAGGCACAGGATACGCCTCCACACTCAAGCCTGTACCAGCTGAACTGAACTGTGTCATTCTGCTCTGGGTTCTGTTCCTTCTGCCGTAGTGTATTAATATCAATAAACAACACTACTGCTGGATTGTACACTAACTCTTCATTTGGTTCTTGGTCTGGGTCATACCATTTCTAGAATTGGATTCCTACATTTGATCTCAGGAGGGTATCCAAAAAAAATAAGAGTTCTGATTGAAATGATTATTTTTTACCTAACAAAAAAAAAAAAAAAAACACTTTTCCTGGAAACTCTTTCCCGGATCCCAGAGTTTCAAGTGTAGGTCCTTGTTTTAAGCAATAATACAATAGAACTGATACAATATAGCTTTTATCCGATGGGAGGAATTCAAGGTGTTGCAACTGTCCCTGGTCTCCCCTACTAGTAATAAAACTTCTCCAGAAATATGGTTAGATTTCATCGCAATCGTATAATAGGTCTTTTGTGTCTGTGATGTTTATTATTGTTTTCATTGCCTGTCTATTTATTGAAAATAGAATGAAATATTAACATTCAAAAGAGCATTGATTTTAAGGAGCTGAGATGCAGGTGAAATGAACGTACAGGCTACCGTGCATGAGAGAAAACCGCTGTTTACTGAGGAGCGCGCCGCACACATTATGACTAAGTACACCTATATCTCTCCTGCCCTGCAAATAGAATCCATCCATCCATTATCTATTACCAGCTTTTTTCCTTTATTAGAATGGCAGTGGGAGCATAGACTGTATAAAAAGATGGATGAAGCAACCGTGACGTCACTCACTGGTTCCAGCATACCATTTAGGAAGCCTCCATTTTGGCATTTTGAACAGTGCCATTTCTCATTTTGAATCTGGATGTGATTCGTATTGGATGAGAACGTGAATTGAAAATCCAGGGAGGAGTGAGGGGTGGATCTATGGGTGGATCTGACTGTATCTGATGAGGACAAGAGGATAGCCACGCCCCTAAAGTATATCTGGCTTTATCCTTTATTCTAGTCTATTTGGGACCATAATTTACAAAAATGCATACCATGATATATCAAAGGAGACTTGAAACTTGCGACTGATACCATAAAATAATATTGAAAATGTGAGGTAGCGTTCAGGAACCAATCGCAAGACCCAGGAGATCCAGCAAATAAGTATTTTATTAAAACTGAGGGGTGAACCCCCGTAGGGCAGAAGGCAATTGTACAGAGTCTACTATCCAAAATCAGAATCCCAGGGGCGTAATCCAAATCGTACACAGCAGCAGCAAACACAATAATCAGGGTTGGGCACAACAGGTTCATTACACGGGTGCAGAGAAATCCAAGGCGAAGCCAAAATCGTTAACAGGGACAGTCCAGTCGGAAGTGGACCGCAAAGCGTACAAGGCATAAAAGATCGTAGCGCAAGGTAAACGTTCTGACAAGCTGGAAGTGAAATGACTGCTTAAATACACATACGGGAAGTCACATGCTACAATAGGGAACAGGTGAGGTGGATCAGAGTAATTAACAAAGGAACGAACAAGAGGAAGTTCCTAACCACATGAAATTGGCGAAAGCCAAAACGTGGACAGGGATTACAGAGACAAACTATGACAAACAGACGATTCTGGTTAGGGAGTTCTAAAGTGTGCAGAGTGAGAGGCAGAACTGTGATTAACTAGGTGTGGAGAATCCACTGAAGCACAGCAAAGTAAATTGAGTGAAGGCAAGGGGCGGAGACTAGAGCAGTGCGAGTGCTGAGAGCTCGTTAGTCAATTAGTAATGTGCAGCTATACAATCTCTAGTGCTTGTTAGTAAGTTAGTACTATAAATTATGCTAGTGTTAGTAATTTATCTAAAATAATAAACTGTTAGTATTGTTAGTAAAGATAGAACAGTAAGGCGAAGGAAGCAAATGAGATTGGAAGGGAAACCCAGAAACCATGAAATCACCTGAAACTGTGGCACAGAGAGGCATAGACTCACTTTTATTCCCATGGGTTTTTTTTCACCCCAAAGGGGCCCCTGATGGATTCTTTCTGAAGATAGTTTAATAGAACAAACGTTTCCCTAAAATTGTGTTCCAAAAATTGATTCTATGTTTTTTTACCCCTCAATTACTAGCCCTGCTTTCATTTGCCTCAACCGCTGAACTCAGCTGGCCTTTTTTCCCCCCCCTGGCCATCCTCCTGAGGGGGCCCATGGGTTCCCACGCACCCCATGCAAATAACGCTACTGGTGGCACATAAGACTGGGGAATAAAACTGTCACATAACATATGACCAGACAGGGGAGACAATGCAGGGCATGATAAATACAAAAACCAGAATGATCATCTAAACTGGGAATATGGGAAATGGCAGGCAAAAAACATGACGAGGAAAGACAGGCAAAATACAAAACATGGCATGGACTAGGTCAGAAAACATAGCTTGGAATCAGGGTAATCACAAAAAATGGTAAGGCAACAGCAGAATCATAACAGAAAATCATAATTGAAATAATAAATCAGGTGAAGAAGTAGTGTCATTTTCTAATACTTCCATGCCGTTTAACTTCTTTCTGCAACCTCCGACGTCGCCATCTGCTGGCCATTAAATAGAATGCAATTTTCAGAGATTCCTGTATAGGCTTCACTTTTCACTCCCCGATGCTGCTTCAAACTTTTTATAGGGTGTCCCTATAACAAAGGTTAATAATGAACAAGACCACTCCCAATGCGCCTCCCTATTCGTCCGCATGCCTATATATATCGCCTCCATTCCCAAAATCCCTGCTAGTCTCATTTCTACGGCCCTCCCACCCTTCCCCTCTCCAAGAAGGAAGCAAGAAACAGCCACCACCTGGAACTCCAGGGGGCTTAGGAGTCAACACGGACTCCGACGAGAGACGCGAGCCCTATCCCGAGTCCCGCCACCGAGGACTCCCAATATTCGCTCAATCACAGATACAATATCGCCCTCGCCCCAGTTCCACCGAATACTCTCCTCAAACATAGAGCAGCTGTAGTCTATTCCAGTTGACTGCGGGCAGAAGGAAGGGACCCACTCTGGACGGTCCGGCTCTGCGAATAGAATAGACTAGACTCGTAATTTGAAAAAGGTTTGATTTTCAAAAAAGGCCAAAAAGCTGCCGGGTGGCTCACACGGTTAAGGCACTGCGCTGCAGTGCAGAGGTGATCACCACGTCGCGAGTTCGAGCCCCGGCGTACCCATCGGCAGGGGTCGGCAGCTTTTTCAGAGTAGCGCACAATTGGCTATCGCGCTACAGGGTTTCAAATTGGGAAGGGACTGCCGGGTATGGGTATACAATATATCAGCCTTGTTCGTTGCTCCAGCGTCTCCTATTGGCCAGACGGGCGCTCGTCAGGAACACTCCGGGTTGGTTCATGTCCGGGTATCCTCCGCCCTAGTTCTGAGCTTACGAAGATTCAACCAATGAGTGTATTAGAATCAGTGGCAGACAGGCACGTGCTTCGGAGGAGAGCCGTGAACTGTCTCACTATACTGAGTTGGCAGCAAGGGGTCGCATACGAGCAAGCTTTGTACATAGTTCCCCAATTGGGCATTCCAAATTCGGGTGGGATTGGAGATGCCAAATTTAAAAAAAAAAAAAAAAACAACAAAATAAATTAAAAAAAAAAAAAAAAGGCCTGCATTTTCGCATGTTGTTACATGAATCGCGGGTGGTTACCTTACCATAGATCCTATGATGAAAATGAAACTGTTGACAGAAAGCTTTTCAGTAAGGTCTTTAAAGCAAACTTGAATCCAAACGTGCAGCAGCTGTTTCCGTGCCGATCACCAAACAGCCTAAAATGAGAAGTTACGCCGAAGTTGCTGACCCATCAGATTCTGTGACCTGCAGTGTGGCAGTGGCCTTCTCATATTGTATATCGTTCTGTAACTGTTAAATTAAATGAGCAATAAAATGCTGCTTATGTTGCTCGACTCATCAGTATTGATTATGTACTTTGATAAGTTTGTTTAATGTATCAGTAAGAGCTTAATTTTCTCCGAAGATATTTAAGTTCAGTATGGTAAGTAGAATTTTTTCCATACAGAATTTTTTTTTTATTGAAAAGAAAAAAATATCCTTTGTGATTTTAGCAGTGTTACTGAAGTCAACGAATCGTGTACTTTTCCCAATACTTGCCGTGGAATACGATGGGTCATCAAACACGGTGTAACACCTGATCTGAAACTCTCTTGTGCTCAGCACGGAAACTGATGCCACATGGAGCTATGATCACTTCCACGAGAAAATGCACTCTCCTGTCCGCCAAGTCAATTTAAGTAATTTTTGTCATTCATTGCTTTTCAGAACACAGATCTTCCAGTCCTTTCCCAAGTTATGCAATATCATAAAATGGCAATTCTATGAGGACAATTCAGAGATATGTATGGACTTTTCTCAATGTAGGAGACTAGATTATGAATTGGAACCTTTTTGAATATCGAAACGCAAGTTTAGGCATGCCCATTTGTGTGCTGAATCTTCGTGGTGGATTTTAGTTGTGCTTTAGTACTGCCAGTAGAGGACGGTAGATATGCCCAAGATATCCATCAGAAATTTGAACATGGTATGTAGGTCTTGGGAAAGGTACCAAGTAGTTGCTGGATTCAGTGTAAAACCCAGAACTGCTATTTTTACTTGATTATGTGTTACAGATTTGAGCAGGGTCTTTAGTCTCAGTGCAGTTATCCCTCTAGCTCAGTAACCCTGCTTTGTGGAACACATCCTTTGGAGAAAATTGGTAATAATATTGAAATGTTCAAAGATTTTTCATCCCAAGGTCGAAGTGGCAGCCCCGAGCCCCTAATTTAGTTCGCATTTCCGATTTTGGACGACATTCACAAAGAGCCAAAGTTGCTTTTTGCAGCAGAAAAAGGATCAGAAGCTCACAACCACAAATCATAAAAGGTGGGACAGGATGTTTAAATAATGTTAAAACTGAAAGCAGTGATTTGTAAATTATATTTGACCCAAATTATGTTGAAAAACAATACAACAGCACATCATTTTATGTTTTAATGCATTAATTTTATCGATTTCTCCACATAAACACATCTCAGTTTTGATTCTTGCTGCATATCTCCAAAAAAGTTGGGACAATAAATGTGTAACTACTTTGTAATGTTTGCATTTAATAACAATAAACGTTTAGGGACTGAGGACACCAAGTAATTAAAGGAAGAGTTCACTTTTTTCAAAGTGGGGTTGTATGAGCTACAAATTGCCACTTCTTACATTAGATGCAGTAGAAAGCTCTCTGATCTCTTCCAGGTAGCCACACCAGGGCATAGTGCTGGGTGGAGATTTAGGCGATACACTGTTGTGAACGGTCCCAAAGTAACAGCATATTCTCACGGCCTAAAAGAGGTCCTACCTGAAAATAATATGCCACTTTAACTGTACACTATATAACAAAAATTTACAGCGCTTCAGTTGCTCAGAAGAATACAGTTGCTCTTGAACTAACCAACTGACGTATTCCATCGGAGTAACACATGATCGACTCCCTATACTTGATTATAAATATTTCATAGTCAAACGATGACAGCCAGGTGATGGTATCTGAATAAGATAAAAAATTATATTCCATCAGGACTTACCAGTTTGCCTCACACACAGAAGGATGAAGTATTGTTTATCTGCCGTTCTGTGCCCACTTGCCACACATGCCCAAATGCCCGCCACAGTTTGAAGTTTGAACTCTAATCCTGGGAGTTCTCACTGGTCTCATGAGCTGCCTAACTCCCCCATGCCTTTCTTTTGTAACATCTATGAACAACCCCCAGCCCCCACACCCCCTGCCCCCCCATAAGCCCCCATCCCCTCCCTGAGCTGTGATTTTTGGCAGCTCCTTCCAGTTTGATAAATGAAAACTAGACTTTTAGCCAGAGAAAAAGCCTATCTGACTCCCAATAATTTGAAAGAGTTATTCTTGCTCTTATTACCTCATCTGCGACAGAGTCAGCGGGGCGAGGTATTGTAATCGGTGCGGTTTGTCTGTTCCCGTGTTTGTGTGTTTACAATCTAGCATCTACACAGTTGCAATGATTGACTTCAAACTTTCACAGTAGGTGGGCAATGGTCGGTAGATGACGTGATTAAAATTTGGGGGTGATCGGGCCGAGGTCACCGGAAATGTCTGAATGTTTTTTTCTTTTTTTTTTGCGATAACTTCCTTCAAATTTATCACATTGACTTCAAACCAAAAAAAAAAAAAAAATTCATTTTCAATTCTGATTCTAACTATATGTTGCATGATAGGATAGCTTCCCATAGCGGTCAAGGATCAAATGTCAGGGGGGTCATGGTTAATGGTGAAAATTATATTTTCCATCATAAATCAACGTAACGGGAGTCAAACAATCGAACCGTGTTGGTGGAAAGAGCCCACATCAATTGCTGAGACATAACAGAGTTTCCATATCTGGCTGTTGCTGGCGGGAACATATGATTACAATAACATTACAGTACAATGAAACTAGAAATCATTGACCAGTGGATTTTGCATGTCTTTTTCTGTGGCAGCACGATACAAGCAACATAAAGCATCTTCCCCTTCTCGGTGTAGCTGTGATTCACCCACAGAATAGAATACAGTGGACGGGAGGTTGATGTGTTTAATATGCATATGGCCATGATTATATATAGGGACTATGAGAAAGGAGAAGTATGGGCACTGGTGAATGGATAGGACTTGACCTCCATAGACATGGGGGAAGTTAGCATCTGAACGTTTCGTCCTCTGATTGGACAGTTTGACCTACTGTGACAATAGGTAACATTCTGATTGGCTATATTCAGTTGGAAACATCCTGATAGGCTACTCTACCCACAGGAGTAAAAATAGGGTCATAATTTGTATCTCGAAGTAACTCGTAAATCTGGTTTATGCTTGTAAAGTAAGTGTTGCACGCGAAGTTAGGCAATTTGTGTGTCCGCAATTTCACTGTCACACACGACAGTAGGAAATTGAATTAAATGTGCACAAAATATTTCTACAAAGACAAATCTTTTTCTACGCATGCACAAATCTGTTTTACGAGCCCAACTTTTTTTACACACACATAAAACTATTTCACTAGCTCAAAACATTTTTGCTCACACACATAACTCTTTTACAAACTCAAGACTTTTTTTACATACGCACAAAACTATTTTATAAGCTCAAGACTTTTTTACACACGCGCAAAACTATTTTATCAGCTCAAGACTTTTTTACACAGTCGCAAAACTATTTTACAAGCTCAAAACTTTTTTACACATGTACAAAACTATTTCACATGCTCAAAATTGTTGTATATACACAAAACTATTTTACAAGCTCAAAACTTTTTACACATGCAAAAAACTATTTTTAAGCTCAAAGCTTTTTTGCATATACACAAAACGATGTTGACACAATTCACAAAACGCAATCCTCCTTTTCTCATAAATCTAAACACATTTTGTCTCGCTAAAACACAAGTTGTAAAAAACTCTGCTTAAAAACTCAAATTAAAGCTCATGTGATGCAAAATGATTGCCACAGTCAGCAAAATTTGAACACAATGAACACACCTGGCTTCATTAATTAAACATTCATTCATTCTCTCTACCCACTTATTCCTCACAAGGGTCGCGGGGCGAGCTGGAGCCTCTCCCAGCTGGCTACAGGCAAAGGCAGGAACCCACCCTGAACAGACTGCCAATCCATCACAGGGCGCACACACCATTCACAGACCATTCACTCTCACACTCATACCTTTGGGCAATTTGGTGTCTCCAATTAGCCTGATATGCATGTCTTTGGACTGTGGGAGGAAACCGGAGTGCCTGGAGAAAACCAACGCAACACGGGGAGAACATGCAACCTTGAAGAAGAGTGTAAGAAAACAGCAGATCACATCAGGGTGAGTAAAGCGATTAGGAAAAATTTACTTGGCAAACAATGGAGTCACTGGAGGGCGCTGGAGGAGGGAAGATCAGCTGTAGATCCTCTCATACACTCCTGCTGTCACCTGAGATCAGATCCTCTCTGACTCTTATATGCTGTACGTCTGAAACATTACTGTGCTGTGACAACACACTTTACCAGTAGCAAAGTAATAAGACTTCAGCAAAGCAATGGCTACACAAAGTTCACAATATTGCCATATACACTGTATATATATGTGACTCCGGACCACAAAACCAGTCAAATGGGTAAATTTTTCATATGACGATTCATGCATATTCTAAAATGCTTTCCAACAATGTATAGTTTGTCAAGATAGGGTAAAAATTGACCGAGATATAACATTTTGAAGATGGGAAACTTGGGCAATTCAAATTTCCAGAAAATTGAGTTTAAAAATTGTCATATTCACTCCTTAGCAACACATATTTGTAATAGATAAAATTTAATGAAACTTGCACCATTCATTAAACATACTATCGCCTTAAAAAAGCGCAAGTGCAAGTACAAAGTATTTCTCATTGTAGCCTAGGCATAGAAAGAAGCAAAGAAACCAAACATTGTTCTCTCCTCGTGTTCTTTAATCAACTTTCTGGTGAATGAAAGATGCAGTATTCAAAAACAGGCAGACCCTCCTTTATATACTACTTCTTCTTCTTTGAATTTACTGGAAGTTTAAAAAAATGCCATAATTGAGTATAATTGATTACAGAATTACACAGTACCAATACCATGTAGAATTTTTGCTTCAGAAGACTGATTTTTCTTATGTTACTCTTACATCCGGACGTGCGGGCTTCCACGTGCTGTCCACGGGCAAAAATGGGGAAAATCACAAGGGACACCCACGTGTTCCACACGGATTTTCGAACCTGCAGACAGCACGCCAAGTCCGTAGGAAGAAAATAGGCATATAAATTATTTTTTGCGTGCACGCAGGAAAACTTGGCATGTAGCCAGGCCGCAAGGGCAAGGCAGGGGAGGCATGCGTGACCCTTGCGTGTGTCGCAAGTTTAAAACGGAATGTTAACAGTCAAATGTCACTTGCAGTCACATAAGTCAGATGACTTGCTGCCCACACGTGGGCATCACGAATGACTTGTTGCATCAGTACGACACACTTGCAATCCCTTAATTACCTGGCGTGCTGGCCACGGCCAACAAATTCACAAAAAATCGCGGAGCCCGTGCGTGTAAAAACACGTACGTCGGGATGTAAGAGAAACTTTAACTACCAATTGCGATATCATTGGCTCACTGTAGCTAAAGCGGTTGCTATAGAGGTAAACAATTTTTGTCTGTAGCAAGAGAGTTTTTTTTAACTGCTGCATGGATATTATGGGCATGGATTTTGAGCAGTTTGCACATCAGGCTTAGCTGAGGAGCTTAATTCAGGCAATTCCTGAAAAACAGGGCTTGGTGCAAAAACGGCTTGCTTGTGAATATTCAAGAACTGATCCGGGGGTGCCATCTAGAAGAAGAAAACTGGAACTGGGTGCACAAACTTGCAGTTCCATATCCGCTAGAAGATACCTCTGCACAAAGCCCTTAAGTTAGCCCACCGAGCACCGGTGTTCCTCTCGAACACACCACATCCAGATAATCCTTAAATTATGAATTACATTCATATTTTAATTTGGAACAAGTAACGAAGTGGCCAGTGTCAAAGTAACAAAGTAAAAGTATACTTTTTATCTTTTTAAATGTAGCAGAGTAAAAGTAAAAGTCCTGGTTTAAAAAAAAAAAACTATTTCTTGGGAAAGCCCGTCTTTGTTTACGCCAAGTGCGGTTTGCTCTGACGTCTCCCATTGGTTCACGTTTGAACCTACTAAGTCATCTCATAAATAATTAAATAGAGGGAATTCCACGCTTTGCAATGATACCAACAATGTTGGGGAATCCGCAACTGGCACCGCACTGGAAGCGATTTTTGTCGGCTCATTTTTCCTTGTTTTTCGGCTTATTTCACAAAGACTTTCACCACCCACTTCTCCAAAATCAAGTTTGGAACCACCTATGGTAGGATTTTTTCGAAATACTCTCTTGGAATGGTATCTTAAGTCATTTTTCTAACGTTTAATGAACACATCGAGAAAACGATAACTTTAAGTAAAATGTATTAGGCGGCTGTAATGCAAAATGGGCTCGTGCGACTAATGACTAGTTTTGCGATCCGGGGTCATATATATATATATATATATATATATATATATATATATAGCGGTTTGGGAAATTATTATATGTCTAGATTGAAACTCTGAATATATGGAATGAAAGTCTGAATATATATAATGGAACTTTGAATAAATGGGATGGTATACTGGATATATAAAATGAAACTCAGAATATATGGAATGGAAGTTTGAATGCATGGAATGAAACGTGAATATATTGAATGGAAACTGAAGTCTACTGGATTCAGATTCTTTGACGAAATAAAAAATAAATATAATCTGGGAAATTCAGAATTTTGGAGATTTCTACAAATCAGACATTGCATTCTCTCAAATAAACAACATATTCAGCACGATATAACTGAAATTCAGGACATTCCACCTAAGATAGGAGATAAAAATAGAGGAGCATCAAAATTTTACAAATTGATTAGAAGCACACAAGTGCCAAACTTGGATGGTTTAAAAATAGGTTGGGATAAGGACCTGGCGCAGGAGATTCCAGAAAATGAATGGAAAAAGCTATGTGCTTCATGGTATTGTTACTCACGTGAAACACGGTCACAACTCATTTTTTATAAGATATTGAATAGATCTTTTTGGACTCCTTCCAAATTGGTAAGACTGAAACTCAGAAACAGTGATATATGTTGGAGATGTAATAGAAATTTGGAAACTCTGGTGCATATGTTATATGAGTGTAACAAAACAATTGACATGTGGAATGCAATAATTGTGTTCTTAAATAAAATGTTGGGTACACACTTGATCAAAAACCTCTCATTATCTCTGTTGGGCCTGCTACCAGATAATATCCAAATGCCAAAACGCCGAAAATCATGGTGTCGTTTAGCTATGATAACAGGGTGCAGGATAACCCTACGCCACTGGAAATCTCCCTCCTTGTCCACTTTTAAGGAATGGATAGAGGTACTAAGCTCCATGGCAAGCTATGAGCGGGTCACTTATAGAGTGGCTGGAAGGGAAGATATATTTAATGAAGTATGGGGACCATTTCTAGCTCAGTAGCTGGATATGAAAGAATGACACCACCAACCTCTGCATAACCTTTTATCTGGTTCAAATACAGGATGTGTATACTATGTTAAACTCCTAGGGTGTTCTGTCTTTGTTTTGTTTTTTTTTGTGTGATCTATGTTTTGTGTTGTAGGTCTGGCTTGATCTGTCTGTTGTTGCTGGACCGCAGACCGTTTTATCTTTTTATTTTATTTTCTTATTTGGTTTAAAAAAAAAAAAAAGACCGGACAGATACTGAAAAGGGACACAATGTATGTTATGCTTATTTATCTAACTGTTTTGGTATAACAGTGATTTATTTGTATTTGTCTGGCTAAAACATTAAAAAAAAAAAAGAATGGAAACTGACGTCACCATCTTGTGTTTTGAGACGATTAGTTATCGCTGTTCCTGCAAAAGAGAGTGCGACATTATAAGTGAGTCAGCACGAAATCTATTCTCAGCAATATTAAGAAATGAAGATATAATTTGCACCTCGGCGAACGCATGTATGGGCCATAACACCCATAACCGAATCCAATATTGTTCTGCTCATTAAGAAATGTATTCACTCTTTCTTAATGCAGGGAGTGGCACAGGCCACAGTGCCGCACGTCAGGCATTTCAGGCCAACATTAATCCTGGAAGAAACATGCTTCCACCCTCGCAGGTGCACTGCGGTCAAGCAATCACCGCAATAAAATGTATGCGCAAATACAGCGGATAGCACGGTAGTAAAGTCATGTGATGCAACTGCTGTCAAGAACCATCTTGTGGAAAGAAATAACGAGATTTATTCAGCGAAAGTATGCGCGTATCTTGTTCAGAAAAAAAAAACGCGAACAACTTCCATAATTTCGTTTTAAAATGATGTTTATTTGTTTTTTCACAAAACAGCTGTTGGCACTTTGTACAAATTGAAATGAAAGATTTTGGTGAAGTGCCATAACTCCAGATCAGAAACAATTGCAATTGCGATGTTCCATGAATATAAGAACACTCCTGTGTGGCTGTGTGTGAATTTTTGGTGGTGGTCGTAGGGGCCGTAGGCGCATACTGGCAGCCACGCTCCCGTCAGTCTGCCCCAGGGCAGCTGTGGCTACAAAAATGTAGTTTACCACCATCAGAGCGTGAATGTATAAGTGAATGAATAATGTTTCCGTAGCGAAGCATCTATGAGTGCCTAGAAAAGCGCTATATTATAATACTGATGCATTATTATTATTATTATTAATTGCATCTCACGTTGCCAGTGTTTTACTATAGGCAAAAAAGGCAGATATGAATTAATGTAGGAATTGCCATCAAAATTGGTGTTGTAGAGGTGGAGAAATCTAAAGTGGGGACCATTTTACTTTATTCATAATACCATAATGTGACAGTACTGCCCAAAAAATCACTTCCAAGAGGGAAACATTAAGGCGTTTTGCGGCGAAAATTAATGACGAGCAACTGTTACATACTATTTTATTTTTTAAACAAAATGGCACACCTTATTGGAACATGCCCTCAGGTAAAAGATTGAGAACTTCCCTCATTACTGTTTAAAAAGCACAGCCAGTAGCGGAGCTACAGGGGGGCTCAAGACACGTCTTTTTAAGTTCTGGCTTGATTTCAATCATTTTCCATTGCTGACGTCTTTTCCAATTACTGTAATTGGCAACTGAAGACACGGTTTCTCTCCACATGCGATCTAACAGCGATTAAACAGACAAAGGCGGAGAGACGCAAGAAGCGGGGGTCCAAAAGAATTTATTAAAATAAACAGAAAACTAGAAAGGGGGGAAAAACGGACACTCCGGCCAACAGGAACACCGTGCAACTGCACTGAAGGGAGGAGAACACAGGAATCCAAAACAACCGGAGACACGAGGGGGCAGACTCGGGACAAGAGAGCTAGGGGAACAAGGGAACTAGGGGACACTCGGAACAAGGGAGCTAGGGGACCAGAGGGAAGGTGCACAGGGCAGGGAGTGCAGCGCGAGCAAAGTCAGATCTGATCTGAAGTGCTGCAGAGCTGGAACAGATATAGGGCAGGGCACTGAGAGACACAGGTGTTGGAACTTAATATAATTAACAAGGGGTGGAACAGAAGGGAAACTTAATTACATGAAACAGATAAACATTAACACACAGACGAGGATCACAGGACAATCCCAAAGAGGGGATAAATAAACTGGATAAATATTTCACAGTGGATAGAAAGAGACAGGACAGATAAAAATACAGAAGGTTCTGCAGGAAAACTTAGCAAAGCCAGAGAAAGAAAAGCAAGAGGTGGAGACTAGAACAGGGCGACTGCTGAGAGATCATTAGTCAATTAGTAAGTGCAGCTATACAATCCCGGGTGCTCGTTAGTAGGTTAGTCTAATATACAATGTTAGTTTGGTTAGTAAATTCTAGAAAATAACAAACTGTTAGAAGGGGTTAGTAATATAGGAAAGCAAGGGGAAATTAGTAAACAAGAAAGGAAGGAAGGCTGAAACCCAGAATCCATTAAATCACCCAAAATAGTGTCACAATCAATTAAGACAGAAAACTGCTACAAACAACGCGACCGGGGAGAAAGCAAAGACAGTACATGGGTAAGACGTGGACTGGAATGACACGGGAGAGGAATAAAATGTGAAACACTAAGACATGGACTAAAAACCAACATCACAAAAATAATAAACCTAAAATTAACTAACCAAAACACACAGACCCACAGAACACAACATGTACATCTCCATGGCTCCAACTTATCTTTATACATTCCGGAGCTTTTTGTAAACAAATAAACGGAGAGCGAGAGAGAGACAAAACAACTCACCCCTGTTATGGGCCCATCAAGTCGGCATGGCTCCAGATAAGCTAAACGCCATGACGCACTGGCCAGATTTATGGAAACTTACAGCTATGCAGGCCTAGGCTAATCAGAAACCTGCAAGTGTGCACCCTTTGGCCTAAAAGACCATGAACCAAAGCAAAGGAAGAGCAAGCAAGGAAAAAAACTAATAATAATTTGCTGAATCAATAAAAAATGATTCTACACCGGGTGCCACTTTTTTTTAATCAACCCACAAATTACCGAGAGTGAAAGTCCACGTTTCATTGGAACACGGACCAGTTAAATCACGCAAAGCATTGGCTAATAAATAAGTAAATTATATTTCTGCACTGAATTTAGCCCATGATTTCATCGCCGTTAGATCGCATACGGTGAGAAACCATGTCTTCAGTTGCCAAATACGATGATTGGAAAAGACATCAATAAAGGAATGATTGAGATCTAGCCAGGACTAAAAAGGACGTGTCTTGGGCACAGCCGAAGGAAGATTCCATTAGTCTGTACACACTGATTACTACAAAATAACAGTGTTTGATTTAGTGATTTTCTTTTAACTTTTTAACAATGTATTGTTTGTTTGACATAAAAAATATGTCCACAAACAGAAACACAATTACATAGCAGAGGAAGGGCTCTATCTTACGGCTTGTGCAAAGCCGCGCAAAGCATGACACAAGTGTCTTTGCTCGTGTACGACCAGCGCAAATGTCATTTGTCAATCCAGTGCATAGATGGGAAAGATAGCAAATTGCACCAAAATTAGTGCCCATGAACATGTTGGTCTTAAAATGAGGTGTGGTCAGGCAAATTGTAGGCATGTTGCTATCATGAGGTGGCATAATGCTTACGTGCCATTGACTAACTAAAACCTGGTCTTAAATCAATCCTCAGTTTTCAGCTATTATCTTAAAGGCCTATTACTGACAGGGTAGATCCACTATACCATTAAGTTCTGCAAGATGAGTTTGGCTCGCATAAATTTACATAAACCTACGTATGGTAGTCGAATCCATAGTGTTCCGCAAGTGACAGTAAAGATCCACAAATTGATAAGGCAGTGGATTTGCAGTCATGCGAATATACCTACAGTATATTCAGTACAGTATAAAGGAGTTTTCTCCTTTATACGATAGTGCAGTAAGGGTGGGGAGAAGTACAGGGAAGGCATGCTGTGAATTGCCTGGGCCGGTTTCGAGCCCAGGCTGCTGCAGGCAGGAGTTTGCCTTATGGTACGCGCACTTAACCGATTAGCCACCGGGGCGCCCCAGTACATGACTTTTTTTAATCTATGGCAGTAATAATGTCATTTTTAACAGAATACTGCCGTGATGGTGCTGTATCCTCGTCTAAAGCTAGACTGTGTGGAGCTCAAAATACAATTATCTGTTAAAAAGACTTTTAGTTGCTCATTTATAAAGGATTCAAATAATTTGGCCATAACAGATAATTTGGAAATTGATCGATAATTATCTAAAATGGAAAGTCCGCCTCCTTTTAACACTGGGAGAACAATTGCTGATTTCCGAGGACTGGGAATAGATCCACTGCATAGACTAAGGTTAATAATGGAGGAAATAGGCCCAGCTATCACGTCTGCGGCAGTTTTTAAAAAGAAAGGTTTGATCTGGTCTGGACCAGCAGACTTTTTGCAATCTAGGCTTAACAGCGCCTTATGTGTTTCAGAAATGGATATCATCGAAAAACTGAAATTGTTTGAATGTGTGGGGGGGCCAGCAAATATTGCCTCAGTGCCATCTGGAAGACAGCTCTGTGTAAATACCTACTCCTGCTTTGATTAAATGTTTATTAAATACATCTACGACATTTTGTTTACCCCTTACTTCACCTTGATCCATTTTTAAAACTTCAGAAACAGACAGAGGTGGAATATCACCTGAGGAAGATTTTACTAATTTCCAAAATTGTTTGGAGTCATTTAGGTTTTTATTTATCAGATTCAGGTAGTGCTCATTTTTTGTATTTTTTCTTAGTTTGGTACACTAATTTCTTAAGATTCTATAGTCTAGCCAGTTTTTTTCAGTGTCAGTTCTTTTAGCTTTTGCCCAAGCATGATTCCGTTCCCTAATAGCAGCTGCAATGGTATCATTAAACCAGGGGTTATCTCTACCTCTCACTCTGTCCTTTCGAAGAGGTGCATGTTTGTTAACAATTAATAAGAAAGTCTTTTAAAAAATCCCAACGTAATTCAACGTTATAGACAAGTTTTATAGCACGATTGAAAGAAATCCAAAGTGGAATATGTAGGTTCCTGTACAGTGGCTCCAATAAGTATTTGTACAGTACTTGAAAATTCGACTACATAACAGCTTTTGTATATTCGGCTAAATGCTTGCTATTGTGTGTAAAATTGACTACAATATTTGATAATCAATATGTTTTAAACAAATATTTAATGTCAAAATGGCATATTTGGTCAGAAAGGCGATTATCTGACCCAATAAGTATCTGTACAGTTCCATTAGTGAGTCACAAAACTTATAATACTCACCTAAAATTGATTCAAGATGTTTACAGGACATGGTTGACTCACTTGGTCTGATTTGGTCAAGCGTGACCATATTGGACCCTGAAACTAGGCCGGTTAGCTTGACAAGACGTTCATCTACAAATGCAAACGCTTCATTTCTGAAATTTCCGTGGTGAAACGACGCAATCCGTGGAGAAATCCGCACTCCGTTTAAATCGCAGCCGTAACTTCGACTAACCTGCTTTACGATGGTGCGCATTGTCGACAACGTCCATTTTCAATGGTTTTTTATTTATGGATGCTGATAGCAACAGCTTGTACAATTTATTAGAGTGGAAAAACAACATCGTACAAAATTAAAGTTGCAATCATAAGCACAAGATTCAACATGATAACAGGCGTTAAATTCAAAATTTCAATTCTTTAAATGACACACATTTCTGTGACCATTCCAAGTAAAGACAAAGAAACTCCCGTTCTTGTTGCAAATCTTCAACTTGCCAATGAGCAAAAAACAATAAAAACAACAAAGTAAATACAAATAAAAACTCACGCTATTGGGTTTCATTTATTCACATCAAATGTCATTCATATTTACAACATTCAACTCCTGTCTTCACTTCAAGAAGGCCATTTCTGGAATCTTCCCTGCAGCCTTGAGCTGAGAGAAGATATGCGCGGCCCTGTTGAAATCCCAGGCATTGTCCTGAAGACACTTTTGCGACCACTCCGGGTTCATCCCAGATTTCTGCGAGAAAGCAGCGAGCATTTCTTGCTGTGGAGCCGTTAGCGTGGGCACGGGGCTGCTGGAGGGCGTCGGGGCAGGGGCGGCGAAGGCTCGCCGGATCTCCTCTGTCGTGGCATTCCTCAAAGTCAGTTCGTCGTTCACAACACACAAACCAGCATTTGCGGCCGGCACTGTTATGAAGACCCGAGAGAACGCTCTGACTGAGTCTCTAGATTTACCATCCACTTCTTTGAACACCCCACTGACTGTGAATGATAGTAATGTGTTCGTGAACATGTTGACATCGACGTTAAAGGAAGCAGTGTCATGCTGGGTCTTGGGCAGCTCGTTTAAGAAGGTAACCACGTTCAAGCGCCTGAGCTTCAAAAGGCGGAATCGTGTGGTGGGATCCTTAAGACTCTTAATGTTGCGGTTGTCCTTGTAATAATCTCCCAGACTGCTCCTCGAGGGGTTCTGCCCAGAGAAAGCTATGCTGAGGGAAAACACAGCCTCGTCATGGTAGCCGTCCAACAGAGGCTGTCTGTCACCCGAGTCATAAACCATGTAGTATTGTTGTAGGAACCGCGATATGAGAGTCTTGATTTCGTCCGAGGCGAAGTAGCTTCCCTTGCAGGGGGGCAGAGTTGTGGAGTTTGACTCCAGGTCAAATCCTATGGGAGCGGGGAGATCAAATCCATCCAGCTTGAGTAACCGTGGAAACCGTTTTTGGATCGCGCTGATGTAGGCAGCCCGGTCCTTGAAGTGATCGCACAGCGGGTTTCCGGTCAGCCACAGTTCGGTCAGCTTGAAGCCTTTCACTCTGTCCAGCTCCTGCTCGCTTTTCAGCTCGTTGTCTGAAAGATTGAGGGTCTTCAGTTTTGGCGCCTTACCGACCAGGTCTGCTAAGTCCTCCAGCTGATACAGCCTGTTGTTTCTCAGATTTAGGCATATTAGCTCAGGAATGCTCTCCTCAATGATCTTGATCACAGCCTGCATGCAGCTATTCCTGTTCAGAATCATTTTGATGTTCTGAGAAATCAGCTGTCTGTCTCTTCGAATGCTGCTCAGGTCAAGTGCTTGTTGGGAGCCATCAAACCGCTTTGACATGCATTGCTTTATATGGTCAAGGTCCTCTGGCTTCAGATAATTCAAAATGGAGGCTGGAGGGTTGCAGGGGTTACTAAGTAGAATCACCTTAAAGCCGTCACTGTCCGTGATCTTGCGTGACACCTTGACCAGTGCATTGGCAGTGGTAGCATCATCAACTAGAAACTGAGCCTTATTCCCCTCTACGCGATACCGTATTGGAGTGAAAGGCACAGAGCAAAGGTTCTGCAGAGCAGGGAGAAGCCATTTCTTGTCGTATTTCTTCCCATGGAGTATAGTAATCTTGAACCATTTTTTGCCGGGCCCTCGTCCACCACCGCCCATTCTGTAGCCTCCACCACCTGCAGCTGTACCACCGCCGCCGCCAACACTTACACCTCCTCTTCTCTCTCTGTCAAATCGCCCATCACCCCTGCGATTTGGTGGCACGTATGGGTTGTATCTGCGCCGATCATGATGGTCTTTGCAGTAGCGGCTATCGTCTGCCGTCGCCATGTTCTATGGAAAATGGAGTGGAATACACAGCTAAGCGCTTGTGCAACCAGTATTCGATGAGCTAAGTGACGTCACAGAGCATTCATTTTCAGAGGTAGAAAGAAGTTCCCAAACCGAATGACACCCAAACTATCAGGCGTTCATCCGCCGGAGGTAAACTAAAAGCCGATTGAAAAAATAATACGCCAGGCTTGTGGAAAGCAACTTCCGTGTAAACGAAGGGTAAATAAATTAATTCACTTTAATATGTATGATGTTAGAAATTAATTTTTGAACTTTATTTCGAAACTCCATAATGTATCCTATCATTTACAGCCATAAACTCATATCTCATATTTTTGTCACTTTTTATCACTGGGACTACTTGACGATCTTTATCTCAAAATTAGATCAGGCGAGTTTTGCCGTGTTTTCACGGGCGGGGTCACAAATATTAAATGCTTTTTTCCCTTTGTCACAGTATCAGACCGATCCCCAAACTAAGGGATATTTTCTTTGAAATAAAAAAATAAATTTAAGTAGTCCTTATTATTTTTTTCGAAGCAGCAGGGAGCAACTGAAGTGCCGCGTCCCCACAGCCGCGGGTTTCCGACCCCTGCCGTGGACTGTGAATGACAATTAGCTCGAATCTTTGTGTGGGCGGTTACACTCCAGAGTGGGTGAGAACCGGCGAGAATATGAATATTCAGTTTGCGGTGTTTCGTAACTGTGATGGGTGTTGAGTATTAGACGCAAAATGCAGAGGCCAGAACTATGGAGTTAAATTACTGTCAAAACCTTGTATACAAACCGAACATGTTTTACAAATGCACCACGATTCACAAACAAATACAATGTGATTTGCAAATATAAAAATGATTCACGTGCAAACAAAGTGTGGTTTGCAAATATAAAAACGATTTGCAAACAAATACAGTGTGATTTGCAAATATAAAAACGATTCACGTACAAACAAGGTGTGATTTGCAAATATAAAACGATTTGCAAACAAATACAGAGTGGTTTGCAAATACAAAACACCATTAACAAACGAATGTTTTCAGTTTTACAAATACAAAACGTACCGATTACAAGTATACGACGAGAACCATTTCCTACAAGTACAAATCACTTTTGGCAGTTTTCTACCGCTGACATGGCGTAAAAGATTTTCTCACAAATGTCCTCACTGTTATTGTCCCTGTTAAACAGCAGGTGGGGCTATGACTCAATATCCTAGATCTCTACACCGTGAAGTTGAACAGAATAGAGAACGACCGCCAGCGACAACCGTGGACATGAGGATGATGGCTGAGGCTAAATAAAAACGCAGTGTCTTCGTGTTCGAAATAACTCCGTGTCCGACAGTGGGATGGTGTCAATATAACTCCGTGTCCGACAGTGGATTATTGTTTTTAATCTCATGAAGTCTACTGAATCTTTTAGACTTTTAAAACAAAGTCTCCCTTTCTCACTACCACTAACCCTAAAATATACAACTAACGTCCCTAACAATTCTCTGTCTAGAGACCTTACCGACTAAAACGCAAAAGTAACACTGACACTCTAGCAACGGAAGCGAGGCGGAACTGGAGCATTTAGAGTTCGGGCAACGTTCCCAATTAATGCCAGCTGGCCCAGGAATCCGACTGTGAGCAAAACGATATTGTCCCGGACGAGAGCAGCAAAGAAAGCTCTCAACGCCTCCAAACCATGACAGTAACACTGCAACACGTTTTTTATTGGCGTAAATTCTCCGCATATTTCCTATTGTAACCCCTTTAATATTTCCTGGAGGGACTGCTAATTGGAGTAGCCCCCATTTTAATGCATTAGTTTTGTAAAGCCCGGTACTGTCTTGATTGGGAATAAATCCAGGGGGAACTAAAAAAATTGATGAACCAACCCACCGTGTACAAAACGTGTTTGGGGGAGGGGATTATGTTTTATGGTATTCATTCCACAGAGATATATAAATGTTTCTTATATCTCGGCGATTCTTTCACTGGGAGGCGATCAGAAGGTGGGTGACCTTAAGACAGGGCGGTTCTCCGGATGAACTGACGGCTCAGGTTTACATATCGTTGCTGGAAAAGCTGCAATTTAGCTTCTCGGTTTATTGAGAAAGTGCATGTATAACAGTATCCCGTGATAAAAGTAGACTGTGCCCAAGAAGGACGGACAGTGCCATCTATATTCGGGCGAAGGGTAATCGCGCCAACTTTTAGCCTGTGATCTATCCAGGCCTTGTCAAGACCTGCGTGCTAAAAGTGTGGTGGTTGCGCAGCTACAAGTTTAGGTTCCAGCAAGAAAACAACGTTTTGCTCATGCTCTGCTCGAAGGGACGTTTTGTGTTTTCCTGGAACTGATTTTGATGTTTTTCACGGAAGAAGGAGACCAGCTATGAATTCGGAAGATTGGTTTCCATCACCACGGACGCAGCGATTCGTGAGTAAAGAAATAAAGGGAGCCAAACTCACTTAAAAGCAAGCGGACGTCATTCTTCTTGCCAAAACAAAAGAGATCACTGACATTTGAAAGAATTGTTGCCGGTGGCGAAGCGTTTTAACCGCAGTGACTGGGGGTTGCTAGCGCTATCCAAAACCGAGAGCTCTCTGGGTAATGTAGTTGAATAGTGGCGCCAGTGCACTAATTTTTCCATTTATACTCGGTACCACGTTTATTTTCTGTGTCGAACATACAAATGCAAAGGGCTGAGTCTCTGTTCTGAAAAAAATAATACTGTTGTGGGGAAAATAGGTATTTACCCTGGTAAAGTGAATGCAAGATTGTATTCTGAGTCTTTTCTCCTTTATATGGGTTTAAGGTAAACGTGACTCTGAGATCGGGGTTTTACTTTCACTTTGATAACGCACGTAGTACGTTCTCGTGCTACAGCTGAGCTACTGAGTGGGCAGGATATTTTATTTGGCTATAAGTAATTTTCATTTTAAATGTCGCACCGATCTCCTTTTAATTATACTAATTGAAACAAAGCAAGCGTCAGTTTCAGACTGGGAAATCTGTTGCAAACAAATAATATTCCCATTGTGTCAATATTATCAGATAAATCCTCTCTGCTCTTTTGTCCTTGTTTTGGTTTATAAAGGGTAACATTAAAAACTGCTATTTCTTAGCCTAAAAGGTTTTCAGAATTCAATGTTTTTTTTTCCCCAATGAAAGTATAATTTATCTCATACAATTTCCAATAAGGTGGATCTCTGGAGCTGATTCTCTAGCAGAGCTTTATTGGATGGAGGCACCACGCTACAGGTCATCAGGTTTGGTAAGGACCGTCAATTAGTCAATCACTGTCTATATCACGAGTATTCAAAGAACACACACCCTCTAACCGAACCCAGGCCCCGTTTCTTTCCAGTGTGCAGTTAGGGTACCCAAATACTTAATGCACAGGAGAACAAGGGGGTTACACTATTATTCGCAAAAACCAATAATTCAAGTAGTGTTGGAGTTCAAGAACCACGACATGTCACAAACTGATTATGGACCTACCATATTCAAATACTAACACATTCTCTCGCGGAAGGGACACTTTAAATAAACAAAAAATATAATTGGCTCAGAGAGAACTTCATTTTCATCACTGATCTGTGTTTGATCATGTTGTTGATCTGTAGTAATAATGGTACTTTATACCACATACATTTAACTGCCATTAAGGTCAATACAGACTTACAAACATGATCCTCGTGTCTCAAGCTCTGGATTTGCAGTCAGTTGATTGAGACCTGCTGGTGTGTTTGGCCCTGCATCATAAACCGCTGCATCACAGTGATCAGGCAGTGACTGTACATCACAGCACCTTCACTCCTGTCAGCTCTTATCTACTTTACTCTCATTAGCATCACTCCTGTTTCTCTCTTACTGTCATCAGCAGCAGCTGAGCTGTAAACTGAGGAGGCAGAAATTATCCCAATAAACTGATTATTTTACTTCATTTTCCTGGATTAACGATACAATTACATCACAAAATACTCACAACCAGCAGATGTAGTCAGATCTCCTCTATTAGTGAAGATTCAATCAGGTAAAACTTCACACACAAAATTGGTCACATTTCACTCAAGTTACTCAAAATGAAGTGTTGTTTTTTACACTCAGGGAACACCTTTATCAAGGCAAATACCTAAAATAAAACACATTTTGTAATTTTAGCAATGTTGATATAAAATCTGATGCAGTTTATCATTGTTCATGAGTGTGCTCAAATGAAACTTGTTTCAAATTTGAATTCATAATATAAAATCCCTAATATGGCAGAAAGAAATAAACTCTGTTTACCTGCCAGTGAATTATTCAGATCAGACCCAGGCCAGGAGGGAAATGAGTGAAAGCAGCCATGACTGACTGTCAGTTTAAGGAGATGTTTTCTACCTCAAGCATTTCCAGTTCTGCAGTCACCACTGCTGTCATAATGGTCTGTACTGAGTCAGTGTATATATGCACAGTAATGCTGTATTGTAATGTCTGTTTTTTTCAGAGCTACGAAAGTATCAGGGAAAGGTATGTAGACTCTCAGCTCATGTCATCTTGTGTGTTTAAGTCTCTTCAGTTGCTGAGCCTGACTGACTCCTGCTTGTCATCACAGAGCCCAGGGCTCACTGCAGGACCCAGAGCTGCTCTCAGGGGCTCTGATAGATATGGCCAAACACCTGGGTAACCTGAAGTTCAGAGTCTGGGAGAAGATGCTGGAGATGGTGCAGTACAGTGAGTATCTGGGGCTGATGCTCCAGTCATCTTTATCTTTACAAGCATTTAATGAAACCTGCATGAAACTGAAGAAATAAGCTGTAATTATTGAACTGACGTTAAACACAAACAGTACAGTGACTCTGTTTGCTTTTAGAACAGGACGATCCTGTGGCGCACTGCACTGCTCTCCATTCAATATTAGAAAACAATCAAACACAGAATTAATGTTCAATTCATAACCAATGTCTTCATGTGGTTTTGTGATTGTGTTAACCACAGAAATTCTCATGCATTCTTAACTGATTTATTTATTTCAATGATACATAAAGGTTTTAAATTCAAATCACTACAGCCACAGTATGTATATTTACAGTGGTATGAAAAAGTTTGGGCACCCCTGATCATTTTCAAGATTTTCCTTTATAAATCTTTGGTTGTTCCGATCAGCAATTTCAGTTAAATATATCATGTAGCAGGCAAACACAGTGATATTTGAGAAGTGAAATGAAGATTATAGGATTTACAGAAAGTGTGCAATAATTACTTAAACAAAAGTTGGCATGTGCATAAATTTGGGCACCCCAACAGAAAAATTACATCAATATTTAGTAGATCCTCCTTTTGCAGAAATAACAGCCTCTAAACTCTTCCTATAGCTTCCAATGAGGGTCTGGATTCTGGATGAAGGTATTTTGACCATTCTTCTTGACAAAACATCTCCACTTCAGTCAGGTTTGATGGTTTCCGAGCATGGACAGCCTGCTTTAAATCACACCACAGATTTTCAATAATATTCAGGTCTGGGGACTGAGATGGCCATTCCAGAACGTTGTTCTTGTTCCTCTGCATGAATGCCTTAGTAGAATTTGAGCAGTGTTTAGGGTCGTTGTCTTGTTGAAATGTCCAGCCCCGGCGCAACTTCAACTTTGTCACTGATTCTTGAACATTGTTCGCAAGAATCTGCTGATACTGACTGGAATCCATGCGACCTTCAACTTTAACAAGATTGCCAGTATCTGCACTGGCCACTCAGCCCCACAGCATGATGGAACCACCACCAAATTTTACTGCGGATAGCAAATGTTTGTCTTGGATTTCTGTGCTCTTCTTCCACCATGCATACAGCCCCTTGTTATGTCCAAATAACTCAATTTCAGTTTCATCAGTCCACAGCGCCTTATTCCAAAATGAAGCTGGCTTGTCCAAATGTGCTTTAGCATACCTCAAGCGACTCTGTTTGTGGCCTGTGCGCAGAAAAGGCTTCTGCCGCATTACTCTCCCATACAGCATCTCCTTGTGCAAAGTGCGCTGAATAGTTGAACGATGCGCAGTGACACCATCTGCAGCTAGATCATGTTGTAGGTCTTTGGAGCTGGTCTGTGGGTTGAGTTTGACTGTTCTCACCATCCTTCGCCTCTGCTCATCTGAGATTTTTCTTGGCCTGCCACTCCGGGCCTTAACTCGAACTGTGCCTGTGGTCTTCCATTTCCTCACTATGTTCCTCACAGTGGAAACTGACAGCTGAAATCTCTCAGCTGGTTTTTTGCATCCTACCCCTAAACCATGATGTTGAACAGTCTTTGTTTTCAGGTCATTTGACAGTTGTTTTGAGGCTCCCATGTTTCCACTCCCCAGAGAAGATGCAAAGAGAACAACTTGCCACTGGCCACCTTAAATACCCTTTCTCATGATTGGCTTCACCTGTGTATATAGGTCAAGGGTCAGTGAGCTTACCAAACAAATATTGTGTTCCAATAATTAGTGCTAAAGGTATTCAAATCAAGAACACAACTAGGGTGCCCAAATTTATGCACCTGCCTACTTTTGTTTAAGTAATTATTGCACACTTTCTGTAAATCCTATAAACTTCATTTATCTTCTCAAATATCACTGTGTTTCTCTGCTATATGATATATTTAACTGAAATTTCTGATCCGGACAACCAATGATTTATAAAGGAAAATCTTGAAAATGATCAGGGGTGCCCAAACTTTTTCATACGACTGTATAATAGCATGTATATTTATAATTTCCTGTGTCTGGGACCAAATCTATGGAGTTACATTAGGGTCAAAAGTTTTGTACTTGAAAAAATAAAATTTGAAACTGAAAATTCATGTGGTGGTCTTGAATTTTGAAAAATATAACGACGTATTCAAAATAAAAATAAGTGTAGGAACAGGGGCGTCACTAGACTCAATACTGTACTGGGGCACAAAGAATGCAGAAATTTTTCAGCACTAATTTATCATAAAAAAGCATAAATTGTGCTTCAAATTAAGTATTCATGTCAGATTATCTTGTTGTCTGGATCTATGATTAACCACCTGAAATGGACTGATGCATTTGGCCTACTTGAGCACTTTACTCTAGACCCTCTAAACCTGGTGCAAGCAAAAAAGGAATCGCAACGAATCTTTATGAAATATTTAT
Source organism: Gymnothorax reevesii (assembly GCA_029721435.1). Classification (NCBI taxonomy): domain Eukaryota; kingdom Metazoa; phylum Chordata; class Actinopteri; order Anguilliformes; family Muraenidae; genus Gymnothorax; species Gymnothorax reevesii. The sequence continues at coordinate 25,689,043 of CM056588.1, forward strand.
TGCAGCAAACATATGTAAAATGAGCATTTGCAACAGTACAGTAAAACAAAAAATAAAGCACCCCTGTAACTGGGTTTTAAATTATTTCTATTTCAGTAAAGTAGCCCGTGCTATTGCACATACAGTACACAAAACCATAAAAAATATACACAAAACAATAAAGCCATATCGTTGTGGTTTAATCAATAATCAGAGAATCAATTTTTGAGAAGTAAGCTGTAACATCTCATTTTCATTTTTGCCAAGTAGTCAATCACTTGACAGTGGCTTTGCTTGGAGAGTTCCTCACTCAGCCAAAACATTACCAGATCAACAGTTTTGAATCAAGGCACAAAGTGTGCAAAGCTACACCAAACAACTGACTCACATTCAAATCACATCTCATTTTCACTGCAGTATTAATTGTTAATTGGCTAAACTTCATTGTGTAATTCAAATAAACCATTTCATCAAGGTATCAATAACTGCAATCATTAAACTGCATCTTATATGTTCTATTCTAATCAGTGCATCTTTACTCAACTATTCACTAGAGTCGGCTATAACAGTAGGCTCTCTAAGTCTTTACCAAAACTGTATACTCTCCTTTTTTATCCTGGGTGTCTCATAACCAAAGTACTCGATGAGCCCGATTCCCTGTTCATACAGAACCCATGTTTTAACGTGAAATAGCTCATATATACTCATCAAACGTCGCTGGTAATCTCCAGAAACCGAGTTGACAGTGCTAGGCTGACCATTATGAATCAACGTTATGCCTATGATGAGCCAGTTAGCTATAAGGCAGCAGCTAACGTCTGCACTAGGCTAACTCAATTTACAGCCAGAGCTAATTAGCTGGCAAGACGGCAGCTGAAAGTTTAAGCAAAGTTTTGACATTTAAATTCCCATGGAAATGGCGACACAGAGGAGAAAACAAACAATAATGACAGGCAGTTGCCCAGCACTAACCTGAAGACAGGTGGAGAGAATGACGGCGAGAGCAGTCAGCACTGACAGACACCATTGTGTGTGACCTTGTGTTCTGAAGTTCTGAAGTGAGCACTAGCCAATGACAGCCAAAGCCACGTGTAGCCACATGCCATTGTGTACAATACGGAGTGAAGTGAATAAAGTAGCAATGAGTTACAGTTATCATATTAGCCTTTGACAGCGTGTGTCACTCTAAATTATGGTATCGCATGTTCACGTATGGTGTACATGGTAAAATTCTAAACTTAGTAAGAAATATGTATAGTAAACTTAAAGCTTGTGTAAAGACAAAACATGGCCTTACTGGGTTTTTTAACTGTTATTCAGGCACTCGTCAAGGCTGTATGCTTAGCCCACTTATTTAGTTTATATGTTAATGATATTGTGTCTGATTTGGAAAATGGTGGTTGCAAAGGAATATTTATTGATGAAGATTGTCCTAATGTAATGAGTTTACTGTATGCCGATGACATTGCTGATGGAGCTGACTCTGTACTTTATTTACAGAAGCACATTGATGCTATAGCTACTTATTGTAAAAGGTGGAATTTATCAATTAATCTTTGTAAAATGAAAATTGTTGTATTTAGAAAGGGAGGACCACTTAGACATTATGAAAAATGGCATCTTCAAGGAGAAAAAATTGATGTTGTACCATTTTATAAATATTTGGGAATAATTTTTACCCCAAAACTCATATGGACAATGGCTATGAAAACTTTGGCATCCCAGTCAGAAAAAGCATTATTTTTACTTCACTGTTTTCTTAAAAAATATTTTTTTCTGAAACCAAGTGTTGTTTTTCATATTTTCGATAAAATGGTCCTTCCTGTTTTGTTGTATGGTAGTGAAATATGGGGTACATCATATTCACATTCAATTGAGAATGTACATACTCGTTTTGCTAAACGTTATCTTTCCTTGCCTAAAAGTTCGCCAAATGTAGCTGTATTGGGTGAATGTGGTCGTCTACCGTTGTGCATACATTATATGAAACGTTGTGTAAAGTACTGGGTGAGGATTTTACGTATGCATGTTCACTGAAAACATGTGCAGGAATGGCCCGCTTTGACTTTTTTTTTCTTGCAGGCGCTAGGGCATTTTTTGCGGGAATCTCGCAATCGCGCTGCTTGGCAAGAAGCCCTGCCTAAACATAGCTAGTTAACATGTCTCACCGGTGTGTTGGATGTATGGGCTCCAGCAGGTTGACCCGACCGACCGGCCGGACGCCATCTTTGCAAGCCAAACGGACACTACGCTGCGTTCACAGTGCTATGTGGAAATCGGACATATCAGCACTTAAAATGTGACTGCAAAATCTGGCATAATCGATCGCTCTTATGCCGCAATTGGTGCTCAGTGCTGTCTAAAACAGATTTTTAAATGGAAGTTTGTCACTGGCATCAATTCTCACACTGCCACTCACATGAATTTGGAGTATATAAGTGTTGAGTTAGATTTGTTTTAGTTCCTACGTCCCCTGAAAGCACTGTCACTGGGGAAGGTTCCAAGCCTATTTGTTCAGCTGTCACTCATGGTTCCACGCCCAGCTCAGTTGATACCACGCCCCCCACGCCACATCAGGGTCAAAAGTCTGAAACTCAAAAAACAGATTTGAAACTGAACAAATAAGGTTTGAAACTGAAAAAATAAGATCTGAATCTGAAAAGATAAAACATGCAACTGAAAAAAATAAGACCTCAAATGTCAAAATATATGTGGAAGTGAAAAGTGAAAATAAAAAATGTATTCAAAAGAATTACCAAAGTGAATCAAAATGATATTTAACCTGAAAAAAACGTTTCATTCACTTTTTTTTTTGAATACTTTGTTATATTTTTCAAAATTCAAGATCAACACATGAATTTTCAGTTTCAAATTTTATTTTTTCAAGTACAAAACTTTTCACCCTAATGTAACTCCATACAAATCTAAAATGAGTATTTGAAACATCTCTCTCCCTCCAGCCCTTTAAATATCTCTCTTCTTGATATTTCAGCTCCTGTGATGTTGGACCCCAATACTGCACTTGCTGACCTCTCTGATGATCTGACCACTGTGAGAAGCACCAATGCATTCCTTGGTCATTTTGATGCAGAATTAAAGAGAACAATTATAAAAAAAAATTTCTACGGTAATCACAGGCAAAACTGAATAAAAGTTTCCCCAAAAAACATAATTCTGCATCCCACTGCTTGGAGGATTTTGAAGGTTTTTTTTTTTTGAGTTGCTCTCTTTAATTCTTCAAAATAACCAAGACATAATTGAGATCGGGGCATACAATTGTGAGATCTCCTCTGTTTATCCCACTTCTCCAGTATTGCTCAAATGGTTATCTCAACTCAACCCCCTTTGTCTTTTAAGCTTATCTCGTGCTCCTAAGGGACCTTTAGGAGAAGTAACTCAGAAACAAATGAAAACAGAATGATACAAATGTGAGAAGCTCAAATTCATCTCAAGAGACGAGATTGAGCTACATATTTTTCCTACGGGAAGATGTTTAATGTTCAAACTGAGAAACTTAATTTTTTTTTTTGCAAATAATCATTAACTTAGAATTGAAAGACAGCAACACATTGCAAAAAAGTTGGCACAGGGGCCTTTTTACCACTGTGTTACATCGCCTTTCCTTTTAATGACACTCAGTAAACGTTTGGGAACTGAGGAGACCAATTTTTGAAGCTTTTCAGGTGGAACTCTTTGCCATTCTTGCTTGATGTACAGCTTAAGTTGTTCAACAGTCCGGGGTCTCCGTTGTCGTATTTTACGCTTCATAATGCGCCACACAGTTTCAATGGGAGACAGGTTTGGACTACAGGCAGGCCAGTCTAGTACCTGCACTCTTTTACTATGGAGCCATGCTGTTGTAACACGTGCAGAATGTGGCTTGGCATTGTCTTGCTGAAATAAGCAGGGGCGTCCATGAAAAAGACGTTGCTTGGATGGCAACATATGTTGCTCCAAAACCTGTATGTACCTTTCAGCATTAATGGTGCCTTCACATGTGTAAGTTGCCCATGCCTTGGGCACTAATACACCCCCATACCATCACAGATGCTTGCTTTTGAACTTTGCGCCTATAACAGTCCGGATGGTTCTTTTCCTCTTTGGTCTGGAGGACACGACGTCCACAGTTTCCAAAAACAATTTGAAATGTGGACTCGTCAGACCACAGAACACTTTTCCTCTTTGCATCAGTCCATCTTAGATGAGCTTGGGCCCAGCGAAGCCGGCGGCGTTTCTGGGTGCTGTTGATCAATGGCTTTTGCTTTGCATTGTAGAGTTTTAACTTGCACTTGCAGATGTAGCGACGAACTGTAGTTACTGACAGTGGTTTTCTGAAGTGTTCCTGAGCCCATGTGGTGATGTCCTTTACACACTGATGTCGGTTTTTGATGCAGTACCGCCTGAGGGATCGAAGGTCACGGGCATTCAATGTTGGTTTTCGGCCTTGTCGCTTACGTGCAGTGATTTCTCCAGATTCTCTGAACCTTTTGACGATATTACGGACCGTTGATGAAATCCCTAAATTTCTTGAAATAGGTTGTTTCGGAATGTTGTTTTTAAACTGTTCGACAATCAGCTCACGCATTTGTTCACTAAGTGGTGACCCTCGCCCCATCCTTGTTTGTGAATGACTGAGCATTTCAGGGAAGCTGCTTTTATACCCAATCATGGCACCCACCTGTTCCCAATTAGCCCGTTCACCTGTGGGATGTTCCAAATAAGTGTTTGATGAGCATTCCTCAACACTCTCAGTCTTTTTTGCCACTTGTGCCAGCTTTTTTGAAACATGTTGCAGGCATCAAATTCCAAATGAGCTAATATTTGCAAAAAATTACAAAGTTTACCTGTTCGAACATTAAGTAACTTGTCTTTGCAGTGTATTCAACTGAATATAGGTTGAAAAGGATTTGCAAATCATTGTATTCTGTTTTTATTTTTGATTTACACAACGTGCCAACTTCACTGGTTTTGGGTTTTGTAGTACTTCCATCAGGTTTTGGAACTAGCACACAGGGTGAACTCCAATCTGAGTTGGAGGGTCTGATAATATCATGTTCTAAAATTAACTCAACATCTTTCTCAGCAATCCTTCTCTTTTCAGGATTCATCCGGTACAGATGCTGTTTTATTGGTTTGGCATCACCAACATCTACATCATGAGAAGCTATAGAAATTCTCTTTGGAACATCAGGAAATAGATCTTTATATTTCTTGATCAACCTCTCAAACTGATCTTTCTGTGAGGGTTCTAAGTGCTGGAGTTTTACATCAAGATTTTGCAGCACTTCAGAATTTACATGAAAGAACTTCTCGGCCATAGGAGGATCTGAAGTGACGGCTGCAATTCTAGCACTCCTATCATGATAAGGTTTCAGCATGTTAATGTGAGACAACTGTTTTGGCTTTCTCCTTTCTGAGGTCTTTACAATGTAATTCAGATCTTTGAGTTTTATTATTAATTTCATAAGGACCATGAAATCTAGCCTGCAATGGATTGGACTGCAAGGGAAACAAAAGAACCTTGTCTCCTGGTTTAAACTCACGGCTTCTAGCCTTATGACCATACCAAGTTTTCATTTTTCCCTGACTTGATTTCAATTTCTCTTTGGCTAGGTCACAAGCTGCGCGCAGTCTTTCCTTGAACTTGCTAACATAGTTTAACAGACTGATATGCGGTTCTTTCTCTTGCCATTGTTCTCTCAACAATAGCAAAGGTCCTCTCACTTCATGGCCAAACACTAGCTCAAACTGACTGAATCCAGTAGACTCCTACACTGCTTTTCTAGCTGCAAACAACAGCAAATGAACACCTTCATCCCAGTCTTTCTCATGGTCATAACAATAAGTCCTCATCATTGTCTTGAGAGTGGAATGAAACTGCTCGAAGGCACCCTGACTCTCTGGATGATAGGCACTAGATGTTCTGAACTGTGTTAATAAGTTTATTTCTGCAAGAATAAGTTTTTATTTCTTTCTGTGACCACTTTTTCTTTTCAGTTGTCATGTGACATTCGTTGGCAGTTATATTGAAGCTCATTGTTAGTCATGTGACTCATATAGGAAGTCATCTTGATCCTTTGTTAAATTGAACCCAGTATCCACATGGTAATGTGAGCAGCTGAAACATCTAAATTCATCCTCCTTTGGAATCACTTATAGAAGCATCATCTGTGAGTATAATTTGATGATATTGTATGTATGAATATATTATGTGTATATTGCTTTAGATTTTTGTTGATTATTTGAGAAAATGTTACTGATCATTCAATCTGATCATTGATCATCTTGCCATCTTATGTGTTAAGGTAGTTAGTAGCTCGCTATAGGCTAGTTGAAAGCTATATGCTTGGAGATGTGAATTAGGTATAATACTGATGACAGATATCACACTCCATTTTGATTGTATATTTATTTTCTTTCTTCATTTTAGTTTTACCCTATTGCATGCTGTCGATTGAACGGTGGTACAAAATAAACCCATCATATAATTGACCAGTGTGTGGAAGGAGTTATCTGTCTGTCTAATTGAAGAAAAGGAACTCTTTTTAATGAGGGCAGAACAGTAAAAAGACGGACTCAACAGTGATCCATCCACCAGACTCAAGATGTCAGCACCAGAAGAAAAGAATTATGAAACAAGGTCAGAGTGTTCACACTCATCGAAAGCTTCGAAGTCATCAAAGCACTCAATGAGATCAACAGCTAGCTTTGCTGCATTGGAAGCACGCGCTAAGGCCGAAGCAGCACGTGCCAGAGCATCTTATGCACAGAGGGAGATTGATGTTAAAGTAAAGAAGGCTCAGCTGAAAGTAGAGGAGACGCGTCTTGAAGCCACATTGGAGGCCATACAGCAAGAGAAAGAGGCTGAGGCTGCTTGTGCTGAAGCTACTGTATTGGAAGCAGCGGTGGATTCAGCAGTCATGGGGGAATTCATTGAAGTTCATGATGTTGATCGAGGCTCATCCTATCATTCAGCTGAAGGAACACAGAAATATGTTCAAGAACAGTATGCTTACGTGAAATCCAACAAGTCGACAGACCACTCACAGCTGGATATAATGACTGATTATATATATTATCTGTCTAATTGAAGAAGGGGAACTCTTTAATGAGGGCAGAACAACTAGAAAGAATCTGCTTCGCACCTAGTTCATACACTACCTGCTGAAAAAATCTGGAAGTGAAATTGCTACCTTGGTCTGACTGAATTTCCCTGGGAAGGCCAAACAACGTGAAGAACTTTATCAAAGCCTTCAAGATTGCAGTTGCCTTGATGTTGGTAGAGTCATGGCTTCAGGGAATCTGGTAGATGCACACATGATTGTCAACGAGTACTAATTTCCAGATCTAGTCTTGGGTAATGGACTAACACAATCAACAATGACCTCAGAGAATGGCTCCCCAAATGATGGGATAGGCCGCAATGGAGCTAGAGGTGGGTCTAACAAAATAAGCGACAAAATAATGGGCTGCATTCAGGACAGAAAAATAATTACATTTTTATTAGGTCTATGCACCTGGACTGGGTGACGGTATTTCAGACTAGTAAGTGGTTTTGTCCGTGTACATTTTCCAATCGCACAGCTGGCTATTTTATTTTTACTGCGAATTGAGCGACCGTGCTGCAGAAACAGGTGTGTGTACTTGTCGTTGAAATTATCTTAATTCGCTGAAGAGGGGGAGGAGAAGCCGTGTCTTCAACTGCCACTTGATTATTCTTAAATTGGAAATCGTGTGAATGAAGGAAAACCATCTAGAATCAGCCAGGACTAATTATTTTCAATAAAAGGAGGGATATTAGCACAAGAATTGTCAGGTCTAACGACGCCTTAAGGCCTTAAGGCCTTCCCTGGAATAGATGTCGTCTGGAGGGGAGCATATGTTGCTCTAAAACCTTTATATACCTTTCAGCATTTATGGTGCTTTTTAAAACATGCAAGTGTCCCACACCATTTGCACTATTGCATCCCCATACCATCAGAGATGCTGGCTTTTGAACTGAACACTGATAACAGGAGGGGTGGTCTTTCTCCTCTTTAGCCCGGAGGACACAACGCCCATGATTTCCAACAAGAATGTCAAATTTGGACTCGTCTGACCACAGGACACTTTGCCACTTTGCTACAGTCCATTATAAATGAGCCTTGGCCCACAGCACACGGGGGCTCTTCTGGATCATGCTCAACAAAAGCTTCCTTTTTAGCTTGCCGGGACGAGTAACGTCCGGAGAGCTATTGTCGTACCCCCGGCGTCCGTGTCCGCGTCCGTCCGCGTGCAGAAAAACTTTAACCTTGCCCCGGCGAGCTTTGTTGTCTTTCTGACAACTCTTGTTGCATGATAGAGTTTTAGGTGGCATCTGTGGATGGCACGGTGAACTGTTTTTACTGACAGTGGTTTCTTGAAGTATTCCTGGGCCCATTTAGTAATGTCAATGACTGAATCATGCCGGTGAGTGATGCAGTGGCGTCTGAGGGCCCGAAGATCACGGGCATCCAGTAGAGGTTTTCGGCCTTGTCCCTTACGCACAGAGATTTTTCCAGTTTCTCTGAATCTTTTGATGATATTATACCCTGCCGATGAAGAGACATCCAAAGCCTTTGCAATTTGACGTTGAGGAACATTGTTTTTAAGGTATTCCACAATTTTTTTCCGCGAGGCTTCACAGGTTGGAGAGCATCTAACCGTCTTTACCTCTAAGAGACTCAGTCTCTCTTAGACATCCCTTTTAGTGCCAGTCATGTTACACACCTGATGCCAGGTCACTTAATTACTTGCTAAATGTTCTTTCAGCTGATTCTCCTATATATTAATTGCTTTTTCAGCCCTTTTTTGCTTGCGTCCCAATTTGTTTGAGACCTGGTGCAGCCTGAAAATTTGAAATAAGCTCATTTTGTGGATAAAAATTTAAAATGTCTCAGATTCAACATTTGAAATGGTATCTATGTTCTATTGTAAATAACATATTGGCTCACGTGATCTGCAAGTCATTGCATTTTGATTTTATTCACAATTTACACTTTGTCCCAACTATTTCGGAATTGGTGTTGCAGTATATATTGCTATCTGTTTACTTATTTTCGCCTATCTGATCCAATATTACATGAAATAAATGCTTGAATGGTACTTTGTTTCTGATTTATACTCATGTTGTTAAATGTAATCACCCCTGCACACTACAGTATGTACTGGAGCACAGAGCCAGGAACCAAACCTCTGTCACTGCCCAAACACTCACAGAATGCCCTTTATACACTGCTCGGCCAAAAAAAAAGTCGTACACTGAAATATTTAGTTGGAACCCCTGTAGCTTTGATTACAGTGCATATTCTTCTTGTCATTGTTTTAACATCTATATGCAATGCCAGAACATTTATTTTAGATCAGAAATGCCATAATTTTTGGCCAAGATCTTGTCTTCTCGAGCACATCCCAATAACTTTTAATGTGTTTAAGGTCAGGATTTTGCGGTGGCAAATTTGTTTGTGAAAATGATTCCTCATACTTGTTTCTGACATTCATGGTTTTCTTTGCTAAATACAGGCCAATAATTTGCCCGTTCTGAAATTTTGTAACATCTTTTCCAACATCAGGGGATGTGTCTTCCAACATGATTTTTTAAGAAATGAGTAGCGACGCGCTTCATCAGTCAGGGTAAAATGATTATTGCCAGCTGAAACATATTAATAACCACAATAATGATCCAATTATAGAATTTGTTCGTTAATTTCCAAATGGTGACTTTTTTTTTTGGCCGGGCAGTGTATTTAACCTGTCTTTACCTGGTGTATTTTCCAGACTACATTTCCCAAGATCCAACACTTACAAAGTAACACAGAACTTCATTGGTATTACAGCAAGGGGTGGTGCTGTGAGGTTTATGATAATAACTGATAATTGGTTCATGTCATTGCAGAAGGAACTGAAGCCTGAACTTAATATTATTAAAGAAAAACTGAAGAGGTTCACTGAGGTTGATGAGGAGTGTAAGAAAACAGCAGATCACATCAGGGTGAGTAAAGCGATTAGGAATTATTTTAACGACACCAAAATGTGAGCGATGAGGCTAATAAACACACTGGCTGCCATTTATCAATTATGATAAATAAAGAAGTTACTCTTATCAGGTTTAAAGTGTTGTGTTTATATCACAGAGCCAAGCCCTGCACACAGAGAGGCAGATAAAGGGCGAGTTTGAGAAGCTTCATCAGTTCCTGCGAGAGGAAGAGGAGGCCAGACTCGCTGTGCTGAAGGAGGAAGAGAGGATGAAGAGTCAGATAATGGAGGAGAAGATAGAACACATCACAAGAGACGTCTCCATCCTTACAGACACAATCACAGCTATAGAGAAGAGCCTGGAGACTGAAGACACCTCCTTTATAAAGGTAGGAGCTTCATTTACTGACAGTGTTGTGAGTTTATACTGATTACTGCAGTAATACTTAGATGCTCAATGTGTTACTGTGATGCAGAGGGTCAGAGGTGATGTTCAGTATCAGGACAGTGTGACATGATCTTTACGACTGACAGTATCAAGGTCTTTGTTACACCAGGATTTTGATACTTTATAACACTCTTTTACACTATAAGGTGATTTTGAACGATGGCAAAACAAAACCAGGATGTTTCCAAAGACGAAGCTACTGAACCTTCCGTCGATCGTAACGTTTCAGCACCATGTGATTGAGTCTGTATCTTCATTCCAGTACTTTGCATGTTGAAGTGATGATTCTCTCTCCTTTAAGCATCACATTCAGCAACTTATAAACAAGCTGAAGCTGAGTCTGGGTTTTATCTCAGAAATGTGTCAGGCTTTTCTGTTGATGCAGACAGGAGGTTTGATGCTGCTTGTTTTTTTTTTTTTTTTGCCTGTAATTGACTATGGTGATGTTACACACACACACACACACACACACACACACACACCTTCTCAATACCCTCATGCACTGCACTCTGTCCTCTGTGGCGCACTGAGGTTCATCACAGATTCACTCACCACTGTTCCCTATCAGGGCTGTTTGTTCTGCTCTGTCTGCTTACAGGCTGAATCACTGACACGTCCTTATTTTTACAGCCATTTTTAACTCGCTCTCTTCATACGTATGTAAGTTTATCCCTCTGAGAAACGCTAGAAGTTACTGTTTCCACTCTGACCATCTGTCCCTGACGTCCATCTTGGAAAAAGAAAAAGGGCTTTTAGGGGAGCTGCTGCTGAGGACTGGAATTTGCTGCAGACAGAATGAGGTTCTGCAGGAGCTGCTCACTCTTAGTGTTTTAGAAAACAGGCTGAAGGCGCTGGAGGAGGGAAGATCAGCTGTAGATCCTCTCATACACTCCTGCTGTCACCTGAGATCAGATCCTCTCTGACTCTTATATGTTGTTCCTCTGAAACATTACTGTGCTGCTGCCCGGCTTGGCCAGACACTCTAGTGAAGGAGATTTTTCATCTCAGTGAGGCTTTGCTGCTTAAATAAACTTTAAAGTGCACCTTCCAGACATATCCCGATATTTTGTGTTAATCCCCAATGCTCTGCCATCATATTCATACCATTATTTGTGGGAAAAGTGCCTTGGATCGCTTATTTGATGATCTTTTGAGCATCACTGAAAGGCAGTCAGAGAAGACAGGCGAGTTCCCTCATGAATATCCGGCGTTTAAATGAGCTCCGAGCTGATTGGATACTTCAGCTACATTCGTGAATAATCAATATGTAAACAGCCCCAACGCCCGACTGGCCCAGAGCTTAGCTAGATAGACTGTGAAAGACAACAGACTTTACCAGTAGCATAGTAATAAGACTTCAGCAAAGCAATGGCTACAGAAAGTTCACAATATTGCCGTATACACTGTATATACATGTGACCCCGGACCACAAAACCAGTCATATGGGTAAATTTTTTCATATGAAGATTCATGCATATTCAGAAAGAGTACTAAAATGCTTTCCAACAATGTATAGTTTGTCAAGATTGGGTAAAAATTGACCGAGATATAACATTTTGAAGATGGGAAACTTGGGCAATTCAAATTTCCAGAAAATTTAGTTTAAAAATGGTCATATTCACTACTTAGCAACACATATTTGTAATAGATAAAATTTAATGAAACTTGCACCATTAATTAAACATACTATCGCCTTTAAAAAGCGCAAGTGGAAGTACTAAGTATTTCTCGTTGTGGCCTACGGATAGAAAGAAGCAAAGAAACCAAACATTGTTCTCTCCTTGTGTTCTTTAATCAACTTTCTGGTGAATGAAAGATGCAGTATTCAAAAAACAAACAGGCAGACACTCCTTTATACACTACTTCTTCTTCTTTGAATTTACTGGAAGTTTAAAAAAATACATTAATTGAGTATAACTGATTGCAGAATTACACAGTACCAATACCATGTAGAATTTTTGCTTCAGAAGACTGATTTTTCTTATGTTACTCTCACATCCGGACGTGCGGGCTTCCACGTGCTGTCCACGGGCAAAAATGGGGAAAATCACAAGGGACACCCACGTGTTCCACACGGATTTTCGATCCTGCAGACAGTACGCCAAGTCCGTAGGCAGAAAATAGGCATGCAAATTATTTTCTGCATGCACGCAGGAAAACTTGGCATGTAGCCAGGCCGCAAGGGCAAGGCAGGGGAGGCATGCGTGACCCTTGCGCGTGTCGCAAGTTTTAAACGGAATGTTAACGGTCAAATGTCACTTGCAGAAACGTAAGTCAGATGACTTGCTGCCCACACGTGGGCATCACAAATGACTTGTTGCATCAGTACGACACACTTGCAATCCCTTAATTACCTGGCGTGCTGGCCACGGACAACAAATTCACAAAAAATTGCAGAGCCCGTGCGTCTAAAAACACGTACGTCGGGATGTAAGAGAAACTTTAACTACCAATTGCGATATCATTGGCTCACTGTAGCTGAAGTGGTTGCTATAGAGGTAAACAATTTTTTCTGTAGCAAGAGAGTTTTTTTTAACTGCTGTATAGATACTATGGGCATGGATATTGAGCAGTTTGCACATCAGGCTTAGCTGAGGAGCTTAATTCAGGCAACTCCTGAAAAACAGGGATTGGTGCAAACACGGCTTGCTTGTGAATATTCAGTAACTGATCCGGGGTGCCATCTAGAAGAAGAATACTGGAACGGGGTGCACAAACTTGCAGCTCCATATCCGCTAGAAGATACCTCTGCACAAAGCCCTTAAGTTAGCCCGCCGAGCACCGCTGTTCCTCTCGAACACACCACATCCAGATAATCCTTAAATGATGAATTACATTCATATTTTCATTTGGAACAAGTAACGAAGTGGCCAGTGTCAAAGTAACAAAGTAAAAGTATACTTTTTATCTTTTTAAATGTAGCAGAGTAAAAGTAAAAGTCCTGGTTTAAAAAAAAAACTATTTCTTGGGAAAGCCCGTCTTTGTTTACGCCAAGTGCGGTTTGCTCTGACGTCTCCCATTGGTTCACATTTGAACCTACTAAGTCATCTCATTAATAATTAAATAGTGGAAATTCCAAGCTTTACAATGATACCAACAATGTTGGGGAATCCCAAACTGGAACCGCACTGGAAGCGATTTTTGTCGGCTCATTTTTCCTTGTTTTTCAGCTAATTACACAAAGATTTTCACCACCCACTTCTCCAAATCAAGTTTGGAACCACCTATGGTAGGATTTTTTTCGAAATACTCTCTTGGAATGGTATCTTAAGTCATTTTTCTAACGTTTAATCAACAAATCGAGAAAACGATAACTTTAAGTAAAATGTATTAGGTGGCTGTAATGCAAATTGGGCTCGTGCGACTAATGACTGGTTTTGCGATCTGGGGTCATATATATATATGGCAAGCGGTTTGGGAAATTATTATATGTCTAGATTGAAACTCTGAATATATGGAATGGAAGTTTGAATGTATGGAATGAAACGTGAATATATTGAGTGGAAACTGACGTCTGCTGGATTCAGATTCTTTGACGAATTAAAAATAAATATAATCTGGGTAATTCAGAATTTTGGAGATTTCTACAAATCAGACATTGCATTCTCTCAAATAAACAACATGTTCAGCACGGTATAACTGAAATTCAGGACATTTCACCTAAGAAAGGAGATAAAAATAGAGGAGCATCAAAATTTTACAAATCGATTAGAAGCACACAAGTGCCAAACTTGGATGGTTTAAAAGTAGGTTGGGATAAGGACCTGGCGCAGGAGATTCCAGAAAATGTATGGAAAAAGCTATGTACTTCATGGTATTGTTACTCACGTGAAACACGGTCACAACTCATTTGTTATAAGATATTGAATAGATCTTTTTGGACTCCTTCCAAATTGGTAAGACTGAAACTCAGAAACAGTGATATATGTTGGAGATGTAATAGAAAGTTGGGAACTCTGGTGCATATGTTATATGAGTGTAACAAAACAACTGACATGTGGAATGCAATAATTGTGTTCTTAAATAAAATGTTGGGTACACACCATGGACCTATAAGGAGATCTGGACGCACAACTCGGGTCGACCACGTAATCCTCCGTGATCCTAGCGGCGAATGTGATATTGCAGGTCACGTGATGCCATGGGGGCCAAAAAGAAATTTCTCCATAGGGAATAATTGAAAAAGACACGCTGATAAATCCGTGAATAATTTTTTTTGACAACCACAAATTATCCATCCCGAAACGGTTTATTTTTCTCTTTTAAATCATTAATGCCTCGTTTCTCGGCAAAGACAAAATCTTTTATTTATATTCAGGCTATGCGAACACCAACGGGTCCTCATATGTAAGCGCGTTCCCGCTCCTCCGAATTTAGCACTGCAGCGGATGTGAGTGGGTGGAGCAATGGGCTTTCCTTGCCGTCTGTCTGTTCAACATTACAGACGTAGCCAAGTCGGTGAAGTGAGCTGGCCGGTCACGGAGCATATGTATTGAGCGACAAAAGAAACGCAAGTTAAATAAAGGCAAACCGGAAAATAAGTTTGCGCGTAATGATTGAAAATCAAATTTATGACTAGCGTGTGCGCATTTACACTCGTTTTATCAAACTTTTCTTTGTTTTGCGGTAACTATGAGTACTCAGATAGCAAGCTCCTCCGCTCCGGATTTGCCCCGGCTCTGAGCCGGATCAGCTGGAGCCAGGGCAGATCCGGAGTGGAGGTGCTTGCTATCTGGGTAACTATAAGAGCACATTAACTAACTAAGTTAACTAACTTGCGTTTCTTTTGTTGCTCAGTTAATTTTAGCCATTTTAATTGATGAATGGCCGTAATACGTAATAATATGTAACTTAGCACCTCGATTGCTGCACTTCATGCAGCGCAAGAAAATGTACAGTAAGCTAAGGCCGCTGTTGTGACCTCCTAGAACCATGACGCAGGCAAAACTCACCTTACTTATTCAAATTAAAATGAAATGATTAAATCCATTAATTGCATCGTGTATTTCCATTACTTTGAATAGCACCAATTCGCATCACTCTATTCTGATGCGTTATGCTTAACGTGTCAGCTGAGTAGCATCTACCGCAACGTAATGTGCGTTTATAGCAGTATATAAATTCATTTCGAACACTGCTTAGCGATCCATTTATCAGCCTGACCATTCTTCGTTGTTAAATTACTTACCGACCTTCATACATGATGACGAAACTTTTCGGCAACTTGTCTTGTGAGATCCAAAATGAACTATTTTTTGTTCATGATCCGAACCAAGTGGGTGGAACAATGCGCATTCCTTGCCGTCCGTCTGTGATGAACATTCTTTATGTGGCCAAGTCAATCAAGCGAGCTGGCGCTACGGTGCAAATATTTTATCCATTTTATTTTAATTGATGAATGGCCGTAATATACTCGATCGCCACACTCCATTATGTAGTGCCACAAAATGCACAGTAAGCTAAGGCCGCTGTTGTGATATCCTAGAAGCATGTATAGCTATAGCAGCTAACACTCGCCTCACCTTTTCATAGTTATCATTGTAATGAGTTGTATATTTCCATTACTTTGAATAACACCAATTCACATTTCTGTATTTTGATTTGCGAACTGCTGATAGCTTGACCGCAGTCATCAACTGTCAGCTGTGTAGCATGTAACGTAATGTCCATATGAGTGCATTTATAGCAATACATATATTCAATTCGAACACTGCTTAGCAAACCATTTAATAACCATTCTTCAGTCTAAAATTAATTAGTGACTTTCATACTTGACGACGAAACTTTTCAGCAACTTGACAGATGACATTCAAAATGTTTATTTTTTTGTGCATGATCCGAATATCCATGAAAGCACTGAACATGCATACACAATTTTTGTGGTACAGCCTTTATTAGATCGAAGTTTTGGGTAGGTGGAAACGTCAGAGTATACTGAATCCGAACATCTAATGTTCGTGAGCAGCATCTGAGATAAACCAGAGTGATGCAGGTAGATCCGACAGTGTGGCTGATTTTCATCTGAACGAAGATAAATACGATACCTAAAAGAACGCAACAGTTGGTAGCGTAAATATGCACATTCAGAACAGAAAAGTGATCCCAAAGGGTCCCATCCCGTTTACAACTTATGATTTTAGATTGATAGAAAATCTACATAACTTTTAAAAAATCAAATACAGAGCACTGGAGAGGAGTAAATGGTATTGCAATGCTCTGATGCACTCACACACACTCATACACGCACAAACACACACATATATACAGACGGGTGAGCAATTGTTCATTGCTGCAAAGTGAACATATTAGCTTGAATTCTCTTTGGCCTGGAGTGCAGAGTTGTAGAACTTCACTAGAGGAATACATCACCTTTCCTTATGTTCCCTCACTGAAGTTTTGTCAGTTTTTGATTTTTTTGCCAGCTCTGCGTAACATTTGAAGATGAACTCAAGTACTCAAAATCAAAAGGGGTTTCATGTTTAACTTTCGCAGAGCCGGCCATTATCATAAAATTAAGTACCACAAATACAATTGATGTTAACTCGCACTTAGAAATGAAACGTAGAGACGGTATTAAAATTATAATCGAGACAGACTTTATTGGAAAGGGCTTTGGGGGTGGATAGAAAGGCGCGGCCTCTGGTTCGCTGACATGCAGAAATTCATGGATGAACTGTCCAGTGCACTCCAAGAGGCTCAGATATCTGGGGAAGGACAGAAAAAAGGAGCTTTAAGGTAAAAATAACGCAGTGCAACGTGCGTAACATTTCACGGTAGACCCATTTTATTATACTCCACGGAATGGTTATATGTTACGTAAGCTAAAAGTAAATTAGCTTACCAGAATTGACAAAAGTTGAAAGCT
Organism: Gymnothorax reevesii; assembly: GCA_029721435.1. Lineage (NCBI taxonomy): Eukaryota > Metazoa > Chordata > Actinopteri > Anguilliformes > Muraenidae > Gymnothorax > Gymnothorax reevesii. The sequence goes on from CM056588.1 coordinate 25,706,328, forward strand.
CCTGACTTTTAAACATCTCTGTTTATAAGGTAGGTGAAGCGCGTTGTGTTGTGTGTTCGGTTTATTGTCTTTAATCCGGAAAAAGATAATGGAATTCGCACGCAGACAAGTAAGAATGATCTGACTCCGATAATGTGGTTATTCGACGTTGAACTAAAGAGAACACGAGCCTGTGGCGCTTTTCCCAATAGCGTAGTTGAGGAAATTTATACGTCCATTCAGTCAGTGGTTCTAACTATGGAGGTTAGCATCTGTGATTTCGGGAAGCGCACCCCTGAGCAATGTCATATTTAAGTTACGCAACAGCAAGTCAACTATTATGCCGAGATTTTTGAGTTGAAATCAATAGTATTACTTCCCTGTCAAAGTCGTTTTTAACATTTGTTATTGCATTTGTGTTTTAAAATAGTATCTCAAACCATAATTAAACCTTTATCGGCGGCTATGCTTTGTGTTCCGTACATCAGGGTGCAGTCTGCAGTGGTCAGACTTCCATTTCCTGTGAAAAGTGATCGTGAACACGCACCCTAGGTCGGAGTTCCACGAGCCCGAGCCGTTGTCATGGACACCTCAGATACCAGCGCGTTCATGAGCCCCACACTACGCATGTGTGAGCAAAAATCACACAGCGCATGTCCGCATGGCTCCGGAAGCTTGGCCCCCATGTCGGCACGCTGCGCCACTGAGCAATTTCCATTGAAATGAATGGGCGGCCATTTTCCAATTGTATATCCAGTGAAATATAAAACATCCTTGGTACACACTTGATCAAAAACCCCTCATTATGTCTGTTGGGTCAGCTACCAGATAACATCAAAATGCCAAAACGCCGAAAATCATGGTGTCGTTTAGCTATGATAACAGGGTGCAGGATAACCCTACGCCACTGGAAATCTCCCTCCTTGTCCACTTTTGAGGAATGGATAGAGGTATTAAGCTCCATGGCAAGCTATGAGCGGGTCACTTATAGAATGGCTGGAAGGAAGATATATTTAATGAAGTATGGGGACCATTTCTAGCTCAGTAGCTGGATATGAAAGAATGACACCACCAACCTCTGCATAACCTTTTATCTGGTTCAAATACAGGATGTGTATACTATGTTAAACTCCTAGGGTGTTCTGTCTTTGTTTTGTTTTTTGTTGTGTGATCTATGTTTTGTGTTGTAGGTCTGGCTTGATCTGTCTGTTGTTGCTGGACCGCAGACTGTTTTATCTTTTTATTTTATTTTCTTATTTGGTTTTTTTTTAAAAAAAGACCGGACAAATACTGAAAAGGGACACAATGTATGTTATGCTTATTTATCTAACTGTTATGGTATAGCAGTGATTTATTTGTATTTGACTAAAACATTAATAAAAAAAAAAGAATGGAAACTGACGTCACCATCTTGTGTTTTGAGACGATTGGTTATCGCTGTTCCTGCAAAAGAGAGTGCGACATTATAAGTGAGTCAGCACGAAATCTATTCTCAGCAATATTAAGAAATGAAGATATAATTTGCACCTCGGCGAACGCATGTATGGGCCATAACACCCATAACCGAATCCAATATTGTTCTTCTCATTAAGAAATTTCTTCACTCTTTCATGATGCAGGGAGTGGCACAGGCCACAGTGCCGCACGTCAGGCATTTCAGGCCAACATTAATCCTGGAAGAAACATGCTTCCACACTCGCAGGTGCACTGCGGTCAAGCTATCACTATAATAATATGTATGCGCAAATACAGCGGATAGCACAGTAGTAAAGTCATGTGATGCAACTGCTGTCAAGAACCATCTTGTGGAAAGAAATAACGAGATTTATTCAGCGAAAGTATGCACGAATCTTGTTCAGAAAAAAAAAAAACCGCGAACAACTTCCATAATTTGGTTTTAAAATTATGTTTATTTATTTGTTTTTTCACAAAATAGTTGGCACTTTGTACAAATTGAAATGAAAGATTTTAGTGAAGTGCTGTAACTCCAGATCAGAAACAATTGCTATTGCGATGTTCCATGAATATAAGAACACTCCTGTATGGCTGTGTGTGAATTTTTGGTGGTGGTTGGAAGGGCCGTAGGCGCATACTGGCAGCCACGCTTCCGTCAGTCTTCCCCAGGGCAGCTGTGGCTACAAAAATGTAGTTTACCACAATCAGAGCGTGAATGTGTGAGTGAATGAATAATGTTTCCATAGCGAAGCATCTATGAGTGCCTAGAAAAGTGCTTTATAATACTGATGCATTATTATTATTAATAATTGCATCTCACTTTGCCAGTGTTCTACTATAGGCAAAAAAGGCAGATATGAATTAATGTAGGAATTGCCATCAAAATTGGTGTTGTAGAGGTGGAGAAATCTAAAGTGGGGACCATTTTACTTTATTCATAATACCATAATGCGACAGTACTGCCCAAAAAATCACTTCTAAGAGGGAAACATTAAGGCGTTTTGTTGCGAAAATTAATGACGAGCAACTGTTACATACAATTTTATTTTTTAAACAAAATGTCACACCTTATTGGAACATGCCCACAGGTAAAAGATTGAGAACTTCCCTCATCACTGTTTAAACGGCACAGTCAGTAGCGGAGCTACAGGGGGGCTCAAGACACGTCCCTTTTAGTCCTGGCTAGATTTCAATCATTTTCCATTGCTGACGTCTTTTCCAATTACTGTAATTGGCAACTGAAGACACGGTTTCTCTCCACATGAGATCTAACAGCGATTAAATCGCGGGTTAAATTCAGTACAGTGGCGGAACAGAGAATTGGGTTGCACAAAACAGCCGTTTAAAACAATTATAAATCCTGACCTGTTCTCAGTCATCTTCATGATTAACAAAAGGTTCACTCCGAGAGCGTTCTGCACTGAACAGGAGCTGCTTGTTCTCCCCGATCAGGTAAGACGACAATCATTCATCTGGAGGCGTATTTGCTGTATTTAAATCAACTTATTCAAAATTGCATAGCCTACCTGTCGTCTCTCACGCGAATGGCTTGAGCCGGATGTTTTTTATAACCTAGGCTATGTAACTGCCGGGTATTGTAGGAATTTTGATTTTATATTCCTGGTATTACCTTTACAAAAGGAAACTCAGACAACTCAGAGAAAAAACCAGTCAGAGGCTGAGAAGTTAATATCCAAGCCAAAGTAAATTTACTTTTTCTGCAGAAAAAGGATCGCCGCATACAGGTCCAAGTCAGCAAAAATTAAGGACGAATACAGTTTCTTTCTCTCTTGTTTATGTCGGGATACTTGGTTGCGCACGTACTGTTATGATCTGGAGAGGATTCGGGAGGGAAAACACTGGGACAAACAGACAAAGTCGGAGAGACGCCAGAAGCGGGGGTCCAAAAGAATTTATTAAAATAAACAGAAAACTAGAAAAGGGGGAAAAACGGGCACTCCGGCCAACAGAAACACCGTGCAACTGCACTGAAGGGAGGAGAACACAGGAATCCAAAACAACCGGAGACACTAGGGGGCAGACTCGGGACAAGGGAGCTAGGGGAACAAGGGAACTAGGGGACACTCGGAACGAGGGAGCTAGGGAACACTCGGGAACAAGGGGAGACTCGGAACAAGAGAACTAGGAATCACTCGGGAACAAGAGAGTTAGGGGACCAGAGGGAAGGTGCACAGGGCAGGGAGTGCAGCGCGAGCGAAGTCAGATCTGATCTGAAGTGCTGCAGAGCTGGAACAGATATAGGGCAGGGCACGGAGAGACACAGGTGTTGGAACTTAATATAATTAACAAGGGGTGGAACATAAGAGAAACTTAATTACATGAAACAGAAACATTAACACACAGATGAGGATCACAGGACAATCCCAAAGACGGGATATATAAACTGGATAAATATTTCACAGTGGATAGTGTTATGGCCCCAATTTGTTATTACATTTATAACACAACAGCAACAGCAAGGGATGACAAACACAGTTTTAACAACTAAAACACATTTAATTTTTAACAAAGACAAAGACTAATAACAACCTACAACTAAAGACCAAGATTGATAAATAAGAAAAAACAGAAATAATTACAGTCCCTTTTTGGTGGGGTGGCTTGGTGATGTCCTGGATGAAGAAAATGCTCAAACACAGGCAAAGAAATCCACAAAAGAAACGTCACAGGTCTTGAACAGAATGGCAGGTCTGGTCATCTTCTTGCAATTTCTCCTACTACTTTACTGTCTCAATTCTTTTCCTTATATACTCTTTTGCAGACCCCACCCACATTTAGACCTCTTTTTTTTTATTTTCTGAGACTTGCCCCAGACATGTCCAGGACATGTCTTAACATGACTCCAGTCTGAGCTGAACAAAAAAAAGGTAAACACTGCATCTAGTGGCCTATATTCACATTACAATAGAAAGAGACAGGACAGATAAAAATACAGAAGGTTCTGCAGGAAAACTTAGCAAAGCCAGAGAAAGAAAAGCAAGAGGCAGAGACTAGAACAGGGCGACTGCTGAGAGATCATTAGTCAATTAGTAAGTGCAGCTATACAATCCCGGGTGCTCGTTAGTAGGTTAGTCTAATATACAATGATAGTTTGGTTAGTAAATTCTAGAAAATAACAAACTGTTAGTAGGGGTTAGTAATATAGGAAAGCAAGGGGAAATTAGTAAACAAGAAAGGAAGGAAGGCTGAAACCCAGAATCCATTAAATCACCCGAAATCGTGTCACAATCAATTAAGACAGAAAACTGCTACAAACAACGCGACCGGGGAGAAAGCAAAGACAGTACATGGGTAAGACGTGGACTGGAATAACACGGGAGAGAAATAAAATGTGAAACACTAAGACATGGACTAAAAACCAACATCACAAAAATAATAAACCTAAAATTAACTAACCAAAATACACAGACCCACAGAACACAACACGTACATCTCCATGGCTCCAACTTATCTTTATACATTCCGGAGCTTTTTGTAAACAGATAAACTGAGAGCGAGAGAGGGACAAAACAACTCGCCCCTGTTATGGGCCCATCAAGTCGGCATGGCTCCAGATAAGCTAAACGCCATGACGCACTGGCCAGATTTATGGAAACTTACAGCTATGCAGGCCTAGGCTAATCAGAAACCTGCAAGTGTGCACCCTTTGGCCTAAAAGACCATGAACCCAAGCAAAGGAAGAGCAAGCAAGGAAAAAAACTAATAATAATTTGCTGAATCAATAAAAAATGATTCTACACCGGGTGCCACTTTTTTTTTAATCAACCCACAAAATACCGAGAGTGAAAGTCCACGTTTCATTGGAACACGGACCAGTTAAATCACGCGAAGCATTGGCTAATAAATAAGTAAATTATATTTCTGCACTGAATACAGCCCATGATTTCATCGCCGTTAGATCGCATACGGTGAGAAACCATGTCTTCAGTTGCCAAATACCATGATTGGAAAAGACATCAATAAAGGAATGATTGAGATCTAGCCAGGACTAAAAAGGACGTGTCTTGGGCACAGCCGAAGGAAGATTCCATTAGTCTGTACACACTGATTACTACAAAATAACAGTGTTTTATTTAGTGATTTTCTTTTAACTTTTTAACAATGTATCGTTTGTTTGACATAAAAAATATGTCCACAAACAGAAACACAATTACATAGCAGAGGAAGGGCTCTATCTTACGGCTTTTGCAAAGCCGCGCAAAGCATGACACAAGTGTCTTTGCTCGCGTACGACCAGCGCAAATGTAATTTGTCAATCCAGTGCATAGATGGGAAAGATAGCAAATTGCACCAAAATTAGTGCCCATGAACATGTTGGTCTTAAAATGAGGTGTGGTCAGGCAAATTGTAGGCATGTTGCAATCATGAGGTGGCATAATGCTTACGTGCCATTGACCAACTAAAACCTGGTCTTAAATCAATCCTCAGTTTTCAGCTATTATCTTAAAGGCCCATTACTGACAGGGTAGATCCACTATACCATAAAGTTCTCCAAGATGAGTTTGGCTCGCATAAATTTACATAAACCTACGTATGGTAGTCAAATCCATAGTGTTCCGCAAGTGACAGTAAAGATCCACAAATTGATAAGGCAGTGGATTTGCAGTCATGCGAATATACCTACAGTATATTCAGTACAGTATAAAGGAGTTTTCTCCTTTATTTGATGGTGCAGTAAGGGTGGGGAAAAGTACAGGGAAGGCATGCCGTGAATTGCCTGGGCCGGTTTCGAGCCCAGGCTGCTGCAGGCAGGAGTTTGCCTTATGGTACGCGCACTTAACCGATTAGCCACCGGGGCGCCCCAGTACATGACTTTTTTTAATCTATGGCAGTAATAATGTCATTTTTAACAGAATACTGCCGTGATGGTGCTGTATCCTTGTCTAAAGCTAGACTGTGTGGAGCTCAAAATACAATTATCTGTTAAAAAGACTTTTAGTTGCTCATTTATAAAGGATTCAAATAATTTGGCCATAACAGATAATTTGGAAATTGAGCGATAATTATCTAAAATGGAAAGTCCGCCTCCTTTTAACACTGGAGAACAATTGCTGATTTCCGAGGACTGGGAATAGATCCACTGCATAGACTAAGGTTAATAATGGAGGAAATAGGCCCAGCTATCACGTCTGCGGCAGTTTTTAAAAAGAAAGGTTCGATCTGGTCTGGACCAGCAGACTTTTTGCAATCTAGGCTTAACAGCGCCTTATGTGTTTCAGAAATGGATATCATTGAAAAACTGAAATTATTTGAGTGTGTGGGGGGGCCAGCAAATATTGCCTCAGTGCTATCTGGAAGACAGCTCTGTGTAAGTACTTACTCCTGCTTTGATGAAATGTTTATTAAATACATCTACGACATTTTGTTTACCCCTTACTTCACCTTGATCCATTTTTAAAACTTCAGGAATAGACAGAGGTGGAATATCACCTGAGGAAGATTTTACTAATTTCCAAAATTGTTTGGGGTCATTTAGGTTTTTATTTATCAGATTCAGGTAGTGCTCATTTTTTGTATTTTTTCTTAGTTTGGTACACTAATTTCTTAAGATTCTATAGTCTAGCCAGTTTTTTTCAGTGTCAGTTCTTTTAGCTTTTGCCCAAGCATGATTCCGTTCCCTAATAGCAGCTGCAATGGTATCATTAAACCAGGGGTTATCTCTACCTCTCACTCTGTCCTTTCGAAGAGGTGAATGTTTGTTAACAATTAATAAGAAAGTCTTTTAAAAAATCCCAGCGTAATTCAACATTATAGACAAGTTTTATAGCACGATTGAAAGAAATCAAAAGTGGAATGTGCAGGTTCCTGTACAGTGGCTCCAATAAGTATTTGTACACTACTTGAAAATTCGACTACATAACAGCTTTTGTATATTCGGCTAAATGCTTGCTATTGTGTGTAAAAGTGACTACAATATTTGATAATCAATATGTTTTAAACAAATATTTAATGTCAAAATGGCATATTTGGTCAGAAAGGCGATTATCTGACCCAATAAGTATCTGTACAGTTCCATTAGTGAGTCACAAAACTTATAATACTCACCTAAAATTGATTCAAGATGTTTACAGGACATGGTTCACTCACTTGGTCTGATTTGGTCAAGCGTGACCATATTGGACACTCCCTCTGTACACAGACTGGCCTATGTAAATGGCCTGACCATGCCCATAATGTATTCCTGTGATATATGGCTAAGACGGGCGAGATACCCCGTCGAATGCGGGAGCAAATCATTCAGCTACATGAAGAAGGCCAAAGCACCAGAAAAATTTGAACTCGGCTATCGTTACGCCACACGACCGTGCAGTACATCATCAAGAAGTACAAACAGTCTGAACGCATAGCCAATGCTGCCAGGAAAGGACGTCCCAGGAAGACCAGCCAGCGCACTGACCGGTACATCTCCCTGCTGGTACAGAGGGGTAGAGAGTCCTCGGCCTCCAGTCTTGCCACCAAAATGGAGGAAGCAACTGGAAGCCATGTTTGTGCCCAGGCCATCCGTAACCGGCTCCATGAAGTACAGTAGTGTACAAATACTTATTGGCGCCACTGCATATTTCATACAGAATTGTTCATAAGTTAAGTGTAGAACCTGAAAGTTTGATTTGGCTGGATTTTACTCAAAATACGTGTCAATTCATATTGTTGGAACACAGGCACATTCCATGTGTAAAATTTGGTTGATTTAACAGCAAGCTTATACGACCTGGATGCTCTGTTGCCTGCCTCGAATCTCCTTTGTTCTGCCCAGCAGGGGGTTTGGAGCCATTTGCTCTGGCCCTCTGAAACTCACAGACCTCTTCTCAATTAAAGTCAGGATCAGTTACTTTTAAGCTGCTTAAAACGATCTTAACCTCTATCAAATTCATAATATATTTCTGTTCAATATCCTAGGAAGGAACCTGTTATATATTGATAACGCAATTGGGCTATAATATTCCATCTTAAGGCTTTTCCATGACAACTGCATCATTTTAATACATATTCATATCATGTTTGGTCTCTTTATTCTCGGGGGAGTCCAAGGAGTTGAATGGAACATGTTTCATTTCCCTTGGAATTATGGGTCGTTTGTAAGATTCATTCAAGCAACTACCCTAGTCTCCCTGTGCAAATTATCTTATCACCTAGGCCAGTAAAACTCTGATTCGGCCAACCTTCCCTCTACCTTTTCGGAGGCGTGGTTTGGAGTCTTTAAAGGTAGGAGATCCTGAGGGGGCGTGCTCTTTTTTCTTGGCTTCTTTTCTGTCTTCTTGGGGTAAGTCACATGTCACCTTGTTCCGGAGCCGGGAGGCATGTGAATTCTCCCCGACCACGTGGGGCGACTTTAGCTCCACGTGGTCGTTCATCTTTTCCAGGTATGAAAATACTCTAAATTCCTCTAAATTATATGTAACGGTAATTGGCTTATCATTTATTTCTTTGATTCAAGTTGTGCCTACCTGGTGAATTAAATTATTGTTATTCCTTTTCCAGCTTGCGTGTTCTCATTGTATATTCTTTCTGGCCTTGTTGCGATTGGGACTTAAGGGGAGACTCCTACCAAGACATGTGTAGGTAGCGATACTTCTAAGTTAGATTGAGATTGGGTTCTACCTATTAAGGGGATATGAAATTACCGGCTCTTAAGATTTAGCTATTGGTTAATCTTTCTAAGGGGCCCTTTGATATGCATAAACCTAGGTTCGTGGTACGTTCATACTCAGAGCCATTTGCCTGATGTTGCTACCATGACAGTCTCTTCTATCCAATGGATTTATCGTCGAATTAGACCAGGCAGAGACGCCTAATTTAACCCTAGGGGGTGTTCTGCTTAGTGACAATGGTTTTCACAGACAGAGTTTGGGTGCGTAACTGCCCTGAGGTTCACGCATGCTGTTTCAATTCTAATTCTAATTTGGAGTCAGATTTTTAACGAGATTATTGCTAAATTTTGTATTCTAACTGTTATATGGAGTCAGATATCGTAACCATTGCGCTTTCATGCCCCGTCCTCGGACGGTGAATAATATCCATCTTATTGTGATTCACACCAGCCAGAAGAATGCTCTAATTAAAGTTAGACTAGGAGAATACGTGAGGCCTTCAACCCAGGCAATATCCGCCGTTTGGTCATTGCTCTTTTTTGGGGTTTTACAGCTGGTGACCCCGCGTAAATAGTCTAATAATTATTAAAAGTGTAATTTGTCGTTTTGAGAACCTTGGCATCTTGCGGCGTAATGGCTTGCGTATCATACTGGCGAAGCCTATGGTCGTGAGTGCACGGTTCTGTTTTCAAACGCGTTCTGAGGTGTTCTGCCTTCTGCTGGCTGGTGTGTGAATCTACACATCCGAAGTGATCCTGGTTTGTGCGATCCGGACGGCTCTACCCGTCATCCGAATTCGGTAAGTAATGCTGTGATTTTTGCCTCGTTAAAATTCACCGCATAAAAGACCGATGCTAAGGGATCGAGATATCCCCCATAGGCCTGGGACCGTAGAAACCAGACACGTTTTAATTTTATCTTTCCGGGATCAGAGAATGAAGTGAAATAGAGGAAATGTTTGTATAAACTACGTTGTTTTCCGTTATCTCTTGACTGCTGTGTCTTCAGAATCATTTGGGCCATTTGGTATTTTCGTGCTTTAAGTAGAAGGTTTAATGGCAAGTTGGAAGTGATTGGATTTCTGTGTGCAGTCGGAGTTTTCGGCATCCTTGGGTGGACGCGTTTCGTTGCTGCGCGATGGCAGAGATTAAGCTTGCCACCGAAGGGGTTGAATACTCTTGACTTCTACCGGAAAGTGGTGTAACTATATTGCGTTTGAAGGTTTACGTAGGTGTACTGAAGGTAATCGGCAGTTGTTTACGGTTGATGGATTTGGTGCAAGGTCCTGCAGGAATTGTTCAGGTAATCTTGACCCAATATTGGAAGTTATTGTTTGAATGAATCTTGTGTGTAGGGGAAGCGAAGTGAGCTTCGAAGTATCATTGGTTTTCCGCATTTTTCTTGTAACAGTCGCGTGGTAGTGGCAAGTGTGTTTGTTAGTGCTTTAACTCGCCTCATTGGTTCGGCTGAGTTGGCGAATGTTTTCCATTCTCTTGTCTTGCTAAACTTTGTGCAAAGTTAATACGGTTTCACTGCCCCGTGGGTGCGCCCCTTTGACTAGCGCCTTGAGAGCTGCAAACGGCATTCCGAAAATTGTAATTACGATTCAAAGTCTAAATTAGGTTGCAGCCTGCACCATATGGGCTTTTGAAGTTAAGTAAATTCGATAAGTTTTCATGCCGACAGTCTTTCGGGACACGGACAGTGAATAGATTTAATTCTTGAAAAGGTTTGTTATGCGGCTTTCCGCAAGCAAGATATTCAGCAGCTTCCGTGTGAGCTAAAGCTTGTTGTGCTGTGACACGTCGATTTTCAGGTCGCCGAGTGTTTGTGCTTATGCGACTGGGCTAGGCGGTTTGGGCATTTGTGTTCGGCACAGCGACGCAGGGGCTTATCATTGGAGATGTTGAATATTTTTGCAATTTACGCCAAATTGAGCATTTGAAATGGCAGCTTTGAAATTCGCTTTAAATTTTAGCTTCTCTGTAGTATACATTGAAGCTACCATATTGCCTTTGCACAAAGGGTTATCAAGTTGAACGGCCCGCCATTTTGGCTCGAATTCCTGGGGAATATGACGTGGTTTCATCTGGGAGTCGCCATTGGTCGAGTTTGCATGTGGGCTGGTTCTTCCTCAGAGGGGGAAGTCCTAGCCGGCCCACGGGGTCACGTGACTATTCGCCGGTGAGCTGGTTGGCTGGTACAGCCCCCATGCCAATCCGTGTAATAGGGTGACGTGGCCCGTAGCCTGTTCGCTGGTTGGTTGACACAGTCCTCACTCTGAATACGAGCAAAATGGCGCCCTTCAAATCGGCCAATGACTGCCGCGGTTTAATGTTGACTTCCGACCTTCCTTCCGAAAGGAGGGCGGAACCAGTGTTATGTTGCATGGGGTACAATCATGGACCTATAAGGAGATCTGGACGCACAACTCTGGTCGACCACACACGCCTCCATGGTCCTAGCGGCGAATGTGATATTGCAGGTCACGTGATGCCATGGGGGCCAAAAAGAAATTTCTCCATAGGGAATAATTGAAAAAGACACGCTGAGAAATCCGTGAATAATTTTTTTTGACAGCCACAAATTATCGATACCGAAACGGTTTATTTTTCTATTTTAAATCATTAATCCCTCGTTTCTCGGCAAAGACAAAATCTTTTATTTATATTCAGGCTATGCGAACACCAACGGGTCCTCATATGTAAGCGCGTTCCCGCTCCTCCGAATTTAGCACTGCAGCGGATGTGAGTGGGTGGAGCAATGGGCTTTCCTTGCCGTCTGTCTGTTTAACATTACAAACGAAGCCAAATCGGTGAAGTGAGCTGGCCAGCCACGGAGCATATGTATTGAGCGACAAAAAAAACGCAAGTTAAATAAAGGCAAACCGGAAAATAAGTTTGCGCGTTATTATTTTAAATCAAATTTATTACTAGCGTGGGCGCATTTATACTCGTTTTATCAACCTTTTCTTTGTTTTGCGATAATTATGAGTACCCAGATAGCAAGCTCCTCCGCTCCGGATTTGCCTTGACTCTGGAGCCAGGGCAGATCCGGAGCGGAGGTGCTTGCAATCTGGGTAACCATAAGAGCACATTAACTAACTAAGTTGGCTAACTTGCGTTTCTTTTGTTGCTCAGTAAATTTTTGCCATTTTAATTGCTGAATGGCCGTAATACGTTATGATATGTTACTTAGCACCTCGATTGCTGCACTTCATGCGGCGCGAGAAAATGTACAGTAAGCTAAGGCCGCTGGTGTGACATCCTAGAACCATGACGCAGGCAACACTCACCTTACTTATTCAAATTAAAATGAAATGGTTAAATCCATGAATTGCATTGTGTATTGCCAGTACTTTGAATAGCACCAATTCGCATCACTCTATTCTGATGCGTTATGCTTAACGTGTCAGCTGAGTTGCATCTACCGCAACGTAATGTGCGTTTATAGCAGTATATAAATTAATTTCGAACACTGCTTAGCGATCCATTTATCAGCCTAACCATTCTTCGTTGTTAAATTACTTACCGACCTTCATACATGATGACGAAACTTTTCGGCAACTTGTCTTGTGAGATCCAAAATGAACTATTTTTGTTCATGATCCGAACCAAGTGGGTGGAACAACGCGCATTCCTTGCCGTCCGTCTGTGATGAACATTCTTTATGTGGCCAAGTCAATCAAGCGAGCCGGCGTTACGGTGCAAATATTTTATCCATTTTATTTTAATTGATGAATGGCCGTAATATACTCGATCGCCACACTCCATTATGTAGTGCCACAAAATGTACAGTAAGCTAAGGCCGCTGTTGTGATATCCTAGAAGCATGTATACGCAGCTAACACTCACCTCACCTTTTCATTGTTCATGGTTATCATTGTAATGAGTTGTATATTTCCATTACTTTGAATAACACCAATTCACATGTCTGTATTTTGATTTGCGAACTGGTGATATCTTGACCGCAGTCATCAACTGTCAGCTGTGTAGCATCTAAAGTAATGTCCATATGAGTGCATTTATTGCAATAGATAAATTCAGTTCGAACACTGCTTAGCAAACCATTTATTAACCATTCTTCTGTCTAAAATTAATTACTGACTTTCATACTCGACGACGAAACTTTTCAGCAACTTGACAGATGACATCTAAAATGTTCATTTTTTGTGCATGATCCGAATATCCATGAAAGCACTGAACATGCATACACATTTTTTGCGGTACAGCCTTTATTAGATCGAAGTTTTGGGGAGGTGGAAACGTCAGAGTATAATGAATCCGAACATCTAATGTTCGTGAGCAGCATCTGATATCAACCGGAGTGATGCAGGTAGATTCGACGGTGTGGCTGATTTTCATCTGAACGAAAATAAATACGAGATCTAAAAGAATGCAACAGTTGGTAGCGTATATGCACATTCTGTACCCCATGTCGGATGTAGCTGTCATCATCCATCTGCTCACCCCCCCCACCTGTCATATTTGTCACCCCCAAGGCATTATTTACATATATATATTAAAAATGTTTTCAAATAGATTTATTTGTGTTTTGTCAGTTTTTGATTTTTTTTGCCAGCTCTGCGTAACGTTTGAAGATGAACTCAAGTACTCAAAATCAAAAGGGGTTTAATGCTTAACTTTCGCAGAGCCGGCCATTATCATAAAATCTACCACAAGTACAATCGATGTTAACTCGCACTTAGAAATGAAACGTAGAGACGGTATTAAAATTGTAACCGAGAAAGACTTTATTGGAAAGCGCTTTGGGGATGTATAGAAAGGCACGGCCTCTGGTTCGCTGACATGCAGAAATTCATGGATGAAATGTTCAGTGCACTCCAAGAGGCTCAGATATCTGGGGAAGGACAGAAAAAAGGAGCTTTAAGGGAAAAATAACGCTGTACAACGTTCGTGACATTTCACGGTAGACTCATTATACTCCACGGAATGGTTATAAGTTACGTAAGCTAAAAGTAAATTAGCTTACCAGAATTGACAAAAGTTTAAAGCTCCTGACTTTAAAACATATCAGTTCATAAGGTAGGTGAAGTTCGTTGTGTTGTGTGTTCGGTTTATTGTCTTTAATCCGGAAAAAGATAATGGAATTCGCACGCAGACAAGTAAGAATTATCTGACTCCGATAATGTGGTTATTCGACGTTGAGCTAAAGAGAACACGAGCCTGTGGCGTTTTTCCCAATAGCGTAGTTGCAGAAATGTATACGTCCATTCAGTCAGTGGTTCTAACTATGGAAGTTCGCATCTGTGACTTCGGGAAGCGCACCCCTGAGCAATGTCATATGAAAGTTACGCAACAGCAAGTCAACTATTTGGCCGAGATTTTTGAGTTGAAATCAATAGTATTACTTCCCTGTCAAAGTCGTTTTTAACATTTGTTATTGCATTTGTGTTTTAGAATAGAGTCTCAAACCATAATTAAACCTTTATCGGCGGCTATGCTTTGTGTTCCGTACATCAAGGTGCAGTCTGCAGTGGTCAGACTTCCATTTCCGGTGAAAAGTGATCGTGAACACGCAACCTAGGTCGGAGTTCCACGAGCCCGAGCCGTTGTCATGGATACCTCGGATACCAGCGCGTTCATAAGCCCCACACTACGCATGTGTGAGCAAAAATCACACAGCGCATGTCCGCGTGGCTCCGGAAGCTTGGCCCCCATGTCGGCACGCTGCGCCACTGAGCAATTTCCATTGAAATGAATGGGCGGCCATTTTCCAATTGTGTATCCAGTGAAATATAAAACATCCTTGGGTACAATCAAGTGCCTGCCTGTGACCGCCATCTTGAGAGTGGCTTTTCCACTAACAAGCTTACTTGCCTTCTAACCTTATGTTTGAAGTAACCGGTTAATTTGATTGCGTTTTGTGTGGATCTAACGAACTACCAAATGCATTGCTCTAAATTAATATTTTTTGACCATTTGTATATCGTCATTGCCTCTGTGTATCAAATAACATCTGAAGTTTTAAATACCTAATGGGACTTTAAGTCTATATTGTCTGCCTTCACTGGAAGAGCAATTTATAGCCTTACTGAAGTAGGTAATTGAATTTTCAATTGCTTACAATGTATTATCTTTTGGGAGATGCATTTTCCTCCCGTTTTAAAATTTTATTTAATTTACATTTATCCTAAGGTATTGGAACCAGATGATTTTGGTCACTTTTGGCAATGATTGGTATATTTCTATTAATTACTTTTTCTTTATAGCATGCGTTTCCTCTACTTCTGCCTTCTCTCTGATCCCCTTCACCCTTTTTCAGAGTCAGCTATGTTCAACAAGGACATAGTAGACGTAAAGTTTGGGCCTGCGTTCTGACCAAACGCAAGATTTGATTTCTTTTGTTTTTTGTTTGTTTCTGGCCATTTCTGGCCTAACTATGCAGACAGTCACCCTGCATAGCTCTTTCTTTTACAGTCTTCACACCAGAGAGCATCAGGGGGTGGACGAACATCCCTATTGCGGGGCCATAAAACACCCGCTCTTGGTAACAGGCCCCCTCAGACCCACTTTACAGTAGTCATTCACATCCCCACACACGTGCGCGCGCCCCCACACACACACACACACACACACACACACACATGGGTACCCTTATCAACACCATTTGCTCTTCCCCATGTTTGTCTGTGGTTCGTCCTGGTGTGAAAGGAAGGCCATAAAGCATTGTTTCATCTAAAATTGTGGTATTGACTACATCTGTTTTTCTTCTCTAGAAGCAGGGGTGATGGGATTTCTGGTGCCACTCACACCTCCTCAGTCACTGTTCTCCTTGAAGCATCGTAAGGTTGCACGACGGGGGAGACGTGAATTGTGGGCTGATGACAGGCATTGGGTCTAACCTATCTATTGCTTCCCTACAGGACAGTTTGCTGGCTCAGGGAGATTTCAACTCGCACTGAGCACCTCACACCCAAAAGTTTTCAATTAACTAACATTTTCTGATTCTTACAGGTGGAGTAATAACATTGCTTTGGTCATGTCGTGTTTTGATCTTGTTGTGTATGTGGCGGGATGCTTCTCCAAGTTTCTCTATACAGGCACCAAAGATTCAATGACCGGACTTGGCCAGACTCACCTAAGGAACAGAAACTCCATAATGCTTTCGACTAACTTTGATATCAGGATCTTCATCTCAGACAAAACACAACCCATTCCTCCTCTGCTCAACTGAAAGGACACACACTCTAATCTCAACTAACATGTGCACCACCGTGAGCGGCCGCTGAAGATTCGGACTACATCTTCACAATGGAACAGTACAGAGGACATTTTCATATGGACGGACTGCAGTTGTGTTTGTGGTTGATTTGTGAACTACTTGTAAAGACTGCGGGTTGGTACAAGAATGGGTTGTGAGGAATCAATTAAATTCTATTTTATAATCTGGCAACTAATTGGGCTGGGGCATATAGGTTCCTTACACTTAAGGCCAAAGATGGTGTGCCTTATGTTCATTAAAGTAAGGTAAAACTACATATGCAATGATCCAAATTAGCCTAAGTCTTCTTTCTAATGTTTTTCATAATTTTATCGGAAATTCTTTAAAACTGCTTCTGAGCAGCCTATTATGTGTGTCAACCCCACTCTCTCAGTTGATCGCAAGATCATATCATGTAACAAAATTGCTGAATGTCTATATGATTTGCAAGTTCTCATTTTACCATATTTCATCATTTACCTCATGTAAATATTCATTGTTTCTTGTCTGCAACTGTGTACGTTTAAATGGCACTTTAATGATACCCCATAATGATTTAACATTGTAACCTCCATTGGATTTTTTCCCACTGGGTTTTTCTAATTGGATGGTTACTTAGTTTTAGCAGCACATATAATCTTTTTGCTTTCCCTAGTTAAGAATGGGAAAGTTTTTGGTTTATGTGCTGGTTTGTTCTGCGATCTCTATTGTTCATGATTTTAGGAACAAGTACTTTTCACATTTTCATTTATTTGGCATAATAAAATTGATTCGGTTAGTACATCAACTAATTTCAGAACATAGACTCATAGAACAAACCTAGATATTACTTTTAATTAAAATGTTTCGTTCTTGTCTTGTGCCAGTTTTTTCTACGTTTTATGTTAAATTCCCCGGTGGTATCTCTTTCTTTTGGGGTCCCAAACCACACTTCTCTAAATTTTCAATTACATTGCATTAAACGGAAACAATCCATTTTTATTAAGTGATGCAACTGTCATGAAAAACTCAATCACACTTAAATCTGGAGTCAAATTTCTTCTATAGTTTTAAATATACTTAATACTCACGTTTTTAATCTATCGACCATTCAAATAATCCTTTGTGGCCCCATGGGTGGATTTGTGTCCCCTGGGGCCAGGGGGTGGATTTGTAGAACCTGAAAGTTTGATTTGGCTGGATTTTACTCAAAATACGTGTCAATTCATATTGTTGGAACACAGGCACATTCCATGTGTAAAATTTGGTTGATTTAACAGCAAGCTTATACGACCTGGATGCTCTGTTGCCTGCCTCGAATCTCCTTTGTTCTGCCCAGCAGGGGGTTTGGAGCCATTTGCTCTGGCCCTCTGAAACTCACAGACCTCTTCTCAATTAAAGTCAGGATCAGTTACTTTTAAGCTGCTTAAAACGATCTTAACCTCTATCAAATTCATAATATATTTCTGTTCAATATCCTAGGAAGGAACCTGTTATATATTGATAACGCAATTGGGCTATAATATTCCATCTTAAGGCTTTTCCATGACAACTGCATCATTTTAATACATATTCATATCATGTTTGGTCTCTTTATTCTCGGGGGAGTCCAAGGAGTTGAATGGAACATGTTTCATTTCCCTTGGAATTATGGGTCGTTTGTAAGATTCATTCAAGCAACTACCCTAGTCTCCCTGTGCAAATTATCTTATCACCTAGGCCAGTAAAACTCTGATTCGGCCAACCTTCCCTCTACCTTTTCGGAGGCGTGGTTTGGAGTCTTTAAAGGTAGGAGATCCTGAGGGGGCGTGCTCTTTTTTCTTGGCTTCTTTTCTGTCTTCTTGGGGTAAGTCACATGTCACCTTGTTCCGGAGCCGGGAGGCATGTGAATTCTCCCCGACCACGTGGGGCGACTTTAGCTCCACGTGGTCGTTCATCTTTTCCAGGTATGAAAATACTCTAAATTCCTCTAAATTATATGTAACGGTAATTGGCTTATCATTTATTTCTTTGATTCAAGTTGTGCCTACCTGGTGAATTAAATTATTGTTATTCCTTTTCCAGCTTGCGTGTTCTCATTGTATATTCTTTCTGGCCTTGTTGCGATTGGGACTTAAGGGGAGACTCCTACCAAGACATGTGTAGGTAGCGATACTTCTAAGTTAGATTGAGATTGGGTTCTACCTATTAAGGGGATATGAAATTACCGGCTCTTAAGATTTAGCTATTGGTTAATCTTTCTAAGGGGCCCTTTGATATGCATAAACCTAGGTTCGTGGTACGTTCATACTCAGAGCCATTTGCCTGATGTTGCTACCATGACAGTCTCTTCTATCCAATGGATTTATCGTCGAATTAGACCAGGCAGAGACGCCTAATTTAACCCTAGGGGGTGTTCTGCTTAGTGACAATGGTTTTCACAGACAGAGTTTGGGTGCGTAACTGCCCTGAGGTTCACGCATGCTGTTTCAATTCTAATTCTAATTTGGAGTCAGATTTTTAACGAGATTATTGCTAAATTTTGTATTCTAACTGTTATATGGAGTCAGATATCGTAACCATTGCGCTTTCATGCCCCGTCCTCGGACGGTGAATAATATCCATCTTATTGTGATTCACACCAGCCAGAAGAATGCTCTAATTAAAGTTAGACTAGGAGAATACGTGAGGCCTTCAACCCAGGCAATATCCGCCGTTTGGTCATTGCTCTTTTTTGGGGTTTTACATAAGAAATTGCCAGTCGTGTCCATCAAGTCAACTATAGATCATATATTCCTCTCATACCCATCTTCAAAAAATAAGGATTTACAGTGGCTAAAAAACAACAATCGAAAACGATCATGAAACACGTACATTGCTTTCAATCCCCAAATTAAAAAAGCGCAAGAGGTCCAGAGTCATAATCGCTTTCCGTGTTAGTAGTTGTGAAATCCAACGCTACGCTGGTGAAACTGAAACTGCCATGCACATGGACTTCAATTACGCGTAAGAATCTCATTACTTGACGCGCTGTTTGAACAAATCTCGAAAAACTTGAGACCTAGCCGTAAGCGCGAGAATGCGAAGAAAGTTGGCAGCCTTGCGATTAGGCTATTTATTTTTAAAACCATTCAGCTTAGCTCTCTGAATAGTCTGCCCGGTTGGGCTTTCGTGTTAGTAGCCTATGCATCGAGCCCCAGTGCATCATCCAACCTTGCCAAAATGAAAACGCATGTCTCGTCATTTGCAAATGCCAATAGGTCACCTATATCCCTGCCAGTGATAACCCAATTTAAGTCATTTTCTGGTGATGGACATTTTACACAAGGTCATTCTACATCATGTAAGGAATATTCCGCGAAAAAAAATCTAACTGATATCTCTAATATTGACTGGGTGAAGTCATTTTAGAGTTTTGGAATGACATGTCCTGAAACTAGGCTGGTAAGCTTGACAAGACGTTAATCTACAAATGCAAACGCTTCATTTCTGAAATTTCCGTGGTGAAACGACGCAATCCGTGGAGAAATCCGCACTCCGTTTAAATCGCAGCCGTAACTTCGACTAACCTGCTTTACGATGGTGCGCATTGTCGACAACGTCCATTTTCAATGGTTTTTTATTTATGGATGCTGATAGCAACAGCTTGTACAATTTATTAGAGTGGAAAAACAACATCGTACAAAATTAAAGTTGCAATCATAAGCACAAGATTCAACATGATAACAGGCGTTAAATTCAAAATTTCAATTCTTTAAATGACACACATTTCTGTGACCATTCCAAGTGAAGACAAAGAAACTCCCGTTCTTGTTGCAAATCTTCAACTTGCCAATGAGCAAAAAACATTAAAAACAACAAAGTAAATACAAATAAAAACTAACGCTATTGGGTTTCATTTATTCACATCAAATGTCATTCATATTTACAACATTCAACTCCTGTCTTCACTTCAAGAAGGCCATTTCTGGAATCTTCCCTGCAGCCTTGAGCTGAGAGAAGATATGCGCGGCCCTGTTGAAATCCCAGGCATTGTCCTGAAGACATTTTTGCGACCACTCCGGGTTCATCCCAGATTTCTGCGAGAAAGTAGCGAGCATTTCCTGCTGCGGAGCGGTTAGCGTGGGCACGGGGCTGCTGGAGGGCGTCGGGGCAGGGGCGGCGAAGGCTCGCCGGATCTCCTCTGTCGTGGCATTCCTCAAAGTCAGTTCGTCGTTCACAACACACAAACCAGCATTTGCGGCCGGCACTGTTATGAAGACCCGAGAGAACGCTCTGACTGAGTCTCTAGATTTACCATCCACTTCTTTGAACACCCCACTGACCGTGAATGATAGTAATGTGTTCGTGAACATGTTGACATCGACGTTAAAGGAAGCAGTGTCATGCTGGGTCTTGGGCAGCTCGTTTAAGAAGGTAACCACGTTCAAGCGCCTGTGCTTCAAAAGGCGGAATCGTGTGGTGGGATCCTTAAGACTCTTGATGTTGCGGTTGTCCTTGTAATAATCTCCCAGACTGCTCCTCGAGGGGTTCTGCCCAGAGAAAGCTATGCTGAGGGAAAACACAGCCCCGTCATGGTAGCCGTCCAACAGAGGCTGTCTGTCACCCGAGTCATAAACCATGTAGTATTGTTGTAGGAACCGCGATATGAGAGTCTTGATTTCGTCCGAGGCGAAGTAGCTTCCCTTGCAGGGGGGCAGAGTTGTGGAGTTTGACTCCAGGTCAAATCCTATGGGAGCAGGGAGATCAAATCCATCCAGCTTGAGTAACCGTGGAAACCGTTTTTGGATCGCGCTGATGTAGGCGGCCCGGTCCTTGAAGTGATCGCACAGCGGGTTTCCGGTCAGCCACAGTTCGGTCAGCTTGAAGCCTTTCACTCTGTCCAGCTCCTGCTCGCTTTTCAGCTCGTTGTCTGAAAGATTGAGGGTCTTCAGTTTTGGCGCCTTACCGACCAGGTCTGCTAAGTCCTCCAGCTGATACAGCCTGTTGTTGCTCAGATTTAGGCATATTAGCTCAGGAATGCTCTCCTCAATGATCTTGATCACAGCCTGCATGCAGCTATTCCTGTTCAGAATCATTTTGATGTTCTGAGAAATCAGCTGTCTGTCTCTTCGAATGCTGCTCAGGTCAAGTGCTTGTTGGGAGCCATCAAACCGCTTTGACATGCATTGCTTTATATGGTCAAGGTCCTCTGGCTTCAGATAATTCAAAATGGAGGCTGGAGGGTTGCAGGGGTTACTAAGTAGAATCACCCTAAAGCCGTCACTGTCCGTGATCTTGCGTGACACCTTGACCAGTGCATTGGCAGTGGTAGCATCATCAACGAGAAACTGAGCCTTATTCCCCTCTACGCGATACCGTATTGGAGTGAAAGGCACAGAGCAAAGGTTCTGCAGAGCAGGGAGAAGCCATTTCTTGTCGTATTTCTTCCCATGGAGTATAGTAATCTTGAACCATTTTTTGCCGGGCCCTCGTCCACCACCGCCCATTCTGTAGCCTCCACCACCTGCAGCGGTACCACCGCCGCCGCCAACACTTACACCTCCTCTTCTCTCTAGGTCAAATCGCCCATCACCCCTGCGATTATGGCCCATGTATGGGTTGTATCTGCGCCGATCATGATGGTCTTTGTAGAAGCGGCCGTCGCCATGTTCTCTGGAAAATCACCACAAGCAACTAGTCTGAGTGGAATACACAGCTAAGCGCTTGTGCAACCAGTATTCGATGAGCTAAGTGACGTCACAGAGCATTCATTTTCAAAGGTAGAAAGAAGTTCCCAAACCGAATGACACCCAAACTATCAGGCGTTCATCCGCCGGAGGTAAACTAAAAGCCGATTGAAAAAATAATACGCCAGGCTTGTGGAAAGCAACTTCCGTGTAAACGAAGGGTAAATAAATTAATTCACTTTAATATGTATGATGTTAGAAATTAATTTTTGAACTTTATTTCGAAACTCCATAATGTAACCTATCATTTACAGCCATAAACTCATATCTCATATTTTTGTCACTTTTTATCACAGGGACTACTTGACGATCTTTATCTCAAAATTAGATCAGGCGAGTTTTGCCGTGTTTT
Organism: Gymnothorax reevesii; assembly: GCA_029721435.1. Taxonomy (NCBI): domain Eukaryota; kingdom Metazoa; phylum Chordata; class Actinopteri; order Anguilliformes; family Muraenidae; genus Gymnothorax; species Gymnothorax reevesii. The sequence continues at coordinate 25,728,635 of CM056588.1, forward strand.
CACGGGCGGGGTCACAAATATTAAATGCTTTTTTCCTTTGTCACAGTATCACACCGATCCCCAAAATAAGGGATATTTTCTTTGAAATTTAAAAAAAAATTTAAATAGTCATTATTTTTTTCGAAGCAGCAGGGAGCCACTGAAGTGCCGCGTCCCCACAGCCGCGGGTTTTCGACCCCTGCCGTGGACTGTGGATGACAATTAGCTCGTTTGCTCGAATCTTTGTGTGGGCGGTTACACTCCAGAGTGGGTGAGAACCGGCGAGAATATGAATATTCAGTTTGCGGTGTTTCGTAACTGTGATGGGTGTTGAGTATTAGACGCAAAATGCAGAGGCCAGAACTAAAAGGCAAAAAACAGCTGTGAACGGGGAGACACAAACAGAATAAAAATGCGAGACTCGCGCTACCAACGGACCTGAAAGTCGTCCGGGGTAGAAGCAGGCGAGGCCGAAGGGACAAAAAGTAAAGGGAAAATAAAACAAAGTCTCCCTTTCTCACTACCACTAACCCTAAAATATGCAACTAACGTCCCTAACAATTCTCTGTCGAGAGACCTTACCGACTAAAACGCAAAAGTAACACTGACACTCTAGCAACGGAAGCGAGGCGGAACTGGAGCATTTAGAGTCCGGGCAACGTTCCCAATTAATGCCAGCTGGCCCAGGAATCCGACTGTGAGCAAAACGATATTGTCCCGGATGAGAGCAGCAAAGAAAGCTCTCAACGCCTCCAAACCATGACAGTAACACTGCAACACGTTTTTTATTGGCGTAAATTCTCCGCATATTTCCTATTGTAACCCCTTTAATATTTCCTGGAGGGACTGCTAATTGGAGTAGCCCCCATTTTAATGCATTAGTTTTGTTAAGCCCGGTACTGTCTTGATTGGGAATAAATCCAGGGGGAACTAAAAAAATTGATGAACCAACCCACCGTGTACAAAACGTGTTTGGGGGAGGGGATTTTTTTCTTTTTTTTTTTTGGTTTTTTTTTTTTTTTTTTATTAAATGCTTTCTCTTTGTACAGAATAGGAACAGAAACATAGATGCCAGGGGACATAGAGTAGACAAGAAAAGAAAAAAGACAAAATAAATAAAAATAACAAGAAAGGAGAAAAAAAAAAAAAAAAGGGACGAACATGCAACATTTCACAAGTACAAATTACAATTCATACATGCATTCAGAGTCTTTACAGCCTTCTTGTTTTTGCAGGCAGTGATAGATTGCAAATATAATTCAAAATCCTTGTAAAATACTGAAAAAATAGGTTTTTGATTCTTAAACTTACATTTATGAATGAAAAACTTAGCCAAAATAATTAGAAGATTTATAAGATGGGTTTTTTCATTGTCATCTTTCTTTTTTACAAAAAACCCAAAAATAACATGTTCATAAAACAATACAAAATTTGTATAAAATTTGTCAGAGATAAAACCTGCTAGATCCTTCCATAGTTTCGTAGTGAGATCACAGTGCCAGAAAAGGTGTGGAACAGTTTCAGGGTGAGCTGAACAGAATGAACAATTAGTGTCAATATCTGCTCTAAACTTTTTCATCAAAAGCTTTGTAGGGTAAATTTTGTGTAAAATTTTGAAGGAAATTTCTCTAATTTTGTTGGTAATCAAATACTTGTGTGGCAACATCCAAACTTTTGTCCAAGGAATAGATCTGTGGAGCGAATTCCAATAAGTGATAATATATGGCTTTGAAGTAAATTCGATTTGAAACAGAGAACGAATGGCACGATTATTGTTCTTACGAGAGGATGTGAAGCAGATTTTCCCACAAGGGGTGTTAACAGGGTTCGTGACAAACACATCTTGAACAGAAATACCTCTAAATAAACAAACAGAGCCTTCTGGAACAGATCCTACAACCTGAATAAATTCCTTCAGCGACACAGGAAAGTTGAATTTATGACAGAATTCCTCATGACTCATTAAGTGACCTTCAGTAGTTAGCAGCTGACTTAATAGGCAAATGTTTTCATCAAACCAATTCTTCATGAAAAGACTCTTATTCTTATACAGAATATCACGGTTATTCCATATGTAATATCGGTGTGGTGAGAAGTTGTGTTTGTAAATTAAACTCCAAGCCAATAACACTTGTTTATGAAAGTCAGCTAATTTCAATGGTAACTTATCTATTTTGTAGTTACAAACCAACAGAAAAGGTAGTCCTCCAATTTGGTTAAATATGAATTTAGGAATGAAAAACCACATTGACGAATCATTTTTCATGAAATGCTTTAACCAGTTAATTTTAAATAGATAGTTCAAAGAGGAAAAATCCAAAAAATCAAGGCCCCCATTTTTACTAGAATTAACAACTACAGATTTTCTAATGTAATGTATGCGATTTCTCCACAAGAAGTTGAATAGTAATTGGTCAATTTTTTTGGCAACCTTACTCTCAAGAAATAGACAAGATGCAGTATAAATAAGCCTGGATATCCCTTCAGCTTTCGATAAAAGAACCCGCCCCTTTAGAGATAAATCTCTCTGTAACCATAGATTAAATTTGTTCTTTGCCTTAAGTATCATTGGATTAAAATTAAGATCACTTCTTTCTTGTCTGTCTTTTGTAATAGTGATGCCTAAATAACAAACTTTTTTCTTTACAGGTATGTCATCAATGGAGGTTATGTCGCAGTATTTCAATGCAAATAAATCACATTTGTTTAAGTTCAGACAGAGGCCTGAAGCTCTAGAAAATCTTTCAATGGCATTAATTGCAGGCTTCACTTGCAGAGCATTTCTTAAAAATAATGCAGTATCATCTGCTAGTTGACTCATAATAATATCCCTACCAGCAATTGAGATACCCTCCAATTTACTCGCTTTTATATAATGACAGAACATTTGTGCAACAACAAGAAACAAATAAACAGATACGGGACAACCTTGCCTTATGCCTCTTTCTAAACAAAATCTTTGCGTGGTACCATCACTTAGTTTGACTGAACTATTTCCATTTGCATAGAGAGTTTTCATGGCATTACATAAATAGGTTCCAAAGCCAAATTTTTCAAGGCTATAAAAAATAAAGGGATGTTCAACCGTATCAAACGCTTTATAGAAATCCAAAAAAAACACAAAACTATCATCACTTATCAAGTCAGAATAATCAATAAGGTCAAAAATCAATCTTACATTGTTAGAAATGTGTCGATTACTCATAATGGGGGAGGGGATTATGTTTTATGGTATTCATTCCACAGAGATATATAAATGTTTCTTATATCTCGGCGATTCTTTCACTGGAAGGCGATCAGAAGGTGGGTGACCTTAAGACAGGGCGGTTCTCCGGATGAACTGACGGCTCAGGTTTACATATCGTTGCTGGAAAAGCTGCAATTTAGCTTCTCGGTTTATTGAGAAAGTGCATGTATAACAGTATCCCGTGATAAAAGTAGACTGTGCCCAAGAAGGACGGACAGTGCCATCTATATTCGGGCGAAGGGTAATCGCGCCAACTTTTAGCCTGTGATCTATCCAGGCCTTGTCAAGACCTGCGTGCTAAAAGTGTGGTGGTTGCGCAGCTACAAGTTTAGGTTCCAGCAAGAAAACAACGTTTTGCTCATGCTCTGCTCGAAGGGACGTTTTGTGTTTTCCTGGAACTGATTTTGATGTTTTTCACGGAAGGAGACCAGCTATGAATTGGGAAGATTGGTTTCCATCACCACGGACGCAGCGATTCGTGAGTAAAGAAATAAAGGGAGCCAAACTCACTTAAAAGCAAGCGGACGTCATTCTTCTTGCCAAAACAAAAGAGATCACTGACATTTGAAAGAATTGTTGCCGGTGGCGAAGCGTTTTAACCGCAGTGACTGGGGGTTGCTAGCGCTATCCAAAACCGAGAGCTCTCTGGGTAATGTAGTTGAATAGTGGCGCCAGTGCATTCCATTTATACTCGGTACCACGTTTATTTATTAAAAATACTGTTGTGGGGAAAATAGGTATTTACCCTGGTAAAGTGAATGCAAGATTGTATTCTGAGTCTTTTCTCCTTTATATGGGTTTAAGGTAAACGTGACTCTGAGATCGGGGTTTTACTTTCACTTTGATAACGCACGTAGTACGTTCTCGTGCTACAGCTGAGCTACTGAGTGGGCAGGATATTTTATTTGGCTATAAGTAATTTTCATTTTAAATGTCGCACCGATCTCCTTTTAATTATACTAATTGAAACAAAGCAAGCGTCAGTTTCAGACTGGGAAATCTGTTGCAAACAAATAATATTCCCATTGTGTCAATATTATCAGATAAATCCTCTCTGCTCTTTTGTCCTTGTTTTGGTTTATAAAGGGTAACATTAAAAACTGCTATTTCTTAGCCTAAAAGGTGTTCAGAATTCAATGTTTTTTTTCCCCCAATGAAAGTATAATTTATCTCATACAATTTCCAATAAGGTGGATCTCTGGAGCTGATTCTCTAGCAGAGCTTTATTGGATGGAGGCACAACGCTACAGGTCATCAGGTTTGGTAAGGACCGTTAATTAGTCAATCACTGTCTATATCACGAGTATTCAAAGAACACACACCCTCTAACCGAACCCAGGCCCCTTTTCTTTCCAGTGTGCAGTTAGGGTACCCAAATACTTAATGCACAGGAGAACAAGGGGGTTACACTATTATTCGCAAAAACCAATAATTCAAGTAGTGTTGGAGTTCAAGAACCACGACATGTCACAAACTGATTATGGACCTACCATATTCAAATACTAACACATTCTCTCGCGGAAGGGGCACTTTAAATAAACAAAAAATATAATTGGCTCAGAGAGAACTTCATTTTCATCACTGATCTGCGTTTGATCATGTTGTTGATCTGTAGTAATAATGGTACTTAATACCACATACATTTAACTGCCATTAAGGTCAATACAGACTTACAAACACGATCCTCGTGTCTCAAGCTCTGGATTTGCAGTCAGTTGATTGAGACCTGCTGGTGTGTTTGGCCCCGCATCATAAACCGCTGCATCACGTTGAGTCACTGCCTGATCACTATCACAGCACCTTCACTCCTGTCAGCTCTTATCTACTTTACTCTCATTAGCATCACTCCTGTTGTTTCTCTCTTACTGTCATCAGCAGCAGCTGAGCTGTGAACTGAGGAGGCAGAAATTATCCCAATAAACTGATTATTTTCCTTCATTTTCCTGGATTAACAATACAATTACATCACAAAATTCTCACAACCAGCAGATGTAGTCAGATCCCCTCTATTAGTGCATATTCAATCAGGTAAAACTTCACACACAAAATTGGTCACATTTCACTCAAGTTACTCAAAATGAAGTGTTGTTTTTTACACTCAGGGAATACCTCTATCAAGGCAAATACCTAAAATAAAACACATTTTGTAAATTTAGCAATTTTGATGTAAAATCTGATGCAGTTTATCATTGTTCATTAATGTGCTCAAAATAAACTTGTTTCAAATTTGAATTAATTATATAAACTCCCTAATATGGCAGAAAGAAATAAACTCTGTTTACCTGTCAGTGAATTATTCAGATCAGACCCAGGCCAGGAGGGAAATGAGTGGAAGCAGCCATGACTGACTGTCAGTTTAAGGAGATGTTTTCTACCTCAAGCATTTCCAGTTCTGCAGTCACCACTGCTCTCATAATGGTCTGTACTGAGTCAGTGTATATATGCACAGTAATGCTGTATTGTAATGTCTGTTTTTTTCAGAGCTACGAAAGTATCAGGGAAAGGTATGTAGACTCTCCGCTCATTTAATCTCTTGTGTTTAAGTCTCTTCAGTTGCTGAGCCTGACTGACTCCTGCTTGTCATTACAGAGCCCAGGGCTCACTGCAGGACCCAGAGCTGCTCTCAGGGGCTCTGATAGATGTGGCCAAACACCTGGGTAACCTGAAGTTCAGAGTCTGGGAGAAGATGCTGGAGACGGTGCAGTACAGTGAGTATCTGGGGCTGATGCTCCAGTCATCTTTATCTTTACAAACATTTAATGAAACCTGCATGAGACTGAAGAAATAAGCTGTAATTATTGAACTGGCGTTAAACGCAAACAGTACAGAGACTCTGTTTGCTTTTAGAACAGGACGATCCTGTGGCGCACTGCACTGGTCTCCATTCAATATTAGAAAACAATCAAACACAGAATTAATGTTCAATTCATAACCAATGTCTTGTGGTTTTGTGATTGTGTTAACCACAGAAATTCTCATGCATTCTTAACTGATTTATTTATTTCAATGATACATAAAGGTTTTAAATTCAAATCACTACAGCCACAGTATGTATATTTACAGTCGTATGAAAAAGTTTGGGCACCCCTGATCATTTTCAAGATTTTCCTTTATAAATCTTTGGTTGTTCCGATCAGCAATTTCAGTTAAATATATCATGTAGCAGGCAAACACAGTGATATTTGAGAAGTGAAATGAAGATTATAGGATTTACAGAAAGTGTGCAATAATTACTTAAACAAAAGTTGGCATGTGCATAAATTTGGGCACCCCAACAGAAAAATTACATCAATATTTAGTAGATCCTCCTTTTGCAGAAATAACAGCCTCTAAACTCTTCCTATAGCTTCCAATGAGGGTCTGGATTCTGGATGAAGGTATTTTGACCATTCTTCTTGACAAAACATCTCCACTTCAGTCAGGTTTGATGGTTTCCGAGCATGGACAGCCCGCTTTTAAATCACACCACAGATTTTCAATAATATTCAGGTCTGGGGACTGAGATGGCCACTCCAGAACGTTGTTCTTGTTCCTCTGCATGAATGCCTTAGTAGAATTTGAGCAGTGTTTAGGGTCGTTGTCTTGTTGAAGTATCCAGCCCCGGCGCAACTTCAACTTTGTCAATGATTCTTGAACATTGTTCGCAAGAATCTGCTGATACTGACTGGAATCCATGCGACCTTCAACTTTCACAAGATTGCCAGTATCTGCACTGGCCACTCAGCCCCACAGCATGATGGAACCACCACCAAATTTTACTGCGGGTAGCAAGTGTTTGTCTTGTGTGCTCTTCTTCCACCATGCATACAGCCCCTTGTTATGTCCAAATAACTCAATTTCAGTTTCATCAGTCCACAGCACCTTATTCCAAAATGAAGCTGGCTTGTCCAAATGTGCTTTAGCATACCTCAAGCGACTCTGTTTGTGGCCTGTGCGCAGAAAAGGCTTCTGCCGCATTACTCTCCCATACAGCATCTCCTTGTGCAAAGTGCGCTGAATAGTTGAAGGATGCACAGTAACACCATCTGCAGCGAGATCATGTTGTAGGTCTTTGGAGCTGGTCTGTGGGTTGAGTTTGACTGTTCTCACCATCCTTCGCCTCTGCTCATCTGAGATTTTTCTTGGCCTGCCACTCCGGGCCTTAACTAGAACTGTGCCTGTGGTCTTCCATTTCCTCACTATGTTCCTCACAGTGGAAACTGACAGCTGAAATCTCTCAGCTGGTTTTTTGCATCCTTCCCCTAAACCATGATGTTGAACAATCTTTGTTTTCAGGTCATTTGACAGTTGTTTTGAGGCTCCCATGTTTCCACTCCCCAGAGAAGATGCAAAGAGAACAACTTGCCACTGGCCACCTTAAATACCCTTTCTCATGATTGGCTTCACCTGTGTATATAGGTCAAGGGTCAATGAGCTTACCAAACAAATTTTGTGTTCCAATAATTAGTGCTAAAGGTATTCAAATCAAGAACACAACTAGGGTGCCCAAATTTATGCACCTGCCTACTTTTGTTTAAGTAATTATTGCACACTTTCTGTAAATCCTATAAACTTCATTTATCTTCTCAAATATCACTGTATTTGTCTGCTATATGATATATTTAACTGAAATTGCTGATCCGAACAACCAATGATTTATAAAGGAAAATCTTGAAAATGATCAGGGGTGCCCAAACTTTTTCATACGACTGTATAATGGCATGTATATTTATAATTTCCTGTGTCTGGGACCAAATCTATGGAGTTACATTAGGGTCAAAAGTTTTGTACTTGAAAAAATAAAATTTGAAACTGAAAATTCATGTGTTGATCTTGAATTTTGAAAAACATAACAACGTATTCAAAATAAAAATAAGTGTAGGAACAGGGGCGTCACTAGACTCAATACTGTACTGGTGCACAGCTGGGGCACAAAGAATGCAAAAATTTTTAAGCACTAATTTATCATAAAAAAGCATAAATAGTGCTTCAAATTATACATTCATGTCAGATTATCTTGTTGTCTGGATCTATGATTAACCACCTGAAATGGACTGATGCATTTGGCCTACTTGTGCACTTTACTCTTGACCCTCTAAACCTGGTGCAAGCAGAAAAGGAATCGCAATGAATCTTTATGAAATATTTATTGTAGCAAACACATGTAAATTGTGCATTTGCAACAGTACAGTAAAACAAAAAAAATTAAAGCACCCCTTTAACTGGGTTTTAAATTATTTCTATTTCAGTAAAGTAGCCCGTGCTATTGCACATACAGTACACAAAACAATAAAAAATATACACAAAACAATAAAGCCATATCATAGTGCATTAATCAATAATCAAAGAATCAATTTTTGAGAAGTAAGCTGTAACATCTCATTTTCATTTTTGCAAAGCAGTCAATCACTTGACTGCGGCTTAGCTTGGTGAGTTCCTCACTCAGCCAAAACATTCCCATATCAACAGTTTTGAATCAAGGCACAATGTGTGCAAAGCTACACCAAACAACTGACTCACATTCAAATCACATTTCATTTTCACTGCAGTATTAATTGTAGGCTAAACATTCATTGTGTAATTCAAATAAACCATTTCATCAAGGTATCAATAACTGCAATCATTAAACTGCATCTTATATGTTCTATTCTAATCAGTGCATCTTTACTATTCACTCGAGTTGGCTATAACAGTAGGCTCTCTAAGTCTTTACCAAAACTGTATACTCTTCTTTGTTATCCTCAGTGTCTCATAACCAAAGAACTCGATGAGCCCGATTCCCTGTTCATACAGAACCCATGTTTTAATGTGAAATAGCTCATCAAACATCAAACGCTGGTAATCTCCAGAAACCGAGTTGACAGTGCTAGGCTGACCATTATGAATCAACTTTATGCCTATGATGAGCCAGTTAGCTATAAGGCAGCAGCTAACGTCTGCACTAGGCTACTTCAATTTACAGCCATAGCTAATTAGCTAGGGCATTTTTTGCAGGAATCTCGCAATCGCGCTGCTTGGCAGAAGCCCTGCCTAAACGTAGCTAGTTAACATGTGTCACCGGTGTGTTGGATGTATGGGCTCCAGCAGGTTGACCCAACCGGCCGGAAGCCATCTTTGCATGCCAAACGGACACTAAGCTGCGTTCACAGTGCTATGTGGAAATCGGACATATCAGCACTTAAAATGTGGCTGTTGAACTGCAAAATCTGGCATAATCAATCGCTCTTATACCGCAATTGGTGCTCAGTACTGTCTAAAACAGATTTTTAAATGAAAGTTTGTCACTGGCATCAATTCTCACACTGCCAATCACATGAATTTGGAGTATATAAGTGTTGAGTTAGATTTGTTTTAGTTCATACGTCCCCTGAAAGCACTGTCACTGGGGAAGGTTCCAAGCCTTTTTGTTCAGCTGTCACTCATGGTTCCACGCCCAGCTCAGTTGATACCACGCCCCCCACGCCACATCAGGGTCAAAAGTCTGAAACTCAAAAAACAGATTTGATACGGAAAAAAAAGGTTTGAAACTGAACAAATAAGGTTTGAAACTGAAAAAATAAGATCTGAATCTGAAAAGATAAAACATGCAACTGAAAAAAATAAGACCTCAAATGTCAAAATATATGTGGAAGTGAAAAGTGAAAATAAATAATTTATTCAAAAGAATTACCAAAGTGAATCAAAATGATATTTAACCTGAAAAAACGTTTCATTCACTTATTTTTATTTTGAATACATTGTTATATTTTTCAAAATTCAAGATCAACACATGAATTTTCAGTTTCAAATTTTATTTTTTTAAAGTACAAAACCTTTCACTCTAATGTAACTCCATACAAATCTAAAATGAGTATTTGAAACATCTCTCTCCCTCCAGCCCTTTAAATATCTCTCTTCTTGATATTTCAGCTCCTGTGATGTTGGACCCCAATACTGCACTTGCTGACCTCTCTCTCTGATGATCTGACCACTGTGAGAAGCACTAATGCATTCCTTGGTCATTTTGAAGCAGAATTAAAGAGAACAATTATAAAAAAAGATTTCTACGGTAATCACAGGCAAAACCGAATAAAAGTTTCCCCAAAAAACATAATTCTGCATGCCACTGCTTGGAGGATTTTGAAGGTTTTTTTTTTTTGAGTTGCTCTCTTTAATTCTCCTTGAGATCGGGGCATACAATTGTGAGATCTCCTCTGTTTATCCCACTTCTCCAGTATTGCTCAAATGGTTATCTCAACTCAACCTTTGTCTTTTAAGCTTATCTCTTGCTCCTAAGGGACCTTTGGGAGAAGTAACTCAGAAATAAATGAAAACAGAATGATACAAATGTGAGAAGCTCAAATTCATCTCAAGAGACTAGATTGAGCTACACATTTTTCCTATGGGAAGATGTTTAATGTTCAAACTGAGAAACTTAATTTTTTTTTTTGCAAATAATCATTAACTTAGAATTGAAAGGCAGCAACACATTGCAAAGAAGTTGGCGCAGGGGCCTTTTTACCACTGTGTTACATCGCCTTTCCTATTAATGACACTAAGTAAACGTTTGGGAACTGAGGAGACCAATTTTTGAAGCTTTTCAGGTGGAACTCTTTCCCATTCTTGCTTGATGTACAGCTTAAGTTGTTCAACAGTCCGGGGTCTCCATTGTCGTATTTTACGCTTCATAATGCGCCACACATTTTCAATGGGGGACAGGTTTGGACTACAGGCAGGCCAGTCTAGTACCCGCACTCTTTTACTATGGAGCCATGCTGTTGTAACACGTGCAGAATGTGGCTTGGCATTGTCTTGCTGAAATAAGCAGGGGCGTCCATGAAAAAGACGTTGCTTGGATGGCAACATATGTTGCTCCAAAACCTGTATGTACCTTTCAGCATTAATGGTGCCTTCACATATGTGTAAGTTGCCCATGCCTTGGGCACTAATACACCCCCATACCATCACAGATGCTGGCTTTTGAATTTTGCGCCTATTACAGTCCGGATGGTTCTTTTCCTCTTTGGTCCGGAGGACACGACGTCCACAGTTTCCAAAAACAATTTGAAATGTGGACTCGTCAGACCACAGAACACTTTTCCTCTTTGCATCAGTCCATCTTAGATGAGCTTGGGCCCAGCGAAGCCGGCGGCGTTTCTGGGTGCTGTTGATAAATGGCTTTTGCTTTGCATTGTAGAGTTTTAACTTGCACTTGCAGATGTTGCGACGAACTGTAGTTACTGACAGTGGTTTTCTGAAGTGTTCCTGAGCCCATGTGGTCATGTCCTTTACACACTGATGTTGGTTTTTGATACACCGCCTGAGGGATGGAAGGTCACGGGCATTCAATGTTGGTTTTCGGCCTTGTGGCTTACGTGCAGTGATTTCTCCAGATTCTCTGAACCTTTTGAAGATATTACGGACCGTAGATGATGAAATCCCTAAATTTCTTGCAATAGGTCATTTAGGAATGTTGTTTTTAAACTGTTCGACAATCAGCTCACGCATTTGTTCACTAAGTGGTGACCCTCGCCCCATCCTTGTTTGTGAATGACTGAGCCATTTCAGGGAAGCTGCTTTTATACCCAATCATGGCACTCACCTGTTCCCAATTAGCCCGTTCACCTGTGGGATGTTCCAAATAAGTGTTTGATGAGCATTCCTCAACTCTCTCAATCTTTTTTGCCACTTGTGCCAGCTTTTTTGAAACATGTTGCAGGCATCAAATTCCAAATGAGCTAATATTTGCAAATAATTACAAAGTTTACCTGTTCGAACATTTAGTAACTTGTCTTTGCAGTGTATTCAATTGAATATAGGTTGAAAAGGATTTGCAAATCATTGTATTCTGTTTTTATCTACGATTTACACAACGTGCCAACTTCACTGGTTTTGGGTTTTGTTGTACTTCCATCAGGTTTTGGAACTAGCACACAGGGTGAACTCCAATCTGAGTTGGAGGGTCTGATAATATCATGTTCTAAAATGTACTCAACCTCTTTCTCAGCAATCTTTCTCTTTTCAGGATTGATCCGGTACGGATGCTGTTTGATTGGTTTGGCATCACCAACATCTACATCATGAGAAGCTATAGAAATTCTCTTTGGACCATCAGGAAATAGATCTTTATATTTCTTGATCAACCTCTCAAACTGATCTTTATGTGAGGGTTCTAAGTGCTGGAGTTTTACATCAAGATTTTGCAGCACTTCAGAATTTGACAATTTACATAAAAGAACTTCTCGGCCATCGGAGGATCTGAAGTGACGGCTGCAATTCTAGCACTCCTATCATAAGGTTTCAGAATGTTAATGTGAGACAACTGTTTTGGCTTTCTCCTGTCTGGAGTCTTTACAATGTAATTCAGATCTCTGAGTTTTATTATAATTTCATAAGGACCATGAAATCTAGCCTGCAATGGATTGGACTGCACAGGAAACAAAAGAACCTTGTCTCCTGGTTTAAACTCACGGCTTCTAGCCTTATGATCATACCAAGTTTTCATTTTTCCCTGACTTGATTTCAATTTCTCTTTGGCTAGGTCACAAGCTGCACACAGTCTTTCCTTGAACTTGCTAACATAGTTTAATAGACTGATATGCGGTTCTTTCTCTTGCTATTGTTCTCTCAACAATAGCAAAGGTCCTCTCACGTCATGGCCAAACACTAGCTCAAACTGACTGAATCCAGTAGACTCCTACACTACTTTTCTAGCTGCAAACAACAGCAAATGAACTCCTTCATCCCAGTCTTTCTCATGGTCATAACAATAAGTCCTCATCATTGTCTTGAGAGTGGAATGAAACTGCTCTAAGGCACCCCGACTCTCTGGATGATAGGCACTAGAAAGAATCTGCTTCGCACCTAGTTCATACACTACCTGCTGAAAAAATCTGGAAGTGAAATTGCTACCTTGGTCTGACTGAATTTCCCTGGGAAGGCCAAACAACATGAAGAACTTTATCAAAGCCTTCAAGATTGCAGTTGCCTTGATGTTGGTAGAGTCATGGCTTCAGGGAATCTGGTAGCTGCACACATGACTGTCAACAAGTTCTGATTTCCAGATCTAGTCTTGGGTAATGGACCAACACAATCAACAATGACCTCAGAGAAAGGCTCCCCAAATGCTGGGATAGGCCGCAATGGAGCTAGAGGTGGGTCCAACAAAATAAGCGACAAAATGATGGGCTGCATTCAGGACAGAAAAATAATTACATTTTTATTAGGTCTATGCACCTGGACTGGGTGACGGTATTTCAGACTAGTAAGTGGTTTTGTCCCAGAACGTTTTCCAATCGCACAGCTGGCTATTTTATTTTTACTGCGAATTGAGTGACCGTGCTGCAGAAACAGGTGTATGTACTTGTCGCAGAAATTATCTTAATTCGCTGAAGAGTTCTGAAATGCCATCGCCGAGTGACGGTGTATAGACCTAATTATAATCAAATAATTTTTCGGAACTGAATGCAGCCTATTATTTTGTCACTTTTAGATCGCATGGGGGAGAGAAGCCGCGTCTTCAACTGCCACTTGATTATTCTTGAATTGGAAATCGTGTGAATGAAGGAAAACCATCTAGAATCAGCCAGGACTAATTATTTTAGGATATTAGCACAAGAATTGTCAGGTCAAACGACGTGCCTGTTTGTTGGCCAGCAGTGTTGACTGTTCACAACTGTAACGTCTAGCCTTGGCAACTTGGCTGCTTTCATAATGTGAACGTGCAAAATCTCTCCGCAGTTGCATGCTGAGCCATCTGTGGGAGGGTCTAAGGAGTGCAGTGGAGAGGGAGGGGGAGGGATCTGAAAGTTGCTTTCAAATTTTTGTGCGGAGATCCTTCTCTCCTCAAAGTTACCAATTGCAGCTTTAACGCCAGCCAAAACAACACATGGACCCATCGTCCCCGGCAATTTCCGTCTTTGATCTGATGGATCTTCCATCAGGATAATGATCCTAAACACACGGCCAAATCCATCGAGAAATGGCTTGTGGACAACAAAGTGAACGTTTTGGAGTGGCCAAGCCAGAGCTCCGACCTCAATCCTATCAGAAATCTGTGGAGGGAACTGAAGACCTAGGTCATGACATGGAGACCCTCAAAACTTAAGGAACTGGAGAAATTCGCCTAAGAGGAGTGGGCCAAAATCCCTTTGCAGACGCGTAGAAACCTTGTGATCAACGACGGGATGGCCCTCATTTATCGAACTTGCGTACACCAAAAAAATGGGTGTACCCAAAATCTCCTGCAAGAATCTGCATTTATCAATCTGAACGTGAGCGAACGGTCCGCAAAAATCTCACGCTAGCTCTGACCAGGTGTAAGCAAATCTTGGGCAATCTAATTTTGGTCATTTAAGTGCGCCCAAGAACAAAAATTCAGTGCGAATAGTCACTTTGATTTATTAACGATTTAAATCAAACCTCTGCTGCACTCCAGTTTTCTACTCCAACGGTGTTTACTACTGCAGCAGCAATAGTTTTATAGACCATCTATCGTCGGTCTGCTGATAAAACCTTGTATCTTCAAAATGATAAACTTTACAGGAGATCAAAAAAAAAAAAAAAAAAGTTGCATGTAAGAATGCAGTTGAGCTGTGTTCGGGTAGGATGACTATTTTTCCTCCAAGAATGTATCCAATCAATGAAATTTGGTATTTTGCAATGTTTATGCTATTATTGTGGACATACAAGTTTTTGTTTCTCATCAAATCGTAGATACAAGGTTTATCAGCTAGCTGACGATATTTCCTCCTCAGTTAAGTTCTTTCTTCTTTGCCGTCTTCCGGGAGTCCATGTCGTAAAGTGGGCAGGACTATACCTCCCGGAGCATGAATTTATAGGGGCGTGTTATGTAAATTACGTTGGTTTCTGCAGCCAGATTTATCAACGCCACGGCAGTTCTACACCGAAATCTGCGACGTACACACTTTTAGTAAATCAGACGTGACACCTGGCGAGCGATGATATTTACACCAAAATGTACACCAGATCCCACGCAAGTTTGATAAATAAGGGCCACTGTGTCATTTGTGCAAGAATACATTTTATTTGTCAAAAAATATCTCGGAAAAACAAAAATTGATAGGGATGGGAATAATTTTGGGCATGACTATAGAAGCACTGCAGGCCAAAAGTTTGGGTAATGTGACCCCTTGGTTTTGGGGAAGGCGTTTATACAGCATGCCTTCTTTATACGTAACATGATTTTATATCACTAGGACGTGAACAAGGTTAACAAAAAGGCACTGCAACTGGATTATAAAACACTGTGGTCAGTGATCAATCAGTCAAGACGGCTTTAAAATGTGGTCTGAGGTCTGGAATTCACCCAAAACCTATTGACTTCCTTTATTTTACGCACTGAAGTCCTTTCATGAGCAAAAAATAAGGAAAGAACAGTTGATGTGCTTTTTTTTTTTTTTTTTTAAAGTCTGAGGGTGCCCCCAAACTTTTGGCCTGTAGTGTATATACACAAGCCCCAATTTCAATGAAGTTGGGACATTGAATGAAACGTGAATAACACTGTAAAACAAAAAGTTCTAAACCCCTTCAAAACATTTCACTTGTTCCACAGTTTTACAGTGAAGAACAGAATACAATGATTTGCAGATCCTTTTTGACCTATATTCAATTGAGTACACTACGAAAAGAAGATATTTACCGTACTTATCAAATTGATAAACTAAATTTTTTTTTTTGGGGAAATATTCACCCGTTTTGAATTTGATGCCTGCAACACATTCCAAAAAAGCTGGGACAAGGGCAACAAAAGACTGGGAAAGTTGAGGAGTGCTCAAAAAACACCCGTTTGGAACACTCCACAGGTGAACAGGTTAAGTGGAAACAGGTGAGTGTCATGATTAGGTGTATAAGGAGCATCCGCGAAAGACTCAGTCGTTCACAAGCAAGGACGGTGCAAGATTCACTGCTTTGTGAACAACTATGTGAGCAAGTAGTCCAACAGTTAAAGAACAACTTTTCACAATGTGCAATTGCGAGGAATTTAGGGATTTAATCATCTACAGTCCATAATATGATCAAAAGACTCAGAGAATCGAGAGAAATCTCCACACACAAGCGACAAGGCTGAAAACCAACATTGAATGCCTGTGACCGTCGGTCCCTCAGGCACTGTATTGAAAACTGTTGGGAAACAGGATTTTTTGGGTGTTAGCAATATGAGGTGAGCCGGACGGTTTGATCAATAGGAAATGAATGTGTATTAGGATATAAAGAGAAGCCGTCAGGTCCGGCAGGACATATCGCCTATTTGCAACTCCAGCTGAGATCTCCATTTGTCTTCAGTTCTGACAGGACAATAGGCACTAACACCTTTTAGTTGGAGGTTCCCTATGCCCACATATGGAGCTCCCTTCCAGGGGTTGGGAATCTATTGCACCAATTAAGTTGGGTGGTTCAGGAGAGGCCCAATTGTAGAGTATTGCTTTTTATCAATGTGTAAACCCTGGAACCAATCAGCAACAACTTCTGATAACATTAAAGAAATCATATGCAAATATCTGTACTTTTAACATGTATAAAGTTTCTGACAAAATTAAGGAATTTTGAACTTTGCATCAGGCTGTTGTTCTCACGGCCGGCTGTGTAATAAACTTTTTCCTGCTTTTGCCACGAACATCGGAGTCTGCTTCTTCATCGAGACAACGTTCTTGGTTTTTTATTAATTTACCAACAAAACCAATATCATTCTGTAAAGGATAATTACCATGAGGGCTCAGGAACACTTCAGAAAACCATTGTCAGTTAGCATAGTTCGTCGCTACGTCTACAAGTACAAGTTAAAATTATCATGCAAAGCAAAAGCCATATATCAACAACACCCAGGAACGCTCTGATGGACTGATGCAAAGTGGAAAAGTGTTTTGTGGTCTGATGAGTCCACATTTCAAATTGTTTTTGGAAATAATGGGCGTCATGTCCTCCGGGCTAAAGAGGGAGAGGGCCATCCAGATTGTTATCAGGGCTAAGTTCAAAAGCCAGCATCTGTGATGGTATGGTATGTGTTAGTGCCCATAGCATGGGTAACTTGAACATCTGTGATAAGGTGCATAAAGCTTTTGGAGCAACATATGCTGCCATCCAAGCAACATCTTTTTCAGGGACGTTCCTGCTTCTTTCAGCAAGACGATACCAAGCCGCATTCTGCAGCTGTTACAATAATGTGGCTTTGCAGTAAAAGAGCACAGGTAATAGACTGGCCTGCCTGCAGTACAGACCTGTCTCCCATTGAAAATGTGTGGTGCATTGTGAAGCACAAAATACGACAACGGAGACCCCGGACTGTTGAGCATCTGCAATCGTCCATTAAGCAAGAATGGGAAATAATTCCACCGACAAAGCTTCTACAATTAGTGTCCTCAGTTCCCAAACGTTTATTGAATGTTGTTAAAAGGAAAGGTGATGTAACACTGTGGCAAACATGCCCGTCCCAGCTTTTTTGGAATGTGTTGCAGGCGTCAAATTCAAAATGAGTGAATATTTCCAAAAAAACAATGTTTATTAGTTTTAACATGAAATGTCTTGTCTTTGTAGTGTACTCAATTGAATTTGGGACAAAAAAGATTTGCAAATCATTGCATTCAGTTTTTATTCACATTTTACACAACATCCCAACTTCATTGGAATTGGCTTTGTATATATATATATATATATATATATATATATATGAGACAGAATGGTGCTGCAAATCATCACAGCTCTGGTAAGGCAGACACATGGCAAAATACGATAGGCGAGTAGCCAAACCCAATCGGTAATGCCAAAAACGAGTAAAAGAAATGCACCCCTCAGAACTAAGAGATCCAGAATCTCGTCGGAATCATGATGTTCGTGCTTCAAGGGTTAAAATAGCTAAATATGTTATAACAAGTGTCTGCCACTGACATGGCAATATCCCCCGCCGCCTCGATTTTATGTGTCCGTACGGACGGACGGAGCCCAATGATATATCCCCGCTTCGTGCTAATCGCCCGGCGGGGGATAATAATTGAGTATTTAAGCAATGGTACCCAGCACCTGTTCTTGCGCATCTACCTTCTTTTAGATTTTCACTTAGGCACTAACAAGGCTCATCTCTTTTAATAGCTTTAATTCGTCACAGACAGCGAACTGGAAGCCAGTTCAGCAGGTCAGTTCTTGTTTTGAAGCACAAAGGGCGCGTTCTGTCAGTGATTCAGTTAAACTGAAAGTGAAAGTATCAGACTGAGAAACTGAGTCCGTGAAATGGCTGCTAAAGCTTTGATTCCCGAGGACGAGATCAGCTGTTCTGTGTGTTTTGATATTTTTAAAGAGCCTGTAATTCTGAAATGCAGCCACAGCTTCTGTAAAGTGTGTCTGAAGCAGTACTGGGAAGAGAAGAGCTCTCGAGAGTGTCCCATCTGCAGGAGAAAGTCCTCTTTGGTGGAGCCTCCTGTTAGCCTGGCTTTAAGAAACATTGTGGAGTTTTATTTAAAGCAGAAGACTGAGAGAAGAACTGCAGAAAAGAGTGAGGCTCTCTGCAGTCTTCATGGGGAGAAACTTGTGTTTTTCTGTGAACAGGATAAAGATCTTCTCTGTCTCATCTGTCAGACTTCAAAAAAACACAGAAACCACCCGGTGTGTCCAGTAGAAGAGGCCGCACAGGATCTGAACGTATTCTGTTAAACAACAGATTTTCCTGCCAGGGTCAAATCTGTATTAAAGGACTGTGTCACAATTTAGGTCTGACAGAGTTTGCTTTGGTATGAGGTGTAAATACATTCAGGGAGTAAGGCAGTGTAACATGTAGTAATGATATCAATGAACCAGGAAGTAAAGAAATGCACGATGAGTGAACAATCATGCAGTCAATGGAGAGAGGAGCTGTACTGTTTATGGTCTTTATGAATGGATGTACTCGAATAAAAGACAACATTTGTTTTTCTACTAAATTGTTTCTGGCATTTGAATACTACAATGGAAAAATGATCAGTCCCATTATCACGTTGTGGAGAAATGATTAACTAAAAATTCAAAACGATCTTAGAAACATAGAGCTGAAAAAATATGCAAGAAAATATAAAAAATATGAAATATAATAATCATATATAATATTATATATTATTAGAAACATGATAATTAAATATATTTTAAAGAACTCAAAATTGAACTGTGATCGTTTTTCCTTTGAGATCTTCATTTGCAAGTAACTTTTGTAAAACAAATATAAAATGCAATATGTTTCAATTGAATATTATAAGGCAGACACTGTTAAAAGTAAAAATTGCAAGAGAAAAATAATATGTAAATGTTATAATTACCATAGCAATTGGCTGTTAATTATACTAGACAAGCGAGTAAAATAGATGTTTCACAGTCCAATGTCTTGAAAATCTTGACTGTTTTCATTCTGAAGTAATTAATTATGGCATGCAGTGTTATGATGTGGTATGAGTGCCCTACTGTCCGTAAGTATGTGGACAGTGATGATTAAACACCACCACTTTCCACGAAAAGGGGTCCTAATATATTAATTGATATAATATTAATATATTAAACAAAACACCGAAAACAACAATTTTTTTTTACTAAAATTCAAAGGTGTATACATATATACATTAATATATATACATTTTGTGACACTTGCATAGCCTGAATGTAAGTGTTAAGGCTTATTCCATGATTATTGATGCCAAAAAAATCTTTAAACTGGTTTGAAGCGTCATTATTCTGCGGAATTATCTCTTATGGTCAGTTTTTCCAGTATATAAGGTGACATGAACTTTATGCAGCGTCAAAATGTTAAACATGAAGGCACGACGGAAAGAGCTGTTTGAGGTTGTTTATAGCCGCATTCTGGCCTTACATGATGCTGAAGACGTTACATGCTGCCATGGCACTGTAAGAAACACCATCAAGCATTTCAAAGAGGTTGGTTTGCTGAAAACCAATAGCAATAGAGGTGCAAAATGGAAGTTCAGTGCCTCTTATGTTCGTTATCTGCGTATGAAATGTAAAAAAAAATAAAAAACAGCACGATTGACAGCACGACAACTCTGGGATAATATAAATAGCACCAGAAGTGAACATATGAAAGTATCAAAATCTTATATTTCCAGTTCTCCTGGGTGAAAATGGTCTGATTGGTTGTGTTGCTGCCAAGGGCTGGCACCATCAATGAAGGTTTGAGTTTGCCAAAAAATTCAATGATTGGACATCAATGGACGGGGAACAAGTCCTTTAGACCGATGAATCAAAATTTTCTCATCCCAACACAGAATTTATGTGCACCGTAAAGTTGGAGAACATTTGAAAAAATGACTGTTGAACCCCTTCAGTAAAATATGGAGGTGGTAATATTGTGGTATGGGGTTCAGTCAGCTCGAAAGGAGCCGGCATTCTCGTAAAAACTGATGGAATCATGGATTTTAAGAAAGTATCGCAGCATCTTTGTGCGGCACACTTGGCCATCAGGAGAGACACTGATTGCCTGAGGATTTTATTTTCAATAAGATAATGACCCTAAACACACTTCTAAGTTGTGCAAGAATCATCTCAGTTGGAAAAAAACATCTGGTGACGTTAAAAATATGACTTGGCCTGCTCATATTCCAGACTTTAATCTGATTGAGCAAATCTGCCGTAACATCGAAAAATCTCTTGTGGAATGAATTTCAAATTTTATGGAAATAAAAAATATGTGAACACTATGCCTGAAAGATTAAACGCTGTAATCAAAGCAAAGGGTGGCCACACTAGATATTGACTTTTTCTCTCAAAAAGACATGATTATTATTGTTTTTACAACCCCAGTTCCTAAATAGTTGGGACAAAGTAAAAATTGTGAATAAAATCAAAATGAAGTGACTTTCAAATCACACCAGCCACAACAGAATTTGTGGGTTTTATTCACAACAGAACAGAGATAACATAGCAAATGTTGACGCTGTGAAATTTTACAATTTTATCCACAAAATGAGCTCATTTATAATTTGATTGCTGCTACAGGTCTCAAAAAAGTTGGGACAGAGGCATGTTTACCATGGTGTAGCATCCCCTCTTCTTTTTAACACAGAGTGGAGGTGTCTGGGCATTGAATAGACACATTTCTTGAGTTTAGCCATTGGAATTTGATTCTACTATTGTTTAATACAGGCTTCCTGCTGCTGCAGAGTTTTGGGTCTCCTTTGGCGGACTTTTCATCTAATTATGTGCCAAATGTCCTCAATCGGTGAAAGATCAGGACTTCAGGCAGGCCAGTTCAACACACAGACTCTTCTGCTACGAAGCCATGCTGTTGTAATAGCTGCAGTATGTGGCTTTGCATTGTCCTGCTGAAATACACAAGGCCTTCCCTGGAATAGATGTCGTCTGGAGGGGAGCATATGTTGCTCTAAAACCTTTATATACCTTTCAGCATTCATGGTGCTTTTTAAAACATGCAAGTGTCCCACACCATATGCACTATTGCATCCCCATACCATCGGAGATGCTGGCTTTTGAACTGAACACTGATAACAGGAGGGGTGGTCTTTCTCCTCTTCAGCCCGGAGGACACCATGACCATGATTTCCAACAAGAATGTCAAATTTGGACTCGTATGACCACAGGACACTTTGCCACTTTGCTACAGTCCATTATAAATGAGCCTTGGCCCACAGCACATGGGGGCTCTTCTGGATCATGCTCAACAAATCTTCCTTTTTGCATGATAGAGTTTTAGGTGGCATCTGTTGATGGCACGGTGAACTTTTTGACTGACAGTGATTTCTTGCAGTATTCCTGGGCCCATTTAGTAATGTCAATGACAGAATCATGCAGGTGAGTGATGCAGTGGCGTCTGAGGGCCCGAAGATCACGGGCATCCAGTAGAGGTTTTCGGCCTTGTCCCTTATGCACAGAGATTTTTCCAGTCTCTGAATCTTTTGATGATATTATACCCTGTCGATGATGAGACATCCAAAGCCTTTGCAATTTGCCGTTGAGGAACATTGTTTTTAAGGTTTTCCACAATTTTTTTCCGCGAGGCTTCACAGGTTGGAGAGCATCTAACCATCTTCACCTCTAAGAGACTCAGTCTCTCTAAGACATCCCTTTTATAGCCAGTCATGTTACACCCCTGATGCCAGGTCACCTAATTACTTGCTAAATGTTCTTTCAGCTGATTCTCCTATATATTAATTGCTTTTTCAGCCCTTTTTTGCTTGCGTCCCAATTTTTTTGAGACCTGGTGCAGCCAGAAAATTTGAAATAAGCTCATTTTGTGGATAAAAATTTAAAATGTCTCAGATTAAACATTTGAAATGTTATCTATGTTCTATTGTAAATAACATATTGGCTCACGTGATTTGCAAGTCATTGCATTTTGATTTTATTCACAATTTACACTTTGTCCCAACTATTTCGAAATTGGTGTTGCAGTATATATTGCTATCTGTTTACTTATTTTCGTCTATCTGATCCAATATTACATTAAATAAATGCTTGAATATCACCTGGTTTCTGATTTATACTCATGTTGTTAAATGTAATCATCACTGCACACTACAGTATGTACTGGAGCACAGAGCCAGGAACCAAACCTCTGTCACTGCCCAAACACTCACAGAATGCATTTTATATTTAACCTGTCTTTAGCTTGTGTATTTTCCAGACTACATTTCCCATGATCCAGCACTTACAAAGCAACACAGAACTTCATTGGTATTGCAGCAAGGGGTGATGCTGTGTGATTTATGAATATTAGTGATAATTTGTTCACATCATTGCAGGAGGAACTGAAGCCGGAACTGAATGTTATTAAAGAAAAACTGAAGAGGTTCACTGAGGTTGAAGAAGAGTGTAATAAAACAGCAGATCACATCAGGGTGAGTAAAGCGATTAGGAATTATTTCAACGGCACCAAAATGTGAGCGATGAGGCTAATAAACACACTGGCTGCCATTTATAAATAACAATAAATAAATAAGTAACTCTTATCAGGTTTAAAGTGCTGTTTTTATATCACAGAGACAAGCCCAGAGCACAGAGAGGCAGATAAAGGCCGAGTTTGAGAAGCTTCATCAGTTCCTGCGAGAGGAAGAGGAGGCCAGACTCGCTGTGCTGAAGGAGGAAGAGAGGATGAAGAGTCAGATAATGGAGGAGAAGATAGAACACATCACAAGAGACGTCTCCATCCTTACAGACACAATCACAGCTATAGAGAAGAGCCTGGAGACTGAAGACACCTCCTTTATAAAGGTAGGAGCTTCATTTACTGACAGTGTTGTGCGTTTACTGATTACTGCAGTAATACTGAGATGCTCAGTGTGTTACTGTGATGCAGAGGGTCAGAGGTGATGTTCAGTATCAGGACAGTGTGACATGATCTTTGCGACAGACAGGATCAAGGTCTTTGTTACACCAGGATTTTGATACTGTATAACACTCTTTTACAATATAAGGTGATTTTGAATGATGGCAAAACAAAACTAGGATGTTTCCAAAGACGAAGCTACTGAACCGTCCGTCGATCGTAACGTTTCAGCACCATGTGATTGAGTTTGTATCTTCATTCCAGTACTTTGCATATTGAGGTGATGATTCTCTCTCCTTTAAGCATCACATTCAGCAACTTATAAACAAGCTAAAGCTGAGTCTGGGTTTTATCTCAGAAATGTGTCAGGCTTTTCTGTTGATGCAGACAGGAGGTTTGTTGCTGCTAGTTTTTATTTTTTTTTTGCCTGTAATTGACTATGGTGATGTTACACACACACAGGCGCGCGCGCACACACACACACACACACACACACACCATCTCAATACCCTCATGCACTGCACTCTGTCCTCTGTGGAGCACTAAGGTTCATCACAGATTCACTCACCACTGTTCCCTATGAGGGCTGTTTGTTCTGCTCTGTCTACTTACAGGCTGAATCACTGACACGTCCTTATTTTTAAGGCCATTCTAATCTTGCTCTCTTCATACGTATGTCAGTTTATCCCTCTGAGAAATGCTGGAAGTTACTGTTTCCACTCCGAAAGCGAGTAGCAGGACTTACTCTGACCCTCTGTCCCTGACGCCCATCTTGAAAAAAGAAAAAGGGCTTTTAGGGGAGCTGCTGCTGAGGACTGGAATTTGCTGCAGACAGAATGAGGTTCTGCAGGAGCTGCTCACTCTCAGTGTTTTAGAAAACAGGCTGAAGGCGCTGGAGGAGGGAAGATCAGCTGTAGATCCTCTCATACACTCCTGCTGTCACCTGAGATCAGATCCTCTCTGACTCTTATATGTTGTACGTCTGAAACATAACTGTGCTGCTGCTCGGCTTGGCCAGACACTCAAGTGAAGGAGATTTTTCATCTCAGTGAGGCTTTCCTGCTTAAATAAACTTTAAATAAAGCAAAATAAATAATTGACTCAGAGAAAACTTCATTTTTAGCTCGCCGGGACGAATGTCCGGAGAGCTATTGTCGTACTCCCGGTGTCCGCGTCCGTCCGCGTGCAGAAAAACTTTACCCTTGCCCCGGCGAGCTTTGTTGTCTTTCTGACAACTCTTCTTACCACTGATCTTCCTTTGGTCATTTTGTTGATCTGTAGTAATTATGGTACTTTATACCACATACATTTAACTGCCATTAAGGTCAATACAGACTTACAAACATGATCCTCATGTCTCATGCTCTGGATTTGCAGTCAGTTGATTGAGAGCTGCTGGTGTGTTTGGCCCTGCATCATAAACCGCTGCATCACAGTGATCAGGCAGTGACTGTACATCACAGCACCTTCACTCCTGTAAGCTACTTTAAAAGTTAAAAAGTAGCTTACAGGAAAAAAAGTAGTAGTTATCTACTTTACTCTCATTAGCATCACTCCTGTTGTTTCTCTCTTACCGTCATCAGCAGCAGCTGAGCTGTAAACTGAGGAGGCAGAAATTATCCCAATAAACTGATTATTTTACTTCATTTTCCTGGATTAACGATACAATTACATCACAAAATTCTCACAACCAGCAGATGTAGTCAGATCTCCTCTATTAGTGAAGATTCAATCAGGTAAAACTTCACACACAAAATTGGTCACATTTCACTCAAGTTACTCAAAATGAAGTGTTGTTTTTCACACTCAGGGAATACCTTTATCAAGTGTAATGTGAATATAGGCCACTAGATGGCAGTATTTACCTTTTTTTTGTTAAGCTCAGACTGGAGTCATGTTAAGACATGTCCTGGACATGTCTGGGGCAAGTCTCAGAAAATTAAAAAAAAGAGGTCTAAATGTGGGTGGGGTCTGCAAAAGAATATATAAGGAAAAGAATTGAGACAGTAAAGTAGTAGGAGAAATTGCAAGAAGATGACCAGACCTGCCATTCTCTTCAAGACCTGTGACGTTTCTTTTGTGGATTTCTTTGCCTGTGTTTGAGCATTTTCGTCATCCAGGACATCACCAAGCCACCCCCACGAAAAGGGATTGTAAATATTTATGTTTTGTACATAATTCAATCTTGGTCTTTAGGTTAGTTAGTTGTTATTGTCTTTGATAATTAAATGTGTTTGAGTTTTTAAAACTGTGTCTGTCATCCCTTGCTGTTGCTGTTGCTGTTGTGTTATAAATATAATAACAAATTGGGGCCATAACAAATTGGGGGCTCGTCCGGGAGAGACCATTTTGTGAGTAATTTATTGAAAATCTAACATTTCAAATTGTAAAATTGATTTTTTTTAATTGAATACAGTTATATTGACAACAGCAATGGATGATTTCTTGGCATCACCAACCGTAGGGGTTTTGAAGTCTTTTAAAAAGACAGAACTGCTAGAAATTTGCAGACATTTAGAGCTGACAGAGGTGAAACCAGCCATGCGAAAAGCAAGACTGGCTAGAGAGATAGTTGAATATTACATTGATGAAAATGTGTTTGCACCCGGAGATCTGGAACAGTTTCCAGTGGAAAATCCAAATATAGAAATGGAACTTAAATTAAAAATGCTAGAGAAATTCGATAGAGAAGAAAGACTCCAAATGGAGCAACTAAAAATTAAAATTGAAACTAAAAATAAATTTTGTGCCAGTCAGGAGGTAAAACTGGTGCCTCCATTTTCGGAAAAGGATGTTGACAACTATTTCCAGTGTTTTGAAAAGGTAGCAAAGAGTTGCCAGTGGCCAAAGGAACACTGGCCTCTGATGTTGCAAACTGTCCTCAAGGGTAAAGCTCAACAAGCCTATTCGGCTTTGTCTGCAGATGATTCCTCTGATTATGAGGTTGTCAAAAAGGTTATTTTGAGAGCTTTTGAGTTGGTTCCAGAGGCTTACCGACAGAAATACAGAGGTCTGAAGAAATCTGAAAATCAGACTTATGTTGAATTTGCTAATGAAAAGCAGGTTTGCTTTGAGCGCTGGTGTACTTCTATGGAGGTCAAGGATGATTTCAACTCACTAAAAGAGATGGTGTTAGTTGAAGAATTCAAGAACTGTGTTAAAGATGATGTTAAGACCTACCTTAATGAGAAGCAAGCACTGAATTTGCAATCAGCTGCCAAATTTGCAGATGAATATGTTCTCACACATAAGTCCAAATTTCAGTCTAGCAGTAATAATAGATGGTCCCAATTTCAGAAAAAGGGTTATGGTGATACCCAAGATTCCTCACCCAAAGACAAAGACAAATCTGGTGATGGTGCTCAGAAATCCAGTAACAGGTCTGATCAAAGTGTGAAAGCTGACAGTGACAAAAGTGGTCTAGTTTGCAGTTATTGCAAGAAATCTGGTCATGTTACAACTAACTGTTGGTTCTTTAAAGCTAAGAAAGAAAAAGAAAAGGATACCAAACCAAATGCCTTTGTGAAAACAAGGTTAGAAACCCCTGTAGTAGATAACCAATCTGCTAAATTGCCTGCTTCTTGTGGGGCTAAAAAGCCTGATACAGCTGACTTCGTGAGGGAGGAATTTCTTCCATTTGTGTCAGAGGGATTTGTGGCTCTGAATGAGCATGCTACTCCTGTCCCCATATATATCCTAAGGGATACCGGAGCTTCTCGGTCACTTTTGTCGATGGACTCCTTGGAGTTACGTGATGAGACCGCTTCAGGGGATTTCATACTTGTACAAGGTATTGAAGGGAGGACTGTATCTGTACCCCTGCGCTCTATATTCTTGATTTCAGATTTAGTTACGGGACAGGTAAAGGTGGGACTTATGTCAAGTCTACCTCTAAAGGGTGTTTCTCTGTTGCTAGGCAATGACCTGGCTGGGGGCAAAGTAGTTCCCCCTGTACATCTTACTTCACAGCCGACCACTGAAGATGGGGATGAGGACCCATCTCTGTATCCTTCTTGCGCAGTGACTCGTGCTATGGCCAAGAAGGCTAAAGAAGAAGATGTTGTGGTGCCGTCCAGCACATTGAATAGTCAGGACTCAGGTGGTTCGCCTCATGACTCTGATTAGCCTACTATGGTTTCTCCGTTTGAGGACTTATCAGATACTTTTATCAGTTCTCTATTCAGCCAGCCGGATGGGTCTGGTGATTCTGATGTGTCTTGAGACTTGTCTCTGTCCAGAAAGCGGTTGATTGAGGAGCAAACTAATGATTTTGAAATTTGTGTTCTAAAGAGGAGAGCCCTTCCCGATAAAGAAATAGATGCAGTTCCAGTTGGGTATTATCTCAAGGATGGTGTGTTGATGCGGAAGTGGCGCCCTCCTGATATCCCTGCCAATGCAGATTGGGCAGTGGTCAGGCAAATTGTTGTTCCGAAGGTCTACAGGAATGAGATCTTAAAAATGGCTCATAGTTTACCTTTAGGAGGTCATCTTGGTGTTAACAAGACTGTTGATTAGATCATGAAACACTTCTTTTGGCCTGGGCTTCGGAAAGACGTTTCCAACTTTTGCAAAACCTGTCACACTTGTCAGGTAGTTGGAAAACACCAGTTAGACCCACCTGTAGCTCCATTGCAGCCTATCCCAGCATTTGGGGAGCCATTCTCTTGGGTCATTGTTGATTGCGTTGGTCTATTACCCAAGACTAGATCTGGAAATCAGTACTTGTTGACAATCATGTGTGCATCTACCAGATTCCCCGAAGCCATACCTCTATGTAACATCAAGGCAACTGCAATCTCGAAGGCTTTGATAAAGTTCTTCACATTGTTTGGCCTTCCCAGGGAAATTCAGTCAGACTAGGGTAGCAATTTCACTTCAGGATTGTTTCAGCAGGTTGTGTATGAACTAGGTGCAAAGCAGATTCTTTCTAGTGCCTATCATCCAGAAAGTCAGGGTGCCTTAGAGCGGTTTCATTCCACTCTCAAGACAATGATGAGGACTTATTGTTATGACCATGAGAAAGACTGGGATGAAGGGGTTCATTTGCTGTTGTTTGCAGCTAGAGAAGCAGTGCAGGAGTCTACTGGATTCAGTCCATTTGAGCTAGTGTTTGGTCATGAAGTGAGAGGACCTTTGCTATTATTGAGTGAACAATGGCAAGAGAAAGAGCCGCATATCAGTCTGTTAGACTATGTTAGCAAGGTCAAGGAAAGATTGCGTGCA
Organism: Gymnothorax reevesii; assembly: GCA_029721435.1. Lineage (NCBI taxonomy): Eukaryota > Metazoa > Chordata > Actinopteri > Anguilliformes > Muraenidae > Gymnothorax > Gymnothorax reevesii. Next base: position 25,757,314 of record CM056588.1, read on the forward strand.
GCTTGTGACTTAGCCAAAGAGAACTTGAAATCAAGTCAGGGAAAAATGAATACTTGGTATGATCATAAGGCTAGAAGCCGTGAGTTTAAACCAGGAGACAAGGTCCTTGTGTTGTTTCCCTTGCAGTCCAATCCATTGCAGGCTAGATTTCATGGTCCTTATGAAATTCTGACAAAACTCAATGATCTCAATTACATTGTGAAGACTCCAGATAGGAGAAAACCAAAACAGTTGTGTCATATTAACATGCTAAAGCCTTATCATGACAGAAATGCAAGGGTTGCAGCTGTCACTTCAGATTCTCCAATGGTCGAAACGTGTGAAGATGAGGGGGAGTTTCAAGATGATGAACCAAGAATTAAGGCTGAAGTTCTTTCATGTAAATTGTCAAACACTGAAGTGTTGCAAAATCTTGATGTAAAACTCCAGCACTTAGAACCCTCACAGAGAGATCAGTTTGAAAGGTTGATCAAGAAATATGAGGATTTGGTTCCTGATGTTCCAAAGAGAGTTACTATAGCCTCTCATGATGTAGATGTTGGTGATGCCAAACCAATAAAACAGCATCCATACCGGATGAATCCTAAAAAGAGAAAGATTGCTGAGAAAGAGGTTGAGTTCATGTTAAAACATGATATTATCAGACCCTCCAACTCCGATTGGAGTTCACGCTGTGTGCTTGTTCCAAAACCTGATGGAAGTACTAGATTCTGTACAGATTATCGCAAAGTCAATGCTGTAACTAGAACTGATGTGTTTCCAATACCTAGGATTGATGATTGTATTGATAGTGTAGGGCAAGCAAAGTTTCTGACCAAGATTGATTTATTGAAGGGTTATTGGTGTGTGCCTTTAACTGAGGGGGCCAAGAGCATCTCTGCTTTTGCCACAAAATCTGGATTGTACCAGTATGAAGTCCTACCCTTTGGCATGAAAAATGCCCCAGCCACGTTCCAAAGGATGATACAGTCTACAATCGCCGGATTGCCACACACGGGTGCGTACATCGATGACCTGATCACATGGAGTGACTCCTGGGAAAAACATCTAAAAGATGTAGAGACGTTGTTCCAGCGCCTGACCCAGGCTAACCTGACTGTTAACCTGAGCAAGAGTGACTTTGGTTGTGCTACTGTCACCTATCTTGGCTACGTCATAGGCCAGGGTAAGGTGGCACCCATAAATGCTAAAGTCCAAGCCATCATGGACTTTCCAGTTCCTGACAACAAAAAAGCTTTGCGCCGCTTCCTTGGAATGATCGGGTACTACCGCAAGTTCTGCAAGAACTTTGCTGAGATTGCTCTCAGTCTAACTAACCAACTGAAGAAAGGCGTAAAGTTCACCTGGGATGATGCATGCCAGAGAGCCTTCGATCGCCTGAAGTCTCTGCTGTGTCACTTCCCCGTGCTCAAATCTCCTGACTTCAACAAACCGTTCTCCATCGCGGTCGATGCTAGCGACCAAGCTTGTGGATCTGTGCTCCTACAGAGAATTGACTCTGATGACATTGAGCATCCCGTGGCATACTTCTCCAGGAAGTTCAATCGCCACCAAAGGAACTATTCCACAATAGAGAAGGAACTGTTGGCTCTGGTCCTTTCTTTACAACACTTTGAGGTTTATGTTTGTACAGGACAAAAGCCAATGATTGTGTACACTGACGACAATCCGTTAATGTTTTTGAGTAAGATGAAAAACAAGAATTGGAGATTGTTGAATTGGAGTTTGATTTTACAGGAGTTTGACTTGGAAATTAAGCATGTGAAGGGCACAGACAATGTAATTGCTGATTGCTTATCCCGTGTTTGAATGTGTATATATATATCATGTGTTTGAATATTGTATGATATGTATATATGGACAAGTGTTCACTTAACCATTTTGTATTGAAAAGAAAAATTTTGCCTTTATGAGTCAAAATTTTTCCCTTTTGGAATGGAGGTGTAATGTGAATATAGGCCACTAGATGGCAGTATTTACCTTTTTTTTTGTTAAGCTCAGACTGGAGTCATGTTTAGACATGTCCTGGACCTGTCTGGGGCAAGTCTCAGAAAATTAAAAAAAAGAGGTCTAAATGTGGGTGGGGTCTGCAAAAGAATATATAAGGAAAAGAATATAGACAGTAAAGTAGTAGGAGAAAATGCAAGAAGATGACCAGACCTGCCATTCTGTTCAAGACCTGTGACGTTTCTTTTGTGGATTTCTTTGCCTGTGTTTGAGCATTTTCGTCATCCAGGACATCACCAAGCCACCCCCACGAAAAGGGATTGTAAATATTTATGTTTTGTACATAATTCAATCTTGGTCTTTAGGTTAGTTAGTTGTTATTGTCTTTGATAATTAAATGTGTTTGAGTTTTTAAAACTGTGTCTGTCATCCCTTGCTGTTGCTGTTGCTGTTGTGTTATAAATGTAATAACAAATTGGGGCCATAACACAAGGCAAATACCTAAAATAAAACACATTTTGTAATTTTAGTGATGTTGATATAAAATCTGATGCAGTTTATCATTATTCATGAATGTGCTCAAATGAAACTTGTTTCAAATTTGAATTAATTATATAAACTCCCTAATATGGCAGAAAGAAATAAACTCTGTTTACCTGTCAGTGAATTATTCAGATCAGACCCAGACCAGGAGGTAAATGAGTGGAAGCAGCCATGACTGACTGTCAGTTTAAGGAGATGTTTTCTACCTCAAGCATTTCCAGTTCTGCAGTCACCACTGCTCTCATAATGGTCTGTACTGAGTCAGTGTATATATGCACAGTAATGCTGTATTGTAATGTCTGTTTTTTTCAGAGCTACAAGAGCATCAGGGAAAGGTATGTAGACTCTCAGCTCATTTCATCTCTTGTGTTTAAGTCTCTTCAGTTGCTGAGCCTGACTGACTCCTGCTTGTCATTACAGAGCCCAGGGCTCACTGCAGGACCCAGAGCTGCTCTCAGGGGCTCTGATAGATGTGGCCAAACACCTGGGTAACCTGAAGTTCAGAGTCTGGGAGAAGATGCTGGAGACGGTGCAGTACAGTGAGTATCTGGGGCTGATGCTCCAGTCATCTTTATCTTTACAAACATTTAATGAAACCTGCATGAGACTGAAGAAATAAGCTGTAATTATTGAAATGGTGTTAAACACAAACAGTACAGAGACTCTGTTTGCTTTTAGAACAGGACGATCCTGTGGGCAGCACTGCACTGCTCTCAATTCAATATTAGAAAACAGTCAAAAACAGAATTAATGTTTAATTCATAACCAATGTCTTCATGTGGTTTTGTGATTGTGTTAAGAATGCATGAGAATTTCTGTGGTTTAACTGATTTATTTATATCAATGATACATCAAAGTTTTAAATTCAAATCACTACAGCCACAATATGTATATTTATATTAGCATGTATATTTATAATTTCCTGTGTCTGGGACCAAATCTATGGAGTTACATTAGGGTCAAAAGTTTTGTACTTGAAAAAATAAAATTTGAAACTGAAAATTCATGTGTTGATCTTGAATTTTGAAAAAATATAACAATGTATGGAAAATAAAAATAAGTGTATGAATCGTTTTTTCAGGATAAATATAATTTTGATTCACTATGGTGATTCTATTGAATGAATTATTTTCACTTTTCACTTCAATTAAGCTGCTTGCCGATTATGTTCAAAGTCAATACAATGTGTCATGCAATTTATTGTGTCCAATCTGGTCATATTTTGTGGGCGTGAATGAACGTGCGAGTCAAGCAGTACTTTCATCGGTACTTTAAAGCCGCTTGCATACTGAACATGAAATTAATTTTTTGCACGACAGATTATATTGATTTTGATCGTAATCTGTTGTGGAAAAATACGTTTCGTGTCCAGTGTGCAAGCTGCTTAATTCACTGAAAACCTGTGCAGGAGTGGCCCGCTTTGACTATTTTTTCTTGCGGGCACTAGGGCAGTTTTTGCGGGAATCTCACAATTGCGCTGCTTGGCAGAAGCCCTAGCTAAACGTAGCTAGTTCACATGTCTTGCCGGTGTGTTGGATTTATGGGCTCCAGCAGGTTGACCCGACCGGCCGGAAGCCATCTTTGCAAGCCAAACGGACACTACGCTGCGTTCACAGTGCTATGTGGAAATCGGACATATCAGCACTTAAAATGTGGCTGTTGAACTGCAAAATCTGGCATAATCGATCGCTCTTATACCGCAATTGGTGCTCAGGTGCTCAGTACTGTCTAAAACAGATTTTTAAATGGAAGTTTATCACTGGCATCAATTCTTGCCCTGTCAATCACATGAATTTGGAGTATTTAAGTGTTGAGTTAGATTTGTTTTAGTTCCTACGTCCCCTGAAAGTACTGTCACTGGGGAAGGTTCCAAGCCTTTTTGTTCAGCTGTCACTCATGGTTCCACGCCCAGCTCAGTTGATGCCACGCCCCCCACGCCACATCAGGGTCAAAAGTATGAAACTCAAAAAACAGATTTGAAACTGGAAAAAAAAGGTTTGAAACTGAACAAATAAGATCTGAATCTGAAAAGATAAAACATGCAACTGAAAAAAATAAGACCTTAAATGTCAAAATATATATGGAAGTGAAAAGTGAAAATAAATAATTTATTCAAAAGAATTACCAAGGTGAATCAAAATGATATTTAACCTGAAAAAACATTTCATTCACTTATTTTCATTTTGAATACATTGTTATATTTTTCAAAATTCAAGATCAACACATGAATTTTCAGTTTAAAATTTTATTTTTTCCAAGTACAAAACTTTTCACCCTAATGTAACTCCATACAAATCTAAAATGAGTATTTGAAACATCTCTCTCCCTCCAGCCCTTTAAATATCTCTATTCTTGATATTTCAGCTCCTGTGATGCTGGACCCCAATACTGCACTTGCTGACCTCTCTCTCTGATGATCTGACCACTGTGAGAAACACCATTGCATTCCTTGGTCATTTTGAAGCAGAATTAAAGAGAACAATTATAAAAAAAAAGATTTCTACGGTAATCACAGGCAAAACCGAATAAAAGTTTCCCCAAAAAACATAATTCTGCATCCCACTGCTTGGAGGATTTTGAAGGTTTTTTTTTTTTTTTGAGTTGCTCTCTTTAATTCTCCTTCAAAATAACCAAGTCATAATTGAGATCGGGGCATACAATTGTGAGATCTCCTCTGTTTATTCCACTTTTAAGCTTATCTCTTGCTCTTAAGGGACCTTTAGGAGAAGTAACTCAGAAACAAATGATAACAGAATGATACAAATATAAGAAGCTCAAATTCATCTCAAGAGACGAGATTGAGCTACACATTTTTCCTACAGGAAGATGTTTAATGTTCAAACTGAGAAAATTTTTTTTTTTTTTTTTGCAAATAATCATTAACTTAGAATTGAAAGGCAGCAACACATTGCAAAAAAGTTGGCACAGGGGCCTTTTTACCACTGTGTTACATCGCCTTTCCTTTTAACGACACTCAGTAAACGTTTGGGAACTGAGGAGACCAATTTTTGAAGCTTTTCAGGTGGAACTCTTTCCCATTCTTGCTTGATGTACAGCTTAAGTTGTTCAACAGTCCGGGGTCTCCGTTGTCGTATTTTACGCTTCATAATGCGCCACACATTTTCAATGGGAGACAGGTTTGGACTACAGGGAGGCCAGTCAGTCTAGTACCTGCACTCTTTTACTATGGAGCCATGCTGTTGTAACACGTGCAGAATGTGGCTCGGCATTGTCTCGCTGAAATAAGCAGGGGCGTCCATGAAAAAGACGTTGCTTGGATGGCAACATATGTTGCTCCAATACCTGTATGTACCTTTCAGCATTAATGGTGCCTTCACATATGTGTAAGTAGCCCATGCCTTGGGCACTAATACACCCCCATACCATCACAGATGCTGGCTTTTGAACTTTGCGCCTATAACAGTCCGGATGGTTCTTTTCCTCTTTGTTCCGGAGGACACGACGTCCACAGTTTCCAAAAACAATTTGAAATGTGGACTTGTCAGACCACAGAACACTTTTCCACTTTGCATCAGTCCATCTTACATGAGCTTGGGCCCAGCGAAGCCGGCGGCGTTTCTGGGTGCTGTTGATAAATGGCTTTCGCTTTGCGTTGTAGAGTTTTAACTTGCACTTGCAGATGTAGCGACGAACTGTAGTTACTGACAGTGGTTTTCTTAAGTGTTCCTGAGCCCATGTGGTGATGTCCTTTACACACTGATGTCGGTTTTTGATGCACCGCATGAGGGATCGAAGGTCACGGGCATTCAATGTTGGTTTTCGGCCTTGTCGCTTACGTGCAGTGATTTCTCCAGATTCTCTGAACCTTTTGACGATATTACGGACTGTAGATGATGAAATCCCTAAATATATTGCAATAGGTCGTTGAGGAATGTTGTTTTTAAACTGTTTGACAATCAGCTCACGCATTTGTTCACTAAGTGGTGACCCTCGCCCCATCCTTTTTGTGAATGACTGAGCATTTCAGGGAAGCTGCTTTTATACCCAATCATGGCACCCACCTGTTGCCAATTAGCCCGTTCACCTGTGGGATGTTCCAAATAAGTGTTTGATGAGCATTCCCCAACTCTCTCAGTCTTTTTTGCCACTTGTGCCAGCTTTTTTGAAACATGTTGCAGGCATCAAATTCCAAATGAGCTAATATTTGCAAAAAATTACAAAGTTTACCTGTTCGAACATTAAGTAACTTGTCTTTGCAGTGTATTCAATTGAATATAGGTTGAAAAGGATTTGCAAATCATTGTATTCTGTTTTTATTTTTGATTTACACAACGTGCCAACTTCACTGGTTTTGGGTTTTGTTGTACTTCCATCAGGTTTTGGAACTAGCACACAAGGTGAACTCCAATCTGAGTTGGAGGGTCTGATAATATAATGTTCTAAAATGTTCTCAACCTCTTTCTCAGCAATCTTTCTCTTTTCAGGATTGATCCGGTACGGATGCTGTTTTATTGGTTTGGCATCACCAACATCTACATCATGAGAAGCTATAGAAATTCTCTTTGGAACATCAGGAAATAGATCTTTATATTTCTTGATCAACCTCTCAAACTGATCTTTCCGTGAGGGTTCTTAGTGCTGGAGTTTTACATCAAGATTTTGCAGCACTTCAGAATTTACATGAAAGAACTTCTCGGCTATAGGAGGATCTGAAGTGACATCATGATAGGAGTGCTAGAATTGCAGCTAAGGTTTCAGCATGTTAATGTGAGACAACTGTTTTGGCTTTCTCTTTTCTGGAGTCTTTACAATGTAATTCAGATCATTGAGTTTTATTATAATTTCATAAGGACCATGAAATCTAGCCTGTAATGGATTGAACTGCAAGGGAAACAACACAAGAACCTTGTCTCCTGGTTTAAACTCACGGCTTCTAGCATTATGATCATACCAAGTTTTCATTTTTCCCTGACTTGATTTCAATTTCTCTTTGGCTAGGTCACAAGCTGCGCGCAGTCTTTCCTTGAACTTGCTAACATAGTCTAACAGACTGATATGCGGTTCTTTCTCTTGCCATTGTTCTCTCAACAATAGCAAAGGTCCTCTCACTTCATGGCCAAACACTAGCTCAAACGGACTGAATCCAGTAGACTCCTACACTGCCTTTCTAGCTGCAAACAACAGCAAATGAACACCTTCATCCCAGTCTTTCTCATAGTCATAACAATAAGTCCTCATCATTGTCTTGAGAGTGGAATGAAACTGCTCTAAGACACCCTGACTCTCTGGATGATAGGCACTAGAAAGAATCTGCTTCGCACCTAGTTCATACACTACCTGCTGAAAAAATCCAGAAGTGAAATTGCTACCTTGGTCTGACTGAATTTCCCTGGAAAGGCCAAACAACATGATGAACTTTATCAAAGCCTTCAAGATTGCAGTTGCCTTGATGTTACGTAGAGGTATGGCTTCAGGGAATCTAGTAGCTGCACACAGCTGCACACATGATTGTCAACAAGTACTAAAGTAATGGACTAACACAATCAACAATGACCTCAGAGCAGGGCTCCCCAAATTATGGGATAGGCCGCAATGGAGCTACAGGTGGGTCTAACAAAATAAGTGACAAAATAATGGGCTGCATTCAGGACAGAAAAATAATGACATTTTTATTAGGTTTATGCACCTGCACTGGGTGACAGTATTTCAGACTAGTAAGTGGTTTTGTCCGTTTACATTTTCCAATCGCACAGCTGGCTATTTTATTTTTTCTGCGAATTGAGCGACCGTGCTGCAGAAACAGGTGTATGTACTTGTCGCCGAAATGATCTTCATTCGCTGAAGAGTTCTGAAATGCCATCGCCGAGTGACGGTGTATAGACCTAATTATAATCAAATAATTTTTCGGTACTGAATGCAGCCTATTATTTTGTCACTTTTAGATCGCATGGGGGAGAGAAGCCGTGTCTTCAACTGCCACTTGATTATTCTTAAATTGGAAATCGTGTGAATGAAGGAAAACCATCTAGAATCAGCCAGGACTAATTATTTTCAATAAAAGGAGGGATATTAGCACAAGAATTGTCCGGTCTAACGACTCGCCTGTTTGTTGGCCAGCAGTGTTGACTGTTCACAACTGTAACGTCTAGCCTCAGCAACTTGGCTGCTTTCATAATGTGAACGTGCAAAATCTCTCCGCCGTTGCATGCGGAGCCAGCTGTGGGAGGGTCTTAGGGGTGCAGTGGAGAGGGAGGGGGAGGGATCTGAAAGTTGCTTTTTTTTCAAATTTTTGTGCGATGATCCTTCTCTCCTCAAAGTTACCAATTGCAGCTTTAACGCCAGCCAAAACAACACATGGACCCTTCGTCCCCGGCAATTTCCGTCTTTGATCTGATGGATCTTCCATCAGGATAATGATCCTAAACACACGGCCAAATCCATCAAGAAATGGCTTGTGGACAGCAAAGTGAACGTTTTGGAGTGGCCAAGCCAGAGCTCCGACCTCAATCCTATCAGAAATCTGTGGAGGGAACTGAAGACCAAGGTCATGACAAGGAGACTCTCAAAACTTAAGGATCTGGAGAAATTCGCCTAAGAGGAGTGTGCCAAAATCCTCCTGCAGACTTGTAGAAACCTTGTGATCAACCACAGGATGGCCCTCATTTGTCAAACTTGCGTACATCAAAAAAATGGGTGTACGCAAAATCTCCTGCAAGAATCGGCATTTATAAATCTGAATGTGAGCGAACGGTCCGCAAAAATTTCACGCTAGCTCTGACCCGGTGAACGCAAATCTTGGGCAATCTAATTTTGGTCATTTAAGTGCGTCCAAGCACAAAAATTAAGTGCGTATAGTCACTTTGATTTATTAACAAATTAAATCAAACCTGTGCTGCACTGCAGTTTTCCACCCCAACGGTGTTTACTACTGCAGCAGCAATAGTTTTCCAAACCGCAGCCTACTGGGCTCCCTTTATGCCACCCTAAAGACTTTCAAATAAAATAATTTTGTTTTTCTCCATCTATCGTCGGTCTGCTGATAAAACCTCGTATCTTCAAAATGATAAACTTTACAGGAGAAAAAAAGTTAAATTTTGCATGTAAGAATGCAGTTGAGCTGTGTTCGGGTAGGATGACAATTTTTCCTCCAAGAATGTATCCAATCAATGAAATTTTGTATTTTGCAATGTTTTTGCTATTATTGTGGACATACAAGTTTTTGTTTCTCATCAAATCATAGATACAAGGTTTATCAGCTGGCTGACGATATTTCCTCCTCAGTTAAGTTCTTTCTTCTTTGCCGTCTTTCGGGAGTCCATGTCGTAAAGTGGGCAGGACTATACCTCCCGGAGCATGAATTTATAGGGGCATGTTATGTAAATTACGTTGGTTTCTGCAGCCAGATTTATCAACGCCACGGCAGTTCTACACCGAAATCTGCGACGTACACACTTTTAGTAAATCAGACGTGACACCTGGCGAGCGATGATATTTACACCGAAATGTACACCAGATCCCACGCAAGTTTGATAAATGAGGGCCACTGTGTCATTTGTGCAAGAATACATTTTATTTGTCAAAAAATATCTAAAAAAAAAAAACAAAAATTGATAGGGATGTGAATAATTTTGGGCATGACTATAAAAACACTGCAGGCCAAAAGTTTGGGGCCACCCTCAGATTTTTAATGGTGCACTAAATGCGATGTGACCCCTTGGTTTTGGGGAAGGCGTTTATACAGCATGCCTTCTTTATACGTAACATGATTTTATGTCACTAGGACGTGAACAATGTTAACAAAAAGGCACTGGAACTGGATTATAAAACACTGTGGTCAGTGATCAATCAGTCGAGACAGCTTTAAAATGTGGTCTGAGGTCTGGAATTCACCGAAAACCTATTGGCTTCCTTTATTTTACGCACTGCAGTCATTTCATGAGCAAAAAATAAGGAAAGAACAGTTGAAGTGTGATTTTTTTTTTTTTTAAGTCTGAGGGTGCCCCCAAACTTTTGGCCTGTAGTGTACATATACAAGCCCCAATTTCAATGAAGTTGGGACATTGAATGAAACGTGAATAACACTGTAAAACAAAAAGTTCTAAACCCCTTTTTGTAATACTTTTTAAGCCAGGCATTTAGCTTTCACACACTCGAGTTGAGATTATAAACATTTCACTTGTTCCACAGTTTTACAGTGAAGAACAGAATACAATGATTTGCAGATCCTTTTTGACCTATATTCAATTGAGTACAGTACAAAGAGAAGATATTTACCGTAATTATCAAATTGATAAACTTAATTTTTTGGGGGGAAATATTCACCAGTTTTGAATTTGATGCCTGCAACACATTCCAAAAAAGCTGGGACAAGGGCAACAAAAGACTGGGAAAGTTGAGGAGTGCTCAAAAAACACCAGTTTGGAAACCTCCACAGGTGAACAGGTGAGTGCCATGATTAGGTGTAAAAGGAGCATCTGCGAAAGGCTCAGTCGTTCACAAACAAGGACGGGGCGAGATTCACCGCTTTGTGAACAACTATGTGAGCAAGTAGTCCAACAGTTAAAGAACAACTTTTCACAATGTGCAATTGCGAGGAATTTAGGGATTTAATCATCTACAGTCCATAATATCATCAAAAGACTCAGAGAATCCAGAGAAATCTCCACACATAAGCGACAAGGCTGAAAACCAACATTGAATGCCTGTGACCGTCGGTCCCTCAGGCACTGTATTGAAAACTGTTGGGAAACAGGATTTTTTTAGGAGTTGGCAATATGAGGTGAGCCGGACGGTTTGATCAATGGGTAATGAATGTGTATTAGGACATAAAGAGAAGCCGTCAGGTCTGGCAGGACATATCGCCTATTTGCGACTTCCAGCTGAGATCTCCATTTGTCTTCAGTTCTGACAGGACAATAGGCACAAGCACCTTTTAGTTGGAGGTTCCCTATGCCCACATATGGAGCTCCCTTCCAGGGGTTGGGAATCTATTGAACCAATTAAGTTGGGTGGTTCAGGAGAGGCCCAATTGTAGAGTATTGCTTTTTATCAATGTGTTAACCCTGGAACCAATCAGCAACAACTTCTGATAACATTAAAGAAATCATATGCAAATATCTGTACTTTTAACATGTATAAAGTTTCTGACAAGGAATTTTGAACTTTGCATCACACTGTTGTTCTCACGGCCGGCTGTGTAATAAACTTTTTCCTGCTTTTGCCACAAACATCGGAGTCTGCTGCTTCATCGAGACAACGTTCTTGGTTTTTTATTCATTTACCTACAAAACCAATATCATTCTGTAAAGGATATTACCATGAGGGCTCAGGAACACTTCAGAAAACCATTGTCAGTTAGCATAGTTCGTCGCTACGTCTACAAGTACAAGTACAAAGCAAAAGCCATATATCAACAACACCCAGAAACGCTCTGATGGACTGATGCAAAGTGGAAAAGTGTTTTGTGGTCTGATGAGTCCACATTTCAAATTGTTTTCGGAAATCATGGACGTCATGTCCTCCGGGCTAAAGAGGGAGAGGGCCATCCAGATTGTTATCAGGGCTAAGTTCAAAAGCCAGCATCTGTGATGGTATGGGTATGTGTTAGTGCCCATAGCATGGGCAACTTGAACATCTGTGATAAGGTGCATAAAGCTTTTGGAGCAACATATGCTGCCATCCAAGCAACATCTTTTTCAGGGACGTTCCTGCTTCTTTCAGCAAGACAATGCCAAGCCACATTCTGCAGGTGTTACAATAACGTGGCTTTGCAGTAAAAGAGCACAGGTAATAGACTGGCCTGCCTGCAGTACAGACCTGTCTCCCATTGAAAATGTGTGGTGCATTGTGAAGCACAAAATACGACAACGGAGACCCCGGACTGTTGAGCATCTGCAGTCGTCCATTAAGCAAGAATGGGAAATAATTCCATCGACAAAGCTTCTACAATTAGTGTCCTCAGTTCCCAAACGTTTATTGAATGTTGTTAAAAGGAAAGGTGATGTAACACTGTGGCAAACATGCCCGTCCCAGCTTTTTTGGAATGTGTTGCAGGCGTCAAATTCAAAATGAGTGAATACTTCCAAAAAAGCAATGTTTATTAGTTTTAACATGAAATGTCTTGTCTTTGTAATGTACTCAATTGAATTTGGGACAAAAAAGATTTGCAAATCATTGCATTCAGTTTTTATTCACATTTTACACAACATCCCAACTTCATTGGAATTGGCTTTGTATATATGAGACAGAATGGTGCTGCAAATCATCACAGCTCTGGTAAGGCGAGTAGCCAAACCCAATCGGTAATGCCAAAAACGAGTAAAAGAAGTGCACCCCTCAGGACAAAGAGATCCAGAATCTCGTCGGAATCATGATGTTAGTGCTTCAAGGGTTAAAATAGCTAAATGTTTTATCACAAGTGTCTGCCACTGACATGGCAATATCCCCCGTCGCCTCGATTTTATTTGTCCGTACGGACGGACGGAGCCCAATGCTATATCTCCCGCTTCGTGCTAATTGCCCCGCGGGGGATAATAATTGAGTACTTAAGTAATGGTACCCAGCACCTGTTCTTGCGCATCTACCTTCTTTTAGATTTTCACTTAGGCACTAACAAGGCTCATCTCTTTCAATAGCTTTAATTCGTCACAGACTATGAACTGCAAGCCAGTTCGGCAGGTCAGTTCTTGTTTTGAAGCACAAAGGGCGTGTTCTGTCAGAGATTCAGTTAAAGTGAAAGTATCAGACTGAGAAACTGAGTCCGTGAAATGGCTGCTAAAGCTTTGATTCCCGAGGACGAGATCAGCTGTTCTGTGTGTTTTGATATTTTTAAAGAGCCTGTAGTTCTGAAATGTAGTCACAGCTTCTGCAGAGAGTGTCTGAAGCAGTACTGGGAAGAGAAGAGCTCTCGAGAGTGTCCCATCTGCAGGAGAAAGGTCTCTTTCGAGGAACCTCCTGTAAACCTGGCTTTAAAAAACATTGTGGAGTTTTACTTAAAACAGCAGACTGAGAGAAGAACTGCAGAAAAGAGTGAGGCTCTCTGCAGTCTTCATGGGGAGAAACTTGTGTTATTCTGTGAACAGGATAAAGATCTTCTCTGTCTCATCTGTCAGACTTCAAAAAAACACAGAAACCACCCGGTGTGTCCAGTAGAAGAGGCCGCACAGGATCTGAAGGTATTCTGTTAAACAACAGATTCTCCTGCCAGGGTCAAATCTGTATTAAAGAACTGTGTCACAAATTTAGGTCTGACAAAGTTTGCTTTGGTATGAGGTGTAAATACATTCAGGGAGTAAGGCAGTGTAACATGTAGTAATGATATCAAAGAACCAGGAAGTAAAGAAATGCACGATGAGTGAACAATCATGCAGTCAATGGAGAGAGGAGCTGTACTGTTGATGGTCTTTATGAATGGATGTATTTGAATAAAAGACAACATTTGTTTTTCTACTAAATTGTTTCTGGTATTTGAATACTACAATGGAAAAATGATCAGTCACATTATCACGTTGTGGAGAAATGATTAAATAAAAATTCAAAACGATCTTAGAAACATAGAACTGAAAACTATGCAAGAAAATATAAAAAATATGAAATATAATAATTATATATAATATTATTATATATTATCAGAAACATGATAATTAAATATATGTTAATGTGAGACAACTGTTTTGGCTTTCTCTTTTCTGGAGTCTTTACAATGTAATTCAGATCATTGAGTTTTATTATCATTTCATAAGGACCATGAAATCTAGCCTGTAATGGATTGAACTGCAAGGGAAACAACACAAGAACCTTGTCTCCTGGTTTAAACTCACGGCTTCTAGCATTATGATCATACCAAGTTTTCATTTTTCCCTGACTTGATTTCAATTTCTCTTTGGCTAGGTCACAAGCTGCGCGCAGTCTTTCCTTGAACTTGCTAACATAGTCTAACAGACTGATATGCGGTTCTTTCTCTTGCCATTGTTCTCTCAACAATAGCAAAGGTCCTCTCACTTCATGGCCAAACACTAGCTCAAACGGACTGAATCCAGTAGACTCCTACACTGCCTTTCTAGCTGCAAACAACAGCAAATGAACACCTTCATCCCAGTCTTTCTCATAGTCATAACAATAAGTCCTCATCATTGTCTTGAGAGTGGAATGAAACTGCTCTAAGACACCCTGACTCTCTGGATGATAGGCACTAGAAAGAATCTGCTTCGCACCTAGTTCATACACTACCTGCTGAAAAAATCCAGAAGTGAAATTGCTACCTTGGTCTGACTGAATTTCCCTGGAAAGGCCAAACAACATGATGAACTTTATCAAAGCCTTCAAGATTGCAGTTGCCTTGATGTTACGTAGAGGTATGGCTTCAGGGAATCTAGTAGCTGCACACAGCTGCACACATGATTGTCAACAAGTACTAAAGTAATGGACTAACACAATCAACAATGACCTCAGAGCAGGGCTCCCCAAATTATGGGATAGGCCGAAATGGAGCTACAGGTGGGTCTAACAAAATAAGTGACAAAATAATGGGCTGCATTCAGGACAGAAAAATAATGACATTTTTATTAGGTTTATGCACCTGCACTGGGTGACAGTATTTCAGACTAGTAAGTGGTTTTGTCCGTTTACATTTTCCAATCGCACAGCTGGCTATTTTATTTTTTCTGCGAATTGAGCGACCGTGCTGCAGAAACAGGTGTATGTACTTGTCGCCGAAATGATCTTCATTCGCTGAAGAGTTCTGAAATGCCATCGCCGAGTGACGGTGTATAGACCTAATTATAATCAAATAATTTTTCGGTACTGAATGCAGCCTATTATTTTGTCACTTTTAGATCGCATGGGGGAGAGAAGCCCTGTCTTCAACTGCCACTTGATTATTCTTAAATTGGAAATCGTGTGAATGAAGGAAAACCATCTAGAATCAGCCAGGACTAATTATTTTCAATAAAAGGAGGGATATTAGCACAAGAATTGTCCGGTCTAACGACTCGCCTGTTTGTTGGCCAGCAGTGTTGACTGTTCACAACTGTAACGTCTAGCCTCAGCAACTTGGCTGCTTTCATAATGTGAACGTGCAAAATCTCTCCGCCGTTGCATGCGGAGCCAGCTGTGGGAGGGTCTTAGGGGTGCAGTGGAGAGGGAGGGGGAGGGATCTGAAAGTTGCTTTTTTTTCAAATTTTTGTGCGATGATCCTTCTCTCCTCAAAGTTACCAATTGCAGCTTTAACGCCAGCCAAAACAACACATGGACCCTTCGTCTCCGGCAATTTCCGTCTTTGATCTGATGGATCTTCCATCAGGATAATGATCCTAAACACACGGCCAAATCCATCAAGAAATGGCTTGTGGACAGCAAAGTGAACGTTTTGGAGTGGCCAAGCCAGAGCTCCGACCTCAATCCTATCAGAAATCTGTGGAGGGAACTGAAGACCAAGGTCATGACAAGGAGACTCTCAAAACTTAAGGATCTGGAGAAATTCGCCTAAGAGGAGTGTGCCAAAATCCTCCTGCAGACTTGTAGAAACCTTGTGATCAACCACAGGATGGCCCTCATTTGTCAAACTTGCGTACATCAAAAAAATGGGTGTACGCAAAATCTCCTGCAAGAATCGGCATTTATAAATCTGAATGTGAGCGAACGGTCCGCAAAAATTTCACGCTAGCTCTGACCCGGTGAACGCAAATCTTGGGCAATCTAATTTTGGTCATTTAAGTGCGTCCAAGCACAAAAATTAAGTGCGTATAGTCACTTTGATTTATTAACAAATTAAATCAAACCTGTGCTGCACTGCAGTTTTCCACCCCAACGGTGTTTACTACTGCAGCAGCAATAGTTTTCCAAACCGCAGCCTACTGGGCTCCCTTTATGCCACCCTAAAGACTTTCAAATAAAATAATTTTGTTTTTCTCCATCTATCGTCGGTCTGCTGATAAAACCTCGTATCTTCAAAATGATAAACTTTACAGGAGAAAAAAAGTTAAATTTTGCATGTAAGAATGCAGTTGAGCTGTGTTCGGGTAGGATGACAATTTTTCCTCCAAGAATGTATCCAATCAATGAAATTTTGTATTTTGCAATGTTTTTGCTATTATTGTGGACATACAAGTTTTTGTTTCTCATCAAATCATAGATACAAGGTTTATCAGCTGGCTGACGATATTTCCTCCTCAGTTAAGTTCTTTCTTCTTTGCCGTCTTTCGGGAGTCCATGTCGTAAAGTGGGCAGGACTATACCTCCCGGAGCATGAATTTATAGGGGCATGTTATGTAAATTACGTTGGTTTCTGCAGCCAGATTTATCAACGCCACGGCAGTTCTACACCGAAATCTGCGACGTACACACTTTTAGTAAATCAGACGTGACACCTGGCGAGCGATGATATTTACACCGAAATGTACACCAGATCCCACGCAAGTTTGATAAATGAGGGCCACTGTGTCATTTGTGCAAGAATACATTTTATTTGTCAAAAAATATCTAAAAAAAAAAAACAAAAATTGATAGGGATGTGAATAATTTTGGGCATGACTATAAAAACACTGCAGGCCAAAAGTTTGGGGCCACCCTCAGATTTTTAATGGTGCACTAAATGCGATGTGACCCCTTGGTTTTGGGGAAGGCGTTTATACAGCATGCCTTCTTTATACGTAACATGATTTTATGTCACTAGGACGTGAACAATGTTAACAAAAAGGCACTGGAACTGGATTATAAAACACTGTGGTCAGTGATCAATCAGTCGAGACAGCTTTAAAATGTGGTCTGAGGTCTGGAATTCACCGAAAACCTATTGGCTTCCTTTATTTTACGCACTGCAGTCATTTCATGAGCAAAAAATAAGGAAAGAACAGTTGAAGTGTGATTTTTTTTTTTTTTAAGTCTGAGGGTGCCCCCAAACTTTTGGCCTGTAGTGTACATATACAAGCCCCAATTTCAATGAAGTTGGGACATTGAATGAAACGTGAATAACACTGTAAAACAAAAAGTTCTAAACCCCTTTTTGTAATACTTTTTAAGCCAGGCATTTAGCTTTCACACACTCGAGTTGAGATTATAAACATTTCACTTGTTCCACAGTTTTACAGTGAAGAACAGAATACAATGATTTGCAGATCCTTTTTGACCTATATTCAATTGAGTACAGTACAAAGAGAAGATATTTACCGTAATTATCAAATTGATAAACTTAATTTTTTGGGGGGAAATATTCACCAGTTTTGAATTTGATGCCTGCAACACATTCCAAAAAAGCTGGGACAAGGGCAACAAAAGACTGGGAAAGTTGAGGAGTGCTCAAAAAACACCAGTTTGGAAACCTCCACAGGTGAACAGGTGAGTGCCATGATTAGGTGTAAAAGGAGCATCTGCGAAAGGCTCAGTCGTTCACAAACAAGGACGGGGCGAGATTCACCGCTTTGTGAACAACTATGTGAGCAAGTAGTCCAACAGTTAAAGAACAACTTTTCACAATGTGCAATTGCGAGGAATTTAGGGATTTAATCATCTACAGTCCATAATATCATCAAAAGACTCAGAGAATCCAGAGAAATCTCCACACATAAGCGACAAGGCTGAAAACCAACATTGAATGCCTGTGACCGTCGGTCCCTCAGGCACTGTATTGAAAACTGTTGGGAAACAGGATTTTTTAGGAGTTGGCAATATGAGGTGAGCCGAACGGTTTGATCAATGGGTAATGAATGTGTATTAGGACATAAAGAGAAGCCGTCAGGTCTGGCAGGACATATCGCCTATTTGCGAGTTCCAGCTGAGATCTCCATTTGTCTTCAGTTCTGACAGGACAATAGGCACAAGCACCTTTTAGTTGGAGGTTCCCTATGCCCACATATGGAGCTCCCTTCCAGGGGTTGGGAATCTATTGAACCAATTAAGTTGGGTGGTTCAGGAGAGGCCCAATTGTAGAGTATTGCTTTTTATCAATGTGTAAACCCTGGAACCAATCAGCAACAACTTCTGATAACATTAAAGAAATCATATGCAAATATCTGTACTTTTAACATGTATAAAGTTTCTGACAAGGAATTTTGAACTTTGCATCACACTGTTGTTCTCACGGCCGGCTGTGTAATAAACTTTTTCCTGCTTTTGCCACAAACATCGGAGTCTGCTACTTCATCGAGACAACGTTCTTGGTTTTTTATTCATTTACCTACAAAACCAATATCATTCTGTAAAGGATATTACCATGAGGGCTCAGGAACACTTCAGAAAACCATTGTCAGTTAGCATAGTTCGTCGCTACGTCTACAAGTACAAGTACAAAGCAAAAGCCATATATCAACAACACCCAGAAACGCTCTGATGGACTGATGCAAAGTGGAAAAGTGTTTTGTGGTCTGATGAGTCCACATTTCAAATTGTTTTCGGAAATCATGGACGTCATGTCCTCCGGGCTAAAGAGGGAGAGGGCCATCCAGATTGTTATCAGGGCTAAGTTCAAAAGCCAGCATCTGTGATGGTATGGGTATGTGTTAGTGCCCATAGCATGGGCAACTTGAACATCTGTGATAAGGTGCATAAAGCTTTTGGAGCAACATATGCTGCCATCCAAGCAACATCTTTTTCAGGGACTTTCCTGCTTCTTTCAGCAAGACAATGCCAAGCCACATTCTGCAGGTGTTACAATAACGTGGCTTTGCAGTAAAAGAGCACAGGTAATAGACTGGCCTGCCTGCAGTACAGACCTGTCTCCCATTGAAAATGTGTGGTGCATTGTGAAGCACAAAATACGACAACGGAGACCCCGGACTGTTGAGCATCTGCAGTCGTCCATTAAGCAAGAATGGGAAATAATTCCATCGACAAAGCTTCTACAATTAGTGTCCTCAGTTCCCAAACGTTTATTGAATGTTGTTAAAAGGAAAGGTGATGTAACACTGTGGCAAACATGCCCGTCCCAGCTTTTTTGGAATGTGTTGCAGGCGTCAAATTCAAAATGAGTGAATACTTCCAAAAAAGCAATGTTTATTAGTTTTAACATGAAATGTCTTGTCTTTGTAATGTACTCAATTGAATTTGGGACAAAAAAGATTTGCAAATCATTGCATTCAGTTTTTATTCACATTTTACACAACATCCCAACTTCATTGGAATTGGCTTTGTATATATGAGACAGAATGGTGCTGCAAATCATCACAGCTCTGGTAAGGCGAGTAGCCAAACCCAATCGGTAATGCCAAAAACGAGTAAAAGAAGTGCACCCCTCAGGACAAAGAGATCCAGAATCTCGATGTTAGTGATGATGTTTTATTTTAAATTTAACTAATCATGATGTTAGTGCTTCAAGGGTTAAAATAGCTAAATGTTTTATCACAAGTGTCTGCCACTGACATGGCAATATCCCCCGTCGCCTCGATTTTATTTGTCCGTACGGACGGACGGAGCCCAATGCTATATCTCCCGCTTCGTGCTAATCGCCCCGCGGGGGATAATAATTGAGTACTTAAGTAATGGTACCCAGCACCTGTTCTTGCGCATCTACCTTCTTTTAGATTTTCACTTAGGCACTAACAAGGCTCATCTCTTTCAATAGCTTTAATTCGTCACAGACTATGAACTGCAAGCCAGTTCGGCAGGTCAGTTCTTGTTTTGAAGCACAAAGGGCGTGTTCTGTCAGAGATTCAGTTAAAGTGAAAGTGAAAGTATCAGACTGAGAAACTGAGTCCGTGAAATGGCTGCTAAAGCTTTGATTCCCGAGGACGAGATCAGCTGTTCTGTGTGTTTTGATATTTTTAAAGAGCCTGTAGTTCTGAAATGTAGTCACAGCTTCTGCAGAGAGTGTCTGAAGCAGTACTGGGAAGAGAAGAGCTCTCGAGAGTGTCCCATCTGCAGGAGAAAGGTCTCTTTCGAGGAGCCTCCTGTAAACCTGGCTTTAAAAAACATTGTGGAGTTTTACTTAAAACAGCAGACTGAGAGAAGAACTGCAGAAAAGAGTGAGGCTCTCTGCAGTCTTCATGGGGAGAAACTTGTGTTATTCTGTGAACAGGATAAAGATCTTCTCTGTCTCATCTGTCAGACTTCAAAAAAACACAGAAACCACCCGGTGTGTCCAGTAGAAGAGGCCGCACAGGATCTGAAGGTATTCTGTTAAACAACAGATTCTCCTGCCAGGGTCAAATCTGTATTAAAGAACTGTGTCACAAATTTAGGTCTGACAAAGTTTGCTTTGGTATGAGGTGTAAATACATTCAGGGAGTAAGGCAGTGTAACATGTAGTAATGATATCAAAGAACCAGGAAGTAAAGAAATGCACGATGAGTGAACAATCATGCAGTCAATGGAGAGAGGAGCTGTACTGTTGATGGTCTTTATGAATGGATGTATTTGAATAAAAGACAACATTTGTTTTTCTACTA
Organism: Gymnothorax reevesii; assembly: GCA_029721435.1. NCBI lineage: Eukaryota > Metazoa > Chordata > Actinopteri > Anguilliformes > Muraenidae > Gymnothorax > Gymnothorax reevesii. Next base: position 25,778,142 of record CM056588.1, read on the forward strand.
AATTGTTTCTGGTATTTGAATACTACAATGGAAAAATGATCAGTCACATTATCACGTTGTGGAGAAATGATTAAATAAAAATTCAAAACGATCTTAGAAACATAGAACTGAAAACTATGCAAGAAAATATAAAAAATATGACATATAATAATTATATATAATATTATTATATATTATCAGAAACATGATAATTAAATATATTTTAAAAAACTCAAAATCGAACTGTGATCGTTTTTCCTTTGAGATCTTCATTTGCAAGTAACTTTTGTAAAACAAATATAAAATGCAATATGTTTCAATTGAATATTATAAGGCAGACACTGTTAAAAGTTAAAATTGCAAGAGAAAAATAATATGTAAATGTTATAATTGCCATAGCAATTGGCTGTAAATTATACTAGACAAGCGAGTAAAATAGGTGTTTAACAGTCCAATGTCTTGAAAATCTTGACTGTTTTCATTCTGAAGTAATTAATTATGGCATGCAGTGTTATGATGTGGTATGAGTGCCCTACTGTCCGTAAGTATGTGGACAGTGATGATTAAACACCACCACTTTCCACTAAAAGGGGTCCTAATATATTAATTGATATAATATTAATATATTAAACAAAACACCGAAAACAACAATTTTTTTTTACTAAAATTCAAAGGTGTATACATATATACATTAATATATATACATTTTTTGACACTTGCATAGCCTGAATGTAAGTGTTAAGGCTTATTCCATGATTATTGATGCCAAAAAAATCTTTAAACTGGTTTGAAGCGTCATTATTCTGCGGAATTATCTCTTATGGTCAGTTTTTCCAGTATATAAGGTGACATGAACTTTATGCAGCGTCAAAATGTTAAACGTGAAGGCACGACGGAAAGAGCTGTTTGAGATTGTTTATAGTCGCATTCTGGCCTTACATGATGCTGAAGACGTTACATGCTGCCATGGCACTGTAAGAAACACCATCAAGCATTTCAAAGAGGCTGGTTCACTGAAAACTAATGGCAATAGAAGTGCAAAATGGAAGTTCAGTGCCTCTTATGTTCGTTATCTGCGTATGAAATGTAAAAAAAAATTAAAAACAGCACGATTGACAGCACGACAACTCTGGGATAATATAAATAGCACCAGAAGAGAACATACGAAAGTATCAAAATCTTATATTTCCAGTTCTCCTGTGTGAAAATGGTCTGATTGGTTGTGTTGCTGCCAAGGGCTGGCACCATCAATGAAGGTTTGAGTTTGCCAAAAAATTCAATGATTGGACATCAATGGACGGGGAACAAGTCCTTTAGACCGATGAATCAAAATATTCTCATCCCAACACAGAATTTCTGTGCACCGTAAAGTTGGAGAACATTTGAAAAAATGACTGTTGAACCCCTTCAGTAAAATATGGAGGTGGTAATATTGTGGTATGGGGTTCAGTCAGCTCGAAAGGAGCCGGCATTCTCGTAAAAACTGACGAAATCATGGATTTTAAGAAAGTATCGCAGCATCTTTGTGCGGCACACTTGGCCATCAGGAGAGACACTGATTGGTCGCGGATTTTATTTTCAATAAGATAATGACCCTAAACACACTTCTAATTTGTGCAAGAATCATCTCAGTTGGAAAAAACATCTGGTGACTTTAAAAATATGACTTGGCCTGCTCATAGTCCAGACTTTAATCTGATTGAGCAAATCTGCCGTAACATCAAAAAATCTCTTGTGGAATGAATTTCAAATTTTATGGAATGATTTGGTGAGTGAGGAAATAAAAAATATGCGATGTGATGTGAATATAGGCCACTAGATGGCAGTATTTACCTTTTTTTTTGTTAAGCCCAGATTGGAGCTATGTTTGGACATGTTCTGGGCATGTCTGGGGCAAGCCCCAGAAAATAAAAAAAAAAGAAGTCTAAATGTGGGTGGGGTCTGCAAAAGAGTATATAAGGAGTAGAATTGAGACAGTAAAGTAGTAGGAGAAATTGCAAGGAGAAGGATACATGTGACCAGACCTGTCATTCTGTTTAAGACCTGTGAAGCTTATAGTGGATTTTTGCCTGTGTTAGAGCTTTTTCCTCACCCAGGACATCACCAAGGGACCCAACCAAAAAGGGACTGTAAATATTTCTGTTTTTGTTGTAAATCAATCTTGGTCTGTAGATTAGTTTAGTCGTCATTGTCTGTGTTAATTAAATGTGTTTAAGTTTTAAAACTGTGTCTGTCATCCCTTGCTGTTGCTGTTGTAAATGTAATAACAAAAGGGGGCCATAACAGCGAACACTATGCCTGAAAGATTAAATGCTGTAATCAAGGCAAAGGCAAATTGGGGGCTTGTCCGGGATAGAACATTGTGTGAGTCATTTATTGAAAATCTAACATTTCAAATTGTAAAATTGTTTTTGTGAATTTTCCTAGATATATATTGACAACGGCAATGGATGATTTCTTGGCATCACCAACCGTAGGGGGTTTGAAGTCTTTTAAAAAGACAGAACTGTTGGAAATATGCAGACATTTGGAGCTGACAGAGGTAAAACCAGCCATGGGAAAAGCAAGACTGGCTCGAGAGATAGTTGAATATTATATTGATGAAAATGTGTTTGCACCAGGAGATCTGGAACAGTTTCCAGTGGAAAATCCAAATATAGAAATGGAACTTAAATAAAAAATGCTAGAGATTGAAAGGGAGGAAAAAGAAAAACAGAGAATTTGAGAGGGAAGAAAGAGAGAAAGAAAGGGAAGAAAAAGAAAAACAAAGACAGTTTGAGTTAGAAAAATTAGCATGAGAAGAAAAAAGAGAATTTGAGAGAGAGAAAGAGGAAAGAGCAGAAAGAGAGAGACAGAGACAAAGAGATTTTGAATTAGAGAAATTCAATAGAGAAGAAAGACTCAAAATGGAGCAACTAAAAATTAAAATTGAAACTAAAAATAAATTTTGTGCCAGTTAGGAGGTAAAACTGGTGCCTCCATTTTCAGAAAAGAACGTAGACAACTATTTCCAGTGTTTTGAAAAGGTAGCAAAGAGTTGCCAGTGGCCAAAGGAACACTGGCCTCTGATGTTGCAAACTGTCCTCAAGGGTAAAGCTCAACAAGCCTATTCGGCTTAGTCTGCAGATGATTCCTCTGATTATGAGGTTGTCAAAAAGGTTATTTTGAGAGCTTATGAGTTGGTTCCAGAGGCTTACCGACAGAAATTCAGAGGTCTGAAGAAATCTAAAAATCAGACTTATGTGGAATTTGCTAATGAGAATGTTTGCTTTGAGCGCTGGTGTACTTTGATGGAGGTCAAGGATGATTTCAACTCACTAAAAGAGATGGTGTTAGTTGAAGAATTCAAGAACTGTGTTAAGGATGATATTAAGACCTACCTTAATGAGAAGCAAGCACTGAATTTGCAGTCAGCTGCCAAATTTGCAGATGAATGTTCTCAGACATAAGTCCAGTCTAGCAGTAACAATAGATGGTTCCAATTTCAGAAAAAAGGAAACGGTGATACCTAAGATTCCTCACCCAAAGACAAATCTGGTGATGGTGCTCAGAAATCCAGTAACAGGTCTGATCAAAGTGTGAAAGGTGACAGTGACAAAAGTGGTCTAGTTTGCAGTTATTGCAAGAAATCTGGTCATGTTACGACTAACTGTTGGTTCCTTAAAGCTAAGAAAGAAAAAGAAAAGGATACCAAACCAAATGCCTTTGTGAAAACAAGGTTAGAAACCCCTGTAGTAGATAACCAATCTGCTAAATTGCCTGCTTCTTGTGGGGCTAAAAAGCCTGATACTGCTGACTTTGTGAGGGAGGAATTTCTTCCATTTGTGTCAGAGGGATTTGTGGCTCTGAATGAGCATACTACTCCTGTCCCCATATATATCCTAAGGGATACCGGAGCTTCTCAGTCACTTTTGTTGATGGACTCCTTGGAGTTACGTGATGAGACCGCTTCAGGGGATTTCATACTTGTACAAGGTATTGAAGGGAGGACTGTATCTGTACCCCTGCGCTCAATATTCTTGAAGTCAGATTTAGTTACAGGACAGGTAAAGGTGGGACTTATGTCAAATCTACCTATAAAGGGTGTTTCTCTGTTGCTAGGCAATAACCTGGCTGGGGGCAATGTAGTTCCCCCTGTTCATCTTACTTCACAGCCGAGCACTGAAGATGGCGATGAAGACCCATCTCTGTATCCTTCTTGCGCAGTGACTCGTGCTATGGCGAAGAAGCCTAAAGAAGATGTTGTGGTGCCGCCCAGCACATTGAATAGTCAGGACTCAGGTGGTTTGCCTCATGACTCTGATTGGCCTACTATGGTTTCTCCGTTTGAGGACTTATCAGATACTTTCATCAGTTCTCTATTCAGCCAGCCGGATGGGTCTGGTGATTCTGATGTGTCTGGAGACTTGTCTCTGTCCAGAAAGCGGTTGATTAAGGAGCAAACTAATGATCCTGAAATTTGTGCACGAAGGAGGAGAGCCCTTCCTGATAAAGAAATAGACGCAGTTCCAGTTGGGTATTATCTCAAGGATGGTGTGTTGATGCGGAAGTGGCGCCCTCCTGATATCCCTGCTAATGCAGATTGGGCAGTGGTCAGGCAAATTGTTGTTCCGAAGGTCTACAGGAATGAGATCTTAACAATGGCTCATAGTTTACCTGTAGCAGGTCATCTTGGTGTTAATAAGACTGTTGATAAGATCATGAAACACCTCTTCTGGCCTGGGCTTCGGAAAGATGTTTCCGACTTTTGCAAAACCTGTCACACACGTCAGGTAGTTGGAAAACACCAGTTAGACCCACCTGTAGCTCCATTGCAGCCTATCCCAGCATTTGGGGAGCCCTTCTCTAAGGTCATTGTTGATTGTGTTGGTCCATTACCCAAGACTAGATCTGGAAATCAGTACTTGTTGACAATCATGTGTTCATCTACCAGATTCCCTGAAGCCATACCTTTACGTAACATCAAGGCAACTGCAATCTCGAAGGCTTTGATAAAGTTCTTCACGTTGTTTAGCCTTCCCAGGGAAATTCAGTCAGATCAAGGTAGCAGTTTCACTTCCGGATTGTTTCAGCAGGTTGTGTATGAACTAGGTGCGAAGCAGATTCTTTCCAGTGCCTATCATACAGAGAGTCAGGGTGCCTAGGAGCGGTTTAATTCCACTCTCAAGACGATGAGGACTTATTGTTATGACCAAGAGAAAAACTGGGATGAAGGTGTTCATTTGCTGTAGTTTGCAGCTAGAGAAGCAGTGCAGGAGTCTACTGGATTCAGTCTGTTTGAGCTAGTGTTTGGCCATGAAGTGAGAAGACCTTTGCTATTGTTGAGTGAACAATGGCAAGAGAAAGAACCGCTGTTACGTCCACAGCTCTTAAAGGGGTTAAAAGGAGGTAACATAAAACCAGATGTTAAGGTTTTACAGAGGTTTTTAATAAAATAAAAAGGATTTATACATACATATGCATGACCGTTCCAAAATCGTCGACACTGAATAAAGCCACACCAAACTATTCGCAAAGTACAGTTTAGATCTGAATATACGGGAATAATACAATCGGGAACAGTTTCTAAGTTTTATGGGGCCGAGTCAGACACGAACAACATATCCAAAAACAGGAATTTCTAAGTTTTAGCAAGCCGAGTCAGACAAGAACAACATATTCAAAAACAGGAATTTCTAAGTTTTAGCAAGCCGAGCCAGACGAAGTTTGGGCGACAGTCCACTTCAGGAAACTGCCGCCCCCGAATGACGCTCTCTCCAGCCTTTTAAAGGAGTTGCCATTTTCTTGTCGGTTGCTGATTGGAAGACAACCGAACACTCCCATAAGCAGTCGCCCCAATCCTCCACCTCCACCTGGCAATCTAAGGGGAGACGGTCACAGGCACGCACGCACGCATGCACCCACGCAGACACACTCAAACACTCACTCGGCATCAGCCGTAACATCCCTCCCCTTAAAACAACAACCCCTGGTTGTTGAAACAGTTTTCAATTATAAACACACAAAAAAAAACAAACTTCTCAAAGCCTGGACAAGGCATCAGCCAAGATGTTCTCTTTACCTTTCTTGTGTCGAATTACCAAATTGAAGTCCTGCACTATCAACGCCCATCTCATCAGCCTCTGGTTATGGTTGTACATGCGCGCAAGAAATCTGAGTGGGTCATGATCTGTGAAGACAACAACTGGCAGAGGGCTGGACCCAACATACACTTCAAAATGTTGGAGTGCCAACAGCAAAGCAAGAGCCTCCTTTTCAATAGTGGAGTAATTTTCCTGATGTTTGTTGAATTTTCGTGAGAAGTAGCACACCGGGTGATCGACCCCATTGACATCCTCCTGTAGCAAGACAGCTCCAGCTCCTACTGCGCTTGCGTCCACCTCTAACTTAAACGGTCGAGCAAGATCGGAAGCTGCGAGCACAGGAGCATGGCTAAGGAGAGCCTTAATACTATTAAAAGCATGTTGGCACGCTTGGGTCCAAACAAAGTCCACCTTGGGACTGAGAAGATTAGTCAGCGGCTGAACAACAGAAGAGAAATTTCTACAGAAGTTTCTGTAGGATCCTGCCATACCTAAAAAACTTCTGAGGGATTTACGACTGGAGGGGACAGGAAACTCCTCAATCACAGCTACTTTGGCCTCTAGGGGACGTACTTGGCCCTGGCCCACCTGTCGGCCTAAATAGGTCACGGTGGCCTTCCCAAACTCACATTTGGCCAAATTTAAAGTGAGTGAAGCGTCTGCGAGTCGGCTGAACACTTTTTCTAATACTTGTATGTGTCTCTCCCATGTAGTAGTGTACACAATGAGGTCATCCAAATAAGCGTTGCAATTTTCAACACCCTTTAAAACAATGTTCACTAGTCTCTGAAACGTTGCCGGTGCATTACACATGCCAAATGCCATGACAGTGTATTGCAAGAATTGATCAGGGGTAACAAAGGCAGAAATCTCAGAGGCACGCTCAGTCAGTGGCACCTGCCAGTAACCTTTGAGCAGATCTAGTTTTGTTACGAATTTTGCACTGCCTAAATTATCTACGCAGTCCTCCATTCGAGGGAGAGGATAGGAGTCAGGGACTGTGACGGCGTTAACCTTTCTAAAATCTGTTATGAATCTAGGAGATCCATCAGATTTCGCCTCTAGCAGGCAGGGGGAACTCCACGAACTAGAGCTGGGCATGGCGAAACCGTTTTCCAGGAGATATTGCGTCTCTTTTTTCATAATTTCCCTCTTAACTGGATTCACGCGGTAGGGATGCTGTTTAATGGGCCGAGAGTTTTGTACATTTATATCATGCATAAGTACATTAGTTCTAGTGGGCACATCATTAAACAAGCAGGGAAATCCCTTTACCAACCTGATGACGTCATGCTGTTGGTCAGGTGACAGGTGACTCAGCACTGAGGGAAGCCGTTGCAGCATTTCTGAGTTCGGCAGACGAGCGCTCGGAAGAGCAGAGTGGCGCATAACCAAATCCTCAACACACTGAAAGTCTGCCACAATCGGCGCACATGCTCCTAATACTAGGCCAGGCTTAGTTTCAACCACATTCGGGGATGCTTCCCTGGAGTAATATTTCTTAATCATATTAATGTGACACACGCGCGTCTTGCGCTTCCTCTCAGGGGTGCGGATTATATAATCAGTGTCACTGAGACATTCACAAATTTCATATGGGCCAGAGAATCTGGCTGAAAGAGAGGATCCGGATATGGGCAACAGAACCAAAACCTTGTCCCCCACTTGGAAACGTTGTAGGACAGCGGAACGATCATAACTATGCTTCATAACTTTTTGAGAAGAGGACAAACACTCCCTTGCTAATTTTTTTGCACGATGTAGCTTTTCGCGGAATTGACCAACATAATTTAACACACTTCCCTCCATGGAGGATTTATGCGCGAGTAACCTCTCCTGGAGAGATTTTAACGGACCGCGGGGAGTGTGGCCAAATACGAGCTCCGCAGGACTGAATCCTAAGGATTCTTGCACAGCCTCACGGGCAGCGAACAACACAAACGGGACAACTTCATCCCAATTTTTTTCCGTTTCAAAACAATATTTACGCAACATAGATTTAAGAGTTAGGTGCCACCGCTCTAAAGCGCCTTGGGATTCGGGATGATAGGCGCTGGAAACTACATGCTGGATATTTAATGTTTTGAGGACCTGATTGAAGAGTTTGGACTGGAAGTTTGTACCTTGATCGGTTTGAACTATGCGAGGGAGACCGAAAGTAGAAAAAAACTTGATTAATGCTTTTACAATGGAAGTGGATGTTATTTTTCGGAGTGGTACAGCTTCGGGAAATTGGGTGGAAACGCACATGATTGTTAGTAAAAATTTATTTCCGCTCTTTGTTCTAGGTAGCGGGCCAACACAGTCAACAATGACACGATCAAAGGGCTCTCCCATAGCGGGTATAGGATGCAGCGGGGCTACAGGGATGATCTGATTGGGCTTACCTGTTACTTGACAAACATGGCATGAGCGGCAGTGTTTCACTACATCCGCTTTTAATCCTGGCCAAAAGAAATGTTTTAGTACTCGCTGGAATGTTTTAGTGATACCCAAATGTTCAGACCACGGACTTTCATGTGCCAAAGATAATACATGCTGTCGGTACACAGTAGGGACAACCACCTGGTGCACTACACTCCAATCCGAATTTATTGTATTACGCGGACACCATTTTCTTAACAGCACACCATCATCCAATGTGTAGGCTACTTGCTCATCTTTTGCTCTGTTGGCACTCACCACATTCGAAAAACAACTTTGTAATGTCGGATCCGCCCCCTGCGCTGCGCGCAGGCGTTCTCTGGAGACAGGCAGGGACGCACCGTCAGGATGAGATAGGGCTGCGCTGTGAGAATGCGCCTGGACAGTTACAGCGTTGTCTTCAATTTTATCGGGTTTAGGTTTGCTCTCAGCCTCTACTCGATCTGAAAATTCTGGCATGAGAAAGCTGTCAGACAAAGGCACAGTGTTGTCTCTAAGTGACTGGGAACGTGTGATGGCACAGGAGGGAAAGAGATCAGAATTTGGGATTGGGTCTACATTACCCGACTCATGGTGTTGTGGCACATCCAGCACCTCTAAATTAGGAGTCACTTTGCCCCCAGCAATGTCATTTCCTAATAGAAATGCAACACCTTTATTTGGAAAGGCAGGGCAAACAGCCACGGGAAACACTCCATTCACTAATTTGGACTCAACATGCACGTAATGCACAGGTCGAGGAACATAACCCAACTCAATCCCATGCAGCACCGCACCATAACCACAGGCTGATTTCTCCGAAAATGGCAACACACTCGCGAGGATCACCGATTGCGAGCAGGCGGTGTCTCGCAGAATGCGCACCGGGCGCTGATCAGCAGGCTCACCTGAAAGCGACACAGATCCTTTCAAAATAAAAGGCTCAAAATACGAATCGGGCTTATCATTATCATCATAAATGTCAGTGTTGATTTTGGAGTTAATTAATCCGACACCTTTTGGCTGCAGCACACTTTTGGACACCTGTTCCTTACGTTTTAGGGTGAGACAGTCAGCGATAACGTGTCCAGCTTTGTGACGATAAAAACACTCGCGCTCTTCTTTCTTTAAGCTCTGAGGCTTTGACACACTACCGGAACTAACCGGAGAGCTGCGAGGTTTTTCTAAAGGAAACGTAATCTTGTGCGTAAGTACATATTCATCTGCCAAAATAGCAGCAGTAGTGTGCGAATTGGCTTTCTGCTCATTCAAATGGACAACAATTCGTTCAGAAATGCAATTTTTAAATTCTTCTAACAAAATGACTTCTCGCAGAGAATCAAAATCATTTACTTTAGAAGAGACAAGCCATTTATCAAACAAGATTCCCTTGTCCCTGGCAAATTCACTAAAAGTCTGGCTCGGCAGCTTGTTTCTGTTTCTAAATTTCTGCCGATAGGCTTCGGGAACCAGTTCATAAGCGCGGAGAATGGCGGCTTTAACACTGTCATATTTTAAACTTTCTTCTAAAGGAAGTGCAGAAATGGCTTCCTGGGCTTTACCATGCACTTTGCACTGAACTAAAAGTGGCCAAGCCTCTTGAGGCCAGTGGAGTGCGGAGGCAATGCGCTCAAACGCGCTGAAATAACAATCCACCTCCGACTCTCTGAAGGTGGGAACTAAAGTGACGTGCTTACTGATATCAAAGGAACTGTGATTTGCATTAGTGGAGGGAGGATATATACCTGGCGGTGAACTGAGCACTTGAGTCTCCCTCTGGGACTCGAGCTCCAGTTGGCGTATTCGGACAGCTGTTTCAGCCTCAATTTCGAGCTTTCGCATCTCCAGCTGATGTTTCAGCTGCGCGTCTCTCCTCTCAGCTTTTTCTCTGGCCTCCAGTTTCAACCGGGCGAGCCTGACTTTCAACTGGGCTTCGCTCGTGGACCCAGTGCTGGCTGAGGAGGACGAGGACGAGCCAGATCCCGAGCGGGAGCGCTTTCCTCGCTCTCTCGGATCCTCACCACTCCCACTCTCCGGCACAGTCACGGTGAGAGACTCCGTGTCCGGCTTAACACCACCAGCAGCCCCGCTCAGGGCGCCATCCAGCGGCACCGCAGGTGCTGCTATCAACTCTTGCTCCACCAATGCATTTATAATTAAGGTTTTCAACTCTTTCTTGAGAATTTGCTTCGAATACGAAATTTGAAAGTGATTAGCAATTTGAATTAATTCGTCCTTTCTACAATTATTGATCTGTGAAAGGGAAGGCTCTGAAATGAAACTTTCAATGTTAAACGGCTCCATTCTCCGCACCGCTCACAAAACACCAGGGAAAAAGAGGAACAATCAAATAAATAGGTCCAAATCCTAATTAATTATTTTCAACCTCCTCGGGAACTTAAATTGCTCTCGGACGGGCCCCCATTATGTTACGTCCACAGCTCTTAAAGGGGTTAAAAGGAGGTAACATAAAACCAGATGTTAAGGTTTTACAGAGGTTTTTAATAAAATAAAAAGGATTTATACATACATATGCATGACCGTTCCAAAATCGTCGACACTGAATAAAGCCACACCGAACTATTCGCAAAGTACAGTTTAGATCTGAATATACGGAAATAATGCAATCGGGAACAGTTTCTAAGTTTTATAGGGCCGAGTCAGACACGAACAACATATCCAAAAACAGGAATTTCTAAGTTTTAGCAAGCCGAGTCAGACAAGAACAACATATTCAAAAACAGGAATTTCTAAGTTTTAGCAAGCCGAGTCAGACAAGAACAACATATTCAAAAACAGGAATTTCTAAGTTTTAGCAAGCCGAGCCAGACGAAGTTTGGGCGACAGTCCACCTCAGGAAACAGCCGCCCCCGAATGACGCTCTCTCCAGCCTTTTAAAGGAGTTGCCATTTTCTTGACGGTTGCTGATTGGAAGACAACCGAACACTCCCATAAGCAGTCGCCCCAATCGTCCACCTCCACCTGGCAATCTAAGGGGAGACGGTCACAGGCACGCACGCACGCATGCACCCACGCAGACACACTCAAACACTCACTCGGCATCAGCCGTAACAACCGCTTATCAGTCTGTTAGACTATGTTAGCAAGTTCAAAGAAAGACTGCGTGCAGCTTGTGACCTAGCCAAAGAGAACATGAAATCAAGTCAGGGAAAAATGAAAACTTGGTATGATCATAAGGCTAGAAGCCGTGAGTTTAAACCAGGAGATAAGGTTCTTGTGTTGTTTCCCTTGCAGTCCAATCCATTGCTGGCTAGATTTCATGGTCCTTATGAAATTCTGACAAAACTCAATGATCTCAATTACATTGTGAAGACTCCAGATAGGAGAAAACCAAAACAATTGTATCACATTAACATGCTGAAGCTTTATCATGACAGGAATGCTAGGGTTGCAGCTGTCACTTCAGATTCTCCAATGGTCGAAACGTGTGAAGATGAGGGGGAGTTTCAAGATGATGAACCTAGAATTAAAGCTGAAGTTCTTTCATGTAAATTGTCAAATTCTGAGGTGTTGCAAAATCTCGATGTAAAACTCCAGCACTTAGAACCCTCACAGAGAGATCAGTTTGAGAGGTTGATCAAGAAATATGAGGATCTGTTTCCTGATGTTCCAAAGAGAGTTTCTATAGCTTCTCATGATGTAGATGTTGGTGATGCCAAACCAATAAAACAGCATCCGTACCGGATTAATCCTGAAAAGAGAAAGATTGCTGAGAAAGAGGTTGAGTACATGTTAGAACATGATATTATCAAACCCTCCAACTCAGATTGGAGTTCACCATGTGTGCTAGCTCCAAAACCTGATGGAAGTACTAGATTCTGTACAGATTATCGCAAAGTCAATGCTGTAACTAGAACTGATGTGTTTCCAATACCTAGGATTGATGATTGTATCGATAGAGTAGGGCAAGCAAAGTTTCTGACCAAGATTGATTTACTGAAGGGTTATTGGTGTGTGCCTTTAACTGAGAGGGCCAAGAGCATCTCTGCTTTTGCCACACCATCTGGGTTGTACCAGTATGAAGTCCTACCCTTTGGCATGAAAAATGCCCCAGCCATATTCCAAAGGATGATACAGTCTACAATTGCCGGATTGCCACACACGGGTGCGTACATCGACGACCTGATCACATGGAGTGACTCCTGGGAAGAACATCTAAAAGATGTAGAGACGTTGTTCCAGCGCCTGACCCAGGCTAACCTGACTGTTAACCTGAACAAGAGTGACTTTGGTTGTGCTACTGTCACCTATCTTGGCTACGTCATAGGCCAGGGTAAGGTGGCACCCATAAATGCTAAAGTCCAAGTTATTGTGGACTTTCCAGTTCCTCACAACAAAAGGGCTTTGCGCCGCTTCCTTGGAATGATCGGGTACTGCCGCAAGTTCTGCGGGAACTTTGCTGAGATTGCTCTCAGTCTAACTAATAAACTGAAGAAAGGCGTAAAGTTCACTTGGGATGATGCATGCCAGAGATCCTTCGATCGCCTGAAGTCTCTGCTGTGTCACTTCCCCCTGCTCAAATCTCCTGACTTCAACAAACCGTTCTCCATCGCGGTCGATGCTAGCGACCAAGCTTGTGGATCTGTGCTCCTACAGAGAAGTGACTCTGATGACATTGAGCATCCCGTGGCATACTTCTCCAGGAAGTTCAATCGCCACCACAGGAACTATTCCACAATAGAGAAGGAGCTGTTGGCTCTGGTTCTATCTTTACAACACTTTGATGTTTATGTTTGTACAGGGCAAAAGCCAATGGTGGTGTACACAGACCACAATCCGTTAATGTTTTTGTGTAAGATGAAAAACAAGAATCGGAGATTGTTGAATTGGAGTTTGATTTTACAGGAGTTTGACTTGGAAATTAAGAATGTGAAGGGTACAGACAATGTAATTGCTGATTGCTTATCCCGTGTTTGAATATGTATATATATGTCACGTGTTTATTTGAATATTGTATGATGTGTATATATAGACAAGTATCCACTTAACCATTTTGTATTGAAAAGAAAAACATTGCCTTTATGAGTCAAAATTTTTCCCTTTTGGAATGGAGGTGTAATGTGAATATAGGCCACTAGATGGCAGTATTTACCTTTTTTTTTTATTCAGCTCAGACTGGAGTTATGTTTAGACATGTCCTGGGCATGTCTGGGGAAAGTCCCCGAAAATAAAAAAAAAGAGGTCTAAATGTGGGTGGGGTCTGCAAAAGAGTATATAAGGAAAAGAATTGAGACAGTAGTAGTAGGAGAAATTACAAGAAGAAGGACACGTGTGACCAGACCTGTCATTTCTGTTCAAGACCTGTGAAGTTTCTTTTGTGGATTTTTGCCTGTGTTTGAGCCTTTTTTTCCTCACCCAGCACATCACCAGGAAACCCACCAAAGGGACTGTAAATATTTCTGTTTTTTTTATTCAATCTTGGTCATTTAGTTGTAGGTTATTGTTAGTAATTGTCTTTGTTCATTAAATGTGTTTAAGTTTTAAAAACTGTGTGTCATCCCTTGCTGTTGCTGTTGTTTTAAATGTAATAACAAATTGGGGCCATAACAAAGTCTCTTCAGTTGCTGAGCCTGACTGACTCCTGCTTGTCATTACAGAGCCCAGTGCTCACTGCAGGACCCAGAGCTGCTCTCAGGGGCTCTGATAGATGTGGCCAAACACCTGGGTAACCTGTAGTTCAGAGTCTGGGAGAAGATGCTGGAGACGGTGCAGTACAGTGAGTATCTGGGGCTGATGCTCCAGTCATCTTTATCTTTACAAACATTTAATGAAAGCATGAAACTGAAGAAATAAGCTGGAATGATTTACCTCCACCAAGGAGGTGTATGTTTTTTGCCCCTCGTTTATCTGTTTGTCTGTCTGTTTAGCAAGATATCTCGAAAGCAGCTGCATAGATTTTAACCAAACTTTGCAGGATCATAGGGTAGCACAAGAAGAACAAGTGATAAAATTTTGGCATATTTAGGCCAAAGTACAGCTGAGATATAGGCCAAAGTTCAAATCCAGCTATGCCGGCAGAGATTTAAAGTCTTTCCAATCGGCCAGATTTCCAATTGGCGTGCTTTTGGGTTTTGCTGCCACCTGGTGGTGGAATGCAACAACACCCTACTTCAGCTGACGAAAATAACAAATGCACAGAGTTGCCTTGGTGTGGCGGAGGTGCCGCGCTCTCTGAGTGCTCTTGTTGAAATGTTGTTAAAAATAAACAGTACAGAGACTCAGTTTGAAGAATGCATGAATTTCTGTGGTTTAACTGATTTATTTATTTCAATGAAACATAAGGGTTTTAAGTTCAAATCACTATAGCCACAGTAAAGTAGCATGTATATTTTTCTGTTTGGGACCAACTCCTCAATGAGTAATTGAAACATCTCTCTCCCTCCAGCCCTTTAAATATCTCTCTTCCTGATATTTCAGCTCCTGTGACGCTGGACCCCAATACTGCATGTGCTGCTCTCTCTCTCTCTGATGATCTGACCACTGTGAGATACCCAGGAATACAGCATAAAATTCCTGACAAACCAGAGAGGTTTAGCACCTGTGTGGATGTGCTGGGATCAGAGGGGTTTACCTCAGGGAAACACAGCTGGGAGGTGAAGGTTGGGAATAAACTGCAGTGGGATGTAGGAGTGATGAAAGAGTCCAGCGACAAGAAGGGAGATATAACATGCAGCCCAAAGAGAGGATTCTGGGTCTTAAAGCTGAGGAAGGGTGAGGGTTACAGAGCAGCAGGAGTTACTGCCCTCAAACTGGAGAGGAAACCCCAGAGCATCAGGGTGCAGCTGGACTATGACAGGGGGGAAGTGTCCTTCTTCAACTCCAGTGACAAGTCACTCATTTACACTTTTAAAGACACATTTTCTGAGAGAGTGTTCCCACTCCTTTCTCCCTGTCTGAAAGAAGATGGTAATGAAGGACCCCTGCAGATATGCCCAGTGAAAGTTTCAGTTACAGTGATGTCACTCCAGTGAAGGTGTGTGTGTATATGTGTGTGTTTGTGAAAACCACACTGGAGATGTTGTCTGGGATTTTCTTTGTGTGAGGTACCCTTCAGGAACCACTCGCGAGAGACAGAAATCCAAAAAAACGTATGTCTTTATTGGAGTCCGAGTCAAAGCCAAAAAACACAGGAATTGCCAAGCCACAATCAGAAATCCAAAAACAGTGTCGACTAGACAGGCAGGGGTCAGAACCAGTAAGACAGATAAGCAGAGGAAACGATAGGCAAAAAGTCGTAGTCGATGAACAAAGCCAAGGGTCATACACAGGGCATCCAAACACAGAAATCGTGGTCATACAAAAATGGGTCAAAATCCCGAAAGACAAAAACAACACAAAAAAGGCAATGGCAAGAATCAAGGTCGGACAATCCAGTAGAAGGGAAACATACGAGGCGCTCTGCACAAAGAAATAAAGATCAATGTTCTGACAAGAGCTGTGAGTGAAAAGACTGCTAATATACACACAGGGAAGGTCACTGAAATCAGGTGTAGAGAATCAGACTAATTACAACGGGAGAATCACATGAGGGAAGCCCTAATCACGAAAATTGGCGAAAGACAAAACACGAACGGGAATCACACAGCCTATGACATTTAACAGCTCCAGTCCAAGAGTTCTATGTGCACAGATAACGAGCGCAGGAGAGTGATTAAGCACGGGCGAGAGATTCTCGCTAAAGCTCAGGAGAGGACAGAGACAGGCTAAGGTGAGGATTATAGAACAGGGCGATTGTGGAGAGGGAATTAGTCTAAATTAGTAGCGGTGCAACTTTACATATTAAACTAGAGTGCACATTAGTAAGTTAGTAATCTTATATACATGGATTAGTTGTGTTAGTTGACTATGACACAAAATACAAATGTTAGTCTAGTTAGTAATCAGAACAGCAAGTCGAAGGAAAAGATTTTGAACACTGAAATTCATTTAAATCACCCAAAGTCAGTGGGCGCAGACAGGGAAGACGGACTGAACCAACTAGATCACAAGACAGGGGAGACAAGTGCAATGGACCTGAGAAATGGAATGAACCAAAAACCTGAGTAAAACAATAACCAAAAAGAATAAATAAAAGACAAACTCATGAACACAGAACCTGAACATAAACATGACAATAAGGCAGAATCACAACACTTTGACCGGCCTGTATGTTGAGTTGGATGATGGGAGACGCGCTGGAGACAGGGATTCATTACAGTAGGGGGTTGATGTTAAAGCAGGATACTAAATAGAACAGAGAAACACAGAGTTTTGAAAACAAAGAAAGAAAAATGCGTTAAAAAAACAGAAACTTATCACTGAGATCAGTATCTTATGACTACACAAAATTGGATGCCTGCTCATTGTTTAAAATTAATTTGTACAAGCTGCCGGATTTGCTCACTCGGTTAAGCCACCACAATTGCGGTGCAACAGTGATTCGATCCCCAGTCATACCAACCAGCAGTGG
This sequence comes from Gymnothorax reevesii, assembly GCA_029721435.1. Classification (NCBI taxonomy): domain Eukaryota; kingdom Metazoa; phylum Chordata; class Actinopteri; order Anguilliformes; family Muraenidae; genus Gymnothorax; species Gymnothorax reevesii. The sequence goes on from CM056588.1 coordinate 25,795,077, forward strand.
TCGGCAGCGTTTTCAGAACAGCGCATAATTGGCTGAAACGCTGTAGGGATCCAAATTGGGAATGGACTGCTGGGAATGGAAATTAGAATGATTGCCTTGTTCATTTCACAAGCCCCTCCTGTTGGTCAACCGGGCACTCATCAGTGAGATTCTAAGCTTGCTCATGTTCGGGTATCCTCCGCCCTCATTCTGAATTTACGATAGTTTTGACCAATGAGTGTAAAGATGCAGGGGCTGACTGGTGCGTGCTTCAGAGGAAAGCCACGAACTGTCTCTCTGTCCTGATCTGGCAATAGGGAATTGCATACAAGCAAGCCTTGAACGTAGTTCTCGGATTGAGCATTCCAACTTTGGGGTGTATTGGGGATGTCAGATTTGAAAAAATAATAATTATTTGAACAGTGCATTGCTTGTACAAAGAGTTTGTTTGCTTTGTTTTCGTAAAGGGAGTCTCTCCATTGTGGGTGAAGTTCACCTCATCAAAACAATTCGGGATGACATAATATCTCAGTATGACATACATGACCGCCGTTTACCAATATTACTTTGTGATACTTGTAAAAAAAAAAAAGGTTTGTCAGATGAGGCAAGGTAATCTTGACCAAAAATTTAACTGTCTGTACCCACTGGAAAAGGTAATTGAAGGCCAGCGTTGGATCAGCCCCAGAGTTCAGTCTTGTGACTGTTTCATTTGCCAAGTGGCGAAAGCCAATGGATTCAAGGCCAAGCAGATACAAGGTAGCCTCAAAAGAGGGCGTCCAAAAGACTCCGAAGAGCAGTTTTCAGGTGAACTTCACCCACAATGGAGAAACTCCCTTTACGAAAGCAAAACAAACAAACTCTTGAGCGAGCTTCGCTATGATCCATAATGGTAGGATGTCAGTCATGAAAAGGCCTATCTTCCACATGCTCTGGCTTTTATGAATGTAAGGTTATGCAACCGTTAAGCTGCATTAATTCCCAAGTAGTAATAATGATGAAAACGACATGGGCATTTCTTCCACTCCAGCTGAGGTAATGAATGAAAAGGCCTGTTATCCTCCTGAGACCCTGAGAAAAAAAAATTTTTGAATTTCTTTTTTTTTCACACCACCTAAGTCTTTGGGGTATAAAAATATCACTACAACAACATAATGTCAAAACATGTTTTTATTTGTGTTTTATAGTATGTCCTTTGGAGAGGACATTGGGACTCTTATGGTAAATATGAACACATCTAGAGTTGTATGTTTACATCTTAGCTGACAACATTCAGGGTTTTACACTTAAAACTGACCTTCTCTGAACTTAAGTTTTTGGTGAGAGAGGTTTTCCTTGCTGAGAGAGATGACAAATTGTCCTTTATGCCAGTGGTTCCCACCTCCACTCTTGTAGTACCCCATGACATAATATTTCTCCAACCCAAATCTAAGCCACCTGGTGTGTTAGTTCTGGGTTGTTTTTGGTTTGTGGTATTCCATGAAGCACTTCTCCTTCTTTGAGATGCAGAGGTAGATTTTGCATTTGATGCACTTGATGTAGGTTTTTCCAGTGCATCCTTCTGCTCTGCACCTGGAAGTATTGGGGTCGTCCATCATCAGTGGAATGAAAAAAGTTAGCAACATCCTGATGTCCTCTATAGAGGACATACATAAACAAGACATTGTTTATGTGGAAAAAATAATTTCACTGCTCTGAAAACTCACCAAAACTATTCCTGAGATATTCACTTATTGGAATAAATCTGAACATTTAACTCACAAAACTCATAATTACACAATTAAACACTTACCTTTCTTCTTTCCATAACATGTGCTAACTGTGATGTCTGCCATTTTGAAGAACTAGGAAGAGAATTCTGTCAAGATCCCACCCCCACATATTTCATATCATTGAAAAGCCCAGGATGTCCTCTGTAAGGGCCAACAGAACTTAACACAATAGCATGTATGGCTTCAGAGATACTGACCAAAAACAAATGTCCCCCACAGAGGACAAAAATGAATTGCTGGGTCTCAATCAGCTGCTAATTGTTTCCTACCATCAAAAAGGAGAGTTTTGGACTATTGGACTAAAGCTGACCAACATTTTGAGCAACATGATGGGTTTTATTCAGGGATTTAATATTTCCATATTTTTTACGATAAATTTGGTTACCATGGTAACCATTTTGTATTTTTACCAATCTGACCCTGTGGTATGATTATGTAATAAGTCAAACTATCAAAAAAAAACATGATGGCTTGCAATTATTAACCCCTTTCCTAGGATTTTGCAATACAAGATCACTGCCACATAAAAAATGAATTTTCTCCAAAAATTCCCAACAGATATTTTTAATTTTTGCATTTTCTTTATCTGCTCACTAAGACCTACAAAATGACACAGGTCTTGTTTCAGTATCTTTTTTTCAGACTTTCAAACACGTTAAACCTAGTGTGAGACGTCTCTGGTTCGGCATTTCAACACAAATCACTGTATTATCACTGCAGCTGACTGTCTCTGATTGACCTCAGTGTACGTGAGTGCAGATTTGGGAAGAACCTGCTGGAGATGTAGAGGTACAAAGGGAACATACAGGCGCACTGAGGTAATAATGAACATTTACATACAGTCACCCCAAAAATTCTTTGTACACGTCGAGAAAGTTGAAGAATTATTTGGGAACAAAATTGAAATAAACAAATTTCAGTCAGACAACTCTGGATTGAATTCAATATGTTGAGCGTAAATACTTTGCATAATTGAAGCAAGCGACAGGCTCTGTCTCAATTTATTAATCCCCTGAAAATGATCTGCCAGATTCATTTCAGGGAATGATAGCAAGACCCCCAAACTGCAAGACCCCAAAAGCTTGAGACACAGAGCCTGACGCTGCCTGACTGAGAATGTGGAGCATCCACACTGAGACTGAGCTGATTCCACTGCATCTATAGCCTATTGATGCAAGACAAATTGCAATGCTATTGCAATTCTGATCAGCTCAGCCATTCTACTTTAACCTGTACCCAGGGATTTAATAGCAGCAAGCTCCTCCCCTGCAATCCACCAGATATGCATCCTTAGTGACAAGCATGTTGCAGCAAGCAGAACTTTTATTTGTACCAATTACAAGGCATGAGCACTCATGATTTTTTGAGCCTGCAGAATTTCATTGTTGTTGAAATAAATATATTTAACATAAGCAGCGGAAGACCAATGGCCCAGAGACTTGAGGGTGGGTGTAGGCACAAGCAGCGCCGCAGTTGTAGCTGCGCCGATGCGGGGGAGTGAGCAGTGTACGCTTCTGGGGATAGCCCGCAGCTTGTGCTGAATTCACACAGCCTTGCAGAAAAACAAGGTCTGGACATGGGCTTGTGGCCATCGATGATGAAGAGCGGGTCCCTCGGAGCAGGTGCAGGCTGAGTTTTCAGGTAGCTCAGCATGGAAGCAAAAGGACAGAAAGCAGTATTAGTTCTTGCAATTATGACAGGCGTTCCTTTATTCATCCTGTCTGTTTTAGAATGTTTCAGATAAATCATGAAATGGTTGCAATTAGGGGTGTCAACATCTACACGTGTAAACGGGTACACGGATAACAAATCATAACCGTTTAGAAAAATCAATAACCGTGTACACGTCATTTTTCCCTCCTCTCCCTCCTCCTCGTTCATTTCTCACCAGTACATATAGTCGCCTATTTTTAGGGGTGATAATGTTGGCTGAAAGTTTCAGATAATAACATTAACTAACTCTACACTTAAATATCCCCACTAGTGCAGTTATCCGCATACAGATACACCGGCGCAATGTTACCTTGATATTAAAAAAACCCTGCAGCCACAGCCAGTGTCGCGTCTCTTCAATAGGCTGCGGAGGACTTGAGAAGAGCGCTGCGCTCACCATCTTCTCCATGAGCAAATGTCGTGCAGCTGAAAACAAAAACTGTTAATGGCTTGTTATTTTAGCCTATATTGTTGCTTGTTGTTGTACATTATATTGTTGGTTGGTGTTCTGTCGGCTTTTCGCGACCTGATCACATATCCTCGCGTCTAAAGAGGAGGAAGAAAACATTTTTTTCGCCAATTTTAGTGAATAATTGTGAGAGTCCCCCTCTACTTTTTTTTTAACTTTGTGGATATAAAGGTGAAGTTTTTTCCTCTCTCTTCAGCTTACTTTGGCTTCTTTTTGAGTTGCTTTCTCTGCAATTCCACATTACTTTTACTATGAGACGCATATTAAAATTCAGACGCAGCTCCCGTTGTGAGAGAGGGATGCAGTTTGCACTTAAAGTAAAAAAAAAAAAAAAATGTACAAACGTGAGCAATAGTTAAAACAGTGATTAAAAAAGAAGGTTAAACCTTTTTCAGCTTTCACTTGTACGTTTTCTTATCTGTCAAAATGATAGAGGATTTTATTTTCAACTCATTTTACTTTCTGTGGTTATATAGCGCAACTACGATAGAAAAAGATCATAAATCGACGTGTACTCAGTTACACGTCGGTTAGAAGTCCCGTTTACATGTGTAGAAAAAATTGTAAACGTTGACACCCCTAGTTGCAACCTAATTTTAGATCAGAAAAACAAAGGTCATGCAGAGGGTTGAAAGAAAAAGATGTGGTGGTGAATTCCCCGCACCTCATGAACCCGTAAAAAACCATTAAAAGAACAGCTTCCAACATTTTATGAGTAAAAGGAGTGAACAGCTCAGGGTGGGTCCCTGCCTTTGCCCGTAGTCAGGCTCCAGCTTAGGGTCCCGTGACCCTAGTGAGGAATAAGCGGGTATAGAAAATGGATGGATGGATGGAAGAAGTGAACAGCCCTGATCTTAATTTGGAAATCATCCTGTGCACCAAAGTGATAATAAGTGGTAAGCGTTTATCATTGCCTGGTAGTCGCTCTTTTGTGAGGCCGTTGAGGAGTAGGCGAATGCAGGGATTCTTTAGAATGCTACAGACTGAAGGATCTTGACAACGAAGGTGAAACTGAATGCTAGCTATCAATGCCTTAATGGAAAAGGGCTGCAACGTGCAGGACTCAAAAGAGTGGAAATGCGCATACAAGAGGATTGTTGACAGGTAAGGGCGGGCAAGCAAAACGTGCACAGAAAGAGGAGAAGAAACCACATGCAGAATCATAAGCTTTTAATGTGTTTTTTGCTCAACCTTTTCTCATATATTTGGCAGCAGAATTTAGCAGGGAGAGAAGAGGGCCTTCGCAACTTAATCTAGCACGGTTTGAGAGAATGGAGGGCAGGACAGGCCACTTGGCTTGCAGTGGCGGCTGGTGCCAAAAATTTTAGGGGGGGGCGCAATTTACCTTGGCGCAGCACACCTGACAGGTGCTTTGATTTTAACACAGTCAGTTATTAAGAAGGAAAATGTAGCCTATGGATTTTATCAGGGTTTGTACCCTTTATTATGAGTTGAGGATGTATCCCCTATGTCCACAGATCACTGCATCTGTCCTTACATTACTTACAGATTGATTGTAAAAGCGGTCATGTTAAAGATTCCACCAACTAACTGGGATTTTGATGTTTTGTAAAGATGTAAACAATAAATGGAACATAGTTTAAAAGAAAAACAAAAAAAAAAACAAATCTAAAAACATACCACTGTAATGCTGTCTACAGGCTTCGTACACCTTTTACAAAGTGAAATTCAAGCACTTTTCAAGGTGTATTTTCATGCTTTTCCCAACACCTTACAGCTGTGGTAAATTACATATTTATATACAAATTACAGATTTCACAGAAAGTGTGACCAACAGGTCCCACTGTACTTAACAGGATGAAATTATAAATTAATGGTATATATGTGGTTTATTTCATTGATAACAAAAACAAATGTTTACATGAAGTTTTAGACCTGGATCACTGTTATTTTGTTTAAAAAAAAAATGGAATTTAAAAATTTGGTCTTGTTGCTAATGTTACATGGACGGATAATTGGTGTTCACAGGACGGAACCCAAACGGTGACAAGACTGTCTTAGCCAACGCCAATAATGGCACAATGAGCAGAGAAAAGGGAAGGCACACCATTGACCAACTGTTATGGCCCCAATTTGTTACGGCAAATCAGACAGCAAGGGATGACAGACAAAGTTTGAAAATTTGAATATATTTAATAAAATAAAGCACTGACCAAGACTGATAATATAAAAAAATTAGATAGTTACAGAGATGGGGTTTCTTTGTGTGATGTTCTGGGACAGGAAAATGCTCCAACACAGGCAAAAATCCACAAAAAGCTTCACAGGTCTTGAAAAGAGTGACTGGTCTGGCCAAATGTATCCTTCTCTTTGCAATTTCTCCTACTACTTTACTCTCTCAACTTTTCTCCCTATATACTCTTTTCCAGCCCCCTCCCACCTTTTAGACTTTTTTTAATTCTCTGGGACTTTCACCTCTTAGACATGCCCAGGACATGCCCAAAACCTAACTCCAGACTGGCTTAACAAAAAAAGTCAATACTGCCATCTAGTGGCTTCTTTTTTTCCACATTACACCAACCCACTAATCCACAATAAGCAAGGCTTTGTCAATCCTGCCCACTCATTTCCAAGTTCCTCAACCAATCTAGAGTTCTGAGAGGAAGGTGAGACGCTTTTTTGGGCCGCCCTGTAGTATGCATGTGCCAACCCCTTTAAGTCAAACCAAGGTTGGCTTGATCCATCCAGGGATTGGAGCGAACTCCTCAATTTAATATAAACAGCGTTCGAACTTGGTTTGCTCGTGAAGATTCAATAACTGATCCAGGAGTTCCATCTAGTGATAGAATATTGTAACTGCATGCATAAATCTGCAGCTCCGTGTCCACTGGCGGACACATCTGCACAAAAGGGTTTAAATACCCTGCCAGCAGCCGCCAAATCTCAGTCACAGCAGTGCTGTACTGAGGTTACAGGTTGTTGCTAACGTTATTACTGTGGACGGAAATTTTTACCTTTTTGATGATGGACACAAACGCAAGTTGGTGAAAATTCTTTAAGGCCAGGAAGTAAACATCCGTTAGCACTATACCCCACTTTCACACCACCGGTTGTTATAAAATAGGGACTTCAATGCGGAATGCAAAAGCGAATGTTAAGACCACACGTCGGACAGAAATTACGTTCGCGGGAAAAACTGGCTGCACAGCATGAAATAGGGCTCAGGATATTGCAAAATGGTATCAAGCATGGAAAAATAAAGAGTGGGGAACATATTTTGTTGTGGATTTTCTTCAACATATTGAGGTTCCCCCATCCTCAAGCAATTGGAGAGAGACAGATTCTGAAAAAGAAAATTAGGCTTTATTGTGTCATGTTGATAAATGTAAAGCCGAGTTCCTCCTGCGCAAGAAGAACTCCCCCCAAGAAGAACTCCCCCCAACTCCCAGAAGAACTGAAGTTTTCCAGCTCTGACAGTAGCTCTTATAGCTCTCATTCTCGCACTACCATTGGACAGGTAACCTGAGATCCCAGTTAGGTAATCCTTCAGGAATTCAACACAAAGACGCATGCGCGTCACCTTCAGCCACACCCAGCAAGAGATATGCAGACAAAGAATACAGCCAGATGAATATGATAAAAAGGAAAAGATACCAGTCATATCAAATTATTACAAATAATTCAATTTTCAGTAGCAACTAATGATTTTGCTGAACAAATACTGATCAAAGCTACAGAAATCAAATACATCCTCTGATTATGTTTTTTTGGATCAACTAAACAGAAGCCTGCTTACTAATCAAAGCTACAGAAGCTGCTGCTTATGTGTGTGTGCTGCTCATGTATATTAGGAATGAATTGCTTGTATATGTGTGTCTGTCTGTGTGTGAACTGCTTGTATGTATATTTGTGTTATGTTATGTGTGTGTCTGCACTGCAGTATGTGAACCACTTGTATGTATGTGTGTGTTGTGTGTGTCTTTTTGCTGCCCATATATACTGAGTACAAATGAAAACGCACCACTTGAAAAAAGTCAATATTTAAGTTCAAATGAACTTCAATATAATTTTTATACAACAACAACACTACAGTGACGTCACCCGACATGCCAGGTGCAAGAAATGCGAGAATTTCAAGTTAACTGTAATGCTAGGCAATTTTTAGCAAAAACGCAACATCTTGCATGCACACCACGGGAAAAATTAATTTCACTCTGAATTTGTTCACACATTGCCTTTAAAAGCATGTGAATCCGAATAAAATTTCACTTCTTCACTGACACTTGTGAAACGTCGACACTACGCCGCGACTTACAGCCCCTGAACGGGAACGTGCCATAGGCATGCTTCAAATTGGCGCCAGCACCAGGAAAAATTGCCAGACGACTACACTGCACACACACAACGATCTCAAGACTCCATCAAAGGTTTCTGCAAGCGGGGAGCATTCGGGACCGTCCTCGACCGGGTCAACAACCTGTAACAACGGCACGTCAGGACCGTCAAATCATACGGGATCATGTCCGAGACCGAACACTACCAGCGACAAGAACGGCTGCTCAAGTCCAAGGACGACGTGGATTCATTCACCCCAACACCGTACAGAACCGTCTGCGAGCTGCAGGCACGACGTGCTTATTTCGGCTCCATATTGACGGATCGTCTCTGAAACAGCGTCTACAGTGGGCAAACAGGCACCAGAATTGGCGACTACGACAATGGCACGGTGTCATCTTTTCTGACGAGTCACGATTTCACTTAAGGAACGCAGATGGCCGTATACGTGTTTGGCGGAGACGTGGTGAATGTTATAACGCCGATTGTGTCGATCAAACGGACCGTTGGGGTGGTGGCAGCGTTATGGTGTGGGGTGGAATAAGCTACCGTCACAGAACCCCTCTACATATCTGCAGAGGAAGGGTGAACGGCGTCTACTACCGGGACCAGGTGCTGCAGAACCATGTTGTGCTGTTCTTCAACCAACACCACTATGTCCACACGTTCCAACAGGACAACGCTAGGGCACACACTGCAAGGGTGTCCATGCAGTTCCTTGCGCAGCAGAACATCCCCGTGCTTCAGTGGCCAGCTCTGTCACCCGACCTCTCCCCTATCGAGCACTTATGGGATGAAATTGGACGACGTCTTTCACGTCGACGCCAGATGGACAACATGCGAGAACTTGAGATTGCCCTTGTTCAGGAGTGGAATGCTATCCCTCAGAACACTATCCAGAGACTGATCAACTCCATGTGACGACGATGCACCGCATGTGTCAATGCAAATGGCGGTCACACCCGTTATTGACTTTCCTGTTTGACCCCTACACCAGTTAAACCTCTCTCGCGCATTAACATTATCGTGAATGAAATTGAATGATGTTTACATGTCTTCTTAAATGAGAAATTAATGATAAAAAATATATATAATCATGAATAATGAACAAAATGAACAATGATGAAATATAATCTTCAACATTTCTCCCTTTGAGGCCATACAATCATGGCCTCACATTAACCACAATTGAAAAATGCCACAGCATTGTTTACCCCTGCCCCCATACTACACACAAGTGAATTTCTTATGAGCCCGAACATAAAATCATTTCTTGATCCTCTCCGACTGTAACACTTTGAGTAAAAACAGTCTGTCATGTTTGCAACAAGTGAACTTCAGTTGTTTTTGCTTCAAGGCTTCTCAAGGCATCAAGGTCTTTCGTTGCTGTGGTGAATAAAGTCCCAGTTAAATGTCCCACTTGAATCCAATAATGTTGCTTATTGCAGGTTTTCAGTCCAAAGTTCAAGTCCATTGTCCATATTCAACATTGATTTGTGATTTTTCCATCTGATTGTTTTGGTGAACGGGCCTTCATAACTGGAATCACTGTCCCAGCATATTTGTTCAAAACTTTGGGGAGGCTCCAGAAAGGAGCGGCTTTGACCGGCTGGTATGTAAAATTGCCACTTCCCGTCACTGGAGTGAGAAAATAAAATGCAGACAAAAATACAAGCACTTGCACATGCAGATATGCGGCAGATACAGAACGAGGGTCATCTACACCTGCATAATTTCACTTTAAGTCTTAGATATACCAAATTTTATAATGTTTACTTTTTCAGCAAAGACTGTGCAGACACTTTTGCCAGAACATTTTCTTAAAAACAGTTTCATCCAAGCCTTCTCATGGACCTATAATTGGAATATCATAGCGCCTTCATGCAATAGCCCATAATAATAATCTCTAAAAAGATTTTGATTTCAACAATGACCTGGGGGTCGACTCACCCCTGCCTTAGGTTGTCTCCTCTATATGAGATCTTACCCGTCTCTGGAGTGAGTCACACACACAGGCAGGTGCTCAGCACTGAACTCTGTATTCATGCTGGGGCAGGTTTCCTCACCCCTCATAATGGGACAGTTATGAGATCATTCCAGTTGAACTGGGGCTATTGTAGCCACTTTGTTGGAATAATAGATGAAACATACAATGAGTTGTCAGTGTGCCACCCTGATAAATTAATATTACAAATTCATAATTACCCAAGTAGCCCACCTCATTACTGAGCTCCTATAAAATTTAAATCAATATTTTTGGGCAGTATACTAATAATTTTGTGTTTCAGTGTATTCTGGGTCTAATGATAGGGCAGTAGCAATAATATTTTTTCACAGTGTATTTTTTCCCCAATTCATTTTGATTAAGAGACCTACCACAGTCTACACTCAAAAAAAAAAAAAAACAGATTGGGTGTCTGCTAAATTAATCTAAGTGTAACATGTTGCTTCTACCATATATAGTCATGTTTTGTGGTTGAACATCATTAAGTAATGTTATTTTAGCATGATGTGCGATAACTTAACATTTACTAAATTCAGTTATGCTGACAGAACCTAATGCTTTTTGGGTAAGATATCAAATGGCGTGTACAACTCCAGAACAGAGGGTGGCAGTAGTGTGCGAGCAGGGAGTGGATTTACTTCCGGATGTTGCAGAAGAAGGCAGAGCAACGCACGAAAGAGACGGGCGGGTGGACAAGTTAAATCTCAAGAAATCCTGTTTGCTTTTTGGTTTTTTTTTTTTTCCTAACTTGATATCAACTGTCATAAACTTGGATAACAAATGTTTACATTGTTTAAAACAAATATTGATGTCAGAATTGACTTTTATTGAATTATTACTGTTGATTTTCATATGACTGAAAGGACTATCAACTAAAGTATTTGTGATTGTCAAACATACATAAGTCTTGTCTGATCAGCACAATTAATTAGTTGTGTTGTATCATTTTAAAATATAGTTCAACCTACCCCATTAACTTGGGTTGGGCACTCTTGGGCACGGGCACACTTGGGCAAACACACACTTGGGTGGCATGGTGGCACAGTGGTTAGCACTACTGCCTCACAGCAAGAAGGTTGTGGGTTTGAATCCTGCCTGGGGCCTTTCTGTGTGGAGTTTGCATGTTCTCCCCGTGTTCGCCTGGGGTTACTCCGGTTTCCCCCACCCACAAAACATGCAATATAGGAACACGGCTGTGTGTGAATGCTTGGTGGAAATACTTTCCATAAATTTTGTATGTTCACCCAACAAATGATGATTATGTTGGACTTACCCCTTGTAATTGAGTAATAGTAACACCAACACCTTATGTTGAACCAGCATATTTACATTTATGTCACTCAATAAAAGAATTTGTTGCTAAATTAACGTATTATGATTGGGTGGAAATACTTTCCATAATTTTATTATGTTCACCCAACAAATTATTTTTTTGAGTGTAGGGTTCCGCTAACAGTAGGAAGGAGATGCACAGTCAGACCTTATTAGTCCCAGCCATAACAAATCCCCATATCCTAAGCAGAACCGGGTGTAATTGCTTTAGACCACAGACCATGTGTTACAATTTGCAAAATTGTGTTACAATTTTTTCCAGACAATTCACCAAACAGGCATATATTGAATATTCAATTGCAATATAGTTTTTTTCATTGGGATCCCAGCACATAAAGGAAAAAAATCATTCCAGATTTAGTCAGTTCAGTTTGTCTCTGTCATTTGAACACTGACACTTAGATCCTTTGAACCTCCCTCTCCCAGGGCGCAGTTCCAGGCTAGATCCCTTTCCACAGAGATCTTTGCCCAGGCTCCCCCAGGCTCAGAACTTTACACTCAAGCAAAAAGACAAGACAGACGACATTGCAAAAACGGCAATACCTCTCCACAGAATGAATCCTCTACAAAAACGGATCGATCCTAGAATCATAAAAACGGCTCCCAGCACCTCTTCTTAGATCTGGGCCGTATCCCAACCATAAGCGGGGAGGCCTGCAGGTTTATTCCCTCCCTCTAGGGTCTCCAGCACAGGCTTCACATATCACAAACAGTCATACAACAAACTAGTTATAGAACGAGCTCCGATTTCAAACACACTCACAGTAACTTGTTGCGAATTCATTCGTTAGTGGTCAATAGTTACATACCAATTCTGCAGATTCTGTCCCTCTCCTTTTTATTTCCGCAATTTAGTGTCTAGATTCTTTGAGCCAAAAGGTTACCTGTCTCTAGTGCTGCAGATAAGGGCCAGACAATACAAAACAACACCTCACTTATCTATTATATTGCTCACCATATCCTTAGTTTGCTGGCATCTTGGCGTGTTTTTGTGCTCTCTGCCCCATCTCCGAGCACCAGAAGACTGTCCACTCTTACGAGTGTAACCAACCTTTGCCGACTCCTGCCGCTGGCTCAACAAATATGTTGTGGATTTTCTTCAACATATTGAGGTTCCCCCATCCTCAAGCAATTGGAGAGAGACAGACTCTGAAAAAGAAAATTAGGCTTTATTGTTGCATGTTGATAAATGTAAAGCTGAGTTCCTCCTGCGCAAAAAGAACTCCCCCCAACTCCCAGAAGAACTGAAGTTTTCCAGCTCTGACAGTACCTGGCCAGACCCTCAGTAGTAGATGTACTGTTCTTTTCACAGTGGCCCTGTTAAATCTATCAAACTTGGAACAGCAAACAGGGAAAGCACTAAAAGGCGTTGCTAATGCCACATCCAGCTAGCCATCGCTGTTTGTCGTAACAAGTGCGGGAGAAGCCCCAGGTGTCAGCTCGTCCACGATCACTTGCTTGCTGCAGAATCTTTAAATCGGGTCGGTCAGGTCCAAGCTCCTTTATGCTCCTTTTCTCTTCTAGTGTGACGTTACGCCTTGAGAACGGGTTATTCTGTAATGAAATAACAGAGTTTTCCGCGGATCCACTGGAAGCTGCCATTTTGAACCTCTATAGGACAGCGAATGAGCGCGTGTGATGTTTGCGCATGAGTAAATCACATCTGCAGTGGTGACGTTTTGATATGATTGGCAGTTGTCGTTGTCCAGTCACATGAGGAGGAGAATCACAAAAACAATACTAATTCGCTGGCAATCAAAATAGGAGTATCCGAGGCGCATTTATTATTACTTATTATTGAACTCTCTGAGTGTAAACCCTTGGAGATTAGTCTGAAACAACGCCTCTGTAAGTTTACAAAGAATATTTTTGAGTTCGGGAGTGGTATGCTAAAATCTATTGCATCTCTTGCTTTGCACAATCCGTATTCTATACTCGGTGATAACTTCCGATTATTCCATTATAGTTATCGGTTTGATTCTTCGATACTGTGTGATACAATGTATAATGATTACAGGAGGAATGTGGATGTTGAGGTCCTGCTCAGAGCTAAGATGGTGCGTGAACTAATAGATATTAGAGATGAAAACATGTTGATTGACAATCTAAGCAAGGAGGAGGTTTTGTGCATGATCGATGTTTTATGTACGAACTAATGTGTCATAGATGACTTTTTTAATAGATGTATGTCATTTTTTATTTGAATTTTTATAATTGTACTTTTTATTCCCGTCTTACTTATTACTTATATAGTTTTACTTCTCCGTGTATTCATTTACTCACTTTTAAATTGCCATGTGTAATGTACATATGTGCGAAATAAACATATTATTATTATTATTATTATTATTATTTCTCTGCGCCCCACAGGAAAAGTTGAAGCGGCCAATCAGAAAGAAGCCTCAGGTCACATACTGGGCAAAAGTTGACGAAATTGCATTGACTCCCATTAGACCGGCGCCCCTGCATTAATAAACTATGTATTCACAACACATCTATTGATTAATAAATTGTGTGAAACCCCTTTTATTTAATGGTGACAGGTGCCGACAGGCTATCATTGTGTGGAAAAATTATTATTATTTTTTTTAATTTTTATGATTTAATGACAAATTTTGGTATGTTTAAGTGGACTTCCTCTGTAGAGATGGTGCAACAGAGGGGGCGGCACCCCAGCGCCCCCTGTTGACAAACTGCCACTGCATTCTACCATCCTTATCTCGCGGTGTGTGAAAATGTGACTGAAGTACTTTTAGCTCCGGGCTCTTCAATTCTTGACCTCCTTTACTGTGATTAAGTGTTCTGTTATCCATGAGCTTTACCCACCTGCTCATGTAGATACCTTCGTTTTCGACAGACAACACCCCAACGGAAAGGCTCCTGTAATGTGAATATAGGCCACTAGATGACAGTATTTACCTTTTTTTTGTTAAGCTCAGACTGGAGTCATGTTTAGACATGTCCTGGACATGTCTGGGGCAAGTCTCAGAAAATTTTAAAAAAAGAGGTCTAAATGTGGGTGGGGTCTGCAAAAGAGTATATAAGGAAAAGAATTGAGACAGTAAAGTAGTAGGAGAAATTGCAAGAAGATGACCAGACCTGCCATTCTGTTCAAGACCTGTGACGTTTCTTTTGTGGATTTCTTTGCCTGTGTTTGAGCATTTTCATCATCCAGGACATCACCAAGCCACCCCACAAAAAGGGACTGTAATTATTTCTGTTTTTTTTTTTTATGTATTCAATCTTGGTCAGTTATTTAGTTGTTATTAGTCTTTGTCTGTTTAATTAAATGTGTTTAAGTTTTAAATTGTGTCTGTCATCCCTTGCTGTTGCTGTTGTGTTATAAATGTAAGAACAAATTGGGGCCATAACAAATTGGGGGCTCAAGGTCCGGGATAGACCATTTTGTGAGTAATTTATTGAAAATCTAACATTTCAAATTGTGAAATTGTTTTTGGAGAATTTTCCTAGATATATATTGACAACAGCAATGGATGATTTCTTGGCATCACCAACCGTAGGGGTTTTGAAGTCTTTTAAAAAGACAGAACTGCTAGAAATTTGCAGACATTTAGAGCTGACAGGGGTGAAACCAGCCATGCGAAAAGCAAGACTGGCTCGAGAGATAGTTGAATATTACATTGATGAAAATGTGTTTGCACCCGGAGATCTGGAACAGTTTCCAGTGGAAAATCCAAATATAGAAATGGAACTTAAATTAAAAATGCTAGAGATTGAAAGGGAGGAAAGAGAAAAAGAAAGGGAGGAAAAAGAAAAGCAAAGAGAATTTGAGAGGGAAGAAAAAGAAAAACAAAGGCAGTTTGAGTTAGAAAAATTAGCAAGAGAAGAGAAAATAGAAAGGGAAGAAAAAGAAAAACAAAGAGAATTTGAGTTAGAAAAATTTGCAAGACAGAGAGATTTTGAATTAGAGAAATTCGATAGAGAAGAAAGACTCCAAATGGAGCAACTAAAAATTAAAATTGAAACTAAAAATAAATTTTGTGCCAGTCAGGAGGTAAAACTGGTGCCTCCATTTTCGGAAAAGGATGTTGACAACTATTTCCAGTGTTTTGAAAAGGTAGCAAAGAGTTGCCAGTGGCCAAAGGAACACTGGCCTCTGATGTTGCAAACTGTCCTCAAGGGTAAAGCTCAACAAGCCTATTCGGCTTTGTCTGCAGATGATTCCTCTGATTATGAGGTTGTCAAAAAGGTTATTTTGAGAGCTTATGAGTTGGTTCCAGAGGCTTAAAGACAGAAATTCAGAGGTCTGAGGAAATCTGAAAATCAGACTTATGTTGAATTTGCTATTGAGCGCTGGTGTACTTCTATGGAGGTCAAGGATGATTTCAACTCACTAAAAGAGATGGTGTTAGTTAAGAATTCAAGAACTGTGTTAAAGATGATGTTAAGACCTACCTTAATGAGAAGCAAGCACTGAATTTGCAATCAGCTGCCAAATTTGCAGATGAATATGTTCTCACACATAAGTCCAAATTTTAGTCTAGCAGTAATAATAGATGGTCCCAATTTCAGAAAAAGGGTTATGGTGATACCCAAGATTCCTCACCCAAGGACAAAGACAAATCTGGTGATGGTGCTCAGAAATCCAGTAACAGGTCTGATCAAAGTGTGAAAGCTGACAGTGACAAAAGTGGTCTAGTTTGCAGTTATTGCAAGAAATCTGGTCATGTTACAACACACTGTTGGTTCCTAAAAGCTAAGAAAGAAAAAGAAAAGGATACCAAACCAAATGCCTTTGTGAAAACAAGGTTAGAAACCCCTGTAGTAGATAACCAATCTGCTAAATTGCCTGCTTCTTGTGGGGCTAAAAAGCCTGATACAGCTGACTTCGTGAGGGAGGAATTTCTTCCATTTGTGTCAGAGGGATTTGTGGCTCTGAATGAGCATACTACTCCTGTCCCCATATATGTCCTAAGGGATACCGGAGCTTCTCAATCACTTTTGTTGATGGACTCCTTGGAGTTACGTGATGAGACCGCTTCAGGGGATTTCATACTTGTACAAGGTATTGAAGGGAGGACTGTATCTGTACCCCTGCGCTCTATATTCTTGAAGTCAGATTTAGTTACAGGACAGGTAAAGGTGGGACTTATGTCAAGTCTACCTATAAAGGGTGTTTCTCTGTTGCTAGGCAATGACCTGGCTGGGGGCAAAGTAGTTCCCCCTGTACATCTTACTTCACAGCCGACCACTGAAGATGGGGATGAGGACCCATCTCTGTATCCTTCTTGCGCAGTGACTCGTGCTATGGTCAAGAAGGCTAAAGAAGAAGATGATGTGGTGCCGTCCAGTACATTGAATAGTCAGGACTCAGGTGGTTCGCCTCATGACTCTGATTGGCCTACTATGGTTTCTCCGTTTGAGGACTTATCAGATACTTTTATCAGTTCTCTATTCAGCCAGCCGGATGGGTCTGGTGATTCTGATGTGTCTGGAGACTTGTCTCTGTCCAGAAAGCGGTTGATTGAGGAGCAAACTAATGATCCTGAAATTTGTGTACTAAAGAGGAGAGCCCTTCCTGATAAAGAAATAGATGCAGTTCCAGTTGGGTATTATCTCAAGGATGGTGTGTTGATGCGGAAGTGGCGTCCTCCTGATATCCCTGCCAATGCAGATTGGCCAGTGGTCAGGCAAATTGTTGTTCCGAAGGTCTATAGGAATGAGATCTTAACAATGGCTCATAGTTTACCTTTAGGAGGTCATCTTGGTGTTAACAAGACTGTTGATAAGATCATGAAACACTTCTTTTGGCCTGGGCTTCGGAAAGACGTTTCCAACTTTTGCAAAACCTGTCACACTTGTCAGGTAGTTGGAAAACACCAGTTAGACCCGCCTGTAGCTCCATTGCAGCCTATCCCAGCATTTGGGGAGCCATTCTCTAGGGTCATTGTTGATTGCGTTGGTCCGTTACCCAAGACTAGATCTGGAAATCAGTACTTGTTGACAATCATGTGTGCATCTACCAGATTCCCCGAAGCCATACCTCTACGTAACATCAAGGTAACTGCAATCTCAAAGGCTTTGATAAAGTTCTTCACGTTGTTTGGCCTTCCCAGGAAAATTCAGTCAGACCAGGGTAGCAATTTCACTTCAGGATTGTTTCAGCAGGTTGTGTATGAACTAGGTGCAAAGCAGATTCTTTCTAGTGCCTATCATCCAGAAAGTCAGGGTGCCTTAGAGCGGTTTCATTCCACTCTCAAGACAATGATGAGGACTTATTGTTATGACCCTGAGAAAGACTGGGATGAAGGGGTTCATTTGCTGTTGTTTGCAGCTAGAGAAGCAGTGCAGGAGTCTACTGGATTCAGTCCATTTGAGCTAGTGTTTGGTCATGAAGTGAGAGGACCTTTGCTATTATTGAGTGAACAATTGCAAGAGAAAGAGCCGCATATCAGTCTGTTAGACTATGTTAGCAAGGTCAAGGAAAGATTGCGTGCAGCTTGTGACTTAGCCAAAGAGAACTTGAAATCAAGTCAGGGAAAAATGAAAACTTGGTATGATCATAAGGCTAGAAGCCGTAAGTTTAAACCAGGAGAAAAGGTCCTTGTGTTGTTTCCCTTGCAGTCCAATCCATTGCAGGCTAGATTTCATGGTCCTTATGAAATTCTGACAAAACTCAATGATCTCAATTACATTGTGAAGACTCCAGATAGGAGAAAACCAAAACAATTGTGTCATATTAACATGCTAAAGCCTTATCATGACAGAAATGCTAGGGTTGCAGCTGTCACTTCAGATTCTCCAATGGTCGAAACGTGTGAAGATGAGGGGGAGTTTCAAGATGATGAACCTAGAATTAAAGCTGAAGTTCTTTCATGTAAATTGTCAAACACTGAAGTGTTGCAAAATCTTGATGTAAAACTCCAGCACTTAGAACCCTCACAGAGAGATCAGTTTGAAAGGTTGATCAAGAAATATGAGGATTTGTTTCCTGATGTTCCAAAGAGAGTTACTATAGCCTCTCATGATGTAGATGTTGGTGATGCCAAACCAATTAAACAGCATCCATACCGGTTGATTCCTGAAAAGAGAAAGATTGCTGAGAAAGAGGTTGAGTACATGTTAAAACATGATATTATCAGACCCTCCAACTCAGATTGAAGTTCACCCTGTGTGCTAGTTCCAAAACCTGATGGAAGTACTAGATTCTGTACAGATTATTGCAAAGTCAATGCTGTAACTAGAACTGATGTGTTTCCAATACCTAGGATTGATGATTGTATTGATAGTGTAGGGCAAGCAAAGTTTCTGACCAAGATTGATTTATTGAAGGGTTATTGGTGTGTGCCTTTAACTGAGAGGGCCAAGAGCATCTCTGCTTTTGCCACACCATCTGGATTGTACCAGTATGAAGTCCTACCCTTTGGCATGATAAATGCCCCAGCCACGTTCCAAAGGATGATACAGTCTACAATTGCCGGATTGCCACACACGGGTGCGTACATTGATGACCTGATCACATGGAGTGACTCCTGGGAAGAACATCTAAAAGATGTAGAGACGTTGTTCCAGCGCCTGACCCAGGCTAACCTGACTGTTAACCTGAGCAAGAGTGACTTTGGTTGTGCTACTGTCACCTATCTTGGCTACGTCATAGGCTAGGGTAAGGTGGCACCCATAAATGCTAAAGTCCAAGCCATCATGGACTTTCCAGTTCCTGACAACAAAAAAGCTTTGCGCCGCTTCCTTGGAATGATCGGGTACTACCGCAAGTTCTGCAAGAACTTTGCTGAGATTGCTCTCAGTCTAACTAACCAACTGAAGAAAGGCGTAAAGTTCACCTGGGATGATGCATGCCAGAGAGCCTTCGATCGCCTGAAGTCTCTGCTGTGTCACTTCCCCGTGCTCAAATCTCCTGAGTTCAACAAAGCGTTCTCCATCGCGGTCGATGCTAGCGACCAAGCTTGTGGATCTGTGCTCCTACAGAGAAGTGACTCTGATGACATTGAGCATCCCGTGGCATACTTCTCCAGGAAGTTCAATCGCCACCAAAGGAACTATTCCACAATAGAGAAGGAACTGTTGGCTCTGGTCCTTTCTTTACAACACTTTGAGGTTTATGTTTGTACAGGACAAAAGCCAATGATTGTGTACACTGACCACAATCCGTTAATGTTTTTGAGTAAGATGAAAAACAAGAATCGGAGATTGTTGAATTGGAGTTTGATTTTACAGGAGTTTGACTTGGAAATTAAGCATGTGAAGGGTACAGACAATGTAATTGCTGATTGCTTATCCCGTGTTTGAATGTGTATATATATATCATGTGTTTGAATATTGTATGATATGTATATATAGACAAGTGTTCACTTAACCATTTTGTATTGAAAAGAAAAATTTTGCCTTTATGAGTCAAAATTTTTCCCTTTTGGAATGGAGGTGTAATGTGAATATAGGCCACTAGATGGCAGTATTTACCTTTTTTTTTGTTAAGCTCAGACTGGAGTCATGTTTAGACATGTCCTGGACATGTCTGGGGCAAGTCTCAGAAAATTAAAAAAAAAGAGGTCTAAATGTGGGTGGGGTCTGCAAAAGAGTATATAAGGAAAAGAATTGAGACAGTAAAGTAGTAGGAGAAATTGCAAGAAGATGACCAGACCTGCCATTCTGTTCAAGACCTGTGACGTTTCTTTTGTGGATTTCTTTGCCTGTGTTTGAGCATTTTCATCATCCAGGACATCACCAAGCCACCCCACAAAAAGGGACTGTAATTATTTCTGGTTTTTTTTTTTTTATGTATTCAATCTTGGTCAGTTAGTTAGTTGTTATTAGTCTTTGTCTGTTTAATTAAATGTGTTTAAGTTTTAAATTGTGTCTGTCATCCCTTGCTGTTGCTGTTGTGTTATAAATGTAAGAACAAATTGGGGCCATAACACTCCCGAGTATACTGTAACAGGAAGTGAGGCATGTACCATTATCCCCTTCTCAAGTCAGGCAATAAATGCAATATAAAACCTCTGATTAAAGTGCAATTATGACTGGAGAAGTATGCTCATCCATAGCTCATAAAACTTTAGAAATTGCTGTATCATGTGACATCATAAATCTGACCTACCAACCTACTTTTATGAACTCGCATTAAAGTGACTTATCTCCTCAGGAAATGATACAATTTCCGGACAATATGATGTGTTAACAAAACACAGAGCTGCGTTGTTTTCAAAACAGTGCATTGTGGGAAGATCTTTTTTACACTTCCACAGAAGAAAGACAACCGCTCTCAAAGTATACAGAATTTCATTTAAAATCTCAAAGAACCAGAGGGCTCATAGTGGTTTCTAAAGCCAGGCATCACCTTTTACAGGTATACAGGTAGAACGTCAAAGAAAACACGGACGATATTTCAATCTTTCTTGCTAAAATTTTCCCCAACTGGTGTCATGGTGCTAGTCTGCAGGCCCCCCCTGCCCCCGCTGCATTATTCGCCTCCACCTTGACGGGCAACAGGTGTGGCTTGTTAGGGTGGAGGTGAAGGCTCCATATTTAAGGGCTGGTTGCAGTTTTATTCTTTGCAGCAGTATTCTGTTTTTTGGAGCACTGTGTTTGTGGTCATTTGTGCTGCTGCACCCCTACGGAGTTTATTTTATATTAAAATTCAAGTTTTTTCTATATTTTCACTCAGCCTGTGCGTTTGGGTCTCTGATCTCGCTTTTGGGTACACGGTCCCAGTCCCCACTGGTTTCTGGTCTTTTGCCGGCAGGGGCAAATCCAGGACAATACTGCTGCCAGTTTGCGACCCAGCCAGGCTGAGTGAGGAAGGACCTTTTTTTATTATTTATTTATTTTTTTTGCTCAGGGCTCCAGGAGGGTGCCCCAGTCTGTGCTCCGGATGAGTTGGGCGCCAGTTTCCCCTGGCACGTCAGAATGTTCCGGAGGTGTGTGTGTGTGTGATATTAGAAAGTGTGATGTGAATAGAGGCCACTAGATGGTAGCATTTACCTTTTTTTTGTTCAGCTCAGACTGGAGCTATGTTTAGACATGTCCTGGACATGTCTGGGGCAAGTCCCCGAAAAGTAAAAAAAAAAGAGGTCTAAATGTGGGTGGGGTCTGCAAAGAGTATATAAGGAAAAGAATTGAGACAGTAAAGTAGTAGGAGAAATTGCAAGAAGAAGGATACATGCGACCAGACCTGTCATTTCTGTTCAAGACCTGTGAAGTTTCTTTTGTGGATTTTTGCCTGTGTTTAAGGATTTTCCTTACCCAGGGCATCACCAAGCCACCCCAACAAACAAAGGGACTGTAAATATTTCTGTTTTTTTTTACTAATCAATCTTGGTCAGTTAGTTAGTTGTTATTAGTCTTTGTCTTTGTTTAAAAATTAAATGTGTTTAAGTTTTTAAGACTGTGTCTGTCATCCCTTGCTGTTGCTGTTGCGTTGTGAATCTAATAACAAATTGGGGCCATAACAAAAGCAAGTGCTTGAAATCATCAATTAACCAGCTCTGGTAAGGCTGACACCTGGAAAGGAATTTCATAGCCGAGTGGCAAAAACCAAATCCCCCCAAAATCATGACAGTTATATTAATAGGAACAACCTTCCAGGTCTTACTTTCGGTTTGCAGAATTGGAGCCGTGATCCTATGGATTATCCTTCAGTCTGTTCCTCTGCCCGGTTTATTAGGAACACTTCCTAAGCCTTCCACATTCATCAGGATGAGAGCTGCACTCTTGCTAATCTTCCTAGTTCTGCCACCTGACAGATCTGATCTGGCAAAGTGTGCACTCCATCTGGCTGCTGACCCGGATTGCCACTGGCCAGGCACAGGATACGCCTCCACACTCAAGCCTGTACCAGCTGAACTGAACTGTGTCATTCTACTCTGGGTTCTGTTCCTTCTGCCATAGTGTATTAATATCAATAAACAACACTACTGCTGGATTGTACACTAACTCTTCATTTGGTTCTTGGTCTGGGTCATACCATTTCTAGAATTGGATTCCTACATTTGATCTCAGGAGGGTATCCAAAAAAAATAAGAGTTCTGATTGAAATGATTATTTTTTACCTAACAAAAAAAAAAAAAAAACACTTTTCCTGGAAACTCTTTCCCGGATCCCAGAGTTTCAAGTGTAGGTCCTTGTTTTAAGCAATAATACAATAGAACTGATACAATATAGCTTTTATCCGATGGGAGGAATTCAAGGTGTTGCAACTGTCCCTGGTCTCCCCTACTAGTAATAAAACTTCTCCAGAAATATGGTTAGATTTCATGGCAATCGTATAATAGGTCTTTTGTGTCTGTGATGTTTATTATTGTTTTCTTTGCCTGTCTATTTATTGAAAATAGAATGAAATATTAACATTCAAAAGAGCATTGATTTTAATTCCATTTGACTAAGGAGCTGAGATGCAGGTGAAATGAACGTATAGGCTACCGTGCATGAGAGAAAACCGCTGTTTACTGAGGAGCGCGCCGCACACATTATGACTAAGTACACCTATATCTCTCCTGCCCTGCAAATAGAATCCATCCATCCATTATCTATTACCAGCTTTTTTCCTTTATTAGAATGGCAGTGGGAGCATAGACTGTATAAAAAGATGGATGAAGCAACCGTGACGTCACTCACTGGTTCCAGCATACCATTTAGGAAGCCTCCATTTTGGCATTTTGAACAGTGCCATTTCTCATTTTGAATCTGGATGTGATTCGTATTGGATGAGAACGTGAATTGAAAATCCAGGGAGGAGTGAGGGGTGGATCTATGGGTGGATCTGACTGTATCTGATGAGGACAAGAGGATAGCCACGCCCCTAAAGTATATCTGGCTTTATCCTTTATTCTAGTCTATTTGGGACCATAATTTACAAAAATGCATACCATGATATATCAAAGGAGACTTGAAACTTGCGACTGATACCATAAAATAATATTGAAAATGTGAGGTAGCGTTCAGGAACCAATCGCAAGACCCAGGAGATCCAGCAAAAAAAAATTTTATTAAAACTGAGGGGTGAACCCCCGCAGGGCAGAAGGCAATTGTACAGAGTCTACTATCCAAAATCAGAATCCCAGGGGCGTAATCCAAATCGTACACAGCAGCAGCAAATACAATAATCAGGGTTGGGCACAACAGGTTCATTACACGGGTGCAGAGAAATCCAAGGCAAAGCCAAAATCGTTAACAGGGACAGTCCAGTCGGAAGTGGACCGCAAAGCGTACAAGGCATAAAAGATCGTAGCGCAAGGTAAACATTCTGACAAGCTGGAAGTGAAATGACTGCTTAAATACACATACGGGAAGTCACATGCTACAATAGGGAACAGGTGAGGTGGATCAGAGTAATTAACAAAGGAACGAACAAGAGGAAGTTCCTAACCACATGAAATTGGCGAAAGCCAAAACGTGGACAGGGATTACAGAGACAAACTATGACAAACAGACGATTCTGGTTAGGGAGTTCTAAAGTGTGCAGAGTGAGAGGCAGAACTGTGATTAACTAGGTGTGGAGAATCTACTGAAGCACAGCAAAGTAAATTGAGTGAAGGCAAGGGGCGGAGACTAGAGCAGTGCGAGTGCTGAGAGCTCGTTAGTCAATTAGTAATGTGCAGCTATACAATCTCTAGTGCTTGTTAGTAAGTTAGTACTATAAATTATGCTAGTGTTAGTAATTTATCTAAAATAATAAACTGTTAGTATTGTTAGTAAAGATAGAACAGTAAGGCGAAGGAAGCAAACGAGATTGGAAGGGAAACCCAGAAACCATGAAATCACCTGAAACTGTGGCACAGAGAGGCATAGACTCACTTTTATTCCCATGGGTTTTTTTTCACCCCAAAGGGGCCCCTGATGGATTCTTTCTGAAGATAGTTTAATAGAACAAACGTTTCCCTAAAATTGTGTTCCAAAAATTGATTCTATGTTTTTTTACCCCTCAATTAGTAGCCCTGCTTTCATTTGCCTCAACCGCTGAACTCAGCTGGCCTTTTTCCCCCCCCTGGCCATCCTCCTGAGGGGGCCCATGGGTTCCCACGCACCCCATGCAAATAACGCTACTGGTGACACATAAGACTGGGGAATAAAACTGTCACATAACATATGACCAGACAGGGGAGACAATGCAGGGCATGATAAATACAAAAACCAGAATGATCATCTAAACTGGGAATATGGGAAATGGCAGGCAAAAAACATGATGAGGAAAGACAGGCAAAATACAAAACATGGCATGGACTAGGTCAGAAAATATAGCTTGGAATCAGGGTAATCACAAAACATGGTAAGGCAACAGCAGAATCATAACAGAAAATCATAATTGAAATAATAAATCAGGTGAAGAAGTAGTGTCATTTTCTAATACTTCTATGCCGTTTAACTTCTTTCTGCAACCTCCGACGCCGCCATCTGCTGGCCATTTAATAGAATGCAATTTTCAGAGATTCCTGTATAGGCTTCACTTTTCACTCCCCGATGCTGCTTCAAACTTTTTATAGGGTGTCCCTATAACAAAGGTTAATGAACAAGACCACTCCCAATGCGCCTCCCTATTCGTCCGCATGCCTATATATATCGCCTCCATTCCCAAAATCCCTGCTAGTCTCGTTTCTACGGCCCTCCCACCCTTCCCCTCTCCAAGAAGGAAGCAAGAAACAGCCACCACCTAAGACTCCAGGGGGCTTAGGAGTCAACACGGACTCCGACGAGAGACGCGAGCCCTATCCCGAGTCCCGCCACCGAGGACTCCCAATATTCGCTCAATCACAGGTACAATATCGCCCTCGCCCCAGTTCCACCGAATACTCTCCTCAAACATAGAGCAGCTGTAGTCTATTCCAGTTGACTGCGGGCAGAAGGAAGGGACCCACTCTGGACGGTCCGGCTCTGCGAATAGAATAGACTAGACTCGTAATTTGAAAAAGGTTTGATATTCAAAAAAAGGCCAAAAAGCTGCCGGGTGGCTCACACGGTTAAGGCACTGCGCTGCAGTGCAGAGGTGATCACCACGTCGCGAGTTCGAGCCCCGGCGTACCCACCGGCAGGGGTCGGCAGCTTTTTCAGAGTAGCGCACAATTGGCTATCGCGCTACAGGGTTTCAAATTGGGAAGGGACTGCCGGGTATGGGTATACAATATATCAGCCTTGTTCGTTGCTCCAGCGTCTCCTATTGGCCAGACGGGCGCTCGTCAGGAACACTCCGGGTTGGTTCATGTCCGGGTATCCTCCGCCCTAGTTCTGAGCTTATGAAGATTCAACCGATGAGTGTATTAGAATCAGTGGCAGACAGGCACGTGCTTCGGAGGAGAGCCGTGAACTGTCTCACTATCCTGAGTTGGCAGCAAGGGGTCGCATACGAGCAAGCTTTGTACATAGTTCCCCAATTGGGCATTCCAAATTCGGGTGGGATTGGAGATGCCAAATTTAAAAAAAAAAAAAAAACAACAAAATAAATTAAAAAAAAAAAAAAAGGCCTGCATTTTCGCATGTTGTTACATGAATCGCGGGTGGTTACCTTACCATAGATCATATGATGAAAATGAAACTGTTGACAGAAAGCTTTTCAGTAAGGTCTTTAAAGCAAACTTGAATCCAAACGTGCAGCAGCTGTTTCCGTGCCGATCACCAAACAGCCTAAAATGAGAAGTTACGCCGAAGTTGCTGACCCATCAGATTCTGTGACCTGCAGTGTGGCAGTGGCCTTCTCATATTGTATATCGTTCTGTAACTGTTAAATTAAATGAGCAATAAAATGCTGCTTATGTTGCTCGACTCATCAGTATTGATTATGTACTTTGATAAGTTTGTTTAATGTATCAGTAAGAGCTTAATTTTCTCCGAAGATATTTAAGTTCAGTATGGTAAGTAGAATTTTTTCCATACAGAATTTTTTTTTTATTGAAAAGAAAAAAATATCTTTTGTGATTTTAGCAGTGTTTCTGAAGTCAACGAATCGTGTACTTTTCCCAATACTTGCCGTGGAATACGATGGGTCATCAAACACGGTGTAACACCTGATCTGAAACTCTCTTGTGCTCAGCACGGAAACTGATGCCACATGGAGCTATGATCACTTCCACGAGAAAATGCACTCTCTTGTCCGCCAAGTCAATTTAAGTAATTTTTGTCATTCATTGCTTTTCAGAACACAGATCTTCCAGTCCTTTCCCAAGTTATGCAATATCATAAAATGGCAATTCTATGAGGACAATTCAGAGATATGTATGGACTTTTCTCAATGTAGGAAACTAGATTATGAATTGGAACCTTTTTGAATATCGAAACGCAAGTTTAGGCATGCCCATTTGTGTGCTGAATCTTCGTGGTGGATTTTAGTTGTGCTTTAGTACTGCCAGTAGAGGACGGTAGATATGCACAAGATATCCATCAGA
Source organism: Gymnothorax reevesii (assembly GCA_029721435.1). Lineage (NCBI taxonomy): Eukaryota > Metazoa > Chordata > Actinopteri > Anguilliformes > Muraenidae > Gymnothorax > Gymnothorax reevesii. The sequence goes on from CM056588.1 coordinate 25,821,993, forward strand.
AATTTGAACATGGTATGTAGGTCTTGGGAAAGGTACCAAGTAGTTGCTGGATTCAGTGTAAAACCCAGAACTGCTATTTTTACTTGATTATGTGTTACAGATTTGAGCAGGGTCTTTAGTCTCAGTGCAGTTATCCCTCTAGCTCAGTAACCCTGCTTTGTGGAACACATCCCTTGGAGAAAATTGGTAATAATATTGAAATGTTCAAAGATTTTTCATCCCAAGGTCGAAGTGGCAGCCCCGAGCCCCCAATTTAGTTCGCATTTCCGATTTTGGACGACATTCACAAAGAGCCAAAGTTGCTTTTTGCAGCAGAAAAAGGATCAGAAGCTCACAACCACAAATCATAAAAGGTGGGACAGGATGTTTAAATAATGTTAAAACTGAAAGCAGTGATTTGTAAATTATATTTGACCCAAATTATGTTGAAAAACAATACAACAGCACATCATTTTATGTTTTAATGCATTAATTTTATCGATTTCTCCACATAAACACATCTCAGTTTTGATTCTTGCTGCATATCTCCAAAAAAGTTGGGACAATAAATGTGTAACTACTTTGTAATGTTTGCATTTAATAACTATAAATGTTTAGGGACTGAGGACACCAAGTAATTAAAGGAAGAGTTCACTTTTTTCAAAGTGGGGTTGTATGAGCTACAAATTGCCACTTCTTACATTAGATGCAGTAGAAAGCTCTCTGATCTCTTCCAGGTAGCCACACCAGGGCATAGTGCTGGGTGGAGATTTAGGCGATACACTGTTGTGAACGGTCCCAAAGTAACAGCATATTCTCACGGCCTAAAAGAGGTCCTACCTGAAAATAATATGCCACTTTAACTGTACACTATATAACAAAAATTTACAGCGCTTCAGTTGCTCAGAAGAATACAGTTGCTCTTGAACTAACCAACTGACGTATTCCATCGGAGTAACACATGATCGACTCCCTATACTTGATTATAAATATTTCATAGTCAAACGATGACAGCCAGGTGATGGTATCTGAATAAGATAAAAAATTATATTCCATCAGGACTTACCAGTTTGCCTCACACACAGAAGGATGAAGTATTGTTTATCTGCCGTTCTGTGCCCACTTGCCACACATGCCCAAATGCCCGCCACAGTTTGAAGTTTGAACTCTAATCCTGGGAGTTCTCACTGGTCTCATGAGCTGCCTAACTCCCCCATGCCTTTCTTTTGTAACATTTATGAACAACCCCCAGCCCCCACACCCCCTGCCCCCCCATAAGCCCCCATCCCCTCCCTGAGCTGTGATTTTTGGCAGCTCCTTCCAGTTTGATAAATGAAAACTAGACTTTTAGCCAGAGAAAAAGCCTATCTGACTCCCAATAATTTGAAAGAGTTATTCTTGCTCTTATTACCTCATCTGCGACAGAGTCAGCGGGGCGAGGTATTGTAATCGGTGCGGTTTGTCTGCTCCCGTGTTTGTGTGTTTACAATCTAGCATCTACACAGTTGCAATGATTGACTTCAAACTTTCACAGTAGGTGGGCAATGGTCGGTAGATGACCTGATTAAAATTTGGGGGTGATCGGGCCGAGGTCACCGGAAATGTCTGAATGTTTTTTTCTTTTTTTTTTGCGATAACTTCCTTCAAATTTATCACATTGACTTCAAACCAAAAAAAAAAAAAAAAATTCATTTTCAATTCTGATTCTAACTATATGTTGCATGATAGGATAGCTTCCCATAGCGGTCAAGGATCAAATGTCAGGGGGGTCATGGTTAATGGTGAAAATTATATTTTCCATCATAAATCAACGTAACGGGAGTCAAACAATCGAACCGTGTTGGTGGAAAGAGCGCACATCAATTGCTGAGACATAACAGAGTTTCCATATCTGGCTGTTGCTGGCGGGAACATATGATTACAATAACATTACAGTACAATGAAACTAGAAATCATTGACCAGTGGATTTTGCATGTCTTTTTCTGTGGCAGCACGATACAAGCAACATAAAGCATCTTCCCCTTCTCGGTGTAGCTGTGATTCACCCACAGAATAGAATACAGTGGACGGGAGGTTGATGTGTTTAATATGCATATGGCCATGATTATATATAGGGACTATGAGAAAGGAGAAGTATGGGCACTGGTGAATGGATAGGACTTGACCTCCATAGACATGTGGGAAGTTAGCATCTGAACGTTTCGGCCTCTGATTGGACAGTTTGACCTACTGTGACAATAGGTAACATTCTGATTGGCTATATTCAGTTGGAAACATCCTGATAGGCTACTCTACCCACAGGAGTAAAAATAGGGTCATAATTTGTATCTCGAAGTAACTCGTAAATCTGGTTTATGCTTGTAAAGTAAGTGTTGCACGCGAAGTTAGGAAATTTGTGTGTCCGCAATTTCACTGTCACACACGACAGTAGGAAATTGAATTAAATGTGCACAAAATATTTCTACAAAGACAAATCTTTTTCTACGCATGCACAAATCTGTTTTACGAGCCCAACTTTTTTTACACACACATAAAACTATTTCACTAGCTCAAAACATTTTTGCTCACACACATAACTCTTTTACAAACTCAAGACTTTTTTTACATACGCGCAAAACTATTTTATAAGCTCAAGACTTTCTTACACACGCGCATAACTATTTTATAAGCTCAAGACTTTTTTACACAGTCGCAAAACTATTTTACAAGCTCAAAACTTTTTTACACATGTACAAAACTATTTCACATGCTCAAAATTGTTGTATATACACAAAACTATTTTACAAGCTCAAAATTTTTTACACATGCAAAAAACTATTTTTAAGCTCAAAGCTTTTTTGCATATACACAAAACGATGTTGACACAATTCACAAAACGCAATCCTCCTTTTCTCATAAATCTAAACACATTTTGTCTCGCTAAAACACAAGTTGTAAAAAACTCTGCTTAAAAACTCAAATTAAAGCTCATGTGATGCAAAATGATTGCCACAGTCAGCAAAATTTGAACACAATGAACACAACTGGCTTCATTCATTAAACATTCATTCATTCTCTCTACCCACTTATTCCTCACAAGGGTCGCGGGGCGAGCTGGAGCCTATCCCAGCTGGCTACAGGCAAAGGCAGGAACCCACCCTGAACAGACTGCCAATCCATCACAGGGCGCACACACCATTCACAGACCATTCACTCTCACACTCATACCTTTGGGCAATTTGGTGTCTCCAATTAGCCTGATATGCATGTCTTTGGACTGTGGGAGGAAACCGGAGTGCCTGGAGAAAACCAACGCAACACGGGGAGAACATGCAACCTTGAAAAAGAGTGTAAGAAAACAGCAGATCACATCAGGGTGAGTAAAGCGATTAGGAAAAATTTACTTGGCAAACAATGGAGTCACTGGAGGGCGCTGGAGGAGGGAAGATCAGCTGTAGATCCTCTCATACACTCCTGCTGTCACCTGAGATCAGATCCTCTCTGACTCTTATATGCTGTACGTCTGAAACATTACTGTGCTGTGACAACACACTTTACCAGTAGCAAAGTAATAAGACTTCAGCAAAGCAATGGCTACACAAAGTTCACAATATTGCCATATACACTGTATATATATGTGACTCCGGACCACAAAACCAGTCAAATGGGTAAATTTTTCATATGAAGATTCATGCATATTCTAAAATGCTTTCCAACAATGTATAGTTTGTCAAGATAGGGTAAAAATTGACCGAGATATAACATCTTGAAGATGGGAAACTTGGGCAATTCAAATTTCCAGAAAATTGAGTTTAAAAATTGTCATATTCACTCCTTAGCAACACATATTTGTAATAGATAAAATTTAATGAAACTTGCACCATTCATTAAACATACTATCGCCTTAAAAAAGCGCAAGTGCAAGTACAAAGTATTTCTCATTGTAGCCCAGGCATAGAAAGAAGCAAAGAAACCAAACATTGTTCTCTCCTCGTGTTCCTTATATCAACTTTCTGGTGAATGAAAGATGCAGTATTCAAAAACAGGCAGACCCTCCTTTATATACTACTTCTTCTTCTTTGAATTTACTGGAAGTTTAAAAAAATGCCATAATTGATTATAATTGATTACAGAATTACACAGTACCAATACCCTGTAGAATTTTTGCTTCAGAAGACTGATTTTTCTTATGTTACTCTTACATCCGGACGTGCGGGCTTCCACGTGCTGTCCACTTGCAAAAATGGGGAAAATCACAAGGGACACCCACGTGTTCCACACGGATTTTCGAACCTGCAGACAGCACGCCAAGTCCGTAGGAAGAAAATAGGCATATAAATTATTTTTTGCGTGCACGCAGGAAAACTTGGCATGTAGCCAGGCCGCAAGGGCAAGGCAGGGGAGGCATGCGTGACCCTTGCGTGTGTCGCAAGTTTAAAACGGAATGTTAACAGTCAAATGTCACTTGCAGTCACATAAGTCAGATGACTTGCTGCCCACACGCGGGCATCACGAATGACTTGTTGCATCAGTACGACACACTTGCAATCCCTTAATTACCTGGCGTGCTGGCCACGGCCAACAAATTCACAAAAAATCGCGGAGCCCGTGCGTGTAAAAACACGTACGTCGGGATGTAAGAGAAACTTTAACTACCAATTGCGATATCATTGGCTCACTGTAGCTAAAGCGGTTGCTATAGAGGTAAACAATTTTTGTCTGTAGCAAGAGAGTTTTTTTTAACTGCTGTATGGATATTATGGGCATGGATTTTGAGCAGTTTGCACATCAGGCTTAGCTGAGGAGCTTAATTCAGGCAATTCCTGAAAAACAGGGCTTGGTGCAAACACGGCTTGCTTGTGAATATTCAAGAACTGATCCGGGGGTGCCATCTAGAAGAAGAAAACTGGAACTGGGTGCACAAACTTGCAGTTCCATATCCGTTAGAAGATACCTCTGCACAAAGCCCTTAAGTTAGCCCACCGAGCACCGGTGTTCCTCTCGAACACACCACATCCAGATAATCCTTAAATTATGAATTACATTCATATTTTAATTTGGAACAAGTAACGAAGTGGCCAGTGTCAAAGTAACAAAGTAAAAGTATACTTTTTATCTTTTTAAATGCAGCAGAGTAAAAGTAAAAGTCCTGGTTTAAAAAAAAAAACTATTTCTTGGGAAAGCCCGTCTTTGTTTACGCCAAGTGCGGTTTGCTCTGACGTCTCCCATTGGTTCACGTTTGAACCTACTAAGTCATCTCATAAATAATTAAATTGAGGGAATTCCACACTTTGCAATGATACCAACAATGTTGGGGAATCCCCAACTGGCACCGCACTGGAAGCGATTTTTGTCGGCTCATTTTTCCTTGTTTTTCGGCTTATTACACAAAGACTTTCACCACCCACTTCTCCAAAATCAAGTTTGGAACCACCTATGGTAGGATTTTTTCGAAATACTCTCTTGGAATGGTATCTTTAGTCATTTTTCTAACGTTTAATGAACACATCGAGAAAACGATAACTTTAAGTAAAATGTATTAGGCGGCTGTAATGCAAAATGGGCTCGTGCGACTAATGACTAGTTTTGCGATCCGGGGTCATATATATATATATATATATATATATATATATATATATGTTTGGGAAATTATTATATGTCTAGATTGAAACTCTGAATATATGGAATGAAAGTCTGAATATATATAATGGAACTTTGAATAAATGGGATGGCATACTGGATATATAAAATGAAACTCAGAATATATGGAATGGAAGTTTGAATGCATGGAATGAAACGTGAATATATTGAATGGAAACTGAAGTCTACTGGATTCAGATTCTTTGACGAAATTAAAAATAAATATAATCTGGGAAATTCAGAATTTTGGAGATTTCTACAAATCAGACATTGCATTCTCTCAAATAAACAACATATTCAGCACGATATAACTGAAATTCAGGACATTCCACCTAAGATAGGAGATAAAAATAGAGGAGCATCAAAATTTTACAAATTGATTAGAAGCACACAAGTGCCAAACTTGGATGGTTTAAAAATAGGTTGGGATAAGGACCTGGCGCAGGAGATTCCAGAAAATGAATGGAAAAAGCTATGTGCTTCATGGTATTGTTACTCAAGTGAAACACGGTCACAACTCATTTTTTATAAGATATTGAATAGATCTTTTTGGACTCCTTCCAAATTGGTAAGACTGAAACTCAGAAACAGTGATATATGGTGGAGATGTAATAGAAAGTTGGAAACTCTGGTGCATATGTTATATGAGTGTAACAAAACAATTGACATGTGGAATGCAATAATTGTGTTCTTAAATAAAATGTTGGGTACACACTTGATCAAAAACCTCTCATTATCTCTGTTGGGCCTGCTACCAGATAATATCCAAATGCCAAAACGCCGAAAATCATTGTGTCGTTTAGCTATGATAAAAGGGTGCAGGATAACCCTACGCCACTGGAAATCTCCCTCCTTGTCCACTTTTAAGGAATGGATAGAGGTACTATGCTCCATGGCAAGCTATGAGCGGGTCACTTATAGAGTGGCTGGAAGGGAAGATATATTTAATGAAGTATGGGGACCATTTCTAGCTCAGTAGCTGGATATGAAAGAATGACACCACCAACCTCTGCATAACCTTTTATCTGGTTCAAATACAGGATGTGTATACTATGTTAAACTCCTAGGGTGTTCTGTCTTTGTTTTGTTTTTTGTTGTGTGATCTATGTTTTGTGTTGTAGGTCTGGCTTGATCTGCCTGTTGTTGCTGGACCGCAGACTGTTTTATCTTTTTATTTTATTTTCTTATTTGGTTTTCTTTTAAAAAAAAGACCGGACAGATACTGAAAAGGGACACAATGTATGTTATGCTTATTTATCTAACTGTTATGGTATAGCAGTGATTTATTTGTATTTGTCTGACTAAAACATTAATTAAAAAAAAAAGAATGGAAACTGACGTCACCATCTTGTGTTTTGAGACGATTAGTTATCGCTGTTCCTGCAAAAGAGAGTGCGACATTATAAGTGAGTCAGCACGAAATCTATTCTCAGCAATATTAAGAAATGAAGATATAATTTGCACTTCGGCGAACGCATGTATGGGCCATAACACCCATAACCGAATCCAATATTGTTCTGCTCATTAAGAAATTTCTTCACTCTTTCTTAATGCAGGGTGTGGCACAGGCCACAGTGCCGCACGTCAGGCATTTCAGGCCAACATTAATCCTGGAAGAAACATGCTTCCACCCTCGCAGATGCACTGCGGTCAAGCAATCACCGCAATAAAATTGATGCGCAAATACAGCGGATAGCACGGTAGTAAAGTCATGTGATGCAACTGCTGTCAAGAACCATCTTGTGGAAAGAAATAACGAGATTTATTCAGCGAAAGTATGCGCGTATCTTGTTCTGAAAAAAAAACGCGAACAACTTCCATAATTTCGTTTTAAAATGATGTTTATTTGTTTTTTCACAAAATAGCTGTTGGCACTTTGTACAAATTGAAATGAAAGATTTTGGTGAAGTGCCATAACTCCAGATCAGAAACAATTGCAATTGCGATGTTCCATGAATATAAGAACACTCCTGTATGGCTGTGTGTGAATTTTTGGTGGTGGTCGGAGGGGCCGTAGGCGCATACTGGCAGCCACGCTTCCGTCAGTCTGCCCCAGGGCAGCTGTGGCTACAAAAATGTAGTTTACCACCATCAGAGCGTGAATGTGTGAGTGAATGAATAATGTTTCCATAGCGAAGCATCTATGAGTGCCTAGAAAAGCGCTATATTATAATACTGATGCATTATTATTATTATTATTAATTGCATCTCACGTTGCCAGTGTTTTACTATAGGCAAAAAAGGCATATATGAATTAATGTAGGCATTGCCATCAAAATTGGTGTTGTAGAGGTGGAGAAATCTAAAGTGGGGACCATTTTACTTTATTCATAATAGCATAATGTGACAGTGCTGCCCAAAAAATCACTTCCAAGAGGGAAACATTAAGGCGTTTTGCGGCGAAAATTAATGACGAGCAACTGTAATGTGAATATAGGCCACTAGATGGCAGTATTTACCTTTTTTTTGTTAAGCTCAGACTGGAGTCATGTTTGGACATGTTTCCAGACATGTCTGGGGCAAGTCTCAGAAAATTAAAAAAAAGAGGTCTAAATGTGGGTGGGGTCTGCAAAAGAGTATATAAGGAAAAGAATTGAGACAGTAAAGTAGTAGGAGAAATTGCAAGAAGAAGGATACGTGTGACCAGACCTGTCATTTCTGTTCAAGACCTGTGTAGTTTCTTTTGTGGATTTCTTTGCCTGTGTTTGAGCATTTTCTTCATCCAGGACATCACCAAGCCACCCCACCAAAAAGGGACTGTAATTATTTCTGTTTTTTCTTATGTATCAATCTTGGTCTTTAGTTGTAGGTTGTTATTAGTCTTTGTCTTTGTTAAAAATTAAATGTGTTTTAGTTGTTAAAACTGTGTTTGTCATCCCTTGCTGTTGCTGTTGTGTTATAAATGTAATAACAAATTGGGGCCATAACAAATTGGGGGCTCAAGGTCCGGGATAGACCATTGTGTGAGTAATTTATTGAAAATCTAACATTCCAAATTGTGAAATTGTTTTTGTGAATTTTCCTAGATATATATTGACAACAGCAATGGATGATTTCTTGGCATCACCAACCGTAGGGGTTTTGAAGTCTTTTAAAAAGACAGAACTGCTAGAAATTTGCAGACAGTTGGAGTTGACAGAGGTAAAACCAGCCATGCGAAAAGCAAGACTGGCTAGAGAGATAGTTGAATATTACATTGATGAAAATGTGTTTGCACCAGGAGATCTGGAACAGTTTCCAGTGGAAAATCCAAATATAGAAATGGAACTTAAATTAAAAATGCTAGAGATTGAAAGGGAGGAAAGAGAAAAACAAAGAGAATTTGAGAGGGAAGAAAAAGAAAAACAAAGGCAGTTTGAGTTAGAAAAATTAGCAAGAGAAGAAAAACAAAGAGAATTTGAGTTAGAAAAATTTGCAAGACAGAGAGATTTTGAATTAGAGAAATTCGATAGAGAAGAAAGACTCCAAATGGAGCAAATAAAAATAAAAATTCAAACTGAAAATAAATTTCGGGCTAGCCAGGAGGTAAAACTGGTGCCTCCATTTTCTGAAAAGGATGTTGACAACTATTTCCAGTGTTTTGAAAAGGTAGCAAAGAGTTGCCAGTGGCCAAAGGAACACTGGCCTCTGATGTTGCAAACTGTCCTCAAGGGTAAAGCTCAACAAGCCTATTCGGCTTTGTCTGCAGATAATTCCTCTGATTATGAGGTTGTCAAAAAGGTTATTTTGAGAGCTTATGAGTTGGTTCCAGAGGCTTACCGACAGAAATTCAGAGGTCTGAAGAAATCTGAAAATCAGACTTATGTTGAATTTGCTAATGAAAAGCAGGTTTGCTTTGAGCGCTGGTGTACTTCTATGGAGGTCAAGGATGATTTCAACTCACTAAAAGAGATGGTGTTAGTTGAAGAATTCAAGAACTGTGTTAAAGATGATGTTAAGACCTACCTTAATGAGAGGCAAGCGCTGAATTTGCAATCGGCTGCCAAATTTGCAGATGAATATGTTCTCACTCATAAGTCCAAATTTCAGTCTAGCAGTAACAATAAATGGTCCCAATTTCAGAAAAAGGGTTACGGTGATACCAAAGATTCCTCACCCAAAGACGAAGACAAATCTGGTGATGGTGCTCAGAAATCCAGTAACAGGTCTGATCAAAGTGTGAAAGCTGACAGTGACAGAAGTGGTCTAGTTTGCAGTTATTGCAAGAAATCTGGTCATGTTACAACTAACTGTTGGTTCCTTAAAGCTAAGAAAGAAAAAGAAAAGGATACCAAACCAAATGCCTTTGTGAAAACAAGGTTAGAAACCCCTGTAGTGGATAACCAATCTGCTAAATTGCCTGCTTCTTGTGGGGCTAAAAAGCCTAATACAGCTGACTTTGTGAGGGAGGAATTTCTTCCATTTGTGTCAGAGGGATTTGTGGCTCTGAATGAGCATACTACTCCTGTCCCCATATATATCCTAAGGGATACCGGAGCTTCTCAGTCACTTTTGTTGATGGACTCCTTGGAGTTACGTGATGAGACCGCTTCAGGGGATTTCATACTTGTACAAGGTATTGAAGGGAGGACTGTATCTGTACCCCTGCGCTCTATATTCTTGAAGTCAGATTTAGTTACAGGACAGGTAAAGGTGGGACTTATGTCAAGTCTACCTATAAAGGGTGTTTCTCTGTTGCTAGGCAATGACCTGGCTGGGGGCAAAGTAGTTCCCCCTGTACATCTTACTTCACAGCCGAGCACTGAAGATGGGGATGAGGACCCATCTCTGTATCCTTCTTGCGCAGTGACTCGTGCTATGGCCAAGAAGGCTAAAGAAGATGATGTTGTGGTGCCGTCCAGTACATTGAATAGTCAGGACTCAGGTGGTTCGCCTCATGACTCTGATTGGCCTACTATGGTTTCTCCGTTTGAGGACTTATCAGATACTTTTATCAGTTCTCTATTCAGCCAGCCGGATGGGTCTGGTGATTCTGATGTGTCTGGAGACTTGTCTCTGTCCAGAAAGCGGTTGATTGAGGAGCAAACTAATGATCCTGAAATTGGTGTACTAAAGAGGAGAGCCCTTCCTGAAAAAGAAATAGATGCAGTTCCAGTTGGGTATTATCTCAAGGATGGTGTGTTGATGCGGAAGTGGCGCCCTCCTGATATCCCTGCCAATGCAGATTGGGCAGTGGTCAGGCAAATTGTTGTTCCGAAGGTCTATAGGAATGAGATCTTAACAATGGCTCATAGTTTACCTTTAGGAGGTCATCTTGGTGTTAACAAGACTGTTGATAAGATCATGAAACACTTCTTTTGGCCTGGGCTTCGGAAAGACGTTTCCAACTTTTGCAAAACCTGTCACACGTGTCAGGTAGTTGGAAAACACCAGTTAGACCCACCTGTAGCTCCATTGCAGCCTATCCCAGCATTTGGGGAGCCATTCTCTAGGGTCATTGTTGATTGCGTTGGTCCATTACCCAAGACTAGATCTGGAAATCAGTACTTGTTGACAATCATGTGTGCATCTACCAGATTCCCCGAAGCCATACCTCTACGTAACATCAAGGCAACTGCAATCTCGAAGGCTTTGATAAAGTTCTTCACGTTGTTTGGTCTTCCCAGGGAAATTCAGTCAGACCAAGGTAGCAATTTCACTTCAGGATTGTTTCAGCAGGTTGTGTATGAACTAGGTGCAAAACAGATTCTTTCTAGTGCCTATCATCCAGAAAGTCAGGGTGCCTTAGAGCGGTTTCATTCCACTCTCAAGACAATGATGAGGACTTATTGTTATGACCATGAGAAAGACTGGGATGAAGGGGTTCATTTGCTGTTGTTTGCAGCTAGAGAAGCAGTGCAGGAGTCTACTGGATTCAGTCCATTTGAGCTAGTGTTTGGTCATGAAGTGAGAGGACCTTTGCTATTATTGAGTGAACAATGGCAAGAGGAAGAGCCATACATCAGTCTGTTAGACTATGTTAGCAAGTTCAAGGAAAGATTGCGTGCAGCTTGTGACCTTGCCAAAGAGAACTTGAAATCAAGTCAGGGAAAAATGAAAACTTGGTATGATCTTAAGGCTAGAAGCCGTGAGTTTAAACCAGGAGACAAGGTCCTTGTGTTGTTTCCCTTGCAATCCAATCCATTGCAGGCTAGATTTCATGGTCCATATGAAATTCTGACGAAACTCAATGATCTCAATTACATTGTGAAGACTCCGGATAGGAGAAAACCAAAACAGTTGTGTCACATTAACATGCTGAAGCCTTATCATGACAGAAATGCTAGAGTTGCAGCTGTCACTTCAGATTCTCCTATGGTCGAAATGTGTGAAGATGAGGGGGAGTTTCAAGATGATGAACCTAGAATTAAAGCTGAAGTTCTTTCATGTAAATTGTCAAATTCTGAGGTGTTGCAAAATCTTGATGTCAAACTCCAGCACTTAGAACCCTCACAGAGAGATCAGTTTGAGAGGTTGATCAAGAAATATGAGGATCTGTTTCCTGATGTTCCAAAGAGAGTTTCTATAGCCTCTCATGATGTAGATGTTGGTGATGCCAAACCAATAAAACAGCATCCGTACCGGATGAACCCTGAAAAGAGAAAGATTGCTGAGAAAGAGGTTGAGTACATGTTAGAACATGATATTATCAGACCCTCCAACTCAGATTGGAGTTCACCCTGTGTGCTAGTTCCAAAACCTGATGGAAGTACTAGATTCTGTACAGATTATCGCAAAGTCAATGCTGTAACTAGAACTGATGTGTTTCCAATACCTAGGATTGATGATTGTATTGATAGTGTAGGGCAAGCAAAGTTTCTGACCAAGATTGATTTATTGAAGGGTTATTGGTGTGTGCCTTTAACTGAGAGGGCCAAGAGCATCTCTGCTTTTGCCACACCATCTGGATTGTACCAGTATGAAGTCCTACCCTTTGGCATGAAAAATGCCCCAGCCACGTTCCAAAGGATGATACAGTCTACAATCGCCGGATTGCCACACACGGGTGCGTACATCGATGAACTGATCACATGGAGGGACTCCTGGGAAGAACATCTAAAAGATGTAGAGACGTTGTTCCAGCGCCTGACCCAGGCTAACCTGACTGTTAACCTGAGCAAGAGTGACTTTGGTTGTGCTACTGTCACCTATCTTGGCTACGTCATAGGCCAGGGTAAGGTGGCACCCATAAATGCTAAAGTCCAAGCCATCATGGACTTTCCAGTTCCTGACAACAAAAAGGCTTTGCGCCGCTTCCTTGGAGTGATCGAGTACTACCGCAAGTTCTGCAAGAACTTTGCTGAGATTGCTCTCAGTCTAGCTAGCCAACTGAGGGAGGGCGTGGAGTTCACCTGGGATGATGCATGCCAGAGAGCTTTCGATCACCTGAAGTCTCTGCTGTGTCACTTCCCCGTGCTCAAATCTCCTGACTTCAACAAACCGTTCTCCATCGCGGTCGATGCTAGCGACCAAGCTTGTGGATCTGTGCTCCTACAGAGAAGTGACTCTGATGACATTGAGCATCCCGTGGCATACTTCTCCAGGAAGTTTAATCGCCACCAAAGGAACTATTCCACAATAGAGAAGGAACTGTTGGCTCTGGTCCTTTCTTTACAACACTTTGAGGTTTATGTTTGTACAGGACAAAAGCCAATGATTGTGTACACTGACCACAATCCGTTAACGTTTTTGAGTAAGATGAAAAACAAGAATCGGAGATTGTTGAATTGGAGTTTGATTTTACAGGAGTTTGACTTGGAAATTAAGCATGTGAAGGGTACAGACAATGTAATTGCTGATTGCTTATCCCGTGTTTGAATATGTATATATATATCATGTGTTTATTTGAATATTGTATGATATGGATATATAGACAAGTGTTCACTTTACCATTTTGTATTGAAAAGAAAAATTTTGCCTTTTTGAGTCAAAATTTTTCCCTTTTGGAATGGAGGTGTAATGTGAATATAGGCCACTAGATGGCAGTATTTACCTTTTTTTTTGTTAAGCTCAGACTGGAGTCATGTTTGGACATGTTTCCAGACATGTCTGGGGCAAGTCTCAGAAAATTAAAAAAAAGAGGTCTAAATGTGGGTGGGGTCTGCAAAAGAGTATATAAGGAAAAGAATTGAGACAGTAAAGTAGTAGGAGAAATTGCAAGAAGAAGGATACGTGTGACCAGACCTGTCATTTCTGTTCAAGACCTGTGTAGTTTCTTTTGTGGATTTCTTTGCCTGTGTTTGAGCATTTTCTTCATCCAGGACATCACCAAGCCACCCCACCAAAAAGGGACTGTAATTATTTCTGTTTTTTCTTATGTATCAATCTTGGTCTTTAGTTGTAGGTTGTTATTAGTCTTTGTCTTTGTTAAAAATTAAATGTGTTTTAGTTGTTAAAACTGTGTTTGTCATCCCTTGCTGTTGCTGTTGTGTTATAAATGTAATAACAAATTGGGGCCATAACACAACTGTTACATACTATTTTATTTTTTAAACAAAATGGCACACCTTATTGGAACATGCCCTCAGGTAAAAGATTGAGAACTTCCCTCATTACTGTTTAAAAAGCACAGCCAGTAGCGGAGCTACAGGGGGGCTCAAGACACGTCTTTTTAAGTTCTGGCTTGATTTCAATCATTTTCCATTGCTGACGTCTTTTCCAATTACTGTAATTGGCAACTGAAGACACGGTTTCTCTCCACATGCGATCTAACAGCGATTAAACAGACAAAGGCGGAGAGACGCAAGAAGCGGGGGTCCAAAAGAATTTATTAAAATAAACAGAAAACTAGAAAGGGGGGAAAAACGGACACTCCGGCCAACAGGAACACCGTGCAACTGCACTGAAGGGAGGAGAACACAGGAATCCAAAACAACCGGAGACAATAGGGGGCAGACTCGGGACAAGAGAGCGAGGGGAACAAGGGAACTAGGGGACACTCGGAACAAGGGAGCTAGGGGACCAGAGGGAAGGTGCACAGGGCAGGGAGTGCAGCGCGAGCAAAGTCAGATCTGATCTGAAGTGCTGCAGAGCTGGAACAGATATAGGGCAGGGCACTGAGAGACACAGGTGTTGGAACTTAATATAATTAACAAGGGGTGGAACAGAAGGGAAACTTAATTACATGAAACAGATAAACATTAACACACAGACGAGGATCACAGGACAATCCCAAAGAGGGGATAAATAAACTGGATAAATATTTCACAGTGGATAGAAAGAGACAGGACAGATAAAAATACAGAAGGTTCTGCAGGAAAACTTAGCAAAGCCAGAGAAAGAAAAGCAAGAGGTGGAGACTAGAACAGGGCGACTGCTGAGAGATCATTAGTCAATTAGTAAGTGCAGCTATACAATCCCGGGTGCTCGTTAGTAGGTTAGTCTAATATACAATGTTAGTTTGGTTAGTAAATTCTAGAAAATAACAAACTGTTAGAAGGGGTTAGTAATATAGGAAAGCAAGGGGAAATTAGTAAACAAGAAAGGAAGGAAGGCTGAAACCCAGAATCCATTAAATCAACCGAAATAGTGTCACAATCAATTAAGACAGAAAACTGCTCCAAACAACGCGACCGGGGAGAAAGCAAAGACAGTACATGGGTAAGACGTGGACTGGAATGACACGGGAGAGGAATAAAATGTGAAACACTAAGACATGGACTAAAAACCAACATCACAAAAATAATAAACCTAAAATTAACTAACCAAAACACACAGACCCACAGAACACAACACGTACATCTCCATGGCTCCAACTTATCTTTATACATTCCGGAGCTTTTTGTAAACAAATAAACGGAGAGCGAGAGAGAGACAAAACAACTCACCCCTGTTATGGGCCCATCAAGTCGGCATGGCTCCAGATAAGCTAAACGCCATGACGCACTGGCCAGATTTATGGAAACTTACAGCTATGCAGGCCTAGGCTAATCAGAAACCTGCAAGTGTGCACCCTTTGGCCTAAAAGACCATGAACCAAAGCAAAGGAAGAGCAAGCAAGGAAAAAAACCAATAATAATTTGCTGAATCAATAAAAAATGATTCGACACCGGGTGCCACTTTTTTTTTAATCAACCCACAAATTACCGAGAGTGAAAGTCCACGTTTCATTGGAACACGGACCAGTTAAATCACGCAAAGCATTGGCTAATAAATAAGTAAATTATATTTCTGCACTGAATTTAGCCCATGATTTCATCGCCGTTAGATCGCATACGGTGAGAAACCATGTCCTCAGTTGCCAAATACGATGATTGGAAAAGACATCAATAAAGGAATGATTGAGATCTAGCCAGGACTAAAAAGGACGTGTCTTGGGCACAGCCGAAGGAAGATTCCATTAGTCTGTACACACTGATTACTACAAAATAACAGTGTTTGATTTATTGATTTTCTTTTAACTTTTTAACAATGTATTGTTTGTTTGACATAAAAAATATGTCCACAAACAGAAACACAATTACATAGCAGAGGAAGGGCTCTATCTTACGGCTTGTGCAAAGCCGCGCAAAGCATGACACAAGTGTCTTTGCTCGTGTACGACCAGCGCAAATGTCATTTGTCAATCCAGTGCATAGATGGGAAAGATAGCAAATTGCACCAAAATTAGTGCCCATGAACATGTTGGTCTTAAAATGAGGTGTGGTCAGGCAAATTGTAGGCATGTTGCTATCATGAGGTGGCATAATGCTTACGTGCCATTGACCAACTAAAACCTGGTCTTAAATCAATCCTCAGTTTTCAGCTATTATCTTAAAGGCCCATTACTGACAGGGTAGATCCACTATACCATAAAGTTCTCCAAGATGAGTTTGGCTCGCATAAATTTACATAAACCTACGTATAGTAGTCGAATCCATAGTGTTCCGCAAGTGACAGTAAAGATCCACAAATTGATAAGGCAGTGGATTTGCAGTCATGCGAATATACCTACAGTATATTCAGTACAGTATAAAGGAGTTTTCTCCTTTATTTGATGGTGCAGTAAGGGTGGGGAGAAGTACAGGGAAGGCATGCTGTGAATTGCCTGGGCCGGTTTCGAGCCCAAGTTGCTGCAGGCAGGAGTTTGCCTTATGGTACGCGCACTTAACCGATTAGCCACCGGGGCGCCCCAGTACATGACTTTTTTTAATCTACGGCAGTAATAATGTCATTTTTAACAGAATACTGCCGTGATGGTGCTGTATCCTTGTCTAAAGCTAGACTGTGTGGAGCTCAAAATACAATTATCTGTTAAAAAGACTTTTAGTTGCTCATTTATAAAGGATTCAAATAATTTGGCCATAACAGATAATTTGGAAATTGAGCGATAATTATCTAAAATGGAAAGTCCGCCTCCTTTTAACACTGGGAGAACAATTGCTGATTTCCGAGGACTGGGAATAGATCCACTGCATAGACTAAGGTTAATAATGGAGGAAAAAGGCCCAGCTATCACTTCTGCAGCAGTTTTTAAAAAGAAAGGTTCGATCTGGTCTGGACCAGCAGACTTTTTGCAATCTAGGCTTGACAGCGCCTTATGTGTTTCAGAAATGGATATCATCGAAAAACTGAAATTGTTTGAATGTGTGGGGGGGCCAGCAAATATTGCCTCAGTGCCATCTGGAAGACAGCTCTGTGTAAATACCTACTCCTGCTTTGATTAAATGTTTATTAAATACATCTACGACATTTTGTTTACCCCTTACTTCACCTTGATCCATTTTTAAAACTTCAGAAACAGACAGAGGTGGAATATCACCTGAGGAAGATTTTACTAATTTCCAAAATTGTTTGGGGTCATTTAGGTTTTTATTTATCAGATTCGGGTAGTGCTCATTTTTTGTATTTTTTCTTAGTTTGGTACACTAATTTCTTAAGATTCTATAGTCTAGCCAGTTTTTTTCAGTGTCAGTTCTTTTAGCTTTTGCCCAAGCATGATTCCGTTCCCTAATAGCAGCTGCAATGGTATCATTAAACCAGGGGTTATCTCTACCTCTCACTCTGTCCTTTCGAAGAGGTGCATGTTTGTTAACAATTAATAAGAAAGTCTTTTAAAAAATCCCAACGTAATTCAACGTTATAGACAAGTTTTATAGCACGATTGAAAGAAATCCAAAGTGGAATATGTAGGTTCCTGTACAGTGGCTCCAATAAGTATTTGTACACTACTTGAAAATTCGACTACATAACAGCTTTTGTATATTCGGCTAAATGCTTGCTATTGTGTGTAAAAGTGACTACAATATTTGATAATCAATATGTTTTAAACAAATATTTAATGTCAAAATGGCATATTTGGTCAGAAAGGCGGTTATCTGACCCAATAAGTATCTGTACAGTTCCATTAGTGAGTCACAAAACTTATAATACTCACCTAAAATTGATTCAAGATGTTTACAGGACATGGTTGACTCACTTGGTCTGATTTGGTCAAGCGTGACCATATTGGACCCTGAAACTAGGCCGGTTAGCTTGACAAGACGTTAATCTACAAATGCAAACGCTTCATTTCTGAAATTTCCGTGGTGGAACGACGCAATCCGTGGAGAAATCCGCACTCCGTTTAAATCGCAGCCGTAACTTCGACTAACCTGCTTTACGATGGTGCGCATTGTCGACAACGTCCATTTTCAATGGTTTTTTATTTATGGATGCTGATAGCAACAGCTTGTACAATTTATTAGAGTGGAAAAACAACATCGTACAAAATTAAAGTTGCAATCATAAGCACAAGATTCAACATGATAACAGGCGTTAAATTCAAAATTTCAATTCTTTAAATGACACACATTTCTGTGACCATTCCAAGTAAAGACAAAGAAACTCCCGTTCTTGTTGCAAATCTTCAACTTGCCAATGAGCAAAAAACAATAAAAACAACAAAGTAAATACAAATAAAAACTAACGCTATTGGGTTTCATTTATTCACATCAAATGTCATTCATATTTACAACATTCAACTCCTGTCTTCACTTCAAGAAGGCCATTTCTGGAATCTTCCATGCAGCCTTGAGCTGAGAGAAGATATGCGCGGCCCTGTTGAAATCCCAGGCATTGTCCTGAAGACACTTTTGCGACCACTCCGGGTTCATCCCAGATTTCTGCGAGAAAGCAGCGAGCATTTCTTGCTGTGGAGCGGTTAGCGTGGGCACGGGGCTGCTGGAGGGCGTCGGGGCAGGGGCGGCGAAGGCTCGCCGGATCTCCTCTGTCGTGGCATTCCTCAAAGTCAGTTCGTCGTTCACAACACACAAACCAGCATTTGCGGCCGGCACTGTTATGAAGACCCGAGAGAACGCTCTGACTGAGTCTCTAGATTTACCATCCACTTCTTTGAACACCCCACTGACTGTGAATGATAGTAATGTGTTCGTGAACATGTTGACATCGACGTTAAAGGAAGCAGTGTCATGCTGGGTCTTGGGCAGCTCGTTTAAGAAGGTAACCACGTTCAAGCGCCTGAGCTTCAAAAGGCGGAATCGTGTGGTGGGATCCTTAAGACTCTTAATGTTGCGGTTGTCCTTGTAATAATCTCCCAGACTGCTCCTCGAGGGGTTCTGCCCAGAGAAAGCTATGCTGAGGGAAAACACAGCCTCGTCATGGTAGCCGCCCAACAGAGGCTGTCTGTCACCCGAGTCATAAACCATGTAGTATTGTTGTAGGAACCGCGATATGAGAGTCTTGATTTCGTCCGAGGCGAAGTAGCTTCCCTTGCAGGGGGGCAAAGTTGTGGAGTTTGACTCCAGGTCAAATCCTATGGGAGCGGGGAGATCAAATCCATCCAGCTTGAGTAACCGTGGAAACCTTTTCTGGATCGCGCTGATGTAGGCGGCCCGGTCCTTGAAGTGATCGCACAGCGGGTTTCCGGTCAGCCACAGTTCGGTCAGCTTGAAGCCTTTCACTCTGTCCAGCTCCTGCTCGCTTTTCAGCTCGTTGTCTGAAAGATTGAGGGTCTTAAGTTTTGGCGCCTTACCGACCAGGTCTGCTAAGTCCTCCAGCTGATACAGCCTGTTGTTTCTCAGATTTAGGCATATTAGCTCAGGAATGCTCTCCTCAATGATCTTGATCACAGCCTGCATGCAGCTATTCCTGTTCAGAATCATTTTGATGTTCTGAGAAATCAGCTGTCTGTCTCTTCGAATGCTGCTCAGGTCAAGTGCTTGTTGGGAGCCATCAAACCGCTTTGACATGCATTGCTTTATATGGTCAAGGTCCTCTGGCTTCAGATAATTCAAAATGGAGGCTGGAGGGTTGCAGGGGTTACTAAGTAGAATCACCTTAAAGCCGTCACTGTCCGTGATCTTGCGTGACACCTTGACCAGTGCATTGGCAGTGGTAGCATCATCAACGAGAAACTGAGCCTTATTCCCCTCTACGCGATACCGTATTGGAGTGAAAGGCACAGAGCAAAGGTTCTGCAGAGCAGGGAGAAGCCATTTCTTGTCGTATTTCTTCCCATGGAGAATAGTAATCTTGAACCATTTTTTGCCGGGCCCTCGTCCACCACCGCCCATTCTGTAGCCTCCACCACCTGCAGCTGTACCACCGCCGCCGCCAACACTTACACCTCCTCTTCTCTCTCTGTCAAATCGCCCATCACCCCTGCGATTTGGTGGCACGTATGGGTTGTATCTGCGCCGATCATGATGGTCTTTGCAGTAGCGGCTATCGTCTGCCGTCGCCATGTTCTATGGAAAATGGAGTGGAATACACAGCTAAGCGCTTGTGCAACCAGTATTCGATGAGCTAAGTGACGTCACAGAGCATTCATTTTCAGAGGTAGAAAGAAGTTCCCAAACCGAATGACACCCAAACTATCAGGCGTTCATCCGCCGGAGGTAAACTAAAAGCCGATTGAAAAAATAATACGCCAGGCTTGTGGAAAGCAACTTCCGTGTAAACGAAGGGTAAATAAATTAATTCACTTTAATATGTATGATGTTAGAAATTAATTTTTGAACTTTATTTCGAAACTCCATAATGTAACCTATCATTTACAGCCATAAACTCATATCTCATATTATTGTCACTTTTTATCACTGGGACTACTTGGCGATCTTTATCTCAAAATTAGATCAGGCGAGTTTTGCCGTGTTTTCACTGGCGGGGTCACAAATATTAAATGCTTTTTTTCCTTTGTCACAGTATCACACCGATCCCCAAACTAAGGGATATTTTCTTTGAAATAAAAAAATAAATTTAAATAGTCATTATTTTTTTCGAAGCAGCAGGGAGCAACTGAAGTGCCGCGTCCCCACAGCCGCGGGTTTCCGACCCCTGCCGTGGACTGTGGATGACAATTAGCTCGTTTGTTCGAATCTTTGTGTGGGCGGTTACACTCCAGAGTGGGTGAGAACCGGCGAGAATATGAATATTCAGTTTGCGGTGTTTCGTAACTGTGATGGGTGTTGAGTATTAGACGCAAAATGCAGAGGCCAGAACTAAAAGGCAAAAAACAGCTGTGAACGGGGAGACATAAACAGAATAAAAATGCGAGACTCGCGCTACCAACGGACCTGAAAGTCGTCCGGGGTAGAAGCAGGCGAGGCCGAAGGGACAAAAAGTGAAGGGAAAATAAAACAAAGTCTCCCTTTCTCACTACCACTAACCCTAAAATATACAACTAACGTTCCTAACAATTCTCTGTCTAGAGACCTTACCGACTAAAACGCAAAAGTAACACTGACACTCTAGCAACGGAAGCGAGGCGGAACTGGAGCATTTAGAGTCCGGGCAACGTTCCCAATTAATGCCAGCTGGCCCAGGAATCCGACTGTGAGCAAAACGATATTGTCCCGGACGAGAGCAGCAAAGAAAGCTCTCAACGCCTCCAAACCATGACAGTAACACTGCAACACGTTTTTTATTGGCGTAAATTCTCCGCATATTTCCTATTGTAACCCCTTTAATATTTCCTGGAGGGACTGCTAATTGGAGTAGCCCCGATTTTAATGCAATAGTTTTGTTAAGCCCGGTACTGTCTTGACTGGGAATAAATCCAGGGGGAACTAAAAAAATTGATGAACCAACCCACCGTGTACAAAACGTATTTGGGGGAGGGGATTATGTTTTATGGTATTCATTCCACAGAGATATATATATATGTTTCTTATATCTCGGCGATTCTTTCACTGGAAGGCGATCAGAAGGTGGGTGACCTTAAGACAGTGCGGTTCTCCGGATGAACTGACGGCTCAGGTTTTCATATCGTTGCTGGAAAAGCTGCAATTTAGCTTCTCGGTTTATTGAGAAAGTGCATGTATAACAGTATCCCGTGATAAAAGTAGACTGTGCCCAAGAAGGACGGACAGTGCCATCTATATTCGGGCGAAGGGTAATCGCGCCAACTTTTAGCCTGTGATCTATCCAGGCCTTGTCCAGACCTGCGTGCTAAAAGTGTGGTGGTTGCGCAGCTACAAGTTTAGGTTCCAGCAAGAAAACAACGTTTTGCTCATGCTCTGCTCGAAGGGACGTTTTGTGTTTTCCTGGAACTGATTTTGATGTTTTTCACGGAAGAAGGAGACCAGCTATGAATTCGGAAGATTGGTTTCCATCACCACGGACGCAGCGATTCGTGAGTAAAGAAATAAAGGGAGCCAAACTCACTTAAAAGCAAGCGGACGTCATTCTTCTTGCCAAAACAAAAGAGATCACTGACATTTGAAAGAATTGTTGCCGGTGGCGAAGCGTTTTAACCGCAGTGACTGGGGGTTGCTAGCGCTCGCCAAAACCGAGAGCTCTCTGGGTAATGTAGTTGAATAGTGGCGCCAGTGCACTGATTATTCCACTTATACTCGGTACCACGTTTATTTTCTGTGTCGAACATACAAATGCAAAGGGCTGAGTTTCTGTTCTGAAAAAAAAAATACTGTTGTGGGGATAATAGGTATTTACCCTGGTAAAGTGAATGCAAGATTGTATTCTGAGTCTTTTCTCCTTCATATGGGTTTAAGCAGCGTCGTAGGTATTGCCGGTGCAGCCGGTGCGCTGAACCGGGGCCCCGATGACCTCTGAGGGCCTACAGTGATTAACTATGCCATTCTTCCTCTAAACATAATTCATGAAGAAATTACAAATATTAGTTTCGTCATTTCAAGTATCCTGTTCAACGCAGTATTATCTTCTGTCCAACGAATAGTCGATGAGTATATAACTGTTATATTGATCCACTGTTTCATACAACACAGTCATGGTAACAACACCCCCCCCCCCCCCCCTCCCACACACACATTGGCCATTTTTCCTGTCTTTTGTATTTCAGTAATGATACTTTTTCAGTTATAATCACAATTACTAATCATATATTTGATTGTTTTATTCACAACATTTTCAAATGAACATGGCCTGCTGGGAAATGTGTGTGTCCAATTAGTTGACATTCACTTATTCCTTTCTGATCGTAGCTTCGTAGGCTACGCGCTTGCTCGTGAATTGTTCTTTTTTGAGAGATCAGCTAACCCATTAGCTTAGTATTGGAGGTGAAAAGTCTTGAGCACCATGTTGAGCAGCACAAAGGCGGTGCTCAAAAAAGAAAAGAAAAAAAGAGCTCGATGTACGGAACTCCAAATTGGCGAAATTGAATGCATTTTTTAAATAATCATCTTGTCCAGATGCAGTTCCTGCTAGCGTTGTGAATGATAGCGGCGACACGCAGCAGTCAGACTTGGAGGCTAATGCTACCACCTCATTGCCCTCTTGCTCAAGGACTTTGCAGAGCAGAAGGCACCCACAGTTAACTTCTGAAGGGGTGAGTGCAGTTTTTTTTATTAGGCTACTGTTAGTGATCAGCTTGCCGGTTGTGGTTAAATGGCTGCTGTGCCAGGATGTGTGTCCATCTATCTGTTTACTTATTGATTTGGCCATTGTTGTGCTGTTAGGGAAATACGGTTGACTGTTCAGCCGTATTGATCTTTTTCGCATTTTCATTGGCAATGTATTGTCACTGTTGTTCATGGTTCAAACAGCCTAACGTGTTGTGTGATGTTGAGATGCTGTGCAAATATTCATTGTCCATGGTTCTAATAGCCCTAATAATTATGGGTGTCTGCGTTTTTCAGAAAACTGATTTTTCTTAATTACTGATTTGGATACCTACTGGATCACTGTAGCTGAAGTGGTTGGCTACAGAGGACGATTGTTTCTGTGAATATCCAATAACTGATGCGGGTGTGCCATCTAGTGATAGAATATTGTAACTACGTGCATAAATTTGCAGCTCCCTGTCCCCGAACTAACATACCCTGCTGCCGAGCACCGTTGTTCTTCTCGAAGACGCTAAATCCAGATAAATCTTAAACGATGAATTGCGTACATATTTTAATTTGTAACGAAGTGGCTAGTGTCAAAGTAACGAAGTAAAATGATAATTTTTAAGTTTTAAATGTTGTAGAGTAAAATTCCAGGTTTAAAAAAGAACTCAGGTAAAGTACAAATCCTCAAAAAACTAAAGCTCTGTTACAATTACACCTCTGCTTCGCGGATAGGCCTGGGGGGGGGGGTCTAGCGCCATTCTCGCACCGGGGCCCAGCGCCTCCACGCTACGCCACTGGGTTTAAGGTAAACGTGACTCTGAGATCGGGGTTTTACTTTCACTTTGATAACGCACGTAGTACGTTCTCGTGCTACAGCTGAGCTACTGAGTGGGCAGGATATTTTATTTGGCTATAAGTAATTTTCATTTTAAATGTCGCACCGATCTCCTTTTAATTATACTAATTGAAACAAAGCAAGCGTCAGTTTCAGACTGGGAAATCTATTAACTGTTGCAAACAAATAATATTCCCATTGTGTCAATATTATCAGATAAATCCTCTCTGCTCTTTTGTCCTTGTTTTGGTTTATAAAGGGTAACATTAAAAACTGCTATTTCTTAGCCTAAAAGGTTTTCAGAATTCAATGTTTTTTTCCCCCCAATGAAAGTATAATTTATCTCATACAATTTCCAATAAGGTGGATCTCTGGAGCTGATTCTCTAGCAGAGCTTTATTGGATGGAGGCACCACGCTACAGGTCATCAGGTTTGGTAAGGACCGTTAATTAGTCAATCACTGTCTATATCACGAGTATTCAAAGAACACACACCCTCTAACCGAACCCAGGCCCCGTTTCTTTCCAGTGTGCAGTTAGGGTACCCAAATACTTAATGCACAGGAGAACAAGGGGGTTACACTATTATTCGCAAAAACCAATAATTCAAGTAGTGTTGGAGTTCAAGAACCACGACATGTCACAAACTGATTATGGACCTACCATATTCAAATACTAACACATTCTCTCGCGGAAGGGGCACTTTAAATAAACAAAAAATATAATTGGCTCAGAGAGAACTTCATTTTCATCACTGATCTGTGTTTGATCATGTTGTTGATCTGTAGTAATAATGGTACTTTATACCACATACATTTAACTGCCATTAAGGTCAATACAGACTTACAAACATGATCCTCGTGTCTCAAGCTCTGGATTTGCAGTCAGTTGATTGAGACCTGCTGGTGTGTTTGGCCCCGCATCATAAACTGCTGCATCACAGTGATCAGGCAGTGACTGTACATCACAGCACCTTCACTCCTGTCAGCTCTTATCTACTTTACTCTCATTAGCATCACTCCTGTTTCTCTCTTACTGTCATCAGCAGCAGCTGAGCTGTAAACTGAGGAGGCAGAAATTATCCCAATAAACTGATTATTTTACTTCATTTTCCTGGATTAACGATACAATTACATCACAAAATACTCACAACCAGCAGATGTAGTCAGATCTCCTCTATTAGTGAAGATTCAATCAGGTAAAACTTCACACACAAAATTGGTCACATTTCACTCAAGTTACTCAAAATGAAGTGTTGTTTTTTTACACTCAGGGAATACCTTTATCAAGGCAAATACCTAAAATAAAACACATTTTGTAATTTTAGCAATGTTGATATAAAATCTGATGCAGTTTATCATTGTTCATGAGTGTGCTCAAATGAAACTTGTTTCAAATTTGAATTCATAATATAAACTCCCTAATATGGCAGAAAGAAATAAACTCTGTTTACCTGCCAGTGAATTATTCAGATCAGACCCAGGCCAGGAGGGAAATGAGTGAAAGCAGCCATGACTGACTGTCAGTTTAAGGAGATGTTTTCTACCTCAAGCATTTCCTGTTCTGCAGTCACCACTGCTGTCATAATGGTCTGTACTGAGTCAGTGTATATATGCACAGTAATGCTGTATTGTAATGTCTGTTTTTTTCAGAGCTACGAAAGTATCAGGGAAAGGTATGTTGACTCTCAGCTCATGTCATCTTGTGTGTTTAAGTCTCTTCAGTTGCTGAGCCTGACTGACTCCTGCTTGTCATTACAGAGCCCAGGGCTCACTGCAGGACCCAGAGCTGCTCTCAGGGGCTCTGATAGATATGGCCAAACACCTGGGTAACCTGAAGTTCAGAGTCTGGGAGAAGATGCTGGAGACGGTGCAGTACAGTGAGTATCTGGGGCTGATGCTCCAGTCATCTTTATCTTTACAAGCATTTAATGAAACCTGCATGAAACTGAAGAAATAAGCTGTAATTATTGAACTGACGATAAACACAAACAGTACAGTGACTCTGTTTGCTTTTAGAACAGGACGATCCTGTGGCGCACTGCACTGCTCTCCAGTCAATATTAGAAAACAATCAAACACAGAATTAATGTTCAATTCATAACCAATGTCTTCATGTGGTTTTGTGATTGTGTTAACCACAGAAATTCTCATGCATTCTTAACTGATTTATTTATTTCAATGATACATAAAGGTTTTAAATTCAAATCACTACAGCCACAGTATGTATATTTCCAGTGGTATGAAAAAGTTTGGGCACCCCTGATCATTTTCAAGATTTTCCTTTATAAATCTTTGGTTGTTCCGATCAGCAATTTCAGTTAAATATATCATGTAGCAGGCAAACACAGTGATATTTGAGAAGTGAAGTGAAGATTATAGGATTTACAGAAAGTGTGCAATAATTACTTAAACAAAAGTTGGCATGTGCATAAATTTGGGCACCCCAACAGAAAAATTACATCAATATTTAGTAGATCCTCCTTTTGCAGAAATAACAGCCTCTAAACTCTTCCTATAGCTTCCAATGAGGGTCTGGATTCTGGATGAAGGTATTTTGACCATTCTTCTTGACAAAACATCTCCACTTCAGTCAGGTTTGATGGTTTCCGAGCATGGACAGCCTGCTTTAAATCACACCACAGATTTTCAATAATATTCAGGTCTGGGGACTGAGATGGCCATTCCAGAACGTTGTTCTTGTTCCTCTGCATGAATGCCTTAGTAGAATTTGAGCAGTGTTTAGGGTCGTTGTCTTGTTGAAATGTCCAGCCCCGGCGCAACTTCAACTTTGTCACTGATTCTTGAACATTGTTCGCAAGAATCTGCTGATACTGACTGGAATCCATGCGACCTTCAACTTTAACAAGATTGCCAGGATCTGCACTGGCCACTCAGCCCCACAGCATGATGGAACCACCACCAAATTTTACTGCGGGTAGCAAGTGTTTGTCTTGGATTTCTGTGCTCTTCTTCCACCATGCATACAGCCCCTTGTTATGTCCAAATAACTCAATTTCAGTTTCATCAGTCCACAGCACCTTATTCCAAAATGAAGCTGGCTTGTCCAAATGTGCTTTAGCATACCTCAAGCGACTCTGTTTGTGGCCTGTGCGCAGAAAAGGCTTCTGCCGCATTACTCTCCCATACAGCATCTCCTTGTACAAAGTGCGCTGAATAGTTGAACGATGCGCAGTGACACCATCTGCAGCTAGATCATGTTGTAGGTCTTTGGAGCTGGTTTGTGGGTTGAGTTTGACTGTTCTCACCATCCTTCGCCTCTGCTCATCTGAGATTTTTCTTGGCCTGCCACTCTGGGCCTTAACTAGAACTGTGCCTGTGGTCTTCCATTTCCTCACTATGTTCCTCACAGTGGAAACTGACAGCTGAAATCTCTCAGCTGGTTTTTTGCATCCTACCCCTAAACCATGATGTTGAACAGTCTTTGTTTTCAGGTCATTTGACAGTTGTTTTGAGGCTCCCATGTTTCCACTCCCCAGAGAAGATGCAAAGAGAACAACTTGCCACTGGCCACCTTAAATACCCTTTCTCATGATTGGCTTCACCTGTGTATATAGGTCAAGGGTCAGTGAGCTTACCAAACAAATATTGTGTTCCAATAATTAGTGCTAAAGGTATTCAAATCAAGAACACAACTAGGGTGCACAAATTTATGCACCTGCCTACTTTTGTTTAAGTAATTATTGCACACTTTCTGTAAATCCTATAAACTTCATTTATCTTCTCAAATATCACTGTGTTTCTCTGCTATATGATATATTTAACTGAAATTTCTGATCCGAACAACCAATGATTTATAAAGGAAAATCTTGAAAATGATCAGGGGTGCCCAAACTTTTTCATACGACTGTATAATAGCATGTATATTTATAATTTCCTGTGTCTGGGACCAAATCTATGGAGTTACATTAGGGTCAAAAGTTTTGTACTTGAAAAAATAAAATTTGAAACTGAAAATTCATGTGGTGTTCTTGAATTTTGAAAAATATAACGACGTATTCAAAATAAAAATAAGTGTAGGAACAGGGGCGTCACTAGACTCAATACTGTACTGGGGCACAAAGAATGCAGAAATTTTTCAGCACTAATTTATCATAAAAAAGCATAAATTGTGCTTCAAATTAAGTATTCATGTCAGATTATCTTGTTGTCTGGATCTATGATTAACCACCTGAAATGGACTGATGCATTTGGCCTACTTGAGCACTTTACTCTAGACCCTCTAAACCTGGTGCAAGCAAAAAAGGAATCGCAACGAATCTTTATGAAATATTTATCGCAGCAAACATATGTAAAATGAGCATTTGCAACAGTACAGTAAAACAAAAAATAAATCACCCCTGTAACTGGGTTTTAAATTATTTCTATTTCAGTAAAGTAGCCCGTGCTATTGCACATACAGTACACAAAACCATAAAAAATATACACAAAACAATAAAGCCAGATCGTTGTGGTTTAATCAATAATCAGAGAATCAATTTTTGAGAAGTAAGCTGTAACATCTGATTTTCATTTTTGCCAAGTAGTCAATCACTTGACAGTGGCTTTGCTTGGAGAGTTCCTCACTCAGCCAAAACATTACCAGATCAACAGTTTTGAATCAAGGCACAAAGTGTGCAAAGCTACACCAAACAACTGACTCACATTCAAATCACATCTCATTTTCACTGCAGTATTAATTGTAGGCTAAACTTCATTGTGTAATTCAAATAAACCATTTCATCAAGGTATCAATAACTGCAATCATTAAACTGCATCTTATATGTTCTATTCTAATCAGTGCATCTTTACTAAACTATTCACTAGAGTCGGCTATAACAGTAGGCTCTCTAAGTCTTTACCAAAACTGTATACTCTCCTTTGTTATCCTGGGTGTCTCATAACCAAAGTACTCGATGAGCCCGATTCCCTGTTCATACAGAACCCATGTTTTAACGTGAAATAGCTCATATATGCTCATCAAACGTCGCTGGTAATCTCCAGAAACCGAGTTGACAGTGCTAGGCTGACCATTATGAATCAACGTTATGCCTATGATGAGCCAGTTAGCTATAAGGCAGCAGCTAACGTCTGCACTAGGCTAACTCAATTTACAGCCAGAGCTAATTAGCTGGCAAGACGGCAGCTGAAAGTTTAAGCAAAGTTTTGACATTTAAATTCCCATGGAAATGGCGACACAGAGGAGAAAACAAACAATAATGACAGGCAGTTGCCCAGCACTAACCTGAAGACAGGTGGAGAGAATGACGGCGAGAGCAGTCAGCACTGACAGACGCCATTGTGTGTGACCTTGTGTTCTGAAGTTCTGAAGTGACCACTAGCCAATGACAGCCAATGCCACGTGTAGCCACATGCCATTGTGTACAATACGGAGTGAAGTGAATAAAGTAGCAATGAGTTACAGTTATCGTATTAGCCTTTGACAGCGTGTGTCACTCTAAATTATGGTATCGTATGTTCACGTATGGTGTACATGGTAAAATTCTAAACTTAGTAAGAAATATGTATAGTAAACTTAAAGCTTGTGTAAAGACAAAACATGGCCTTACTGGGTTTTTTAACTGTTATTCAGGCACTCGTCAAGGCTGTATGCTTAGCCCACTGTTATTTAGTTTATATGTTAATGATATTGTGTCTGATTTGGAAAATGGTGGTTGCAAAGGAATATTTATTGATGAAGATTGTCCTAATGTAATGAGTTTACTGTATGCCGATGACATTGCTGATGGAGCTGACTCTGTACTTTATTTACAGAAGCACATTGATGCTATAGCTACTTATTGTAAAAGGTGGAATTTATCAATTAATCTTTGTAAAACGAAAATTGTTGTATTTAGAAAGGGAGGACCACTTAGACATTATGAAAAATGGCATCTTCAAGGAGAAAAAATTGATGTTGTACCATTTTATAAATATTTGGGAATAATTTTTACCCCAAAACTCATATGGACAATGGCTATGAAAACTTTGGCATCCCAGTCAGAAAAAGCATTATTTTTACTTCACTGTTTTCTTAAAAAATATTTTTTTCTGAAACCAAGTGTTGTTTTTCATATTTTCGATAAAATGGTCCTTCCTGTTTTGTTGTATGGTAGTGAAATATGGGGTACATCATATTCACATTCAATTGAGAATGTACATACTCGTTTTGCTAAACGTTATCTTTCCTTGCCTAAAAGTTCGCCAAATGTAGCTGTATTGGGTGAATGTGGTCGTCTACCGTTGTGCATACATTATATGAAACGTTGTGTAAAGTATTGGGTGAGGATTTTACGTATTCATGACGACAGATTGACAAAACACTCATATCTTATGCTACTTAAGCTTGATCATGTTGGTAGAACTTCTTGGGTAACTGAAGTTAAGTCTCTTCTATTCCGTTATGGATTTGGATATTGTTGGATTGTACAAGATGTTGGTGATGTAGATATGTTTATATTACAATTTTCCCAGCGGCTAAAGGACTGTTGGCGTCAAGAATGGCTCTCAGATGTTACTCGCACTTCTAAGCTATATACTTACTGCCAATTTAAGTCATTATTGCAACCTGAAGCTTATCTTTTTCAGTCATTATCAAGAGCATTTCGCATTGCTTTATGTCGGTTCAGATGTTCGGTTCATAATTTAATGATAGAAAAGGGTAGATGGCTTGGGTTGGAAAAGGAGACTAGATTGTGCATGTTTTGTGAACAAGTAAATATCCATGTTGTGGAAAATTAATTTCATTTTGTACTGGAGTGCTCAAAATATACTGATTTAAGAAATAAATATATATCTGCATATTACAGATTAAAACTAGAACGGGCACTCGGTAGAGCGCATACTTTCGCCGACGCCACTGAATCCCTCGCCACTGGCGTTGGTTTCATGCCGATCGGATAAAAATTGACCGAGATATGGCCGAAAGTCGGTTTTGACCTTTTCGTGGCCTTGACCTTGACCTTTGACCCGATCACTCCCAAAATCTAATCGATTGATCCTCAGGTCATGCCAAATCAACCCACCAAATTTAATGAAAGTCCGTTTGGTACTTTTTGAGTTATTCGATACACATACATACACACAGACAGACACACAAACAAATAAATACACGGGGATCAAAACATTACCTTCGTCAGCGAAGTCGCTGGCGAAGGTAACCAGATCATAACAAGTTTCTGAAATTGATGTCAAGTAGAAATATAGCTGATATAGAAAAGGTAGCAAAATATCTGTATTTCTCTTTAAAACTAAGGAATGAGTGTCTCAGTCTTTAAAATCGTTTGTATATTTTGTTTTGTTTGTTTCATCTTCTGAATTCACATCAACCTCTAATATCAATTTGTAAGTATTTTACCTATCATGTAATTTTGCGCATTGTTGTTACTTAACATGTATTGTGTACTATGGGGCTGTGGCCTTTGTTGCACTGAATAAACTTCTTCTTATGGTATTAAGGAGTTGTGTGCTTATGCACTTTCTCTTACTGTAGATTCTCTTACTGTAGATTATGTGGACATGTAGACTTAAAACGTGATTTTTTTTTTTTTTTAATCCCCTGGGGTAAATTATACTGGGGCACTGCAGACCAATACTGGGGCACGTGCCCCAGTAAAATATGTCTGGTTACTCCGATGTGTATGAAATGTTTTTTCAGGTTAAATATCATTTTGATTCACTTTGGTGATTCTTTTGAATGAATTGTTTATTTTCACTTTTCACTTCCAAATATATTTTGACATTTGAGGTCTCATTTTTTCAGTTGCATGTTTTATCTTTTCAGATTCAGATCTTATTTTTTCAGTTTCAAACCTTTTTTTTTCAGTTTCAAGTCTGTTTCTTGAGTTTCAGACTTTTGACACTGCTGCATTGTGGGGGGCGTGGTATCAACTGAGCTGGGCGTGGAACCATGTGTGACAGCTGAACAAAACGGCTTGGAACCTTCCCCAGTGACAGTGCCTTCAGGGAACGAAGGAACTAAAACAAATCAAACTCAACACTTATATACTCCAAATTCATGTCATTGGCAGTGTAAGAATTGATGCCAGTGACAAACTTCCATTTAAAAATCTGTTTTAGACAGTACTGAGCGAGCCCCGGCGTACCCACCGGCAGGGGTCGGCAGCTTTTTCAGAGTAGCGCACAATTGGCGATCGCGCTACAGGGTTTCAAATTGGGAAGGGACTGCCGGATTTGGGTTAAGAATAACAGCTTTGTTCGTTGCTCCAGCGCCTCCTGTTGGCCAGACGGGCGCTCGTCAGGAAGACTCTGGGTTTGTTCACGTCCGGGTATCCTCCGCCCTCGTTCGGAACTTACGAGGATTCGACCAATGAGTGTATAAGAATCAGTGGCTGACGGACACGTGCTTCGGAGGAGAGCCGTGAGCTGTCTTCACTATCCTGAGTTGGCAGCAAGGGGTCGCATACGAGCAAGCTTTGTACATAGTTCACTAATTGGGCATTCCAGATTCGGGTGGGATTGGAGATGCCAAATTTAAAAAAAACAGACAGTACTGAGCACCAATTGCGGTATTGGAGCAATCGATTATGCCAGATTTTGCAGTTCAACAGCCACATTTTAAGTGCTGATATGTCGGGTTGCCACATAGCACTGTGAACGCAGCGTAGTGTCCACTTGCAAAGATGGCATCTGGCCGGTCGGGTCAACCTGCTGGAGCCCATACATCCAACACACCGGTGAGACATGTTAACTAGCTACGTTTAGGCAGGGCTTCTGCCAAGCAGCGCAGTTGCGAGATTCCCGCAAAAACTGCCCTATCGCCTGCAAGAAAAAATAGTCAAAGCGGGCCATTCCTGCACGTTTTCAGTGAATTAAGCTGCTGGCAGATTACGTTCAAAGTCAATATAATGTGTCGTGCAATATAATGTGTCCAATCTGTTCATATTTTGTGGATGTGAATGAACGTGCGAGTCAAGCAGTACTTGCATTGGTACTTTAAAGCCGCTTGCATACTGGACGTGAAATGAATTTTTTGCACGACAGATTATATTGACTTTGAACATAATCTGTCGTGTGAAAAATACGTTACGTGTCCAGTGTGCTAGCAGCTTAATTCACTGAAAACATGTGCAGGAATGGCCCGCTTTGACTATTTTTTCTTGCAGGCGCTTGGGCATTTTTTGCGGGAATCTCGCAATCGCGCTGCTTGGCAAGAAGCCCTGCCTAAACATAGCTAGTTAACATGTCTCACCGGTGTGTTGGATGTATGGGCTCCAGCAGGTTGACCCGACCGACCGGCCGGATGCCATCTTTGCAAGCCAAACGGACACTACGCTGCGTTCACAGTGCTATGTGGAAATCGGACATATCAGCACTTAAAATGTGACTGCAAAATCTGGCATAATCGATCGCTCTTATGCCGCAATTGGTGCTCAGTGCTGTCTAAAACAGATTTTTAAATGGAAGTTTGTCACTGGCATCAATTCTCACACTGCCACTCACATGAATTTGGAGTATATAAGTGTTGAGTTAGATTTGTTTTAGTTCCTACGTCCCCTGAAAGCACTGTCACTGGGGAAGGTTCCAAGCCTTTTTGTTCAGCTGTCACTCATGGTTCCACGCCCAGCTCAGTTGATACCACGCCCCCCACGCCACATCAGGGTCAAAAGTCTGAAACTCAAAAAACAGATTTGAAACTGAACAAATAAGGTTTGAAACTGAAAAAATAAGATCTGAATCTGAAAAGATAAAACATGCAACTGAAAAAAATAAGACCTCAAATGTCAAAATATATGTGGAAGTGAAAAGTGAAAATAAAAAATGTATTCAAAAGAATTACCAAAGTGAATCAAAATGATATTTAACCTGAAAAAAACGTTTCATTCACTTTTTTTTTTTTGAATACTTTGTTATATTTTTCAAAATTCAAGATCAACACATGAATTTTCAGTTTCAAATTTTATTTTTTCAAGTACAAAACTTTTCACCCTAATGTAACTCCATACAAATCTAAAATGAGTATTTGAAACATCTCTCTCCCTCCAGCCCTTTAAATATCTCTCTTCTTGATATTTCAGCTCCTGTGATGTTGGACCCCAATACTGCACTTGCTGACCTCTCTGATGATCTGACCACTGTGAGAAGCACCAATGCATTCCTTGGTCATTTTGATGCAGAATTAAAGAGAACAATTATAAAAAAAGATTTCTACGGTAATCACAGGCAAAACTGAATAAAAGTTTCCCCAAAAAACATAATTCTGCATCCCACTGCTTGGAGGATTTTGAAGGTTTTTTTTTTTTTGAGTTGCTCTCTTTAATTCTTCAAAATAACCAAGACATAATTGAGATCGGGGCATACAATTGTGAGATCTCCTCTGTTTATCCCACTTCTCCAGTATTGCTCAAATGGTTATCTCAACTCAACCCCCTTTGTCTTTTAAGCTTATCTCTTGCTCCTAAGGGACCTTTAGGAGAAGTAACTCAGAAACAAATGAAAACAGAATGATACAAATGTGAGAAGCTCAAATTCATCTCAAGAGACGAGATTGAGCTACATATTTTTCCTACGGGGAAGATGTTTAATGTTCAAACTGAGAAACTTTATTTTTTTTTTGCAAATAATCATTAACTTAGAATTGAAAGACAGCAACACATTGCAAAAAAGTTGGCACAGGGGCCTTTTTACCACTGTGTTACATCGCCTTTCCTTTTAATGACACTCAGTAAACGTTTGGGAACTGAGGAGACCAATTTTTGAAGCTTTTCAGGTGGAACTCTTTGCCATTCTTGCTTGATGTACAGCTTAAGTTGTTCAACAGTCCGGGGTCTCCGTTGTCGTATTTTACGCTTCATAATGCGCCACACATTTTCAATGGGGGACAGGTTTGGACTACAGGCAGGCCAGTCTAGTACCTGCACTCTTTTACTATGGAGCCATGCTGTTGTAACACGTGCAGAATGTGGCTTGGCATTGTCTTGCTGAAATAAGCAGGGGCGTCCATGAAAAAGACATTGCTTGGATGGCAACATATGTTGCTCCAAAACCTGTATGTACCTTTCAGCATTAATGGTGCCTTCACATGTGTAAGTTGCCCATGCCTTGGGCACTAATACACCCCCATACCATCACAGATGCTTGCTTTTGAACTTTGCGCCTATTACAGTCCGGATGGTTCTTTTCCTCTTTGGTCTGGAGGACACGACGTCCACAGTTTCCAAAAACAATTTGAAATGTGGACTCGTCAGACCACAGAACACTTTTCCTCTTTGCATCAGTCCATCTTAGATGAGCTTGGGCCCAGCGAAGCCGGCGGCGTTTTTGGGTGCTGTTGATAAATGGCTTTTGCTTTGCATTGTAGAGTTTTAACTTGCACTTGCAGATGTAGCGACGAACTGTAGTTACTGACAGTGGTTTTCTGAAGTGTTCCTGAGCCCATGTGGTGATGTCCTTTACACACTGATGTCGGTTTTTGATGCAGTACCGCCTGAGGGATCGAAGGTCACGGGCATTCAATGTTGGTTTTCGGCCTTGTCGCTTACGTGCAGTGATTTCTCCAGATTCTCTGAACCTTTTGACGATATTACGGACCGTTGATGATGAAATCCCTAAATTTCTTGAAATAGGTTGTTTAGGAATGTTGTTTTTAAACTGTTCGACAATCAGCTCACGCATTTGTTCACTAAGTGGTGACCCTCGCCCCATCCTTGTTTGTGAATGACTGAGCATTTCAGGGAAGCTGCTTTTATACCCAATCATGGCACCCACCTGTTCCCAATTAGCCCGTTCACCTGTGGGATGTTCCAAATAAGTGTTTGATGAGCATTCCTCAACACTCTGTCTTTTTTGCCACTTGTGCCAGCTTTTTTGAAACATGTTGCAGGCATCAAATTCCAAATGAGCTAATATTTGCAAAAAATTACAAAGTTTACCTGTTCGAACATTAAGTAACTTGTCTTCGCAGTGTATTCAACTGAATATAGGTTGAAAAGGATTTGCAAATCATTGTATTCTGTTTTTATTTTTGATTTACACAACGTGCCAGCTTCACTGGTTTTGGGTTTTGTAGTACTTCCATCAGGTTTTGGAACTAGCACAAAGGGTGAACTCCAATCTGAGTTGGAGGGTCTGATAATATCATGTTCTAAAATTAACTCAACCTCTTTCTCAGCAATCTTTCTCTTTTCAGGATTGATCCGGTACGGATGCTGTTTTATTGGTTTGGCATCACCAACATCTACATCATGAGAAGCTATAGAAATTCTCTTTGGAACATCAGGAAATAGATCTTTATATTTCTTGATCAACCTCTCAAACTGATCTTTCTGTGAGGGTTCTAAGTGCTGGAGTTTTACATCAAGATTTTGCAGCACTTCAGAATTTACATGAAAGAACTTCTCGGCCATAGGAGGATCTGAAGTGACGGCTGCAATTCTAGCACTCCTATCATGATAAGGTTTCAGCATGTTAATGTGAGACAACTGTTTTGGCTTTCTCCTTTCTGAGGTCTTTACAGTTCTGAGGTCTTTGAGTTTTATTATTAATTTCATAAGGACCATGAAATCTAGCCTGCAATGGATTGGACTGCAAGGGAAACAAAAGAACCTTATCTCCTGGTTTAAACTCACGGCTTCTAGCCTTATGATCATACCAAGTTTTCATTTTTCCCTGACTTGATTTCAATTTCTCTTTGGCTATAGTCACAAGCTGCGCGCAGTCTTTCCTTGAACTTGCTAACATAGTTTAACAGACTGATATGCGGTTCTTTCTCTTGCCATTGTTCTCTCAACAATAGCAAAGGTCCTCTCACTTCATGGCCAAACACTAGCTCAAACTGACTGAATCCAGTAGACTCCTACACTGCTTTTCTAGCTGCAAACAACAGCAAATGA
This sequence comes from Gymnothorax reevesii, assembly GCA_029721435.1. Classification (NCBI taxonomy): domain Eukaryota; kingdom Metazoa; phylum Chordata; class Actinopteri; order Anguilliformes; family Muraenidae; genus Gymnothorax; species Gymnothorax reevesii. The sequence continues at coordinate 25,858,985 of CM056588.1, forward strand.
ACACCTTCATCCCAGTCTTTCTCATGGTCATAACAATAGGTCCTCATCATTGTCTTGAGAGTGGAATGAAACTGCTCGAAGGCACCCTGACTCTCTGGATGATAGGCACTAGATGTTCTGAACTGTGTTTATAAGTTTATTTCTGCAAGAATAAGTTTTTATTTCTTTCTGTGACCACTAGATGGTGTCTTTTTCTTTTCAGTTGTCATGTGACATTCGTTGGCAGTTATATTGAAGCTCATTGTTAGTCATGTGACTCATATAGGAAGTCATCTTGATCCTTTGTTATATTGAACCCAGTATCCACATGGCAATGTGAGCAGCTGAAACATCTAAATTCATCCTCCTTTGGAATCACTTATAGAAGCATCGTCTGTGAGTATAATTTGATGATATTGTATGTATGAATATATTATGTGTATATTGCTTTAGATTTTTGTTGATTATTTGAGAAAATGTTACTGATCATTCAATCTGATCATTGATCATCTTGCCATCTTATGTGTTAAGCTAGTTAGTAGCTCGCTATAGGCTAGTTGAAAGCTATATGCTTGGAGATGTGAATTAGGTATCATACTGATGACAGATATCACACTCCATTTTGATTGTATATTTATTTTCTTTCTTCATTTTAGTTTTACCCTATTGCATGCTGTCGATTGAACGGTGGTACAAAATAAACCCATCATATAATTGACCAGTGTGTGGAAGGAGTTATCTGTCTGTCTAATTGAAGAAGGGGAACTCTTTTTAATGAGGGCAGAACAGTAAAAAGACGGACTCAACAGTGATCCATCCACCAGACTCAAGATGTCAGCACCAGAAGAAAAGAATTATGAAACAAGGTCAGAGTGTTCACACTCATCGAAAGCTTCTAAGTCATCAAAGCACTCAATGAGATCAACAGCTAGCTTTGCTGCATTGGAAGCACGCGCTAAGGCCGAAGCAGCACGTACCAGAGCATCTTATGCACAGAGGGAGATTGATGGTAAAGTAAAGAAGGCTCAGCTGAAAGTAGAGGAGACGCGTCTTGAAGCCACATTGGAGGCCATACAGCAAGAGAAAGAGGCTGAGGCTGCTTGTGCTGAAGCTACTGTATTGGAAGCAGCGGTGGATTCAGCAGTCATGGGGGAATTCATTGAAGTTCATGATGTTGATCGAGGCTCATCCTATCATTCAGCTGAGGGAACACAGAAATATGTTCAATAACAGTATGCTTACGTGAAATCCAACAAGTCGACAGACCACTCACAGCTGGATATAATGACTGATTATATATATTATCTGTCTAATTGAAGAAGGGGAACTCTTTAATGAGGGCAGAACAACTAGAAAGAATCTGCTTCGCACCTAGTTCATACACTACCTGCTGAAAAAATCTGGAAGTGAAATTGCTACCTTGGTCTGACTGAATTTCCCTGGGAAGGCCAAACAACGTGAAGAACTTTATCAAAGCCTTCAAGATTGCAGTTGCCTTGATGTTGGTCGAGTCATGGCTTCAGGGAATCTGGTAGATGCACACATGATTGTCAACGAGTACTAATTTCCAGATCTAGTCTTGGGTAATGGACTAACACAATCAACAATGACCTCAGAGAATGGCTCCCCAAATGATGGGATAGGCCGCAATGGAGCTAGAGGTGGGTCTAACAAAATAAGCGACAAAATAATGGGCTGCATTCAGGACAGAAAAATAATTACATTTTTATTAGGTCCATGCACCTGGACTGGGTGACGGTATTTCAGACTAGTAAGTGGTTTTGTCCGTGTACATTTTCCAATCGCACAGCTGGCTATTTTATTTTTACTGCGAATTGAGCGACCGTGCTGCAGAAACAGGTGTATGTACTTGTCGTTGAAATTATCTTAATTCGCTGAAGAGGGGGAGGAGAAGCCGTGTCTTCAACTGCCACTTGATTATTCTTAAATTGGAAATCGTGTGAATGAAGGAAAACCATCTAGAATCAGCCAGGACTAATTATTTTCAATAAAAGGAGGGATATTAGCACAAGAATTGTCAGGTCTAACGACGCGCCTGTTTGTTGGCCAGCAGTGTTGACTGTTCACAACTGTAACGTCTAGCCTCGGCAACTTGGCTGCTTTCATAAAGTGAACGTGCAAAATCTCTCCGCACTTGCATGCTGAGCCATCTGTGGGAGGGTCTTAGGGGTGCAGTGGAGAGGGAGGGGGAGGGATCTGAAAGTTGCTTTTTTTTCAAATTTTTGTGCAAAGATCCTTCTCTCCTCAAAGTTACCAATTGCAGCTTTAACGCCAGCCAAAACAACACATGGACCCTTCGTCCCCGGCAATTTCCGTCTTTGATCTGATGGATCTTCCATCAGGATAATGATCCTAAACACACGGCCAAATCCATCAAGAAATGGCTTGTGGACAACAAAGGGAACGTTTTGGAGTGGCCAAGCCAGAGCTCCGACCTCAATCCTATCAGAAATCTGTGGAGGGAACTGAAGACCAAGGTCATGACAAGGAGACCCTCAAAACTTAAGGATCTGGAGAAATTCGCCTAAGAGGAGTGGGCAAAAATCCCCGTGCAGACGTGTAGAAACCTTGTGATCAACCACAGGATGGCCCTCATTTGTCAAACTTGCTTACACCAAAAAAATGGGTGTACGCAAAATCTCCTGCAAGAATCGGCATTTATAAATCTGAATGTGAGCGAACAGTCCGCAAAAATATCATGCTAGCTCTGACCAGGTGTACGCAAATCTTGGGCAATCTAATTTTGGTCATTTAAGTGCGTCCAAGCACAAAAATTAAGTGTGACTAGTCACTTTGATTTATTAACAAATTAAATCAAACCTCTGCTGCACTCCAGTTTTCCACCCCAACGGTGTTCACTACTGCAGCAGCAATAATTTTCCAAACCGCAGCCTACTAGGCTCCCTTTATGCTACTCTTAAGACTTCCAAATAAAATAATTTTGTTTTTCTCCATCTATCGTTGGTCTGCTGATTAAAACCTCGTATCTTCAAAATGATAAACTTTACAGGTTTCTAGATATTTTTGTTATATTCAATCTTGGTCAGTTAGTTAGTTGTTATTAGTCTCTGTGTGTTTAATTAAATGTGTTTAAGTTTTAAATTGTGTCTGTCATCCGTTGCTGTTGCTGTTGTGTTATAAATGTAATAACAAATTGGGGCCATAACAGGTGTGTTCGGGTTGGATGACAATTTTTCCTCCAAGAATGTATCCAATCAATGAAATTTTGTATTTTGCAATGTTTATGCTATTATCGTGGACATACGAGTTTTTGTTTCTCATCAAATTGTAGATGCAAGGTTTATCAGCAGGCCGATATTTCCTCCTCAGTTAAGTTCTTTCTTCTTTGCCGTCATTCGGGAGTCCATGTCAGAAAGTAGGCAGAACTATACCTCCCGGAGAATGAATTTATAGGGGCGTGTCATGTAAATTACAATGGTTTCCGCAGCCAGATTTATCAACGCCACGACAGTTCTACACCGAAATCTGCGACGTACACACTTTTAGTAAATCAGACATGACACCCGGCGAACAATGATATTTACCGAAATGTACACCAGATCCCACGCAAGTTTGATATATGAGGGCCACTGTGTCATTTGTGCATGAATACATTTTATTTGTCAAAAAATATCTCGGAAAAAAAACAAAAATTGATAGTGTAATGTGAATATAGGCCACTGGATGGCAGTATTTACCTTTTTTTTGTTAAACTCAGACTGGGATTATGTTTAGACATGTCCTGGACATGTCTGGGGAAAGTCTTTGAAAATTCAAAAAAAAGAGGTCCAAATGTGGGTGGGGTCTGCAAAAGAGTATATAAAGGGGAGAATTGAGACAGTAAAGGAGTAGGAGAAATTGCAAGAAGAAGGATACGTGTGACCAGACCTGTCATTCTGTTCAAGACCTGTGAAGTTTTCTTTTGTGGATTTTTGCCTGTACCCCAGAGCATTTTTCTTGCCCAGGACATCACCAGCAAACCCACAAGGACTGTAAATATTTCTGTTTTTTTTTTTTTTTTGTTTTCTTATCAATCTTGGTCATTTAGTTGTAGATAGTAGAGTAGTTATTTGTTATTGTCTTTGTTCATTAAATGTTTAAATGTGGTTAAGTTTTTAAAACTGTGTCTGTCATCCCTTGCTGTTGCTGTAAATGTAATAACAAATTGGGGCCATAACAAATTGGGGGCTCAAGTCCGGGATAGAACATTGTGTGAGTCATTTATCGAAAATTTAACATTTCAAATTGTAAAATTGATTTTTTTTAATTGAATACATGTATATAGATCAACAGCAATGGATGATTTCTTGGCATCACCAACCGTAGGGGTTTTGAAGTCTTTTAAAAAGACAGAACTGTTGGAAAAATGCAGACATTTGGAGCTGACAGAGGTAAAACCAGCCATGCGAAAAGCAAGACTGGCTAGAGAGATAGTTGAATATTACATTGATGAAAATGTGTTTGCACCAGGAGATCTGGAACAGTTTCCAGTGGAAAATCCAAATATAGAAATGGAACTTAAATTAAAAATGTTAGAGATTGAAAGGGAGGAAAAAGAGAAGGGGAGGAAAGAGAAAAAGAAAGGGAGGAAAAAGAGAAACAAAGAGAATTTGAGAGGGAAGAAAAAGAAACAAAGAATTTGAGAGAGAAAGGAAAGAGCAGAAAGAGAGAGACAGAGACAGAGAGATTTTGAATTAGAGAAATTCGATAGAGAAGAAAGACTCAAAATGGAGCAACTAAAAATTAAAATTGAAACTAAAAATAAATTTTGTGCCAGTCAGGAGGTAAAACTGGTGCCTCCATTTTTGGAAAAGGACGTAGACAACTATTTCCAGTGTTTTGAAAAGGTAGCAAAGAGTTGCCAGTGGCCAAAGGAACACTGGCCTCTGATGTTGCAAACTGTCCTCAAGGGTAAAGCTCAACAAGCCTATTCGGCTTTGTCTGCAGATGATTCCTCTGATTATGAGGTTGTCAAAAAGGTTATTTTGAGAGCTTATGAGTTGGTTCCAGAGGCTTACCGACAGAAATACAGAGGTCTGAAGAAATCTGAAAATCAGACTTATGTGGAATTTGCTAATGAGAAGAAGGTTTGCTTTGAGCGCTGGTGTACTTCTATGGAGGTCAAGGATGATTTCAACTCACTAAAAGAGATGGTGTTAGTTGAAGAATTCAAGAACTGTGTTAAGGATGATGTTAAGACCTACCTTAATGAGAAGCAAGCACTGAATTTGCAATCAGCTGCCAAATTTGCAGATGAATATGTTCTCACACATAAGTCCAAATTTCAGTCAAGCAGTAACAATAGATGGTCCCAATTTCAGAAAAAGGGTTACGGTGATACCCAAGATTCCTCACCCAAAGACAAAGACAAATCTGGTGATGGTGCTCAGAAATCCAGTAACAGGTCTGATCAAAGTGTGAAAGCTGACAGTGACAAAAGTGGTCTAGTTTGCAGTTATTGCAAGAAATCTGGTCATGTTACAACTAACTGTTGGTTCCTTAAAGCTAAGAAAGAAAAAGAAAAGGATACCAAACCAAATGCCTTTGTGAAAACAAGGTTAGAAACCCCTGTAGTAGATAACCGATCTGCTAAATTGCCTGCTTCTTGTGGGGCTAAAACGCCTGATACAGCTGACTTCGTGAGGGAGGAATTTCTTCCATTTGTGTCAGAGGGATTTGTGGCTCTGACTGAGCATACTACTCCTGTCCCCATATATATCCTAAGGGATAACGGAGCTTCTCAGTCACTTTTGTTGATGGACTCCTTGGAGTTACGTGATGAGACCGCTTCAGGGGATTTCATACTTGTACAAGGTATTGAAGGGAGGACTGTATCTGTACCCCTGCGCTCTATATTCTTGAAGTCAGATTTAGTTACAGGACAGGTAAAGGTGGGACTTATGTCAAGTCTACCTATAAAGGGTGTTTCTCTGTTGCTAGGCAATGACCTGGCTGGGGGCAAAGTAGTTCCCCCTGTACATCTTACTTCACAGCCGAGCACTGAAGATGGGGATGAGGACTCATCTCTGTATCCTTCTTGCGCAGTGACTCGTGCTATGGCCAAGAAGCCTAAAGAAGATGTTGTGGTGCCGCCCAGCACATTGAATAGTCAGGACTCAGGTGGTTTGCCTCATGACTCTGATTGGCCTACTATGGTTTCTCTGTTTGAGGACTTATCAGATACTTTTATCAGTTCTCTATTCAGCCAGCCGGATGGGTCTGGTGATTCTGATGTGTCTGGAGACTTGTCTCTGTCCAGAAAGCGGTTGATTGAGGAGCAAACTAATGATCCTGAAAGTTGTGTACTAAAGAGCCCTTCCTGATAAAGTAATAGACGCAGTTCCAGTTGGGTATTATCTCAAGGATGGTGTGTTGATGCGGAAGTGGCGCCCTCCTGATATCCCTGCCAATGCAGATTGGGCAGTGGTCAGGCAAATTGTTGTTCCGAAGGTCTACAGGAATGAGATCTTAACAATGGCTCATAGTTTACCTTTAGGAGGTCATCTTGGTGTTAACAAGACTGTTGATAAGATCATGAAACACTTCTTTTGGCCTGGGCTTCGGAAAGACGTTTCCAACTTTGGCAAAACCTGTCACACTTGTCAGGTAGTTGGAAAACACCAGTTAGACCCACCTGTAGCTCCATTACAGCCTATCCCAGCATTTGGGGAGCCATTCTCTAAGGTCATTGTTGATTGTGTTGGTCCATTACCCAAGACTAGATCTGGAAATCAGTACTTGTTGACAATCATGTGTGCATCTACCTGATTCCCTGAAGCCATACCTCTACGTAACATCAAGGCAACTGCAATCTCGAAGGCTTTGATAAAGTTCTTCACGTTGTTTGGCCTTCCCAGGGAAATTCAGTCAGACCAAGGTAGCAATTTCACTTCAGGATTGTTTCAGCAGGTTGTGTATGAACTAGGTGCAAAGCAGATTCTTTCTAGTGCCTATCATCCAGAAAGTCAGGGTGCCTTAGAGCGGTTTCATTCCACTCTCAAGACCATGATGAGGACTTATTGTTATGACCATGAGAAAGATTGGGATGAAGGTGTTCATTTGCTGTTGTTTGCAGCTAGAGAAGCAGTGCAGGAGTCTACTGGATTCAGTCCATTTGAGCTAGTGTTTGGTCATGAAGTGAGAGGACCTTTGCTATTATTGAGTGAACAATGGCAAGAGGAAGAGCCGCACATCAGTCTGTTAGACTATGTTAGCAAGTTCAAGGACAGATTGCATGCAGCTTGTGACCTAGCCAAAGAGAACCTGAAATCAAGTCAGGGAAAAATGAAAACTTGGTATGATCATAAGGCTAGAAGCTGTGAGTTTAAACCAGGAGACAAGGTCCTTGTGTTGTTTCCCTTGCAGTCCAATCCATTGCAGGCTAGATTTCATGGTCCTTATGAAATTCTGACAAAACTCAATGATCTCAATTACATTGTGAAGACTCCAGATAGGAGAAAACCAAAACAATTGTGTCACATTAACATGCTGAAGCCTTATGACAGAAATGCTAGGGTTGCTGCTGTCACTTCAGATTCTCCTATGGTCAAAACGTGTGAAGATGAGGGGGAGTTTCAAGATGATGAACCTAGAATTAAAGCTGAAGTTCTTTCATGTAAATTGTCAAATTCTGAAGTGTTGCAAAATCTTGATGTAAAACTCCAGCACTTAGAACCCTCACAGAGAGATCAGTTTGAGAGGTTGATCAAGAAATATGAGGATCTGTTTCCTGATGTTCCAAAGAGAGTTTCTATAGCCTCTCATGATGTAGATGTTGGTGATGCCAAACCAATTAAACAGCATCCGTACCGGATGAATCCTGAAAAGAGAAAGATTGCTGAGAAAGAGGTTGAGTACATGTTAGAACATGATATTATCAGACCCTCCAACTCAGATTGGAGTTCACCCTGTGTGCTAGTTCCAAAACCTGATGGAAGTACTAGATTCTGTACAGATTATCGCAAAGTCAATGCTGTAACTAGAACTGATGTGTTTCCAATACCTAGGATTGATGATTGTATTGATAGAGTAGGGCAAGCAAAGTTTCTGACCAAGATTGATTTATTGAAGGGTTATTGTTGTGTGCCTTTAACTGAGAGGGCCAAGAGCATCTCTGCTTTTGCCACACCATCTGGATTGTACCAGTATGAAGTCCTACCCTTTGGGATGAAAAATGCCCCAGCCATGTTCCAAAGGATGATACAGTCTACAATCGCCGGATTGCCACACACGGGTGCGTACATCGATGACCTGATCACATGGAGTGACTCCTGGGAAGAACATCTAAAAGATGTAGAGACGTTGTTCCAGCGCCTGACCCAGGCTAACCTGACTGTTAACTTGAGCAAGAGTGACTTTGGTTGTGCTACTGTCACCTATCTTGGCTACGTCATAGGCCAGGGTAAGGTGGCACCCATAAATGCTAAAGTCCAAGCCATCATGGACTTTCCAGTTCCTGACAACAAAAAAGCTTTGCGCCGCTTCCTTGGAATGATCGGGTACTACCGCAAGTTCTGCAAGAACTTTGCTGAGATTGCTCTCAGTCTAACTAACCAACTGAAGAAAGGCGTAAAGTTCACTTGGGATGATGCATGCCAGGGAGCCTTCGATCGCCTGAAGTCTCTGCTGTGTCACTTCCCCGTGCTCAAATCTCCTGACTTCAACAAACCGTTCTCCATCGCGGTCGATGCTAGCGACCAAGCTTGTGGATCTGTGCTCCTACAGTGAAGTGACTCTGATGACATTGAGCATCCCGTGGCATACTTCTCCAGGAAGTTCAATCGCCACCAAAGGAACTATTCCACAATAGAGAAGGAGCTGTTGGCTCTGTTCTTTCTTTACAACACTTTGAGGTTTATGTTTGTACAGGGCAAAAGCCAATGATTGTGTACACTGACCACAATCCGTTAATGTTTTTGAGTAAGATGAAAAACAAGAATCGGAGATTGTTGAATTGGAGTTTGATTTTACAGGAGTTTGACTTGGAAATTAAGCATGTGAAGGGTACAGACAATGTAATTGCTGATTGCTTATCCCGTGTTTGAATATGTATATATATATATCACGTGTTTTTTTGAATATTGTATGATATGTATATATAGACAAGTGTCCACTTAACCATTTTGTATTGAAAAGAGAAATTTTGCCTTTATGAGTCAAAATTTTTCCCTTTTGGAATGGAGGTGTAATGTGAATATAGGCCACTGGATGGCAGTATTTACCTTTTTTTTTTGTTAAGCTCAGACTGGGATTATGTTTAGACATGTCCTGGACATGTCTGGGGCAAGTCTCTGAAAATTAAAAAAAAAAAGGTCTAAATGTGGGTGGGGTCTGCAAAAGAGTATATAAAGGGGAGAATTGAGACAGTCAAGGAGTAGGAGAAATTGCAAGAAGAAGGATATGTGTGACCAGACCTGTCATTCTGTTCAAGACCTGTGAAGTTTTCTTTTGTGGATTTTTGCCTGTGCCCCAGAGCATTTTTCCTTCCCCAGGACATCACCAGCAAACCCACAAGGACTGTAAATATTTCTGTTTTTTTTTTGTTTTCTAATCAATCTTGGTCATTTAGTTGTAGATAGTAGAGTAGTTATTTGTTATTGTCTTTGTTCATTAAATGTGGTTAAGTTTTTAAAACTGTGTCTGTCATCCCTTGCTGTTGCTGTTGCTGTAAATGTAATAAATTGGGGCCATAACAATAGGGATGTGAATAATTTTGGGCATGACTATAAAAACACTGCAGGCCAAAAGTTTGGGGCTACCCTCAGATTTTTTATGGTGCACTCAGTGCAATGTGACCCCTTGGTTTTGGGGAAGGCGTTTATACAGCATGCCTTCTTTATACGTAACATGATTTTATGTCACTAGGTCGTGAACAAGGTTAACAAAAAGGCACTGGAACTGGATTATAAAACACTGTGGTCAGTGATCAATCAGTCAAGACGGCTTTAAAATGTGGTCTGAGGTCTGGAATTCACCCAAAACCTATTGACTTCCTTTATTTTACGCACTGAAGTCCTTTCATGAGCAAAAAATAAAGAAAGAACAGTTGATGTGTGATTTTTTTTTTTTTTTTTAAGTCTGAGGGTGCCCCCAAACTTTTGGCCTGTAGTGAACATATACAAGCCCCAATTTCAATGAAGTTGGGACATTGAATGAAACGTGAATAACACTGTAAAACAAAAAGTTCTAAACCCCTTTTTGTAATACTTTTTAAACCAGGCATTTAGCTTTCACACACTCGTGTTGAAATTATAAACATTTCACTTGTTCCACAGTTTTACAGTGAAGAACAGAATACAATGATTTGCAGATCCTTTTTGACCTATATTCAATTGAGTACACTACGAAAAGAAGATATTTACCGAACTTATCAAATTGATAAACTAAATTTTTTTTTTTGGGAAATATTCACCCGTTTTGAATTTGATGCCTGCAACACATTCCAAAAAAGCTGGGACAAGGGCAACAAAAGACTGGGAAAGTTGAGGAGTGCTCAAAAAACACCAGTTTGGAAACCTCCACAGGTGAACAGGTGAGTGCCATGATTAGGTGTAAAAGGAGCATCCGCGAAAGGCTCAGTCGTTCACAAGCAAGGACGGGGCGAGATTCACCGCTTTGTGAACGACAATGTGAGCAAGTAGTCCAACAGTTAAAGAACAACTTTTCACAATGTGCAATTGCGAGGGATTTAGGGATTTAATCATCTACAGTCCATAATATCATCAAAAGATTCAGAAAATCCAGAGAAATCTCCACACATAAGCGACAAGGCTGAAAACCAACATTGAATGCCTGTGACCGTCGGTCCCTCAGGCACTGTATTGAAAACTGTTGGGAAACAGGATTTTTTGGGTGTTAGCAATATGACGTGAGCTGGACGGTTTGATCAATGGGTAATGAATGTGTATTGGGACATAAAGAGAAGCCGTCAGGTCCGGCAGGACATATCGCCTATTTGCGACTTCCAGCTGAGATCTCCATTTGTCTTCAGTTCTGACAGGACAATAGGCACTAACACCTTTTAGTTGGAGGTTCCCTATGCCCACATATGGAGCTCCCTTCCAGGGGTTGGGATTCTATTGAACCAATTAAGTTGGGTGGTTCAGCAGAGGCCCAATTGTAGAGTATTGCTTTTTATCAATGTGTAAATCCTGGAACCAATCAGCAACAACTTCTGAAAACATTAAAGAAATCATATGCAAATATCTGTACTTTTAACACGTAGAAACTTTCTGACAAAATTAAGGAATTTTGAACTTTGCGTCACGCTGTTGTTCTCACGGCCGACTGTGTAATAAACTCTTACCTGCTTTTGCCACGAACATCGGAGTCTGCTTCTTCATCGAGACAACGTTCTTGGTTTTTTATTAATTTACCAACAAAACCAATATCATTCTGTAAAGGATATTACCATGAGGGCCCAGGAACACTTCAGAAAACCATTGTCAGTTAACATAGTTTGTCGCTACGTCTACAAGTACAAGTTAAAATGACCATGCAAAGCAAAAGCCATATATCAACAACACCCAGAAACGCACTGATGGACTGATGCAAAGTGGAAAAGTGTTTTGTGGTCTGATGAATCCACATTTCAAATTGTTTTCGGAAATCATGGACGTCATGTCCTCCGGGCTAAAGAGGGAGAGGGCCATCCAGATTGTAATCAGGGCTAAGTTCAAAAGCCAGCATCTGTGATGGTATGGGTATGTGTTAGTGCCCATAGCATGGGTAACTTGAACATCTGTGAAAGCTACATAAAGCTTTTGGAGCAACATATGCTGCCATCCAAGCAACATCTTTTTCAGGGACGTTCCTGCTGCTTTCAGCAAGACAATGCCAAGCCACATTCTGCAGGTGTTACAATAACGTGGCTTTGCAGTAAAAGAGCACGGGTAATAGACTGGCCTGCCTGCAGTACAGACCTGTCTCCCATTGAAAATGTGTGGTGCATTGTGAAGCACAAAATACGACAACGGAGATCCCGGACTGTTGAGCAACTGCAGTCGTCCATTAAGCAAGAATGGGAAATAATTTCACCGACAAAGCTTCTACAATTAGTGTCCTCAGTTCCCAAACATTTATTGAATGTTGTTAAAAGGAAAGGTGATGTAACACTGTGGCAAACATGCCCGTCCCAGCTTTTTTGGAATGTGTTGCAGGGGTCAAATTCAAAATGAGTGAATATTTCCAAAAAAGCAATGTTTATCAGTTTTAACATGAACTGTCTTGTCTTTGTAGTGTACTCAATTGAATTTGGGACAAAAAAGATTTGCAAATAATTGCATTCAGTTTTTATTCACATTTTACACAACATCCCAACTTCATTGGAATTGGGGTTTGTATATATTAGACAGAATGGTGCTGCAAATCATCACAGCTCTGGTAAGGCAGACACATGGAAAAATACGATAGGCGAGTAGCCAAACCCAATCAGTAATGCCAAAAATGAGTAAAAGAAGTGCACCCCTCACAGAACAAAGAGATCCAGAATCTCGTCGGAATCATGATGTTAGTGCTTCAAGGGTTAAAATAGCTAAATTTTTTATCACAAGTGTCTGCCACTGACATGGCAATATCCCCCGTCGCCTCAATTTTATGTGTCCGTATGGACGGACGGAGCCCAATGCTATATCCCCCTCTTCGTGCTAATCGCCCGGCGGGGGATAATAATTGAGTACTTACGTAATGGTACCCAGCACCTGTTCTTGCGCATCTACCTTCTTTTAGATTTTCACTTAGGCACTAACAAAGCTCATCTCCTTCAATAGCTTTAATTCCTCACAGACTAAGAACTGCAAGCCAGTTCAGCAGGTCAGTTCTTGTTTTTAAGCACATTGGGTGTGTTCTGTCAAAGATTCAGTTAAAGTGAAAGTATCAGACTGAGAAACTGAGTCCGTGAAATGGCTGCTAAAGCTTTGATTCTTGAGGACGAGATCAGCTGTTCTGTGTGTTTTGATATTTTTAAAGAGCCTGTAGTTCTGAAATGCAGTCACAGCTTCTGCAGAGAGTGTCTGAAGCAGTACTGGGAAGAGAAGAGCTCTCGAGAGTGTCCCGTCTGCAGGAGAAAGGCCTCTTTGGTGGAGCCTCCTGTAAACCTGGCTTTAAGAAACATTGTGGAGTTTTACTTAAAGCAGAAGACTGAGAGAAGAACTGCAGAAAAGAGTGAGGCTCTCTGCAGTCTTCATGGGGAGAAACTTGTGTTTTTCTGTGAACAGGACAAAGATCTTCTCTGTTTCATCTGTCAGACTTCAAAAAAACACGGAAACCACGCGGTGTGTCCAGTGGAAGAGGCCGCACAGGATCTGAAGGTATTCTGTTAAACATTATTTCAGATTCTCCTGCCAGGGTCAAATCTGTATTAAAGGACTGTATCACAAATTTCTGCTCTCGTATGAGGTGTAAATACATTCAGGGAATACGACAGTGTAGCATGTAGTAATGATGTCAATGAACCAGGAAGTAAAGAAATGCACAATGAGTGAACAATCATGCAGTCAATGGAGAGAGGAGCTGTACTGTTGATGGTCTTTATGAATGGATGTATTCGAATAAAAGACAACATTTGTTTTTCTACTAAATTGTTTCTGGCATTTGAATACTACAATGGAAAAATGATCAGTCACATTATCACGTTGTGGAGAAATGATTAATGAAAAATTCTAAACGATCTTTGAAAAATAGTACTGAAAAAATATGCAAGAAAATCTAAAATATATTATAATCATATATAATATTATTTATTATTGGAAATATTATAATTAAATATAATATAAAAAATATAAAAAACGCAAAATTGGACCGATGGTTTTTCCTTTGAGATCTTCATTTGCAAGTTACTTTTGTAAAACAAATATAAAATGCAATATGTTTCAATTAAATATTATAAGGCAGATACTGTTAAAAGTAAGAATTGAAAGTTATAAATGTTAAAATGTTATAATTGCCATGGCGATTTGCTGTTAATTATACAAGACAAGCGAGTAAAATAGGTGTTTAACAGCCCCATGTCCTGAAAATCTTGACTGTTTTCATTCTGAAGTAATTCATTATGGCATGCAGTGTTATGATGTGGTATGAGGTTTTTTTTTTTTTTTTTGACACTTGCATAGCCTGAATGTAAGTGCTAAGGCTTATTCCATGATTATTGATGCCAAAAAAATCTTTAAACTGGTTTGAAGCAGCATCATTCTGCGGAATTATCTCTGATGGTCAGTTTTTCCAGTATATAAGGTGACATGAACTTTGAGCAGCGTCAAAATGTTAAACATCAAGGCACGACGGAAGGAGCTGTTTGAGATTGTTTATAGCCGCATTCTGGCCTTACATGATGCTGAAGACGTTACATGCTGCCATGGCACTGTAAGAAACACCATCAAGCGTTTCAAAGAGGCTGGTTCACTGAAAACCAATAGCAATAGAGGTGCATAATGGGAGTTCAGTGCCTCTTATGTTCGTTATCTGCGTATGAATAGTAAAAAAAATAAAAACAGTACGATTGACAGCACGACAACTCTGTGATAATAAAAATAGCACCAGAAGTGAACATATGAAAGTATCAAAATCTTCTATTTCCAGTTCTCCTGTGTGAAAATGGTCTGATTGGTTGTGTCGCTGGCACCATCAATGAAGGTTTGAGTTTGCCAAGAAATTCAAGGGTTGGACATCAATGGACTGGGAACAAGTCCTTTAGACCGATGAATCAAAATTTTCTCATCCCAACACAGAATTTATGAGGACCGTAGAGTTGGAGAACATTTGAAAAAATGACTGTTGAACCCCTTCAGTAAAATATGGAGGTGGTAATGTTGTGGTATGGGGTTCAGTCTGCTCGAAAGGAGCCAGTGTTCTCATAAAAACTGACGGAATCTTGGATTTTAAAAAAGTATCGCAGCATCTTTGTGCAGCACACTTGGCCATCAGGAGAGACACTGATTGGCAGAGGATTTTATTTTCAATAAGATAATGACCCTAAACACACTTCTAAGTTGTGCAAGAATCATCTCGGAAAAAAAACATCTGGTGACGTTAAAAATATGACTTGGCCTGCTCATGTTCCAGACTTTAATCTGATTGAACAAATCTGCCGTAACATCGAAAAATCTCTTGTGGAATGAATTTCAAATTTTATGGAATGGTTTAGTGAGTGAGGAAATAAAAAATATGTGAACACTATGCCTGAAAGATTAAATGGTGTAATCAAAGCAAAGGGTGGCCACACTAGATATTGACTTTTTCTCTCAAAAAGACATGATTATTATTGTTTTTACAACCCCAGTTCCTAAATAGTTGGGACAAAGTATAAATTGTGAATAAAATCAAAATGCAGTGACTTTCAAATCACACCAGCCACAACAGAATTTGTGGGTTTTATTCACAACAGAACAGAGATAACATAGCAAATGTTGACGCTGAGAAATTTTACAATTTTATCCACAAAATGAGCTCATTTATAATTTGATGGCTGCTACAAGTCTCAAAAAAGTTGGGACAGAGGCATGTTTACCATGGTGTAGCATCCCCTCTTCTTTTTAACACAGAGTGGAGGTGTCTGGTCATTGAATAGACACAATTCTTGAGTTTAGCCATTGGAATTTGATCCCACTATTGTTTAATACAGGCTTCCTGCTGCTGCTGAGTTTTGGGTCTCCTTTGGCGGACTTTTCATCTAATTATGCGCCAAATGTCCTCAATCGGTGAAAGATCAGGACTGCAGGCAGGCCAGTTCAACACACGGACTCTTCTGCTACGAAGCCATGCTGTTGTAATAGCTGCAGTATGTGGCTTTGCATTGTCCTGCTGAAATACACAAGGCCTTCCCTGGAATAGATGTCGTCTGGAGGGGATCATATGTTGCTCTAAAACCTTTATATACCTTTCAGCATTTATGGTGCTTTTTTAAACATGCAAGTGTCCCACACCATATGCACTATTGCATCCCCATACCATCAGAGATGCTGGCTTTTGAACTGAACACTGATAACAGGAGGGGTGGTCTTTCTCCTCTTTAGCCCGGAGGACACAACGCCCATGATTTCCAACAAGAATGTCAAATTTGGACTCGTCTGACCACAGGACACTTTGCCACTTTGCTACAGTCCATTATAAATGAGCCTTGGCCCACAGCACACGGGGGCTCTTCTGGATCATGCTCAACAAAAGCTTCCTTTTTAGCTTGCCGGGACGAGTAACGTCCGGAGAGCTATTGTCGTACCCCCAGCGTCCGTGTCCGCGTCCGTCCGCGTGCAGAAAAACTTTAACCTTGCCCCGGCGAGCTTTGTTGTCTTTCTGACAACTCTTGTTGCATGATAGAGTTTTAGGTGGCATCTGTGGATGGCACGGTGAACTGTTTTTACTGACAGTGGTTTCTTGAAGTATTCCTGGGCCCATTTAGTAATGTCAATGACTGAATCATGCCGGTGAGTGATGCAGTGGCGTCTGAGGGCCCGAAGATCACGGGCATCCAGTAGAGGTTTTCGGCCTTGTCCCTTACGCACAGAGATTTTTCCAGTTTCTCTGAATCTTTTGATGATATTATACCCTGCCGATGAAGAGACATCCAAAGCCTTTGCAATTTGACGTTGAGGAACATTGTTTTTAAGGTATTCCACAATTTTTTTCCGCGAGGCTTCACAGGTTGGAGAGCATCTAACCATCTTTACCTCTAAGAGACTCAGTCTCTCTTAGACATTCCTTTTAGTGCCAGTCATGTTACACACCTAATGCCAGGTCACTTAATTACTTGCTAAATGTTCTTTCAGCTGATTCTCCTATATATTAATTGCTTTTTCAGCCCTTTTTTGCTTGCGTCCCAATTTTTTTGAGACCTGGTGCAGCCTGAAAATTTGAAATAAGCTCATTTTGTGGATAAAAATTTAAAATGTCTCAGATTCAACATTTGAAATGGTATCTATGTTCTATTGTAAATAACATATTGGCTCACGTGATCAGCAAGTCATTGCATTTTGATATTATTCACAATTTACACTTTGTCCCAACTATTTCGGAATTGGTGTTGCAGTATATATTCAAATTCAAAATTCAAATTCAATTTATTTGTATAGCGCTTTTCACAGATAAACTGTCACAAAGACGCTTTACAGTCAGAGATGAGTTACTGAAAGGGCAGTGCCCAGCCTATTCCCCACTACAGCAAATGAGGCAAAAAACTCCCGGTAGGGAGAAAAATCCTAAAACAGTGGTGAGAAAAAACTCCCCAGTGGGAAGAAATCTCAGGAGGAACCCGGCTATAGTGGGGAAGCCCATCCTCCGCGGGCTAGCTAGTTAATAAGAAGATAATGACAATAGAGTTCCATAAAAGTCCATCTAAACAGTGCTATCAGTTGCTGGAGGAAGTGGCATGCCAAGGATGGTGCAGGACTGGATCAGGACAGCAGCAGCCAGCGCTCATGGTGAGGGACAGGGCTCGGATGGTCCAGGAGTCAGGGTTGTGGAGGGAAAGATCCTCGGAGAAAGACAGAAAAAAGTGGGGTGAGGCACTGGATAAAACTACTGCATATTAATAAAAATACAGTCCTGTGTCATGTGCCAAATGAGAATTTAGGAGCTGACTGGTCAGGAAACAGTCAACACCGCTCCATCCACTTCCAGCAGCACAGAGGCCCTACACTTATTCCAGGAAGATCACTTCAGATTTTCTAGACACTAGTACCAAATGGACCTCCCCGGTGACTAAGGCTGTAGCAAGCCCCACTGGCACCGTTAATGCATGCTCAGTGCCACCGGTTCCACATGGATTTGCTTAACAGTACACCAGTACCATATGGACCTCCCCAGTGACTAAGGCTGTAGCAAGCCCCACTGGCACCGTTAATGCATGCTCAGTGCCACCGGTTCCACGTGGACTTGCTTAACACTACACCAGTACCATATGGACCTCCCCAGTGACTGAGGCTGTAGCAAGCCCCACTGGCACCGTCAATGCAGGCTCAGTGCCACCGGTTCCACATGGATTTACATAACACTGGCTTCCAATATCATGAACATGTCATAAATCAAGGTTGTAGTCAGTCCCACCAGAGCCAACACATAACTAATCATGAACTAATCATAGGCTTGACTAAAAAGATAAGTTTTCAGCCTACTCTTGAAGACAGAGAGTGTGTCCGAAGCCCTAATTTGTCTTGGGAGATTGTTCCATAGAATTGGTGCTTTATAAGAGAATGCTCTGCCTCCAATTGTAATTCTAGATATATTTGGAATTTTCAAGTAGTCAGCACCTTGTGAACGAAGTAATCTTGGTGGGGAGTAAGGAATGAGAAGACTGCAAAGATATTCCGGGGCCAAGTCATTTAAGGCTTTGTAAGTTAGTGATAGTATTTTGTACTCAATTCTAAATTTTACAGGCAGCCAATGAAGATTTTTGAGCACCGGGCTAATATGATCATATTTCTTAGTCCTAGTCAGAACCCTAGCTGCAGCATTCTGCACTAATTGAAGACGTTTCAGGGCTGAGCTAGTGCAACCAGACAGTAAGACATTGCAATAGTCCAGCCGAGAAGAGACAAATGCGTGAACCAATTTTTCAGCATCTTTAAGAGACAACATTTTTCTAAGTTTAG
Source organism: Gymnothorax reevesii (assembly GCA_029721435.1). Classification (NCBI taxonomy): domain Eukaryota; kingdom Metazoa; phylum Chordata; class Actinopteri; order Anguilliformes; family Muraenidae; genus Gymnothorax; species Gymnothorax reevesii. Next base: position 25,877,563 of record CM056588.1, read on the forward strand.
ATATGTTTCGAAGATGGAAAAAAGCCACTCGGATGATATTGTTGATGTGAGCCTGGAAAGAGAGTTCTGAATCAAGAGTCACACCAAGGTTTTTAACGACAGCTCTGGCAGAAACAGAGAGGTCATCTAAGTTAAGAGAGAACTTAACGAATGAGTCTCTAAGACATTTGGGACCCAGTGCCAATATTTCAGTCTTATCTGGGTTTAGTGAAAGAAAATTTTGCGTCATCCAAGCTTTAACAGCTTTCAGACACATCTCTAATCTAGTAACCGGATCATTTTCACCCGGTTTAAAGGATATATAGAGCTGCGTGTCGTCTGCATAGCAATGGTATTTAACATCAAGTGTACTTATGATATTTCCAAGCGGAAGCATGTATAGTGAAAAAAGCAAAGGGCCCAGAACAGATCCTTGAGGTATTCCAAAGTTAACCCTGGAATACTCTGAACACTTGTTATTTACCCGGACAAACTGAGATCTATCAGACAAATAAGACTTAAACCAAGAAAGGGCAAGTCCAGAAATACCAGCTAATTTTTCCAACCTACGAAGAAGAATATGGTGGTCTACTGTATCAAAGGCGGCACTTAAATCGAGAAGGACGAGAACAGAAATGCGGCCACTATCCATAGAGAGAAGCAGATCATTTACTACAACAGTGAGGGCTGTTTCGGTGCTGTGATGCTTTCTATAGGCAGACTGAAAACTGTCAAAAACCTCATTAGTTTGCAGGAAAGAAGAGAGCTGTTGGGCAACACATTTTTCAAGGATCTTAGATAAAAATGTGAGGTTTGAGATTGGCCTATAATTGGCTAGGACTGTGGGATCCAAATCTGGTTTTTTAAGCAGCGGCTTGATTTCTGCCATCTTAAATGAAGTGGGAACAATACCTGAAATCAAAGAAGAATTAATTATGTGAAGAATTGGGCCGCCAAGAATGGGCAGGAGTTCTTTCATTAGCTTTGTGGGAATGGGATCCAAGATACAAGTAGATGATTTGGAAGTAACAACTAATTTGGCTAGTTCACTCAGGGATATAGGAGAAAGGGACTCAAACTGGTTTGTGTGTAATGTGCAAGACTCCATATCATGAGAAACGCCATCGCAAACTGGTAAGGAAGCAGTGATCTTCTCTCTAATTCCAATAATTTTGCCATTAAAGAAATTTAAAAAATCATCACTGCTGCAAGAGACTGGAATTTGAGGGTTACTTGCAGCATGATTGTTAGTTAACTTAGCCACGGTTTTGAACAGAAATCGAGAATTATTTTTATTTTCCTGCATGAGATTTGAAAAGTAACAGGACCTTGCACAAGAAAGAGCATGCTTATATGCAACAAGGCTCTCTTTCCAAGCACTATGGAATACCTGGAATTTAGTGGAGCGCCATTTCCGTTCTAGATGACGAGATTTTTGCTTTAGTGTCCTTGTCTGGTCAGTGTACCATGGGGCTGGCCTCTTCTTCTGAGTAATCTTTTTATATTTCAGTGGCGCGACTACATTAAGGGTACAACGGAGAGCATCAGCAAACTTTTCTGCGGTATCGTCAATAGAGGAGGCACTGACTGGATGCTCAAAATAAGATGGGAAAACCTCAGTGAAATTTGTAGAAGTTGTTGCAGTAAAAGTACGACCAGTGTACATCCTAGTTTCTAACAATGCAGGGTGGGTCAATTGTAAGCAGAAGGTGATAAGAAAATGGTCAGACAAACTGGGATTATGTGAATGAATCCTGACCGGCCCAATGTTAATGCCAAAGCTTAAGATCAGGTCTAAAGTATGACCATGAAAATGAGTTGGGCCAACAACACTCTGAGCGAAGCCAACTGATTCCAAAATGTTAGTGAATGCGGATGTTCGAGAATCATCTGTCCTCTCAAAGTGCAGGTTAAAGTCGCCCAATATAACTATTCTATCATAGCTTAAAACTAAGTCTGAAAGGAATTCTGAAAAATCTTGAATAAAGGCAGAGTAAAGGCCAGGGGGCCTGTAGACTGTCACCAAAGCTAAAGGGTGATCAGAGGCAGGGCCGGCACCTATATCCAGCACTGAAAAATTCATCGCTAAAACCTCAAATGTATCAAATTTATACTGTAGTTTTGGCACTGAGTGAATGGAATCACTATAAATAGCTGCAACCCCACCACCTCTCCGGCCCAGGCGGGGGTTTTGAGTGTATATAAACCCAGGTGGAGATGCTTCATTCAAAGATACGTTTTCATCTGGTCTCAGCCATGTTTCTGTGAGACATAGTATGTCAAGATAACAATCAGAGATTAATTCGTTCACAAGAGCTGCTTTAGAGTTCAAGGATCTAATATTTAATAGACCAATTTTGAGAGAATATTTATTTATTGGTAGATTGATACAGTTGGTGTTAATGCAAATCAAGTTTTTGTGATGTACTCCGCGATTCTTCTTTCTTAATTTAATTGGAATTCGAGGAACAGACACGATCTCTATAGGGTTTGACCTAATCAACGGTTTATCAAAGCTGAATGTCAGGAATTTAGATTTAACTCTCTGCAGTCAATTACGACAATTTAAGTCGTAGGCCAGATTTCTCGACAGAAGTGCAGTGCCCTCACGAGATGGGTGAACACCGTCCCTCCTCAAAAGACCGGGTCTTCGCCGGAAAGCTCGCCAATTGTCCACGAAACCGACGTTATTATCTACGCACCACTCAGACAACCAGCGATTGAGCGAGTCCAATCTACTGTACATTTCATCACTACATCGGATCGGGTACGGACCAGAGAAAGTCACTGACCGTGACATCTTTCGAGCTTGGGCACAGGCCGACTTAAAACTGCTCTTTGTGATCTCCGATTGTCGTAATCGAATATCATTTGTACCGGCGTGGATAATAATTTTGGAGAACTTGCGTTTGCCCTGATCGAGTAATTTCAGATTCGCCTCGATATCAGTCACACGAGCGCCAGGAATACAGCTCACTGTGGTCGCCGGTTTGAACACCCTTACATCTCTAACAATGGAATCCCCGATAATTAGTGACTTTTCCGGTACTCGTTCATCTGGCTCCAATTCTTCGAGGGGAGCAAATGAATTAAACAGTTTAACGGGAGAGGTACTGGGTGGCTGCACAAGTTTCTTTCCCTTACGTTTACCTCGAACTGTTACAAACACATCACGCTGTGAAGAAGCTGCCGCAGCAGGTAAGGAACGAGAAACCGAAAGAGAACTGACATTTACACTCGTTTCAGGCTGGACCAAGAAAGAATCAATGAAATCCTCATTCGACCTAATGTTCTGCAGCGTTTCTATGCGATCTTCCAGCTGTAAAAGCTTTTCAGTTAAGCTAGCACATGAGATACATTTCTTGCAAATGAAAGAGCCACTAAGCGCAGAGGAGTCGTAACAAAACATATTACACTCAGAGCACAAGACAGGAAAAGAGGTCGGCGAACAAGGGGAAGCCATCATGGTTATTAACTTACGTCTGTAGGATGCCGCGTCGCCCAAGTCCAAGTTCACCTCACGGGCGTCTTGCAGAAGTATAGGCAGTGAAAAAGCGCGAAATTTACGACTGTTTTCCGTCAAAGGCAGAAAACTCTCAGAAAACAGAAAAAAATCAACGTAATATTAACAGAAAAAAGGGATAGAAACGCTCAGCACAATGGGTGCTACCAAGACCTATAGGACACGTGCCAACGTGAGACAGGAACAGGAAGTGCAAGCAGGAACAGGAAGTCTATATTGCTATCTGTTTACTTATTTTCGTCTATCTGATCCAATATTACATGAAATAAATGCTTGAATGGTACTTTGTTTCTGATTTATACTCATGTTGTTAAATGTAATCACCCCTGCACACTACAGTATGTACTGGAGCACAGAGCCAGGAACCAAACCTCTGTCACTGCCCAAACACTCACAGAATGCCCTTTATACACTGCTCGGCCAAAAAAAAAGTCGTACACTGAAATATTTAGTTGGAACCCCTGTAGCTTTGATTACAGTGCATATTCTTCTTGTCATTGTTTTAACATCTATATGCAATGCCAGAACATTTATTTTAGATCAGAAATGCCATAATTTTTGGCCAAGATCTTGTCTTCTCGAGCACATCCCAATAACTTTTAATGTGTTTAAGGTCAGGATTTTGTGGTGGCAAATTTGTTTGTGAAAATGATTCCTCAAACTTGTTTCTGACATTCATGGTTTTCTTTGCTAAATACAGGCCAATAATTTGCCCGTTCTGAAATTTTGTAACATCTTTTCCAACATCAGGGGATGTGTCTTCCAACATGATTTTTTAAGAAATGAGTAGCGACGCGCTTCATCAATCAGGGTAAAATGATTATTGCCAGCTGAAACATATTAATAACCACAATAATGATCCAATTATAGAATTTGTTCGTTAATTTCCAAATGGTGACTTTTTTTTTTGGCCGGGCAGTGTATTTAACCTGTCTTTACCTGGTGTATTTTCCAGACTACATTTCCCAAGATCCAACACTTACAAAGTAACACAGAACTTCATTGGTATTATAGCAAAGGGTGATGCTGTGAGGTTTATGATAATAAGTGATAATTGGTTCATGTCATTGCAGAAGGAACTGAAGCCTGAACTTAATATTATTAAAGAAAAACTGAAGAGGTTCACTGAGGTTGATGAGGAGTGTAAGAAAACAGCAGATCACATCAGGGTGAGTAAAGCGATTAGGAATTATTTTAACGACACCAAAATGTGAGCGATGAGGCTAATAAACACACTGGCTGCCATTTATCAATTATGATAAATAAATAAGTAACTCTTATCAGGTTTAAAGTGTTGTGTTTATATCACAGAGCCAAGCCCAGAGCACAGAGAGGCAGATAAAGGGCGAGTTTGAGAAGCTTCATCAGTTCCTGCGAGAGGAAGAGGAGGCCAGACTCGCTGTGCTGAAGGAGGAAGAGAGGATGAAGAGTCAGATAATGGAGGAGAAGATAGAACACATCACAAGAGACATCTCCATCCTTACAGACACAATCACAGCTATAGAGAAGAGCCTGGAGACTGAAGACACCTCCTTTATAAAGGTAGGAGCTTCATTTACTGACAGTGTTGTGAGTTTATACTGATTACTGCAGTAATACTTAGATGCTCAATGTGTTACTGTGATGCAGAGGGTCAGAGGTGATGTTCAGTATCAGGACAGTGTGACATGATCTTTACGACTGACAGTATCAAGGTCTTTGTTACACCAGGATTTTGATACTTTATAACACTCTTTTACACTATAAGGTGATTTTGAATGATGGCAAAACAAAACCAGGATGTTTCCAAAGACGAAGCTACTGAACCTTCCGTCAATCGTAACGTTTCAGCACCATGTGATTGAGTCTGTATCTTCATTCCAGTACTTTGCATGTTGAAGTGATGATTCTCTCTCCTTTAAGCATCACATTCAGCAACTTATAAACAAGCTGAAGCTGAGTCTGGGTTTTATCTCAGAAATGTGTCAGGCTTTTCTGTTGATGCAGACAGGAGGTTTGATGCTGCTTGTTTTTTTTTTTTTTTTTTGCCTGTAATTGACTATGGTGATGTTACACACACACACACACACACACACCCTCTCAATACCCTCATGCACTGCACTCTGTCCTCTGTGGCGCACTGAGGTTCATCACAGATTCACTCACCACTGTTCCCTATCAGGGCTGTTTGTTCTGCTCTGTCTGCTTACAGGCTGAATCACTGACACGTCCTTATTTTACAGCCATTTTTAACTCGCTCTCTTCATACGTATGTAAGTTTATCCCTCTGAGAAACGCTAGAAGTTACTGTTTCCACTCTGAGCATCTGTCCCTGACGTCCATCTTGGAAAAAGAAAAAGGGCTTTTAGCGGAGCTGCTGCTGAGGACTGGAATTTGCTGCAGACAGAATGAGGTTCTGCAGGAGCTGCTCACTCTTAGTGTTTTAGAAAACAGGCTGAAGGCGCTGGAGGAGGGAAGATCAGCTGTGGATCCTTTCATACACTCCTGCTGTCACCTGAGATCAGATCCTCTCTGACTCTTATATGTTGTTCCTCTGAAACATTACTGTGCTGCTGCCTGACTTGGCCAGACACTCTAGTGAAGGAGATTTTTCATCTCAGTGAGGCTTTGCTGCTTAAATAAACTTTAAAGTGCACCTTCCAGACATATCCCGATATTTTGTGTTAATCCCCAATGCTCTGCCATCATATTCATACCATTATTTGTGGGAAAAGTGCCTTGGATCGCTTATTTGATGATCTTTTGAGCATCACTGAAAGGCAGTCAGAGAAGACAGGCGAGTTCCCTCATGAATATCCGGCGTTTAAATGAGCTCCGAGCTGATTGGATACTTCAGCTACATTCGTGAATATTCAATATGTAAACAGCCCCAACGCCCGACTGGCCCAGAGCTTAGCTAGATAGACTGTGAAAGACAACAGACTTTACCAGTAGCATAGTAATAAGACTTCAGCAAAGCAATGGCTATAGAAAGTTCACAGTATTGCCATATACACTGTATATACATGTGACCCCGGACCACAAAACCAGTCATATGGGTAAATTTTTTCATATGAAGATTCATGCATATTCAGAAAGAGTACTAAAATGCTTTCCAACAATGTATAGTTTGTCAAGATTGGGTAAAAATTGACCGAGATATAACATTTTGAAGATGGGAAACTTGGGCAATTCAAATTTCCAGAAAATTGAGTTTAAAAATGGTCATATTCACTACTTAGCAACACATATTTGTAATAGATAAAATTTAATGAAACTTGCACCATTAATTAAACATACTATCGCCTTTAAAAAGCGCAAGTGCAAGTACTAAGTATTTCTCGTTGTGGCCTACGGATAGAAAGAAGCAAAGAAACCAAACATTGTTCTCTCCTTGTGTTCTTTAATCAACTTTCTGGTGAATGAAAGATGCAGTGTTCAAAAAACAAACAGGCAGACACTCCTTTATACACTACTTCTTCTTCTTTGAATTTACTGGAAGTTTAAAAAAATACATTAATTGAGTATAACTGATTGCAGAATTACACAGTACCAATACCATGTAGAATTTTTGCTTCAGAAGACTGATTTTTCTTATGTTACTCTCACATCCGGACGTGCGGGCTTCCACGTGCTGTCCACGGGCAAAAATGGGGAAAATCACAAGGGACACCCACGTGTTCCACACAGATTTTCGATCCTGCAGACAGTACGCCAAGTCCGTAGGCAGAAAATAGGCATGCAAATTATTTTCTGCATGCACGCAGGAAAACTTGGCATGTAGCCAGGCCGCAAGGGCAAGGCAGGGGAGGCATGCGTGACCCTTGCGCGTGTCGCAAGTTTTAAACGGAATGTTAACGGTCAAATGTCACTTGCAGACACGTAAGTCAGATGACTTGCTGCCCACACGTGGGCATCACAAATGACTTGTTGCATCAGTACGACACGCTTGCTATCCCTTAATTACCTGGCGTGCTGGCCACGGACAACAAATTCACAAAAAATTGCAGAGCCCGTGCGTCTAAAAACACGTACGTCGGGATGTAAGAGAAACTTTAACTACCAATTGCGATATCATTGGCTCACTGTAGCTGAAGTGGTTGCTATAGAGGTAAACAATTTTTTCTGTAGCAAGAGAGTTTTTTTTAACTGCTGTATAGATACTATGGGCATGGATATTGAGCAGTTTGCACATCAGGCTTAGCTGAGGAGCTTAATTCAGGCAACTCCTGAAAAACAGGGATTGGTGCAAACACGGCTTGCTTGTGAATATTCAATAACTGATCCGGGGTGCCATCTAGAAGAAGAATACTGGAACGGGGTGCAAAAACTTGCAGCTCCATATCCGCTAGAAGATACCTCTGCACAAAGCCCTTAAGTTAGCCCGCCGAGCACCGCTGTTCCTCTCGAACACACCACATCCAGATAATCCTTAAATGATGAATTACATTCATATTTTCATTTGGAACAAGTAACGAAGTGGCCAGTGTCAAAGTAACAAAGTAAAAGTATACTTTTTATCTTTTTAAATGTAGCAGAGTAAAAGTAAAAGTTCTGGTTTAAAAAAAAAAACTATTTCTTGGGAAAGCCCGTCTTTGTTTACGCCAAGTGCGGTTTGCTCTGACGTCTCCCATTGGTTCACATTTGAACCTACTAAGTCATCTCATAAATAATTAAATAGTGGAAATTCCAAGCTTTACAATGATACCAACAATGTTGGGGAATCCCAAACTGGAACCGCACTGGAAGCGATTTTTGTCGGCTCATTTTTCCTTGTTTTTCAGCTAATTACACAAAGATTTTCACCACCCACTTCTCCAAATCAAGTTTGGAACCACCTATGGTAGGATTTTTTTCGAAATACTCTCTTGGAATGGTATCTTAAGTCATTTTTCTAACGTTTAATCAACAAATCGAGAAAACGATAACTTTAAGTAAAATGTATTAGGTGGCTGTAATGCAAATTGGGCTCGTGCGACTAATGACTGGTTTTGCGATCTGGGGTCATATATATATATGGCAAGCGGTTTGGGAAATTATTATATGTCTAGATTGAAACTCTGAATATATGGAATGAAACTTGAATATATGGAATGAAAGTCTGAATATATATAATGGAACTTTGAATATATGGGATGGCACACTGGATATATAAAATGAAACTCTGAATATATGGAATGGAAGTTTGAATGTATGGAATGAAACGTGAATATATTGAGTGGAAACTGACGTCTGCTGGATTCAGATTCTTTGACGAATTAAAAATAAATATAATCTGGGTAATTCAGAATTTTGGAGATTTCTACAAATCAGACATTGCATTCTCTCAAATAAACAACATGTTCAGCACGGTATAACTGAAATTCAGGACATTTCACCTAAGATAGGAGATAAAAATAGAGGAGCATCAAAATTTTACAAATCGATTAGAAGCACACAAGTGCCAAACTTGGATGGTTTAAAAGTAGGTTGGGATAAGGACCTGGCGCAGGAGATTCCAGAAAATGTATGGAAAAAGCTATGTACTTCATGGTATTGTTACTCACGTGAAACACGGTCACAACTCATTTGTTATAAGATATTGAATAGATCTTTTTGGACTCCTTCCAAATTGGTAAGACTGAAACTCAAAAACAGTGATTTATGTTGGAGATGTAATAGAAAGTTGGGAACTCTGGTGCATATGTTATATGAGTGTAACAAAACAACTGACATGTGGAATGCAATAATTGTGTTCTTAAATAAAATGTTGGGTACACACCATGGACCTATAAGGAGATCTGGACGCACAACTCGGGTCGACCACGTAATCCTCCGTGATCCTAGCGGCGAATGTGATATTGCAGGTCACGTGATGCCATGGGGGCCAAAAAGAAATTTCTCCATAGGGAATAATTGAAAAAGACACGCTGATAAATCCGTGAATAATTTTTTTTGACAACCACAAATTATCCATACCGAAACGGTTTATTTTTCTCTTTTAAATCATTAATGCCTCGTTTCTCGGCAAAGACAAAATCTTTTATTTATATTCAGGCTATGCGAACACCAACGGGTCCTCATATGTAAGCGCGTTCCCGCTCCTCCGAATTTATCACTGCAGCGGATGTGAGTGGGTGGAGCAATGGGCTTTCCTTGCCGTCTGTCTGTTCAACATTACAGACGTAGCCAAGTCGGTGAAGTGAGCTGGCCGGTCACGGAGCATATGTATTGAGCGACAAAGGAAACGCAAGTTAAATAAAGGCAAACCGGAAAATAAGTTTGCGCGTAATGATTGAAAATCAAATTTATGACTAGCGTGTGCGCATTTACACTCGTTTTATCAAACTTTTCTTTGTTTTGCGGTAACTATGAGTACTCAGATAGCAAGCTCCTCCGCTACGGATTTGCCCCGGCTCTGAGCCGGATCAGCTGGAGCCAGGGCAGATCCGGAGTGGAGGTGCTTGCTATCTGGGTAACTATAAGAGCACGTTAACTAACTAAGTTAACTAACTTGCGTTTCTTTTGTTGCTCAGTTAATTTTAGCCATTTTAATTGATGAATGGCCGAATACGTAATAATATGTAACTTAGCACCTCGATTGCTGCACTTCATGCAGCGCAAGAAAATGTACAGTAAGCTAAGGCCGCTGTTGTGACCTCCTAGAACCATGACGCAGGCAACACTCACCTTACTTATTCAAATTAAAATGAAATGATTAAATCCATTAATTGCATCGTGTATTTCCATTACTTTGAATAGCACCAATTCGCATCACTCTATTCTGATGCGTTATGCTTAACGTGTCAGCTGAGTAGCATCTACCGCAACGTAATGTGCGTTTATAGCAGTATATAAATTCATTTCGAACACTGCTTAGCGATCCATTTATCAGCCTGACCATTCTTTGTTGTTAAATTACTTACCGACCTTCATACATGATGACGAAACTTTTCGGCAACTTGTCTTGTGAGATCCAAAATGAACTATTTTTTGTTCATGATCCGAACCAAGTGGGTGGAACAATGCGCATTCCTTGCCGTCCGTCTGTGATGAACATTCTTTATGTGGCCAAGTCAATCAAGCAAGCTGGCGCTACGGTGCAAATATTTTATCCATTTTATTTTAATTGATGAATGGCCGTAATATACTCGATCGCCACACTCCATTATGTAGTGCCACAAAATGCACAGTAAGCTAAGGCCGCTGTTGTGATATCCTAGAAGCATGTATAGCTATAGCAGCTAACACTCGCCTCACCTTTTCATAGTTATCATTGTAATGAGTTGTATATTTCCATTACTTTGAATAACACCAATTCACATTTCTGTATTTTGATTTGCGAACTGCTGATAGCTTGACCGCAGTCATCAACTGTCAGCTGTGTAGCATGTAACGTAATGTCCATATGAGTGCATTTATAGCAATACATATATTCAGTTCGAACACTGCTTAGCAAACCATTTAATAACCATTCTTCAGTCTAAAATTAATTAGTGACTTTCATACTTGACGACGAAACTTTTCAGCAACTTGACAGATGACATTCAAAATGTTTATTTTTTTGTGCATGATCCGAATATCCATGAAAGCACTGGACATGCATACAAAATTTTTGTGGTACAGCCTTTATTAGATCGAAGTTTTGGGTAGGTGGAAACGTCAGAGTATACTGAATCCGAACATCTAATGTTCGTGAGCAGCATCTGAGATAAACCAGAGTGATGCAGGTAGATCCGACGGTGTGGCTGATTTTCATCTGAACGAAGATAAATACGATACCTAAAAGAACGCAACAGTTGGTAGCGTAAATATGCACATTCAGAACAGAAAAGTGATCCCAAAGGGTCCCGTCCCGTTTACAACTTATGATTTTAGATTGATAGAAAATCTACATAACTTTTAAAAAATCAAATACAGAGCACTGGAGAGGAGTAAATGGTATTGCAATGCTCTGATGCACTCACACACACTCATACACGCACAAACACACACATATATACAGACGGGTGAGCAATTGTTCATTGCTGCAAAGTGAACATATTAGCTTGAATTCTCTTTGGCCTGGAGTGCAGAGTTGTAGAACTTCACTAGAGGAATACATCACCTTTCCTTATGTTCCCTCACTGAAGTTTTGTCAGTTTTTGATTTTTTTGCCAGCTCTGCGTAACATTTGAAGATGAACTCAAGTACTCAAAATCAAAAGGGGTTTAATGTTTAACTTTCGCAGAGCCGGCCATTATCATAAAATTAAGTACCACAAATACAATTGATGTTAACTCGCACTTAGAAATGAAACGTAGAGACGGTATTAAAATTATAATCGAGACAGACTTTATTGGAAAGGGCTTTGGGGGTGGATAGAAAGGCGCGGCCTCTGGTTCGCTGACATGCAGAAATTCATGGATGAACTGTCCAGTGCACTCCAAGAGGCTCAGATATCTGGGGAAGGACAGAAAAAAGGAGCTTTAAGGTAAAAATAACGCAGTGCAACGTGCGTAACATTTCACGGTAGACCCATTTTATTATACTCCACGGAATGGTTTTAAGTTACGTAAGCTAAAAGTAAATTAGCTTACCAGAATTGACAAAAGTTGAAAGCTCCTGACTTTAAAACATCTCCGTTTATAAGGTAGGTGAAGCGCGTTGTGTTGTGTGTTCGGTTTATTGTCTTTAATCCGGAAAAAGATAATGGAATTCGCACGCAGACAAGTAAGAATGATCTGACTCCGATAATGTGGTTATTCGACGTTGAACTAAAGAGAACACGAGCCTGTGGCGCTTTTCCCAATAGCGTAGTTGAGGAAATTTATACGTCCATTCAGTCAGTGGTTCTCACTATGGAAGTTAGCATCTGTGATTTCGGGAAGCGCACCCCTGAGCAATGTCATATTTAAGTTACGCAACAGCAAGTCAACTATTATGCCGAGATTTTTGAGTTGAAATCAATAGTATTACTTCCCTGTCAAAGTCGTTTTTAACATTTGTTATTGCATTTGTGTTTTAAAATAGTATCTCAAACCATAATTAAACCTTTATCGGCGGCTATGCTTTGTGTTCCGTACATCAGGGTGCAGTCTGCAGTGGTCAGACTTCCATTTCCTGTGAAAAGTGATCGTGAACACGCACCCTAGGTCGGAGTTCCACGAGCCCGAGCCGTTGTCATGGACACCTCAGATACCAGCGCGTTCATGAGCCCCACACTACGCATGTGTGAGCAAAAATCACACAGCGCATGTCCGCATGGCTCCGGAAGCTTGGCCCCCATGTCGGCACGCTGCGCCACTGAGCAATTTCCATTGAAATGAATGGGCGGCCATTTTCCAATTGTATATCCAGTGAAATATAAAACATCCTTGGTACACACTTGATCAAAAACCCCTCATTATGTCTGTTGGGTCAGCTACCAGATAACATCAAAATGCCAAAACGCCGAAAATCATGGTGTCGTTTAGCTATGATAACAGGGTGCAGGATAACCCTACGCCACTGGAAATCTCCCTCCTTGTCCACTTTTGAGGAATGGATAGAGGTATTAAGCTCCATGGCAAGCTATGAGCGGGTCACTTATAGAGTGGCTGGAAGGAAGATATACACTCCTGATCAAAATCTTAAGACCAGTTAAAAAATTGCAAGAATTTACGTTTTGCACTGTTGTATCATAAGAAGGTTCTAAGTAGAGTTTCAAAATGCAAAAAGAAGAAATGTGAGCAAGAGACTAAATGTTTTGAGCAGGCAATTTATTAAAAAGAACAATTTAACTAAAATAGGCTGTTCATCAGCTGATCAAAAGTTTAAGACCATAGCTCAAAAAAACCCCTAAAACAGAAATTAAAGTCTCAAAAACAGACTCAGTAATGAGTAGCTCCACCATTATTGTTGATCACTTCAAAAATTCGTGTTGGCATGCTTGATGCGAGTGTTTCCAAAAGGCTTGTAGGAATGTTGCTCCAAGTGGTGAAGATGGCTTCACGAAGGGCATCCACTGTCTGGAACTGATGTCCATTTTTGTAAACTTCCCTTGCCATCCATCCCCAAATGTTCTCAATTGGATTTAGATCAGGGGAACATGCAGGATGATCCAAAAGAGTGATGTTATTCTCCTGAAAAAAATCCTTTGTCAGACGGGCATTGTGAATTTCAGCATTGTCCTGCTGAAAGACCCAGTCATCACCACACAGACGAGGGCCCTCAGTCATGAGGGATGCCCGCTGCAACATCTCCACGTAGCCAGCTGCTGTTTGATGCCCCTGCACAACCTGGAGCTCCATTGTTCCATTGAAGGAAAAAGCACCCCAGATCATGATGGCGCCCCCTCCGCTGTGCCGTGTTGAAAAAATCTCAGGTGGCATCTCCTTGTCATGCCAGTAGCGTTGGAAGCCTTCAGGACCATCAAGGTTAAATTTTTTCTCATCAGAGAATAAAACTTTCTTCCAACTTTGAACGTCCCATGTTTGGTGCTCCCTTGCAAAGGCCAAACGGGCAATTTTGTGGCGTTGAAGGAGACGTGGCCTTTGAAGAAGTTTTTTGTTTTTGAAGCAGTTCCTTTGCAGATGCTGTCTGATGGTTATTGGGTTGCAGTCAGCACCAGTAATGGCCTTAATTTGGGATGAGGATCGTCCCGTGTCTTGACGGACAGCCATTCGGATCCTCCGGCTCAGAGCCGGTGAGATTTTTTTGGGTCTACCCCTTGATTTTTTTGTTCCATAAACCTCAGGATCTTTTAAGAAATGCAAAATGACTGTCTTACTGCGTCCAACCTCAGCAGCGATGGCACGCTGTGAGAGGCCTTGTCTATGCAGCTCAACAATCCTGCCACGTTCGAAGGCAGTGAGTTTTTTTGCTTTTCCCATCAAGAGGTCTTGACAGTGTGATTACTTGACAGAAAATGACATGGAATCAAATTTTTTCCACAGATTTGGGCTTTTAAAGGATGTGGTCTTAAACTTTTGATCAGCTGATGAACAGCCTATTTCAGTTAAATTGTTCTTTTCAATAAATTGCCTGCTCAAAACATTTGGTCTCTTGTTCCCATTTCTTCTTTTTGCATTTTGAAACTCTACTTAGAACCTTCTTAAGATACAACAGTGCAAAATGCAAATTCTTGCAATTTTTTAACTGGTCTTAAGATTTTGATCAGGAGTGTATTTAATGAAGTATGGGGACCATTTCTAGCTCAGTAGCTGGATATGAAAGAATGACACCACCAACCTCTGCATAACCTTTTATCTGGTTCAAATACAGGATGTGTATACTATGTTAAACTCCTAGGGTGTTCTGTCTTTGTTTTGTTTTTTGTTGTGTGATCTATGTTTTGTGTTGTAGGTCTGGCTTGATCTGTCTGTTGTTGCTGGACCGCAGACTGTTTTATCTTTTTATTTTATTTTCTTATTTGGTTTTTTTAAAAAAAAAGACCGGACAGATACTGAAAAGGGACACAATGTATGTTATGCTTATTTATCTAACTGTTATGGTATAGCAGTGATTTATTTGTATTTGACTAAAACATTAATAAAAAAAAAAAGAATGGAAACTGACGTCACCATCTTGTGTTTTGAGACGATTGGTTATCGCTGTTCCTGCAAAAGAGAGTGCGACATTATAAGTGAGTCAGCACGAAATCTATTCTCAGCAATATTAAGAAATGAAGATATAATTTGCACTTCGGCGAACGCATGTATGGGCCATAACACCCATAACCGAATCCAATATTGTTCTTCTCATTAAGAAATTTCTTCACTCTTTCATGATGCAGGGAGTGGCACAGGCCACAGTGCCGCACGTCAGGCATTTCAGGCCAACATTAATCCTGGAAGAAACATGCTTCCACACTCGCAGGTGCACTGCGGTCAAGCTATCACTATAATAATATGTATGCGCAAATACAGCGGATAGCACAGTAGTAAAGTCATGTGATGCAACTGCTGTCAAGAACCATCTTGTGGAAAGAAATAACGAGATTTATTCAGCGAAAGTATGCACGAATCTTGTTCAGAAAAAAAAAAACCGCGAACAACTTCCATAATTTGGTTTTAAAATGATGTTTATTTATTTGTTTTTTCACAAAATAGTTGGCACTTTGTACAAATTGAAATGAAAGATTTGAGTGAAGTGCTATAACTCCAGATCAGAAACAATTGCTATTGCGATGTTCCATGAATATAAGAACACTCCTGTATGGCTGTGTATGAATTTTTGGTGGTGGTCGGAGGGGCCGTAGGCGCATACTGGCAGCCACGCTTCCGTCAGTCTTCCCCAGGGCAGCTGTGGCTACAAAAATGTAGTTTACCACCATCAGAGCGTGAATGTGTGAGTGAATGAATAATGTTTCCATAGTGAAGCATCTATGAGTGCCTAGAAAAGTGCTTTATAATACTGATGCATTATTATTATTAATAATTGCATCTCACTTTGCCAGTGTTCTACTATAGGCAAAAAAGGCAGATATGAATTAATGTAGGAATTGCCATCAAAATTGGTGTTGTAGAGGTGGAGAAATCTAAAGTGGGGACCATTTTACTTTATTCATAATACCATAATGCGACAGTACTGCCCAAAAAATCACTTCTAAGAGGGAAACATTAAGGCGTTTTGTTGCGAAAATTAATGACGAGCAACTGTTACATACAATTTTATTTTTTAAACAAAATGTCACACCTTATTGGAACATGCCCACAGGTAAAAGATTGAGAACTTCCCTCATCACTGTTTAAACGGCACAGCCAGTAGCGGAGCTACAGGGGGGCTCAAGACACGTCCCTTTTAGTCCTGGCTAGATTTCAATCATTTTCCATTGCTGACGTCTTTTCCAATTACTGTAATTGGCAACTGAAGACACGGTTTCTCTCCACATGAGATCTAACAGCGATTAAATCACGGGTTAAATTCAGTACAGTGGCGGAACAGAGAATTGGGTTGCACAAAACAGCCGTTTAAAACAATTATAAATCCTGACCTGTTCTCAGTCATCTTCATGATTAACAAAAGGTTCACTCCGAGAGCGTTCCGCACTGAACAGGAGCTGCTTGTTCTCCCCGATCAGGTAAGACGACAATCATTCATCTGGAGGCGTATTTGCTGTATTTAAATCAACTTATTCAAAATTGCATAGCCTACCTGTCGACTCTCACGCGAATGGCTTGAGCCGGATGTTTTTTATAACCTAGGCTATTTAACTGCCGGGTATTGTAGGAATTTTGATTTTATATTCCTGGTATTACCTTTACAAAAGGAAACTCAGACGACTCAGAGAAAAAACCAGTCAGAGGCTGAGAAGTTAATATCCAAGCCAAAGTCAATTTACTTTTTCTGCAGAAAAAGGATCGCCGCATACAGGTCCAAGTCAGCAAAAATTAAGGACGAATACAGTTTCTTTCTCTCTTGTTTATGTAGGGATACTTGGTTGCGCACCTACTGTAATGATCTGGGGAGGATTCGGGAGGGAAAACACTTGGACAAACAGACAAAGGCGGAGAGACGCCAGAAGCGGGGGTCCAAAAGAATTTATTAAAATAAACAGAAAACTAGAAAAGGGGGAAAAACGGGCACTCCGGCCAACAGAAACACCGTGCAACTGCACTGAAGGGAGGAGAACACAGGAATCCAAAACAACCGGAGACACTAGGGGGCAGACTCGGGACAAGGGAGCTAGGGGAACAAGGGAACTAGGGGACACTCGGAACAAGGGAGCTAGGGAACACTCGGGAACAAGGGGACACTCGGAACAAGGGAGCTAGGGGAACTCGGAACAAGAGAACTAGGAATCACTCGGGAACAAGAGAGTTAGGGGACCAGAGGGAAGGTGCACAGGGCAGGGAGTGCAGCGCGATCGAAGTCAGATCTGATCTGAAGTGCTGCAGAGCTGGAACAGATATAGGGCAGGGGCACGGAGAGACACAGGTGTTGGAACTTAATATAATTAACAAGGGGTGGAACATAAGAGAAACTTAATTACATGAAACAGAAACATTAACACACAGATGAGGATCACAAGACAATCCCAAAGACGGGATAAATAAACTGGATAAATATTTCACAGTGGATAGAAAGAGACAGGACAGATAAAAATACAGAAGGTTCTGCAGGAAAACTTAGCAAAGCCAGTGAAAGAAAAGCAAGAGGCAGAGACTAGAACAGGGCGACTGCTGAGAGATCATTAGTCAATTTGTAAGTGCAGCTATAAAATCCCGGGTACTCGTTAGTAGGTTAGTCTAATATACAATGTTAGTTTGGTTAGTAAATTCTAGAAAATAACAAACTGTTAGTAGGGGTTAATAATATAGAAAAGCAAAGGGAAATTAGTAAACAAGAAAGGAAGGAAGGCTGAAACCCAGAATCCATTAAATCACCCGAAATAGTGTCACAATCAATTAAGACAGAAAACTGCTACAAACAACGCGACCGGGGAGAAAGCAAAGACAGTACATGGGTAAGATGTGGACTGGAATAACACGGGAGAGGAATAAAATGTGAAACACTAAGACATGGACTAAAAACCAACATTACAAAAATAATAAACCTAAAATTAACTAACCAAAACACACAGACCCACAGAACACAACACGTACATCTCCATGGCTCCAACTTATCTTTATACATTCCGCAGCTTTTTGTAAACAGATAAACGGAGAGCGAGAGAGAGACAAAACAACTCGCCCCTGTTATGGGCCCATCAAGTCGGCATGGCTCCAGATAAGCTAAACGCCATGACGCACTGGCCAGATTTATGGAAACTTACAGCTATGCAGGCCTAGGCTAATCAGAAACCTGCAAGTGTGCACCCTTTGGCCTAAAAGACCATGAACCATAGCAAAGGAAGAGCAAGCAAGGAAAAAAACTAATAATAATTTGCTGAATCAGTAAAAAATTATTCTACACCGGGTGCCACTTTTTTTTTAATCAACCCACAAAATACCGAGAGTGAAAGTCCACGTTTCATTGGAACACGAACCAGTTAAATCACGCGAAGCATTGGCTAATAAATAAGTAAATTATATTTCTGCACTGAATTTAGCCCATGATTTCATCGCCGTTAGATTGCATACGGTGAGAAACCATGTCTTCAGTTGCCAAATACGATGATTGGAAAAGACATCAATAAAGGAATGATTGAGATCTAGCCAGGACTAAAAAGGACGTGTCTTGGGCACAGCCGAAGGAAGATTCCATTAGTCTGTACACACTGATTTCTACAAAATAACAGTGTTTGATTTAGTGATTTTCTTTTAACTTTTTAACAATGTATCGTTTGTTTGACATAAAAAATATGTCCACAAACAGAAACACAATTACATAGCAGAGGAAGGGCTCTATCTTACGGCTTGTGCAAAGCCGCACAAAGCATGACACAAGTGTCTTTGCTCGTGTACGACCAGCGCAAATGTCATTTGTCAATCCAATGCATAGATGGGAAAGATAGCAAATTGCACCAAAAATAGTGCCCATGAACATGTTGGTCTTCAAATGAGGTGTGGTCAGGCAAATTGTAGGCATGTTGCTATCATGAGGTGGCATAATGCTTACGTGCCATTGACTAACTAAAACCTGGTCTTAAATCAATCCTCAGTTTTCAGCTATTATCTTAAAGGCCCATTACTGACAGGGTAGATCCACTATACCATAAAGTTCTGCAAGATGAGTTTGGCTCGCATAAATTTACATAAACCTACGTATGGTAGTCGAATCCATAGTGTTCCGCAAGTGACAGTAAAGATCCACAAATTGATAAGGCAGTGGATTTGCAGTCATGCGAATATACCTACAGTATATTCAGTACAGTATAAAGGAGTTTTCTCCTTTAATTGATGGTGCAGTAAGGGTGGGGAGAAGTACAGGGAAGGCATGCTGTGAATTGCCTGGGCCGGTTTCGAGCCCAGGCTGCTGCAGGCAGGAGTTTGCCTTATGGTACGCACACTTAACCGATTAGCCACCGGGGCACCCCAGTACATGACTTTTTTTAATCTACGGCAGTAATAATGTCATTTTTAACAGAATACTGCCGTGATGGTGCTGTATCCTTGTCTAAAGCTAGACTGTGTGGAGCTCAAAATACAATTATCTGTTAAAAAGACTTTTAGTTGCTCATTTATAAAGGATTCAAATAATTTGGCCATAACAGATAATTTGGAAATTGAGCGATAATTATCTAAAATGGAAAGTCCGCCTCCTTTTAACACTGGGAGAACAATTGCTGATTTCCGAGGACTGGGAATAGATCCACTGCATAGACTAAGGTTAATAATGGAGGAAAAAGGCCCAGCTATCACGTCTGCAGCAGTTTTTAAAAAGAAAGGTTCGATCTGGTCTGGACCAGCAGACTTTTTCCAATCTAGGCTTAACAGCGCCTTATGTGTTTCAGAAATGGATATCATTGAAAAACTGAAATTGTTTGAGTGTGTGGGGGGGCCAGCAAATATTGCCTCAAATAGCAAATAGTGCTATCTGGAAGACAGCTCTGTGTAAGTACTTACTCCTGCTTTGATTAAATGTTTATTAAATACATCTACGACATTTTGTTTACCCCTTACTTCACCTTGATCCATTTTTAAAACTTCAGGAATAGACAGAGGTGGAATATCACCTGAGGACAATTTTACTAATTTCCAAAATTGTTTGGGGTCATTTAGGTTTTTATTTATCAGATTCAGGTAGTGCTCATTTTTTGTATTTTTTCTTAGTTTGGTACACTAATTTCTTAAGATTCTATAGTCTAGCCAGTTTTTTTCAGTGTCAGTTCTTTTAGCTTTTGCCCAAGCATGATTCCGTTCCCTAACAGCAGCTGCAATGGTATCATTAAACCAGGGGTTATCTCTACCTCTCACTCTGTCCTTTCGAAGAGGTGCATGTTTGTTAACAATTAATAAGAAAGTCTTTTAAAAAATCCCAACGTAATTCAACGTTATAGACAAGTTTTATAGCACGATTGAAAGAAATCCTTCAAAGTGGAATGTGTAGGTTCCTGTACAGTGGCTCCAATAAGTATTTGTACACTACTTGAAAATTCGACTACATAACAGCTTTTGTATATTCGGCTAAATGCTTGCTATTGTGTGTAAAAGTGACTAAAATATTTGATAATCAATATGTTTTAAACAAATATTTAATGTCAAAATGGCATATTTGGTCAGAAAGGCGATTATCTGACCCAATAAGTATCTGTACAGTTCCATTAGTGAGTCACAAAACTTATAATACTCACCTAAAATTGATTCAAGATGTCTACAGGACATGGTTGACTCACTTGGTCTGATTTGGTCAAGCGTGACCATATTGGACACTCCCTCTGTACACAGACTGGCCTATGTAAATGGCCTGACCACGCCCATAATTTATTCCTGTGATATATGGCTAAGACGGGCGAGATACCCCGTCGAATGCGGGAGCAAATCATTCAGCAACATAAAAAAGGCCAAAGCACTAGAAAAATTTGAACTCGGCTATCGTTACGCCACACGACCGTGCAGTACATCATCAAGAAGTACAAACAGCCTGAACGCATAGCCAATGCTGCCAGGAAAGGACGTCCCAGGAAGACCAGCCAGCGCACTGACCGGTACATCTCCCTGCTGGTACAGAGGGGGAGAGAGTCCTCGGCCTCCAGTCTTGCCACCAAAATGGAGGAAGCAACTGGAAGCCATGTTTGTGCCCAGGCCATCCGTAACCGGCTCCATGAAGTACAGTAGTGTACAAATACTTATTGGAGCCACTGCATATTTCATACAGAATTGTTCATAAGTTAAGAAATTGCCATTCGTGTCCATCAAGTCAACTATAGACCATATATTCCTCTCATACCAATCTTCAAAAAATAAGGATTTACAGTGGCCAAAAAACAACAATCGAAAACGATCATGAAACACGTATATTGCTTTCAATCCCCAAGTGAAAAAAAGCGCAAGAGGTCCAGAGTCATAATCGCTTTCCCTGTTAGTAGTTGTGAAATCCAACGCTACGCTGGTGAAACTGAAACTGCCATGCACATGGACTTCAATTACGCGTAAGAATCTCATTACTTGACGCGCTGTTTGAACAATTCTCGAAAAACTTGAGACGTACGCCGTAAGCGCGAGAATGCGAAGAAAGTTGGCAGCCTTGCGATTAGGCTATTTATTTTTAAAACCATTCAGCTTAGCTCTCTGAATAGCCTGCCCGGTTGGGCTTTCGTGTTAGTAGCCTATGCATCGAGCCCCAGTGCATCATCCCACCTTGCCAAAATGAAAACGCATGTCTCGTCATTTGCAAATGCCAATAGGTCACCTATATCCCTGCCAGTGATAACCCAATTTAAGTCATTTTCTGGTGATGGACATTTTACACAAGGTCATTCTTCATCATGTAAGGAATATTCCGCGAAAAAAAAATCTAACTGATATCTCTAATATTGACTGGGTGAAGTCATTTTAGAGTTTTGGCATGACATGTCCTGAAACTAGGCTGGTTAGCTTGACAAGACGTTAATCTACAAATGCAAACGCTTCATTTCTGAAATTTCCGTGGTGAAACTACGCAATCCGTGGAGAAATCCGCACTCCGTTTAAATCGCAGCCGTAACTTCGACTAACCTGCTTTACGATGGTGCGCATTGTCGACAACGTCCATTTTCAATGGTTTTTTATTTATGGATGCTGATAGCAACAGCTTATACAATTTATTAGAGTGGAAAAACAACATCGTACAAAATTAAAGTTGCAATCATAAGCACAAGATTCAACATGATAACAGGCATTAAATTCAAAATTTCAATTCTTTAAATGACACACATTTCTGTGACCATTCCAAGTAAAGACAAAGAAACTCCCGTTCTTGTTGCAAATCTTCAACTTGCCAATGAGCAAATAACAATAAAAACAACAAAGTAAATACAAATAAAAACTAACGCTATTGGGTTTCATTTATTCACATCAAATGTCATTCATATTTACAACATTCAACTCCTGTCTTCACTTCAAGAAGGCCATTTCTGGAATCTTCCCTGCAGCCTTGAGCTGAGAGAAGATATGCGCGGCCCTGTTGAAATCCCAGGCATTGTCCTGAAGACACTTTTGCGACCACTCCGGGTTCATCCCAGATTTCTGCGAGAAAGCAGCGAGCATTTCCTGCTGCGGAGCGGTTAGCGTGGGCACGGGGCTGCTGGAGGGCGTCGGGGCAGGGGCGGCGAAGGCTCGCCGGATCTCCTCTGTCGTGGCATTCCTCAAAGTCAGTTCGTCGTTCACAACACACAAACCAGCATTTGCGGCCGGCACTGTTATGAAGACCCGAGAGAACGCTCTGACTGAGTCTCTAGATTTACCATCCACTTCTTTGAACACCCCACTGACCGTGAATGATAGTAATGTGTTCGTGAACATGTTGACATCGACGTTAAAGGAAGCAGTGTCATACTGGGTCTTGGGCAGCTCGTTTAAGAAGGTAACCACGTTCAAGCGCCTGTGCTTCAAAAGGCGGAATCGTGTGGTGGGATCCTTAAGACTCTTGATGTTGCGGTTGTCCTTGTAATAATCTTCCAGACTGCTCCTCGAGGGGTTCTGCCCAGAGAAAGCTATGCTGAGGGAAAACACAGCCCCGTCATGGTAGCCGTCCAACAGAGGCTGTCTGTCACCCGAGTCATAAACCATGTAGTATTGTTGTAGGAACCGCGATATGAGAGTCTTGATTTCGTCCGAGGCGAAGTAGCTTCCCTTGCAGGGCGGCAGAGTTGTGGAGTTTGACTCCAGGTCAAATCCTATGGGAGCGGGGAGATCAAATCCATCCAGCTTGAGTAACCGTGGAAACCGGTTTTGGATCGCGCTGATGTAGGCGGCCCGGTCCTTGAAGTGATCGCACAGTGGGTTTCCGGTCAGCCACAGTTCGGTCAGCTTGAAGCCTTTCACTCTGTCCAGCTCCTGCTCGCTTTTCAGCTCGTTGTCTGAAAGATTGAGGGTCTTCAGTTTTGGCGCCTTACCGACCAGGTCTGCTAAGTCCTCCAGCTGATACAGCCTGTTGTTGCTCAGATTTAGGCATATTAGCTCAGGAATGCTCTCCTCAATGATCTTGATCACAGCCTGCATGCAGCTATTCCTGTTCAGAATCATTTTGATGTTCTGAGAAATCAGCTGTCTGTCTCTTCGAATGCTGCTCAGGTCAAGTGCTTGTTGGGAGCCATCAAACCGCATTGACATGCATTGCTTTATATGGTCAAGGTCCTCTGGCTTCAGATAATTCAAAATGGAGGCTGGAGGGTTGCAGGGGTTACTAAGTAGAATCACCCTAAAGCCGTCACTGTCCGTGATCTTGCGTGACACCTTGACCAGTGCATTGGCAGTGGTAGCATCATCAACGAGAAACTGAGCCTTATTCCCCTCTACGCGATACCGTATTGGAGTGAAAGGCACAGAGCAAAGGTTCTGCAGAGCAGGGAGAAGCCATTTCTTGTCGTATTTCTTCCCATGGAGAATAGTAATCTTGAACCATTTTTTGCTGGGCCCTCATCCACCACCGCCCATTCTGTAGCCTCCACCACCTGCAGCGGTACCACCGCCGCCGCCAACACTTACACCTCCTCTTCTCTCTCGGTCGAATGGCCCATCACCCCTGCGATTTTGTCCCATGTATGGGTTGTATCTGCGCCGATCATGATGGTTTTTGTAGTAGCGGCTATCGTCTGCCGTCGCCATGTTCTGTGGCAAGCGACTAGTCTGAGTGGAATACACAGCTAAGCGCTTGTGCAACCAGTATTCGATGAGCTAAGTGACGTCACAGAGCATTCATTTTCAAAGGTAGAAAGAAGTTCCCAAACCGAATGACACCCAAACTATCAGGCGTTCATCCGCCGGAGGTAAACTAAAAGCCGATTGAAAAAATAATACGCCAAGCTTGTGGAAAGCAACTTCCGTGTAAACGAAGGGTAAATGAATTAATTCACTTTAATATGTATGATGTTAGAAATTAATTTTTGAACTTTATTTCGAAACTCCATAATGTAACCTATCATTTACAGCCATAAACTCATATCTCATATTTTTGTCACTTTTTATCACAGGGACTACTTGACGATCTTTATCTCAAAATTAGATCAGGCGAGTTTTGCCGTGTTTTCACGGGCGGGGTCACAAATATTAAATGCTTTTTTCCTTTGTCACTGTATCACACCGATCCCCAAACTAAGGGATATTTTCTTTGAAATAAAAAGTGAATTTAAATAGTCCTTATTATTTTTTTCGAAGCAGCAGGGAGCCACTGAAGTGCCGCGTCCCCACAGCCGCGGGTTTCCGACCCCTGCCGTGGACTGTGGATGACAATTAGCTCGTTTGCTCGAATCTTTGTGTGGGCGGTTACACTCCAGAGTGGGTGAGAACCGGCGAGAATATGAATATTCAGTTTGCGGGTGTTTCGTTACTGTGATGGGTGTTGAGTATTAGACGCAAAATGCAGAGGCCAGAACTAAAAGGCAAAAAACAGCTGTGAACGGAGAGACTCAAACAGAATAAAAATGCGAGACTCGCGCTACCAACGGACCTGAAAGTCGTCCGGGGTAGAAGCAGGCGAGGTCGAAGGGACAAAAAGTAAAGGGAAAATAAAACAAAGTCTCCCTTTCTCACTACCACTAACCCTAAAATATGCAACTAACGTTCCTAACAATTCTCTGTCTAGAGACCTTACCGACTAAAACGCAAAAGTAACACTGACACTCTAGCAACGGAAGCGAGGCGGAACTGGAGCATTTAGAGTCCGGGCAACGTTCCCAATTAATGCCAGCTGGCCCAGGAATCCGACTGTGAGCAAAACGATATTGTCCCGGACGAGAGCAGCAAAGAAAGCTCTCAACGCCTCCAAACCATGACAGTAACACTGCAACACGTTTTTTATTGGCGTAAATTCTCCGCATATTTCCTATTGTAACCCCTTTAATATTTCCTGGAGGGACTGCTAATTGGAGTAGCCCCGATTTTAATGCAATAGTTTCGTTAAGCCCGGTACTGTCTTGATTGGGAATAAATCCAGGGGAACTAAAAAAAGTGATGAACCAACCCACCGTGTACAAAACGTGTTTGGGGGTGGGAATGATGTCTTATAGTTTTCATTCCACAGAGATATATGTTTCTTATATCTCTGCGATTCTTTCACTGGAAAGCGATCAGAAGGTGGGTGACCTTAAGACAGTGCGGTTCTCCGGATGAACTGACGGCTCAGGTTTACATATCGTTGCTGGAAAAGCTGCAATTTAGCTTCTCGGTTTATTGTGAAAGTGCATGTATAACAGTATCCCGTGATAAAAGTGGACTGTGCCCAAGAAGGACGGACAGTGCCATCTATATTCGGGCGAAGGGTAATCGCGCCAACTTTTAGCCTGTGATCTATCCAGGCCTTGTCAAGACCTGCGTGCTAAAAGTGTGGTGGTTGCGCAGCTACAGGTTTAGGTTCCAGCAAGAAAACAACGTTTTGGTATGCTCTGCTCGAAGGGACGTTTTGTGTTTTCTTGGAACTGATTTTGATGTTTTTCACGGAAGAAGGAGACCAGCTATGAATTCGGAAGATTGGTTTCCATCACCACGGTCGCAGCGATTCGTGAGTAAAGAAACTCACTTAAAAGCAAGCGGACGTCATTCTTCTTGCCAAAACAAAAGAGATCACTGACATTTGAAAGAATTGTTGCCGGTGGCGAAGCGTTTTAACCGCAGTGACTGGGGGTTGCTAGCGCTAGCCAAAACCGAGAGCTCTCTGGGTAATGTAGTTGAATAGTGGCGCCAGTGCACTGATTATTCCATTTATACTCGGTACCACGTTTATTTTCTGTGTCGAACATACAAATGCAAAGGGCTGAGTTTCTGTTCTGAAAAAAAAATACTGTTGTGGGGAAAATAGGTATTTACCCTGGTAAAGTGAATGCAAGATTGTATTCTGAGTCTTTTCTCCTTTATATGGGTTTAAGGTAAACGTGACTCTGAGATCGGGGTTTTACTTTCACTTTGATAACGCACGTAGTACGTTCTCGTGCTACAGCTGAGCCACTGAGTGGGCAGGATATTTTATTTGGCTATAAGTAATTTTCATTTTAAATGTCGCACCGATCTCCTTTTAATTATACTAATTGAAACAAAGCAAGCGTCAGTTTCAGACTGGGAAATCTATTAACTGTTGCAAACAAATAATATTCCCATTGTGTCAATATTATCAGATAAATCCTCTCTGCTCTTTTGTCCTTGTTTTGGTTTATAAAGGGTAACATTAAAAACTGCTATTTCTTAGCCTAAAAGGTGTTCAGAATTCAATGTTTTTTTTTCCCCCCCAATGAAAGTATAATTTATCTCATACCATTTCCAATAAGGTGGATCTCTGGAGCTGATTCTCTAGCAGAGCTTTATTGGATGGAGGCACCACGCTACAGGTCATCAGGTTTGGTAAGGACCGTTAATTAGTCAATCACTGTCTATATCACGAGTATTCAAAGAACACACACCCTCTAACCGAACCCAGGCCCCTTTTCTTTCCAGTGTGCAGTTAGGGTACCCAAATACTTAATGCACAGGAGAACAAGGGGGTTACACTATTATTCGCAAAAACCAATAATTCAAGTAGTGTTGGAGTTCAAGAACCACGACATGTCACAAACTGATTATGGACCTACCATATTCAAATACTAACACATTCTCTCGCGGAAGGGGCACTTTAAATAAACAAAAAATATAATTGGCTCAGAGAGAACTTCATTTTCATCACTGATCTGCGTTTGATCATGTTGTTGATCTGTAGTAATAATGGTACTTAATACCACATACATTTAACTGCCATTAAGGTCAATACAGACTTACAAACACGATCCTCGTGTCTCAAGCTCTGGATTTGCAGTCAGTTGATTGAGACCTGCTGGTGTGTTTGGCCCCGCATCATAAACCGCTGCATCACAGTGAGTCACTGCCTGATCACTATCACAGCACCTTCACTCCTGTCAGCTCTTATCTACTTTACTCTCATTAGCATCACTCCTGTTGTTTCTCTCTTACCGTCATCAGCAGCAGCTGAGCTGTAAACTGAGGAGGCAGAAATTATCCCAATAAACTGATTATTTTACTTCATTTTCCTGGATTAACGATACAATTACATCACAAAATTCTCACAACCAGCAGATGTAGTCAGATCCCCTCTATTAGTGCATATTCAATCAGGTAAAACTTCACACACAAAATTGGTCACATTTCACTCAAGTTACTCAAAATGAAGTGTTGTTTTTTACACTCAGGGAATACCTCTATCAAGGCAAATGCCTAAAATAAAACACATTTTGTAAATTTAGCAATTTTGATGTAAAATCTGATGCAGTTTATCATTGTTCATTAATGTGCTCAAAATAAACTTGTTTCAAATTTGAATTAATTATATAAACTCCCTAATATGGCAGAAAGAAATAAACTCTGTTTACCTGTCAGTGAATTATTCAGATCAGACCCAGGCCAGGAGGGAAATGAGTGGAAGCAGCCATGACTGACTGTCAGTTTAAGGAGATGTTTTCTACCTCAAGCATTTCCAGTTCTGCAGTCACCACTGCTCTCATAATGGTCTGTACTGAGTCAGTGTATATATGCACAGTAATGCTGTATTGTAATGTCTGTTTTTTTCAGAGCTACGAAAGTATCAGGGAAAGGTATGTAGACTCTCCGCTCATTTCATCTCTTGTGTTTAAGTCTCTTCAGTTGCTGAGCCTGACTGACTCCTGCTTGTCATTACAGAGCCCAGGGCTCACTGCAGGGCCCAGAGCTGCTCTCAGGGGCTCTGATAGATGTGGCCAAACACCTGGGTAACCTGAAGTTCAGAGTCTGGGAGAAGATGCTGGAGACGGTGCAGTCCAGTGAGTATCTGGGGCTGATGCTCCAGTCATCTTTATCTTTACAAACATTTAATGAAACCTGCATGAGACTGAAGAAATAAGCTGTAATTATTGAACTGGCGTTAAACACAAACAGTACAGAGACTCTGTTTGCTTTTAGAACAGGACGATCCTGTGGCGCACTGCACTGCTCTCCATTCAATATTAGAAAACAATCAAACACAGAATTAATGTTCAATTCATAACCAATGTCTTGTGGTTTTGTGATTGTGTTAACCACTGAAATTCTCATGCATTCTTAACTGATTTATTTATTTCAATGATACATAAAGGTTTTAAATTCAAATCACTACAGCCACAGTATGTATATTTACAGTCGTATGAAAAAGTTTGGGCACCCCTGATCATTTTCAAGATTTTCCTTTATAAATCTTTGGTTGTTCCGATCAGCAATTTCAGTTAAATATATCATGTAGCAGGCAAACACAGTGATATTTGAGAAGTGAAATGAAGATTATAGGATTTACAGAAAGTGTGCAATAATTACTTAAACAAAAGTTGGCATGTGCATAAATTTGGGCACCCCAACAGAAAAATTACATCAATATTTAGTAGATCCTCCTTTTGCAGAAATAACAGCCTCTAAACTCTTCCTATAGCTTCCAATGAGGGTCTGGATTCTGGATGAAGGTATTTTGACCATTCTTCTTGACAAAACATCTCCACTTCAATCAGGTTTGATGGTTTCCGAGCATGGACAGCCCGCTTTAAATCACACCACAGATTTTCAATAATATTCAGGTCTGGGGACTGAGATGGCCACTCCAGAACGTTGTTCTTGTTCCTCTGCATGAATGCCTTAGTAGAATTTGAGCAGTGTTTAGGGTCGTTGTCTTGTTGAAGTATCCAGCCCCGGCGCAACTTCAACTTTGTCACTGATTCTTGAACATTGTTCGCAAGAATCTGCTGATACTGACTGGAATCCATGCGACCTTCAACTTTAACAAGATTGCCAGTTTCTGCACTGGCCACTCAGCCCCACAGCATGATGGAACCACCACCAAATTTTACTGCGGGTAGCAAGAGTTTGTCTTGGATTTCTGTGCTCTTCTTCCACCATGCATACAGCCCCTTGTTATGTCCAAATAACTCAATTTCAGTTTCATCAGTCCACAGCACCTTATTCCAAAATGAAGCTGGCTTGTCCAAATGTGCTTTAGCATACCTCAAGCGACTCTGTTTGTGGCCTGTGCGCAGAAAAGGCTTCTGCCGCACTACTCTCCCATACAGCATCTCCTTGTGCAAAGTGCGCTGAATAGTTGAAGGATGCACAGTAACACCATCTGCAGCGAGATCATGTTGTAGGTCTTTGGAGCTGGTCTGTGGGTTGAGTTTGACTGTTCTCTCCATCCTTCGCCTCTGCTCATCTGAGATTTTTCTTGGCCTGCCACTCCGGGCCTTAACTAGAACTGTGCCTGTGGTCTTCCATTTCCTCACCATGTTCCTCACAGTGGAAACTGACAGCTGAAATCTCTCAGCTGGTTTTTTGCATCCTTCCCCTAAACCATGATGTTGAACAATCTTTGTTTTCAGGGCATTTGACAGTTGTTTTGAGGTTCCCATGTTTCCACTCCCCAGAGAAGATGCAAAGAGAACAACTTGCCACTGGCCACCTTAAATACCCTTTCTCATGATTGGCTTCACCTGTGTATATAGGTCAAGGGTCAACGAGCTTACCAAACAAATTTTGTGTTCCAATAATTAGTGCTAAAGGTATTCAAATCAAGAACACAACTAGGGTGCCCAAATTTATGCACCTGCCTACTTTTGTTTAAGTAATTATTGCACACTTTCTGTAAATCCTATAAACTTCATTTATCTTCTCAAATATCACTGTGTTTCTCTGCTATATGATATATTTAACTGAAATTGCTGATCCGAACAACCAATGATTTATAAAGGAAAATCTTGAAAATGATCAGGGGTGCCCAAACTTTTTCATACGACTGTATAATGGCATGTATATTTATAATTTCCTGTGTCTGGGACCAAATCTATGGAGTTACATTCGGGTGAAAAGTTTTGTACTTGAAAAAATAAAATTTGAAACTGAAAATTCATGTGTTTATCTTGAATTTTGAAAAACATAACAACGTATTCAAAATAAAAATAAGTGTAGGAACAGGGGCGTCACTAGACTCAATACTGTACTGGTGCACAGCTGGGGCACAAAGAATGCAAAAATTTTTAAGCACTAATTTATCATAAAAAAGCATAAATAGTGCTTCAAATTATACATTCATGTCAGATTATCTTGTTGTCTGGATCTATGACAACCACCTGAAATGGACTGATGCATTTGGCCTACTTGTGCACTTTACTCTTGAACCTCTAAACCTGGTGCAAGCAGAAAAGGAATCGCAATGAATCTTTATGAAATATTTATTGTAGCAAACACATGTAAATTGTGCATTTGCAACAGTACAGTAAAACAAAAAAAATTAAAGCACCCCTGTAACTGGGTTTTAAATTATTTCTATTTCAGTAAAGTAGCCCGTGCTATTGCACATACAGTACACAAAACAATAAAAAATATACACAAAACAATAAAGCCATATCATAGTGCATTAATCAATAATCAAAGAATCAATTTTTGAGAAGTAAGCTGTAACATCTCATTTTCATTTTTGCAAAGCAGTCAATCACTTGACAGCGGCTTAGCTTGGTGAGTTCCTCACTCAGCCAAAACATTCCCATATCAACAGTTTTGAATCAAGGCACAATGTGTGCAAAGCTACACCAAACAACTGACTCACATTCAAATCACATTTCATTTTCACTGCAGTATTAATTGTAGGCTAAACATTCATTGTGTAATTCAAATAAACCATTTCATCAAGGTATCAATAACTGCAATCATTAAACTGCATCTTATATGTTCTATTCTAATCAGTGCATCTTTACTATTCACTAGAGTTGGCTATAACAGTAGGCTCTCTTTAAGTCTTTACCAAAACTGTATACTCTTCTTTGTTATCCTCAGTGTCTCATAACCAAAGAACTCGATGAGCCCGATTCCCTGTTCATACAGAACCCATGTTTTAATGTGAAATGGCTCATATATGCTCATCAAACATCAAACGCTGGTAATCTCCAGAAACCGAGTTGACAGTGCTAGGCTGACCATTATGAATCAACGTTATGCCTATGATGAGCCAGTTAGCTATAAGGCAGCAGCTAACGTCTGCACTAGGCTACTTCAATTTACAGCCATAGCTAATTAGCTAGGGCATTTTTTGCAGGAATCTCGCAATCGCGCTGCTTGGCAGAAGCCCTGCCTAAACGTAGCTAGTTAACATGTGTCACCGGTGTGTTGGATGTATGGGCTCCAGCAGGTTGACCCAACCGGCCGGAAGCCATCTTTGCATGCCAAACGGACACTAAGCTGCGTTCACAGTGCTATGTGGAAATCGGACATATCAGCACTTAAAATGTGGCTGTTGAACTGCGAAATCTGGCATAATCAATCGCTCTTATACCGCAATTGGTGCTCAGTACTGTCTAAAACAGATTTTTAAATGGAAGTTTGTCACTGGCATCAATTCTCACACTGCCAATCACATGAATTTGGAGTATATAAGTGTTGAGTTAGATTTGTTTTAGTTCATACGTCCCCTGAAAGCACTGTCACTGGGGAAGGTTCCAAGCCTTTTTGTTCAGCTGTCACTCATGGTTCCACGCCCAGCTTAGTTGATACCACGCCCCCCACGCCACATCAGGGTCAAAAGTCTGAAACTCAAAAAACAGATTTGATACGGAAAAAAAAGGTTTGAAACTGAACAAATAAGGTTTGAAACTGAAAAAATAAGATCTGAATCTGAAAAGATAAAACATGCAACTGAAAAAAATAAGACCTCAAATGTCAAAATATATGTGGAAGTGAAAAGTGAAAATAAATAATTTATTCAAAAGAATTACCAAAGTGAATCAAAATGATATTTAACCTGAAAAAACGTTTCATTCACTTATTTTTATTTTGAATACATTGTTATATTTTTCAAAATTCAAGATCAACACATGAATTTTCAGTTTCAAATTTCATTTTTTTAAAGTACAAAACTTTTCACTCTAATGTAACTCCATACAAATCAAAAATGAGTATTTGAAACATCTCTCTCCCTCCAGCCCTTTAAATATCTCTCTTCTTGATATTTCAGCTCCTGTGATGTTGGACCCCAATACTGCACTTGCTGACCTCTCTCTCTGATGATCTGACCACTGTGAGAAGCACTAATGCATTCCTTGGTCATTTTGAAGAAGAATTAAAGAGAACAATTATAAAAAATGATTTCTACGGTCATCACAGGCAAAACCGAATAAAAGTTTCCCCAAAAAACATAATTCTGCATCCCACTGCTTGGAGGATTTTGAAGGTTTTTTTTTTTGAGTTGCTCTCTTTAATTCTCCTTCAAAATAACCAAGACATAATTGAGATCGGGGCATACAATTGTGAGATCTCCTCTGTTTATCCCACTTCTCCAGTATTGCTCAAATGGTTATCTCAACTCAACCTTTGTCTTTTAAGCTTATCTCTTGCTCCTAAGGGACCTTTGGGAGAAGTAACTCAGAAATAAATGAAAACAGAATGATACAAATGTGAGAAGCTCAAATTCATCTCAAGAGACTAGATTGAGCTACACATTTTTCCTATGGGAAGATGTTTAATGTTCAAACTGAGAAACTTAATTTTTTTTTTGCAAATAATCATTAACTTAGAATTGAAAGGCAGCAACACATTGCAAAGAAGTTGGCGCAGGGGCCTTTTTACCACTGTGTTACATCGCCTTTCCTATTAATGACACTAAGTAAACGTTTGGGAACTGAGGAGACCAATATTTGAAGCTTTTCAGGTGGAACTCTTTCCCATTCTTGCTTGATGTACAGCTTAAGTTGTTCAACAGTCCGGGGTCTCCATTGTCGTATTTTACGCTTCATAATGCGCCACACATTTTCAATGGGGGACAGGTTTGGACTACAGGCAGGCCAGTCTAGTACCCGCACTCTTTTACTATGGAGCCATGCTGTTGTAACACGTGCAGAATGTGGCTTGGCATTGTCTTGCTGAAATAAGCAGGGGCGTCCATGAAAAAGACGTTGCTTGGATGGCAACATATGTTGCTCCAAAACCTGTATGTACCTTTCAGCATTAATGGTGCCTTCACATATGTGTAAGTTGCCCATGCCTTGGGCACTAATACACCCCCATACCATCACAGATGCTGGCTTTTGAACTATGCGCCTATTACAGTCCGGATGGTTCTTTTCCTCTTTGGTCCGGAGGACACGACGTCCACAGTTTCCAAAAACAATTTGAAATGTGGACTCGTCAGACCACAGAACACTTTTACACTTTGCATCAGTCCATCTTAGATGAGCTTGGGCCCAGCGAAGCCGGCGGCGTTTCTGGGTGCTGTTGATAAATGGCTTTTGCTTTGCATTGTAGAGTTTTAACTTGCACTTGCAGATGTTGCGACGAACTGTAGTTACTGACAGTGGTTTTCTGAAGTGTTCCTGAGCCCATGTGGTCATGTCCTTTACACACTGATGTCGGTTTTTGATACACCGCCTGAGGGATCGAAGGTCACAGGCATTCAATGTTGGTTTTCGGCCTTGTGGCTTACGTGCAGTGATTTCTCCAGATTCTCTGAACCTTTTGAAGATATTACGGACCGTAGATGATGAAATCCCTAAATTTCTTGCAATTGGTCATTTAGGAATGTTGTTTTTAAACTGTTCGACAATCAGCTCACGCATTTGTTCACTAAGTGGTGACCCTCGCCCCATCCTTGTTTGTGAATGACTGAGCCATTTCAGGGAAGCTGCTTTTGTACCCAATCATGGCACTCACCTGTTCCCAATTAGCCCGTTCACCTGTGGGATGTTCCAAATAAGTGTTTGATGAGCATTCCCCAACTCTCTCAGTCTTTTTTGCCACTTGTGCCAGCTTTTTTGAAACATGTTGCAGGCATCAAATTCCAAATGAGCTAATATTTGCAAAAAATTACAAAGTTTACCTGTTCGAACATTAAGTAACTTGTCTTTGCAGTGTATTCAATTGAATATAGGTTGAAAAGGATTTGCAAATCATTGTATTCTGTTTTTATTTACGATTTACACAACGTGCCAACTTCACTGGTTTTGGGTTTTGTTGTACTTCCATCAGGTTTTAGAACTAGCACACAGGGTGAACTCTTATCTGAGTTGGAGGGTCTGATAATATCATGTTCTAAAATGTACTCAACCTCTTTCTCAGCAATCTTTCTCTTTTCAGGATTGATCCGGTACGGATGCTGTTTTATTGGTTTGGCATCACCAACATCTACATCATGAGAAGCTATAGAAATTCTCTTTGGAACATCAGGAAATAGATCTTTATATTTCTTGATCAACCTCTCAAACTGATCTTTATGTGAGGGTTCTAAGTGCTGGAGTTTTACATCAAGATTTTGCAGCACTTCAGAATTTGACAATTTACATAAAAGAACTTCTCGGCCATCGGAGGATCTGAAGTGACGGCTGCAATTCTAGCACTCCTATCATAAGGTTTCAGAATGTTAATGTGAGACAACTGTTTTGGCTTTCTCCTGTCTGGAGTCTTTACAATGTAATTCAGATCTCTGAGTTTTATTATAATTTCATAAGGACCATGAAATCTAGCCTGCAATGGATTGGACTGCAAGGGAAACAACACAAGGACCTTTTATCCTGGTTTAAACTCACGGCTTCTAGCCTTATGATCATACCAAGTTTTCATTTTTCCCTGACTTGATTTCAATTTCTCTTTGGCTAGGTCACAAGCTGCACACAGTCTTTCCTTGAACTTGCCAACATAGTTTAATAGACTGATATGCGGTTCTTTCTCTTGCTATTGTTCTCTCAACAATAGCAAAGGTCCTCTCACGTCATGGCCAAACACTAGCTCAAACTGACTGAATCCAGTAGACTCCTACACTACTTTTCTAGCTGCAAACAACAGCAAATGAACTCCTTCATCCCAGTCTTTCTCATGGTCATAACAATAAGTCCTCATCATTGTCTTGAGAGTGGAATGAAACTGCTCTAAGGCACCCCGACTCTCTGGATGATAGGCACTAGAAAGAATCTGCTTCGCACCTAGTTCATACACTACCTGCTGAAAAAATCTGGAAGTGAAATTGCTACCTTGGTCTGACTGAATTTCCCTGGGAAGGCCAAACAACATGAAGAACTTTATCAAAGCCTTCAAGATTGCAGTTGCCTTGATGTTGGTAGAGTCATGGCTTCAGGGAATCTGGTAGCTGCACACATGATTGTCAACAAGTTCTGATTTCCAGATCTAGTCTTGGGTAATGGACCAACACAATCAACAATGACCTCAGAGAAAGGCTCCCCAAATGCTGGGATAGGCCGCAATGGAGCTAGAGGTGGGTCCAACAAAATAAGCGACAAAATGATGGGCTGCATTCAGGACAGAAAAATAATTACATTTTTATTAGGTCTATGCACCTGGACTGGGTGACGGTATTTCAGACTAGTAAGTGGTTTTGTCCCAGAACGTTTTCCAATCGCACAGCTGGCTATTTTATTTTTACTGCGAATTGAGCGACCGTGCTGCAGAAACAGGTGTATGTACTTGTCGCAGAAATTATCTTAATTCGCTGTACAGTTCTGAAATGCCATCGCCGAGTGACGGTGTATATACCTAATTATAATCAAATTATTTTTCGGTACTGAATGCAGCCTATTATTTTGTCACTTTTAGATCGCATGGGGGAGAGAAGCCGCGTCTTCAACTGCCACTTGATTATTCTTGAATTGGAAATCGTGTGAATGAAGGAAAACCATCTAGAATCAGCCAGGACTAATTATTTTAGGATATTAGCACAAGAATTGTCAGGTCTAACGACGTGGCTGTTTGTTGGCCAGCAGTGTTGACTGTTCACAACTGTAACGTCTAGCCTTGGCAACTTGGCTGTTTTCATAATGTGAACGTGCAAAATCTCTCCGCAGTTGCATGCTGAGCCATCTATGGGAGGGTCTCAGGAGTGCAGTGGAGAGGGAGGGGGAGGGATCTGAAAGTTGCTTTCAAATTTTTGTGCGGAGATCCTTCTCTCCTCAAAGTTACCAATTGCAGCTTTAACGCCAGCCAAAACAAGACATGGACCCATCGTCCCCGGCAATTTCCGTCTTTGATCTGATGGATCTTCCATCAGGATAATGATCCTAAACACACGGCCAAATCCATCAAGAAATGGCTTGTGGACAGCAAAGTGAACGTTTTGGAGTGGCCAAGCCAGAGCTCCGACCTCAATCCTATCAGAAATCTGTGGAGGGAACTGAAGACCTAGGTCATGACAAGGAGACCCTCAAAACTTCAGGAACTGGAGAAATTTGCCTAAGAGGAGTGGGCCAAAATCCCTTTGCAGACGCGTAGAAACCTTGTGATCAACCACGGGATGGCCCTCATTTATCAAACTTGCGTACACCAAAAAAATGGGTGTACCCAAAATCTCCTGCAAGAATCTGCATTTATCAATCTGAACGTGAGCGAACGGTCCGCAAAAATCTCACGCTAGCTCTGACCAGGTGTACGCAAATCTTGGGCAATCTAATTTTGGTCATTTAAGTGCGCCCAAGAAGAAAAATTCAGTGCGAATAGTCACTTTGATTTATTAACGATTTAAATCAAACCTCTGCTGCACTCCAGTTTTCTACTCCAACGGTGTTTACTACTGCAGCAGCAATAGTTTTATAGACCATCTATCGTCGGTCTGCTGATAAAACCTTGTATCTTCAAAATGATAAACTTTACAGGAGATCAAAAAAAAAAAAAAAAAAAGTTGCATGTAAGAATGCAGTTGAGCTGTGTTCAGGTAGGATGACTATTTTTCCTCCAAGAATGTATCCAATCAATGAAATTTGGTATTTTGCAATGTTTATGCTATTATTGTGGACATACAAGTTTTTGTTTCTCATCAAATCGTAGATACAAGGTTTATCAGCTGGCTGACGATATTTCCTCCTCAGTTAAGTTCTTTCTTCTTTGCCGTCTTTCGGGAGTCCATGTCGTAAAGTGGGCAGGACTATACCTCCCGGAGCATGAATTTATAGGGGCGTGTTATGTAAATTACGTTGGTTTCTGCAGCCAGATTTATCAACGCCACGGCAGTTCTACACCGAAATCTGCGACGTACACACTTTTAGTAAATCAGACGTGACACCTGGCGAGCGATGATATTTACACCAAAATGTACACCAGATCCCACGCAAGTTTGATAAATAAGGGCCACTGTGTCATTTGTGCAAGAATACATTTTATTTGTCAAAAAATATCTCGGAAAAACAAAAATTGATAGGGATGGGAATAATTTTAGGCATGACTATAGAAGCACTGCAGGCCAAAAGTTTGGGCCACCCTCAGATTTTTAATGGTGCACTAAGTGTAATGTGACCCCTTGGTTTTGGGGAAGGCGTTTATACAGCATGCCTTCTTTATACGTAACATGATTTTATATCACTAGGACGTGAACAAGGTTAACAAAAAGGCACTGGTGCTGGATTATAAAACACTGTGGTCAGTGATCAATCAGTCAAGACAGCTTTAAAATGTGGTCTGAGGTCTGGAATTCACCCGAAACCTATTCTCTTCCTTTATTTTACGCACTGAAGTCATTTCATGAGCAAAAAATAAGGAAAGAACAGTTGATGTGCTTTTTTTTTTTTTTAAGTCTGAGGGTGCCCCCAAACTTTTGGCCTGTAGTGTGTATATATACAAGCCCCAATTTCAATGAAGTTGGGACATTGAATGAAACGTGAATAACACTGTAAAACAAAAAGTTCTAAACCCCTTTTTTGTAATACTTTTTAAACCAGGCATTTAGCTTTCACACACTCGTGTTGAAATTATAAACATTTCACTTGTTCCACAGTTTTACAGTGAAGAACAGAATACAATGATTTGCAGATCCTTTTTGACCTATATTCAATTGAGTACACTACGAAAAGAAGATATTTACCGTACTTATCAAATTGATAAACTAAATTTTTTTTTTTGGGAAATATTCACCCGTTTTGAATTTGATGCCTGCAACACATTCCAAAAAAGCTGGGACAAGGGCAACAAAAGACTGGGAAAGTTGAGGAGTGCTCAAAAAACACCCGTTTGGAACACTCCACAGGTGAACAGGTTAAGTGGAAACAGGTGAGTGTCATGATTAGGTGTATAAGGAGCATCCGCGAAAGACTCAGTCGTTCACAAGCAAGGACGGTGCAAGATTCACTGCTTTGTGAACAACTATGTGAGCAAGTTGTCCAACAGTAAAAGAACAACTTTTCACAATGTGCAATTGCGAGGAATTTAGGGATTTAATCATCTACAGTCCATAATATCATCAAAAGACT
The DNA here is from genome assembly GCA_029721435.1 of Gymnothorax reevesii. Taxonomy (NCBI): domain Eukaryota; kingdom Metazoa; phylum Chordata; class Actinopteri; order Anguilliformes; family Muraenidae; genus Gymnothorax; species Gymnothorax reevesii. Next base: position 25,916,262 of record CM056588.1, read on the forward strand.
CAGAGAATCGAGAGAAATCTCCACACACAAGCGACAAGGCTGAAAACCAACATTGAATGCCTGTGACCGTCGGTCCCTCAGGCACTGTATTGAAAACTGTTGGGAAACAGGATTTTTTGGGTGTTAGCAATATGAGGTGAGCCGGACGGTTTGATCAATGGGAAATGAATGTGTATTAGGATATAAAGAGAAGCCGTCAGGTCCGGCAGGACATATCGCCTATTTGCAACTCCAGCTGAGATCTCCATTTGTCTTCAGTTCTGATTGGACAATAGGCACTAACACCTTTTAGTTGGAGGTTCCCTATGCCCACATATGGAGCTCCCTTCCAGGGGTTGGGAATCTATTGAACCAATTAAGTTGGGTGGTTCAGGAGAGGCCCAATTGTAGAGTATTGCTTTTTATCAATGTGTAAACCCTGGAACCAATCAGCAACAACTTCTGATAACATTAAAGAAATCATATGCAAATATCTGTACTTTTAACATGTATAAAGTTTCTGACAAAATTAAGGAATTTTGAACTTTGCATCAGGCTGTTGTTCTCACGGCCGGCTGTGTAATAAACTTTTTCCTGCTTTTGCCACAAACATCGGAGTCTGCTTCTTCATCGAGACAACGTTCTTGGTTTTTTATTAATTTACCAACAAAACCAATATCATTCTGTAAAGGATAATTACCATGAGGGCTCAGGAACACTTCAGAAAACCATTGTCAGTTAGCATAGTTCGTCGCTACGTCTACAAGTACAAGTTAAAATTACCATGCAAAGCAAAAGCCATATATCAACAACACCCAGGAACGCTCTGATGGACTGATGCAAAGTGGAAAAGTGTTTTGTGGTCTGATGAGTCCACATTTCAAATTGTTTTCGGAAATCATGGACGTCATGTCCTCCGGGCTAAAGAGGGAGAGGGCCATCCAGATTGTTATCAGGGCTAAGTTCAAAAGCCAGCATCTGTGATGGTATGGGTATGTGTTAGTGCCCATAGCATGGGCAACTTGAACATCTGTGATAAGGTGCATAAAGCTTTTGGAGCAACATATGCTGCCATCCAAGCAACATCTTTTTCAGGGACGTTCCTGCTTCTTTCAGCAAGACGATACCAAGCCGCATTCTGCAGCTGTTACAATAATGTGGCTTTGCAGTAAAAGAGCACAGGTAATAGACTGGCCTGCCTGCAGTACAGACCTGTCTCCCATTGAAAATGTGTGGTGCATTGTGAAGCACAAAATACGACAACGGAGACCCCGGACTGTTGAGCATCTGCAGTCGTCCATTAAGCAAGAATGGGAAATAATTCCACCGACAAAGCTTCGACAATTAGTGTCCTCAGTTCCCAAACATTTATTGAATGTTGTTAAAAGGAAAGGTGATGTAACACTGTGGCAAGCATGCCCGTCCCAGCTTTTTTGGAATGTGTTGCAGGCGTCAAATTCAAAATGAGTGAATATTTCCAAAAAAGCAATGTTTATTAGTTTTAACATGAAATGTCTTGTCTTTGTAGTGTACTCAATTGAATTTGGGACAAAAAAGATTTGCAAATCATTGCATTCAGTTTTTATTCACATTTTACACAAAATCCCAACTTCATTGGAATTGGCTTTGTATATATATATATATATATATATATATATATATATATATATATTAGACAGAATGGTGCTGCAAATCATCACAGCTCTGGTAAGGCAGACACATGGCAAAATACGATAGGCGAGTAGCCAAACCCAATCGGTAATGCCAAAAACGAGTAAAAGAAGTGCACCCCTCAGAACTAAGAGATCCAGAATCTCGTCGGAATCATGATGTTCGTGCTTCAAGGGTTAAAATAGCTAAATATGTTATAACAAGTGTCTGCCACTGACACGGCAATATCCCCGCCGCCTCGATTTTATGTGTCCGTACGGACGGACGGAGCCCAATGATATATCCCCGCTTCGTGCTAATCGCCCGGCGGGGGATAATAATTGAGTATTTAAGCAATGGTACCCAGCACCTGTTCTTGCGCTTCTACCTTCTTTTAGATTTTCACTTAGGCACTAACAAGGCTCATCTCTTTTAATAGCTTTAATTCGTCACAGACAACGAACTGCAAGCCAGTTCAGCAGGTCAGTTCTTGTTTTGAAGCACAAAGGGCGCGTTCTGTCAGTGATTCAGTTAAACTGAAAGTGAAAGTATCAGACTGAGAAACTGAGTCCGTGAAATGGCTGCTAAAGCTTTGATTCCCGAGGACGAGATCAGCTGTTCTGTGTGTTTTGATATTTTTAAAGAGCCTGTAGTTCTGAAATGTAGTCACAGCTTCTGCAGAGAGTGTCTGAAGCAGTACTGGGAAGAGAAGAGCTCTCGAGAGTGTCCCATCTGCAGGAGAAAGTCCTCTTTGGTGGAGCCTCCTGTTAGCCTGGCTTTCAGAAACATTGTGGAGTTTTATTTAAAGCAGAAGACTGAGAGAAGAACTGCAGAAAAGAGTGAGGCTCTCTGCAGTCTTCATGGGGAGAAACTTGTGTTTTTCTGTGAACAGGATAAAGATCTTCTCTGTCTCATCTGTCAGACTTCAAAAAAACACAGAAACCACGCGGTGTGTCCAGTAGAAGAGGCCGCACAGGATCTGAACGTATTCTGTTAAACAACAGATTTTCCTGCCAGGGTCAAATCTGTATTAAAGGACTGTGTCACAAATTTAGGTCTGACAGAGTTTGCTTTGGTATGAGGTGTAAATACATTCAGGGAGTAAGGCAGTGTAACGTAGTAATGATATCAATGAACCAGGAAGTAAAGAAATGCACGATGAGTGAACAATCATGCAGTCAATGGAGAGAGGAGCTGTACTGTTTATGGTCTTTATGAATGGATGTACTCGAATAAAAGACAACATTTGTTTTTCTACTAAATTGTTTCTGGCATTTGAATACTACAATGGAAAAATGATCATTCCCATTATCACGTTGTGGAGAAATGATTAACTAAAAATTCAAAACGATCTTAGAAACATCGAGCTGAAAAAATATGCAAGAAAATATAAAAAATATGAAATATAATAATCATATATAATATTATATATTATTAGAAACATGATAATTAAATATATTTTAAAAAACTCAAAATTGAACTGTGATCGTTTTTCCTTTGAGATCTTCATTTGCAAGTAACTTTTGTAAAACAAATATAAAATGCAATATGTTTCAATTGAATATTATAAGGCAGACACTGTTAAAAGTAAAAATTGCAAGAGAAAAATAATATGTAAATGTTATAATTACCATAGCAATTGGCTGTTAATTATACTAGACAAGCGAGTAAAATAGGTGTTTAACAGTCCAATGTCTTGAAAATCTTGACTGTTTTCATTCTGAAGTAATTAATTATGGCATGCAGTGTTATGATGTGGTATGAGAGCCCTACTGTCCATAAGTATGTGGACAGTGATGATTAAACACCACCACTTTCCACTAAAAGGGGTCCTAATATATTAATTGATATAATATTAATATATTAAACAAAACACCGAAAACAACAATTTTTTTTACTAAAATTCAAAGGTGTATACATATATACATTAATATATATACATTTTGTGACACTTGCATAGCCTGAATGTAAGTGTTAAGGCTTATTCCATGATTATTGATGCCAAAAAAATCTTTAAACTGGTTTGAAGCGTCATTATTCTGCGGAATTATCTCTTATGGTCAGTTTTTCCAGTATATAAGGTGACATGAACTTTATGCAGCGTCAAAATGTTAAACATCAAGGCACGACGGAAAGAGCTGTTTGAGGTTGTTTATAGCCGCATTCTGGCCTTACATGATGCTGAAGACGTTACATGCTGCCATGGCACTGTAAGAAACACCATCAAGCATTTCAAAGAGGTTGGTTCGCTGAAAACCAATAGCAATAGAGGTGCAAAATGGAAGTTCAGTGCCTCTTATGTTCGTTATCTGCGTATGAAATGTAAAAAAAAATAAAAAACAGCACGATTGACAACACGACAACTCTGGGATAATATAAATAGCACCAGAAGTGAACATATGAAAGTATCAAAATCTTATATTTCCAGTTCTCCTGTGTGAAAATGGTCTGATTGGTTGTGTTGCTGCCAAGGGCTGGCACCATCAATGAAGGTTTGAGTTTGCCAAAAAATTCAATGATTGGACATCAATGGACGGGGAACAAGTCCTTTAGACCGATGAATCAAAATTTTCTCATCCCAACACAGAATTTATGTGCACCGTAAAGTTGGAGAACATTTGAAAAAATGACTGTTGAACCCCTTCAGTAAAATATGGAGGTGGTAATATTGTGGTATGGGGTTCAGTCAGCTCGAAAGGAGCCGGCATTCTCGTAAAAACTGATGGAATCATGGATTTTAAGAAAGTATCGCAGCATCTTTGTGCGGCACACTTGGCCATCAGGAGAGACACTGATTGGCTGAGGATTTTATTTTCAATAAGATAATGACCCTAAACACACTTCTAAGTTGTGCAAGAATCATCTCAGTTGGAAAAAAACATCTGGTCTACTGACTACTGATCAGAGGTGATGTTCAGTATGAGGACAGTGTGACATGATCTTTGCGACAGACAGGATCAAGGTCTTTGTTACACCAGGATTTTGATACTGTATAACACTCTTTTACAATATAAGGTGATTTTGAATGATGGCAAAACAAAACTAGGATGTTTCCAAAGACGAAGCTACTGAACCGTCCGTCGATCGTAACGTTTCAGCACCATGTGATTGAGTTTGTATCTTCATTCCAGTACTTTGCATATTGAGGTGATGATTCTCTCTCCTTTAAGCATCACATTCAGCAACTTATAAACAAGCTGAAGCTGAGTCTGGGTTTTATCTCAGAAATGTGTCAGGCTTTTCTGTTGATGCAGACAGGAGGTTTGTTGCTGCTAGTTTTTATTTTTTTTTTGCCTGTAATTGACTATGGTGATGTTACACACACACACACGCGCGCGCACACACACACACACACACACACACACACACACCATCTCAATACCCTCATGCACTGCACTCTGTCCTCTGTGGAGCACTGAGGTTCATCACAGATTCACTCACCACTGTTCCCTATGGGTGCTTTTTGTTCTGCTCTGTCTACTTACAGGCTGAATCACTGACACGTCCTTATTTTTAAGGCCATTCTAATCTTGCTCTCTTCATACGTATGTAAGTTTATCCCTCTGAGAAATGCTGGAAGTTACTGTTTCCACTCCGAAAGTGAGTAGCAGGACTTTCTCTGACCATCTGTCCCTGACGCCCATCTTGAAAAAAGAAAAAGGGCTTTTAGGGGAGCTGCTGCTGAGGACTGGAATTTGCTGCAGACAGAATGAGGTTCTGCAGGAGCTGCTCACTCTTAGTGTTTTAGAAAACAGGCTGAAGGCGCTGGAGGAGGGAAGATCAGCTGTAGATCCTCTCATACACTCCTGCTGTCACCTGAGATCAGATCCTCTCTGACTCTTATATGTTGTACGTCTGAAACATAACTGTGCTGCTGCCCGGCTTGGCCAGACACTCTAGTGAAGGAGATTTTTCATCTCAGTGAGGCTTTGCTGCTTAAATAAACTTTAAATAAAGCAAAATAAATAATTGACTCAGAGAAAACTTCATTTTTAGCTCGCCGGGACGAATGTCCGGAGAGCTATTGTCGTACTCCCGGTGTCCGCGTCCGTCCGCGTGCAGAAAAACTTTACCCTTGCCCCGGCGAGCTTTGTTGCCTTTCTGACAACTCTTGTTACCACTGATCTTCCTTCGGTCATTTTGTTGATCTGTAGTAATTATGGTACTTTATACCACATACATTTAACTGCCATTAAGGTCAATACAGACTTACAAACATGATCCTCATGTCTCATGCTCTGGATTTGCAGTCAGTTGATTGAGAGCTGCTGGTGTGTTTGGCCCTGCATCAATAACCGCTGCATCACAGTGATCAGGCAGTGACTGTACATCACAGCACCTTCACTCCTGTCAGCTCTTATCTACTTTACTCTCATAAGCATCACTCCTGTTGTTTCTCTCTTACCGTCATCAGCAGCAGCTGAGCTGTAAACTGAGGAGGCAGAAATTATCCCAATAAACTGATTATTTTACTTCATTTTCCTGGATTAACGATACAATTACATCACAAAATTCTCACAACCAGCAGATGTAGTCAGATCTCCTCTATTAGTGAAGATTCAATCAGGTAAAACTTCACACACAAAATTGGTCACATTTCACTCAAGTTACTCAAAATAAAGTGTTGTTTTTCACACTCAGGGAATACCTTTATCAAGTGTAATGTGAATATAGGCCACTAGATGGCAGTATTTACCTTTTTTTTGTTAAGCTCAGACTGGAGTCATGTTTAGACATGTCCTGGACATGTCTGGGGCAAGTCTCAGAAAATTAAAAAAAAGAGGTCTAAATGTGGGTGGGGTCTGCAAAAGAATATATAAGGAAAAGAATTGAGACAGTAAAGTAGTAGGAGAAATTGCAAGAAGATGACCAGACCTGCCATTCTGTTCAAGACCTGTGACGTTTCTTTTGTGAATTTTTTTGCCTGTGTTTGAGCATTTTCGTCATCCAGGACATCACCAAGCCACCCCCACGAAAAGGGATTGTAAATATTTATGTTTTGTACATAATTCAATCTTGGTCTTTAGGTTAGTTAGTTGTTATTGTCTTTGATAATTAAATGTGTTTGAGTTTTTAAAACTGTGTCTGTCATCCCTTGCTGTTGCTGTTGTGTTATAAATGTAATAACAAATTGGGGCCATAACAAATTGGGGGCTCGTCCGGGAGAGACCATTTTGTGAGTAATTTATTGAAAATCTAACATTTCAAATTGTAAAATTGATTTTTTTTAATTGAATACAGTTATATTGACAACAGCAATGGATGATTTCTTGGCATCACCAACCGTAGGGGTTTTGAAGTCTTTTAAAAAGACAGAACTGCTAGAAATTTGCAGACATTTAGAGCTGACAGAGGTGAAACCAGCCATGCGAAAAGCAAGACTGGCTAGAGAGATAGTTGAATATTACATTGATGAAAATGTGTTTGCACCCGGAGATCTGGAACAGTTTCCAGTGGAAAATCCAAATATAGAAATGGAACCTAAATTAAAAATGCTAGAGAAATTCGATAGAGAAGAAAGACTCCAAATGGAGCAACTAAAAATTAAAATTGAAACTAAAAATAAATTTTGTGCCAGTCAGGAGGTAAAACTGGTGCCTCCATTTTCGGAAAAGGATGTTGACAACTATTTCCAGTGTTTTGAAAAGGTAGCAAAGAGTTGCCAGTGGCTAAAGGAACACTGGCCTCTGATGTTGCAAACTGTCCTCAAGGGTAAAGCTCAACAAGCCTATTCGGCTTTGTCTGCAGATGATTCCTCTGATTATGAGGTTGTCAAAAAGGTTATTTTGAGAGCTTATGAGTTGGTTCCAGAGGCTTACCGACAGAAATACAGAGGTCTGAAGAAATCTGAAAATCAGACTTATGTTGAATTTGCTAATGAAAAGCAGGTTTGCTTTGAGCGCTGGTGTACTTCTATGGAGGTCAAGGATGATTTCAACTCACTAAAAGAGATGGTGTTAGTTGAAGAATTCAAGAACTGTGTTAAAGATGATGTTAAGACCTACCTTAATGAGAAGCAAGCACTGAATTTGCAATCAGCTGCCAAATTTGCAGATGAATATGTTCTCACACATAAGTCCAAATTTCAGTCTAGCAGTAATGATAGATGGTCCCAATTTCAGAAAAAGGGTTATGGTGATACCCAAGATTTCTCACCCAAAGACAAAGACAAATCTGGTGATGGTGCTCAGAAATCCAGTAACAGGTCTGATCAAAGTGTGAAAGCTGACAGTGACAAAAGTGGTCTAGTTTGCAGTTATTGCAAGAAATCTGGTCATGTTACAACTAACTGTTGGTTCCTTAAAGCTAAGAAAGAAAAAGAAAAGGATACCAAACCAAATGCCTTTGTGAAAACAAGGTTAGAAACCCCTGTAGTAGATAACCAATCTGCTAAATTGCCTGCTTCTTGTGGGGCTAAAAAGCCTGATACAGCTGACTTCGTGAGGGAGGAATTTCTTCCATTTGTGTCAGAGGGATTTGTGGCTCTGAATGAGCATGCTACTCCTGTCCCCATATATATCCTAAGGGATACCGGAGCTTCTCGGTCACTTTTGTTGATGGACTCCTTGGAGTTACGTGATGAGACCGCTTCAGGGGATTTCATACTTGTACAAGGTATTGAAGGGAGGACTGTATCTGTACCCCTGCGCTCTATATTCTTGAAGTCAGATTTAGTTACAGGACAGGTAAAGGTGGGACTTATGTCAAGTCTACCTATAAAGGGTGTTTCTCTGTTGCTAGGCAATGACCTGACTGGGGGCAAAGTAGTTCCCCCTGTACATCTTACTTCACAGCCGAGCACTGAAGATGGGGATGAGGACCCATCTCTGTATCCTTCTTGCGCAGTGACTCGTGCTATGGCCAAGAAGGCTAAAGAAGAAGATGTTGTGGTGCCGTCCAGCACATTGAATAGTCAGGACTCAGGTGGTTCGCCTCATGACTCTGATTAGCCTACTATGGTTTCTCCGTTTGAGGACTTATCAGATACTTTTATCAGTTCTCTATTCAGCCAGCCGGATGGGTCTGGTGATTCTGATGTGTCTTGAGACTTGTCTCTGTCCAGAAAGCGGTTGATTGAGGAGCAAACTAATGATTCTGAAATTTGTGTTCTAAAGAGGAGAGCCCTTCCCGATAAAGAAATAGATGCAGTTCCAGTTGGGTATTATCTCAAGGATGGTGTGTTGATGCGGAAGTGGCGCCCTCCTGATATCCCTGCCAATGCAGATTGGGCAGTGGTCAGGCAAATTGTTGTTCCGAAGGTCTACAGGAATGAGATCTTAACAATGGCTCATAGTTTACCTTTAGGAGGTCATCTTGGTGTTAACAAGACTGTTGATTAGATCATGAAACACTTCTTTTGGCCTGGGCTTCGGAAAGACGTTTCCAACTTTTGCAAAACCTGTCACACTTGTCAGGTAGTTGGAAAACACCAGTTAGACCCACCTGTAGCTCCATTGCAGCCTATCCCAGCATTTGGGGAGCCATTCTCTAGGGTCATTGTTGATTGCGTTGGTCCATTACCCAAGACTAGATCTGGAAATCAGTACTTGTTGACAATCATGTGTGCATCTACCAGATTCCCCGAAGCCATACCTCTACGTAACATCAAGGCAACTGCAATCTCGAAGGCTTTGATAAAGTTCTTCACGTTGTTTGGCCTTCCCAGGGAAATTCAGTCAGACTAGGGTAGCAATTTCACTTCAGGATTGTTTCAGCAGGTTGTGTATGAACTAGGTGCAAAGCAGATTCTTTCTAGTGCCTATCATCCAGAAAGTCAGGGTGCCTTAGAGCGGTTTCATTCCACTCTCAAGACAATGATGAGGACTTATTGTTATGACCATGAGAAAGACTGGGATGAAGGGGTTCATTTGCTGTTGTTTGCAGCTAGAGAAGCAGTGCAGGAGTCTACTGGATTCAGTCCATTTGAGCTAGTGTTTGGTCATGAAGTGAGAGGACCTTTGCTATTATTGAGTGAACAATGGCAAGAGAAAGAGCCGCATATCAGTCTGTTAGACTATGTTAGCAAGTTCAGGGAAAGATTGCGTGCAGCTTGTGACCTTGCCAAAGAGAACTTGAAATCAAGTCAGGGAAAAATGAATACTTGGTATGATCATAAGGCTAGAAGCCGTGAGTTTAAACCAGGATAAAAGGTCCTTGTGTTGTTTCCCTTGCAGTCCAATCCATTGCAGGCTAGATTTCATGGTCCTTATGAAATTCTGACAAAACTCAATGATCTCAATTACATTGTGAAGACTCCAGATAGGAGAAAACCAAAACAATTGTGTCATATTAACATGCTAAAGCCTTATCATGACAGAAATACAAGGGTTGCAGCTGTCACTTCAGATTCTCCAATGGTCGAAACGTGTGAAGATGAGGGGGAGTTTCAAGATGATGAACCAAGAATTAAAGCTGAAGTTCTTTCATGTAAATTGTCAAACACTGAAGTGTTGCAAAATCTTGATGTAAAACTCCAGCACTTAGAACCCTCACAGAGAGATCAGTTTGAAAGGTTAATCAAGAAATATGAGGATTTGGTTCCTGATGTTCCAAAGAGAGTTACTATAGCCTCTCATGATGTAGATGTTGGTGATGCCAAACCAATAAAACAGCATCCATACCGGATGAATCCTAAAAAGAGAAAGATTGCTGAGAAAGAGGTTGAGTTCATGTTAAAACATGATATTATCAGACCCTCCAACTCCGATTGGAGTTCACCCTGTGTGCTTGTTCCAAAACCTGATGGAAGTACTAGATTCTGTACAGATTATCGCAAAGTCAATGCTGTAACTAGAACTGATGTGTTTCCAATACCTAGGATTGATGATTGTATTGATAGTGTAGGGCAAGCAAAGTTTCTGACCAAGATTGATTTATTGAAGGGTTATTGGTGTGTGCCTTTGACTGAGGGGGCCAAGAGCATCTCTGCTTTTGCCACAAAATCTGGATTGTACCAGTATGAAGTCCTACCCTTTGGCATGAAAAATGCCCCAGCCACGTTCCAAAGGATGATACAGTCTACAATCGCCGGATTGCCACACACGGGTGCGCACATCGATGACCTGATCACATGGAGTGACTCCTGGGAAGAACATCTAAAAGATGTAGAGACGTTGTTCCAGCGCCTGACCCAGGCTAACCTGACTGTTAACCTGAGCAAGAGTGACTTTGGTTGTGCTACTGTCACCTATCTTGGCTACGTCATAGGCCAGGGTAAGGTGGCACCCATAAATGCTAAAGTCCAAGCCATCATGGACTTTCCAGTTCCTGACAACAAAAAGGCTTTGCGCCGCTTCCTTGGAATGATCGGGTACTACCGCAAGTTCTGCAAGACCTTTGCTGAGATTGCTCTCAGTCTAACTAACCAACTGAAGAAAGGCGTAAAGTTCACCTGGGATGATGCATGCCAGAGAGCCTTCGATCGCCTGAAGTCTCTGCTGTGTCACTTCCCCGTGCTCAAATCTCCTGACTTCAACAAACCGTTCTCCATCGCGGTCGATGCTAGCGACCAAGCTTGTGGATCTGTGCTCCTACAGAGAATTGACTCTGATGACATTGAGCATCCCGTAGCATACTTCTCCAGGAAGTTCAATCGCCACCAAAGGAACTATTCCACAATAGAGAAGGAACTGTTGGCTCTGGTCCTTTCTTTACAACACTTTGAGGTTTATGTTTGTACAGGACAAAAGCCAATGATTGTGTACACTGACCACAATCCGTTAATGTTTTTGAGTAAGATGAAAAACAAGAATTGGAGATTGTTGAATTGGAGTTTGATTTTACAGGAGTTTGACTTGGAAATTAAGCATGTGAAGGGTACAGACAATGTAATTGCTGATTGCTTATCCCGTGTTTGAATGTGTATATATATATCATGTGTTTGAATATTGTATGATATGTATATATGGACAAGTGTTCACTTAACCATTTTGTATTGAAAAGAAAAATTTTGCCTTTATGAGTCAAAATTTTTCCCTTTTGGAATGGAGGTGTAATGTGAATATAGGCCACTAGATGGCAGTATTTACCTTTTTTTTGTTAAGCTCAGACTGGAGTCATGTTTAGACATGTCCTGGACCTGTCTGGGGCAAGTCTCAGAAAATTAAAAAAAAGAGGTCTAAATGTGGGTGGGGTCTGCAAAAGAATATATAAGGAAAAGAATATAGACAGTAAAGTAGTAGGAGAAAATGCAAGAAGATGACCAGACCTGCCATTCTGTTCAAGACCTGTGACGTTTCTTTTGTGGATATCTTTGCCTGTGTTTGAGCATTTTCGTCATCCAGGACATCACCAAGCCACCCCCACGAAAAGGGATTGTAAATATTTATGTTTTGTACATAATTCAATCTTGGTCTTTAGGTTAGTTAGTTGTTATTGTCTTTGATAATTAAATGTGTTTGAGTTTTTAAAACTGTGTCTGTCATCCCTTGCTGTTGCTGTTGCTGTTGTGTTATAAATGTAATAACAAATTGGGGCCATAACACAAGGCAAATACCTAAAAAAAACACATTTTGTAATTTTAGTGATGTTGATATAAAATCTGATGCAGTTTATCATTATTCATGAATGTGCTCAAATGAAACTTGTTTCAAATTTGAATTAATTATATAAACTCCCTAATATGGCAGAAAGAAATAAACTCTGTTTACCTGTCAGTGAATTATTCAGATCAGACCCAGACCAGGAGGTAAATGAGTGGAAGCAGCCATGACTGACTGTCAGTTTAAGGAGATGTTTTGTACCTCAAGCATTTCCAGTTCTGCAGTCTCCACTGCTCTCATAATGGTCTGTACTGAGTCAGTGTATATATGCACAGTAATGCTTTATTGTAATGTCTGTTTTTTTCAGAGCTACGAAAGTATCAGGGAAAGGTATGTAGACTCTCAGCTTATGTCATCTCTTGTGTTTAAGTCTCTTCAGTTGCTGAGCCTGACTGACTCCTGCTTGTCATTACAGAGCCCTGGGCTCACTGCAGGACCCAGAGCTGCTCTCAGGGTCTCTGATAGATGTGGCCAAACACCTGGGTAACCTGAAGTTCAGAGTCTGGGAGAAGATGCTGGAGACGGTGCAGTACAGTGAGTATCTGGGGCTGATGCTCCAGTCATCTTTATCTTTACAAGCATTTAATGAAACCTGCATGAAACTGAAGAAATAAGCTGTAATTATTGAACTGGCGTTAAACACAAACAGTACAGAGACTCTGTTTGCTTTTAGAACAGGATGATCCTGTGGTGCACTGCACTGCTCTCAATTTAATACCAGAGCACAATCAAACACAGAATTAATGTTCAATTCCTAATCAATATCATCATGTGTTTTTTGATTGTATTAAGAACGCATGAGAATTTCTGTGGTTTAACGGATTTATTTACTTTAATTATACATAAAGGTTTTAAGTTCAAATCACTATAGCCACAGTACATTAGCATGTATATTTATAATTTCCTGTTTGGGACCAAATCTTAAAAGAGTATTTGAAACATCTCTCTTCCTCCAGCCCTTTAAATATCCCTCTTCTTGATATTTCAGCTCCTGTGACACTGGACCCCAATACTGCACGTGCCTCTCTCTCTCTCTCTGATGATCTGACCACTGTGAGACACACAGGAATAGAGCAGAAATATCCTGACAACCCAGAGAGGTTTAGCTCCTGTGTAAATGTGCTGGGATCTGAGGGGTTTACCTCAGGGAAACACAGCTGGGAGGTGAAGGTTGGGAATAAACCTGAGTGGGATGTAGGAGTGATGAAAGAGTCCAGTGACAGGAAGGGAGAGATAACATGCAGCCCAAAGACAGGATTCTGGGTCTTAGTGCTGAGGAAGGATCAGGTTTACAGAGCAGCAGGAGCTGCTGATCTCAAACTGGAGAGGAAACCCCAGAGCATCAGGGTGCAGCTGGACTATGACAGGGGGGAAGTGTCCTTCTTCAACTCCAGTGACAAGTCACTCATTTACACTTTTAAAGACACATTTACTGAGAGAGTGTTCCCGTTCTTCTCTGCTGGTCTGAAAGATGATGGTAATGAAGGACCCCTGCAGATATGTCCAGTGAAAGTTTCAGTAACAGTGATGTCACTCCAGTGAAGGTGTGTGTGTGTGTGTGTGTGTGTTTGAAAATCACACTGGAAATGTTGTCAGGGATTTTCTTTGACCTGCCTGTGTGTTGAGTTGGATGGTGGGAGATGTACTGGAGACAGGGATTCATTACAGTAGGTGGTTGATGTTAAAGCAGGACACTAAATCGAACAGAATAACACAGGGGTCTGAAAGCAAATAACGAAAAATGAGTTTAAAAAAAAACATACAGAAACTTATCATTGAGATTTCCTTTTGCCTTCATAAAATTATATGTCTGCTCATTGTTTAAAATTAATTCGTACAGTTCATTTTTTTTTAATAGCCCTTATTTGTTCCCAAATTACATTAATGTATCTTTCAGATTGTATACTGCTCACTAAAATATTGGGATATTGTGGTTATGTCGCATATAAAATAAAATATTGAAGAATTAATACTAAATGTACCATTTATTCTTCTTCCTGAATATTTCATTGAGCCAACTGAAAAAATGTTAAATGCAGTCTACCAGTCCGCAGTGAGCGAGTGATGGAGTCGCCGTATCCTGATGAAAACGCGGAGGTGGGTGACAGGGGTCAATATCGAGTGTGACCACCTCTAGCATCAATCATCGCCTGACAACGACCTCTCATACTGTCCACAAGTCTCCTTATGCGATCCTGAAGGAGATTTTGTCACTCCTCTCACAGCGCCACCCGGAGGTCATGCACGTTTGTACGAGGCAGAGGGTGATCCTGAATGCTTCTCTTTAACTGATCCCAGAGGTGCTCGATGGGATTCAAGTCTGCAGAATATGCCGGCCGCTCTAAATGAGGAACTCCGGCCCTCTGGATGCACTCAGTGACAGCACACACATGGTGTTCTGGCGATGTCATTCATGAACAGGAAACTTGGGCAGTGACAGCGATGTAGAGGCACAATAATTGGTAAATTATTGTGTTCACATAGTATTTGTCAGTAATTTGCCCATTCATGATGATTAAATCAGTTATGAAGTCACTAGACATGCCTGCCCACACCATAACACCACTGCATCCATGTTGCCCATACATGTTCAGCAACACTTACATCAGCATAATGTTTGCCCCTCCATCTCCAAACACCCCTACGACCATCTGATCTTAACAAGTTTGCCTTGCTTTCATCAGTAAAGAGCGCTGATGACCACTGACGACATGTCCATTTGACGTGCTGCCTTGTCCACTGCAACCGTTCCCTGTGATGTCAGTTCGTCGGGTTCAGCTAGCAATGGACGTCTGGCATTCAACACATGCTGGTGATGGAGGTACCGGGTCATTTTTCTGGACACCCTGAGTCGCCTCATCTCTCTGAGACACATCTGCAAATGTGAGGCATTTGCCAGTTTGGTGACGTAAGGCATGCGTATGAATGTACCGCTCACCTTGGAGGGTTGTTACACGACAACGCCCACTACCCTGTCTTTCTTGAACACTGTCAGTCTGTCTAAAGTGTGAAAGGAGTTGAGAGATGACTCTCTGACTTACACCAAACTCTGCGACTACCTCAACTTGGCAACTTCCTGTTTGGAGACTGGCCAATGCTAGTTGTCGCTGGTCCACAATGGGACGTCTCAAGTTCGTCATTTCAACACAATTCGCTGTACTGACTGTATTGACTGTCTTTGACTGACATCACTGTGATTGAGTGCAGATTTGGGAAGGACCTACTGGAGATGTAGAGGTACAAAGGGAACATACAGGCGCACTGAGGTAATAATGAACATTTAGATACGGTCACCCCAAAAATTCTTCGTACTCTTCGAGAAAGTTGAAGAATTTAGCAAATGATAGACTGGTTTCCAGTGTTGTAGTCGAGTCCACAACTTCCAAGGCCAAGATCGAGTCCGAGTCACCACCTTATGATTTAACCCCTTAGCGCCTGGAGCTGTGTTTACTTGTGAACAACCGCCGTGAACGAGTCCCGGATCCGTCTATGAATGATGGCTCTCACAGGTCGTATAAACAGGTGAGCAGTGAATGCTGCCATGTGCGCTAGCCCGGATTATTTTTACTTATGGTCATTGGCATAATGGGTGATAAGAACTGTGCCGTTTAGCATCTAAACCACCCAAACACTGACTTGAGTTCATGTGATGTACGATAAGGATGCAATCAATTACACCATTTACATTTTTTATTTACATAGAAACCGATTTTGAGATGACAAAATGACGTGACATGAAAGAACTTACATCAGATTTTCTTGACAGTGTGGTACGTTTGCGAGCACGGTTCAACATATAATAGAATCTCACTACTCATGTAGCATGACTCTTTCTTTACACTTTTCTTGGCGCAAACTGCACAAGGGTCGCACGGTCTCAACCTTTTCGTAGTCGGCGGGTGCGAATTAGCCAGTTGGTTATGCCATTAACGCTGATCATTCCGTAGTTGTAATCAAGAATATGACGTGGTTTCGCCATTTGCTCACCCTGACCCATTTGACTCCCCTTCACTGTTTCACAAATAGTGGCCTGGTGTATGGTTGACAGTATCTTCACAAGCATTTTGTTCTGCCATTGCAGGACTAGCTTCAGTTCATTTGGCTGTCACAATGTGGTCATGGTGAAAATGAACGAAACAAAATAGACAAACTGAAAGTAATGGAATGTATGCACAAGACTTCATACTGTATGCACAGGACTTCTTATATCACCCAAGAACAATCATAATGTCACATGAACTCAAACCATTGTCTGTGTTTAGATGCAAAGCAAAAAAAAAAAAAAACATTCATTACGGTTCCGCGTGTTCAGATGCAAAGCGAGCATCGTGATAAGACGGATCCGGGACTCAAGCCAGTCAGCGGTAATACGAATACGTTTCCAAGCCAGTTTCCAGTTCCAGTGCTGGTTCGGAGCCAGAGCCTGACTTTGCACCTGTTCTTTGCTTTTCCACAGCCTTAGTACCAGCTCTTGGCTCTCAAAACTGGTGCCAAAGCAGCACCAGCTCCTTGCACGTCCAGTGTGAGCACCGATTACGTGGGGCGGAGTTATAGTGGCCAACAAGATCAGGGCAGTCGCGGAAGTATTTTGAGCATTCTGCTCGCAGTAAATGTTGGAATAAACAAGTATCTGTCGTATAGCTGCATGATACATTTATATTTTATTTTACTTTTTTTCTACGCCACTAATGTCACGAATAACTATTTAGAATATGATTTAGCTGGCTAGCTAGGGCGTTCGTGAATTACTGTAATGGCCATTTGCCAGCTTTAAGTGCATTGCAAAACATTAGATTATTCAAACTTATGAGACTAGAATTAAATACGGCAGTTGCTTTTGTACTTCTTACCTGCATGCATCCTTGGGAAAAGTGACAATGGATAGCGTGTTCCCATTATTACACCCTATTGCTGCACAAGGTTTTGGTATTAACATGCATGGACAACAACGCAAGATACAGTACACATTTATTTTCAATATCTGATCTTAACCCAGCACGAGATCATGGCAATCTAATAAGCTATACCTTTCCCCCAATAAAAACGATAAAATCTCAGTGACAGTAATAGTACACTGCCCGGCCAAAAAAAAAGTTGCACGCTCAAATTTTTAGTTGGAACCCCTGTAGCTTTGATTACAGTGCATATTCGTCTTGTCATTGTTTTGACAACTATATGCAATCCAAAGCATTTATTTTCGATATCAAATGCCATAATTTTTGGCTGAGATCTAGTCTTCTCGACATAATGGTTGAACCACTCGGTGGTCTTTCTTGAGCACATCCCAATAACTTTTAATGTGCTTAAGGTCAGGACTTTGTGGTGGCAAATTTGTTTGTGAAAATGATTCCTCATACTTGTTTTTGTCATTCATGGTTTTCTTTGCTAAATACAGGCCAATAACTTGCCCATTCTAAAATACAGTAAAATGTTTTCCACCATCAGGGGATGTGTCTTCCAACATGATTTTTTAAGCAATGAGTAGCGACGCGCTTCATCAGTCAGGGTAAAAATGATTATTGCCAGCTGAAACATATTAATAACCGCAATAATGATCCAATTATAGAATTTGTTCATTAATTTCCAAACGGTGACTTTTTTTGGCCGGGCAGTGTATTACTGAGCATGGAAACACAAGCATTATTTCGGTTTTAAATTTTTATTCCGAGTTCCCGAATCCATACAGTATTTCTGTATTGCCAGATGTTATGTGGGCGCTGCTGAGAGACTCCCTTTTTGAAATTCTTGAACAATCGGTAACATTTGACAGCACAAGACATCATCACCATGTCATAGCCTAATGCCCAGGAAATCATCATTTAAAACTCTCCAAAACAAAACTGGCTAGACCTAAGTCACCCATGGTCAATTTCGTGCGGCAGACGATTTTGAAAGACCTATACACCAGCTAGGCACTCTTACTTTGTCTTCCCACTGAGCAAAAAGTGGTGCAAAACACGTCAAAAAGACATGATCTCTGAACAGCCAGAATGAAAGTTTTTTATTCGTCTTTTCTGGACACACTATAGATGCCTTTTCTAGACGTTATATAGACACAATGAAATTACATTTTAAAGACGCAATTACTGGACATCCAGAGAATTTCCTCAGGGGGGCTAGATTGAAAGTTTTTACACGTCGTTTCTGGACGTCGTAAATAGACTGCAAGACGACCGTCACGCACGCATCAGCTGATTGTACGTAAAGGAAAACAAAGGAAAAAAATTGGAATTGTGCAATTTTGGTTTTTAAACATTTTGTGGTGGTTACCATACTAGTAAATTGTTATTTTTAAATGTAAACTCCTATTGTAGCATTGAAGCAATCCATAATTATGAAAATGCCATTTTACATAGTTGTAATGCTGTAATGGTTCCAACACTTCATATTTTATAACATGTCTATAAAGATTTAAACTTTAAACTGAATTTAATGATACACATGACATGGAATGCACCTATTGTGCTTATATGGAAAATAGGTCTTATGTAGCACTTACAAAAACCAGATGTCATAATATAATACAGATTTACAATGTTGCTATTTTTATGTTTTCATAGTTGTATATATTTACTTTATTTGCTGTGGTATTTAATTTAAACCATTATACTTGGTTTTTTTCATCACAGAGATCTGACAACATAAAAACATGTCTCTGGCAGGGGTGAATATTCCTCCAGAAGACTGATTTTCTTCCCCAATTCTATCAGGCTTGGACAAAACATTAGTCACATTTTTGTATTATTGGAAGAAAATCATGAAATGGCAAATTATATAATTTCCTATTCGCCCTTCAATATCCCAATGATTTCTAGAGTCAGTGCTGGAGTCGGGGGCAGAAGAATATTCCACTCTACCTAAATAATTGGAATCGTATACTAAAGAGTTTATGCTCTACTGACCAATCACAAGGTGTCATTTGCATAATTTAAGAAAATGAGTCTGTCCAGCCTAATTTTGGAACCTCTGGCTTGACAGTTTTATTGTGTTTTATGAGCTCATTTATTGATTATTATTTAATGTTTTGCACATATTTCTATTGGAACTATTACTCATTCAGCCAAGTGACCCCTCTCAACTAATGACTCTTGGATACTTGGTTTTGGTCTGACTATTATTAGATTGGTTTCTCTCAGCAACACATGTAGCAAAAGACAAAGAAAATATATTTTGAAATTTAACAAAAAGATTCCTAATTGTCTTTTGTTTTTCTTCAAAATTTAAAGTCTCGTTCTGTTTGTTGTTGTTAGAGATGCTAATCTAGTAACTGGATTGAGTATTGTATCTTAATTTCCATTTGTAATTGCAGTTATTGAAATGAAGCATTTTACATGAAAGACGTTGTATATAGATTGAAGACACCATGTCTGTGATACCCACCTTATTGTGTCTTTTCTTTATAGGAGGCCGTTGTCAAGCAGTTTTTAACATCCTGTACCAATTACTCATTTGTAACATCTATCCAAACTGTAAGGTCTCCTCTTGTCCACACTGTGTAAAATGTACAACTTCTATAGCACTGCATTTGGATAAACTAGTTCTGTAACATTTGAGGAAATGACCACGATGACTGCGCTTTGGTCTAAACAAGAAAACTAAGATTAAGTGTTGCATGATGCTCCAGTCTGCAGGCATCCTTTTGGATTTAACTTGAATTACTATCTTGACAATTGGTCTTGATCTTGGGAGGTCAGCCTTGGGTGAAGAGTCTTGATCTTTGTGTTGAATTTGTCTATATACCTGAAACAAATAGAATTAGGAAGCATAAATTCAAAGTATTATATAATTTCATGTTGATGTTGGGTGTCATGAATCCAAGACAAGTTCGTGGTGATACAGGTAATAACCGGATGGAGCAGGAACTTATTCATCGAAAATTTAATGATAGTCAACGCACCCAATCTTGGAGAAGTGGTTAAATGTTGCACCAATTCACGAGCATGGTATAACTGAACATAAATCATTAAAAACAAAAATGGGAAAAAAAAAATTACCAATTATACAGTTCATCAAGTGTATGTTACTTTAATATGTTACTTTAATCTTCATGAAGTGCATGTTACTTTTATGGTTATTAAGTAATTTAATGCATTTCACTTTTTGTATCATTTTACTATTTAATTTTGTAATGGACACAAATGAAACCTATGGTAGACACAGCACAAAAGTACACAAGAGCATCAACTACACTTTTCATTGAGCGCACGTTAATTTTTCCCAAGGTCAAAAGAGTCAACACATGTCCTTTGAATGATAAAAATACATTTACCATGGCTGAAGTGGACATAGTGGATGTTTTGAACTAAAACTCTGTGTATGCCTGTTTTGTGGTATTCCTTTTTAAAAAGCACTTCTTGTTTCACTGTAAAATTTAAATTCCCAAGGTCAAAAGTATAGACATATCTCCCTTGAATTATACAAATGCATTTGCCAAGGTTAAAGTGGACATAGTGGATGTTTTGAACTAAAACTCTGTATGTAGGCCAGTTTTGTGATATTCCTTTTAAAAAAGCACTTCTTATTTAACTGTAAAATTCAAACCTTATTTTCAAGGTCAAAAGTATAGACATATCTCCCTTGAATTATACAAATGCATTTGCCAAGGTTGAAGTGGACATAGTGGTAGTTTTGAACTAAAACTATGTATGTATCTGTTTTGTGGTACATTCCTTTTTAAGCATTTCTTGTTTGACTGTCAAAGATTTAAACGCCTAAATACTCATTAAAGTGCAACTTTTGAAACTGGGAAAAGATACATTATTGATAAGGCATGTAAAAGCAATAGCTTCATGCAAAAATCATCCTCCCCCCAGAAAGGCAGAACGAAAATTGCTTTCCAGAGCAGATAGCAAGCTTGATCTCATGGTCTAAAAGATGTCAATGAAAATACGTGTTAAAGACGTTAATTACTGGATATCCAGAAGACTTGCTGACTGCATGATAGGCCACATCTATTCTGGACATTAAAATTGAAAACGTTAAACATTCAAATTGGGTAACTGGGGAGAACAGCTTGTAAAAGTAGTGCCCTTTGCTGAAATGCACTGACTTCAACTGATCACCATCACTGTGTAAAAAATGTATACCTTTGCAACCATTCACACCTTTGACAGCAAACTGACCACTCCAAGAAATTACTTATGTGAGTCAAATGCATTTATTCTCTGACTTGTACCAAAGTGTATAAATGTAAAGTGTATAAAACACACAACTTTATACCCGATCTTAACATCAACCTGATCTTAACATCAGATCATAAAATCAAATTTTAACATAATCTGAATAACCTTAATTTTTTTAAAACGCTTTCATGCATAGTGTCACTTCATTGGACTGATACGTGGAACACATCTGAACTACTTAAGCTGCAGTACCACATCCCAAACAGCAGGTAGCCGACCCCCAAAGTCTTGTTGACAGTTGAATATAATATTTGTAACTCTTCGTGATTTATATGGCAAAAGAACTGGTTACAATATTAATCTATTACAGCTGCTAACAATGTCTTTATTGCTTATATCCACCTCCCCCCCCCCCACTCTCCCTGGGACATGTTTGAGGTGCTCAGCTGCTGCAGTTCTTATCTGGGCCTCTGTGGAACTGTCCCACTGCATGACAGCAGATAAAATAAAAAATAAACACAAAAATCATGTATAATAAATAAATACAGACGCTACTGTTCAGGCTTAAGGCCCAAACACATAAGCAAAAACACAGAGTGATGAAAACATTTTTTGTGCAGCACAACTAGCACCTGTTTCTAGAGAGCTAAAAGGAATAAAAAGCTACGATAAATCTGAGACCACTGGTTGCCACCACTGCGCTCCATGAGGACACACTGCTCTCATCAGTCATGTGCAAATTCAGCTATTCTGAATACAGAATACAGTTCAGAAATGCAGGAAAAAAAGATGGACAAAGTGATGTAAAGTTGGGGGTGGACTGAGTCTTTTGTTTTTGCTTTTGCATGTGTTTATGTATGTGTCTGTGTGTATTAGGGGTACTCATGCACAACTGAGGTCTCTTTTGTCACTGCAAAAGAATGAGAGTGTCGAACACAAACAACAACAATTCCCCTGAATACTGCTAGTTCCCTGGTGTTGGCCTTTCATACTCTATTATATTACTCAGAGATATACATAGAAAATTAATGGGGGTAAATAACTTTTCTAAAACACTGCTGGTTGTTTGGTGTTGAAAATTCAGATTTGATGTCTGCTGTGTGCCACAGGATCATCAAATGAGGCCATCAAATTATATCTCTTACTGTGCGTTATGAACTCAGCTTGCAGTTTAAGGTGTAAATGAAGTTACCTTATCAAGTCTAACATTAACCAACATTCTGTTTCACACAGAACAGTGCTTTTTGAAAGATCTTCAAGCTTATCTTTTATGACAGAAAACAATTTTGTGTTTTCAAGCCCAATTTTTTTCTCTTTTCCCTTTTTCTTTCATATTGAATAGCTGGCTATGCATCAAGATCTACTGATCTGAGCTGACTGTTTTCATGCAGGTTTCTGTGTACTTTGGTATGGAATTCAGGCTGTCATTGATAAAACATTGGGCTAATATCTCCCTGATATTTTCAATTTAGCCTAATAAATTATTTCGGGACTGGCCAAACTCTTTTCTCAATGTCATTTATCAACTAATTCTGGGTGTCATATAGACATCCAGATGGTGGCCTGTTGGAATGTCTATTTTCAGGTAGTTCTGGTGGTCTGTAGATGTCCAAACATCTTTGTCATTGTCATTTATCAACTAAGTCTGGCAGTCACATGGAAGTCCAGATTACGGCCTGGACGGACGGACGTGATATCAACTTGTCTTGGATGTCCACAGATGTCCCTTGCTCAGTGGGTTGTGTACATGTTGAAGGTGCCAGGTGAAATTCGAAGTTGTTGCCTTGAACTCGCTGAGTTTCGGGGATGATGGATCACAGAATTTGCATCTCGCCCGATGCTTCTTTCTCCCTAATTCCTCAAAATCTTCATGATCTTTGTTGGCAAATGTAATTATCCGCAAAGTTGAAAACATGGTTTACGAAGAAAACACAATCCACATTTGGAGCTGCGAGACTGTGGTGATTCCATCAAATGATGGAAGCCTAATGAGAAGTGGACAAGTAAATCCTGAAGGAGGCAGTATAGTGCAACGTGCAAGAGGAGGAAAAAGCCGTGTCACCGTGGTGTCTCGCAAAATGACTGTAATCTCAATAGGCCTATAGGTAAATATTTTGGCAAAAAAAATTAAAGATTTACAAAACCGACAAAATACGTCAATATTTAGCGGTCTTGGCCCGATTTGCCGAGGCCAAGGATGAGTCCGAGTCACGGCAATCCGAGGCCAAGACCGGGAAAAACCGGCCTCGAGTCCTCCGACACTTCTAGTTACGCAAAATATCATTAATTGTACCCACCAATCACCTGCTTCATTATTTGGGAACAAAATTGAAATAAACAAATTAATCCTTTCGTTCTGGTACCCCATCAGGTTATTTTACTGACCCAAGAATTATTTGAACACAGTACGCACTGAGAGTTTGTGATACTATTCAAAACTTTTTAGCCTCCTTTTTGCCAGGATCAGTGCTTGTAGTCTCCCTGGCAAACTGTCATCAAGTTTGGTGCAAATATCCTCTTTTCCATTCAACACTTGCTGGAACAGAGTCTGGAGCTGTTTCTTGTTCGATGGTGTGGCGTCCTCACGCTGTCGCTCCATTTCATCCCAAAGGTGTTCAATCACGTTCAGGTCTGGGCTTTGAGGTGGCCAATCCAGAAGATCGAAGCATTTATTCTTTATGACTCCTTCGATTCGGTTGGCTGAGTGCTTCAGATCATTGTCCTGTTGGATTATATAATGACGCCTAAACAGCCCGGATGCATTATTTGGTGAAATATTTAATTCTTCAATTTTTTCTGTTGGAATTCGTTGGAATTCGATAGCCGAGTGGCAAAAACCAATGGTAACACCAAAAACAAGTAAAAGTAAAGGTCCACCCCTCACAGAACAAAGAAAACAAACAATCTCCCCAAAATCATGACAGTGTTGAGCTAAAATCTTTGTTCAAGGGGCCAGAAGCAGCAGTGATGTTACCGTGGTAACTCTGCTGCTTGTATTATGACATCCCAACCAATCTTAAGCACTTGGTTGAAGGCTGCATCCATCTTCATATGACTCAACACCTAAATGCATCGCATGGCAGTGGAAGTTCTTGATGAATGAACTGGGGCTTCAGTGGCTCGAATGAGGCTTCACTGAGCTGCTTTCTACCGAACAAGACCCTCCTCCTGCATCACGCATAAACCTCCCCTAAACCACGATAATTCCAATACACCGGGCTGGCATTTCTCTAAACTCTACTTATGAGTGTGAGTGTAAATGTTCTACGTTGCAAAAAAAAGACCAAGCCCGTCTTACCAAGAATTTTTGTCTTGTATTCACACAAACACTAATTTCTGATACTTGTTTTTCAGTGAGACCAGGATGCCAATGAGGGGAGATAACTGACTCATTTCCAGGCTTGCCAATGGATTTAAAAAAAATTTCAGTTTACAAGCAAATCTTAACTTAAATTCCACAAACATATATTGACTTTTGAGAGAGAGAGAGACAAAAAAAGGAATTTGAACCTTGTAAGATTAAAAGACTTACACTTTTGTATGCAGAAGTGGCGAAGCTGAGCCCATTTAAGACCTTCCATTCTCACCAGCGGTTGGCTGTTTGCCAGGCAGCTCTTCACGCCGGAGTCTGTGCTGCATATAAGTCACCTTTAAAAAAAAAAAAAAAAAAAACACCACAGGGTTCAGCCGACAGTGGAGGTTTTGAGAATGACGGCAGGGATTTTGTGAAGCCCAAGCATGTTTTTTTGGCGAAACCAATCCATACATTAGCAACCTGAATAGCGTTTTTTTTTTGCAAAAGAGCAAAGATGTTATGAGCCTTAGCACAGAAAGAAACTTCATCCTGCATGTGCGAATCCTACTGGCACTAATAATTTCAGTTGAGCCAATGAAACTCACATACGCTCCTTTACATTCAGATTTTTTATTTAAGGAATTCGCCTGGACTCCAGCCAGCTACCCATATGCTCAGACTCCGTGGTTCTCAAACTCGGCCCTGGGGCCCCCCTGCGAGTGCTGTTTTTTAATCCAACCACAATTGCTAATGCAGGCTGTTGATTTGTCTGCATTTCATGCTCCAGTACCACTAACAAAGAGACAATTTGTTAAAATAAAGCTAATTTAAGTCATTATCAGTAGGAATAAAGACTGTCAAACAGTCTGTTATTTGCTCACGTCGTGACTTACATAAGCT
The DNA here is from genome assembly GCA_029721435.1 of Gymnothorax reevesii. Lineage (NCBI taxonomy): Eukaryota > Metazoa > Chordata > Actinopteri > Anguilliformes > Muraenidae > Gymnothorax > Gymnothorax reevesii. The sequence goes on from CM056588.1 coordinate 25,941,749, forward strand.
ACATTACATGCGGGTACAAGCACTGCTATAATTTTTTAAAAAATTGATTCTCTAAATTTTGAAATCCTCCTCTGTTTACTACAGCTCTACCTCACAGGACACACACACACACACACACACACACTCACACACAAACCATATAGGTGAAAGGAACGGGCCTAGACTCCCAAGTGCAGTTCAGCATCGGCAGGGCGTTTATTGGGTTTCACAAAGCTTATGGTCAAAGACAGAAATGGATCAATAGCCAGGCAAACAGTAATGCAGAACAGACAGAATCGAAGTCAGGAGACAGGCAAAGTACTTCAGTAACCAAAGAATCAGTCCACACAAAGACAATAACAAAGGGGGCTGAGCTAAGGGAATGGAAGGGGAAGGACGGTGATAGGAGAGAGAGAGGAAAAGGGTGGAGTTCTAACTCTAATCTAACTAATCACCCATGCCTCACTAAACTACTCTCAGGTGTGGATAGCCAATGAGAACAGCGAGAGAGAAGGAAGTGGAAATACCTAACCGAAATACAGGGAAGAGAGTGTGATGAAACTGACAAGACACCACGAGACAGAACCGAGAGAAAGACACTGAAGACCAAAGACAGCGCAATCTTACAGCAACATACATACTCTAAAAGAATAAATATGATAAATAAATAAATAGCAAACTAAAACATACTAAAACATACTAAAAACAAACATATAAATCATCAATTTCTAACAATAGGCTGTAAATACAAACACCCAAAATGGCCTATATTAATGTTTAAGTGAAAGATGAGCAATGGGGGAGATCAGCTGGCATTTTTTCATAGAGACAAAGTCTGCATTGGGAGGAGACCAGGGCGGTGGTTGAGGAGAACATAACTGAGGACTGGTGTTTGACTCCACTAAACTGCAAGTTTAACATTTACAACAGCAAGTTTTTTAATAACTGTGATTTCCTTATCCTAACCTGAACCTTGAGGAAGAGGTAACTTTATCCAAAGCCACAATGTTAATTTTTCTCACCGTTTGTTGTGGAGAGCGCGGTGCCACTGTTACTTCCGGAAGTCAAACAACCATCCTTTATGTTTCTTTGGGCGTGAGGACTGGTTGGTTCATTAATAAAAGACTTGGCAGCCATGTTAGCAAGTGCAGACTTAGTCAAGAACACATTTTATTAAAGTCTTCATTCCCTCGCAGCTGTCACAGCATGGAGTCATTATTCCCTAAAACTTCATGCGCTAACAAATGAAGACCTGAATAATTTGTAACACAAAAGGCGTAATCTATATGCTGGAACATCACTGCCCTGAGGGGAATTTGGTTGCGACGTAAACCTTATTTATTAATTTATTTTAAATTTAACCTTTTTTAACCAGGAAGATCCCATTGAGATTAAGAACCTCTTTTTCAAGGGAGACCTGGCCAAGATCGGCAGCAGAAAATACAAAACACAGTTACACAATTACACAGACACAAACAAAAGACAAATAAAAGGAAGGAAAAAAGATTAAAATGACAAACAGAATATAAAAAAACGAGTGCATGTTGTGGAGTTGGCGTCAAGTACTTTCAATTTGGATTTAAAAGTGCTCAATGAAATTAATTCTGTTGATTTCCACTCATTTTGCAACATATTCCAAGCTAAAGGGGCAGAGTGAACAAAAGCCCTTTTACCCAATTCAGTACAGGCATATGGAGCAGAAATCAACAAGTGATCCTGTGAACGGAGAGACTAAGGACCAGCACTTCTCTCTGCAACTAAGGTGCAAATGTAGGAAGGCAGTAGTGTGAGTATTGCTTTAATATATAACAGTTTACCAATGACTGATCCTGCTGGTGGCCAGAGCAGGCCATCCCACCCGAGAGTATAATTCACACCGGTGTGTCCACACTTTACTGTGTGTAATAAACCTCAGAGAAATATAGTAAACAGTGTCAACCATTTGAAGACATTGAGCAGTAGCATTCATATATGCGAGATCTCCACAATCCAACACAGATTTGAGGAAAAAAAAAGTCAGAGCAACAAGCCGCTTTTTTACTTTAAAAGAGAAACACAGCTTGTTTGGAAAATAAAGACCCAATTTAAGCCTCGGCTTCTTCACAAGTTTTTCCACATGCACCATTCAAAGTGAGGCAGTCGTCAATCAAGACACCCTGGTGTTTATACATGTGAACCACCTCTATTTCATTTCCCTCCAGAGAGATCAGTGATGGGATCATTTGTGGCCACTTCCTAGAATTGGAAAACAACATAAGCTTATTCTTGTCTGAACTGAACTAGTTTCAGCTGCAGTAATGAGTGCTGGACAGCAACGAAGGCTTTCTGTAGGGATTCAATGGCCTGGACAAGAGTTGAACCACAGCAATTAATAACTGTGTCGTCAGCATAAAAATGCAAATTAGCATCTGACGCATGTAAACCCAGATCATTGATAAAAAATAATAAATAAGAGGGTACCTCACACAGAACCTTGCAGCATCCCCTTGTGGACAGTAACAGATTCAGAACACAGACCATCATATTTAATGCACTGAGTCCTGTCACTGAGGCAGTTTATGAGCCAAGCGACTGAAGGAGTCTAAGGTTTAAAATGTCATGGTCAACAGTGTCAAACGACAGTCTGAGTGTCAAAAAACAGTCGGAGGAACAAACAGTAAAGGAAGATTCATGGAGTAAGATGAGGTAACGTCACTCATAGAAAACAATTCTGTGTGTGGAGGTAACAGAAACATAAATACAAAATTAAAATCAAGTAATGCTGAACCACAGTAGAAATAACTTTTACAAAAGCTTATTCAATGCACAGATTTTTATCTCCAGTCTTTATTTTGATACCACAGCTGGCCTCAGCAGACAGTTCAACTACAGCCCAGTCTGATATCATCAAATCAATTAATTATTGGATTTTTTTAAATAGAAAATATTTTATATAGTGGCAGTTCCATGTTAACTATGCCACACAAGGAGTGGGTCCCTACAAGAGTCTTCACTTTTGATGCAGTCAGCTAGATAAACATGAAGGACTGAAGGAGGAAGGGTCCTGGAGTGTGAAATCCGTGCATGAGAAACCTTCAAAGAGAAAATTCAAATGCAAGACTTCCTCTGCATTCTGCGTCTACGCTCCTGGGCAAATAAATAAATAAATACATCAATTGTTTAATTAATGGGCGAAAACCAAAATGGTAAAATACTCGGCATTTAAATAGTCTTAACAAATCTTGGCAGAAAAGTAGCAAGTGCAGTCCTGACTGTTGTGATTCTGAATTTGCTCATGTTGTGTTTTGCCCTTGACCATGTTCATGCCTTGATTATTTGGACTGACTTTTGTGTATTTTGATACTTTCCATGTCTGACTATTCTTAGTATTATGTATTGGGTTCTGTTAGTATTGTTTTATTCATGTATTGCTTCAGTATGAACTTTTCCATGTTTGCATTTTGCCATAGTCACATTCCGGTTCATGTTTTCCATCATGCATTGCACTTTGTCTCCCCCGTCTGGTCTCTCGTCTTGTCACTGCTCACAGCCCCAGTCCTGCGCGTCAGTCTTCGGGTGATTTATTGGATTCTGGATTTCAATCTTCCTTCTGATCTCGTTTGTTTACTTCGAGTTACTTTTCTATCTTACTAACCATACTAACAGTTTGTTATTTTTGCTAGAAGATACTAATGCCAACTACCATTGTATATAATACTAACTTATTAACAAGCACCATGGGATTGTATAGTTTCACTTACTAATTGATTAACAAGCTCTCAGCACTCGCCCTGTTCTAGTCTGCACCTCTTGACTCTCCCTGATTTCCTTTACTGCATTTTCTGTGGAAGCTCCACATCTCATCACGCTGTCCTTCTCTAATTATCTATGCACGTTAGAACTCCTTAACTGGAGCTGTATGTCTTTGTATAGGTTTGTCCCGTGATCCCTGTCCGCGTTTTGGCTTCTGCCAAATTCCATGTGATTAGGTTCTCCCTCATGTGCTGCTCCCTTGTAATCAGTCTGACTGTCTGCACCTGTGTCTCTCACCATGTGATCTCCCTGGAAGTGTATTAGGTGTCTTCTCACAGCCAGTCTCTGTTAGATCATTTTCCTCAGTCTTCTTGTGCCACGATTCTCTGGCCTTGATTACTCAGAGTTTATCTTTCTGACTAGATTGCCCACCTTTCGATTTTTTGCCTTTGTGATTTTGGATTATTGTTGCATCCGTGTTTTTTGATCTTTTTCTGCCCGACCACGAGATCTATGTTTGCTGCCCTGGTTACGATTCGGATCACGCCCTTTGGATTCTGTCTTTGCTTCTCTGACATATCTATTCCTGTGAACCAGACCCATTTCTGTCCGACTACGATTACTGTGATTGCTGCCCTGGTTTTCGAACCTATTTTTGCCCAACTGGATTTTGATTTTTGGATTGTGGACTTTGTACCCTTGCCTTCTGCCCTGCGGGGGTGCTCCCCCTTTATTAATAAAACAAGCTCTACTGCATTTCCTGGTTCTCGCGACTGGTCTCTGATCGCACCCTCACACTGACGCCTGAAACCAGCTGTGCCACTATTTGGTGGGTCTTTTAAGCTAGAGAACTAGTCTTTACTTTATTGGTGTTATGTATTGAATGAGTCCATACTTATTTTATATGGTACATCTATGATATGGAGTCCATTTTTCCATTATGTTTTGGTGCATTATATGATGTCCTCCTTTGTGTGGTTCAACAGATTCTGTTACATATGGCATGAATTGATTGGAATAGATACGATTTACTTAATTGTTGTGGTCTTGCTAATTAACCTTATTAACTTCTCTGTGATTGGTCAGGTTACACAGATTGTCAGCACCTGTGCACCAGTGTCTTTACCTGAAATCTAACTATAATGTTAGTTAACTCTAATTGAGGGGGTTATTATATCCCTGAATGGCGTTTCGGGGATATTATGTTTTTGGTCAAACCACCGCTGCCCTACGTGTTAACGCGATAACTTCAGTAATATTTAAATTAGAAATTTCATGTTTTGCATAAGTATCATAAAGAGGAAGAACTGATGTGATTTTGGACAATTTACAATTTCTAGATTGGCCACCAGGGCCCAAAAACTGAAAAATCTCTATCAAATCTCTGGAAATATTTGTCCGATTGACCTCAAATCAAGTGCAAATGAAAGGTCATGACCTGAGGATGTGTCCCACGATGACAAACCTGCTTTGTCACATAAAATTCACCATTTTTGCCATATTTTTGGAACCATTTGTCCAATTGACGTGAAACTATGTGCAACTGCAAGGTCATGACCTCACAACATGTCACATGATGACATCATACCTGTATGGTTCAATATTTTGACACCAAGTGGCGCTTTGTGATGGAAAATTACCATTTTGGCCATATATTCAGAACCATTTGTCCAATTGACCTGAAGTTACTTTCAAATGAAAGTCTATTCAAGGATTGGAGAATTGGGGGCGTTCGGGGATATACCCCAAGCCGTCACCTCCGACGGTATAAGCCTAGTTTCCAGAAGAGCTCAAGTCCATATTCATTAAAAGTCAGATCACACTACAAAGCCATTCTTTCATTGAATAAGCCCCATAAGTTAATTTTGGCCAAGAAGCACTCAAGTACATTATAAAGTGAGCAGTGAATTGGAAATTCCCCAAGAAGCTACTTCTAGCTGTGACCAAGTCCAGTCTAAAGCTTCGACAAGTACACAAGTCCAGTCAGCCAATTAAAGCATTGCTTAGAAAAATCGGTTGGCCAATAGCAAGCACTGTAGCTTTCTTATCTAACCAAAATGGCTGAGTCTACAGGCCAGGATATGTAAGTGTGTGTGTGTGTGTGGGTGTGTGTGTGTGTGTGCATGTACGTTCGTGTGTGTGTGTGTGTGTGTGTGTGTGTGTGGAGCTTAAAAAAAAAAAAACCCAGACCGCCAGAATCATGAACGGAAAACAAGCTAAAAAGAAGTCTGGCAATTTTTTTTTTAGCTAATTCTTTAGCTTAACTTTCTAATTACCGTGCCACATCCCTATCGATGACAAATCAAGCCTATAGACCTGTTTGGATGGTGGTACAGCCCATTCATAATTCATGGTAATTGGTTTGTATTGGGACCTTTGTTCAGCTGCATTTACCCTCCATTTTACTGGATATATCTTCCATTCATTTTGTTCAATAAACTTTTTGTCACCCATGACACTATTTGCTGTTCATTTTCATTAGAGAGTGGTGTGTTTTGTTTTCAAAAATGCTCTGTTTTAGTACTCTGAAATAATAAAATTTAATGCTGTGAAATTTTTCAATCAAGATTAATTTCTAATATTTTGAGGCATCTGTTTCTAAAAGTACTCAAGTACGCAGATTGATGTCTGAAATATCTAGGCGACGAATCAAGATAGAGGCTAGAAAGTCTCCTAATATGTTTTAAGACATCCTGTCTGATATTTCATTACATTTACATCAGCTTTGCACATGTAACATGATCCCCACAAGCTGTCAAATTCTTAAAATCTTGTTTCTTTAACTGACTTGGCACTTCTGGAAATCAACCCTTCAATTGTTTGCACCGAGACAGCAGGATTTTTATTTATTTTTTTTTTTTAAACTTCCCTCAAATGTGTGTTTTGGAAGAATAACCCTGATGAAGGTAGTTGTGCTGCTGAAACATTGGTTTTATTAATATCTTAATGAATAATTCTTTTTTTTTGCACCGTAGCTACTAGTTTGCAATAAATTTCAATATTTTTCAGGCTTGTTTCCATTGGCTGGCACCTCCTCACTTAAGGTGTGCATTTTTTTCACTTTGTTTAAACATTTCTTTTTAACCTGAGTTACATCCTCCCAAACATAACACGTCTGCTGGACGTGCAGATAATGTCTACATTGCGTCAGTCAGTCCAGGACCATCTCGGAATGTCTGTACAATGTGCAAATAAGGTTCAAGATTTAGACGTCTAAATATGACCCATTTTAGATGTAGATGTCGTGGTGTGCATCAAGGATTCATCCCAGCAAACATGAGACGTCTGCCCGGCGCTCAGATCATGTCGGCAATTTTTAAGAGTCACATTCAACAGTCTTTATCGCATTTTCACCTCATGAACATCCCAACAGTCCCGTCCCCCTTCCTTTAGCTCAACCTATGTACGCTTCAAAATAAAAAACACACTACAGTGCACACTCAGATTGCACCACAGATACTGAATGGGGTTCTATATTTTGACCTCAAAATATTTTTTGGAGGTCTATTGACGTTATAGACAGGTACAGGACATAGAGATCTTTTTCATAGAAGCCATTTTACATGTCATAGTTGGGCAAGAACAGGTGTAACTGATAAAAGTGATTATGGTTCCATTACATTCAGGTGTGGCACAATTATTCCAGTTAGACAGCAACCACAACACAAGGACCATATGGCCCCGAGACACCTAAATGCGATAAAACCCTAATTATTACACCTGTGCCTGCTGCTTTTTGACATGTCAAAATGGCTGCTGTGTAAAAGATTTGACACAAGAGCAAACAATAGGCAAGAATTTGAGAGAGAGCATGGAGACGGTTTATTATTATTATTATTATTATTAAGCGCTAATGGGTTTTATGTGCCCGATGGTGCTTAAGCAAAACTGTTAACTGCGCACAAGCGGCAAAACGCCCTGTCGGTGGCGGCAGGAGGCGAGAGGATTCTGCGGTTAGTTTCTGTACTAACATTCAAGGTATGCAAAATAAAGTCAATATGAAGTTATGTTAATTTTTTTAGCTTTTTAATTTTTTTTTTCCGTAAGCTAATGTAGTTGCCGTTTTCCCTTCCTGGTAACAACTAGCACTAGCTGACGTTAGCTTAGAACCCCCCCCTTTCCCCCCCGAAAAGTTGTCGTGGTCACTGTAATGTGAAAAAAATGCCACTAGATGGCAGTATTGACCTTTTTTTGGTTACGCCCAGTCTGGAGCTAGGTTTGGGCATGTCCTGGTCATGTCTGAGAGGCGAAGTCCCACAGAATTGAAAAGAAGTCTAAAAGGTGGAAGGGGTCTGCAAAAGAGTATATAAGGAGAAAAACTGAGAGAGAAAAGTAGTAGGAGAAATTGCAAGGAGAAGGATACATTTGACCGGACCAGTCACTCTTTTCAACACCTTTGAAGTTTTTTTGTGGATTTTTGCCTGTGTTGGAGCTTTTCCCTGTCCCAGGATATCACCAAGCAACCCCATCTCAAGGGACAGTAAATATTTTTTTTTTCTTGTTTATGTCAATCTTGGTCAGTAGTATAAATTGTAGGTTAGCTGTCAGTGTTTGTTTAATTAAATCTGTTTAAGTTTTAAAATTGTGTCTGTCATTCCTAGCTGTCTTATATGTCATAACAAATTGGGGCCATAGCAAATTGGGGGCTCAAGTCCGGGATAGACCTTTGTGTGAGTCATTTATTGAAAATCTAATATTTCAAATTGTGAAATTTTGTGCTGGCCAGGAGGTAAAGCTGGTGCCTCCATTCTCAGAAAATGAGGTTGAGAAGTATTTCCAGTGCTTCGAGAAGGTAGCTAAGAGTGTCAGTGGCCAAAGGAACACTGGCCTCTGATGTTGCAAACTGTCCTCAAGGGTAAAGTTCAACAAGCCTATTCAGCTTTGTCTGAAGATGATTCCTCTGATTATGAGGTTGTCAAAAAGGTTATTTTGACAGCTTATAAGTTGGTTCCAGAGGCTTACCGACTGAAATTTAGAGGTCTGAAGAAATCAGACTTATGTGGAATTTGCTAACAAGAAGAAGATATGCTTTGAGCACTGGTGTACTTCTATGGAGGTCAAGGATGATTTCAACTCATTAAAAGAGATGAGATGGTGTTAGTTGAAGAATTCAAAAACTGTGTTAAGGACGATATTAAGACCTACCTTAATGAGAAGCATTATGAGGTTCCCCTCATGGTACTATGGTTTCTCCGTTTGAGGACTTATCAGACACGTTTATCACTTCTCTGTTCAGCCAGCCAGATGGGTCTAGTGATTCTGATGTGTCTGGAGACTTGCCTCTGTCCAGAAAGCGGTTGATTCAGGAGCAAAGTTGAATTTCTTTCAAGTAAGTTGTCAAATTCTGAAGTGTTGCAAAATCTTCATGCAAAACTCCAGCACTTGGAACCCACACAGAAAGATCAGTTTGAGAAGTTGATCAAGAAATATAAAGATCTATTTCCTGATGTTCCAAAGAGAGTTTCTATAGCATCTCATGATGTAGATGTTGGTAGGGATGTTACGCTCGAAACAGACGGTTCGAGACGGTATCGATCTCTCAAAGCAGAAGTATCTCGGCAATATGTTTCGACGCCTCGCTTCACCATGCAAAAAACCACGTGACTCCCAAAATGAAGCTTCATTACGTCACACGCGTATCGGCAACGTGTTACTCGGGTTTTGAATCCAGGGCGGGATTTTTGAGGAAGACCCATTGAAATACTGGTATTCAAGGGCAGCAGTTTATCCCAGTCTTTACAAGCTTGCCCACTGATATTCTCATATGCCAAGCAACTTCTGTGCCATGTGAAGGGGTCTTCTCCAAAGCTGGAGAGGTAGTAACAAAGAAGAGAAACAGACTAAAGCCCGACTCAGCTGAAATGATCTTGTTTTTAAATAAAAATCTTTGAACCCTGTAAATCCCCTATCCAACTTATGCAGCATTTTACTCGACTACTGCAATAACAGTCCCTAGTTTCATAAACATTTGCATTTGTTGTGGCCCCAATTTGTTATTACATTTATAACACAACAGCAACAGCAACAGCAAGGGATGACAGACACAGTTCCAAAAACTCAAACACATTTAATTATTAAACAAAGGCAATAACTAACAATAACCTACAGACTAAGATTGAATTATGTACAAAACATAAATATTTACAATCCCTTTTCGTGGGGGTGGCTTGGTGATGTCCTGGATGATGAAAATGCTCAAACACAGGCAAAGAAATCCACAAAAGAAACGTCACAGGTCTTGAACAGAAAGGCAGGTCTGGTCATCTTCTTGCAATTTCTCCTACTACTCTACTGTCTCAATTCTTTTCCTTATATACTCTTTTGCAGACCCCACCCACATTTAGACCTCTTTTTTTTTAATTTTCTGAGACTTGCCCCAGACATGTCCAGGACATGTCTAAACATGACTCCAGTCTGAGCTTAACAAAAAAAAAAGGTAAATACTGCCATCTAGTGGCCTATATTCACATTACACCTCCATTCCAAAAGGGAAAAATTTTGACTCATAAAGGCAAAATTTTTCTTTTCAATACAAAATGGTGAAGTGAACACTTGTCTATATATACATATCATACAATATTCAAACACATGATATATATATACCTATTCAAACACGGGATAAGCAATCAGCAATTACATTGTCTGTACCCTTCGCATGCTTAATTTCCAAGTCAAACTCCTGTAAAATCAAACTCCAATTCAACAATCTCCGATTCTTGTTTTTCATCTTACTCAAAAACATTAACGGATTGTGGTCAGTGTACACAATCATTGGCTTTTCCCCTGTACAAACATAAACCTCAAAGTGTTGGAAAGAAAGGACGAGAGCCAACAGTTCCTTCTCTATTGTGGAATAGTTTATTTGGTGGCGATTGAACTTCCTGGAGAAGTATGCCACGGGATGCTCAATGTCATCAGAGTCACTTCTCTGTAGGAGCACAGATCCACAAGCTTGGTCGCTAGCATCGACCGCGATGGAGAACGGTTTGTTGAAGTCAGGAGATTTGAGCACGGGGAAGTGACACAGCAGAGACTTCAGGTGATCGAAGGCTCTCTGGCATGCATCATCCCAAGTGAACTTTACGCCTTTCTTCAGTTGGTTAGTTAGACTGAGAGCAATCTCAGCAAAGTTCTTGCAGAACTTGCGGTAGTACCCGATCATTCCAAGGAAGCGGCGCAAAGCTTTTTTGTTGTCAGGAACTGGAAAGTCCATGATGGCTTGGACTTTAGCATTTATGGGTGCCACCTTACCCTGGCCTATGACGTAGCCAAGATAGGTGACAGTAGCACAACCAAAGTCACTCTTGCTCAGGTTAACAGTCAGGTTAGCCTGGGTCAGGCGCTGGAACAACGTCTCTACATCTTTTAGATGTTCTTCCCAGGAGTCACTCCATGTGATCAGGTCATCGATGTACGCACCCGTGTGTGGCAATCCGGCGATTGTAGACTGTATCATCCTTTGGAACGTGGCTAGGGCATTTTTCATGCCAAAGGGTAGGACTTCATACTGGTACAATCCAGATGGTGTGGCAAAAGCAGAGATGCTCTTGGCCCTCTCAGTTAAAGGCACACACCAATAACCCTTCAATAAATCAATCTTGGTCAGAAACTTTGCTTGCCCTACACTATCAATACAATCATCAATCCTAGGTATTGGAAACACATCAGTTCTAGTTACAGCATTGACTTTGCAATAATCTGTACAGAATCTAGTACTTCCATCAGGTTTTGGAACTAGCACACAGGGTGAACTCCAATCGGAGTGGGAGGGTCTGATAATATCATGTTTTAACATGTACTCAACCTCTTTCTCAGCAATCTTTCTCTTTTCAGGATTCATCCGGTATGGATGCTGTTTTATTGGTTTTGCATCACCAACATCTACATCATGAGAGGCTATAGTAACTCTCTTTGGAACATCAGGAAACAAATCCTCATATTTCTTGATCAACCTTCCAAACTGATCTCTCTGTGAGGGTTCTAAGTGCTGGAGTTTTACATCAAGATTTTGCAACACTTCAGTGTTTGACAATTTACATGAAAGAACTTCAGCTTTAATTCTTGGTTCATCATCTTGAAACTCCCCCTCATCTTCACACGTTTCGACCATTGGAGAATCTGAAGTGACAGCTGCAACCCTAGCATTTCTGTCATGATAAGGCTTTAGCATGTTAATATGACACAATTGTTTTGGTTTTCTCCTATCTGGAGTCTTCACAATGTAATTGAGATCATTGAGTTTTGTCAGAATTTCATAAGGACCATGAAATCTAGCCTGCAATGGATTGGACTGCAAGGGACACAACACAAGGACCTTTTCTCCTGGTTTAAACTCACGGCTTCTAGCCTTATGATCATACCAAGTTTTCATTTTTCCCTGACTTGATTTCAAGTTCTCTTTGGCTAAGTCACAAGCTGCACGCAATCTTTCCTTGACCTTGCTCACATAGTCTAACAGACTGATGTGCAGCTCTTCCTCTTGCCATTCTTCATTCAATAATAGCAAAGGTCCTTTCACTTCATGACCAAACACAAGCTCAAATGGACTGAATCCAGTAGACTCCTGCACTGCTTCTCTAGCTGCAAACAACAGCAAATGAACACCTTCATCCCTGTCTTTCTCATAGTCATAACAATAAGTCCTCATCATTGTCTTGAGAGTGGAATGAAACCGCTCTAAGGCACCCTGACTTTCTGGATGATAGGCACTAGAAAGAATCTGTTTTGCACCTAGTTCATACACAACCTGCTGAAACAAACCAGAAGTGAAATTGCTACCCTGGTCTGACTGAATTTCCCTGGAAAGGCCAAACAACGTGAAGAACTTTATCAAAGCCTTCGAGATTGCAGTTGCCTTGATGTTACATAGAGGTATGGCTTCGGGGAATCTGGTAGATGCACACATGATTGTCAACAAGTACTGATTTCCAGATCTAGTCTTGGGTAATGGACCAACGCAATCAACAATGACCCTAGAGAATGGCTCCCCAAATGCTGGGATAGGCTGCAATGGAGCTACAGGTGGGTCTAACTGGTGTTTTCCAACTACCTGACAAGTGTGACAGGTTTTGCAAAAGTTGGAAACGTCTTTCCGAAGCCCAGGCCAAAAGAAGTGTTTCATGATCTTATCAACAGTCTTGTTAACACCAAGATGACCTCCTAAAGGTAAACTATGAGCCATTGTTAAGATCTCATTCCTATAGACCTTCGGAACAACAATTTGCCTGACCACTGCCCAATCTGCATTGGCAGGGATATCAGGAGGGCGCCACTTCCGCATCAACACACCATCCTTGAGATAATACCCAACTGGAACTGCATCTATTTCTTTATCAGGAAGGGCTCTCCTCTTTAGTACACAAATTTCAGGATCATTAGTTTGCTCCTCAATCAACCGCTTTCTGGACAGAGACAAGTCTCCAGACACATCAGAATCACCAGACCCATCCGGCTGGCTGAATAGAGAACTGATAAAAGTATCTGATAAGTCCTCAAACGGAGAAACCATAGTAGGCCAATCAGAGTCATGAGGCGAACCACCTGAGTCCTGACTATTCAATGTACTGGACGGCACCACATCATCTTCTTCTTTAGCCTTCTTGGCCATAGCACGAGTCACTGCGCAAGAAGGATACAGAGATGGGTCCTCATCCCCATCTTCAGTGCTCGGCTGTGAAGTAAGATGTACAGGGGGAACTACTTTGCCCCCAGCCAGGTCATTGCCTAGCAACAGAGAAACACCCTTTATAGGTAGACTTGACATAAGTCCCACCTTTACCTGTCCTGTAACTAAATCTGACTTCAAGAATATAGAGCGCAGGGGTACAGATACAGTCCTCCCCTCAATACCTTGTACAAGTATGAAATCCCCTGAAGCGGTCTCATCACGTAACTCCAAGGAGTCCATCAACAAAAGTGACTGAGAAGCTCCGGTATCCCTTAGGATATATATGTGGACAGGAGTAGTATGCTCATTCAGAGCCACAAATCCCTCTGACACAAATGGAAGAAATTCCTCCCTCACGAAGTCAGCTGTATCAGGCTTTTTAGCCCCACAAGAAGCAGGCAATTTAGCAGATTGGTTATCTACTACAGGGGTTTCTAACCTTGTTTTCACAAAGGCATTTGGTTTGGTGTCCTTTTCTTTTTCTTTCTTAGCTTTAAGGAACCAACAGTTAGTTGTAACATGACCAGATTTCTTGCAATACTTGCAAACTAGACCACCTTTGTCAGTGTCAGGTTTCACACTTTGATCAGACCTGTTACTGGATTTCTGAGCACCATCACCAGATTTGTCTTTGTCTTTGGGTGAGGAATCTTGGGTATCACCATAACCCTTTTTCTGAAATTGGGACCATCTATTATTACTGCTAGACTGAAATTTGGACGTATGTGTGAGAACATATTCATCTGCAAATTTGGCAGCTGATTGCAAATTCAGTGCTTGCTTCTCATTAAGGTAGGTCTTAACATCATCTTTAAAACAGTTCTTGAATTCTTCAACTAACACCATCTCTTTTAGTGAGTTGAAATCATCCTTGACCTCCATAGAAGTACACCAGCGCTCAAAGCAAACCTTCTTCTCATTAGCAAATTCCACATAAGTCTGATTTTCAGATTTCTTCAGACCTCTGAATTTCTGTCGGTAAGCCTCTGGAACCAACTCATAAGCTCTCAAAATAACCTTTTTGACAACCTCGTAATCAGAGGAATCATCTGCAGACAAAGCCGAATAGGCTTGTTGAGCTTTACCCTTGAGGACAGTTTGCAACATCAGAGGCCAGTGTTCCTTTGGCTACTGGCAACTCTTTGCTACCTTTTCAAAACTATGGAAATAGTTGTCAACATCCTTTTCCGAAAATGGAGGCACCAGTTTTACCTCCTGACTGGCACAAAATTTATTTTTAGTTTCAATTTTAATTTTTAGTTGCTCCATTTGGAGTCTTTCTTCTCTATCGAATTTCTCTAATTCAAAATCTCTCTGTCTTGCAAATTTTTCTAACTCAAATTCTCTTTGTTTTTCTTTTTCCTCCCTTTCTATTTTCTCTTCTCTTGCTAATTTTTCTAACTCAAACTGCCTTTGTTTTTCTTTTTCTTCCCTCTCAAATTCTCTTTGCTTTTCTTTTTCCTCCCTTTCTTTTTCTCTTTCCTTCCTTTCTTTTTCTCTTTCCTCCCTTTCAATCTCTCGCATTTTTAATTTAAGTTCCATTTCTATATTTGGATTTTCCACTGGAAACTGTTCCAGATCTCCGGGTGCAAACACATTTTCATCAATGTAATATTCAACTATCTCTCGAGCCAGTCTTGCTTTTCGCATGGCTGGTTTCCCCTCTGTCAGCTCTAAATGTCTGCAAATTTCGAGCATTTCTGTCTTTTTTAAAGACTTCAAAACCCCTACGGTTGGTGATGCCAAGAAATCATCCATTGCTGTTGTCAATATATATGTATTCAATTAAAAAAAATCAATTATACAATTTGAAATGTTAGATTTTCAATAAATTACTCACAAAATGGTCTATCCCGGACCTTGAGCCCCCAATTTGTTATGGCCCCAATTTGTTATTACATTTATGACACAACAGCAACATCAACAGCAAGGGATGACAGACACAGTTCCAAAAACTCAAACACATTTAATTATTAAACAAAGACAATAACTAACAATAACCTACAGACCAAGATTAAATTATGTACAAAACATAAATATTTACAATCCCTTTTCGTGGGGGTGGCTTGGTGATGTCCTGGATGATGAAAATGCTCAAACACAGGCAAAGAAATCCACAAAAGAAACGTCACAGGTCTTGAACAGAATGGCAGGTCTGGTCATCTTCTTGCAATTTCTCCTACTACTTTACTGTCTCTATTCTTTTCCTTTTATACTCTTTTGCAGACCCCACCCACATTTAGACCTCTTTTTTTTTATTTTCTGAGACTTGCCCCAGACATGTCCAGGACATGTCTAAACATGACTCCAGTCTGAGCTTAACAAAAAAAAGGTAAATACTGCCATCTAGTGGCCCATATTCACATTACACATTTTCGCCCCAAATTTTGAAAAATCTTTTTTTGTATTTCTATCAATCTTGCAAAAGCATATCTCCATTACATACAGTATTTTATCACGGCACAATCACATGATAACACAAATATGTTATTGTCTTGAAAAAAAGTCAAAAACTATAAGATGCACGTAGATCCTTTATTGTTAAACGTACATAACAGTGCCTGTTTCATGACACCTTGTCCTTTATTGTTCTACGCAAATGCTATGTTGAAGATTGGCCAGCAGATGTCGCCATATTTAATTGTATCAAATACTTCGCAACCTTGAACCATTCAACACAATTGCTTCATAATTGATTCAGTAGTTCAGAAAGGTTCGGTTTCTCTATCACTAGATGTTGGTGATGCCAAACCAATGAAACAGCATCCGTACTGGATGAATCCTGAAAATCTTCTTTTTCTGAATCTTCTTTCAGTATCTTGTGTTCTTCCTTCCTCTCTCTTTTACTGTCTTACAAACACATTCTAACAGTTTATTGTTTTTGCTAATTACTAACCCACACTAACCTTGTATATTTGGACTAACTTACTAACAAGCACTCGGGATTGTATAGCTGCACTTACTAATTGACTAATGATCTCTCAGCAGTCGCCCATTTCTAGTCTCCGCCTCCTTGCCTATCCCTAATTATCTCTGCTGCTATTTTCTGTGGATTCCATATTTACTTTGCGCTTTCCTTTCTTTTTACTATTCACTTTAGTACCCCTTGACCGGAGCTGTTCTGTTCATAGGTTTGTCTTGTGATCCCTGTCTGCGTTTTGGCTACAGCCAAATTCATGTAATTAGTTTATTCCTCATGTGTCTCTCCCTGATCATTGTCTCCGTTGATTGCACCTGTTCTCCCTGATCATGTGTTCTCCTGGATGTGTATATAAGATGTCTGTTTGGTTCACTTTCTTGTCAGATTGTTCTTCTGTGTAACTTGTGCTACGCTTCTCTCGCCTTGTTTCATTGTGATTTAGCTTTCTGACTGGACCGTCCTTGATATCGAGCTTTGCCTATTCCCTGTACTTTTGCCGCATTCTTGTTTTTTGACCTCTTTTGTCTGATTACGATTTTTGTGATTGGTGCCCTGTGTATGACTCTGGATTTCGCCCTTTGGATTCTGATTTTGGATTGCTTTTGGTTCATTTCGTGAACCTCAGTCGTGGAGCAAGCCATAATGTTTGATCACGTGGGTCGCCCGGAGCCAATGACAAAAGATGTCATTAGATTCTGAATTTTAAGGCAAGATGAGTGCGCTGATTGGATGGTTGTGATCATGTGACCTAGTGGCCATTATGAAATGGTACAAAAGCGTGCAGTGGGTAGTAATTTGTAACTTGGTGCCTCTTGTGTGATGGAATGTTGGGTAGGGTAGTCCTTGAATTGCTGAATAACCTTCTGGGAAGTGTGCTGAACTTGTTTATATTGTGTGATACTGTGTCGCGGTGAATGTAGCTGGTTGGCTAAATGCTGTGATTGCCACATATTGGCCCTGGGCCTGTCCCTAGCTTCATCTTATGCCAGCTACTCTGTGCCTTTGCTGTATGAATAAAGATTATTTGTAATCCTTGGGCTTCCTTCTTGCTAATGTGGATTGGTATACCGTACGTATTCCGTGTGTAAGTGCTTTACACTCTTGTTGCTGAGACAAGGTTTATTACAGTACTTTTGGGAGTGAGTGCAGTTCTTTAAGTGGGCCGGTACGGAGGACCGGCACTTCTAGATTTTAGCCCCCGTAGTAGACCTACCGGGACTTTTTACGGCGTACTGGGACTTCACACGAGCTCGTAGTACCCTGTCCTGCTCTATTTCTCTCTTAGCGATTCATGATCCTATGACTATACTACAGTACCCATAGTGCACCAGTACGCGCCGCACGCCTGTCTCGAGTGGCATGTCTTTCAAATACTATTTGAGTGAGCCTCGTGATGCATTGGCACTCATTGCGAACGATCAATAGCAAGTCGCAAGCCATGTTGGCTACAGGTCGGACCAAGGACTGTATCGGCCGTTACCATGGTGAAGACGCCGAAAGTTTCCATTTAATGATATCCTCATCGATTGCATCAATACAAAAACACGTAGGTGTGCTTTATAATTTCAGCCAGTCTGTATGACCTCGGTTTTAAATATTTCGCCTTCGATTCTGAGAAGTGAAGTTTTTTTCTAATTTGGTTATGGAAAGCAGAAGACGCCATTACCCATGAGCCCCCGGTAGCCTTCGTGAATTTCGTCCTGGGCCGTTTCTCAAAGCCTAGGCTGCATCCTTTGAAGGCTGCATTTTTAGGGGTCATCACTTATTTCCAGCTACGAAACTGACATTTAGGGTAAGGGACAAGGTTAAATTTAGGGTTAGGTTTTGGGTTAAGGGTTAGAGTTAAGGTTAGGGAAACCAGTGACAACTCACTGAAACCAAAGCCGTTTAATGGAGATGAAATTCCGTTGCGTCAGTTCGGCAGATGGAATTACTTGATGACTCCTAAAAATGTAGCCTACGCTTTGAGATGCACCCCTGGATGTCTGAGAGACTCTTTAATTTACCAACCGAAAAAATAATTCTCAAAAGAAGCAGACTTATTCATTGTCGCCGAAACCCCTGCACATGTCAGTCGTGTGAATAATTAACCTGATAATTGTCAGCTGCGTGTTTTGCTTCCATGTTATAATTGATACATTTTTTTCCATTAGGTATGCACGCATGGTTTACATATTAGGGCAACTATTTAAAGCCCGACCGATGTCAGCAGAAATAAAAGTTCTAGTGAAAGGCTTTCTTTCTGGCTAGCTATCTTTAACACATGTTTTAAGAGTAGGCTAGCGTGTAGCATAAGCACATGTCCTCAATTTAAACAAAGTGATGTTAAATGTGTGTATTGCACAGCTATAATTCTGGGTTACAATCCCATTTAAAGGGCACCAACGCTATTAGCGTCTTTAGCAGTATTATATGAAATAGAAAAACTAAGAATTTAATCCATCATTATTCTTTCTATATACTGGACTTGTGAACATGACTGGCCTTCACTACATAATCTACTTTTACTGTTCTCCCCACAGCTCCTCTCCTGTCAACCCTTTTCTAATTGTAATCATCGCACCAAATTAAAAACAAAAGGCACTTTTAAGAGCCAACCTCTATCTCTCGCAACCTCTCTCTCTCTCTCTACATATATATATATATATAATTCACATTGTAATGTGAATATAGGCCACTGGATGGCAGTATTTACCTTTTTTTTTATTCAGCTCAGACTGGAGCTATGTTTAGACATGTCTGGGGCAAGTCCCCGAAAAGTAAAAAAAGCGGTCTAAATGTGGGTGGGGTCTGCAAAAGAGTATATAAGGAAAAGAATTGAGACAGTAAAGTAGTAGGAGAAATTGCAAGAAGAAGGATGCATGTGACCAGACCTTTCATTCTGTTCAAGACCTGTGATGTTTCTTTTGTGGATTTTTGCCTGTGTTTGTGGATTTTTCTCACCCAGGACATCACCAAGCCGCCCCACAAAAAGGGACTGTAAATATTTCTTTTTGTTTTTGTTATAATCAATCTTGGTCTTAGTTGTTAGTTGTTTAGTCATTATTGTCTTTGTTAAAAATTAAATGTGTTTTAGTTGTTAAAACTGTGTCTGTCATCCCTTGCTGTTGCTGTTGCTGTTGTGTTGTAATGTAATAAATTGGGGCCATAACAAATTGGGGGCCCAAGTCCGGCATAGACCATTGTGTGAGTAATTTATCGAAAATCTAACATTTCAAATTGTGAAATTGTGTAAGTGAATTTTCCTAAATAAATATTGACAACAGCAATGGATGATTTCTTGGCATCACCAACCGTAGGGGTTTTGAAGTCTTTTAAAAAGACAGAACTGTTGGAAATATGCAGACATTTGGAGCTGACAGAGGTAAAACCAGCCATGCGAAAAGCAAGACTGGCTAGAGAGATAGTTGAATATTACATTGATGAAAATGTGTTTGCACCAGGAGATCTGGAACAGTTTCCAGTGGAAAATCCAAATATAGAAATGGAACTTAAATTAAAAATGCGAGAGATTGAAAGGGAGGAAAGAGAAAAAGAAAGGAAGGAAAAAGAGAAACAAAGAGAATTTGAGAGGGAGGAAAAAGAAAAACAAAGAGAATTTGAGTTAGAAAAATTTGCAAGACAGAGAGATTTTGAATTAGAGAAATTCGATAGAGAAGAAAGACTCCAAATGGAGCAACTAAAAATAAAAATTCAAACTGAAAATAAATTTCGGGCCAGCCAGGAGGTAAAATTGGTGCCTCCATTTTCGGAAAAGGATGTTGACAACTATTTCCAGTGTTTTGAAAAGGTAGCAAAGAGTTGCCAGTGGCCAAAGGAACACTGGCCTCTGATGTTGCAAACTGTCCTCAAGGGTAAAGCTCAACAAGCCTATTCGGCTTTGTCTGCAGATGATTCCTCTGATTATGAGATTGTCAAAAAGGTTATTTTGAGAGCTTATGAGTTGGTTCCAGAGGCTTACCGACAGAAATTCAGAGGTTTGAAGAAATCTGAAAATCAGACTTATGTGGAATTTGCTAATGAGAAGAAGGTTTGCTTTGAGCGCTGGTGTACTTCTATGGAGGTCAAGGATGATTTCAACTCACTAAAAGAGATGGTGTTAGTTGAAGAATTCAAGAACTGTGTTAAAGATGATGTTAAGACCTACCTTAATGAGAAGCAAGCACTGAATTTGCAATCAGCTGCCAAATTTGCAGATGAATATGTTCTCACACATAAGTCCAAATTTCAGTCTAGCAGTAATAATAGATGGTCCCAATTTCAGAAAAAGAGTTATGGTGATACCCAAGATTCCTCACCCAAAGACAAAGACAAATCTGGTGATGGTGCTCAGAAATCCAGTAACAGGTCTGATCAAAGTGTGAAACCTGACAGTGACAAAAGTGGTCTAGTTTGCAGTTATTGCAAGAAATCTGGTCATATTACAACTACCTGTTGGTTCCTTAAAGCTAAGAAAGAAAAAGAAAAGGATACCAAACCAAATGCCTTTGTGAAAACAAGGTTAGAAACCCCTGTAGTAGATAATCGATCTGCTAAATTGCCTGCTTCTTGTGGGGCTAAAAAGCCTGATACAGCTGACTTCGTGAGGGAGGAATTTCTTCCATTTGTGTCAGAGGGATTTGTGGCTCTGAACGAGCATACTACTCCTGTCCCCATATATATCCTTAGGGATACCGGAGCTTCTCAGTCACTTTTGTTGATGGACTCTTTGGAGTTACGTGATGAGACCGCTTCAGGGGATTTCATACTTGTACAAGGTATTGAAGGGAGGACTGTATCTGTACCCCTGCGCTCTATATTCTTGAAGTCAGATTTAGTTACAGGACAGGTAAAGGTGGGACTTATGTCAAGTCTACCTATAGAGGGTGTTTCTCTGTTGCTAGGCAATGACCTGGCTGGGGGCAAAGTAGTTCCCCCTGTACATCTTACTTCACAGCCGAGCACTGAAGATGGGGATGAGGACCCATCTCTGTATCCTTCTTGCGCAGTGACTCGTGCTATGGCCATGAAGGCTAAAGAAGATGATGTAGTGCCGTCCAGTACATTGAATAGTCAGGACTCAGGTGGTTCGCCTCATGACTCTGATTGGCCTGCTATGGTTTCTCCGTTTGAGAACTTATCAGACACTTTTATCAGTTCATTGTTCAGCCAGCCAGATGGGTTTGGTGATTCTGATGTGTCTGGAGACTTGTCTCTGTCCAGAAAGCGGTTGATTGAGGAGCAAACTAATGATCCTGAAATTTGTGCACTAAAGAGGAGAGCCCTTACTGATAAAGAAATAGACACAGTTCCAGTTGGGTATTATCTCAAGGATGGTGTGTTGATGCCGAAGTGGCGCCCTCCTGATGTCCCTGCTAATGCAGATTGGGCAGTGGTCAAGCAAATTGTTGTTCCGAAGGTCTACAGGAATGAGATCTTAACAATGGCTCATAGTTTACCTTTAGGAGGTCATCTTGGTGTTAACAAGACTGTTGATAAGATCATGAAACACTTCTTTTGGCCTGGGCTTCGGAAAGACGTTTTCAACTTTTGCAAAACCTGTCACACTTGTCAGGTAGTTGGAAAACACCAGTTAGACCCACCTGCAGCTCCATTGCAGCCTATCCCAGCATTTGGGGAGCCATTCTCTAAGGTCATTGTTGATTGTGTTGGTCCATTACCCAAGACTAGATCTGGAAATCAGTACTTGTTGACAATCATGTGTGCATCTACCAGATTCCCCGAAGCCATACCTCTACGTAACATCAAGGCAACTGCAATCTCAAAGGCTTTGATTAAGTTCTTCACGTTGTTTGGCCTTCCCAGGGAAATTCACTCAGACTAAGGTAGCAATTTCACTTCTGGATTGTTTCAGCAGGTTGTGTATGAACTAGGTGCAAAGCAGATTCTTTCTAGTGCCTATCATCCAGAAAGTCAGGGTGCCTTAGAGCGGTTTCATTCCACTCTCAAGACAATGATGAGGACTTATTGTTATGACCATGAGAAAGACTGGGATGAAGGTGTTCATTTGCTGTTGTTTGCAGCTAGAGAAGCAGTGCAGGAGTCTACTGGATTCAGTCCATTTGAGCTAGTATTTGGTCATGAAGTGAGAGGACCTTTGCTATTATTGAGTGAACAATGGCAAGAGGAAGAGCCGCACATTAGCCTGTTAGACTATGTTAGCAAGTTCAAGGAAAGATTGCGTGCAGCTTGTGACCTAGCCAAAGAGAACTTGAAATCAAGTCCGGGAAAAATGAAAACTTGGTATGATCATAAGGCTAGAAGCCGTGAGTTTAAACCAGGAGACAAGGTCCTTGTGTTGTTTCCCTTGCAGTCCAATCCATTGCAGGCTAGATTTCATGGTCCTTATGAAATTCTGACAAAACTCAATGATCTCAATTACATTGTGAAGACTCCAGATAGGAGAAAACCAAAACAATTGTGTCACATTAACATGCTGAAGCCTTATCATGACAGAAATGCTAGGGTTGCAGCTGTCACTTCAGATTCTCCTATGGCCGAAACGTGTGAAGATGAGGGGGAGTTTCAAGATGATGAACCTAGAATTAAAGCTGAAGTTCTTTCATGTAAATTGTCAAATTCTGCAGTGTTGCAAAATCTTGATGTCAAACTCCAGCACTTAGAACCCTCACAGAGAGATCAGTTTGAGAGGTTGATCAAGAAATATGAGGATCTGTTTCCTGATGTTCCAAAGAGAGTTTCTATAGCCTCTCATGATGTAGATGTTGGTGATGCCAAACCAATAAAACAGCATCCGTACCGGATGAATCCTGAAAAGAGAAAGATTGCTGAGAAAGAGGTTGAGTACATGTTTGAACATGATATTATCAGACCCTCCAACTCAGATTGGAGTTCACCCTGTGTGCTAGTTCCAAAACCTTATGGAAGTACTAGATTATGTACAGATTATCGCAAAGTCAATGCTGTAACTAGAACTGATGTGTTTCCAATACCTAGGATTGATGATTGTATTGATAGTGTAGTGGCAAAAAACAGGTTTTGGCTCTTCCTTTAGCCCCTAGTTCCTTTCCATTTTCACCACCATGAAGAAAGCAGGTAAAGCAGCGTCAGACTCAAAACCCGTATCCATTAAATCCAGGAGAGGAGTTTGACTGGAAATTGATCTTGGTTTATTACAAACAAAAATTAAATACAAACAAAGAATGCAATGGTGTGCAGCAAAAGACTATAAAGTTCAGTTTCAGGGTCCAGGTTCAGAACGATTACAAGCCTAGGGTTCCGGGTTTAGGCTTAGGTTTAAACGGGCCTAGGTCAATGACTGTAACCTGCCGTCCTGCCTTCCTCCCGTCATGCTCAATTGGCATCCATTTATGCCATTTGGTGGCACCATTCACCATCTGTAGAGGGCGCAGTCTCCAAAAAATGTACAAACAACAAAATATGAGCGCAATGTAAAACAAACATAAATGCGGCTCCTACACACCAGCCCCTAATTGTTCTTCTAGAATCAATTACTTAATCATTAACAAAAAAAAAGGGGAGCCGAAAATTGCAAGAATCAACAAGTAATGTATGTAAAATGAATAATGAAAAAAGGATTTCACTACTTTCCTGTATAATGTGACCAGTGACATCATGGTCCTTCGTCAGCATCAGCTTCAAGGATGTGGCACAGTTTGGTGATGGGCCTCACCAGGACTGACGTCTTGGTCTTCAACTTTACAGATCTGACTAGGCCTCTCTCATCAGATGTGGTGTCCAACACTCTTCCCAAAGGCCAGGATCCTCTTGGAGCACTGGGATCGACCACTAGGACAATGTCTCCAATCTTGAAATTCTCTTTCTTGCCTGTCCATTTCTGCCTTTCTTGCAGGAGGAGAAGGTATTCTTTGGTCCACCTGTGCCAG
Source organism: Gymnothorax reevesii (assembly GCA_029721435.1). NCBI lineage: Eukaryota > Metazoa > Chordata > Actinopteri > Anguilliformes > Muraenidae > Gymnothorax > Gymnothorax reevesii. The sequence continues at coordinate 25,965,915 of CM056588.1, forward strand.
AAAAGATCTGCCATGTACTGGACCTGTTTCCAGCGGCGCTTGGCATAGGTGTCGGACTTCTGGAAGACTCCTGGGGGCAGAGTGGGCATGGTCTTTAATAACAGGAGATGATTGGGCGTCAGTGGTTCTAGGTCATGGGGGTCTGAAGACGCTGTGGAGAGGGGGCGGCTGTTCTGGATTGCCTCCGCCTCACAGAAGAGGGTGTGAAGGCCTTCATCGTCCGTGGTTTGCTGATGTAATGTGGAGTTGAGCACCTGCCGGACGGATCGTATGAGCCTTTCCCAGACTCCGCCATGGTGTGATGCGGCTGGTGGGTTGAAACTCCACTCAATGCCATCAGGAAGCAGGGCATCTTGAATCTTCCTCCCACTGAGAGACATCAGGGCCCTCTTCAGCTCAGCGTGTGCACCCACGAGGTTCGTCCCATTGTCGGACCTGATGTGTTTGACTTGGCCTCTCCTGCAAACAAACCTCCTCAAAGCATGTATACATGAGTCTGTGTCCAAAGTATACGCAACTTCTAAATGAACAGCTCTGCTGGACATGCAAGTAAAAAGGACTCCATACCTTTTGATGTTGCTTCTACCTCTCCTCACCTCAATCAGGCCAAAGTAGTCCAATCCAACATTGGTGAAGGGTGGGAGGTCAGGTAGGATTCTTTCCTGTGGCAAATCAGCCATTTTTTGTTGACCTACTTTGCCTCTCACACGGCGACACACCACACATTTGGAGAGCACCCTTCTGGCTACGGAGTTGCCCTTTACAATCCAGTACTTTTTACGGAGCTCTGCAAGCATGTGGTTTCTGCCACTGTGTCCATTGTGTTGATGAACATGCCTGAGTAAAAGAACTGAGAAATGTGACTCTGGGGGCAAGATGCAGGGGTGTTTAGTTTCCTCTGGCATTGCAGACCTATGCAGTCGGCCACCTACCCTCAGGAGGCCATCATCCAGTGTAGGATCAAGTCTGCACAACCTACTGCTGCTGAGAACTCTGGGAGGAGTCATCTGCAATGAGGAGATTTCATTAGAGAAGGCTTGCCTCTGGCTGTACAACTGCCCTTTCTGCATCTGCTAAGTCTTTCACCGTTATGTGCTGTTCAATACAGGTTTTTATATTTTCCACTTTTAGGCTACACTTTGACCCATCTGACTGGGTGAATGGAGGCAGCCCTTTTCCATTTTTTACCTTCAGCCTCAGAACTCTCATCAGCTTCAGGTACCATGCTACTGCCTTTAGCAGCCTGATCCAATCGGAGAAGAATGAGATGAGTTGGTCTGTAGGTGTTTCAGGTTTTACCATGGCTGTGAAGACGACAGTGGTTCTCCTAACCTCTGGATCATCCTGAAGCATGGGGCCCAGTGCCTGCACTACTGGCCAACTTTCCTCTGACTTCCATAGAAATTCAGGTGCATGGATCCATCTTCTCTGCTCCATGAACTTTCTAGCACTCAATCCTCTGGATGAGTCATCAGCAGGATTGTCTTTGCTGCCTACATATCGCCATTGTAGCAGCTTTGTGTTGTCTCTAATTAATGAGACCCTGTTTGCCACATAGGTCTTAAACCTTGAGTGATCATTGGCAATATACTTCAGCACTGTTTGGCTATCTGTCCAAAATACTGAGGGCTTTAAATCAATGTGTAATTTTCTCCTCAGCATTCTATCCACTTTGACCATCAGAGCAGCAGCCGCCAGCTCCAGCCTTGGCACTGTGATGTTCTTTAAGGGCAGAACTCTGGACTTTCCTAGAAGAAAGTTGACATGCACCATATCTTTCTTGTTCACCTGTCTGATGTAGCTCACAGAGCCATAGCCACTCTCACTGGCGTCAGCAAAGTGATGCAGTTCCCCCCACCTGGTTGCTCCAAAGCCCTTTGGTTTTAGGCAGCGTGGCACACTGAAGCCTTTGATCACCTCCAAGCTGTTGGTCCATTCCATCCATCGCTTTGATATGGCCTGTGGCAACGGCTCATCCCATCCAAAGCCCGCCTGACAGAGCTCCTGTAGCAGCTGCTTGGCTGGAAGAATGAGAGGGGCAAGAAAGCCAAGTGGGTCAAAGATTGAGCTGACAACAGACAGTATGCCTCTGCGAGTATGTGGTTTTTGATTCAAGTTAATGTTGAATCGGAAGCTATCCGAGTCTACACACCACTGTAGTCCCAAGGCTCTTTCAACCGGTAGGCTGTCCTTGTCGAGATCCAGTGACTTAATTCCCTTGACCCTGTGCTCTGTGGGAATGGATGCTAAAACTGCACGGCTATTGCTCACCCACTGAGTTAGTTGGAACCCACCTTTACTGCACAATGCAGTGAGATCCTTTACCAGCTGGACAGCATTTGACTCATTGTCCACTGACCTGGCTAGGTCATCAACGTAGAAGTGGTGCCTGACGGTCTCCGCTACCTGAGGGGGAAAGCAACTTTCATTGTCAGCAGCAGTTCTTTGCAGTGCATATGTGGCAATACTGGGAGAAGACACAGCACCAAATATGTGCACAAGCATTCGGTATTCCTTTGGGGTCTGGCTGGTGTCACCTTGTGGCCACCAAAGGAATCGCAGGTAGTCAACATCAGACTTTACCACTCTGACCTGGTGGAACATGGATTTGATGTCAGCCATGAGTCCAACTGGCTCTTTGCGAAATCTTATGATGACCCCAAGGAGAGAGTTGGTGAGATCAGGACCCTGCAGTAGCTCAGTGTTGAGTGACACACCTTGAAACGATGCAGCACAGTCGAACACCACTCTAAGTTTTTTCTTTTTAGGGTGGTAAACCCCATGGTGTGGTAGGTACCATGTCTTTCCAGGTGGCTGCACGAGTTCCTCCTGAGGGATTTCCTCAGCATAGTTATTTTCAAAGAAGTCAGTGAGAAATGCCAAGTACTCCTGTTTGAACTGCTCATTCTTTGACATCTTTCTTTTTAGGCTGTACAGACGCTGTTCTGCCATTTGTCTGTTGCTTGGCATGTTCACGTCAGTTTTTCTGAAGGGCATTCTCAGACTATAATGGCCATTCTCCAGCATTGCTTCATTTGCCATTTTTAGGAATGTTTTGTCCTCTATAGACATTTCTGTCTTTTCCTCTGACGCAATTTCCTGGAAATCCTGGTTGTACTGTGAAATCAGCAGTTTTTCTAGACTTGCCACAGAAATCCTGTTGGCCGTCACAACTCGGCCACTACCAGCAGCACATCTCAATGGCCCATTAACCACCCACCCCAACAGTGTTCTGACTGCATAGGGACCCCCATCTTGACTATTTATTACCTCCCATGGCTCTAGTAGGTGTGGAGCATTCGTGCCAATCAACAGCTCCACCTTCGAGCTAATGGAGGGAATGGTGACCTTACTCAAGTATACCCAATGCATCAGGTCATATTGTTTGGGGATGCTACTGGTTGTTACAGGCATGTCCTTTTGCGTGAAGATATCAGGAAGATGGAAGAATGTCTCGCTGTCCAATGCTGAAACTTCCAGTCCTGATATTACATGCGTTGGGACTGACATTTCCTGATTCATAGTGCGCAGCAGAATGTGTGTCCTCTTGCCTCTCAGGTTGAGACGCGTCATGAGCTCCTCAGAGCAAAAGGTGGCAGAAGATCCAGGATCAAGCAGAGCGTATGTTTGTATGACATGGCTGCCCTTTGCTGCCTTGACATTAACTGGGACAATGGAAAGTACACTTTCCTGGTCTCCGGCCCCTATATGACCACATAGCTCTGCGACGCTACCATCAGATGGGGTGTTCGTTTCACTAATTGCAATGTGAAGAGCACTTGGATGGCTTCTTTTGCACATGTTGCAGGTAAGACGCCTACTGCAGTCTTTGCTGATGTGCCCTGGTGTGAGACATCCAAAGCAGATGCCCTTGGCTTTTAAGAAGCTGAGCTTGTCTCTATGGGCATTTTTCATAAACCTCTTGCAAGAGTCCAGTGCATGTTTGGAGCTACAAAAGTGACATGAAGGCTCAGATTTTACTTCTTCAGCAGGGGCTACACTAGTAACATAGCTACTGCTAGAGGGCTTAAAGGGCCGTGTTTTAACAGGGGCTTTTGGTTTTCCTCTAACAGCTGACTGCTCTTGAAGATCACCAAACATTGGGTCACCAGCTATACTAGCCTGTCTTTCCATGAAGGATACAAGGTCCAAAATTCTTACCCTGCCTTGGCGATGTTGTTGCAGTTCATAAGCCTTATTGCGCCATTTTTCCTTGAGCTTGTAAGGCAGTTTTGCAGCAATGCTCCTCATGGTGGATACAGTGTCCAGCTCCTCCATGTAGGTTATTTCCTCCATTGCATTGCAGCAGCTCCTTAGGAACATGGCATAATCCTGTAGGGACTTGGCATCCTGTGTTTTTATTAGAGGCCATGACAGGGCCCTTTCCAAGTAAGCACAAGATATCTTGTATTCATTTCCAAAGTTTTCCTTGAGTAATTGCAGGGCTCTTTGGTAGCCTCTGTCTGGTTCCATGTATTCACAACTCTTAACTAGCCTTTGTGCTTGGCCTTTGGTATATTGGATAAGAAATTGTAGTCTATCTCTGTGGTTGTCAGTTTTACGCTCAACCATATTTTGAAAGCTGTGGATGAAGGACTTGTATTCAAGTACCTCACCATCAAACACTGGAATGTTGCCTTGTGGTAAGGTGGATGACAGTTGTTGTTTCACAAGCAATCTTGTCAATTCATTTTGGTTTTCCAATACCTTGATCATGTGATTGGCCTGTGGAGCACTGGGTGTAGATGGAAGTTGAGGCTGAGGATGCAGGTGAGGACGTGGTTGAAGTGGTAGAAGTGGCTGAGGAGGGTGCCATGGGGGAAGTGGCAGTTGAGGCTGAGGCAGTGGTTGAGGCTGTGGTGGAAGTGGCAGTAGTGGCTGAGGAGGGGGCCGTGGCGGGAGTAGCAGTTGAGGTTGAGCAGAGGACTGAATAGACACTGGGGAAATGTTGGAATCCCTGTCATAGGGAAGACTATGTACTGCCGTGTGTTGCACCTGGTCACTACTAGGCCTGGGGTAAGGTGCAGGTCTATTGTGATCTGGGTTAAGCAGAGACATATTAACATGAGAAGCACTTACTATGGGCTTGAATACTGGAGAGCTTCCATGAAAGGAATCTAAATCCTCCAGTTCTTCATCCAGTTGTGCAGGTGCTAACGCCTCCGCTCCTAAAATTGGCATGTGGGAGGTGTCTAAATTAAATGGAATTAAATCGCACTTATTCCTTTCAGCAGCTTTTAAATAGTTAATTTTTGCTGTGGTGGCTTCCAGTTCAATACTAAGCTCTAGAGCTTCTCTTTGTTTGCGCAACACTTCCTCCTGTTCCTCTATAGCGTGTTTTTGCTGCAGTTTAGATGCTTTGGCCAATAAAGCTGCTCGTTCTGCTTCGGCATTAATGCGTAAAGATCTAGTAGATTATATCTACTCGAAGCACTGGACGCATGTGATTGCGCATCGAGAAAATCGGGGTCTGCATGATCAAAACCTAAGGTGGCAGATGCATGCACAGGCCTTGCAGAAGTAGTAACTTCGCCTAAGATAGTGGAGTTAGGATTTTCAAAAGATGAAATCCATTTGGACACCTTGCTAATAAAGGCCGTAATGTGCTCAAATCTCGGCCGGTACCATTTTTCCTCATCTTCTTTTCGTGCGCTTTCATCTAGCGCTTCAGCATATGATGTATGCAAAACTCGAAACTCTTCAAAGAATTCATTGAACTTAAGCATATTCTCCTTGACTTCATCAAGAAAATCTTTCATCATCAAATCATTCAAAATGTTCATTCTCCTTGTTAAATGTGACATTTTTCCTGATCTGGCAGCGCGCAAACGCGTCACTGTTTCCTCCATGTTTTCAACAGGATCTTCGGATTGCTTTAAATCGGCCATTGTTCACAAAAGCAAACTATCCAAAAACCAGCAAAAAATTATTCTTCTTTTCTTTCAGTTAGTCCACTGTCCATTAAAGTTCAAAGGTATCTTGTTTTCTTTTACAAACTTAACGTCGGGTTCAATCAAAGTAAGCGCGGCCTCGCCGCTTCAATTCTTTGGCCAGTCCAATTAACTCGAGAAACTAAGGATTCCAAAAAAGTTTCTCAAAAAACACGAACCAAACTTGCTTCAAAATGTTTCTAAAATTGTTTTCCAATAAAAAAAAATCTTCAATGTTCCTGCATTTGGCCATACATACCGCCAGCGAAGTGATTCCTTTGTCTAACTTTTTCCGCGTGTCAAGCCGACACTTCCTCAAAGTGCGCTTGTTCCAATAAAATCCAAACAGAGTCTTGGTGAATTGCAGAAGTCATTGACGAATTGTAGTGGCAAAAAACAGGTTTTGGCTCTTCCTTTAGCCCCTAGTTCCTTTCCATTTTCACCACCATGAAGAAAGCAGGTAAAGCAGCGTCAGACTCAAAACCCGTATCCATTAAATCCAGGAGAGGAGTTTGACTGGAAATTGATCTTGGTTTATTACAAACAAAAATTAAATACAAACAAAGAATGCAATGGTGTGCAGCAAAAGACTATAAAGTTCAGTTTCAGGGTCCAGGTTCAGAACGATTACAAGCCTAAAGTTCCGGGTTTAGGCTTAGGTTTAAACGGGCCTAGGTCAATGACTGTAACCTGCCGTCCTGCCTTCCTCCCGTCATGCGCAATTGGCATCCATTTATGCCATTTGGTGGCACCATTCACCATCTGTAGAGGGCGCAGTCTCACAAAATTGTACAAACAACAAAATATGAGCGCAATGTAAAACAAACATAAATGCGGCTCCTACAGATAGAGTAGGGCAAGCAAAGTTTCTGACTAAGATTGATTTATTGAAGGGTTATTAGTGTGTGCCTTTTACTGAGAGGGCCAAGAGCATCTCTGCTTTTGCCACACCATCTGGGTTGTACCAGTATGAAGTCCTACCCTTTGGCATGAAAAATGCCCCAGCCACGTTCCAAAGGATGAAACAGTCTACAAGCGCCGGATTGCCACACACGAGTGCATACATCGATGACCTGATCACATGGAGTGACTCCTGGGAAGAACATCTAAAAGATGTCGAGACGTTGTTCCAGCGCCTGAGCCAGGCTAATCTGACTGTTAACCTGAACAAGAGTGACTTTGGTTGTGCTCCTGTCACCTATCTTGGCTACGTGATAGGTTAGGGTAAGGTGGCACCCATAAATGCTAAAGTCCAAGCCATCATGGATTTTCCAGTTCCTGACAACAAAAAAGCTTTGCGCCGCTTCCTTGGAATGATCGGGTACTACCGCAAGTTCTGCAAGAACTTTGCTGAGATTGCTCTCAGTCTAACTAACCAACTGAAGAAAGGCGTAAAGTTCACTTGGGATGATGCATGCCAGAGAGCCTTCGATCGCCTGAAGTCTCTGCTGTGTCACTTCCCCGTGCTCAAATCTCCTGACTTCAACAAACCGTTCTCCATCGCGGTCGATGCAAGTGACCAAGCTTGTGGATCTGTGCTCCTACAGAGAAGTGACTCTGATGACATTGAGCATCCCGTGGCATACTTCTCCAGGAAGTTCAATCGCCACCAAAGGAACTATTCCACAATAGAGAAGGAGCTGTTGGCTCTGGTTCTTTCTTTACAACACTTTGAGGTTTATGTTTGTACGGGGCAAAAGCCAATGGTTGTATACACAGACCACAATCCGTTAATGTTTTTGAGTAAGATGAAAAACAAGAATCGGAGATTGTTGAATTGGAGTTTGATTTTACAGGAGTTTGACTTGGAAATTAAGCATGTGAAGGGTACAGACAATGTAATTGCTGATTGCTTATCCCGTGTTTGAATATGTATTTATATATTGTGTTTATTTGAATATTGTATGATATGTATGTATAGACAAGTGTTCACTTAACCATTTTGTATTGAAAAGAAAAATTTTGCCTTTATGAGTCAAAATTTTTCCCTTTTGGAATGGAGGTGTAATTTGAATATAGGCCACTGGATGGCAGTATTTACCTTTTTTTTATTCAGCTCAGACTGGAGCTATGTTGAGACATGTCCTGGACATGTCTGGGGCAAGTCCCCGAAAAGTAAAAAAAAGAGGTCTAAATGTGGGTGGGGTCTGCAAAAGAGTATATAAGGAAAAGAATTGAGACAGTGAAGTAGTAGGAGAAATTGCAAGAAGAAGGATACATGTGACCAGACCTTTCATTCTGTTCAAGACCTGTGATGTTTCTTTTGTGGATTTTTGCCTGTGTTTGTGGATTTTTCTCACCCAGGACATCACCAAGCCGCCCCACAAAAAGGGACTGGAAATATTTCTTTTTGTTTTTGTTATAATCAATCTTGGTCTTAGTTGTTAGTTGTTTGGTCATTATTGTCTTTGTTCAAAATTAAATGTGTTTTAGTTGTTAAAACTGTGTCTGTCATCCCTTGCTGTTGCTGTTGCTGTTGTGTTGTAATGTAATAAAAAATTGGGGCCATAACAACATGTTTTGTATTCAGAATATATATTTTTACCTTCTGACCGCCGTCTCAGAATGCCGAGAATAAGAACAAACAGAGCCCGCCAATCATTTTTACCCCAAAGTATACGCCTTTTTAATAACCATCATTAGCATCTGAATGTTTTATGTTTTTATGTTGTATATAATGTGTTGTATCTGTGTTTTTTAACTTTTAACTTGTTTTATCTATCTGTGTCTTTCTGTTTGTTGTCTGTCAGTCATAATCCTAGGGGGGTCTACAAAAAAGACTTGTCCCTTTTGTCAGGGCATTTTATATTGTGCACAGAAGGTCTGTACCCATTGTAAAATGGAGCAGCCTCTGCAGCAGCGCCTCAAGAAAAAGCTTCAGAGGTTTGATGCGAAGTGCCAGGCATGGGTGGTTGGTCGTAAGAAGAACCACAACATTGCATCCATCAAGGATGAAGCAATTGTCCTGGTATCTACACATTTTTATATGACATTAAGCTGTCAAGATAATCTAGGCAATAAATTCAGTGATATATTTTGTGATGAAGTGAGTATGCAACTAGAAAGCGATTCTGACCTTTTTGCCAATATTATAGGCCAAAAAGTTTAATTACTACATTTTGAATTATTTTATTTCCTTGTGCTGTCCGTGTCACCAAAATAATTTGGAAAGTATAATTTAAAAAAGCATACATTAATCAGTATCATTTCTGAAATATTATTATTTTTATTCATTTATTTCGTACTCATGGTAATGTAATGTGAATATAGGCCACTGGATGGCAGTATTTACCTTTTTTTTATTCAGCTCAGACTGGAGCTATGTTTAGACATGTCCTGGACATGTCTGGGGCAAGTCCCCGAAAATTAAAAAAAGAGGTCTAAATGTGGGTGGGGTCTGCAAAAGAGTATATAAGGAAAAGACCTGGGACAGTAAAGTAGTAGGAGAAATTGCAAGAAGAAGGATACGTGTGACCAGACCTGTCATTTCTGTTCAAGACCTGTTAAGTTTCTTTTGTGGATTTTTCTCACCCAGGACATCACCAAGCCGCCCCACAAAAAGGACTTTAAATAATTCTTTTTGTTTTTGTTATAATTCAATCTTGGTCATTAGTTGTTAGTTAGTTGTTATTGTCTTTGTCTGTTGATTAAATGTGTTCAAGTTTTTAAAACAGTTTCTGTCATCCCTTGCTGTTGCTGTTGCTGTTTGTGTTGTAAATGTAATAACAAATTGGGGCCATAACAAATTGGGGGCTCAAGGTCCGGGATAGACCATTTTGTGAGTAATTTATTGAAAATCTAACATTTCAAATTGTAAAATTGATTTTTTTTAAATTGAAAACATAATATTGACAACAGCAATGGATGATTTCTTGGCATCACCAACCGTAGGGGTTTTGAAGTCTTTTAAAAAGACAGAACTGCTAGAAATTTGCAGACATTTAGAGCTGACAGAGGTAAAACCAGCCATGCGAAAAGCAAGACTGGCTAGAGAGATAGTTGAATATTACATTGATGAAAATGTGTTTGCACCAGGAGATCTGGAACAGTTTCCTGTGGAAAATCCAAATATAGAAATGGAACTTAAATTAAAAATGCTAGAGATTGAAAGGGAAGAAGAAGAAAAACAAAGGCAGTTTGAGTTGGAAAAATTAGCTAGAGGAGAGAAGAGAGAAAGGGAAGAAAAAGAAAAACAAAGAGAATTTGAGTTAGAAAAATTTGCAAGACAGAGAGATTTTGAATTAGAGAAATTCGACAGAGAAGAAAGACTCCAAATGGAGCAACTAAAAATTAAAATTGAAACTAAAAATAAATTTTGTGCCAGTCAGGAGGTAAAACTGGTGCCTCCATTTTCGGAAAAGGATGTTGACAACTATTTCCAGTGTTTTGAAAAGGTAGCAAAGAGTTGCCAGTGGCCAAAGGAACACTGGCCTCTGATGTTGCAAACTGTCCTCAAGGGTAAAGCTCAACAAGCCTATTCGGCTTTGTCTGCAGATGATTCCTCTGATTATGAGGTTGTCAAAAAGGTTATTTTGAGAGCTTATGAGTTGGTTCCAGAGGCTTACCGACAGAAATTCAGAGGTCTGAAGAAATCTGAAAATCAGACTTATGTTGAATTTGCTAATGAAAAGCAGGTTTGCTTTGAGCGCTGGTGTACTTCTATGGAGGTCAAGGATGATTTCAACTCACTAAAAGAGATGGTGTTAGTTGAAGAATTCAAGAACTGTGTTAAAGATGATGTTAAGACCTACCTTAATGAGAAGCAAGCACTGAACTTGCAATCAGCTGCCAAATTTGCAGATGAATATGTTCTCACACATAAGTCCAAATTTCAGTCTAGCAGTAATAATAGATGGTCCCAATTTCAGAAAAAGGGTTATGGTGATACCCAAGATTCCTCACCCAAAGACAAAGACAAATCTGGTGATGGTGCTCAGAAATCCAGTAACAGGTCTGATCAAAGTGTGAAAGCTGACAGTGACAAAAGTGGTCTAGTTTGCAAGTATTGCAAGAAATCTGGTCATGTTACAACTAACTGTTGGTTCCTTAAAGCTAAGAAAGAAAAAGAAAAGGACACCAAACCAAATGCCTTTGTGAAAACAAGGTTAGAAACCCCTGTAGTAGATAACCGATCTGCTAAATTGCCTGCCTCTTGTGGGGCTAAAAAGCCTGATACAGCTGACTTCGTGAGGGAGGAATTTCTTCCATTTGTGTCAGGGATTTGTGGCTCTGAATGAGCATACTACTCCTGTCCCCATATATATCCTAAGGGATACCGGAGCTTCTCAGTCACTTTTGTTGATGGACTCCTTGGAGTTACGTGATGAGACTGCTTCAGGGGATTTCATACTTGTACAAGGTATTGAAGGGAGGACTGTATCTGTACCCCTGCGCTCTATATTCTTGAAGTCAGATTTAGTTACAGGACAGGTAAAGGTGGGACTTATGTCAAGTCTACCTATAAAGGGTGTTTCTCTGTTGCTAGGCAATGACCTGGCTGGGGGCAAAGTAGTTCCCCCTGTACATCTTACTTCACAGCCGAGCACTGAAAATGGGGATGAGGACCCATCTCTGTATCCTTCTTGCGCAGTGACTCGTGCTATGGCCAAGAAGGCTAAAGAAGAAGATGTTGTGGTGCCGTCCAGCACATTGAATAGTCAGGACTCAGGTGGTTTGCCTCATGACTCTGATTGGCCTACTATGGTTTCTCCGTTTGAGGACTTATCAGATACTTTTATCAGTTCTCTATTCAGCCAGCCGGATGGGTTTGGTGATTTTGATGTGTCTGGAGACTTGTCTCTGTCCAGAAAGCGGTTGATTGAGGAGCAAACTAATGATCCTGAAATTTGTGTACTAAAGAGGAGAGCCCTTCCTGATAAAGAAATAGATGCAGTTCCTGTTGGGTATTATCTCAAGGATGGTGTGTTGATGCGGAAGTGGCGCCCTCCTGATATCCCTGCCAATGCAGATTGGGCAGTGGTCAGGCAAATTGTTGTTCCGAAGGTCTATAGGAATGAGATCTTAACAATGGCTCATAGTTTACCTTTAGGAGGTCATCTTGGTGTTAACAAGACTGTTGATAAGATCATGAAACACTTCTTTTGGCCTGGGCTTCGGAAAGACGTTTCCAACTTTTGCAAAACCTGTCACACTTGTCAGGTAGTTGGAAAATACCAGTTAGACCCACCTGTAGCTCCATTGCAGCCTATCCCAGCATTTGGGGAGCCATTCTCTCGGGTCATTGTTGATTTCGTTGGTCCATTACCCAAGACTAGACCTGGAAATCAGTACTTGTTGACAATCATGTGTGCATCTACCAGATTCCCCGAAGCCATACCTCTACGTAACATCAAGGCAACTGCAATCTCAAAGGCTTTGATAAAGTTCTTCACGTTGTTTGGCCTTCCCAGGGAAATTCAGTCAGACCAAGGTAGCAATTTCACTTCCGGATTGTTTCAGCAGGTTGTGTATGAACTAGGTGCAAAGCAGATTCTTTCTAGTGCCTATCATCCAGAAAGTCAGGGTGCCTTAGAGCAGTTTCATTCCACTCTCAAGACAATGATGAGGACTTATTGTTATGACCATAAGAAAGACTGGGATGAAGGGGTTCATTTGCTGTTGTTTGCAGCTAGAGAAGCAGTGCAGGAGTCTACTGGATTCAGTCCATTTGAGCTTGTGTTTGGTCATGAAGTGAGAGGACCTTTGCTATAATTGAGTGAACAATGGCAAGGGAAAGAGCCGCATATCAGTCTGTTAGACTATGTTAGCAAGTTCAAGGAAAGATTGCGTGCAGCTTGTGACCTTGCCAAAGAGAACTTGAAATCAAGTCAGGGAAAAATGAAAACTTGGTATGATCATAAGGCTAGAAGCCGTGAGTTTAAACCAGGAGAAAAGGTCCTTGTGTTGTTTCCCTTGCAGTCCAATCCATTGCAGGCTAGATTTCATGGTCCTTATGAAATTCTGACAAAACTCAATGATCTCAATTACATTGTGAAGACTCCAGATAGCAGAAAACCAAAACAATTGTGTCATATTAACATGCTAAAGCCTTATCATGACAGAAATGCTAGGGTTGCAGCTGTCACTTCAGATTCTCCAATGGTCGAAACGTGTGAAGATGAGGGTGAGTTTCAAGATGATGAACCAAGAATTAAAGCTGAAGTTCTTTCATGTAAATTGTCAAACACTGAAGTGTTGCAAAATCTTGATGTAAAACTCCAGCACTTAGAACCCTCACAGAGAGATCAGTTTGGAAGGTTGATCAAGAAATATGAGGATTTGTTTCCTGATGTTCCAAAAAGAGTTTCTATAGCCACTCATGATGTAGATGTTGGTGATGCCAAACCAATAAAGCAGCATCCGTACCGGATGAATCCTGAAAAGAGAAAGATTGCTGAGAAAGAGGTTGAGTACATGTTAGAACATGATATTATCAGACCCTCCAACTCAGATTGGAGTTCATCCTGTGTGCTAGTTCCAAAACCTGATGGAAGTACTAGATTCTGTACAGATTATTGCAAAGTCAATGCTGTAACTAGAACTGATGTGTTTCCAATACCTAGGATTGATGATTGTATTGATAGAGTAGGGCAAGCAAAGCTTCTGACCAAGATTGATTTCTTGAAGGGTTATTGGTGTGTGCCTTTAACTGAGAGGGCCAAGAGCATCTCTGCTTTTTCCACACCATCTGAATTGTACCAGTATGAAGTCCTACCCTTTGGCATGAAAAATGCCCCAGCCACGTTCCAAAGGATGATACAGTCTACAATCGCCGGATTGCCACACACCGGTGCGTACATCGATGACCTGATCACATGGAGTGACTCCTGGGAGGAACATCTAGGAGATGTAGAGACGTTGTTCCAGCGCCTGACCCAGGCTAACCTGACTGTTAACCTGAACAAGAGTGACTTTGGTTGTGCTACTGTCACCTATCTTGGCTACGTCATAGGCCAGGGTAAGGTGGCACCCATAAATGCTAAAGTCCAAGCCATCATGGACTTTCCAGTTCCTGACAACAAAAAAGCTTTGCGCCGCTTCCTTGGAATGATCGGGTACTACCGCAAGTTCTGCAAGAACTTTGCTGAGATTGCGCTCAGTCTAACTAACCAACTGAAGAAAGGCGTAAAGTTCACTTGGGATGATGCATGCCAGAGAGCCTTCGATCGCCTGAAGTCTCTGCTGTGTCACTTCCCCGTGCTCAAATCTCCTGACTTCAACAAACCGTTCTCCATCGCGGTCGATGCTAGCGACCAAGCTTGTGGATCTGTGCTCCTACAGAGAAGTGACTCTGATGACATTGAGCATCCCGTGGCATACTTCTCCAGGAAGTTCAATCGCCACCAAAGGAACTATTCCACAATAGAGAAGGAACTGTTGGCTCTGGTCCTTTCATTACAACACTTTGAGGTTTATGTCTGTACAGGACAAAAGCCAATGGTTGTATACACAGACCACAATCCGTTAATGTTTTTGAGTAAGATGAAAAACAAGAATCGGAGATTGTTGAATTGGAGTTTGATTTTACAGGAGTTTGACTTGGAAATTAAGCATGTGAAGGGTACAGACAATGTAATTGCTGATTGCTTATCCCGTGTTTGAAAATGTATATATATATATATATCACGTGTTTATTTGAATATTGTATGATATGTATATATAGACAAGTGTCCACTTAACCATTTTGTATTGAAAAGAAAAATTTTGCCTTTATGAGTCAAAATTTTTCCCTTTTGGAATGGAGGTGTAATGTGAATATAGGCCACTGGATGGCAGTATTTACCTTTTTTTTTTATTCAGCTCAGACTGGAGCTATGTTTAGACATGTCCTGGACATGTCTGGGGCAAGTCCCCGAAAATTAAAAAAAAGAGGTCTAAATGTGGGTGGGGTCTGCAAAAGAGTATATAAGGAAAAGACCTGGGACAGTAAAGTAGTAGGAGAAATTGCAAGAAGAAGGATACGTGTGACCAGACCTGTCATTTCTGTTCAAGACCTGTTAAGTTTCTTTTGTGGATTTTTATCACCCAGGACATCACCAAGCCGCCCCACAAAAAGGACTGTAAATAATTCTTTTTGTTTTTGTTATAATTCAATCTTGGTCATTAGTTGTTAGTTAGTTGTTATTGTCTTTGTCTGTTGATTAAATGTGTTCAAGTTTTTAAAACAGTTTCTGTCATCCCTTGCTGTTGCTGTTGCTGTTTGTGTTGTAAATGTAATAACAAATTGGGGCCATAACAGTAATAAATGGTACATATAAAAGGAAAAGAAATTAAGAAAAAGAAATCAAGGTTACACTTACAAGCACACAAGGAGCAGTGTCCCTATGATCCTCTCGCTCTTCTGTGACTGTGCAAAGCTTCTTGTTGCTTTGATCATGAAGGTGACACTATAGAGTATATATGCTGCAATAAAGTGTAAAATTGAGTATTTATAGTATCAAAAGAATATTGTAGATCCAAGACAAAACAGAGGAAAGCACCACCGACATCACCGTCGATTTATCAACACGCAGCACAGTTAGGCGACTGATATTTCAGAGCCGTGGTTGGGGCCAAAGAGTCAAATCTTCTCCACAGATAAGAATCAATGAGTCAGGCAGACTAGACTAACATATTCAACTCAATAAAGCTTCTGCCCCCATAGTCTCTCTGCAACTAGGGGATGGAGAGTAGGGATGGCAGGTTCACAAAGGGGACTCAGATTGCCTACAGGATGTAGTTGTTACCATTGTCACTTAAGTACTGTTTATTTTTCTACAGCAAAATTGGAACATGTAAAATCTAAGTGATACTCAGGAATTTCAGTTCATAAATACAAGCCCACATAATGGAAAAATCACAGGTGCAATATAACAATCAGAAGTTTTTATCAAGTGGATGGGAAATAACAAATAGACTGCATTTATACAGTCGTATTCAAAAGTTTGGGCACTCTTGTTCAAAATGTCAAAATTACTGTTACTGAGAATATTTAAGCAAGTAGAAGATGAACTGATCTCTGAATGGCATACATATAAAGATAAAACACTTATTTTGACATTTTAAGCAGTATTGGTGTATTACTTTTGTTCTGTATAATTCTACAGCGAAAAAAGGAAATGAGCACTGTCCAAAAGTTTGTGCACCCCAAAAGATTTGAGCTCTCAAGTAACTTTGACTGTGGTCTCAGACCATATTTAGCTAGTTACGGCTAAGGCTTGTTCACAATCATTGTTAGGAAAGGCCAGGTGATGCAAATTTCAAAGTTTATAAATACCCAGACTCCTCTAACCTTGGCCCAACAATCAGAAGCCATAGAGCCCTCTAAGCAGCTGTCTAGCTCTCTGAAAATGTAAATAGTTAATGCCCACAAAGCCGGAGAAGGATATAAGACAATGGAAAAAAAATTTTAGGGTGCGATTTCCTCAGTTCATAATATAATTAAGAAATGTCAGTCAACAGAAACAGTGACGGTCAAGTTGAGGTCTGGAGGACCAAGAAAACTGTGCGAGAAAACTGCTTATCGTATTACTAGAAAGGTAAATCAAAACACCCGTTTGACAACAAAAGACCTTCAGCAAGATTTAAGCTCACCATGGAGTCATGGTGCACTGCCGTATTGTTCAGTGACACTTGCTCAAATATGACCTTCATGGAAGAGTCATGAGAAGGAGACCTTTCCTGCATCCTCACCATGAAATTCAGCATCAGAAGGTTGCATCAGAAGGTCAGGAACATCTGAACAAGACTGGGATTTAGGAAACAAGTCCTGTGAAGTGATGAAGTTAAAATAGATGTCTTTGGCTGCAATGAGCGGAGGTATGTTTGGAGAAAAAAGGATGCGGAATTTCATGAAAAGAACACCTCTCTAACTGTCAAGCACGTGGTTGGATCAATCTTTCATTGGGCTTGTATTGCAGCCAGTGGCGCGGGAACTTGTCACTGGTAGAAGGAAGAATGGAATCAATTAAATTCCAGCAAATTCTGGAAGCAAACGTCACACCATCTGCAAAAAAGCTGAGAATGGAAAGAGGATAATGATCCTAAATACACCTCAAAATCCACAAATGTCTCCCTCAAGAGGTGCGAGTTGAAGGTGTCACCATAGCCCTCAAGGTCTCCTACCTCAACATCATTGAAAGACTGGATGGACCTCAAAAGATCAGTGCATGCAAGGAAGCCAAAGAATCTCACAGAAGTAGAAGCCTTTGAAAAAGAATAATGGTCAAAATCCCCCAAACCAGAATTTAAAAACTCTTGGCTAGCACCAAAAGTGTTAACAAGCTGTGATACTTGCCAAAGGGAGTGTTACTTAGAACTGACCATACAGGGTGCCCAGACTTTTCCTTTGGACCCTTTTCCTTTTGTGTTATTTTGAAACTGTAAAAGGATGGAAATTAAAAAGTAATCTTGTTCAAAATATAAATGAAGTGTGTCCTCTTTAACTTTATGCCTTTTGGAGGGCAGTCATCTTTTACTCGCTTAGCTATTCAGCCAAAAATGACAAAAAGTTACTTTTCGAAAACTTACAGACTGCAGCTTTAATGCAAAAAACCATAATCAGAGGATGTATTTGATTTCTGCAGCTTTGATCAATATTTGTTCAGCAAAATCATTATTTGCTACTGAAAACATACTCAATTGAATAATTTGAATTATTGAATTATTTATTTATTTTTAATTTGATATGCATCAAATTCATCCACTGGTATCTTTTTCTTTTGGCTGTATTTTCTGTCTTTGTATCTCTGATCTCTGTATATTTTTCATCTGGGTGTGACAGTAAGTGTCCATTGTAATGCGCATGCATCTCCTGCGTGATTCATGCGTGACATCAAATTCAGAAGGATTACCTAATTGCAATCTCAAGTTACTTGACCAATTGAAATGAGGGGAGAGACCATATTTTCCTGTATAAAAACTGTATGCCATAGCTCAGTTAGTCAGTTTTTTACAGGGTTAAAGAAAATTGGGAGTGCTACGGACGGTTCGTGAGGGACCAGATCGGGAGAGGAGGAACCCACCTTTGCATTTTTCATCATGACACAATAAAGCCTAAGTTTTTACTTTTTAAGAATCTGTCTCTCTCCAGTTGCTTGAGGATGGGGGAATTTCTCAATATGTTGAAGATAATCCACAACACTACTACAGGCAAAAAAGGCAGATATGAATTAATGTAGGAATTGCCATCAAAATCGGTGTTGTAGAGGTGGACAAAAAAGGGGAAATCTAAAGTGGGGACCATTTTACTTTATTCATAATACCATAATGCAACAGTACTGCCCAAAAAATCACTTCTAAGAGGGAAACATTAAGGCGTTTTGTTGCGAAAATGAATGACGAGCAACTGTTACATACTATTTGATTGTTTTTAAACAAAATGTCACACCTTATTGGAACATGCCACAGGTAAAAGATTGAGAACTTCCCTCATCGCTGTTTAAAAGGTACAGCCAGTAGCGGAGCCACAGGGGGGCTCAAGACACGTCCCTTTTAGTCCTGGCTAGATTTCAATCATTTTCCATTGCTGACGTCTTTTTCAAATACTGTAATTGGCAACTGAAGACACGGTTTCTCTCCACATGAGATCTAACAGCGATTAAATCACGGGTTAAATTCAGTACAGTGGCGGAACAGAGAATTGGGTTGCACAAAACAGCCGTTTAAAACAATTATAAATCCTGACCTGTTCTCAGTCATCTTCATGATTAAAAAAAGGTTCACTCTGAGAGCGCTCCGCGCTGAACAGGTGCTGCTTGTTCTCCCCGATTAGGTAAGACGACAATCATTCATCTGGAGGCGTGTTTGCGGTACTTAAATCAACTTATTCAAAATTGCATAGCCTACCGGTCGACTCTCACGCGAATGGCTTGAGCCGGATGTTTTTTTATAACCTAGGCTATTTAACTGCCAGGTGTTGTAGGAATTTTGATTTTATATTCCTGGTATTACCTTTACAAAAAGAAACTCAGACGACTCAGAGAAAAAAACAGTCAGAGGCTGAGAAGTTAATATCCAAGCCAAAGTCAATTTACTTTTTCTGCAGAAAAAGGATCGCCGCATACAGGTCCAAGTCAGCAAAGGACGAATAACAGTTTCTTTCTCTCTTGTTTATGTAGGGATACTTGGTTGCGCACGTACTGTTATGATCTGGGGAGGATTCGGGAGGGAAAACACGGGGACAAACAGACAAAGGCGGAGAGACGCCAGAAGCGGGGGTCCAAAAGAATTTATTAAAATAAACAGAAATCTAGAAAAGGGGGAAAAACGGGCTCTCCGGCCAACAGAAACACCGTGCAACTGCACTGAAGGGAGGAGAACACAGGAATCCAAAACAACCGGAGACACTAGGGGGCAGACTCGGGACAAGGGAGCTAGGGGAACAAGGGAACTAGGGGAGACTCGGGACAAGGGAGCTAGGGGAACAAGGGAACTAGGGAACACTCGGGAACAAGGGGACACTCGGAACAAGGGAGTTAGGGGAACTCGGAACAAGAGAACTAGGAATCACTCGGGAACAAGAGCTAGGGGACCAGAGGGAAGGTGCACAGGGCAGGGAGTGCAGCGCGAGCGAAGTCAGATCTGATCTGAAGTGCTGCAGAGCTGGAACAGATATAGGGCAGAGGCACGGAGAGACACAGGTGTTGGAACTTAATATAATTAACAAGGGGTGGAACATAAGAGAAACTTAATTACATGAAACAGAAACATTAACACACAGATGAGGATCACAGGACAATCCCAAAGACGGGATAAATAAACTGAATAAATATTTCACAGTGGATAGTGTTATGGCCCCAATTTGTTATTACATTTATAACACAACAGCAAGGGATGACCAACACAGTTTTAACAACTAAAACACATTTAATTTTTAACAAAGACAAAGACTAATAACAACCTACAACTAAAGACCAAGATTGATAAATAAGAAAAAACAGAAATAATTACAGTCCCTTTTTGGTGGGGTGGCTTGGTGATGTCCTGGATGAAGAAAATGCTCAAACACAGGCAAAGAAATCCACAAAAGAAACGTCACAGGTCTTGAACAGAATGGCAGGTCTGGTCATCTTCTTGCAATTTCTCCTACTACTTTACTGTCTCAATTCTTTTCCTTATATACTCTTTTGCAGACCCCACCCACATTTAGACCTCTTTTTTTTATTTTCTGAGACTTGCCCCAGACATGTCCAGGACATGTCTAAACATGACTCCAGTCTGAGCTTAACAAAAAAAAAGGTAAACACTGCCATCTAGTGGCCTATATTCACATTACACCTCCATTCCAAAAGGGAAAAATTTTGACTCATAAAGGCAAAATTTTTCTTTTCAATACAAAATGGTTAAGTGAACACTTGTCTTTATATACATATCATACAATATTCAAACACATGATATATATATACACATTCAAACACGGGATAAGCAATCAGCAATTACATTGTCTGTACCCTTCACATGCTTAATTTCCAAGTCAAACTCCTGTAAAATCAAACTCCAATTCAACAATCTCCGATTCTTGTTTTTCATCTTACTCAAAAACATTAACGGATTGTGGTCAGTGTACACAATCATTGGCTTTTGTCCTGTACAAACATAAACCTCAAAGTGTTGTAAAGAAAGGACCAGAGCCAACAGCTCCTTCTCTATTGTGGAATAGTTCCTTAGGTGGCGATTGAACTTCCTGGAGAAGTATGCCACGGGATGCTCAATGTCATCAGAGTCACTTCTCTGTAGGAGCACAGATCCACAAGCTTGGTCGCTAGCATCGACCGCGATGGAGAACGGTTTGTTGAAGTCAGGAGATTTGAGCACGGGGAAGTGACACAGCAGAGACTTCAGGCGATCGAAGGCTCTCTGGCATGCATCGTCCCAAGTGAACTTTACGCCTTTCTTCAGTTGGTTAGTTAGACTGAGAGCAATCTCAGCAAAGTTCTTGCAGAACTTGCGGTAGTACCCGATCATTCCAAGGAAGCGGCGCAAAGCTTTTTTGTTGTCAGGAACTGGAAAGTCCATGATGGCTTGGACTTTAGCATTTATGGGTGCCACCTTACCTTGGCCTATGACGTAGCCAAGATAGGTGACAGTAGCACAACCAAAGTCACTCTTGCTCAGGTTAACAGTCAGGTTAGCCTGGCGCTGGAACAACGTCTCTACATCTTTTAGATGTTCTTCCCAGGAGTCACTCCATGTGATCAGGTCATCGATGTACGCACCCGTGTGTGGCAATCCGGTAATTGTAGACTGTATCATCCTTTGGAACGTGGCTGGGGCATTTTTCATGCCAAAGGGTAGGACTTCATACTGGTACAATCCAGATGGCGTGGCAAAAGCAGAGATGCTCTTGGCCCTCTCAGTTAAAGGCACACACCAATAACCCTTCAATAAATCAATCTTGGTCTGAAACTTTGCTTCCCCTACTCTATCAATACAATCATCAATCCTAGGTATTGGAAACACATCAGTTCTAGTTACAGCATTGACTTTGCGATAATCTGTACAGAATCTAGTACTTCCATCAGGTTTTGGAACTGGCACACAGGGTGAACTCCAATCTGAGTTGGAGGGTCTGATAATATCATGTTCTAACATGTACTCAACCTCTTTCTCAGCAATCTTTCTCTTTTCAGGATTCATCCAGTATGGATGCTGTTTTATTGGTTTGGCATCACCAACATCTACATCATGAGAGGCTATAGTAACTCTCTTTGGAACATCAGGAAACAAATCCTCATATTTCTTGATCAACCATTCAAACTGATCTCTCTGTGAGGGTTCTAAGTGCTGGAGTTTTACATCAAGATTTTGCAACACTTCAGTGTTTGACAATTTACATGAAAGAACTTCAGCTTTAATTCTAGGTTCATCATCTTGAAACTCCCCCTCATCTTCACACGTTTCGACCATTGGAGAATCTGAAGTGACAGCTGCAACCCTAGCATTTCTGTCATGATAAGGCTTTAGCATGTTAATATGACACAATTGTTTTGGTTTTCTCCTATCTTGAGTCTTCACAATGTAATTGAGATCATTGAGTTTTGTCAGAATTTCATAAGGACCATGAAATCTAGCCTGCAATGGATTGGACTGCAAGGGAAACAACACAAGGACCTTGTCTCCTGGTTTAAACTCACGGCTTCTAGCCTTATGATCATACCAAGTTTTCATTTTTCCCTGACTTGATTTCAAGTTCTCTTTGGCAAGGTCACAAGCTGCACGCATTCTTTCCTTGAACTTGCTAACATAGTCTAACAGACTGATTTGCGGCTCTTCCTCTTGCCAATGTTCACTCAATAATAGCAAAGGTCCTCTCACTTCATGACCAAACACTAGCTCAAATGGACTGAATCCAGTAGACTCCTGCACTGCTTCTCTAGCTGCAAACAACAGCAAATGAACCCCTTCATCCCAGTCTTTCTCATGGTCATAACAATAAGTCCTCATCATTGTCTTGAGAGTGGAATGAAACCGCTCTAAGGCACCCTGACTTTCTGGATGATAGGCACTAGAAAGAATCTGTTTTGCACCTAGTTCATACACAACCTGCTGAAACAATCCTGAAGTGAAATTGCTACCTTGGTCTGACTGAATTTCCCTGGGAAGACCAAACAACGTGAAGAACTTTATCAAAGCCTTCGAGATTGCAGTTGCCTTGATGTTACGTAGAGGTATGGCTTCGGGGAATCTGGTAGATGCACACATGATTGTCAACAAGTACTGATTTCCAGATCTAGTCTTGGGTAATGGACCAACGCAATCAACAATGACCCTAGAGAATGGCTCCCCAAATGCTGGGATAGGCTGCAATGGAGCTACAGGTGGGTCTAACTGGTGTTTTCCAACTACCTGACAAGTGTGACAGGTTTTGCAAAAGTTGGAAACGTCTTTCCGAAGCCCAGGCCAAAAGAAGTGTTTCATGATCTTATCAACAGTCTTGTTAACACCAAGATGACCTCCTAAAGGTAAACTATGAGCCATTGTTAAGATCTCATTCCTATAGACCTTCGGAACAACAATTTGCCTGACCACTGCCCAATCTGCATTGGCAGGGATATCAGGAGGGCGCCACTTCCGCATCAACACACCATCCTTGAGATAATACCCAACTGGAACTGCATCTATTTCTTTTTCAGGAAGGGCTCTCCTCTTTAGTACACCAATTTCAGGATCATTAGTTTGCTCCTCAATCAACCGCTTTCTGGACAGAGACAAGTCTCCAGACACATCAGAATCACCAGACCCATCCGGCTGGCTGAATAGAGAACTGATAAAAGTATCTGATAAGTCCTCAAACGGAGAAACCATAGTAGGCCAATCAGAGTCATGAGGCGAACCACCTGAGTCCTGACTATTCAATGTACTGGACGGCACCACAACATCATCTTCTTTAGCCTTCTTGGCCATAGCACGAGTCACTGCGCAAGAAGGATACAGAGATGGGTCCTCATCCCCATTTTCAGTGCTCGGCTGTGAAGTAAGATGTACAGGGGGAACTACTTTGCCCCCAGCCAGGTCATTGCCTAGCAACAGAGAAACACCCTTTATAGGTAGACTTGACATAAGTCCCACCTTTACCTGTCCTGTAACTAAATCTGACTTCAAGAATATAGAGCGCAGGGGTACAGATACAGTCCTCCCTTCAATACCTTGTACAAGTATGAAATCCCCTGAAGCGGTCTCATCACGTAACTCCAAGGAGTCCATCAACAAAAGTGACTGAGAAGCTCCGGTATCCCTTAGGATATATATGGGAACAGGAGTAGTATGCTCATTCAGAGCCACAAATCCCTCTGACACAAATGGAAGAAATTCCTCCCTCACAAAGTCAGCTGTATTAGGCTTTTTAGCCCCACAAGAAGCAGGCAATTTAGCAGATTGGTTATCTACTACAGGGGTTTCTAACCTTGTTTTCACAAAGGCATTTAGTTTGGTATCCTTTTCTTTTTCTTTCTTAGCTTTAAGGAACCAACAGTTAGTTGTAACATGACCAGATTTCTTGCAATAACTGCAAACTAGACCACTTTTGTCACTGTCAGCTTTCACACTTTGATCAGACCTGTTACTGGATTTCTGAGCACCATCACCAGATTTGTCTTTGTCTTTGGGTGAGGAATCTTGGGTATCACCATAACCCTTTTTCTGAAATTGGGACCATCTATTATTACTGCTAGACTGAAATTTGGACTTATGTGTGAGAACATATTCATCTGCAAATTTGGCAGCTGATTGCAAATTCAGTGCTTGCTTCTCATTAAGGTAGGTCTTAACATCATCTTTAACACAGTTCTTGAATTCTTCAACTAACACCATCTCTTTTAGTGAGTTGAAATCATCCTTGACCTCCATAGAAGTACACCAGCGCTCAAAGCAAACCTGCTTTTCATTAGCAAATTCAACATAAGTCTGATTTTCAGATTTCTTCAGACCTCTGAATTTCTGTCGGTAAGCCTCTGGAACCAACTCATAAGCTCTCAAAATAACCTTTTTGACAACCTCATAATCAGAGGAATCATCTGCAGACAAAGCCGAATAGGCTTGTTGAGCTTTACCCTTGAGGACAGTTTGCAACATCAGAGGCCAGTGTTCCTTTGGCCACTGGCAACTCTTTGCTACCTTTTCAAAACACTGGAAATAGTTGTCAACATCCTTTTCTGAAAATGGAGGCACCAGTTTTACCTCCTGACTGGCACAAAATTTATTTTTAGTTTCAATTTTAATTTTTAGTTGCTCCATTTGGAGTCTTTCTTCTCTATCGAATTTCTCTAATTCAAAATCTCTCTGTCTCTGTCTCTCTCTTTCTGCTCTTTCCTCTTTCTCTCTCTCAAATTCTCTTTGTTTTTCTTCTCTTGCTAATTTTTCTAACTCAAACTGCCTTTGTTTTTCTTTTTCTTCCCTCTCAAATTCTCTTTGTTTTTCTTTTCCCTCCCTTTCTTTTTCTCTTTCCTCCCTTTCAATCTCTAGCATTTTTAATTTAAGTTCCATTTCTATATTTGGATTTTCCACTGGAAACTGTTCCAGATCTCCTGGTGCAAACAAATTTTCATCCATGTAATATTCAACTATCTCTCTAGCCAGTCTTGCTTTTCGCATGGCTGGTTTTACCTCTGTCAGCTCCAACTGTCTGCAAATTTCTAGCAGTTCTGTCTTTTTAAAAGACTTCAAAACCCCTACGGTTGGTGATGCCAAGAAATCATCCATTGCTGTTGTCAATATATATATAGGAAAATTCACAAAAACAATTCCACAATTTGGAATGTTTGATTTTCAATAAATTACTCACACAATGGTCTATCCCGGACCTTGAGCCCCCAATTTGTTATGGCCCCAATTTGTAATTACATTTATAACACAACAGCAACAGCAAGGGATGACAAACACAGTTTTAACAACTAAAACACATTTAATTTTTAACAAAGACAAAGACTAATAACAACCTACAACTAAAGACCAAGATTGATAAATAAGAAAAAACAGAAATAATTACAGTCCCTTTTTGGTGGGGTGGCTTGGTGATGTCCTGGATGAAGAAAATGCTCAAACACAGGCAAAGAAATCCACAAAAGAAACGTCACAGGTCTTGAACAGAATGGCAGGTCTGGTCATCTTCTTGCAATTTCTCCTACTACTTTACTGTCTCAATTCTTTTCCTTATATACTCTTTTGCAGACCCCACCCACATTTAGACCTCTTTTTTTTATTTTCTGAGACTTGCCCCAGACATGTCCAGGACATGTCTAAACATGACTCCAGTCTGAGCTTAACAAAAAAAAAGGTAAACACTGCCATCTAGTGGCCTATATTCACATTACAATAGAAAGAGACAGGACAGATAAAAATACAGAAGGTTCTGCAGGAAAACTTAGCAAAGCCAGAGAAAGAAAAGCAAGAGGCAGAGACTAGAACAGGGCGACTGCTGAGAGATCATTAGTCAATTAGTAAGTGCAGCTATACAATCCCGGGTGCTCGTTAGTAGGTTAGTCTAATATACAATGTTAGTTTGGTTAGTAAATTCTAGAAAATAACAAACTGTTAGTAGGGGTTAGTAATATAGGAAAGCAAGGGGAAATTAGTAAACAAGAAAGGAAGGAAGGCTGAAACCCAGAATCCATTAAATCACCCGAAATAGTGTCACAATCAATTAAGACAGAAAACTGCTACAAACAACGCGACCGGGGAGAAAGCAAAGACAGTACATGGGTAAGACGTGGACTGGAATAACACGGGAGAGGAATAAAATGTGAAACACTAAGACATGGACTAAAAACCAACATCACGAAAATAATAAACCTAAAATTAACTAACCAAAATACACAGACCCACAGAACACAACACGTACATCTCCATGGCTCCAACTTATCTTTATACATTCCGGAGCTTTTTGTAAACAGATAAACTGAGAGCGAGAGAGAGACAAAACAACTCGCCCCTGTTATGGGCCCATCAAGTCGGCATGGCTCCAGATAAGCTAAACGCCATGACGCACTGGCCAGATTTATGGAAACTTACAGCTATGCAGGCCTAGGCTAATCAGAAACCTGCAAGTGTGCACCCTTTGGCCTAAAAGACCATGAACCCAAGCAAAGGAAGAGCAAGCAAGGAAAAAAACTAATAATAATTTGCTGAATCAATAAAAAATGATTCTACACCGGGTGCCACTTTTTTGTTAATCAACCCACAAAAGACCGAGAGTGAAAGTTCACGTTTCATTGGAACACGGACCAGTTAAATCACGCGAAGCATTGACTAATAAATAAGTAAATTATATTTCTGCACTGAATTTAGCCCATGATTTCATCGCCGTTAGATCGCATACGGTGAGAAACCATGTCTTCAGTTGCCAAATACGATGATTGGAAAAGACATCAATAAAGGAATGATTGAGATCTAGCCAGGACTAAAAAGGACGTGTCTCTGGCACAGCCGAAGGAAGATTCCATTAGTCTGTACACACTGATTACTGTACACACTGTTTGATTTAGTGATTTTCTTTTAACTTTTTAACAATGTATCGTTTGTTTGACATAAAAAATATGTCCACAAACAGAAACACAATTACATAGCAGAGGAAGGGCTCTATCTTACGGCTGTTGCAAAGCCGCGCAAAGCATGACACAAGTGTCTTTGCTCGCGTACGACCAGCGCAAATGTAATTTGTCAATCCAGTGCATAGATGGGAAAGATAGCAAATTGCACCAAAATTAGTGCCCATGAACATGTTGGTCTTAAAATGAGGTGTGGTCAGGCAAATTGTCGGCATGTTGCTATCATGAGGTGGCATAATGCTTACGTGCCATTGACCAACTAAAACCTGGTCTTAAATCAATCCTCAGTTTTCAGCTATTATCTTAAAGGCCCATTACTGACAGGGTAGATCCACTATACCATAAAGTTCTCCAAGATGAGTTTGGCTCGCATAAATTTACATAAACCTACGTATGGTAGTTGAATCCATAGTGTTCCGCAAGTGACAGTAAAGATCCACAAATTGATAAGGCAGTGGATTTGCAGTCATGCGAATATACCTACAGTATATTCAGTACAGTATAAAGGAGTTTTCTCCTTTATTTGATGGTGCAGTAAGGGTGGGGAGAAGTACAGGGAAGGCATGCCGTGAATTGCCTGGGCCGGTTTCGAGCCCAGGCTGCTGCAGGCAGGAGTTTGCCTTATGGTACGCGCACTTAACCGATTAGCCACCGGGGCGCCCCAGTACATGACTTTTTTTAATCTATGGCAGTAATAATGTCATTTTTAACAGAATACTGCCGTGATGGTGCTGTATCCTTGTCTAAAGCTAGACTGTGTGGAGCTCAAAATACAATTATCTGTTAAAAAGACTTTTAGTTGCTCATTTATAAAGGATTCAAATAATTTGGCCATAACAGATAATTTGGAAATTGAGCGATAATTATCTAAAATGGAAAGTCCGCCTCCTTTTAACACTGGGAGAACAATTGCTGATTTCCGAGGACTGGGAATAGATCCACTGCATAGACTAAGGTTAATAATGGAGGAAATAGGCCCAGCTATCACGTCTGCGGCAGTTTTTAAAAAGAAAGGTTCGATCTGGTCTGGACCGGCAGACTTTTTGCAATCTAGGCTTAACAGCGCCTTATGTGTTTCAGAAATGGATATCATTGAAAAACTGAAATTGTTTGAGTGTGTGGGGGGGCCAGCAAATATTGCCTCAGTGCTATCTGGAAGACAGCTCTGTGTAAATACCTACTCCTGCTTTGATTAAATGTTTATTAAATACATCTACGACATTTTGTTTACCCCTTACTTCACCTTGATCCATTTTTAAAACTTCAGGAATAGACAGAGGTGGAATATCACCTGAGGAAGATTTTCCTCATTTCCAAAATTGTTTGGGGTCATTTAGGTTTTTATTTATCAGATTCAGGTAGTACTCATTTTTTGTATTTTTTCTTAGTTTGGTACACTAATTTCTTAAGATTCTATAGTCTAGCCAGTTTTTTTCAGTGTCAGTTCTTTTAGCTTTTGCCCAAGCATGATTCCGTTCCCTAATAGCAGCTGCAATGGTATCATTAAACCAGGGGTTATCTCTACCTCTCACTCTGTCCTTTCGAAGAGGTGAATGTTTGTTAACAATTAATAAGAAAGTCTTTTAAAAAATCCCAGCGTAATTCAACATTATAGACAAGTTTTATAGCACGATTGAAAGAAATCAAAAGTGGAATGTGCAGGTTCCTCTACAGTGGCTCCAATAAGTATTTGTACACTACTTGAAAATTCGACTACATAACAGCTTTTGTATATTCGGCTAAATGCTTGCTATTGTGTGTAAAAGTGACTAAAATATTTGATAATCAATATGTTTTAAACAAATATTTAATGTCAAAATGGCATATTTGGTCAGAAAGGCGATTATCTGACCCAATAAGTATCTGTACAGTTCCATTAGTGAGTCACAAAACTTATAATACTCACCTAAAATTGATTCAAGATGTTTACAGGACATGGTTCACTCACTTGGTCTGATTTGGTCAAGCGTGACCATATTGGACACTCCCTCTGTACACAGACTGGCCTATGTAAATGGCCTGACCATGCCCATAATGTATTCCTGGGATATATGGCTAAGACGGGCGAGATACCCCGTCGAATGCGGGAGCAAATCATTCAGCTACATGAAGAAGGCCAAAGCACCAGAAAAATTTGAACTCGGCTATCGTTACGCCACACGACCGTGCAGTACATCATCAAGAAGTACAAACAGTCTGAACGCATAGCCAATGCAGCCAGGAAAGGACGTCCCAGGAAGACCAGCCAGCGCACTGACCGGTACATCTCCCTGCTGGTACAGAGGGGTAGAGAGTCCTCAGCCTCCAGTCTTGCCACCAAAATGGAGGAAGCAACTGGAAGCCATGTTTGTGCCCAGGCCATCCGTAACCGGCTCCATGAAGTACAGTAGTGTACAAATACTTATTGGCGCCACTGCATATTTCATACAGAATTGTTCATAAGTTAAGAAATTGCCAGTCGTGTCCATCAAGTCAACTATAGATCATATATTCCTCTCATACCCATCTTCAAAAAATAAGGATTTACAGTGGCTAAAAACAACAATCGAAAACGATCATGAAACACGTACATTGCTTTCAATCCCCAAATTAAAAAAGCGCAAGAGGTCCAGAGTCATAATCGCTTTCCGTGTTAGTAGTTGTGAAATCCACCGCTACGCTGGTGAAACTGAAACTGCCATGCACATGGACTTCAATTACGCGTAAGAATCTCATTACTTGACGCGCTGTTTGAACAAATCTCGAAAGACTTGAGACCTACGCCGTAAGCGCGAGAATGCGAAGAAAGTTGGCAGCCTTGCGATTAGGCTATTTATTTTTAAAACCATTCAGCTTAGCTCTCTGAATAGTCTGCCCGGTTGGGCTTTCGTGTTAGTAGCCTATGAATCGAGCCCCAGTGCATCATCCCACCTTGCCAAAATGAAAACGCATGTCTCTTCATTTGCAAATGCCAATAGGTCACCTATATCCCTGCCAGTGATAACCCAATTTAAGTCATTTTCTGGTGATGGACATTTTACACAAGGTCATTCTACATCATGTAAGGAATATTCTGCGAAAAAAAATCTAACTGATATCTCTAATATTGACTGGGTGAAGTCATTTTAGAGTTTTGGAATGACATGTCCTGAAACTAGGCTGGTAAGCTTGACAAGACGTTAATCTACAAATGCAAACGCTTCATTTCTGAAATTTCCGTGGTGAAACGACGCAATCCGTGGAGAAATCCGCACTCCGTTTAAATCGCAGCCGTAACTTCGACTAACCTGCTTTACGATGGTGCGCATTGTCGACAACGTCCATTTTCAATGGTTTTTTATTTATGGATGCTGATAGCAACAGCTTGTACAATTTATTAGAGTGGAAAAACAACATCGTACAAAATTAAAGTTGCAATCATAAGCACAAGATTCAACATGATAACAGGCGTTAAATTCAAAATTTCAATTCTTTAAATGACACACATTTCTGTGACCATTCCAAGTGAAGACAAAGAAACTCCCGTTCTTGTTGCAAATCTTCAACTTGCCAATGAGCAAAAAACAATAAAAACAACAAAGTAAATACAAATAAAAACTAACGCTATTGGGTTTCATTTATTCACATCAAATGTCATTCATATTTACAACATTCAACTCCTGTCTTCACTTCAAGAAGGCCATTTCTGGAATCTTCCCTGCAGCCTTGAGCTGAGAAAAGATATGCGCGGCCCTGTTGAAATCCCAGGCATTGTCCTGAAGACACTTTTGCGACCACTCCGGGTTCATCCCAGATTTCTGCGAGAAAGCAGCGAGCATTTCCTGCTGCGGAGCGGTTAGCGTGGGCACGGGGCTGCTGGAGGGCGTCGGGGCAGGGGCAGGGGCGGCGAAGGCTCGCCGGATCTCCTCTGTCGTGGCATTCCTCAAAGTCAGTTCGTCGTTCACAACACACAAACCAGCATTTGCGGCCGCCACTGTTATGAAGACCCGAGAGAACGCTCTGACTGAGTCTCTAGATTTACCATCCACTTCTTTGAACACCCCACTGACCGTGAATGATAGTAATGTGTTCGTGAACATGTTGACATCGACGTTAAAGGAAGCAGTGTCATGCTGGGTCTTGGGCAGCTCGTTTAAGAAGGTAACCACGTTCAAGCGCCTGTGCTTCAAAAGGCGGAATCGTGTGGTGGGATCCTTAAGACTCTTGATGTTGCGGTTGTCCTTGTAATAATCTCCCAGACTGCTCCTCGAGGGGTTCTGCCCAGAGAAAGCTATGCTGAGGGAAAACACAGCCCCGTCATGGTAGCCGTCCAACAGAGGCTGTCTGTAACCCGAGTCATAAACCATGTAGTATTGTTGTAGGAACCGCGATATGAGAGTCTTGATTTCGTCCGAGGCGAAGTAGCTTCCCTTGCAGGGGGGCAGAGTTGTGGAGTTTGACTCCAGGTCAAATCCTATGGGAGCAGGGAGATCAAATCCATCCAGCTTGAGTAACCGTGGAAACCGTTTTTGGATCGCGCTGATGTAGGCGGCCCGGTCCTTGAAGTGATCGCACAGCGGGTTTCCGGTCAGCCACAGTTCGGTCAGCTTGAAGCCTTTCACTCTGTCCAGCTCCTGCTCGCTTTTCAGCTCGTTGTCTGAAAGATTGAGGGTCTTCAGTTTTGGCGCCTTACCGACCAGGTCTGCTAAGTCCTCCAGCTGATACAGCCTGTTGTTGCTCAGATTTAGGCATATTAGCTCAGGAATGCTCTCCTCAATGATCTTGATCACAGCCTGCATGCAGCTATTCCTGTTCAGAATCATTTTGATGTTCTGAGAAATCAGCTGTCTGTCTCTTCGAATGCTGCTCAGGTCAAGTGCTTGTTGGGAGCCATCAAACCGCTTTGACATGCATTGCTTTATATGGTCAAGGTCCTCTGGCTTCAGATAATTCAAAATGGAGGCTGGAGGGTTGCAGGGGTTACTAAGTAGAATCACCCTAAAGCCGTCACTGTCCGTGATCTTGCGTGACACCTTGACCAGTGCATTGGCAGTGGTAGCATCATCAACGAGAAACTGAGCCTTATTCCCCTCTACGCGATACCGTATTGGAGTGAAAGGCACAGAGCAAAGGTTCTGCAGAGCAGGGAGAAGCCATTTCTTGTCGTATTTCTTCCCATGGAGTATAGTAATCTTGAACCATTTTTTGCCGGGCCCTCGTCCACCACCGCCCATTCTGTAGCCTCCACCACCTGCAGCGGTACCACCGCCGCCGCCAACACTTACACCTCCTCTTCTCTCTTGGTCAAATCGCCCATCACCCCTGCGATTATGTCCCATGTATGGGTTGTATCTGCGCCGATCATGATGGTCTTTGTAGAAGCGGCTATCGCCTGCCGTCGCCATGTTCTCTGGAAAATCACCACAAGCAACTAGTCTGAGTGGAATACACAGCTAAGCGCTTGTGCAACCAGTATTCGATGAGCTAAGTGACGTCACAGAGCATTCATTTTCAAAGGTAGAAAGAAGTTCCCAAACCGAATGACACCCAAACTATCAGGCGTTCATCCGCCGGAGGTAAACTAAAAGCCGATTGAAAAAATAATACGCCAGGCTTGTGGAAAGCAACTTCCGTGTAAACGAAGGGTAAATAAATTAATTCACTTTAATATGTATGATGTTAGAAATTAATTTTTGAACTTTATTTCGAAACTCCATAATGTAACCTATCATTTACAGCCATAAACTCATATCTCATATTTTTGTCACTTTTTATCACAGGGACTACTTGACGATCTTTATCTCAAAATTAGATCAGGCGAGTTTTGCCGTGTTTTCACTGGCGGGGTCACAAATATTAAATGCTTTTTTCCCTTTGTCACAGTATCACACCGATCCCCAAACTAAGGGATATTTTCTTTGAAATAAAAAAATAAATTTAAATAGTCCTTATTATTTTTTTCGAAGCCGCAGGGAGCCACTGAAGTGCCGCGTCCCCACAGCCGCGGGTTTCCGACCCCTGCCGTGGACTGTGGATGACAATTAGCTCGTTTGCTCGAATCTTTGTGTGGGCGGTTACACTCCAGAGTGGGTGAGAACCGGCGAGAATATGAATATTCAGTTTGCGGTGTTTCGTAACTGTGATGGGTGTTGAGTATTAGACGCAAAATGCAGAGGCCAGAACTAAAAGGCAAAAAACAGCTGTGAACGGGGAGACACAAACAGAATAAAAATGCGAGACTCGCGCTACCAACGGACCTGAAAGTCGTCCGGGGTAGAAGCAGGCGAGGCCGAAGGGACAAAAAGTAAAGGGAAAATAAAACAAAGTCTCCCTTTCTCACTACCACTAACCCTAAAATATGCAACTAACGTCCCTAACAATTCTCTGTCTAGAGACCTTACCGACTAAAACGCAAAAGTAACACTGACACTCTAGCAACGGAAGCGAGGCGGAACTGGAGCATTTAGAGTCCGGGCAACGTTCCCAATTAATGCCAGCTGGCCCAGGAATCCGACTGTGAGCAAAACGATATTGTCCCGGACGAGAGCAGCAAAGAAAGCTCTCAACGCCTCCAAACCATGACAGTAACACTGCAACACGTTTTTTATTGGCGTAAATTCTCCGCATATTTCCTATTGTAACCCCTTTAATATTTCCTGGAGGGACTGCTAATTGGAGTAGCCCCCATTTTAATGCATTCGTTTTGTTAAGCCCGGTACTGTCTTGATTGGGAATAAATCCAGGGGGAACTAAAAAAAAGTGATGAACTCACCCACCCTGTACAAAACGTGGGCGGGGGAGGGGATTATGTTTTATGGTATTCATTCCACAGAGATATATATTTCTTATATCTCTGTGATTCATTCACTGGAAGGCGATCAGAAGGTGGGTGACCTTAAGACAGGGCGGTTCTCCGGATGAACTGACGGCTCAGGTTTACATAGCATTGCTGGAAAAGCTGCAATTTAGCTTCTCGAAAAGTAGACTGTGCCCAAGAAGGGCGGACAGTGCCATCTATATTCGGGCGAAGGGTAATCGCGCCAACTTTTAGCCTGTGATCTATCCAGGCCTTGTCCAGACCTGCGTGCTAAAAGTGAGGTGGTTGCGCAGCTACAAGTGTAGGTTCCAGTAAGAAAACAGCGTTTTGCTCATGCTCCGCTCGAAGGGACGATTTGTGTTCTCTTGGAACTGATTTTGATGTTTTTCACGGAAGAAGGATACCAGCTACGAATTCGGAACATTGGTTTCCATCACCACGGACGCAGCGATTCGTGAATAAAGAAAAAAAAGGGAGCCAAACTAACTTTGAAGCAAGCGGAGCTCATTCTTCTTGCCTAAACAAAAGAGATCACTGACATTTGAAGGAATTGTTGCCGGTGGCGAAGCGTTTTAACCGGAGTGACTGGAGGTTGCTAGCGCTAGCCAAAACCGAGAGCTCTCTGGGTAATGTAGTTGAATACTGGCGCCAGTGCACTAATTATTCCATTTATACTCGGTACCACGTTTATTTTCTGTTTCGAACATACAAATGTAAAGGGCTGAGTTTCTGTTCAGAAAAAAATACTGTTGTGGGGAAAATTGGTGTTTACCCTGGTAAAGTGAATGCAAGATTGTATTCTGGGCAGTGGCGTGCACAGACATTATGGGGGGCAAGTGCTCAGGGGGGAGGGGGAGGGGGAGGGCACTATTTTGCACACGTGGAACATGTTATTATAGTGTGGGATTAAAAAAATAAAATAAACATTACACGCACATGTTCAATGCAATTCATGACCACTGTCATTCATCACAAGATGGCACATGGGTAGCCTTTATAGGGATACTTTTCTCAGGCAATGGGGAACTGCCTGATTCTTCTTTGTGTTCATTTATGTTGCCAAACAAAACCTACATAAAAGAAAACGTTCAGCATAACAGATAGATTTGCAAAGTCGACCGACATTGTTTGTGGTGGTCGTCCTCACGTTATCTATCATTGTTTGGGCTATAGCATTAAACTAGCTTATCAGGTGACCAGTCGGCTAAAAAATGCCCAGTTGTTTGGTGCTGTATGAGCAGTGGCGTACCGTCAGATGCCAGGAAGGCCTTCAGTAACATCACCCTTTCCTGGATAATTGCTCTTAAACTGTTTGCGATCAGGTTTGATTGATTAACAATCAAACAGTTAATTAACAGAGTAGCCTCCACCAATGCGTGACATGTGATGATTAAGAAATGCTAATTACAAAGCGATTACCTGTTGGCTATGTTGATATAATTTATGTGAGTCCGCAAGGATGACAATCTGCAAAAAATCCGAAACTTTCGCGGACTTCACAGCAATTATTTTCGTCTTCACTCAGCTGTGCTTCTTACCTAACAACGCACTTTGGTTGTCACATTCAGAGTATATAAAACGGATTCTCATGGCTAATTGCTCAATGGACGTCGCAAATTAATTTACGCAAATTCAGAAATTATAAAGACCTAGGCTATTGATATTTTTTTCCGTAGCCATTGGTGTGCGGAAGTAAGTTAAACGCCGTATAATTTCGTAGTGCAATGTATAACACGGCTTTCAAAAACAAGTCAGATTCTCGTCGGTTCCTCCAATCAGTCTGAGCAACGGTTGCTAATCGGGGAGGTAAACTGCGAGAGATGTTCGTCATTAAGAAGTGAAAGGTGAGGTTATTGCTGGCCCTGTGTTTCTGCCGACGGACCGTCACTGTGTAGGAGACATGCTACTGCACAACAAAATGATAGCAGGTTGGGCTTGGAGGGCAAACTGTACGATTTCACTTGATCTGTGTGTTACCTGGCTGGTGGGACACGAGACTGTGGCTTCCAGTCGCTCAGCTGATATGCTCCTGCAGTGCATCTATATGCACTGCGCGTGTTCACGTGACAAAGGAAGAGAGGTCGGAAGTGCGTGAGGAGGTGGCCCATTTCGGGGCTTTTTTTTTTCAGTAGTTTTTAATCGCACAGATTTTCTAAAAGATCATTTCAACACTGGCCTCACGAAAGTGTTGTTAATAATAATAATAATAATAATAATAATAATCATTAAAAAAAAAAAAAAACGAAATTTCAAAAGGGCACTTTCATTGATAAAGGGCAAAGGGGCAAGTGCTGTAGCACCACCTAGCGTCTATTTGTGCACGCCACTGATTCTGGGTCTCTTCTCCTTTATATGGGTTTAAGGTAAACGTGACTCTGAGATCGGGTTTTACTTTCACTTTGATAACGCACGTAGTACGTTCTCGTGCTACAGCTGAGCTACTGAGTGGGCAGGATATTTTATTTGGCTGTAAGTCATTTTCATTTTAAATGTCGCCCCGATCTCCTTTAATTATACTAATTGAAACAAAGCAAGCGTCAGTTTCAGACTGGGAAATCTATTAACTGTTGCAAACAAATAATATTCCCATTGTGTCATTATTTTCAGATAAATCCTCTCTGGTCTTTTGTCCTTGTTTTGGTTTATAAAGGGTAACATTAAAAATAGCTATTTCTTTGCCTAAAAGGTGTTGAGAATTCAATGTTTTTTTTTTTTCCCCCAATGAAAGTATAATTTATCTCATACAATTTCCAATAAGGTGGATCTCTGGAGTTGATTCTCTAGCAGAGCTTTATTGGATGGAGGCACCGTGCTACAGGTCATAAGGTTTGGTAAGGACCGTTAATTAGTCAATCACTGTCTATATCACGAGTATTCAAAGAACACACTCCCTCTAACCGAACCCAGGCCCCGTTTCTTTCCAGTGTGCAGTTAGGGTACCCAAATACTTAATGCACAGGAGAACAAGGGGGTTACACTATTATTCGCAAAAACCAATAATTCAAGTAGTGTTGGAGTTCAAGAACCACGACATGTCACAAACTGATTATGGACCGACCATATTCAAATACTAACACATTCTCTCGCGGAAGGGGCACTTTAAATAAACAAAAAATATAATTGGCTCAGAGAGAACTTCATTTTC
Source organism: Gymnothorax reevesii (assembly GCA_029721435.1). Lineage (NCBI taxonomy): Eukaryota > Metazoa > Chordata > Actinopteri > Anguilliformes > Muraenidae > Gymnothorax > Gymnothorax reevesii. The sequence goes on from CM056588.1 coordinate 26,002,785, forward strand.
ATCACTGATCTGCGTTTGATCATGTTGTTGATCTGTAGTAATAATGGTACTTTATACCACATACATTTATCTGCCATTAAGGTCAATACAGACTTACAAACATGATCCTCGTGTCTCAAGCTCTGGATTTGCAGTCAGTTGATTGAGACCTGCTGGTGTGTTTGGCCCTGCATCATAAACCGCTGCATCACAGTGATCAGGCAGTGACTGTACATCACAGCACCTTCACTCCTGTCAGCTCTTATCTACTTTACTCTCATTAGCATCACTCCTGTTGTTTCTCTCTTACCGTCATCAGCAGCAGCTGAGCTGTAAACTGAGGAGGCAGAAATTATCCCAATAAACTGATTATTTTACTTCATTTTCCTGGATTAACGATACAATTACATCACAAAATACTCACAACCAGCAGATGTTGTCTGATCTCCTCTATTAGTGAATATTCAATCAGGTAAAACTTCACACACAAAATTGGTCACATTTCACTCAAGTTACTCAAAATGAAGTGTTGTTTTTCACACTCAGGGAATACCTCTATCAAGGCAAATACCTAAAATAAAACACATTTTGTAATTTTAGCAATGTTGATATAAAATCTGATGCAGTTTATCATTGTTCATGAATGTGCTCAAATGAAACTTGTTTCAAATTTGAATTCATAATATAAAATCCCTAATATGGCAGAAAGAAATAAACTCTGTTTACCTGCCAGTGAGTTATTCAGATCAGACCCAGGCCAGGAGGGAAATGAGTGGAAGCAGCCATGACTGACTGTCAGTTTAAGGAGATGTTTTCTACCTCAAGCATTTCCAGTTCTGCAGTCACCACTGCTCTCATAATGGTCTGTACTGAGTCAGTGTATATATGCACAGTAATGCTGCATTTGTTTGTGTTTTTCAGAGCTACAAGAGCATCAGGGAAAGGTATGTAGACTCTCAGCTCATTTCATCTCTTGTGTTTAAGTCTCTTCAGTTGCTGAGCCTGACTGACTCCTGCTTGTCATTACAGAGCCCAGGGCTCACTGCAGGACCCAGAGCTGCTCTCAGGGGCTCTGATAGATGTGGCCAAACACCTGGGTAACCTGAAGTTCAGAGTCTGGGAGACGATGCTGGAGACGGTGCAGTACAGTGAGTATCTGGGGCTGATGCTCCAGTCATCTTTATCTTTACAAACATTTAATGAAACCTGCATGAGACTGAAGAAATAAGCTGTAATTATTGAAATGGTGTTAAACACAAACAGTACAGAGACTCTGTTTGCTTTTAGAACAGGACGATCCTGTGGGCAGCACTGCACTGCTCTCAATTCAATATTAGAAAACAGTCAAAAACAGAATTAATGTTTAATTCATAACCAATGTCTTCATGTGGTTTTGTGATTGTGTTAAGAATGCATGAGAATTTCTGTGGTTTAACTGATTTATTTATATCAATGATACATCAAAGTTTTAAATTCAAATCACTACAGCCACAATATGTATATTTATATTAGCATGTATATTTATAATTTCCTGTGTCTGGGACCAAATCTATGGAGTTACATTAGGGTCAAAAGTTTTGTACTTGAAAAAATAAAATTTGAAACTGAAAATTCATGTGTTGATCTTGAACTTTGAAAAATATAACAATGTATGGAAAATAAAAATAAGTGTATGAATCGTTTTTTCAGGATAAATATAATTTTGATTCACTTTGGTGATTCTATTGAATGAATTATTTTCACTTTTCACTTCAATTAAGCTGCTTGCCGATTATGTTCAAAGTCAATACAATGTGTCATGCAATTTATTGTGTCCAATCTGGTCATATTTTGTGGGCGTGAATGAACGTGCGAGTCAAGCAGTACTTTCATAGGTACTTTAAAGCCGCTTGCATACTGAACATGAAATTAATTTTTTGCACAACAGATTATATTGATTTTGATCGTAATCTGTTGTGGAAAAATACGTTTCGTGTCCAGTGTGCAAGCTGCTTAATTCACTGAAAACCTGTGCAGGAGTGGCCCGCTTTGACTATTTTTTCTTGCGGGCACTAGGGCAGTTTTTGCGGGAATCTCACAATTGCGCTGCTTGGCAGAAGCCCTAGCTAAACGTAGCTAGTTCACATGTCTTGCCGGTGTGTTGGATTTATGGGCTCCAGCAGGTTGACCCGACCGGCCGGAAGCCATCTTTGCAAGCCAAACGGACACTACGCTGCGTTCACAGTGCTATGTGGAAATCGGACATATCAGCACTTAAAATGTGGCTGTTGAACTGCAAAATCTGGCATAATCGATCGCTCTTATACCGCAATTGGTGCTCAGGTGCTCAGTACTGTCTAAAACAGATTTTTAAATGGAAGTTTATCACTGGCATCAATTCTTGCCCTGTCAATCACATGAATTTAGAGTATTTAAGTGTTGAGTTAGATTTGTTTTAGTTCCTACGTCCCCTGAAAGTACTGTCACTGGGGAAGGTTCCAAGCCTTTTTGTTCAGCTGTCACTCATGGTTCCACGCCCAGCTCAGTTGATGCCACGCCCCCCACGCCACATCAGGGTCAAAAGTATGAAACTCAAAAAACAGATTTGAAACTGGAAAAAAAAGGTTTGAAACTGAACAAATAAGATCTGAATCTGAAAAGATAAAACATGCAACTGAAAAAAATAAGACCTTAAATGTCAAAATATATATGGAAGTGAAAAGTGAAAATAAATAATTTATTCAAAAGAATTACCAAAGTGAATCAAAATGATATTTAACCTGAAAAAACGTTTCATTCACTTATTTTCATTTTGAATACATTGTTATATTTTTCAAAATTCAAGATCAACACATGAATTTTCAGTTTAAAATTTTATTTTTTCCAAGTACAAAACTTTTCACCCTAATGTAACTCCATACAAATCTAAAATGAGTATTTGAAACATCTCTCTCCCTCCAGCCCTTTAAATATCTCTATTATTGATATTTCAGCTCCTGTGATGCTGGACCCCAATACTGCACTTGCTGACCTCTCTCTCTCTGATGATCTGACCACTGTGAGAAACACCATTGCATTCCTTGGTCATTTTGAAGCAGAATTAAAGAGAACAATTATAAAAAAAAAGATTTCTACGGTAATCACAGGCAAAACCGAATAAAAGTTTCCCCAAAAAACATAATTCTGCATCCCACTGCTTGGAGGATTTTGAAGGTTTTTTTTTTTTTTTGAGTTGCTCTCTTTAATTCTCCTTCAAAATAACCAAGTCATAATTGAGAACGGGGCATACAATTGTGAGATCTCCTCTGTTTATCCCACTTTTAAGCTTATCTCTTGCTCTCAAGGGACCTTTAGGAGAAGTAACTCAGAAACAAATGATAACAGAATGATACAAATATAAGAAGCTCAAATTCATCTCAAGAGACGAGATTGAGCTACACATTTTTCCTACAGGAAGATGTTTAATGTTAAAACTGAGAAATTTTCTTTTTTTTTTTGCAAATAATCATTAACTTAGAATTGAAAGGCAGCAACACATTGCAAAAAAGTTGGCACAGGGGCCTTTTTACCACTGTGTTACATCGCCTTTCCTTTTAACGACACTCAGTAAACTTTATTCTGTTTACTTCCTGACTGTATCACTTGATTTGGTTTCCCGTCATTTTGTTGCACTCTTGTCAGTTTACTTGATTTTCCTGCCCCTTTGTTGCACTTGACCTATTGCACTTATTTTATTGCTCTTTGTTGCACTTAACCTTATTGCCATTTTGTTCACTTGCCTTTGACCTTGCCTTTTTGTTAATAGTCTAGATCTGTAACAATGGAACGTGTTCTGTCACTTACTGTTAGCACTTTTACTTGTCTCCTAGGAGGTCTGCACTTTTGTACTGTTCTTATGCACTTTTGTACGTCGCTCTGGATAAGAGCGTCTGCTAAGTACCTGTAATGTAATGTAATGTAATGTTTGGGAACTGAGGAGACCAATTTTTGAAGCATTTCAGGGGGAACTCTTTCCCATTCTTGCTTGATGTACAGCTTAAGTTGTTCAACAGTCCGGGGTCTCCGTTGTCGTATTTTACGCTTCATAATGCGCCACACATTTTCAATGGGAGACAGGTTTGGACTACAGGGAGGCCAGTCAGTCTAGTACCTGCACTCTTTTACTATGGAGCCATGCTGTTGTAACACGTGCAGAATGTGGCTCGGCATTGTCTTGCTGAAATAAGCAGGGGCGTCCATGAAAAAGACATTGCTTGGATGGCAACATATGTTGCTCCAATACCTGTATGTACCTTTCAGCATTAATGGTGCCTTCACATATGTGTAAGTAGCCCATGCCTTGGGCACTAATACACCCCCATACCATCACAGATGCTGGCTTTTGAACTTTGCGCCTATAACAGTCCGGATGGTTCTTTTCCTCTTTGTTCCGGAGGACACGACGTCCACAGTTTCCAAAAACAATTTGAAATGTGGACTCGTCAGACCACAGAACACTTTTCCACTTTGCATCAGTCCATCTTACATGAGCTTGGGCCCAGCGAAGCCGGCGGCGTTTCTGGGTGCTGTTGATAAATGGCTTTCGCTTTGCGTTGTAGAGTTTTAACTTGCACTTGCAGATGTAGCGACGAACTGTAGTTACTGACAGTGGTTTTCTTAAGTGTTCCTGAGCCCATGTGGTGATGTCCTTTACACACTGATGTCGGTTTTTGATGCACCGCATGAGGGATCGAAGGTCACGGGCATTCAATGTTGGTTTTCGGCCTTGTCGCTTACGTGCAGTGATTTCTCCAGATTTTCTGAACCTTTTGACGATATTACGGACTGTAGATGATGAAATCCCTAAATATATTGCAATAGGTCGTTGAGGAATGTTGTTTTTAAACTGTTTGACAATCAGCTCACGCATTTGTTCACTAAGTGGTGACCCTCGCCCCATCCTTTTTGTGAATGACTGAGCATTTCAGGGAAGCTGCTTTTATACCCAATCATGGCACCCACCTGTTGCCAATGAGCCCGTTCACCTGTGGGATGTTCCAAATAAGTGTTTGATGAGCATTCCCCAACTCTCTCAGTCTTTTTTGCCACTTGTGCCAGCTTTTTTGAAACATGTTGCAGGCATCAAATTCCAAATGAGCTAATATTTGCAAAAAATTACAAAGTTTACCTGTTCGAACATTAAGTAACTTGTCTTTGCAGTGTATTCAATAGAATATAGGTTGAAAAGGATTTGCAAATCATTGTATTCTGTTTTTATTTTTGATTTACACAACGTGCCAACTTCACTGGTTTTGGGTTTTGTTGTACTTCCATCAGGTTTTGGAACTAGCACACAGGGTGAACTCCAATCTGAGTTGGAGGGTCTGATAATATCATGTTCTAAAATGTTCTCAACCTCTTTCTCAGCAATCTTTCTCTTTTCAGGATTGATCCGGTACGGATGCTGTTTTATTGGTTTGGCATCACCAACATCTACATCATGAGAAGCTATAGAAATTCTCTTTGGAACATCAGGAAATAGATCTTTATATTTCTTGATCAACCTCTCAAACTGATCTTTCCGTGAGGGTTCTTAGTGCTGGAGTTTTACATCAAGATTTTGCAGCACTTCAGAATTTACATGAAAGAACTTCTCGGCTATAGGAGGATCTGAAGTGACATCATGATAGGAGTGCTAGAATTGCAGCTAAGGTTTCAGCATGTTAATGTGAGACAACTGTTTTGGCTTTCTCTTTTCTGGAGTCTTTACAATGTAATTCAGATCATTGAGTTTTATTATAATTTCATAAGGACCATGAAATCTAGCCTGTAATGGATTGAACTGCAAGGGAAACAACACAAGAACCTTGTCTCCTGGTTTAAACTCACGGCTTCTAGCATTATGATCATACCAAGTTTTCATTTTTCCCTGACTTGATTTCAATTTCTCTTTGGCTAGGTCACAAGCTGCGCGCAATCTTTCCTTGAACTTGCTAACATAGTCTAACAGACTGATATGCGGTTCTTTCTCTTGCCATTGTTCTCTCAACAATAGCAAAGGTCCTCTCACTTCATGGCCAAACACTAGCTCAAACGGACTGAATCCAGTAGACTCCTACACTGCCTTTCTAGCTGCAAACAACAGCAAATGAACACCTTCATCCCAGTCTTTCTCATAGTCATAACAATAAGTCCTCATCATTGTCTTGAGAGTGGAATGAAACTGCTCTAAGACACCCTGACTCTCTGGATGATAGGCACTAGAAAGAATCTGCTTCGCACCTAGTTCATACACTACCTGCTGAAAAAATCCAGAAGTGAAATTGCTACCTTGGTCTGACTGAATTTCCCTGGGAAGGCCAAACAACATGATGAACTTTATCAAAGCCTTCAAGATTGCAGTTGCCTTGATGTTACGTAGAGGTATGGCTTCAGGGAATCTAGTAGCTGCACACAGCTGCACACATGATTGTCAACAAGTACTAAAGTAATGGACTAACACAATCAACAATGACCTCAGAGCAGGGCTCCCCAAATTATGGGATAGGCCGCAATGGAGCTACAGGTGGGTCTAACAAAATAAGTGACAAAATAATGGGCTGCATTCAGGACAGAAAAATAATGACATTTTTATTAGGTTTATGCACCTGCACTGGGTGACAGTATTTCAGACTAGTAAGTGGTTTTGTCCGTTTACATTTTCCAATCGCACAGCTGGCTATTTTATTTTTACTGCGAATTGAGCGACCGTGCTGCAGAAACAGGTGTATGTACTTGTCGCCGAAATTATCTTCATTCGCTGAAGAGTTCTGAAATGCCATCGCCGAGTGACGGTGTATAGACCTAATTATAATCAAATAATTTTTCGGTACTGAATGCAGCCTATTATTTTGTCACTTTTAGATCGCATGGGGGAGAGAAGCCGTGTCTTCAACTGCCACTTGATTATTCTTAAATTGGAAATCGTGTGAATGAAGGAAAACCATCTAGAATCAGCCAGGACTAATTATTTTCAATAAAAGGAGGGATATTAGCACAAGAATTGTCCGGTCTAACGACTCGCCTGTTTGTTGGCCAGCAGTGTTGACTGTTCACAACTGTAACGTCTAGCCTCAGCAACTTGGCTGCTTTCATAATGTGAACGTGCAAAATCTCTCCGCCGTTGCATGCGGAGCCAGCTGTGGGAGGGTCTTAGGGGTGCAGTGGAGAGGGAGGGGGAGGGATCTGAAAGTTGCTTTTTTTTCAAATTTTTGTGCGATGATCCTTCTCTCCTCAAAGTTACCAATTGCAGCTTTAACGCCAGCCAAAACAACACATGGACCCTTCGTCCCCGGCAATTTCCGTCTTTGATCTGATGGATCTTCCATCTGGATAATGATCCTAAACACACGGCCAAATCCATCAAGAAATGGCTTGTGGACAGCAAAGTGAACGTTTTGGAGTGGCCAAGCCAGAGCTCCGACCTCAATCCTATCAGAAATCTGTGGAGGGAACTGAAGACCAAGGTCATGACAAGGAGACTCTCAAAACTTAAGGATCTGGAGAAATTCGCCTAAGAGGAGTGTGCCAAAATCCTCCTGCAGACTTGTAGAAACCTTGTGATCAACCCCAGGATGGCCCTCATTTGTCAAACTTGCGTACATCAAAAAAATGGGTGTACGCAAAATCTCCTGCAAGAATCGGCATTTATAAATCTGAATGTGAGCGAACGGTCCGCAAAAATTTCACGCTAGCTCTGACCCGGTGAACGCAAATCTTGGGCAATCTAATTTTGGTCATTTAAGTGCGTCCAAGCACAAAAATTAAGTGCGTATAGTCACTTTGATTTATTAACAAATTAAATCAAACCTGTGCTGCACTGCAGTTTTCCACCCCAACGGTGTTTACTACTGCAGCAGCAATAGTTTTCCAAACCGCAGCCTACTGGGCTCCCTTTATGCCACCCTAAAGACTTTCAAATAAAATAATTTTGTTTTTCTCCATCTATCGTCGGTCTGCTGATAAAACCTCGTATCTTCAAAATGATAAACTTTACAGGAGAAAAAAAGTTAAATTTTGCATGTAAGAATGCAGTTGAGCTGTGTTCGGGTAGGATGACAATTTTTCCTCCAAGAATGTATCCAATCAATGAAATTTTGTATTTTGCAATGTTTTTGCTATTATTGTGGACATACAAGTTTTTGTTTCTCATCAAATCATAGATACAAGGTTTATCAGCTGGCTGAGGATATTTCCTCCTCAGTTAAGTTCTTTCTTCTTTGCCGTCTTTCGGGAGTCCATGTCGTAAAGTGGGCAGGACTATACCTCCCGGAGCATGAATTTATAGGGGCGTGTTATGTAAATTACGTTGGTTTCTGCAGCCAGATTTATCAACGCCACGGCAGTTCTACACCGAAATCTGCGACGTACACACTTTTAGTAAATCAGACGTGACACCTGGCGAGCGATGATATTTACACCTAAATGTACACCAGATCCCACGCAAGTTTGATAAATGAGGGCCACTGTGTCATTTGTGCAAGAATACATTTTATTTGTCAAAAAATATCTAAAAAAAAAAACAAAAATTGATAGGGATGTGAATAATTTTGGGCATGACTATAAAAACACTGCAGGCCAAAAGTTTGGGGCCACCCTCAGATTTTTAATGGTGCACTAAATGCGATGTGACCCCTTGGTTTTGGGGAAGGCGTTTATACAGCATGCCTTCTTTATACGTAACATGATTTTATGTCACTAGGACGTGAACAAGGTTAACAAAAAGGCACTGGAACTGGATTATAAAACACTGTGGTCAGTGATCAATCAGTCAAGACAGCTTTAAAATGTGGTCTGAGGTCTGGAATTCACCCAAAACCTATTGGCTTCCTTTATTTTCTGCACTGCAGTCATTTCATGAGCAAAAAATAAGGAAGGAACAGTTGAAGTGTGATTTTTTTTTTTTTTAAGTCTGAGGGTGCCCCCAAACTTTTGGCCTGTAGTGTACATACACAAGCCCCAATTTCAATGAAGTTGGGACATCGAATGAAACGTGAATAACACTGTAAAACAAAAAGTTCTAAACCCCTTTTTGTAATACTTTTTAAGCCAGGCATTTAGCTTTCACACACTCGAGTTGAGATTATAAACATTTCACTTGTTCCACAGTTTTACAGTGAAGAACAGAATACAATGATTTGCAGATCCTTTTTGACCTATATTCAATTGAGTGCAGTACAAAGAGAAGATATTTACCGTAATTATCAAATTGATAAACTTAATTTTTTGGGGGGAAATATTCACCAGTTTTGAATTTGATGCCTGCAACACATTCCAAAAAAGCTGGGACAAGGGCAACAAAAGACTGGGAAAGTTGAGGAGTGCTCAAAAAACACCAGTTTGGAAACCTCCACAGGTGAACAGGTGAGTGCCATGATTAGGTGTAAAAGGAGCATCTGCGAAAGGCTCAGTCGTTCACAAACAAGGACGGGGCGAGATTCACCGCTTTGTGAACAACTATGTGAGCAAGTAGTCCAACAGTTAAAGAACAACTTTTCACAATGTGCAATTGCGAGGAATTTAGGGATTTAATCATCTACAGTCCATAATATCATCAAAAGACTCAGAGAATCCAGAGAAATCTCCACACATAAGCGACAAGGCTGAAAACCAACATTGAATGCCTGTGACCGTCGGTCCCTCAGGCACTGTATTGAAAACTGTTGGGAAACAGGATTTTTTGGGAGTTGGCAATATGAGGTGAGCCGGACGGTTTGATCAATGGGTAATGAATGTGTATTAGGATATAAAGAGAAGCCGTCAGGTCCGGCAGGACATATCGCCTATTTGCGACTTCCAGCTGAGATCTCCATTTGTCTTCAGTTCTGACAGGACAATAGGCACAAACACCTTTTAGTTGGAGGTTCCCTATGCCCACATATGGAGCTCCCTTCCAGGGGTTGGGAATCTATTGAACCAATTAAGTTGGGTGGTTCAGGAGAGGCCCAATTGTAGAGTATTGCTTTTTATCAATGTGTAAACCCTGGAACCAATCAGCAACAACTTCTGATAACATTAAAGAAATCATATGCAAATATCTGTACTTTTAACATGTATAAAGTTTCTGACAAGGAATTTTGAACTTTGCATCACGCTGTTGTTCTCACGGCCGGCTGTGTAATAAACTTTTTCCTGCTTTTGCCACAAACATCGAAGTCTGCTGCTTCATCGAGACAACGTTCTTGGTTTTTTATTAATTTACCTACAAAACCAATATCATTCTGTAAAGGATATTACCATGAAGGCTCAGGAACACTTCAGAAAACCATTGTCAGTTAGCATAGTTCGTCGCTACGTCTACAAGTACAAGTACAAGTACAAAGCAAAAGCCATATATCAACAACACCCAGAAACGCTCTGATGGACTGATGCAAAGTGGAAAAGTGTTTTGTGGTCTGATGAGTCCACATTTCAAATTGTTTTCGGAAATCATGGACGTCATGTCCTCCGGGCTAAAGAGGGAGAGGGCCACCCAGATTGTTATCAGGGCTAAGTTCAAAAGCCAGCATCTGTGATGGTATGGGTATGTGTTAGTGCCCATAGCATGGGCAACTTGAACATCTGTGATAAGGTGCATAAAGCTTTTGGAGCAACATATGCTGCCATCCAAGCAACATCTTTTTCAGGGACGTTCCTGCTTCTTTCAGCAAGACAATGCCAAGCCACATTCTGCAGGTGTTACAATAACGTGGCTTTGCAGTAAAAGAGCACAGGTAATAGACTGGCCTGCCTGCAGTACAGACCTGTCTCCCATTGAAAATGTGTGGTGCATTGTGAAGCACAAAATACGACAACGGAGACCCCGGACTGTTGAGCATCTGCAGTCGTCCATTAAGCAAGAATGGGAAATAATTCCATCGACAAAGCTTCTACAATTAGTGTCCTCAGTTCCCAAACGTTTATTGAATGTTGTTAAAAGGAAAGGTGATGTAACACTGTGGCAAACATGCCCGTCCCAGCTTTTTTGGAATGTGTTGCAGGCGTCAAATTCAAAATGAGTGAATACTTCCAAAAAAGCAATGTTTATTAGTTTTAACATGAAATGTCTTGTCTTTGTAATGTACTCAATTGAATTTGGGACAAAAAAGATTTGCAAATCATTGCATTCAGTTTTTATTCACATTTTACACAACATCCCAACTTCATTGGAATTGGCTTTGTATATATGAGACAGAATGGTGCTGCAAATCATCACAGCTCTGGTAAGGCAGACACATGGCAAAATACGAGAGGCGAGTAGCCAAACCCAATCGGTAATGCCAAAAACGAGTAAAAGAAGTGCACCCCTCAGGACAAAGAGATCCAGAATCTCGTCGGAATCATGATGTTAGTGCTTCAAGGGTTAAAATAGCTAAATGTTTTATCACAAGTGTCTGCCACTGACATGGCAATATCCCCCGTCGCCTCGATTTTATTTGTCCGTACGGACGGACGGAGCCCAATGCTATATCTCCCGCTTCGTGCTAATCGCCCCGCGGGGGATAATAATTGAGTACTTAAGTAATGGTACCCAGCACCTGTTCTTGCGCATCTACCTTCTTTTAGATTTTCACTTAGGCACTAACAAGGCTCATCTCTTTCAATAGCTTTAATTCGTCACAGACTATGAACTGCAAGCCAGTTCGGCAGGTCAGTTCTTGTTTTGAAGCACAAAGGGCGTGTTCTGTCAGAGATTCAGTTAAAGTGAAAGTGAAAGTATCAGACTGAGAAACTGAGTCCGTGAAATGGCTGCTAAAGCTTTGATTCCCGAGGACGAGATCAGCTGTTCTGTGTGTTTTGATATTTTTAAAGAGCCTGTAGTTCTGAAATGTAGTCACAGCTTCTGCAGAGAGTGTCTGAAGCAGTACTGGGAAGAGAAGAGCTCTCGAGAGTGTCCCATCTGCAGGAGAAAGGTCTCTTTCGAGGAGCCTCCTGTAAACCTGGCTTTAAAAAACATTGTGGAGTTTTACTTAAAACAGCAGACTGAGAGAAGAACTGCAGAAAAGAGTGAGGCTCTCTGCAGTCTTCATGGGGAGAAACTTGTGTTATTCTGTGAACAGGATAAAGATCTTCTCTGTCTCATCTGTCAGACTTCAAAAAAACACAGAAACCACCCGGTGTGTCCAGTAGAAGAGGCCGCACAGGATCTCAAGGTATTCTGTTAAACAACAGATTCTCCTGCCAGGGTCAAATCTGTATTAAAGAACTGTGTCACAAATTTAGGTCTGACAAAGTTTGCTTTGGTATGAGGTGTAAATACATTCAGGGAGTAAGGCAGTGTAACATGTAGTAATGATATCAAAGAACCAGGAAGTAAAGAAATGCACGATGAGTGAACAATCATGCAGTCAATGGAGAGAGGAGCTGTACTGTTGATGGTCTTTATGAATGGATGTATTTGAATAAAAGACAACATTTGTTTTTCTACTAAATTGTTTCTGGTATTTGAATACTACAATGGAAAAATGATCAGTCACATTATCACGTTGTGGAGAAATGATTAACTAAAAATTCAAAACGATCTTAGAAACATAGAACTGAAAACTATGCAAGAAAATATAAAAAATATGAAATATAATAATTATATATAATATTATTATATATTATCAGAAACATGATAATTAAATATATTTTAAAAAACTCAAAATTGAACTGTGATCGTTTTTCCTTTGAGATCTTCATTTGCAAGTAACTTTTGTAAAACAAATATAAAATGCAATATGTTTCAATTGAATATTATAAGGCAGACACTGTTAAAAGTAAAAATTGCAAGAGAAAAATAATATGTAAATGTTATAATTGCCATAGCAATTGGCTGTAAATTATACTAGACAAGCGAGTAAAATAGGTGTTTAACAGTCCAATGTCTTGAAAATCTTGACTGTTTTCATTCTGAAGTAATTAATTATGGCATGCAGTGTTATGATGTGGTATGAGTGCCCTACTGTCCGTAAGTATGTGGACAGTGATGATTAAACACCACCACTTTCCACTAAAAGGGGTCCTAATATATTAATTGATATAATATTAATATATTAAACAAAACACCGAAAACAACAATTTTTTTTTACTAAAATTCAAAGGTGTATACATATATACATTAATATATATACATTTTTTGACACTTGCATAGCCTGAATGTAAGTGTTAAGGCTTATTCCATGATTATTGATGCCAAAAAAATCTTTAAACTGGTTTGAAGCGTCATTATTCTGCGGAATTATCTCTTTTGGTCAGTTTTTCCAGTATATAAGGTGACATGAACTTTATGCAGCGTCAAAATGTTAAACGTGAAGGCACGACGGAAAGAGCTGTTTGAGATTGTTTATAGTCGCATTCTGGCCTTACATGATGCTGAAGACGTCACATGCTGCCATGGCACTGTAAGAAACACCATCAAGCATTTCAAAGAGGCTGGTTCACTGAAAACTAATGGCAATAGAGGTGCAAAATGGAAGTTCAGTGCCTCTTATGTTCGTTATCTGCGTATGAAATGTAAAAAAAAATTAAAAACAGCACGATTGACAGCACGACAACTCTGGGATAATATAAATAGCACCAGAAGTGAACATATGAAAGTATCAAAATCTTATATTTCCAGTTCTCCTGTGTGAAAATGGTCTGATTGGTTGTGTTGCTGCCAAGGGCTGGCACCATCAATGAAGGTTTGAGTTTGCCAAAAAATTCAATGATTGGACATCAATGGACGGGGAACAAGTCCTTTAGACCGATGAATCAAAATATTCTCATCCCAACACAGAATTTATGTGCACCGTAAAGTTGGAGAACATTTGAAAAAATGACTGTTGAACCCCTTCAGTAAAATATGGAGGTGGTAATATTGGGGTATGGGGTTCAGTCAGCTCGAAAGGAGCCGGCATTCTCGTAAAAACTGACGAAATCATGGATTTTAAGAAAGTATCGCAGCATCTTTGTGCGGCACACTTGGCCATCAGGAGAGACACTGATTGGTCGCGGATTTTATTTTCAATAAGATAATGACCCTAAACACACTTCTAATTTGTGCAAGAATCATCTCAGTTGGAAAAAACATCTGGTGACTTTAAAAATATGACTTGGCCTGCTCATAGTCCAGACTTTAATCTGATTGAGCAAATCTGCCGTAACATCAAAAAATCTCTTGTGGAATGAATTTCAAATTTTATGGAATGATTTGGTGAGTGAGGAAATAAAAAATATGCGATGTGATGTGAATATAGGCCAGTAGATGGCAGTATTTACCTTTTTTTTTTGTTAAGCCCAGATTGGAGCTATGTTTGGACATGTTCTGGGCATGTCTGGGGCAAGTCCCAGAAAATAAAAAAAAAAGAAGTCTAAATGTGGGTGGGGTCTGCAAAAGAGTATATAAGGAGTAGAATTGAGACAGTAAAGTAGTAGGAGAAATTGCAAGGAGAAGGATACATGTGACCAGACCTGTCATTCTGTTTAAGACCTGTGAAGCTTATAGTGGATTTTTGCCTGTGTTAGAGCTTTTTCCTCACCCAGGACATCACCAAGGGACCCAACCAAAAAGGGACTGTAAATATTTCTGTTTTTGTTGTAAATCAATCTTGGTCTGTAGATTAGTTTAGTCGTTATTGTCTGTGTTAATTAAATGTGTTTAAGTGTTAAAACTGTGTCTGTCATCCCTTGCTGTTGCTGTTGTAAATGTAATTACAAAAGGGGGCCATAACAGCGAACACTATGCCTGAAAGATTAAATGCTGTCATCAAGGCAAAGGCAAATTGGGGGCTTGTCCGGGATAGAACATTGTGTGAGTCATTTATTGAAAATCTAACATTTCAAATTGTAAAATTGTTTTTGTGAATTTTCCTATATATATTTTGACAACGGCAATGGATGATTTCTTGGCATCACCAACCGTAGGGGTTTTGAAGTCTTTTAAAAAGACAGAACTGTTGGAAATATGCAGACATTTGGAGCTGACAGAGGTAAAACCAGCCATGGGAAAAGCAAGACTGGCTAGAGAGATAGTTGAATATTACATTGATGAAAATGTGTTTGCACCAGGAGATCTGGAACAGTTTCCAGTGGAAAATCCAAATATAGAAATGGAACTTAAATAAAAAATGCTAGAGATTGAAAGGGAGGAAAAAGAAAAACAGAGAATTTGAGAGGGAAGAAAGAGAGAAAGAAAGGGAAGAAAAAGAAAAAGAAAGACAGTTTGAGTTAGAAAAATTAGCATGAGAAGAAAAAAGAGAATTTGAGAGAGAGAAAGAGGAAAGAGCAGAAAGAGAGAGACAGAGACAAAGAGATTTTGAATTAGAGAAATTCAATAGAGAAGAAAGACTCAAAATGGAGCAACTAAAAATTAAAATTGAAACTAAAAATACATTTTGTGCCAGTTAGGAGGTAAAACTGGTGCCTCCATTTTCAGAAAAGAACGTAGACAACTATTTCCAGTGTTTTGAAAAGGTAGCAAAGAGTTGCCAGTGGCCAAAGGAACACTGGCCTCTGATGTTGCAAACTGTCCTCAAGGGTAAAGCTCAACAAGCCTATTCGGCTTAGTCTGCAGATGATTCCTCTGATTATGAGGTTGTCAAAAAGGTTATTTTGAGAGCTTATGAGTTGGTTCCAGAGGCTTACCGACAGAAATTCAGAGGTCTGAAGAAATCTAAAAATCAGACTTATGTGGAATTTGCTAATGAGAATGTTTGCTTTGAGCGCTGGTGTACTTTGATGGAGGTCAAGGATGATTTCAACTCACTAAAAGAGATGGTGTTAGTTGAAGAATTCAAGAACTGTGTTAAGGATGATATTAAGACCTACCTTAATGAGAAGCAAGCACTGAATTTGCAGTCAGCTGCCAAATTTGCAGATGAATGTTCTCAGACATAAGTCCAGTCTAGCAGTAACAATAGATGGTTCCAATTTCAGAAAAAAGGAAACGGTGATACCTAAGATTCCTCACCCAAAGACAAATCTGGTGATGGTGCTTAGAAATCCAGTAACAGGTCTGATCAAAGTGTGAAAGGTGACAGTGACAAAAGTGGTCTAGTTTGCAGTTATTGCAAGAAATCTGGTCATGTTACGACTAACTGTTGGTTCCTTAAAGCTAAGAAAGAAAAAGAAAAGGATACCAAACCAAATGCCTTTGTGAAAACAAGGTTAGAAACCCCTGTAGTAGATAACCAATCTGCTAAATTGCCTGCTTCTTGTGGGGCTAAAAAGCCTGATACTGCTGACTTTGTGAGGGAGGAATTTCTTCCATTTGTGTCAGAGGGATTTGTGGCTCTGAATGAGCATACTACTCCTGTCCCCATATATATCCTAAGGGATACCGGAGCTTCTCAGTCACTTTTGTTGATGGACTCCTTGGAGTTACGTGATGAGACCGCTTCAGGGGATTTCATACTTGTACAAGGTATTGAAGGGATGACTGTATCTGTACCCCTGCGCTCTATATTCTTGAAGTCAGATTTAGTTACAGGACAGGTAAAGGTGGGACTTATGTCAAATCTACCTATAAAGGGTGTTTCTCTGTTGCTAGGCAATAACCTGGCTGGGGGCAATGTAGTTCCCCCTGTTCATCTTACTTCACAGCCGAGCACTGAAGATGGCGATGAAGACCCATCTCTGTATCCTTCTTGCGCAGTGACTCGTGCTATGGCGAAGAAGCCTAAAGAAGATGTTGTGGTGCCGCCCAGCACATTGAATAGTCAGGACTCAGGTGGTTTGCCTCATGACTCTGATTGGCCTACTATGGTTTCTCCGTTTGAGGACTTATCAGATACTTTTATCAGTTCTCTATTCAGCCAGCCGGATGGGTCTGGTGATTCTGATGTGTCTGGAGACTTGTCTCCGTCCAGAAAGCGGTTGATTGAGGAGCAAACTAATGATCCTGAAATTTGTGCACGAAGGAGGAGAGCCCTTCCTGATAAAGAAATAGACGCAGTTCCAGTTGGGTATTATCTCAAGGATGGTGTGTTGATGCGGAAGTGGCGCCCTCCTGATATCCCTGCTAATGCAGATTGGGCAGTGGTCAGGCAAATTGTTGTTCCGAAGGTCTACAGGAATGAGATCTTAACAATGGCTCATAGTTTACCTGTAGCAGGTCATCTTGGTGTTAATAAGACTGTTGATAAGATCATGAAACACCTCTTCTGGCCTGGGTTTCGGAAAGATGTTTCCGACTTTTGCAAAACCTGTCACACACGTCAGGTAGTTGGAAAACACCAGTTAGACCCACCTGTAGCTCCATTGCAGCCTATCCCAGCATTTGGGGAGCCCTTCTCTAAGGTCATTGTTGATTGTGTTGGTCCATTACCCAAGACTAGATCTGGAAATCAGTACTTGTTGACAATCATGTGTTCATCTACCAGATTCCCTGAAGCCATACCTTTACGTAACATCAAGGCAACTGCAATCTCGAAGGCTTTGATAAAGTTCTTCACGTTGTTTAGCCTTCCCAGGGAAATTCAGTCAGATCAAGGTAGCAGTTTCACTTCCGGATTGTTTCAGCAGGTTGTGTATGAACTAGGTGCGAAGCAGATTCTTTCCAGTGCCTATCATACAGAGAGTCAGGGTGCCTAGGAGCGGTTTAATTCCACTCTCAAGACGATGAGGACTTATTGTTATGACCAAGAGAAAAACTGGGATGAAGGTGTTCATTTGCTGTAGATTGCAGCTAGAGAAGCAGTGCAAGAGTCTACTGGATTCAGTCTGTTTGAGCTAGTGTTTGGCCATGAAGTGAGAAGACCTTTGCTATTGTTGAGTGAACAATGGCAAGAGAAAGAACCGCTGTTACGTCCACAGCTCTTAAAGGGGTTAAAAGGAGGTAACATAAAACCAGATGTTAAGGTTTTACAGAGGTTTTTAATAAAATAAAAAGGATTTATACATACATATGCATGACCGTTCCAAAATCGTCGACACTGAATAAAGCCACACCAAACTATTCGCAAAGTACAGTTTAGATCTGAATATACGGGAATAATACAATCGGGAACAGTTTCTAAGTTTTATAGGGCCGAGTCAGACACGAACAACATATCCAAAAACAGGAATTTCTAAGTTTTAGCAAGCCGAGTCAGACAAGAACAACATATTCAAAAACAGGAATTTCTAAGTTTTAGCAAGCCGAGTCAGACAAGAACAACATATTCAAAAACAGGAATTTCTAAGTTTTAGCAAGCCGAGCCAGACGAAGTTTGGGCAACAGTCCACTTCAGGAAACAGCCGCCCCCGAATGACGCTCTCTCCAGCCTTTTAAAGGAGTTGCCATTTTCTTGTCGGTTGCTGATTGGAAGACAACCGAACACTCCCATAAGCAGTCGCCCCAATCCTCCACCTCCACCTGGCAATCTAAGGGGAGACGGTCACAGGCACGCACGCACGCATGCACCCACGCAGACACACTCAAACACTCACTCGGCATCAGCCGTAACATCCCTCCCCTTAAAACAACAACCCCTGGTTGTTGAAACAGTTTTCAATTATAAACACACAAAAAAAAACAAACTTCTCAAAGCCTGGACAAGGCATCAGCCAAGATGTTCTCTTTACCTTTCTTGTGTCAAATTACCAAATTGAAGTCCTGCACTATCAACGCCCATCTCATCAGCCTCTGGTTATGGTTGTACATGCGCGCAAGAAATCTGAGTGGGTCATGATCTGTGAAGACAACAACTGGCAGAGGGCTGGACCCAACATACACTTCAAAATGTTGGAGTGCCAACAGCAAAGCAAGAGCCTCCTTTTCAATAGTGGAGTAATTTTCCTGATGTTTGTTGAATTTTCGTGAGAAGTAGCACACCGGGTGATCGACTCCATTGACATCCTCCTGTAGCAAGACAGCTCCAGCTCCTACTGCGCTTGCGTCCACCTCTAACTTAAACGGTCGAGCAAGATCGGAAGCTGCGAGCACAGGAGCATGGCTAAGGAGAGCCTTAATACTATTAAAAGCATGTTGGCACGCTTGGGTCCAAACAAAGTCCACCTTGGGACTGAGAAGATTAGTCAGCGGCTGAACAACAGAAGAGAAATTTCTACAGAAGTTTCTGTAGGATCCTGCCATACCTAAAAAACTTCTGAGGGATTTACGACTGGAGGGGACAGGAAACTCCTCAATCACAGCTACTTTGGCCTCTAGGGGACGTACTTGGCCCTGGCCCACCTGTCGGCCTAAATAGGTCACGGTGGCCTTCCCAAACTCACATTTGGCCAAATTTAAAGTGAGTGAAGCGTCTGCGAGTCGGCTGAACACTTTTTCTAATACTTGTATGTGTCTCTCCCATGTAGTAGTGTACACAATGAGGTCATCCAAATAAGCGTTGCAATTTTCAACACCCTTTAAAACAATGTTCACTAGTCTCTGAAACGTTGCCGGTGCATTACACATGCCAAATGCCATGACAGTGTATTGCAAGAATTGATCAGGGGTAACAAAGGCAGAAATCTCAGAGGCACGCTCAGTCAGTGGCACCTGCC
This sequence comes from Gymnothorax reevesii, assembly GCA_029721435.1. Lineage (NCBI taxonomy): Eukaryota > Metazoa > Chordata > Actinopteri > Anguilliformes > Muraenidae > Gymnothorax > Gymnothorax reevesii. The sequence goes on from CM056588.1 coordinate 26,022,189, forward strand.
AGTAACCTTTGAGCAGATCTAGTTTTGTTACGAATTTTGCACTGCCTAAATTATCTACGCAGTCCTCCATTCGAGGGAGAGGATAGGAGTCAGGGACTGTGACGGCGTTAACCTTTCTAAAATCTGTTATGAATCTAGGAGATCCATCAGATTTCGCCTCTAGCAGGCAGGGGGAACTCCACGAACTAGAGCTGGGCATGGCGAAACCGTTTTCCAGGAGATATTGCGTCTCTTTTTTCATAATTTCCCTCTTAACTGGATTCACGCGGTAGGGATGCTGTTTAATGGGCCGAGAGTTTTGTACATTTATATCATGCATAAGTACATTAGTTCTAGTGGGCACATCATTAAACAAGCAGGGAAATCCCTTTACCAACCTGATGACGTCATGCTGTTGGTCAGGTGACAGGTGACTCAGCACTGAGGGAAGCCGTTGCAGCATTTCTGAGTTCGGCAGACGAGCGCTCGGAAGAGCAGAGTGGCGCATAACCAAATCCTCAACACACTGAAAGTCTGCCACAATCGGCGCACATGCTCCTAATACTAGGCCAGGCTTAGTTTCAACCACATTCGGGGATGCTTCCCTGGAGTAATATTTCTTAATCATATTAATGTGACACACGCGCGTCTTGCGCTTCCTCTCAGGGGTGCGGATTATATAATCAGTGTCACTGAGACATTCACAAATTTCATATGGGCCAGAGAATCTGGCTGAAAGAGAGGATCCGGATATGGGCAACAGAACCAAAACCTTGTCCCCCACTTGGAAACGTCGTAGGACAGCGGAACGATCATAACTACGCTTCATAACTTTTTGAGAAGAGGACAAACACTCCCTTGCTAATTTTTTTGCACGATGTAGCTTTTCGCGGAATTGACCAACATAATTTAACACACTTCCCTCCATGGAGGATTTATGCGCGAGTAACCTCTCCTGGAGAGATTTTAACGGACCGCGGGGAGTGTGGCTAAATACGAGCTCCGCAGGACTGAATCCTAAGGATTCTTGCACAGCCTCACGGGCAGTGAACAACACAAACGGGACAACTTCATCCCAATTTTTTTCCGTTTCAAAACAATATTTACGCAACATAGATTTAAGAGTTAGGTGCCACCGCTCTAAAGCGCCTTGGGATTCGGGATGATAGGCGCTGGAAACTACATGCTGGATATTTAATGTTTTGAGGACCTGATTGAAGAGTTTGGACTGGAAGTTTGTACCTTGATCGGTTTGAACTATGCGAGGGAGACCGAAAGTAGAAAAAAACTTGATTAATGCTTTTACAATGGAAGTGGATGTTATTTTTCGGAGCGGTACAGCTTCGGGAAATCGGGTGGAAACGCACATGATTGTTAGTAAAAATTTATTTCCGCTCTTTGTTCTAGGTAGCGGGCCAACACAGTCAACAATGACACGATCAAAGGGCTCTCCCATAGCGGGTATAGGATGCAGCGGGGCTACAGGGATGATCTGATTGGGCTTACCTGTTACTTGACAAACATGGCATGAGCGGCAGTGTTTCACTACATCCGCTTTTAATCCTGGCCAAAAGAAATGTTTTAGTACTCGCTGGAATGTTTTAGTGATACCCAAATGTTCAGACCACGGACTTTCATGTGCCAAAGATAATACATGCTGTCGGTACACAGTAGGGACAACCACCTGGTGCACTACACTCCAATCCGAATTTATTGTATTACGCGGACACCATTTTCTTTACAGCACACCATCATCCAATGTGTAGGCTACTTGCTCATCTTTTGCTCTGTTGGCACTCACCACATTCGAAAAACAACTTTGTAATGTCGGATCCGCCCCCTGCGCTGCGCGCAGGCGTTCTCTGGAGACAGGCAGGGACGCACCGTCAGGATGAGATAGGGCTGCGCTGTGAGAATGCGCCTGGACAGTTACAGCGTTGTCTTCAATTTTATCGGGTTTAGGTTTGCTCTCAGCCTCTACTCGATCTGAAAATTCTGGCATGAGAAAGCTGTCAGACAAAGGTACAGTGTTGTCTCTAAGTGACTGGGAACGTGTGATGGCACAGGAGGGAAAGAGATCAGAATTTGGGATTGGGTCTACATTATCCGACTCATGGTGTTGTGGCACATCCAGCACCTCTAAATTAGGAGTCACTTTGCCCCCAGCAATGTCATTTCCTAATAGAAATGCAACACCTTTAATTGGAAAGGCAGGGCAAACAGCCACGGGAAACACTCCATTCACTAATTTGGACTCAACATGCACGTAATGCATAGGTCGAGGAACATAACCCAACTCAATCCCATGCAGCACCGCACCATAACCACAGGCTGATTTCTCCGAAAATGGCAACACACTCGCGAGGATCACCGATTGCGAGCAGGCGGTGTCTCGCAGAATGCGCACCGGGCGCTGATCAGCAGGCTCACCTGAAAGCGACACAGATCCTTTCAAAATAAAAGGCTCAAAATACGAATCGGGCTTATCATTATCATCATAAATGTCAGTGTTGACTTTGGAGTTAAATAATCCGACACCTTTTGGCTGCAGCACACTTTTGGACACCTGTTCCTTACGTTTTAGGGTGAGACAGTCAGCGATAACGTGTCCAGCTTTGTGACAATAAAAACACTCGCGCTCTTCTTTCTTTAAGCTCTGAGGCTTTGACACACTACCGGAACTAACCGGAGAGCTGCGAGGTTTTTCTAAAGGAAACGTAATCTTGTGCGTAAGTACATATTCATCTGCCAAAATAGCAGCAGTAGTGAGCGAATTGGCTTTCTGCTCATTCAAATGGACAACAATTCGTTCAGAAATGCAATTTTTAAATTCTTCTAACAAAATGACTTCTCGCAGAGAATCAAAATCATTTACTTTAGAAGAGACAAGCCATTTATCAAACAAGATTCCCTTGTCCCTGGCAAATTCACTAAAAGTCTGGCTCGGCAGCTTTTTTCGGTTTCTAAATTTCTGCCGATAGGCTTCGGGAACCAGTTCATAAGCGCGGAGAATGGCGGCTTTAACACTGTCATATTTTAAACTTTCTTCTAAAGGAAGTGCAGAAATGGCTTCCTGGGCTTTACCATGCACTTTGCACTGAACTAAAAGTGGCCAAGCCTCTTAAGGCCAGTGGAGTGCGGAGGCAATGCGCTCAAACGCGCTGAAATAACAATCCACCTCCGACTCTCTGAAGGTGGTGTTATGGCCCCAATTTGTTATTACATTTATAACACAACAGCAAGGGATGACAAACACAGTTTTAACAACTAAAACACATTTAATTTTTAACAAAGACAAAGACTAATAACAACCTACAACTAAAGACCAAGATTGATAAATAAGAAAAAACAGAAATAATTACAGTCCCTTTTTAGTGGGGTGGCTTGGTGATGTCCTGGATGAAAATATGCTCAAACACAGGCAAAGAAATCCACAAAAGAAACGTCACAGGTCTTGAACAAAATGGCAGGTCTGGTCATCTTCTTGCAATTTCTCCTACTACTTTACTGTCTCAATTCTTTTCCTTATATACTCTTTTGCAGACCCCACCCACATTTAGACCTCTTTTTTTTTATTTTCTGAGACTTGCCCCAGACATGTCCAGGACATGTCTAAACATGACTCCAGTCTGAGCTTAACAAAAAAAAGGTAAACACTGCCATCTAGTGGCCTATATTCACATTACACCTCCATTCCAAAAGGGAAAAATTTTGACTCATAAAGGCAAAATTTTTCTTTTCAATACAAAATGGTTAAGTGAACACTTGTCTATATATACATATCATACAATATTCAAACACATGATATATATATACACATTCAAACACGGGATAAGCAATCAGCAATTACATTGTCTGTACCCTTCACATGCTTAATTTCCAAGTCAAACTCCTGTAAAATCAAACTCCAATTCAACAATCTCCGATTCTTGTTTTTCATCTTACTCAAAAACATTAACGGATTGTGGTCAGTGTACACAATCATTGGCTTTTGTCCTGTACAAACATAAACCTCAAAGTGTTTTAAAGAAAGGACCAGAGCCAACAGTTCCTTCTCTATTGTGGAATAGTTCCTTTGGTGGCGATTGAACTTCCTGGAGAAGTATGCCACGGGATGCTCAATGTCATCAGAGTCACTTCTCTGTAGGAGCACAGATCCACAAGCTTGGTCGCTAGCATCGACCGCGATGGAGAACGGTTTGTTGAAGTCAGGAGATTTGAGCACGGGGAAGTGACACAGCAGAGACTTCAGGCGATCGAAGGCTCTCTGGCATGCATCATCCCAGGTGAACTTTACGCCTTTCTTCAGTTGGTTAGTTAGACTGAGAGCAATCTCAGCGAAGTTCTTGCAGAACTTGCGGTAGTACCCGATCATTCCAAGGAAGCGGCGCAAAGCTTTTTTGTTGTCAGGAACTGGAAAGTCCATGATGGCTTGGACTTTAGCATTTATGGGTGCCACCTTACCCTGGCCTATGACGTAGCCAAGATAGGTGACAGTAGCACAACCAAAGTCACTCTTGTTCAGGTTAACAGTCAGGTTAGCCTGGGTCAGGCGCTGGAACAACGTCTCTACATCTTTTAGATGTTCTTCCCAGGAGTCACTCCATGTGATCAGGTCATCGATGTACGCACCGGTGTGTGGCAATCCGGCGATTGTAGACTGTATCATCCTTTGGAACGTGGCTGGGGCATTTTTCATGCCAAAGGGTAGGACTTCATACTGGTACAATCCAGATGGTGTGGCAAAAGCAGAGATGCTCTTGGCCCTCTCAGTTAAAGGCACACACCAATAACCCTTCAATAAATCAATCTTGTTCAGAAACTTTGCTTGCCCTACACTATCAATACAATCATCAATCCTAGGTATTGGAAACACATCAGTTCTAGTTACAGCATTGACTTTGCGATAATCTGTACAGAATCTAGTACTTCCATCAGGTTTTGGAACTAGCACACAGGGTGAACTCCAATCGGAGTTGGAGGGTCTGATAATATCATGTTTTAACATGTACTCAACCTCTTTCTCAGCAATCTTTCTCTTTTCAGGATTCATCCGGTATGGATGCTGTTTTATTGGTTTGGCATCACCAACATCTACATCATGAGAGGCTATAGTAACTCTCTTTGGAACATCGGGAAACAAATCCTCATATTTCTTGATCAACCTTTCAAACTGATCTCTCTGTGAGGGTTCTAAGTGCTGGAGTTTTACATCAAGATTTTGCAACACTTCAGTGTTTGACAATTTACATGAAAGAACTTCAGCTTTAATTCTTGGTTCATCATCTTGAAACTCCCCCTCATCTTCACACGTTTCGACCATTGGAGAATCTGAAGTGACAGCTGCAACCCTAGCATTTCTGTCATGATAAGGCTTTAGCATGTTAATATGACACAATTGTTTTGGTTTTCTCCTATCTGGAGTCTTCACAATGTAATTGAGATCATTGAGTTTTGTCAGAATTTCATAAGGACCATGAAATCTAGCCTGCAATGGATTGGACTGCAAGGGAAACAACACAAGGACCTTGTCTCCTGGTTTAAACTCACGGCTTCTAGCCTTATGATCATACCAAGTTTTCATTTTTCCCTGACTTGATTTCAAGTTCTCTTTGGCAAGATCACAAGCTGCACGCAATCTTTCCTTGAACTTGCTAACATAGTCTAACAGACTGATTTGCGGCTCTTCCTCTTGCCATTGTTCACTCAATAATAGCAAAGGTCCTCTCACTTCATGACCAAACACTAGCTCAAATGGACTGAATCCAGTAGACTCCTGCACTGCTTCTCTAGCTGCAAACAACAGCAAATGAACCCCTTCATCCCAGTCTTTCTCATGGTCATAACAATAAGTCCTCATCATTGTCTTGAGAGTGGAATGAAACCGCTCTAAGGCACCCTGACTTTCTGGATGATAGGCACTAGAAAGAATCTGTTTTGCACCTAGTTCATACACAACCTGCTGAAACAATCCTGAAGTGAAATTGCTACCTTGGTCTGACTGAATTTCCCTGGGAAGACCAAACAACGTGAAGAACTTTATCAAAGCCTTCGAGATTGCAGTTGCCTTGATGTTACGTAGAGGTATGGCTTCGGGGAATCTGGTAGATGCACACATGATTGTCAACAAGTACTGATTTCCAGATCTAGTCTTGGGTAATGGACCAACGCAATCAACAATGACCCTAGAGAATGGCTCCCCAAATGCTGGGATAGGCTGCAATGGAGCTACAGGTGGGTCTAACTGGTGTTTTCCAACTACCTGACAAGTGTGACAGGTTTTGCAAAAGTTGGAAACGTCTTTCCGAAGCCCAGGCCAAAAGAAGTGTTTCATGATCTTATCAACAGTCTTGTTAACACCAAGATGACCTCCTAAAGGTAAACTATGAGCCATTGTTAAGATCTCATTCCTATAGACCTTCGGAACAACAATTTGCCTGACCACTGCCCAATCTGCATTGGCAGGGATATCAGGAGGGCACCACTTCCGCATCAACACACCATCCTTGAGATAATACCCAACTGGAACTGCGTCTATTTCTTTTTCAGGAAGGGCTCTCCTCTTTAGTACACCAATTTCAGGATCATTAGTTTGCTCCTCAATCAACCGCTTTCTGGACAGAGACAAGTCTCCAGACACATCAGAATCACCAGACCCATCCGGCTGGCTGAATAGAGAACTGATAAAAGTATCTGATAAGTCCTCAAACGGAGAAACCATAGTAGGCCAATCAGAGTCATGAGGCGAAACACCTGAGTCCTGACTATTCAATGTACTGGACGGCACCACAACATCATCTTCTTTAGCCTTCTTAGCCATAGCACGAGTCACTGCGCAAGAAGGATACAGAGATGGGTCCTCATCCCCATTTTCAGTGCTCGGCTGTGAAGTAAGATGTACAGAGAACTACTTTGCCCCCAGCCAGGTCATTGCCTAGCAACAGAGAAACACCCTTTATAGGTAGACTTGACATAAGTCCCACCTTTACCTGTCCTGTAACTAAATCTGACTTCAAGAATATAGAGCGCAGGGGTACAGATACAGTCCTCCCTTCAATACCTTGTACAAGTATGAAATCCCCTGAAGCGGTCTCATCACGTAACTCCAAGGAGTCCATCAACAAAAGTGACTGAGAAGCTCCGGTATCCCTTAGGATATATATGGGGACAGGAGTAGTATGCTCATTCAGAGCCACAAATCCCTCTGACACAAATGGAAGAAATTCCTCCCTCACAAAGTCAGCTGTATTAGGCTTTTTAGCCCCACAAGAAGCAAGCAATTTAGCAGATTGGTTTTCTACTACAGGGGTTTCTAACCTTGTTTTCACAAAGGCATTTGGTTTGGTATCCTTTTCTTTTTCTTTCTTAGCTTTATGGAACCAACAGTTAGTTGTAACATGACCAGATTTCTTGCAATAACTGCAAACTAGACCACTTTTGTCACTGTCAGCTTTCACACTTTGATCAGACCTGTTACTGGATTTCTGAGCACCATCACCAGATTTGTCTTTGTCTTTGGGTGAGGAATCTTGGGTATCACTGTAACCCTTTTTCTGAAATTGGGACCATTTATTGTTACTGCTAGACTGAAATTTGGACTTATGAGTGAGAACATATTCATCTGCAAATTTGGCAGCTGATTGCAAGTTCAGTGCTTGCTTCTCATTAAGGTAGGTCTTAACATCATCCTTAACACAGTTCTTGAATTCTTCAACTAACACCATCTCTTTTAGTGAGTTGAAATCATCCTTGACCTCCATAGAAGTACACCAGCGCTCAAAGCAAACCTGCTTCTCATTAGCAAATTCAACATAAGTCTGATTTTCAGATTTCTTCAGACCTCTGAATTTCTGTCGGTAAGCCTCTGGAACCAACTCATAAGCTCTCAAAATAACCTTTTTGACAACCTCATAATCAGAGGAATCATCTGCAGACAAAGCCGAATAGGCTTGTTGAGCTTTACCCTTGAGGACAGTTTGCAACATCAGAGGCCAGTGTTCCTTTGGCCACTGGCAACTCTTTGCTACCTTTTCAAAACACTGGAAATAGTTGTCAACATCCTTTTCTGAAAATGGAGGCACCAGTTTTACCTCCTGACTGGCACAAAATTTATTTTTAGTTTCAATTTTAATTTTTAGTTTCTCCATTTGGAGTCTTTCTTCTCTATCAAATTTCTCTAATTCAAAATCTCTCTGTCTCTGTCTCTCTCTTTCTGCTCTTTCCTCTTTCTCTCTCTCAAATACTCTTTGTTTTTCTTCTCTTGCTAATTTTTCTAACTCAAACTGCCTTTGTTTTTCTTTTTCTTCCCTCTCAAATTCTCTTTGTTTCTCTTTTTCCTCCCTTTCTTTTTCTCTTTCCTCCCTTTCAATCTCTAGCATTTTTAATTTAAGTTCCATTTCTATATTTGGATTTTCCACTGGAAACTGTTCCAGATCTCCTGGTGCAAACACATTTTCATCAATGTAATATTCAACTATCTCTCTAGCCAGTCTTGCTTTTCGCATGGCTGGTTTTACCTCTGTCAGCTCCAACTGTCTGCAAATTTCTAGCAGTTCTGTCTTTTTAAAAGACTTCAAAACCCCTACGGTTGGTGATGCCAAGAAATCATCCATTGCTGTTGTCAATATATATCTAGGAAAATTCACAAAAACAATTTCACAATTTGGAATGTTAGATTTTCAATAAATTACTCACACAATGGTCTATTCCGGACCTTTAGCCCCCAATTTGTTATGGCCCCAATTTGTTATTACATTTATAACACAACAGCAACAGCAAGGGATGACAAACACAGTTTTAACAACTAAAACACATTTAATTTTTAACAAAGACAAAGACTAATAACAACCTACAACTAAAGACCAAGATTGATAAATAAGAAAAAACAGAAATAATTACAGTCCCTTTTTAGTGGGGTGGCTTGGTGATGTCCTGGATGAAGAAAATGCTCAAACACAGGCAAAGAAATCCACAAAAGAAACGTCACAGGTCTTGAACAGAATGGCAGGTCTGGTCATCTTCTTGCAATTTCTCCTACTACTTTACGGTCTCAATTCTTTTCCTGATATACTCTTTTGCAGACCCCACCCACATTTAGACCTCTTTTTTTTTATTTTCTGAGACTTGCCCCAGACATGTCCAGGACATGTCTAAACATGACTCCAGTCTGAGATTAACAAAAAAAAGGTAAACACTGCCATCTAGTGGCCTATATTCACATTACACCTCCATTCCAAAAGGGAAAAATTTTGACTCATAAAGGCAAAATTTTTCTTTTCAATACAAAATGGTTAAGTGAACACTTGTCTATATATACATATCATACAATATTCAAACACATGATATATATATACACATTCAAACACGGGATAAGCAATCAGCAATTACATTGTCTGTACCCTTCACATGCTTAATTTCCAAGTCAAACTCCTGTAAAATCAAACTCCAATTCAACAATCTCCGATTCTTGTTTTTCATCTTACTCAAAAACATTAACGGATTGTGGTCAGTGTACACAATCATTGGCTTTTGTCCTGTACAAACATAAACCTCAAAGTGTTGTAAAGAAAGGACCAGAGCCAACAGTTCCTTCTCTATTGTGGAATAGTTCCTTTGGTGGCGATTGAACTTCCTGGAGAAGTATGCCACGGGATGCTCAATGTCATCAGAGTCACTTCTCTGTAGGAGCACAGATCCACAAGCTTGGTCGCTAGCATCGACCGCGATGGAGAACGGTTTGTTGAAGTCAGGAGATTTGAGCACGGGGAAGTGACACAGCAGAGACTTCAGGCGATTGAAGGCTCTCTGGCATGCATCATCCCAGGTGAACTTTACGCCTTTCTTCAGTTGGTTAGTTAGACTGAGAGCAATCTCAGCAAAGTTCTTGCAGAACTTGCGGTAGTACCCTATTATTCCAAGGAAGCGGCGCAAAGCTTTTTTGTTGTCAGGAACTGGAAAGTCCATGATGGCTTGGACTTTAGCATTTATGGGTGCCACCTTACCCTGGCCTATGACGTAGCCAAGATAGGTGACAGTAGCACAACCAAAGTCACTCTTGTTCAGGTTAACAGTCAGGTTAGCCTGGGTCAGGCGCTGGAACAACGTCTCTACATCTTTTAGATGTTCTTCCCAGGAGTCACTCCATCTGATCAGGTCATCGATGTATGCACCCGTGTGTGGCAATCCGGCGATTGTAGACTGTATCATCCTTTGGAACGTGGCTGGGGCATTTTTCATGCCAAAGGGTAGGACTTCATACTGGTACAATCCAGATGGTGTGGCCAAAGCAGAGATGCTCTTGGCCCTCTCAGTTAAAGGCACACACCAATAACCCTTCAATAAATCAATCTTGGTCAGAAACTTTGCTTGCCCTACACTATCAATACAATCATCAATCCTAGGTATTGGAAACACTCAGTTCTAGTTACAGCATTGACTTTGCGATAATCTGTACAGAATCTAGTACTTCCATCAGGTTTTGGAACTAGCACACAGGGTGAACTCCAATCGGAGTTGGAGGGTCTGATAATATCATGTTTTAACATGTACTCAACCTCTTTCTCAGCAATCTTTCTCTTTTCAGGATTCATCCGGTATGGATGCTGTTTTATTGGTTTGGCATCACCAACATCTACATCATGAGAGGCTATAGTAACTCTCTTTGGAACATCAGGAAACAAATCCTCATATTTCTTGATCAACCTTTCAAACTGATCTCTCTGTGAGGGTTCTAAGTGCTGGAGTTTTACATCAAGATTTTGCAACACTTTAGTGTTTGACAATTTACATGAAAGAACTTCAGCTTTAATTCTTGGTTCATCATCTTGAAACTCCCCCTCATCTTCACACGTTTCGACCATTGGAGAATCTGAAGTGACAGCTGCAACCCTAGCATTTCTGTCATGATAAGGCTTTAGCATGTTAATATGACACAATTGTTTTGGTTTTCTCCTATCTGGAGTCTTCACAATGTAATTGAGATCATTGAGTTTTGTCAGAATTTCATAAGGACCATGAAATCTAGCCTGCAATGGATTGGACTGCAAGGGAAACAACACAAGGACCTTGTCTCCTGGTTTAAACTCACGGCTTCTAGCCATATGATCATACCAAGTTTTCATTTTTCCCTGACTTGATTTCAAGTTCTCTTTGGCAAGATCACAAGCTGCACGCAATCTTTCCTTGAACTTGCTAACATAGTCTAACAGACTGATTTGCGGCTCTTCCTCTTGCCATTGTTCACTCAATAATAGCAAAGGTCCTCTCACTTCATGACCAAACACTAGCTCAAATGGACTGAATCCAGTAGACTCCTGCACTGCTTCTCTAGCTGCAAACAACAGCAAATGAACCCCTTCATCCCAGTCGTTCTCATGGTCATAACAATAAGTCCTCATCATTGTCTTGAGAGTGGAATGAAACCGCTCTAAGGCACCCTGACTTTCTGGATGATAGGCACTAGAAAGAATCTGTTTTGCACCTAGTTCATACACAACCTGCTGAAACAATCCTGAAGTGAAATTGCTACCTTGGTCTGACTGAATTTCCCTGGGAAGACCAAACAACGTGAAGAACTTTATCAAAGCCTTCGAGATTGCAGTTGCCTTGATGTTACGTAGAGGTATGGCTTCGGGGAATCTGGTAGATGCACACATGATTGTCAACAAGTACTGATTTCCAGATCTAGTCTTGGGTAATGGACCAACGCAATCAACAATGACCCTAGAGAATGGCTCCCCAAATGCTGGGATAGGCTGCAATGGAGCTACAGGTGGGTCTAACTGGTGTTTTCCAACTACCTGACAAGTGTGACAGGTTTTGCAAAAGTTGGAAACGTCTTTCCGAAGCCCAGGCCAAAAGAAGTGTTTCATGATCTTATCAACAGTCTTGTTAACACCAAGATGACCTCCTAAAGGTAAACTATGAGCCATTGTTAAGATCTCTTTCCTATAGACCTTCGGAACAACAATTTGCCTGACCACTGCCCAATCTGCATTGGCAGGGATATCAGGAGGGCGCCACTTCCGCATCAACACACCATCCTTGAGATAATACCCAACTGGAACTGCGTCTATTTCTTTTTCAGGAAGGGCTCTCCTCTTTAGTACACCAATTTCAGGATCATTAGTTTGCTCCTCAATCAACCGCTTTCTGGACAGAGACAAGTCTCCAGACACATCAGAATCACCAGACCCATCCGGCTGGCTGAATAGAGAACTGATAAAAGTATCTGATAAGTCCTCAAACGGAGAAACCATAGTAGGCCAATCAGAGTCATGAGGCGAACCACCTGAGTCCTGACTATTCAATGTACTGGACGGCACCACAACATCATCTTCCTTAGCCTTCTTGGCCATAGCACGAGTCACTGCGCAAGAAGGATACAGAGATGGGTCCTCATCCCCATTTTCAGTGCTCGGCTGTGAAGTAAGATGTACAGGGGGAACTACTTTGCCCCCAGCCAGGTCATTGCCTAGCAACAGAGAAACACCCTTTATAGGTAGACTTGACATAAGTCCCACCTTTACCTGTCCTGTAACTAAATCTGACTTCAAGAATATAGAGCGCAGGGGCACAGATACAGTCCTCCCTTCAATACCTTGTACAAGTATGAAATCCCCTGAAGCGGTCTCATCACGTAACTCCAAGGAGTCCATCAACAAAAGTGACTGAGAAGCTCCGGTATCCCTTAGGATATATATGGGGACAGGAGTAGTATGCTCATTCAGAGCCACAAATCCCTCTGACACAAATGGAAGAAATTCCTCCCTCACAAAGTCAGCTGTATTAGGCTTTTTAGCCCCACAAGAAGCAGGCAATTTAGCAGATTGGTTATCTACTACAGGGGATTCTAACCTTGTTTTCACAAAGGCATTTGGTTTGGTATCCTTTTCTTTTTCTTTCTTAGCTTTAAGAAACCAGCAGTTAGTTGTAACATGACCAGATTTCTTGCAATAACTGCAAACTAGACCACTTTTGTCACTGTCAGCTTTCACACTTTGATCAGACCTGTTACTGGATTTCTGAGCACCATCACCAGATTTGTCTTTGTCTTTGGGTGAGGAATCTTGGGTATCACCGTAACCCTTTTTCTGAAATTGGGACCATTTATTGTTACTGCTAGACTGAAATTTGGACTTATGAGTGAGAACATATTCATCTGCAAATTTGGCAGCTGATTGCAAGTTCAGTGCTTGCTTCTCATTAAGGTAGGTCTTAACATCATCCTTAACACAGTTCTTGAATTCTTCAACTAACACCATCTCTTTTAGTGAGTTGAAATCATCCTTGACCTCCATAGAAGTACACCAGCGCTCAAAGCAAACCTGCTTCTCATTAGCAAATTCAACATAAGTCTGATTTTCAGATTTCTTCAGACCTCTGAATTTCTGTCGGTAAGCCTCTGGAACCAACTCATAAGCTCTCAAAATAACCTTTTTGACAACCTCATTATCAGAGGAATCATCTGCAGACAAAGCCGAATAGGCTTGTTGAGCTTTACCCTTGAGGACAGTTTGCAACATCAGAGGCCAGTGTTCCTTTGGCCACTGGCAACTCTTTGCTACCTTTTCAAAACACTGGAAATAGTTGTCAACATCCTTTTCTGAAAATGGAGGCACCAGTTTTACCTCCTGACTGGCACAAAATTTATTTTTAGTTTCAATTTTAATTTTTAGTTTCTCCATTTGGAGTCTTTCTTCTCTATCAAATTTCTCTAATTCAAAATCTCTCTGTCTCTGTCTCTCTCTTTCTGCTCTTTCCTCTTTCTCTCTCTCAAATACTCTTTGTTTTTCTTCTCTTGCTAATTTTTCTAACTCAAACTGCCTTTGTTTTTCTTTTTCTTCCCTCTCAAATTCTCTTTGTTTTTCTTTTTCCTCCCTTTCTTTTTCTCTTTCCTCCCTTTCAATCTCTAGCATTTTTTAATTTAAGTTCCATTTCTATATTTGGATTTTCCACTGGAAACTGTTCCAGATCTCCTGGTGCAAACACATTTTCATCAATGTAATATTCAACTATCTCTCTAGCCAGTCTTGCTTTTCGCATGGCTGGTTTTACCTCTGTCAGCTCCAACTGTCTGCAAATTTCTAGCAGTTCTGTCTTTTTAAAAGACTTCAAAACCCCTACGGTTGGTGATGCCAAGAAATCATCCATTGCTGTTGTCAATATATATCTAGGAAAATTCACAAAAACAATTTCACAATTTGGAATGTTAGATTTTCAATAAATTACTCACACAATGGTCTATTCCGGACCTTTAGCCCCCAATTTGTTATGGCCCCAATTTGTTATTACATTTATAACACAACAGCAACAGCAAGGGATGACAAACACAGTTTTAACAACTAAAACACATTTAATTTTTAACAAAGACAAAGACTAATAGCAACCTACAACTAAAGACCAAGATTGATAAATAAGAAAAAACAGAAATAATTACAGTCCCTTTTTAGTGGGGTGGCTTGGTGATGTCCTGGATGAAGAAAATGCTCAAACACAGGCAAAGAAATCCACAAAAGAAACGTCACAGGTCTTGAACAGAATGGCAGGTCTGGTCATCTTCTTGCAATTTCTCCTACTACTTTACGGTCTCAATTCTTTTCCTTATATACTCTTTTGCAGACCCCACCCACATTTAGACCTCTTTTTTTTTATTTTCTGAGACTTGCCCCAGACATGTCCAGGACATGTCTAAACATGACTCCAGTCTGAGCTTAACAAAAAAAAGGTAAACACTGCCATCTAGTGGCCTATATTCACATTACAGTGGGAACTAAAGTGACGTGCTTACTGATATCAAAGGAACTGTGATTTGCATTAGTGGAGGGAGGATATATACCTGGCGGTGAACTGAGCACTTGAGTCTCCCTCTGGGACTCGAGCTCCAGTTGGCGTATTCGGACAGCTGTTTCAGCCTCAATTTCGAGCTTTCGCATCTCCAGCTGATGTTTCAGCTGCGCGTCTCTCCTCTCAGCTTTTTCTCTGGCCTCCAGTTTCAACCGGGCGAGCCTGACTTTCAACTGGGCTTCGCTCGTGGACCCAGTGCTGGCTGAGGAGGACGAGGACGAGCCAGATCCCGAGCGGGAGCGCTTTCCTCGCTCTCTCGGATCCTCACCACTCCCACTCTCTGGCACAGTCACGGTGAGAGACTCCGTGTCCGGCTTAACACCACCAGCAGCCCCGCTCAGGGCGCCATCCAGCGGCACCGCAGGTGCTGCTATCAACTCTTGCTCCACCAATGCATTTATAATTAAGGTTTTCAACTCTTTCTTGAGAATTTGCTTCGAATACGAAATTTGAAAGTGATTAGCAATTTGAATTAATTCGTCCTTTCTACAATTATTGATCTGTGAAAGGGAAGGCTCTGAAATGAAACTTTCAATGTTAAACGGCTCCATTCTCCGCACCGCTCACAAAACACCAGGGAAAAAGAGGAACAATCAAATAAATAGGTCCAAATCCTAATTAATTATTTTCAACCTCCTCGGGAACTTAAATTGCTCTCGGACGGGCCCCCATTATGTTACGTCTACAGCTCTTAAAGGGGTTAAAAGGAGGTAACATAAAACCAGATGTTAAGGTTTTACAGAGGTTTTTAATAAAATAAAAAGGATTTATACATACATATGCATGACCGTTCCAAAATCGTCGACACTGAATAAAGCCACACCAAACTATTTGCAAAGTACAGTTTAGATCTGAATATACGGGAATAATACAATCGGGAACAGTTTCTAAGTTTTATAGGGCCGAGTCAGACACGAACAACATATCCAAAAACAGGAATTTCTAAGTTTTAGCAAGCCGAGTCAGACAAGAACAACATATTCAAAAACAGGAATTTCTAAGTTTTAGCAAGCCGAGTCAGACAAGAACAACATATTCAAAAACAGGAATTTCTAAGTTTTAGCAAGCCGAGCCAGACGAAGTTTGGGCGACAGTCCACCTCAGGAAACAGCCGCCCCCGAATGACGCTCTCTCCAGCCTTTTAAAGGAGTTGCCATTTTCTTGACGGTTGCTGATTGGAAGACAACCGAACACTCCCATAAGCAGTCGCCCCAATCCTCCACCTCCACCTGGCAATCTAAGGGGAGACGGTCACAGGCACGCACGCACGCATGCACCCACGCAGACACACTCAAACACTCACTCGGCATCAGCCGTAACAACCGCTTATCAGTCTGTTAGACTATGTTAGCAAGTTCAAAGAAAGACTGCGTGCAGCTTGTGACCTAGCCAAAGAGAACATGAAATCAAGTCAGGGAAAAATGAAAACTTGGTATGATCATAAGGCTAGAAGCCGTGAGTTTAAACCAGGAGATAAGGTTCTTGTGTTGTTTCCCTTGCAGTCCAATCCATTGCTGGCTAGATTTCATGGTCCTTATGAAATTCTGACAAAACTCAATGATCTCAATTACATTGTGAAGACTCCAGATAGGAGAAAAGCAAAACAATTGTATCACATTAACATGCTGAAGCTTTATCATGACAGAAATGCTAGGGTTGCAGCTGTCACTTCAGATTCTCCTATGGTCGAAACGTGTGAAGATGAGGGGGAGTTTCAAGATGATGAACCTAGAATTAAAGCTGAAGTTCTTTCATGTAAATTGTCAAATTCTGAGGTGTTGCAAAATCTCGATGTAAAACTCCAGCACTTAGAACCCTCACAGAGAGATCAGTTTGAGAGGTTGATCAAGAAGTATGAGGATCTGTTTCCTGATGTTCCAAAGAGAGTTTCTATAGCTTCTCATGATGTAGATGTTGGTGATGCCAAACCAATAAAACAGCATCCGTACCGGATTAATCCTGAAAAGAGAAAGATTGCTGAGAAAGAGGTTGAGTACATGTTAGAACATGATATTATTAAACCCTCCAACTCAGATTGGAGTTCACCCTGTGTGCTAGCTCCAAAACCTGATGGAAGTACTAGATTCTGTACAGATTATCGCAAAGTCAATGCTGTAACTAGAACTGATGTGTTTCCAATACCTAGGATTGATGATTGTATCGATAGAGTAGGGCAAGCAAAGTTTCTGACCAAGATTGATTTACTGAAGGGTTATTGGTGTGTGCCTTTAACTGAGAGGGCCAAGAGCATCTCTGCTTTTGCCACACCATCTGGGTTGTACCAGTATGAAGTCCTACCCTTTGGCATGAAAAATGCCCCAGCCATATTCCAAAGGATGATACAGTCTACAATTGCCGGATTGCCACACACGGGTGCGTACATCGACGACCTGATCACATGGAGTGACTCCTGGGAAGAACATCTAAAAGATGTAGAGACGTTGTTCCAGCGCCTGACCCAGGCTAACCTGACTGTTAACCTGAACAAGAGTGACTTTGGTTGTGCTACTGTCACCTATCTTGGCTACGTCATAGGCCAGGGTAAGGTGGCACCCATAAATGCTAAAGTCCAAGCCATCGTGGACTTTCCAGTTCCTCACAACAAAAGGGCTTTGCGCCGCTTCCTTGGAATGATCGGGTACTGCCGCAAGTTCTGCGGGAACTTTGCTGAGATTGCTCTCAGTCTTACTAACCAACTGAAGAAAGGCGTAAAGTTCACTTGGGATGATGCATGCCAGAGATCCTTCAATCGCCTGAAGTCTCTGCTGTGTCACTTCCCCCTGCTCAAATCTCCTGACTTCAACAAACCGTTCTCCATCGCGGTCGATGCTAGCGACCAAGCTTGTGGATCTGTGCTCCTACAGAGAAGTGACTCTGATGACATTGAGCATCCCGTGGCATACTTCTCCAGGAAGTTCAATCGCCACCAAAGGAACTATTCCACAATAGAGATGGAGCTGTTGGCTCTGGTTCTATCTTTACAACACTTTGATGTTTATGTTTGTACAGGGCAAAAGCCAATGGTTGTGTACACAGACCACAATCCGTTAATGTTTTTGTGTAAGATGAAAAACAAGAATCGGAGATTGTTGAATTGGAGTTTGATTTTACAGGAGTTTGACTTGGAAATTAAGCATGTGAAGGGTACAGACAATGTAATTGCTGATTGCTTATCCCGTGTTTGAATATGTATATATATATCACGTGTTTATTTGAATATTGTATGATGTGTATATATAGACAAGTATCCACTTAACCATTTTGTATTGAAAAGAAAAACTTTGCCTTTATGAGTCAAAATTTTTCCCTTTTGGAATGGAGGTGTAATGTGAATATAGGCCACTAGATGGCAGTATTTACCTTTTTTTTTTATTCAGCTCAGACTGGAGTTATGTTTAGACATGTCCTGGGCATGTCTGGGGAAAGTCCCCGAAAATAAAAAAAAGAGGTCTAAATGTGGGTGGGGTCTGCAAAAGAGTATATAAGGAAAAGAATTGAGACAGTAGTAGTAGGAGAAATTGCAAGAAGAAGGACGTGTGACCAGACCTGTCATTTCTGTTCAAGACCTGTGAAGTTTCTTTTGTGGATTTTTGCCTGTTTTTGAGCCTTTTTTCCTCACCCAGCACATCACCAGGAAACCCACCAAAGGGACTGTAAATATTTCTGTTTTTTTTTATTCAATCTTGGTCATTTAGTTGTAGGTTATTGTTAGTTATTGTCTTTGTTCATTAAATGTGTTTAAGTTTTAAAAACTGTGTGTCATCCCTTGCTGTTGCTGTTGTTTTAAATGTAATAACAAATTGGGGCCATAACAAAGTCTCTTCAGTTGCTGAGCCTGACTGACTCCTGCTTGTCATTACAGAGCCCAGTGCTCACTGCAGGACCCAGAGCTGCTCTCAGGGGCTCTGATAGATGTGGCCAAACACCTGGGTAACCTGTAGTTCAGAGTCTGGGAGAAGATGCTGGAGACGGTGCAGTACAGTGAGTATCTGGGGCTGATGCTCCAGTCATCTTTATCTTTACAAACATTTAATGAAAGCATGAAACTGAAGAAATAAGCTGGAATGATTTACCTCCACCAAGGAGGTGTATGTTTTTTGCCCCTCGTTTATCTGTTTGTCTGTCTGTTTAGCAAGATATCTCGAAAGCAGCTGCATAGATTTTAACCAAACTTTGCAGGATCATAGGGTAGCACAAGAAAAACAAGTGATAAAATTTTGGCATATTTAGGCCAAAGTACAGCTGAGATATAGGCCAAAGTTCAAATCCAGCTATGCTGGCAGAGATTTAAAGTCTTTCCAATCGGCCAGATTTCCAATTGGCGTGCTTTTGGGTTTTGCTGCCACCTGGTGGTGGAATGCAACAACACCCTACTTCAGCTGACGAAAATAACAAATGCACAGAGTTGCCTTGGTGTGGCGGAGGTGCCGCGCTCTCTGAGTGCTCTTGTTGAAATGTTGTTAAAAATAAACAGTACAGAGACTCAGTTTGAAGAATGCATGAATTTCTGTGGTTTAACTGATTTATTTATTTCAATGAAACATAAGGGTTTTAAGTTCAAATCACTATAGCCACAGTAAAGTAGCATGTATATTTTTCTGTTTGGGACCAACTCCTCAATGAGTAATTGAAACATCTCTCTCCCTCCAGCCCTTTAAATATCTCTCTTCCTGATATTTCAGCTCCTGTGACGCTGGACCCCAATACTGCATGTGCTGCTCTCTCTCTCTCTGATGATCTGACCACTGTGAGATACCCAGGAATACAGCATAAAATTCCTGACAAACCAGAGAGGTTTAGCACCTGTGTGGATGTGCTGGGATCAGAGGGGTTTACCTCAGGGAAACACAGCTGGGAGGTGAAGGTTGGGAATAAACTGCAGTGGGATGTAGGAGTGATGAAAGAGTCCAGCGACAGGAAGGGAGATATAACATGCAGCCCAAAGAGAGGATTCTGGGTCTTAAAGCTGAGGAAGGGTGAGGGTTACAGAGCAGCAGGAGTTACTGCCCTCAAACTGGAGAGGAAACCCCAGAGCATCAGGGTGCAGCTGGACTATGACAGGGGGGAAGTGTCCTTCTTCAACTCCAGTGACAAGTCACTCATTTACACTTTTAAAGACACATTTTCTGAGAGAGTGTTCCCACTCTTTTCTCCCTGTCTGAAAGAAGATGGTAATGAAGGACCCCTGCAGATATGCCCAGTGAAAGTTTCAGTAACAGTGATGTCACTCCAGTGAAGGTGTGTGTGTATATGTGTGTGTTTGTGAAAACCACACTGGAGATGTTGTCTGGGATTTTCTTTGTGTGAGGTACCCTTCAGGAACCACTCGCGAGAGACAGAAATCCAAAAAACGTATGTCTTTATTGGAGTCCGAGTCAAAGCCAAAAAACACAGGAATTGCCAAGCCACAATCAGAAATCCAAAAACAGTGTCGACTAGACAGGCAGGGGTCAGAACCAGTAAGACAGATAAGCAGAGGAAACGATAGGCAAAAAGTCGTAGTCGATGAACAAAGCCAAGGGTCATACACAGGGCATCCAAACACAGAAATCGTGGTCATACAAAAATGGGTCAAAATCCTGAAAGACAAAAACAACACAAAAAAGGCAATGGCAAGAATCAAGGTCGGACAATCCAGTAGAAGGGAAACATACGAGGCGCTCTGCACAAAGAAATAAAGATCAACGTTCTGACAAGAGCTGTGAGTGAAAAGACTGCTAATATACACACAGGGAAGGTCACTGAAATCAGGTGTAGAGAATCAGACTAATTACAACGGGAGAATCACATGAGGGAAGCCCTAATCACGAAAATTGGCGAAAGACAAAACACGAACGGGAATCACACAGCCTATGACATTTAACAGCTCCAGTCCAAGAGTTCTATGTGCACAGATAACGAGCGCAGGAGAGGGATTAAGCACGGGCGAGAGATTCTCGCTAAAGCTCAGGAGAGGACAGAGACAGGCTAAGGGGAGGATTATAGAACAGGGCGATTGTGGAGAGGGAATTAGTCTAAATTAGTAGCGGTGCAACTTTACATATTAAACTAGAGTGCACATTAGTAAGTTAGTAATCTTATATACATGGATTAGTTGTGTTAGTTGACTATGACACAAAATACAAATGTTAGTCTAGTTAGTAATCAGAACAGCAAGTCGAAGGAAAAGATTTTGAACACCGAAATTCATTTAAATCACCCAAAGTCAGTGGGCGCAGACAGGGAAGACGGACTGAACCAACTAGATCACAAGACAGGGGAGACAAGTGCAATGGACCTGAGAAATGGAATGAACCAAAAACCTGAGTAAAACAATAACCAAAAAGAATAAATAAAAGACAAACTCATGAACACAGAACCTGAACATAAACATGACAATAAGGCAGAATCACAACACTTTGACCGGCCTGTATGTTGAGTTGGATGATGGGAGACGCGCTGGAGACAGGGATTCATTACAGTAGGGGGTTGATGTTAAAGCAGGATACTAAATAGAACAGAGAAACACAGAGTTTTGAAAACAAAGAAAGAAAAATGCGTTAAAAAAACAGAAACTTATCACTGAGATCAGTATCTTATGACTACACAAAATTGGATGCCTGCTCATTGTTTAAAATTAATTTGTACAAGCTGCCGGATTTGCTCACTCGGTTAAGGCACCACAATTGCGGTGCAACAGTGATTCGATCCCCAGTCATACCAACCAGCAGTGGTCGGCAGCGTTTTCAGAACAGCGCATAATTGGCTGAAACGCTGTAGGGATCCAAATTGGGAATGGACTGCTGGGAATGGAAATTAGAATGATTGCCTTGTTCATTTCACAAGCCCCTCCTGTTGGTCAACCGGGCACTCATCAGTGAGATTCTAAGCTTGCTCATGTTCGGGTATCCTCCGCCCTCATTCTGAATTTACGATAGTTTTGACCAATGAGTGTAAAGATGCAGGGGCTGACTGGTGCGTGCTTCAGAGGAAAGCCACGAACTGTCTCTCTGTCCTGATCTGGCAATAGGGAATTGCATACAAGCAAGCCTTGAACGTAGTTCTCGGATTGAGCATTCCAACTTTGGGGTGTATTGGGGATGTCAGATTTGAAAAAATAATAATTATTTGAACAGTGCATTGCTTGTACAAAGAGTTTGTTTGCTTTGTTTTCGTAAAGGGAGTCTCTCCATTGTGGGTGAAGTTCACCTCATCAAAACAATTCGGGATGACATAATATCTCAGTATGACATACATGACCGCCGTTTACCAATATTACTTTGTGATACTTGTAAAAAAAAAAAGGTTTGTAAGATGAGGCAAGGTAATCTTGACCAAAAATTTAACTGTCTGTACCAACTGGAAAAGGTAATTGAAGGCTAGCGTTGGATCAGCCCCAGAGTTCAGTCTTGTGACTGTTTCATTTGCCAAGTGGCGAAAGCCAATGGATTCAAGGCCAAGCAGATACAAGGTAGCCTCAAAAGAGGGCGTCCAAAAGACTCCGAAGAGCAGTTATGAGGTGAACTTCACCCACAATGGAGAAACTCCCTTTACGAAAGCAAAACAAACAAACTCTTGAGCGAGCTTCGCTATGATCCATAATGGTAGGATGTCAGTCATGAAAAGGCCTATCTTCCACATGCTCTGGCTTTTATGAATGTAAGGTTATGCAACCGTTAAGCTGCATTAATTCCCAAGTAGTAATAATGATGAAAACGACATGGGCATTTCTTCCACTCCAGCTGAGGTAATGAATGAAAAGGCCTGTTATCCTCCTGAGACCCTGAGAAAAAAAAAATTTTTAATTTCTTTTTTTTTCACACCACCTAAGTCTTTGGGGTATAAAAAATATCACTACAACAACATAATGTCAAAACATGTTTTTATTTGTGTTTTATAGTATGTCCTTTGGAGAGGACATTGGGACTCTTATGGTAAATATGAACACATCTAGAGTTGTATGTTTACATCTTAGCTGACAACATTCAGGGTTTTACACTTAAAACTGACCTTCTCTGAACTTAAGTTTTTGGTGAGAGAGGTTTTCCTTGCTGAGAGAGATGACAAATTGTCCTTTATGCCAGTGGTTCCCACCTCCACTCTTGTAGTACCCCATGACATAATATTTCTCCAACCCAAATCTAAGCCACCTGGTGTGTTAGTTCTGGGTTGTTTTTGGTTTGTGGTATTCCATGAAGCACTTCTCCTTCTTTGAGATGCAGAGGTAGATTTTGCATTTGATGCACTTGATGTAGGTTTTTCCAGTGCATCCTTCTGCTCTGCACCTGGAAGTATTGGGGTCGTCCATCATCAGTGGAATGAAAAAAGTTAGCAACATCCTGATGTCCTCTATAGAGGACATACATAAACAAGACATTGTTTATGTGGAAAAAATAATTTCACTGCTCTGAAAACTCACCAAAACTATTCCTGAGATATTCACTTATTGGAATAAATCTGAACATTTAACTCACAAAACTCATAATTACACAATTAAACACTTACCTTTCTTCTTTCCATAACATGTGCTAACTGTGATGTCTGCCATTTTGAAGAACTAGGAAGAGAATTCTGTCAAGATCCCACCCCCAAATATTTCATATCATTGAAAAGCCCAGGATGTCCTCTGTAAGGGCCAACAGAACTTAACACAATAGCATGTATGGCTTCAGAGATACTGACCAAAAACAAATGTCCCCCACAGAGGACAAAAATGAATTGCTGGGTCTCAATCAGCTGCTAACTGTTTCCTACCATCAAAAAGGAGAGTTTTGGACTATTGGACTAAAGCTGACCAACATTTTGAGCAACATGATGGGTTTTATTCAGGGATTTAATATTTCCATATTTTTTACGATAAATTTGGTTACCATGGTAACCATTTTGTATTTTTACCAATCTGACCCTGTGGTATGATTATGTAATAAGTCAAACTATCAAAAAAAAACATGATGGCTTGCAATTATTAACCCCTTTCCTAGGATTTTGCAATACAAGATCACTGCCACATAAAAAATGAATTTTCTCCAAAAATTCCCAACAGATATTTTTAATTTTTGCATTTTCTTTATCTGCTCACTAAGACCTACAAAATGACACAGGTCTTGTTTCAGTATCTTTTTTTCAGACTTTCAAACACGTTAAACCTAGTGTGAGACGTCTCTGGTTCAGCATTTCAACACAAATCACTGTATTATCACTGCAGCTGACTGTCTCTGATTGACCTCAGTGTACGTGAGTGCAGATTTGGGAAGAACCTGCTGGAGATGTAGAGGTACAAAGGGAACATACAGGCGCACTGAGGTAATAATGAACATTTACATACAGTCACCCCAAAAATTCTTTGTACACGTCGAGAAAGTTGAAGAATTATTTGGGAACAAAATTGAAATAAACAAATTTCAGTCAGACAACTCTGGATTGAATTCAATATGTTGAGCGTAAATACTTTGCATAATTGAAGCAAGCGACAGGCTCTGTCTCAATTTATTAATCCCCTGAAAATGATCTGCCAGATTCATTTCAGGGAATGATAGCAAGACCCCCAAACTGCAAGACCCCAAAAGCTTGAGACACAGAGCCTGACGCTGCCTGACTGAGAATGTGGAGCATCCACACTGAGACTGAGCTGATTCCACTGCATCTATAGCCTATTGATGCAAGACAAATTGCAATGCTATTGCAATTCTGATCAGCTCAGCCATTCTACTTTAACCTGTACCCAGGGATTTAATAGCAGCAAGCTCCTCCCCTGCAATCCACCAGATATGCATCCTTAGTGACAAGCATGTTGCAGCAAGCAGAACTTTTATTTGTACCAATTACAAGGCATGAGCACTCATGATTTTTTGAGCCTGCAGAATTTCATTGTTGTTGAAATAAATATATTTAACATAAGCAGCGGAAGACCAATGGCCCAGAGACTTGAGGGTGGGTGTAGGCACAAGCAGCGCCGCAGTTGTAGCTGCGCCGATGCGGGGGAGTGAGCAGTGTACGCTTCTGGGGATAGCCCGCAGCTTGTGCTGAATTCACACAGCCTTGCAGAAAAACAAGGTCTGGACATGGGCTTGTGGCCATCGATGATGAAGAGCGGGTCCCTCGGAGCAGGTGCAGGCTGAGTTTTCAGGTAGCTCAGCATGGAAGCAAAAGGACAGAAAGCAGTATTAGTTCTTGCAATTATGACAGGCGTTCCTTTATTCATCCTGTCTGTTTTAGAATGTTTCAGATAAATCATGAAATGGTTGCAATTAGGGGTGTCAACATCTACACGTGTAAACGGGTACACGGATAACAAATCATAACCGTTTAGAAAAATCAATAACCGTGTACACGTCATTTTTCCCTCCTCTTCCTCCTCCTCGTTCATTTCTCACCAGTACATATAGTCGCCTATTTTTAGGGGTGATAATGTTGGCTGAAAGTTTCAGATAATAACATTAACTAACTCTACACTTAAATATCCCCACTAGTGCAGTTATCCGCATACAGATACACCGGCGCAATGTTACCTTGATATTAAAAAAAACCCTGCAGCCACAGCCAGTGTCGCGTCTCTTCAATAGGCTGCGGAGGACTTGAGAAGAGCGCTGCGCTCACCATCTTCTCCATGAGCAAATGTCGTGCAGCTGAAAACAAAAACTGTTAATGGCTTGTTATTTTAGCCTATATTGTTGCTTGTTGTTGTACATTATATTGTTGGTTGGTGTTCTGTCGGCTTTTCGCGACCTGATCACATATCCTCGCGTCTAAAGAGGAGGAAGAAAACATTTTTTTCGCCAATTTTAGTGAATTATTGTGAGAGTCCCCCTCTACTTTTTTTAACTTTGTGGATATAAAGGTGAAGTTTTTTCCTCTCTCTTCAGCTTACTTTGGCTTCTTTTTGAGTTGCTTTCTCTCCAATTCCACATTACTTTTACTATGAGACGCATATTAAAATTCAGACGCAGCTCCCGTTGTGAGAGAGGGATGCAGTTTGCACTTAAAGTAAAAAAAAAAAAAAATGTACAAACGTGAGCAATAGTTAAAACAGTGATTAAAAAAGAAGGTTAAACCTTTTTCAGCTTTCACTTGTACGTTTTCCTATCTGTCAAAATGATAGAGGATTTTATTTTCAACTCATTTTACTTTCTGTGGTTATATAGCGCAACTACGATAGAAAAAGATCATAAATCGACGTGTACTCAGTTACACGTCGGTTAGAAGTCCCGTTTACATGTGTAGAAAAAATTGTAAACGTTGACACCCCTAGTTGCAACCTAATTTTAGATCAGAAAAACAAAGGTCATGCAGAGGGTTGAAAGAAAAAGATGTGGTGGTGAATTCCCCGCACCTCATGAACCCGTAAAAAACCATTAAAAGAACAGCTTCCAACATTTTATGAGTAAAAGGAGTGAACAGCTCAGGGTGGGTCCCTGCCTTTGCCCGTAGTCAGGCTCCAGCTTAGGGTCCCGTGACCCTAGTGAGGAATAAGCGGGTATAGAAAATGGATGGATGGATGGAAGAAGTGAACAGCCCTGATCTTAATTTGGAAATCATCCTGTGCACCAAAGTGATAATAAGTGGTAAGCGTTTATCATTGCCTGGTAGTCGCTCTTTTGTGAGGCCGTTGAGGAGTAGGCGAATGCAGGGATTCTTTAGAATGCTACAGACTGAAGGATCTTGACAACGAAGGTGAAACTGAATGCCAGCTATCAATGCCTTAATGGAAAAGGGCTGCAACGTGCCGGACTCAAAAGAGTGGAAATGCGCATACAAGAGGATTGTTGACAGGTAAGGGCGGGCAAGCAAAACGTGCACAGAAAGAGGAGAAGAAACCACATGCAGAATCATAAGCTTTTAATGTGTTTTTTGCTCAACCTTTTCTCATATATTTGGCAGCAGAATTCAGCAGGGAGAGAAGAGGGCCTTCGCAACTTAATCTAGCACGGTTTGAGAGAATGGAGGGCAGGACAGGCCACTTGGCTTGCAGTGGCGGCTGGTGCCAAAAATTTTAGGGGGGGGCGCAATTTACCTTGGCGCAGCACACCTGACGGGTGCTTTGATTTTAACACAGTCAGTTATTAAGAAGGAAAATGTAGCCTATGGATTTTATCAGGGTTTGTACCCTTTATTATGAGTTGAGGATGTATCCCCTATGTCCACAGATCACTGCATCTGTCCTTACATTACTTACAGATTGATTGTAAAAGCGGTCATGTTAAAGATTCCACCAACTAACTGGGATTTTGATGTTTTGTAAAGATGTAAACAATAAATGGAACATAGTTTAAAAGAAAAACAAAAAAAAAAAAACAAATCTAAAAACATACCACTGTAATGCTGTCTACAGGCTTCGTACACCTTTTACAAAGTGAAATTCAAGCACTTTTCAAGGTGTATTTTCATGCTTTTCCCAACACCTTACAGCTGTGGTAAATTACATATTTATATACAAATTACAGATTTCACAGAAAGTGTGACCAACAGGTCCCACTGTACTTAACAGGATGAAATTATAAATTAATGGTATATATGTGGTTTATTTCATTGATAACAAAAACAAATGTTTACATGAAGTTTTAGACCTGGATCACTGTTATTTTGTTTAAAAAAAAAATGGAATTTAAAAATTTGGTCTTGTTGCTAATGTTACATGGACGGATAATTGGTGTTCACAGGACGGAACCCAAACGGTGACAAGACTGTCTTAGCCAACGCCAATAATGGCACAATGAGCAGAGAAAAGGGAAGGCACACCATTGACCAACTGTTATGGCCCCAATTTGTTACGGCAAATCAGACAGCAAGGGATGACAGACAAAGTTTGAAAATTTGAATATATTTAATAAAATAAAGCACTGACCAAGATTGATAATATAAAAAAATGAGATAGTTACAGAGATGGGGTTTCTTTGTGTGATGTTCTGGGACAGGAAAATGCTCCAACACAGGCAAAAATCCACAAAAAGCTTCACAGGTCTTGAAAAGAGTGACTGGTCTGGCCAAATGTATCCTTCTCTTTGCAATTTCTCCTACTACTTTACTCTCTCAACTTTTCTCCCTATATACTCTTTTCCAGCCCCCTCCCACCTTTTAGACTTTTTTTAATTCTCTGGGACTTTCACCTCTTAGACATGCCCAGGACATGCCCAAAACCTAACTCTAGACTGGCTTAACAAAAAAAGTCAATACTGCCATCTAGTGGCTTCTTTTTTTCCACATTACACCAACCCAATAAGCAAGGCTTTGTCAATCCTGCCCACTCATTTCCAAGTTCCTCAAACAATCTAGAGTTCTGAGAGGAAGGTGAGACGCTTTTTGGGCCGCCCTGTAGTATGCATGTGCCAACCCCTTTAAGTCAAACCAAGGTTGGCTTGATCCATCCAGGGATAGGAGCGAACTCCTCAATTTAATATAAACAGCGTTCGAACTTGGTTTGCTCGTGAAGATTCAATAACTGATCCAGGAGTTCCATCTAGTGATAGAATATTGTAACTGCATGCATAAATCTGCAGCTCCGTGTCCACTGGCGGACACATCTGCACAAAAGGGTTTAAATACCCTGCCAGCAGCCGCCAAATCTCAGTCACAGCAGTGCTGTACTGAGGTTACAGGTTGTTGCTAACGTTATTACTGTGGACGGAAATTTTTACCTTTTTGATGATGGACACAAACGCAAGTTGGTGAAAATTCTTTAAGGCCAGGAAGTAAACATCCGTTAGCACTATACCCCACTTCCACACTACCGGTTGTTATAAAATAGGGACTTCAATGCGGAATGCAAAAGCGAATGTTAAGACCACACGTCGGACAGAAATTACGTTCGCGGCAAAAACTGGCTGCACAGCATGAAATAGGGCTCAGGATATTGCAAAATGGTATCAAGCATGGAAAAATAAAGAGTGGGGAACATATTATGTTGTGGATTTTCTTCAGCATATTGAGGTTCCCCCATCCTCAAGCAATTGGAGAGAGACAGATTCTGAAAAAGAAAATTAGGCTTTATTGTGTCATGTTGATAAATGTAAAGCCGAGTTCCTCCTGCGCAAGAAGAACTCCCCCCAACTCCCAGAAGAACTGAAGTTTTCCAGCTCTGACAGTAGCTCTTATAGCTCTCATTCTCGCACTACCATTGGACAGGTAACCTGAGATCCCAGTTAGGTAATCCTTCAGGAATTCAACACAAAGACGCATGCGCGTCACCTTCAGCCACACCCAGCAAGAGATATGCAGACAAAGAATACAGCCAGATGAATATGATAAAAAGGAAAAGATACCAGTCATATCAAATTATTACAAATAATTCAATTTTCAGTAGCAACTAATGATTTAGAGCAAATACTGATCAAAGCTACAGAAATCAAATACATCCTCTGATTATGTTTTTTTGGATCAACTAAACAGAAGCCTGCTTACTAATCAAAGCTACAGAAGCTGCTGCTTATGTGTGTGTGCTGCTCATGTATATTAGGAATGAATTGCTTGTATATGTGTGTCTGTCTGTGTGTGAACTGCTTGTATGTATATTTGTGTTATGTTATGTGTGTGTCTGCACTGCAGTATGTGAACCACTTGTATGTATGTGTGTGTTGTGTGTGTCTTTTTGCTGCCCATATATACTGAGTACAAATGAAAACGCACCACTTGAAAAAAGTCAATATTTAAGTTCAAATGAACTTCAATATAATTTTTATACAACAACAACACTACAGTGACGTCACCCGACATGCCAGGTACAAGAAATGCGAGAATTTCAAGTTAACTGTAATGCTAGGCAATTTTTAGCAAAAACGCAACATCTTGCATGCACACCACGGGAAAAATTAATTTCACTCTGAATTTGTTCACACATTGCCTTTAAAAGCATGTGAATCCGAATAAAATTTCACTTCTTCACTGACACTTGTGAAACGTCGACACTACGCCGCGACTTACAACCCCTGAACGGGAACGTGCCATAGGCATGCTTCAAATTGGCGCCAGCACCAGGAAAAATTGCCAGACGACTACACTGCACACACACAACGATCTCAAGACTCCATCAAAGGTTTCTGCAAGCGGGGAGCATTCGGGACCGTCCTCGACCGGGTCAACAACCTGTAACAACGGCACGTCAGGACCGTCAAATCATACGGGATCATGTCCGAGACCGAACACTACCAGCGACAAGAACGGCTGCTCAAGTCCAAGGACGACGTGGATTCATTCACCCCAACACCGTACAGAACCGTCTGCGAGCTGCAGGCCTGCGTGCAAGACGTGCTTATTTCGGCTCCATATTGACGGATCGTCTCTGAAACAGCGTCTACAGTGGGCAAACAGGCACCAGAATTGGCGACTACGACAATGGCACGGTGTCATCTTTTCTGACGAGTCGCGATTTCACTTAAGGAACGCAGATGGCCGTATACGTGTTTGGCGGAGACGTGGTGAATGTTATAACGCCGATTGTGTCATTCAAACGGACCGTTGGGGTGGTGGCAGCGTTATAGTGTGGGGTGGAATAAGCTACCGTCACAGAACCCCTCTACATATCTGCAGAGGAAGGGTGAACGGCGTCTACTACCGGGACCAGGTGCTGCAGAACCATGTTGTGCTGTTCTTCAACCAACACCACTATGTCCACACGTTCCAACAGGACAACGCTAGGGCACACACTGCAAGGGTGTCCATGCAGTTCCTTGCACAGCAGAACATCCCCGTGCTTCAGTGGCCAGCTCTGTCACCCGACCTCTCCCCTATCGAGCACTTATGGGATGAAATTGGACGACGTCTTTCACGTCGACGCCAGATGGACAACATGCGAGAACTTGAGATTGCCCTTGTTCAGGAGTGGAATGCTATCCCTCAGAACACTATCCAGAGACTGATCAACTCCATGTGACGACGATGCACCGCATGTGTCAATGCAAATGGCGGTCACACCCGTTATTGACTTTCCTGTTTGACCCCTACACCGGTTAAACCTCTCTCGCGCATTAACATTATCGTGAATGAAATTGAATGATGTTTACATGTCTTCTTAAATGAGAAATTAATGATAAAAAATATATATAATCATGAATAATGAACAAAATGAACAATGATGAAATATAATCTTCAACATTTCTCCCTTTGAGGCCATACAATCATGGCCTCACATTAACCACAATTGAAAAATGCCACAGCATTGTTTACCCCTGCCCCCATACTACACACAAGTGAATTTCTTATGAGCCCGAACATAAAATCATTTCTTGATCCTCTCCGACTGTAACACTGAGTAAAAACAGTCTGTCATGTTTGCAACAAGTGAACTTCAGTTGTTTTTGCTTCAAGGCTTCTCAAGGCATCAAGGTCTTTCGTTGCTGTGGTGAATAAAGTCCCAATTAAATGTCCCACTTGAATCCAGTAATGTTGCTTATTGCAGGTTTTCAGTCCAAAGTTCAAGTCCATTGTCCATATTCAACATTGATTTGTGATTTTTCCATCTGATTGTTTTGGTGAACGGGCCTTCATAACTGGAATCACTGTCCCAGCATATTTGTTCAAAACTTTGGGGAGGCTCCAGAAAGGAGCAGCTTTGACCGGCTGGTATGTAAAATTGCCACTTCCCGTCACTGGAGTGAGAAAATAAAATGCAGACAAAAATACAAGCACTTGCACATGCAGATATGCGGCAGATACAGAACGAGGGTCATCTACACCTGCATAATTTCACTTTAAGTCTTAGATATACCAAATTTTATAATATTTACTTTTTCAGCAAAGACTGTGCAGACACTTTTGCCAGAACATTTTCTTAAAAACAGTTTCATCCAAGCCTTCTCATGGACCTATAATTGGAATATCATAGCGCCTTCATGCAATAGCCCATAATAATAATCTCTAAAAAGATTTTGATTTCAACAATGACCTGGGGGTCGACTCACCCCTGCCTTAGGTTGTCTCCTCTATATGAGATCTTACCCGTCTCTGGAGTGAGTCACACACACAGGCAGGTGCTCAGCACTGAACTCTGTATTCATGCTGGGGCAGATTTCCTCACCCCTCATAATGGGACAGTTATGAGATCATTCCAGTTGAACTGGGGCTATTGTAGCCACTTTGTTGGAATAATAGATGAAACTGTTAAACTAAAAACTCATCAAAAACAATTCAAAACAGATGCTGCAGTTATAGTTCTGACAGTCAGATTCTAACCAGCTAAATCAAATAAGTCCCAATTCAAGAAATTTGTCTTGTGTGTATTTTTCCCTCGGTCTAAATGTGCTTTACAAAATCTTCAATGTCAACTTAATTATTTGGAATACAATGAGTTGTCAGTGTGCCACCCTGATAAATTAATATTACAAATTCATAATTACCCAAGTAGCCCACCTCATTACTGAGCTCCTATAAAATTTAAATCAATATTTTTGGGCAGTATACTAATAATTTTGTGTTTCAGTGTATTCTGGGTCTAAAGATAGGGCAGTAGCAATAATATTTTTTCACAGTGTATTTTTTCCCCAATTCATTTTGATTAAGAGACCTACCACAGTCTACACTCAAAAAAAAAAAAAGCAGATTGGGTGTCTGCTAAATTAATCTAAGTGTAACATGTTGCTTCTACCATATATAGTCATGTTTTGTGGTTGAACATCATTAAGTAATGTTATTTTAGCATGATGTGCGATAACTTAACATTTACTAAATTCAGTTATGCTGACAGAACCTAATGCTTTTTGGGTAAGATATCAAATGGCGTGTACAACTCCAGAACAGAGGGTGGCAGTAATGTGCGAGCAGGGAGTGGATTTACTTCCGGATGTTGCAGAAGAAGGCAGAGCAACGCACGAAAGAGACGGGCGGGTGGACAAGTTAAATCTCAAGAAATCCTGTTTGCTTTTTGGTTTTTTTTTTTTTCCTAACTTGATATCAACTGTCATAAACTTGGATAACAAATGTTTACATTGTTTAAAACAAATATTGATGTCAGAATTGACTTTTATTGAATTATTACTGTTGATTTTCATATGACTGAAAGGACTATCAACTAAAGTATTTGTGATTGTCAAACATACATAAGTCTTGTCTGATCAGCACAATTAATTAGTTGTGTTGTATCATTTTAAAATATAGTTCAACCTACCCCATTAACTTGGGTTGGGCACTCTTGGGCACGGGCACACTTGGGCAAACACACACTTGGTGGCACAGTGGTTAGCACTACTGCCTCACAGCAAGAAGGTTGTGGGTTTGAATCCTGCCTGGGGCCTTTCTGTGTGGAGTTTGCATGTTCTCCCCGTGTTCGCCTGGGGTTACTCCGGTTTCCCCCACCCACAAAACATGCAATATAGGAACACGGCTGTGTGCGAATGCTTGGTGGAAATACTTTCCATAAATTTTGTATGTTCACCCAACAAATGATTATTATGTTGGACTTACCCCTTGTAATTGAGTAATAGTAACACCAACACCTTATGTTGAACCAGCATATTTACATTTATGTCACTCAATAAAAGAATTTGTTGCTAAATTAACGTATTATGATTGGGTGGAAATACTTTCCATAATTTTATTATGTTCACCCAACAAATTATTTTTTTGAGTGTAGGGTTCCGCTAACAGTAGGAAGGAGATGCACAGTCAGGCCTTATTAGTCCCAGCCATAACAAATCCCCATATCCTAAGCAGAACCGGGTGTAATTGCTTTAGACCACAGACCATGTGTTACAATTTGCAAAATTGTGTTACAATTTTTTCCAGACAATTCACCAAACAGGCATATATTGAATATTCAATTGCAATATAGTTTTTTTCATTGGGATCCCAGCACATAAAGGAAAAAAATCATTCCAGATTCAGTCAGTTCAGTTTGTCTCTGTCATTTGAACACTGACACTTAGATCCTTTGAACCTCCCTCTCCCAGGGCGCAGTTCCAGGCTAGATCCCTTTCCACAGAGATCTTTGCCCAGGCTCCCCCAGGCTCAGAACTTTACACTCAAGCAAAAAGACAAGACAGACGACATTGCAAAAACGGCAATACCTCTCCACAGAATGAATCCTCTACAAAAACGGATCGATCCTAGAACCATAAAAACGGCTCCCAGCACCTCTTCTTAGATCTGGGCCGTATCCCAACCATAAGTGGGGAGGCCTGCAGGTTTATTCCCTCCCTCTAGGGTCTCCAGCACAGGCTTCACATATAACAAACAGTCATACAACAAACTAGTTATAGAACGAGCTCCGA
Source organism: Gymnothorax reevesii (assembly GCA_029721435.1). Classification (NCBI taxonomy): domain Eukaryota; kingdom Metazoa; phylum Chordata; class Actinopteri; order Anguilliformes; family Muraenidae; genus Gymnothorax; species Gymnothorax reevesii. The sequence continues at coordinate 26,056,184 of CM056588.1, forward strand.
TTTCAAACACACTCACAGTAACTTGTTGCGAATTCATTCGTTAGTGGTCAATAGTTCCATACCAATTCTGCAGATTCTGTCCCTCTCCTTTTTATTTCCGCAATTTAGTGTCTAGATTCTTTGAGCCAAAAGGTTACCTGTCTCTAGTGCTGCAGATAAGGGCCAGACAATACAAAACAACACCTCACTTATCTATTATATTGCTCACCATATCCTTAGTTTGCTGGCATCTTGGCGTGTTTTTGTGCTCTCTGCCCCATCTCCGAGCACCAGAAGACTGTCCACTCTTACGAGTGTAACCAACCTTTGCCGACTCCTGCCGCTGGCTCAACAAATATGTTGTGGATTTTCTTCAACATATTGAGGTTCCCCCATCCTCAAGCAATTGGAGAGAGACAGACTCTGAAAAAGAAAATTAGGCTTTATTGTGTCATGTTGATAAATGTAAAGCTGAGTTCCTCCTGCGCAAAAAGAACTCCCCCCAACTCCCAGAAGAACTGAAGTTTTCCAGCTCTGACAGTACCTGGCCAGACCCTCAGTAGTAGATGTACTGTTCTTTTCACAGTGGCCCTGTTAAATCTATCAAACTTGGAACAGCAAACAGGGAAAGCACTAAAAGGCGTTGCTAATGCCACATCCAGCTAGCCATCGCTGTTTGTCGTAACAAGTGCGGGAGAAGCCCCAGGTGTCAGCTCGTCCACGATCACTTGCTTGCTGCAGAATCTTTAAATCGGGTCGGTCAGGTCCAAGCTCCTTTATGCTCCTTTTCTCTTCTAGTGTGACGTTACGCCTTGAGAACGGGTTATTCTGTAACGAAATAACAGAGTTTTCCGCGGATCCACTGGAAGCTGCCATTTTGAACCTCTATAGGACAGCGAATGAGCGCGTGTGATGTTTGTGCATGAGTAAATCACATCTGCAGTGGTGACGTTTTGATATGATTGGCAGTTGTCGTTGTCCAGTCACATGAGGAGGAGAATCACAAAAACAATACTAATTCGCTGGCAATCAAAATAGGAGTATCCGAGGCGCATTTATTATTACTTATTATTGAACTCTCTGAGTGTAAACCCTTGGAGATTAGTCTGAAACAACGCCTCTGTAAGTTTACAAAGAATATTTTTGAGTTCGGGAGTGGTATGCTAAAATCTATTGCATCTCTTGCTTTGCACAATCCGTATTCTATACTCAGTGATAACTTCCGATTATTCCATTATAGTTATCGGTTTGATTCTGCGATACTGTGTGATACAATGTATAATGATTACAGGAGGAATGTGGATGTTGAGGTCCTGCTCAGAGCTAAGATGGTGCGTGAACTAATAGATATTAGAGATGAAAACATGTTGATTGACAATCTAAGCAAGGAGGAGGTTTTGTGCATGATCGATGTTTTATGTACGAACTAATGTGTCATAGATGACTTTTTTAATAGATGTATGTCATTTTTTATTTGAATTTTTATAATTGTACTTTCTATTCCCGTCTTACTTATTACTTATATAGTTTTACTTCTCCGTGTATTTATTTACTCACTTTTAAATTGCCATGTGTAATGTACATATGTGCGAAATAAACATATTATTATTATTATTTCTCTGCGCCCCACAGGAAAAGTTGAAGCGGCCAATCAGAAAGAAGCCTCAGGTCACATACTGGGCAAAAGTTGACGAAATTGCATTGACTCCCATTAGACCGGCGCCCCTGCATTAATAAACTATGTATTCACAACACATCTATTGATTAATAAATTGTGTGAAACCCTTTTTATTTAATGGTGACAGGTGCCGACAGGCTATCATTGTGTGGAAAAATTATTATTATTTTTTTTAATTTTTATGATTTAATGACAAATTTTGGTATGTTTAAGTGGACTTCCTCTGTAGAGATGGTGCAACAGAGGGGGCGGCACCCCAGCGCCCCCTGTTGACAAACTGCCACTGCATTCTACCATCCTTATCTCGCGGTGTGTGAAAATGTGACTGAAGTACTTTTAGCTCCGGGCTCTTCAATTCTTGACCTCCTTTACTGTGATTAAGTGTTCTGTTATCCATGAGCTTTACCCACCTGCTCATGTAGATACCTTCGTTTTCGACAGACAACACCCCAACGGAAAGGCTCCTGTAATGTGAATATAGGCCACTAGATGACAGTATTTACCTTTTTTTTGTTAAGCTCAGACTGGAGTCATGTTTAGACATGTCCTGGACATGTCTGGGGCAAGTCTCAGAAAATTTAAAAAAAAGAGGTCTAAATGTGGGTGGGGTCTGCAAAAGAGTATATAAGGAAAAGAATTGAGACAGTAAAGTAGTAGGAGAAATTGCAAGAAGATGACCAGACCTGCCATTCTGTTCAAGACCTGTGACGTTTCTTTTGTGGATTTCTTTGCCTGTGTTTGAGCATTTTCATCATCCAGGACATCACCAAGCCACCCCACAAAAAGGGACTGTAATTATTTCTGTGTTTTTTTTTATGTATTCAATCTTGGTCAGTTAGTTAGTTGTTATTAGTCTTTGTCTGTTTAATTAAATGTGTTTAAGTTTTAAATTGTGTCTGTCATCCCTTGCTGTTGCTGTTGTGTTATAAATGGAAGAACAAATTGGGGCCATAACAAATTGGGGGCTCAAGGTCCGGGATAGACCATTTTGTGAGTAATTTATTGAAAATCTAACATTTCAAATTGTGAAATTGTTTTTGTAGAATTTTCCTAGATATATATTGACAACAGCAATGGATGATTTCTTGGCATCACTAACCGTACGGGTTTTGAAGTCTTTTAAAAAGACAGAACTGCTAGAAATTTGCAGACATTTAGAGCTGACAGAGGTGAAACCAGCCATGCGAAAAGCAAGACTGGCTCGAGAGATAGTTGAATATTACATTGATGAAAATGTGTTTGCACCCGGAGATCTGGAACAGTTTCCAGTGGAAAATCCAAATATAGAAATGGAACTTAAATTAAAAATGCTAGAGATTGAAAGGGAGGAAAGAGAAAAAGAAAGGGAGGAAAGATAAAAAGAAAGGGAGGAAAAAGAAAAGCAAAGAGAATTTGAGAGGGAAGAAAAAGAAAAACAAAGGCAGTTTGAGTTAGAAAAATTAGCAAGAGAAGAGAAAATAGAAAGGGAAGAAAAAGAAAAACAAAGAGAATTTGAGTTCGAAAAATTTGCAAGACAGAGAGATTTTGAATTAAAGAAATTCGATAGAGAAGAAAGACTCCAAATGGAGCAACTAAAAATTAAAATTGAAACTAAAAATAAATTTTGTGCCAGTCAGGAGGTAAAACTGGTGCCTCCATTTTCGGAAAAGGATGTTGACAACTATTTCCAGTGTTTTGAAAAGGTAGCAAAGAGTTGCCAGTGGCCAAAGGAACACTGGCCTCTGATGTTGCAAACTGTCCTCAAGGGTAAAGCTCAACAAGCCTATTCGGCTTTGTCTGCAGATGATTCCTCTGATTATGAGGTTGTCAAAAAGGTTATTTTGAGAGCTTATGAGTTGGTTCCAGAGGCTTACCGACAGAAATTCAGAGGTCTGAGGAAATCTGAAAATCAGACTTATGTTGAATTTGCTAATGAAAAGCAGGTTTGCTTTGAGCGCTGGTGTACTTCTATGGAGGTCTAGGATGATTTCAACTCACTAAAAGAGATGGTGTTAGTTGAAGAATTCAAGAACTGTGTTAAAGATGATGTTAAGACCTACCTTAATGAGAAGCAAGCACTGAATTTGCAATCAGCTGCCAAATTTGCAGATGAACATGTTCTCACACATAAGTCCAAATTTCAGTCTAGCAGTAATAATAGATGGTCCCAATTTCAGAAAAAGGGTTATGGTGATACCCAAGATTCCTCACCCAAGGACAAAGACAAATCTGGTGATGGTGCTCAGAAATCCAGTAACAGGTCTGATCAAAGTGTGAAAGCTGACAGTGACAAAAGTGGTCTAGTTTGCAGTTATTGCAAGAAATCTGGTCATGTTACAACTAACTGTTGGTTCCTAAAAGCTAAGAAAGAACAAGAAAAGGATACCAAACCAAATGCCTTTGTGAAAACAAGGTTAGAAACCCCTGTAGTAGATAACCAATCTGCTAAATTGCCTGCTTCTTGTGGGGCTAAAAAGCCTGATACAGCTGACCTCGTGAGGGAGGAATTTCTTCCATTTGTGTCAGAGGGATTTGTGGCTCTGAATGAGCATACTACTCCTGTCCCCATATATATCCTAAGGGATACCGGAGCTTCTCAATCACTTTTGTTGATGGACTCCTTGGTGTTACGTGATGAGACCGCTTCAGGGGATTTCATACTTGTACAAGGTATTGAAGGGAGGACTGTATCTGTACCCCTGCGCTCTATATTCTTGAAGTCAGATTTAGTTACAGGACAGGTAAAGGTGGGACTTATGTCAAGTCTACCTATAAAGGGTGTTTCTCTGTTGCTAGGCAATGACCTGGCTGGGGGCAAAGTAGTTCCCCCTGTACATCTTACTTCACAGCCGAGCACTGAAGATGGGGATGAGGACCCATCTCTTTATCCTTCTTGCGCAGTGACTTGTGCGATGGCCAAGAAGGCTAAAGAAGAAGATGATGTGGTGCCGTCCAGTACATTGAATAGTCAGGACTCAGGTGGTTCGCCTCATGACTCTGATTGGCCTACTATGGTTTCTCCATTTGAGGACTTATCAGATACTTTTATCAGTTCTCTATTCAGCCAGCCGGATGGGTCTGGTGATTCTGATGTGTCTGGAGACTTGTCTCTGTCCAGAAAGCGGTTGATTGAGGACCAAACTAATGATCCTGAAATTTGTGTACTAAAGAGGAAAGCCCGTCCTGATAAAGAAATAGATGCAGTTCCAGTTGGGTATTATCTCAAGGATGGTGTGTTGATGCGGAAGTGGCGCCCTCCTGATATCCCTGCCAATGCAGATTGGGCAGTGGTCAGGCAAATTGTTGTTCCGAAGGTCTATAGGAATGAGATCTTAACAATGGCTCATAGTTTACCTTTAGGAGGTCATCTTGGTGTTAACAAGACTGTTGATAAGATCATGAAACACTTCTTTTGGCCTGGGCTTCGGAAAGACGTTTCCAACTTTTGCAAAACCTGTCACACTTGTCAGGTAGTTGGAAAACACCAGTTAGACCCGCCTGTAGCTCCATGGCAGCCTATCCCAGCATTTGGGGAGCCATTCTCTAGGGTCATTGTTGATTGCGTTGGTCCGTTACCCAAGACTAGATCTGGAAATCAGTACTTGTTGACAATCATGTGTGCATCTACCAGATTCCCCGAAGCCATACCTCTACGTAACATCAAGGTAACTGCAATCTCGAAGGCTTTGATAAAGTTCTTCACGTTGTTTGGCCTTCCCAGGAAAATTCAGTCAGACCAGGGTAGCAATTTCACTTCAGGATTGTTTCAGCAGGTTGCGTATGAACTAGGTGCAAAGCAGATTCTTTCTTGTGCCTATCATCCAGAAAGTCAGGGTGCCTTAGAGCGGTTTCATTCCACTCTCAAGACAATGATGAGGACTTATTGTTATGACCCTGAGAAAGACAGGGATGAAGGGGTTCATTTGCTGTTGTTTGCAGCTAGAGAAGCAGTGCAGGAGTCTACTGGATTCAGTCCATTTGAGCTAGTGTTTGGTCATGAAGTGAGAGGACCTTTGCTATTATTGAGTGAACAATGGCAAGAGAAAGAGCCGCATATCAGTCTGTTAGACTATGTTAGCAAGGTCAAGGAAAGATTGCGTGCAGCTTGTGACTTAGCCAAAGAGAACTTGAAATCAAGTCAGGGAAAAATGAAAACTTGGTATGATCATAAGGCTAGAAGCCGTAAGTTTAAACCAGGAGAAAAGGTCCTTGTGTTGTTTCCCTTGCAGTCCAATCCATTGCAGGCTAGATTTCATGGTCCTTATGAAATTCTGACAAAACTCAATGATCTCAATTACATTGTGAAGACTCCAGATAGGAGAAAACCAAAACAATTGTGTCATATTAACATGCTAAAGCCTTATCATGACAGAAATGCTAGGGTTGCAGCTGTCACTTCAGATTCTCCAATGGTCGAAACGTGTGAAGATGAGGGGGAGTTTCAAGATGATGAACCAAGAATTAAAGCTGAAGTTCTTTCATGTAAATTGTCAAACACTGAAGTGTTGCAAAATCTTGATGTAAAACTCCAGCACTTAGAACCCTCACAGAGAGATCAGTTTGAAAGGTTGATCAAGAAATATGAGGATGTGTTTCCTGATGTTCCAAAGAGAGTTACTATAGCCTCTCATGATGTAGATGTTGGTGATGCCAAACCAATAAAACAGCATCCATACCGGATGAATCCTGAAAAGAGAAAGATTGCTGAGAAAGAGGTTGAGTACATGTTAAAACATGATATTATCAGACCCTCCAACTCAGATTGGAGTTCACCCTGTGTGCTAGTTCCAAAACCTGATGGAAGTACTAGATTCTGTACAAATTATCGCAAAGTCAATGCTGTAACTAGAACTGATGTGTTTCCAATACCTAGGATTGATGATTGTATTGATGGTGTAGGCCAAGCAAAGTTTCTGACCAAGATTGATTTATTGAAGGGTTATTGGTGTGTGCCTTTAACTGAGAGGGCCAAGAGCATCTCTGCTTTTGCCACACCATCTGGAATGTACCAGTATGAAGTCCTACCCTTTGGCATGATAAATGCCCCAGCCACGTTCCAAAGGATGATACAGTCTACAATCGCCGGATTGCCACACACGGGTGCGTACATCGATGACCTGATCACATGGAGTGACTCCTGGGAAGAACATCTAAAAGATGTAGAGACGTTGTTCCAGCGCCTGACCCAGGCTAACCTGACTGTTAACCTGAGCAAGAGTGACTTTGGTTGTGCTACTGTCACCTATCTTGGCTACGTCATAGGCCAGGGTAAGGTGGCACCCATAAATGCTAAAGTCCAAGCCATCATGGACTTTCCAGTTCCTGACAACAAAAAAGCTTTGCGCCGCTTCCTTGGAATGATCGGGTACTACCGCAAGTTCTGCAAGAACTTTGCTGAGATTGCTCTCAGTCTAACTAACCAACTGAAGAAAGGCGTAAAGTTCACCTGGGATTATGCATGCCAGAGAGACTTCGATCGCCTGAAGTCTCTGCTGTGTCACTTCCCCGTGCTCAAATCTCCTGAGTTCAACAAAGCGTTCTCCATCGCGGTCGATGCTAGCGACCAAGCTTGTGGATCTGTGCTCCTACAGAGAAGTGACTCTGATGACATTGAGCATCCCGTGGCATACTTCTCCAGGAAGTTCAATCGCCACCAAAGGAACTATTCCACAATAGAGAAGGAACTGTTGGCTCTGGTCCTTTCTTTACAACACTTTGAGGTTTATGTTTGTACAGGACAAAAGCCAATGATTGTGTACACTGACCACAATCCGTTAATGTTTTTGAGTAAGATGAAAAACAAGAATCGGAGATTGTTGAATTGGAGTTTGATTTTACAGGAGTTTGACTTGGAAATTAAGCATGTGAAGGGTACAGACAATGTAATTGCTGATTGCTTATCCCGTGTTTGAATGTGTATATATATATCATGTGTTTGAATATTGTATGATATGTATATATAGACAAGTGTTCACTTAACCATTTTGTATTGAAAAGAAAAATTTTGCCTTTATGAGTCAAAATTTTTCCCTTTTGGAATGGAGGTGTAATGTGAATATAGGCCACTAGATGGCAGTATTTACCTTTTTTTTTTGTTCAGCTCAGACTGGAGTCATGTTTAGACATGTCCTGGACATGTCTGGGGCAAGTCTCAGAAAATTTTAAAAAAAGAGGTCTAAATGTGGGTGGGGTCTGCAAAAGAGTATATAAGGAAAAGAATTGAGACAGTAAAGTAGTAGGAGAAATTGCAAGAAGATGACCAGACCTGCCATTCTGTTCAAGACCTGTGACGTTTCTTTTGTGGATTTCTTTGCCTGTGTTTGAGCATTTTCATCATCCAGGACATCACCAAGCCACCCCACAAAAAGGGACTGTAATTATTTCTGTTTTTTTTTTTTTATGTATTCAATCTTGGTCAGTTAGTTAGTTGTTATTAGTCTTTGTCTGTTTAATTAAATGTGTTTAAGTTTTAAATTGTGTCTGTCATCCCTTGCTGTTGCTGTTGTGTTATAAATGTAAGAACAAATTGGGGCCATAACACTCCCGAGTATACTGTAACAGGAAGTGAGGCATGTACCATTATCCCCTTCTCAAGTCAGGCAATAAATGCAATATAAAACCTCTGATTAAAGTGCAATTATGACTGGAGAAGTATGCTCATCCATAGCTCATAAAACTTTAGAAATTGCTGTATCATGTGACATCATAAATCTGACCTACCAACCTACTTTTATGAACTCGCATTAAAGTGACTCATCTCCTCAGGAAATGATACAATTTCCGGACAATATGATGTGTTAACAAAACACAGAGCTGCTTTGTTTTCAAAACAGTGCATTGTGGGAAGATCTTTTTTACACTTCCACAGAAGAAAGACAACCGCTCTCAAAGTATACAGAATTTCATTTAAAATCTCAAAGAACCAGAGGGCTCATAGTGGTTTCTAAAGCCAGGCATCACTTTTTACAGGTATACAGGTAGAACGTCAAAGAAAACACGGACGATATTTCAATCTTTCTTGGTAAAATTTTCCCCATCTGGTGTCATGGTGCTAGTCTGCAGGCCCCCCCTGCCCCCGCTGCATTATTTGCCTCCACCTTGACGGGCAACAGGTGTGGCTTGTTAGGGTGGAGGTGAAGGCTCCATATTTAAGGGCTGGTTGCAGTTTTATTCTTTGCAGCAGTATTCTGTTTTTTGGAGCACTTTGTTTGTGGTCATTTGTGCTGCTGCAATCCTACGGAGTATATTTTATATTAAAATTCAAGTTTTTTCTATATTTTCACTCAGCCTGTGCGTTTGGGTCTCTGATCTTGCTTTTGGGTACACGGTCCCAGTCCCCACTGGTTTCTGGTCTTTTGCCGGCAGGGGCAAATCCAGGACAATACTGCTGCCAGTTTGCGACCCAGCCAGGCTGAGTGAGGAAGCACCTTTTTTTATTATTTATTTATTTTTTTTGCTCAGGGCTCCAGGAGGGTGCCCCAGTCTGTGCTCCGGATGAGTTGGGCGCCAGTTTCCCCTGGCACGTCAGAATGTTCCGGAGGTGTGTGTGTGTGTGATATTAGAAAGTGTGATGTGAATAGAGGCCACTACATGGCAGCATTTACCTTTTTTTTTGTTCAGCTCAGACTGGAGCTATGTTTAGACATGTCCTGGACATGTCTGGGGCAAGTCCCCGAAAAGTAAAAAAAAAGAGGTCTAAATGTGGGTGGGGTCTGCAAAAGAGTATATAAGGAAAAGAATTGAGACAGTAAAGTAGTAGGAGAAATTGCAAGAAGAAGGATACATGCGACCAGACCTGTCATTTCTGTTCAAGACCTGTGAAGTTTCTTTTGTGGATTTTTGCCTGTGTTTGAGCATTTTCCTTACCCAGGACATCACCAAGCCACCCCAACAAACAAAGGGACTGTAAATATTTCTGTTTTTTTTTACTAATCAATCTTGGTCAGTTAGTTAGTTGTTATTAGTCTTTGTCTTTGTTTAAAAATTAAATGTGTTTAAGTTTTTAAAACTGTGTCTGTCTTCCCTTGCTGTTGCTGTTGCGTTGTGAATCTAATAACAAATTGGGGCCATAACAAAAGCAAGTGCTTGAAATCATCAATTAACCAGCTCTGGTAAGGCTGACACCTGGAAAGGAATTTCATAGCCGAGTGGCAAAAACCAAATCCCCCCAAAATCATGACAGTTATATTAATAGGAACAACCTTCCAGGTCTTACTTTCGGTTTGCAGAATTGGAGCCGTGATCCTATGGATTATCCTTCAGTCTGTTCCTCTGCCCGGTTTATTAGGAACACTTCCTAAGCCTTCCACATTCATCAGGATGAGAGCTGCACTCTTGCTAATCTTCCTAGTTCTGCCACCTGACAGATCTGATCTGGCAAAGTGTGCACTCCATCTGGCTGCTGACCCGGATTGCCACTGGCCAGGCACAGGATACGCCTCCACACTCAAGCCTGTACCAGCTGAACTGAACTGTGTCATTCTGCTCTGGGTTCTGTTCCTTCTGCCGTAGTGTATTAATATCAATAAACAACACTACTGCTGGATTGTACACTAACTCTTCATTTGGTTCTTGGTCTGGGTCATACCATTTCTAGAATTGGATTCCTACATTTGATCTCAGGAGGGTATCCAAAAACAATAAGAGTTCTGATTGAAATGATTATTTTTTACCTAACAAAAAAAAAAAAAAAAAAAACACTTTTCCTGGAAACTCTTTCCCGGATCCCAGAGTTTCAAGTGTAGGTCCTTGTTTTAAGCAATAATACAATAGAACTGATACAATATAGCTTTTATCCGATGGGAGGAATTCAAGGTGTTGCAACTGTCCCTGGTCTCCTCTACTAGTAATAAAACTTCTCCAGAAATATGGTTAGATTTCATGGCAATCGTATAATAGGTCTTTTGTGTCTGTGATGTTTATTATTGTTTTCATTGCCTGTCTATTTATTGAAAATAGAATGAAATATTAACATTCAAAAGAGCATTGATTTTAATTCCATTTGACTAAGGAGCTGAGATGCAGGTGAAATGAACGTATAGGCTACCGTGCATGAGAGAAAACCGCTGTTTACTGAGGAGCGCGCCGCACACATTATGACTAAGTACACCTATATCTCTCCTGCCCTGCAAATAGAATCCATCCATCCATTATCTATTACCAGCTTTTTTCCTTTATTAGAATGGCAGTGGGAGCATAGACTGTATAAAAAGATGGATGAAGCAACCGTGACGTCACTCACTGGTTCCAGCATACCATTTAGGAAGCCTCCATTTTGGCATTTTGAACAGTGCCATTTCTCATTTTGAATCTGGATGTGATTCGTATTGGATGAGAACGTGAATTGAAAATCCAGGGAGGAGTGAGGGGTGGATCTATGGGTGGATCTGACTGTATCTGATGAGGACAAGAGGATAGCCACGCCCCTAAAGTATATCTGGCTTTATCCTTTATTCTAGTCTATTTGGGACCATAATTTACAAAAATGCATACCATGATATATCAAAGGAGACTTGAAACTTGCGACTGATACCATAAAATAATATTGAAAATGTGAGGTAGCGTTCAGGAACCAATCGCAAGACCCAGGAGATCCAGCAAAAAAGTATTTTATTAAAACTGAGGGGTGAACCCCCGCAGGGCAGAAGGCAATTGTACAGAGTCTACTATCCAAAATCAGAATCCCAGGGGCGTAATCCAAATCGTACACAGCAGCAGCAAACACAATAATCAGGGTTGGGCACAACAGGTTCATTACACGGGTGCAGAGAAATCCAAGGCAAAGCCAAAATCGTTAACAGGGACAGTCCAGTCGGAAGTGGACCGCAAAGCGTACAAGGCATAAAAGATCGTAGCGCAAGGTAAACGTTCTGACAAGCTGGAAGTGAAATGACTGCTTAAATACACATACGGGAAGTCACATGCTACAATAGGGAACAGGTGAGGTGGATCAGAGTAATTAACAAAGGAACGAACAAGAGGAAGTTCCTAACCACATGAAATTGGCGAAAGCCAAAACGTGGACAGGGATTACAGAGACAAACTATGACAAACAGACGATTCTGGTTAGGGAGTTCTAAAGTGTGCAGAGTGAGAGGCAGAACTGTGATTAACTAGGTGTGGAGAATCCACTGAAGCACAGCAAAGTAAATTGAGTGAAGGCAAGGGGCGGAGACTAGAGCAGTGCGAGTGCTGAGAGCTCGTTAGTCAATTAGTAATGTGCAGCTATACAATCTCTAGTGCTTGTTAGTAAGTTAGTACTATAAATTATGCTAGTGTTAGTAATTTATCTAAAATAATAAACTGTTAGTATTGTTAGTAAAGATAGAACAGTAAGGCGAAGGAAGCAAACGAGATTGGAAGGGAAACCCAGAAACCATGAAATCACCTGAAACTGTGGCACAGAGAGGCATAGACTCACTTTTATTCCCATGGGTTTTTTTCACCCCAAAGGGGCCCCTGATGGATTCTTTCTGAAGATAGTTTAATAGAACAAACGTTTCCCTAAAATTGTGTTCCAAAAATTGATTCTATGTTTTTTTACCCCTCAATTACTAGCCCTGCTTTCATTTGCCTCAACCGCTGAACTCAGCTGGCCTTTTTTCCCCCCCCGGCCATCCTCCTGAGGGGGCCCATGGGTTCCCACGCACCCCATGCAAATAACGCTACTGGTGGCACATAAGACTGGGGAATAAAACTGTCACATAACATATGACCAGACAGGGGAGACAATGCAGGGCATGATAAATACAAAAACCAGAATGATCATCTAAACTGGGAATATGGGAAATGGCAGGCAAAAAACATGACGAGGAAAGACAGGCAAATTACAAAACATGGCATGGACTAGGTCAGAAAACATAGCTTGGAATCAGGGTAATCACAAAAAATGGTAAGGCAACAGCAGAATCATAACAGAAAATCATAATTGAAATAATAAATCAGGTGAAGAAGTAGTGTCATTTTCTAATACTTCTATGCCGTTTAACTTCTTTCTGTAACCTCCGACGTCGCCATCTGCTGGCCATTAAATAGAATGCAATTTTCAGAGATTCCTGTATAGGCTTCACTTTTCACTCCCCAATGCTGCTTCAAACTTTTTATAGGGTGTCCCTATAACAAAGGTTAATGAACAAGACCACTCCCAATGCGCCTCCCTATTCGTCCGCATGCCTATATATATCGCCTCCATTCCCAAAATCCCTGCTAGTCTCGTTTCTACGGCCCTCCCACCCTTCCCCTCTCCAAGAAGGAAACAAGAAACAGCCACCACCTGGGACTCCAGGGGGCTTAGGAGTCAACACGGACTCCGACGAGAGACGCGAGCCCTATCCCGAGTCCCGCCACCGAGGACTCCCAATATTCGCTCAATCACAGATACAATATCGCCCTCGCCCCAGTTCCACCGAATACTCTCCTCAAACATAGAGCAGCTGTAGTCTATTCCAGTTGACTGCGGGCAGAAGGAAGGGACCCACTCTGGACGGTCCGGCTCTGCGAATAGAATAGACTAGACTCGTAATTTCAAAAAGGTTTGATATTCAAAAAAAGGCCAAAAAGCTGCCGGGTGGCTCACACGGTTAAGGCACTGCGCTGCAGTGCAGAGGTGATCACCACGTCGCGAGTTCGAGCCCCGGCGTACCCACCGGCAGGGGTCGGCAGCTTTTTCAGAGTAGCGCACAATTGGCTATCGCGCTACAGGGTTTCAAATTGGGAAGGGACTGCCGGGTATGGGTATACAATATATCAGTCTTGTTCGTTGCTCCAGCGTCTCCTATTGGCCAGACGGGCGCTCGTCAGGAACACTCCGGGTTGGTTCATGTCCGGGTATCCTCCGCCCTAGTTCTGAGCTTACGAAGATTCAACCGATGAGTGTATTAGAATCAGTGGCAGACAGGCACGTGCTTCGGAGGAGAGCCGTGAACTGTCTCACTATCCTGAGTTGGCAGCAAGGGGTCGCATACGAGCAAGCTTTGTACATAGTTCCCCAATTGGGCATTCCAAATTCAGGTGGGATTGGAGATGCCAAATTTAAAAAAAAAAAAAAAAACAACAAAATAAATTAAAAAAAAAAAAAAGGCCTGCATTTTCGCATGTTGTTCCATGAATCGTGGGTGGTTACCTTACCATAGATCATATGATGAAAATGAAACTGTTGACAGAAAGCTTTTCAGTCAGGTCTTTAAAGCAAACTTGAATCCAAACGTGCAGCAGCTGTTTCCGTGCCGATCACCAAACAGCCTAAAATGAGAAGTTACGCCGAAGTTGCTGACCCATCAGATTCTGTGACCTGCAGTGTGGCAGTGGCCTTCTCATATTGTATATCGTTCTGTAACTGTTAAATTAAATGAGCAATAAAATGCTGCTTATGTTGCTCGACTCATCAGTATTGATTATGTACTTTGATAAGTTTGTTTAATGTATCAGTAAGAGCTTAATTTTCTCCAAAAATATTTAAGTTCAGTATGGTAAGTAGAATTTTTTCCATACAGAATTTTTTTTTTATTGAAAAGAAAAAAATATCCTTTGTGATTTTAGCAGTGTTACTGAAGTCAACGAATCGTGTACTTTTCCCAATACCTGCTGTGGAATACGATGGGTCATCAAACACGGTGTAACACCTGATCTGAAACTCTCTTGTGCTCAGCACGGAAACTGATGCCACATGGAGCTATGATCACTTCCACGAGAAAATGCACTCTCTTGTCCGCCAAGTCAATTTAAGTAATTTTTGTCATTCATTGCTTTTCAGAACACAGATCTTCCAGTCCTTTCCCAAGTTATGCAATATCATAAAATGGCAATTCTATGAGGACAATTCAGAGATATGTATGGACTTTTCTCAATGTAGGAAACTAGATTATGAATTGGAACCTTTTTGAATATCGAAACGCAAGTTTAGGCATGCCCATTTGTGTGCTGAATCTTCGTGGTGGATTTTAGTTGTGCTTTAGTACTGCCAGTAGAGGACGGTAGATATGCACAAGATATCCATCAGAAATTTGAACATAGTATGTAGGTCTTGGGAAAGGTACCAAGTAGTTGCTGGATTCAGTGTAAAACCCAGAACTGCTATTTTTACTTGATTATGTGTTACAGATTTGAGCAGGGTCTTTAGTCTCAGTGCAGTTATCCCTCTAGCTCAGTAACCCTGCTTTGTGGAACACATCCCTTGGAGAAAATTGGTATTAATATTGAAATTTTCAAAGATTTTTCATCCCAAGGTCGAAGTGGCAGCCCCGAGCCCCCAATTTAGTTCGCATTTCCGATTTTGGACGACATTCACAAAGAGCCAAAGTTGCTTTTTGCAGCAGAAAAAGGATCAGAAGCTCACAACCACAAATCATAAAAGGTGGGACAGGATGTTTAAATAATGTTAAAACTGAAAGCAGTGATTTGTAAATTATATTTGACCCAAATTATGTTGAAAAACAATACAACAGCACATCATTTTATGTTTTAATGCATTAATTTTATCGATTTCTCCACATAAACACATCTCAGTTTTGATTCTTGCTGCATATCTCCAAAAAAGTTGGGACAATAAATGTGTAACTACTTTGTAATGTTTGCATTTAATAACAATAAATGTTTAGGGACTGAGGACACCAAGTAATTAAAGGAAGAGTTCACCTTTTTCAAAGTGGGGTTGTATGAGCTACAAATTGCCACTTCTTACATTAGATGCAGTAGAAAGCTCTCTGATCTCTTCCAGGTAGCCACATCAGGGCATAGTGCTGGGTGGAGATTTAGGCGATACACTGTTGTGAACGGTCCCAAAGTAACAGCATATTCTCACGGCCTAAAAGAGGTCCTACCTGAAAATAATATGCCACTTTAACTGTACACTATATAACAAAAATTTACAGCGCTTCAGTTGCTCAGAAGAATACAGTTGCTCTTGAACTAACCAACTGACGTATTCCATCGGAGTAACACATGATCGACTCCCTATACTTGATTATAAATATTTCATAGTCAAACGATGACAGCCAGGTGATGGTATCTGAATAAGATAAAAAATTATATTCCATCAGGACTTACCAGTTTGCCTCACACACAGAAGGATGAAGTATTGTTTATCTGCCGTTCTGTGCCCACTTGCCACACATGCCCAAATGCCCGCCACAGTTTGAAGTTTGAACTCTAATCCTGGGAGTTCTCACTGGTCTCATGAGCTGCCTAACTCCCCCATGCCTTTCTTTTGTAACATCTATGAACAACCCCCAGCCCCCACACCCCCTGCCCCCCCATAAGCCCCCATCCCCTCCCTGAGCTGTGATTTTTGGCAGCTCCTTCCAGTTTGATAAATGAAAACTAGACTTTTAGCCAGAGAAAAAGCCTATCTGACTCCCAATAATTTGAAAGAGTTATTCTTGCTCTTATTACCTCATCTGCGACAGAGTCAGCGGGGTGAGGTATTGTAATCGGTGCGGTTTGTCTGTTCCCGTGTTTGTGTGTTTACAATCTAGCATCTACACAGTTGCAATGATTGACTTCAAACTTTCACAGTAGGTGGGCAATGGTCGGTAGATGACCTGATTAAAATTTGGGGGTGATCGGGCCGAGGTCACCGGAAATGTCTGAATGTTTTTTTCTTTTTTTTTGCGATAACTTCCTTCAAATTTATCACATTGACTTCAAACCAAAAAAAAAAAAAATTCATTTTCAATTCTGATTCTAACTATATGTTGCATGATAGGATAGCTTCCCATAGCGGTCAAGGATCAAATGTCAGGGGGGTCATGGTTAATGGTGAAAATTATATTTTCCATCATAAATCAACGTAACGGGAGTCAAACAATCGAACCGTGTTGGTGGAAAGAGCGCATATCAATTGCTGAGACATAACAGAGTTTCCATATCTGGCTGTTGCTGGCGGGAACAATTGATTACAATAACATTACAGTACAATGAAACTAGAAATCATTGACCAGTGGATTTTGCATGTCTTTTTCTGTGGCAGCACGATACAAGCAACATAAAGCATCTTCCCCTTCTCGGTGTAGCTGTGATTCACCCACAGAATAGAATACAGTGGACGGGAGGTTGATGTGTTTAATATGCATATGGCCATGATTATATATAGGGACTATGAGAAAGGAGAAGTATGGGCACTGGTGAATGGATAGGACTTGACCTCCATAGACATGGGGGAAGTTAGCATCTGAACGTTTCGGCCTCTGATTGGACAGTTTGACCTACTGTGACAATAGGTAACATTCTGATTGGCTATATTCAGTTGGAAACATCCTGATAGGCTACTCTACCCACAGGAGTAAAAATAGGGTCATAATTTGTATCTCGAAGTAACTCGTGCATCTGGTTTATGCTTGTAAAGTAAGTGTTGCACGCAAAGTTAGGAAATTTGTGTGTCCGCAATTTCACTGTCACACACGACAGTAGGAAATTGAATTAAATGTGCACAAAATATTTCTACAAGGACAAATCTTTTTCTACGCATGCACAAATCTGTTTTACGAGCCCAACTTTTTTTACACACACATAAAACTATTTCACTAGCTCAAAACATTTTTTGCTCACACACATAACTCTTTTACAAACTCAAGACTTTTTTTACATACGCGCAAAACTATTTTATCAGCTCAAGACTTTTTTACACACGCGCAAAACTATTTTATAAGCTCAAGACTTTTTTACACAGTCGCAAAACTATTTTACAAGCTCAAAACTTTTTTACACATGTACAAAACTATTTCACATGCTCAAAATTGTTGTATATACACAAAACTATTTTACAAGCTCAAAACTTTTTACACATGCAAAAAACTATTTTTAAGCTCAAAGCTTTTTTGCATATACACAAAACGATGTTGACACAATTCACAAAACGCAATCCTCCTTTTCTCATAAATCTAAACACATTTTGTCTCGCTAAAACACAAGTTGTAAAAAACTTTGCTTAAAAACTCAAATTAAAGCTCATGTGATGCAAAATGATTGCCACAGTCAGCAAAATTTGAACACAATGAACACACCTGGCTTCATTCATTAAACATTCATTCATTCTCTCTACCCACTAATTCCTCACAAGGGTCGCGGGGCGAGCTGGAGCCTCTCCCAGCTGGCTACAGGCAAAGGCAGGAACCCACCCTGAACAGACTGCCAATCCATCACAGGGCGCACACACCATTCACAGACCATTCACTCTCACACTCATACCTTTGGGCAATTTGGTGTCTCCAATTAGCCTGATATGCATGTCTTTGGACTGTGGGAGGAAACCGGAGTGCCTGGAGAAAACCAACACAACACGGGGAGAACATGCAACCTTGAAGAAGAGTGTAAGAAAACAGCAGATCACATCAGGGTGAGTAAAGCGATTAGGAAAAATTTACTTGGCAAACAATGGAGTCACTGGAGGGCGCTGGAGGAGGGAAGATCAGCTGTAGATCCTCTCATACACTCCTGCTGTCACCTGAGATCAGATCCTCTCTGACTCTTATATGCTGTACGTCTGAAACATTACTGTGCTGTGACAACACACTTTACCAGTAGCAAAGTAATAAGACTTCAGCAAAGCAATAGCTACACAAAGTTCACAATATTGCCATATACACTGTATATATATGTGACTCCGGACCACAAAACCAGTCAAATGGGTACATTTTTCATATGAAGATTCATGCATATTCTAAAATGCTTTCCAACAATGTATAGTTTGTCAAGATAGGGTAAAAATTGACCGAGATATAACATTTTGAAGATGGGAAACTTGGGCAATTCAAATTTCCAGAAAATTGAGTTTAAAAATTGTCATATTCACTCCTTAGCAACACATATTTGTAATAGATAAAATTTAATGAAACTTGCACCATTCATTAAACATACTATCGCCTTAAAAAAGCGCAAGTGCAAATACAAAGTATTTCTCATTGTAGCCTAGGCATAGTGTTATGGCCCCCATTTCTTATTACAATCTACAACACAACAGCAACAGCAACAGCAAGGGATGACAGACACAGTTTTAAAAACTTAAACACATTTAATTAAACACAACAACTAACTAAACTGACCAAGATTGAATAGGAAAAAAAAAGAAATATTTACAGTCCCTTTTTGTGGGGTGGCTTGGTGATGTCCTGGATAATGAAAGTGCTCAAACACAGGCAAATAAATCCACAAAAGAAATGTCACAGGTCTTGAACAGAATGGCAGGTCTGGTCATCTTCTTGCAATTTCTCCTACTACTTTACTGTCTCAATTCTTTTCCTTATATACTCTTTTGCAGACCCCACTCACATTTAGACCTCTTTTTTTTAATTTTCTGAGACTTGCCCCAGACATGTCCAGGACATGTCTAAACATGACTCCAGTCTGAGCTGAACAAAAAAAAGGTAAATACTGCCATCTAGTGGCCTATATTCACATTACACCTCCATTCCAAAAGGGAAAAATTTTGACTCATAAAGGCAAAATTTTTCTTTTCAATACAAAATGGTTAAGTGAACACTTGTCTATATATACATATCATACAATATTCAAACACATGATATATATATACACATTCAAACACGGGATAAGCAATCAGCAATTACATTGTCTGTACCCTTCACATGCTTAATTTCCAAGTCAAACTCCTGTAAAATCAAACTCCAATTCAACAATCTCCGATTCTTGTTTTTCATCTTACTCAAAAACATTAACGGATTGTGGTCAGTGTACACAATCATTGGCTTTTGTCCTGTACAAACATAAACCTCAAAGTGTTGTAAAGAAAGGACCAGAGCCAACAGTTCCTTCTCTATTGTGGAATAGTTCCTTTGGTGGCGATTGAACTTCCTGGAGAAGTATGCCACGGGATGCTCAATGTCATCAGAGTCACTTCTCTGTAGGAGCACAGATCCACAAGCTTGGTCGCTAGCATCGACCGCGATGGAGAACGCTTTGTTGAACTCAGGAGATTTGAGCACGGGGAAGTGACACAGCAGAGACTTCAGGTGATCAAAGGCTCTCTGGCATGCATCATCCCATGTGAACTTTACGCCTTTCTTCAGTTGGTTAGTTAGACTGAGAGCAATCTCAGCAAAGTTCTTGCAGAACTTGCGGTAGTACCCGATCATTCCAAGGAAGCGGCGCAAAGCTTTTTTGTTGTCAGGAACTGGAAAGTCCATGATGGCTTGGACTTTAGCATTTATGGGTGCCACCTTACCCTGGCCTATGACGTAGCCAAGATAGGTGACAGTAGCACAACCAAAGTCACTCTTGCTCAGGTTAACAGTCAGGTTAGCCTGGGTCAGGCGCTGGAACAACGTCTCTACATCTTTTAGATGTTCTTCCCAGGAGTCACTCCATGTGATCAGGTCATCGATGTACGCACCCGTGTGTGGCAATTCGGCGATTGTAGACTGTATCATCCTTTGGAACGTGGCTGGGGCATTTTTCATGCCAAAGGGTAGGACTTCATACTGGTACAATCCAGATGGTGTGGCAAAAGCAGAGATGCTCTTGGCCCTCTCAGTTAAAGGCACACACCAATAACCCTTCAATAAATCAATCTTGGTCAGATACTTTGCTTGCCCTACACTATCAATACAATCATCAATCCTAGGTATTGGAAACACATCAGTTCTAGTTACAGCATTGACTTTGCGATAATCTGTACAGAATCTAGTACTTCCATCAGGTTTTGGAACTAGCACACAGGGTGAACTCCAATCGGAGTTGGAGGGTCTGATAATATCATGTTTTAACATGTACTCAACCTCTTTCTCAGCAATCTTTCTCTTTTCAGGATTCATCCGGTATGGATGCTGTTTTATTGGTTTGGCATCACCAACATCTACATCATGAGAGGCTATAGTAACTCTCTTTGGAACATCAGGAAACAAATCCTCATATTTCTTGATCAACCTTTCAAACTGATCTCTCTGTGAGGGTTCTAAGTGCTGGAGTTTTACATCAAGATTTTGCAACACTTCAGTGTTTGACAATTTACATGAAAGAACTTCAGCTTTAATTCTTGGATCATCATCTTGAAACTCCCCCTCATCTTCACACGTTTCGACCATTTGAGAATCTGAAGTGACAGCTGCAACCCTAGCATTTCTGTCATGATAAGGCTTTAGCATGTTAATATGACACAATTGATCATTGAGTTTTATCAGAATTTCATAAGGACCATGAAATCTAGCCTGCAATGGATTGGACTGCAAGGGAAACAACACAAGGACCTTTTCTCCTGGTTTAAACTCACGGCTTCTAGCCTTATGATCATACCAAGTTTTCATTTTTCCCTGACTTGATTTCAAGTTCTCTTTGGCAAGGTCACAAGCTGCACGCAATCTTTCCTTGAACTTGCTAACATAGTCTAACAGACTGATATGCGGCTCTTTCTCTTGCCATTGTTCACTCAATGATAGCAAAGGTCCTCTCACTTCATGACCAAACACTAGCTCAAATGGACTGAATCCAGTAGACTCCTGCACTGCTTCTCGAGCTGCAAACAACAGCAAATGAACCCCTTCATCCCAGTCTTTCTCATAGTCATAACAATAAGTCCTCATCATTGTCTTGAGAGTGGAATGAAACCGCTCTAAGGCACCCTGACTTTCTGGATGATAGGCACTAGAAAGAATCTGCTTTGCACCTAGTTCATACACAACCTGCTGAAACAATCCTGAAGTGAAATTGCTACCCTGGTCTGACTGAATTTCCCGGGGAAGGCCAAACAACGTGAAGAACCTTATCAAAGCCTTCGAGATTGCAGTTGCCTTGATGTTACGTAGAGGTATGGCTTCGGGGAATCTGGTAGATGCACACATGATTGTCAACAAGTACTGATTTCCAGATCTAGTCTTGGGTAATGGACCAACGCAATCAACAATGACCCTAGAGAATGGCTCCCCAAATGCTGGGATAGGCTGCAATGGAGCTACAGGTGGGTCTAACTGGTGTTTTCCAACTACCTGACAAGTGTGACAGGTTTTGCAAAAGTTGGAAACGTCTTTCCGAAGCCCAGGCCAAAAGAAATGTTTCATGATCTTATCAACAGTCTTGTTAACACCAAGATGACCTCCTAAAGGTAAACTATGAGCCATTGTTAAGATCTCATTCCTATAGACCTTCGGAACAACAATTTGCCTGACCACTGCCCAATCTGCATTGGCAGGGATATCAGGAGGGCGCCACTTCCGCATCAACACACCATCCTTGAGATAATACCCAACTGGAACTGCGTCTATTTCTTTATCAGGAAGGGCTCTCCTCTTTAGTACACAAATTTCAGGATCATTAGTTTGCTCCTCAATCAACCGCTTTCTGGACAGAGACAAGTCTCCAGACACATCAGAATGACCAGACCCATCCGGCTGGCTGAATAGAGAACTGATAAAAGTATCTGATAAGTCCTCAAACGGAGAAACCATAGTAGGCCAATCAGAGTCATGAGGCGAACCACCTGAGTCCTGACTATTCAATGTGCTGGGCGGCACGACAACATCTTCTTTAGGCTTCTTGGCCATAGCACGAGTCACTGCGCAAGAAGGATACAGAGATGGGTCCTCATCCCCATCTTCAGTGCTCGGCTGTGAAGTAAGATGTACAGGGGGAACTACTTTGCCCCCAGCCAGGTCATTGCCTAGCAACAGAGAAACACCCTTTATAGGTAGACTTGACATAAGTCCCACCTTTACCTGTCCTGTAACTAAATCTGACTTCAAGAATATAGAGCGCAGGGGTACAGATACAGTCATCCCTTCAATACCTTGTACAAGTATGAAATCCCCTGAAGCAGTCTCATCACGTAACTCCAAGGAGTCCATCAACAAAAGTGACTGAGAAGCTCCGGTATCCCTTAGGATATATATGGGGACAGGAGTAGTATGCTCATTCAGAGCCACAAATCCCTCTGACACAAATGGAAGAAATTCCTCCCTCACAAAGTCAGCTGTATCAGGCTTTTTAGCCCCACAAGAAGCAGGCAATTTAGCAGATTGGTTATCTACTACAGGGGTTTCTAACCTTGTTTTCACAAAGGCATTTGGTTTGGTGTCCTTTTCTTTTTCTTTCTTAGCTTTAAGGAACCAACAGTTAGTTGTAACATGACCAGATTTCTTGCAATAACTGCAAACTAGACCACTTTTGTCACTGTCAGCTTTCACACTTTGATCAGACCTGTTACTGGATTTCTGAGCACCATCACCAGATTTGTCTTTGTCTTTGGGTGAGGAATCTTGGGTATCACCACAACCCTTTTTCTGAAATTGGGACCATCTATTATTACTGCTAGACTGACATTTGGACTTATGTGTGAGAACATATTCATCTGCAAATTTGGCAGCTGATTGCAAATTCAGTGCTTGCTTCTCATTAAGGTAGGTCTTAACATCATCTTTAACACAGTTCTTGAATTCTTCAACTAACACCATCTCTTTCAGTGAGTTGAAATCATCCTTGACCTCCATAGAAGTACACCAGCGCTCAAAGCAAACCTGCTTTTCATTAGCAAATTCAACATAAGTCTGATTTTCAGATTTCTTCAGACCTCTGAATTTATGTCGGTAAGCCTCTGGAACCAACTCATAAGCTCTCAAAATAACCTTTTTGACAACCTCATAATCAGAGGAATCATCTGCAGACAAAGCCGAATAGGCTTGCTGAGCTTTACCCTTTAGGACAGTTTGCAACATCAGAGGCCAGTTTTCCTTTGGCCACTGGCAACTCTTTGCTACCTTTTCAAAACACTGGAAATAGTTGTCAACATCCTTTTCTGAAAATGGAGGCACCAGTTTTACCTCCTGGCTAGCCCGAAATTTATTTTCTGTTGCTATTTTTATTTTTAGTTGCTCCATTTGGAGTCTTTCTTCTCTATCGAATTTCTCTAATTCAAAATCTCTCTGTCTCTGTCTCTCTCTTTCTGCTCTTTCCTCTTTCTCTCTCTCAAATTCTCTTTCTTTCTCTTTTTCCTCCCTTTCTTTTTCTCTTTCCTCTCTTTCTTTCTCTTTTTCCTCCCTCTCAAATTCTCTTTGTTTTTCTCTTTCCTCCCTTTCAATCTCTAGCAGTTTTAATTTAAGTTCCATTTCTATATTTGGATTTTCCACTGGAAACTGTTCCAGATCTCCTGGTGCAAACACATTTTCATCAATGTAATATTCAACTATCTCTCTAGCCAGTCTTGCTTTTCGCATGGCTGGTTTCACCTCTGTCAGCTCTAAATGTCTGCAAATTTCTAGCAGTTCTGTCTTTTTAAAAGACTTCAAAACCCCTACGGTTGGTGATGCCAAGAAATTATCCATTGCTGTTGTCAATATATATGTATTCAATTAAAAAAAAATCAATTTCACAATTTGAAATGTTAGATTTTTAATAAATGACTCACAAAATGGTCTATCCCGGACCTTGAGCCCCCAATTTGTTATGGCCCCAATTTCTTATTACAATCTACAACACAACAGCAACAGCAACAGCAAGGGATGACAGACACAGTTTTAAAAACTTAAACACATTTAATTAAACACAACAACTAACTAAACTGACCAAGATTGAATAGGAAAAAAAAGAAATATTTACAGTCCCTTTTTGTGGGGTGGCTTGGTGATGTCCTGGATAATGAAAATGCTCAAACACAGGCAAATAAATCCACAAAAGAAATGTCACAGGTCTTGAACAGAATGGCAGGTCTGGTCATCTTCTTGCAATTTCTCCTTCTACTTTACTGTCTCAATTCTTTTCCTTATATACTCTTTTGCAGACCCCACCCACATTTAGACCTCTTTTTTTAAATTTTCTGAGACTTGCCCCAGACATGTCCAGGACATGTCTAAACATGACTCCAGTCTGAGCTGAACAAAAAAAAGGTAAATACTGCCATCTAGTGGCCTATATTCACATTACAATAGAAAGAAGCAAAGAAACCAAACATTGTTCTCTCCTCGTGTTCTTTAATCAACTTTCTGGTGAATGAAAGATGCAGTATTCAAAAACAGGCAGACCCTCCTTTATATACTGTTATGGCCCCAATTTGTTATTACATTTATAACACAACAGCAACAGCAAGGGATGACAAACACAGTTTTAACAACTAAAACACATTTAATTTTTAACAAAGACAAAGACTAATAACAACCTACAACTAAAGACCAAGATTGATAAATAAGAAAAAACAGAAATAATTACAGTCCCTTTTTGGTGGGGTGGCTTGGTGATGTCCTGGATGAAGAAAATGCTCAAACACAGGCAAAGAAATCCACAAAAGAAACGTCACAGGTCTTGAACAGAATGGCAGGTCTGGTCATCTTCTTGCAATTTCTCCTACTACTTTACTGTCTCAATTCTTTTCCTTATATACTCTTTTGCAGACCCCACCCACATTTAGACCTCTTTTTTTTTATTTTCTGAGACTTGCCCCAGACATGTCCAGGACATGTCTAAACATGACTCCAGTCTGAGCTTAACAAAAAAAAAGGTAAATACTGCCATCTAGTGGCCTATATTCACATTACACCTCCATTCCAAAAGGGAAAAATTTTGACTCATAAAGGCAAAATTTTTCTTTTCAATACAAAATGGTAAAGTGAACACTTGTCTATATATACATATCATACACACTCAAACACGGGATAAGCAATCAGCAATTACATTGTCTGTACCCTTCACATGCTTAATTTCCAAGTCAAACTCCTGTAAAATCAAACTCCAATTCAACAATCTCCGATTCTTGTTTTTCATCTTACTCAAAAACATTAACGGATTGTGGTCAGTGTACACAATCATTGGCTTTTGTCCTGTACAAACATAAACCTCAAAGTGTTGTAAAGAAAGGACCAGAGCCAACAGTTCCTTCTCTATTGTGGAATAGTTCCTTTGGTGGCGATTGAACTTCCTGGAGAAGTATGCCACGGGATGCTCAATGTCATCAGAGTCACTTCTCTGTAGGAGCACAGATCCACAAGCTTGGTCGCTAGCATCGACCGCGATGGAGAACGGTTTGTTGAAGTCAGGAGATTTGAGCACGGGGAAGTGACACAGCAGAGACTTCAGGCGATCGAAGGCTCTCTGGCATGCATCATCCCAGGTGAACTTTACGCCTTTCTTCAGTTGGTTAGTTAGACTGAGCGCAATCTCAGCAAAGTTCTTGCAGAACTTGCGGTAGTACCCGATCATTCCAAGGAAGCGGCGCAAAGCTTTTTTGTTGTCAGGAACTGGAAAGTCCATGATGGCTTGGACTTTAGCATTTATGGGTGCCACCTTACCCTGGCCTATGACGTAGCCAAGATAGGTGACAGTAGCACAACTAAAGTCACTCTTGCTCAGGTTAACAGTCAGGTTAGCCTGGGTCAGGCGCTGGAACAACGTTTCTACATCTTTTAGATGTTCTTCCCAGGAGTCACTCCTTGTGATCAGGTCATCGATGTACGCACCCGTGTGTGGCAATCCGGCGATTGTAGACTGTATCATCCTTTGGAACGTGGCTGGGGCATTTATCATGCCAAAGGGTAGGACTTCATACTGGTACAATCCAGATGGTGTGGCAAAAGCAGAGATGCTCTTGGCCCTCTCAGTTAAAGGCACACACCAATAACCCTTCAATAAATCAATCTTGGTCAGAAACTTTGCTTGCCCTACACTATCAATACAATCATCAATCCTAGGTATTGGAAACACATCAGTTCTAGTTACAGCATTGACTTTGCGATAATCTGTACAGAATCTAGTACTTCCATCAGGTTTTGGAACTAGCACACAGGGTGAACTCCAATCGGAGTTGGAGGGTCTGATAATATCATGTTTTAACATGTACTCAACCTCTTTCTCAGCAATCTTTCTCTTTTCAGGATTCATCCGGTATGGATGCTGTTTTATTGGTTTGGCATCACCAACATCTACATCATGAGAGGCTATAGTAACTCTCTTTGGAACATCAGGAAACAAATCCTCATATTTCTTGATCAACCTTTCAAACTGATCTCTCTGTGAGGGTTCTAAGTGCTGGAGTTTTACATCAAGATTTTGCAACACTTCAGTGTTTGACAATTTACATGAAAGAACTTCAGCTTTAATTCTTGGTTCATCATCTTGAAACTCCCCCTCATCTTCACACGTTTCGACCATTGGAGAATCTGAAGTGACAGCTGCAACCCTAGCATTTCTGTCATGATAAGGCTTCAGCATGTTAATGTGACACAGTTGTTTTGGTTTTCTCCTATCTGGAGTCTTCACAATGTAATTGAGATCATTGAGTTTTGTCAGAATTTCATAAGGACCATGAAATCTAGCCTGCAATGGATTGGACTGCAAGGGAAACAACACAAGGACCTTGTCTCCTGGTTTAAACTCACGGCTTCTAGCCTTATGATCATACCAAGTTTTCATTTTTCCCTGACTTGATTTCAAGTTCTCTTTGGCAAGGTCACAAGCTGCACGCAATCTTTCCTTGAACTTGCCAACATAGTCTAACAGACTGATATGCGGCTCTTTCTCTTGCCATTGTTCACTCAATAATAGCAAAGGTCCTCTCACTTCATGACCAAACACCAGCTCAAATGGACTGAATCCAGTAGACTCCTGCACTGCTTCTCTAGCTGCAAACAACAGCAAATGAACCCCTTCATCCCAGTCTTTCTCATGGTCATAACAATAAGTCCTCATCATGGTCTTGAGAGTGGAATGAAACCGCTCTAAGGCACCCTGACTTTCTGGATGATAGGCACTAGAAAGAATCTGTTTTGCACCTAGTTCATACACAACCTGCTGAAACAATCCTGAAGTGAAATTGCTACCTTGGTCTGACTGAATTTCCCTGGGAAGACCAAACAACGTGAAGAACTTTATCAAAGCCTTCGAGATTGCAGTTGCCTTGATGTTACGTAGAGGTATGGCTTCAGGGAATCTGGTAGATGCACACATAATTGTCAACAAGTACTGATTTCCAGATCTAGTCTTGGGTAACGGACCAACGCAATCAACAATGACCCTAGAGAATGGCTCCCCAAATGCTGGGATAGGCTGCAATGGAGCTACAGGTGGGTCTAACTGGTGTTTTCCAACTACCTGACAAGTGTGACAGGTTTTGCAAAAGTTGGAAACGTCTTTCCGAAGCCCAGGCCAAAAGAAGTGTTTCATGATCTTATCAACAGTCTTGTTAACACCAAGATGACCTCCTAAAGGTAAACTATGAGCCATTGTTAAGATCTCATTCCTATAGACCTTCGGAACAACAATTTGCCTGACCACTGCCCAATCTGCATTGGCAGGGATATCAGGAGGGCGCCACTTCCGCATCAACACACCATCCTTGAGATAATACCCAACTGGAACTGCATCTATTTCTTTTTCAGGAAGGGCTCTCCTCTTTAGTACACAAATTTCAGGATCATTAGTTTGCTCCTCAATCAACCGCTTTCTGGACAGAGACAAGTCTCCAGACACATCAGAATCACCAGACCCATCCGGCTGGCTGAATAGAGAACTGATAAAAGTATCTGATAAGTCCTCAAACGGAGAAACCATAGTAGGCCAATCAGAGTCATGAAGCGAACCACCTGAGTCCTGACTATTCAATGTGCTGGACGGCACCACAACATCTTCTTCTTTAGCCTTCTTGGCCATAGCACGAGTCACTGCGCAAGAAGGATACAGAGATGGGTCCTCATCCCCATCTTCAGTGCTCGGCTGTGAAGTAAGATGTACAGGGGGAACTACTTTGCCCCCAGCCAGGTCATTGCCTAGCAACAGAGAAACACCCTTTATAGGTAGACTTGACATAAGTCCCACCTTTACCTGTCCTGTGACTAAATCTGACTTCAAGAATATAGAGCGCAGGGGTACAGATAAAGTCCTCCCTTCAATACCTTGTACAAGTATGAAATCCCCTGAAGCAGTCTCATCACGTAACTCCAAGGAGTCCATCAACAAAAGTGACTGAGAAGCTCCGGTATCCCTTAGGATATATATGGGGACAGGAGTAGTATGCTCATTCAGAGCCACAAATCCCTCTGACACAAATGGAAGAAATTTCTCCCTCACAAAGTCAGCTGTATCAGGCTTTTTAGCCCCACAAGAAGCAGGCAATTTAGCAGATCGGTCATCTACTACAGGGGTTTCTAACCTTGTTTTCACAAAGGCATTTGGTTTGGTATCCTTTTCTTTTTCTTTCTTAGCTTTTAGGAACCAACAGTTAGTTGTAACATGACCAGATTTCTTGCAATAACTGCAAACTAGACCACTTTTGTCACTGTCAGCTTTCACACTTTGATCAGACCTGTTACTGGATTTCTGAGCACCATCACCAGATTTGTCTTTGTCTTTGGGTGAGGAATCTTGGGTATCACCGTAACCCTTTTTCTGAAATTGGGACCATTTATTGTTACTGCTAGACTGAAATTTGGACTTATGAGTGAGAACATATTCATCTGCAAATTTGGCAGCTGATTGCAAGTTCAGTGCTTGCTTCTCATTAAGGTAGGTCTTAAGATCATCCTTAACACAGTTCTTGAATTCTTCAACTAACACCATCTCTTTTAGTGAGTTGAAATCATCCTTGACCTCCATAGAAGTACACCAGCGCTCAAAGCAAACCTGCTTCTCATTAGCAAATTCAACATAAGTCTGATTTTCAGATTTCTTCAGACCTCTGAATTTCTGTCGGTAAGCCTCTGGAACCAACTCATAAGCTCTCAAAATAACCTTTTTGACAACCTCATAATCAGAGGAATCATCTGCAGACAAAGCCGAATAGGCTTGTTGAGCTTTACCCTTGAGGACAGTTTGCAACATCAGAGGCCAGTGTTCCTTTGGCCACTGGCAACTCTTTGCTACCTTTTCAAAACACTGGAAATAGTTGTCAACATCCTTTTCAGAAAATGGAGGCACCAGTTTTACCTCCTGACTGGCACAAAATTTATTTTTAGTTTCAATTTTAATTTTTAGTTTCTCCATTTGGAGTCTTTCCTCTCTATCCAACTTCTCTAATTCAAAATCTCTCTGTCTCTGTCTCTCTCTTTCTGCTCTTTCCTCTTTCTCTCTCTCAAATTCTCTTTGTTTTTCTTCTCTTGCTAATTTTTCTAACTCAAACTGCCTTTGTTTTTCTTTTTCTTCCCTCTCAATCTCTAGCATTTTTAATTTAAGTTCCATTTCTATATTTGGATTTTCCACTGGAAACTGTTCCAGATCTCCTGGTGCAAACACATTTTCATCAATGTAATATTCAACTATCTCTCTAGCCAGTCTTGCTTTTCGCATGGCTGGTTTTACCTCTGTCAGCTCCAACTGTCTGCAAATTTCTAGCAGTTCTGTCTTTTTAAAAGACTTCAAAACCCCGACGGTTGGTGATGCCAAGAAATCATCCATTGCTGTTGTCAATATATATCTAGGAAAATTCACAAAAACAATTTCACAATTTGGAATGTTAGATTTTCAATAAATTACTCACACAATGGTCTATCCCGGACCTTGAGCCCCCAATTTGTTATGGCCCCAATTTGTTATTACATTTATAACACAACAGCAACAGCAAGGGATGACAAACACAGTTTTAACAACTAAAACACGTTTAATTTTTAACAAAGACAAAGACTAATAACAACCTACAACTAAAGACCAAGATTGATAAATAAGAAAAAACAGAAATAATTACAGTCCCTTTTTGGTGGGGTGGCTTGGTGATGTCCTGGATGAAGAAAATGCTCAAACACAGGCAAAGAAATCCACAAAAGAAACGTCACAGGTCTTGAACAGAATGGCAGGTCTGGTCATCT
Organism: Gymnothorax reevesii; assembly: GCA_029721435.1. NCBI lineage: Eukaryota > Metazoa > Chordata > Actinopteri > Anguilliformes > Muraenidae > Gymnothorax > Gymnothorax reevesii. Next base: position 26,086,535 of record CM056588.1, read on the forward strand.
TCTTGCAATTTCTCCTACTACTTTACTGTCTCAATTCTTTTCCTTATATACTCTTTTGCAGACCCCACCCACATTTAGACCTCTTTTTTTTAATTTTCTGAGACTTGCCCCAGACATGTCCAGGACATGTCTAAACATGACTCCAGTCTGAGCTTAACAAAAAAAAGGTAAATACTGCCATCTAGTGGCCTATATTCACATTACAATACTACTTCTTCTTCTTTGAATTTACTGGAAGTTTAAAAAAATGCCATAATTGAGTATAATTGATTACAGAATTACACAGTACCAATACCATGTAGAATTTTTGCTTCAGAAGACTGAATTTTCTTATGTTACTCTTACATCCGGACGTGCGGGCTTCCACGTGCTGTCCACGGGCAAAAATGGGGAAAATCACAAGGGACACCCACGTGTTCCACACGGATTTTCGAACCTGCAGACAGCACTCCAAGTCCGTAGGAAGAAAATAGGCATATAAATTATTTTTTGCGTGCACGCAGGAAAACTTGGCATGTAGCCAGGCCGCAAGGGCAAGGCAGGGGAGGCATGCGTGACCCTTGCGTGTGTCGCAAGTTTTAAACGGAATGTTAACAGTCAAATGTCACTTGCAGTCACATAAGTCAGATGACTTGCTGCCCACAAGTGGGCATCACGAATGACTTGTTGCATCAGTACGACACACTTGCAATCCCTTAATTACCTGGCGTGCTGGCCACGGCCAACAAATTCACAAAAAATCGCGGAGCCCGTGCGTGTAAAAACACGTACGTCGGGAAGTAAGAGAAACTTTAACTACCAATTGCGATATCATTGGCTCACCGTAGCTAAAGCGGTTGCTATAGAGGTAAACAATTTTTGTCTGTAGCAAGAGAGTTTTTTTAACTGCTGTATGGATATTATGAGCATGGATTTTGAGCAGTTTGCACATCAGGCTTAGCTGAGGAGCTTAATTCAGGCAATTCCTGAAAAACAGGGTTTGGTGCAAACACGGCTTGCTTGTGAATATTCAAGAACTGATCCGGGGGTGCCATCTAGAAGAAGAAAACTGGAACTGGGTGCACAAACTTGCAGTTCCATATCCGCTAGAAGATACCTCTGCACAAAGCCCTTAAGTTAGCCCACCGAGCACCGGTGTTCCTCTCGAACACACCACATCCAGATAATCCTTAAATTATGAATTACATTCATATTTTAATTTGGAACAAGTAACGAAGTGGCCAGTGTCAAAGTAACAAAGTAAAAGTATACTTTTTATCTTTTTAAATGTAGCAGAGTAAAAGTAAAAGTCCTGGTTTAAAAAAAAAAAACTATTTCTTGGGAAAGCCCGTCTTTGTTTACGCCAAGTGCGGTTTGCTCTGACGTCTCCCATTGGTTCACGTTTGAACCTACTAAGTCATCTCATAAATAATTAAATAGAGGGAATTCCACGCTTTGCAATGATACCAACAATGTTGGGGAATCCCCAACTGGCACCGCACTGGAAGCGATTTTTGTCGGCTCATTTTTCCTTGTTTTTCGGCTTATTACACAAAGACTTTCACCACCCACTTCTCCAAAATCAAGTTTGGAACCACCTATGGTAGGATTTTTTCGAAATACTCTCTTGGAATGGTATCTTAAGTCATTTTTCTAACGTTTAATGAACACATCGAGAAAACGATAACTTTAAGTAAAATGTATTAGGCGGCTGTAATGCAAAATGGGCTCGTGCGACTAATGACTAGTTTTGCGATCCGGGGTCATATATATATATATAGCGGTTTGGGAAATTATTATATGTCTAGATTGAAACTCTGAATATATGGAATGAAAGTCTGAATATATATAATGGAACTTTGAATAAATTGGATGGTATACTGGATATATAAAATGAAACTCAGAATATATGGAATGGAAGTTTGAATGCATGGAATGAAACGTGAATATATTGAATGGAAACTGAAGTCTACTGGATTCAGATTCTTTGACGAAATTAAAAATAAATATAATCTGGGAAATTCAGAATTTTGGAGATTTCTACAAATCAGACATTGCATTCTCTCAAATAAACAACATATTCAGCACGATATAACTGAAATTCAGGACATTCCACCTAAGATAGGAGATAAAAATAGAGGAGCATCAAAATTTTACAAATTGATTAGAAGCACACAAGTGCCAAACTTGGATGGTTTAAAAATAGGTTGGGATAAGGACCTGGCGCAGGAGATTCCAGAAAATGAATGGAAAAAGCTATGTGCTTCATGGTATTGTTACTCACGTGAAACACGGTCACAACTCATTTTTTATAAGATATTGAATAGATCTTTTTGGACTCCTTCCAAATTGGTAAGACTGAAACTCAGAAACAGTGATATATGTTGGAGATGTAATAGAAAGTTGGAAACTCTGGTGCATATGTTATATGAGTGTAACAAAACAATTGACATGTGGAATGCAATAATTGTGTTCTTAAATAAAATGTTGGGTACACACTTGATCAAAAACCTCTCATTATCTCTGTTGGGCCTGCTACCAGATAATATCCAAATGCCAAAACGCCGAAAATCATGGTGTCGTTTAGCTATGATAACAGGGTGCAGGATAACCCTACGCCACTGGAAATCTCCCTCCTTGTCCACTTTTAAGGAATGGATAGAGGTACTAAGCTCCATGGCAAGCTATGAGCGGGTCACTTATAGAGTGGCTGGAAGGGAAGATATATTTAATGAAGTATGGGGACCATTTCTAGCTCAGTAGCTGGATATGAAAGAATGACACCACCAACCTCTGCATAACCTTTTATCTGGTTCAAATACAGGATGTGTATACTATGTTAAACTCCTAGGGTGTTCTGTCTTTGTTTTGTTTTTTGTTGTGTGATCTATGTTTTGTGTTGTAGGTCTGGCTTGATCTGTCTGTTGTTGCTGGACCGCAGACCGTTTTATCTTTTTATTTTATTTTCTTATTTGGTTTAAAAAAAAAAAAGACCGGACAGATACTGAAAAGGGACACAATGTATGTTATGCTTATTTATCTAACTGTTTTGGTATAACAGTGATTTATTTGTATTTGTCTGACTAAAACATTAATAAAAAAAAAAAAAGAATGGAAACTGACGTCACCATCTTGTGTTTTGAGACGATTAGTTATCGCTGTTCCTGCAAAAGAGAGTGCGACATTATAAGTGAGTCAGCACGAAATCTATTCTCAGCAATATTAAGAAATGAAGATATAATTTGCACTTCGGCGAACGCATGTATGGGCCATAACACCCATAACCGAATCCAATATTGTTCTGCTCATTAAGAAATGTATTCACTCTTTCTTAATGCAGGGAGTGGCACAGGCCACAGTGCCGCCCGTCAGGCATTTCAGGCCAACATTAATCCTGGAAGAAACATGTTTCCACCCTCGCAGGTGCACTGCGGTCAAGCAATCACCGCAATAAAATGTATGCGCAAATACAGCGGATAGCACGGTAGTAAAGTCATGTGATGCAACTGCTGTCAAGAACCATCTTGTGGAAAGAAATAACGAGATTTATTCAGCGAAAGTATGCGCGTATCTTGTTCAGAAAAAAAAACGCGAACAACTTCCATAATTTCGTTTTAAAATGATGTTTATTTGTTTTTTCACAAAATAGCTGTTGGCACTTTGTACAAATTGAAATGAAAGATTTTGGTGAAGTGCCATAACTCCAGATCAGAAACAATTGCAATTGCGATGTTCCATGAATATAAGAACACTCCTGTTTGGCTGTGTGTGAAATTTTGGTGGTGGTCGGAGGGGCCGTAGGCGCATACTGGCAGCCACGCTTCCGTCAGTCTGCCCCAGGGCAGCTGTGGCTACAAAAATGTAGTTTACCACCATCAGAGCGTGAATGTGTGAGTGAATGAATAATGTTTCCATAGCGAAGCATCTATGAGTGCCTAGAAAAGCGCTGTATTATAATACTGATGCATTATTATTATTATTATTAATTGCATCTCACGTTGCCAGTGTTTTACTATAGGCAAAAAAGGCAGATATGAATTAATGTAGGAATTGCCATCAAAATTGGTGTTGTAGAGGTGGAGAAATCTAAAGTGGGGACCATTTTACTTTATTCATAATACCATAATGTGACAGTACTGCCCAAAAAATCACTTCCAAGAGGGAAACATTAAGGCGTTTTGCGGCGAAAATTAATGACGAGCAACTGTTACATACTATTTTATTTTTTAAACAAAATGGCACACCTTATTGGAACATGCCCTCAGGTAAAAGATTGAGAACTTCCCTCATTACTGTTTAAAAAGCACAGCCAGTAGCGGAGCTACAGGGGGGCTCAAGACACGTCTTTTTAAGTTCTGGCTTGATTTCAATCATTTTCCATTGCTGACGTCTTTTCCAATTACTGTAATTGGCAACTGAAGACACGGTTTCTCTCCACATGCGATCTAACAGCGATTAAACAGACAAAGGCGGAGAGACGCAAGAAGCGGGGGTCCAAAAGAATTTATTAAAATAAACAGAAAACTAGAAAGGGGGGAAAAACGGACACTCCGGCCAACAGGAACACCGTGCAACTGCACTGAAGGGAGGAGAACACAGGAATCCAAAACAACCGGAGACACTAGGGGGCAGACTCGGGACAAGAGAGCTAGGGGAACAAGGGAACTAGGGGACACTCGGAACAAGGGAGCTAGGGGACCAGAGGGAAGGTGCACAGGGCAGGGAGTGCAGCGCGAGCAAAGTCAGATCTGATCTGAAGTGCTGCAGAGCTGGAACAGATATAGGGCAGGGCACTGAGAGACACAGGTGTTGGAACTTAATATAATTAACAAGGGGTGGAACAGAAGGGAAACTTAATTACATGAAACAGATAAACATTAACACACAGACGAGGATCACAGGACAATCCCAAAGAGGGGATAAATAAACTGGATAAATATTTCACAGTGGATAGAAAGAGACAGGACAGATAAAAATACAGAAGGTTCTGCAGGAAAACTTAGCAAAGCCAGAGAAAGAAAAGCAAGAGGTGGAGACTAGAACAGGGCGACTGCTGAGAGATCATCAGTCAATTAGTAAGTGCAGCTATACAATCCCGGGTGCTCGTTAGTAGGTTAGTCTAATATACAATGTTAGTTTGGTTAGTAAATTCTAGAAAATAACAAACTGTTAGAAGGGGTTAGTAATATAGGAAAGCAAGGGGAAATTAGTAAACAAGAAAGGAAGGAAGGCTGAAACCCAGAATCCATTAAATCACCCGAAATAGTGTCACAATCAATTAAGACAGAAAACTGCTACAAACAACGCGACCGGGGAGAAAGCAAAGACAGTACATGGGTAAGACGTGGACTGGAATGACACGGGAGAGGAATAAAATGTGAAACACTAAGACATGGACTAAAAACCAACATCACAAAAATAATAAACCTAAAATTAACTAACCAAAACACACAGACCCACAGAACACAACACGTACATCTCCATGGCTCCAACTTATCTTTATACATTCCGGAGCTTTTTGTAAACAAATAATCGGAGAGCGAGAGAGAGACAAAACAACTCACCCCTGTTATGGGCCCATCAAGTCGGCATGGCTCCAGATAAGCTAAACGCCATGACGCACTGGCCAGATTTATGGAAACTTACAGCTATGCAGGCCTAGGCTAATCAGAAACCTGCAAGTGTGCACCCTTTGGCCTAAAAGACCATGAACCAAAGCAAAGGAAGAGCAAGCAAGGAAAAAAACTAATAATAATTTGCTGAATCAATAAAAAATGATTCGACACCGGGTGCCACTTTTTTTTTAATCAACCCACAAATTACCGAGAGTGAAAGTTCACGTTTCATTGGAACACGGACCAGTTAAATCACGTAAAGCATTGGCTAATAAATAAGTAAATTATATTTCTGCACTGAATTTAGCCCATGATTTCATCGCCGTTAGATCGCATACGGTGAGAAACCATGTCTTCAGTTGCCAAATACGATGATTGGAAAAGACATCAATAAAGGAATGATTGAGATCTAGCCAGGACTAAAAAGGACGTGTCTTGGGCACAGCCGAAGGAAGATTCCATTAGTCTGTACACACTGATTACTACAAAATAACAGTGTTTGATTTAGTGATTTTCTTTTAACTTTTTAGCAATGTATTGTTTGTTTGACATAAAAAATATGTCCACAAACAGAAACACAATTACATAGCAGAGGAAGGGCTCTATCTTACGGCTTGTGCAAAGCCGCGCAAAGCATGACACAAGTGTCTTTGCTCGTGTACGACCAGCGCAAATGTCATTTGTCAATCCAGTGCATAGATGGGAAAGATAGCAAATTGCACCAAAATTAGTGCCCATGAACATGTTGGTCTTAAAATGAGGTGTGGTCAGGCAAATTGTAGGCATGTTGCTATCATGAGGTGGCATAATGCTTACGTGCCATTGACCAACTAAAACCTGGTCTTAAATCAATCCTCAGTTTTCAGCTATTATCTTAAAGGCCCATTACTGACAGGGTAGATCCACTATACCATAAAGTTCTCCAAGATGAGTTTGGCTCGCATAAATTTACATAAACCTACGTATAGTAGTCGAATCCATAGTGTTCCGCAAGTGACAGTAAAGATCCACAAATTGATAAGGCAGTTGCTTTGCAGTCATGCGAATATACCTACAGTATATTCAGTACAGTATAAAGGAGTTTTCTCCTTTATTTGATGGTGCAGTAAGGGTGGGGAGAAGTACAGGGAAGGCATGCTGTGAATTGCCTGGGCCGGTTTCGAGCCCAAGTTGCTGCAGGCAGGAGTTTGCCTTATGGTACGCGCACTTAACCGATTAGCCACCGGGGCGCCCCAGTACATGACTTTTTTTAATCTATGGCAGTAATAATGTCATTTTTAACAGAATACTGCCGTGATGGTGCTGTATCCTTGTCTAAAGCTAGACTGTGTGGAGCTCAAAATACAATTATCTGTTAAAAAGACTTTTAGTTGCTCATTTATAAAGGATTCAAATAATTTGGCCATAACAGATAATTTGGAAATTGAGCGATAATTATCTAAAATGGAAAGTCCGCCTCCTTTTAACACTGGGAGAACAATTGCTGATTTTCGAGGACTGGGAATAGATCCACTGCATAGACTAAGGTTAATAATGGAGGAAATAGGCCCAGCTATCAAGTCTGCAGCAGTTTTTAAAAAGAAAGGTTTGATCTGGTCTGGACCAGCAGACTTTTTGCAATCTAGGCTTAACAGTGCCTTATGTGTTTCAGAAATGGATATCATCGAAAAACTGAAATTGTTTGAATGTGTGGGGGGGCCAGCAAATATTGCCTCAGTGCCATCTGGAAGACAGCTCTGTGTAAATACCTACTCCTGCTTTGATTAAATGTTTATTAAATACATCTACGACATTTTGTTTACCCCTTACTTCACCTTGATCCATTTTTAAAACTTCAGAAACAGACAGAGGTGGAATATCACCTGAGGAAGATTTTACTAATTTCCAAAATTGTTTGGGGTCATTTAGGTTTTTATTTATCAGATTCAGGTAGTGCTCATTTTTTGTATTTTTTCTTAGTTTGGTACACTAATTTCTTAAGATTCTATAGTCTAGCCAGTTTTTTTCAGTGTCAGTTCTTTTAGCTTTTGCCCAACCAAAAGATGATGATGATTCCGTTCCCTAATAGCAGCTGCAATGGTATCATTAAACCAGGGGTTATCTCTACCTCTCACTCTGTCCTTTCGAACAGGTGCATGTTTGTTAACAATTAATAAGAAAGTCTTTTCAAAAATCCCAACGTAATTCAACGTTATAGACAAGTTTTATAGCACGATTGAAAGAAATCCAAAGTGGAATATGTAGGTTCCTGTACAGTGGCTCCAATAAGTATTTGTACACTACTTGAAAATTCGACTACATAACAGCTTTTGTATATTCGGCTAAATGCTTGCTATTGTGTGTAAAAGTGACTACAATATTTGATAATCAATATGTTTTAAAAAAATATTTAATGTCAAAATGGCATATTTGGTCAGAAAGGCGATTATCTGACCCAATAAGTATCTGTACAGTTCCATTAGTGAGTCACAAAACTTATAATACTCACCTAAAATTGATTCAAGATGTTTACAGGACATGGTTGACTCACTTGGTCTGATTTGGTCAAGCGTGACCATATTGGACCCTGAAACTAGGCCGGTTAGCTTGACAAGACGTTAATCTACAAATGCAAACGCTTCATTTCTGAAATTTCCGTGGTGAAACGACGCAATCCGTGGAGAAATCCGCACTCCGTTTAAATCGCAGCCGTAACTTCGACTAACCTGCTTTACGATGGTGCGCATTGTCGACAACGTCCATTTTCAATGGTTTTTTATTTATGGATGCTGATAGCAACAGCTTGTACAATTTATTAGAGTGGAAAAACAACATCGTACAAAATTAAAGTTGCAATCATAAGCACAAGATTCAACATGATAACAGGCGTTAAATTCAAAATTTCAATTCTTTAAATGACACACATTTCTGTGACCATTCCAAGTAAAGACAAAGAAACTCCCGTTCTTGTTGCAAATCTTCAACTTGCCAATGAGCAAAAAACAATAAAAACAACAAAGTAAATACAAATAAAAACTAACGCTATTGGGTTTCATTTATTCACATCAAATGTCATTCATATTTACAACATTCAACTCCTGTCTTCACTTCAAGAAGGCCATTTCTGGAATCTTCCCTGCAGCCTTGAGCTGAGAGAAGATATGCGCGGCCCTGTTGAAATCCCAGGCATTGTCCTGAAGACACTTTTGCGACCACTCCGGGTTCATCCCAGATTTCTGCGAGAAAGCAGCGAGCATTTCTTGCTGTGGAGCGGTTAGCGTGGGCACGGGGCTGCTGGAGGGCGTCGGGGCAGGGGCGGCGAAGGCTCGCCGGATCTCCTCTGTCGTGGCATTCCTCAAAGTCAGTTCGTCGTTCACAACACACAAACCAGCATTTGCGGCCGCCACTGTTATGAAGACCCGAGAGAACGCTCTGACTGAGTCTCTAGATTTACCATCCACTTCTTTGAACACCCCACTGACTGTGAATGATAGTAATGTGTTCGTGAACATGTTGACATCGACGTTAAAGGAAGCAGTGTCATGCTGGGTCTTGGGCAGCTCGTTTAAGAAGGTAACCACGTTCAAGCGCCTGAGCTTCAAAAGGCGGAATCGTGTGGTGGGATCCTTAAGACTCTTAATGTTGCGGTTGTCCTTGTAATAATCTCCCAGACTGCTCCTCGAGGGGTTCTGCCCAGAGAAAGCTATGCTGAGGGAAAACACAGCCTCGTCATGGTAGCCGTCCAACAGAGGCTGTCTGTCACCCGAGTCATAAACCATGTAGTATTGTTGTAGGAACCGCGATATGAGAGTCTTGATTTCGTCCGAGGCGAAGTAGCTTCCCTTGCAGGGGGGCAGAGTTGTGGAGTTTGACTCCAGGTCAAATCCTATGGGAGCGGGGAGATCAAATCCATCCAGCTTGAGTAACCGTGGAAACCGTTTTTGGATCGCGCTGATGTAGGCGGCCCGGTCCTTGAAGTGATCGCACAGCGGGTTTCCGGTCAGCCACAGTTCGGTCAGCTTGAAGCCTTTCACTCTGTCCAGCTCCTGCTCGCTTTTCAGCTCGTTGTCTGAAAGATTGAGGGCCTTCAGTTTTGGCGCCTTACCGACCAGGTCTGCTAAGTCCTCCAGCTGATACAGCCTGTTGTTTCTCAGATTTAGGCATATTAGCTCAGGAATGCTCTCCTCGATGATCTTGATCACAGCCTGCATGCAGCTATTCCTGTTCAGAATCATTTTGATGTTCTGAGAAATCAGCTGTCTGTCTCTTCGAATGCTGCTCAGGTCAAGTGCTTGTTGGGAGCCATCAAACCGCTTTGACATGCATTGCTTTATATGGTCAAGGTCCTCTGGCTTCAGATAATTCAAAATGGAGGCTGGAGGGTTGCAGGGGTTACTAAGTAGAATCACCTTAAAGCCGTCACTGTCCGTGATCTTGCGTGACACCTTGACCAGTGCATTGGCAGTGGTAGCATCATCAACGAGAAACTGAGCCTTATTCCCCTCTACGCGATACCGTATTGGAGTGAAAGGCACAGAGCAAAGGTTCTGCAGAGCAGGGAGAAGCCATTTCTTGTCGTATTTCTTCCCATGGAGAATAGTAATCTTGAACCATTTTTTGCCGGGCCCTCGTCCACCACCGCCCATTCTGTAGCCTCCACCACCTGCAGCTGTACCACCACCGCCGCCAACACTTACACCTCCTCTTCTCTCTCTGTCAAATCGCCCATCACCCCTGCGATTTGGTGGCACGTATGGGTTGTATCTGCGCCGATCATGATGGTCTTTGCAGTAGCGGCTATCGTCTGCCGTCGCCATGTTCTATGGAAAATGGAGTGGAATACACAGCTAAGCGCTTGTGCAACCAGTATTCGATGAGCTAAGTGACGTCACAGAACATTCATTTTCAGAGGTAGAAAGAAGTTCCCAAACCGAATGACACCCAAACTATCAGGCGTTCATCCGCCGGAGGTAAACTAAAAGCCGATTGAAAAAATAATACGCCAGGCTTGTGGAAAGCAACTTCCGTGTAAACGAAGGGTAAATAAATTAATTCACTTTAATATGTATGATGTTAGAAATGAATTTTTCAACTTTATTTCGAAACCCCATAATGTAACCAATCATTTACAGCCATAAACTCATATCTCATATATTTGTCACTTATTATCACTGGGACTTCTTAACGATCTTTATCTCAAAATTAGATCAGGCGAGTTTTGCCGTGTTTTCACTGGCGGGGTCACAAATATTAAATGCTTTTTTTCCTTTGTCACAGTATCACACCGATCCCCAAACTAAGGGATATTTTTTTTGAAATAAAAAAATAAATTTAAATAGTCCTTTTTATTTTTTTCGAAGCAGCAGGGAGCAACTGAAGTGCCGCGTCCCCACAGCCGCGGGTTTCCGACCCCTGCCGTGGACTGTGGATGACAATTAGCTCGTTTGCTCGAATCTTTGTGTGGGCGGTTACACTCCAGAGTGGGTGAGAACCGGCGAGAATATGAATATTCAGTTTGCGGTGTTTCGTAACTGTGATGGGTGTTGAGTATTAGACGCAAAATGCAGAGGCCAGAACTAAAAGGCAAAAAACAGCTGTGAACGGGGAGACTCAAACAGAATAAAAATGCGAGACTCGCGCTACCAACGGACCTGAAAGTCGTCCGGGGTAGAAGCAGGCGAGGCCGAAGGGACAAAAAGTGAAGGGAAAATAAAACAAAGTCTCCCTTTCTCACTACCACTAACCCTAAAATATACAACTAACGTTCCTAACAATTCTCTGTCTAGAGACCTTACCGACTAAAACGCAAAAGTAACACTGACACTCTAGCAACGGAAGCGAGGCGGGACTGGAGCATTTCGAGTCCGGGCAACGTTCCCAATTAATGCCAGCTGGCCCAGGAATCCGACTGTGAGCAAAACGATATTGTCCCGGACGAGAGCAGCAAAGAAAGCTCTCAACGCCTCCAAACCATGACAGTAACACTGCAACACGTTTTTTATTGGCGTAAATTCTCCGCATATTTCCTATTGTAACCCCTTTAATATTTCCTGGAGGGACTGCTAATTGGAGTAGCCCCGATTTTAATGCAATAGTTTTGTTAAGCCCGGTACTGTCTTGATTGGGAATAAATCCAGGGGGAACTAAAAAAATTGATGAACCAACCCACCGTGTACAAAACGTGTTTGGGGGGGGGATTATGTTTTATGGTATTCATTCCACAGAGATATATATTTATGTTTCTTATATCTCGGCGATTCTTTCACTGGAAGGCGATCAGAAGGTGGGTGACCTTAAGACAGTGCGGTTCTCCGGATGAACTGACGGCTCAGGTTTACATATCGTTGCTGGAAAAGCTGCAATTTAGCTTCTCGGTTTATTGTGAAAAGTGCATGTACAACAGTATCCCGTGATAAAAGTAGACTGTGCCCAAGAAGGACGGACAGTGCCATCTATATTCGGGCGAAGGGTAATCGCGCCAACTTTTAGCCTGTGATCTATCCAGGCCTTGTCAAGACCTGCGTGCTAAAAGTGTGGTGGTTGCGCAGCTACAAGTTTAGGTTCCAGCAAGAAAACAACGTTTTGCTCATGCTCTGCTCGAAGGGACGTTTTGTGTTTTCCTGGAACTGATTTTGATGTTTTTCACGGAAGAAGGAGACCAGCTATGAATTCGGAAGATTGGTTTCCATCACCACGGACGCAGCGATTCGTGAGTAAAGAAATAAAGGGAGCCAAACTCACTTAAAAGCAAGCGGACGTCATTCTTCTTGCCAAAACAAAAGAGATCACTGACATTTGAAAGAATTGTTGCCGGTGGCGAAGCGTTTTAACCGCAGTGACTGGGGGTTGCTAGCGCTAGCCAAAACCGAGAGCTCTCTGGGTAATGTAGTTGAATAGTGGCGCCAGTGCACTGATTATTCCATTTATACTCGGTACCACGTTTATTTTCTGTGTCGAACATACAAATGCAAAGGGCTGAGTTTCTGTTCTGAAAAAAAAATACTGTTGTGGGGAAAATGGGTATTTACCCTGGTAAAGTGAATGCAAGATTGTATTCTGAGTCTTTTCTCCTTTATATGGGTTTAAGCAGCGTCGTAGGTGTTGGCGGTGCAGCCGGTGCACTGAACCGGGGCCCCGATAACCTCTGAGGGCCTACGGTGATTAACTATGCCGTTCTTCCTCTGACCATAACTCATGAAGAAATTACAATTATTAATTTCATCCTTTCAATTGTCGTGTTCAACGCAGTATTATCTTTTGTGAGAAGAAGAGTTGATGAGTATATATATTGCTCCACTGTTTCATACAACACAGTCATGGTAACAACACCCCCCCCCCTCCCACACACACATTGGCCATTTTTCCTGTCTTTTGTATTTCAGTAATGATGCTTTTTCAGTTATAATCACAATTACTAATCATATATTTGATTGTTTTATTCACAACATTTTCAAATGAACATGGCCTGCTGGGAAATGTGTGTGTCCAATTAGTTGACATTCACTTATTCCTTTCTGATCGTAGCTTCGTAGGCTACGCGCTTGCTCGTGAATTGTTCTTTTTTGAGAGATCAGCTAACCCATTAGCTTAGTATTGGAGGTGAAAAGTCTTGAGCACCATGTTGAGCAGCACAAAGGCGGTGCTCAAAAAAGAAAAGAAAAAAAGAGATCGATGTACGGAACTCCAAATTGGCGAAATTGAATGCATTTTTTAAATAGTCATCTTGTCCAGATGCAGTTCCTGCTAGCGTTGTGAATGATAGCGGCGACACGCAGCAGTCAGACTTGGAGGCTAATGCTACCACCTCATTGCCCTCTTGCTCAACGACTTTGCAGAGCAGAAGGCACCCACAGTTAACTTCTGAAGGGGTGAGTGCAGTTTTTTTTATTAGGCTACTGTTAGTGATCAGCTTGCCGGTTGTGGTTAAATGGCTGCTGTGCCAGGATGTGTGTCCATCTATCTGTTTACTTATTGATTTGGCCATTGTTGTGCTGTTTGGGAAATACGGTTGACTGTTCAGCCGTATTGATCTTTTTCGCATTTTCATTGGCAATGTATTGTCACTGTTGTTCATGGTTCAAACAGCCTAACGTGTTGTGTGATGTTGAGATGCTGTGCAAATATTCATTGTCCATGGTTCTAATAGCCCTAATAATTATGGGTGTCTGCGTTTTTCAGAAAACTGATTTTTCTTAATTACTGATTTGGATACCTACTGGCTCACTGTAGCTGAAGTGGTTGGCTACAGAGGACGATTGTTTCTGTGAATATCCAATAACTGATGCGGGTGTGCCATCTAGTGATAGAATATTGTAACTACGTGCATAAATTTGCAGCTCCCTGTCCCCGCACTAACATACCCTGCTGCCGAGCACCGTTGTTCTTCTCGAAGACGCTAAATCCAGATAAATCTTAAACGATGAATTGCGTTCATATTTTAATTTGTAACGAAGTGGCTAGTGTCAAAGTAACGAAGTAAAATGATAATTTTTAAGTTTTAAATGTTGTAGAGTAAAAGTCCAGGTTTAAAAAAGAACTCAGGTAAAGTACAAATCCTCAAAAAACTAAAGCTCTGTTACAATTACACCTCTGCTTCGCGGATAGGCCTGGGGGGGGTCTAGCGCCATTCTCGCACCGGGGCCCAGCGCCTCCACGCTACGCCACTGGGTTGAAGGTAAACGTGACTCTGAGATCGGGGTTTTACTTTCACTTTGATAACGCACATGGTACGTTCTCGTGCTACAGCTGAGCTACTGAGTGGGCAGGATATTTTATTTGGCTATAAGTAATTTTCATTTTAAATGTCGCACCGATCTCCTTTTAATTATACTAATTGAAACAAAGCAAGCGTCAGTTTCAGACTGGGAAATCTGTTGCAAACAAATAATATTCCCATTGTGTCAATATTATCAGATAAATCCTCTCTGCTCTTTTGTCCTTGTTTTGGTTTATAAAGGGTAACATTAAAAACTGCTATTTCTTAGCCTAAAAGGTTTTCAGAATTCAATGTTTTTTTTTCCCCAATGAAAGTATAATTTATCTCATACAATTTCCAATAAGGTGGATCTCTGGAGCTGATTCTCTAGCAGAGCTTTATTGGATGGAGGCACCACGCTACAGGTCATCAGGTTTGGTAAGGACCGTTAATTAGTCAATCACTGTCTATATCACGAGTATTCAAAGAACACACACCCTCTAACCGAACCCAGGCCCCGTTTCTTTCCAGTGTGCAGTTAGGGTACCCAAATACTTAATGCACAGGAGAACAAGGAGGTTACACTATTATTCGCAAAAACCAATAATTCAAGTAGTGTTGGAGTTCAAGAACCACGACATGTCACAAAATGATTATGGACCTACCATATTCAAATACTAACACATTCTCTCGCGGATGGGGCACTTTAAATAAACAAAAAATATAATTGGCTCAGAGAGAACTTCATTTTCATCACTGATCTGCGTTTGATCATGTTGTTGATCTGTAGTAATAATGGTACTTTATACCACATACATTTAACTGCCATTAAGGTCAATACAGACTTACAAACATGATCCTCGTGTCTCAAGCTCTGGATTTGCAGTCAGTTGATTGAGACCTGCTGGTGTGTTTGGCCCCGCATCATAAACTGCTGCATCACAGTGATCAGGCAGTGACTGTACATCACAGCACCTTCACTCCTGTCAGCTCTTATCTACTTTACTCTCATTAGCATCACTCCTGTTTCTCTCTTACTGTCATCAGCAGCAGCTGAGCTGTAAACTGAGGAGGCAGAAATTATCCCAATAAACTGATTATTTTACTTCATATTCCTGGATTAACGATACAATTATATCACAAAATACTCACAACCAGCAGATGTAGTCAGATCTCCTCTATTAGTGAAGATTCAATCAGGTAAAACTTCACACACAAAATTGGTCACATTTCACTCAAGTTACTCAAAATGAAGTGTTGTTTTTTACACTCAGGGAATACCTTTATCAAGGCAAATACCTAAAATAAAACACATTTTGTAATTTTAGCAATGTTGATATAAAATCTGATGCAGTTTATCATTGTTCATGAGTGTGCTCAAATGAAACTTGTTTCAAATTTGAATTCATAATATAAAATCCCTAATATGGCAGAAAGAAATAAACTCTGTTTACCTGCCAGTGAATTATTCAGATCAGACCCAGGCCAGGAGGGAAATGAGTGGAAGCAGCCATGACTGACTGTCAGTTTAAGGAGATGTTTTCTACCTCAAGCATTTCCAGTTCTGCAGTCACCACTGCTCTCATAATGGTCTGTACTGAGTCAGTGTATATATGCACAGTAATGCTGTATTGTAATGTCTGTTTTTTTCAGAGCTACGAAAGTATCAGGGAAAGGTATGTAGACTCTCAGCTCATGTCATCTTGTGTGTTTAAGTCTCTTCAGTTGCTGAGCCTGACTGACTCCTGCTTGTCATTACAGAGCCCAGGGCTCACTGCAGGACCCAGAGCTGCTCTCAGGGGCTCTGATAGATATGGCCAAACACCTGGGTACCCTGAAGTTCAGAGTCTGGGAGAAGATGCTGGAGACGGTGCAGTACAGTGAGTACCTGGGGCTGATGCTCCAGTCATCTTTATCTTTACAAGCATTTAATGAAACCTGCATGAAACTGAAGAAATAAGCTGTAATTATTGAACTGACGTTAAACACAAACAGTACAGTGACTCTGTTTGCTTTTAGAACAGGACGATCCTGTGGCGCACTGCACTGCTCTCCATTCAATATTAGAAAACAATCAAACACAGAATTAATGTTCAATTCATAACCAATGTCTTCATGTGGTTTTGTGATTGTGTTAACCACAGAAATTCTCATGCATTCTTAACTGATTTATTTATTTCAATGATACATAAAGGTTTTAAATTCAAATCACTACAGCCACAGTATGTATATTTACAGTGGTATGAAAAAGTTTGGGCACCCCTGATCATTTTCAAGATTTTCCTTTATAAATCTTTGGTTGTTCCGATCAGCAATTTCAGTTAAATATATCATGTAGCAGGCAAACACAGTGATATTTGAGAAGTGAAATGAAGATTATAGGATTTACAGAAAGTGTGCAATAATTACTTAAACAAAAGTTGGCATGTGCATAAATTTGGGCACCCCAACAGAAAAATTACATCAATATTTAGTAGATCCTCCTTTTGCAGAAATAACAGCCTCTAAACTCTTCCTATAGCTTCCAATGAGGGTCTGGATTCTGGATGAAGGTATTTTGACCATTCTTCTTGACAAAACATCTCCACTTCAGTCAGGTTTGATGGTTTCCGAGCATGGACAGCCTGCTTTAAATCACACCACAGATTTTCAATAATATTCAGGTCTGGGGACTGAGATGGCCATTCCAGAACGTTGTTCTTGTTCCTCTGCATGAATGCCTTAGTAGAATTTGAGCAGTGTTTAGGGTCGTTGTCTTGTTGAAATGTCCAGCCCTGGTGCAACTTCAACTTTGTCACTGATTCTTGAACATTGTTCGCAAGAATCTGCTGATACTGACTGGAATCCATGCGACCTTCAACTTTAACAAGATTGCCAGTATCTGCACTGGCCACTCAGCCCCACAGCATGATGGAACCACCACCAAATTTTACTGCGGGTAGCAAGTGTTTGTCTTGGATTTCTGTGCTCTTCTTCCACCATGCATACAGCCCCTTGTTATGTCCAAATAACTCAATTTCAGTTTCATCAGTCCACAGCACCTTATTCCAAAATGAAGCTGGCTTGTCCAAATGTGCTTTAGCATACCTCAAGCGACTCTGTTTGTGGCCTGTGCGCAGAAAAGGCTTCTGCCGCATTACTCTCCCATACAGCATCTCCTTGTGCAAAGTGCGCTGAATAGTTGAACGATGCGCAGTGACACCATCTGCAGCTAGATCATGTTGTAGGTCTTTGGAGCTGGTCTGTGGGTTGAGTTTGACTGTTCTCACCATCCTTCGCCTCTGCTCATCTGAGATTTTTCTTGGCCTGCCACTCCGGGCCTTAACTCGAACTGTGCCTGTGGTCTTCCATTTCCTCACTATGTTCCTCACAGTGGAAACTGACAGCTGAAATCTCTCAGCTGGTTTTTTGCATCCTACCCCTAAACCATGATGTTGAACAATCTTTGTTTTCAGGTCATTTGACAGTTGTTTCGAGGCTCCCATGTTTCCACTCCCCAGAGAAGATGCAAAGAGAACAACTTGCCACTGGCCACCTTAAATACCCTTTCTCATGATTGGCTTCACCTGTGTATATAGGTCAAGGGTCAGTGAGCTTACCAAACAGATATTGTGTTCCAATAATTAGTGCTAAAGGTATTCAAATCAAGAACACAACTAGGGTGCCCAAATTTATGCACCTGCCTACTTTTGTTTAAGTAATTATTGCACACTTTCTGTAAATCCTATAAACTTCATTTATCTTCTCAAATATCACTGTGTTTCTCTGCTATATGATATATTTAACTGAAATTTCTGATCCGGACAACCAATGATTTATAAAGGAAAATCTTGAAAATGATCAGGGGTGCCCAAACTTTTTCATACGACTGTATAATAGCATGTATATTTATAATTTCCTGTGTCTGGGACCAAATCTATGGAGTTACATTAGGGTCAAAAGTTTTGTACTTGAAAAAATAAAATTTGAAACTGAAAATTCATGTGGTGTTCTTGAATTTTGAAAAATATAACGACGTATTCAAAATAAAAATAAGTGTAGGAACAGGGGCGTCACTAGACTCAATACTGTACTGGGGCACAAAGAATGCAGAAATTTTTCAGCACTAATTTATCATAAAAAAGCATAAATTGTGCTTCAAATTAAGTATTCATGTCAGATTATCTTGTTGTCTGGATCTATGATTAACCACCTGAAATGGACTGATGCATTTGGCCTACTTGAGCACTTTACTCTAGACCCTCTAAACCTGGTGCAAGCAAAAAAGGAATCGCAACGAATCTTTATGAAATATTTATTGCAGCAAACATATGTAAAATGAGCATTTGCAACAGTACAGTAAAACAAAAAATAAAGCACCCCTGTAACTGGGTTTTAAATTATTTCTATTTCAGTAAAGTAGCCCGTGCTATTGCACATACAGTACACAAAACCATAAAAAATATACACAAAACAATAAAGCCATATCGTTGTGGTTTAATCAATAATCAGAGAATCAATTTTTGAGAAGTAAGCTGTAACATCTCATTTTCATTTTTGCCAAGTAGTCAATCACTTGACAGTGGCTTTGCTTGGAGAGTTCCTCACTCAGCCAAAACATTACCAGATCAACAGTTTTGAATCAAGGCACAAAGTGTGCAAAGCTACACCAAACAACTGACTCACATTCAAATCACATCTCATTTTCACTGCAGTATTAATTGTAGGCTAAACTTCATTGTGTAATTCAAATAAACCATTTCATCAAGGTATCAATAACTGCAATCATTAAACTGCATCTTATATGTTCTATTCTAATCAGTGCATCTTTACTAAACTATTCACTAGAGTCGGCTATAACAGTAGGCTCTCTAAGTCTTTACCAAAACTGTATACTCTCCTTTGTTATCCTGGGTGTCTCATAACCAAAGTACTCGATGAGCCCGATTCCCTGTTCATACAGAACCCATGTTTTAACGTGAAATAGCTCATATATGCTCATCAAACGTCGCTGGTAATCTCCAGAAACCGAGTTGACAGTGCTAGGCTGACCATTATGAATCAACGTTATGCCTATGATGAGCCAGTTAGCTATAAGGCAGCAGCTAACGTCTGCACTAGGCTAACTCAATTTACAGCCAGAGCTAATTAGCTGGCAAGACGGCAGCTGAAAGTTTAAGCAAAGTTTTGACATTTAAATTCCCATGGAAATGGCGACACAGAGGAGAAAACAAACAATAATGACAGGCAGTTGCCCAGCACTAACCTGAAGACAGGTGGAGAGAATGACGGCGAGAGCAGTCAGCACTGACAGACACCATTGTGTGTGACCTTGTGTTCTGAAGTTCTGAAGTGAGCACTAGCCAATGACAGCCAAAGCCACGTGTAGCCACATGCCATTGTGTACAATACGGAGTGAAGTGAATAAAGTAGCAATGAGTTACAGTTATCATATTAGCCTTTGACAGCGTGTGTCACTCTAAATTATGGTATCGTATGTTCACGTATGGTGTACATGGTAAAATTCTAAACTTAGTAAGAAATATGTATAGTAAACTTAAAGCTTGTGTAAAGACAAAACATGGCCTTACTGGGTTTTTTAACTGTTATTCAGGCACTCGTCAAGGCTGTATGCTTAGCCCACTGTTATTTAGTTTATATGTTAATGATATTGTGTCTGATTTGGAAAATGGTGGTTGCAAAGGAATATTTATTGATGAAGATTGTCCTAATGTAATGAGTTTACTGTATGCCGATGACATTGCTGATGGAGCTGACTCTGTACTTTATTTACAGAAGCACATTGATGCTATAGCTACTTATTGTAAAAGGTGGAATTTATCAATTAATCTTTGTAAAACGAAAATTGTTGTATTTAGAAAGGGAGGACCACTTAGACATTATGAAAAATGGCATCTTCAAGGAGAAAAAATTGATGTTGTACCATTTTATAAATATTAAGGAATAATTTTTACCCCAAAACTCATATGGACAATGGCTATGAAAACTTTGGCATCCCAGTCAGAAAAAGCATTATTTTTACTTCACTGTTTTCTTAAAAAATATTTTTTTCTGAAACCAAGTGTTGTTTTTCATATTTTCGATAAAATGGTCCTTCCTGTTTTGTTGTATGGTAGTGAAATATGGGATACATCATATTCACATTCAATTGAGAATGTACATACTCGTTTTGCTAAACGTTATCTTTCCTTGCCTAAAAGTTCGCCAAATGTAGCTGTATTGGGTGAATGTGGTCGTCTACCGTTGTGCATACATTATATGAAACGTTGTGTAAAGTACTGGGTGAGGATTTTACGTATTCATGACGACAGATTGACAAAACACTCATATCTTATGCTACTTAAGCTTGATCATGTTGGTAGAACTTCTTGGGTAACTGAAGTTAAGTCTCTTCTATTCCGTTATGGATTTGGATATTGTTGGATTGTACAAGATGTTGGTGATGTAGATATGTTTATATTACAATTTTCCCAGCGGCTAAAGGACTGTTGGCGTCAAGAATGGCACTCAGATGTTACTCGCACTTCTAAGCTATATACTTACTGCCAATTTAAGTCATTATTGCAACCTGAAGCTTATCTTTTTCAGTCATTATCAAGAGCATTTCGCATTGCTTTATGTCGGTTCAGATGTTCGGTTCATAATTTAATGATAGAAAAGGGTAGATGGCTTGGGTTGGAAAAGGAGACTAGATTGTGCATGTTTTGTGAACAAGTAAATATCCATGTTGTGGAAAATGAATTTCATTTTGTACTGGAGTGCTCAAAATATACTGATTTAAGAAATAAATATATATCTGCATATTACAGATTAAAACTAGAACGGGCACTCGGTAGAGCGCATACTTTCGCCGACGCCACTGAATCCCTCGCCACTGGCGTTGGTTTCATGCCGATCGGATAAAAATTGACCGAGATATGGCCGAAAGTCGGTTTTGACCTTTTCGTGGCCTTGACCTTGACCTTTGACCCGATCACTCCCAAAATCTAATCGATTGATCCTCAGGTCATGCCAAATCAACCCACCAAATTTTATGAAATTCCGTTTGGTACTTTTTGAGTTATTCGATACACATACATACACACAGACAGACACACAAACAAATAAATACACGGGGATCAAAACATTACCTTCGTCAGCGAAGTCGCTGGCGAAGGTAACCAGATCATAACAAGTTTCTGAAATTGATGTCAAGTAGAAATATAGCTGATATAGAAAAGGTAGCAAAATATCTGTATTTCTCTTTAAAACTAAGGAATGAGTGTCTCAGTCTTTAAAATCGTTTGTATATTTTGTTTTGTTTGTTTCATCTTCTGAATTCACATCAACCTCTAATATCAATTTGTAAGTATTTTACCTATCATGTAATTTTGCGCATTGTTGTTACTTAACATGTATTGTGTACTATGGGGCTGTGGCCTTTGTTGCACTGAATAAACTTCTTATGGTATTAAGGAGTTGTGTGCTTATGCACTTTCTCTTACTGTAGATTCTCTTACTGTAGATTATGTGGACATGTAGACTTAAAACGTTATTTTTTTTTATTTTTTTATTTTTTTTAATCCCCTGGGGTAAATTATACTGGGGCACTGCAGACCAATACTGGGGCACGTGCCCCAGTAAGATATGTCTGGTTACTCCGATGTGTATGAAATGTTTTTTCAGGTTAAATATCATTTTGATTCACTTTGGCGATTCTTTTGAATGAATTGTTTATTTTCACTTTTCACTTCCAAATATATTTTGACATTTGAGGTCTCATTTTTTCAGTTGCATGTTTTATCTTTTCAGATTCAGATCTTATTTTTTCAGTTTCAAACCTTTTTTTTTTCAGTTTCAAGTCTGTTTCTTGAGTTTCAGACTTTTGACACTGCTGCATTGTGGGGGGCGTGGTATCAACTGAGCTGGGCGTGGAACCATGTGTGACAGCTGAACAAAACGGCTTGGAACCTTCCCCAGTGACAGTGCTTTCAGGGAACGTAGGAACTAAAACAAATCTAACTCAACACTTATATACTCCAAATTCATGTCATTGGCAGTGTAAGAATTGATGCCAGTGTCAAACTTCCATTTAAAAATCTGTTTTGGACAGTACTGAGCGAGCCCCGGCGTACCCACCGGCAGGGGTCGGCAGCTTTTTCAGAGTAGCGCACAATTGGCGATCGCGCTACAGGGTTTCAAATTGGGAAGGGACTGCCGGATTTGGGTTAAGAATAACAGCTTTGTTCGTTGCTCCAGCGCCTCCTGTTGGCCAGACGGGCGCTCGTCAGGAAGACTTTGGGTTTGTTCACGTCCGGGTATCCTCCGCCCTCGTTCGGAACTTACGAGGATTCGACCAATGAGTGTATAAGAATCAGTGGCTGACGGACACGTGCTTCGGAGGAGAGCCGTGAGCTGTCTTCACTATCCTGAGTTGGCAGCAAGGGGTCGCATACGAGCAAGCTTTGTACATAGTTCACTAATTGGGCATTCCAGATTCGGGTGGGATTGGAGATGCCAAATTTAAAAAAAACAGACAGTACTGAGCACCAATTGCAGTATTGGAGCAATTGATTATGCCAGATTTTGCAGTTCAACAGCCACATTTTAAGTGCTGATATGTCGGGTTGCCACATAGCACTGTGAACGCAGCGTAGTGTCCACTTGCAAAGATGGCATCTGGCCGGTCGGGTCAACCTGCTGGAGCCCATACATTCAACACACCGGTGAGACATGTTAACTAGCTACGTTTAGGCAGGGCTTCTGCCAAGCAGCGCAGTTGCGAGATTCCCGCAAAAACTGCCCTATCGCCTGCAAGAAAAAATAGTCAAAGCGGGCCATTCCTGCACGTTTTCAGTGAATTAAGCTGCGGGCAGATTACGTTCAAAGTCAATATAATGTGTCGTGCAATATAATGTGTCCAATCTGTTCATATTTTGTGGATGTGAATGAACGTGCGAGTCAAGCAGTACTTGCATTGGTACTTTAAAGCCGCTTGCATACTGGACGTGAAATGAATTTTCTGCACGACAGATTATATTGACTTTGAACATAATCTGTCGTGTGAAAAATACGTTACGTGTCCAGTGTGCTAGCAGCTTAATTCACTGAAAACATGTGCAGGAATGGTCCGCTTTGACTATTTTTTCTTGCAGGCGCTAGGGCATTTTTTGCGGGAATCTCGCAATCGCGCTGCTTGGCAAGAAGCCCTGCCTAAACATAGCTAGTTAACATGTCTCACCGGTGTGTTGGATGTATGGGCTCCAGCAGGTTGACCCGACCGACCGGCCGGACGCCATCTTTGCAAGCCAAACGGACACTACGCTGCGTTCACAGTGCTATGTGGAAATCGGACATATCAGCACTTAAAATGTGACTGCAAAATCTGGCATAATCGATCGCTCTTATGCCGCAATTGGTGCTCAGTGCTGTCTAAAACAGATTTTTAAATGGAAGTTTGTCACTGGCATCAATTCTCACACTGCCACTCACATGAATTTGGAGTATATAAGTGTTGAGTTAGATTTGTTTTAGTTCCTACGTCCCCTGAAAGCACTGTCACTGGGGAAGGTTCCAAGCCTTTTTGTTCAGCTGTCACTCATGGTTCCACGCCCAGCTCAGTTAATACCACGCCCCCCACGCCACATCAGGGTCAAAAGTCTGAAACTCAAAAAACAGATTTGAAACTGAACAAATAAGGTTTGAAACTGAAAAAATAAGATCTGAATCTGAAAAGATAAAACATGCAATTGAAAAAAATAAGACCTCAAATGTCAAAATATATGTGGAAGTGAAAAGTGAAAATAAAAAATGTATTCAAAAGAATTACCAAAGTGAATCAAAATGATATTTAACCTGAAAAAAACGTTTCATTCACTTTTTTTTTTTGAATACTTTGTTATATTTTTCAAAATTCAAGATCAACACATGAATTTTCAGTTTCAAATTTTATTTTTTCAAGTACAAAACTTTTCACCCTAATGTAACTCCATACAAATCTAAAATGAGTATTTGAAACATCTCTCTCCCTCCAGCCCTTTAAATATCTCTCTTCTTGATATTTCAGCTCCTGTGATGTTGGACCCCAATACTGCACTTGCTGACCTCTCTGATGATCTGACCACTGTGAGAAGCACCAATGCATTCCTTGGTCATTTTGATGCAGAATTAAAGAGAACAATTATAAAAAAAGATTTCTACGGTAATCACAGGCAAAACTGAATAAAAGTTTCCCCAAAAAACATAATTCTGCATCCCACTGCTTGGAGGATTTTGAAGGTTTTTTTTTTTTGAGTTGCTCTCTTTAATTCTTCAAAATAACCAAGACATAATTGAGATCGGGGCATACAATTGTGAGATCTCCTCTGTTTATCCCACTTCTCGAGTATTGCTCAAATGGTTATCTCAACTCAACCCCCTTTGTCTTTTAAGCTTATCTCTTGCTCCTAAGGGACCTTTAGGAGAAGTAACTCAGAAACAAATGAAAACAGAATGATACAAATGTGAGAAGCTCAAATTCATCTCAAGAGACGAGATTGAGCTACATATTTTTCCTACGGGAAGATGTTTAATGTTCAAACTGAGAAACTTTATTTTTTTTTTTGCAAATAATCATTAACTTAGAATTGAAAGACA
Organism: Gymnothorax reevesii; assembly: GCA_029721435.1. Taxonomy (NCBI): domain Eukaryota; kingdom Metazoa; phylum Chordata; class Actinopteri; order Anguilliformes; family Muraenidae; genus Gymnothorax; species Gymnothorax reevesii. The sequence continues at coordinate 26,111,417 of CM056588.1, forward strand.
GCAACACATTGCAAAAAAGTTGGCACAGGGGCCTTTTTACCTCTGTGTTACATCGCCTTTCCTTTTAATGACACTCAGTAAACGTTTGGGAACTGAGGAGACCAATTTTTGAAGCTTTTCAGGTGGAACTCTTTGCCATTCTTGCTTGATGTACAGCTTAAGTTGTTCAACAGTCCGGGGTCTCCGTTGTCGTATTTTACGCTTCATAATGCGTCACACATTTTCAATGGGAGACCGGTTTGGACTACAGGCAGGCCAGTCTAGTACCTGCACTCTTTTACTATGGAGCCATGCTGTTGTAACACGTGCAGAATGTGGCTCGGCATTGTCTTGCTGAAATAAGCAGGGGCGTCCATGAAAAAGACGCTGCTTGGATGGCAACATATGTTGCTCCAAAACCTGTATGTACCTTTCAGCATTAATGGTGCCTTCACATGTGTAAGTTGCCCATGCCTTGGGCACTAATACACCCCCATACCATCACAGATGCTTGCTTTTGAACTTTGCGCCTATAACAGTCCGGATGGTTCTTTTCCTCTTTGGTCTGGAGGACACGACGTCCACAGTTTCCAAAAACAATTTGAAATGTGGACTCGTCAGACCACAGAACACTTTTCCTCTTTGCATCAGTCCATCTTAGATGAGCTTGGGCCCAGCGAAGCCGGCGGCGTTTCTGGGTGCTGTTGATAAATGGCTTTTGCTTTGCATTGTAGAGTTTTAACTTGCACTTGCAGATGTAGCGACAAACTGTAGTTACTGACAGTGGTTTTCTGAAGTGTTCCTGAGCCCATGTGGTGATGTCCTTTACACACTGATGTCGGTTTTTGATGCAGTACCGCCTGAGGGATCGAAGGTCACGGGCATTCAATGTTGGTTTTCGGCCTTGTCGCTTACGTGCAGTGATTTCTCCTGATTCTCTGAACCTTTTGACAATATTACGGACCGTTGATGATGAAATCCCTAAATTTCTTGAAATTTCTGAGGTCTTTACAATGTAATTCAGATCTTTGAGTTTTATTATTAATTTCATAAGGACCATGAAATCTAGCCTGCAATGGATTGGACTGCAAGGGAAACAAAAGAACCTTGTCTCCTGGTTTAAACTCACGGCTTCTAGCCTTATGATCATACCAAGTTTTCATTTTTCCCTGACTTGATTTCAATTTCTCTTTGGCTAGGTCACAAGCTGCGCGCAGTCTTTCCTTGAACTTGCTAACATAGAACCGCATATCAGTCTGTTAAACTTTCTCTTGCCATTGTTCTCTCAACAATAGCAAAGGTCCTCTCACTTCATGACCAAACACTAGCTCAAACTGACTGAATCCAGTAGACTCCTACACTGCTTTTCTAGCTGCAAACAACAGCAAATGAACACCTTCATCCCAGTCTTTCTCATGGTCATAACAATAAGTCCTCATCATTGTCTTGAGAGTGGAATGAAACTGCTCGAAGGCACCCTGACTCTCTGGATGATAGGCACTAGATGTTCTGAACTGTGTTTATAAGTTTATTTCTGCAAGAATAAGTTTTTATTTCTTTCTGTGACCACTAGATGGTGTCTTTTTCTTTTCAGTTGTCATGTGACATTCGTTGGCAGTTATATTGAAGCTCATTGTTAGTCATGTGACTCATATAGGAAGTCATCTTGATCCTTTGTTAAATTGAACCCAGTAGGGGGGGCGCTCGAGAGCAGCAACATGTGAAGACGTATTTTCTCTGAGCTCCGCATGAATACGATAATTTCACTGAATCTCAACCTCTAAAACATCACCAAACCTACTCGAAACCAATCATAAACCCTTAAGATGAGATAGCTGCACTTTTTTTTTCTTTCCTATCCGCTTTCTTTCCCATTTACCGCCAACCAACGTCTGCGGTCATGTCCAAGGCCAGGCCGAAACCAGCTACAACTAAAGCCCCGGACTCTCCCGACAGGGGACCCCCCCCCGAGGGACACGCCTGGTTTGGCCGTCGATACCATCATGGAAGCCATCAAAGCCTCTGAGCAGTCAGTCCTGACTAAAATAGAAGGCTCGGTGAGTGTGCTGTCGGCGGATTTGCATACTAAAATAGAAAGCCTTTCTAAAGAGCTGCGTGGGGAAATAGCAAAGGTTAGCTCCGAGCTACGCGAAGCGCTAGACAATGCTAACCAGGAGCTGAAGCTACATGCTACATCGATACGCAGTCTGGAGGACGGAGCTAACCAATACTCAGACCGGGTCGTTGAGCTAGAAACAGAGCTCGCGTCACTGGCATCTCAAGTGAAACATCTGACAGCCAAGACGGAGGACTTGGAATCAAGGCAACGCAGAGACAATTGTCGTATTATCGGCGTGGATGAAAGTTTCGGGGATATCCGTATGGAGCAGCCGGTGGCTAGGCTGCTACAGGACTCACTGGGTCTGGACTATACCCCGACACTCGATCGTGCCCACAGAAGCCTACAGCCGAAACCTAAGCAGGGGGACAGCCCGCGGCCGATTATTGTCAAGTTCCACTATTTCCGGGAGAAAGTGGATGTCCTGCGAAAAGCGGTAAGCCAGCGACCCATTCAGCACAATAACAGGCAGATTTTCATCTATCCGGACTACACTGCTGCCGTGAGGAAGCGTCGGGCTGCTTTCAGAGAAGCAAGAGAGCTGCTGAGCCACTGCCCTAACACCAGATTTGGCCTCCTGTTTCCTGCGACGTTAAAAATCACTGCCTCAAGCGGTGAACAGAGGTCATTCAATAACCCAGTCGAAGCAAAGGAGTACATTATTGGCCATCTACAGACTGGGGGCTCAGGTAACTAAGAGGTTGCAAACCTCACTCTCACAGAAAATGCTACGATGTAACATGTGTGACTCACAGGCAGCGTTGTTATGCTGCAAGTCCTGAAAGCTGACACTGTTTTGTGAATTAGCTCATGAATAATCAATACGTGGACAGTCAGCTTTCTCTCTCACTATGATACTTAATCACTTTTTTCTTGCTGCCACTCAGTTATTTATTTTATTTTCAAAATTGTGGGGAAGCATGTGGGACTCAATCAAAATAGATTTGCAATCCGATCAGCACTTTCTCTTCTTTTGGCTTAATTTAAATTAGTGCGTCTGATTTTTGTTCCCCCCCCCCTTTTTTTTTTTTTTTTTTTTTTTTAATGTGTGTTTGTTTACTTGTTTGGTACTGTTTGTGTTTGTTGCAGCTTTTTATTTATTTTCTACATATGGCAATTCTAAGGTTACTGATATTGGAAATACTAGTTTTGAGGGCAGTTACCCCTCATCATCGTCCAACTTGTGCGGAGCTCTTTCAGGGATTAGTTAAGTTCCAAGTGTTCTTGTTGATGGTTTGCTCACCTGTAGATGGAGCAACCCACTTTAATGGGCTGATAGCCTGCTGGGATGGGGACCAAAAGTTTCTATTTTCATATTATTATTTTTTAGTTTTTTATGAGTGTGTTTTAAGTTGGTTTGAATTGTGTATTAGTATTGTTAGACCCAAATATCTTTTCCAAGGACTTGATGACATTGCATATCTTTGTAAGCTTGAAATGACATGATGGCACAGAGACAGATAAACAGAGCTCCTCGCTCTATTTCTTTCATCTCATGGAATATTAGAGGCATGGGTAACGCAATTAAACGCAATAACATTTTTAGCCATTTGAGATCACTTAACCCAGACATTATATTTCTACAAGAGACACATTTAAAGGTCAATCATCATACAAGGCTGAAGAATAGCTGGATCGGGCAGGTCTACCATTCTAATTTTAATCATAACTCTAGGGGTGTTGCAATCCTTTTTAAGAAGGGAGTCCAATTCAGCCATACCAAAACGATTACAGATTCCAATGGTAGATTCATTATATTAATAGGTAAGCTTTGTAATTCCCCAACTATTCTCGTAAATATCTATGGTCCCAACTGGGATGACCCTCAGTTCTTTACCAGACTAATTGCCTCTTTACCTGATGTCAACACCCACCAGCTTATTGTAGCTGGAGATCTGAATTGCGTATTACACCCGCGTCTGGACAGATCTAATCCCCAACCGGGCAGCCAACTATCTAAATCTGGTGGCGTTCTTGAGTCTTTTATGCAGTCTTACTGCCTCGTAGATCCATGGAGGAAACTACACCCGGATAAGAAACAATTCTCATTCTTCTCACCTGTCCACAAAAGCTATTCAAGGATAGACTATTTCTTAATTAACAACAATCTCTATCCACACGTCACTAACTCACAATATCACAGTATTGTAGTATCGGATCACTGTCCAGTGCAACTGGACATCCATTTTCCAGATAATGTCCGACCCCAACGAACGTGGCAACTTGACCCCTCTCTGTTACTATGTACTGAATTTAGGAAATTTGTTGCAGAGCAAATTGACTCTTTTTTTGAGACAAATGACTGTTCAGATATGTCACGACGTGTTCTGTGGGAAACGCATAAAGCTTACATTAGAGGACAGATAATTTCATATACCGCCCATCTCAATAAACAACGCAACGCACGCCTCTTAGAAATTAAGCAATCCATTTTGGACATTGATAATAAATACTCAATATCCCCTACATCAGAGTTACAGAAAGAACGCGCTTTGCTTCAAATGGAGTTCAATAGCCTCTGCACCGATCAGGCAGTAAGAAACATACTTAAAACCAAGCAAAAATTTTACGAACATGGTGAGAAAGCAGGTCGACTTCTCACCCATCAACTCCGTCAATCAAGCAGTAATTCCCAAATTACAGAAATAAACGTTGGCGCAGGTCTAACTACATGTGACCCAATACTTATTAATAGTCAATTTAGAAAATATTATTCAGACCTATATACATCGAATACAGATGCAAATACATGTTCAATACAATCCTTTTTGGATTCTTTAGATGTTCCCACTCTTGAACCAGATGCTCAAACCTCGCTTGATCAACCTCTCACTGCCGAAGAGATACAAGCTGCAATTAAATCCATGCAGAATGGACGGGCCCCGGGTCCCGATGGGTTTCCCATCGAATATTACAAGGCATTTGCACATAAATTAGTACCGGTCCTGAAAGCAATGTACGACGAAACTTTAGAAAATGGCAACCTACCACCAACCCTCACCCAAGCAACTATATCGCTAATATTGAAAAAAGACAAGAATCCACTTGACTGCTCATCTTACAGACCCATCAGTCTTCTCTGTTGCGACTACAAAATTCTGACTAAATCGCTGGCAAACCGGTTAAATGATGTGATACCAACGCTCATCCATCAGGACCAAACTGGTTTCATTCCAGGTCGGCAAGCATTTTTTAATATGAGGCGGCTCTTCAGCGTAATGTACTCCACCCACCCGATTCAACAGCCTGAGGTTATTCTTTCACTTGACGCCGAAAAGGCCTTTGATAGAATAGAGTGGGTATACCTACACTCAGTCATGAAGAGATTTGGATTTGGTGAAACTTTTTGTAATTGGATCAAAATTCTCTATGGCACGCCAACCTCAGCTGTTAAGACAAATGGCCTAATATCAACATACTTTCCGATTTTTAAAGGGACACGTCAGGGCTGCTGCTTGTCGCCATTCTTGTTTGATTTAGCCATAGAACCTCTTGCTATAGCACTGAGAGGTGATGAGAGAATTAAAGGCATTACGAGAGGAAATGCAATTCATAAGGTCGCGCTCTATGCGGACGACCTACTCCTTTTTGTCACAGATCCGATCCAGTCTATTCCCCACCTTTTACTCTTATTACAGAAATTCGGAAGTTTTTCAGGTTACAAATTAAATTTAACAAAAAGTTTATTATTTCCAATTAATGACATGAGCAAAGCACTGAATTATGGCTCCTTCCCTTTTAAAACTGAACGTCAGGCCTTTAAATATCTAGGTGTGAATGTAACCAGCTCATTCAAAGCACTCAAAGCAGCTAACTTCGACTGCTTATTGGAACACACAAAAAAAGATCTGGAAAGGTGGTCACGCCTCCCGATTTCATTAGCTGGCCGCGTTAATGCCCTCAAGATGACCGTCTTGCCAAGATTCCTGTATCTGTTTGTGGCGGTACCTGTTTGGCTCCCAAAACTCTTCTTTGTGAAATTAGATAAATGTATTTCAATTTTTATATGGAACCATTCAATACCCCGAATGAAGAAAATATACCTCGAAAGGCCTAAACCTGGAGGAGGATTGGGTCTCCCAAATTTTCTTCACTACTATTGGGCGTCGAATATTTCCAAATTGACATATTGGATATCAACATTTTCTGATAATGATGGGCCCACCTGGGCAACAATGGAGCTCTCATCACATGCTTCAATATCACCAATTTCTCTTGTAACAGCTCCACTCTCACTGTGCACCTACAGTAAGACTTTTTCCAATCCTGTTGTTTCGAGTACCATTAGAATCTGGATTCAATTTTGCAAGCATTTTAATGTTAATCAGATGAGCGGCCTTTCCCCCTTGTCTCATAATCACCTTTTTGCACCTTCACAAACTGACTCGAATTTTGCTGGTTGGCGTCGACACGGACTGGTCTATTTTGAGGATCTATTTGATGAAAATTCCTTTCTATCCTTTGAATTCCTTGTAAAAGAACACAATATTCCTAAATCACATTTTTTCCGGTATCTTCAAGTTCGTAGTTTCGCGTCCAAACATTTTCACTCTTACCCCAAGCCGCCAGACAAAGATTTTTCGCATGATTTGCTGAACTTAAACCCGTGGAACAGGGGTTTAATCTCTAAGACTTATAAAATACTCCAGAACATCGACCCTCCATCACAAACTAGGATACGAGAAGCCTGGGAACGGGACCTGGGTATTGCAATTACAGATGATATATGGGCCCAATGTATTACTAACATACACTCCTCTTCTATATGTGTTAGGCATGGGTTGCTACAATTCAAGGTACTTAACAGAACTCACTACTCCAACGACAGACTGGCAAAAATATATCCATCCGTTCAGCCCATCTGTCCCAGATGTGCTACCTCAGTGTCGCTAGGTCATATGTTTTGGTCTTGCCCCCGCCTTATAAATTTCTGGTGCTCTATATCTGATTGTTTATCAGCTTTATGTAATACACCGCTTAATCCTAACCCATTCACAGCTATTTTTGGTGTCATTCCCAGGGTCACACACACCACAAATGCACAAAAGAGAGCAGTAGCGTTCGGTAGCCTCATAGCGCGCAGGCTGATCTTAATGAACTGGAAATCCAACAAATGTCCATCCTTTAGAAGATGGGTCCAGGAGGTGCTGTCCCTACTTCAACTGGAAAAAATCAGACATAGTTTAAACGGGACAGATGATAAGTTTGCAAGAGTGTGGTCTTTGTTTATTGAATACGTAAAAAAGTCAAATTTCTAAATGACTAATAGATCATGCCCTTCAACGATGTGTATAACTGATCTGTTTGACTGATTAGCCGGTATTGTATTCACTGACAGCTTTGTTGATCATTCTTGTCACTCTCTCTCTTCGCTTTTTTTTTCCTTTTCTGTCTTTTGAATTATGTCACGCCTTGACTATGCCAAAGTGAGTATCGTTGTCATTATTCTAAGATCACTATGTCCATTGCAAGTCTGAAATTTTGTGTAATATCGATGGGTCCTTCCTATGTTTTTTTTTTTTTTTTCCCCCCCCACTTGTGTACTTTGGTCCCGAGGGTGGGTATATGGGGAGGGTTTTGGGGTGGTATACGGGTCTATGTTTTCTGACTTTTTGTATGACTGTTTATGTTTAACTGTTTATATAATAGATAAACTGTTAAATAAAGTCTTTAAAAAAAAATAAAAAATTGAACCCAGTATCCACATGGTAATGTGAGCAGCTGAAACATCTAAATTCATCCTCCTTTGGAATCACCTATAGAAGCATCGTCTGTGAGTATAATTTGATGATATTGTATGTATGAATATATTATGTGTATATTGCTTTAGATTTTTGTTGATTATTTGAGAAAATGTTACTGATCATTCAATCTGATCATTGATCATCTTGCCATCTTATGTGTTAAGCTAGTTAGTAGCTCGCTATAGGCTAGTTGAAAGCTATATGCTTGGAGATGTGAATTAGGTATAATACTGATGACAGATATCACACTCCATTTTGATTGTATATTTATTTTCTTTCTTCATTTTAGTTTTACCCTATTGCATGCTGTCGATTGAACGGTGGTACAAAATAAACCCATCATATAATTGACCAGTGTGTGGAAGGAGTTATCTGTCTGTCTAATTGAAGAAGGGGAACTCTTTTTAATGAGGGCAGAACAGTAAAAAGACGGACTCAACAGTGATCCATCCACCAGACTCAAGATGTCAGCACCAGAAGAAAAGAATTATGAAACAAGGTCAGAGTGTTCACACTCATCGAAAGCTTCTAAGTCATCAAAGCACTCAATGAGATCAACAGCTGGCTTTGCTGCATTGGAAGCACGCGCTAAGGCCGAAGCAGCACGTGCCAGAGCATCTTATGCACAGAGGGAGATTGATGTTAAAGTAAAGAAGGCTCAGCTGAAAGTAGAGGAGACGCGTCTTGAAGCCACATTGGAGGCCATGCAGCAAGAGAAAGAGGCTGAGGCTGCTTGTGCTGAAGCTACTGTATTGGAAGCAGCGGTGGATTCAGCAGTCATGGGGGAATTCATTGAAGTTCATGATGTTGATCGAGGCTCATCCTATCATTCAGCTGAGGGAACACAGAAATATGTTCAAGAACAGTATGCTTACGTGAAATCCAACAAGTTGACAGACCACTCACAGCTGGATATAATGACTGATTATATATATTATCTGTCTAATTGAAGAAGGGGAACTCTTTAATGAGGGCAGAACAACTAGAAAGAATCTGCTTCGCACCTAGTTCATACACTACCTGCTGAAAAAATCTGGAAGTGAAATTGCTACCTTGGTCTGACTGAATTTCCCTGGGAAGGCCAAACAACGTGAAGAACTTTATCAAAGCCTTCAAGATTGCAGTTGCCTTGATGTTGGTAGAGTCATGGCTTCAGGGAATCTGGTAGATGCACACATGATTGTCAACGAGTACTAATTTCCAGATCTAGTCTTGGGTAATGGACTAACACAATCAACAATGACCTCAGAGAATGGCTCCCCAAATGATGGGATAGGCCGCAATGGAGCTAGAGGTGGGTCTAACAAAATAAGCGACAAAATAATGGGCTGCATTCAGGACAGAAAAATAATTACATTTTTATTAGGTCTATGCACCTGGACTGGGTGACGGTATTTCAGACTAGTAAGTGGTTTTGTCCGTGTACATTTTCCAATCGCACAGCTGGCTATTTTATTTTTACTGCGAATTGAGCGACCGTGCTGCAGAAACAGGTGTATGTACTTGTCGTTGAAATTATCTTAATTCGCTGAAGAGGGGGAGGAGAAGCCGTGTCTTCAACTGCCACTTGATTATTCTTAAATTGGAAATCGTGTGAATGAAGGAAAACCATCTAGAATCAGCCAGGACTAATTATTTTCAATAAAAGGAGGGATATTAGCACAAGAATTGTCAGGTCTAACGACGCGCCTGTTTGTTGGCCAGCAGTGTTGACTGTTCACAACTGTAACGTCTAGCCTCGGCAACTTGGCTGCTTTCATAATGTGAACGTGCAAAATCTCTCCGCACTTGCATGCTGAGCCATCTGTGGGAGGGTCTTAGGGGTGCAGTGGAGAGGGAGGGGGAGGGATCTGAAAGTTGCCTTTTTTTTCAAATTTTTGTGCAAAGATCCTTCTCTCCTCAAAGTTACCAATTGCAGCTTTAACGCCAGCCAAAACAACACATGGACCCTTCGTCCACGGCCATTTCCGTCTTTGATCTGATGGATCTTCCATCAGGATAATGATCCTAAACACACGGCCAAATCCATCAAGAAATGGCTTGTGGACAACAAAGGGAAGGTTTTGGAGTGGCCAAGCCAGAGCTCCGACCTCAATCCTATCAGAAATCTGTGGAGGGAACTGAAGACCAAGGTCATGACAAGGAGACCCTCAAAACTTAAGGATCTGGAGAAATTCGCCTAAGAGGAGTGGGCAAAAATCCCCGTGCAGACGTGTAGAAACCTTGTGATCAACCACAGGATGGCCCTCATTTGTCAAACTTGCTTACACCAAAAAAATGGGTGTACGCAAAATCTCCTGCAAGAATCGGCATTTATAAATCTGAATGTGAGCGAACAGTCCGCAAAAATATCATGCTAGCTCTGACCAGGTGTACGCAAATCTTGGGCAATCTAATTTTGGTCATTTAAGTGCGTCCAAGCACAAAAATTAAGTGTGACTCGTCACTTTGATTTATTAACAAATTAAATCAAACCTCTGCTGCACTCCAGTTTTCCACCCCAACGGTGTTTACTACTGCAGCAGCAATAATTTTCCAAACCGCAGCCTACTGGGCTCCCTTTATGCTACTCTTAAGACTTCCAAATAAAATAATTTTGTTTTTCTCCATCTATCGTTGGTCTGCTGATTAAAACCTCGTATCTTCAAAATGATAAACTTTACAGGTTTCTAGATTTTTTTGTTATATTCAATCTTGGTCAGTTAGTTAGTTGTTATTAGTCTCTGTGTGTTTAATTAAATGTGTTTAAGTTTTAAATTGTGTCTGTCATCCGTTGCTGTTGCTGTTGTGTTATAAATGTAATAACAAATTGGGGCCATAACAGGTGTGTTCGGGTTGGATGACAATTTTTCCTCCAAGAATGTTTCCAATCAATGAAATTTTGTATTTTGCAATGTTTATGCTATTATCGTGGACATACGAGTTTTTGTTTCTCATCAAATTGTAGATGCAAGGTTTATCAGCAGGCCGATATTTCCTCCTCAGTTAAGTTCTTTCTTCTTTGCCGTCATTCGGGAGTCCATGTCAGAAAGTAGGCAGGACTATACCTCCCGGAGAATGAATTTATAGGGGCGTGTCATGTAAATTACAATGGTTTTCGCAGCCAGATTTATCAACGCCACGGCAGTTCTACACCGAAATCTGCGACGTACACACTTTTAGTAAATCAGACATGACACCTGGCGAACAATGATATTTACACCGAAATGTACACCAGATCCCACGCAAGTTTGATAAATGAGGGCCACTGTGTCATTTGTGCATGAATACATTTTATTTGTCAAAAAATATCTCGGAAAAAAAACAAAAATTGATAGTGTAATGTGAATATAGGCCACTGGATGGCAGTATTTACCTTTTTTTTGTTAAACTCAGACTGGGATTATGTTTAGACATGTCCTGGACATGTCTGGGGAAAGTCTTTGAAAATTCAAAAAAAAGAGGTCCAAATGTGGGTGGGGTCTGCAAAAGAGTATATAAAGGGGAGAATTGAGACAGTAAAGGAGTAGGAGAAATTGCAAGAAGAAGGATACGTGTGACCAGACCTGTCATTCTGTTCAAGACCTGTGAAGTTTTCTTTTGTGGATTTTTGCCTGTGCCCCAGAGCATTTTTCCTTGCCCAGGACATCACCAGCAAACCCACAAGGACTGTAAATATTTCTGTTTTTTTTTTTGTTTTCTTATCAATCTTGGTCATTTAGTTGTAGATAGTAGAGTAGTTATTTGTTATTGTCTTTGTTCATTAAATGTTTAAATGGGGTTAAGTTTTTAAAACTGTGTCTGTCATCCCTTGCTGTTGCTGTAAATGTAATAACAAATTGGGGCCATAACAAATTGGGGGCTCAAGTCCGGGATAGAACATTGTGTGAGTCATTTATTGAAAATTTAACATTTCAAATTGTAAAATTGATTTTTTTTAATTGAATACATGTATATAGATCAACAGCAATGGATGATTTCTTGGCATCACCAACCGTAGGGGTTTTGAAGTCTTTTAAAAAGACAGAACTGTTGGAAAAATGCAGACATTTGGAGCTGACAGAGGTAAAACCAGCCATGCGAAAAGCAAGACTGGCTAGAGAGATAGTTGAATATTATATTGATGAAAATGTGTTTGCACCAGGAGATCTGGAACAGTTTCCAGTGGAAAATCCAAATATAGAAATGGAACTTAAATTAAAAATGTTAGAGATTGAAAGGGAGGAAAGAGAAAAAGAAAGGGAGGAAAAAGAGAAACAGAGAATTTGAGAGGGAAGAAAAAGAAACAAAGAATTTGAGAGAGAGAAAGGAAAGAGCAGAAAGAGAGAGACAGAGACAGAGAGATTTTGAATTAGAGAAATTCGATAGAGAAGAAAGACTCGAAATGGAGCAACTAAAAATTAAAATTGAAACTAAAAATAAATTTTGTGCCAGTCAGGAGGTAAAACTGGTGCCTCCATTTTCAGAAAAGGATGTTGACAACTATTTCCAGTGTTTTGAAAAGGTAGCAAAGAGTTGCCAGTGGCCAAAGGAACACTGGCCTCTGATGTTGCAAACTGTCCTCAAGGGTAAAGCTCAACAAGCCTATTCGGCTTTGTCTGCAGATGATTCCTCTGATTATGAGGTTGTCAAAAAGGTTATTTTGAGAGCTTATGAGTTGGTTCCAGAGGCTTACCGACAGAAATTCAGAGGTTTGAAGAAATCTGAAAATCAGACTTATGTTGAATTTGCTAATGAGAAGCAGGTTTGCTTTGAGCGCTGGTGTACTTCTATGGAGGTCAAGGATGATTTCAACTCACTAAAAGAGATGGTGTTAGTTGAAGAATTCAAGAACTGTGTTAAGGATGATGTTAAGACCTACCTTAATGAGAAGCAAGCACTGAATTTGCAATCAGCTGCCAAATTTGCAGATGAATATGTTCTCACACATAAGTCCAATTTTCAGTCAAGCAGTAACAATAGATGGTCCCAATTTCAGAAAAAGGGTTACGGTGATACCCAAGATTCCTCACCCAAAGACAAAGACAAATCTGGTGATGGTGCTCAGAAATCCAGTAACAGGTCTGATCAAAGTGTGAAAGCTGACAGTGACAAAAGTGGTCTAGTTTGCAGTTATTGCAAGAAATCTGGTCATGTTACAACTAACTGTTGGTTCCTTAAAGCTAAGAAAGAAAAAGGATACCAAACCAAATGCCTTTGTGAAAACAAGGTTAGAAACCCCTGTAGTAGATAACCAATCTGCTAAATTGCCTGCTTCTTGTGGGGCTAAAACGCCTGATACAGCTGACTTCGTGAGGGAGGAATTTCTTCCATTTGTGTCAGAGGGATTTGTGGCTCTGAATGAGCATACTACTCCTGTCCCCATATATATCCTAAGGGATAACGGAGCTTCTCAGTCACTTTTGTTGATGGACTCCTTGGAGTTACGTGATGAGACCGCTTCAGGGGATTTCATACTTGTACAAGGTATTGAAGGGAGGACTGTATCTGTACCCCTGCGCTCTATATTCTTGAAGTCAGATTTAGTTACAGGACAGGTAAAGGTGGGACTTATGTCAAGTCTACCTATAAAGGGTGTTTCTCTGTTGCTAGGCAATGACCTGGCTGGGGGCAAAGTAGTTCCCCCTGTACATCTTACTTCACAGCCGAGCACTGAAGATGGGGATGAGGACTCATCTCTGTATCCTTCTTGCGCAGTGACTCGTGCTATGGCCAAGAAGCCTAAAGAAGATGTTGTGGTGCCGCCCAGCACATTTAATAGTCAGGACTCAGGTGGTTTGCCTCATGACTCTGATTGGCCTACTATGGTTTCTCCGTTTGAGGACTTATCAGATACTTTTATCAGTTCTCTATTCAGCCAGCCGGATGGGTCTGGTGATTCTGATGTGTCTGGAGACTTGTCTCTGTCCAGAAAGCGGTTGATTGAGGAGCAAACTAATGATCCTGAAATTTGTGTACTAAAGAGCCCTTCCTGATAAAGAAATAGACGCAGTTCCAGTTGGGTATTATCTCAAGGATGGTGTGTTGATGCGGAAGTGGCGCCCTCCTGATATCCCTGCCAATGCAGATTGGGCAGTGGTCAGGCAAATTGTTGTTCCGAAGGTCTACAGGAATGAGATCTTAACAATGGCTCATAGTTTACCTTTAGGAGGTCATCTTGGTGTTAACAAGACTGTTGATAAGATCATGAAACACTTCTTTTGGCCTGGGCTTCGGAAAGACGTTTCCAACTTTGGCAAAACCTGTCACACTTGTCAGGTAGTTGGAAAACACCAGTTAGACCCACCTGTAGCTCCATTACAGCCTATCCCAGCATTTGGGGAGCCATTCTCTAAGGTCATTGTTGATTGTGTTAGTCCATTACCCAAGACTAGATCTGGAAATCAGTACTTGTTGACAATCATGTGTGCATCTACCAGATTCCCTGAAGCCATACCTCTACGTACCATCAAGGCAACTGCAATCTCGAAGGCTTTGATAAAGTTCTTCACGTTGTTTGGCCTTCCCAGGGAAATTCAGTCAGACCAAGGTAGCAATTTCACTTCAGGATTGTTTCAGCAGGTTGTGTATGAACTAGGTGCAAAGCAGATTCTTTCTAGTGCCTATCATCCAGAAAGTCAGGGTGCCTTAGAGCGGTTTCATTCCACTCTCAAGACCATGATGAGGACTTATTGTTATGACCATGAGAAAGACTGGGATGAAGGTGTTCATTTGCTGTTGTTTGCAGCTAGAGAAGCAGTGCAGGAGTCTACTGGATTCAGTCCATTTGAGCTAGTGTTTGGTCATGAAGTGAGAGGACCTTTGCTATTATTGAGTGAACAATGGCAAGAGGAAGAGCCGCACATCAGTCTGTTAGACTATGTTAGCAAGTTCAAGGACAGATTGCATGCAGCTTGTGACCTAGCCAAAGAGAACTTGAAATCAAGTCAGGGAAAAATGAAAACTTGGTATGATCATAAGGCTAGAAGCTGTGAGTTTAAACCAGGAGACAAGGTCCTGGTGTTGTTTCCCTTGCAGTCCAATCCATTGCAGGCTAGATTTCATGGTCCTTATGAAATTCTGACAAAACTCAATGATCTCAATTACATTGTGAAGACTCCAGATAGGAGAAAACCAAAACAATTGTGTCACATTAACATGCTGAAGCCTTATGACAGAAATGCTAGGGTTGCTGCTGTCACTTCAGATTCTCCCATGGTCAAAACGTGTGAAGATGAGGGGGAGTTTCAAGATGATGAACCTAGAATTAAAGCTGAAGTTCTTTCATGTAAATTGTCAAATTCTGAAGTGTTGCAAAATCTTGATGTAAAACTCCAGCACTTAGAACCCTCACAGAGAGATCAGTTGGAGAGGTTGATCAAGAAATATGAGGATCTGTTTCCTGATGTTCCAAAGAGAGTTTCTATAGCCTCTCATGATGTAGATGTTGGTGATGCCAAACCAATTAAACAGCATCCGTACCGGATGAATCCTGAAAAGAGAAAGATTGCTGAGAAAGAGGTTGAGTACATGTTAGAACATGATATTATCAGACCCTCCAACTCAGATTGGAGTTCACCCTGTGTGCTAGTTCCAAAACCTGATGGAAGTACTAGATTCTGTACAGATTATCGCAAAGTCAATGCTGTAACTAGAACTGATGTGTTTCCAATACCTAGGATTGATGATTGTATTGATAGAGTAGGGCAAGCAAAGTTTCTGACCAAGATTGATTTATTGAAGGGTTATTGTTGTGTGCCTTTAACTGAGAGGGCCAAGAGCATCTCTGCTTTTGCCACACCATCTGGGTTGTACCAGTATGAAGTCCTACCCTTTGGCATGATAAATGCCCCAGCCACGTTCCAAAGGATGATACAGTCTACAATCGCCGGATTGCCACACACGGGTGCGTACATCGATGACCTGATCACATGGAGTGACTCCTGGGAAGAACATCTAAAAGATGTAGAGACGTTGTTCCAGCGCCTGACCCAGGCTAACCTGACTGTTAACCTGAGCAAGAGTGACTTTGGTTGTGCTACTGTCACCTATCTTGGCTACGTCATAGGCCAGGGTAAGGTGGCACCCATAAATGCTAAAGTCCAAGCCATCATGGACTTTCCAGTTCCTGACAACAAAAAAGCTTTGCGCCGCTTCCTTGGAATGATCGGGTACTACCGCAAGTTCTGCAAGAACTTTGCTGAGATTGCTCTCAGTCTAACTAACCAACTGATGAAAGGCGTAAAGTTCACTTGGGATGATGCATGCCAGGGAGCCTTCGATCGCCTGAAGTCTCTGCTGTGTCACTTCCCCCTGCTCAAATCTCCTGACTTCAACAAACCGTTCTCCATCGCGGTCGATGCTAGCGACCAAGCTTGTGGATCTGTGCTCCTACAGAGAAGTGACTCTGATGACATTGAGCATCCCGTGGCATACTTCTCCAGGAAGTTCAATCGCCACCAAAGGAACTATTCCACAATAGAGAAGGAGCTGTTGGCTCTGTTCTTTCTTTACAACACTTTGAGGTTTATGTTTGTACAGGGCAAAAGCCAATGATTGTGTACACTGACCACAATCCGTTAATGTTTTTGAGTAAGATGAAAAACAAGAATCGGAGATTGTTGAATTGGAGTTTGATTTTACAGGAGTTTGACTTGGAAATTAAGCATGTGAAGGGTACAGACAATGTAATTGCTGATTGCTCATCCCGTGTTTGAATATGTGTATATATATATATATATCACGTGTTTATTTGAATATTGTATGATATGTATATATAGACAAGTGTCCACTTAACCATTTTGTATTGAAAAGAGAAATTTTGCCTTTATGAGTCAAAATTTTTCCCTTTTGGAATGGAGGTGTAATGTGAATATAGGCCACTGGATGGCAGTATTTACCTTTTTTTTTTTGTTAAACTCAGACTGGGATTATGTTTAGACATGTCCTGGACATGTCTGGGGCAAGTCTCTGAAAATTAAAAAAAAAAGGTCTAAATGTGGGTGGGGTCTGCAAAAGAGTATATAAAGGGGAGAATTGAGACCGTCAAGGAGTAGGAGAAATTGCAAGAAGAAGGATACGTGTGACCAGACCTGTCATTCTGTTTAAGACCTGTGAAGTTTTCTTTTGTGGATTTTTGCCTGTGCCCCAGAGCATTTTTCCTTGCCCAGGACATCACCAGCAAACCCACAAGGACTGTAAATGTTTCTGTTTTTTTTTTGTTTTCTAATCAATCTTGGTCATTTAGTTGTAGATAGTAGAGTAGTTATTTGTTATTGTCTTTGTTCATTAAATGTGGTTAAGTTTTTAAAACTGTGTCTGTCATCCCTTGCTGTTGCTGTTGCTGTAAATGTAATAACAAATTGGGGCCATAACAATAGGGATGTGAATAATTTTGGGCATGACTATAAAAACACTGCAGGCCAAAAGTTTGGGGCTACCCTCAGATTTTTTATGGTGCACTAAGTGCAATGTGACCCCTTGGTTTTGGGGAAGGCGTTTATACAGCATGCCTTCTTTATACGTAACATGATTTTATGTCACTAGGTCGTGAACAAGGTTAACAAAAAGGCACTGGAACTGGATTATAAAACACTGTGGTCAGTGATCAATCAGTCAAGACGGCTTTAAAATGTGGTCTGAGGTCTGGAATTCACCCAAAACCTATCCTTTATTTTACGCACTGAAGTCCTTTCATGAGCAAAAAATAAGGAAAGAACAGTTGATGTGTGATTTTTTTTTTTTTTTAAGTCTGAGGGTGCCCCCAAACTTTTGGCCTGTAGTGTACATACACAAGCCCCGATTTCAATGAAGTTGGGACATTGAATGAAACGTGAATAACACTGTAAAACAAAAAGTTCTAAACCCCTTTTTGTAATACTTTTTAAACCAGGCATTTAGCTTTCACACACTCGAGTTGGGATTATAAACATTTCACTTGTTCCACAGTTTTACTGTGAAGAACAGAATACAATGATTTGCAGATCCTTTTTGACCTATATTCAATTGAGTGCAGTACAAAGAGAAGATATTTACCGTAATTATCAAATTGATAAACTTAATTTTTTTTTGGGAAATATTCACGAGTTTTGAATTTGATGCCTGCAACACATTCCAAAAAAGCTGGGACAAGGGCAACAAAAGACTGTGAAAGTTGAGGAGTGCTCAAAAAACACCAGTTTGGAAACCTCCACAGGTGAACAGGTGAGTGCCATGATTAGGTGTAAAAGGAGCATCCGCGAAAGGCTCAGTCGTTCACAAGCAAGGACGGGGCGAGATTCACCGCTTTGTGAACAACAATGTGAGCAAGTAGTCCAACAGTTAAAGAACAACTTTTCACAATGTGTAATTGCGAGGGATTTAGGGATTTAATCATCTACAGTCCATAATATCATCAAAAGATTCAGAAAATCCAGAGAAATCTCCACACATAAGCGACAAGGCTGAAAACCAACATTGAATGCCTGTGACCGTCGGTCCCTCAGGCACTGTATTGAAAACTGTTGGGAAACAGGATTTTTTGGGTGTTAGCAATATGACGTGAGCTGGACGGTTTGATCAATGGGTAATGAATGTGTATTGGGACATAAAGAGAAGCCGTCAGGTCCGGCAGGACATATCGCCTATTTGCGACTTCCAGCTGAGATCTCCATTTGTCTTCAGTTCTGACAGGACAATAGGCACTAACACCTTTAGTTGGAGGTTCCCTATGCCCACATATGGAGCTCCCTTCCAGGGGTTGGGAATCTATTGAACCAATTAAGTTGGGTGGTTCAGGAGAGGCCCAATTGTAGAGTATTGCTTTTTATCAATGTGTAAATCCTGGAACCAATCAGCAACAACTTCTGAAAACATTAAAGAAATCATATGCAAATATCTGTACTTTTAACACGTAGAAACTTTCTGACAAAATTAAGGAATTTTGAACTTTGCGTCACGCTGTTGTTCTCACGGCCGACTGTGTAATAAACTCTTTCCTGCTTTTGCCACGAACATCGGAGTCTGCTTCTTCATCGAGACAACGTTCTTGGTTTTTTATTAATTTACCAACAAAACCAATATCATTCTGTAAAGGATATTACCATGAGGGCCCAGGAACACTTCAGAAAACCATTGTCAGTTAACATAGTTCGTCGCTACGTCTACAAGTACAAATTAAAATGACCATGCAAAGCAAAAGCCATATATCAACAACACCCAGAAACGCACTGATGGACTGATGCAAAGTGGAAAAGTGTTTTGTGGTCTGATGAGTCCACATTTCAAATTGTTTTCGGAAATCATGGACGTCATGTCCTCCGGGCTAAAGAGGGAGAGGGCCATCCAGATTGTAATCAGGGCTAAGTTCAAAAGCCAGCATCTGTGATGGTATGGGTATGTGTTAGTGCCCATAGCATGGGTAACTTGAACATCTGTGAAAGGTACATAAAGCTTTTGGAGCAACATATGCTGCCATCCAAGCAACATCTTTTTCAGGGACGTTCCTGCTGCTTTCAGCAAGACAATGCCAAGCCACATTCTGCAGGTGTTACAATAACGTGGCTTTGCAGTAAAAGAGCACAGGTAATAGACTGGCCTGCCTGCAGTACAGACCTGTCTCCCATTGAAAATGTGTGGTGCATTGTGAAGCACAAAATACGACAACGGAGATCCCGGACTGTTGAGCAACTGCAGTCGTCCATTAAGCAAGAATGGGAAATAATTCCTCCGACAAAGCTTCTACAATAAGTGTCCTCAGTTCCCAAACGTTTATTGAATGTTGTTAAAAGGAAAGGTGATGTAACACTGTGGCAAACATGCCCGTCCCAGCTTTTTTGGACTGTGTTGCAGGCGTCAAATTTAAAATGAGTGAATATTTCCAAAAAAGCAATGTTTATCAGTTTTAACATGAAATGTCTTGTCTTTGTAGTGTACTCAATTGAATTTGGGACAAAAAAGATTTGCAAATCATTGCATTCAGTTTTTATTCACATTTTACACAACATCCCAACTTCATTGGAATTGGGGTTTGTATATATTAGACAGAATGGTGCTGCAAATCATCACAGCTCTGTTAAGGCAGACACATGGAAAAATACGATAGGCGAGTAGCCAAACCCAATCGGTAATGCCAAAAATGAGTAAAAGAAGTGCACCCCTCACAGAACAAAGAGATCCAGAATCTCGTCGGAATCATGATGCTAGTGCTTCAAGGGTTAAAATAGCTAAATTTTTTATCACAAGTGTCTGCCACTGACATGGCAATATCCCCCGCCGCCTCAATTTTATGTGTCCGTCTGGACGGACGGAGCCCAATGCTATATCCCCCTCTTCGTGCTAATCGCCCGGCGGGGGATAATAATTGAGTACTTACGTAATGGTACCCAGCACCTGTTCTTGCGCATCTACCTTCTTTCAGATTTTCACTTAGGCACTAACAAAGCTCATCTCCTTCAATAGCTTTAATTCCTCACAGACTAAGAACTGCAAGCCAGTTCAGCAGGTCAGTTCTTGTTTTTAAGCACATTGGGTGTGTTCTGTCAAAGATTCAGTTAAAGTGAAAGTATCAGACTGAGAAACTGAGTCCGTGAAATGGCTGCTAAAGCTTTGATTCTTGAGGACGAGATCAGCTGTTCTGTGTGTTTTGATATTTTTAAAGAGCCTGTAGTTCTGAAATGCAGTCACAGCTTCTGCAGAGAGTGTCTGAAGCAGTACTGGGAAGAGAAGAGCTCTCGAGAGTGTCCCGTCTGCAGGAGAAAGGCCTCTTTGGTGGAGCCTCCTGTAAACCTGGCTTTAAGAAACATTGTGGAGTTTTACTTAAAGCAGAAGACTGAGAGAAGAACTGCAGAAAAGAGTGAGGCTCTCTGCAGTCTTCATGGGGAGAAACTTGTGTTTTTCTGTGAACAGGACAAAGATCTTCTCTGTTTCATCTGTCAGACTTCAAAAAAACACAGAAACCACCCGGTGTGTCCAGTGGAAGAGGCCGCACAGGATCTGAAGGTATTCTGTTAAACATTATTTCAGATTCTCCTGCCAGGGTCAAATCTGTATTAAAGGACTGTATCACAGATTTCTGCTCTCGTATGAGGTGTAAATACATTCAGGGAATACGACAGTGTAGCATGTAGTAATGATGTCAATGAACCAGGAAGTAAAGAAATGCACAATGAGTGAACAATCATGCAGTCAATGGAGAGAGGAGCTGTACTGTTGATGGTCTTTATGAATGGATGTATTCGAATAAAAGACAACATTTGTTTTTCTACTAAATTGTTTCTGGCATTTGAATACTACAATGGAAAAATGATCAGTCACATTATCACGTTGTGGAGAAATGATTAATGAAAAATTCTAAACCATCTTTGAAAAATAGTACTGAAAAAATATGCAAGAAAATCTAAAATATATTATAATCATATATAATATTATTTATTATTGGAAATATTATAATTAAATATAATATAAAAAATATAAAAAACGCAAAATTGGACCGATGGTTTTTCCTTTGAGATCTTCATTTGCAAGTTACTTTTGTAAAACAAATATAAAATGCAATATGTTTCAATTAAATATTATAAGGCAGATACTGTTAAAAGTAAGAATTGAAAGTTATAAATGTTAAAATGTTATAATTGCCATGGCGATTTGCTGTTAATTATACAAGACAAGCGAGTAAAATAGGTGTTTAACAGCCCCATGTCCTGAAAATCTTGACTGTTTTCATTCTGAAGTAATTCATTATGGCATGCAGTGTTATGATGTGGTATGAGGTTTTTTTTTTTTTTTTTGACACTTGCATAGCCTGAATGTAAGTGCTAAGGCTTATTCCATGATTATTGATGCCAAAAAAATCTTTAAACTGGTTTGAAGCAGCATCATTCTGCGGAATTATCTCTGATGGTCAGTTTTTCCAGTATATAAGGTGACATGAACTTTGAGCAGCGTCAAAATGTTAAACATCAAGGCACGACGGAAGGAGCTGTTTGAGATTGTTTATAGCCGCATTCTGGCCTTACATGATGCTGAAGACGTTACATGCTGCCATGGCACTGTAAGAAACACCATCAAGCGTTTCAAAGAGGCTGGTTCACTGAAAACCAATAGCAATAGAGGTGCATAATGGGAGTTCAGTGCCTCTTATGTTCGTTATCTGCGTATGAATAGTAAAAAAAATAAAAACAGTATGATTGACAGCACGACAACTCTGTGATAATAAAAATAGCACCAGAAGTGAACATATGAAAGTATCAAAATCTTCTATTTCCAGTTCTCCTGTGTGAAAATGGTCTGATTGGTTGTGTCGCTGGCACCATCAATGAAGGTTTGAGTTTGCCAAGAAATTCAAGGGTTGGACATCAATGGACTGGGAACAAGTCCTTTAGACCGATGAATAAAAATTTTCTCATCCCAACACAGAATTTATGAGGACCGTAGAGTTGGAGAACATTTGAAAAAATGACTGTTGAACCCCTTCAGTAAAATATGGAGGTGGTAATGTTGTGGTATGGGGTTCAGTCTGCTCGAAAGGAGCCAGTGTTCTCATAAAAACTGACGGAATCTTGGATTTTAAAAAAGTATCGCAGCATCTTTGTGCAGCACACTTGGCCATCAGGAGAGACACTGATTGGCAGAGGATTTTATTTTCAATAAGATAATGACCCTAAACACACTTCTAAGTTGTGCAAGAATCATCTCGGAAAAAAACATTTGGTGACGTTAAAAATATGACTTGGCCTGCTCATGTTCCAGACTTTAATCTGATTGAACAAATCTGCCGTAACATCGAAAAATCTCTTGTGGAATGAATTTCAAATTTTATGGAATGGTTTAGTGAGTGAGGAAATAAAAAATATGTGAACACTATGCCTGAAAGATTAAATGGTGTAATCAAAGCAAAGGTTGGCCACACTAGATATTGACTTTTTCTCTCAAAAAGACATGATTATTATTGTTTTTACAACCCCAGTTCCTAAATAGTTGGGACAAAGTATAAATTGTGAATAAAATCAAAATGCAGTGACTTTCAAATCACACCAGCCACAACAGTATTTGTGGGTTTTATTCACAACAGAACAGAGATAACATAGCAAATGTTGACGCTGAGAAATTTTACAATTTTATCCACAAAATGAGCTCATTTATAATTTGATGGCTGCTACAGGTCTCAAAAAAGTTGGGACAGAGGCATGTTTACCATGGTGTAGCATCCCCTCTTCTTTTTAACACAGAGTGGAGGTGTCTGGTCATTGAATAGACACAATTCTTGAGTTTAGCCATTGGAATTTGATCCCACTATTGTTTAATACAGGCTTCCTGCTGCTGCAGAGTTTTGGGTCTCCTTTGGCGGACTTTTCATCTAATTATGCGCCAAATGTCCTCAATCGGTGAAAGATCAGGACTGCAGGCAGGCCAGTTCAACACACTGACTCTTCTGCTACGAAGCCATGCTGTTGTAATAGCTGCAGTATGTGGCTTTGCATTGTCCTGCTGAAATACACAAGGCCTTCCCTGGAATAGATGTCGTCTGGAGGGGAGCATATGTTGCTCTAAAACCTTTATATACCTTTCAGCATTTATGGTGCTTTTTAAAACATGCAAGTGTCCCACACCATATGCACTATTGCATCCCCATACCATCAGAGATGCTGGCTTTTGAACTGAACACTGATAACAGGAGGGGTGGTCTTTCTCCTCTTTAGCCCGGAGGACACAACGCCCATGATTTCCAACAAGAATGTCAAATTTGGACTCGTCTGACCACAGGACACTTTGCCACTTTGCTACAGTCCATTATAAATGAGCCTTGGCCCACAGCACACGGGGGCTCTTCTGGATCATGCTCAACAAAAGCTTCCTTTTTAGCTTGCCGGGACGAGTAACGTCCGGAGAGCTATTGTCGTACCCCCGGCGTCCGTGTCCGCGTCCGTCCGCGTGCAGAAAAACTTTAACCTTGCCCCGGCGAGCTTTGTTGTCTTTCTGACAACTCTTGTTGCATGATAGAGTTTTAGGTGGCATCTGTGGATGGCACGGTGAACTGTTTTTACTGACAGTGGTTTCTTGAAGTATTCCTGGGCCCATTTAGTAATGTCAATGACTGAATCATGCCGGTGAGTGATGCAGTGGCGTCTGAGGGCCCGAAGATCACGGGCATCCAGTAGAGGTTTTCGGCCTTGTCCCTTACGCACAGAGATTTTTCCAGTTTCTCTGAATCTTTTGATGATATTATACCCTGCTGATGAAGAGACATCCAAAGCCTTTGCAATTTGACGTTGAGGAACATTGTTTTTAAGGTATTCCACAATTTTTTTCCGCGAGGCTTCACAGGTTGGAGAGCATCTAACCATCTTTACCTCTAAGAGACTCAGTCTCTCTTAGACATCCCTTTTAGTGCCAGTCATGTTACACACCTGATGCCAGGTCACTTAATTACTTGCTAAATGTTCTTTCAGCTGATTCTCCTATATATTAATTGCTTTTTCAGCCCTTTTTTGCTTGCGTCCCAATTTTTTTGAGACCTGGTGCAGCCTGAAAATTTGAAATAAGCTCATTTTGTGGATAAAAATTTAAAATGTCTCAGATTCAACATTTGAAATGGTATCTATGTTCTATTGTAAATAACATATTGGCTCACGTGATCAGCAAGTCATTGCATTTTGATTTTATTCACAATTTACACTTTGTCCCAACTATTTCGGAATTGGTGTTGCAGTATATATTGCTATCTGTTTACTTACTTTCGTCTATCTGATCCAATATTACATGAAATAAATGCTTGAATGGTACTTTGTTTCTGATTTATACTCATGTTGTTAAATGTAATCACCCCTGCACACTACAGTATGTACTGGAGCACAGAGCCAGGAACCAAACCTCTGTCACTGCCCAAACACTCACAGAATGCCCTTTATACACTGCTCGGCCAAAAAAAAAGTCGTACACTGAAATATTTAGTTGGAACCCCTGTAGCTTTGATTACAGTGCATATTCTTCTTGTCATTGTTTTAACATCTATATGCAATGCCAGAACATTTATTTTAGATCAGAAATGCCATAATTTTTGGCCAAGATCTTGTCTTCTCGAGCACATCCCAATAACTTTTAATGTGTTTAAGGTCAGGATTTTGTGGTGGCAAATTTGTTTGTGAAAATGATTCCTCATACTTGTTTCTGACATTCATGGTTTTCTTTGCTAAATACAGGCCAATAATTTGCCCGTTCTGAAATTTTGTAACATCTTTTCCAACATCAGGGGATGTGTCTTCCAACATGATTTTTTAAGAAATGAGTAGCGATGCGCTTCATCAGTCAGGGTAAAATGATTATTGCCAGCTGAAACATATTAATAACCACAATAAGGATCCAATTATAGAATTTGTTCGTTAATTTCCAAATGGTGACTTTTTTTTTTGGCCGGGCAGTGTATTTAACCTGTCTTTACCTGGTGTATTTTCCAGACTACATTTCCCAAGATCCAACACTTACAAAGTAACACAGAACTTCATTGGTATTACAGCAAGGGGTGATGCTGTGAGGTTTATGATAATAAGTGATAATTGGTTCATGTCATTGCAGAAGGAACTGAAGCCTGAACTTAATATTATTAAAGAAAAACTGAAGAGGTTTACTGAGGTTGATGAGGAGTGTAAGAAAACAGCAGATCACATCAGGGTGAGTAAAGCGATTAGGAATTATTTTAACGACACCAAAATGTGAGCGATGAGGCTAATAAACACACTGGCTGCCATTTATCAATTATGATAAATAAAGAAGTTACTCTTATCAGGTTTAAAGTGTTGTGTTTACATCACAGAGCCAAGCCCTGCACACAGAGAGGCAGATAAAGGGCGAGTTTGAGAAGCTTCATCAGTTCCTGCGAGAGGAAGAGGAGGCCAGACTCGCTGTGCTGAAGGAGGAAGAGAGGATGAAGAGTCAGATAATGGAGGAGAAGATAGAACACATCACAAGAGACGTCTCCATCCTTACAGACACAATCACAGCTATAGAGAAGAGCCTGGAGACTGAAGACACCTCCTTTATAAAGGTAGGAGCTTCATTTACTGACAGTGTTGTGAGTTTATACTGATTACTGCAGTAATACTGAGATGCTCAATGTGTTACTGTGATGCAGAGGGTCAGAGGTGATGTTCAGTATCAGGACAGTGTGACATGATCTTTACGACTGACAGTATCAAGGTCTTTGTTACACCAGGATTTTGATACTTTATAACACTCTTTTACACTATAAGGTGATTTTGAATGATGGCAAAACAAAACTAGGATGTTTCCAAAGACGAAGCTACTGAACCTTCCGTCGATCGTAACGTTTCAGCACCATGTGATTGAGTCTGTATCTTCATTCCAGTACTTTGCATGTTGAAGTGATGATTCTCTCTCCTTTAAGCATCACATTCAGCAACTTATAAACAAGCTGAAGCTGAGTCTGGGTTTTATCTCAGAAATGTGTCAGGCTTTTCTGTTGATGCAGACAGGAGGTTTGATGCTGCTTGTTTTTTTTTTTTTTTTTGCCTGTAATTGACTATGGTGATGTTACACACACACACACACACACACACACACCTTCTCAATACCCTCATGCACTGCACTCTGTCCTCTGTGGCGCACTGAGGTTCATCACAGATTCACTCACCACTGTTCCCTATCAGGGCTGTTTGTTCTGCTCTGTCTGCTTACAGGCTGAATCACTGACACGTCCTTATTTTTACAGCCATTTTTAACTCGCTCTCTTCATACGTATGTAAGTTTATCCCTCTGAGAAACGCTAGAAGTTACTGTTTCCACTCTGACCATCTGTCCCTGACGTCCATCTTGGAAAAAGAAAAAGGGCTTTTAGGGGAGCTGCTGCTGAGGACTGGAATTTGCTGCAGGCAGAATGAGGTTCTGCAGGAGCTGCTCAATCTTAGTGTTTTAGAAAACAGGCTGAAGGCGCTGGAGGAGGGAAGATCAGCTGTAGATCCTCTCATACACTCCTGCTGTCACCTGAGATCAGATCCTCTCTGACTCTTATATGTTGTTCCTCTGAAACATTACTGTGCTGCTGCCTGACTTGGCCAGACACTCTAGTGAAGGAGATTTTTCATCTCAGTGAGGCTTTGCTGCTTAAATAAACTTTAAAGTGCACCTTCCAGACATATCCCGATATTTTGTGTTAATCCCCAATGCTCTGCCATCATATTCATACCATTATTTGTGGGAAAAGTGCCTTGGATCGCTTATTTGATGATCTTTTGAGCATCACTGAAAGGCAGTCAGAGAAGACAGGCGAGTTCCCTCATGAATATCCGGCGTTTAAATGAGCTCCGAGCTGATTGGATACTTCAGCTACATTCGTGAATATTCAATATGTAAACAGCCCCAACGCCCGACTGGCCCAGAGCTTAGCTAGATAGACTGTGAAAGACAACAGACTTTACCAGTAGCATAGTAATAAGACTTCAGCAAAGCAATGGCTATAGAAAGTTCACAATATTGCCATATACACTGTATATACATGTGACCCCGGACCACAAAACCAGTCATATGGGTAAATTTTTTCAGATGAAGATTCATGCATATTCAGAAAGAGTACTAAAATGCTTTCCAACAATGTATAGTTTGTCAAGATTGGGTAAAAATTGACCGAGATATAACATTTTGAAGATGGGAAACTTGAGCAATTCAAATTTCCAGAAAATTTAGTTTAAAAATGGTCATATTCACTACTTAGCAATTCATATTTGTAATAGATAAAATTTAATGAAACTTGCACCATTAATTAAACATACTATCGCCTTTAAAAAGCGCAAGTGGAAGTACTAAGTATTTCTCGTTGTGGCCTACGGATAGAAAGAAGCAAAGAAACCAAACATTGTTCTCTCCTTGTGTTCTTTAATCAACTTTCTGGTGAATGAAAGATGCAGTATTCAAAAAACAAACAGGCAGACACTCCTTTATACACTACTTCTTCTTCTTTGAATTTACTGGAAGTTTAAAAAAATACATTAATTGAGTATAACTGATTGCAGAATTACACAGTACCAATACCATGTAGAATTTTTGCTTCAGAAGACTGATTTTTCTTATGTTACTCTCACATCCGGACGTGCGGGCTTCCACGTGCTGTCCACGGGCAAAAATGGGGAAAATCACTAGGGACACCCACGTGTTCCACACGGATTTTCGATCCTGCAGACAGCACGCCAAGTCCGTAGGCAGAAAATAGGCATGCAAATTATTTTCTGCATGCACGCAGGAAAACTTGGCATGTAGCCAGGCCGCAAGGGCAAGGCAGGGGAGGCATGCGTGACCCTTGCGCGTGTCGCAAGTTTTAAACGGAATGTTAACGGTCAAATGTCACTTGCAGACACGTAAGTCAGATGACTTGCTGCCCACACGTGGGCATCACAAATGACTTGTTGCATCAGTACGACACACTTGCAATCCCTTAATTACCTGGCGTGCTGGCCACGGACAACAAATTCACAAAAAATTGCAGAGCCCTTGCGTCTAAAAACACGTACGTCGGGATGTAAGAGAAACTTTAACTACCAATTGCGATATCATTGGCTCACTGTAGCTGAAGTGGTTGCTATAGAGGTAAACAATTTTTTCTGTAGCAAGAGAGTTTTTTTTAACTGCTGTATAGATACTATGGGCATGGATATTGAGCAGTTTGCACATCAGGCTTAGCTGAGGAGCTTAATTCAGGCAACTCCTGAAAAACAGGGATTGGTGCAAACACGGCTTGCTTGTGAATATTCAATAACTGATCCGGGGTGCCATCTAGAAGAAGAATACTGGAACGGGGTGCACAAACTTACAGCTCCATATCCGCTAGAAGATACCTCTGCACAAAGCCCTTAAGTTAGCCCGCCGAGCACCGCTGTTCCTCTCGAACACACCACATCCAGATAATCCTTAAATGATGAATTACATTCATATTTTCATTTGGAACAAGTAACGAAGTGGCCAGTGTCAAAGTAACAAAGTAAAAGTATACTTTTTATCTTTTTAAATGTAGCAGAGTAAAAGTAAAAGTCCTGGTTTAAAAAAAAAAACTATTTCTTGGGAAAGCCCGTCTTTGTTTACGCCAAGTGCGGTTTGCTCTGACGTCTCCCATTGGTTCACATTTGAACCTACTAAGTCATCTCATAAATAATTAAATAGTGGAAATTCCAAGCTTTACAATGATACCAACAATGTTGGGGAATCCCAAACTGGAACCGCACTGGAAGCGATTTTTATCGGCTCATTTTTCCTTGTTTTTCGGCTAATTACACAAAGATTTTCACCACCCACTTCTCCAAATCAAGTTTGGAACCACCTATGGTAGGATTTTTTCGAAATAATCTCTTGGAATGGTATCTTAAGTCATTTTTCTAACGTTTAATCAACAAATCGAGAAAACGATAACTTAAAGTAAAATGTATTAGGTGGCTGTAATGCAAATTGGGCTCGTGCGACTTATGACTGGTTTTGCGATCTGGGGTCATATATATATATGGCAAGCGGTTTGGGAAATTATTATATGTCTAGATTGAAACTCTGAATATATGGAATGAAACTTGAATATATGGAATGAAAGTCTGAATATATATAATGGAACTTTGAATATATGGGATGGCACACTGGATATATAAAATGAAACTCTGAATATATGGTATGGAAGTTTGAATGTATGGAATGAAACGTGAATATATTGAGTGGAAACTGACATCTGCTGGATTCAGATTCTTTGACGAATTAAAAATAAATATAATCTGGGTAATTCAGAATTTTGGAGATTTCTACAAATCAGACATTGCATTCTCTCAAATAAACAACATGTTCAGCACGGTATAACTGAAATTCAGGACATTTCACCTAAGATAGGAGATAAAAATAGAGGAGCATCAAAATTTTACAAATCGATTAGAAGCACACAAGTGCCAAACTTGGATGGTTTAAAAGTAGGTTGGGATAAGGACCTGGCGCAGGAGATTCCAGAAAATGTATGGAAAAAGCTATGTACTTCATGGTATTGTTACTCACGTGAAACACGGTCACAACTCATTTGTTATAAGATATTGAATAGATCTTTTTGGACTCCTTCCAAATTGGTAAGGCTGAAACTCAGAAACAGTGATATATGTTGGAGATGTAATAGAAAGTTGGGAACTCTGGTGCATATGTTATATGAGTGTAACAAAACAACTGACATGTGGAATGCAATAATTGTGTTCTTAAATAAAATGTTGGGTACACACCATGGACCTATAAGGAGATCTGGACGCACAACTCGGGTCGACCACGTAATCCTCCGTGATCCTAGCGGCGAATGTGATATTGCAGGTCACGTGATGCCATGGGGGCCAAAAAGAAATTTCTCCATAGGGAATAATTGAAAAAGACACGCTGATAAATCCGTGAATAATTTTTTTTGACAACCACAAATTATCCATACCGAAACGGTTTATTTTTCTCTTTTAAATCATTAATGCCTCGTTTCTCGGCAAAGACAAAATCTTTTATTTATATTCAGGCTAAGCGAACACCAACGGGTCCTCATATGTAAGCGCGTTCCCGCTCCTCCGAATTTAGCACTGCAGCGGATGTGAGTGGGTGGAGCAATGGGCTTTCCTTGCCGTCTGTCTGTTCAACATTACAGACGTAGCCAAGTCGGTGAAGTGAGCTGGCCGGTCACGGAGCATATGTATTGAGCGACAAAAGAAACGCAAGTTAAATAAAGGCAAACCGGAAAATAAGTTTGCGCGTAATGATTGAAAATCAAATTTATGACTAGCATGTGCGCATTTACACTCGTTTTATCAAACTTTTCTTTGTTTTGCGGTCACTATGAGTACTCAGATAGCAAGCTCCTCCGCTCCGGATTTGCCCCGGCTCTGAGCCGGATCAGCTGGAGCCAGGGCAGATCCGGAGTGGAGGTGCTTGCTATCTGGGTAACTATAAGAGCACATTAACTAACTAAGTTAACTAACTTGCGTTTCTTTTGTTGCTCAGTTAATTTTAGCCATTTTAATTGATGAATGGCCGTAATACGTAATAATATGTAACTTAGCACCTCGATTGCTGCACTTCATGCAGCGCAAGAAAATGTACAGTAAGCTAAGGCCGCTGTTGTGACCTCCTAGAACCATGACGCAGGCAACACTCACCTTACTTATTCAAATTAAAATGAAATGATTAAATCCATTAATTGCATCGTGTATTTCCATTACTTTGAATAGCACCAATTCGCATCACTCTATTCTGATGCGTTATGCTTAACGTGTCAGCTGAGTAGCATCTACCGCAACGTAATGTGCGTTTATAGCAGTATATAAATTCATTTCGAACACTGCTTAGCGATCCATTTATCAGCCTAACCATTCTTCGTTGTTAAATTACTTACCGACCTTCATACATGATGACGAAACTTTTCGGCAACTTGTCTTGTGAGATCCAAAATGAACTATTTTTTGTTCATGATCCGAACCAAGTGGGTGGAACAATGCGCATTCCTTGCCGTCCGTCTGTGATGAACATTCTTTATGTGGCCAAGTCAATCAAGCGAGCTGGCGCTACGGTGCAAATATTTTATCCATTTTATTTTAATTGATGAATGGCCGTAATATACTCTATCGCCACACTCCATTATGTAGTGCCACAAAATGCACAGTAAGCTAAGTTGTAAGTTGTGATATCCTAGAAGCATGTATACGCAGCTAACACTCGCCTCACCTTTTCATAGTTATCATTGTAATGAGTTGTATATTTCCATTACTTTGAATAACACCAATTCACATTTCTGTGTTTTGATTTGCGAACTGGTGATAGCTTGACCGCAGTCATCAACTGTCAGCTGTGTAGCATCTAACGTAATGTCCATATGAGTGCATTTATAGCAATACATATATTCAGTTCGAACACTGCTTAGCAAACCATTTAATAACCATTCTTCAGTCTAAAATTAATTAGTGACTTTCATACTTGACGACGAAACTTTTCAGCAACTTGACAGATGACATCCAAAATGTTTATTTTTTTGTGCATGATCCGAATATCCATGAAAGCACTGAACATGCATACACAATTTTTGTGGTACAGCCTTTGTTAGATCGAAGTTTTGGGTAGGTGGAAACGTCAGAGTATACTGAATCCGAACATCTAATGTTCGTGAGCAGCATCTGAGATAAACCAGAGTGATGCAGGTAGATTCGACGGTGTGGCTGATTTTCATCTGAACGAAGATAAATACGAGACCTAAAAGAACGCAACAGTTGGTAGCGTAAATATGCACATTCAGAACAGAAAAGTGATCCCAAAGGGTCCCATCCCGTTTACAACTTATGATTTTAGATTGATAGAAAATCTACATAACTTTTAAAAAATCAAATACAGAGCACTGGAGAGGAGTAAATGGTATTGCAATGCTCTGATGCACTCACACACACTCATACACGCACAAACACACGCATATATACAGACGGGTGAGCAATTGTTCATTGCTGCAAAGTGAACATATTAGCTTGAATTCTCTTTGGCCTGGAGTGCAGAGTTGTAGAACTTCACTAGAGGAATACATTACCTTTCCTCATGTTCCCTCACTGAAGTTTTGTCAGTTTTTGATTTTTTTGCCAGCTCTGCGTAACATTTGAAGATGAACTCAAGTACTCAAAATCAAAAGGGGTTTAATGCTTAACTTTCGCAGAGCCGGCCATTATCATAAAATTAAGTACCACAAATACAATCGATGTTAACTCGCACTTAGAAATGAAACGTAGAGACGGTATTAAAATTATAATCGAGACAGACTTTATTGGAAAGGGCTTTGGGGGTGGATAGAAAGGCACGGCCTCTGGTTCGCTGACATGCAGAAATTCATGGATGAACTGTCCAGTGCACTCCAAGAGGCTCAGATATCTGGGGAAGGACAGAAAAAAGGAGCTTTAAGGTAAAAATAACGCAGTGCAACGTGCGTAACATTTCACGGTAGACCCATTTTATTATACTCCACGGAATGGTTATAAGTTACGTAAGCTAAAAGTAAATTAGCTTACCAGAATTGACAAAAGTTTAAAGCTCCTGACTTTAAAACATATCCGTTTATAAGGTAGGTGAAGCGCGTTGTGTTGTGTGTTCGGTTTATTGGCTTTAATCCGGAAAAAGATAATGGAATTCGCACGCAGACAAGTAAGAATGATCTGACTCCGATAATGTGGTTATTCGACGTTGAACTAAAGAGAACACGAGCCTGTGGCGCTTTTCCCAATAGCGTAGTTGAGGAAATTTATACGTCCATTCAGTCAGTGGTTCTCACTATGGAAGTTAGCATCTGTGATTTCGGGAAGCGCACCCCTGAGCAATGTCATATTTAAGTTACGCAACAGCAAGTCAACTATTTTGCCGAGATTTTTGAGTTGAAATCAATAGTATTACTTCCCTGTCAAAGTCGTTTTTAACATTTGTTGTTGCATTTGTGTTTTAAAATAGTATTTTCAAACCATAATTAAACCTTTATCGGCGGCTATGCTTTGTGTTCCGTACATCAGGGTGCAGTCTGCAGTGGTCAGACTTCCATTTCCTGTGAAAAGTGATCGTGAACACGCACCCTAGGTCGGAGTTCCACGAGCCCGAGCCGTTGTCATGGACACCTCGGATACCAGCGCGTTCATGAGCCCCACACCACGCATGTGTGAGCAAAAATCACACAGCGCATGTCCGCATGGCTCCGGAAGCTTGGCCCCCATGTCGGCACGCTGCGCCACTGAGCAATTTCCATTGAAATGAATGGGCGGCCATTTTCCAATCGTATATCCAGTGAAATATAAAACATCCTTGGTACGCACTTGATCAAAAACCCCTCATTATGTCTGTTGGGTCAGCTACCTAATAACATCAAAATGCCAAAACGCCGAAAATCGTGGTGTCGTTTAGCTATGATAACAGGGTGCAGGATAACCCTACGCCACTGGAAATCTCCCTCCTTGTCCACTTTTAAGGAATGGATAGAGGTACTATGCTCCATGGCTAGCTATGAGCGGGTCACTTATAGAGTGGCTGGAAGGAAGATATATTTAATGAAGTATGGGGACCATTTCTAGCTCAGTAGCTGGATATGAAAGAATGACACCACCAACCTCTGCATAACCTTTTATCTGGTTCAAATACAGGATGTGTATACTATGTTAAACTCCTAGGGTGTTCTGTCTTTGTTTTGTTTTTTTTTGTGTGATCTATGTTTTGTGTTGTAGGTCTGGCTTGATCTGTCTGTTGTTGCTGGACCGCAGACTGTTTTATCTTTTTATTTTATTTTCTTATTTGGTTTTCTTTTAAAAAAAAGACCGGACAGATACTGAAAAGGGACACAATGTATGTTATGCTTATTTATCTAACTGTTATGGTATAGCAGTGATTTATTTGTATTTGTCTGACTAAAACACTAATAAAAAAAAAAAAAGAATGGAAACTGACGTCACCATCTTGTGTTTTGAGACGATTAGTTATCGCTGTTCCTGCAAAAGAGAGTGCGACATTATAAGTGAGTCAGCACGAAATCTATTCTCAGCAATATTAAGAAATGAAGATATAATTTGCACTTCGGCGAACGCATGTATGGGCCATAACACCCATAACCGAATCCAATATTGTTCTTCTCATTAAGAAATTTCTTCACTCTTTCATGATGCAGGGAGTGGCACAGGCCACAGTGCCGCACGTCAGGCAATTCAGGCCAACATTATTCCTGGAAGAAACATGCTTCCACCCTCGCAGGTGCACTGCGGTCAAGCTATCACTACAATAATATGTATGCGCAAATACAGCGGATAGCTCGGTAGTAAAGTCATGTGATGCAACTGCTGTCAAGAACCATCTTGTGGAAAGAAATAACGAGATTTATTCAGCGAAAGTATGCAGTAATCTTGTTCAGAAAAAAAAAAAACCGCGAACAGCTTCCATAATTTGGTTTTAAAATGATGTTTATTTATTTGTTTTTTCACAAAATAGTTGGCACTTTTTACAAATTGAAATTAAAGATTTTGGTGAAGTGCTATAACTCCAGATCAGAAACAATTGCTATTGCGATGTTCCATGAATATGGGAACACTCCTGTATGGCTGTGTGTGAATTTTTGGTGGTCGGAAGGGCCGTAGGCGCATACTGGCAGCCACGCTTCCGTCAGTCTTCCCCAGGGCAGCTGTGGCTACAAAAATGTAGTTTACCACCATCAGAGCGTGAATGTGTGAGTGAATGAATAATGTTTCCATAGCGAAGCATCTATGAGTGCCTAGAAAAGTGCTTTATAATACTGATGCATTATTATTATTAATAATTGCATCTCACTTTGCCAGTGTTCTACTATAGGCAAAAAAGGCAGATATGAATTAATGTAGGAATTGCCATCAAAATTGGTGTTGTAGAGGTGGACAAAAAAGGAGAAATCTAAAGTGGGGACCATTTTACTTTATTCATAATACCATAATGCGACAGTACTGCACAAAAAATCACTTCTAAGAGGGAAACATTAAGGCGTTTTGTTGCGAAAATTAATGACGAGCAACTGTTACATACAATTTTATTTTTTAAACAAAATGTCACACCTTATTGGAACATGCCCACAGGTAAAAGATTGAGAACTTCCCTCATTACTGTTTAAAAAGCACGGCCAGTAGCGGAGCTACAGGGGGGCTCAAGACACGTCCCTTTAAGTCCTGGCTAGATTTCAATCATTTTCCATTGCTGACGTCTTTTCCAATTACTGTAATTGGCAACTGAAGACACGGTTTCTCTCCACATGAGATCTAACAGCGATTAAATCGCGGGTTAACTTCAGTACAGTGGCGGAACAGAGAATTGGGTTGCACAAAACAGCCGTTTAAAACAATTATAAATCCTGACCTGTTCTCAGTCATCTTCATGATTAACAAAAGGTTCACTCCGAGAGCGCTCCGCACTGAACAGGTGCTGCTTGTTCTCCCCGATTAGGGAAGACGACAATCATTCATCTGGAGGCGTATTTGCTGTATTTAAATCAACTTTAAAATTCAAAATTGCATAGCCTACCTGTCGACTCTCACGCGAATTGCTTGAGCCGGATGTTGTTTTTAATCTAGGCTATTTAACTGCCGGGTGTTGTAGGAATTTTATTTTATATTCCTGGTATTACCTTTACAAAAGGAAACTCAGACGACTCAGAGAAAAAACCAGTCAGAGGCTGAGAAGTTAATATCCAAGCCAAAGTCAATTTACTTTTTCTGCAGAAAAAGGATCGCCGCATACAGGTCCAAGTCAGCAAAGGACGAATACAGTTTCTTTCTCTCTAGTTTATGTAGGGATACTTGGTTGCGCACGTACTGTTATGATCTGGGGAGGATTCGGGAGGGAAAACACTGGGACAAACAGACAAAGGGGGAGAGACGCCAGAAGCGGGGGTCCAAAAGAATTTATTAAAATAAACAGAAAACTAGAAATGGGGGAAAAACGGGGCACTCCGGCCAACAGAAACACCGTGCAACTGCACTGAAGGGAGGAGAACACAGGAATCCAAAACAACCGGAGACACTAGGGGGCAGACTCGGGACAAGGGAGCTAGGGGAACAAGGGAACTAGGGGAGACTCGGAACAAGGGAGCGAGGGAACACTCGGGAACAAGGGGACACTCGGAACAAGGGAGCTAGGGGAACAAGGGAACTAGGGGAGACTCGGAACAAGGGAACTAGGAGTCACTCGGGAACAAGAGAGCTAGGGGACCAGAGGGAAGGTGCACAGGGCAGGGAGTGCAGCGCGAGCGAAGTCAGATCTGATCTGAAGTGCTGCAGAGCTGGAACAGATATAGGGCAGGGCACGGAGAGACACAGGTGTTGGAACTTAATATAATTAACAAGGGGTGGAACATAAGAGAAACTTAATTACATGAAACAGAAACATTAACACACAGACGAGGATCACAAGACAATCCCAAAGACGGGATAGATAAACTGGATAAATATTTCACAGTGGATAGAAAGAGACAGGACAGATAAAAATACAGAAGGTTCTGCAGGAAAACTTAGCAAAGTCAGTGAAAGAAAAGCAAGAGGCAGAGACTAGAACAGGGCGACTGCTGAGAGATCATTAGTCAATTAGTAAGTGCAGCTATACAATCCCGGGTGCTCGTTAGTAGGTTAGTCTAATATACAATGTTAGTTTGGTTAGTAAATTCTAGAAAATAACAAACTGTTAGAAGGGGTTAGTAATATAGGAAAGCAAGGGGAAATTAGTAAACAAGAAAGGAAGGAAGGCTGAAACCCAGAATCCATTAAATCACCCGAAATAGTGTCACAATCAATTAAGACAGAAAACTGCTACAAACAACGCGACCGGGGAGAAAGCAAAGACAGTACATGGGTAAGACGTGGACTGGAATAACACGGGAGAGGAATAAAATGTGAAACACTAAGACATGGACTAAAAACCAACATCACAAAAATAATAAACCTAAAATTAACTAACCAAAACACACAGACCCACAGAACACAACACGTACATCTCCATGGCTCCAACTTATCTTTATACATTCCGGAGCTTTTTGTAAACAAATAAACGGAGAGCGAGAGAGAGACAAAACAACTCGCCCCTGTTATGGGCCCATCAAGTCGGCATGGCTCCAGATAAGCTAAACGCCATGACGCACTGGCCAGATTTATGGAAACTTACAGCTATGCAGGCCTAGGCTAATCAGAAACCTGCAAGTGTGCACCCTTTGGCCTAAAAGACCATGAACCAAAGCAAAGGAAGAGCAAGCAAGGAAAAAAACTAATAATAATTTGCTGAATCAATAAAAAATGATTCTACACCGGGTGCCACTTTTTTTTTAATCAACCCACAAAATACCGAGAGTGAAAGTCCACGTTTCATTGGAACACGGACCAGTTAAATCACGCGAAGCATTGGCTAATAAATAAGTAAATTATATTTCTGCACTGAATTTAGCCCATGATTTCATCGCCGTTAGATCGCATACGGTGAGAAACCATGTCTTCAGTTGCCAAATACAATGATTGGAAAAGACATCAATAAAGGAATGATTGAGATCTAGCCAGGACTAAAAAGGACGTGTCTTGGGCACAGCCGAAGGAAGATTCCATTAGTCTGTACACACTGATTTCTACAAAATAACAGTGTTTGATTTAGTGATTTTCTTTTAACTTTTTAACAATGTATCGTTTGTTTGACAAAAAAAATATGTCCACAAACAGAAACACAATTACATAGCAGAGGAAGGGCTCTATCTTACGGCTTGTGCAAAGCCGCGCAAAGCATGACACAAGTGTCTTTGCTCGTGTACGACCAGCGCAAATGTCATTTGTCAATCCAGTGCATAGATGGGAAAGATAGCAAATTGCACCAAAATTAGTGCCCATGAACATGTTGGTCTTAAAATGAGGTGTGGTCAGGCAAATTGTAGGCATGTTGCTATCATGAGGTGGCATAATGCTTACGTGCCATTGACTAACTAAAACCTGGTCTTAAATCAATCCTCAGTTTTCAGCTATTATCTTAAAGGCCCATTACTGACAGGGTAGATCCACTATACCATAAAGTTCTGCAAGATGAGTTTGGCTCGCATAAATTTACATAAACCTACGTATGGTAGTCGAATCCATAGTGTTCCGCAAGTGACAGTAAAGATCCACAAATTGATAAGGCAGTGGATTTGCAGTCATGCGAATATACCTACAGTATATTCAGTACAGTATAAAGGAGTTTTCTCCTTTAATTGATGGTGCAGTAAGGGTGGGGAGAAGTACAGGGAAGGCATGCTGTGAATTGCCTGGGCCGGTTTCGAGCCCAGGCTGCTGCAGGCAGGAGTTTTCCTTATGGTACGTGCACTTAACCGATTAGCCACCGGGGCGCCCCAGTACATGACTTTTTTTAATCTATGGCAGTAATAATGTCATTTTTAACAGAATACTGCCGTGATGGTGCTGTATCCTTGTCTAAAGCTAGACTGTGTGGAGCTCAAAATACAATTATCTGTTAAAAAGACTTTTAGTTGCTCATTTATAAAGGATTCAAATAATTTGGCCATAACAGATAATTTGGAAATTGAGCGATAATTATCTAAAATGGAAAGTCCGCCTCCTTTTAACACTGGGAGAACAATTGCTGATTTCCGAGGACTGGGAATAGATCCACTGCATAGACTAAGGTTAATAATGGAGGAAAAAGGCCCAGCTATCATGTCAGCAGCAGTTTTTAAAAAGAAAGGTTCGATCTGGTCTGGACCAGCAGACTTTTTCCAATCTAGGCTTAACAGCGCCTTATGTGTTTCAGAAATGGATATCATTGAAAAACTGAAATTGTTTGAGTGTGTGGGGGGGCCAGCAAATATTGCCTCAGTGCTATCTGGAAGACAGCTCTGTGTAAGTACTTACTCCTGCTTTGATTAAATGTTTATTAAATACATCTACGACATTTTGTTTACCCCTTACTTCACCTTGATCCATTTTTAAAACTTCAGGAATAGACAGAGGTGGAATATCACCTGAGGACAATTTTACTAATTTCCAAAATTGTTTGGGGTCATTTAGGTTTTTATTTATCAGATTCAGGAAGTGCTCATTTTTTGTATTTTTTCTTAGTTTGGTACACTAATTTCTTAAGATTCTATAGTCTAGCCAGTTTTTTTCAGTGTCAGTTCTTTTAGCTTTTGCCCAAGCATGATTCCGTTCCCTAATAGCAGCTGCAATGGTATCATTAAACCAGGGGTTATCTCTACCTCTCACTCTGTCCTTTCGAAGAGGTGCATGTTTGTTAACAATTAATAAGAAAGTCTTTTAAAAAATCCCAACGTAATTCAACGTTATAGACAAGTTTTATAGCACGATTGAAAGAAATCCTTCAAAGTGGAATGTGTAGGTTCCTGTACAGTGGCTCCAATAAGTATTTGTACACTACTTGAAAATTCGACTACATAACAGCTTTTGTATATTCGGCTAAATGCTTGCTATTGTGTGTAAAAGTGACTAAAATATTTGATAATCAATATGTTTTAAACAAATATTTAATGTCAAAATAGCATATTTGGTCAGAAAGGCGATTATCTGACCCAATAAGTATCTGTACAGTTCCATTAGTGAGTCACAAAACTTATAATACTCACCTAAAATTGATTCAAGATGTCTACAGGACATGGTTGACTCACTTGGTCTGATTTGGTCAAGCGTGACCATATTGGACACTCCCCCTGTACACAGACTGGCCTATGTAAATGGCCTGACCATGCCCATAATGTATTCCTGTGATATATGGCTAAGACGGGCGAGATACCCCGTCGAATGCGGGAGCAAATCATTCAGCTACACAAAGAAGGCCAAAGCACCAGAAAAATTGGAACTCGGCTATCGTTACGCCACACGACCGTGCAGTACATCATCAAGAAGTACAAACAGTCTGAACGCATAGCCAATGCTGCCAGGAAAGGACGTCCCAGGAAGACCAGCCAGCGCACTGACCGGTACATCTCCCTGCTGGTACAGAGGGGGAGAGAGTCCTCGGCCTCCAGTCTTGCCACCAAAATGGAGGAAGCAACTGGAAGCCATGTTTGTGCCCAGGCCATCCGTAACCGGCTCCATGAAGTACAGTAGTGTACAAATACTTATTGGCGCCACTGCATATTTCATACAGAATTGTTCATAAGTTATGAAATTGCCAGTCGTGTCTATCAAGTCAACTATAGATCATATATTCCTCTCATACCCATCTTCAAAAAATAAGGATTTACAGTGGCTAAAAAACAACAATCGAAAACGATCATGAAACACGTACATTGCTTTCAATCCCCAAGTTAAAAAAAAAGCGCAAGAGGTCCAGAGTCATAATCGCTTTCCGTGTTAGTAGTTGTGAAATCCACCGCTACGCTGGTGAAACTGAAACTGCCATGCACATGGACTTCAATTACGCGTAAGAATCTCATTACTTGACGCGCTGTTTGAACAAATCTCGAAAAACTTGAGACCTACGCCGTAAGCGCGAGAATGCGAAGAAAGTTGGCAGCCTTGCGATTAGGCTATTTATTTTTAAAACCATTCAGCTTAGCTCTCTGAATAGCCTGCCCGGTTGGGCTTTCGTGTTAGTAGCCTATGCATCGAGCCCCAGTGCATCATCCCACCTTGCCAAAATGAAAACGCATGTCTCGTCATTTGCAAATAGGTCACCTATATCCCTGCCAGTGATAGCCCAATTTAAGTCATTCTCTGGTGATGGACATTTTACACAAGGTCATTCTACATCATGTAAGGAATATTCCGCGAAAAAAAAATCAAACTGATATCTCTAATATTGACTGGGTGAAGTCATTTTAGAGTTTTGGCATGACATGTCCTGAAACTAGGCTGGTTAGCTTGACAAGACGTTAATCTACAAATGCAAACGCTTCATTTCTGAAATTTCCGTGGTGAAACGACGCAATCCGTGGAGAAATCCGCACTCCGTTTAAATCGTAGCCGTAACTTCGACTAACCTGCTTTACGATGGTGCGCATTGTCGACAACGTCCATTTTCAATGGTTTTTTATTTATGGATGCTGATAGCAACAGCTTGTACAATTTATTAGAGTGGAAAAACAACATCGTACAAAATTAAAGTTGCAATCATAAGCACAAGATTCAACATGATAACAGGCGTTAAATTCAAAATTTCAATTCTTTAAATGACACACATTTCTGTGACCATTCCAAGTAAAGACAAAGAAACTCCCGTTCTTGTTGCAAATCTTCAACTTGCCAATGAGCAAAAAACAATAAAAACAACAAAGTAAATACAAATAAAAACTAACGCTATTGGGCTTCATTTATTCACATCAAATGTCATTCATATTTACAACATTCAACTCCTGTCTTCACTTCAAGAAGGCCATTTCTGGAATCTTCCCTGCAGCCTTGAGCTGAGAGAAGATATGTGCGGCCCTGTTGAAATCCCAGGCATTGTCCTGAAGAC
The DNA here is from genome assembly GCA_029721435.1 of Gymnothorax reevesii. Classification (NCBI taxonomy): domain Eukaryota; kingdom Metazoa; phylum Chordata; class Actinopteri; order Anguilliformes; family Muraenidae; genus Gymnothorax; species Gymnothorax reevesii. The sequence goes on from CM056588.1 coordinate 26,153,150, forward strand.
ACTTTTGCGACCACTCCGGGTTCATCCCAGATTTCTGCGAGAAAGCAGCGAGCATTTCCTGCTGCGGAGCGGTTAGCGTGGGCGCGGGGCTGCTGGAGGGCGTCGGGGCAGGGGCGGCGAAGGCTCGCCGGATCTCCTCTGTCGTGGCATTCCTCAAAGTCAGTTCGTCGTTCACAACACACAAACCAGCATTTGCGGCCGGCACTGTTATGAAGACCCGAGAGAACGCTCTGACTGAGTCTCTAGATTTACCATCCACTTCTTTGAACACCCCACTGACTGTGAATGATAGTAATGTGTTCGTGAACATGTTGACATCGACGTTAAAGGAAGCAGTGTCATGCTGGGTCTTGGGCAGCTCGTTTAAGAAGGTAACCACGTTCAAGCGCCTGTGCTTCAAAAGGCGGAATCGTGTGGTGGGATCCTTAAGACTCTTGATGTTGCGGTTGTTCTTGTAATAATCTCCCAGACTGCTCCTCGAGAGGTTCTGCCCAGAGAAAGCTATGCTGAGGGAAAACACAGCCCCGTCATGGTAGCCGTCCAACAGAGGCTGTCTGTCACCCGAGTCATAAACCATGTAGTATTGTTGTAGGAACCGCGATATGAGAGTCTTGATTTCGTCCGAGGCGAAGTAGCTTCCCTTGCAGGGGGGCAGAGTTGTGGAGTTTGACTCCAGGTCAAATCCTATGGGAGAGGGGAGATCAAATCCATCCAGCTTGAGTAACCGTGGAAACCGTTTTTGGATCGCGCTGATGTAGGCGGCCCGGTCCTTGAAGTGATCGCACAGCGGGTTTCCGGTCAGCCACAGTTCGGTCAGCTTGAAGCCTTTCACTCTGTCCAGCTCCTGCTCGCTTTTCAGCTCGTTGTCTGAAAGATTGAGGGTCTTCAGTTTTGGCGCCTTACCGACCAGGTCTGCTAAGTCCTCCAGCTGATACAGCCTGTTGTTTCTCAGATTTAGGCATATTAGCTCAGGAATGCTCTCCTCAATGATCTTGATCACAGCCTGCATGCAGCTATTCCTGTTCAGAATCATTTTGATGTTCTGAGAAATCAGCTGTCTGTCTCTTCGAATGCTGCTCAGGTCAAGTGCTTGTTGGGAGCCATCAAACCGCTTTGACATGCATTGCTTTATATGGTCAAGGTCCTCTGGCTTCAGATAATTCAAAATGGAGGCTGGAGGGTTGCAGGGGTTACTAAGTAGAATCACCCTAAAGCCGTCACTGTCCGTGATCTTGCGTGACACCTTGACCAGTGCATTGGCAGTGGTAGCATCATCAACGAGAAACTGAGCCTTATTCCCCTCGACGCGATACCGTATTGGAGTGAAAGGCACAGAGCAAAGGTTCTGCAGAGCAGGGAGAAGCCATTTCTTGTCGTATTTCTGCCCATGGAGAATAGTAATCTTGAACCATTTTTTGCTGGGCCCTCGTCCACCACCGCCCATTCTGTAGCCTCCACCACCTGCAGCGGTACCACCGCCGCCGCCAATACTTACACCTCCTCTTCTCTCTCGGTCGAATGGCCCATCACCCCTGCGATTTTGTGGTACGTATGGGTTGTATCTGCGCCGATCATGATGGTTTTTGTAGCAGCGGCTATCGTCTGCCGTCGCCATGTTCAGTGTAAAAAAACCACAAGCAACTAGTCTGAGTGGAATACTCAGCTAAGCGCTTGTGCAACCAGTATTCGATGAGCTAAGTGACGTCACAGAGCATTCATTTTCAAAGGTAGAAAGAAGTTCCCAAACCGAATGACACCCAAACTATCAGGCGTTCATCCGCCGGAGGTAAACTAAAAGCCGATTGAAAAAATAATACGCCAGGCTTGTGGAAAGCAACTTCCGTGTAAACGAAGGGTAAATAAATTAATTCACTTTAATATGTATGATGTTAGAAATTAATTTTTGGACTTTATTTCGAAACTCCATAATGTAACCTATCATTTACAGCCATAAACTCATATCTCATATTTTTGTCACTTTTTATCACAGGGACTACTTGACGATCTTTATCTCAAAATCAGATCAGGCGAGTTTTGCCGTGTTTTCACGGGCGGGGTCACAAATATTAAATGCTTTTTTCCTTTGTCACAGTATCACACCGATCCCCAAAATAAGGGATATTTTCTTTGAAATAAAAAAATAAATTTAAATAGTCCTTATTATTTTTTTCGAAGCAGCAGGGAGCCACTGAAGTGCCGCGTCCCCACAGCCGCGGGTTTCCGACCCCTGCAGTGGACTGTGGATGACAATTAGCTCGTTTGCTCGAATCTTTGTGTGGGCGGTTACACTCCAGAGTGGGTGAGAACCGGCGAGAATATGAATATTCAGTTTGCGGTGTTTCGTAACTGTGATGGGTGTTGAGTATTAGACGCAAAATGCAGAGGCCAGAACTAAAAGGCAAAAAACAGCTGTGAACGGGGAGACTCAAACAGAATAAAAATGCGAGACTCGCGCTACCAACGGACCTGAAAGTCGTCCGGGGTAGAAGCAGGCGAGACCGAAGGGACAAAAAGTGAAGGGAAAATAAAACAAAGTCTCCCTTTCTCACTTCCACTAACCCTAAAATATACAACTAACGTTCCTAACAATTCTCTGTCTTGAGACCTTACCGACTAAAACGCAAAAGTAACACTGACACTCTAGCAACGGAAGCGAGGCGGAACTGGAGCATTTAGAGTCCGGGCAACGTTCCCAATTAGTGCCAGCAGGCCCAGGAATCCGACTGTGAGCAAAACGATATTGTCCCGGACGAGAGCAGCAAAGAAAGCTCTCAACGCCTCCAAACCATGACAGTAACACTGCAACACGTTTTTTATTGGCGTAAATTCTCCGCATATTTCCTATTGTAACCCCTTTAATATTTCCTGGAGGGACTGCTAATTGGAGTAGCCCCCATTTTAATGCATTAGTTTTGTAAAGCCCGGTACTGTCTTGATTGGGAATAAATCCAGGGGAACTAAAAAAAGTGATGAACCAACCCACCGTGTACAAAACGTATTTGGGGGAGGGGATTATGTTTTATGGTATTCATTCCACAGAGATATATATATATATGTTTCTTATATCTCTGTGATTCATTCACTGGAAGGCGATGAGAAGGTGGGTGACCTTAAGACAGTGCGGTTCTCCGGATGAACTGACGGCTCGGGTTTACATATCGTTGCTGGAAAAGCTGCAATTTAGCTTCTCGGTTTATTGTGAAAGTGCATGTATAACAGTATCCCGTGATAAAAGTAGACTGTGCCCAAGAAGGACGGACAGTGCCATCTTTATTCGGGCGAAGGGTAATCGCGCCAACTTTTAGCCTGTGATCTATCCAGGCCTTGTCAAGACCTGCGTGCTAAAAGTGTGGTGGTTGCGCAGCTACAAGTTTAGGTTCCAGCAAGAAAACAACGTTTTGCTCATGCTCTGCTCGAAGGGACGTTTTGTGTTTTCCTGGAACTGATTTTGATGTTTTTCACGGAAGAAGGAGACCATCTATGAATTCGGAAGATTGGTTTCCATCACCACGGACGCAGCGATTCGTGAGTAAAGAAATAAAGGGAGCCAAACTCACTTAAAAGCAAGCGGACGTCATTCTTCTTGCCAAAACAAAAGAGATGACTGACATTTGAAAGAATTGTTGCCGGTGGCGAAGCGTTTTAACCGCAGTGACTGGGGGTTGTTAGCGCGAGCCAAAACCGAGAGCTCTCTGGGTAATGTAGTTGAATAGTGGCGCCAGTGCACTGATTATTCCATTTATACTCGGTACCACGTTTATTTTCTGTGTCGAACATACAAATGCAAAGGGCAGAGTTTCTGTTCTGAAAAAAAAAAATACTGTTGTGGGGAAAATAGGTATTTACCCTGGTGAAGTGAATGCAAGATTGTATTCTGAGTCTTTTCTCCTTTATATGGGTTTAAGGTAAACGTGACTCTGAGATCGGGGTTTTACTTTCACTTTGATAACGCACGTAGTACGTTCTCGTGCTACGGCTGAGCTACTGAGTGGGCAGGATATTTTATTTGGCTATAAGTAATTTTCATTTTAAATATCGCACCGATCTCCTTTTAATTATACTAATTGAAACAAAGCAAGCGTCAGTTTCAGACTGGGAAATCTATTAACTGTTGCAAATAAATAATATTCCCATTGTGTCAATATTATCAGATAAATCCTCTCTGGTCTTTTGTCCTTGTTTTGGTTTATAAAGGGTAACATTAAAAACTGCTATTTCTTAGCCTAAAAGGTGTTCAGAATTCAATGTTTTTTTTTTCCCCAATGAAAGTAAAATTTATCTCATACAATTTCCAATAAGGTGGATCTCTGGAGCTGATTCTCTAGCAGAGCTTTATTGGATGGAGGCACCACGCTGCAGGTCATCAGGTTTGGTAAGGACCGTTAATTAGTTAATCACTGCCTATATCACGAGTATTCAAAGAACACACACCCTCTAACCGAACCCAGGCCCCGTTTCTTTCCAGTGTGCAGTTAGGGTACCCAAATACTTAATGCACAGGAGAACAAGGGGGTTACACTATTATTCGCAAAAACCAATAATTCAAGTAGTGTTGGAGTTCAAGAACCACGAAATGTCACAAACTGATTATGGACCTACCATATTCAAATACTAACACATTCTCTCGCGGAAGGGGCACTTTAAATAAACAAAAAATATAATTGGCTCAGAGAGAACTTCATTTTCATCACTGATCTGCGTTTGATCATGTTGTTGATCTGTAGTAATAATGGTACTTAATACCACATGCATTTAACTGCCATTAAGGTGAATACAGACTTAAAAACATGATCCTCGTGTCTCAAGCTCTGGAGTTGCAGTCAGTTGATTGAGACCTGCTGGTGTGTTTGGCCCCGCATCATAAACCGCTGCATCACAGTGATCAGGCAGTGACTGTACATCACAGCACCTTCACTCCTGTCAGCTCTTATCTACTTTACTCTCATTAGCATCACTCCTGTTTCTCTCTTACTGTCATCAGCAGCAGCTGAGCTGTAAACTGAGGAGGCAGAAATTATCCCAATAAACTGATTATTTTACTTCATATTCCTGGATTAACGATACAATTATATCACAAAATACTCACAACCAGCAGATGTAGTCAGATCTCCTCTATTAGTGAGGATTCAATCAGGTAAAACTTCACACACAAAATTGGTCACATTTCACTCAAGTTACTCAAAACGAAGTGTTGTTTTTTTACACTCAGGGAATACCTTTATCAAGGCAAATACCTAAAATAAAACACATTTTGTAATTTTAGCAATGTTGATATAAAATCTGATGCAGTTTATCATTGTTCATGAGTGTGCTCAAATGAAACTTGTTTTAAATTTGAATTCATAATATAAAATCCCTAATATGGCAGAAAGAAATAAACTTTGTTTACCTGCCAGTGAATTATTCAGATCAGACCCAGGCCAGGAGGGAAATGAGTGGAAGCAGCCATGACTGACTGTCAGTTTAAGGAGATGTTTTCTACCTCAAGCATTTCCAGTTCTGCAGTCACCACTGCTCTCATAATGGTCTGTACTGAGTCAGTGTATATATGCACAGTAATGCTGTATTGTAATGTCTGTTTTTTTCAGAGCTACAAAAGTATCAGGGAAAGGTATGTAGACTCTCAGCTCATGTCATCTTGTGTGTTTAAGTCTCTTCAGTTGCTGAGCCTGACTGACTCCTGCTTGTCATTACAGAGCCCAGGGCTCACTGCAGGACCCAGAGCTGCTCTCAGGGGCTCTGATAGATATGGCCAAACACCTGGGTAACCTGAAGTTCAGAGTCTGGGAGAAGATGCTGGAGACGGTGCAGTACAGTGAGTATCTGGGGCTGATGCTCCAGTCATCTTTATCTTTACAAGCATTTAATGAAACCTGCATGAAACTGAAGAAATAAGCTGTAATTATTGAACTGACGTTAAACACAAACAGTACAGAGACTCTGTTTGCTTTTAGAACAGGACGATCCTGTGGCGCACTGCACTGCTCTCCATTCAATATTAGAAAACAATCAAACACAGAATTAATGTTCAATTCATAACCAATGCCTTCATGTGGTTTTGTGATTGTGTTAACCACAGAAATTCTCATGCATTCTTAACTGATTTATTTATTTCAATGATGCATAAAGGTTTTAAATTCAAATCACTACAGCCACAGTATGTATATTTACAGTCGTATGAAAAAGTTTGGGCACCCCTGATCATTTTCAAGATTTTCCTTTATAAATCTTTGGTTGTTCCGATCAGCAATTTCAGTTAAATATATCACGTAGCAGGCAAACACAGTGATATTTGAGAAGTGAAATGAAGATTATAGGATTTACAGAAAGTGTGCAATAATTACTTAAACAAAAGTTGGCATGTGCATAAATTTGGGCACCCCAACAGAAAAATTACATCAATATTTAGTAGATCCTCCTTTTGCAGAAATAACAGCCTCTAAACTCTTCCTATAGCTTCCAATGAGGGTCTGGATTCTGGATGAAGGTATTTTGACAATTCTTCTTGACAAAACATCTCCACTTCAGTCAGGTTTGATGGTTTCCGAGCATGGACAGCCCGCTTTAAATCACACCACAGATTTTCAATAATATTCAGGTCTGGGGACTGAGATGGCCATTCCAGAATGTTGTACTTGTTTCTCTGCTTGAATGCCTTAGTAGAATTTGAGCAGTGTTTAGGGTCGTTGTCTTGTTGAAGTGTCCAGCCCCGGCGCAACTTCAACTTTGTCACTGATTCTTGAACATTGTTCGCAAGAATCTGCTGATACTGACTGGAATCCATGCGACCTTCAACTTTAACAAGATTGCCAGTATCTGCACTGGCCACTCAGCCCCACAGCATGATGGAACCACCACCAAATTTTACTGCGGGTAGCAAGTGTTTGTCTTGGATTTCTGTGCTCTTCTTCCACCATGCATACAGCCCCTTGTTATGTCCAAATAACTCAATTTCAGTTTCATCAGTCCACAGCACCTTATTCCAAAGTGAAGCTGGCTTGTCCAAATGTGCTTTAGCATACCTCAAGCGACTCTGTTTGTGGCCTGTGCGCAGAAAAGGCTTCTGCCGCATTACTCTCCCATACAGCATCTCCTTGTGCAAAGTGCGCTGAATAGTTGAACGATGCGCAGTGACACCATCTGCAGCTAGATCATGTTGTAGGTCTTTGGAGCTGGTCTGTGGGTTGAGTTTGACTGTTCTCACCATCCTTCGCCTCTGCTCATCTGAGATTTTTCTTGGCCTGCCACTCTGGGCCTTAACTAGAACTGTGCCTGTGGTCTTCCATTTCCTCACTATGTTCCTCACAGTGGAAACTGACAGCTGAAATCTCTCAGCTGGTTTTTTGCATCCTTCCCCTAAACCATGATGTTGAACAATCTTTGTTTTCAGGTCATTTGACAGTTGTTTTGAGGCTCCCATGTTTCCACTCCCCAGAGAAGATGCAAAGAGAACAACTTGCCACTGGCCACCTTAAATACCCTTTCTCATGATTGGCTTCACCTGTGTATATAGGTCAAGGGTCAGTGAGCTTACCAATTAAATATTGTGTTCCAATAATTAGTGCTAAAGGTATTCAAATCAAGAACACAACTAGGGTGCCCAAATTTATGCACCTGCCAACTTTTGTTTAAGTAATTATTGCACACTTTCTGTAAATCCTATAAACTTCATTTATCTTCTCAAATATCACTGTGTTTGTCTGCTATATGATATATTTAACTGAAATTTCTGATCCGAACAACCAATGATTTATAAAGGAAAATCTTGAAAATGATCAAGGGTGCCCAAACTTTTTCATACGACTGTATAATAGCATGTATATTTATAATTTCCTGTGTCTGGGACCAAATCTATGGAGTTACATTAGGGTCAAAAGTTTTGTACTTGAAAAAATAAAATTTGAAACTGAAAATTCATGTGGTGTTCTTGAATTTTGAAAAATATAACGACGTATTCAAAATAAAAATAAGTGTAGGAACAGGGGCGTCACTAGACTCAATACTGTACTGGGGCACAAAGAATGCAGAAATTTTTCAGCACTAATTTATCATAAAAAAGCATAAATTGTGCTTCAAATTAAATATTCATGTCAGATTATCTTGTTGTCTGGATCTATGATTAACCACCTGAAATGGACTGATGCATTTGGCCTACTTGAGCACTTTACTCTAGACCCTCTAAACCTGGTGCAAGCAAAAAAGGAATCGCAACGAATCTTTATGAAATATTTATTGCAGCAAACATATGTAAAATGAGCATTTGCAACAGTACAGTAAAACAAAAAATAAAGCACCCCTGTAACTGGGTTTTAAATTATTTCTATTTCAGTAAAGTAGCCCGTGCTATTGCACATACAGTACACAAAACTATAAAAAATATACACAAAACAATAAAGCCATATCGTTGTGGTTTAATCAATAATCAGAGAATCAATTTTTGAGAAGTAAGCTGTAACATCTCATTTTCATTTTTGCAAAGTAGTCAATCACTTGACAGTGGCTTAGCTTGGAGAGTTCCTCACTCAGCCAAAACATTACCAGATCAACAGTTTTGAATCAAGGCACAAAGTGTGCAAAGCTACACCAAACAACTGACTCACATTCAAATCACATCTCATTTTCACTGCAGTATTAATTGTAGGCTAAACTTCATTGTGTAATTCAAATAAACCATTTCATCAAGGTATCAATAACTGCAATCATTAAACTGCATCTTATATGTTCTATTCTAATAGTGCATCTTTACTAAACTATTCACTAGAGTCGGCTATAACAGTAGGCTCTCTAAGTCTTTACCAAAACTGTATACTCTCCTTTGTTATCCTCGGTGTCTCATAACCAAAGTACTCGATGAGCCCGATTCTCTGTTCATACAGAACCCATGTTTTAACGTGAAATAGCTCATATATGCTCATCAAACGTCGCTGGTAATCTCCAGAAACCGAGTTGACAGTGCTAGGCTGACCATTATGAATCAAGGTTATGCCTATGATGAGCCAGTTAGCTATAAGGCAACAGCTAACGTCTGCACTAGGCTAACTCAATTTACAGCCAGAGCTAATTAGCTGGCAAGACGGCAGCTGAAAGTTTAAGCAAAGTTTTGACATTTAAATTCCCATGGAAATGGCGACACAGAGGAGAAAACAAACAATAAGGACAGGCAGTTGCCCAGCACTAACCTGAAGACAGGTGGAGAGAATGACGGCGAGAGCAGTCAGCACTGACGGACACCATTGTGTGTGACCTTGTGTTCTGAAGTTCTGAAGTGAGCACTAGCCAATGACAGCCAAAGCCACGTGTAGCCACATGCCATTGTGTACAATACGGAGTGATGTGAATAAAGTAGCAATGAGTTACAGTTATCATATTAGCCTTTGACAGCGTGTGTCACTCTAAATTATGGTATCGTATGTTCACGTATGGTGTACATGGTAAAATTCTAAACTTAGTAAGAAATATGTATAGTAAACTTAAAGCTTGTGTAAAGACAAAACATGGCCTTACTGGGTTTTTTAACTGTTATTCAGGCACTCGTCAAGGCTGTATGCTTAGCCCACTGTTATTTAGTTTATATGTTAATGATATTGTGTCTGATTTGGAAAATGGTGGTTGCAAAGGAATATTTATTGATGAAGATTGTCCTAATGTAATGAGTTTACTGTATGCCGATGACATTGCTGATGGAGCTGACTCTGTACTTTATTTACAGAAGCACATTGATGCTATAGCTACTTATTGTAAAAGGTGGAATTTATCAATTAATCTTTGTAAAATTAAAATTGTTGTATTTAGAAAGGGAGGACCACTTAAACATTATGAAAAATGGCATCTTCAAGGAGAAAAAATTGATGTTGCACCATTTTATAAATATTTGGGAATAATTTTTACCCCAAAACTCATATGGACAATGGCTATGAAAACTTTGGCATCCCAGTCAGAAAAAGCATTATTTTTACTTCACTGTTTTCTTAAAAAATATTTTTTTCTGAAACCAAGTGTTGTTTTTCATATTTTCGATAAAATGGTCCTTCCTGTTTTGTTGTATGGTAGTGAAATATGGGGTACATCATATTCACATTCAATTGAGAATGTACATACTCGCTTTGCTAAACGTTATCTTTCCTTGCCTAAAAGTTCGCCAAATGTAGCTGTATTGGGTGAATGTGGTCGTCTACCGTTGTGCATACATTATATGAAACGTTGTGGAAAGTACTGGGTGAGGATTTTACGTATTCATGACGACAGATTGACAAAACACTCATATCTTATGCTACTTAAGCTTGATAATGTTGGTAGAACTTCTTGGGTAACTGAAGTTAAGTCTCTTCTATTCCGTTATGGATTTGGATATTGTTGGATTGTACAAGATGTTGGTGATGTAGATATGTTTATATTACAATTTTCCCAGCGGCTAAAGGACTGTTGGCGTCAAGAATGGCACTCAGACGTTACTCGCACTTCTAAGCTATATACTTACTGCCAATTTAAGTCATTATTGCAACCTGAAGCTTATCTTTTTCAGTCATTATCAAGAGCATTTCGCATTGCTTTATGTCGGTTCAGATGTTCGGTTCATAATTTAATGATAGAAAAGGGTAGATGGCTTGGGTTGGAAAAGGAGAATAGATTGTGCATGTTTTGTGAACAAGTAAATATCCATGTTGTGGAAAATGAATTTCATTTTGTACTGGAGTGCTCAAAATATACTGATTTAAGAAATAAATATATATCTGCATATTACAGATTAAAACCAGATCATAACAAGTTTCTGAAATTGATGTCAAGTAGAAATATAGCTGATATAGAAAAGGTAGCAAAATATCTGTATTTCTCTTTAAAACTAAGGAATGAGTGTCTCAGTCTTTAAAATCGTTTGTATATTTTGTTTTGTTTGTTTCATCTTCTGAATTCACATCAACCTCTAATATCAATTTGTAAGTATTTTACCTATCATGTAATTTTGCGCATTGTTGTTACTTAACATGTATTGTGTACTATGGGGCTGTGGCCTTTGTTGCACTGAATAAACTTCTTATGGTATTAAGGAGTTGTGTGCTTATGCACTTTCTCTTACTGTAGATTCTCTTACTGTAGATTATGTGGACATGTAGACTTAAAATGTGATTTTTTTTTTTTTTTTTTTTTTAATCCCCTGGGGTAAATTATACTGGGGCACTGCAGACCAATACTGGGGCACGTGCCCCAGTAAGATATGTCTGGTTACTCCGATGTGTATGAAATGTTTTTTCAGGTTAAATATCATTTTGATTCACTTTGGCGATTCTTTTGAATGAATTGTTTATTTTCACTTTTCACTTCCAAATATATTTTGACATTTGAGGTCTCATTTTTTCAGTTGCATGTTTTATCTTTTCAGATTCAGATCTTATTTTTTCAGTTTCAAGTCTGTTTCTTGAGTTTCAGACTTTTGACACTGCCGCATTGTGGGGGGCGTGGTATCAACTGAGCTGGGCGTGGAACCATGTGTGACAGCTGAACAAAACGGCTTGGAACCTTCCCCAGTGACAGTGCTTTCAGGGAACGTAGGAACTAAAACAAATCTAACTCAACACTTATATACTCCAAATTCATGTCATTGGCAGTGTAAGAATTGATGCCAGTGTCAAACTTCCATTTAAAAATCTGTTTTAGACAGTACTGAGCGAGCCCCGGCGTACCCACCGGCAGGGGTCGGCAGCTTTTTCAGAGTAGCGCACAATTGGCGATCGCGCTACAGGGTTTCAAATTGGGAAGGGACTGCCGGATTTGGGTTAAGAATAACAGCTTTGTTCGTTGCTCCAGCGCCTCCTGTTGGCCAGACGGGCGCTCGTCAGGAAGACTTTGGGTTTGTTCACGTCCGGGTATCCTCCGCCCTCGTTCGGAACTTACGAGGATTCGACCAATGAGTGTATAAGAATCAGTGGCTGACGGACACGTGCTTCGGAGGAGAGCCGTGAGCTGTCTTCACTATCCTGAGTTGGCAGCAAGGGGTCGCATACGAGCAAGCTTTGTACATAGTTCACTAATTGGGCATTCCAGATTCGGGTGGGATTGGAGATGCCAAATTTAAAAAAAACAGACAGTACTGAGCACCAATTGCGGTATTAGAGCAATCGATTATGCCAGATTTTGCAGTTCAACAGCCACATTTTAAGTGCTGATATGTCGGGTTGCCACATAGCACTGTGAACGCAGCGTAGTGTCCACTTGCGAAGATGGCATCCGGCCGGTCGGGTCAACCTGCTGGAGCCCATACATCCAACACACCGGTGAGACATGTTAACTAGCTACGTTTAGGCAGGGCTTCTGCCAAGCAGCGCAATTGCGAGATTCCCGCAAAAACTGCCCTATCGCCTGCAAGAAAAAATAGTCAAAGCGGGCCATTCCTGCACGTTTTCAGTGAATTAAGCTGCTGGCAGATTACGTTCAAAGTCAATATAATGTGTCGTGCAATATAATGTGTCCAATCTGTTCATATTTTGTGGATGTGAATGAACGTGCGAGTCAAGCAGTACTTGCATTGGTACTTTAAAGCCGCTTGCATACTGGACGTGAAATGAATTTTCTGCACGACAGATTATATTGACTTTGAACATAATCTGTCGTGTGAAAAATACGTTACGTGTCCAGTGTGCTAGCAGCTTAATTCACTGAAAACATGTGCAGGAATGGCCCGCTTTGACTATTTTTTCTTGCAGGCACTAGATCATTTTTTGCGGGAATCTCGCAATCGCGCTGCTTGGCAAGAAGCCCTGCCTAAACATAGCTAGTTAACATGTCTCATCGGTGTGTTGGATGCATGGGCTCCAGCAGGTTGACCCGACCAACCGGCCGGACGCCATCTTTGCAAGCCAAACGGACACTACGCTGCGTTCACAGTGCTATGTGGAAATCGGACATATCAGCACTTAAAATGTGACTGCAAAATCTGGCATAATCGATCGCTCTTATGCCGCAATTGGTGCTCAGTGCTGTCTAAAACAGATTTTTAAATGGAAGTTTGTCACTGGCATCAATTCTCACACTGCCACTCACATGAATTTGGAGTATATAAGTGTTGAGTTAGATTTGTTTCAGTTTCCTACGTCCCCTGAAAGCACTGTCACTGGGGAAGGTTCCAAGCCTTTTTGTTCAGCTGTCACTCATGGTTCCACGCCCAGCTCAGTTGATACCACGCCCCCCACGCCACATCAGGGTCAAAAGTCTGAAACTCAAAAAACAGATTTGAAACTGAACAAATAAGGTTTGAAACTGAAAAAATAAGATCTGAATCTGAAAAGATAAAACATGCAACTGAAAAAAATAAGACCTCAAATGTCAAAATATATGTGGAAGTGAAAAGTGAAAATAAAAAATGTATTCAAAAGAATTACCAAAGTGAATCAAAATGATATTTAACCTGAAAAAAATGTTTCATTCACTTTTTTTTTTTGAATACATTGTTATATTTTTCAAAATTCAAGATCAACACATGAATTTTCAGTTTCAAATTTTATTTTTTCAAGTACAAAACTTTTCACCCTAATGTAACTCCATACAAATCTAAAATGAGTATTTGAAACATCTCTCTCCCTCCAGCCCTTTAAATATCTCTCTTCTTGATATTTCAGCTCCTGTGATGTTGGACCCCAAAACTGCACTTGCTGACCTCTCTCTGATGATCTGACCACTGTGAGAAGCACCAATGCATTCCTTGGTCATTTTGACGCAGAATTAAAGAGAACAATTTTAAAAAAAGATTTCTACGGTAATCACAGGCAAAACCGAATTAAAGTTTCCCCAAAAAACATAATTCTGCATCCCACTGCTTGGAGGATTTTGAAGGTTTTTTTTTTTTTTTTTTTTTGAGTTGCGCTCTTTAATTCTTCAAAATAACCAAGGCATAATTGAGATCGGGGCATACAATTGTGAGATCTCCTCTGTTTATCCCACTTCTTCAGTATTGCTCAAATGGTTATCTCAACTCAACCCCCTTTGTCTTTTAAGCTTATCTCTTGCTCCTAAGGGACCTTTAGGAGAAGTAACTCAAAAACAAATGAAAACAGAATGATACAAATGTGAGAAGCTCAAATTCATCTCAAGAGACGAGATTGAGCTACATATTTTTCCTACGGGAAGATGTTTAATGTTCAAACTGAGAAACTTCATTTTTTTTTTTGCAAATAATCATTAACTTAGAATTGAAAGGCAGCAACACATTGCAAAAAAGTTGGCACAGGGGCCTTTTTACCACTGTGTTACATCACCTTTCCTTTTAATGACACTCAGTAAACGTTTGGGAACTGAGGAGACCAATTTTTGAAGCTTTTCAGGTGGAACTCTTTGCCATTCTTGCTTGATGTACAGCTTAAGTTGTTCAACAGTCCGGGGTCTCCGTTGTCGTATTTTACGCTTCATAATGCGCCACACATTTTCAATGGGAGACCGGTTTGGACTACAGGCAGGCCAGTCTAGTACCTGCACTCTTTTACTATGGAGCCATGCTGTTGTAACACGTGCAGAATGTGGCTCGGCATTGTCTTGCTGAAATAAGCAGGGGCGTCCATGAAAAAGACGCTGCTTGGATGGCAACATATGTTGCTCCAAAACCTGTATGTACCTTTCAGCATTAATGGTGCCTTCACATGTGTAAGTTGCCCATGCCTTGGGCACTAATACACCCCCATACCATCACAGATGCTTGCTTTTGAACTTTGCGCCTATAACAGTCCGGATGGTTCTTTTCCTCTTTGGTCTGGAGGACACGACGTCCACAGTTTCCAAAAACAATTTGAAATGTGGACTCGTCAGACCACAGAACACTTTTCCTCTTTGCATCAGTCCATCTTAGATGAGCTTGGGCCCAGCGAAGCCGGCGGCGTTTCTGGGTGCTGTTGATAAATGGCTTTTGCTTTGCATTGTAGAGTTTTAACTTGCACTTGCAGATGTAGCGACGAACTGTAGTTACTGACAGTGGTTTTCTGAAGTGTTCCTGAGCCCATGTGGTGATGTCCTTGACACACTGATGTCGGTTTTTGATGCAGTACCGCCTGAGGGATCGAAGGTCACGGGCATTCAATGTTGGTTTTCGGCCTTGTCGCTTACGTGCAGTGATTTCTCCAGATTCTCTGAACCTTTTGACGATATTACGGACCGTTGATGATGAAATCCCTAAATTTCTTGAAATAGGTTGTTTAGGAATGTTGTTTTTAAACTGTTCTACAATCAGCTCACGCATTTGTTCACTAAGTGGTGACCCTCGCCCCATCCTTGTTTGTGAATGACTGAGCATTTCAGGGAAACTGCTTTTATACCCAATCATGGCACCCACCTGTTCCCAATTAGCCCGTTCACCTGTGGGATGTTCCAAATAAGTGTTTGATGAGCATTCCTCAACACTCTCAGTCTTTTTTGCCACTTGTGCCAGCTTTTTTGAAACATGTTGCAGGCATCAAATTCCAAATGAGCTAATATTTGCAAAAAATTACAAAGTTTACCTGTTCGAACATTAAGTAACTTGTCTTTGCAGTGTATTCAATTGAATATAGGTTGAAAAAGATTTGCAAATCATTGTATTCTGTTTTTATTTTTGATTTACACAACGTGCCAACTTCACTGGTTTTGGGTTTTCTAGTACTTCCATCAGGTTTTGGAACTAGCACACAGGGTGAACTCCAATCTGAGTTGGAGGGTCTGATAATATCATGTTCTAAAATTAACTCAACCTCTTTCTCAGCAATCTTTCTCTTTTCAGGATTGATCCGGTACGGATGCTGTTTTATTGGTTTGGCATCACCAACATCTACATCATGAGAAGCTATAGAAATTCTCTTTGGAACATCAGGAAATAGATCTTTATATTTCTTGATCAACCTCTCAAACTGATCTTTCTGTGAGGGTTCTAAGTGCTGGAGTTTTACATCAAGATTTTGCAGCACTTCAGAATTTACATGAAAGAACTTCTCGGCCATTGGAGGATCTGAAGTGACGGCTGCAATTCTAGCACTTCTATCATGATAAGGTTTCAGCATGTTAATGTGAGACAACTGTTTTGGCTTTCTCCTTTCTGAGGTCTTTACAATGTAATTCAGATCTTTGAGTTTTATTATTAATTTCATAAGGACCATGAAATCTAGCCTGCAATGGATTGGACTGCAAGGGAAACAAAAGAACCTTGTCTCCTGGTTTAAACTCACGGCTTCTAGCCTTATGATCATACCAAGTTTTCATTTTTCCCTGACTTGATTTCAATTTCTCTTTGGCTAGGTCACAAGCTGCGCACAGCCTTTCCTTGAACTTGCTAACATAGTTTAACAGACTGATATGCGGTTCTTTCTCTTGCCATTGTTCTCTCAACTATAGCAAAGGTCCTCTCACTTCATGGCCAAACACTAGCTCAAACTGACTGAATCCAGTAGACTCCTACACTGCTTTTCTAGCTGCAAACAACAGCAAATGAACACCTTCATCCCAGTCTTTCTCATGGTCATAACAATAAGTCCTCATCATTGTCTTGAGAGTGGAATGAAACTGCTCGAAGGCACCCTGACTCTCTGGATGATAGGCACTAGATGTTCTGAACTGTGTTAATAAGTTTATTTCTGCAAGAATAAGTTTATTTCTTTCTGTGACCACTAGATGGTGTCTTCTTTTCAGTTGTCATGTGAAATCCGTAGGCAGTTATATTGAAGCTCATTGTTAGTCATGTGACTCATATAGGAAGTCATCTTGATCCTTTGTTAAATTAAACCCAGTATCCACATGGTAATGTGAGCAGCTGAAACATCTAAATTCATCCTCCTTTGGAATCACTTATAGAAGCATCGTCTGTGAGTATAATTTGATGATATTGTATGTATGAATATATTATGTGTATATTGCTTTAGATTTTTGTTGATTATTTGAGAAAATGTTACTGATCATTCAACATCTTGCCATCTTATGTGTTAAGCTAGTTAGTAGCTCGCTATAGGCTAGTTGAAAGCTATACGCTTGGAGATGTGAATTAGGTATAATACTGATGACACATATCACACTCCATTTTGATTGTATATTTATTTTCTTTCTTCATTTTAGTTTTACCCTATTGCATGCTATCGATTGAACGGTGGTACAAAATAAACCCATCATATAATTGACCAGTGTGTGGAAGGAGTTATCTGTCTGTCTAATTGAAGAAGGGGAACTCTTTTTAATGAGGGCAGAACAGTAAAAAGACGGACTCAACAGTGATCCATCCATCAGACTCAAGATGTCAGCACCAGAAGAAAAGAATTATGAAACAAGGTCAGAGTGTTCACACTCATCGAAAGCTTCTAAGTCATCAAAGCACTCAATGAGATCAACAGCTAGCTTTGCTGCATTGGAAGCACGCGCTAAGGCCGAAGCAGCACGTGCCAGAGCATCTTATGCACAGAGGGAGATTGATGTTAAAGTAAAGAAGGCTCAGCTGAAAGTAGAGGAGACGCGTCTTGAAGCCACATTGGAGGCCATACAGCAAGAGAAAGAGGCTGAGGCTGCTTGTGCTGAAGCTACTGTATTGGAAGCAGCGGTGGATTCAGCAGTCATGGGGGAATTCATTGAAGTTCATGATGTTGATCGAGGCTCATCCTATCATTCAGCTGAGAGAACACAGAAATATGTTCAAGAACAGTATGCTTACGTGAAATCCAACAAGTCGACAGACCACTCACAGCTGGATATAATGACTGATTATACATATTATCTGTCTAATTGAAGAAGGGGAACTCTTTAATGAGGGCAGAACAACTAGAAAGAATCTGCTTCGCACCTAGTTCATACACTACCTGCTGAAAAAATCTGGAAGTGAAATTGCTACCTTGGTCTGACTGAATTTCCCTGGGAAGGCCAAACAACGTGAAGAACTTTATCAAAGCCTTCAAGATTGCAGTTGCCTTGATGTTGGTAGAGTCATGGCTTCAGGGAATCTGGTAGCTGCACACATGATTGTCAACAAGTACTAATTTCCAGATCTAGTCTTGGGTAATGGACTAACACAATCAACAATGACCTTAGAGAAGGGCTCCCCAAATGATGGGATAGGCCGCAATGGAGCTAGAGGTGGGTCCAATAAAATAAGCGACAAAATGATGGGCTGCATTCAGGACAGAAAAATAATTGCATTTTTATTAGGTCTATGCACCTGGACTGGGTGACGGTATTTCAGACTAGTAAGTGGTTTTGTCCCAGTACGTTTTCCAGTCGCACAGCTGGCTATTTTATTTTTACTGCGAATTGAGCGACCGTGCTGCAGAAACAGGTGTATGTACTTGTCGCAGAAATTATCTTAATTCGCTGAAGAGTTCTGAAATGCTATCGCCGAGTGACGGTGTATAGACCTAATTATAATCAAATTATTTTTCGGTACTGAATGCAGCCTATTATTTTGTCACTTTTAGATCGCATGGGGGAGAGAAGCCGCGTCTTCAACTGCCACTTGATTATTCTTGAATTGGAAATCGTGTGAATGAAGGAAAACCATCTAGAATCAACCAGGACTAATTATTTTAGGATATTAGCGCAAGAATTGTCAGTTCTAACGACGTGCCTGTTTGTTGGCCAGCAATGTTGACTGTTCACAACTGTAACATCTAGCCTCGGCAACTTGGCTGCTTTCATAATGTGAACGTGCGAAATCTCTCCGCAGTTGCATGCGGAGCCATCTGTGGGAGGGTCTTAGGGGTGCAGTGGAGAGGGCGGGGGAGGGATCTGAAAGTTGCCTTTTTTTTTCAAATTTTTGTGCAAAGATCCTTCTCTCCTCAAAGTTACCAATTGCAGCTTTAACGCCAGCCAAAACAACACATGGACGCTTCGTCCCCGGCAATTTCCGTCTTTGATCTGATGGATCTTCCATCAGGATAATGATCCTAAACACACGGCCAAATCCATCAAGAAATGGCTTGTGGACAACAAAGTGAATGTTTTGGAGTGGCCAAGCCAGAGCTCCGACCTCAATCCTATCAGAGATCTGTGGAGGGAACTGAAGACCAAGGTCATGACAAGGAGACCCTCAAAACTTAAGGATCTGGAGAAATTCGCCTAAGAGGAGTGGGCCAAAATCCTCCTGCGGACTTGTAGAAACCTTGTGATCAACCACAGGATGGTCCTCATTTATCAAACTTGCGTACACCAAAAAAATGGGTGTACGCAAAATCTCCTGCAAGAATCGGCATTTATAAATCTGAATGTGAGCGAACGGTCCGCAAAAATCTCACGCTAGCTCTGACCAGGTGTACGCAAATCTTGGGCAATCTAATTTTGGTCATTTAAGTGCGTCCAAGCACAAAAATTAAGTGCGTATAGACACTTTGATTTATTAACAAATTAAATCAAACCTCTGCTGCACTCCAGTTTTCCACCCCAACGGTGTTTACTACTGCAGCAGCAATAGTTTTCCAAACTGCAGCCTACTGGGCTCCCTTTATGCCACTCTTAAGACTTTCAAATAAAATAATTTTGTTTTTCTCCATCTATCGTCGGTCTGCTGATAACCTCGTATCTTCAAAATGATAAACTTTACAGGAGATCAAAAAAAAAAAAAAAAAGTTAAATTTTGCATGTAAGAATGCAGTTGAGCTGTGCTCGGGTAGGATGACTATTTTTCCACCAAGAATGTATCCAATCAATGAAATTTTGTATTTTGCAATGTTTATGCTATTATCGTGGACATATGAGTTTTTGTTTCTCATCAAATTGTAGATTCGAGGTTTATCAGCTGGCTGACGATATTTCCTCCTCAGTTAAGTTCTTTCTTCTTTGCCGTCTTTCGGGAGTCCATGTCGTAAAGTGGGCAGGACTATACCTCCCGGAGCATGAATTTATAGGGGCGTCTTATGTAAATTACGTTGGTTTCTACAGCCAGATTTATCAACGCCACGGCAGTTCTACACCGAAATCTGCGACGTACACACTTTTCGTAAATCAGACGTGACACCTGGCGAACAATGATATTTACACCGAAATGTACGCCAGATCCCACGCAAGTTTGATAAATGAGGGCCACTGTGTCATTTGTGCAAGAATACATTTTATTTGTCATAAAATATCTCGAAAAAAAACAAAAACTGATAGGGATGTGAATAATTTTGGGCATGACTATAAAAACACTGCAGGCCAAAAGTTTGGGGCCACCCTCAGATTTTTAATGGTGCACTAAATGCGATGTGACCCCTTGGTTTTGGGGAAGGCGTTTATACAGCATGCCTTCTTTATACGTAACATGATTTTATGTCACTAGGACGTGAACAATGTTAACAAAAAGGCACTGGAACTGGATTATAAAACACTATGATCAGTGATCAATCAGTCGAGACAGCTTTAAAATGTGGTCTGAGGTCTGGAATTCACCCAAAACCTATTGGCTTCCTTTATTTTACGCACTGAAGTCATTTCATGAGCAAAAAATAAGGAAAGAACAGTTGATGTGATTTTTTTTTTTTTTTAAATCTGAGGGTGCCCCCAAACTTTTGGCCTGTAGTGTACATATACAAGCCCCAATTTCAATGAAGTTGGGACATTGAATGAAACGTGAATAACACTGTAAAACAAAAAGTTCTAAACCCCTTTTTGTAATACTTTTTAAACCAGGCATTTAGCTTTCACACACTCGAGTTGAGATTATAAACATTTCACTTGTTCCACAGTTTTACAGTGAAGAACAGAATTCAATGATTTGCAGATCCTTTTTGACCTATATTCAATTGAGTGCAGTACAAAGAGAAGATATTTACCGTAATTATCAAATTGATAAACTTAATTTTTTTTTGGGAAATATTCACCAGTTTTGAATTTGATGCCTGCAACACATTCCAAAAAAGCTGGGACAAGGGCAACAAAAGACTGGGAAAGTTGAGGAGTGCTCAAAAAACACCAGTTTGGAACACTCCACAGGTGAACAGGTTAAGTGGAAACAGGTGAGTGCCATGATTAGGTGTAAAAGGAGCATCCGCGAAAGGCTCAGTCGTTCACAAGCAAGGACGGGGCGAGATTCACCGCTTTGTGAACAACTATGTGAGCAAGTAGTCCAACAGTTAAAGAACAACTTTTCACAATGTGCAATTGCGAGGAATTTAGGGATTTAATCATCTACAGTCCATAATATCATCAAAAGATTCAGAGAATCCAGAGAATTCTCCACACATAAGCGACAAGGCTGAAAACCAACATGGAATGCCTGTGACCGTCGGTCCCTCAGGCACTGTATTGAAAACTGTTGGGAAACAGGATTTTTGGGTGTTAGCAATATGAGGTGAGCCAGACGGTTTGATCAATGGGTAATGATATGTATTAGGATATAAAGAGAAGCCGTCAGGTCCGGCAGGACATATCGCCTATTTGCGACGCTGAGATCTCCATTTGTCTTCAGTTCTGACAGGACAATAGGCACTAACACCTTTTAGTTGGAGGTTCCTTATGCCCACATATGGAGCTCCCTTCCAGGGGTTGGGAATCTATTGAACCAATTAAGTTGGTGGTTCAGGAGAGGCCCAATTGTAGAGTATTGCTTTTTATCAATGTGTAAACCCTGGAACCAATCAGCAACAACTTCTGATGATAATAAAGAAATCCTATGCAAATATCTGTACTTTTAACGTGTAAAGTTTCTGACAAAATTAAGGAATTTTGAACTTTGCATCACGCTGTTGTTCTCACGGCCGGCTGTGTAATAAACTTTTTCCTGCTTTTGCCACGAACATCGGAGTCTGCTTCTTCATCGAGACAACGTTCTTGGTTTTTTTATTAATTTACCAACAAAACCAATATCATTCTGTAAAGGATATTACCATGAGGGCTCAGGAACACTTCAGAAAACCATTGTCAGTTAACATAGTTCGTCGCTACGTCTACAAGTACAAGTTAAAATTACCATGCAAAGCAAAAGCCATACATCAACAATACCTAGAAACGCACTGATGGACTGATGCAAAGTGGAAAAGTGTTTTGTGGTCTGATGAGTCCACATTTCAAATTGTTTTCGGAAATCATGGACATCATGTCCTCCGGGCTAAAGAGGGAGAGGGCCATCCAGATTGTAATCAGGGCTAAGTTCAAAAGCCAGCATCTGTGATGGTATGGGTATGTGTTAGTGCCCATAGCATGGGTAACTTGAACATCTGTGAAAGGTACATAAAGCTTTTGGAGCAACATATGCTGCCATCCAAGCAACATTTTTTCAGGGACGTTCCTGCTGCTTTCAGCAAGACAATGCCAAGCCACATTCTGCAGGTGTTGCAATAACATGGCTTTGCAGTAAAAGAGCACAGGTAATAGACTGGCCTGCCTGCAGTACAGACTTGTCCCCCATTGAAAATGTGTGGTGCATTGTGAAGCACAAAATACGACAACGGAGATCCCGGACTGTTGAGCAACTGCAGTCGTCCATTAAGCAAGAATGGGAAATAATTCCTCCGACAAAGCTTCTACAATAAGTGTCCTCAGTTCCCAAACGTTTATTGAATGTTGTTAAAAGGAAAGGTGATGTAACACTGTGGCAAACATGCCCGTCCCAGCTTTTTTGGACTGTGTTGCAGGCGTCAAATTTAAAATGAGTGAATATTTCCAAAAAAGCAATGTTTATCAGTTTTAACATGAAATGTCTTGTCTTTGTAGGGTACTCAATTGAATTTGGGACAAAAAAGATTTGCAAATCATTGCATTCAGTTTTTATTCACGTTTTACACAACATCCCAACTTCATTGGAATTGGGGTTTGTATATATATATATATTAGACAGAATGGTGCTGCAAATCATCACAGCTCTGGTATAGCAGACACATGGAAAAATACGATAGGCGAGTAGCCAAACCCAATCGGTAATGCCAGAAACGAGTAAAAGAAGTGCACCCCTCACAGAACAAAGATCCAGAATCTCGTCGGAATCATGATGTTAGTGCTTCAAGGGTTAAAATAGCTAAATTTTTTATCACAAGTGTCTGCCACTGACATGGCAATATCCCCCGCTGCCTCAATTTTATGTGTCCTGTACGGACGGACGGAGCCCAATGCTATATCCCCCGCTTCGTGCTCACCGCCTGGCGGGGGATAATAATTGAGTACTTAAGCAATGGTACCCAGCACCTGTTCTTGCGCATCTACCTTCTTTTAGATTTTCACTAGGCACTAACAAGGCTCATCTCCTTCAATAGCTTTAATTCATCACAGACTAAGAACTGCAAGCTAGTTCAGCAGGTCAGTTCTTGTTTTTAAGCACATAGGGTGGGTTCTGTCAGAGATTCAGTTACACTGAAAGTGAAAGTATCAGACTGAGAAACTGAGTCCGTGAAATGGCTGCTAAAGCTTTGATTCCCGAGGACGAGATCAGCTGTTCTGTGTGTTTTGATATTTTTAAAGAGCCTGTAGTTCTGAAATGCAGCCACAGCTTCTGTAAAGTGTGTCTGAAGCAGTACTGGGAAAAGAAGAGCTCTCGAGAGTGTCCCATCTGCAGGAGAAAGTCCTCTATGGAGGAGCCTCCTGTAAACCTGGCTTTAAGAAACATTGTGGAGTCTTACTTAAGGCAGAAGACTGAGAGAAGAACTGCAGAAAAGAGTGAGGCTCTCTGCAGTCTTCATGGGGAGAAACTTGTGTTTTTCTGTGAACAGGACAAAGATCTTCTCTGTTTCATCTGTCAGACTTCAAAAAAACACAGAAACCACCCGGTGTGTCCAGTGGAAGAGGCCGCACAGGATCTGAAGGTATTCTGTTAAACAACAGATTCTCCTGCCAGGGTCAAGTCTGTATTAAAGGACTGTGTCACAAATTTAGGTCTGACACAGTCTGTTTTGGTATGAGGTGTAAATACATTCAGGGAATACGACAGTGTAGCATGTAGTAATGATATCAGTGAACCAGGAAGTACATAAATGCGCAATGAGTGAACAATCATGCAGTCAATGGCGAGAGGAGCTGTACTGTTTATGGTCTTTATGAATGGATGTATTTGAATAAAAGACAACATTTGTTTTTCTACTAAATAGTTTCTGGTATTTGAATACTACAATGGAAAAATGATCAGTCACATTATCATGTTGTGGAGAAATGATTAATTAAAAATTCTAAACGATCTTTGAAAAATAGTACTGAAAAAATATGCAAGAAAATATAAAATATATTATAATCATATATAATATTATTACATATTATTGGAAATATTATTAAATATAATATAAAAAATATAAAAAACGCAAAATTGGACTGATCGTTTTTCCTTTGAGATCTTCATTTGCAAGTTACTTTTGTAAAACAAATATAAAATGCAATATGTTTCAATTGAATATTATAAGGCAGACAGTTAAAAGTAAAAACAGAAAGAGAAGAAGAATATATAAATGTGATAATTGCCATCGCAATTTGCTGTTAATTATACAAGACAAGCGAGTAAAATTAGTGTTTAACAGCCCCATGTCTTGAAAATCTTGACTGTTTTCATTCTGAAGTAATTCATTATGGTATGCAGTGTTATGATGTGGTATGAGTGCCCTACTGTCCGTAAGTATGTGGACAGTGATGATTAAACACCA
This sequence comes from Gymnothorax reevesii, assembly GCA_029721435.1. Classification (NCBI taxonomy): domain Eukaryota; kingdom Metazoa; phylum Chordata; class Actinopteri; order Anguilliformes; family Muraenidae; genus Gymnothorax; species Gymnothorax reevesii. The sequence goes on from CM056588.1 coordinate 26,177,665, forward strand.
CCACTTTCCACTAAAAGGGGTCCTATTATATTACTTCGCTGTAATTTTTGAAAATGTATTGAAAAATACCACCGGAGACAATGAGAACAAAAGAAAGATCATCGCCACAGGAGTATGTGGGTAAAAATATGGGTAATAAACAAAACACCGAAAACAACAATTTTTTTTACTATAATTCAAATGTGCCAAATATATATATTTTTATTTTTATTTTTATTTTTTTTTGACACTTGCATAGCCTGAATGTAAGTGTTAAGGCTTATTCCGTGATTATTGATGCCAAAAAAATGTTTAAACTGGTTTGAAGCAACATTATTCTGCTGAATTATCTCTGATGGTCAGTTTTTCCAGTATATAAGGTGACATGAACTCTGAGCAGCGTCAAAATATTAAACATGATGGCACGATGGAAAGAGCTGTTTGAGATTGTTGATAGTCGCATTCTGGCCTTACATGATGCTGAAGACGTTACATGCTGCCATGGCACTGTAAGAAACACCATCAAGCGTTTCAAAGAGGCTGGTTCACTGAAAACTAATGGCAATAGAGGTGCATAATGGAAGTTAAGTGCCTCTTATGTTTGTTATCTGCGTATGAAAAGTAAAAAAATAAAAAACAGCGCGATTGACAGCACGACAACTCTGTGATAATATAAATAGCGCCAGAAGTGAACATATGAAAGTATCAAAATCTTCTATTTCCAGTTCTCCTGTGTGAAAATGGTCTGATTGGTCGTGTTGCTGGCACCATCAATGAAGGTTTGAGTTTGCCAAAAAATTCAAGGATTGGACATCAATGGATTGGGAACAAGTCCTTTAGACCGATGAATCAAAATTTTCTCATCCCAACACAGAGTTTATGAGCACCGTAGAGTTGGAGAACATTTGAAAAAATGACTGTTGAACCCCGTCAGTAAAACATGGAGGTGGTAATATTATGGTATGGGGTTCAGTCAGCTCGAAAGGAGTCGGCATTCTCGTAAAAACTGACGGAATCATGGATTTTTAAAAAAGTATCGCAGCATCTTTTTGCAGCACACTTGGCCATCAGGAGAGACACTGATTGGCAGAGGATTTTATTTTCAATAAGATAATGACCCTAAACACACTTCTAAGTTGTGCAAGAATCATCTCAGTTGGAAAAAAACATTTGGTGATGTTAAAAATATGACTTGGCCTACTCATAGTCATAGCTCATAATCTGATTGAGCAAATCTGCCGTAACATCAAAAAATCTCTTGTGGAATGAATTCAAATTTTATGGAATGGTTTAGTGAGTGAGGAAATAAAAAATATGTGAACACTATGCCTGAAAGATGAAATGCTGTAATCAAAGCAAAGGGTGGCCACACTAGATATTGACTTTTTCTCTCAAAAAGAAATGATTATTATTGTTTTTACAACCCCAGTTCCTAAGTAGTTGGGACAAAGTATAAATTGTGAATAAAATCAAAATGCAGTGACTTTCAAATCACACCAGCCACAACAGAATTTGTGGGTTTTATTCACAACAGAACAGAGATAACATAGCAAATGTTGACGCTGAGAAATTTTTTTCAATTTTATCCACAAAATGAGCTCATTGATAATTTGATGGCTGCTACAGGTCTCAAAAAAGTTGGGACAGAGGCATGTTTACCATGGTGTAGCATCCCCTCTTCTTTTTAACACAGAGTGGAGGTGTCTGGGCATTGAATAGACACATTTCTTGAGTTTAGCCATTGGAATTTGATTCCACTATTGTTTAATACAGGCTTCCTGCTGCTGCAGAGTTTTGGGTCTCCTTTGGCGGACTTTTCATCTAATTATGCATCAAATGTCCTCAATCGGGGAAAGATCAGGACTTCAGGCAGGCCAGTTCAACACACGGACTCTTCTGCTACGAAGCCATGCTGTTGTAATAGCTGCAGTATGTGGCTTTGCATTGTCCTGCTGAAATACACAAGGCCTTCCCTAGAATAGATGTTGTCTGGAGGAGAGCATATGTTGCTCTAAAACCTTTATATACCTTTCAGCATTCATGGTGCTTTTTAAAACATGCAAGTGTCCCACACCATATGCACTATTGCATCCCCATACCATCAGAGATGCTGGCTTTTGAACTGAACACTGATAACAGGAGGGGTGGTCTTTCTCCTCTTTAGCCCGGAGGACACAACGCCCATGATTTCCAACAAGAATGTCAAATTTGGACTCGTCTGACCACAGGACACTTTGCCACTTTGCTACAGTCCATTATAAATGAGCCTTGGCCCACAGCACATGGGGGCTCTTCTGGATCATGCTCAACAAAAACTTCCTTTTTGTATGATAGAGTTTTAGGTGGCATCTGTGGATGGCACGGTGAACCTTTTTACTGACAGTGGTTTCTTGCAGTATTCCTGGGCCCATTTAGTAATGTCAATGACAGAATCATGCCGGTGAGTGACGCAGTGGCGTCTGAGGGCCCGAAGATCACGGGCATCCAGTAAAGGTCTTCAGCCTTCTCCCTTACGCACAGAGATTTTTCCAGTTTCTCTGAATCTTTTGATGATATTATACCCTGTCGATGATGAGACATCCAAAGCCTTTGCAATTTGCCGTTGAGGAACATTGTTTTTAAGGTTTTCCACAATTTTTTTCCGCGAGGCTTCACAGGTTGGAGAGCATCTAACCATCTTTACCTCTTAGAGACTCAGTCTCTCTAAGACATCCCTTTTAGAGCCAGTCATGTTACACACCTGATGCCAGGTCACTTAATTACTTGCTAAATGTTCTTTCAGCTGATTCTCCTATATATTAATTGCTTTTTCAGCCCTTTTTTGCTTGCGTCCCAATTTTTTTTGAGACCTGGTGCAGCCAGAAAATTTGAAATAAGCTCATTTTGTGGATAAAAATGTAAAATGTCTCAGATTCAACATTTGAAATGTTGTCTATGTTCTATTGTAAATAACATATTGGCTCACGTGATCTGCAAGTCATTGCATTTTGATTTTATTCACAATTTACACTTTGTCCCAACTATTTCGGAATTGGTGTTGCAGTATATATTGCTATCTGTTTACTTATTTTCGTCTATCTGATCCAATATTACATGAAATAAATGCTTGAATGGTACTTTGTTTCTGATTTATCTTCATGTTGTTAAATGTAATCACCCCTGCACACTACAGTATGTACTGGAGCACAGAGCCAGGAACCAAACCTCTGTCACTGCCCAAACAGAATGCCCTTTATACACTGCCCGGCCAAAAAAAAAGTCGTACACTGAAATATTTAGTTGGAACCCCTGTAGCTTTGATTACAGTGCATATTCTTCTTGTCATTGTTTTTACATCTATATGCAATGCCAGAACATTTATTTTAGATCAGAAATGCCATAATTTTTGGCCGAGATCTTGTCTTCTCGACATAATGGTTGAACCACTGTGGTCTTTCTTGAGCACATCCCAATAACTTTTGATGTGTTTAAGGTCAGGATTTTGTGGTGGCAAATTTGTTTGTGAAAATGATTCCTCATACTTGTTTTTGTCATTCATGATTTTCTTTGCTAAATACAGGACAATAATTTGCCCATTCTGAAATACTGTAACATCTTTTCCACCATCAGGGGATGTGTCTTCCAACATGATTTTTTAAGAAATGAGTAGAGACGCGCTTCATAAGTCAGGGTAAAATGATTATTGCCAGCTGAAACATATTAATAACCACAATAATGATCCAATTATAGAATTTGTTCGTTAATTTCCAAATGGTGACTTTTTTTTTGGCCGGGCATTGTATTTAACCTGTCTTGAGCTGGTGTATTTTCCAGACTACATTTCCCAAGATCCAACACTTACAAAGTAACACAGAACTTCATTGGTATTACAGCAAGGGGTGATGCTGTGAGGTTTATGATAATAAGTGATAATTCATGTCATTGCAGAAGGAACTGAAGCCTGAACTTAATATTATTAAAGAAAAACTGAAGAGGTTCACTGATGTTGAAGAAGAGTGTAAGAAAACAGCAGATCACATCAGGGTGAGTAAAGCGATTAGGAATTATTTCAACGGCACCAAGATGTGAGCGACGAGGCTAATAAACACACTGGCTGACATTTATAAATAGCGATAAATAAATAAGTAACTCTTATCAGGTTTAAAGTGTTGTGTTTATATCACAGAGCCAAGCCCAGAGCACAGAGACGCAGATAAAGGGCGAGTTTGAGAAGCTTCATCAGTTCCTGCGAGAGGAAGAGGAGGCCAGACTCGCTGTGCTGAAGGAGGAAGAGAGGATGAAGAGTCAGATAAAGGAGGAGAAGATAGAACACATCACAAGAGACGTCTCCATCCTTACAGACACAATCACAGCTATAGAGAAGAGCCTGGAGACTGAAGACACCTCCTTTATAAAGGTAGGAGCTTCATTTACTGACAGTGTTGTGAGTTTATACTGATTACTGCAGTAATACTGAGATGCTCAGTGTGTTACTGTGATGCAGAGGATCGGAGGTGATGTTCAGTATCAGGACAGTGTGACTTGATCTTTACGACTGACAGTATCAAGGTCTTTGTTACACCAGGATTTTGATACTGTACAACACCCCTTTAAAATTTAAAGCTGATTTTGAATGCTGACAAAACAAAACTAGGATGTTTCCAAAGACGAAGCTACTGAACCGTCCGTCGATCGTAACGTTTCAGCACAATGTGATTGAGTCTGTATCTTCATTCCAGTACTTTGCATGTTGAAGTGATGATTCTCTCTCCTTTAAGCATCACATTCAGCAACTTATTAACAAGCTGAAGCAGAGTCTGGGTTTTATTTCAGAAATGTGTCAGGCTTTTCTGTTGATGCAGACAGGAGGTTTGTTGCTGCTTGTTTTTTTTTGCCTGTAATTGACTATAGTGATGTTACACACACACACACACACACATGCGCGCGCGCGCACACACACACACATCTTCTCAATACCCTCATGCACTGCAGTCTGTCCTCTGTGGAGCACTGAGGTTCATCACAGATTCACTCACCACTGTTCCCTATGGGTGCTGTTTGTTCTGCTCTGTCTACTTACAGGCTGAATCACTGACACGTCCTTATTTTTAAGGCCATTCTAATCTTGCTCTCTTCATACGTATGTAAGTTCATCCCTCTGAGAAACGCTGGAAGTTACTGTTTCCACTCCGAAAGCGAGTAGCAGGACTTACTCTGACCATCTGTCCCTGACGCCCATCTTGAAAAAAGAAAAAGGGCTTTTAGGGGAGCTGCTGCTGAGGACTGGAATTTGCTGCAGACAGAATGAGGTTCTGCAGGAGCTGCTCACTCTTAGTGTTTTAGAAAACAGGCTGAAGGCGCTGGAGGAGGGAAGATCAGCTGTAGATCCTCTCATACACTCCTGCTGTCACCTGAGATCAGATCCTCTCTGACTCTTATATTTTGTACGTCTGAAACATTACTATGCTGCTGCCCGGCTTGGCCAGACACTCTAGTGAAGGAGATTTTTCATCTCAGTGGGGGTTTCCTGCTTAAATAAACTTTAAATAAAGCAAAATAAATAATTGGCTCAGAGAAAACTTCATTTTTAGCTCGCCGGGACCAATGTCCGGAGAGCTATTGTCGTACCCCCGGCGTCCGCGTCCGTGTCCGTCCGCGTGTAGAAAAACTTTAACCTTGCCCCGGCGAGCTTTGTTGTCTTTCTGACAACTCTTGTTACCACTGATCTTCCTTTGGTCATTTTGTTGATCTGTAGTAATAATGGTACTTTATACCTCATACATTTAACTGCCATTAAGGTCAATACAGACTTACAAACATGATCCTCGTGTCTCAAGCTCTGGATTTGCAGTCAGTTGATTGAGAGCTGCTGGTCTGTTTGGCCCTGCATCATAAACTGCTGCATCACAGTGATCAGGCAGTGACTGTACATCACAGCACCTTCACTCCTGTCAGCTCTTATCTACTTTACTCTCATTAGCATCACTCCTCTTGTTTCTCTCTTACTGTCATCAGTAGCAGCTGAGCTGTAAACTGAGGATGCAGAAATAATCACAATAAACTGATAATTTTACCTCGTTTTCCTGGATTAACGATACAATTACATCACAAAATACTCAAAAGCAGCAGATGTAGTCAGATCTCCTCTATTAGTGAAGATTCAATCAGGTAAAGCTTCACACACAAAATTGTTCACATTTTAACTGACGTTATTCAAAATGAAGTGTTGTTTTTCACAGTTAGAGAAAGGGAAACCATTATGCTCTGATAGCCGGTTGTTAACATTGGCACCCGAGTTAGATTCCGAGAGTAGTCTGATCCGGGTTGGAGGCCGTCTTCGGCAGTGTGATCTGATTCCAGACATCCAACATCCCATTGTCCTTGATCCAGCGCATCCAGTCTCTAGGCTGCTGATCAAGTCTTATGATCATCAGCTGCATCATTCTGGCTCAGAGCGCGTTTTTGCAGAAATGAGGCGACGATACTGGATCCTTAGAGGGAGATAAGCTGTTCGCAAGTTCCAGCATGCATGCCCTGAATGCCAGAGATGGAGAGCAAAGCCAGAGGTGCCTAAGATGGCAGATCTGCCCCCATCAAGCCTAAGGCTCTTCCGCCCAGCATTCTATTCTACAGGTATGGACTGTTTTGGCCCTTTCAATGTCCGAGTGGGCAGGAGGACTGAGAAACGTTGGGGCATTCTTTATAAATGTCTGACTACAAGAGCCATTTACATTGACCTCCTGTGTAGTCTTGACAGCGATGCTTTCCTTATGTCCCTGCGCCGGCTGATTGCAAGAAGGGGGAAACCCTTCGAAGTCTTATCAGACCAGGGCACCAACTTTAATGGGGGAAGGGTAGAGCTCAATCATGCTTTCAGTAACCTAGCACCATCCTTAAAGGATCAGTTGGCCGCTCATCAAATTGAGTTCCATTTTAATCCACCCAACGCCCCTCACTTTGGTGGATCAAGGGAGAGAGAGATCAGATCCATCAAATCTGCCTTACGTATGACACTGGGTGCCCAAACGGTCTCTGAAGAAGTACTAAGAACCGTTTTGGTGGAAATAGAGGGTATATTAAATTCCAAGCCTCTAGGGTACGTGTCTTCCAATGTGGCAGATCCTGACCCTATAACGCCTAATTCTCTCTTGATGGGGCGGCGAGATTCGGGGCTACCACAGGTAGTTTACCCAGAATCAGAACTACTCAGCAGAAAGCGGTGGGGAGACAGTCAAATTCTGAGTGATCAGTTTTGGAAATGTTTTACCCGAAATTACCTCCCAGCCCTACAGACTCGACATAAATGGCAGGAGGACAAGGAAGGCCTAACAGTTGGTTCTGTGGTGATGTTGGTGGACCCGCAATCTCCTAGAGCTCTTTGGCAAGTTGGAACGGTTAAGACGGTCATGCCTGGACAGGATAACAAGATTTGTGTAGCTGAAATACAGGTGAAAGAAAGAACCTTCATTAGACCGGTGGCTCGCCTGATTCGATTACCTGCTCTCCCTCAGGAGGATAAAGACTTATAACTGGCCTAAGCAGAAACAAATCTATTCAGACATATTTGGGGGCGGCTGTTAAAACGGCCAGCTGTAGTCCTTGTTAGAAATATGATAAGGCTGTAGTGAAACGCCCCCTAATGGACACTTATAGCCAGGCAGAGATTAGTCACCTAAAGGGAGACCCCTTGTTTCAGTCGGAAACTGGCTATGGGTTGTGGCTGTTTGGTCGGTGCGATTTGGGTTTTTAATTTGCGGAATCACCTCTACTTCCAAGTGTTATATGTGCGTGCAGCTAAGTGTAAGTAACTAATTTCTTCTTATGCGTATTTGGCTGAGTGATTAGTAAAATGTATCCAAATAAGGTATTTCTTTGTTGTTTGTTTTATTGCTAGCATAGCATGACCTTGGAAAACATAAGCTAACTAGCCTAGCTAAACTGTTTCCATTATTACCATCCGGTAGTTGATTGCGTGGCAAGTATGGTGACCGTAATTTTTTATCGGGTTGTATTGACTTTGCATTAATCGTTGATTGTGTAGAATCATGCAGATCGTGTGTGTCTCAGCACTACCTGTAACAGTTATGCATGTTGCAAGTTTTGATGAATAATTGTATTCTGTACAGGAAAGCTACTTTAAATTGAATCTTTTTGGTTCCTTTGTAGAAACCACACATTTGTAATTAACACTGACAATGAGATGGAAGAGAAGATTAAACTATACTCAGCAACAAAAGTTTCTGTGACACCAATATTGTTAATTATTTTTCATAACGCAATTATGAAATTGTCATACATGGTGATATCAGACTGAAACAGTACACGTAAACACAACATTGAAATGGAAATCATGAAAATGCGAGAAAATGACTTTGCACGTGAAAATGTGCGTAAATCATGCTTGTGGATGGCAATAAAAGAGGAGAATTTTTGGAATGTTCACATTGGGGTCTATTCTCCCATGCGCTTAAGTCGAAAAAAGCGCGTAGCTACGCGCTTTTCAGCCTACGCGTATTCTCCCCTCGACTTAAGTCTGTGCATTACGCGACTTGAAGGCACTTACGCGCTTGGGGCGGAGCAAGGCCAAAATCGGGGCGTTTCCGGGCGTTTCTCATGCAAATAACACTTACGCGTATTCTCCCCCTGGCTTACGCGCTTTTTCTGTTAAGCGCTTTTGAGGGCCAACATTAGGCGAAATTGAATATTGCGTTTGATGTCGGTTATAGGCCGAATTTTAACATTACTTTCATTTTATTTAACATGGTAAAGGTTGAGACATTTAATATTCGATTGTTCTTCCTTATTTCTAAACTACATTTCACAAAGCAAATTTCGTTATCAAACGAAATCATCACATGATATTACGCATCAGCCTCTTCTCCAATCAGTTAAATTACAAACGCAAAACTATTAATTAATACGAGTATACATAAGACCATCATTCTACCATGCCCTCAAAATCTAAAGCCACAATGCCAGTCCTGCATTTGCTTGCACTCTTGCGTGATTGGGAAAGAGTAAGAGGAGCCCGCCGAGCTTGAAGACGAACACTCATATATCGGCTTCGTTTGGACATCCTGGGACAAACAAACATCGAGTGCATCCAGCGCTTTCGTCTGGACCTTGCATGAGGCAATCATCTATCTTTGCCGACTACTGGATAAACAACTATCCAGCCGCAGCAATTATCCACGAAACATACCCGTGGTCATCAACGTCAGAACTGCGCTGTCGCTCCTAGCATCTGGGTCGTTTCAGAGAGTGGCTGGTGATGTCACACACATATCACAGGCGTCTGTGTCAAGGTGTCTGACGCAGTTCGTTGGCGCTTCAAGTTATTCTCCATGCACTTCCACTGCAGAAAGAGTGGATGACATCCCCTCCTCCTGTGCAGTGAAATGCACAGGGGATGATGGTTGCCCACTGTTGCGTGTACAGTTCTCCAGAGAACCTGGCTTTTACAGCGCCCCGCAAATCTCTCCATTTATGCTTTAAATCGGGGATACTGCGCTTACATCTCCCCACCGAAGCCACATCCAGAACTATTCGCAGCTTTATTCCTCGGATCAGCCTTCATTGCTTGCTTGCCATACACCAACATCTGTGAAATTTGGTTTTCGGCTTTGGCTCGACATCGCCATCATTGTCTTCCACGTTCTATAAACAAATGCGACTGCTCTATATGTTCGTGATAATCTAAAAAGTTGTGATATTCTCACGAGTGAGGGGATTGATTTTCTCATTGAGGATATCTGTATTAACTAACTCGAGTCCTAGTAATGTTTTACCATTGGTAATACTGTGTAATTTAATGTGTGAATAAAGATATTATTAAATAGGCTACTCTAGATTGAGCCCTACCCTGGCAAATACCAAAGCACTATCCATTTGTTAATCAATTTTAGCCTTTCAAGAATAGCCGACATGGGAAGAATCATTATCAGTAAATGGGATAATTGATTATAATAAAGTATTAGGCACACGTTCAAGTGAATGTGTCGCTCAAATCAAATAGGATGATAGGCTATGGATATGGAATTCCGTCATTACTGAGGCGGTTTCGGGGCGGGGAGATGACCGCGTGCGAGGTAAGAATCCTTGTTAAAGCGTTTCCATGTCCTTTCGTTGCAAACCTGAAATCGGAGTAGTTTTCAAGTGCGCAATTTCTAAATGAGATCATATAAACTGTCTTTGATTGTCTTTGTGTGACGAGAATGTTCCCTTTGTCTTCTTCCCTGTCTTCCACGGAACAAACAGGCTGGTGTAGGAGGGGCACATTTTCAATGATCTGATTTCGCTGATTGAGAAGCGCTAAATTCTTTATTTATTATTTCATTATCGCGGCAATTTGTTTGTATGCATAGCTTTAATGCCATGGTGGCTAGAGTAAGAAATAACAAGTGTTTGTCACTAACATATCCCCCGCCGCTGCAATTTTATGTGTCCGTACGGACGGAGCCCAATGCTATATCCCCCGCTTCGCGCTAATCGCGCGACGGGGATAAATAAAGAGATGTCTGAATTACGTCTTGTACTTGGTACGGCCTCCTATTACAGCGGCATACAAAAACCTCGTATCTTCACAATGACAAACTTCACAGGAAAATAAAAAATAAATATAAAATAAAATAATAATAATAATTATTATTATAATACAAATGGATAAATATAGTTTAAAATAAAAATGTTTAATTTTGCATGTAATAATAGTGGACAAACGAGTTTTCGTTTCTTATCAGTTTGGAAATACGAGGTTTTATCAGCAGGCCGACGATATTCAAATTTAAAGTCTGGTTTGCGTTTTCCATGGACCACAAATGCGTTTTCATTGTTAATCAGAAAATCCTTTTTCCATGTTTTCCTGATAGCCATAATCAATGAGCTTTGAACAGAGTCTGCCTCTCTTTTGGATCAGTCACACCTCTTTCTTAAGACCGCCTACATTCTGAAGTTAAGCGCTGTGGGCGTGATCGAAGCGAGTAGGGGAGAATACGCGTAACTCAAAAGCGCTTAACTCGAAGCGCATAAAAAAAGACTTACGCGCTAATGGGAGAATAGACCCCATTGTGCCTGATGAACAACGGAAGCATCACTTATCGAAAACACAGTCATTTCGGATCAGGAACTCTACCCTCTAAATGCCAAGACTGTCTGAAAATGATCGGTGGAGGGCCATTGGGATGATTGAATCCGGAACCTCGCAGAGGGAAGTTGCTCATCGCCTGAATGTCCACCGAAACACCATTTGGAACTTATGGCAGCGTCATCAGCAGACAAGACATGTCAGAGACCGTCCTCGCCGCGGCCGTCCACGAGTAACCGCTCCCAGACAGGACAACTGGATTCGAACAACCCATCTCCGAAATCGATTCCAACCTGCAACCATAACTGCAAGAACGATACCTGGTTTGAGGCGACTGTCTGCACAGACAATCCGTCGCCGTCTCTGTCATTTTGGCATTGTCCCACGTCGGCCAGCAAGACGTCCAATACTCACAGTACAGCACCGACGACTGCGTCTACAGTGGGCACAACAACATCGACGGTGGATCCAACGTCAGTGGGATCTTGTACTCTTCACTGATGAATCAAGATTCATGCTTAACCGATGTGATGGTCGTTTACGTGTATACCGTCGACGTGGAGAACGTTATGCCAACAACTGTGTTCAGGAATTTGATCGTTTTGGAGGTGGTAGTGTCATGATTTGGGGAGGGATCACGGCTAGAAACAGAACAGATTTGCTTGTTATTGATGGAAATCTGACAGGTCAAAGATATCGCGATGAAGTGTTACGGCCATTGGTGGTACCGTTTTTGATGCAACATGGTCCCGGAATAACGCTGCAACATGATAACGCCAGACCACACGTTGCAAGGATTGTACTGCAGTATCTGATGCAACAACATGTCAATGTCCTGCCATGGCCAGCCAGATCCCCAGACATGTCCCCAATCGAGCATCTTTGGGACGAGATGGATCGACGTTTGCGGCGGTTGGATAACCCGCCAGCTACACTCCAGGAATTGCGACAACGTCTACATCAGATTTGGAATGACATCCCACAGCAATTTCTGGCACATCTGATTCGGTCCATGCGCCGGAGATGCGTTGCTTGCATCATTGCACGAGGAAGTCACACCCGGTATTGAAGTGTGAAGGTCACAATTGGTTAGACGTCAGACAAGTGCTTCATGACGCATGAAAATGACATTTTTCGTTTTGAGTGACGTTGGCACTGAAAAGTCAGTGTTTCTCCTGTTAAATAAACATATTGATTGCATTGAGATCTTTGCGTGTCATTTATAACAAACACATAAATGGTGTCACAGAAACTTTTGTTGCTGAGTATACTTCTAGAAGCGGATACTTGTTTCATCGTGTTCTTGCCGGACATGCTGTAGGGGGTGCCAGTCAGCATCAGGGACAAATGCATAATCCGAATTTTATAATTCAAAACACTCAGGGTGTTACCTTTATCAAGGCAAATACCTAAAATAAAACACATTTTGTACTTTTAGTGATGTTGATATAAAATCTGATGCAGTTTATCATTGTTCATGAATGTGCTCAAATGAAACTTGTTTCAAATTTTAATTAATTATGTAAACTCCCTAATATTGCACAAAGAAATAAACTCTGTTTACCTGCCAGTGAATTATTCAGATCAGACCCAGGCCAGGAGGGAAATGAGTGGAAGCAGCCATGACTGACTGTCAGTTTAAGGAGATGTTTTCTACCTCAATTATTTCCAGTTCTGCAGTCACCACTGCTCTCATAATGGTCTGCACTGAGTCAGTGTATATATGCACAGTAATGCTGTATTTGTGTGTGTTTTAGAGCTACAAGAGCATCAGGCAAAGGTATGTAGACTCTCAGCTTATGTCATCTCTTGTGTTTAAGTCTCTTCAGTTGCTGAGCCTGACTGACTCCTGCTTGTCATTACAGAGCCCAGGGCTCACTGCAGGACCCAGAGCTGCTCTCAGGGGCTCTGATAGATGTGGCCAAACACCTGGGTAACCTGAAGTTCAGAGTCTGGGAGAAGATGCTGGAGACGGTGCAGTCCAGTGAGTTTCTGGGGCTGATGCTCCAGTCATCTTTATCTTTACAAACATTTAATGAAACCTGCATGAGACTGAAGAAATAAGCTGTAATTATTGAACTGGCGTTAAACACAAACAGTACAGAGACTCTGTTTGCTTTTAGAACAGGACGATCCTGTGGGCAGCACTGCACTGCTCTCAATTTAATACCAGAGCACAATCAAACACAGAATTAATGTTCAATTCATAACCAATGTCTTCATGTGGTTAAATGATTGTGTTAAGAATGCATGAGAATTTCTGTGGTTTAACTGATTTATTTATTTCAATAATACATAAAGGTTTTAAGTTTAAATCACTATAGCCACAGTACATTAGCATGTATCTTTATTATTTCCTGTGTTTGGGACTAAATCTAAAATGAGTAATTGAAACATCTCTCTCCCTCCAGCCCTTTAAATATCCCTCTTCTTTATATTTCAGCTCCTGTGACACTGGACCCCAATACTGCACGTGCCTCTCTCTCTCTCTCTCTGATGATCTGACCACTGTGAGACATACAGGAATAAATCAGGAATATCCTGACAACCCAGAGAGATTTAACTCCTGTGTAAATGTGCTGGGATCTGAGGGGTTTACCTCAGGGAAATACAGCTGGGAGGTGAAGGTTGGGAATAAACCGTGGTGGAGTGTTGGAGTGATGAAAGAGTCCAGCAACAGGAAGGGAGATATAACATGCAGCCCAAAGAGAGGATTCTGGGTCTTAGTGCTGAGGAAGGATCAGGTTTACAGAGCAGCAGGAGCTGCTGATCTCAAACTGGAGAGGAAACCCCAGAGCATCAGGGTGCAGCTGGACTATGACAGGGGGGAAGTGTCCTTCTTCAACTCCAGTGACAAGTCACTCATTTACACTTTTAAAGACACATTTACTGAGAGAGTGTTCCCATACTTCTGTCCCTGTCTGAAAGATGATGGTAATGAAGGACCCCTGTAGATATGCCCAGTGAAAGTTTCAGTAACAGTGACGTCACTCCAGTGAAGGTGTGTGTGTTCGAAAATCAGACTGGAGATTCTGTCAGGGATTGTCTTTGACCTGCCTGTATGTTTGAGTTGGATGGTGGGAGATGTACTGGAGACAGGGATTCATTACAGTAGGTGGTTGATGTTAAAGCAGGATACTAAATAGAACAGAGAAACACGGAGGTTTGAAAACAAATAATGAAAAATGGATAAAAAAAACACTGAGAAACTTATTACTGAGATTTCCTTATGCCTACATAAAATTGTATGCCGGCTCATTATTTAAAATTAATTTGTACAGTTCATTTTTTGTAAATAGCACTTACCTGTTCCCAAATTACATTCATTTTTCTTTCAGATTGTATACTGCTCACAAAAATATAGGGATATTATGGTTATGTCGCATATAAACTAAAATATTGAAGAAATAACATGAAATGTACCATTTATTCTTCTTTCTGAATATTTCATTGACCCAATTGAAAAAAAAAAGTTAACATGCAGTCTACCAGTCTGCAGTGAGCAAGTGATGGACTCACCGTGTCCTGATGAAAACATGGAGGTGGGTAACAGGGGTCAATATTGAGTGTGACCACCTCTAGCATCAATTACCGCCTGACAACGACATCTCATACTGTTCACAAGTCTCCTTAGGTGATCCCGAGGGAGATTTTGCCGCCACTCTTGCAGCGCCACCTGGAGGTCATGCACATTTGTATGAGGCCGAGGGTGATCCAGAATGCATCTCTTTTATTGATCACAGAGGTGCTTGATGGGATTCAAGTCTGGAGAATGTGCCGGCCGCTCTAAATGAGGAACTCTGGCCCTCTGGATGCACTCAGTGACAACATGCAGTTAGTGTTCTGGCATTCGAGAAAGTTGAAGAATCAAGCAAATGATAGGCTAGGAACACAAAAGATCATTAAGCACATTCAACACTTTTTAGCCTCCTTTTTGCCAGGATCAGTGCTTGTAGTCTCCGTGGCTAACTGTCAACAAGTTTGGTGCAAATATCCTCTTTTCCATTCAACACTCGCTGGAACAGAGTCTGGAGCTGTTTCTTGTTCGATGGTGTGGCGTCCTCACGCTGTCGCTCCATTTCATCCCAAATGTGTTTGAGTTCAGGTCTGGGCTTTGAGGTGGCCAATCCAGAAGATCGAAGCATTTATTCTTCATGACTCCTTCGATTCGGTTGGCTGACTGCTTCAGATCATTGTCCTGTTGGAGTATATAATGACGCTTAAACAGCCAGGATACATTATTTGGTGAAATATTTAATTCTTCAATTTTTTCTGTTGGAATTCGATAGCCGAGTGGCAAAAACCAATGGTAACACCAAAAACAAGTAAAAATAAAGGTCCACCCCACACAGAACAAAGAAAACAAACGATCTCCCCAAAATCATGACAGTGTTGTGCTAAAATCTTTGTTCAAGGGGCCAGAAGCAGCAGTGATGTTACCGCAGTGACTCTGGTGCTTGTATTATCACATCCCACCCAATCTTAAGCAGTTGGTCAAAGGCTGCATCCATCTTCATATGACTCAACACCTCATTAATGCATCGCATGGCACCGGAGGTTCTTGATTAATGAACTGGGGCTTCAGTGGCTCGAATGAGGCTTCGCTGAGCTGCTTTCTACCGAACAAGACCCTCCTCCTGCATCACGCATCAACCGCCCCTAAACCACGATAATTCCAATACACTGGGCTGGCATTTCTCTAAACACTACTTATGAGTGTGGGTGTAAATGTTCTACTTTGCAAAAAAAGAACAAGCCCATCTTACAAAGAATTTGTCTTGTATTCACACAAACACTAGTTTCTGATACTTGTTTTTCAGTGAGACCAGGATGCCAATGAGGGGAGATAACTGACTCATTTCCAGGCTTGCCAACGGATTCAAAAAAATTTCATTTTACAAGCAAATCTTAACTTAAATTCCACAAACATATGTTGACTTTTGAGAGAAAAAAAAAACAAATAGGAATTTGAACCTTGTAAGATTAAAAGACTTACACTTTTGTATACAGGAGTGGTGAAGCAGAGCCCATTTAAGACCTTCCATTCTCACCAGCAGTTGACTGTTTGCCAGGCAGCTCTTCACGCCGAAGTCTGTGCTGAATATACACTGCCCGGCCAAAAAAAAAGTCGCAGACTCAAATATTTAGTTGGAACCCCTGTAGCTTTGATTACAGTGCATATTCGTCTTGCCATTGTTTTGACAACTATATGCAATGCCAGAACATTTAGTTTCGATCAGAAATGCCATATTTTTTGGCTGAGATCTTGTCTTCTCGACATGGACTACCGAGTGGTTCAACCACTTTCTTGAGCACATCCCAGTAACTTTTAATGTGTTTAAGGTCAGGAATTTGTGGTGGCAAATTTGTTTGTGACAATGATTCCTCATACTTTTTTGTCTTTCATGGTTTTCTTTGCTAAATACAGGCTAATAACTTGCCCGTTCTGAAATTATGTAACATCTTTTCTACCATCAAAGGATGTGTCTTCCGACATGATTTTTTAAGAAATGAGTAGCGACGTGCTTCATCATTCAGGGTTAAAATGTTTATTGCCAGCTGAAACATATTAATAACTGCAATAATTATCCAATTATAGAATTTTTTCAATAATTTCCAAACGGTGACTTTTTTTTTGGCCGGGCAGTGTAAGTCCCGTTAAAAAAATAAAATAAAAAAAAACCACAGGGTTCAGCTGACAGTGGAAGTTTTGAGAATGACGGCAGGGATTTTCTGGAGCCCAAGCATGTTTTGTAGGCGAAACCAATCCATACATTAGCAACCTGAATAGCTTTTTTTTTTTTTTTGCAAAAGAGCAAAGATGTTATGAGCCTCAGCACAAAGAAACTTCATCCTGCATGTGCGAATCCTACTGGCACTAATAATTTCATTTGAGCCAATGAAACTTACATACGCTCCTTTACATTCAGATTTTTTATTTAAGGAATTCGCCTGGACTCCAGCCAGCTACCCATATGCTCAGACTCCGTGGTTCTCAAACTCGGCCCTGGGGCCCCCCTGCGTGTGCTGGTTTTTAATCCAACCACAATTGCTAATGCAGAATTTTAGCGGGCTGTTGATTTGTCTGCATTTCATGCTCCAGTACCACTAACAAAGACAACTGTGTTGAGACAATTGACAATTGAGACAATTTATTAAAATAAAGCTCATTTAAGTCATTATCAGTCGGAATAAAGACTGTCAAACAGTGTGTTATTTGCTGACGTCGTGACTTACATAAGCTACATTACATCCGGATACAAGCACTGGTATAATTTTAAAAAAATTGAACACACGAACACACACACGAAAACACACACACAGGAACACAAACACACACACACACACCCACACAAAACACAGACACACAAACAAACAAAAACAAACACACACACACAAACAAACACACACAAACAGACACACACACACACAAACAAACACACACACACACACACACAAACAGACACACACACACACACACACACACACACACACACACACACACAAACAGACACACACAAACAGACACACACACACACACACACACACACACACACACACACACAAACAGACACACACAAACAGACACACACACACACACACACACACACACACACACACACACACAAACACACACACATAAGAAGAAAAAAGGGAGTCAGGGAGAACGAAGTAATAATTAATCAATCAGCAATCAAACAACGTAATACAAACAATCAATAACGAGACTTACGGGAGATTTCACAAGAAACGAGCAATCAACAATCGAAACCAGAAAAGCGCAGAAAGGAGACTTAACCAAAGCGAGCTTATGGGAAGAAACAAGTCGACAAGAAGCAGGGGAAAAAGTGGGTCTTTTAATTACAAACTAATTAAGTGGAACCCCAGCTAAACACAAGACAGCTGTAGAGAGAAGTGGAGCTAAAAAAGCAAGGATGGTGATAGGAGAGAGAGAGGAAAAGGGTGGAGTTCTAACTCTAATCTAACTAAACACCCATGCCTCACTAAACTACTCTCAGGTGCGGATAGTCAATGAGAACAGCGAGAGAGAAGGAAGTGGAAATACCTAACCGAAATTACAGGGAGGAGTGTGATGAAACTGACAAGACACCACGAGACAGAAACGAGAGAAAGACACTGTAGACCAAAGACAGCGCAATCTTACAGCAACATACATACTCTAAAAGAATAAATATGATAAATAAATAAATAGCAAACTAAAACATACTAAAACATACTAAAAACAAACATATAAATCACCAATTTCTAACAATAGGCTGTAAATACGAACGCCCAAAATGGCCTATATTAATGTTTAAGTGCAAGATGAGCAATGGGGGAGATCAGCTGGCATTTTTTCATAGAGACAAAGTCTGCATTGGGCAGAGACCAGGGCGGTGGTTGAGGAGAACATAACTGAGGACTGGTGTTTGACTCCAGTTTCTAACTGCAAGTTTAACATTTGCAACAGCAAGTTTTTTAATAACTGTGATTTCCTTATCCTAACCTCAGCCTCGAGGAAGAGGTAACTTTATCCAAAGCCACAATGTTAATTTTTCTCACCGTTTGTTGTGGAGAACGCGGTGCCACTGTTACTTCCGGAAGTCAAACAACCATCCTTTATGTTTCTTTGGGTGTGAGAACTGGTTGGTTCATTAATAAAAGACTTGGCAGCCATGTTAGCAAGTGCAGACTTAGTCAAGAACACATTTTATTAAAGGCTTGATTCCCTCGCAGCTGTCACAGCATGGAGTCATTATTCCCTAAAACTTCATGCGCTAACAAATGAAGACCTGAATAATTTGTAACGCAAAAGGCGTAATCTATATGCTGGAACATCACTGCCCTGAGGGGAATTTGGTTGCGACATAAACCTTATTTATTAATTTATTTTAAATTTAACCTTTTTTAACCAGGAAGATCCCATTGAGATTAAGAACCTCTTTTTCAAGGGAGACCTGGCCAAGATCGGCAGCAGAAAATACAAAACACAGTTACACAATTACACAGACACAAACAAAAGACAAATAAAAGGAAGGAAAAAAGATTAAAATGACAAACAGAATATAAAAAAAACGAGTGCATGTTGTGGAGTTGGCGTCAAGTACTTTCAATTTGGATTTAAAAGTGCTCAATGAAATTAATTCTGTTGATTTCCACTCATTTTGCAACATATTCCAAGCTAAAGGGGCAGAGTGAACAAAAGCCCTTTTACCCAATTCAGTACAGGCATATGGAGCAGAAATCAACAAGTGATCCTGTGAACGGAGAGACTAAGGACCAGCACTTCTCTCTGCAATTAAGGTGCAAATGTAGGAAGGCAGTAGTGTGAGTATTGCTTTAATATATAACAGTTTACCAATGACTGATCCTGCCGGTGGCCAGAGCAGGCCATCCCACCCGAGAGTATAATTCACACCGGTGTGTCCACACTTTACTGTGTGTAATAAACCTCAGAGAAATATGGTAAACAGTGTCAACCATTTGAAGACATTGAGCAGTAGCATTCATATATGCGAGATCTCCACAATCCAACACAGATTTGAGGAAAAAAAAAGTCAGAGCAACAAGCCGCTTTTTTACTTTAAAAGAGAAACACAGCTTGTTTGGAAAATAAAGACCCAATTTAAGCCTCGGCTTCTTCACAAGTTTTTCCACATGCGCCTTTCAAAGTGAGGGAGTCATCAATCAAGACACCCTGGTGTTTATACATGTGAACCACCTCTATTTCATTTCCCTCCAGAGAGATCAGTGAGGGGATCATTTGTGGCCACTTCCTAGAATTGGAAAACAACATAAGCTTATTCTTGTCTGAACTGAACTAGTTTCAGCTGCAGTAATGAGTGCTGGACAGCAACGAAGGCTTTCTGTAGGGATTCAATGGCCTGGACAAGAGTTGAACCACAGCAATTAATAACTGTGTCGTCAGCATAAAAATGCAAATTAGCATCTGACGCATGTAAACCCAGATCATTGATAAAAAATAATAAATAAGAGGGTACCTCATACAGAACCTTGCAGCATCCCCTTGTGGACAGTAACAGATTCAGAACACAGACCATCATATTTAATGCACTGAGTCCTGTCACTGAGGCAGTTTATGAGCCAAGCGACTGAAGGAGTCTAAGGTTTAAAATGTCATGGTCAACAGTGTCAAACGACAGTCTGAGTGTCAAAAAACAGTCGGAGGAACAAACAGTAAAGGAAGATTCATGGAGTAAGATGAGGTAACGTCACTCATAGAAAACAATTCTGTGTGTGGAGGTAACAGAAACATAAATACAAAATTAAAATCAAGTAATGCTGAACCACAGTAGAAATAACTTTTACAAAAGCTTATTCAATGCACAGATTTTTATCTCCAGTCTTTATTTTGATACCACAGCTGGCCTCAGCAGACAGTTCAACTACAGCCCAGTCTGATATCATCAAATCAATTCATTATTGGATTTTTTTAAATAGAAAATATTTTATATAGTGGCAGTTCCATGTTAACTATGCCACACAAAGAGTGGGTCCCTACAAGAGTCTTCACTTTTGATGCAGTCAGCTAGATAAACATGAAGGACTGAAGGAGGAAGGGTCCTGGAGTGTGAAAACCGTGCATGAGAAACCTTCAAAGAGAAAATTCAAATGCAAGACTTCCTCTGCATTCTGCGTCTACGCTCCTGGGCAAATAAATAAATAAATACATCAATTGTTTAATTAATGGGCGAAAACCAAAATGGTAAAATACTCGGCATTTAAATAGTCTTAACAAATCTTGGCAGAAAAGTAGCAAGTGCAGTCCTGACTGTTGTGATTCTGAATTTGCTCATGTTGTGTTTTGCCCTTGACCATGTTCATGCCTTGATTATTTGGACTGACTTTGGTGTATTTTGATACTTTCCATGTCTGACTATTCTTAGTATTATGTATTGGGTTCTGTGAGTATTGTTTTATTCATGTATTGCTTCAGTCTGAACTTTTCCATGTTTGCATTTCGCCGTAGTCACATTCCGGTTCATGTTTTCCATCATGCATTGCACTTTGTCTCCCCCGTCTGGTCTCTCGTCTTGTCACTGCTCACAGCCCCAGTCCTGCGCGTCAGTCTTCGGGTGATTTATTGGATTCTGGATTTCAATCTTCCTTCTGATCTCGTTTGTTTACTTCGCGTTACTTTTCTATCTTACTAACCATACTAACAGTTTGTTATTTTTGCTAGAAGATACTAACGCCAACTACCATTGTATATAATACTAACTTATTAACAAGCACCATGGGATTGTATAGTTTCACTTACTAATTGATTAACAAGCCCTCAGCACTCGCCCTGTTCTAGTCTGCACCTCTTGTCTCTCCCTGATTTCCTTTACTGCATTTTCTGTGGAAGCTCCACATCTCATCACGCTGTCCTTCTCTAATTATCTATGCACGTTAGAACTCCTTAACTGGAGCTGTATGCCTTTGTATAGGTTTGTCCCGTGATCCCTGTCCGCGTTTTGGCTTCTGCCAAATTCCATGTGATTAAGTTCTCCCTCATGTGCTGCTCCCTTGTAATCAGTCTGACTGTCTGCACCTGTGTCTCTCACCATGTGATCTCCCTGGAAGTGTATTAGGTGTCTTCTCACAGCCAGTCTCTGTCAGATCATTTTCCTCAGTCTTCTTGTGCCACGATTCTCTGGCCTTGATTACTCAGAGTTTATCTTTCTGACTAGATTGCCCACCTTTCGATTTTTTGCCTTTGTGATTTTGGATTATTGTTGCATCCGTGTTTTTTGATCTTTTTCTGCCCGACCACGAGATCTATGTTTGCTGCCCTGGTTACGATTCGGATCACGCCCTTTGGATTCTGTCTTTGCTTCTCTGACATATCTATTCCTGTGAACCAGACCCATTTCTGTCCGACTACGATTACTGTGATTGCTGCCCTGGTTTTCGAATCTATTTTTGCCCAACTGGATTTTGATTTTTGGATTGTGGACTTTGTACCCTTGCCTTCTGCCCTGCGGGGGTGCTCCCCCTTTATTAATAAAACAAGCTCTACTGCATTTCCTGGTTCTCGCGACTGGTCTCTGATCGCACCCTCACACTGACGCCTGAAACCAGCTGTGCCACTATTTGGTGGGTCTTTTAAGCTAGAGAACTAGTCTTTACTTTATTGGTGTTATGTATTGAATGAGTCCATACTTATTTTATATGGTACATCTATGATATGGAGTCCATTTTTCCATTATGTTTTGGTGCATTATATGATGTCCTCCTTTGTGTGGTTCAACAGATTCTGTTACATATGGCATGAATTGATTGGAATAGATACGATTTACTTAATTGTTGTGGTCTTGCTAATTAACCTTATTAACTTCTCTGTGATTGGTCAGGTTACACAGATTGTCAGCACCTGTGCACCAGTGTCTTTACCTGAAATCTAACTATAATGTTAGTTAACTCTAATTGAGGGGGTTATTATATCCCTGAATGGCGTTTCGGGGATATTATGTTTTTGGTCAAACCACCGCTGCCCTACGTGTTAACGCGATAACTTCAGTAACATTTAAATTAGAAATTTCATGTTTTGCATAAGTATCATAAAGAGGAAGAACTGATTTGATTTTGGACAATTTACAATTTCTAGATTGGCCACCAGGGCCCAAAAACTGAAAAATCTCTATCAAATCTCTGGAAATATTTGTCCGATTGACCTCAAATCAAGTGCAAATGAAAGGTCATGACCTGAGGATGTGTCCCACAATGACAAACCTGCTTTGTCACATAAAATTCACCATTTTTGCCATATTTTTGGAACCATTTGTCCAATTGATGTGAAACTATGTGCAACTGCAAGGTCATGACCTCACAACATGTCACATGATGACATCATACCTGTATGGTTCAATATTTTGACACCAAGTGGCGCTTTGTGATGGAAAATTACCATTTTGGCCATATCTTCAGAACCATTTGTCCAATTGACCTGAAGTTACTTTCAAATGAAAGACTATTCAAGGATTGGAGAATTGGGGGCGTTCGGGGATATACCCCAAGCCGTCACCTCCGACGGTATAAGCCTAGTTTCCAGAAGAGCTCAAGTCCATATTCATTAAAAGTCAGATAACACTACAAAGCCATTCTTTCATTGAATAAGCCCCATAAGTTAATTTTGGCCAAGAAGCACTCAAGTACATTATAAAGTGAGCAGTGAATTGGAAATTCCCCAAGAAGCTACTTCTAGCTGTGACCAAGTCCAGTCTAAAGCTTCGACAAGTACACAAGTCCAGTCAGCCAATTAAAGCATTGCTTAGAAAAATCGGTTGGCCAATAGCAAGCACTGTAGCTTTCTTATCTAACCAAATGGCTGAGTCTACAGGCCAGGATATGTAAGTGTGTGTGTGTGTGGGTGTGTGTGTGTGTGTGCATGTACGTTCGTTTGTGTGTGTGTGTGTGCGTGTGGAGCTTAAAAAAAAAAAACCCAGACCGCCAGAATCATGAACGGAAAACAATCTAAAAAGAAGTCTGGCAATTTTTTTTTTAGCTAATTCTTTAGCTTAACTTTCTAATTACCGTGCCACATCCCTATCGATGACAAATCAAGCCTATAGACCTGTTTGGATGGTGGAACAGCCCATTCATAATTCATGGTAATTGGTTTGTATTGGGACCTTTGTTCAGCTGCATTTACCCTCCATTTTACTGGATATATCTTCCATTCATTTTGTTCAATAAACTTTTTGTCACCCATGACACTATTTGCTGTTCATTTTCATTAGAAAGTGGTGTGTTTTGTTTTCAAAAATGCTCTGTTTTAGTACTCTGAAATAATAAAATTTAATGCTGTGAAATTTTTCAATCAAGATTAATTTTTAATATTTTGAGGCATCTGTTTCTAAAAGTACTCAAGTACGCAGATTGATGTCTGAAATATCGAGGCGACGAATCAAGATAGAGGCTAGAAAGTCTCCTAATATGTTTCAAGACATCCTGTCTGATATTTCATTACATTTACATCAGCTTTGCACATGTAACATGATCCCCACAAGCTGTCAAATTCTTAAAATCTTGTTTCTTTAAAAAGATGAAAACTGACTTGGCACTTCTGGAAATCAACCCTTCAATTGTTTGCACCGAGACAGCAGGTTTTTTATTTTTATTTTTTTTAGCTTCACTCAAATGTGTGTTTTGGAAGAATAACCTTGATGAAGGTAGTTGTGCTGCTGAAACATTAGTTTTATTAATATCTTTATGAATAATTCTTTTTTTTGCACCGTAGCTACTAGTTGGCAATAAATTTCAATATTTTTCAGGCTTGTTTCCATTGGCTGGCACCTCCTCACTTAAGGTGTGCGTTTTTTCACTTTGTTTAAACATTTCTTTTTAACCTGAGTTACATCCTCCCAAACATAACACGTCTGCTGGACGTGCAGATAATGTCTACATTGCGTCAGTCAGTCCAGGACCATCTCGGAATGTCTGTACAATGTGCAAATAAGGTTCAAGATTTAGACGTCTAAATATGACCCATTTTAGATGTAGATGTCGTGTTGTGCATCAAGGATTCATCCCAGCAAACATGAGACGTCTGCCCGGCGCTCAGATCATGTCGGCAATTTTTAAGAGTCACATTCAACAGTCTTTATCGCATTTTCACCTCATGAACATCCCTACAGTCCCGTCCCCCTTCCTTTAGCTCAACCTATGTACGCTTCAAAATAAAAAACACACTACAGTGCACACTCAGATTGCACCACAGATACTGAATGGGGTTCTATATTTTGACCTCAAAATATTTTTTGGAGGTCTATTGACGTTATAGACAGGTACAGGAAATAGAGATCTTTTTCATAGAAGCCATTTTACATGTCATAGTTGGGCAAGAACAGGTGTAACTGATAAAAGTGATTATGGTTCCATTACATTCAGGTGTGGCACAATTATTCCAGTTAGACAGCAACCACAACACAAGGACCATATGGCCCCGAGACACCTAAATGCGATAAAACCGTAATTATTACACCTGTGCCTGCTGCTTTTTGACATGTCAAAATGGCTGCTGTGTAAAAGATTTGACACAAGAGCAAACAATAGGCAAGAATTTGAGAGAGAGCATGGAGACGGTTTATTATTATTATTATTATTATTAAGCGCTAATGGGTTTTATGTGCCCGATGGTGCTTAAGCAAAACTGTTAACTGCGCACAAGCGGCAAAACGCCCTGTCGGTGGCGGCAGGAGGCGAGAGGATTCTGCGGTTAGTTTCTGTACTAACATTCAAGGTATGCAAAATAAAGTCAATATGAAGTTATGTTAATTTTTTTAGCTTTTTAATTATTTTTTTTCCGTAAGCTAATGTAGTTGCTGTTTTCCCTTCCTGGTAACAACTAGCACTAGCTGACTTAGCTTAGAACCCCCCCCTTTCCCCCCCGAAAAGTTGTCGTGGTCACTGTAATGTGAAAAAAATGCCACTAGATGGCAGTATTGACCTTTTTTTGGTTACGCCCAGTCTGGAGCTAGGTTTGGGCATGTCCTGGTCATGTCTGAGAGGCGAAGTCCCACAGAATTGAAAAGAAGTCTAAAAGGTGGAAGGGGTCTGCAAAAGAGTATATAAGGAGAAAAACTGAGAGAGAAAAGTAGTAGGAGAAATTGCAAGGAGAAGGATACATTTGACCGGACCAGTCACTCTTTTCAACACCTTTGAAGTTTTTTTGTGGATTTTTGCCTGTGTTGGAGCTTTTCCCTGTCCCAGGATATCACCAAGCAACCCCATCTCAAGGGACAGTAAATATTTTTTTTTTCTTGTTTATGTCAATCTTGGTCAGTCGTATAAATTGTAGGTTAGTTGTCAGTGTTTGTTTAATTAAATCTGTTTAAGTTTTAAAATTGTGTCTGTCATTCCTAGCTGTCTTATATGTCATAACAAATTGGGGCCATAGCAAATTGGGGGCTCAAGTCCGGGATAGACCTTTGTGTGAGTCATTTATTGAAAATCTAATATTTCAAATTGTGAAATTTTGTGCTGGCCAGGAGGTAAAGCTGGTGCCTCCATTCTCAGAAAATGAGGTTGAGAAGTATTTCCAGTGCTTCGAGAAGGTAGCTAAGAGTGTCAGTGGCCAAAGGAACACTGGCCTCTGATGTTGCAAACTGTCCTCAAGGGTAAAGTTCAACAAGCCTATTCAGCTTTGTCTGCAGATGATTCCTCTGATTATGAGGTTGTCAAAAAGGTTATTTTGACAGCTTATAAGTTGGTTCCAGAGGCTTACCGACTGAAATTTAGAGGTCTGAAGAAATCAGACTTATGTGGAATTTGCTAACAAGAAGAAGATATGCTTTGAGCACTGGTGTACTTCTATGGAGGTCAAGGATGATTTCAACTCATTAAAAGAGATGAGATGGTGTTAGTTGAAGAATTCAAAAACTGTGTTAAGGACGATATTAAGACCTACCTTAATGAGAAGCATTATGAGGTTCCCCTCATGGTACTATGGTTTCTCCGTTTGAGGACTTATCAGACACGTTTATCACTTCTCTGTTCAGCCAGCCAGATGGGTCTAGTGATTCTGATGTGTCTGGAGACTTGCCTCTGTCCAGAAAGTGGTTGATTCAGGAGCAAAGTTGAATTTCTTTCAAGTAAGTTGTCAAATTCTGAAGTGTTGCAAAATCTTCATGCAAAACTCCAGCACTTGGAACCCACACAGAAAGATCAGTTTGAGAGGTTGATCAAGAAATATAAAGATCTATTTCCTGATGTTCCAAAGAGAGTTTCTATAGCATCTCATGATGTAGATGTTGGTAGGGATGTTACGCTCGAAACAGACGGTTCGAGACGGTATCGATCTCTCAAAGCAGAAGTATCTCGGCAATATGTTTCGACGCCTCGCTTCACCATGCAAAAAACCACGTGACTCCCCAAATGAAGCTTCATTACGTCACACGCGTATCGGCAACGTGTTACTCGGGTTTTGAATCCAGGGCGGGATTTTTGAGGAAGACCCATTGAAATACTGGTATTCAAGGGCAGCAGTTTATCCCAGTCTTTACAAGCTTGCCCACTGATATTCTCATATGCCAAGCAACTTCTGTGCCATGTGAAGGGGTCTTCTCCAAAGCTGGAGAGGTAGTAACAAAGAAGAGAAACAGACTAAAGCCCGACTAAGCTGAAATGATCTTGTTTTTAAATAAAAATCTTTGAACCCTGTAAATCCCCTATCCAACTTATGCAGCATTTTACTCGACTACTGCAATAACAGTCCCTAGTTTCATAAACATTTGCATTTGTTGTGGCTCCAATTTGTTATTACATTTATAACACAACAGCAACAGCAACAGCAAGGGATGACAGACACAGTTCCAAAAACTCAAACACATTTAATTATTAAACAAAGGCAATAACTAACAATAACCTACAGACTAAGATTGAATTATGTACAAAACATAAATATTTACAATCCCTTTTCGTGGGGGTGGCTTGGTGATGTCCTGGATGATGAAAATGCTCAAACACAGGCAAAGAAATCCACAAAAGAAACGTCACAGGTCTTGAACAGAATGGCAGGTCTGGTCATCTTCTTGCAATTTCTCCTACTACTTTACTGTCTCAATTCTTTTCCTTATATACTCTTTTGCAGACCCCACCCACATTTAGACCTCTTTTTTTTTAATTTTCTGAGACTTGCCCCAGACATGTCCAGGACATGTCTAAACATGACTCCAGTCTGAGCTTAACAAAAAAAAAAGGTAAATACTGCCATCTAGTGGCCTATATTCACATTACACCTCCATTCCAAAAGGGAAAAATTTTGACTCATAAAGGCAAAATTTTTCTTTTCAATACAAAATGGTGAAGTGAACACTTGTCTATATATACATATCATACAATATTCAAACACATGATATATATATACCTATTCAAACACGGGTTAAGCAATCAGCAATTACATTGTCTGTACCCTTCGCATGCTTAATTTCCAAGTCAAACTCCTGTAAAATCAAACTCCAATTCAACAATCTCCGATTCTTGTTTTTCATCTTACTCAAAAACATTAACGGATTGTGGTCAGTGTACACAATCATTGGCTTTTCCACTGTACAAACATAAACCTCTAAGTGTTGGAAAGAAAGGACGAGAGCCAACAGTTCCTTCTCTATTGTGGAATAGTTTATTTGGTGGCGATTGAACTTCCTGGAGAAGTATGCCACGGGATGCTCAATGTCATCAGAGTCACTTCTCTGTAGGAGCACAGATCCACAAGCTTGGTCGCTAGCATCGACCGCGATGGAGAACGGTTTGTTGAAGTCAGGAGATTTGAGCACGGGGAAGTGACACAGCAGAGACTTCAGGTGATCGAAGGCTCTCTGGCATGCATCATCCCAAGTGAACTTTACGCCTTTCTTCAGTTGGTTAGTTAGACTGAGAGCAATCTCAGCAAAGTTCTTGCAGAACTTGCGGTAGTACCCGATCATTCCAAGGAAGCGGCGCAAAGCTTTTTTGTTGTCAGGAACTGGAAAGTCCATGATGGCTTGGACTTTAGCATTTATGGGTGCCACCTTACCCTGGCCTATGACGTAGCCAAGATAGGTGACAGTAGCACAACCAAAGTCACTCTTGCTCAGGTTAACAGTCAGGTTAGCCTGGGTCAGGCGCTGGAACAACGTCTCTACATCTTTTAGATGTTCTTCCCAGGAGTCACTCCATGTGATCAGGTCATCGATGTACGCACCCGTGTGTGGCAATCCGGCGATTGTAGACTGTATCATCCTTTGGAACGTGGCTAGGGCATTTTTCATGCCAAAGGGTAGGACTTCATACTGGTACAATCCAGATGGTGTGGCAAAAGCAGAGATGCTCTTGGCCCTCTCAGTTAAAGGCACACACCAATAACCCTTCAATAAATCAATCTTGGTCAGAAACTTTGCTTGCCCTACACTATCAATACAATCATCAATCCTAGGTATTGGAAACACATCAGTTCTAGTTACAGCATTGACTTTGCGATAATCTGTACAGAATCTAGTACTTCCATCAGGTTTTGGAACTAGCACACAGGGTGAACTCCAATCGGAGTGGGAGGGTCTGATAATATCATGTTTTAACATGTACTCAACCTCTTTCTCAGCAATCTTTCTCTTTTCAGGATTCATCCGGTATGGATGCTGTTTTATTGGTTTTGCATCACCAACATCTACATCATGAGAGGCTATAGAAACTCTCTTTGGAACATCAGGAACCAAATCCTCATATTTCTTGATCAACCTTTCAAACTGATCTCTCTGTGAGGGTTCTAAGTGCTGGAGTTTTACATCAAGATTTTCCAACACTTCAGTGTTTGACAATTTACATGAAAGAACTTCAGCTTTAATTCTTGGTTCATCATCTTGAAACTCCCCCTCATCTTCACACGTTTCGACCATTGGAGAATCTGAAGTGACAGCTGCAACCCGAGCATTTCTGTCATGATAAGGCTTTAGCATGTTAATATGACACAATTGTTTTGGTTTTCTCCTATCTGGAGTCTTCACAATGTAATTGAGATCATTGAGTTTTGTCAGAATTTCATAAGGACCATGAAATCTAGCCTGCAATGGATTGGACTGCAAGGGACACAACACAAGGACCTTTTCTCCTGGTTTAAACTCACGGCTTCTAGCCTTATGATCATACCAAGTTTTCATTTTTCCCTGACTTGATTTCAAGTTCTCTTTTGCTAGGTCACAAGCTGCACGCAATCTTTCCTTGAACTTGCTAACATAGTCTAACAGACTGATGTGCGGCTCTTCCTCTTGCCATTGTTCACTCAATAATAGCAAAGGTCCTTTCACTTCATGACCAAACACAAGCTCAAATGGACTGAATCCAGTAGACTCCTGCACTGCTTCTCTAGCTGCAAACAACAGCAAATGAACACCTTCATCCCAGTCTTTCTCATGGTCATAACAATAAGTCCTCATCATTGTCTTGAGAGTGGAATGAAACCGCTCTAAGGCACCCTGACTTTCTGGATGATAGGCACTGGAAAGAATCTGCTTTGCACCTAGTTCATACACCACCTGCTGAAACAAACCAGAAGTGAAATTGCTACCCTGGTCTGACTGAATTTCCCTGGGAAGGCCAAACAACGTGAAGAACTTTATCAAAGCCTTCGAGATTGCAGTTGCCTTGATGTTACGTAGAGGTATGGCTTCGGGGAATCTGGTAGATGCACACATGATTGTCAACAAGTACTGATTTCCAGATCTAGTCTTGGGTAATGGACCAACGCAATCAACAATGACCCAAGAGAATGGCTCCCCAAATGCTGGGATAGGCTGCAATGGAGCTACAGGTGGGTCTAACTGGTGTTTTCCAACTACCTGACAAGTGTGACAGGTTTTGCAAAAGTTGGAAACGTCTTTCCGAAGCCCAGGCCAAAAGAAGTGTTTCATGATCTTATCAACAGTCTTGTTAACACCAAGATGACCTCCTAAAGGTAAACTATGAGCCATTGTTAAGATCTCATTCCTATAGACCTTCGGAACAACAATTTGCCTGACCACTGCCCAATCTGCATTGGCAGGGATATCAGGAGGGCGCCACTTCCGCATCAACACACCATCCTTGAGATAATACCCAACTGGAACTGCGTCTATTTCTTTATCAGGAAGGGCTCTCCTCTTTAGTACACAAATTTCAGGATCATTAGTTTGCTCCTCAATCAACCGCTTTCTGGACAGAGACAAGTCTCCAGACACATCAGAATCACCAAACCCATCCGGCTGGCTGAATAGAGAACTGATAAAAGTATCTGATAAGTCCTCAAACGGAGAAACCATAGTAGGCCAATCAGAGTCATGAGGCGAACCACCTGAGTCCTGACTATTCAATGTACTGGACGGCACCACATCATCTTCTTCTTTAGCCTTCTTGGCCATAGCACGAGTCACTGCGCAAGAAGGATACAGAGATGGGTCCTCATCCCCATCTTCAGTGCTCGGCTGTGAAGTAAGATGTACAGGGGGAACTACTTTGCCCCCAGCCAGGTCATTGCCTAGCAACAGAGAAACACCCTTTATAGCTAGACTTGACATAAGTCCCACCTTTACCTGTCCTGTAACTAAATCTGACTTCAAGAATATAGAGCGCAGGGGTACAGATACAGTCCTCCCCTCAATACCTTGTACAAGTATGAAATCCCCTGAAGCGGTCTCATCACGTAACTCCAAGGAGTCCATCAACAAAAGTGACTGAGAAGCTCCGGTATCCCTTAGGATATATATGTGGACAGGAGTAGTATGCTCATTCAGAGCCACAAATCCCTCTGACACAAATGGAAGAAATTCCTCCCTCACGAAGTCAGCTGTATCAGGCTTTTTAGCCCCACAAGAAGCAGGCAATTTAGCAGATTGGTTATCTACTACAGGGGTTTCTAACCTTGTTTTCACAAAGGCATTTGGTTTGGTGTCCTTTTCTTTTTCTTTCTTAGCTTTAAGGAACCAACAGGTAGTTGTAACATGACCAGATTTCTTGCAATACTTGCAAACTAGACCACTTTTGTCACTGTCAGGTTTCACACTTTGATCAGACCTGTTACTGGATTTCTGAGCACCATCACCAGATTTGTCTTTGTCTTTGGGTGAGGAATCTTGGGTATCACCATAACCCTTTTTCGGAAATTGGGACCATCTGTTATTACTGCTAGACTGAAATTTGGACTTATGTGTGAGAACATATTCATCTGCAAATTTGGCAGCTGATTGCAAATTCAGTGCTTGCTTCTCATTAAGGTAGGTCTTAACATCATCTTTAACACAGTTCTTGAATTCTTCAACTAACACCATCTCTTTTAGTGAGTTGAAATCATCCTTGACCTCCATAGAAGTACACCAGCGCTCAAAGCAAACCTGCTTTTCATTCGCAAATTCAACATAAGTCTGATTTTCAGATTTCTTCAGACCTCTGAATTTCTGTCGGTAAGCCTCTGGAACCAACTCATAAGCTCTCAAAATAACCTTTTTGACAACCTCATAATCAGAGGAATCATCTGCAGACAAAGCCGAATAGGCTTGTTGAGCTTTACCCTTGAGGACAGTTTGCAACATCAGAGGCCAGTGTTCCTTTGGCCACTGGCAACTCTTTGCTACCTTTTCAAAACACTGGAAATAGTTGTCAACATCCTTTTCCGAAAATGGAGGCACCAGTTTTACCTCCTGACTGGCACAAAATTTATTTTTAGTTTCAATTTTAATTTTTAGTTGCTCCATTTGGAGTCTTTCTTCTCTATCGAATTTCTCTAATTCAAAATCTCTCTGTCTTGCAAATTTTTCTAACTCAAATTCTCTTTGTTTTTCTTTTTCCTCCCTTGCTATTTTCTCTTCTCTTGCTAATTTTTCTAACTCAAACTGCTTTTGTTTTTCTTTTTCTTCCCTCTCAAATTCTCTTTGCTTTTCTTTTTCCTCCCTTTCTTTTTCTCTTTCCTTCCTTTCTTTTTCTCTTTCCTCCCTTTCAATCTCTAGCATTTTTAATTTAAGTTCCATTTCTATATTTGGATTTTCCACTGGAAACTGTTCCAGATCTCCGGGTGCAAACACATTTTCATCAATGTAATATTCAACTATCTCTCGAGCCAGTCTTGCTTTTCGCATGGCTGGTTTCACCTCTGTCAGCTCTAAATGTCTGCAAATTTCGAGCATTTCTGTCTTTTTAAAAGACTTCAAAACCCCTACAGTTGGTGATGCCAAGAAATCATCCATTGCTGTTGTCAATATATATGTATTCAATTAAAAAAAATCAATTATACAATTTGAAATGTTAGATTTTCAATAAATTACTCACAAAATGGTCTATCCCGGACCTTGAGCCCCCAATTTGTTATGGCCCCAATTTGTTATTACATTTATAACACAACAGCAACATCAACAGCAAGGGATGACAGACACAGTTCCAAAAACTCAAACACATTTAATTATTAAACAAAGACAATAACTAACAATAACCTACAGACCAAGATTGAATTATGTACAAAACATAAATATTTACAATCCCTTTTCGTGGGGGTGGCTTGGTGATGTCCTGGATGATGAAAATGCTCAAACACAGGCAAAGAAATCCACAAAAGAAACGTCACAGGTCTTGAACAGAATGGCAGGTCTGGTCATCTTCTTGCAATTTCTCCTACTACTTTACTGTCTCTATTCTTTTCCTTATATACTCTTTTACAGACCCCACTCACATTTAGACCTCTTTTTTTTATTTTCTGAGACTTGCCCCAGACATGTCCAGGACATGTCTAAACATGACTCCAGTCTGAGCTTAACAAAAAAAAGGTAAATACTGCCATCTAGTGGCCTATATTCACATTACACATTTTCGCCCCAAATTTTGAAAAATCTTTTTTTGTATTTCTATCAAACTTGCAAAAGCATATCTCCATTACATACAGTATTTTATCACGGCACAATCACATGATAACACAAATATGTTATTGTCTTGAAAAAAAGTCAAAAACTATAAGATGCACGTAGATCCTTTATTGTTAAACGTACATAACAGTGCCTGTTTCATGACACCTTTTCCTTTATTGTTCTACGCAAATGCTATGTTGAAGATTGGCCAGCAGATGTCGCCATATTTAATTGTATCAAATACTTCGCAACCTTGAACCATTCAACACAATTGCTTCATAATTGATTCAGTACTTCAGAAAGGTTCGGTTTCTCCATCACTAGATGTTGGTGATGCCAAACCAATGAAACAGCATCCGCACTGGATGAATCCTGAAAATCTTCTTTTTCTGAATCTTCTTTCAGTATCTTGTGTTCTTCCTTCCTCTCTCTTTTACTGTCTTACTAACACATTCTAACAGTTTATTGTTTTTGCTAATTACTAACCCACACTAACCTTGTATATTTGGACTAACTTACTAACAAGCACTCGGGATTGTATAGCTGCACTTACTAATTGACTAATGATCTCTCAGCAGTCGCCCATTTCTAGTCTCCGCCTCCTTGCCTATCCCTAATTATCTCTGCTGCTATTTTCTGTGGATTCCACATTTACTTTGCGCGTTCCTTTCTTTTTACTATTCACTTTAGTACCCCTTGACCGGAGCTGTTCTGTTCATAGGTTTGTCTTGTGATCCCTGTCTGCGTTTTGGCTACAGCCAAATTCATGTAATTAGTTTATTCCTCATGCGTCTCTCCCTGATCATTGTCTCCATTGATTGCACCTGTTCTCCCAGATCATGTGTTCTCCTGGATGTGTATATAAGATGTCTGTTTGGTTTACTTTCTTGTCAGATAGTTCTTCCGTGTAACTTGTGCTACGCTTCTCTCGCCTTGTTTCATTGTGATTTAGCTTTCTGACTGGACCGTCCTTGATATCGAGCTTTGCCTATTCCCTGTACTTTTGCCACATTCTTGTTTTTTGACCTCTTTTGTCTGATTACGATTTTTGTGATTGGTGCCCTGTGTATGACTCTGGATTTCGCCCTTTGGTTTCTGAATTTGGATTGCGGACTTTGTACTGTTGCCAGCTTTGTTTGGGGGGGGGGTTCCCCCTTCAGAAATAAAGCCTCCTTTTGCATTTTACTGGAGCTTGCATTTGGTTCATGTCGCAAAAACCTCAGTCGTGGAGGAAGCCAGAATGTTTGATCACGTGGGTCGCCCGGAGCCAATGACAAAAGATGTCATTAGATTCTGAATTTTAAGGCAAGATGAGTGCGCTGATTGGATGGTTGTGATCATGCGACCTAGTGGCCATTATGAAATGGTATGAAAACGTGCAGTGGGTAGAAGGACTTAACCTACCCACTGCAGATGGAGTGTGGGGGTATAGCTATGTCGGCGCTAGGAGGGGAAGCTAGGTGCCTCCTTTAGACAGAGGGTTGGGGTTAGGAATACCACAATGGCTGCTGTATGCAAGCATGTGGACTGTGGGTTTTAGTAGCCTGCAACTGAAGTTTTCGGTTGTTTGCGTGGTGCCACTATGCGACCTGCCTACTAACGCCACTGTAGCGGATGGTTTCAGCCTAATAAGTCCTGCGGGTAATAGACGGTACCATTATCCCAGACCCCGGGGGTGGGTCTCGTCAATGTGGGCGAGTTGAATAGACTTTTTAATCTTATATGTTGTCTTGTCAATGTATTGTGATTGTGTAATTTATTCTAAACTTGTAGAGCTGGGGGAGGGCTTGTTAAGGGAAGTGGTTTGCGCTGCTGGGTGGGTCTGTAATTTGGTGCCTCTTGTGTGATGGAATGTTGGGTAGGGTAGACCTTGAATTGCTGTATAACCTTCTGGGAAGTGTGCTGAACTTGTTTATATTGTGTGATACTGTGTCGCGGTGAATCTAGCCAGTTGGCTAAATGCTGTGATTGCCACATATTGGCCCTGGGCCTGCCCCTAGCTTCATCTTATGCCAGCTACTCTGTGCCTTTGCTGTATGAATAAAGATTATTTGTAATCCTTGGGCTTCCTTCTTCCTGATGTGGATTGGTATACCGTACGTATTCCGTGTGTAAGTGCTTTACACTCTTGTTGCTGAGACAAGGTTTATTACAGTACTTTTGGGAGTGAGTGCAGTTCTTTAAGTGGGCCGGTACGGAGGACCGGCACTTCTAGATTTTAGCCCCCGTAGTAGACCTACCAGGACTTTTTACGGCGTACTGGGACTTCACACGAGCTCGTAGTACCCTGTCCTGCTCTATTTCTCTCTTAGCGATTCATGATCCTATGACTATACTCAGGGCTTAAAGAAAAAAAAAAATCCCAGGACTGAAAATTTCAGACGTGGGATAAGACATTCTGAAAGGGGCTCTAAGCTTGCAACGGTCTAGCCCTGGCCCCTGTCCTAGACAATGGCAATATAAGAGAAATATAAACAACATTGTGCACCCAGCAGACACCAATTAATTGGGTGATATGCTACTTCACAGTTCTCAATGCCTTAATTGTGAATGTGTACAATTCGTGCTTCATTTTAACAAACACCTGCTGAAGTTGTAGTCTGTCTATTGCTAGTCTGGTCTATTTCAAATATTAAAGTTACGGTTGGACTTTGAAGCAAAAGTGCATAGCAGCAGACCTGCCAACCTTGGCAATTTTTTTTGAGTACACATGCGCGGGCGCGAAGCACCCGCGGCACAAATTTTGTGGTTTTCCCGCATGAAATGCTCACAGACCGCGTGTATTTAGGGGGGTCCCCAGTCCCCACACGCCTTTTTGGGGTGGGAGCAAATTGTATGTTGACTTGCACTAAATAGAGGCAAGCTGTTACAACCTTTTAAATAAAAATGCCAGTCCAGAGAAAAAGTAGTATTACCAGGCTGTAATGTTGCATTGGCAATATTGACAAATCTTTAAAATACTAACTGCACCTGCTCAGACTTAGTTAACACTAGTCTAGCAAAACAGTCAAATCTGTTACGGATACAAGAGGGAAAGCACACAGGGGAACTCTGTAGAACTTGGAAACGAAAGGGAGACACAAAAGGGGAGTGAGACGCCAGAAGCGGGGATCCAAAATAATAATTTATTAAAATAAACACAGGGAAAAAACCACGAGGAAAAGGGGGCACTAAGGCTAACAAAAACACCGTGCCAAGCACTGAAACCAGAAAACAAACTCAAGACTAGGGCTAGACAGGGGGGCAGACAAGACTATGGCTAGGGACTATGAACTATGGCTTGGGGCTATGGCTGTGGCTTGGCTTGGGGCTATGGCTATGGCTTGGGGCTGTGGCTTGGCTTGACTAAAAACACTGACAAGACTAGACTGTGGGCACAGCTGGCAGATGGCAACTCAGAAGGCACAGCTGGCCGGGAAAAGGGTAAGGGAGAACATCAGGAGGGGAACAGACAGGACGCTGGGGCACTTGGACGGGCAGGAGACGCTGGGGCACTTGGACGGGCAGGAGACGCTGGGGCACTTGGACGGGCAGGAGACGCTGAAGCTCAGAGGGCCAGAAACACTGAAGCTCAGGGGGCCGGAAACGCTGACGAGGAAGACGGGCACAGGAGACGGTGGAGGCAGACTGGCAAGACAGGCACAGGGGACACTGGAGGAGACAGGGGGCACCAGGGGCTTGGAGGCAGCAGGAAGGGCAGGCTGGGCAGGGTATGAGCTGATGAACACAGAGGGGACCAGAGGGAGTGCACAGGAGCAAGGAGTGTCACACAAAGGGGAGTCAGATCTGCAGGTGTGGAGAACCGGCTCCCAGATATAGGGCAGGGGGCGAGGACAGACACAGGTGCAGCAACTTAATATAATTAACAAGGGGTGGAACACAAGGGAAACCAATTACATGAAACAGAAACATTAACACACAAACGAGGATCACAAGACAATCCCAAAGACGGGATAAATAAACTAGATAAAAGGACGCCTAAGTGTACAGAATAAGTCAGGATAGATTATAAGAATGCAGAGAGTCTGCAGGAAACTTTAGCAAAACCAGAGAATAGTAAAACAAGGGGCGGAGACTAGAACAGGGCGAAAGCTGAGAGATTATTAGTCAATTAGTAAGTGCAGCTATACAATCCCGGGTGCTCGTTAGTATGTTAGTCTAATATACAATGTTAGTTTGGTTAGTAAATTCTAGAAAACAACAAACTGTTAGTAGGGGTTAGTAATATAGAAAAGCAAGGGGAAATTAGTAAACGAGAACAGAAGGAAGGCTGAAACCCAGAATCCATTAAATCACCCGAAATAGTGTCACAATCAATTAACACAGAAAACTGCTACAAACAATGACGCGACCGGGGAGAAAGCAAAGACAGTACATGGGTAAGACGTGGACTGGAGTAACACGGGAGAGGAATGAAATGTGAAACACTAAGACATGGACTAAAAACTGACATCACAAAAATAATAAAAATCTAAAATTGACTAACCAATCACACAGACCCACGGAACACAACACAAATCATGTTATTCTTTTTACACACTGCTGAGCAGTGCATACCATGTGCACTGCATCTCCACTGATATCAAGCAATGCAGGGTTCTCCTTCCTGAACATTGTCTCCACTCCAGCCTTCTTTCCTCTCATGACAGCACAGTTGTCCAGCAGAATGCTGACAGCTTGGTTCCAGTTTAGGCGATAGGATTTTATGACATCTGTCAGCTCGATTGTGAGGGTTGTTGTATCAGCAATATTGGCTTTTCTTGAGGCCAAGTGATGAGTAACAACTTTGCCCAAATCCTCATCATAATAGCGCACCAAAACGTTCAGCACACGGTCCATGTTTGTATTGGTGGCCTCATCAACATTTAGGGAAAAATAAATGTTGTTCAACTTGTCAGATAACTGCTTTTTTATCTGAGTGGAGATTCCGTGAGTGCACACATATGACGCCTGTGTGTTTGAAACTGTTAATCTAGACAGTGCATTTTTGTCCAGTGCAACAGTTTTAATCAGTTCAGCAAGTGGCTGTGCTACCGTGAACGAAAGATCGAGCTCTGCAATAATTGAGCAGATACGCACTTTATGATTGCACACACGATCTGTCATTGATTGGCGAGCATCCTCACTCGTTGTTGACGCACCTGGTAGCACTGTACAGTGTTGGAGAGCTCTGACAGCAGCCCTGTGACCTGGTTCATTGTTGTGCTTGAAAAGCTTTTTTTGCCATTTGAACCGTACAATAGCTTTCTGTTGCAAACACAACAGAAACAACCTCCTGGTTCCTTCAATTTTTGACACCAGGACCTGAATGGCTTTCCTGTGTCACCTATCTCATCCAACCAAGCCCACCTCCATTTGTTTTTGACAGTGCTGTCAATATTAGTCACGTCTGATCCTTCCTTCACAACTAACCGCCCCATGATTTTTCGCAGACTGAACCGGTACCACAGCAGTGACAACACACGTGGGTAATATTTTGAGTCAAACAATGCAACTCGGTGAATACACCAACCAATCATGATACAGTCGTTGCAGACGCGGTTGATCTAAAACATTACCTAGAATAGTAGATTTGCACACGTAACAATGCTTTTTTAATGCAAGATAATGTAAGAATACATAACAACAACGAATCAATGACCGATCGTGTTGTAATGTGAATATAGGCCACTAGATGGCAGTATTTACCTTTTTTTTGTTAAGCTCAGACTGGAGTCATGTTTAGACATGTCCTGGACATGTCTGGGGCAAGTCTCAGAAAATTAAAAAAAAGAGGTCTAAATGTGGGTGGGGTCTGCAAAAGAGTATATAAGGAAAAGAATTGAGACATTAAAGAAGTAGGAGAAATTGCAAGAAGATGACCAGACCTGCCATTCTGTTCAAGACCTGTGACGTTTCTTTTGTGGATTTCTTTGCCTGAGTTTGAGCATTTTCATTATCCAGGACATCACCAAGCCACCCCACAAAAAGGGACTGTAAATATTTCTTTTTTTTTCCTATTCAATCTTGGTCAGTAGTTTAGTTATTGTCTTTGTGAAAAATTAAATGTGTTTTAGTTGTTAAAACTGTGTCTGTCATCCCTTGCTGTTGCTGTTGTGTTATAAATGTAATAACAAATTGGGGCCATAACAAATTGGGGGCTCGTCCGGGTTGGAACATTTTGTGAGTAATTTATTGAAAATCTAACATTTCAAATTGTAAAATTGATTTTTTTTAATTGAATACATATATATTGACAACAGCAATGGATGATTTCTTGGCATCACCAACCGTAGGGGTTTTGAAGTCTTTTAAAAAGACAGAACTGCTAGAAATTTGCAGACATTTAGAGCTGACAGAGGTGAAACCAGCCATGCGAAAAGCAAGACTGGCTAGAGAGATAGTTGAATATTACATTGATGAAAATGTGTTTGCACCCGGAGATCTGGAACAGCTTCCAGTGGAAAATCCAAATATAGAGATGGAACTTAAATTAAAAATGCTATAGATTGAAAGGGAGGAAAGAGAAAAAGAAAGGGAGGAAAAAGAAAAGCAAAGAGAATTTGAGAGGGAAGAAAAAGAAAAACAAAGGCAGTTTGAGTTAGAAAAATTAGCAAGAGAAGAGAAAATAGAAAGGGAGGAAAAAGAAAAACAAAGAGAATTTGAGTTAGAAAAATTTGCAAGACAGAGAGATTTTGAATTAGAGAAATTCGATAGAGAAGAAAGACTCCAAATGGAGCAACTAAAAATTAAAATTGAAACTAAAAATAAATTTTGTGCCAGTCAGGAGGTAAAACTGGTGCCTCCATTTTCGGAAAAGGATGTTGACAACTATTTCCAGTGTTTTGAAAAGGTAGCAAAGAGTTGCCAGTGGCCAAAGGAACACTGGCCTCTGATGTTGCAAACTGTCCTCAAGGGTAAAGCTCAACAAGCCTATTCGGCTTTGTCTGCAGATGATTCCTCTGATTATGAGGTTGTCAAAAAGGTTATTTTGAGAGCTTATGAGTTGGTTCCAGAGGCTTACCGACAGAAATTCAGAGGTTTGAAGAAATCTGAAAATCAGACTTATGTTGAATTTGCTAATGAGAAGCAGGTTTGCTTTGAGCGCTGGTGTACTTCTATGGAGGTCAAGGATGATTTCAACTCACTAAAAGAGATGGTGTTAGTTGAAGAATTCAAGAACTGTGTTAAGGATGATGTTAAGACCTACCTTAATGAGAAGCAAGCACTGAATTTGCAATCAGCTGCCAAATTTGCAGATGAATATGTTCTCACACATAAGTCCAAATTTCAGTCTAGCAGTAATAATAGATGGTCCCAATTTCAGAAAAAGGGTTATGGTGATACCCAAGATTCCTCACCCAAAGACAAAGACAAATCTGGTGATGGTGCTCAGAAATCCAGTAACAGGTCTGATCAAAGTGTGAAAGCTGACAGTGACAAAAGTGGTCTAGTTTGCAGTTATTGCAAGAAATCTGGTCATGTTACAACTAACTGTTGGTTCCTTAAAGCTAAGAAAGAAAAAGAAAAGGATACCAAACCAAATGCCTTTGTGAAAACAAGGTTAGAAACCCCCAGATCTGCTAAATTGCCTGCTTCTTGTGGGGCTAAAAAGCCTAATACAGCTGACTTCGTGAGGGAGGAATTTCTTCCATTTGTGTCAGAGGGATTTGTGGCTCTGAATGAGCATACTACTCCTGTCCCCATATATATCCTAAGGGATACCGGAGCTTCTCAGTCACTTTTGTTGATGGACTCCTTGGAGTTACGTGATGAGACCGCTTCAGGGGATTTCATACTTGTACAAGGTATTGAAGGGAGGACAGTATCTGTACCCCTGCGCTCTATATTCTTGAAGTCAGATTTAGTTACAGGACAGGTAAAGGTGGGACTTATGTCAAGTCTACCTATAAAAGGTGTTTCTCTGTTGCTAG
Source organism: Gymnothorax reevesii (assembly GCA_029721435.1). Lineage (NCBI taxonomy): Eukaryota > Metazoa > Chordata > Actinopteri > Anguilliformes > Muraenidae > Gymnothorax > Gymnothorax reevesii. Next base: position 26,218,965 of record CM056588.1, read on the forward strand.
GCAATGACCTGGCTGGGGGAAAAGTAGTTCCCCCTGTACATCTTACTTCACAGCCGAGCACTGAAGATGGGGAGGAGGACCCATCTCTGTATCCTTCTTGCGCAGTGACTCGTGCTATGGCCAAGAAGGCTAAAGAAGAAGATGTTGTGGTGCCGTCCAGCACATTGAATAGTCAGGACACAGGTGGTTCGCCTCATGACTCTGATTGGCCTACTATGGTTTCTCCGTTTGAGAACTTATCAGACACTTTTATCAGTTCATTGTTCAGCCAGCCAGATGGGTTTGGTGATTCTGATGGGTCTGGAGACTTGTCTCTGTCCAGAAAGCGGTTGATTGAGGAGCAAACTAATGATCCTGAAATTTGTGCACTAAGGAGGAGAGCCCTTCCTGATAAAGAAATAGACGCAGTTCCAGTTGGGTATTATCTCAAGGATGGTGTGCTGATGCGGAAGTGGCGCCCTCCTGATATCCCTGCCAATGCAGATTAGGCAGTGGTCAGGCAAATTGTTGTTCCGAAGGTCTACAGGAATGAGATCTTAACAATGGCTCATAGTTTACCTTTAGGAGGTCATCTTGGTGTTAACAAGACTGTTGATAAGATCATGAAACACTTCTTTTGGCCTGGGCTTCGGAAAGACGTTTCCAACTTTTGCAAAACCTGTCGCACTTGTCAGGTAGTTGGAAAACCCCAGTTAGACCCACCTGTAGCTCCATTGCAGCCTATCCCAGCATTTGGGGAGCCATTCTCTAAGGTCATTGTTGATTGTGTTGGTCCATTACCCAAGACTAGATCTGGAAATCAGTACTTGCTGACAATCATGTGTGCATCTACCAGACTCCCTGAAGCCATACCTCTACATAACATCAAAGCAACTGCAATCTCAAAGGCTTTGATAAAGTTCTTCAAGTTGTTTGGCCTTCCCAGGGAAATTCAGTCAGACCAAGGTAGCAATTTCACTTCTGGTTTGTTTCAGCAGGTTGTGTATGAACTTGGTGCAAAGCAGATTCTTTCTAGTGCCTATCATCCAGAAAGTCAGGGTACCTTAGAGCGGTTTCATTCCACTCTCAAGACAATGATGAGGACTTATTGTTATGACCATGAGAAAGACTGGGATGAAGGTGTTCATTTGCTGTTGTTTGCAGCTAAAGAAGCAGTGCAGGAGTCTACTGGATTTAGTCCATTTGAGCTAGTGTTTGGCCATGAAGTGAGAGGACCTTTGCTATTATTGAGTGAACAATGGCGAGAGGAAGAGCCGCAAATCAGTCTGTTAGACTATGTTAGCAAGTTCAAAGAAAGATTACGTGCAGCTTGTGACCTAGCCAAAGAGAACTTGAAATCAAGTCAGAAAAAAATGAAAACTTGGTATGATCTTAAGGCTAGAAGCCGTGAGTTTAAACCAGGAGACAAGGTCCTTGTGTTGTTTCCCTTGCAGTCCAATCCATTGCAGGCTAGATTTCATGGTCCTTATGAAATTCTGACAAAACTCAATGATCTCAATTACATTGTGAAGACTCCAGATAGGAGAAAACCTAAACAATTGTGTCATATTAACATGCTCAAGCCTTATCATGACAGAAATGCTAGGGTTGCAGCTGTCATTTCAGATTCTCCAATGGTCGAAACGTGTGAAGATGAGGGGGAGTTTCAAGATGATGAACCTAGAATTAAAGCTGAAGTTCTTTCATGTAAATTGTCGAATTCTGAAGCGTTGCAAAATCTTGATGTAAAACTCCAGCACTTAGAACCCTCACAGAGAGATCAGTTTGAGAGGTTGATCAAGAAATATGAGGATCTGTTTCCTGATGTTCCAAAGAGAGTTTCTATAGCCTCTCATGATGTAGATGTTGGTGATGCCAAACCAATAAAACAGCATCCGTACCTGATGAATCCTGAAAAGAGAAAGATTGCTGAGAAAGAGGTTGAGTACATGTTAGAACATGATATTATCAGACCCTCCAACTCAGATTGGAGTTCACCCTGTGTGCTAGTTCCAAAACCTGATGGAAGTACTAGATTCTGTACAGATTATCGCAAAGTAAATGCTGTAACTAGAACTGATGTGTTTCCAATACCTAGGATTGATGATTGTATTGATAGAGTAGGGCAAGCAAAGTTTCTGACCAAGATTGATTTATTGAAAGGTTATTGGTATGTGCCTTTAACTGAGAGGGCTAAGAGCATCTCTGCTTTTGCCACACCATCTGGATTGTACCAGTATGAAGTCCTACCCTTTGGCATGAAAAATGCCCCAGCCACGTTTCAAAGGATGATACAGTCTACAATCGCCGGATTGCCACACACGGGTGCGTACATCGATGACCTGATCACATGGAGTGACTCCTGGGAAGAACATCTAAAAGATGTAGAGACGTTGTTCCAGCGCCTGACCCAGGCTAACCTGACTGTTAACCTGAGCAAGAGTGACTTTGGTTGTGCTACTGTCACCTATCTTGGCTACGTCATAGGCCAGGGTAAGGTGGCACCCATAAATGCTAAAGTCCAAGCCATCATGGACTTTCCAGTTCCTGACAACAAAAAAGCTTTGCGCCGCTTCCTTGGAATGATCGGGTACTACCGCAAGTTCTGCAAGAACTTTGCTGAGATTGCTCTCAGTCTAACTAACCAACTGAAGAAAGGCGTAAAGTTCACCTGGGATGATGCATGCCAGAGAGCCTTCGATCGCCTGAAGTCTCTGCTGTGTCACTTCCCCGTGCTCAAATCTCCTGACTTCAACAAACCGTTCTCCATCGCGGTCGATGCTAGCGACCAAGCTTGTGGATCTGTGCTCCTACAGAGAAGTGACTCTGATGACATTGAGCATCTCGTGGCATGCTTCTCCAGGAAGTTCAATCGCCACCAAAGGAACTATTCCACAATAGAGAAGGAACTGTTGGCTCTGGTCCTTTCTTTACAACACTTTGAGGTTTATGTTTGTACAGGGGAAAAGCCAATGATTGTGTACACTGACCACAATCCGTTAATGTTTTTGAGTAAGATGAAAAACAAGAATCGGAGATTGTTGAATTGGAGTTTGATTTTACAGGAGTTTGACTTGGAAATTAAGCATGTGAAGGGTACAGACAATGTAATTGCTGATTGCTTATCCCGTGTTTGAATATGTATATATATATCATGTGTTTATTTGAATATTGTATGATATGTATATATAGACAAGTGTTCACTTAACCATTTTGTATTGAAAAGAAAAATTTTGCCTTTATGAGTCAAAATTTTTCCCTTTTGGAATGGAGGTGTAATGTGAATATAGGCCACTAGATGGCAGTATTTACCTTTTTTTTGTTAAGCTCAGACTGGAGTCATGTTTAGACATGTCCTGGACATGTCTGGGGCAAGTCTCAGAAAATTTAAAAAAAGAGGTCTAAATGTGGGTGGGGTCTGCAAAAGAGTATATAAGGAAAAGAAGTGAGACATTAAAGAAGTAGGAGAAATTGCAAGAAGATGACCAGACCTGCCATTCTGTTCAAGACCTGTGACGTTTCTTTTGTGGATTTCTTTGCCTGTGTTTGAGCATTTTCATTATCCAGGACATCACCAAGCCACCCCACAAAAAAGGACCGTAAATATTTCTTTTTTTTTCCTATTCAATCTTGGTCAGTAGTTTAGTTATTGTCTTTGTTAAAAATTAAATGTGTTTTAGTTGTTAAAACTGTGTCTGTCATCCCTTGCTGTTGCTGTTGTGTTATAAATGTAATAACAAATTGGGGCCATAACAGTGTGTGCAATCATAAAGTGCGTATGTGCACATTTATTGCAGAGCACGACCTTCCGTTCACAGTTGCACAGTCATTGATTGATGGCTTTATTAGAAGTTTGCTGTTTCATACAGTTTCATAACGGTACAGTTCACGAGTACATGGTCTACTAAAATTAAAACACACAGGCGTCATATGAGTACATCCATGGAATTTCCACTCAGATAAAAAAACAGTTATCAGACAAGTTGAACATGATTTATTTTTCTCTAAATGCGGACGAGGCCACCAATACAAACATGGACCGTGTGCTGAACGTTTTGGTGCGCTTCTATGATGAGGATTTGGCAGTGGCGTACCGTCAGATGTCAGGAAGGCCTTCAGTAACATTACCTTTCCCGGATAATTGCTCTTAAACTGTTTGCCATCAGGTTTGCCTGATTAACAATCAAACAGTTTACAGAACAGCCACCACCAATGCGTGACAAGTAATGATTAAGAAATGTTAATGACAAAGCGATTGGCTTTGTTAATATAGTTCATGTGATTCCGCAAGGATGACAATCTGAAAAAATCCGAAACTTTCGCGGACTCGGCAGCAATTATTTTCGTTATCACTCAGCTGTGCATCGTACCTAACAACGCTCTTTAGCTGTCACTACATTCAGACTATACAACGGATTCTCATGGCTTATTGCTCAATGAACCTCGCGAACTAATTTACGCAAATCCAGAAATTATAAAGATGTAGGCTATTGATATTTTCCGTAGCCATTGGTGTGTGGAAGTAAACGACGTATAATTTCGTAACGCAATGTATAACGAGGCTTTCAAAAATAAATTAGATTCTCGTCTTCCAATCAGTCTGAGCAACTGTTTCTAATCGGGGAGGTAAACTGCGAGAGGTGTCTGTCATTAAGAAGTGAAAGGTGAGGTTATTGCTGGCCCTGTATTTCTGCCAACGGACCGTCACTGGGATTTGGCCACTGCTACCTTCCCAGTAAATATACGCTAACGTTATATATTTAGATCATACCTGTTGTTCACATGGTGTAATCCACTTTCGATGTTTAAGAAAAAATCCACTGACTGCCATTATTCCTTGTGATTTCATCTTTTGGACACTGTCATCTATACTGAGCGAATTTCATAACTTCACCGTTAAAATCCGCAGCACTATGAATCATGAAGTCACATTGCTGATCTGCCATTTAAGTTACTCCAACACGACACAACAAACGCTAGCTGGTTGACGCTAAGATAATGCTTGGTGTCAGGTTACATCAGAGCTCAGCAGCCAGCGGCACCCTACTGAGTGCACTCTGAGCTGCGTATCTTAATAGATGTTTAAATTTACATTATTTCCTTGGGGAGGGATGCATCGCAGTTTGGAAATCACCTCACGAGCAAATGCAGCATTTTAACATTTTTTTCATTGACATCGCGGCCATGGCTAGACCACCCCCCCCCAAAATATAACTTTTTTTTTTTTGCAAATCTGCATCGATCTCATAAATAGCCCCTAGGGAATCTCCAGGACGGAAATCCGTCCCCAGGACGGAGAACTTTAAGCCCTGTACACTACAGTACCCATAGTGCACTAGTACGCGCCGCACGTCTGTCTCTGGAGTGGCATGTCTTTCAAATACTATTTGAGTGAGCCTCGTGATGCATTGGCACTCATTGCGAACGATCAATAGCAAGCCGCAAGCGATGTTGGCTACAGGTCGGACTCATCGTGGATAGGTTTTGCTGCGGAGAGACGGGTTTTAGCTGTCCTAGCTAATTTGGTGATGGTGTTTGTAATCATGCTAGCTAGCTACTTTCCAACACGTGGAATTTGATCATCTCTGAAATTATAACTGCTTTCAAATGTTTACCGGCACTTTCGCCACGCGATGGCAAGCATTGCTGAGTTCAACAACTTGCATGCCATATGTTGTTTCAAACAATTAACTTTTATTCGAATCGATATTAATCCTCAAAATACCCACAACCAAATACATAAACCAATGCCAGATGGCTAAAGAACAGAAAAGACGAGTTTACTGTTCTTCTATCCACATTCCGTTATGTCACCTCCTTTCGACAAATAAAATAACTAATTCATGATGGTTTTTTAGGTCATTCATCAGCATTTCGTCGTCATTACTGAATACAACCAATCGGCCGCTGTAACGTTGAGTGTGAAGAGTAACACAACACTCCCAATTACATTATCATCAAATGGTGTCGTGCAAAATAACCCATTGATTCTTATTCTTGTATGCATCCCAGTTATGTGTTGAAAATACAGCACCAGACCCTTTAATTTAAAGGAAAATGGCTCAGATTCTCCATTATATTTATTGGAGTGACACACCCCCATCTGAAATGAAACATCTGCAGGTGTGTTTATTAAAAGACAGATTTTTGTTCTGGTGCCGATACAGGAAAGCCGTTGCCTATATTTTGATATACGCAGTGTCTACGTGTCCGAAAGTCGGACAGGGTTTTCATATAACTCCGTGTCCGACAGTGGATTGTTTTTAATTTTTTAAAATCTACTGAATCTTTTAGATATTTAACGTGAATGTTTTGATCAGAGGGGCCTTCTAGATGAGTACCGAGAATTTCAATGTTTCTGTTTAAGCTCTGCTCAACAACGTGAGTCGACATTGGCGCGGGACTTGGTGCATTTACGACGAATTTAGCGACTGTCGGACAGAGATCCTTAAATACACCGTGTCTCAAATTCATAAAAAGTTTTAATTTTTCGATTATTCCAGCAATTATTAGACGTACAAACTTGGCCATGTTTGCGTTCTACCTTCACAAAATGAAAATTGATAGCTGTCGACTTTCCATAGTCTCTTTATTCGTCTGCTTTCTTCCGTTGAGGATTGACAACAGTCTTTATTCGGTCTCTCTTTTGAAAATTAGTCAGATGGACCGAGCAGATTCACACTTTATTTCCACACCAGAGATAAAATGGTGCTTGTGAGCAAATCAATTCCATGACAATTGACATTGTGAATGAAATATCGCTTGCTTGATCAAGACTGTAGGACGCGAAATGCAAAATACTCCATGTACCCCTGCCGTAGATTTCACCCCTTTCGCGGGAGCGCGCGCACGTTATTCCAATACCAAAGTGACCCAGGTCGCTTTTATTTAGCATTCGCAATCAATCTAAGAGAATAACACCCTTTCATATGTTAAATTCTTGCCAATGATTTACCGCTTTAATTTCGCAACCAATCAAAGTGCTATCAAGTGCGAAGGACTGTAGGCCTATCATATTTTTAGTTTTTGCGAAGGAGACACTGACAGTAAATAACAAATGGTATTTTTTCGCGACATAATATCCTAAAGCCACGTGATACGAGTGATAACGAACTCAAAATGATCTTATAGCCTTCGTATTTCACAACATCGATTTTGAGGAGAACCAGGCTAATTACAAAATGATGTTCAGATGGTATGAGCAAGTAGGCGTTTCGCGGCTAAATTGCATTACTATTGTGTAGGTTGAAAAGTATTTGCTGGATACGTGTATATGTCCACCCCATCAGATGTTCTTCTTTTGGAGAAGTCAAATGTTTGTCTCAGGTCTTAGCAAAATTAAATTATGTGAACGAAGGAATGAATGATCAAATAATAAAAACAAATCAATCCAGATTTCTTTAATGAACTATTTTTACTTATAACAGACAAACTCATACAAATAGACCTGTATGAACTGAAGACAATATTTACATTAAAATGCGGCCAATTCTGGGCTGAACATGAATAACACTGGAGGGTGGGCAGCTCGTCTTCTGGTGGTCCCACTTCTGACCTGAATCAAACTAGAAAAGCAATAAATGGATGAAACTTACTCTGGTTCCATGAACTAAGCCCCGACGCACAGTGCTAAAAGTAATTGCAGTTGAGGACAACAAGGGGAAAAAAATCCAGGGGTGCATTCTATGGCAGTCCATGTTATTGGCTTGACATGAATTGTACCCCCGTCTAAGTCAGACTAGGAAAGTGCTACATGCAGTGGTGTTTGAAAGTTCATCAGTGTTAACTCCACCATTTGCTTCCTTCTTGAAGCAATTTTCCAATGTTATTTCCCCGCGAACTATATGAATTATGAATTCAGACCATAAATGTGCTGCACATCCGATGCCCTGCTTGGGGACTAACCTGACAGATCATGTAATAGGAATGCTGCTTCATAATTGGCTCATTCAACGTGCCAAGTTTTGCCATAACGAAAAATAGAAAATTTGAAGTGAAAAAAATTGATAACTTGTTTAGTTTTGCTATAGCAAAACATAGGAAATCACAGATTTTATATATAAATATATATATCTTATTCATGCTGTAAATAATGAAGCAAAGCTAAGTATGTTCAAAAATGGGCCTAACTCAGTGTTGACTGAAAATATACTTCCTAGGTTTTTCCTTAACAGTCAAGAGAAAGCAAAAATTCCTTGGTCTGACGACAATAAATCACAATGAACCACGAAACCTTCATTTGTCCACAAATAAATCAAGAAACAAACAGTATGACAAAAAAAACTTTCTGCTACTGTTGTGTTCTGACCTTTGGCCAGGACAGCATTTATGGTTTTAACAGTTTCATGTTTCAAGATTTCATAGTTCATAGTGTCATGTTCATAGTCATAGTTTTTACAGTTTCTTGTATTAGGATTTTACATTTCATAATTCATGTTCCATGTCCATGTTTTTACTTTTCCATGTTTTTGTTTTTGCCAGGTCTGCCATGCCACTCCACCGCTTGTCTGCGTTCCGCCCCGTGCCTTCGTTGTTGCACATTTCAGAGCTCTGGTTGGCTTTGTGGTTTCCCCCTTCCTTCTGTGCTGTGCTGATTCGGGGCTGTCTAAGCTTAATTGGCAATGAACTGTTTTTAAGTTACTAACATTTACTAACACTCACTGGGTGGTGTAATTCTTAGATAGGCACATTACTAATATTACTAATTTAGACAGGGAGTTTATTGTCATGATTCCAGCTTTGCTATTTCAAGATCTTGCTGTGCTTTTCTGTTCTTAACATTCATGCTTGCTTCCAAACTGCATACTTAATTGGTACTTAAGCTGAGCACGCTCATTCTCTTAATGAGTAGGTCATGTCATCCAATCTCTGTCCATGTCTTGATCTTGCCATGCCTCTTGTTTCTCTCTCTCCAGGTGTTACCCCTCATGTCATGATTTCTGAGCCTTTATCTGGATGCGGTGGAAGTTGGCTGGCAGACAGTGTCTCGCGTCTCATTGCATGTGCAAGTGTAGCCAAGTTCTTGTTGTCAGGATTCCCCAGCATTTCTAGTTTCAAGTCTTGTCCTAGCCTCTTGTTTTGTGTATATATATTTAGTCTTGTTATTTATTTTTCTTCATCTTCTCGCCTGGAGTTTCCAGTGCCTTTTGTTTTTTGTCGTTTTGCATTCTTTGTTTATAGCTCTGTGCAGCATACTTTAGTTTGTCTTTTGCAACCCTTTGGGCCAAGTTTTTCGTTGGCCCTCGTGCCTGTTTTGTTTTTTGTTTAATAAATCCTCATTTCCCTTCACCCCGCTTTTGGTGTCTAACTGATTCCATATCAGCTACTGAGAATACCTATGAACAAAATGGAGTTAAAAATGGAACTGAATAGTAAATTTATTCAAGGTAAGACCTAAAAAAAATACATTCATTTAAATGTAGAAAATGTCACCAAATAGGATTTACAACCCCAATTACGAAAAAGTTGGGATGCTGTGGAAAATGTAAATTAAAACAGAATGCAATGATTTCAAAATTTCATAAATTGACATTTTCTTCACAGTCCAACATAAAAAACAAATCAGGTCTTGAACGTTAGACATTTTACCATTTCATGAAATATATGAGCACAGTTTGAATTTGATGGCAGCAACACATCTCAAAAAAGTTGGGATAGGGCCATGTTTACCATTGTTTGGTATCCCCTCTTCTTTTAACAACAGTCTGTAAATGACCCGGTCTCACGACAGATCGTGAAATAGTGACGACATTTAATCTATTGAATCGTGTGCATGAACACGAATTTCCATTTTTTTTTTTCGTGACCCTGAGCACGACTTTAGAACCAATGTATTTCAATCAGATGTATCGGTCGTGCCTGCAGCACGTATTTCTCTCTGTTAGTGTGGACCGTATGTCTAGTAGTATTTCTACTCTATAAAACTATTTGTAGGCCTACTGTGTAGAACTGGGAGCACAGAGGCTGTATTGCTTTCATTCTCTTTTCTTTTTCATTGCTTAAACTATTACCACTGCATTACTGAACCATAATCACGAGTTTTTCTTTATTTTCTGCCGTGTTGTTAATGAGCAGTTATCGTCTGAGAAACACCGTTTCCCCGTTGATTTTGGTGTGTTATGGCCCCAATTTCTTATTACAATCTACAACAGCAACAGCAAGGGATGACAGACAGTTTTAAAAACTCAAACACATTTAATTATAAACAAAGACTAAACTACTATTTACAACTACAGACCAAGATTGAATTGGAAAAAAAAAGAAATATTTACAGTCCCTTTTTGTGGGGTGGCTTGGTGATGTCCTGGATAATGAAAATGCTCAAACATAGGCAAAGAAATCCACAAAAGAAACGTCACAGGTCTTGAACAGAATGGCAGGTCTGGTCATCATCTTGCAATTTCTCCTACTACTTTACTGTCTCAATTCTTTTCTTTATATACTCTTTTGCAGACCCCACCCACATTTAGACCTCTTTTTTTAAATTTTCTGAGACTTGCCCCAGACATGTCCAGGACATGTCTAAACATGACTCCAGTCTGAGCTTAACAAAAAAAAGGTAAATACTGCCATCTAGTGGCCTATATTCACATTACAGGTGCCTCAAATCTAACGGGAAATACTACGGTACCCATGAGCCGTATCGGCCGTTACCATGGTGAAGACGCCGAAAGTTTCCATTCAATGATATCCTCATCGATTGCATCAATACAAAATCACGTAGGTGTGCTTTATAATTTCACAGCCAGTCTGTATGACCTCGGTTTTAAATATTTCGCCTTCGATTCTTAGAAGTGAAGTTTTTTTCTAATTTGGTTATGGAAAGCAGAAGACGCCATTACCCATGAGCCCCCGGTAGCCTTCGTGAATTTCGTCCTGGGCCGTTTCTCAAAGCCTAGGCTGCATCCTTTGAAGGTTGCACTTTTAGGGGTCATCACTTACTTCCAGCTACGAAACTGACATTTAGGGTAAGGGACAAGGTTAAATTTAGGGTTAGGTTTTGGGTTAAGGGTTAGAGTTAAGGTAAGGTTAGGGAAACCCGTGACAACTCACTGGAACCAAAGCCGTTTAATGGAGATGAAATTCCGTTGCGTCAGTTCGGCAGATGGAATTACTTGATGACTCCTAAAAATGTAGCCTACGCTTTGAGATGCACCCCTGGATGTCTGAGAGACTCTTTAATTTACCAACCGAAAAAATAATTCTCAAAAGAAGCAGACTTATTAATTGTCGCCGAAACCCCTGCACATGTCAGTCGTGTGAATAATTAACCTGATAATTGTCAGCTGCGTGTTTTGCTTCCATGTTATAATTGATACATTTTTTTCCATTAGGTATGCACGCATGGTTTACATATTAGGGCAACTATTTAAAGCCCGACCGATGTCAGCAGAAACAAAAGTTCTAGTGAAAGGCTTTCTTTCTGGCTAGCTATCTTTAACACGTGTTTTATGAAGAGCAGGCTAGTGTGTAGCATAAACACATGTCCTCAATTTTAAAAAAGTGATGTAAATGCACAGTTATAATTCTGGGTGACAGCCCCATTTAAAGGGCACCAACACTATTAGCGTCTTTAGCAGTATTATATGAAATAGAAAAACTAAGAATTTAATCCATCATTATTTATTCTTTCTATATACTGTACTTGTGAACATGACTGGCCTTCACTACATAATCTACTTTTACTGTTCTCCCCACAGCTCCTCTCCTGTCAACCCTTTTCTAATTGTAATCATCGCACCAAATTAAAAACAAAAGGCACTTTTAAGAGCCAACCTCTATCTCTCGCAACCTCTCTCTCTCTCTCTCTCTCTCTCTCTACATATATATATATATATATATATATATATATATATATATATATATATATATATATATATATATAATTCACATTGTAATGTGAATATAGGCCAATGGATGGCAGTATTTACCTTTTTTTTTATTCAGCTCAGACTGGAGCTATGTTTAGACATGTCCTGGACATGTCTGGGGCAAGTCCACGAAAAGTAAAAAAAAGAGGTCTAAATGTGGGTGGGGTCTGCAAAAGAGTATATAACGAAAAGAATTGATACAGTAAAGTAGTAGGAGAAATTGCAAGAAGAAGGATACATGTGACCAGACCTTTCATTCTGTTCAAGACCTGTGATGTTTCTTTTGTGGATTTTTGCCTGTGTTTGTGGATTTTTCTCACCCAGGACATCACCAAGCCGCCCCACAAAAAGGGGCTGTAAATATTTCTTTTTGTTTTTGTTATAATCAATCTTGGTCTTAGTTGTTAGTTGTTTAGTCATTATTGTCTTTGTTAAAAATTAAATGTGTTTTAGTTGTGAAAACTGTGTCTGTCATCCCTTGCTGTTGCTGTTGCTGTTGCTGTTGCTGTTGTGTTGTAATGTAATAACAAATTGGGGCCATAACAAATTGGGGGCTCAAGTCCGGCATAGACCATTGTGTGAGTAATTTATCGAAAATCTAACATTTCAAATTGTGAAATTGTTTTTGTGAATTTTCCTAAATATATATTGACAACAGCAATGGATGATTTTTTGGCATCACAAACCGTAGGGGTTTTGAAGTCTTTTAAAAAGACAGAACTGTTGGAAATATGCAGACATTTGGAGCTGACAGAGGTAAAACCAGCCATGCGAAAAGCAAGACTGGCTAGAGAGATAGTTGAATATTACATTGATGAAAATGTGTTTGCACCAGGAGATCTGGAACAGTTTCCAGTGGAAAATCCAAATATAGAAATGGAACTTAAATTAAAAATGCTAGAGATTGAAAGGGAGGAAAGAGAAAAAGAAAGGGAGGAAAAAGAAAAATAAAGAGAATTTGAGTTTGAAAAATTTGCAAGACAGAGAGATTTTGAATTAGAGAAATTCGATAGAGAAGAAAGACTCCAAATGGAGCAACTAAAAATAAAAATTCAAACTGAAAATAAATTTCGGGCTAGCCAGGAGGTAAAATTGGTGCCTCCATTTTCGGAAAAGGATGTTGACAACTATTTCCAGTGTTTTGAAAAGGTAGCAAAGAGTTGCCAGTGGCCAAAGGAACATTGGCCTCTGATGTTGCGAACTGTCCTCAAGGGTAAAGCTCAACAAGCCTATTCGGCTTTGTCTGCCGATGATTCCTCTGATTATGAGATTGTCAAAAAGATTATTTTGAGAGCTTATGAGTTGGTTCCAGAGGCTTACCGACAGAAATTCAGAGGTTTGAAGAAATCTGAAAATCAGACTTATGTGGAATTTGCTAATGAGAAGAAGGTTTGCTTTGAGCGCTGGTGTACTTCTATGGAGGTCAAGGATGATTTCAACTCACTAAAAGAGATGGTGTTAGTTGAAGAATTCAAGAACTGTGTTAAGGATGATGTTAAGACCTACCTTAATGAGAAGCAAGCACTGAATTTGCAATCAGCTGCCAAATTTGCAGATGAATATGTTCTCACACATAAGTCCAAATTTCAGTCTAGCAGTAACAATAGATGGTCCCAATTTCAGAAAAAGGGTTACGGTGATACCCAAGATTCCTCACCCAAAGACAAAGACAAATCTGGTGATGGTGCTCAGAAATCCAGTAACAGGTCTGATCAAAGTGTGAAAGCTGACAGTGACAAAAGTGGTCTAGTTTGCAGTTATTGCAAGAAATCTGGTCATGTTACAACTAACTGTTGGTTCCTTAAAGCTAAGAAAGAAAAAGAAAAGGATACCAAACCAAATGCCTTTGTGAAAACAAGGTTAGAAACCCCTGTAGTAGATAACCGATCTGCTAAATTGCCTGCTTCTTGTGGGGCTAAAAAGCCTGATACAGCTGACTTCGTGAGGGAGGAATTTCTTTCATTTGTGTCAGAGGGATTTGTGGCTCTGAACGAGCATACTACTCCTGTCCCCATATATATCCTAAGGGATACCGGAGCTTCTCAGTCACTTTTGTTGATGGACTCTTTGGAGTTACGTGATGAGACCGCTTCAGGGGATTTCATACTTGTACAAGGTATTGAAGGGAGGACTGTATCTGTACCCCTGCGCTCTATATTCTTGAAGTCAGATTTAGTTACAGGACAGGTAAAGGTGGGACTTATGTCAAGTCTACCTATAGAGGGTGTTTCTCTGTTGCTAGGCAATGACCTGGCTGGGGGCAAAGTAGTTCCCCCAGTACATCTTACTTCACAGCCGAGCACTGAAGATGGGGATGAGGACCCATCTCTGTATCCTTCTTGCCCAGTGACTCGTGCTATGGCTAAGAAGGCTAAAGAAGAAGATGATGTGGTGCCGTCCAGTACATTGAATAGTCAGGACTCAGGTGGTTCGCCTCATGACTCTGATTGGCCTGCTATGGTTTCTTTGTTTGAGAACTTATCAGACACTTTTATCAGTTCATTGTTCAGCCAGCCAGATGGATTTGGTGATTCTGATGTGTCTGGAGACTTGTCTCTGTCCAGAAAGCGGTTGATTGAGGAGCAAACTAATGATCCTGAAATTTGTGCACTAAAGAGGAGAGCCCTTCCTGATAAAGAAATAGACGCAGTTCCAGTTGGGTATTATCTCAAGGATGGTGTGTTGATGCGGAAGTGGCGCCCTCCTGATATCCCTGCCAATGCAGATTAGGCAGTGGTCAAGCAAATTGTTGTTCCGAAGGTCTACAGGAATGACATCTTTACAATGGCTCATAGTTTACCTTTAGGAGGTCATCTTGGTGTTAACAAGACTGTTGATAAGATCATGAAACACTTCTTTTGGCCTGGGCTTCGGAAAGACGTTTTCAACTTTTGCAAAACCTGTCACACTTGTCAGGTAGTTGGAAAACACCAGTTAGACCCACCTGTAGCTCCATTGCAGCCTATCCCAGCATTTGGGGAGCCATTCTCTAAGGTCATTGTTGATTGTGTTAGTCCATTACCCAAGACTAGATCTGGAAATCAGTACTTGTTGACAATCATGTGTGCATCTACCAGATTCCCCGAAGCCATACCTCTACGTAACATCAAGGCAACTGCAATCTCAAAGGCTTTGATAAAGTTCTTCACGTTGTTTGGCCTTCCCAGGGAAATTCAGTCAGACCAAGGTAGCAATTTCACTTCTGGATTGTTTCAGCAGGTTGTGTATGAACTAGGTGCAAAGCAGATTCTTTCTAGTGCCCATCATCCAGAAAGTCAGGGTGCCTTAGAGCGGTTTCATTCCACTCTCAAGACAATGATGAGGACTTATTGTAATGACCATGAGAAAGACTGGGATGAAGGTGTTCATTTGCTGTTGTTTGCAGCTAGAGAAGCAGTGCAGGAGTCTACTGGATTCAGTCCATTTGAGCTAGTGTTTGGTCATGAAGTGAGAGGACCTTTGCTATTATTGAGTGAACAATGGCAAGAGGAAGAGCCGCACATTAGCCTGTTAGACTATGTTAGCAAGTTCAAGGAAAGATTGCGTGCAGCTTGTGACCTAGCCAAAGAGAACTTGAAATCAAGTCAGGGAAAAATGAAAACTTGGTATGATCTTAAGGCTAGAAGCCGTGAGTTTAAACCAGGAGACAAGGTCCTTGTGTTGTTTCCCTTGCAGTCCAATCCATTGCAGGCTAGATTTCATGGTCCTTATGAAATTCTGACAAAACTCAATGATCTCAATTACATTGTGAAGACTCCAGATAGGAGAAAACCAAAACAATTGTGTCACATTAACATGCTGAAGCCTTATCATGACAGAAATGCTAGGGTTGCAGCTGTCACTTCAGATTCTCCAATGGTCGAAACGTGTGAAGATGAGGGGGAGTTTCAAGATGATGAACCAAGAATTAAAGCTGAAGTTCTTTCATGTAAATTGTCAAATTCTGAAGTGTTGCAAAATCTTGATGTAAAACTCCAGCACTTAGAACCCTCACAGAGAGATCAGTTTGAGAGGTTGATCAAGAAATATGAGGATCTGTTTCCTGATGTTCCAAAGAGAGTTTCTATAGCCTCTCATGATGTAGATGTTGGTGATGCCAAACCAATAAAACAGCATCCGTACCGGATGAATCCTGAAAAGAGAAAGATTGCTGAGAAAGAGGTTGAGTACATGTTAGAACATGATATTATCAGACCCTCCAACTCAGATTGGAGGTGAACTGTGTGCTAGTTCCAAAACCTGATGGAAGTTCTAGATTCTGTACAGATTATCGCAAAGTCAATGCTGTAACTAGAACTGATGTGTTTCCAATACCTAGAATTGATGATTGTATTGATAGAGTAGGGCAAGCAAAGTTTCTGACCAAGATTGATTTATTGAAGGGTTATTAGTGTGTGCCTTTAACTGAGAGGGCCAAGAGCATCTCTGCTTTTGCCACACCATCTGGGTTGTACCAGTATGAAGTCCTACCCTTTGGCATGAAAAATGCCCCAGCCACATTCCAAAGGATGATACAGTCTACAATCGCCGGATTGCCACACACGAGTGCATACATCGATGACCTGATCACATGGAGTGACTCCTGGGAAGAACATCTAAAAGATGTAGAGACGTTGTTCCAGCGCCTGACCCAGGCTAATCTGACTGTTAACCTGAACAAGAGTGACTTTGGTTGTGCTCCTGTCACCTATCTTGGCTACGTGATAGGCCAGGGTAAGGTGGCACCCATAAATGCCAAAGTCCAAGCCATCATGGACTTTCCAGTTCCTGACAACAAAAAAGCTTTGCGCCGCTTCCTTGGAATGATCGGGTACTACCGCAAGTTCTGCAAGAACTTTGCTGAGATTGCTCTCAGTCTAACTAACCAACTGAAGAAAGGCGTAAAGTTCACTTGGGATGATGCATGCCAGAGAGCCTTCGATCGCCTGAAGTCTCTGCTGTGTCACTTCCCCGTGCTCAAATCTCCTGACTTCAACAAACCGTTCTCCATCGCGGTCGATGCTAGCGACCAAGCTTGTGGATCTGTGCTCCTACAGAGAAGTGACTCTGATGACATTGAGCATCCCGTGGCATACTTCTCTAGGAAGTTCAATCGCCACCGAAGGAACTATTCCACAATAGAGAAGGAGCTGTTGGCTCTGGTTCTTTCTTTACAACACTTTGAGGTTTATGTTTGTACGGGGCAAAAGCCAATGGTTGTATACACAGACCACAATCCGTTAATGTTTTTGAGTAAGATGAAAAACAAGAATCGGAGATTGTTGAATTGGAGTTTGATTTTACAGGGGTTTGACTTGGAAATTAAGCATGTGAAGGGTACAGACAATGTAACTGCTGATTGCTTATCCCGTGTTTGAATATGTATATATATATCATGTGTTTATTTGAATATTGTATGATATGTATATATAGACAAGTGTTCACTTAACCATTTTGTATTGAAAAGAAAAATTTTGCCTTTATGAGTCAAAATTTTTCCCTTTTGGAATGGAGGTGTAATGTGAATATAGGCCACTGGATGGCAGTATTTACCTTTTTTTTTATTCAGCTCAGACTGGAGCTATGTTTAGACATGTCCTGGACATGTCTGGGGCAAGTCCCCGAAAAGTAAAAAAAAGAGGTCTAAATGTGGGTGGGGTCTGCAAAAGAGTATATAACGAAAAGAATTGAGACAGTAAAGTAGTAGGAGAAAATGCAAGAAGAAGGATACATGTGACCAGACTTTTCATTCTGTTCAAGACCTGTGATGTTTCTTTTGTGGATTTTTGCCTGTGTTTGTGGATTTTTCTCACCCAGGACATCACCAAGCCGCCCCACAAAAAGGGACTGTAAATATTTCTTTTTGTTTTTGTTATAATCAATCTTGGTCTTAGTTGTTAGTTGTTTAGTCATTATTGTCTTTGTTAAAAATTAAATGTGTTTTAGTTGTTAAAACTGTGTCTGTCATCCCTTGCTGTTGCTGTTGCTGTTGTGTTGTAATGTAATAACAAATTGGGGCCATTACAACATGTTTTGTATTCAGAATATATATTTTTACCTTCTGACCGCCGTCTCAGAATGCCGAGAATAAGAACAAACAGAGCCCGCCAATAATTTTTACCCCAAAGTATACGCCTTTTTAATAACCATCATTAGCATCTGAATGTTTTATGTTTTTATGTTGTATATAATGTGTTGTATCTGTGTTTTTTAACTTATTACATTTTTGTTTTCTGTTTTACTGAGCTGTGACATGTAAAACAAATTTTCTACTTTGGATAATAAAGTATTATCTTATCTTATATATATATATATATATATATATATATATATATATATTGCTATCCATCCCTCTTATTTCCAGTTCTGTATCTATCTCGCAGTCATTATCTGTTTCTCATTTATGTTCTCAATCTGTCTCCTTTTTTGTTTTATCTATCTGTGTCTTTCTGTTTGTTGTCTGTCTGTCATAATGCTAGGGGGGTCTACAAAAAAGACTTGTCCCTTTTGTCAGGGCATTTTATATTGTGCACAGAAGGTCTGTACCCATTGTAAAATGGAGCAGCCTCTGAAGCAGCGCCTCAAGAAAAAGCTTCAGAGGTTTGATGCGAAGTGCCAGGCATGGGTGGTTGGTCGTAAGAAGAACCACAACATTGCATCCATCAAGGATGAAGCAATTGTCCTGGTATCTACACATTTTTATATGACATCAAGCTGTCAAGATAATCTAGGCAATAAATTCAGTGATATATTTTGTGATGAAGTGAGTATGCAACTAGAAAGAGATTCTGACCTTTTTGCCAATATTATAGGCCAAAAAGTTTAATTACTACATTTTGAATTATTTTATTTCCTTGTGCTGTCCGTGTCACCAAAATAATTTTTAAAGTATAATTTAAAAAAGCATACATTAATCAGTATCATTTCTGTAATATTATTATTATTCATTTATTTCGTACTCATGGTAATAAATGGTACATATAAAAGGAAAAGAAATTAAGAAAAAGAAATCAAGGTTACACTAACAAGCACACAAGGAGCAGTGTCCCTATGATCCTCTCGCTCTTCTGTGACTGTGCAAAGCTTCTTGTTGCTTTGATCATGAAGGTGACACTATAGAGTGTATATGCTACAATAAAGTGTAAAATTGAGTATTTATAGTATCAAAAGAATATTGTAGATCCAAGACAAAACAGAGGAAAGCACCACCGACATCACCGTCGATTTATCAACACGCAGCACAGTTAGGCGACTGATATTTCAGAGCCGTGGTTGGGGCCAAAGAGTCAAATCTCCTCAGATAAGAATCAATGAGTCAGGCAGACTAGACTAACATACTCAACTCAATAAAGCTTCTGCCCCCATAGTCTCTCTGCAACTAGAGGATGGAGAGTAGGGATGGCAGGTTCACAAAGGGGACTCAGATTGCCTACAGGATGTAGTTGTTACCATTGTCACTTAAGTACTGTTTATTTTTCTACAGCAAAATTGGAACATGTAAAATCTAAGTGATACTGAGGAATTTCAGTTCATAAATACAAGCCCACATAATGGAAAAATCACAGGTGCAATATAACAATCAGAAGTTTTTATCAAGTGGATGGGAAATAACAAATAGACTGCATTTATACAGTCGTATTCTAAAGTTTGGGCGCTCTTGATCAAAATGTCAAAATTTCTGTTACTGAGAATATTTAAGCAAGTAGAAGATGAACTGATCTCTGAATGGCATACATATAAAGATAAAACACTTATTTTGACATTTTAAGCAGTATTGGTGTATTACTTTTGTTCTGTATAATTCTACAGTGAAAAAAGGAAATGAGCACTGTCCAAAAGTTTGTGCACCCCAAAAGATTTGAGCTCTCAAGTAACTTTGACTGTGGTCTCAGACCATATTTAGCTAGTTACGGCTATGGCTTGTTCACAATCATTGTTAGGAAAGGCCAGGTGATGCAAATTTCAAAGTTTATAAATACCCAGACTCCTCTAACCTTGGCCCAACAATCCATAGAGCCCTCTAAGCAGCTGTCTAGCTCTCTGAAAATGTAAATAATTAATGCCCACAAAGCAGGAGAAGGATATAAGACGATGGAAAAAAAATTTTAGGTTGCGATTTCCTCAGTTCATAATATAATTAAGAAATGTCAGTCAACATTAACAGTGACGGTCAAGTTGAGGTCTGGAAGATCAAGAAAACTTTGCGAGAAAACTGCTCATCGTATTACCAGAAAGGTAAATCAAAACACCCGTTTGACAACAAAAGACCTTCAGCAAGATTTAAGCTCACCATGGAGTCATGGTGCATTGCCGTATTGTTCAGTGACACTTGCTCAAATATGACCTTCATGGAAGAGTCATGAGAAGGAGACCTTTCCTGCATCCTCACCATGAAATTCAGCATCAGAAGGTTGCTAAGGAACATCTGAACAAGACTGGCATTTAGGAAACAAGTCCTGTGAAGTGATGAAGTTAAAATAGATGTCTTTGGCTGCAATGAGCAGAGGTATGTTTGGAGAAAAAAGGATGCGGAATTTCATGAAAAGAACACCTCTCTAACTGTCAAGCACGTGGTTGCATCAATCTTTCATTGGGCTTGTATTGCAGCCAGTGGCGCGGGAACATGTCACTGGTAGAAGGAAGAATGGAATCAATTCCAAATGTTTGGAAGCAAACATCACACCATCTGCAAAAAAGCTGAGAATGGAAAGAGGATAATGATCCTAAACACACCTCAAAATCCACAAATGTCTCCCTCAAGAGGTGCGAGTTGAAGGCGTCACCATAGCCCTCAAGGTCTCCTACCTCAACATCATTGAAAAACTGTGGATGGACCTCAAAAGATCAGCGCATGCAAGGAAGCCAGAGAATCTCACAGAAGTAGAAGCCTTTGAAAAAGAATAATGGGCAAAATCCCCCAAACCATAATTTAAAAACTCTTGGCTGGCACCAAAAGTGTTAACAAGCTGTGATACTTGCCAAAAGGAGTGTTACTTAGAACTGACCAGACAGGTTGCCCAGACTTTTCCTTCGGACCCTTTTCCTTTTGTGTTATTTTGAAACTGTAAAAGGATAGATAAAAAGTAATCTTCTTCAAAATATAAAGGCAGTGTGTCCTCTTTAACTTCATGCCTTTTGGAGGGCAGTCATCTTTTACCTCCTTAGCTATTCACAGTAACAGAAATTTTGATCTGGGGTGCCCAAACTTTACATTATCCTGGATGCTGTCATCATTAATGTTATATTTTTTCAATAATTAATATGATTAGTTATTTTTGCGGTTGCATTTCTATTTCTTTAAACAACTCATTCATCATTTTGTCATTGCAGCTTGAGAAACTCCATGCTATTGGCTACAAGCCAATGCTTCTGCTTGGCAGGGAAACCAAGAAGAAGGAAAATAAATGTGAAGTTTTTACCCCTCGCTGCACGCTCTCCACCTATGCCCAGGGCTACCTGCAGAAAATAAGCTCATTTTATGAATACCTTTGTGAAGGTGAGATGCATGCACTGTAAAAATCACAGTTTACAACTTTTTATCAATGCTTTAATCTTAGTCGTTCATCCCAAATACTTAAATTCAGTCTCACCTTCTTGACAGTAGAATTATTAATAGACAGTAGTATTATCACCCCGGTATAAAATGCGGGGGGATATAGGCATCGCCCGTCTGTCCGTCCATCCGTCCATAGTCTAGATGTGCCTTATGCTACTTTGGAAACTTCAGGATTACTATTTTTGCCACTTAGTGCACATCAGGCCTAGTTCGTTTCCGGAGCAGAACTCAAAACCCGTTCAATATATATCTTACTGAAACTTTGCATGTGTATTACCCACATACTGAAATAGTGCCTTTCGATTATACTCCAGACGTTTGCGTTTATGATTGTGAGTGAGAAAAGGTTTTTTCCGTGCATGCCTCCCAAACAGCTTGTTGGCATGTAGATAGCGCCTGATGGTCGTTTTGGAGACTTTGTGACCCCAAGATGCTACCATTTGTTGCAATTCTTTAACAGTGAGCTTTGGAGAACTTTTTATTTCTCTTACCATCCTCCTCACAGTGTGTGGTGGAAAAATAACTTTGCGTCCTTGTCCATGCTTGTTTACCACTGTTCCAGTTGTTTTAAACTTCTTAATGATTCCTCTGACAGTAGATATGGGCAGGTGCAGGCGAGTGGCTATTTTCTTGTAGCCATTGCCTGACTTGTGAAGGTCGACACACATCTGCCTTACTTGAATGGTGTGTTCCTTTGTCTTTCCCATGTTGAAGAGTGGATAAGAGAAATGGCCTCTGTGTCACGTCATATTTATACCCCAGGGAAACAGGAAGTGATGATTTAGTAATTAAATGTTCCTAGATACTCCGATCAACTTTGTGATATTCTGTAGAAATGACAGAAATACTTGTCATTGCTCAATTACATTTCATTCCCGGGAATTGTTAGGGGTGCCAATATTTGTGGGACAGGTGATTTTATGAAAAATTATTATTTCTTAGTCAGGGATTTTTTTCCCCTTAAAATTTACTTTTGTTGAAGGTTACATTTTTCTACAATTTTCAGTGTGAGGGTATGCTTCTGCAATAAAAATTGAATTTATTTTAAGGCTTTTAACACATCTTAACCAGGGGTGCCAATAATTATGGAGGGCGCTGTATCTTTCTGATTCTTTGCATGTGTATTACCCACATATTGAAGTGGTGCCTTTTCATATTTTCAGATTTCTGAAAATGTTCCTTTTTTTTCGTTTCATTGGAAACAAGTTGGATTTGGTCTCTGTTCAGAGATGGGTTCGTTTCCGGAGCACAACTCAAAAACTGTTCAATATATCTTACTGAAACTTATCCAAGTGCTGAAGTGGTGCCTTTTCATAAATTTGACATTATTTTTTTCCTTTCCATGGAAGCGACATGGATTGGGACTCAGTCGCAGGGCTGGGTTTGTTTCCGGAGCAGAACTAAAACACTGTTCAACTAGAAGAGCACTCAGAGAGCGCAGAACCTTTGCCGCCAGGGGGCAGCAAAGCCAAAAGCACGGCAATTGGAACTCTGGCCCATTGGAAAGACTTGAAATCTTGAACTTTGGAGTGTATCTCAGCAGTACTTTGGCCTAGATATGCCAACATTTAATCACCTCTTCCTTGACTTAATACCCACCTACCCTGAAAATTTCATAAAAATCCGGCCATTAGTTTTTGAGTTATCTTTTACACAAACAAACAAACCAACAAACAAACGGCACCGAAAACATAAACCTCCTCGGCGGAGGTTAATAATGACTCTTGTTTTATTATTGCCTTTGTCAACATATGGTTCATAGTCTTTGGTAGATGTTGCCAGTACATACTTCCAGATAATTCCAGAGGAAAATCACCTCAGCATTCTTGTTTGAATTTTTTTGAAGGTGTAGGATTGATTTGACTTTCGCAAATAATCAGGGACCGGGGGATATGTCATCTTCTGATGACTCTTGTTTAACCTTCGATACTGCTGGACAGCTCTCCCTCAAACCATTTTTAAGATTTTACTTCAATTCAAAACCTTTTTTACCTGTTTGCTGCCACTGTTTATACAACCCCAGTTCCGAAATGGTAGGGACGAAGTGTAAATTGTCAATAAAATCAAAATCCAATGACTTTCTGTTCACATGAGCCAATATGTTATTTACAATAGAACATAGATAACATTTCGAATGTTGAAACTGAGACATTTTACATTTTTATCTGCAGAATGAGCATTTGCAGTTTGGCAGTCTCTGTTTAATCTTACATTCAGTATATCCACTGTTCATTTATGTAAAAGAAAATGATTTGGACAGTGATACACTATGAGTATGTCACAGATAAAAGCTGAACAAAATTGTACTGTAAATAAATATAGAAATGAATACATTACTTTTATTTTGCAGCTGAATGTTTTTGCATTTGCATATTTCCTTTCTGGTAAAAAAAGTTGAAAAAGGAATGGGAGTGGCAAACTAATAATGTATTTATTTTTAGTGTCACTGACCAAAGAACCTTTGTAAGGATGTATACTAATAGACCCATGAAATTTTTAGACGCATTTCGGTCAATGAATCAAATGAATATAAATCACAATGTACTCATACATACATAATATACAAATGAAACAATATTGAGGATGGTGCCCCAATGCAGAACTTACAGGTACTCCACTGTTTTTGTGGAAATATAGTATTCAAATCCTTGCCCTGAGTTTGGAAAGGAGACTAGCACTTTTTTGTCTCAGCGCACGCAGTGTCTTGGTTTAGAACCCCCGTGGCTAGCCTTGGTTAGCAATTCTAGTGGAAATCTTGGACACCAGCTAGCACAACATGCAGATGGAACATTAACAACAATAGCGCAAAGAAAAATAAAGCCATCAAATGTTGACTGGTTACATTACACAGTTACGCTGTTACTTACTCGGGGGCATAAAGCAGGTTTTCTTAGCACACACAGTCCAGTGCAAATTAAATAGTTTGACCCAGTCTTTGAACAAATATGAGTACTCTGTGCGTTTTTTCATGTCTAAATGATATATTCTATGTTTTATAGTGAAAGAAAATCAACCAAATAGATTTGCAGACACACTTGTTTAACTTGCACAGGTTGGACACAGGATTCCACTGGCAGTGATGGTCAGCTAATTACACTGCAGCTCACACCCTGTGACCCATTGGAGGGTACAAACAGCCTGGATGAGCCAAGGACCATGGAGGGCGAGGTGGAGCATGTGGGCACCACAGAGGGCGAGGAGGTGGCGAGCTCCGCGCAGGTGGAGCAGGCGGGCACCACAGAGGGCGAGGAGGTGGTGAGCACTGTGCAGGTGGAGCCGGCGGGCACCACAGAGGGCGAGGAGGTGGCGAGCACCGCACAGATGGAGCAGGCGGGCACCACAGTGGGCCAAGGTAATTGGAACATATTTAAAGCGTTTGATTTATGGGTTACCTTGCTTGACTTTCAACTGATAGGTACTTACAAAGCTAAAATAAACTGACTATTGCTACAAAACTTACGTGACTGAAGGTGTTCCATTAGGTCGTTACTGTCAGAGGGGTTAAAGGATGTCAGTATTCATGTCAATGAACAGTTAAATGTCCAGCGTGTAGGATTTAATGGCATCTAGCTGTGAGGTTGTACATTGCAACCTGCTCACCTCACCCTTGCCAAACATGGCGGTGCAGTATGGCGGCCCCCCCGGGAAGAGGACTCATGGCATACCTATATATAAGAGGCTCATTCTAAGGTGATTAATACACAAGGATTCTTATTTTCAGGTAATTATACACTAATGAAAACATACTTATGAATATTATATTCCAATATTACACACTGGACCTTTGACTTGAAAGCAACATATCACATAGTCTATTGGAATGCCATGAAATTTGATGAGCTTATTTAATGCTCACCCCAGGATCAACCCTGCCAGTGTTGATGATTTATTTATTCACCCCTTGCATTCCTGCAAGGATCTGTGATAGTTGAAATAAATTGGGATTATCACATACAGTATGGTCTTAAGCAGGGAAACAAAACATGTAGAGAGTTGGATCAACCTCAGTTCAATCGCAATGAGAAAAAACATAAATGTATTTTACACCTATTAGTGCATGTACTGCTGTATGTAATTTTTCTTCTCTGAACCCACAGCTGTGTCCACAGCGTCAGCCAGCGGTACAGTTTTTACTGTTGGTTGCAGAAAAAACAAAAAGTCGGGTATGTAAATAAAATTTGTGGGGTATTAGTTGTTCTGATTACCATTTAGGAACTGCATGATCTGTGAGAAAGTGTTTTTGTTTTATTTGTTTATTTTTGGAGTGGACATAGGACCAAGGCATATGCCTGAAAAGAAAAAGTCAAAAGGGCAACTTTAAGTCATCCCTGCTTTAAATCATCACGGTACTGACAGATCATTGAATACATTGTCATGCATAGGACATCGGGCTATTGCGAGTAATTGGGTTATGGCAGGAAATAATGTATCATGTTTACATGAGGAATCTTACTCTCAAAATATAACCTCTCACCCTCCACAAATGTAAACACAGTTATTGATGTTTGTGACAGTGTGTTAACTTAATAAAATTTACCCCGATTACTGACAATAGTTCCATTGCATATTTTTTGTAAGCATGTACGACAGATAATTAGTCATGACAGACAACCTGGAAAAACCAAAAGGCTTAATGTGTCTAATTTAAGCAAAAGGTATTCAGTCATCCTGATAAGTAGAGGAAGCAGCAGTAGAGATTGTGACATAAGATCAATGGGCGGGCTGTGTGGGGACATGGTGCCGTGGGCGGGGCTGTGTGGGGACATGGTGCCGTGGGCGGGGCTGTGTGGGGACATGGTGCCGTGGGCAGGGCTGTGTGGGGACATGGCCCAGTGGGCGGGGCTGTGTGGGGACATGGCCCAGTGGGCGGGGCTGTGTGGGGACATGGCCCAGTGGGCAGGGCTGTGTGGGGACATGGCCCAGTGGGCGGGGCTGTGTGGGGACATGGTGCTGTGGGCAGGGCTGTGTGGGGACATGGCCCAGTGGGCGGGGCTGTGTGGGGACATGGCCCAGTGGGCGGGGCTGTGTGGGGACATGGCCCAGTGGGCGGGGCTGTGTGGGGACATGGCCCAGTGGGTGGGGCTGTGTGGGGACATGGTGCCTTGGGCAGAGCTTTGTGGGGACATGGCCCAGTGGGCGGGGCTGTGTGGGGACATGGCCCAGTGGGCGGGGCTGTGTGGTCCTCTTTTTCTCCTTCTGGTGGCTGTCAATGAGTGTCTTCTGGACAACTTTCAGGTCAGCAGTCTTCTCCTTGATTAAGATTGTGTGTAATGAACCATGAGTGATAGACTAATGGTATTTCTACTGTATAAAGACTGATTTAATCAAACTAATCTGCGAATGATAATTTTTTAAAATTCTTTTAGCTGTAGGCCGTTATTATCAAAATAAAAAAAATAAATAAAATGAAACATTTTATTTTGCATTTACTCTTGAATATAACCAATCTTCACGCTCTGCATTGACTGACCAAAAATTTTTAATTTCTTTTCCTGATATTCAAATTTTCGGAAATGCACCTGCATTTCTCAAGTTGTCAATGCAATCTAATGTCAAATTAAACCAAATTCCACACATAAATATGCTCAATTTATGTTATTTCCATTTAGTCTGTTGCTGTTGTATTTTTCAGTTATAATGCACAATAAAAATGATTTTTTTTTTAAATCTCTGAATAGAAAATAAAATGGGAAAGTAACACACGCCAAGGGTTGTGGTAAGGTGCTGATGAGTGGAAGTACAACCCCAATTCCAAAATAGTTGGGATGAAATGTAAATTATGAATCAAATCAAAATCTAATGATTTTCAGATCACATGAGCCAATATGTTATTTACAATAGAACATAGATAACATTTCAAATGCTTAAACTGAGACATTTACATTTTTATCCACAGAATGAGCCTATATCAAATTTTCTGGCTGCAACAGCGCTCAAAAAAGTTGGGACACAGGAAAAAAAAGGGCTGAAAAAGGAATAAATATGTAAGAGAATCAGCTGAAAGAACATTTAGCAAGTAATAAAGTTAACTGGCATCAGGTGTGTAATATGATTGGATATAAAAGGGATGTCTTAGAGAGGCTGAGTCAGAAATTGTAAAATTTCTCAGTTTCAACATTCGCTATGCTATCTCTGTTCTATTGTGAATACTGGCTTGTGTGATTTGAAGGTCATTGCATTTTGAATTTATTCTCAATTCACACTTCCTCCCAACTATTTTGGAATTGGGGTTGTGCAAGACTTGTGATTTGAAGTGGCACAAACCATTATGTCTGACATCACATACAATTCTTTAACATTTCAGTTGTTATAGGTTCAAATATATTCAAACATTTAAAATACTTTAACTTGAAAATATTTCTAATAGATATACTCTTAATGGTGTCTTGTAAGCCTGTTTGGGCTGGGCACATTTTGCTTGACACATTGATAAAATTTACTCATTCACATACAAAGCAATTAAAGTGTGATTTAATGGCATCTAGCAGTGATCCAATACAATTTGAGATGTATTTTCTTTGAGCACATTTTCAACAGTACAGGAAGCATTCTGATTTTAATGTGGGGAATCAATCAGCATACTAATAATACACAGATATGATAATAATAATTATAATTTATTTGCATAGAAGAAGTACAGCAAAGGGAGGGGAAGCATTAATCAAGTACAGTAGTTATAAGCTTTACATACAGACCATACATACAATATCATTCATTTCAAAGTCACATTCTCGCAGACCATCCCTTACATCAAAGTTCGGCGATACCCATGGCAATTTCATCATCACAATCAGCTTTTAAAATGCATTACAAGGCAGAACGGTCACAACACAGAGTACTGACATTTAATCTGAACATGAAATGTCTCATGTTGACAGCTGCTGATGACTGAGTAAACATAAGCCCCTTGTAAAACAGATGAACTAAATTGTTAACACCATTAGCAATATTGCACATAAACATGGCAGACCAACACAGTAACTGATTTTCAATGCTAGGAGCAGACATAAGAGAGGGAGGCAAACTGCAGTGTGTATTATAAGGGACAAGCCAAATACGCCTTGACACCTTACGCCATGAAACATAGAAACGCTTCACATGATTGATATTCAAATTCCACAGCACTGAGCCATAAAAAGGGGTACAATATGTTTGGAATAACCTGGCCTTTGTACTCGAGACACACATTAAATTTAGCCAACATGGTATTAGATCTGGAGACGAGGAGATTGATCCCTTGATTAATGTTCCTGATGTTACAATCATGACCTGTAATATGACCGAGATGTACAGCAGAGTCATCTTGCTTGCTTGAATTTTGAATGAAGTACCAGGATTACAATTAAATGATACACTGGCACTCTTTGAGGGGTTAAAATTACACAATATTCCTTGGCAAATTCATCACAAATATTTAACAATCCTTTGATTTCTCCATCTAGATGTGGTATAAAAGTCAAGTCATTGACGTAACACAAAGCACCACAGAAACGGCGTCCAATATAGCAACCAAAACCAGACTGGGCAAGTTTACATAGCAAAACATCCATGTAAATACAGAATAAAATTGATAATACCCCACCTTGTTTTACACCATTTAAACAGAGGAAGGCATCACTGACATGGCGGCCCCACTTAACTCGCAGGCGCTGGCTAGAATACATATTCAATAATAACATAATAGTTTTAGTACACAGATTCCTGCCAATCAGTACCTCAAAAAGTTTGCAATAGTGGACGCTGTTGAATGCTTTAGATGCATCTAATAGTACAAGGTACACAGCTGAGTGATTCCTCACATACATATCAACTATTTCATTTAAAACAAAGTGCAATTAAAGCTGCAAGCAGCGTTGAAAGGGCCCTCGCCCCCCCTGTGCACATTGGGGTGGCAGCAAGATCTTGATGGCTGCAGGTGTCCATTCAGAACCATTGGACACAGCTGGACCGCGTACAATGTGGTTTCCTGATGGGAGTGCAAAAATTTTCTGGAGGGCGCTATGATACCATTTTGACTTGCCTGTGCACAAAATCTACAACACAGTAATCGTAATACGGGGCTCCATGAGTGTTTCGATTTTTGTAAATTTTCCAATATGTTTAGACGATCAAAGAGGCAATACTTTTAAATATCTGACTGGGGGCGCTATTGAGCCATTATGCCATATTTAATGCCAATTGATGGATGACATTGAAGAGAATAAGACATTTATAATGTTTGCTAGGTTTTTTAAGGTTTGGAGCATTCTAAGGCCTGAAAACATGAGTTCGTAAAATTTGGAAAAACGCAGGAAATAGCTCATAGCTCACTTCCTGTTTATGCAATAATTTTCAAAAAATTAACCATCGCCCAGAATGACTAATGCAATGATCACCCCAAATTTCATGAACATTCAAGCACTTTTAACTTAACATGGCCGTATCTAGAGGGCGTCGTGGAGCCACCTGGCCACTCCCTATCTAATATTAGCATATAGTTATACTTTGGAGGAAAATATTATCAAGCTTGGAAACTTTCAGGCAAATCGAACGAAGTATGTGGGAGTAAAAGCAATTTCCTGTTTCATGGCGGGACATCAAAATTCGCCGCGACGCCACGGATACACCGTTGCATCAATCCAAAAAAGCTTCACAATTTAACATCAGCAAGGTCTTTGGATATTACTTGCCAAATATTAAGTTGATCGGATAAAATCTCTAGGAGGAGTTCGTTAAAGTACGACGCCTGTGAATGGCAAAAAATCAAAAAAAGTTGCAATTTCAATTAAAAATGGCGGACTTCCTGTTGGGTCTAGGTCATGGCACCAAGAGACTTTGTTTTAGGTCTCAGGATATTCCACATGTCCACCGAAGTTCATACATGCAGGTCAACCACGGTGCGAGGGCTACTTTTTTGAAATTTTCCAGGGGGCGCTATAATAACATTTTTGCCACGCCAATATGTAAATTTTTATCAGTGTAATAGGAATGATGGTCTTAAGAATTGTACCAAATTTTGTGAGTTTTTGAGCATGCTGAGACCCTAAAAAAGGCAATTATTTGAAAAATCTGATTGGGGGCACTATAGAGCCATAATGCCTCATTTACTGCCAATTATTGTCTCAAATTGAAGACAATTGGACAAATATAATTTTTGCAAAGTTTTACAAGTTTTCAAGTATGTTAAAGCCTTCAAATGTGTGTTCGTAAAATTTGGAATAACGCAGGAAATGGCTCATAGCGCACTTCCTGTTTGGCCGAAAAATTTCAAAAAAATAATTATAGCCCAAAAAAACCAATGCAATGATCAGACCAAATTTCATGAACATTCAAGCACTTTTATATCAACATGGTCGTGTGAAGAGGGCGCTGTGGAGCCACCTGACCACACCCAATCCAATATCAACATATAGTTATATTTGGAAGTAGACTACTATTAAGCCTGTAAAGTTTCACGCAAATCTCACAATGCATGTGCTCATAAAAGCAACTTCCATTTTCATGGCGGAACATCGAAATTCGCCGCAACGCCACGGACACAATTTTCGATGAAACCAAAAAAGCTTCGCAATTTAACATGGAGAATGTCTTTAGATGGCCTGTGCCAAATTTTTAGTTGATCGGATAAAATCTCTAGGAGGAGTTCGTTAAAGTACGACGCCTGTGAATGACAAAAAATTAAAAAAAGTTGCAAATTCAATTAAAAATGGCGGACTTCCTGTTGAGTCTAGTTCATGGCACCAAGAGACTTTTTTTTAGGTCTTGGCATAGTACACATGTCCACCGAATTTTGTACATGTATGTTAAACACCCTGCGAGGGCTGCTTAATTGAAATATTCTAGGTGGCGCTGTAATGCAATCTTGCCACATCCATCTGTAAACCTCATAGCCTAGTGAAAGGTATGATCGGCTTAATATCGTTGCAAAGTTACGTGAGTTTTCGAGCATGCTGAGGCCCTCAAAAATGCAATTATGCATTAGGGGGCCCTATCGAGCCACCATGTCACACTTAGTGCCAAATGAGACATCGAATCAAAGAACTTAATATTTTTAGTCTATGAGCCAAGTTTGGTGAGTTTTCGAGTATGATAAGGCCCTCAAAAATGTGTTTGTAAAATCTGAAAAAACGCAGGAAATGGCTCGTAGCTCACTTCCTGTGCGGCAAAAAAATTTCCAAAAAATTTCCAAAAAAATTTATGATGACTACTATGACCCTATCAAGTTTCGTGAGAATCCGAGCAAGTGCGTTCCAAAATGGACATGTGTTTGGTGGCGCTATAGAGCCACCGGGGCATGTCAAAGCACAAAAATAGTAATACTTTGCAATTTTCACCACGACTGACGTGTGGGCAAATTTTTGTGAGTTTTCGTGCATGGCAAAGCCCTCAAAAATGCGTTCTCGCAGCAGAAGAAGAAGAAGAAGAAGAAGAAGAAGAAGAAAAAGAAAAAGAAAAAGAAGAAGAAAAAGAAGAAAAAGAAAAAGAAAAAGAAAAATCCCATCAAAAACAATAGGTTCCTGGCACCGGTCGGTGCTCGGGCCCTAATTAGTAGTGGAACTCTAGCCTTGAAGCCAAATTGTAACTCAGAAGTACAAAGCCTGTTGAGATTCCTAAATAGAATAATATTGCTACCAACCGCGATAGCACAGCAATTTTCACTGTTTCTCACAGATTTCTTGTCACTCTTAGGTATCGGAACTAAGGTAGACAGGTTCATATCTGGGGGCACATAACCATGATGCAACATGGCAGTGAACAATGAAGTAAGATGCACATGTTATTCATCACTGCCATAAATCAGATTATTTAAAGATAGTTTCAGTTTAAATAGTTTCAGTTTCTGGATAGCATCCAATAGCATATAGGACAAATTCCATTTCCTTCACCATAATCCTAGGGGTGTGTTCAGATATTTGACTGGGGAGGTCCCCGTGGGGCACTGACTTATGCAGCAGTGGCATGTACATTGTGCACACATATGGAATATCACAGTAACATTAAACTCTTTAACGTTCCAACTGGCCACTTGCGGGTCCACTGACTAAGTCTTTCATAAGCTTAGTGAGCTCAGCTGTAAATCAAGAGTGAAGATGCCTGTTGAATGTCCAAAGTTTTTAGTTTGTGGTTGTAAAATTTCTTGCAGCTGTGATTGTGCTATAGGTCACAAGAGCTCATTTTAGACTAAATATGCTCTCACTACAATGAAATGTCTCCAATGGGGACTAACATCATGAATACAATTGAACTCTTGGAATCCACAAGAGTCTCCGCTTTCCAGTCAGGTTCATGACAGTCAACATTATTTATGGACCCCAGTCCGCAAAAAAATCAAAATACACCATTTTAGAATAGGTACTGCAGGAGAAACACTGCATGTCCTTTGCCCCAAAATGTCTGGATTATCATAAAGTGGACATGTCTGTAAATAGGACACTCGTGGGTACCCATAGAACCCATTTTCATTCAGATATCCTGAGGTCAGAGGTCAAGAGAGGATTGTGTGTGAGTGAGTGAGTGCGTGAGTGCGTGAGTGCTTCAGAAGCTTGGGGGTGGGTGGGGCAGGCACCGCACAGGGTAGGGAGGGAGTTGAGCCTCCTGACGGCCTGGTGGATGAAGCTGTTCTTCAGTCTGCTGGGCCTGGCGAAGCTGTCCTTCAGTCTGCTGGGCCTGGCGAAGCTGTCCTTCAGTCTGCTGGGCCTGGCGAAGCTGACCTTCAGTCTGCTGGGCCTGGCGAAGCTGTCCCTCAGTCTGCTGGGCCTGGCGAAGCTGTCCTTCAGTCTGTTGGGCCTGGCGAAGCTGTCCTTCAGTCTGCTGGGCCTGGCGAAGCTGTCCTTCAGTCTGCTGGGCCTGGCGAAGCTGTCCTTCAGTCTGCTGGGCCTGGCGAAGCTGTCCTTCAGTCTGTTGGGCCTGGCGAAGCTGTCCTTCAGTCTGCTGGGCCTGGCGAAGCTGTCCTTCAGTCTGTTGGGCCTGGCGAAGCTGTCCTTCAGTCTGTTGGGCCTGGCCCGGAGACGGCGCAGTCTCCTCCCTGATGGCAGCAGGTTGAAGTGGCTGTGGGATGGGTGGGCGGGGTCACCGACAATGCGGAGGGCTTTGTTGGTGAGACGGGTGGTGTAAATGCCCTGGGGGTGGGATCTCAGCTCCTCTCATAATGCGCTGGAGGGGCTTGCAGCAGGACGCAGAGCATGCACCATACCACACTGATGCAGATGATTAGAACACTTTCGACTGTAGCCCTGCAGAAGCTGTGCATGATGGGGTCCAGGGCACTGGCTCTTCTCTCTCGGGAAATACAGATAAATATTTCAAAAAAAGGGGGAAGGTCAGAAGCTGAAGATCAGCCGTTTTGGAATGAACAGGGTGTGTAACACAGTCATGAATTCATTAATAAAGTATCTTTCAAAAGTGACGGTAACATGTATATGTTTGAGAACTACTAACTATATAAATGGATAAACAAACAAACAAACATACAGTCAAATAAATTACCTAAGTTGTGTTTTCCTCTTCATCCTCACTGGTATCTGGACTGCTTCCTCTTCAACATTCAGAAGGACAGAGGCCTCTGGACCTACAGCAGTCTTGTAATGTTGGAGGACCACTTGTAACCTCTCTGACACCTCTGACAATCTTCTTCTCAAGACACAGCAAAGTCCTTCGTTTCCCTTGTCGACATCTCAAAATACAGAATACATTTCATGACAGACATACAGCATACCATTAAGATTGCTTCATGTGGCCAAAGAACTTCCATGGAGTAAAAAGATATCACCCATTCAAATCTACATACCGTGATGGTTGCATTTTTATGTGTATTGTTGGTATGGTACCAGGCTAGCTTCTAAGTAAAATCACTTGCAGCAAATGCCATTTCATTGTGTATAGTCCTATAACCATGTCAGAGCAATGACTGCTCTACTCCACGTATGTTCTGTGACGGAGACTGATTTGGTCTTTTTGTAATTTGAAACACATACTTCAAATGGATTGGGTTTTTCTTCAACTTACACTCCTCAGCCATCTTCTTCTTGAAAACCGCTGCCAGGTTCTGCAACCATGTGCAATGTTGCGCCATCTCCAATACCAGAACTCTTTGCTCTTCTTGCAGCCGCTTTGTCGGCATCACCTGGTCCTGCATCTGCTTCTTGATGGACATGTTTGCTAAAAATCAATAGCAGTTTTAAGTATTCATGAGACAAACTTGCACTATAGCATTCCAAGTTTTTTGAAAATGCAAACATGTTCTTTATATCCAATTGATACATGAACTGAAAATACTTCCATAAATCAAATGAATATCAAAACACTCGTGTGTTGTGTTTATGACTTATTTCAGTATACTCCATATGGCAGAACTGTAAAGTCTTATGAGGCGTCTGAAAAGTAACATACCGCTGCCATGAACCTCCCACGGCCAAATTTGGGACACAGTGGTTTGTTCAGTTAGGGAATGCTCCACCACAGCCACGTCAATGATTGTCCCGGTCAGCGAGTCTAATACAAGATTGTTATATTTTTCAATTTCCTGAAGGAGGAGCTTTTTGTCTTCTGCCAGGTTCCTTCGAAGGCGGTGGCGAAGCTTGCTGCTGTCTAAGGCCATGAAGAGTTTTGAGACTCAGTTGTTCAAGAAAAAATGTATTGCACCCAAAAAGTGAAAGTAAAGCTGCAGCAATTGATGTAAAATTTTACAATTCAGATTAATACAGGTCATTTGAAAACATTCAATGATTTGAGCTGTAGTTGCCTTAATTGCCAATGCATTATGTCCTAATTCATATGAAGAGTTTGGTTCCAAAATGCAATATATCCATTTTAGTCATTTTGAGTAAATCAGCTTTTTCTACGTTGGCGCCTATTGCATTTTATAGAAAAACACAAACCATGACCATGAAAAATACACCATATAGTATGCATTTCTAATGATGGGTTTTTGCATCATGTGTAAGAAGCGCAGGCCTATCGCTCTATGGTATTATCTCAATTTTTGTCATTTTGGCACTTATTGCGTTTTGGAACCAAACTCTTCATATATTTGTTGGTGTGTGAGTGGAAATAAAATGAAATCATCCTATAATATACCATTCTGCCGGTAGAGATTTTGTTTCCGCTGCCTCACACAAAGGTAAAGCCTCTCGATGGAGTGCTGCAGAGAGGTGTGTGTGGCGCCTGGATTGGCAGAAGATGTATCTGGAGTCTCTATAGAAGTGATAGTAAAAGGAAATTCACTGTTAACACAACACCTAACAGTTTCAATATTTTAACTTGTTTATAGAACCCATTTGAAACAAACTTGGTATGTGCATCTAGAGCAGGGGAACTGGAATATATCATATACCCGACATGGCATAAAATCTGATGGTGACATGTACTTGCCTGGTCTTTGGTGGCAGGTAATGTCGCCACCTATTGTAATCCATAGATGGTCACATTACCTGCATTGAAGATCAGTCTGTTATATTTGGCTTCTCTTTGGTATCAAACCAGAAATTTCAAATAGTATTGAAAAGTAAAAGATTTTGTTTCTGTCATCTGGTCATGCTTACCACCAGCTGCCCATTCCTTCACATCAGACATCCACTGTGACACCGCGTCATCTGTGCAATTTAGCTGCGTTTTCAGTTCAGCAAGTCTCTCAGTCTCATCCAGGAGTCTCTGACGGGTCTGATAAACAGTGTTATACAATAAGGATTAAAACTTTGCATGCGTTTAAGCTGTTATTAAACATCATACTAATTGACACAACGAAACCATTAATATGAGACTTACCTTCACATATCTTGTGGAGAGGGCCTGATGCAGAGATCCCCTTTTTTTCTGGTTCCATCTGATGGCATGCAACGTAAGCATGTCTACCCGTGCTGTTGAAAGCAAATAATGAGCTTATGACATTAAAATCTTAAAAAAATATGCAAGAATGTAGCAAACCCTACACTTGCCTGCTTTCGTCATATATTTGGTCGTTAGGGCACACCGGGAGAGGTAGCTGTTCACCTGCTCCACCTCCTCACCAGCAGTCGTCCCTGCTCCTTCCTGGTACTTACCACTCCATTTAATCTGGAAGTAAAGGTTAGGTGGAATGGTTATGCAAAACAGCTATATAGTATAGTTTCGACATACATTTCATATTATTAATGCACTTGTAAACATTAATAATATAAATACAATGCAAAACTAAAATTCATACTTCACACTTGGCGGCATGAGCTCGAGCATGCATCACACTGAGGAAAGGCTTCATGGTGGTCAGCTCCTGGAGAGCAGGAAGGACACTGGCAGCTTTCTCCAGGTATGGCCAGTATTTAGAGGCCACATCCATTGCAAAGAATTGTGCATTGGCTGGCATGAGCTCTTTCTGGAGAAACATGGGGTAAGCGAATATTTCCCCCCTGTACATATTAAGGGCTTTCAAGAGGAATCCATGGCAACAGACGGCAACCTCCATCCCCTCTTCGTCCAATTTGGAAGCCCTTCTAGAAGTCTCCCTCGCCGCTGACCATTGGGAGTCCCCACATGTGCCATTCCCATTCATGCTGATTAAATCAGTTTTAAAGTTACTAGAAATGCTGCCCACTCCATAACAGCACCACATCCATGTTGCTCATGTTCAGCTACATTCACATCAGCATAACGCTCGCCTCTCCGTCTCCAAACACCCCTCCGACCACCTGATCTGAACAAGGTTACCTTGCTTTCATCAGTAAAGAGCGCAGATGACATCGGACGACGTGTCCAGTTGACGTGTTGCCTTGTCCACTGCAGCCGTTCCCCGTGATGTCGGTTCTTCAGGGATTCAGCCAGCAACAGAGGTCTGGTGTTCAACCCATGCTGGTGATGGAGGTTTCAAGTAGCTTGCCTGGACACCCGGAGTCACCTGATCTCTCTGAGACGCATCTGCAGATGTGTGGCATTTGACGTTTCGGTGACGTAAGGCATATGTATGAATGTAACAGACACCTTGGTGGGTTGTGGGTTCGAGTGGCATAGTGCCTCCAGCGTGTCCTGGGTCTTCCCCGGGGCCTCCTCCCGGTGGGGCATGCCCGGAACACCTTACCAGGGAGGCGTCCAGGGGGCATCCGATAGAGATGCCCGAGCCACCCCAGCTGGCTCCTCTTGACGTGAAGGAGCAGCGGCTCTACTCTGAGCTCCTCCCGGGTGACAGAGCTCCTCACCCTATCTCTAAGGGAGCACCCCGCCACCCTGCGGAGGAAAACCATTTCAGCCGCTTGTACCCGAGATCTCGTTCTTTTAGTCATGACCCAAAGTTCATGACCATAGGTGAGGGCTGGAACGTAGATTGACTGGTAAATCGAGAGCTTTGCCTTTCGACTCAGCTCCTTCTTCACCATAACAGATCGGTACAATGACCGCATTACTGCTGCCGCTGCACCAATCCGTCTGTCAATCTCACGCTCCATCCTTCCCTCACTCGTGAACAAGACCCCAAGGTACTTAAACTCCTCCACTTGAGGCAAGAGCTCTCCTCTAAACCAGAGGGGGCAAGCCACCTTTTTCCGGTCGAGAACCATGGCCTCGGACTTGGAGGTGCTGATTGTCATCCCAGCCGCATCGCACTCGGCTGCAAACCGCCCCAGTGCATGCTGAAGGTCCTGGTTTGAAGGAGCCAACAGGACAACATCATCTGCAAAAAGCAGAGATGAGGTCCAGTGGTCCCCAAACTGAACTCCTTCCGGCCCCTGGCTGCGCCTAGAAATTCTGTCCATAAAGATAATGAACAGAACCGGTGACAGAGGGCAGCCCTGCCGGAGTCCAACACGCACCGGGAACAGGTCTGACTTACTGCCGGCAATGCAAACCAAGCTCCTGCCCTGGTCACACAGAGACCGCACGGCCCTTAGTAGAGGGCCCGGGACTCCATACTCACGAAGCACCTCCCACAGAATGCCATGAGGGACACGGTCGAATGCCTTCTCCAAGTCCACAAAACACATGTGGACTGGTTGGGCAAACTCCCATGCACCCTCAAGCACCCGGCAGAGGATACAGAGTGGTAACTCTGGTGCTTGAATTACCTCATCCCAACCAATCTTAAGCAGTTAGTTAAAGGCTGCATCCTTCTTCATATGACTCAACCCCTCATCAATGCATCGCATGGCACCGGAGGTTCTTGATGAATGAACTGGGGCTTCAGTGGCTCGAATGAGGCTTCGCTGAGCTGCTTTCTACTGAGAAAGACCCTCCTCCTCAATCTCGCATTATAAACCGCTCCTAAACCACGATAATTACATTATGCCCAATTCACCCGGCTAGCACTGCTCTGTGCGGTACTTATGGGAGTGAGTGTAAATGTTCTACACAGCAAAAAATGAAAAATATGCCCATCTAACCAATATTTTTTGTCTTGTATTCACCCTAAAAAACAATTTTCTAATATATATATATTTAAAAATTTTCTAAGGCCCAACCATGTTTCATTGGGGGTACCAAACTATCCATTAGCTACTTGAGTTGCCTTTTTTTCTTTTTGCAAAGAAAAGAAACGATTCGTGCAGAAAGAAACGATTTCCTGTGCATGATAATTTTATCATATCTCGCGCTAATAATTTTGTTTAATTTGACTGATCTGTAAAAGCATGGGACAGTATGATGGCCAATGACCCTTACATATGCCCCTTCCTTCATTTTTGGATTTTTTTTTCATTCATTCATTCATTCATTCATTCAATTGATGCGCATTTAAGAGATTATCTTGCAGAATTACAATAGTTGTGCATGAAAGTTTATCAGTTTCACGTGCATCACGGTTCATTTCCCCACAAGTGACATGGAGATCAATTATGACTCTGGGATTCTCACGCTTTTCTCAACTCAGGAATTGGAAGCAATTGGAATGGCATAAAGACATTTCAAATGGTCTTATTTCATTAAAACAATCGAAACGATCATGAAACACATGCATTGCTTTCAATCCCCAAGTTATAAAAGCGCAAGAGGTCCAGAGTCATAATCGCGTTCTGTGTTAGTTGTTGTGAAATCCACCGCTACGCTGGTGAAACTGAAACTGCCATGCACATGGACTTCAATTACGCGTAAGAATCTCATTATTAGACGCGCTGTTTGAACAGTTCTCGATATACTTGAGACATACGCCGTAACCGCGAGAATGCGAAGAAAGTTGGCAGCCTTGCGATTAGGCTATTTATTTTTTAAATCAATCAGCCGAGCTCTCGGAATCGCCTGCCCGGTGGGCTTTCGTGTTAGTAGCCTATGCATCGAGCCCCAGTGCATCATCCCACCTTGCCAAAATGAAAACGCATGTCTCGTCATTTGCAAATGCCAATAGGTCACCTATATCCCTGCCAGTGATAACCCAGTTTAAGTCATTTTCTGGTGATGGACATTTTACACAAGGTCATTCTACATCATGTAAGGAATATTCCGCGAAAAAAAAATCTAACTGATAACTCTAATATTGACTGGGTGAGGTCATTTTAGAGTTTTGGCAGGCATGACATGTCCTGAAACTAGGCTGGTTAGCTTGACAAGACGTTTATCTACTCATGCAAACGCTTCATTTCTGAAATTTCCGCGGTGAAACGACGCGATCCGTGGAGAAATCCGCACTCCGTTTAAATCGCAGCCGTAACTTCGACTAACCTGCTTTGCGATGGTGCGCATTGTCGACAACGTCCATTTTCAATTTTTTTTATTTATGGATGCTGATAGCAACAGCTTGTACAATTTATTAGAGTGGAAAAACAACATCGTACAAAATTAAAGTTGCAATCATAAGCACAAGATTCAACATGATAACAGGCGTTAAATTCAAAATTTCAATTCTTTAAATGACACACATTTCTGTGACCATTCCAAGTAAAGACAAAGAAACTCCCGTTCTTGTTGCAAATCTTCAACTTGCCAATGAGCAAAAAACAATAAAAACAACAAAGTAAATACAAATAAAAACTAACGCTATTGGGTTTCATTTATTCACATCAAATGTCATTCATATTTACAACATTCAACTCCTGTCTTCACTTCAAGAAGGCCATTTCTGGAATCTTCCCTGCAGCCTTGAGCTGAGAGAAGATATGCGCGGCCCTGTTGAAATCCCAGGCATTGTCCTGAAGACACTTTTGCGACCACTCCGGGTTCATCCCAGATTTCTGCGAGAAAGCAGCGAGCATTTCCTGCTGCGGAGCGGTTAGCGTGGGCACGGGGCTGCTGGAGGGCGTCGGGGCAGGGGCGGCGAAGGCTCGCCGGATCTCCTCTGTCGTGGCATTCCTCAAAGTCAGTTCGTCGTTCACAACACACAAACCAGCATTTGCGGCCGGCACTGTTATGAAGACCCGAGAGAACGCTCTGACTGAATCTCTAGATTTACCATCCACTTCTTTGAACACCCCTCTGACCGTGAATGATAGTAATGTGTTCGTGAACATGTTGACATCGACGTTAAAGGAAGCAGTGTCATGCTGGGTCTTGGGCAGCTCGTTTAAGAAAGTAACCACGTTCAAGCGCCTGTGCTTCAAAAGGCGGAATCGTGTGGTGGGATCCTTAAGACTCTTGATGTTGCGGTTGTCCTTGTAATAATCTCCCAGAGTGCTCCTCGAGGGGTTCTGCCCAGAGAAAGCTATGCTGAGGGAAAACACAGCCCCGTCATGGTAGCCGTCCAACAGAGGCTGTCTGTCACCCGAGTCATAAACCATGTAGTATTGTTGTAGGAACCGCGATATGAGAGTCTTGATTTCGTCCGAGGCGAAGTAGCTTCCCTTGCAGGGCGGCAGAGTTGTGGAGTTTGACTCCAGGTCAAATCCTATGGGAGCGGGGAGATCAAATCCATCCAGCTTGAGTAACCGTGGAAACCGGTTTTGGATCGCGCTGATGTAGGCGGCCCGGTCCTTGAAGTGATCGCACAGCGGGTTTCCGGTCAGCCACAGTTCGGTCAGCTTGAAGCCTTTCACTCTATCCAGCTCCTGCTCGCTTTTCAGCTCGTTGTCTGAAAGATTGAGGGTCTTCAGTTTTGGCGCCTTACCGACCAGGTCTGCTAAGTCCTCCAGCTGATACAGCCTGTTGTTGCTCAGATTTAGGCATATTAGCTCAGGAATGCTCTCCTCAATGATCTTGATCACAGCCTGCATGCAGCTATTCCTGTTCAGAATCATTTTGATGTTCTGAGAAATCAGCTGTCTGTCTCTTCGAATGCTGCTCAGGTCAAGTGCTTGTTGGGAGCCATCAAACCGCTTTGACATGCATTGCTTTATATGGTCAAGGTCCTCTGGCTTCAGATAATTCAAAATGGAGGCTGGAGGGTTGCAGGGGTTACTAAGTAGAATCACCCTAAAGCCGTCACTGTCCGTGATCTTGCGTGACACCTTGACCAGTGCATTGGCAGTGGTAGCATCATCAACGAGAAACTGAGCCTTATTCCCCTCTACGCGATACCGTATTGGAGTGAAAGGCACAGAGCAAAGGTTCTGCAGAGCAGGGAGAAGCCATTTCTTGTCGTATTTCTTCCCATGGAGTATAGTAATCTTGAACCATTTTTTGCCGGGCCCTCGTCCACCACCGCCCATTCTGTAGCCTCCACCACCTGCAGCAGTACCACCGCCGCCGCCAACACTTACACCTCCTCTTCTCTCTTGGTCAAATCGCCCATCACCCCTGCGATTATGTCCCATGTATGGGTTGTATCTGCGCCGATCATGATGGTCTTTGTAGAAGCGGCTATCGCCTGCCGTCGCCATGTTCTCTGGAAAATCACCACAAGCAACTAGTCTGGGTGGAATACACAGCTAAGCGCTTGTGCAACCAGTATTCGATGAGCTAAGTGACGTCACAGAGCATTCATTTTCAAAGGTAGAAAGAAGTTCCCAAACCGAATGACACCCAAACTATCAGGCGTTCATCCGCCGGAGGTAAACTAAAAGCCGATTGAAAAAATAATACGCCAGGCTTGTGGAAAGCAACTTCCGTGTAAACGAAGGGTAAATAAATTAATTCACTTTAATATGTATGATGTTAGAAATTAATTTTTGAACTTTATTTCGAAACGCCATAATGTAACCTATCATTTACAGCCATAAACTCATATCTCATATTTTTGTCACTTTTTATCACAGGGACTACTTGACGATCTTTATCTCAAAATTAGATCAGGCGAGTTTTGCCGTGTTTTCACGGGCGGGGTCACAAATATTAAATGCTTTTTTCCTTTGTCACAGTATCACACCGATCCCCAAAATAAGGGATATTTTCTTTGAAATTAAAAAAAAAATTTAAATAGTCCTTATTATTT
The DNA here is from genome assembly GCA_029721435.1 of Gymnothorax reevesii. Classification (NCBI taxonomy): domain Eukaryota; kingdom Metazoa; phylum Chordata; class Actinopteri; order Anguilliformes; family Muraenidae; genus Gymnothorax; species Gymnothorax reevesii. The sequence continues at coordinate 26,261,581 of CM056588.1, forward strand.
TTTTCGAAGCAGCAGGGAGCCACTGAAGTGCCGCGTCCCCACAGCCGCGGGTTTCCGACCCCTGCCGTGGACTGTGGATGACAATTAGCTCGTTTGCTCGAATCTTTGTGTGGGCGGTTACACTCCAGAGTGGGTGAGAACCGGCGAGAATATGAATATTCAGTTTGCGGTGTTTCGTAACTGAGATGGGTGTTGAGTATTAGACGCAAAATGCAGAGGCCAGAACTAAAAGGCAAAAAACAGCTGTGAACGGGGAGACACAAACAGAATAAAAATGCGAGACTCGCGCTACCAACGGACCTGAAAGTCGTCCGGGGTAGAAGCAGGCGAGGCCGAAGGGACAAAAAGTAAAGGGAAAATAAAACAAAGTCTCCCTTTCTCACTTCCACTAACCCTAAAATATGCAACTAACGTCCCTAACAATTCTCTGTCTAGAGACCTTACCGACTAAAACGCAAAAGTAACACTGACACTCTAGCAACGGAAGCGAGGCGGAACTGGAGCATTTAGAGTCCGGGCAACGTTCCCAATTAATGCCAGCTGGCCCAGGAATCCGACTGTGAGCAAAACGATATTGTCCCGGACGAGAGCAGCAAAGAAAGCTCTCAACGCCTCCAAACCATGACAGTAACACTGCAACACGTTTTTTATTGGCGTAAATTCTCCGCATATTTCCTATTGTAACCCCTTTAATATTTCCTGGAGCGACTGCTAATTGGAGTAGCCCCCATTTTAATGCATTCGTTTTGTTAAGCCAGGTGTTGTGCCGTAGAATGCATCCCTGCCGCAGATTGCACCCCCTTCGCGGGAGCGCGCGTACGTCATTTCAATACAAAAGTGACCCGGTTCGCTTTTATTTCGTAGAGTGTAACACAGTTTCACCTGTCAAAATCTTGCCAAGGATTTACCGCTTTAATTCCACAACCAATCACAGTGCTAAAACGTCCGAACGACAGCATCATATATTTAATTTTTGCGAGGTGGTACTGAAATTAAATAACAAATGGTATGGCTTGCGACATAATAATATCCTAAAGCCACGTGATACGAGGGATAACGAAAGCATAACGATCTTATATCTAGCCTTCGTATTTCACAACATCGGTTTTGTGGAAATATATAGCTATACGGCCAGACAAAACGAAGTTCTGATAATATGAGCAAGTAGGCGTTTCGCGGCTAAATTGCATTACAATTATCTTGGTTGAAAGGCATTTGCGGGATACGCGTATATGCCCACCACATCAGATGTTCTTTTCGAGAAGTCAAATGTTTGTCTAAGGTCTTAACAAAATTAAATGAAGTGAACGAACTAAAGAATGATCAAATAAAAACAATCCATAAAGACTTCTTTAATGAACTATTTTACTTAAAACAGATAAACTCCAACAAATAGACCTGTATGAATTGAAAACAAAATTTACATCAAAATGCAGCTAATTCTGGGCAGAACAGGAATAACACTATGGAGGGTGGTCAGCTCGTCTTCAGGTGGTCCCACTCCCGACCTGAATCAAACTAGAAAAGCACCAAATGGATGGAACTTACTCAGGTTCCATGAACTGGGCGCCTATGCGCAGCGCTAAAAGCACTTGAAGCTGAGGAAAACAAGGGAGAAAAACTCCAGGAGCGTATTCCACGGCGGTGAATGTTTATGGCTTGCTGTGAATTGCACCCCCTGTCTAACTCAGACAAGGAAAGTGCTACATGCATGAAATTCCTTCAGGTAAAATGTACTAGGGCCCTATGCATGCTGTTAAAAGGAAATGATGCTGGGACCAACAGAAATAAAATTCCAGGGGGGGTGCATTCCACGGCAGCCCATGTTTTTGGCTTGCCGTGGATTGCACCCCCTGTCTAACTCAGACAAGGAAAGTGCTACATGCATAAAATTCAGTCAGGTTACACATACTAGGGCCCTATGCATGCTGTTAAAAGCAATTGATGCTGGGACCAACAGAAATAAAATTCCAGGGGGGGTGCATTCCACGGCAGCCCATGTTTTTGGCTTGCCGTGGATTGCACCCCCCGTCTAACTCAGACAAGGAAAGTGCTACATGCATAAAATTCATTCAGGTAACATGTACTAGGGCCCTGTGCATGCTTGTAAAAGGAATTGATGCTGGGACTAACAAAAATAAAATTCCAGGGGGGGTGCATTCCACGGCAGCCCATGTTTTTGGCTTGCCGTGGAATGCACCCCCCCCTGGAATTTTATTTCTGTAAGTCCCAGCATCAATTCCTTTTAACAGCATGCATAGGGCCCTAGTACATTATACCTGAAGGAATTTCATGCATGTAGCACTTTCCTTGTCTGAGTTAGACAGGGGGTGCAATTCATGGCAAGCCAAAAACATAGGCTGCCGTGGAATGCACCCCCCCTGGACTTTTATTTCTGTTAGTCCCAGCATCAATTCCTTTTAACAGCATGCAAAGGGCCCTAGTACGTGTAACCAAACTGAATTTCATGCATGTAGCACTTTCCTAGTCTAAGTTAGACAGGGGGTGCAATCCACGGCAAGCCAAAAACATGGGCTGCCGTGGAATGCACCCCCCCTGGAATTTTATTTCTGTTGGTCCCAGCATCAATTGCTTTTAATAGCATGCATAGGGCCCTAGTATGTGTAACCTGACTGAATTTTATGCATGTAGCACTTTCCTTGTCTGAGTTAGACAGGGGGTGCAATCCACGGCAAGCCAAAAACATGGGCTGCCGTGGAATGCACCCCCCCCGGAATTTTATTTCTGTTGGTCCCAGCATCATTTCCTTTTAATTTAACAGCATGCATAGGGCCCTAGTACATTTTACCTGAAGGAATTTCATGCATGTAGCACTTTCCTTGTCTGAGTTAGACAGGGGGTGCAATTCACAGCAAGCCATAAACATTCACCGCCGTGGAATACGCTCCTGGAGTTTTTCTCCCTTGTTTTCCTCAGCTTCAAGTGCTTTTAGCACTGTGCATAGGCGCCCAGTTCATGGAACCTGAGTAAGTTCCATCCATTTGGTGCTTTTCTAGTTTGATTCAGGTCGGGAGTGGGACCACCTGAAGACGAGCTGACCACCCTCCATAGTGTTATTCCTGTTCTGCCCAGAATTAGCTGCATTTTGATGTAAATATTGTTTTCAATTCATACAGGTCCATTTGTTGGAGTTTATCTGTTTTAAGTAAAATAGTTCATTAAAGAAGTCTTTATGGATTTTTTTTATTTGATCATTCTTTAGTTCGTTCACTTCATTTAATTTTGTTAAGACCTTAGACAAACATTTGACTTCTCGAAAAGAACATCTGATGTGGTGGGCATATACGCGTATCCCGCAAATGCCTTTCAACCAAGATAATAGTAATGCAATTTAGCCGCGAAACGCCTACTTGCTCATATTATCAGAACTTCGTTTTGTCTGGCCGTATAGCTATATATTTCCACAAAACCGATGTTGTGAAATACGAAGGCTAGATATAAGATCGTTATGCTTTCATTATCCCTCGTATCACGTGGCTTTAGGATATTATTATGTCGCAAGCCAATACCATTTGTTATTTAATTTCAGTACCACCTCGCAAAAATTAAATATATGATGCTGTCGTTCGGACGTTTTAGCACTGTGATTGGTTGTGGAATTAAAGCGGTAAATCCTTGGCAAGATTTTGACAGGTGAAACTGTGTTACACTCTACGAAATAAAAGCGAACAGGTGTTGTGCCGTAGAATGCACCCCTGCCGCAGATTGCACCCCCTTCGCGGGAGCGCGCGTACGTCATTCCAATACAAAAGTGACCCAGTTCGCTTTTATTTCGTAGAGTGTAACACAGTTTCACGTGTCAAAATCTTGCCAAGGATTTACCGCTTTAATTCCGCAACCAATCACAGTGCTAAAAAGTCCGAACGACAGTATCATATATTTAATTTTTGCGAGGTGGTACTGAAATTTAATTACAAATGGTATGGCTTGCGACATAATATCCTAAAGCCACGTGATACGAGGGATAACGAAAGCATAACGATCTTATATCTAGCCTTCGTATTTCACAACATCGGTTTTGTGGAAATATATAGCTATACGGCCAGACAAAACGAAGTTCTGATAATATGAGCAAGTAGGCGTTTCGCGGCTATATTGCATTACTATTATCTTGGTTGAAAGGCATTTGCGGGATACGCGTATATGCCCACCACATCAGATGTTCTTTTCGAGAAGTCAAATGTTTGTCTAAGGTCTTAACAAAATTAAATGAAGTGAACGAACTAAAGAATGATCAAATAAAAGAAATCCATAAAGACTTCTTTAATGAACTATTTTTACTTAAAACAGATAAACTCCAACAAATAGACCTGTATGAATTGAAAACAATATTTACATCAAAATGCATCTAATTCTGGGCAGAACAGGAATAACACTATGGAGGGTGGTCAGCTCGTCTTCAGGTGGTCCCACTCCCGACCTGAATCAAGCTAGAAAAGCACCAAATGGATGGAACTTACTGAGGTTCCATGAACTGGGCGCCTATGCACAGTGCTAAAAGCACTTGAAGCTGAGGAAAACAAGGGAGAAAAACTCCAGGAGCGTATTCCACGGCGGTGAATGTTTATGGCTTGCTGTGAATTGCACCCCCTGTCTAACTCAGACAAGGAAAGTGCTACATGCATGAAATTCCTTCAGGTAAAATGTACTAGGGCCCTTTGCATGCTGTTAAAAGGAAATGATGCTGGCACCAACAGAAATAAAATTCCAAGGGGGGTGCATTCCACGGCAGCCCATGTTTTTGGCTTGCCGTGAATTGCACCCCCTGACTAACTTAGACTAGAAAAGTGCTACATGCATGGAATTCATTCAGGTAACATGTACTAGGGCCCTGTGCATGCTGTTAAAAGGAAATGATGCTGGCACCAACAGAAATAAAATTCCAGGGGGGGTGCATTCCACGGCAGCCCATGTTTTTGGCTTGCCGTGAATTGCACCCCCTGACTAACTTAGACTAGAAAAGTGCTACATGCATGAAATTCATTCAGGTTACATGTACTAGGGCCCTAGGCATGCTGTTAAAAGGAATTGATGCTGGGACTAACAGAAATAAAATTCCAGGGGGGGTGCATTCCACGGCAGCCTAAGTTTTTGGCTTGCCATGAATTGCACCCCCTGTCTAACTCAGACAAGGAAAGTGCTACATGCATGAAATTCAGTTTGGTTACACGTACTAGGGCCCTTTGCATGCTATTAAAAGGAATTGATGCTGGCACCAACAGAAATAAAATTCCAGGGGGGGTGCATTCCACGGCAGCCCATGTTTTTGGCTTGCCATGAATTGCACCCCCTGACTAACTTAGACAAGGAAAGTGCTACATGCATGGAATTCATTCAGGTAACATGTACTAAGGCCCTGTGCATGCTGTTAAAAGGAATTGATGCTGGGACTAACAGAAATGAAATTAGAGGTGGGGTGCATTCCACGGCAGCCCATGTTTTTGGCTTGCCGTGGATTGCACCCCCTGTCTAACTCAGACAAGGAAAGTGCTACATGCATGAAATTCATTCAGGTAACATGTACTAGGGCCCTGTGCATGCTGTTAAAAGGAATTGATGCTGGGACTAACAGAAATGAAATTACAGGGGGGGTGCATTCCACGGCAGCCCATGTTTTTGGCTTGCCGTGAATTGCACCCCCTGTCTAACTCAGACAAGGAAAGTGCTACATGCATGAAATTCATTCAGATAACATGTACTAGGGCCCTGTGCATGCTGTTAAAAGGAATTGATGCTGGGACTTAGAGAAATAAAATTCCAGGGGGGGTGCATTCCACGGCAGCCCATGTTTTTGGCTTGCCGTGGATTGCACCCCCTGTCTAACTCAGACAAGGAAAGTGCTACATGCATAAAATTCAGTCAGGTTACACATACTAGGGCCCTATGCATGCTGTTAAAAGCAATTGATGCTGGGACTAACAGAAATAAAATTCCAGGGGGGGTGCATTCCACGGCAGCCCATGTTTTTGGCTTGCCGTGGATTGCACCCCCTGTCTAACTCAGACAAGGAAAGTGCTACATGCATAAAATTCAGTCAGGTTACACATACTAGGGCCCTATGCATGCTGTTAAAAGCAATTGATGCTGGGACTAACAGAAATAAAATTCCAGGGGGGGTGCATTCCACGGCAGCCCATGTTTTTGGCTTGCCATGAATTGCACCCCCTGTCTAACTCAGACAAGGAAAGTGCTACATGCATGAAATTCATTCAGGTTACATGTACTAGGGCCCTGTGCATGCTGTTAAAAGGAATTGATGCTGGGACTAGCAGAAATGAAATTACAGAGGGGGTGCATTCCACGGCAACCCATGTTTTTTGCTTGCCGTGAATTGCACCCCCTGTCTAACTTAGACTAGGAAAGTGCTACATGCATGAAATTTTTTCCGGTAACACGTACTAGGGCCCTACGCTTGCTGCTAAAAGGAATCAATGCTGGGAGTAACGGAAATTAAATTTCAGAGGGGGGTGCATTTTATGGCAGCCAATGTTTATGGCTTGCCGTGAATTGCACCCCTTGTCTAACTCAGACTAGTAAAGTGCTACGTGCATGAAATTCATTCAGGTTCCATGTATAGGGTCCTATGAACGCTATTGAAAGAAACTGGTTCTGTCTCTCAGAAGTTACCTTGTGATTTTTTTACATAAATGTTAACTACTTAAGATCTGTCAATTTAATAACTTTATTGGCCTCGTCTGTGGTCCTGTCAATAAACTCTGCTATCATCATATGTCTATTCCCAATATACTCTCCAAGTAATTTGCCACATGAAAGGCCCCAAACAACTTGAGCATTTTTGCAGCACAGCTGCACATACATTCCAAATCCTTTTATTTATTTAAAATGTGTGCATGTATATGAATTAAATTAAACAAGACAAATATAACAAGCCTTAACCTTCAGTGATGTGGATAGATAGGAAAGATACCTTAGTCTGACAACATTTAATCACAATGAACCGTGAAACCTTTATTTGTCCACAAATAAATAAAGCAACGAACAATAAAGCAAGAAACTTTCTGCTACTAAAATACTTTTTAAAAATAATCAAACGGAACTGAAAGGTAAAATTTATTAAAGACAAGAAATAAAAATGACTGCAGTCATTTAACCCTTTGAGCGCCACAGGCAACTGTAGTTGCCCGATGGTTAAAGATATCAAAACCAGATGCTTTTGAAAACCTATCATGTGTCAACTTGTTTAGAAAAGCTCCCGCAGGGAAGCTCTTTTAAACAAGTTGACACATGATAGGTTTTCAACAGCTCAGGATCATTAAATGTTTCATTCCTTGAAAGTTTATTCAGCGTGAAAGGGTTAAATGTAGAAAATGACACTAAATAAACAATCGAACTTGATAGGGAAATTAACCTGCTGCATTTCACCTTTCCCACTTGCTTTGTGAAAGCCACTGCTGCCTGCCCAAAATAACAATTTAACAGCCCAAACTCTTTCAAAAAAGAGAAAAGAAAAAACATTATTTTAAATGGCTGCATGTTCATTAAGTGCATGCAGGGCACAGGTATTGTTCATCCAGTGGAGGCCTCTGCACGCACGCATGATGGTACCACCTCTGGTAGACATCACAGCATATCTGAAATAAGAGAAATCCTTGTCCTAAAGTCTTTACATCATAAATATATATATATATATATATATATATATATATATGTGTATATATATATATATATATATATATATATATATATATATATATATATATATATATATATATATATACATATATATTTATAAAGTGCACTTAATTGTGACATTAATATATTAATTTATGTACAGTTACAAATATTAATATTCCTTCAATTCACAGAATTTCTCACCCACATACTGTAAGTGATGCGCCGTAGGTCTACTACAAAAACCTGCCATGCATGCCAAGTTTGAGTTTTCAACAATATGTGTATGAACTGAGTAATGAAAAAGGCACAATATAAATTTAAGTTCCTTCATTCCTTTATTCACAGGGTCAAAACTAGTCTTAACAAAAAACAAAAGCATAGAAATTACCGAGGTGATCATAATAATTCTCATCTGAAAGGTGCAAAATATGTCTTTCCCATAGGAAACGCGTCTTGCTCATCTGTTATTCAATCTCGTCTCTTGAGATGAATTTGAGCTTCTCATATTTGTACTATTCTGTGATCATTTGTTTCTGAGTTACTTCTCCTATAGGTCCCTTAGGAGCAAGAGATAAGCTAAAAAGAGACAAGACATCACTGAAACAGAGGAAGTTGATTTGAGATAACCATTTGAGCAATACTTGAGAAGTGGGATAAACAGAAGAGATCTCATAATTGCATGCCCCTGATCTCAATTATGTCTTGGTTATTTTGAAGGAGAATTAAAGAGAACAACTCAAAAAAAAAAAAAAACCCTTCAAAATCCTCCAAGCAGTGGGGTGCAGAATTATGTTTTTGGGAAAACTTTTATTCGGTTTTGCCTGTGATTACCGTAGAAATTTTTTATTTTTTTTAAACTCTTCTCTTTAATTCTCCTCCAAATAACCAAGACATAATTGAGATCAGGGGCATGCAATTATGAGATCTCTTCTGTTTATCCCACTTCTCAAGTATTGCTCAAATGGTTATCACAAAGCAAGTGGGAAAGGTGAAATGCAGCAGGTTAATTTCCCTATCAAGTTCGATTGTTTATTTAGTGTCATTTTCTACATTTAACCCTTTCACGCTGAATAAACTTTCAAGGAATGAAACATTTAATGATCCTGAGCTGTTGAAAACCTATCATGTGTCAACTTGTTTAAAAGAGCTTCCCTGCGGGAGCTTTTCTAAACAAGTTGACACATGATAGGTTTTCAAAAGCATCTGGTTTTGATATCTTTAACCATCGGGCAACTACAGTTGCCTGTGGCGCTCAAAGGGTTAAATGACTGCAGTCATTTTTATTTCTTGTCTTTAATAAATTTTACCTTTCAGTTCCGTTTGATTATTTTTAAAAAGTATTTTAGTAGCAGAAAGTTTCTTGCTTTATTGTTCGTTGCTTTATTTATTTGTGGACAAATAAAGGTTTCACGGTTCATTGTGATTAAATGTTGTCAGACTAAGGTATCTTTCCTATCTATCCACATCACTGAAGGTTCAGGCTTGTTATATTTGTCTTGTTTAATTTAATTTATATACATGCACACATTTTAAATAAATAAAAGGATTTGGAATGTATGTGCAGCTGTGCTGCAAAAATGCTCAAGTTGTTTGGGGCCTTTCATGTGGCAAATTACTTGGAGAGTATATTAGGAATAGACATATGATGATAGCAGAGTTTATTGACAGGACCACAGACGAGGCCAATAAAGTTATTAAATTGACAGATCTTAAGTATTTAACATTTATGTAAAAAAATCACAAGGTAACTTCTGAGAGACAGAACCAGTTTCTTTCAATAGCGTTCATAGGACCCTATACATGGAACCTGAATGAATTTCATGCACGTAGCACTTTACTAGTCTGAGTTAGACAGGGGGTGCAATTCACGGCAAGCCATAAACATTGGCTGCCATAAAATGCACCCCCCCCTGAAATTTAATTTCCGTTACTCCCAGCATTGATTCCTTTTAGCAGCAAGCGTAGGGCCCTAGTACGTGTTACCGGAAAAAATTTCATGCATGTAGCACTTTCCTAGTCTAAGTTAGACAGGGGGTGCAATTCACGGCAAGCAAAAAACATGGGTTGCCGTGGAATGCACCCCCTCTGTAATTTCATTTCTGCTAGTCCCAGCATCAATTCCTTTTAACAGCATGCACAGGGCCCTAGTATATGTAACCTGAATGAATTTCATGCATGTAGCACTTTCCTTGTCTGAGTTAGACAGGGGGTGCAATCCACGGCAAGCCAAAAACATGGGCTGCCGTGGAATGCACCCCCCCTGGAATTTTATTTCTGTTAGTCCCAGCATCAATTCCTTTTAATAGCATGCAAAGGGCCCTAGTACGTGTAACCAGACTGAATTTCATGCATGTAGCACTTTCCTAGTCTAAGTTAGACAGGGGGTGCAATTCACGGCAAGCAAAAAACATGGGCTGCCGTGGAATGCACCCCCCCTGGAATTTTATTTCTGTAAGTCCCAGCATCAATTCCTTTTAACAGCATGCACAGGGCCCTAGTACATGTTACCTGAATGAATTTCATGCATGTAGCACTTTCCTTGTCTGAGTTAGACAGGGGGTGCAATTCACGGCAAGCCAAAAACATGGGCTGCCGTGGAATGCACCCCCCCTGGAATTTTATTTCTGTTGGTGCCAGCATCATTTCCTTTTAACAGCATGCACAGGGCCCTAGTACATGTTACCTGAATGAATTCCATGCATGTAGCACTTTCCTTGTCTGAGTTAGACTGGGGGTGCAATTCACGGCAAGCCAAAAACATGGGCTGCCGTGGAATGCACCCCCCCTGTAATTTCATTTCTGTTAGTCCCAGCATCAATTCCTTTTAACAGCATGCACAGGGCCCTAGTACATGTTACCTGAATGAATTCCATGCATGTAGCACTTTTCTAGTCTAAGTTAGTCAGGGGGTGCAATTCACGGCAAGCCAAAAACATGGGCTGCCGTGGAATGCACCCCCCCTGGAATTTTATTTCTGTTGGTGCCAGCATCATTTCCTTTAAATAGCATGCAAAGGGCCCTAGTACGTGTAACCAAACTGAATTTCATGCATGTAGCACTTTCCTTGTCTGAGTTAGACAGGGGGTGCAATTCATGGCAAGCCAAAAACATAGGCTGCCGTGGAATGCACCCCCCCTGGAATTTTATTTCTGTTAGTCCCAGCATCAATTCCTTTTAACAGCATGCCTGGGGCCCAAGTACATGTAACCTGAATGAATGTCATGCATGTAGCACTTTTCTAGTCTAAGTTAGTCAGGGGGTGCAATTCACGGCAAGCCAAAAACATGGGCTGCCGTGGAATGCACCCCCCCTGGAATTTTATTTCTGTTGGTGCCAGCATCATTTCCTTTTAACAGCATGCACAGGGCTCTAGTACATGTTACCTGAATTAATTCCATGCATGTAGCACTTTTCTAGTCTAAGTTAGTCAGGGGGTGCAATTCACGGCAAGCCAAAAACATGGGCTGCCGTGGAATGCACCCCCCCTGGAATTTTATTTCTGTAAGTCCCAGCATCAATTCCTTTTAACAGCATGCACAGGGCCCTAGTACATGTTACCTGAATGAATTTCATGCATGTAGCACTTTCCTTGTCTGAGTTAGACAGGGGGTGCAATTCACAGCAAGCCAAAAACATGGGCTGCCGTGGAATGCACCCCCCCTGGAATTTTATTTCTGTTGGTGCCAGCATAATTTCTTTTTAACAGCATGCAAAGGGCCCTAGTACATTTTACCTGAAGGAATTTCATGCATGTAGCACTTTCCTTGTCTGAGTTAGACAGTGGGTGCAATTCACAGCAAGCCATAAACATTCACCGCCGTGGAATACGCTCCTGGAGTTTTTCTCCCTTGTTTTCCTCAGCTTCAAGTGCTTTTAGCACTGTGCATAGGCGCCCAGTTCATGGAACCTCAGTAAGTTCCATCCATTTGCTGCTTTTCTAGCTTGATTCAGGTCGGGAGTGGGACCACCTGAAGACGAGCTGACCACCCTCCATAGTGTTATTCCTGTTCTGCCCAGAATTAGCTGCATTTTGATGTAAATATTGTTTTCAATTCATACAGGTCTATTTGTTGGAGTTTATCTGTTTTAAGTAAAAATAGTTCATTAAAGAAGTCTTGATGGATTTTTTTTATTTGATCATTCTTTAGTTCGTTCACTTCATTTAATTTTGTTAAGACCTTAGACAAACATTTGACTTCTCGAAAAGAACATCTGATGTGGTGGGCATATACGCGTATCCCGCAAATGCCTTTCAACCAAGATAATAGTAATGCAATATAGCCGCGAAACGCCTACTTGCTCATATTATCAGAACTTCGTTTTGTCTGGCCGTATAGCTATATATTTCCACAAAACCGATGTTGTGAAATACGAAGGCTAGATATAAGATCGTTATGCTTTCGTTATCCCTCGTATCACGTGGCTTTAGGATATTATGTCGCTAGCCATACCATTTGTTATTTAATTGCAGTACCACCTCGCAAAAATTAAATATATGATACTGTCGTTCGGACTTTTTAGCACTGTGATTGGTTGCGGAATTAAAGCGGTAAATCCTTGGCAAGATTTTGACCCGTAAAACTGTGTTACACTCTACGAAATAAAAGCGAACTGGGTCACTTTTGTATTGGAATGACGTACGCGCGCTCCCGCGAAGGGGGTGCAATCTGCGGCAGGGGTGCATTCTACGGCACAACACCGGGTCACTTTTGTATTGAAATGACGTACGCGCGCTCCCGCGAAGGGGGTGCAATCTGCGGCAGGGGTGCATTCTACGGCACAACACCTGTACTGTCTTGATTGGGAATAAATCCAGGGGGAACTAAAAAAAAGTGATGAACTCACCCACCCTGTACAAAACGTGGGCGGGGGAGGGGATTATGTTTTATGGTATTCATTCCACAGAGATATATATTTCTTATATCTCTGTGATTCATTCACTGGAAGGCGATCAGAAGGTGGGTGACCTTAAGACAGGGCGGTTCTCCGGATGAACTGACGGCTCAGGTTTACATAGCATTGCTGGAAAAGCTGCAATTTAGCTTCTCGAAAAGTAGACTGTGCCCAAGAAGGGCGGACAGTGCCATCTATATTCGGGCGAAGGGTAATCGCGCCAACTTTTAGCCTGTGATCTATCCAGGCCTTGTCCAGACCTGCGTGCTAAAAGCGAGGTGGTTGCGCAGCTACAAGTTTAGGTTCCAGTAAGAAAACAGCGTTTTGCTCATGCTCCGCTCGAAGGGACGATTTGTGTTCTCTTGGAACTGATTTTGATGTCTTTCACGGAAGAAGGATACCAGCTACGAATTCGGAACATTGGTTTCCATCACCACGGACGCAGCGATTCGTGAATAAAGAAAAAAAAGGGAGCCAAACTAACTTTGAAGCAAGCGGAGCTCATTCTTCTTGCCTAAACAAAAGAGATCACTGACATTTGAAGGAATTGTTGCCGGTGGCGAAGCGTTTTAACCGGAGTGACTGGAGGTTGCTAGCGCTAGCCAAAACCGAGAGCTCTCCGGGTAATGTAGTTGAATACTGGCGCCAGTGCACTAATTATTCCATTTATACTCGGTACCACGTTTATTTTCTGTTTCGAACATACAAATGTAAAGGGCTGAGTTTCTGTTCAGAAAAAAATACTGTTGTGGGGAAAATTGGTGTTTACCCTGGTAAAGTGAATGCAAGATTGTATTCTGGGCAGTGGCGTGCACAGACATTATGGGGGGCAAGTGCTCAGGGGGGAGGGGGAGGGGGAGGGCACTATTTTGCACACGTGGAACATGTTATTATAGTGTGAGATTAAAAAAATAAAATAAACATTACACGCACATGTTCAATGCAATTCATGACCACTGTCATTCATCACAAGATGGCACATGGGTAGCCTTTATAGGGATACTTTTCTCAGGCAATGGGGAACTGCCTGATTCTTCTTTGTGTTCATTTATGTTGCCAAACAAAACCTACATAAAAGAAAACGTTCAGCAGCACAGATAGATTTGCAAAGTCGACCGACATTGTTTGTGGTGGTCGTCCTCACGTTATCTATCATTGTTTGGGCTATAGCATTAAACTAGCTTATCAGGTGACCAGTCGGCTAAAAAATGCTCAGTTGTTTGGGCTGTATGAGCAGTGGCGTACCGTCAGATGCCAGGAAGGCCTTCAGTAACATCACCCTTTCCTGGATAATTGCTCTTAAACTGTTTGCGATCAGGTTTGATTGATTAACAATCAAACCGTTAATTAACAGAGTAGCCACCACCAATGCGTGACATGTGATGATTAAGAAATGCTAATTACAAAGCGATTACCTGTTGGCTATGTTGATATAATTTATGTGAATCCGCAAGGATGACAATCTGCAAAAAATCCGAAACTTTCGCGGACTTCACAGCAATTATTTTCGTCTTCACTCAGCTGTGCTTCTTACCTAACAACGCACTTTGGTTGTCACATTCAGAGTATATAAAACGGATTCTCATGGCTAATTGCTCAATGGACGTCGCAAATTAATTTACGCAAATTCAGAAATTATAAAGACCTAGGCTATTGATATTTTTTCCGTAGCCATTGGTGTGCGGAAGTAAGTTAAACGCCGTATAATTTCGTAGTGCAATGTATAACACGGCTTTCAAAAACAAGTCAGATTCTCGTCGGTTCCTCCAATCAGTCTGAGCAACGGTTGCTAATCGGGGAGGTAAACTGCGAGAGATGTTCGTCATTAAGAAGTGAAAGGTGAGGTTATTGCTGGCCCTGTGTTTCTGCCGACGGACCGTCACTGTGTAGGAGACATGCTACTGCACAACAAAATGATAGCAGGTTGGGCTTGGAGGGCAAACTGTACGATTTCACTTGATCTGTGTGTTACCTGGCTGGTGGGACACGAGACTGTGGCTTCCAGTCGCTCAGCTGATATGCTCCTGCAGTGCATCTATATGCACTGCGCGTGTTCACGTGACAAAGGAAGAGAGGTCGGAAGTGCGTGAGGAGGTGGCCCATTTCGGGGCTTTTTTTTTTCAGTAGTTTTTAATCGCACAGATTTTCGAAAAGATCATTTCAACACTGGCCTCACGAAAGTGTTGTTAATAATAATAATAATAATAATAATCATTAAAAAAAAATAAACGAAATTTCAAAAGGGCACTTTCATTGATAAAGGGCAAAGGGGCAAGTGCTGTAGCACCACCTAGCGTCTATTTGTGCACGCCACTGATTCTGGGTATCTTCTCCTTTATATGGGTTTAAGGTAAACGTGACTCTGAGATCGGGTTTTACTTTCACTTTGATAACGCACGTAGTACGTTCTCGTGCTACAGCTGAGCTACTGAGTGGGCAGGATATTTTATTTGGCTGTAAGTCATTTTCATTTTAAATGTCGCCCCGATCTCCTTTAATTATACTAATTGAAACAAAGCAAGCGTCAGTTTCAGACTGGGAAATCTATTAACTGTTGCAAACAAATAATATTCCCATTGTGTCATTATTTTCAGATAAATCCTCTCTGGGCTTTTGTCCTTGTTTTGGTTTATAAAGGGTAACATTAAAAATAGCTATTTCTTTGCCTAAAAGGTGTTGAGAATTCAATGTTTTTTTTTTTCCCCCAATGAAAGTATAATTTATCTCATACAATTTCCAATAAGGTGGATCTCTGGAGTTGATTCTCTAGCAGAGCTTTATTGGATGGAGGCACGGTGCTACAGGTCATAAGGTTTGGTAAGGACCGTTAATTAGTCAATCACTGTCTATATCACGAGTATTCAAAGAACACACTCCCTCTAACCGAACCCAGGCCCCGTTTCTTTCCAGTGTGCAGTTAGGGTACCCAAATACTTAATGCACAGGAGAACAAGGGGGTTACACTATTATTCGCAAAAACCAATAATTCAAGTAGTGTTGGAGTTCAAGAACCACGACATGTCACAAACTGATTATGGACCTACCATATTCAAATACTAACACATTCTCTCGCGGAAGGGGCACTTTAAATAAACAAAAAATATAATTGGCTCAGAGAGAACTTCATTTTCATCACTGATCTGCGTTTGATCATGTTGTTGATCTGTAGTAATAATGGTACTTTATACCACATACATTTATCTGCCATTAAGGTCAATACAGACTTACAAACATGATCCTCGTGTCTCAAGCTCTGGATTTGCAGTCAGTTGATTGAGACCTGCTGGTGTGTTTGGCCCTGCATCATAAACCGCTGCATCACAGTGATCAGGCAGTGACTGTACATTACAGCACCTTCACTCCTGTCAGCTCTTATCTACTTTACTCTCATTAGCATCACTCCTGTTGTTTCTCTCTTACCGTCATCAGCAGCAGCTGAGCTGTAAACTGAGGAGGCAGAAATTATCCCAATAAACTGATTATTTTACTTCATTTTCCTGGATTAACGATACAATTACATCACAAAATACTCACAACCAGCAGATGTAGTCTGATCTCCTCTATTAGTGAATATTCAATCAGGTAAAACTTCACACACAAAATTGGTCACATTTCACTCAAGTTACTCAAAATGAAGTGTTGTTTTTCACACTCAGGGAATACCTCTATCAAGGCAAATACCTAAAATAAAACACATTTTGTAATTTTAGCAATGTTGATATAAAATCTGATGCAGTTTATCATTGTTCATGAATGTGCTCAAATGAAACTTGTTTCAAATTTGAATTCATAATATAAAATCCCTAATATGGCAGAAAGAAATAAACTCCGTTTACCTGCCAGTGAGTTATTCAGATCAGACCCAGGCCAGGAGGGAAATGAGTGGAAGCAGCCATGACTGACTGTCAGTTTAAGGAGATGTTTTCTACCTCAAGCATTTCCAGTTCTGCAGTCACCACTGCTCTCATAATGGTCTGTACTGAGTCAGTGTATATATGCACAGTAATGCTGCATTTGTTTGTGTTTTTCAGAGCTACAAGAGCATCAGGGAAAGGTATGTAGACTCTCAGCTCATTTCATCTCTTGTGTTTAAGTCTCTTCAGTTGCTGAGCCTGACTGACTCCTGCTTGTCATTACAGAGCCCAGGGCTCACTGCAGGACCCAGAGCTGCTCTCAGGGGCTCTGATAGATGTGGCCAAACACCTGGGTAACCTGAAGTTCAGAGTCTGGGAGAAGATGCTGGAGACGGTGCAGTACAGTGAGTATCTGGGGCTGATGCTCCAGTCATCTTTATCTTTACAAACATTTAATGAAACCTGCATGAGACTGAAGAAATAAGCTGTAATTATTGAAATGGTGTTAAACACAAACAGTACAGAGACTCTGTTTGCTTTTAGAACAGGACGATCCTGTGGGCAGCACTACACTGCTCTCAATTCAATATTAGAAAACAGTCAAAAACAGAATTAATGTTTAATTCATAACCAATGTCTTCATGTGGCTTTGTGATTGTGTTAAGAATGCATGAGAATTTCTGTGGTTTAACTGATTTATTTATATCAATGATACATCAAAGTTTTAAATTCAAATCACTACAGCCACAATATGTATATTTATATTAGCATGTATATTTATAATTTCCTGTGTCTGGGACCAAATCTATGGAGTTACATTAGGGTCAAAAGTTGTGTTTTTTAAAAAATAAAATTTGAAACTGAAAATTCATGTGTTGATCTTGAATTTTGAAAAATATAACAATGTATGGAAAATAAAAATAAGTGTATGAATCGTTTTTTCAGGATAAATATCATTTTGATTCACTTTGGTGATTCTATTGAATGAATTATTTTCACTTTTCACTTCAATTAAGCTGCTTGCCGATTATGTTCAAAGTCAATACAATGTGTCATGCAATTTATTGTGTCCAATCTGGTCATATTTTGTGGGCGTGAATGAACGTGCGAGTCAAGCAGTACTTTCATAGGTACTTTAAAGCCGCTTGCATACTGAACATGAAATTAATTTTTTGCACGACAGATTATATTGATTTTGATAGTAATCTGTTGTGGAAAAATACGTTTCGTGTCCAGTGTGCAAGCTGCTTAATTCACTGAAAACCTGTGCAGGAGTGGCCCGCTTTGACTATTTTTTCTTGCGGGCACTAGGGCAGTTTTTGCGGGAATCTCACAATTGCGCTGCTTGGCAGAAGCCCTAGCTAAACGTAGCTAGTTCACATGTCTTGCCGGTGTGTTGGATTTATGGGCTCCAGCAGGTTGACCCGACCGGCCGGAAGCCATCTTTGCAAGCCAAACGGACACTACGCTGCGTTCACAGTGCTATGTGGAAATCGGACATATCAGCACTTAAAATGTGGCTGTTGAACTGCAAAATCTGGCATAATCGATCGCTCTTATACCGCAATTGGTGCTCAGGTGCTCAGTACTGTCTAAAACAGATTTTTAAATGGAAGTTTATCACTGGCATCAATTCTTGCCCTGTCAATCACATGAATTTGGAGTATTTAAGTGTTGAGTTAGATTTGTTTTAGTTCCTACGTCCCCTGAAAGTACTGTCACTGGGGAAGGTTCCAAGCCTTTTTGTTCAGCTGTCACTCATGGTTCCACGCCCAGCTCAGTTGATGCCACGCCCCCCACGCCACATCAGGGTCAAAAGTATGAAACTCAAAAAACAGATTTGAAACTGGAAAAAAAAGGTTTGAAACTGAACAAATAAGATCTGAATCTGAAAAGATAAAACATGCAACTGAAAAAAATAAGACCTTAAATGTCAAAATATATATGGAAGTGAAAAGTGAAAATAAATAATTTATTCAAAAGAATTACCAAAGTGAATCAAAATGATATTTAACCTGAAAAAACGTTTCATTCACTTATTTTCATTTTGAATACATTGTTATATTTTTCAAAATTCAAGATCAACACATGAATTTTCAGTTTAAAATTTTATTTTTTCCAAGTACAAAACTTTTCACCCTAATGTAACTCCATACAAATCTAAAATGAGTATTTGAAACATCTCTCTCCCTCCAGCCCTTTAAATATCTCTATTCTTGATATTTCAGCTCCTGTGATGCTGGACCCCAATACTGCACTTGCTGACCTCTCTCTCTCTGATGATCTGACCACTGTGAGAAACACCATTGCATTCCTTGGTCATTTTGAAGCAGAATTAAAGAGAACAATTATAAAAAAAAAAGATTTCTACGGTAATCACAGGCAAAACCGAATAAAAGTTTCCCCAAAAAACATAATTCTGCATCCCACTGCTTGGAGGATTTTGAAGGTTTTTTTTTTTTTTGAGTTGCTCTCTTTAATTCTCCTTCAAAATAACCAAGTCATAATTGAGATCGGGGCATACAATTGTGAGATCTCCTCTGTTTATCCCACTTTTAAGCTTATCTCTTGCTCTTAAGGGACCTTTAGGAGAAGTAACTCAGAAACAAATGATAACAGAATGATACAAATATAAGAAGCTCAAATTCATCTCAAGAGACGAGATTGAGCTACACATTTTTCCTACAGGAAGATGTTTAATGTTCAAACTGAGAAAATTTTTTTTTTTTTTTGCAAATAATCATTAACTTAGAATTGAAAGGCAGCAACACATTGCAAAAAAGTTGGCACAGGGGCCTTTTTACCACTGTGTTACATCGCCTTTCCTTTTAACGACACTCAGTAAACGTTTGGGAACTGAGGAGACCAATTTTTGAAGCATTTCAGGGGGAACTCTTTCCCATTCTTGCTTGATGTACAGCTTAAGTTGTTCAACAGTCCGGGGTCTCCGTTGTCGTATTTTACGCTTCAGAATGCGCCACACATTTTCAATGGGAGACAGGTTTTGACAACAGGGAGGCCAGTCAGTCTAGTACCCGCACTCTTTTACTATGGAGCCATGCTGTTGTAACACGTGCAGAATGTGGCTTGGCATTGTCTCGCTGAAATAAGCAGGGGCGTCCATGAAAAAGACGTTGCTTGGATGGCAACATATGTTGCTCCAATACCTGTATGTACCTTTCAGCATTAATGGTGCCTTCACATATGTGTAAGTAGCCCATGCCTTGGGCACTAATACACCCCTACCATCACAGATGCTGGCTTTTGAACTTTGCGCCTATAACAGTCCGGATGGTTCTTTTCCTCTTTGGTCCGGAGGACACGACGTCCACAGTTTCCAAAAACAATTTGAAATGTGGACTCGTCAGACCACAGAACACTTTTCCACTTTGCATCAGTCCATCTTACATGAGCTTTGGCCCAGCGAAGCCGGCGGCGTTTCTGGGTGCTGTTGATAAATGGCTTTCGCTTTGCGTTGTAGAGTTTTAACTTGCACTTGCAGATGTAGCGACGAACTGTAGTTACTGACAGTGGTTTTCTTAAGTGTTCCTGAGCCCATGTGGTGATGTCCTTTACACACTGATGTCGGTTTTTGATGCACCGCATGAGGGATCGAAGGTCACGGGCATTCAATGTTGGTTTTCGGCCTTGTCGCTTACGTGCAGTGATTTCTCCAGATTCTCTGAACCTTTTGACGATATTACGGACTGTAGATGATGAAATCCCTAAATATATTGCAATAGGTCGTTGAGGAATGTTGTTTTTAAACTGTTTGACAATCAGCTCACGCATTTGTTCACTAAGTGGTGACCCTCGCCCCATCCTTTTTGTGAATGACTGAGCATTTCAGGGAAGCTGCTTTTATACCCAATCATGGCACCCACCTGTTGCCAATTAGCCCGTTCACCTGTGGGATGTTCCAAATAAGTGTTTGATGAGCATTCCCCAACTCTCTCAGTCTTTTTTGCCACTTGTGCCAGCTTTTTTGAAACATGTTGCAGGCATCAAATTCCAAATGAGCTAATATTTGCAAAACATTACAAAGTTTACCTGTTCGAACATTAAGTAACTTGTCTTTGCAGTGTATTCAATAGAATATAGGTTGAAAAGGATTTGCAAATCATTGTATTCTGTTTTTATTTTTGATTTACACAACGTGCCAACTTCACTGGTTTTGGGTTTTGTTGTACTTCCATCAGGTTTTGGAACTAGCACACAGGGTGAACTCCAATCTGAGTTGGAGGGTCTGATAATATAATGTTCTAAAATGTTCTCAACCTCTTTCTCAGCAATCTTTCTCTTTTCAGGATTGATCCGGTACGGATGCTGTTTTATTGGTTTGGCATCACCAACATCTACATCATGAGAAGCTATAGAAATTCTCTTTGGAACATCAGGAAATAGATCTTTATATTTCTTGATCAACCTCTCAAACTGATCTTTCCGTGAGGGTTCTAAGTGCTGGAGTTTTACATCAAGATTTTGCAGCACTTCAGAATTTACATGAAAGAACTTCTCGGCTATAGGAGGATCTGAAGTGACATCATGATAGGAGTCCTAGAATTGCAGCTAAGGTTTCAGCATGTTAATGTGAGACAACTGTTTTGGCTTTCTCTTTTCTGGAGTCTTTACAATGTAATTCAGATCATTGAGTTTTATTATAATTTCATAAGGACCATGAAATCTAGCCTGTAATGGATTGAACTGCAAGGGAAACAACACAAGAACCTTGTCTCCTGGTTTAAACTCACGGCTTCTAGCATTATGATCATACCAAGTTTTCATTTTTCCCTGACTTGATTTCAATTTCTCTTTGGCTAGGTCACAAGCTGCGCGCAGTCTTTCCTTGAACTTGCTAACATAGTCTAACAGACTGATATGCGGTTCTTTCTCTTGCCATTGTTCTCTCAACAATAGCAAAGGTCCTCTCACTTCATGGCCAAACACTAGCTCAAACGGACTGAATCCAGTAGACTCCTACACTGCCTTTCTAGCTGCAAACAACAGCAAATGAACACCTTCATCTGAGAAAGATCCCAGTCTTTCTCATAGTCATGACAATAAGTCCTCATCATTGTCTTGAGAGTGGAATGAAACTGCTCTAAGACACCCTGACTCTCTGGATGATAGGCACTAGAAAGAATCTGCTTCGCACCTAGTTCATACACTACCTGCTGAAAAAATCCAGAAGTGAAATTGCTACCTTGGTCTGACTGAATTTCCCTGGGAAGGCCAAACAACATGATGAACTTTATCAAAGCCTTCAAGATTGCAGTTGCCTTGATGTTACGTAGAGGTATGGCTTCAGGGAATCTAGTAGCTGCACACAGCTGCACACATGATTGTCAACAAGTACTAAAGTAATGGAATAACACAATCAACAATGACCTCAGAGCAGGGCTCCCCAAATTATGGGATAGGCCGCAATGGAGCTACAGGTGGGTCTAACAAAATAAGTGACAAAATAATGGGCTGCATTCACGACAGAAAAATTATGACATTTTTATTAGGTTTATGCACCTGCACTGGGTGACAGTATTTCAGACTAGTAAGTGGTTTTGTCCGTTTACATTTTCCAATCGCACAGCTGGCTATTTTATTTTTACTGCGAATTGAGCGACCGTGCTGCAGAAACAGGTGTATGTACTTGTCGCCGAAATTATCTTCATTCGCTGTACAGTTCTGAAATGCCATCGCCGAGTGACGGTGTATAGACCTAATTATAATCAAATAATTTTTCGGTACTGAATGCAGCCTAATATTTTGTCACTTTTAGATCGCATGGGGGAGAGAAGCCGTGTCTTCAACTGCCACTTGATTATTCTTAAATTGGAAATCGTGTGAATGAAGGAAAACCATCTAGAATCAGCCAGGACTAATTATTTTCAATAAAAGGAGGGATATTAGCACAAGAATTGTCCGGTCTAACGACTCGCCTGTTTGTTGGCCAGCAGTGTTGACTGTTCACAACTGTAACGTCTAGCCTCAGCAACTTGGCTGCTTTCATAATGTGAACGTGCAAAATCTCTCCGCCGTTGCATGCGGAGCCAGCTGGGGGAGGGTCTTAGGGGTGCAGTGGAGAGGGAGGGGGAGGGATCTGAAAGTTGCTTTTTTTTCAAATTTTTGTGCGATGATCCTTCTCTCCTCAAAGTTACCAATTGCAGCTTTAACGCCAGCCAAAACAACACATGGACCCTTCGTCCCCGGCAATTTCCGTCTTTGATCTGATGGATCTTCCATCAGGATAATGATCCTAAACACACGGCCAAATCCATCAAGAAATGGCTTGTGGACAGCAAAGTGAACGTTTTGGAGTGGCCAAGCCAGAGCTCCGACCTCAATCCTATCAGAAATCTGTGGAGGGAACTGAAGACCAAGGTCATGACAAGGAGACTCTCAAAACTTAAGGATCTGGAGAAATTTGCCTAAGAGGAGTGTGCCAAAATCCTCCTGCAGACTTGTAGAAACCTTGTGATCAACCACAGGATGGCCCTCATTTGTCAAACTTGCGTACATCAAAAAAATGGGTGTACGCAAAATCTCCTGCAAGAATCGGCATTTATAAATCTGAATGTGAGCGAACGGTCCGCAAAAATATCACGCTAGCTCTGACCCGGTGAACGCAAATCTTGGGCAATCTAATTTTGGTCATTTAAGTGCGTCCAAGCACAAAAATTAAGTGCGTATAGTCACTTTGATTTATTAACAAATTAAATCAAACCTGTGCTGCACTCCAGTTTTCCACCCCAACGGTGTTTACTACTGCAGCAGCAATAGTTTTCCAAACCGCAGCCTACTGGGCTCCCTTTATGCCACCCTAAAGACTTTCAAATAAAATAATTTTGTTTTTCTCCATCTATCGTCGGTCTGCTGATAAAACCTTGTATCTTCAAAATGATAAACTTTACAGGAGAAAAAAAGTTAAATTTTGCATGTAAGAATGCAGTTGAGCTGTGTTCGGGTAGGATGACAATTTTTCCTCCAAGAATGTATCCAATCAATGAAATTTTGTATTTTGCAATGTTTTTGCTATTATTGTGGACATACAAGTTTTTGTTTCTCATCAAATCATAGATACAAGGTTTATCAGCTGGCTGACGATATTTCCTCCTCAGTTAAGTTCTTTCTTCTTTGCCGTCTTTCGGGAGTCCAGGTCGTAAAGTGGGCAGGACTATACCTCCCGGAGCATGAATTTATAGGGGCGTGTTATGTAAATTACGTTGGTTTCTGCAGCCAGATTTATCAACGCCACGGCAGTTCTACACCGAAATCTGCGACGTACACACTTTTAGTAAATCAGACGTGACACCTGGCGAGCGATGATATTTACACCGAAATGTACACCAGATCCCACGCAAGTTTGATAAATGAGGGCCACTGTGTCATTTGTGCAAGAATACATTTTATTTGTCAAAAAATATCTAAAAAAAAAAACCAAAAATTGATAGGGATGTGAATAATTTTGGGCATGACTATAAAAACACTGCAGGCCAAAAGTTTGGGGCCACCCTCAGATTTTTAATGGTGCACTAAATGCGATGTGACCCCTTGGTTTTGGGGAAGGCGTTTATACAGCATGCCTTCTTTATACGTAACATGATTTTATGTCACTAGGACGTGAACAAGGTTAACAAAAAGGCACTGGAACTGGATTATAAAACACTGTGGTCAGTGATCAATCAGTCAAGACGGCTTTAAAATGTGGTCTGAGGTCTGGAATTCACCCAAAACCTATTGGCTTCCTTTATTTTCTGCACTGCAGTCATTTCATGAGCAAAAAATAAGGAAAGAACAGTTGAAGTGTGATTTTTTTTTTTTTTAAGTCTGAGGGTGCCCCCAAACTTTTGGCCTGTAGTGTACATATACAAGCCCCAATTTCAATGAAGTTGGGACATTGAATGAAACGTGAATAACACTGTAAAACAAAAAGTTCTAAACCCCTTTTTGTAATACTTTTTAAGCCAGGCATTTAGCTTTCACACACTCGAGTTGAGATTATAAACATTTCACTTGTTCCACAGTTTTACAGTGAAGAACAGAATACAATGATTTGCAGATCCTTTTTGACCTATATTCAATTGAGTACAGTACAAAGAGAAGATATTTACCGTAATTATCAAATTGATAAACTTAATTTTTTGGGGGGAAATATTCACCAGTTTTGAATTTGATGCCTGCAACACATTCCAAAAAAGCTGGGACAAGGGCAACAAAAGACTGGGAAAGTTGAGGAGTGCTCAAAAAACACCAGTTTGGAAACCTTCCATAGGTGAACAGGTGAGTGCCATGATTAGGTGTAAAAGGAGCATCTGCGAAAGGCTCAGTCGTTCACAAACAAGGACGGGGCGAGATTCACCGCTTTGTGAACAACTATGTGAGCAAGTAGTCCAACAGTTAAAGAACAACTTTTCACAATGTGCAATTGCGAGGAATTTAGGGATTTAATCATCTACAGTCCATAATATCATCAAAAGACTCAGAGAATCCAGAGAAATCTCCACACATAAGCGACAAGGCTGAAAACCAACATTGAATGCCTGTGACCGTCGGTCCCTCAGGCACTGTATTGAAAACTGTTGGGAAACAGGATTTTTTGGGAGTTGGCAATATGAGGTGAGCCGGACGGTTTGATCAATGGGTAATGAATGTGTATTAGGATATAAAGAGAAGCCGTCAGGTCCGGCAGGACATATCGCCTATTTGCGACTTCCAGCTGAGATCTCCATTTGTCTTCAGTTCTGACAGGACAATAGGCACAAACACCTTTTAGTTGGAGGTTCCCTATGCCCACATATGGAGCTCCCTTCCAAGGGTTGGGAATCTATTGAACCAATTAAGTTGGGTGGTTCAGGAGAGGCCCTATTGTAGAGTATTGCTTTTTATCAATGTGTAAACCCTGGAACCAATCAGCAACAACTTCTGATAACATTAAAGAAATCATATGCAAATATCTGTACTTTTAACATGTATAAAGTTTCTGACAAGGAATTTTGAACTTTGCATCACGCTGTTGTTCTCACGGCCGGATGTGTAATAAACTTTTTCCTGCTTTTGCCACAAACATCGGAGTCTGCTGCTTCATCGAGACAACGTTCTTGGTTTTTTATTAATTTACCTACAAAACCAATATCATTCTGTAAAGGATATTACCATGAGGGCTCAGGAACACTTCAGAAAACCATTGTCAGTTAGCATAGTTCGTCGCTACGTCTACAAGTACAAGTACAAGTACAAAGCAAAAGCCATATATCAACAACACCCAGAAACGCTCTGATGGACTGATGCAAAGTGGAAAAGTGTTTTGTGATCTGATGAGTCCACATTTCAAATTGTTTTCGGAAATCATGGACGTCATGTCCTCCGGGCTAAAGAGGGAGAGGGCCATCCAGATTGTTATCAGGGCTAAGTTCAAAAGCCAGCATCTGTGATGGTATGGGTATGTGTTAGTGCCCATAGCATGGGCAACTTGAACATCTGTGATAAGGTGCATAAAGCTTTTGGAGCAACATATGCTGCCATCCAAGCAACATCTTTTTCAGGGACGTTCCTGCTTCTTTCAGCAAGACAATGCCAAGCCAAATTCTGCAGGTGTTACAATAACGTGGCTTTGCAGTAAAAGAGCACAGGTAATAGACTGGCCTGCCTGCAGTACAGACCTGTCTCCCATTGAAAATGTGTGGTGCATTGTGAAGCACAAAATACGACAACGGAGACCCCGGACTGTTGAGCATCTGCAGTCGTCCATTAAGCAAGAATGGGAAATAATTCCATCGACAAAGCTTCTACAATTAGTGTCCTCAGTTCCCAAACGTTTATTGAATGTTGTTAAAAGGAAAGGTGATGTAACACTGTGGCAAACATGCCCGTCCCAGCTTTTTTGGAATGTGTTGCAGGCGTCAAATTCAAAATGAGTGAATACTTCCAAAAAAGCAATGTTTATTAGTTTTAACATGAAATGTCTTGTCTTTGTAGTGTACTCAATTGAATTTGGGACAAAAAAGATTTGCAAATCATTGCATTCAGTTTTTATTCACATTTTACACAACATCCCAACTTCATTGGAATTGGCTTTGTATATATGAGACAGAATGGTGCTGCAAATCATCACAGCTCTGGTAAGGCAGACACATGGCAAAATACGAGAGGCGAGTAGCCAAACCTAATCGGTAATGCCAAAAATGAGTAAAAGAAGTGCACCCCTCAGGACAAAGAGATCCAGAATCTCGTCGGAATCATGATGTTAGTGCTTCAAGGGTTAAAATAGCTAAATGTTTTATCACAAGTGTCTGCCACTGACATGGCAATATCCCCCGTCGCCTCGATTTTATTTGTCCGTACGGACGGACGGAGCCCAATGCTATATCTCCCGCTTCGTGCTAATCGCCCCGCGGGGGATAATAATTGAGTACTTAAGTAATGGTACCCAGCACCTGTTCTTGCGCATCTACCTTCTTTTAGATTTTCACTTATGCACTAACAAGGCTCATCTCTTTCAATAGCCTCCTGAGACCCGAGCTTTGAATATTTTTGCATTTTTGATTTCTCCAAGCTGTTTGGGATTAGTTGGACCTTGTAAGTATAGAAACTAAATATTGTCTTTGAACAGGAAGTAGTTTTTGAAAAAAATGATGTCCTTTTATGGGGACAATGGGTTTATTTTACTGCATTATGCAATGAAGTCACCAGTGCGTAACACAGTATATAACTTGTGAACTCTGTATTGCACCAAGGTGTAAATGTACTAAGTTCAGCACTATGCCACCTACTGAAGCAGCACAAATTTTTCATGCCGAATAAATTGGATTTTAGTGCCACATTCTTTCAAAATGGACAGGCTCCTGGTCTGCGTCATTGTACTGCCCCACATAGTGCAGTGGCTGCTGACCATCTTGGTCCTGCAGACTTTCATCTTCAGCCTCAAACTGAACTAAGTCTGGAGTAAATACAGCAGACTTCCAGTGTTCTCATGCATCTTTTTTCTAAGTTCTTGCTGGCTCACTGGGAGTGCCAACACTTCTACTACAAAACCCAAAACCAGTGAAGTTGGCACGTTATGTAAATCGTAGATAAAAACAGAATACAATGATTTACAAATCCTTTTCAACTTATATTCATTTGAATACACTGCAAAGACAAGATGTTTAAATGTTCAAACTGAGAAACTTTTTTTTTTTTTGCAAATAATCATTAACTTAGAATTTAAAGGCAGCAACACATTGCAAAAAAGTTGGCACAGGGGCCTTTTTACCACTGTGTTACATCGCCTTTCCTTTTAACGACACTCAGTAAACGTTTGGGAACTG
Organism: Gymnothorax reevesii; assembly: GCA_029721435.1. Lineage (NCBI taxonomy): Eukaryota > Metazoa > Chordata > Actinopteri > Anguilliformes > Muraenidae > Gymnothorax > Gymnothorax reevesii. The sequence continues at coordinate 26,289,287 of CM056588.1, forward strand.
AGGAGACCAATTTTTGAAGCTTTTCAGGTGGAAACCTTTCCCATTCTTGCTTGATGTACAGCTTGAGTTGTTCAACAGTCCGGGGTCTCCGTTGTCGTATGTTTGTTCACTAAGTGGTGACCCTCGCCCCATCCTTGTTTGTGAATGACTGAGCATTTCAGGGAAGCTGCTTTTACACCCAATCATGGCACCCCCCTGTTCCCAATTAGCCCGTTCACCTGTGGGACGTTCCAAATAAGTGTTTGATGAGCATTCCTCAACTCTCTCAGTCTTTGTTGCCACTTGTGCCAGCTTTTTTGAAATATGTTGCAGGCATCAAATTCCAAATGAGCTAATATTTGCAAAAAATTACAAAGCTTACCTGTTCGAACATTAAGTAACTTGTCTTTGCTGTGTATAATTGAATATAGGTTGAAAAGGATTTGCAAATTATTGTATTCTGTTTTTATTTACGATTTACACAATGTGCCAACTTCACTGGTTTTGGGTTTTGTACATTAATGTTTATGCAGTCCTCCTCTGAATTGATGAATCTGGTAACTGTCATTATCTTTACTTGCACTTAAATGGAGCTGAGGTTCATTGTCATTATCATCACTGCTCCACTGATCAGATTCTGATTTTATATGAGTATATATACTCATATAAGTATAATCCTCATCATTCACACCAGGATCAGCATCATCACAATCTGACAAATTTTCCACCTCAGAGTTCTCTCCTGTTATTGCAGTCAGCAACTGTTCTTGAAAGAGGAACATGCCCTAGAGATGTATCATAAAATAATTTTTAAAAAATATGGAATAATTTGTACATGGAAAACGTTTTTTATACTCTTGTAAACTGTTGGTTTCTTTTCAAATCTTCTCAAGCTTTCCTTACTTTTACACTTTCACTTTGCATGAACAAAGTCCCAATGTCCTCAAACGAGTACACTCTACTTACCAGCGTCTTAACTTGTTACAGTTGCTCAAGCTTTTTGAATTTGTATGCATTATCAAACTACAAGCTTTAATAAACATAAATAATTTCATTTCAACCATAAAATTTGAGGCAGGATTGCACCTTTTGCACTTCTATATAGGTCTCGGCCAAAGACCATTTCGGTTGACATGGCAGCCATCTTGTTTCAACACTGATTGGTGAATTTTGCTTTTTCAACCACCAGATGGCAGCAAAAAGTGTCTACTTATGAGGGCAACAGGTCGAAGTGGGCTAGAATTAAGTATAAGGTGCTGCAAACCCAAAATTTAATGTCCTCATATGAGAACGCAGGGTCTCGGGAGGATAGCTTTAATTCGTCACAGACTATGAACTGCAAGCCAGTTCGGCAGGTCAGTTCTTGTTTTGAAGCACAAAGGGCGTGTTCTGTCAGAGATTCAGTTAAAGTGAAAGTGAAAGTATCAGACTGAGAAACTGAGTCCGTGAAATGGCTGCTAAAGCTTTGATTCCCGAGGACGAGATCAGCTGTTCTGTGTGTTTTGATATTTTTAAAGAGCCTGTAGTTCTGAAATGTAGTCACAGCTTCTGCAGAGAGTGTCTGAAGCAGTACTGGGAAGAGAAGAGCTCTCGAGAGTGTCCCATCTGCAGGAGAAAGGTCTCTTTCGAGGAGCCTCCTGTAAACCTGGCTTTAAAAAACATTGTGGAGTTTTACTTAAAACAGCAGACTGAGAGAAGAACTGCAGAAAAGAGTGAGGCTCTCTGCAGTCTTCATGGGGAGAAACTTGTGTTATTCTGTGAACAGGATAAAGATCTTCTCTGTCTCATCTGTCAGACTTCAAAAAAACACAGAAACCACCCGGTGTGTCCAGTAGAAGAGGCCGCACAGGATCTGAAGGTATTCTGTTAAACAACAGATTCTCCTGCCAGGGTCAAATCTGTATTAAAGAACTGTGTCACAAATTTAGGTCTGACAAAGTTTGCTTTGGTATGAGGTGTAAATACATTCAGGGAGTAAGGCAGTGTAACATGTAGTAATGATATCAAAGAACCAGGAAGTAAAGAAATGCACGATGAGTGAACAATCATGCAGTCAATGGAGAGAGGAGCTGTACTGTTGATGGTCTTTATGAATGGATGTATTTGAATAAAAGACAACATTTGTTTTTCTACTAAATTGTTTCTGGTATTTGAATACTACAATGTAAAAATGATCAGTCACATTATCACGTTGTGGAGAAATGATTAACTAAAAATTCAAAACGATCTTAGAAACATAGAACTGAAACCTATGCAAGAAAATATAAAAAATATGGAATATAATAATTGTATATAATATTATTATATATTATCAGAAACATGATAATTAAATATATTTTAAAAAACTCAAAATTGAACTGTGATCGTTTTTCCTTTGAGATCTTCATTTGCAAGTCACTTTTGTAAAACAAATATAAAATGCAATATGTTTCAATTGAATATTATAAGGCAGACACTGTTAAAAGTAAAAATTGCAAGAGAAAAATAATATGTAAATGTTATAATTGCCATAGCAATTGGCTGTAAATTATACTAGACAAGCGAGTAAAATAGGTGTTTAACAGTCCAATGTCTTGAAAATCTTGACTGTTTTCATTCTGAAGTAATTAATTATGGCATGCAGTGTTATGATGTGGTATGAGTGCCCTACTGTCCGTAAGTATGTGGACAGTGATGATTAAACACCACCACTTTCCACTAAAAGGGGTCCTAATATATTAATTGATATAATATTAATATATTAAACAAAACACCGAAAACAACAATTTTTTTTTACTAAAATTCAAAGGTGTATACATATATACATTAATATATATACATTTTTTGACACTTGCATAGCCTGAATGTAAGTGTTAAGGCTTATTCCATGATTATTGATGCCAAAAAAATCTTTAAACTGGTTTGAAGCGTCATTATTCTGTGGAATTATCTCTTATGGTCAGTTTTTCCAGTATATAAGGTGACATGAACTTTATGCAGCGTCAAAATGTTAAACGTGAAGGCACGACGGAAAGAGCTGTTTGAGAATGTTTATAGTCGCATTCTGGCCTTACATGATGCTGAAGACGTTACTTGCTGCCATGGCACTGTAAGAAACACCATCAAGCATTTCAAAGAGGCTGGTTCACTGAAAACTAATGGCAATAGAGGTGCAAAATGGAAGTTCAGTGCCTCTTATGTTCGTTATCTGCGTATGAAATGTAAAAAAAAATTAAAAACAGCACGATTGACAGCACGACAACTCTGGGATAATATAAATAGCACCAGAAGTGAACATATGAAAGTATCAAAATCTTATATTTCCAGTTCTCCTGTGTGAAAATGGTCTGATTGGTTGTGTTGCTGCCAAGGGCTGGCACCATCAATGAAGGTTTGAGTTTGCCAAAAAATTCAATGATTGGACATCAATGGACGGGGAACAAGTTCTTTAGACCGATGAATCAAAATATTCTCATCCCAACACAGAATTTATGTGTACCGTAAAGTTGGAGAACATTTGAAAAAATGACTGTTGAACCCCTTCAGTAAAATATGAAGGTGGTAATATTGTGGTATGGGGTTCAGTCAGCTCGAAAGGAGCCGGCATTCTCGTAAAAACTGACGAAATCATGGATTTTAAGAAAGTATCGCAGCATCTTTGTGCGGCACACTTGGCCATCAGGAGAGACACTGATTGGTCGCGGATTTTATTTTCAATAAGATAATGACCCTAAACACACTTCTAATTTGTGCAAGAATCATCTCAGTTGGAAAAAACATCTGGTGACTTTAAAAATATGACTTGGCCTGCTCATAGTCCAGACTTTAATCTGATTGAGCAAATCTGCCGTAACATCAAAAAATCTCTTGTGGAATGAATTTCAAATTTTATGGAATGATTTGGTGAGTGAGGAAATAAAAAATATGCGATGTGATGTGAATATAGGCCAGTAGATGGCAGTGTTTACCTTTTTTTTTTGTTAAGCCCAGATTGGAGCTATGTTTGGACATGTTCTGGGCATGTCTGGGGCAAGTCCCAGAAAATAAAAAAAAAAGAAGTCTAGATGTGGGTGGGGTCTGCAAAAGAGTATATAAGGAGTAGAATTGAGACAGTAAAGTAGTAGGAGAAATTGCAAGGAGAAGGATACATGTGACCAGACCTGTCATTCTGTTTAAGACCTGTGAAGCTTATAGTGGATTTTTGCCTGTGTTAGAGCTTTTTCCTCACCCAGGACATCACCAAGGGACCCAACCAAAAAGGGACTGTAAATATTTCTGTTTTTGTTGTAAATCAATCTTGGTCTGTAGATTAGTTTAGTCGTTATTGTCTGTGTTAATTAAATGTGTTTAAGTTTTAAAACTGTGTCTGTCATCCCTTGCTGTTGCTGTTGTAAATGTAATTACAAAAGGGGGCCATAACAGCGAACACTATGCCTGAAAGATTAAATGCTGTAATCAAGGCAAAGGCAAATTGGGGGCTTGTCCGGGATAGAACATTGTGTGAGTCATTTATTGAAAATCTAACATTTCAAATTGTAAAATTGTTTTTGTGAATTTTCCTAGATATATATTGACAACGGCAATGGATGATTTCTTGGCATCACCAACCATAGGGGTTTTGAAGTCTTTTAAAAAGACAGAACTGTTGGAAATATGCAGACATTTGGAGCTGACAGAGGTAAAACCAGCCATGGGAAAAGCAAGACTGGCTAGAGAGATAGTTGAATATTATATTGATGAAAATGTGTTTGCACCAGGAGATCTGGAACAGTTTCCAGTGGAAAATCCAAATATAGAAATGGAACTTAAATAAAAAATGCTAGAGATTGAAAGGGAGGAAAAAGAAAAACAGAGAATTTGAGAGGGAAGAAAGAGAGAAAGAAAGGGAAGAAAAAGAAAAACAAAGACAGTTTGAGTTAGAAAAATTAGCATGAGAAGAAAAAAGAGAATTTGAGAGAGAAAGAGGAAAGAGCAGAAAGAGAGAGACAGAGACAAAGAGATTTTGAATTAGAGAAATTCGATAGAGAAGAAAGACTCAAAATGGAGCAACTAAAAATTAAAATTGAAACTAAAAATAAATTTTGTGCCAGTTAGGAGGTAAAACTGGTGCCTCCATTTTCAGAAAAGAACGTAGACAACTATTTCCAGTGTTTTGAAAAGGTAGCAAAGAGTTGCCAGTGGCCAAAGGAACACTGGCCTCTGATGTTGCAAACTGTCCTCAAGGGTAAAGCTCAACAAGCCTATTCGGCTTAGTCTGCAGATGATTCCTCTGATTATGAGGTTGTCAAAAAGGTTATTTTGAGAGCTTATGAGTTGGTTCCAGAGGCTTACCGACAGAAATTCAGAGGTCTGAAGAAATCTAAAAATCAGACTTATGTGGAATTTGCTAATGAGAATGTTTGCTTTGAGCGCTGGTGTACTTCTATGGAGGTCAAGGATGATTTCAACTCACTAAAAGAGATGGTGTTAGTTGAAGAATTCAAGAACTGTGTTAAGGATGATATTAAGACCTACCTTAATGAGAAGCAAGCACTGAATTTGCAGTCAGCTGCCAAATTTGCAGATGAATGTTCTCAGACATAAGTCCAGTCTAGCAGTAACAATAGATGGTTCCAATTTCAGAAAAAAGGAAACGGTGATACCTAAGATTCCTCACCCAAAGACAAATCTGGTGATGGTGCTCAGAAATCCAGTAACTGGTCTGATCAAAGTGTGAAAGGTGACAGTGACAAAAGTGGTCTAGTTTGCAGTTATTGCAAGAAATCTGGTCATGTTACGACTAACTGTTGGTTCCTTAAAGCTAAGAAAGAAAAAGAAAAGGATACCAAACCAAATGCCCTTGTGAAAACAAGGTTAGAAACCCCTGTAGTAGATAACCAATCTGCTAAATTGCCTGCTTCTTGTGGGGCTAAAAAGCCTGATACTGCTGACTTTGTGAGGGAGGAATTTCTTCCATTTGTGTCAGAGGGATTTGTGGCTCTGAATGAGCATACTACTCCTGTCCCCATATATATCCTAAGGGATACCGGAGCTTCTCAGTCACTTTTGTTGATGGACTCCTTGGAGTTACGTGATGAGACCGCTTCAGGGGATTTCATACTTGTACAAGGTATTGAAGGGAGGACTGTATCTGTACCCCTGCGCTCAATATTCTTGAAGTCAGATTTAGTTACAGGACAGGTAAAGGTGGGACTTATGTCAAATCTACCTATAAAGGGTGTTTCTCTGTTGCTAGGCAATAACCTGGCTGGGGGCAATGTAGTTCCCCCTGTTCATCTTACTTCACAGCCGAGCACTGAAGATGGCGATGAAGACCCATCTCTGTTTCCTTCTTGCGCAGTGACTCGTGCTATGGCGAAGAAGCCTAAAGAAGATGTTGTGGTGCCGCCCAGCACATTGAATAGTCAGGACTCAGGTGGTTTGCCTCATGACTCTGATTGGCCTACTGTGGTTTCTCCGTTTGAGGACTTATCAGATACTTTTATCAGTTCTCTATTCAGCCAGCCGGATGGGTCTGGTGATTCTGATGTGTCTGGAGACTTGTCTCTGTCCAGAAAGCGGTTGATTGAGGAGCAAACTAATGATCCTGAAATTTGTGCACGAAGGAGGAGAGCCCTTCCTGATAAAGAAATAGACGCAGTTCCAGTTGGGTATTATCTCAAGGATGGTGTGTTGATGCGGAAGTGGCGCCCTCCTGATATCCCTGCTAATGCAGATTGGGCAGTGGTCAGGCAAATTGTTGTTCCGAAGGTCTACAGGAATGAGATCTTAACAATGGCTCATAGTTTACCTGTAGCAGGTCATCTTGGTGTTAATAAGACTGTTGATAAGACCATGAAACACTTCTTCTGGCCTGGGCTTCGGAAAGATGTTTCCGACTTTTGCAAAACCTGTCACACACGTCAGGTAGTTGGAAAACACCAGTTAGACCCACCTGTAGCTCCATTGCAGCCTATCCCAGCATTTGGGGAGCCCTTCTCTAAGGTCATTGTTGATTGTGTTGGTCCATTACCCAAGACTAGATCTGGAAATCAGTACTTGTTGACAATCATGTGTTCATCTACCAGATTCCCTGAAGCCATACCTTTACGTAACATCAAGGCAACTGCAATCTCGAAGGCTTTGATAAAGTTCTTCACGTTGTTTAGCCTTCCCAGGGAAATTCAGTCAGATCAAGGTAGCAGTTTCACTTCCGGATTGTTTCAGCAGGTTGTGTATGAACTAGGTGCGAAGCAGATTCTTTCCAGTGCCTATCATACAGAGAGTCAGGGTGCCTAGGAGCGGTTTAATTCCACTCTCAAGACGATGAGGACTTATTGTTATGACCAAGAGAAAAACTGGGATGAAGGTGTTCATTTGCTGTTGTTTGCAGCTAGAGAAGCAGTGCAGGAGTCTACTGGATTCAGTCTGTTTGAGCTAGTGTTTGGCCATGAAGTGAGAAGACCTTTGCTATTGTTGAGTGAACAATGGCAAGAGAAAGAACCGCTGTTACGTCCACAGCTCTTAAAGGGGTTAAAAGGAGGTAACATAAAACCAGATGTTAAGGTTTTACAGAGGTTTTTAATAAAATAAAAAGGATTTATACATACATATGCATGACCGTTCCAAAATCGTCGACACTGAATAAAGCCACACCAAACTATTCGCAAAGTACAGTTTAGATCTGAATATACGGGAATAATACAATCGGGAACAGTTTCTAAGTTTTATAGGGCCGAGTCAGACACGAACAACATATCCAAAAACAGGAATTTCTAAGTTTTAGCAAGCCGAGTCAGACAAGAACAACATATTCAAAAACAGAAATTTCTAAGTTTTAGCAAGCCGAGTCAGACAAGAACAACATATTCAAAAACAGGAATTTCTAAGTTTTAGCAAGCCGAGCCAGACGAAGTTTGGGCGACAGTCCACTTCAGGAAACAGCCGCCCCCGAATGACGCTCTCTCCAGCCTTTTAAAGGAGTTGCCATTTTCTTGTCGGTTGCTGATTGGAAGACAACCGAACACTCCCATAAGCAGTCGCCCCAATCCTCCACCTCCACCTGGCAATCTAAGGGGAGACGGTCACAGGCACGCACGCACGCATGCACCCACGCAGACACACTCAAACACTCACTCGGCATCAGCCGTAACATCCCTCCCCTTAAAACAACAACCCCTGGTTGTTGAAACAGTTTTCAATTATAAACACACAAAAAAAAACAAACTTCTCAAAGCCTGGACAAGGCATCAGCCAAGATGTTCTCTTTACCTCTCTTGGGTCGAATTACCAAATTGAAGTCCTGCACTATCAAGGCCCATCTCATCAGCCTCTGGTTATGGTTGTACATGCGCGCAAGAAATCTGAGTGGGTCATGATCTGTGAAGACAACAACTGGCAGAGGGCTGGACCCAACATACACTTCAAAATGTTGGAGTGCCAACAGCAAAGCAAGAGCCTCCTTTTCAATAGTGGAGTAATTTTCCTGATGTTTGTTGAATTTTCGTGAGAAGTAGCACACCGGGTGATCGACCCCATTGACATCCTCCTGTAGCAAGACAGCTCCAGCTCCTACTGCGCTTGCGTCCACCTCTAACTTAAACGGTCGAGCAAGATCGGAAGCTGCGAGCACAGGAGCATGGCTAAGGAGAGCCTTAATACTATTAAAAGCATGTTGGCACGCTTGGGTCCAAACAAAGTCCACCTTGGGACTGAGAAGATTAGTCAGCGGCTGAACAACAGAAGAGAAATTTCTACAGAAGTTTCTGTAGGATCCTGCCATACCTAAAAAACTTCTGAGGGATTTACGACTGGAGGGGACAGGAAACTCCTCAATCACTGCTACTTTGGCCTCTAGGGGACGTACTTGGCCCTGGCCCACCTGTCGGCCTAAATAGGTCACGGTGGCCTTCCCAAACTCACATTTGGCCAAATTTAAAGTGAGTGAAGCGTCTGCGAGTCGGCTGAAAACTTTTTCTAATACTTGTATGTGTCTCTCCCATGTAGTAGTGTACACAATGAGGTCATCCAAATAAGCGTTGCAATTTTCAACACCCTTTAAAACAATGTTCACTAGTCTCTGAAACGTTGCCGGTGCATTACACATGCCAAATGCCATGACAGTGTATTGCAAGAATTGATCAGGGGTAACAAAGGCAGAAATCTCAGAGGCACGCTCAGTCAGTGGCACCTGCCAGTAACCTTTGAGCAGATCTAGTTTTGTTACGAATTTTGCACTGCCTAAATTATCTACGCAGTCCTCCATTCGAGGGAGAGGATAGGAGTCAGGGACTGTGACGGCGTTAACCTTTCTTAAATCTGTTATGAATCTAGGAGATCCATCAGATTTCGCCTCTAGCAGGCAGGGGGAACTCCATGAACTAGAGCTGGGCATGGCGAAACCGTTTTCCAGGAGATATTGCGTCTCTTTTTTCATAATTTCCCTCTTAACTGGATTCACGCGGTAGGGATGCTGTTTAATGGGCCGAGAGTTTTGTACATTTATATCATGCATAAGTACATTAGTTCTAGTGGGCACATCATTAAACAAGCAGGGAAATCCCTTTACCAACCTGATGACGTCATGCTGTTGGTCAGGTGACAGGTGACTCAGCACTGAGGGAAGCCGTTGCAGCATTTCTGAGTTCGGCAGACGAGCGCTCGGAAGAGCAGAGTGGCGCATAACCAAATCCTCAACACACTGAAAGTCTGCCACAATCGGCGCACATGCTCCTAATACTAGGCCAGGCTTAGTTTCAACCACATTCGGGGATGCTTCCCTGGAGTAATATTTCTTAATCATATTAATGTGACACACGCGCGTCTTGCGCTTCCTCTCAGGGGTGCGGATTATATAATCAGTGTCACTGAGACATTCACAAATTTAATTTGGGCCAGAGAATCTGGCTGAAAGAGAGGATCCGGATATGGGCAACAGAACCAAAACCTTGTCCCCCACTTGGAAACGTCGTAGGACAGCGGAACGATCATAACTACGCTTCATAACTTTTTGAGAAGAGGACAAACACTCCCTTGCTAATTTTTTTGCACGATGTAGCTTTTCGCGGAATTGACCAACATAATTTAACACACTTCCCTCCATGGAGGATTGATGCGCGAGTAACCTCTCCTGGAGAGATTTTAACGGACCGCGGGGAGTGTGGCCAAATACGAGCTCCACAGGACTGAATCCTAAGGATTCTTGCACAGCCTCACGGGCAGCGAACAACACAAACGGGACAACTTCATCCCAATTTTTTTCCGTTTCAAAACAATATTTACGCAACATAGATTTAAGAGTTTGGTGCCACCGCTCTAAAGCGCCTTGGGATTCGGGATGATAGGCGCTGGAAACTACATGCTGGATATTTAATGTTTTGAGGACCTGATTGAAGAGTTTGGACTGGAAGTTTGTACCTTGATCGGTTTGAACTATGCGAGGGAGACCGAAAGTAGAAAAAAACTTGATTAATGCTTTTACAATGGAAGTGGATGTTATTTTTCGGAGCGGTACAGCTTCGGGAAATCGGGTGGAAACGCACATGATTGTTAGTAAAAATTTATTTCCGCTCTTTGTTCTAGGTAGCGGGCCAACACAGTCAACAATGACACGATCAAAGGGCTCTCCCATAGCGGGTATAGGATGCAGCGGGGCTACAGGGATGATCTGATTGGGCTTACCTGTTACTTGACAAACATGGCATGAGCGGCAGTGTTTCACTACATCCGCTTTTAATCCTGGCCAAAAGAAATGTTTTAGTACTCGCTGGAATGTTTTAGTGATACCCAAATGTTCAGACCACGGACTTTCATGTGCCAAAGATAATACATGCTGTCGGTACACAGTAGGGACAACCACCTGGTGCACTACACTCCAATCCGAATTTATTGTATTACGCGGACACCATTTTCTTAACAGCACACCATCATCCAATGTGTAGGCTACTTGCTCATCTTTTGCTCTGTTGGCACTCACCACATTCGAAAAACAACTTTGTAATGTCGGATCCGCCCCCTGCGCTGCGCGCAGGCGTTCTCTGGAGACAGGCAGGGACGCACCGTCAGGATGAGATAGGGCTGCGCTGTGAGAATGCGCCTGGACAGTTACAGCGTTGTCTTCAATTTTATCGGGTTTAGGTTTGCTCTCAGCCTCTACTCGATCTGAAAATTCTGGCATGAGAAAGCTGTCAGACAAAGGTACAGTGTTGTCTCTAAGTGACTGGGAACGTGTGATGGCACAGGAGGGAAAGAGATCAGAATTTGGGATTGGGTCTACATTACCCGACTCATGGTGTTGTGGCACATCCAGCACCTCTAAATTAGGAGTCACTTTGCCCCCAGCAATGTCATTTCCTAATAGAAATGCAACACCTTTAATTGGAAAGGCAGGGCAAACAGCCACGGGAAACACTCCATTCACTAATTTGGACTCAACATGCACGTAATGCACAGGTCGAGGAACATAACCCAACTCAATCCCATGCAGCACCGCACCATAACCACAGGCTGATTTCTCCGAAAATGGCAACACACTCGCGAGGATCACCGATTGCGAGCAGGCGGTGTCTCGCAGAATGCGCACCGGGCGCTGATCAGCAGGCTCACCTAAAAGCGACACAGATCCTTTCAAAATAAAAGGCTCAAAATACGAATCGGGCTTATCATTATCATCATAAATGTCAGTGTTGATTTTGGAGTTAATTAATCCGACACCTTTTGGCTGCAGCACACTTTTGGACACCTGTTCCTTACGTTTTAGGGTGAGACAGTCAGCGATAACGTGTCCAGCTTTGTGACAATAAAAACACTCGCGCTCTTCTTTCTTTAAGCTCTGAGGCTTTGACACACTACCGGAACTAACCGGAGAGCTGCGAGGTTTTTCTAAAGGAAACGTAATCTTGTGCGTAAGTACATATTCATCTGCCAAAATAGCAGCAGTAGTGAGCGAATTGGCTTTCTGCTCATTCAAATGGACAACAATTCGTTCAGAAATGCAATTTTTAAATTCGTCTAACAAAATGACTTCTCGCAGAGAATCAAAATCATTTACTTTAGAAGAGACAAGCCATTTATCAAACAAGATTCCCTTGTCCCTGGCAAATTCACTAAAAGTCTGGCTCGGCAGCTTTTTTCGGTTTCTAAATTTCTGCCGATAGGCTTCGGGAACCAGTTCATAAGCGCGGAGAATGGCGGCTTTAACACTGTCATATTTTAAACTTTCTTCTAAAGGAAGTGCAGAAGGGCTTTACCATGCACTTTGCACTGAACTAAAAGTGGCCAAGCCTCTTGAGGCCAGTGGAGTGCGGAGGCAATGCGCTCAAACGCGCTGAAATAACAATCCACCTCCGACTCTCTGAAGGTGGGAACTAAAGTGACGTGCTTACTGATATCAAAGGAACTGTGATTTGCATTAGTGGAGGGAGGATATATACCTGGCGGTGAACTGAGCACTTGAGTCTCCCTCTGGGACTCGAGCTCCTGTTGGCGTATTCGGACAGCTGTTTCAGCCTCAATTTCGAGCTTTCGCATCTCCAGCTGATATTTCAGCTGCGCGTCTCTCCTCTCAGCTTTTTCTCTGACCTCCAGTTTCAACCGGGCGAGCCTGACTTTCAACTGGGCTTCGCTCGTGGACCCAGTGCTGGCTGAGGAGGACGAGGACGAGCCAGATCCCGAGCGGGAGCGCTTTCCTCGCTCTCTCGGATCCTCACCACTCCCACTCTCCGGCACAGTCACGGTGAGAGACTCCGTGTCCGGCTTAACACCACCAGCAGCCCCGCTCAGGGCGCCATCCAGCGGCACCGCAGGTGCTGCTATCAACTCTTGCTCCACCAATGCATTTATAATTAAGGTTTTCAACTCTTTCTTGAGAATTTGCTTCGAATACGAAATTTGAAAGTGATTAGCAATTTGAATTAATTCGTCCTTTCTACAATTATTGATCTGTGAAAGGGAAGGCTCTGAAATGAAACTTTCAATGTTAAACGGCTCCATTCTCCGCACCGCTCACAAAACACCAGGGAAAAAGAGGAACAATCAAATAAATAGGTCCAAATCCTAATTAATTATTTTCAACCTCCTCGGGAACTTAAATTGCTCTCGGACGGGCCCCCATTATGTTACGTCCACAGCTCTTAAAGGGGTTAAAAGGAGGTAACATAAAACCAGATGTTAAGGTTTTACAGAGGTTTTTAATAAAATAAAAAGGATTTATACATACATATGCATGACCGTTCCAAAATCGTCGACACTGAATAAAGCCACACCGAACTATTCGCAAAGTACAGTTTAGATCTGAATATACGGGAATAATACAATCGGGAACAGTTTCTAAGTTTTATAGGGCCGAGTCAGACACGAACAACATATCCAAAAACAGGAATTTCTAAGTTTTAGCAAGCCGAGTCAGACAAGAACAACATATTCCAAAACAGGAATTTCTAAGTTTTAGCAAGCCGAGTCAGACAAGAACAACATATTCAAAAACAGGAATTTCTTAGTTTTAGCAAGCCGAGCCAGACGAAGTTTGGGCGACAGTCCACCTCAGGAAACAGCCGCCCCCGAATGACGCTCTCTCCAGCCTTTTAAAGGAGTTGCCATTTTCTTGACGGTTGCTGATTGGAAGACAACCGAACACTCCCATAAGCAGTCGCCCCAATCCTCCACCTCCACCTGGCAATCTAAGGGGAGACGGTCACAGGCACGCACGCACGCATGCACCCACGCAGACACACTCAAACACTCACTCGGCATCAGCCGTAACAACCGCTTATCAGTCTGTTAGACTATGTTAGCAAGTTCAAAGAAAGACTGCGTGCAGCTTGTGACCTAGCCAAAGAGAACATGAAATCAAGTCAGGGAAAAATGAAAACTTGGTATGATCATAAGGCTAGAAGCCGTGAGTTTAAACCAGGAGATAAGGTTCTTGTGTTGTTTCCCTTGCAGTCCAATCCATTGCTGGCTAGATTTCATGGTCCTTATGAAATTCTGACAAAACTCAATGATCTCAATTACATTGTGAAGACTCCAGATAGGAGAAAACCAAAACAATTGTATCACATTAACATGCTGAAGCTTTATCATGACAGAAATGCTAGGGTTGCAGCTGTCACTTCAGATTCTCCTATGGTCGAAACGTGTGAAGATGAGGGGGAGTTTCAAGATGATGAACCTAGAATTAAAGCTGAAGTTCTTTCATGTAAATTGTCAAATTCTGAGGTGTTGCAAAATCTCGATGTAAAACTCCAGCACTTAGAACCCTCACAGAGAGATCAGTTTGAGAGGTTGATCAAGAAGTATGAGGATCTGTTTCCTGATGTTCCAAAGAGAGTTTCTATAGCTTCTCATGATGTAGATGTTGGTGATGCCAAACCAATAAAACAGCATCCGTACCGGATGAATCCTGAAAAGAGAAAGATTGCTGAGAAAGAGGTTGAGTACATGTTAGAACATGATATTATCAAACCCTCCAACTCAGATTGGAGTTCACCATGTGTGCTAGCTCCAAAACCTGATGGAAGTACTAGATTCTGTACAGATTATCGCAAAGTCAATGCTGTAACTAGAACTGATGTGTTTCCAATACCTAGGATTGATGATTGTATCGATAGAGTAGGGCAAGCAAAGTTTCTGACCAAGATTGATTTACTGAAGGGTTATTGGTGTGTGCCTTTAACTGAGAGGGCCAAGAGCATCTCTGCTTTTGCCACACCATCTGGGTTGTACCAGTATGAAGTCCTACCCTTTGGCATGAAAAATGCCCCAGCCATATTCCAAAGGATGATACAGTCTACAATTGCCGGATTGCCACACACGGGTGCGTACATCGACGACCTGATCACATGGAGTGACTCCTGGGAAGAACATCTAAAAGATGTAGAGACGTTGTTCCAGCGCCTGACCCAGGCTAACCTGACTGTTAACCTGAACAAGAGTGACTTTGGTTGTGCTACTGTCACCTATCTTGGCTACGTCATAGGCCAGGGTAAGGTGGCACCCATAAATGCTAAAGTCCAAGCCATCGTGGACTTTCCAGTTCCTCACAACAAAAGGGCTTTGCACTGCTTCCTTGGAATGATCGGGTACTGCCGCAAGTTCTGCGGGAACTTTGCTGAGATTGCTCTCAGTCTAACTAACCAACTGAAGAAAGGCGTAAAGTTCACTTGGGGTGATGCATGCCAGAGATCCTTCGATCGCCTGGAGTCTCTGCTGTGTCACTTCCCCCTGCTCAAATCTCCTGACTTCAACAAACCGTTCTCCATCGCGGTCGATGCTAGCGACCAAGCTTGTAGATCTGTGCTCCTACAGAGAAGTGACTCTGATGACATTGAGCATCCCGTGGCATACTTCTCCAGGAAGTTCAATCGCCACCAAAGGAACTATTCCACAATAGAGAAGGAGCTGTTGGCTCTGGTTCTATCTTTACAACACTTTGATGTTTATGTTTGTACAGGGCAAAAGCCAATGGTTGTGTACACAGACCACAATCCGTTAATGTTTTTGTGTAAGATGAAAAACAAGAATCGGAGATTGTTGAATTGGAGTTTGATTTTACAGGAGTTTGACTTGGAAATTAAGCATGTGAAGGGTACAGACAATGTAATTGCTGATTGCTTATCCGGTGTTTGAATATGTATATATATGTCACGTGTTTATTTGAATATTGTATGATGTGTATATATAGACAAGTATCCACTTAACCATTTTGTATTGAAAAGAAAAACTTTGCCTTTATGAGTCAAAATTTTTCCCTTTTGGAATGGAGGTGTAATGTGAATATAGGCCACTAGATGGCAGTATTTACCTTTTTTTTTTATTCAGCTCAGACTGGAGTTATGTTTAGACATGTCCTGGGCATGTCTGGGGAAAGTCCCCGAAAATTAAAAAAAAGAGGTCTAAATGTGGGTGGGGTCTGCAAAAGAGTATATAAGGAAAAGAATTGAGACAGTAGTAGTAGGAGAAATTGCAAGAAGAAGGACATGTGTGACCAGACCTGTCATTTCTGTTCAAGACCTGTGAAGTTTCTTTTGTGGATTTTTGCCTGTGTTTGAGCCTTTTTTTCCTCACCCAGCACATCACCAGGAAACCCACCAAAGGGACTGTAAATATTTCTGTTTTTTTTAATTCAATCTTGGTCATTTAGTTGTAGGTTATCGTTAGTTATTGTCTTTGTTCATTAAATGTGTTTAAGTTTTAAAAACTGTGTGTCATCCCTTGCTGTTGCTGTTGTTTTAAATGTAATAACAAATTGGGGCCATAACAAAGTCTCTTCAGTTGCTGAGCCTGACTGACTCCTGCTTGTCATTACAGAGCCCAGTGTTCACTGCAGGACCCAGAGCTGCTCTCAGGGGCTCTGATAGATGTGGCCAAACACCTGGGTAACCTGTAGTTCAGAGTCTGGGAGAAGATGCTGGAGACGGTGCAGTACAGTGAGTATCTGGGGCTGATGCTCCAGTCATCTTTATCTTTACAAACATTTAATGAAAGCATGAAACTGAAGAAATAAGCTGGAATGATTTACCTCCACCAAGGAGGTGTATGTTTTTTGCCCCTCGTTTATCTGTTTGTCTGTCTGTTTAGCAAGATATCTCGAAAGCAGCTGCATAGATTTTAACCAAACTTTGCAGGATCATCGGGTAGCACAAGAAGAACAAGTGATAAAATTTTGGCATATTTAGGCCAAAGTACAGCTGAGATATAGGCCAAAGTTCAAATCCAGCTATGCCGGCAGAGATTTAAAGTCTTTCCAATCGGCCAGATTTCCAATTGGCGTGCTTTTGGGTTTTGCTGCCACCTGGTGGTGGAATGCAACAACACCCTACTTCAGCTGACGAAAATAACAAATGCACAGAGTTGCCTTGGTGTGGCGGAGGTGCCGCGCTCTCTGAGTGCTCTTGTTGAAATGTTGTTAAAAATAAACAGTACAGAGACTCAGTTTGAAGAATGCATGAATTTCTGTGGTTTAACTGATTTATTTATTTCAATGAAACATAAGGGTTTTAAGTTCAAATCACTATAGCCACAGTAAAGTAGCATGTATATTTTTCTGTTTGGGACCAACTCCTCAATGAGTAATTGAAACATCTCTCTCCCTCCAGCCCTTTAAATATCTCTCTTCCTGATATTTCAGCTCCTGTGACGCTGGACCCCAATACTGCATGTGCTGCTCTCTCTCTCTCTGATGATCTGACCACTGTGAGATACCCAGGAATACAGCATAAAATTCCTGACAAACCAGAGAGGTTTAGCACCTGTGTGGATGTGCTGGGATCAGAGGGGTTTACCTCAGGGAAACACAGCTGGGAGGTGAAGGTTGGGAATAAACTGCAGTGGGATGTAGGAGTGATGAAAGAGTCCAGCGACAGGAAGGGAGATATAACATGCAGCCCAAAGAGAGGATTCTGGGTCTTAAAGCTGAGGAAGGGTGAGGGTTACAGAGCAGCAGGAGTTACTGCCCTCAAACTGGAGAGGAAACCCCAGAGCATCAGGGTGCAGCTGGACTATGACAGGGGGGAAGTGTCCTTCTTCAACTCCAGTGACAAGTCACTCATTTACACTTTTAAAGACACATTTTCTGAGAGAGTGTTCCCACTCTTTTCTCCCTGTCTGAAAGAAGATGGTAATGAAGGACCCCTGCAGATATGCCCAGTGAAAGTTTCAGTAACAGTGATGTCACTCCAGTGAAGGTGTGTGTGTATATGTGTGTGTTTGTGAAAACCACACTGGAGATGTTGTCTGGGATTTTCTTTGTGTGAGGTACCCTTCAGGAACCACTCGCGAGAGACAGAAATCCAAAAAACGTATGTCTTTATTGGAGTCCGAGTCAAAGCCAAAAAACACAGGAATTGCCAAGCCACAATCAGAAATCCAAAAACAGTGTCGACTAGACAGGCAGGGGTCAGAACCAGTAAGACAGATAAGCAGAGGAAACGATAGGCAAAAAGTCGTAGTCGATGAACAAAGCCAAGGGTCATACACAGGGCATCCAAACACAGAAATCGTGGTCATACAAAAATGGGTCAAAATCCCGAAAGACAAAAACAACACAAAAAAGGCAATGGCAAGAATCAAGGTCGGACAATCCAGTAGAAGGGAAACATACGAGGCGCTCTGCACAAAGAAATAAAGATCAACGTTCTGACAAGAGCTGTGAGTGAAAAGACTGCTAATATACACACAGGGAAGGTCACTGAAATCAGGTGTAGAGAATCAGACTAATTACAACGGGAGAATCACATGAGGGAAGCCCTAATCACGAAAATTGGCGAAAGACAAAACACGAACGGGAATCACACAGCCTATGACATTTAACAGCTCCAGTCCAAGAGTTCTATGTGCACAGATAACGAGCGCAGGAGAGTGATTAAGCACGGGCGAGAGATTCTCGCTAAAGCTCAGGAGAGGACAGAGACAGGCTAAGGGGAGGATTATAGAACAGGGCGATTGTGGAGAGGGAATTAGTCTAAATTAGTAGCGGTGCAACTTTACATATTAAACTAGAGTGCACATTAGTAAGTTAGTAATCTTATATACATGGATTAGTTGTGTTAGTTGACTATGACACAAAATACAAATGTTAGTCTAGTTAGTAATCAGAACAGCAAGTCGAAGGAAAAGATTTTGAACACCGAAATTCATTTAAATCACCCAAAGTCAGTGGGCGCAGACAGGGAAGACGGACTGAACCAACTAGATCACAAGACAGGGGAGACAAGTGCAATGGACCTGAGAAATGGAATGAACCAAAAACCTGAGTAAAACAATAACCAAAAAGAATAAATAAAAGACAAACTCATGAACACAGAACCTGAACATAAACATGACAATAAGGCAGAATCACAACACTTTGACCGGCCTGTATGTTGAGTTGGATGATGGGAGACGCGCTGGAGACAGGGATTCATTACAGTAGGGGGTTGATGTTAAAGCAGGATACTAAATAGAACAGAGAAACACAGAGTTTTGAAAACAAAGAAAGAAAAATGCGTTAAAAAAACAGAAACTTATCACTGAGATCAGTATCTTATGACTACACAAAATTGGATGCCTGCTCATTGTTTAAAATTAATTTGTACAAGCTGCCGGATTTGCTCACTCGGTTAAGGCACCACAATTGCGGTGCAACAGTGATTCGATCCCCAGTCATACCAACCAGCAGTGGTCGGCAGCGTTTTCAGAACAGCGCATAATTGGCTGAAACGCTGTAGGGATCCAAATTGGGAATGGACTGCTGGGAATGGAAATTAGAATGATTGCCTTGTTCATTTCACAAGCCCCTCCTGTTGGTCAACCGGGCACTCATCAGTGAGATTCTAAGCTTGCTCATGTTCGGGTATCCTCCGCCCTCATTCTGAATTTACGATAGTTTTGACCAATGAGTGTAAAGATGCAGGGGCTGACTGGTGCGTGCTTCAGAGGAAAGCCACAAACTGTCTCTCTGTCCTGATCTGGCAATAGGGAATTGCATTCAAGCAAGCCTTGAACGTAGTTCTCGGATTGAGCATTCCAACTTTGGGGTGTATTGGGGATGTCAGATTTGAAAAAATAATTATTATTTGAACAGTGCATTGCTTGTACAAAGAGTTTGTTTGCTTTGTTTTCGTAAAGGGAGTCTCTCCATTGTGGGTGAAGTTCACCTCATCAAAACAATTCGGGATGACATAATATCTCAGTATGACATACATGACCGCCGTTTACCAATATTACTTTGTGATACTTGTAAAAAAAAAAAAAGGTTTGTAAGATGAGGCAAGGTAATCTTGACCAAAAATTTAACTGTCTGTACCAACTGGAAAAGGTCATTGAAGGCCAGCGTTGGATCAGCCCCAGAGTTCAGTCTTGTGACTGTTTCATTTGCCAAGTGGCGAAAGCCAATGGATTCAAGGCCAAGCAGATACAAGGTAGCCTCAAAAGAGGGCGTCCAAAAGACTCCGAAGAGCAGTTTTGAGGTGAACTTCACCCACAATGGAGAAACTCCCTTTACGAAAGCAAAACAAACAAACTCTTGAGCGAGCTTCGCTATGATCCATAATGGTAGGATGTCAGTCATGAAAAGGCCTATCTTCCACATGCTCTGGCTTTTATGAATGTAAGGTTATGCAACCGTTAAGCTGCATTAATTCCCAAGTAGTAATAATGATGAAAACGACATGGGCATTTCTTCCACTCCAGCTGAGGTAATGAATGAAAAGGCCTGTTATCCTCCTGAGACCCTGTGAAAAAAAAATTTTTGAATTTCTTTTTTTTTCACACCACCTAAGTCTTTGGGGTATAAAAAACATCACTACACCAACATAATGTCAAAACATGTTTTTATTTGTGTTTTATAGTATGTCCTTTGGAGAGGACATTGGGACTCTTATGGTAAATATGAACGCATCTAGAGTTGTATGTTTACATCTTAGCTGACAACATTCAGGGTTTTACACTTAAAACTGACCTTCTCTGAACTTAAGTTTTTGGTGAGAGAGGTTTTCCTTGCTGAGAGAGATGACAAATTGTCCTTTATGCCAGTGGTTCCCACCTCCAGTCTTGGAGTGCCCCATGACATAATATTTCTCCAACCCAAATCTAAGCCACCTGGTGTGTTAGTTCTGGGTTGTTTTTGGTTTGTGGTATTCCATGAAGCAGTTCTCCTTCTTTGAGATGCAGAGGTAGATTTTGCATTTGATGCACTTGATGTAGGTTTTTCCAGTGCATCCTTCTGCTCTGCACCTGGAATTATTGGGGTTGTCCATCATCTGTGGAATGAAAAAAGTTAGCAACATCCTGATGTCCTCTATAGAGGACATACATAAACAAGACATTGTTTATGTGGAAAAAATAATTTCACTGCTCTGAAAACTCACCAAAACTATTCCTGAGTTATTAATATTCACTTATTGGAATAAATCTGAACATTTAACTCACAAAACTCATAATTACACAATTAAACACTTACCTTTCTTCTTTCCATAACATGTGCTAACTGTGATGTCTGCCATTTTGAAGAACTAGGAAGAGAATTCTGTCAAGATCCCACCCCCACATATTTCATATCATTGAAAAGCCCAGGATGTCCTCTGTAAGGGCCAACAGAACTTAACACAATAGCATGTATGGCTTCAGAGATACTGACCAAAAACAAATGTCCCCCACAGAGGACAAAAATGAATTGCTGGGTCTCAATCAGCTGCTAACTGTTTCCTACCATCAAAAAGGAGAGTTTTGGACTATTGGACTAAAGCTGACCAACATTTTGAGCAACATGATGGGTTTTATTCAGGGATTTAATATTTCCATATTTTTTACGATAAATTTGGTTACCATGGTAACCATTTTGTATTTTTACCAATCTGACCCTGTGGTATGATTTTGTAATAAGTCAAACTATCAAAAAAAAACATGATGGCTTGCAATTATTAACCCCTTTCCTAGGATTTTGCAATACAAGATCACTGCCACATAAAAAATGAATTTTCTCCAAAAATTCCAAACAGATATTTTTAATTTTTGCATTTTCTTTATCTGCTCACTAAGACCTACAAAATGACACAGGTCTTGTTTCAGTATCTTTTTTTCAGACTTTCAAACACGTTAAACCTAGTGTGAGACGTCTCTGGTTCGGCATTTCAACACAAATCATTGTATTATCACTGCAGCTGACTGTCTCTGATTGACCTCAGTGTACATGAGTGCAGATTTGGGAAGAACCTGCTGGAGATGTAGAGGTACAAAGGGAACATACAGGCGCACTGAGGTAATAATGAACATTTACATACAGTCACCCCAAAAATTCTTTGTACACGTCGAGAAAGTTGAAGAATTATTTGGGAACAAAATTGAAATAAACAAATTTCAGTCAGACAACTCTGGATTGAATTCAATATGTTGAGCGTAAATACTTTGCATAATTGAAGCAAGCGACAGGCTCTGTCTCAATTTATTAATCCCCTGAAAATGATCTGCCAGATTCATTTCAGGGAATGATAGCAAGACCCCCAAACTGCAAGACCCCAAAAGCTTGAGACACAGAGCCTGACGCTGCCTGACTGAGAATGTGGAGCATCCACACTGAGACTGAGCTGATTCCACTGCATCTATAGCCTATTGATGCAAGACAAATTGCAATGCTATTGCAATTCTGATCAGCTCAGCCATTCTACTTTAACCTGTACCCAGGGATTTAATAGCAGCAAGCTCCTCCCCTGCAATCCACCAGATATGCATCCTTAGTGACAAGCATGTTGCAGAAAGCAGAACTTTTATTTGTACCAATTACAAGGCATGAGCACTCATGATTTTTTGAGCCTGCAGAATTTCATTGTTGTTGAAATAAATATATTTAACATAAGCAGCGGAAGACCAATGGCCCAGAGACTTGAGGGTGGGTGTAGGCACAAGCAGCGCCGCAGTTGTAGCTGCGCCGATGCGGGGGAGTGAGCAGTGTACGCTTCTGGGGATAGCCCGCAGCTTGTGCTGAATTCACACAGCCTTGCAGAAAAACAAGGTCTGGACATGGGCTTGTGGCCATCGATGATGAAGAGCGGGTCCCTCGGAGCAGGTGCAGGCTGAGTTTTAAGGTAGCTCAGCATGGAAGCAAAAGGACAGAAAGCAGTATTAGTTCTTGCAATTATGACAGGCGTTCCTTTATTCATCCTGTCTGTTTTAGAATGTTTCAGATAAATCATGAAATGGTTGCAATTAGGGGTGTCAACATCTACACGTGTAAACGGGTACACGGATAACAAATCATAACCGTTTAGAAAAATCAATAACCGTGTACACGTCATTTTTCCCTCCTCTTCCTCCTCCTCGTTCATTTCTCACCAGTACATATAGTCGCCTATTTTTAGGGGTGATAATGTTGGCTGAAAGTTTCAGATAATAACATTAACTAACTCTACACTTAAATATCCCCACTAGTGCAGTTATCCGCATACAGATACACCGGCGCAATGTTACCTTGATATTAAAAAAAACCCTGCAGCCACAGCCAGTGTCGCGTCTCTTCAATAGGCTGCGGAGGACTTGAGAAGAGCGCTGCGCTCACCATCTTCTCCATGAGCAAATGTCGTGCAGCTGAAAACAAAAACTGTTAATGGCTTGTTATTTTAGCCTATATTGTTGCTTGTTGTTGTACATTATATTGTTGGTTGGTGTTCTGTCGGCTTTTCGCGACCTGATCACATATCCTCGCGTCTAAAGAGGAGGAAGAAAACATTTTTTTCGCCAATTTTAGTGAATAATTGTGAGAGTCCCCCTCTACCTTTTTTAACTTTGTGGAAATAAAGGTGAAGTTTTTTCCTCTCTCTTCAGCTTACTTTGGCTTCTTTTTGAGTTGCTTTCTCTCCAATTCCACATTACTTTTACTATGAGACGCATATTAAAATTCAGACGCAGCTCCCGTTGTGAGAGAGGGATGCAGTTTGCACTTAAAGTAAAAAAAAAATGTACAAACGTGAGCAATAGTTAAAACAGTGATTAAAAAAGAAGGTTAAACCTTTTTCAGCTTTCACTTGTACGTTTTCTTATCTGTCAAAATGATAGAGGATTTTATTTTCAACTCATTTTACTTTCTGTGGTTATATAGCGCAACTACGATAGAAAAAGATCATAAATCGACGTGTACTCAGTTACACGTCGGTTAGAAGTCCCGTTTACATGTGTAGAAAAAATCGTAAACGTTGACACCCCTAGTTGCAACCTAATTTTAGATCAGAAAAACAAAGGTCATGCAGAGGGTTGAAAGAAAAAGATGTGGTGGTGAATTCCACGCACCTCATGAACCCGTAAAAAACCATTAAAAGAACAGCTTCCAACATTTTATGAGTAAAGGAGTGAACAGCTCAGGGTGGGTCCCTGCCTTTGCCCGTAGTCAGGCTCCAGCTTAGGGTCCCGTGACCCTAGTGAGGAATAAGCGGGTATAGAAAATGGATGGATGGATGGAAGTAGTGAACAGCCCTGATCTTAATTTGGAAATCATCCTGTGCACCAAAGTGATAATAAGTGGTAAGCGCTTATCATTGCCTGGTAGTCGCTCTTTTTTGAGGCCCTTGAGGAGTAGGCGAATGCAGGGATTCTTTAGAATGCTACAGACTGAAGGATCTTGACAACGAAGGTGAAACTGAATGCCAGCTATCAATGCCTTAATGGAAAAGGGCTGCAACGTGCGGGACTCAAAAGAGTGGAAATGCGCATACAAGAGGATTGTTGACAGGTAAGGGCGGGCAAGCAAAACGTGCACAGAAAGAGGAGAAGAAACCACATGCAGAATCATAAGCTTTTAATGTGTTTTTTGCTCAACCTTTTCTCATATATTTGGCAGCAGAATTCAGCAGGGAGAGAAGAGGGCCTTCGCAACTTAATCTAGCACGGTTTGAGAGAATGGAGGGCAGGACAGGCCACTTGGCTTGCAGTGGCGGCTGGTGCCAAAAATTTTAGGGGGGGGCGCAATTTACCTTGGCGCAGCACACCTGACAGCTGCTTTGATTTTAACACAGTCAGTTATTAAGAAGGAAAATGTAGCCTATGGATTTTATCAGGGTTTGTACCCTTTATTATGAGTTGAGGATGTATCCCCTATGTCCACAGATCACTGCATCTGTCCTTACATTACTTACAGATTGATTGTAAAAGCGGTCATGTTAAAGATTCCACCAACTAACTGGGATTTTGATGTTTTGTAAAGATGTAAACAATAAATGGAACATAGTTTAAAAGAAAAACAAAAAAAAAAAACAAATCTAAAAACACACCACTGTAATGCTGTCTACAGGCTTCGTACACCTTTTACAAAGTGAAATTCAAGCACTTTTCAAGGTGTATTTTCATGCTTTTCCCAACACCTTACAGCTGTGGAAAATTACATATTTATATACAAATTACAGATTTCACAGAAAGTGTGACCAACAGGTCCCACTGTACTTAACAGGATGAAATTATAAATTAATGGTATATATGTGGTTTATTTCATTGATAACAAAAACAAATGTTTACATGAAGTTTTAGACCTGGATCACTGTTATTTTGTTTAAAAAAAAATGGAATTTAAAAATTTGGTCTTGTTGCTAATGTTACATGGACGGATAATTGGTGTTCACAGGACGGAACCCAAACGGTGACAAGACTGTCTTAGCCAACGCCAATAATGGCACAATGAGCAGAGAAAAGGGAAGGCACACCATTGACCAACTGTTATGGCCCCAATTTGTTACGGCAAATCAGACAGCAAGGGATGACAGACAAAGTTTGAAAATTTGAATATATTTAATAAAATAAAGCACTGACCAAGATTGATAATATAAAAAAATGAAATAGTTACAGAGATGGGGTTTCTTTGTGTGATGTTCTGGGACAGGAAAATGCTCCAACACAGGCAAAAATCCACAAAAAGCTTCACAGGTCTTGAAAAGAGTGACTGGTCTGGCCAAATGTATCCTTCTCTTTGCAATTTCTCCTACTACTTTACTCTCTCAACTTTTCTCCATATATACTCTTTTCCAGCCCCCTCCCACCTTTTAGACTTTTTTTAATTCTCTGGGACTTTCACCTCTTAGACATGCCCAGGACATGCCCAAAACCTAACTCCAGACTGGCTTAACAAAAAAAGTCAATACTGCCATCTAGTGGCTTCTTTTTTTCCACATTACACCAACCTACTAATCCACAATAAGCAAGGCTTTGTCAATCCTGCCCACTCATTTCCAAGTTCCTCAACCAATCTAGAGTTCTGAGAGGAAGGTGAGACGCCCTGTAGTATGCATGTGCCAACCCCTTTAAGTCAAACCAAGGTTGGCTTGATCTATCCAGGGATTGGAGCGAACTCCTCAATTTAATATAAACAGCGTTCGAACTTGGTTTGCTCGTGAAGATTCAATAACTGATCCAGGAGTTTCATCTAGTGATAGAATATTGTAACTGCATGCATAAATCTGCAGCTCCGTGTCCACTGGCGGACACATCTGCACAAAAGGGTTTAAATACCCTGCCAGCAGCCGCCAAATCTCAGTCACAGCAGTGCTGTACTGAGGTTACAGGTTGTTGCTAACGTTATTACTGTGGACGGAAATTTTTACCTTTTTGATGATGGACACAAACGCAAGTTGGTGAAAATTCTTTAAGGCCAGGAAGTAAACATCCGTTAGCACTATACCCCACTTTCACACTACCGGTTGTTATAAAATAGGGACTTCAATGCGGAATGCAAAAGCGAATGCTAAGACCACACGTCGGACAGAAATTACGTTCGCGGCAAAAACTGGCTGCACAGCATGAAATAGGGCTCAGGATATTGCAAAATGGTATCAAGCATGGAAAAATAAAGAATGGGGAACATATTATGTTGTGGATTTTCTTCAACATATTGAGGTTCCCCCATCCTCAAGCAATTGGAGAGAGACAGATTCTGAAAAAGAAAATTAGGCTTTATTGTGTCATGTTGAAAAATGTAAAGCCGAATTCCTCCTGCGCAAGAAGAACTCCCCCCAAGAAGAACTCCCCCCAACTCCCAGAAGAACTGAAGTTTTCCAGCTCTGACAGTAGCTCTTATAGCTCTCATTCTCGCACTACCATTGGACAGGTAACCTGAGATCCCAGTTAGGTAATCCTTCAGGAATTCAACACAAAGACGCATGCGCGTCACCTTCAGCCACACCCAGCAAGAGATATGCAGACAAAGAATACAGCCAGATGAATATGATAAAAAGGAAAAGATACCAGTCATATCAAATTATTACAAATAATTCAATTTTCAGTAGCAACTAATGATTTTGCTGAACAAATACTGATCAAAGCTACAGAAATCAAATACATCCTCTGATTATGTTTTTTTGGATCAACTAAACAGAAGCCTGCTTACTAATCAAAGCTACAGAAGCTGCTGCTTATGTGTGTGTGCTGCTCATGTATATTAGGAATGAATTGCTTGTATATGTGTGTCTGTCTGTGTGTGAACTGCTTGTATGTATATTTGTGTTATGTTATGTGTGTGTCTGCACTGCAGTATGTGAACCACTTGTATGTATGTGTGTGTTGTGTGTGTCTTTTTGCTGCCCATATATACTGAGTACAAATGAAAACGCACCACTTGAAAAAAGTCAATATTTAAGTTCAAATGAACTTCAATATAATTTTTATACAACAACAACACTACAGTGACGTCACCCGACATGCCAGGTGCAAGAAATGCGAGAATTTCAAGTTAACTGTAATGCTAGGCAATTTTTAGCAAAAACGCAACATCTTGCATGCACACCACAGGAAAAATTAATTTCACTCTGAATTTGTTCACACATTGCCTTTAAAAGCATGTGAATCCGAATAAAATTTCACTTCTTCACTGACACTTGTGAAACGTCGACACTACGCCGCGACTTACAGCCCCTGAACGGGAACGTGCCATAGGCATGCTTCAAATTGGCGCCAGCACCAGGAAAAATTGCCAGACGACTACACTGCACACACACAACGATCTCAAGACTCCATCAAAGGTTTCTGCAAGCGGGGAGCATTCGGGACCGTCCTCGACCGGGTCAACAACCTGTAACAACGGCACGTCAGGACCGTCAAATCATACGGGATCATGTCCGAGACCGAACACTACCAGCGACAAGAACGGCTGCTCAAGTTCAAGGACGACGTGGATTCATTCACCCCAACACCGTACAGAACCGTCTGCGAGCTGCAGGCCTGCTTATTTCGGCTCCATATTGACGGATCGTCTCTGAAACAGCGTCTACAGTGGGCAAACAGGCACCAGAATTGGCGACTACGACAATGGCATGGTGTCATCTTTTCTGACAAGTCACGATTTCACTTAAGGAACGCAGATGGCCGTATACGTGTTTGGCGGAGACGTGGTGAATGTTATAACGCCGATTGTGTCTTTCAAATGGACCGTTGGGGTGGTGGCAGCGTTATGGTGTGGGGTGGAATAAGCTACCGTCACAGAACCCCTCTACATATCTGCAGAGGAAGGGTGAACGGCGTCTACTACCGGGACCAGGTGCTGCAGAACCATGTTGTGCTGTTCTTCAACCAACACCACTATGTCCACACGTTCCAACAGGACAACGCTAGGGCACACACTGCAAGGGTGTCCATGCAGTTCCTTGCACAGCAGAACATCCCCGTGCTTCAGTGGCCAGCTCTGTCACCCGACCTCTCCCCTATCGAGCACTTATGGGATGAAATTGGACGACGTCTTTCACGTCGACGCCAGATGGACAACATGCGAGAACTTGAGATTGCCCTTGTTCAGGAGTGGAATGCTATCCCTCAGAACACTATCCAGAGACTGATCAACTCCATGTGACGACGATGCACCGCATGTGTCAATGCAAATGGCGGTCACACCCGTTATTGACTTTCCTGTTTGACCCCTACACCAGTTAAACCTCTCTCGCGCATTAACATTATCGTGAATGAAATTGAATGATGTTTACATGTCTTCTTAAATGAGAAATTAATGATAAAAAATATATATAATCATGAATAATGAACAAAATGAACAATGATGAAATATAATCTTCAACATTTCTCCCTTTGAGGCCATACAATCATGGCCTCACATTAACCACAATTGAAAAATGCCACAGCATTGTTTACCCCTGCCCCCATACTACACACAAGTGAATTTCTTATGAGCCCGAACATAAAATCATTTCTTGATCCTCTCTGACTGTAACACTTTGAGTAAAAACAGTCTGTCATGTTTGCAACAAGTGAACTTCAGTTGTTTTTGCTTCAAGGCTTCTCAAGGCATCAAGGTCTTTCGTTGCTGTGGTGAATAAAGTCCCAGTTAAATGTCCCACTTGAATCCAGTAATGTTGCTTATTGCAGGTTTTCAGTCCAAAGTTCAAGTCCATTGTCCATATTCAACATTGATTTGTGATTTTTCCATCTGATTGTTTTGGTGAACGGGCCTTCATAACTGGAATCACTGTCCCAGCATATTTGTTCAAAACCTTGGGGAGGCTCCAGAAAGGAGCGGCTTTGACCGGCTGGTATGTAAAATTGCCACTTCCCGTCACTGGAGTGAGAAAATAAAATGCAGACAAAAATACAAGCACTTGCACATGCAGATATGCGGCAGATACAGAACAAGGGTCATCTACACCTGCATAATTTCACTTTAAGCCTTAGATATACCAAATTTTATAATATTTTCTTTTTCAGCAAAGACTGTGCAGACACTTTTGCCAGAACATTTTCTTCAAAACAGTTTCATCCAAGCCTTCTCATGGACCTATAATTGGAATATCATAGCGCCTTCATGCAATAGCCCATAATAATAATCTCTAAAAAGATTTTGATTTCAACAATGACCTGGGGGTCGACTCACCCCTGCCTTAGGTTGTCTCCTCTATATGAGATCTTACCCGTCTCTGGAGTGAGTCACACACACAGGCAGGTGCTCAGCACTGAACTCTGTATTCATGCTGGGGCAGGTTTCCTCACCCCTCATAATGGGACAGTTATGAGATCATTCCAGTTGAACTGGGGCTATTGTAGCCACTTTGTTGGAATAATAGATGAAACAGTTAAACTAAAAACTCATCAAAAACAATTCAAAACAGATGCTGCAGTTATAGTTCTGACAGTCAGATTCTAACCAGCTAAATCAAATAAGTCCCAATTCAAGAAATTTGTCTTGTGTGTATTTTTCCCTCGGTCTAAATGTGCTTTACAAAATCTTCAATGTCAACTTAATTATTTGGAATACAATGAGTTGTCAGTGTGCCACCCTGATAAATTAATATTACAAATTCATAATTACCCAAGTAGCCCACCTCATTACTGAGCTCCTATAAAATTTAAATCAATATTTTTGGGCAGTATACTAATAATTTTGTGTTTCAGTGTATTCTGGGTCTAAAGATAGGGCAGTAGCAATAATATTTTTTCACAGTGTATTTTTTCCCCAATTCATTTTGATTAAGAGACCTACCACAGTCTACACTCAAAAAAAAAAAAGCAGATTGGGTGTCTGCTAAATTAATCTAAGTGTAACATGTTGCTTCTACCATATATAGTCATGTTTTGTGGTTGAACATCATTAAGTAATGTTATTTTAGCATGATGTGCGATAACTTAACATTTACTAAATTCAGTTATGCTGACAGAACCTAATGCTTTTTGGGTAAGATATCAAATGACGTGTACAACTCCAGAACAGAGGGTGGCAGTAGTGTGCGAGCAGGGGGTGGATTTACTTCCGGATGTTGCAGAAGAAGGCAGAGCAACGCACGAAAGAGACGGGCGGGTGGACAAGTTAAATCTCAAGAAATCCTGTTTGCTTTTTGGTTTTTTTTTTTTTCCTAACTTGATATCAACTGTCATAAACTTGGATAACAAATGTTTACATTGTTTAAAACAAATATTGATGTCAGAATTGACTTTTATTGAATTATTACTGTTGATTTTCATATGACTGAAAGGACTATCAACTAAAGTATTTGTGATTGTCAAACATACATAAGTCTTGTCTGATCAGCACAATTAATTAGTTGTGTTGTATCATTTGAAAATATAGTTCAACCTACCCCATTAACTTGGGTTGGGCGCTCTTGGGCACGGGCACACTTGGGCAAACACACACTTGGGTGGCATGGTGGCACAGTGGTTAGCACTACTGCCTCACAGCAAGAAGGTTGTGGGTTTGAATCCTGCCTGGGGCCTTTCTGTGTGGAGTTTGCATGTTCTCCCCGTGTTCGCCTGGGGTTACTCTGGTTTCCCCCACCCACAAAACATGCAATATAGGAACACGGCTGTGTGCGAATGCTTGGTGGAAATACTTTCCATAAATTTTGTATGTTCACCCAACAAATGATTATTATGTTGGACTTACCCCTTGTAATTGAGTAATAGTAACACCAACACCTTATGTTGAACCAGCATATTTACATTTATGTCACTCAATAAAAGAATTTGTTGCTAAATTAACGTATTATGATTGGGTGGAAATACTTTCCATAATTTTATTATGTTCACCCAACAAATTATTTTTTTGAGTGTAGGGTTCCGCTAACAGTAGGAAGGAGATGCACAGTCAGGCCTTATTAGTCCCAGCCATAACAAATCCCCATATCCTAAGCAGAACCGGGTGTAATTGCTTTAGACCATAGACCATGTGTTACAATTTGCAAAATTGTGTTACAATTTTTTCCAGACAATTCACCAAACAGGCATATATTGAATATTCAATTGCAATATAGTTTTTTTCATTGGGATCCCAGCACATAAAGGAAAAAAATCATTCCAGATTTAGTCAGTTCAGTTTGTCTCTGTCATTTGAACACTGACACTTAGATCCTTTGAACCTCCCTCTCCCAGGGCGCAGTTCCAGGCTAGATCCCTTTCCACAGAGATCTTTGCCCAGGCTCCCCCAGGCTCAGAACTTTACACTCAAGCAAAAAGACAAGACAGACGACATTGCAAAAACGGCAATACCTCTCCACAGAATGAATCCTCTACAAAAACGGATCGATCCTAGAACCATAAAAACGGCTCCCAGCACCTCTTCTTAGATCTGGGCCGTATCCCAACCATAAGCGGGGAGGCCTGCAGGTTTATTCCCTCCCTCTAGGGTCTCCAGCACAGGCTTCACATATAACAAACAGTCATACAACAAACTAGTTATAGAACGAGCTCCGATTTCAAACACACTCACAGTAACTTGTTGCGAATTCATTCGTTAGTGGTCAATAGTTACATACCAATTCTGCAGATTCTGTCCCTCTCCTTTTTATTTCCGCAATTTAGTGTCTAGATTCTTTGAGCCAAAAGGTTACCTGTCTCTAGTGCTGCAGATAAGGGCCAGACAATACAAAACAACACCTCACTTATCTATTATATTGCTCACCATATCCTTAGTTTGCTGGCATCTTGGCGTGTTTTTGTGCTCTCTGCCCCATCTCCGAGCACCAGAAGACTGTCCACTCTTACGAGTGTAACCAACCTTTGCCGACTCCTGCCGCTGGCTCAACAAATATGTTGTGGATTTTCTTCAACATATTGAGGTTCCCCCATCCTCAAGCAATTGGAGAGAGACAGACTCTGAAAAAGAAAATTAGGCTTTATTGTTGCATGTTGATAAATGTAAAGCTGAGTTCCTCCTGCGCAAAAAGAACTCCCCCCAACTCCCAGAAGAACTGAAGTTTTCCAGCTCTGACAGTACCTGGCCAGACCCTCAGTAGTAGATGTACTGTTCTTTTCACAGTGGCCCTGTTAAATCTATCAAACTTGGAACAGCAAACAGGGAAAGCACTAAAAGGCGTTGCTAATGCCACATCCAGCTAGCCATCGCTGTTTGTCGTAACAAGTGCGGGAGAAGCCCCAGGTGTCAGCTCGTCCATGATCACTTGCTTGCTGCAGAATCTTTAAATCGGGTCGGTCAGGTCCAAGCTCCTTTATGCTCCTTTTCTCTTCTAGTGTGACGTTACGCCTTGAGAACGGGTTATTCTGTAATGAAATAACAGAGTTTTCCGCGGATCCACTGGAAGCTGCCATTTTGAACCTCTATAGGACAGCGAATGAGCGCGTGTGATGTTTGCGCATGAGTAAATCACATCTGCAGTGGTGACGTTTTGATATGATTGGCAGTTGTCGTTGTCCAGTCACATGAGGAGGAGAATCACAAAAACAATACTAATTCGCTGGCAATCAAAATAGGAGTATCCGAGGCGCATTTATTATTACTTATTATTGAACTCTCTGAGTGTAAACCCTTGGAGATTAGTCTGAAACAACGCCTCTGTAAGTTTACAAAGAATATTTTTGAGTTCGGGAGTGGTATGCTAAAATCTATTGCATCTCTTGCTTTGCACAATCCGTATTCTATACTCGGTGATAACTTCCGATTATTCCATTATAGTTATCGGTTTGATTCTGCGATACTGTGTGATACAATGTATAATGATTACAGGAGGAATGTGGATGTTGAGGTCCTGCTCAGAGCTAAGATGGTGCGTGAACTAATAGATATTAGAGATGAAAACATGTTGATTGACAATCTAAGCAAGGAGGAGGTTTTGTGCATGATCGATGTTTTATGTACGAACTAATGTGTCATAGATGACTTTTTTAATAGATGTATGTCATTTTTTATTTGAATTTTTATAATTGTACTTTTTATTCCCGTCTTACTTATTACTTATATAGTTTTACTTCTCCGTGTATTTATTTACTCACTTTTAAATTGCCATGTGTAATGTACATATGTGCGAAATAAACATATTATTATTATTATTATTATTATTATTATTTCTCTGCGCCCCACAGGAAAAGTTGAAGCGGCCAATCAGAAAGAAGCCTCAGGTCACATACTGGGCAAAAGTTGACGAAATTGCATTGACTCCCATTAGACCGGCGCCCCTGCATTAATAAACTATGTATTCACAACACATCTATTGATTAATAAATTGTGTGAAACCCCTTTTATTTAATGGTGACAGGTGCCGACAGGCTATCATTGTGTGGAAAAATTATTATTATTTTTTTTAATTTTTATGATTTAATGACAAATTTTGGTATGTTTAAGTGGACTTCCTCTGTAGAGATGGTGCAACAGAGGGGGCGGCACCCCAGCGCCCCCTGTTGACAAACTGCCACTGCATTCTACCATCCTTATCTCGCGGTGTGTGAAAATGTGACTGAAGTACTTTTAGCTCCGGGCTCTTCAATTCTTGACCTCCTTTACTGTGATTAAGTGTTCTGTTATCCATGAGCTTTACCCACCTGCTCATGTAGATACCTTCGTTTTCGACAGACAACACCCCAACGGAAAGGCTCCTGTAATGTGAATATAGGCCACTAGATGACAGTATTTACCTTTTTTTTGTTAAGCTCAGACTGGAGTCATGTTTAGACATGTCCTGGACATGTCTGGGGCAAGTCTCAGAAAATTAAAAAAAAAGAGGTCTAAATGTGGGTGGGGTCTGCAAAAGAGTATATAAGGAAAAGAATTGAGACAGTAAAGTAGTAGGAGAAATTGCAAGAAGATGACCAGACCTGCCATTCTGTTCAAGACCTGTGACGTTTCTTTTGTGGATTTCTTTGCCTGTGTTTGAGCATTTTCATCATCCAGGACATCACCAAGCCACCCCACAAAAAGGGACTGTAATTATTTCTGTTTTTTTTTTTTTATGTATTCAATCTTGGTCAGTTAGTTAGTTGTTATTAGTCTTTGTCTGTTTAATTAAATGTGTTTAAGTTTTAAATTGTGTCTGTCATCCCTTGCTGTTGCTGTTGTGTTATAAATGTAAGAACAAATTGGGGCCATAACAAATTGGGGGCTCAAGGTCCGGGATAGACCATTTTGTGAGTAATTTATTGAAAATCTAACATTTCAAATTGTGAAATTGTTTTTGTAGAATTTTCCGAGATATATATTTACAACAGCAATGGATGATTTCTTGGCATCACCAACCGTAGGGGTTTTGAAGTCTTTTAAAAAGACAGAACTGCTAGAAATTTGCAGACATTGAGAGCTGACAGAGGTGAAACCAGCCATGCGAAAAGCAAGACTGGCTCGAGAGATAGTTGAATATTACATTGATGAAAATGTGTTTGCACCCGGAGATCTGGAACAGTTTCCAGTGGAAAATCCAAATATAGAAATGGAACTTAAATTAAAAATGCTAGAGATTGAAAGGGAGGAAAGAGAAAAAGAAAGGGAGGAAAAAGAAAAGCAAAGAGAATTTGAGAGGGAAGAAAAAGAAAAACAAGGGCAGTTTGAGTTAGAAAAATTAGCAAGAGAAGAGAAAATAGAAAGGGAAGAAAAAGAAAAACAAAGAGAATTTGAGTTAGAAAAATTTGCAAGACAGAGAGATTTTGAATTAGAGAAATTCGATAGAGAAGAAAGACTCCAAATGGAGCAACTAAAAATTAAAATTGAAACTAAAAATAAATTTTGTGCCAGTCAGGAGGTAAAACTGATGCCTCCTTTTTCGGAAAAGGATGTTGACAACTATTTCCAGTGTTTTGAAAAGGTAGCAAAGAGTTGCCAGTGGCCAAAGGAACACTGGCCTCTGATGTTGCAAACTGTCCTCAAGGGTAAAGCTCAACAAGCCTATTCAGCTTTGTCTGCAGATGATTCCTCTGATTATGAGGTTGTCAAAAAGGTTATTTTGAGAGCTTATGAGTTGGTTCCAGAGGCTTACCGACAGAAATTCAGAGGTCTGAAGAAATCTGAAAATCAGACTTATGTTGAATTTGCTAATGAAAAGCAGGTTTGCTTTGAGCGCTGGTGTACTTCTATGGAGGTCAAGGATGATTTCAACTCACTAAAAGAGATGGTGTTAGTTGAAGAATTCAAGAACTGTGTTAAAGATGATGTTAAGACCTACCTTAATGAGAAGCAAGCACTGAATTTGCAATCAGCTGCCAAATTTGCAGATGAATATGTTCTCACACATAAGTCCAAATTTCAGTCTAGCAGTAAAAATAGATGGTCCCAATTTCAGAAAAGGGGTTATGGTGATACCCAAGATTCCTCACCCAAAGACAAAGACAAATCTGGTAATGGTGCTCAGAAATCCAGTTACAGGTCTGATCAAAGTGTGAAAGCTGACAGTGACAAAAGTGGTCTTGTTTGCAGATATTGCAAGAAATCTGGTCATGTTACAACTAACTGTTGGTTCCTTAAAGCTAAGAAAGAAAAAGAAAAGGATACCAAACCAAATGCCTTTGTGAAAACAAGGTTAGAAACTACCCCAGTAGTAGATAACCGATCTGCTAAATTGCCTGCTTCTTGTGGGGCTAAAAAGCCTGATACAGCTGACTTCGTGAGGGAGGAATTTCTTCCATTTGTGTCAGAGGGATTTGTGGCTCTGAATGAGCATACTACTCCTGTCCCCATATATATCCTAAGGGATACCAGAGCTTCTCAATCACTTTTGTTGATGGACTCCTTGGTGTTACGTGATGAGACCGCTTCAGGGGATTTCATACTTGTACAAGGTATTGAAGGGAGGACTGTATCTGTACCCCTGCGCTCTATATTCTTGAAGTCAGATTTAGTTACAGGACAGGTAAAGGTGGGACTTATGTCAAGTCTACCTATAAAGGGTGTTTCTCTGTTGCTAGGCAATGACCTGGCTGGGGCAAAGTAGTTCCCCCTGTACATCTTACTTCACAGCCGAGCACTGAAGATGGGGATGAGGACCCATCTCTTTATCCTTCTTGCGCAGTGACTCGTGCTATGGCCAAGAAGGCTAAAGAAGAAGATGATGTGGTGCCGTCCAGTACATTGAATAGTCAGGACTCAGGTGGTTCGCCTCATGACTCTGATTGGCCTACTATGGTTTCTCCGTTTGAGGACTTATCAGATACTTTTATCAGTTCTCTATTCAGCCAGCCGGATGGGTCTGGTGATTCTGATGTGTCTGGAGACTTGTCTCTGTCCAGAAAGCGGTTGATTGAGGAGCAAACTAATGATCCTGAAATTTGTGTACTAAAGAGGAGAGCCCTTCCTGATAAAGAAATAGATGCAGTTCCAGTTGGGTATTATCTCAAGGATGGTGTGTTGATGCGGAAGTGGCGCCCTCCTGATATCCCTGCCAATGCAGATTGGGCAGTGGTCAGGCAAATTGTTGTTCCGAAGGTCTATAGGAATGAGATCTTAACAATGGCTCATAGTTTACCTTTAGGAGGTCATCTTGGTGTTAACAAGACTGTTGATAAGATCATGAAACACTTCTTTTGGCCTGGGCTTCGGAAAGACGTTTCCAACTTTTGCAAAACCTGTCACACTTGTCAGGTAGTTGGAAAACACCAGTTAGACCCGCCTGTAGCTCCATTGCAGCCTATCCCAGCATTTGGGGAGCCATTCTCTAGGGTCATTGTTGATTGCGTTGGTCCGTTACCCAAGACTAGATCTGGAAATCAGTACTTGTTGACAATCATGTGTGCATCTACCAGATTCCCCGAAGCCATACCTCTACGTAACATCAAGGTAACTGCAATCTCGAAGGCTTTGATAAAGTTCTTCACGTTGTTTGGCCTTCCCATGAAAATTCAGTCAGACCAGGGTAGCAATTTCACTTCAGGATTGTTTCAGCAGGTTGTGTATGAACTAGGTGCAAAGCAGATTCTTTCTAGTGCCTATCATCCAGAAAGTCAGGGTGCCTTAGAGCGGTTTCATTCCACTCTCAAGACAATGATGAGGACTTATTGTTATGACCCTGAGAAAGACTGGGATGAAGGGGTTCATTTGCTGTTGTTTGCAGCTAGAGAAGCAGTGCAGGAGTCTACTGAATTCAGTCCATTTGAGCTAGTGTTTGGTCATGAAGTGAGAGGACCTTTGCTATTATTGAGTGAACAATGGCAAGAGAAAGAGCCGCATATCAGTCTGTTAGACTATGTTAGCAAGGTCAAGGAAAGATTGCGTGCAGCTTGTGACTTAGCCAAAGAGAACTTGAAATCAAGTCAGGGAAAAATGAAAACTTGGTATGATCATAAGGCTAGAAGCCGTAAGTTTAAACCAGGAGAAAAGGTCCTTGTGTTGTTTCCCTTGCAGTCCAATCCATTGCAGGCTAGATTTCATGGTCCTTATGAAATTCTGACAAAACTCAATGATCTCAATTACATTGTGAAGACTCCAGATAGGAGAAAACCAAAACAATTGTGTCATATTAACATGCTAAAGCCTTATCATGACAGAAATGCTAGGGTTGCAGCTGTCACTTCAGATTCTCAAATGGTCGAAACGTGTGAAGATGAGGGGGAGTGTCAAGATGATGAACCAAGAATTAAAGCTGAAGTTCTTTCATGTAAATTGTCAAACACTGAAGTGTTGCAAAATCTTGATGTAAAACTCCAGCACTTAGAACCCTCACAGAGAGATCAGTTTGAAAGGTTGATCAAGAAATTTGAGGATTTGTTTCCTGATGTTCCAAAGAGAGTTACTATAGCCTCTCATGATGTAGATGTTGGTGATGCCAAACCAATAAAACAGCATCCATACCGGATTAATCCTGAAAAGAGAAAGATTGCTGAGAAAGAGGTTGAGTACATGTTAAAACATGATATTATCAGACCCTCCAACTCAGATTGGAGTTCACCCTGTGTGCTAGTTCCAAAACCTGATGGAAGTACTAGATT
Organism: Gymnothorax reevesii; assembly: GCA_029721435.1. Lineage (NCBI taxonomy): Eukaryota > Metazoa > Chordata > Actinopteri > Anguilliformes > Muraenidae > Gymnothorax > Gymnothorax reevesii. The sequence goes on from CM056588.1 coordinate 26,327,300, forward strand.
CTGTACAGATTATCGCAAAGTCAATGCTGTAACTAGAACTGATGTGTTTCCAATACCTAGGATTGATGATTGTATTGATAGTGTAGGGCAAGCAAAGTTTCTGACCAAGATTGATTTATTGAAGGGTTATTGGTGTGTGCCTTTAACTGAGAGGGCCAAGAGCATCTCTGCTTTTGCCACACCATCTGGATTGTACCAGTATGAAGTCCTACCCTTTGGGATGATAAATGCCCCAGCCACGTTCCAAAGGATGATACAGTCTACAATCGCCGGATTGCCACACACGGGTGCGTACATCGATGACCTGATCACATGGAGTGACTCCTGGGAAGAACATCTAAAAGATGTAGAGACGTTGTTCCAGCGCCTGACCCAGGCTAACCTGACTGTTAACCTGAACAAGAGTGACTTTGGTTGTGCTACTGTCACCTATCTTGGCTACGTCATAGGCCAGGGTAAGGTGGCACCCATAAATGCTAAAGTCCAAGCCATCATGGACTTTCCAGTTCCTGACAACAAAAAAGCTTTGCGCCGCTTCCTTGGAATGATCGGGTACTACCGCAAGTTCTGCAAGAACTTTGCTGAGATTGCTCTCAGTCTAACTAACCAACTGAAGAAAGGCGTAAAGTTCACCTGGGATGATGCATGCCAGAGAGCCTTCGATCGCCTGAAGTCTCTGCTGTGTCACTTCCCCGTGCTCAAATCTCCTGAGTTCAACAAAGCGTTCTCCATCGCGGTCGATGCTAGCGACCAAGCTTGTGGATCTGTGCTCCTCCAGAGAAGTGACTCTGATGACATTGAGCATCCCGTGGCATACTTCTCCAGGAAGTTCAATCGCCACCAAAGGAACTATTCCACAATAGAGAAGGAACTGTTGGCTCTGGTCCTTTCTTTACAACACTTTGAGGTTTATGTTTGTACAGGACAAAAGCCAATGATTGTGTACACTGACCACAATCCGTTAATGTTTTTGAGTAAGATGAAAAACAAGAATCGGAGATTGTTGAATTGGAGTTTGATTTTACAGGAGTTTGACTTGGAAATTCAGCATGTGAAGGGTACAGACAATGTAATTGCTGATTGCTTATCCCGTGTTTGAATGTGTATATATATATCATGTGTTTGAATATTGTATGATATGTATATATAGACAAGTGTTCACTTAACCATTTTGTATTGAAAAGAAAAATTTTGCCTTTATGAGTCAAAATTTTTCCCTTTTGGAATGGAGGTGTAATGTGAATATAGGCCACTAGATGGCAGTATTTACCTTTTTTTTTGTTAAGCTCAGACTGGAGTCATGTTTAGACATGTCCTGGACATGTCTGGGGCAAGTCTCAGAAAATTAAAAAAAAAGAGGTCTAAATGTGGGTGGGGTCTGCAAATGAGTATATAAGGAAAATAATTGAGACAGTAAAGTAGTAGGAGAAATTGCAAGAAGATGACCAGACCTGCCATTCTGTTCAAGACCTGTGACGTTTCTTTTGTGGATTTCTTTGCCTGTGTTTGAGCATTTTCATCATCCAGGACATCACCAAGCCACCCCACAAAAAGGGACTGTAATTATTTCTGTTTTTTTTTTTATGTATTCAATCTTGGTCAGTTAGTTAGTTGTTATTAGTCTTTGTCTGTTTAATTAAATGTGTTTAAGTTTTAAATTGTGTCTGTCATCCCTTGCTGTTGCTGTTGTGTTATAAATGTAAGAACAAATTGGGGCCATAACACTCCCGAGTATACTGTAACAGGAAGTGAGACATGTACCATTATCCCCTTCTCAAGTCAGGCAATAAATGCAATATAAAACCTCTGATTAAAGTACAATTATGACTGGAGAAGTATGCTCATCCATAGCTCATAAAACTTTAGAAATTGCTGTATCATGTGACATCATAAATCTGACCTACCAACCTACTTTTATGAACTCGCATTAAAGTGACTCATCTCCTCAGGAAATGATACAATTTCCGGACAATATGATGTGTTAACAAAACACAGAGCTGCTTTGTTTTCAAAACAGTGCATTGTGGGAAGATCTTTTTTACACTTCCACAGAAGAAAGACAACCGCTCTCAAAGTATACAGAATTTCATTTAAAATCTCAAAGAACCAGAGGGCTCATAGTGGTTTCTAAAGCCAGGCATCACCTTTTACAGGTATACAGGTAGAACGTCAAAGAAAACACGGACGATATTTCAATCTTTCTTGGTAAAATTTTCCCCATCTGGTGTCATGGTGCTAGTCTGCAGGCCCCCCCTGCCCCCGCTGCATTATTCGCCTCCACCTTGACGGGCAACAGGTGTGGCTTGTTAGGGTGGAGGTGAAGGCTCCATATTTAAGGGCTGGTTGCAGTTTTATTCTTTGCAGCAGTATTCTGTTTTTTGGAGCACTGTGTTTGTGGTCATTTGTGCTGCTGCACCCCTACGGAGTTTATTTTATATTAAAATTCTAGTTTTTTCTATATTTTCACTCAGCCTGTGCGTTTGGGTCTCTGATCTCGCTTTTGGGTACACGGTCCCAGTCCCCACTGGTTTCTGGTCTTTTGCCGGCAGGGGCAAATCCAGGACAATACTGCTGCCAGTTTGCGACCCAGCCAGGCTGAGTGAGGAAGCACCTTTTTTTATTATTTATTTATTTTTTTTGCTCAGGGCTCCAGGAGGGTGCCCCAGTCTGTGCTCCGGATGAGTTGGGCGCCAGTTTCCCCTGGCACGTCAGAATGTTCCGGAGGTGTGTGTGTGTGTGATATTAGAAAGTGTGATGTGAATAGAGGCCACTAGATGGCAGCATTTACCTTTTTTTTTGTTCAGCTCAGACTGGAGCTATGTTTAGACATGTCCTGGACATGTCTGGGGCAAGTCCCCGAAAAGTAAAAAAAAAAGAGGTCTAAATGTGGGTGGGGTCTTCAAAAGAGTATATAAAGAAAAGAATTGAGACAGTAAAGTAGTAGGAGAAATTGCAAGAAGAAGGATACATGCGACCAGACCTGTCATTTCTGTTCAAGACCTGTGAAGTTTCTTTTGTGGATTTTTGCCTGTGTTTGAGCATTTTCCTTACCCAGGACATCACCAAGCCACCCCAACAAACAAAGGGACTGTAAATATTTCTGTTTTTTTTTACTAATCAATCTTGGTCAGTTAGTTAGTTGTTATTAGTCTTTGTCTTTGTTTAAAAATTAAATGTGTTTAAGTTTTTAAAACTGTGTCTGTCATCCCTTGCTGTTGCTGTTGCGTTGTGAATCTAATAACAAATTGGGGCCATAACAAAAGCAAGTGCTTGAAATCATCAATTAACCAGCTCTGGTAAGGCTGACACCTGGAAAGGAATTTCATAGCCGAGTGGCAAAAACCAAATCCCCCCAAAATCATGACAGTTATATTAATAGGAACAACCTTCCAGGTCTTACTTTCGGTTTGCAGAATTGGAGCCGTGATCCTATGGATTATCCTTCAGTCTGTTCCTCTGCCCGGTTTATTAGGAACACTTCCTAAGCCTTCCACATTCATCAGGATGAGAGCTGCACTCTTGCTAATCTTCCTAGTTCTGCCACCTGACAGATCTGATCTGGCAAAGTGTGCACTCCATCTGGCTGCTGACCCGGATTGCCACTGGCCAGGCACAGGATACGCCTCCACACTCAAGCCTGTACCAGCTGAACTGAACTGTGTCATTCTGCTCTGGGTTCTGTTCCTTCTGCCGTAGTGTATTAATATCAATAAACAACACTACTGCTGGATTGTACACTAACTCTTCATTTGGTTCTTGGTCTGGGTCATACCATTTCTAGAATTGGATTCCAACATTTGATCTCAGGAGGGTATCCAAAAAAAATAAGAGTTCTGATTGAAATGATTATTTTTTACCAACAAAAAAAAAAAAAAAAAACACTTTTCCTGGAAACTCTTTCCCGGATCCCAGAGTTTCAAGTGTAGGTCCTTGTTTTAAGCAATAATACAATAGAACTGATACAATATAGCTTTTATCCGATGGGAGGAATTCAAGGTGTTGCAACTGTCCCTGGTCTCCCCTACTAGTAATAACACTTCTCCAGAAATATGGTTAGATTTCATCGCAATCGTATAATAGGTCTTTTGTGTCTGTGATGTTTATTATTGTTTTCATTGCCTGTCTATTTATTGAAAATAGAATGAAATATTAACATTCAAAAGAGCATTGATTTTAATTCCATTTGACTAAGGAGCTGAGATGCAGGTGAAATGAACGTATAGGCTACCGTGCATGAGAGAAAAGCGCTGTTTACTGTGGAGCGCGCCGCACACATTATGACTAAGTACACCTATATCTCTCCTGCCCTGCAAATAGAATCCATCCATCCATTATCTATTACCAGCTTTTTTCCTTTATTAGAATGGCAGTGGGAGCATAGACTGTATAAAAAGATGGATGAAGCAACCGTGACGTCACTCACTGGTTCCAGCATACCATTTAGGAAGCCTCCATTTTGGCATTTTGAACAGTGCCATTTCTCATTTTGAATCTGGATGTGATTCGTATTGGATGAGAACGTGAATTGAAAATTCAGGGAGGAGTGAGGGGTGGATCTATGGGTGGATCTGACTGTATCTGATGAGGACAAGAGGATAGCCACGCCCCTAAAGTATATCTGGCTTTATCCTTTATTCTAGTCTATTTGGGACCATAATTTACAAAAATGCATACCATGATATATCAAAGGAGACTTGAAACTTGCGACTGATACCATAAAATAATATTGAAAATGTGAGGTAGCGTTCAGGAACCAATCGCAAGACCCAGGAGATCCAGCAAAAAAGTATTTTATTAAAACTGAGGGGTGAACCCCCGCAGGGCAGAAGGCAATTGTACAGAGTCTACTATCCAAAATCAGAATCCCAGGGGCGTAATCCAAATCGTACACAGCAGCAGCAAACACAATAATCAGGGTTGGGCACAACAGGTTCATTACACGGGTGCAGAGAAATCCAAGGCAAAGCCAAAATCGTTAACAGGGACAGTCCAGTCGGAAGTGGACCGCAAAGCGTACAAGGCATAAAAGATCGTAGCGCAAGGTAAACGTTCTGACAAGCTGGAAGTGAAATGACTGCTTAAATACACATACGGGAAGTCACATGCTACAATAGGGAACAGGTGAGGTGGATCAGAGTAATTAACAAAGGAACGAACAAGAGGAAGTTCCTAACCACATGAAATTGGCGAAAGCCAAAACGTGGACAGGGATTACAGAGACAAACTATGACAAACAGACGATTCTGGTTAGGGAGTTCTAAAGTGTGCAGAGTGAGAGGCAGAACTGTGATTAACTAGGCGTGGAGAATCCACTGAAGCACAGCAAAGTAAATTGAGTGAAGGCAAGGGGCGGAGACTAGAGCAGTGCGAGTGCTGAGAGCTCGTTAGTCAATTAGTAATGTGCAGCTATACAATCTCTAGTGCTTGTTAGTAAGTTAGTACTATAAATTATGCTAGTGTTAGTAATTTATCTAAAATAATAAACTGTTAGTATTGTTAGTAAAGATAGAACAGTAAGGCGAAGGAAGCAGACGAGATTGGAAGGGAAACCCAGAAACCATGAAATCACCTGAAACTGTGGCACAGAGAGGCATAGACTCACTTTTATTCCCATGGGTTTTTTTTTCACCCCAAAGGGGCCCCTGATGGATTCTTTCTGAAGATAGTTTAATAGAACAAACGTTTCCCTAAAATTGTGTTCCAAAAATTGATTCTATGTTTTTTTACCCCTCAATTACTAGCCCTGCTTTCATTTGCCTCAACCGCTGAACTCAGCTGGCCTTTTTTCCCCCCCCTGGCCATCCTCCTGAGGGGGCCCATGGGTTCCCACGCACCCCATGCAAATAACGCTACTGGTGGCACATAAGACTGGGGAATAAAACTGTCACATAACATATGACCAGACAGGGGAGACAATGCAGGGCATGATAAATACAAAAACCAGAATGATCATCTAAACTGGGAATATGGGAAATGGCAGGCAAAAAACATGACGAGGAAAGACAGGCAAAATACAAGACATGGCATGGACTAGGTCAGAAAACATAGCTTGGAATCAGGGTAATCACAAAAAATGGTAAGGCAACAGCAGAATCATAACAGAAAATCATAATTGAAATAATAAATCAGGTGAAGAAGTAGTGTCATTTTCTAATACTTCTATGCCGTTTAACTTCTTTCTGCAACCTCCGACGTCGCCATCTGCTGGCCATTAAATAGAATGCAATTTTCAGAGATTCCTGTATAGGCTTCACTTTTCACTCCCCGATGCTGCTTCAAACTTTTTATAGGGTGTCCCTATAACAAAGGTTAATGAACAAGACCACTCCCAATGCGCCTCCCTATTCGTCCGCATGCCTATATATATCGCCTCCATTCCCAAAATCCCTGCTAGTCTCGTTTCTACGGCCCTCCCACCCTTCCCCTCTCCAAGAAGGAAGCAAGAAACAGCCACCACCTGGGACTCCAGGGGGCTTCGGAGTCAACACGGACTCCGACGAGAGACGCAAGCCCTATCCCGAGTCCCGCCACCGAGGACTCCCAATATTCGCTTAATCACAGATACAATATCGCCCTCGCCCCAGTTCCACCGAATACTCTCCTCAAACATAGAGCAGCTGTAGTCTATTCCAGTTGACTGCGGGCAGAAGGAAGGGACCCACTCTGGACGGTCCGGCTCTGCGAATAGAATAGACTAGACTCGTAATTTGAAAAAGGTTTGATATTCAAAAAAAGGCCAAAAAGCTGCCGGGTGGCTCACACGGTTAAGGCACTGCGCTGCAGTGCAGAGGTGACCACCACGTCGCGAGTTCGAGCCCCGGCGTACCCACCGGCAGGGGTCGGCAGCTTTTTCAGAGTAGCGCACAATTGGCTATCGCGCTACAGGGTTTCAAATTGGGAAGGGACTGCCGGGTATGGGTATACAATATATCAGCCTTGTTCGTTGCTCCAGCGTCTCCTATTGGCCAGACGGGCGCTCGTCAGGAACACTCCGGGTTGGTTCATGTCCGGGTATCCTCCGCCCTAGTTCTGAGCTTACGAAGATTCAACCGATGAGTGTATTAGAATCAGTGGCAGACAGGCACGTGCTTCGGAGGAGAGCCGTGAACTGTCTCACTATCCTGAGTTGGCAGCAAGGGGTCGCATACGAGCAAGCTTTGTACATAGTTCCCCAATTGGGAATTCCAAATTCAGGTGGGATTGGAGATGCCAAATTTAAAAAAAAAAAAAAAAAACAACAAAATAAATTTAAAAAAAAAAAAAGGCCTGCATTTTCACATGTTGTTACATGAATCGCGGGTGGTTACCTTACCATAGATCATATGATGAAAATGAAACTGTTGACAGAAAGCTTTTCAGTAAGGTCTTTAAAGCAAACTTGAATCCAAACGTGCAGCAGCTGTTTCCGTGCCGATCACCAAACAGCCTAAAATGAGAAGTTACGCCGAAGCTGCTGACCCATCAGATTCTGTGACCTGCAGTGTGGCAGTGGCCTTCTCATATTGTATATCGTTCTGTAACTGTTAAATTAAATGAGCAATAAAATGCTGCTTATGTTGCTCGACTCATCAGTATTGATTATGTACTTTGATAAGTTTGTTTAATGTATCAGTAAGAGCTTAATTTTCTCCGAAGATATTTAAGTTCAGTATGGTAAGTAGAATTTTTTCCATACAGAATTTTTTTTTTATTGAAAAGAAAAAAATATCCTTTGTGATTTTAGCAGTGTTACTGAAGTCAACGAATCGTGTACTTTTCCCAATACTTGCCGTGGAATACGATGGGTCATCAAACACGGTGTAACACCTGATCTGAAACTCTCTTGTGCTCAGCACGGAAACTGATGCCACATGGAGCTATGATCACTTCCACGAGAAAATGCACTCTCTTGTCCGCCAAGTCAATTTAAGTAATTTTTGTCATTCATTGCTTTTCAGAACACAGATCTTCCAGTCCTTTCCCAAGTTATGCAATATCATAAAATGGCAATTCTATGAGGACAATTCAGAGATATGTATGGACTTTTCTCAATGTAGGAAACTAGATTATGAATTGGAACCTTTTTGAATATTGAAACGCAAGTTTAGGCATGCCCATTTGTGTGCTGAATCTTCGTGGTGGATTTTAGTTGTGCTTTAGTACTGCCAGTAGAGGACGGTAGATATGCAGAAGATATCCATCAGAAATTTGAACATGGTATGTAGGTCTTGGGAAAGGTACCAAGTAGTTGCTGGATCCAGTGTAAAACCCAGAACTGCTATTTTTACTTGATTATGTGTTACAGATTTGAGCAGGGTCTTTAGTCTCAGTGCAGTTATCCCTCTAGCTCAGTAACCCTGCTTTGTGGAACACATCCCTTGGAGAAAATTGGTAATAATATTGAAATGTTCAAAGATTTTTCATCCCAAGGTCGAAGTGGCAGCCCCGAGCCCCCAATTTAGTTCGCATTTCCGATTTTGGACGACATTCACAAAGAGCCAAAGTTGCTTTTTGCAGCAGAAAAAGGATCAGAAGCTCACAACCACAAATCATAAAAGGTGGGACAGGATGTTTAAATAATGTTAAAACTGAAAGCAGTGATTTGTAAATTATATTTGACCCAAATTATGTTGAAAAACAATACAACAGCACATCATTTTATGTTTTAATGCATTAATTTTATCGATTTCTCCACATAAACACATCTCAGTTTTGATTCTTGCTGCATATCTCCAAAAAAGTTGGGACAATAAATGTGTAACTACTTTGTAATGTTTGCATTTAATAACAATAAATGTTTAGGGACTGAGGACACCAAGTAATTAAAGGAAGAGTTCACTTTTTTCAAAGTGGGGTTGTATGAGCTACAAATTGCCACTTCTTACATTAGATGCAGTAGAAAGCTCTCTGATCTCTTCCAGGTAGCCACACCAGGGCATAGTGCTGGGTGGAGATTTAGGCGATACACTGTTGTGAACGGTCCCAAAGTAACAGCATATTCTCACGGCCTAAAAGAGGTCCTACCTGAAAATAATATGCCACTTTAACTGTACACTATATAACAAAAATTTACAGCGCTTCAGTTGCTCAGAAGAATACAGTTGCTCTTGAACTAACCAACTGACGTATTCCATCGGAGTAACACATGATCGACTCCCTATACTTGATTATAAATATTTCATAGTCAAACGATGACAGCCAGGTGATGGTATCTGAATAAGATAAAAAATTATATTCCATCAGGACTTACCAGTTTGCCTCACACACAGAAGGATGAAGTATTGTTTATCTGCCGTTCTGTGCCCACTTGCCACACATGCCCAAATGCCCGCCACAGTTTGAAGTTTGAACTCTAATCCTGGGAGTTCTCACTGGTCTCATGAGCTGCCTAACTCCCCCATGCCTTTCTTTTGTAACATCTATGAACACCCCCCAGCCCCCACACCCCCTGCCCCCCCATAAGCCCCCATCCCCTCCCTGAGCTGTGATTTTTGGCAGCTCCTTCCAGTTTGATAAATGAAAACTAGACTTTTAGCCAGAGAAAAAGCCTATCTGACTCCCAATAATTTGAAAGAGTTATTCTTGCTCTTATTACCTCATCTGCGACAGAGTCAGCGGGGCGAGGTATTGTAATCGGTGCGGTTTGTCTGTTCCCGTGTTTGTGTGTTTACAATCTAGCATCTACACAGTTGCAATGATTGACTTCAAACTTTCACAGTAGGTGGGCAATGGTCGGTAGATGACCTGATTAAAATTTGGGGGTGATCGGGCCGAGGTCACCGGAAATGTCTGAATGTTTTTTTCTTTTTTTTTTGCGATAACTTCCTTCAAATTTATCACATTGACTTCAAACCAAAAAAAAAAAAAAAATTCATTTTCAATTCTGATTCTAACTATATGTTGCATGATAGGATAGCTTCCCATAGCGGTCAAGGATCAAATGTCAGGGGGGTCATGGTTAATGGTGAAAATTATATTTTCCATCATAAATCAACGTAACGGGAGTCAAAAAAATCGAACCGTGTTGGTGGAAAGAGCGCACATCAATTGCTGAGACATAACAGAGTTTCCATATCTGGCTGTTGCTGGCGGGAACATATGATTACAATAACATTACAGTACAATGAAACTAGAAATCATTGACCAGTGGATTTTGCATGTCTTTTTCTGTGGCAGCACGATACAAGCAACATAAAGCATCTTCCCCTTCTCGGTGTAGCTGTGATTCACCCACAGAATAGAATACAGTGGACGGGAGGTTGATGTGTTTAATATGCATATGGCCATGATTATATATAGGGACTATGAGAAAGGAGAAGTATGGGCACTGGTGAATGGATAGGACTTGACCTCCATAGACATGGGGGAAGTTAGCATCTGAACGTTTCGGCCTCTGATTGGACAGTTTGACCTACTGTGACAATAGGTAACATTCTGATTGGCTATATTCAGTTGGAAACATCCTGATAGGCTACTCTACCCACAGGAGTAAAAATAGGGTCATAATTTGTATCTCGAAGTAACTCGTAAATCTGGTTTATGCTTGTAAAGTAAGTGTTGCACGCGAAGTTAGGAAATTTGTGTGTCCGCAATTTCACTGTCACACACGACAGTAGGAAATTGAATTAAATGTGCACAAAATATTTCTACAAAGACAAATCTTTTTCTACGCATGCACAAATCTGTTTTACGAGCCCAACTTTTTTTACACACACATAAAACTATTTCACTAGCTCAAAACATTTTTGCTCACACACATAACTCTTTTACAAACTCAAGACTTTTTTTACATACGCGCAAAACTATTTTATAAGCTCAAGACTTTTTTACACACGCGCAAAACTATTTTATAAGCTCAAGACTTTTTTACACAGTCGCAAAACTATTTTACAAGCTCAAAACTTTTTTACACATGTACAAAACTATTTCACATGCTCAAAATTGTTGTATATACACAAAACTATTTTACAAGCTCAAAACTTTTTACACATGCAAAAAACTATTTTTAAGCTCAAAGCTTTTTTGCATATACACAAAACGATGTTGACACAATTCACAAAACGCAATCCTCCTTTTCTCATAAATCTAAACACATTTTGTCTCGCTAAAACACAAGTTGTAAAAAACTTTGTTTAAAAACTCAAATTAAAGCTCATGTGATGCAAAATGATTGCCACAGTCAGCAAAATTTGAACACAATGAACACACCTGGCTTCATTAATTAAACATTCATTCATTCTCTCTACCCACTTATTCCTCACAAGGGTCGCGGGGCGAGCTGGAGCCTATCCCAGCTGGCTACAGGCAAAGGCAGGAACCCACCCTGAACAGACTGCCAATCCATCACAGGGCGCACACACCATTCACAGACCATTCACTCTCACACTCATACCTTTGGGCAATTTGGTGTCTCCAATTAGCCTGATATGCATGTCTTTGGACTGTGGGAGGAAACCGGAGTTCCTGGAGAAAACCAACGCAACACGGGGAGAACATGCAACCTTGAAGAAGAGTGTAAGAAAACAGCAGATCACATCAGGGTGAGTAAAGCGATTAGGAAAAATTTACTTGGCAAACAATGGAGTCACTGGAGGGCGCTGGAGGAGGGAAGATCAGCTGTAGATCCTCTCATACACTCCTGCTGTCACCTGAGATCAGATCCTCTCTGACTCTTATATGCTGTACGTCTGAAACATTACTGTGCTGTGACAACACACTTTACCAGTAGCAAAGTAATAAGACTTCAGCAAAGCAATGGCTACACAAAGTTCACAATATTGCCATATACACTGTATATATATGTGACTCCGGACCACAAAACCAGTCAAATGGGTAAATTTTTCATATGAAGATTCATGCATATTCTAAAATGCTTTCCAACAATGTGTAGTTTGTCAAGATAGGGTAAAAATTGACCGAGATATAACATTTTGAAGATGGGAAACTTGGGCAATTCAAATTTCCAGAAAATTGAGTTTAAAAATTGTCATATTCACTCCTTAGCAACACATATTTGTAATAGATAAAATTTAATGAAACTTGCACCATTCATTAAACATACTATCGCCTTAAAAAAGCGCAAGTGCAAGTACAAAGTATTTCTCATTGTAGCCTAGGCATAGAAAGAAGCAAAGAAACCAAACATTGTTCTCTCCTCGTGTTCTTTAATCAACTTTCTGGTGAATGAAAGATGCAGTATTCAAAAACAGGCAGACCCTCCTTTATATACTACTTCTTCTTCATTGAATTTACTGGAAGTTTAAAAAAATGCCATAATTGAGTATAATTGATTACAGAATTACACAGTACCAATACCATGTAGAATTTTTGCTTCAGAAGACTGATTTTTCTTATGTTACTCTTACATCCGGACGTGCGGGCTTCCACGTGCTGTCCACGGGCAAAAATGGGGAAATTCACAAGGGACACCCACGTGTTCCACACGGATTTTCGAACCTGCAGACAGCACGCCAAGTCCGTAGAAAGAAAATAGGCATATAAATTATTTTTTGCGTGCACGCAGGAAAACTTGACATGTAGCCAGGCCGCAAGGGCAAGGCAGGGGAGGCATGCGTGACCCTTGCGTGTGTCGCAAGTTTAAAACGGAATGTTAACGGTCAAATGTCACTTGCAGTCACATAAGTCAGATGACTTGCTGCCCACACGTGGGCATCACGAATAACTTGTTGCATCAGTACGACACACTTGCAATCCCTTAATTACCTGGCGTGCTGGCCACGGCCAACAAATTCACAAAAAATCGCGGAGCCCGTGCGTGTAAAAACACGTACGTCGGGATGTAAGAGAAACTTTAACTACCAATTGCGATATCATTGGCTCACTGTAGCTAAAGCGGTTGCTATAGAGGTAAACAATTTTTGTCTGTAGCAAGAGAGTTTTTTTAACTGCTGTATGGATATTATGGGCATGGATTTTGAGCAGTTTGCACATCAGGCTTAGCTGAGGAGCTTAATTCAGGCAATTCCTGAAAAACAGGGCTTGGTGCAAACACGGCTTGCTTGTGAATATTCAAGAACTGATCCGGGGGTGCCATCTAGAAGAAGAAAACTGGAACTGGGTGCACAAACTTGCAGTTCCATATCCGCTAGAGGATACCTCTGCACTAAGCCCTTGAGTTAGCCCACCGAGCACCGGTGTTCCTCTCGAACACACCACATCCAGATAATCCTTAAATTATGAATTACATTCATATTTTAATTTGGAACAAGTAACGAAGTGGCCAGTGTCAAAGTAACAAAGTAAAAGTATACTTTTTATCTTTTTAAATGTAGCAGAGTAAAAGTAAAAGTCCTGGTTTAAAAAAAAAAAACTATTTCTTGGGAAAGCCCGTCTTTGTTTACGCCAAGTGCGGTTTGCTCTGACGTCTCCCATTGGTTTACGTTTGAACCTACTAAGTCATCTCATAAATAATTAAATAGAGGGAATTCCACGCTTTGCAATGATACCAACAATGTTGGGGAATCCCCAACTGGCACCGCACTGGAAGCGATTTTTGTCGGCTCATTTTTCCTTGTTTTTCGGCTTATTACACAAAGACTTTCACCACCCACTTCTCCAAAATCAGGTTTGGAACCACCTATGGTAGGATTTTTTCGAAATACTCTCTTGGAATGGTATCTTAAGTCATTTTTCTAACGTTTAATGAACACATCGAGAAAACGATAACTTTAAGTAAAAATGTATTAGGCGGCTGTAATGCAAAATGGGCTCGTGCGACTAATGACTAGTTTTGCGATCCGGGGTCATATATATATATATATATATATATATATATATATTCATATATATATATATATAGCGGTTTGGGAAATTATTATATGTCTAGATTGAAACTCTGAATAAATGGAATGAAAGTCTGAATATATATAATGGAACTTTGAATAAATGGGATGGTATACTGGATATATAAAATGAAACTCAGAATATATGGAATGGAAGTTTGAATGCATGGAATGAAACGTGAATATATTGAATGGAAACTGAAGTCTACTGGATTCAGATTCTTTGACGAAATTAAAAATAAATATAATCTGGGAAATTCAGAATTTTGGAGATTTCTACAAATCAGACATTGCATTCTCTCAAATAAACAACATATTCAGCACGATATAACTGAAATTCAGGACATTCCACCTAAGATAGGAGATAAAAATAGAGGAGCATCAAAATTTTACAAATTGATTAGAAGCACACAAGTGCCAAACTTGGATGGTTTAAAAATAGGTTGGGATAAGGACCTGGCGCAGGAGATTCCAGAAAATGAATGGAAAAAGCTATGTGCTTCATGGTATTGTTACTCACGTGAAACACGGTCACAACTCATTTTTTATAAGATATTGAATAGATCTTTTTGGACTCCTCCCAAATTGGTAAGACTGAAACTCAGAAACAGTGATATATGTTGGAGATGTAATAGAAAGTTGGAAACTCTGGTGCATATGTTATATGAGTGTAACAAAACAATTGACATGTGGAATGCAATAATTGTGTTCTTAAATAAAATGTTGGGTACACACTTGATCAAAAACCTCTCATTATCTCTGTTGGGCCTGCTACCAGATAATATCCAAATGCCAAAACGCCGAAAATCATGGTGTCGTTTAGCTATGATAACAGGGTGCAGGATAACCCTACGCCACTGGAAATCTCCCTCCTTGTCCACTTTTAAGGAATGGATAGAGGTACTAAGCTCCATGGCAAGCTATGAGCGGGTCACTTATAGAGTGGCTGGAAGGGAAGATATATTTAATGAAGTATGGGGACCATTTCTAGCTCAGTAGCTGGATATGAAAGAATGACACCACCAACCTCTGCATAACCTTTTAGCTGGTTCAAATACAGGATGTGTATACTATGTTAAACTCCTAGGGTGTTCTGTCTTTGTTTTGTTTTTTGTTGTGTGATCTATGTTTTGTGTTGTAGGTCTGGCTTGATCTGTCTGTTGTTGCTGGACCGCAGACCGTTTTATCTTTTTATTTTATTTTCTTATTTGGTTTAAAAAAAAAAAAAGACCGGACAGATACTGAAAAGGGACACAATGTATGTTATGCTTATTTATCTAACTGTTTTGGTATAACAGTGATTTATTTGTATTTGTCTGGCTAAAACATTAATAAAAAAAAAAGAATGGAAACTGACGTCACCATCTTGTGTTTTGAGACGATTAGTTATCGCTGTTCCTGCAAAAGAGAGTGCGACATTATAAGTGAGTCAGCACGAAATCTATTCTCAGCAATATTAAGAAATGAAGATATAATTTGCACTTCGGCGAACGCATGTATGGGCCATAACACCCATAACCGAATCCAATATTGTTCTGCTCATTAAGAAATGTATTCACTCTTTCTTAATGCAGGGAGTGGCACAGGCCACAGTGCCGCACGTCAGGCATTTCAGGCCAACATTAATCCTGGAAGAAACATGCTTCCACCCTCGCAGGTGCACTGCGGTCAAGCAATCACCGCAATAAAATGTATGCGCAAATACAGCGGATAGCACGGTAGTAAAGTCATGTGATGCAACTGCTGTCAAGAACCATCTTGTGGAAAGAAATAACGAGATTTATTCAGCGAAAGTATGCGCGTATCTTGTTCAGAAAAAAAAAACGCGAACAACTTCCATAATTTCGTTTTAAAATGATGTTTATTTGTTTTTTCACAAAATAGCTGTTGGCACTGTACAAATTGAAATGAAAGATTTTGGTGAAGTGCCATAACTCCAGATCAGAAACAATTGCAATTGCGATGTTCCATGAATATAAGAACACTCCTGTATGGCTGTGTGTGAATTTTTGGTGGTGGTCGGAGGGGCCGTAGGCGCATACTGGCAGCCACGCTTCCGTCAGTCTGCCCCAGGGCAGCTGTGGCTACAAAAATGTAGTTTACCACCATCAGAGCGTGAATGTGTGAGTGAATGAATAATGTTTCCATAGCGAAGCATCTATGAGTGCCTAGAAAAGCGCTATATTATAATACTGATGCATTATTATTATTATTATTAATTGCATCTCACGTTGCCAGTGTTTTACTATAGGCAAAAAAGGCAGATATGAATTAATGTAGGAATTGCCATCAAAATTGGTGTTGTAGAGGTGGAGAAATCTAAAGTGGGGACCATTTTACTTTATTCATAATACCATAATGTGACAGTACTGCCCAAAAAATCACTTCCAAGAGGGAAATATTAAGGCGTTTTGCGGCGAAAATTAATGACGAGCAACTGTTACATACTATTTTATTTTTTAAACAAAATGGCACACCTTATTGGAACATGCCCTCAGGTAAAAGATTGAGAACTTCCCTCATTACTGTTTAAAAAGCACAGCCAGTAGCGGAGCTACAGGGGGGGCTCAAGACACGTCTTTTTAAGTTCTGGCTTGATTTCAATCATTTTCCATTGCTGACGTCTTTTCCAATTACTGTAATTGGCAACTGAAGACACGGTTTCTCTCCACATGCGATCTAACAGCGATTAAACAGACAAAGGCGGAGAGACGCAAGAAGCGGGGGTCCAAAAGAATTTATTAAAATAAACAGAAAACTAGAAAGGGGGGAAAAACGGACACTCCGGCCAACAGGAACACCGTGCAACTGCACTGAAGGGAGGAGAACACAGGAATCCAAAACAACCGGAGACACTAGGGGGCAGACTCGGGACAAGAGAGCTAGGGGAACAAGGGAACTAGGGGACACTCGGAACAAGGGAGCTAGGGGACCAGAGGGAAGGTGCACAGGGCAGGGAGTGCAGCGCGAGCAAAGTCAGATCTGATCTGAAGTGCTGCAGAGCTGGAACAGATATAGGGCAGGGCACTGAGAGACACAGGTGTTGGAACTTAATATAATTAACAAGGGGTGGAACAGAAGGGAAACTTAATTACATGAAACAGATAAACATTAACACACAGACGAGGATCACAAGACAATCCCAAAGACGGGATAGATAAACTGGATAAATATTTCACAGTGGATAGAAAGAGACAGGACAGATAAAAATACAGAAGGTTCTGCAGGAAAACTTAGCAAAGCCAGAGAAAGAAAAGCAAGAGGTGGAGACTAGAACAGGGCGACTGCTGAGAGATCATTAGTCAATTAGTAAGTGCAGCTATACAATCCCGGGTGCTCGTTAGTAGGTTAGTCTAATATACAATGTTAGTTTGGTTAGTAAATTCTAGAAAATAACAAACTGTTAGAAGGGGTTAGTAATATAGGAAAGCAAGGGGAAATTAGTAAACAAGAAAGGAAGGAAGGCTGAAACCCAGAATCCATTAAATCACCCGAAATAGTGTCACAATCAATTAAGACAGAAAACTGCTACAAACAACGTGACCGGGGAGAAAGCAAAGACAGTACATGGGTAAGACGTGGACTGGAATGACACGGGAGAGGAATAAAATGTGAAACACTAAGACATGGACTAAAAACCAACATCACAAAAATAATAAACCTAAAATTAACTAACCAAAACACACAGACCCACAGAACACAACACGTACATCTCCATGGCTCCAACTTATCTTTATACATTCCGGAGCTTTTTGTAAACAAATAAACGGAGAGCGAGAGAGAGACAAAACAACTCACTCCTGTTATGGGCCCATCAAGTCGGCATGGCTCCAGATAAGCTAAACGCCATGACGCACTGGCCAGATTTATGGAAACTTACAGCTATGCAGGCCTAGGCTAATCAGAAACCTGCAAGTGTGCACCCTTTGGCCTAAAAGACCATGAACCAAAGCAAAGGAAGAGCAAGCAAGGAAAAAAACTAATAATAATTTGCTGAATCAATAAAAAATGATTCGACACCGGGTGCCACTTTTTTTTTAATCAACCCACAAATTACCGAGAGTGAAAGTCCACGTTTCATTGGAACACGGACCAGTTAAATCACGCAAAGCATTGGCTAATAAATAAGTAAATTATATTTCTGCACTGAATTTAGCCCATGATTTCATCGCCGTTAGATCGCATACGGTGAGAAACTATGTCTTCAGTTGCCAAATACGAAGATTGGAAAAGACATCAATAAAGGAATGATTGAGATCTAGCCAGGACTAAAAAGGACATGTCTTGGGCACAGCCGAAGGAAGATTCCATTAGTCTGTACACTCTGATTTCTACAAAATAACAGTGTTTGATTTAGTGATTTTCTTTTAACTTTTTAACAATGTATCGTTTGTTTGACATAAAAAATATGTCCACAAACAGAAACACAATTACATAGCAGAGGAAGGGCTCTATCTTACGGCTTGTGCAAAGCCGCGCAAAGCATGACACAAGTGTCTTTGCTCGTGTACGACCAGCGCAAATGTCATTTGTCAATCCAGTGCATAGATGGGAAAGATAGCAAATTGCACCAAAATTAGTGCCCATGAACATGTTGGTCTTAAAATGAGGTGTGGTCAGGCAAATTGTAGGCATGTTGCTATCATGAGGTGGCATAATGCTTACGTGCCATTGACCAACTAAAACCTGGTCTTAAATCAATCCTCAGTTTTCAGCTATTATCTTAAAGGCCCATTACTGACAGGGTAGATCCACTATACCATAAAGTTCTCCAAGATGAGTTTGGCTCGCATAAATTTACATAAACCTACGTATAGTAGTCGAATCCATAGTGTTCCGCAAGTGACAGTAAAGATCCACAAATTGATAAGGCAGTGGATTTGCAGTCATGCGAATATACCTACAGTATATTCAGTACAGTATAAAGGAGTTTTCTCCTTTATTTGATGGTGCAGTAAGGGTGGGGAGAAGTACAGGGAAGGCATGCTGTGAATTGCCTGGGCCGGTTTCGAGCCCAAGTTGCTGCAGGCAGGAGTTTGCCTTATGGTACGCGCACTTAACCGATTAGCCACCGGGGCGCCCCAGTACATGACTTTTTTTAATCTATGGCAGTAATAATGTCATTTTTAACAGAATACTGCCGTGATGGTGCTGTATCCTTGTCTAAAGCTAGACTGTGTGGAGCTCAAAATACAATTATCTGTTAAAAAGACTTTTAGTTGCTCATTTATAAAGGATTCAAATAATTTGGCCATAACAGATAATTTGGAAATTGAGCGATAATTATCTAAAATGGAAAGTCCGCCTCTTTTTAACACTGGGAGAAAAATTGCTGATTTCCGAGGACTGGGAATAGATCCACTGCATAGACTAAGGTTAATAATGGAGGAAATAGGCCCAGCTATCAAGTCTGCAGCAGTTTTTAAAAAGAAAGGTTTGATCTGGTCTGGACCAGCAGACTTTTTGCAATCTAGGCTTAACAGCGCCTTATGTGTTTCAGAAATGGATATCATCGAAAAACTGAAATTGTTTGAATGAGTGGGGGGGCCAGCAAATATTGCCTCAGTGCCATCTGGAAGACAGCTCTGTGTAAATACCTACTCCTGCTTTGATTAAATGTTTATTAAATACATCTACGACATTTTGTTTACCCCTTACTTCACCTTGATCCATTTTTAAAACTTCAGAAACAGACAGAGGTGGAATATCACCTGAGGAAGATTTTACTAATTTCCAAAATTGTTTGGGGTCATTTAGGTTTTTATTTATCAGATTCAGGTAGTGCTCATTTTTTGTATTTTTTCTTAGTTTGGTACACTAATTTCTTAAGATTCTATAGTCTAGCCAGTTTTTTTCAGTGTCAGTTCTTTTAGCTTTTGCCCAAGCATGATTCCGTTCCCTAATAGCAGCTGCAATGGTATCATTAAACCAGGGGTTATCTCTACCTCTCACTCTGTCCTTTCGAAGAGGTGCATGTTTGTTAACAATTAATAAGAAAGTCTTTTAAAAAATCCCAACGTAATTCAACGTTATAGACAAGTTTTATAGCACGATTGAAAGAAATCCAAAGTGGAATATGTAGGTTCCTGTACAGTGGCTCCAATAAGTATTTGTACACTACTTGAAAATTCGACTACATAACAGCTTTTGTATATTCGGCTAAATGCTTGCTATTGTGTGTAAAAGTGACTACAATATTTGATAATCAATATGTTTTAAACAAATATTTAATGTCAAAATGGCATATTTGGTCAGAAAGGCGATTATCTGACCCAATAAGTATCTGTACAGTTCCATTAGTGAGTCACAAAACTTATAATACTCACCTAAAATTGATTCAAGATGTTTACAGGACATGGTTGACTCACTTGGTCTGATTTAGTCAAGCGTGACCATATTGGACCCTGAAACTAGGCCGGTTAGCTTGACAAGACGTTAATCTACAAATGCAAACGCTTCATTTCTGAAATTTCCGTGGTGAAACGACGCAATCCGTGGAGAAATCCGCACTCCGTTTAAATCGCAGCCGTAACTTCGACTAACCTGCTTTACGATGGTGCGCATTGTCGACAACGTCCATTTTCAATGGTTTTTTATTTATGGATGCTGATAGTAACAGCTTGTACAATTTATTAGAGTGGAAAAACAACATCGTACAAAATTAAAGTTGCAATCATAAGCACAAGATTCAACATGATAACAGGCGTTAAATTCAAAATTTCAATTCTTTAAATGACACACATTTCTGTGACCATTCCAAGTAAAGACAAAGAAACTCCCGTTCTTGTTGCAAATCTTCAACTTGCCAATGAGCAAAAAACAATAAAAACAACAAAGTAAATACAAATAAAAACTAACGCTATTGGGTTTCATTTATTCACATCAAATGTCATTCATATTTACAACATTCAACTCCTGTCTTCACTTCAAGAAGGCCATTTCTGGAATCTTCCCTGCAGCCTTGAGCTGAGAGAAGATATGCGCGGCCCTGTTGAAATCCCAGGCATTGTCCTGAAGACACTTTTGCGACCACTCCGGGTTCATCCCAGATTTCTGCGAGAAAGCAGCGAGCATTTCTTGCTGTGGAGCGGTTAGCGTGGGCACGGGGCTGCTGGAGGGCGTCGGGGCAGGGGCGGCGAAGGCTCGCCGGATCTCCTCTGTCGTGGCATTCCTCAAAGTCAGTTCGTCGTTCACAACACACAAACCAGCATTTGCGGCCGGCACTGTTATGAAGACCCGAGAGAACGCTCTGACTGAGTCTCTAGATTTACCATCCACTTCTTTGAACACCCCACTGACTGTGAATGATAGTAATGTGTTCGTGAACATGTTGACATCGACGTTAAAGGAAGCAGTGTCATGCTGGGTCTTGGGCAGCTCGTTTAAGAAGGTAACCACGTTCAAGCGCCTGAGCTTCAAAAGGCGGAATCGTGTGGTGGGATCCTTAAGACTCTTAATGTTGCGGTTGTCCTTGTAATAATCTCCCAGACTGCTCCTCGAGGGGTTCTGCCCAGAGAAAGCTATGCTGAGGGAAAACACAGCCTCGTCATGGTAGCCGTCCAACAGAGGCTGTCTGTCACCCGAGTCATAAACCATGTAGTATTGTTGTAGGAACCGCGATATGAGAGTCTTGATTTCGTCCGAGGCGAAGTAGCTTCCCTTGCAGGGGGGCAGAGTTGTGGAGTTTGACTCCAGGTCAAATCCTATGGGAGCGGGGAGATCAAATCCATCCAGCTTGAGTAACCGTGGAAACCGTTTTTGGATCGCGCTGATGTAGGCGGCCTGGTCCTCGAAGTGATCGCACAGCGGGTTTCCGGTCAGCCACAGTTCGGTCAGCTTGAAGCCTTTCACTCTGTCCAGCTCCTGCTCGCTTTTCAGCTCGTTGTCTGAAAGATTGAGGGTCTTCAGTTTTGGCGCCTTACCGACCAGGTCTGCTAAGTCCTCCAGCTGATACAGCCTGTTGTTTCTCAGATTTAGGCATATTAGCTCAGGAATGCTCTCCTCAATGATCTTGATCACAGCCTGCATGCAGCTATTCCTGTTCAGAATCATTTTGATGTTCTGAGAAATCAGCTGTCTGTCTCTTCGAATGCTGCTCAGGTCAAGTGCTTGTTGGGAGCCATCAAACCGCTTTGACATGCATTGCTTTATATGGTCAAGGTCCTCTGGCTTCAGATAATTCAAAATGGAGGCTGGAGGGTTGCAGGGGTTACTAAGTAGAATCACCTTAAAGCCGTCACTGTCCGTGATCTTGCGTGACACCTTGACCAGTGCATTGGCAGTGGTAGCATCATCAACGAGAAACTGAGCCTTATTCCCCTCTACGCGATACCGTATTGGAGTGAAAGGCACAGAGCAAAGGTTCTGCAGAGCAGGGAGAAGCCATTTCTTGTCGTATTTCTTCCCATGGAGAATAGTAATCTTGAACCATTTTTTGCCGGGCCCTCGTCCACCACCGCCCATTCTGTAGCCTCCACCACCTGCAGCTGTACCACCGCCGCCGCCAACACTTACACCTCCTCTTCTCTCTCTGTCAAATCGCCCATCACCCCTGAGATTTGGTGGCACGTATGGGTTGTATCTGCGCCGATCATGATGGTCTTTGCAGTAGCGGCTATCGTCTGCCGTCGCCATGTTCTATGGAAAATGGAGTGGAATACACAGCTAAGCGCTTGTGCAACCAGTATTCGATGAGCTAAGTGACGTCACAGAGCATTCATTTTCAGAGGTAGAAAGAAGTTCCCAAACCGAATGACACCCAAACTATCAGGCGTTCATCCGCCGGAGGTAAACTAAAAGCCGATTGAAAAAATAATACGCCAGGCTTGTGGAAAGCAACTTCCGTGTAAACGAAGGGTAAATAAATTAATTCACTTTAATATGTATGATGTTAGAAATTAATTTTTGAACTTTATTTCGAAACTCCATAATGTAACCTATCATTTACAGCCATAAACTCATATCTCATATTTTTGTCACTTTTTATCACTGGGACTACTTGACGATCTTTATCTCAAAATTAGATCAGGCGAGTTTTGCCGTGTTTTCACTGGCGGGGTCACAAATATTAAATGCTTTTTTTTCCTTTGTCACAGTATCACACCGATCCCCAAACTAAGGGATATTTTCTTTGAAATAAAAAAATAAATTTAAATAGTCCTTATTATTTTTTTCGAAGCAGCAGGGAGCAACTGAAGTGCCGCGTCCCCACAGCCGCGGGTTTCCGACCCCTGCCGTGGACTGTGGATGACAATTAGCTCGTCTGCTCGAATCTTTGTGTGGGCGGTTACACTCCAGAGTGGGTGAGAACCGGCGAGAATATGAATATTCAGTTTGCGGTGTTTCGTAACTGTGATGGGTGTTGAGTATTAGACGCAAAATGCAGAGGCCAGAACTAAAAGGCAAAAAACAGCTGTGAACGGGGAGACTCAAACAGAATAAAAATGCGAGACTCGCGCTACCAACGGACCTGAAAGTCGTCCGGGGTAGAAGCAGGCGAGACCGAAGGGACAAAAAGTAAAGGGAAAATAAAACAAAGTCTCCCTTTCTCACTACCACTAACCCTAAAATATACAACTAACGTTCCTAACAATTCTCTGTCTAGAGACCTTACCGACTAAAACGCAAAAGTAACACTGACACTCTAGCAACGGAAGCGAGGCGGAACTGGAGCATTTAGAGTCCGGGCAACGTTCCCAATTAATGCCAGCTGGCCCAGGAATCCGACTGTGAGCAAAACGATATTGTCCCGGACGAGAGCAGCAAAGAAAGCTCTCAACGCCTCCAAACCATGACAGTAACACTGCAACACGTTTTTTATTGGCGTAAATTCTCCGCATATTTCCTATTGTAACCCCTTTAATATTTCCTGGAGGGACTGCTAATTGGAGTAGCCCCCATTTTAATGCAATAGTTTTGTTAAGCCCGGTACTGTCTTGATTGGGAATAAATCCAGGGGGAACTAAAAAAATTGATGAACCAACCCACCGTGTACAAAACGTATTTGGGGGAGGGGATTATGTTTTATGGTATTCATTCCACAGAGATATATATATATGTTTCTTATATCTCTGTGATTCTTTCACTGGAAGGCGATCAGAAGGTGGGTGACCTTAAGACAGTGCGGTTCTCCGGATGAACTGACGGCTCAGGTTTACATATCGTTGCTGGAAAAGCTGCAATTTAGCTTCTCGGTTTCTTGAGAAAGTGCATGTATAACAGTATCCCGTGATAAAAGTAGACTGTGCCCAAACAGGACGGACAGTGCCATCTATATTCGGGCGAAGGGTAATCGCGCCAACTTTTAGCCTGTGATCTATCCAGGCCTTGTCAAGACCTGCGTGCTAAAAGTGTGGTGGTTGCGCAGCTACAAGTTTAGGTTCCAGCAAGAAAACAACGTTTTGCTCATGCTCTGCTCGAAGGGACGATTTGTGTTTTCCTGGAACTGATTTTGATGTTTTTCACGGAAGAAGGAGACCAGCTATGAATTCGGAAGATTGGTTTCCATCACCACGGACGCAGCGATTCGTGAGTAAAGAAATAAAGGGAGCCAAACTCACTTAAAAGCAAGCGGACGTCATTCTTCTTGCCAAAACAAAAGAGATCACTGACATTTGAAAGAATTGTTGCCGGTGGCGAAGCGTTTTAACCGCAGTGACTGGGGGTTGCTAGCGCTAGCCAAAACCGAGAGCTCTCTGGGTAATGTAGTTGAATAGTGGCGCCAGTGCACTGATTATTCAATTTATACTCGGTACCACGTTTATTTTCTGTGTCGAACATACAAATGCAAAGGGCTGAGTTTCTGTTCTGAAAAAAAAAATACTGTTGTGGGGAAAATAGGTATTTACCCTGGTAAAGTGAATGCAAGATTGTATCCTGAGTGTTTTCTCCTTTATATGAGTTTAAGCAGCGTCGTGGGTATTGCCGGTGCGCTGAACCGGGGCCCCGATGACCTCTGAGGGCCTACGGTGATTAACTATGCCATTCTTCCTCTAAACATAACACATGAAGAAATTACAATTATTAAATTCGTCATTTCAAGCATCCTGTTCAACGCAGTATTATCTCCATATAATAAAGAGTTGATGAATATATATATTGCTCCACTGTTTCATACAACACAGTCATGGTAACAACACCCCCCCCCCCCTCCCACACACACATTGGCCATTTTTCCTGTCTTTTGTATTTCAGTAATGATACTTTTTCAGTTATAATCACAATTACTAATCATATATTTGATTGTTTAATTCACAACATTTTCAAATGAACATGGCCTGCTGGGAAATGTGTGTGTCCAATTAGTTGACATTCACTTATTCCTTTCTGATCGTAGCTTCGTAGGCTACGCGCTTGCTCGTGAATTGTTCTTTTTTGAGAGATCAGCTAACCCATTAGCTTAGTATTGGAGGTGAAAAGTCTTGAGCACCATGTTGAGCAGCACAAAGGCGGTGCTCAAAAAAGCTCGATGTACGGAACTCCAAATTGGCGAAATTGAATGCATTTTTTAAATAGTCATCTTGTCCAGATGCAGTTCCTGCTAGCGTTGTGAATGATAGCGGCGACACGCAGCAGTCAGACTTGGAGGCTAATGCTACCACCTCATTGCCCTCTTGCTCAACGACTTTGCAGAGCAGAAGGCACCCACAGTTAACTTCTGAATGGGTGAGTGCAGTTTTTTTATTAGGCTACTGTTAGTGATCAGCTTGCCGGTTGTGGTTAAATGGCTGCTGTGCCAGGATGTGTGTCCATCTATCTGTTTACTTATTGATTTGGCCATTGTTGTGCTGTTAGGGAAATACGGTTGACTGTTCAGCCGTATTGATCTTTTTCGCATTTTCATTGGCAATGTATTGTCACTGTTGTTCATGGTTCAAACAGCCTAACGTGTTGTGTGATGTTGAGATGCTGTGCAAATATTCATTGTCCATGGTTCTAATAGCCCTAATAATTATGGGTGTCTGCGTTTTTCAGAAAACTGATTTTTCTTAATTACTGATTTGGACACCTACTGGCTCACTGTAGCTGAAGTGGTTGGCTACAGAGGACGATTGTTTCTGTGAATATCCAATAACTGATGCGGGTGTGCCATCTAGTGATAGAATATTGTAACTACGTGCATAAATTTGCAGCTCCCTGTCCCCGCACTAACATACCCTGCTGCCGAGCACCGTTGTTCTTCTCGAAGACGCTAAATCCAGATAAATCTTAAACGATGAATTGCGTTCATATTTTAATTTGTAACGAAGTGGCTAGTGTCAAAGTAACGAAGTAAAATGATAATTTTTAAGTTTTAAATGTTGTAGAGTAAAAGTCCAGGTTTAAAAAAGAACTCAGGTAAAGTACAAATCCTCAAAAAACTAAAGCTCTGTTACAATTACACCTCTGCTTCGCGGATAGGCCTGGGGGGGGGGGGGGGGGGGGGCGAGCGCCATTCTCGCACCGGGGCCCAGCGCCTCCACGCTACGCCACTGGGTTTAAGGTAAACGTGACTCTGAGATCGGGGTTTTACTTTCACTTTGATAACGCACTTAGTACGTTCTCGTGCTACAGCTGAGCTACTGAGTGGGCAGGATATTTTATTTGGCTATAAGTAATTTTCATTTTAAATGTCGCACCGATCTCCTTTTAATTATACTAATTGAAACAAAGCAAGCGTCAGTTTCAGACTGGGAAATCTATTAACTGTTGCAAACAAATAATATTCCCATTGTGTCAATATTATCAGATAAATCCTCTCTGCTCTTTTGTCCTTGTTTTGGTTTATAAAGGGTAACATTAAAAACTGCTATTTCTTAGCCTAAAAGGTTTTCAGAATTCAATGTTTTTTTTTCCCCAATGAAAGTATAATTTATCTCATACAATTTCCAATAAGGTGGATCTCTGGAGCTGATTCTCTAGCAGAGCTTTATTGGATGGAGGCACCACGCTACAGGTCATCAGGTTTGGTAAGGACCGTTAATTAGTCAATCACTGTCTATATCA
The DNA here is from genome assembly GCA_029721435.1 of Gymnothorax reevesii. Classification (NCBI taxonomy): domain Eukaryota; kingdom Metazoa; phylum Chordata; class Actinopteri; order Anguilliformes; family Muraenidae; genus Gymnothorax; species Gymnothorax reevesii. Next base: position 26,354,065 of record CM056588.1, read on the forward strand.
CGAGTATTCAAAGAACACACACCCTCTAACCGAACCCAGGCCCCGTTTCTTTCCAGTGTGCAGTTAGGGTACCCAAATACTTAATGCACAGGAGAACAAGGGGGTTACACTATTATTCGCAAAAACCAATAATTCAAGTAGTGTTGGAGTTCAAGAACCACGACATGTCACAAACTGATTATGGTCCTACCATATTCAAATACTAACACATTCTCTCGCGGAAGGGGCACTTTAAATAAACAAAAAATATAATTGGCTCAGAGAGAACTTCATTTTCATCACTGATCTGTGTTTGATCATGTTGTTGATCTGTAGTAATAATGGTACTTTATACCACATACATTTAACTGCCATTAAGGTCAATACAGACTTACAAACATGATCCTCATGTCTCATGCTCTGGATTTGCAGTCAGTTGATTGAGAGCTGCTGGTCTGTTTGGCCCTGCATCATAAACCGCTGCATCACAGTGATCAGGCAGTGACTGTACATCACAGCACCTTCACTCCTGTCAGCTCTTATCTACTTTACTCTCATTAGCATCACTCCTGTTTCTTTCTTACTGTCATCAGCAGCAGCTGAGCTGTAAACTGAGGAGGCAGAAATTATCCCAATAAACTGATTATTTTACTTCATTTTCCTGGATTAACGATACAATTACATCACAAAATACTCACAACCAGCAGATGTAGTCAGATCTCCTCTATTAGTGAAGATTCAATCAGGTAAAACTTCACACACAAAATTGGTCACATTTCACTCAAGTTACTCAAAATGAAGTGTTGTTTTTTACACTCAGGGAATACCTTTATCAAGGCAAATACCTAAAATAAAACACATTTTGTAATTTTAGCAATGTTGATATAAAATCTGATGCAGTTTATCATTGTTCATGAGTGTGCTCAAATGAAACTTGTTTCAAATTTGAATTCATAATATAAAATCCCTAATATGGCAGAAAGAAATAAACTTTGTTTACCTGCCAGTGAATTATTCAGATCAGACCCAGGCCAGGAGGGAAATGAGTGAAAGCAGCCATGACTGACTGTCAGTTTAAGGAGATGTTTTCTACCTCAAGCATTTCCAGTTCTGCAGTCACCACTGCTCTCATAATGGTCTGCACTGAGTCAGTGTATATATGCACAGTAATGCTGTATTTGTGTGTGTTTCAGAGCTACAAGAGCATCAGGCAAAGGTATGTAGACTCTCAGCTCATTTCATCTCTTGTGTTAAAGTCTCTTCAGTTGCTGAGCCTGACTGACTCCTGCTTGTCATTACAGAGCCCAGGGCTCACTGCAGGACCCAGAGCTGCTCTCAGGGGCTCTGATAGATGTGGCCAAACACCTGGGTAACCTGAAGTTCAGAGTCTGGGAGAAGATGCTGGAGACGGTGCAGTACAGTGAGTATCTGGGGCTGATGCTCCAGTCATCTGTATCTTTACAAGCATTTAATGAAACCTGCATGAAACTGAAGAAATAAGCTGTAATTATTGAACTGACGTTAAACACAAACAGTACAGAGACTCTGTTTGCTTTTAGAACAGGACGATCCTGTGGCGCACTGCACTGCTCTCCATTCAATATTAGAAAACAATCAAACACAGAATTAATGTTCAATTCATAACCAATGTCTTCATGTGGTTTTGTGATTGTGTTAACCACAGAAATTCTCATGCATTCTTAACTGATTTATTTATTTCAATGATACATAAAGGTTTTAAATTCAAATCACTACAGCCACAGTATGTATATTTACAGTGGTATGAAAAAGTTTGGGCACCCCTGATCATTTTCAAGATTTTCCTTTATAAATCTTTGGTTGTTCCGATCAGCAATTTCAGTTAAATATATCATGTAGCAGGCAAACACAGTGATATTTGAGAAGTGAAATGAAGATTATAGGATTTACAGAAAGTGTGCAATAATTACTTAAACAAAAGTTGGCATGTGCATAAATTTGGGCACCCCAACAGAAAAATTACATCAATATTTAGTAGATCCTCCTTTTGCAGAAATAACAGCCTCTAAACTCTTCCTATAGCTTCCAATGAGGGTCTGGATTCTGGATGAAGGTATTTTGACCATTCTTCTTGACAAAACATCTCCACTTCAGTCAGGTTTGATGGTTTCCGAGCATGGACAGCCTGCTTTAAATCACACCACAGATTTTCAATAATATTCAGGTCTGGGGACTGAGATGGCCATTCCAGAACGTTGTTCTTGTTCCTCTGCATGAATGCCTTAGTAGAATTTGAGCAGTGTTTAGGGTCGTTGTCTTGTTGAAATGTCCAGCCCCGGCGCAACTTCAACTTTGTCACTGATTCTTGAACATTGTTCGCAATGTTGAACTGACTGGAATCCATGCGACCTTCAACTTTAACAAGATTGCCAGTATCTGCACTGGCCACTCAGCCCCACAGCATGATGGAACCACCACCAAATTTTACTGCAGGTAGCAAGTGTTTGTCTTGGATTTCTGTGCTCTTCTTCCACCATGCATACAGCCCCTTGTTATGTCCAAATAACTCAATTTCAGTTTCATCAGTCCACAGCACCTTATTCCAAAATGAAGCTGGCTTGTCCAAATGTGCTTTAGCATACCTCAAGCGACTCTGTTTGTGGCCTGTGCGCAGAAAAGGCTTCTGCCGCATTACTCTCCCATACAGCATCTCCTTGTGCAAAGTGCGCTGAATAGTTGAACGATGCGCAGTGACACCATCTGCAGCTAGATCATGTTGTAGGTCTTTGGAGCTGGTCTGTGGGTTGAGTTTGACTGTTCTCACCATCCTTCGCCTCTGCTCATCTGAGATTTTTCTTGGCCTGCCACTCCGGGCCTTAACTCGAACTGTGCCTGTGGTCTTCCATTTCCTCACTATGTTCCTCACAGTGGAAACTGACAGCTGAAATCTCTCAGCTGGTTTTTTGCATCCTACCCCTAAACCATGATGTTGAACAGTCTTTGTTTTCAGGTCATTTGACAGTTGTTTTGAGGCTCCCATGTTTCCACTCCCCAGAGAAGATGCAAAGAGAACAACTTGCCACTGGCCACCTTAAATACCCTTTCTCATGATTGGCTTCACCTGTGTATATAGGTCAAGGGTCAGTGAGCTTACCAAACAAATATTGTGTTCCAATAATTAGTGCTAAAGGTATTCAAATCAAGAACACAACTAGGGTGCCCACATTTATGCACCTGCCTACTTTTGTTTAAGTAATTATTGCACACTTTCTGTAAATCCTATAAACTTCATTTATCTTCTCAAATATCACTGTGTTCCTCTGCTATATGATATATTTAACTGAAATTTCTGATCCGGACAACCAATGATTTATAAAGGAAAATCTTGAAAATGATCAGGGGTGCCCAAACTTTTTCATACGACTGTATAATAGCATGTATATTGATAATTTCCTGTGTCTGGCACCAAATCTATGGAGTTACATTAGGGTCAAAAGTTTTGTACTTGAAAAAATAAAATTTGAAACTGAAAATTCATGTGGTGTTCTTGAATTTTGAAAAATATAACGACGTATTCAAAATAAAAATAAGTGTAGGAACAGGGGCGTCACTAGACTCAATACTGTACTGGGGCACAAAGAATGCAGAAATTTTTCAGCACTAATTTATCATAAAAAAGCATAAATTGTGCTTCAAATTAAGTATTCATGTCAGATTATCTTGTTGTCTGGATCTATGATTAACCACCTGAAATGGACTGATGCATTTGGCCTACTTGAGCACTTTACTCTAGACCCTCTAAACCGGGTGCAAGCAAAAAAGGAATCGCAACGAATCTTTATGAAATATTTATTGCAGCAAACATATGTAAAATGAGCATTTGCAACAGTACAGTAAAACAAAAAATAAAGCACCCCTGTAACTGGGTTTTAAATTATTTCTATTTCAGTAAAGTAGCCCGTGCTATTGCACATACAGTACACAAAACCATAAAAAATATACACAAAACAATAAAGCCATATCGTTGTGGTTTAATCAATAATCAGAGAATCAATTTTTGAGAAGTAAGCTGTAACATCTCATTTTCATTTTTGCCAAGTAGTCAATCACTTGACAGTGGCTTTGCTTGGAGAGTTCCTCAATCAGCCAAAACATTACCAGATCAACAGTTTTGAATCAAGGCACAAAGTGTGCAAAGCTACACCAAACAACTGACTCACATTCAAATCACATCTCATTTTCACTGCAGTATTAATTGTAGGCTAAACTTCATTGTGTAATTCAAATAAACCATTTCATCAAGGTATCAATAACTGCAATCATTAAACTGCATCTTATATGTTCTATTCTAATCAGTGCATCTTTACTAAACTATTCACTAGAGTCGGCTATAACAGTAGGCTCTCTAAGTCTTTACCAAAACTGTATACTCTCCTTTGTTATCCTGGGTGTCTCATAACCAAAGTACTCGATGAGCCGGATTCCCTGTTCATACAGAACCCATGTTTTAACGTGAAATAGCTCATATATGCTCATCAAACGTCGCTGGTAATCTCCAGAAACCGAGTTGACAGTGCTAGGCTGACCATTATGAATCAACGTTATGCCTATGATGAGCCAGTTAGCTATAAGGCAGCAGCTAACGTCTGCACTAGGCTAACTCAATTTACAGCCAGAGCGAATTAGCTGGCAAGACGGCAGCTGAAAGTTTAAGCAAAGTTTTGACATTTAAATTCCCATGGAAATGGCGACACAGAGGAGAAAACAAACAATAATGACAGGCAGTTGCCCAGCTCTAACCTGAAGACAGGTGGAGAGAATGACGGCGAGAGCAGTCAGCACTGACAGACACCATTGTGTGTGACCTTGTGTTCTGAAGTTCTGAAGTGAGCACTAGCCAATGACAGCCAAAGCCACGTGTAGCCACATGCCATTGTGTACAATACGGAGTGAAGTGAATAAAGTAGCAATGAGTTACAGTTATCATATTAGCCTTTGACAGCGTGTGTCACTCTAAATTATGGTATCGTATGTTCACGTATGGTGTACATGGTAAAATTCTCAACTTAGTAAGAAATATGTATAGTAAACTTAAAGCTTGTGTAAAGACAAAACATGGCCTTACTGGGTTTTTTAACTGTTATTCAGGCACTCGTCAAGGCTGTATGCTTAGCCCACTGTTATTTAGTTTATATGTTAATGATATTGTGTCTGATTTGGAAAATGGTGGTTGCAAAGGAATATTTATTGATGAAGATTGTCCTAATGTAATGAGTTTACTGTATGCCGATGACATTGCTGATGGAGCTGACTCTGTACTTTATTTACAGAAGCACATTGATGCTATAGCTACTTATTGTAAAAGGTGGAATTTATCAATTAATCTTTGTAAAACGAAAATTGTTGTATTTAGAAAGGGAGGACCACTTAGACATTATGAAAAATGGCATCTTCAAGGAGAAAAAATTGATGTTGTACCATTTTATAAATATTTGGGAATAATTTTTACCCCAAAACTCATATGGACAATGGCTATGAAAACTTTGGCATCCCAGTCAGAAAAAGCATTATTTTTACTTCACTGTTTTCTTAAAAAATATTTTTTTCTGAAACCAAGTGTTGTTTTTCATATTTTCGATAAAATGGTCCTTCCTGTTTTGTTGTATGGTAGTGAAATATGGGGTACATCATATTCACATTCAATTGAGAATGTACATACTCGTTTTGCTAAACGTTATCTTTCCTTGCCTAAAAGTTCGCCAAATGTAGCTGTATTGGGTGAATGTGGTCGTCTACCGTTGTGCATACATTATATGAAACGTTGTGTAAAGTACTGGGTGAGGATTTTACGTATTCATGACGACAGATTGACAAAACACTCATATCTTATGCTACTTAAGCTTGATCATGTTGGTAGAACTTCTTGGGTAACTGAAGTTAAGTCTCTTCTATTCCGTTATGGATTTGGATATTGTTGGATTGTACAAGATGTTGGTGATGTAGATATGTTTATATTACAATTTTCCCAGCGGCTAAAGGACTGTTGGCGTCAAGAATGGCACTCAGATGTTACTCGCACTTCTAAGCTATATACTTACTGCCAATTTAAGTCATTATTGCAACCTGAAGCTTATCTTTTTCAGTCATTATCAAGAGCATTTCGCATTGCTTTATGTCGGTTCAGATGTTCGGTTCATAATTTAATGATAGAAAAGGGTAGATGGCTTGGGTTGGAAAAGGAGACTAGATTGTGCATGTTTTGTGAACAAGTAAATATCCATGTTGTGGAAAATGAATTTCATTTTGTACTGGAGTGCTCAAAATATACTGATTTAAGAAATAAATATATATCTGCATATTACAGATTAAAACTAGAACGGGCACTCGGTAGAGCGCATACTTTCGCCGACGCCACTGAATCCCTCGCCACTGGCGTTGGTTTCATGCCGATCGGATAAAAATTTACCGAGATATGGCCGAAAGTCGGTTTTGACCTTTTCGTGGCCTTGACCTTGACCTTTGACCCGATCACTCCCAAAATCTAATCGATTGATCCTCAGGTCATGCCAAATCAACCCACCAAATTTTATGAAATTCCGTTTGGTACTTTTTGAGTTATTCGATACACATACATACACACAGACAGACACACAAACAAATAAATACACGGGGATCAAAACATTACCTTCGTCAGCGAAGTCGCTGGCGAAGGTAACCAGATCATAACAAGTTTCTGAAATTGATGTCAAGTAGAAATATAGCTGATATAGAAAAGGTAGCAAAATATCTGTATTTCTCTTTAAAACTAAGGAATGAGTGTCTCAGTCTTTAAAATCGTTTGTATATTTTGTTTTGTTTGTTTCATCTTCTGAATTCACATCAACCTCTAATATCAATTTGTTAGTATTTTACCTATCATGTAATTTTGCGCATTGTTGTTACTTAACATGTATTGTGTACTATGGGGCTGTGGCCTTTGTTGCACTGAATAAACTTCTTCTTATGGTATTAAGGAGTTGTGTGCTTATGCACTTTCTCTTACTGTAGATTCTCATACTGTAGATTGTGGACATGTAGACTTAAAACGTGATTTTTTTTTTTTTTTTTTTAATCCCCTGGGGTAAATTATACTGGGGCACTGCAGACCAATACTGGGGCACGTGCCCCAGTAAAATATGTCTGGTTACTCCGATGTGTATGAAATGTTTTTTCAGGTTAAATATCATTTTGATTCACTTTGGTGATACTTTTGAATGAATTGTTTATTTTCACTTTTCACTTCCAAATATATTTTGACATTTGAGGTCTCATTTTTTCAGTTGCATGTTTTATCTTTTCAGATTCAGATCTTATTTTTTCAGTTTCAAACCTTTTTTTTTTTTCAGTTTCAAGTCTGTTTCTTGAGTTTCAGACTTTTGACACTGCTGCATTGTGGGGGGCGTGGTATCAACTGAGCTGGGCGTGGAACCATGTGTGACAGCTGAACAAAACGGCTTGGAACCTTCCCCAGTGACAGTGCCTTCAGGGAACGTAGGAACTAAAACAAATCTAACTCAACACTTATATACTCCAAATTCATGTCATTGGCAGTGTAAGAATTGATGCCAGTGACAAACTTCCATTTAAAAATCTGTTTTAGACAGTACTGAGCGAGCCCCGGCGTACCCACCGGCAGGGGTCGGCAGCTTTTTCAGAGTAGCGCACAATTGGCGATCGCGCTACAGGGTTTCAAATTGGGAAGGGACTGCCGGATTTGGGTTAAGAATAACAGCTTTGTTCGTTGCTCCAGCGCCTCCTGTTGGCCAGACGGGCGCTCGTCAGGAAGACTCTGGGTTTGTTCACGTCCGGGTATCCTCCGCCCTCGTTCGGAACTTACGAGGATTCGACCAATGAGTGTATAAGAATCAGTGGCTGACGGACATGTGCTTCGGAGGAGAGCCGTGAGCTGTCTGCACTATCCTGAGTTGGCAGCAAGGGGTCGCATACGAGCAAGCTTTGTACATAGTTCACTAATTGGGCATTCCAGATTCGGGTGGGATTGGAGATGCCAAATTTAAAAAAAACAGACAGTACTGAGCACCAATTGCGGTATTGGAGCAATCGATTATGCCAGATTTTGCAGTTCAACAGCCACATTTTAAGTGCTGATATGTCGGGTTGCCACATAGCACTGTGAACGCAGTGTAGTGTCCACTTGCAAAGATGGCATCCGGCCGGTCGGGTCAACCTGCTGGAGCCCATACATCCAACACACCGGTGAGACATGTTAACTAGCTACGTTTAGGCAGGGCTTCTGCCAAGCAGCGCAGTTGCGAGATTCCCGCAAAAACTGCCCTATCGCCTGCAAGAAAAAATAGTCAAAGCGGGCCATTCCTGCACGTTTTCAGTGAATTAAGCTGCTGGCAGATTACGTTCAAAGTCAATATAATGTGTCGTGCAATATAATGTGTCCAATCTGTTCATATTTTGTGGATGTGAATGAACGTGCGAGTCAAGCAGTACTTGCATTGGTACTTTAAAGCCGCTTGCATACTGGACGTGAAATGAATTTTTTGCACGACAGATTATATTGACTTTGAACATAATCTGTCGTGTGAAAAATACGTTACGTGTCCAGTGTGCTAGCAGCTTAATTCACTGAAAACATGTGCAGGAATGGCCCGCTTTGACTATTTTTTCTTGCAGGCGCTTGGGCATTTTTTGCGGGAATCTCGCAATCGCGCTGCTTGGCAAGAAGCCCTGCCTAAACATAGCTAGTTAACATGTCTCACCGGTGTGTTGGATGTATGGGCTCCAGCAGGTTGACCCGACCGACCGGCCGGACGCCATTTTTGCAAGCCAAACAGACACTACGCTGCGTTCACAGTGCTATGTGGAAATCGGACATATCAGCACTTAAAATGTGACTGCAAAATCTGGCATAATCGATCGCTCTTATGCCGCAATTGGTGCTCAGTGCTGTCTAAAACAGATTTTTAAATGGAAGTTTGTCACTGGCATCAATTCTCACACTGCCACTCACATGAATTTGGAGTATATAAGTGTTGAGTTAGATTTGTTTTAGTTCCTACGTCCCCTGAAAGCACTGTCACTGGGGAAGGTTCCAAGCCTTTTTGTTCAGCTGTCACTCATGGTTCCACGCCCAGCTCAGTTGATACCACGCCCCCCACGCCACATCAGGGTCAAAAGTCTGAAACTCAAAAAACAGATTTGAAACTGAACAAATAAGGTTTGAAACTGAAAAAATAAGATCTGAATCTGAAAAGATAAAACATGCAACTGAAAAAAATAAGACCTCAAATGTCAAAATATATGTGGAAGTGAAAAGTGAAAATAAAAAATGTATTCAAAAGAATTACCAAAGTGAATCAAAATGATATTTAACCTGAAAAAAACGTTTCATTCACTTTTTTTTTTTGAATACTTTGTTATATTTTTCAAAATTCAAGATCAACACATGAATTTTCAGTTTCAAATTTTATTTTTTCAAGTACAAAACTTTTCACCCTAATGTAACTCCATACAAATCTAAAATGAGTATTTGAAACATCTCTCTCCCTCCAGCCCTTTAAATATCTCTCTTCTTGATATTTCAGCTCCTGTGATGTTGGACCCCAATACTGCACTTGCTGACCTCTCTGATGATCTGACCACTGTGAGAAGCACCAATGCATTCCTTGGTCATTTTGATGCAGAATTAAAGAGAACAATTATAAAAAAAGATTTCTACGGTAATCACAGGCAAAACTGAATAAAAGTTTCCCCAAAAAACATAATTCTGCATCCCACTGCTTGGAGGATTTTGAAGGTTTTTTTTTTTTTGAGTTGCTCTCTTTAATTCTTCAAAATAACCAAGACATAATTGAGATCGGGGCATACAATTGTGAGATCTCCTCTGTTTATCCCACTTCTCCAGTATTGCTCAAATGGTTATCTCAACTCAACCCCCTTTGTCTTTTAAGCTTATCTCTTGCTCCTAAGGGACCTTTAGGAGAAGTAACTCAGAAACAAATGAAAACAGAATGATACAAATGTGAGAAGCTCAAATTCATCTCAAGAGACGAGATTGAGCTACATATTTTTCCTATGGGAAGACGTTTAATGTTCAAACTGAGAAACTTAATTTTTTTTTTTTGCAAATAATCATTAACTTAGAATTGAAAGGCAGCAACACATTGCAAAGAAGTTGGCGCAGGGGCCTTTTTACCACTGTGTTACATCGCCTTTCCTATTAATGACACTAAGTAAACGTTTGGGAACTGAGGAGACCAATTTTTGAAGCTTTTCAGGTGGAACTCTTTCCCATTCTTGCTTGATGTACAGCTTAAGTTGTTCAACAGTCCGGGGTCTCCATTGTCGTATTTTACGCTTCATAATGCGCCACACATTTTCAATGGGGGACAGGTTTGGACTACAGGCAGGCCAGTCTAGTACCCGCACTCTTTTACTATGGAGCCATGCTGTTGTAACACGTGCAGAATGGGCTTGGCATTGTCTTGCTGAAATAAGCAGGGGCGTCCATGAAAAAGACGTTGCTTGGATGGCAACATATGTTGCTCCAAAACCTGTATGTACCTTTCAGCATTAATGGTGCCTTCACATATGTGTAAGTTGCCCATGCCTTGGGCACTAATACACCCCCATACCATCACAGATGCTGGCTTTTGAACTTTGCGCATATTACAGTCCGGATGGTTCTTTTCCTCTTTGGTCCGGAGGACACGACGTCCACAGTTTCCAAGAACAATTTGAAATGTGGACTCGTCAGACCACAGAACACTTTTCCACTTTGCATCAGTCCATCTTAGATGAGCTTGGGCCCAGCGAAGCCGGTGGCGTTTCTGGGTGCTGTTGATAAATGGCTTTTGCTTTGCATTGTAGAGTTTTAACTTGCACTTGCAGATGTTGCGACGAACTGTAGTTACTGACAGTGGTTTTCTGAAGTGTTCCTGAGCCCATGTGGTCATGTCCTTTACACACTGATGTCGGTTTTTGATACACCGCCTGAGGGATCGAAGGTCACGGGCATTCAATGTTGGTTTTCGGCCTTGTGGCTTGCGTGCAGTGATTTCTCCAGATTCTCTGAACCTTTTGAAGATATTACGGACCGTAGATGATGAAATCCCTAAATGTCTTGCAATAGGTCATTTAGGAATGTTGTTTTTAAACTGTTCGACAATCAGCTCACGCATTTGTTCACTTAGTGGTGACCCTCGCCCCATCCTTGTTTGTGAATGACTGAGCCATTTCAGGGAAGCTGCTTTTATACCCAATCATGGCACTCACCTGTTCCCAATTAGCCCGTTCACCTGTGGGATGTTCCAAATAAGTGTTTGATGAGCATTCCTCAACTCTCTCAATCTTTTTTGCCACTTGTGCCAGCTTTTTTGAAACATGTTGCAGGCATCAAATTCCAAATGAGCTAATATTTGCAAAAAATTACAAAGTTTACCTGTTCGAACATTTAGTAACTTGTCTTTGCAGTGTATTCAATTGAATATAGGTTGAAAAGGATTTGCAAATCATTGTATTCTGTTTTTATTTACGATTTACACAACGTGCCAACTTCACTGGTTTTGGGTTTTGTTGTACTTCCATCAGGTTTTGGAACTAGCACACAGGGTGAACTCCAATCTGAGTTGGAGGGTCTGATAATATCATGTTCTAAAATGTACTCAACCTCTTTCTCAGCAATCTTTCTCTTTTCAGGATTGATCCGGTACGGATGCTGTTTTATTGGTTTGGCATCACCAACATCTACATCATGAGAAGCTATAGAAATTCTCTTTGGAACATCAGGAAATAGATCTTTATATTTCTTGATCAACCTCTCAAACTGATCTTTATGTGAGGGTTCTAAGTGCTGGAGTTTTACATCAAGATTTTGCAGCACTTCAGAATTTGACAATTTACATAAAAGAACTTCTCGGCCATCGGAGGATCTGAAGTGACGGCTGCAATTCTAGCACTCCTATCATAAGGTTTCAGAATGTTAATGTGAGACAACTGTTTTGGCTTTCTCCTGTCTGGAGTCTTTACAATGTAATTCAGATCTCTGAGTTTTATTATAATTTCATAAGGACCATGAAATCTAGCCTGCAATGGATTGGACTGCACGGGAAACAAAAGAACCTTGTCTCCTGGTTTAAACTCACGGCTTCTAGCCTTATGATCATACCAAGTTTTCATTTTTCCCTGACTTGATTTCAATTTCTCTTTGGCTAGGTCACCAGCTGCACACAGTCTTTCCTTGAACTTGCTAACATAGTTTAATAGACTGATATGCGGTTCTTTCTCTTGCTATTGTTCTCTCAACAATAGCAAAGGTCCTCTCACGTCATGGCCAAACACTAGCTCAAACTGACTGAATCCAGTAGACTCCTACACTACTTTTCTAGCTGCAAACAACAGCAAATGAACTCCTTCATCCCAGTCTTTCTCATGGTCATAACAATAAGTCCTCATCATTGTCTTGAGAGTGGAATGAAACTGCTCTAAGGCACCCCGACTCTCTGGATGATAGGCACTAGAAAGAATCTGCTTCGCACCTAGTTCATACACTACCTGCTGAAAAAATCTGGAAGTGAAATTGCTACCTTGGTCTGACTGAATTTCCCTGGGAAGGCCAAACAACATGAAGAACTTTATCAAAGCCTTCAAGATTGCAGTTGCCTTGATGTTGGTAGAGTCATGGCTTCAGGGAATCTGGTAGCTGCACACATGATTGTCAACAAGTTCTGATTTCCAGATCTAGTCTTGGGTAATGGACCAACACAATCAACAATGACCTCAGAGAAAGGCTCCCCAAATGCTGGGATAGGCCGCAATGGAGCTAGAGGTGGGTCCAACAAAATAAGCGACAAAATGATGGGCTGCATTCAGGACAGAAAAATAATTACATTTTTATTAGGTCTATGCACCTGGACTGGGTGACGGTATTTCAGACTAGTAAGTGGTTTTGTCCCAGAACGTTTTCCAATCGCACAGCTGGCTATTTTATTTTTATTGCGAATTGAGCGACCGTGCTGCAGAAACAGGTGTATGTACTTGTCGCAGAAATTATCTTAATTCGCTGAAGAGTTCTGAAATGCCATCGCCGAGTGACGGTGTATATACCTAATTATAATCAAATTATTTTTCGGTACTGAATGCAGCCTATTATTTTGTCACTTTTAGATCGCATGGGGGAGAGAAGCCGCGTCTTCAACTGCCACTTGATTATTCTTGAATTGGAAATCGTGTGAATGAAGGAAAACCATCTAGAATCAGCCAGGACTAATTATTTTAGGATATTAGCACAAGAATTTTCAGGTCTAACGACGTGCCTGTTTGTTGGCCAGCAGTGTTGACTGTTCACAACTGTAACGTCTAGCCTTGGCAACTTGGCTGCTTTCATAATGTGAACGTGCAAAATCTCTCCGCAGTTGCATGCTGAGCCATCTGTGGGAGGGTCTAAGGAGTGCAGTGGAGAGGGAGGGGGAGGGATCTGAAAGTTGTTTCAAATTTTTGTGCGGAGATCCTTCTCTCCTCAAAGTTACCAATTGCAGCTTTAACGCCAGCCAAAACAACACATGGACCCATCGTCCCCGGCAATTTCCGTCTTTGATCTGATGGATCTTCCATCAGGATAATGATCCTAAACACACGGCCAAATCCATCAAGAAATGGCTTGTGGACAGCAAAGTTAACGTTTTGGAGTGGCCAAGCCAGAGCTCTGACCTCAATCCTATCAGAAATCTGTGGAGGGAACTGAAGACCTAGGTCATGACAAGGAGACCCTCAAAACTTAAGGAACTGGAGAAATTCGCCGAAGAGGAGTGGGCCAAAATCCCTTTGCAGACGCGTAGAAACCTTGTGATCAACCACGGGATGGCCCTCATTTATCAAACTTGCGTACACCAAAAAAATGGGTGTACCCTAAAATCTCCTGTAGGAATCTGCATTTATCAATCTGAACGTGAGCGAACGGTCCGCAAAAATCTCACGCTAGCTCTGACCAGGTGTACGCAAATCTTGGGCAATCTAATTTTGGTCATTTAAGTGCGCCCAAGAACAAAAATTCAGTGCGAATAGTCACTTTGATTTATTAACGATTTAAATCAAACCTCTGCTGCACTCCAGTTTTCTACTCCAACGGTGTTTACTACTGCAGCAGCAATAGTTTTATAGACCATCTATCGTCGGTCTGCTGATAAAACCTCGTATCTTCAAAATGATAAACTTTACAGGAGATCAAAAAAAAAAAAAGTTGCATGTAAGAATGCAGTTGAGCTGTGTTCGGGTAGGATGACTATTTTTCCTCCAAGAATGTATCCAATCAATGAAATTTGGTATTTTGCAATGTTTATGCTATTATTGTGGACATACAAGTTTTTGTTTCTCATCAAATCGTAGATACAAGGTTTATCAGCTGGCTGACGATATTTCCTCCTTCTTTCTTCTTTGCCGTCTTTCGGGAGTCCATGTCGTAAAGTGGGCAGGACTATACCTCCCGGAGCATGAATTTATAGGGGCGTGTTATGTAAGTTACGTTGGTTTCTGCAGCCAGATTTATCAACGCCACGGCAGTTCTACACCGAAATCTGCGACGTACACACTTTTAGTAAATCAGACGTGACACCTGGCGAGCGATGATATTTACACCGAAATGTACACCAGATCCCACGCAAGTTTGATAAATAAGGGCCACTGTGTCATTTGTGCAAGAATACATTTTATTTGTCAAAAAATATCTCGGAAAAACAAAAATTCGTAGGGATGGGAATAATTTTGGGCATGACTATAGAAGCACTGCAGGCCAAAAGTTTGGGCCACCCTCAGATTTTTAATGGTGCACTAAGTGTAATGTGACCCCTTGGTTTTGGGGAAGGCGTTTATACAGCATGCCTTCTTTATACGTAACATGATTTTATATCACTAGGACGTGAACAAGGTTAACAAAAAGGCACTGGAACTGGATTATAAAACACTGTGGTCAGTGATCAATCAGTCAAGACAGCTTTAAAATGTGGTCTGAGGTCTGGAATTCACCCGAAACCTATTGGCTTCCTTTATTTTACGCACTGAAGTCATTTCATGAGCAAAAAATAAGGAAAGAACAGTTGATGTGATTTTTTTTTTTTTTTTTTTTTTAAGTCTGAGGGTGCCCCCAAACTTTTGGCCTGTAGTGTACATATACAAGCCCCAATTTCAATGAAGTTGGGACATTGAATGAAACGTGAATAACACTGTAAAACAAAAAGTTCTAAACCCCTTTTTTGTAATACTTTTTAAACCAGGCATTTAGCTTTCACACACTCGTGTTGAAATTATAAACATTTCACTTGTTCCACAGTTTTACAGTGAAGAACAGAATACAAGGATTTGCAGATCCTTTTTGACCTATATTCAATTGAGTACACTACGAAAAGAAGATATTTACCGTACTTATCAAATTGATAAACTAAATTTTTTTTTTTGGGAAATATTCACCCGTTTTGAATTTGATGCCTGCAACACATTCCAAAAAAGCTGGGACAAGGGCAACAAAAGACTGGGAAAGTTGAGGAGTGCTCAAAAAACACCCGTTTGGAACACTCCACAGGTGAACAGGTTAAGTGGAAACAGGTGAGTGCCATGATTAGGTGTATAAGGAGCATCCGCGAAAGACTCAGTCGTTCACAAGCAAGGACGGTGCAAGATTCACTGCTTTGTGAACAACTATGTGAGCAAGTAGTCCAACAGTTAAAGAACAACTTTTCACAATGTGCAATTGCGAGGAATTTAGGGATTTAATCATCTACAGTCCATGATATCATCAAAAGATTCAGAGAATCCAGAGAAATCTCCACACATAAGCGACAAGGCTGAAAACCAACATTGAATGCCTGTGACCGTCGGTCCCTCAGGCACTGTATTGAAAACTGTTGGGAAACAGGATTTTTTGGGTGTTAGCAATATGAGGTGAGCCGGACGGTTTGATCAATGGGAAATGAATGTGTATTAGGATATAAAGAGAAGCCGTCAGGTCCGGCAGGACATATCGCCTATTTGCAACTCCAGCTGAGATCTCCATTTGTCTTCAGTTCTGACAGGACAATAGGCACTAACACCTTTTAGTTGGAGGTTCCCTATGCCCACATATGGAGCTCCCTTCCAGGGGTTGGGAATCTATTGAACCAATTAAGTTGGGTGGTTCAGGAGAGGTCCAATTGTAGAGTATTGCTTTTTATCAATGTGTAAACCCTGGAACCAATCAGCAACAACTTCTGATAACATTAAAGAAATCATATGCAAATATCTGTACTTTTAACATGTATAAAGTTTCTGACAAAATTAAGGAATTTTGAACTTTGCATCAGGCTGTTGTTCTCACGGCCGGCTGTGTAATAAACTTTTTCCTACTTTTGCCACGAACATCGGAGTCTGCTTCTTCATCGAGACACCGTTCTTGGTTTTTTATTAATTTACCAACAAAACCAATATCATTCTGTAAAGGATAATTACCATGAGGGCTCAGGAACACTTCAGAAAACCATTGTCAGTTAGCATAGTTCGTCGCTACGTCTACAAGTACAAGTTAAAATTACCATGCAAAGCAAAAGCCATATATCAACAACACCCAGGAACGCTCTGATGGACTGATGCAAAGTGGAAAAGTGTTTTGTGGTCTGATGAGTCCACATTTCAAATTGTTTTCGGAAATCATGGACGTCATGTCCTCCGGGCTAAAGAGGGAGAGGGCCATCCAGATTGTTATCAGGGCTAAGTTCAAAAGCCAGCATCTGTGATGGTATGGGTATGTGTTAGTGCCCATAGCATGGGTAACTTGAACATCTGTGAAAGGTACATAAAGCTTTTGGAGCAACATATGCTGCCATCCAAGCAACATCTTTTTCAGGGACGTTCCTGCTTCTTTCAGCAAGACGATACCAAGCCGCATTCTGCAGCTGTTACAATAAAGTGGCTTTGCAGTAAAAGAGCACAGGTAATAGACTGGCCTGCCTGCAGTACAGACCTGTCTCCCATTGAAAATGTGTGGTGCATTGTGAAGCACAAAATACGACAACGGAGACCCCGGACTGTTGAGCATCTGCAGTCGTCCATTAAGCAAGAATGGGAATTAATTCCACCGACAAAGCTTTTACAATTAGTGTCCTCAGTTCCCAAACGTTTATTGAATGTTGTTAAAAGGAAAGGTGATGAAACACTGTGGCAAACATGCCCGTCCCAGCTTTTTTGGAATGTGTTGCAGGCGTCAAATTCAAAATGAGTGAATATTTCCAAAAAAGCAATGTTTATTAGTTTTAACATGAAATGTCTTGTCTTTGTAGTGTACTCAATTGAATTTGGGACAAAAAAGATTTGCAAATCATTGCATTCAGTTTTTATTCACATTTTACACAACATCCCAACTTCATTGGAATTGGCTTTGTATATATGAGACAGAATGGTGCAGCAAATCATCACAGCTCTGGTAAGGCAGACACACGGCAAAATAAGATAGGCGAGTAGCCAAACCCAATCGGTAATGCCAAAAACGAGTAAAAGAAGTGCACCCCTCAGAACAAAGAGATCCAGAATCTCGTCGGAATCATGATGTTCGTGCTTCAAGGGTTAAAATAGCTAAATATGTTATAACAAGTGTCTGCCACTGACATGGCAATATCCCCCGCCGCCTCGATTTTATGTGTCCGTACGGACGGACGGAGCCCAATGATATATCCCCCGCTTCGTGCTAATCGCCCGGCGGGGGATAATAATTGAGTATTTAAGCAATGGTACCCAGCACCTGTTCTTGCGCATCTACCTTCTTTTAGATTTTCACTTAGGCACTAACAAGGCTCATCTCTTTCAATAGCTTTAATTCCTCACAGACTAAGAACTGCAAGCCAGTTCAGCAGGTCAGTTCTTGTTTTGAAGCACACAGGGCGCGTTCTGTCAGAGATTCAGTTAAACTGAAAGTGAAAGTATCAGACTGAGAAACTGAGTCCGTGAAATGGCTGCTAAAGCTTTGATTCCCGAGGACGAGCTCAGCTGTTCTTTGTGTTTTGATATTTTTAAAGAGCCTGTAGTTCTGAAATGTAGTCACAGCTTCTGCAGAGAGTGTCTGAAGCAGTACTGGGAAGAGAAGAGCTCTCGAGAGTGTCCCATCTGCAGGAGAAAGTCCTCTTTGGTGGAGCCTCCTGTTAGCCTGGCTTTAAGAAACATTGTGGACCTTTATTTAAAGCAGAAGACTGAGAGAAGAACTGTAGAAAAGAGTGAGGCTCTCTGCAGTCTTCATGGGGAGAAACTTGTGTTTTTCTGTGAACAGGATAAAGATCTTCTCTGTCTCATCTGTCAGACTTCAAAAAAACACAGAAACCACCCGGTGTGTCCAGTAGAAGAGGCCGCACAGGATCTGAACGTATTCTGTTAAACAACAGATTTTCCTGCCAGGGTCAAATCTGTATTAAAGGACTGTGTCACAAATTTAGGTCTGACAGAGTTTGCTTTGGTATGAGGTGTAAATACATTCAGGGAGTAAGGCAGTGTAACATGTAGTAATGATATCAATGAACCAGGAAGTAAAGAAATGCACGATGAGTGAACAATCATGCAGTCAATGGAGAGAGGAGCTGTACTGTTTATGGTCTTTATGAATGGATGTACTCGAATAAAAGACAACATTTGTTTTTCTACTAAATTGTTTCTGGCATTTGAATACTACAGTGGAAAAATGATCAGTCCCATTATCACATTGTGGAGAAATGATTAACTAAAAATTCAAAACGATCTTAGAAACATAGAGCTGAAAAAATATGCAAGAAAATATAAAAAATATGAAATATAATAATCATATATAATATTATATATTATTAGAAACATGATAATTAAATATATTTTAAAAAACTCAAAATTGAACTGTGATCGTTTTTCCTTTGAGATCTTCATTTGCAAGTCACTTTTGTAAAACAAATATAAAATGCAATATGTTTCAATTGAATATTATAAGGCAGACACTGTTAAAAGTAAAAATTGCAAGAGAAAAATAATATGTAAATGTTATAATTACCATAGCAATTGGCTGTTAATTATACTAGACAAGCGAGTAAAATAGGTGTTTAACAGTCCAATGTCTTGAAAATCTTGACTGTTTTCATTCTGAAGTAATTAATTATGGCATGCAGTGTTATGATGTGGTATGAGAGCCCTACTGTCCGTAAGTATGTGGACAGTGATGATTAAACACCACCACTTTCCACTAAAAGGGGTCCTAATATATTAATTGATATAATATTAATATATTAAACAAAACACCGAAAACAACAATTTTTTTTTTACTAAAATTCAAAGGTGTATACATATATACATTAATATATATACATTTTTTGACACTTGCATAGCCTGAATGTAAGTGTTAAGGCTTATTCCATGATTATTGATGCCAAAAAAATCTTTAAACTGGTTTGAAGCGTCATTATTCTGCGGAATTATCTCTTATGGTCAGTTTTTCCAGTATATAAGGTGACATGAACTTTATGCAGCATCAAAATGTTAAACATGAAGGCACGACGGAAAGAGCTGTTTGAGGTTGTTTATAGCCGCATTCTGGCCTTACATGATGCTGAAGACGTTACATGCTGCCATGGCACTGTAAGAAACACCATCAAGCATTTCAAAGAGGCTGGTTCACTGAAAACTAATGGCAATAGAGGTGCATAATGGAAGTTCAGTGCCTCTTATGTTCGTTATCTGCGTATGAAATGTAAAAAAAAATAAAAAACAGCACGATAGACAGCACGACAACTCTGGGATAATATAAATAGCACCAGAAGTGAACATATGAAAGTATCAAAATCTTATATTTCCAGTTCTCCTGTGTGAAAATGGTCTGATTGGTTGTGTTGCTGCCAAGGGCTGGCACCATCAATGAAGGTTTGAGTTTGCCAAAAAATTCAATGATTGGACATCAATGGACGGGGAACAAGTCCTTTAGACCGATGAATCAAAATTTTCTCATCCCAACACAGAATTTATGTGCACTGTAAAGTTGGAGAACATTTGAAAAAATGACTGTTGAACCCCTTCAGTAAAATATGGAGGTGGTAATATTGTGGTATGGGGTTCAGTCAGCTCGAAAGGAGCCGGCATTCTCGCAAAACTGATGGAATCATGGATTTTAAGAAAGTATCGCAGCATCTTTGTGCGGCACACTTGGCCATCAGGAGAGACACTGATTGGCTGAGTATTTTATTTTCAATAAGATAATGACCCTAAACACACTTCTAAGTTGTGCAAGAATCATCTCAGTAGGAAAAAAACATCTGGTGACGTTAAAAATATGACTTGGCCTGCTCATATTCCAGACTTTAATCTGATTGAACAAATCTGCCGTAACATCGAAAAATCTCTTGTGGAATGAATTTCAAATTTTATGGAATGGTTTAGTGAGTGAGGAAATAAAAAATATGTGAACACTATGCCTGAAAGATTAAATGCTGTAATCAAAGCAAAGGGTGGCCACACTAGATATTGACTTTTTCTCTCAAAAAGACATGATTATTATTGTTTTTACAACCCCAGTTCCTTAATAGTTGGGACAAAGTATAAATTGTGAATAAAATCAAAATGAAGTGACTTTCAAATCACACCAGCCACAACAGAATTTGTGGGTTTTATTCACAACAGAACAGAGATAACATAGCAAATGTTGACGCTGTGAAATTTTACAATTTTATCCACAAAATGAGCTCATTTATAATTTGATGGCTGCTACAGGTCTCAAAAAAGTTGGGACAGAGGCATGTTTACCATGGTGTAGCATCCCCTCTTCTTTTTAACACAGAGTGGAGGTGTCTGGGCATTGAATAGACACATTTCTTGAGTTTAGCCATTGGAATTTGATTCCACTATTGTTTAATACAGGCTTCCTGCTGCTGCAGAGTTTTGGGTCTCCTTTGGCGGACTTTTCATCTAATTATGCACCAAATGTCCTCAATCGGTGAAAGATCAGGACTTCAGGCAGGCCAGTTCAACACACGGACTCTTCTGCTACAAAGCCATGCTGTTGTAATAGCTGCAGTATGTGGCTTTGCATTGTCCTGCTGAAATACACAAGGCCTTCCCTGGAATAGATGTCGTCTGGAGGGGAGCATATATTGCTCTAAAACCTTTATATACCTTTCAGCATTCATGGTGCTTTTTAAAACATGCAAGTGTCCCACACCATATGCACTATTGCATCCCCATACCATCGGAGATGCTGGCTTTTGAACTGAACACTGATAACAGGAGGGGTGGTCTTTCTCCTCTTCAGCCCGGAGGACACAACGCCCATGATTTCCCACAAGAATGTCAAATTTGGACTCGTATGACCACAGGACACTTTGCCACTTTGCTACAGTCCATTATAAATGAGCCTTGGCCCACAGCACATGGGGGCTCTTCTGGATCATGCTCAACAAAAACTTTCTTTTTGCATGATAGAGTTTTAGGTGGCATCTGTTGATGGCATGGTGAACTTTTTTACTGACAGTGATTTCTTGCAGTATTCCTGGGCCCATTTAGTAATGTCAATGACAGAATCATGCCGGTGAGTGATGCTGTGGCGTCTGAGGGCCCGAAGATCACGGGCATCCAGTAGAGGTTTTCGGCCTTGTCCCTTATGCACAGAGATTTTTCCAGTTTCTCTGAATCTTTTGATGATATTATACCCTGTCGATGATGAGACATCCAAAGCCTTTGCAATTTGCCGTTGAGGAACATTGTTTTTAAGGTTTTCCACAATTTTTTTCCGCGAGGCTTCACAGGTTGGAGAGCATCTAACCATCTTTACCTCTAAGAGACTCAGTCTCTCTAAGATATCCCTTTTATAGCCAGTCATGTTACACCCCTGATGCCAGGTCACCTAATTACTTGCTAAATGTTCTTTCAGCTGATTCTCCTATATATTAATTGCTTTTTCAGCCCTTTTTTGCTTGCGTCCCAATTTTTTTGAGACCTGGTGCAGCCAGAAAATTTGAAATAAGCTCATTTTGTGGATAAAAATTTAAAATGTCTCAGATTAAACATTTGAAATGTTATCTATGTTCTATTGTAAATAACATATTGGCTCACGTGATTTGCAAGTCATTGCATTTTGATTTTATTCACAATTTACACTTTGTCCCAACTATTTCGAAATTGGTGTTGCAGTATATATTGCTATCTGTTTACTTATTTTCGTCTATCTGATCCAATATTACATTAAATAAATGCTTGAATATCACCTGGTTTCTGATTTAACTCATGTTGTTAAATGTAATCATCACTGCACACTACAGTATGTACTGGAGCACAGAGCCAGGAACCAAACCTCTGTCACTGCCCAAACACTCACAGAATGCACTTTATATTTAACCTGTCTTTAGCTGGTGTATTTTCCAGACTACATTTCCCATGATCCAGCACTTACAAAGCAACACAGAACTTCATTGGTATTGCAGCAAGGGGTGATGCTGTGTGATTTATGATTATTAGTGATAATTTGTTCACATCATTGCAGGAGGAACTGAAGCCGGAACTGAATGTTATTAAAGAAAAACTGAAGAGGTTCACTGAGGTTGAAGAAGAGTGTAAGAAAACAGCAGATCACATCAGGGTGAGTAAAGCGATTAGGAATTATTTCAACGGCACCAAAATGTGAGCGATGAGGCTAATAAACACACTGGCTGACATTTATAAATAACAATAAATAAATAAGTAACTCTTATCAGGTTTAAAGTGTTGTGTTTATATCACAGAGCCAAGCCCAGAGCACAGAGAGGCAGATAAAGGGCGAGTTTGAGAAGCTTCATCAGTTCCTGCGAGAGGAAGAGGAGGCCAGACTCGCTGTGCTGAAGGAGGAAGAGAGGATGAAGAGTCAGATAATGGAGGAGAAGATAGAACACATCACAAGAGACGTCTCCATCCTTACAGACACAATCACAGCTATAGAGAAGAGCCTGGAGACTGAAGACACCTCCTTTATAAAGGTAGGAGCTTCATTTACTGACAGTGTTGTGAGTTTATACTGATTACTGCAGTAATACTGAGATGCTCAGTGTGTTACTGTGATGCAGAGGATCAGAGGTGATGTTCAGTATCAGGACAGTGTGACATGATCTTTGCGACAGACAGGATCAAGGTCTTTGTTACACCAGGATTTTGATACTGTATAACACTCTTTTACAATATAAGGTGATTTTGAATGATGGCAAAACAAAACTAGGATGTTTCCAAAGACGAAGCTACTGAACCGTCCGTCGATCGTAACGTTTCAGCACCATGTGATTGAGTTTGTATCTTCATTCCAGTACTTTGCATATTGAGGTGATGATTCTCTCTCCTTTAAGCATCACATTCAGCAACTTATAAACAAGCTGAAGCTGAGTCTGGGTTTTATCTCAGAAATGTGTCAGGCTTTTCTGTTGATGCAGAAAGGAGGTTTGTTGCTGCTAGTTTTTATTTTTTTTTTGCCTGTAATTGACTATGGTGATGTTACACACACACACACACACGCGCGCGCACACACACACACACACACACACACCTTCTCAATACCCTCATGCACTGCACTCTGTCCTCTGTGGAGCACTAAGGTTCATCACAGATTCACTCACCACTGTTCCCTATGAGGGCTGTTTGTTCTGCTCTGTCTACTTACAGGCTGAATCACTGACACGTCCTTATTTTTAAGGCCATTCTAATCTTGCTCTCTTCATACGTATGTAAGTTTATCCCTCTGAGAAATGCTGGAAGTTACTGTTTCCACTCCGAAAGTGAGTAGCAGGACTTACTCTGACCATCTGTCCCTGACGCCCATCTTGAAAAAAGAAAAAGGGCTTTTAGGGGAGCTGCTGCTGAGGACTGGAATTTGCTGCAGACAGAATGAGGTTCTGCAGGAGCTGCTCACTCTCAGTGTTTTAGAAAACAGGCTGAAGGCGCTGGAGGAGGGAAGATCAGCTGTAGATCCTCTCATACACTCCTGCTGTCACCTGAGATCAGATCCTCTCTGACTCTTATATGTTGTACGTCTGAAACATTACTGTGCTGCTGCCCGGCTTGGCCAGACACTCTAGTGAAGGAGATTTTTCATCTCAGTGAGGCTTTCCTGCTTAAATAAACTTAAAATAAAGCAAAATAAATAATTGACTCAGAGAAAACTTCATTTTATATATAGTATTGTCGTACTCCCGGTGTCCGCGTCCGTCCGCGTGCAGAAAAACTTTACCCTTGCCCCGGCGAGCTTTGTTGTCTTTCTGACAACTCTTGTTACCACTGATCTTCCTTTGGTCATTTTGTTGATCTGTAGTAATAATGGGACTTTATACCACATACATTTAACTGCCATTAAGGTCAATACAGACTTACAAACATGATCCTCATGTCTCATGCTCTGGATTTGCAGTCAGTTGATTGAGAGCTGCTGGTCTGTTTGGCCCTGCATCATAAACCGCTGCATCACAGTGATCAGGCAGTGACTGTACATCACAGCACCTTCACTCCTGTCAGCTCTTATCTACTTTACTCTCATTTGCATCACTCCTGTTGTTTCTCTCTTACCGTCATCAGCAGCAGCTGAGCTGTAAACTGAGGAGGCAGAAATTATCCCAATAAACTGATTATTTAACTTCATTTTCCTGGATTAACGATACAATTACATCACAAAATTCTCACAACCAGCAGATGTAGTCAGATCTCCTCTATTAGTGAAGATTCAATCAGGTAAAACTTCACACACAAAATTGGTCACATTTCACTCAAGTTAATCAAAATGAAGTGTTGTTTTTCACACTCAGGGAATACCTTTATCAAGTGTAATGTGAATATAGGCCACTAGATGGCAGATGTCTTTAGATGTCTAAATGTGGGTGGGGTCTGCAAAAGAATATATAAGGAAAAGAATTGAGACAGTAAAGTAGTAGGAGAAATTGCAAGAAGATGACCAGACCTGCCATTCTGTTCAAGACCTGTGACGTTTCTTTTGTGGATTTCTTTGCCTGTGTTTGAGCATTTTCGTCATCCAGGACATCACCAAGCCACCCCCACGAAAAGGGATTGTAAATATTTATGTTTTGTACATAATTCAATCTTGGTCTTTAGGTTAGTTAGTTGTTATTGTCTTTGATAATTAAATGTGTTTGAGTTTTTAAAACTGTGTCTGTCATCCCTTGCTGTTGCTGTTGCTGTTGTGTTATAAATGTAATAACAAATTGGGGCCATAACAAATTGGGGGCTCGTCCGGGAGAGACCATTTTGTGAGTAATTTATTGAAAATCTAACATTTGAAATTGTAAAATTGATTTTTTTTAATTGAATACATATATATTGACAACAGCAATGGATGATTTCTTGGCATCACCAACCGTAGGGGTTTTGAAGTCTTTTAAAAAGACAGAATTGCTAGAAATTTGCAGACATTTAGAGCTGACAGAGGTGAAACCAGCCATGCGAAAAGCAAGACTGGCTAGAGAGATAGTTGAATATTACATTGATGAAAATGTGTTTGCACCCGGAGATCTGGAACAGTTTCCAGTGGAAAATCCAAATATAGAAATGGAACTTAAATTAAAAATGCTAGAGAAATTCGATAGAGAAGAAAGACTCCAAATGGAGCAACTAAAAATTAAAATTGAAACTAAAAATAAATTTTGTGCCAGTCAGGAGGTAAAACTGGTGCCTCCATTTTCGGAAAAGGATGTTGACAACTATTTCCAGTGTTTTGAAAAGGTAGCAAAGAGTTGCCAGTGGCCAAAGGAATACTGGCCTCTGATGTTGCAAACTGTCCTCAAGGGTAAAGCTCAACAAGCCTATTCGGCTTTGTCTGCAGATGATTCCTCTGATTATGAGGTTGTCAAAAAGGTTATTTTGAGAGCTTATGAGTTGGTTCCAGAGGCTTACCGACAGAAATACAGAGGTCTGAAGAAATCTGAAAATCAGACTTATGTTGAATTTGCTAATGAAAAGCAGGTTTGCTTTGAGCGCTGGTGTACTTCTATGGAGGTCAAGGATGATTTCAACTCACTAAAAGAGATGGTGTTAGTTGAAGAATTCAAGAACTGTGTTAAAGATGATGTTATGACCTACCTTAATGAGAAGCAAGCACTGAATTTGCAATCAGCTGCCAAATTTGCAGATGAATATGTTCTCACACATAAGTCCAAATTTCAGTCTAGCAGTAATAATAGATGGTCCCAATTTCAGAAAAAGGGTTATGGTGATACCCAAGATTCCTCACCCAAAGACAAAGACAAATCTGGTGATGGTGCTCAGAAATCCAGTAACAGGTCTGATCAAAGTGTGAAAGCTGACAGTGACAAAAGTGGTCTAGTTTGCAGTTATTGCAAGAAATCTGGTCATGTTACAACTAACTGTTGGTTCCTTAAAGCTAAGAAAGAAAAAGAAAAGGATACCAAACCAAATGCCTTTGTGAAAACAAGGTTAGAAACCCTTGTAGTAGATAACCAATCTGCTAAATTGCCTGCTTCTTGTGGGGCTAAAAAGCCTGATACAGCTGACTTCGTGAGGGAGGAATTTCTTCCATTTGTGTCAGAGGGATTTGTGGCTCTGAATGAGCATGCTACTCCTGTCCCCATATATATCCTAAGGGATACCGGAGCTTCTCGGTCACTTTTGTTGATGGACTCCTTGGAGTTACGTGATGAGACCGCTTCAGGGGATTTCATACTTGTACAAGGTATTGAAGGGAGAACTGTATCTGTACCCTTGCGCTCTATATTCTTGAAGTCAGATTTAGTTACAGGACAGGTAAAGGTGGGACTTATGTCAAGTCTACCTATAAAGGGTGTTTCTCTGTTGCTAGGCAATGACCTGGCTGGGGGCAAAGTAGTTCCCCCTGTACATCTTACTTCACAGCCGAGCAATGGGGATGAGGACCCATCTCTGTATCCTTCTTGCGCAGTGACTCGTGCTATGGCCAAGAAGGCTCAAGAAGAAGATGTTGTGGTGCCGTCCAGCACATTGAATAGTCAGGACTCAGGTGGTTCGCCTCATGACTCTGATTAGCCTACTATGGTTTCTCCGTTTGAGGACTTATCAGATACTTTTATCAGTTCTCTATTCAGCCAGCCGGATGGGTCTGGTGATTCTGATGTGTCTTGAGACTTGTCTCTGTCCAGAAAGCGGTTGATTGAGGAGCAAACTAATGATTCTGAAATTTGTGTTCTAAAGAGGAGAGCCCTTCCCGATAAAGAAATAGATGCAGTTCCAGTTGGGTATTATCTCAAGGATGGTGTGTTGATGCGGAAGTGGCGCCCTCCTGATATCCCTGCCAATGCAGATTGGGCAGTGGTCAGGCAAATTGTTGTTCCGAAGGTCTACAGGAATGAGATCTTAACAATGGCTCATAGTTTACCTTTAGGAGGTCATCTTGGTGTTAACAAGACTGTTGATTAGATCATGAAACACTTCTTTTGGCCTGGGCTTCGGAAAGACGTTTCCAACTTTTGCAAAACCTGTCACACTTGTCAGGTAGTTGGAAAACACCAGTTAGTCCCACCTGTAGCTCCATTGCAGCCTATCCCAGCATTTGGGGAGCCATTCTCTAGGGTCATTGTTGATTGCGTTGGTCCATTACCCAAGACTAGATCTGGAAATCAGTACTTGTTGACAATCATGTGTGCATCTACCAGATTCCCCGAAGCCATACCTCTACGTAACATCAAGGCAACTGCAATCTCGAAGGCATTGATAAAGTTCTTCACGTTGTTTGGCCTTCCCAGGGAAATTCAGTCAGACTAGGGTAGCAATTTCACTTCACCCGTGGCATACTTCTCCTGGAAGTTCAATCGCCACCAAAGGAACTATTCCACAATAGAGAAGGAACTGTTGGCTCTGGTCCTTTCTTTACAACACTTTGAGGTTTATGTTTGTACAGGACAAAAGCCAATGATTGTGTACACTGACCACAATCCGTTAATGTTTTTGAGTAAGATGAAAAACAAGAATCGGAGATTGTTGAATTGGAGTTTGATTTTACAGGAGTTTGACTTGGAAATTAAGCATGTGAAGGGTACAGACAATGTAATTGCTGATTGCTTATCCCGTGTTTGAATGTGTATATATATATCATGTGCTTGAATATTGTATGATATGTATATATGGACAAGTGTTCACTTAACCATTTTGTATTGAAAAGAAAAATTTTGCCTTTATGAGTCAAAATTTTTCCCTTTTGGAATGGAGGTGTAATGTGAATATAGGCCACTAGATGGCAGTATTTACCTTTTTTTGTTAAGCTCAGACTGGAGTCATGTTTAGACATGTCCTGGACCTGTCTGGGGCAAGTCTCAGAAAATTAAAAAAAAGAGGTCTAAATGTGGGTGGGGTCTGCAAAAGAATATATAAGGAAAAGAATTGAGACAGTAAAGTAGTAGGAGAAAATGCAAGAAGATGACCAGACCTGCCATTCTGTTCAAGACCTGTGACGTTTCTTTTGTGGATTTCTTTGCCTGTGTTTGAGCATTTTCGTCATCCAGGACATCACCAAGCCACCCCCACGAAAAGGGATTGTAAATATTTATGTTTTGTACATAATTCAATCTTGGTCTTTAGGTTAGTTAGTTGTTATTGTCTTTGATAATTAAATGTGTTTGAGTTTTTAAAACTGTGTCTGTCATCCCTTGCTTTTGCTGTTGCTGTTGTGTTATAAATGTAATAACAAATTGGGGCCATAACACAAGGCAAATACCTAAAATAAAACACATTTTGTAATTTTAGTGATGTTGATATAAAATCTGATGCAGTTTA
Source organism: Gymnothorax reevesii (assembly GCA_029721435.1). NCBI lineage: Eukaryota > Metazoa > Chordata > Actinopteri > Anguilliformes > Muraenidae > Gymnothorax > Gymnothorax reevesii. Next base: position 26,382,772 of record CM056588.1, read on the forward strand.
TCATTATTCATGAATGTGCTCAAATGAAACTTGTTTCAAATTTGAATTAATTATATAAACTCCCTAATATGGCAGAAAGAAATAAACTCTGTTTACCTGTCAGTGAATTATTCAGATCAGACCCAGGCCAGGAGGGAAATGAGTGGAAGCAGCCATGACTGACTTTCCGTTTAAGGAGATGTTTTCTACCTCATGCATTTCCAGTTCTGCAGTCTCCACTGCTCTCATAATGGTCTGTACTGAGTCAGTGTACATATGCACAGTAATGCTGCATTTGTGTGTGTTTTTCAGAGCTACAAGAGCATCAGGGAAAGGTATGTAGACTCTCAGCTCATTTCATCTCTTGTGTTTAAGTCTCTTCAGTTGCTGAGCCTGACTGACTCCTGCTTGTCATTACAGAGCCCAGGGCTCACTGCAGGACCCAGAGCTGCTCTCAGGGGCTCTGATAGATGTGGCCAAACACCTGGGTAACCTGAAGTTCAGAGTCTGGGAGAAGATGCTGGAGACGATGCAGTACAGTGAGTATCTGGGGCTGATGCTCCAGTCATCTTTATCTTTACAAGCATTTAATGAAACCTGCATGAAACTGAAGAAATAAGCTGTAATTATTGAACTGGCGTTAAACACAAACAGTACAGAGACTCTGTTTGCTTTTAGAACAGGATGATCCTGTGGTGCACTGCACTGCTCTCAATTTAATACCAGAGCACAATCAAACACAGAATTAATGTTCAATTCCTAATCAATATCATCATGTGTTTTTTGATTGTATTAAGAATGCATGAGAATTTCTGTGGTTTAACGGATTTATTTACTTTAATTATACATTAAGGTTTTAAGTTCAAATCACTATAGCCACAGTACATTAGCATGTATATTTATAATTTCCTGTTTGGGACCAAATCTTAAAAGAGTATTTGAAACATCTCTCTTCCTCCAGCCCTTTAAATATCCCTCTTCTTTATATTTCAGCTCCTGTGACACTGGACCCCAATACAGCACGTGCCTCTCTCTCTCTCTCTCTCTCTGATGATCTGACCACTGTGAGACACACAGGAATAGAGCAGAAATATCCTGACAACCCAGAGAGGTTTAGCTCCTGTGTAAATGTGCTGGGATCTGAGGGGTTTACCTCAGGGAAACACAGCTGGGAGGTGAAGGTTGGGAATAAACCTGAGTGGGATGTAGGAGTGATGAAAGAGTCCAGCAACAGGAAGGGAGATATAACATGCAGCCCAAAGAGAGGATTCTGGGTCTTAGTGCTGAGGAAGGATGAGGTTTACAGAGCAGCAGGAGCTGCTGATCTCAAACTGGAGAGGAAACCCCAGAGCATCAGGGTGCAGCTGGACTATGACAGGGGGGAAGTGTCCTTCTTCAACTCCAGTGACAAGTCACTCATTTACACTTTTAAAGACACATTTACTGAGAGAGTGTTCCCGTTCTTCTCTGCTGGTCTGAAAGATGATGGTAATGAAGGACCCCTGCAGATATGACCAGTGAAAGTTTCAGTAACAGTGATGTCACTCCAGTGAAGGTGTGTGTGTGTGTGTGTGTGTGTTTGAAAATCACACTGGAAATGTTGTCAGGGATTTTCTTTGACCTGCCTGTGTGTTGAGTTGGATGGTGGGAGATGTACTGGAGACAGGGATTCATTACAGTAGGTGGTTGATGTTAAAGCAGGACACTAAATCGAACAGAATAACACAGGGGTCTGAAAGCAAATAACGAAAAATGAGTTTAAAAAAAAACATACAGAAACTTATCATTGAGATTTCCTTTTGCCTTCATAAAATTGTATGTCTGCTCATTGTTTAAAATTAATTTGTACAGTTCATTTTTTTTTAATAGCCCTTATTTGTTCCCAAATTACATTAATGTATCTTTCAGATTGTATACTGCTCACTAAAATATTGGGATATTGTGGTTATGTCGCATATAAAATAAAATATTGAAGAATTAATACTAAATGTACCATTTATTCTTCTTCCTGAATATTTCATTGAGCCAACTGAAAAAATGTTAAATGCAGTCTACCAGTCCGCAGTGAGCGAGTGATGGAGTCGCCGTATCCTGATGAAAACGCGGAGGTGGGTGACAGGGGTCAATATCGAGTGTGACCACCTCTAGCATCAATCATCGCCTGACAACGACCTCTCATACTGTCCACAAGTCTCCTTATGCGATCCTGAAGGAGATTTTGTCACTCCTCTCACAGCGCCACCCGGAGGTCATGCACGTTTGTACGAGGCAGAGGGTGATCCTGAATGCTTCTCTTTAACTGATCCCAGAGGTGCTCGATGGGATTCAAGTCTGCAGAATATGCCGGCCGCTCTAAATGAGGAACTCCGGCCCTCTGGATGCACTCAGTGACAGCACACACATGGTGTTCTGGCGATGTCATTCATGAACAGGAAACTTGGGCAGTGACAGCGATGTAGAGGCACAATAATTGGTAAATTATTGTGTTCACATAGTATTTGTCAGTAATTTGCCCATTCATGATGATTAAATCAGTTATGAAGTCACTAGACATGCCTGCCCACACCATAACACCACTGCATCCATGTTGCCCATACATGTTCAGCAACACTTACATCAGCATAATGTTTGCCCCTCCATCTCCAAACACCCCTACGACCATCTGATCTTAACAAGTTTACCTTGCTTTCATCAGTAAAGAGCGCTGATGACCACTGACGACATGTCCATTTGACGTGCTGCCTTGTCCACTGCAACCGTTCCCTGTGATGTCAGTTCGTCGGGTTCAGCTAGCAATGGACGTCTGGCATTCAACACATGCTGGTGATGGAGGTACCGGGTCATTTTTCTGGACACCCTGAGTCGCCTCATCTCTCTGAGACACATCTGCAAATGTGAGGCATTTGCCAGTTTGGTGACGTAAGGCATGCGTATGAATGTACCGCTCACCTTGGAGGGTTGTTACACGACAACGCCCACTACCCTGTCTTTCTTGAACACTGTCAGTCTGTCTAAAGTGTGAAAGGAGTTGAGAGATGACTCTCTGACTTACACCAAACTCTGCGACTACCTCAACTTGGCAACTTCCTGTTTGGAGACTGGCCAATGCTAGTTGTCGCTGGTCCACAATGGGACGTCTCAAGTTCGTCATTTCAACACAATTCGCTGTACTGACTGTATTGACTGTCTTTGACTGACATCACTGTGATTGAGTGCAGATTTGGGAAGGACCTACTGGAGATGTAGAGGTACAAAGGGAACATACAGGCGCACTGAGGTAATAATGAACATTTAGATACGGTCACCCCAAAAATTCTTCGTACTCTTCGAGAAAGTTGAAGAATTTAGCAAATGATAGACTGGTTTCCAGTGTTGTAGTCGAGTCCACAACTTCCAAGGCCAAGATCGAGTCCGAGTCACCACCTTATGATTTAACCCCTTAGCGCCTGGAGCTGTGTTTACTTGTGAACAACCGCCGTGAACGAGTCCCGGATCCGTCTATGAATGATGGCTCTCACAGGTCGTATAAACAGGTGAGCAGTGAATGCTGCCATGTGCGCTAGCCCGGATTATTTTCACTTATGGTCATTGGCATAATGGGTGATAAGAACTGTGCCGTTTAGCATCTAAACCACCCAAACACTGACTTGAGTTCATGTGATGTACGATAAGGATGCAATCAATTACACCATTTACATTTTTTATTTACATAGAAACCGATTTTGAGATGACAAAATGACGTGACATGAAAGAACTTACATCAGATTTTCTTGACAGTGTGGTACGTTTGCGAGCACGGTTCAACATATAATAGAATCTCACGACTCATGTAGCATGACTCTTTCTTTACACTTTTCTTGGCGCAAACTACACAAGGGTCGCACGGTCTCAACCTTTTCGTAGTCAGCGGGTGCGAATTAGCCAGTTGGTTATGCCATTAACGCTGATCATTCCGTAGTTGTAATCAAGAATATGACGTGGTTTCGCCATTTGCTCACCCTGACCCATTTGATTCCCCTTCACTGTTTCACAAATAGTGGCCTGGTGTATGGTTGACAGTATCTTCACAAGCTTTTTGTTCTGCCATAGCAGGACTAGCTTCAGTCCATTTGGCTGTCACAATGTGGTCACGGTGAAAATGAACGAAACAAAATAGACAAACTGAAAGTAATGGAATGTATGCACAAGACTTCATACTGTATGCACAGGACTTCTTATATCACCCAAGAACAATCATAATGTCACATGAACTCAAACCATTGCCTGTGTTTAGATGCAAAGCAAAAAAAAAAAAAAACATTCATTACGGTTCCGCGTGTTCAGATGCAAAGCGAGCATCGTGATAAGACGGATCCGGGACTCAAGCCAGTCAGCGGTAATACGAATACGTTTCCAAGCCAGTTTCCAGTTCCAGTGCTGGTTCGGAGCCAGAGCCTGACTTTGCACCAGTTCTTTGCTTTTCCACAGCCTTAGTACCAGCTCTTGGCTCTCAAAACTGGTGCCAAAGCAGCACCAGCTCCTTGCACGTCCAGTGTGAGCACCGATTACGAGGGGCGGAGTTATAGTGGCCAACAAGATCAGGGCAGTCGCGGAAGTATTTTGAGCATTCTGCTCGCAGTAAATGTTGGAATAAACAAGTATCTGTCGTATAGCTGCATGATACATTTATATTTTATTTTACTTTTTTTCTACGCCACTAATGTCACGAATAACTATTTAGAATATGATTTAGCTGGCTAGCTAGGGCGTTCGTGAATTACTGTAATGGCCATTTGCCAGCTTTAAGTGCATTGCAAAACATTAGATTATTCAAACTTATGAGACTAGAATTAAATACGGCAGTTGCTTTTGTACTTCTTACCTGCATGCATCCTTGGGAAAAGTGACAATGGATAGCGTGTTCCCATTATTACACCCTATTGCTGCACAAGGTTTTGGTATTAACATGCATGGACAACAACGCAAGATACAGTACACATTTATTTTCAATATCTGATCTTAACCCAGCACGAGATCATGGCAATCTAATAAGCAATACCTTTCCCCCAATAAAAACGATAAAATCTCAGTGACAGTAATAGTACACTGCCCGGCCAAAAAAAAAGTCGCACGCTCAAATTTTTAGTTGGAACCCCTGTAGCTTTGATTACAGTGCATATTCGTCTTGTCATTGTTTTGACAACTATATGCAATCCAAAGCATTTATTTTCGATAAGAAATGCCATAATTTTTGGCTGAGATCTAGTCTTCTCGACATAATGGTTGAACCACTCGGTGGTCTTTCTTGAGCACATCCCAATAACTTTTAATGTGCTTAAGGTCAGGACTTTGTGGTGGCAAATTTGTTTGTGAAAATGATTCCTCATACTTGTTTTTGTCATTCATGGTTTTCTTTGCTAAATACAGGCCAATAACTTGCCCATTCTAAAATACAGTAAAATGTTTTCCACCATCAGGGGATGTGTCTTCCAACATGATTTTTTAAGCAATGAGTAGCGACGCGCTTCATCAGTCAGGGTAAAAATGATTATTTCCAGCTGAAACATATTAATAACCGCAATAATGATCCAATTATAGAATTTGTTCATTAATTTCCAAACGGTGACTTTTTTTGGCCGGGCAGTGTATTACTGAGCATGGAAACACAAGCATTATTTCGGTTTTAAATTTTTATTCCGAGTTCCCGAATCCATACAGTATTTCTGTATTGCCAGATGTTATGTGGGCGCTGCTGAGAGACTCCCTTTTTGAAATTCTTGAACAATCAGTAACATTTGACAGCACAAGACATCATCACCATGTCATAGCCTAATGCCCAGGAAATCATCATTTAATACTCTCCAAAACAAAACTGGCTAGACCTAAGTCACCCATGGTCAATTTCGTGCGGCAGACGATTTTGAAAGACCTATACACCAGCTAGGCACTCTTACTTTGTCTTCCCACTGAGCAAAAAGTGGTGCAAAACACGTCAAAAAGACATGATCTCTGAACAGCCAGAAGACGTCCTCAGGGGATCCAGAATGAAAGTTTTTTATTTGTCTTTTCTGGACACACTATAGATGCCTTTTCTAGACGTTATATAGACACAATGAAATTGCATTTTAAAGACGCAATTACTGGACATCCAGAGAATTTCCTCAGGGGGGCTAGATTGAAAGTTTTTACACGTCGTTTCTGGACGTCGTAAATAGACCGCAAGACGACCGTCACGCACGCATCAGCTGATCGTACGTAAAGGAAAACATCACAGCAAAATTGGAATTGTGCAATTTTGGTTTTTGGACATTTTGTGGTGGTTACCATACTAGTAAATTGTTATTTTTAAATGTAAACTCCTATTGTAGCATTGAAGCAATCCATAATTATGAAAATGCCATTTCACATAGTTGTAATGCTGTAATGGTTCCAACACTTCATATTTTATAACATGTCTATAAAGATTTAAACTTTAAACTGAATTTAATGATACACATGACATGGAATGCACCTATTGTGCTTATATGGAAAATAGGTCTTATGTAGCACTTACAAAAACCAGATGTCATAATATAATACAGATTTACAATGTTGCTATTTTTATGTTTTCATAGTTGTATATATTTACTTTATTTGCTGTGGTATTTAATTTAAACCATTATACTTGGTTTTTTTCATCACAGAGATCTGACAACATAAAAACATGTCTCTGGCAGGGGTGAATATTCCTCCAGAAGACTGATTTTCTTCCCCAATTCTATCAGGCTTGGACAAAACATTAGTCACATTTTTGTATTATTGGAAGAAAATCATGAAATGGCAAATTATATAATTTCCTATTCGCCCTTCAATATCCCAATGATTTCTAGAGTCAGTGCTGGAGTCGGGGGCAGAAGAATATTCCACTCTACCTAAATAATTGGAATAGTATACTATAGAGTTTATGCTCTACTGACCAATCACAAGGTGTCATTTGCATAATTTAAGAAAATGAGTCTGTCCAGCCTAATTTTGGAACCTCTGGCTTGACAGTTTTATGAGCTCATTTATTGATTATTATTTAATGTTTTGCACATATTTCTATTGGAACTATTACTCATTCAGCCAAGTGACCCCTCTCAACTAATGACTCTTGGATACTTGGTTTTGGTCTGACTATTATTAGATTGGTTTCTCTCAGCAACACATGTAGCAAAAGGCAAAGAAAATATATTTTGAAGTTTAACAAAAAGATTCCTAATTGTCTTTTGTTTTTCTTCAAAATTTAAAGTCTCGTTCTGTTTGTTGTTGTTAGAGATGCTAATCTAGTAACTGGATTGAGTATTGTATCATAATTTCCATTTGTAATTGCAGTTATTGAAATGAAGCATTTTACATGAAAGACTTTGTATATAGATTGAAGACACCATGTCTGTGATCTCCACCTTATTGTGTCTTTTCTTTATAGGAGGCCGTTGTCAAGCAGTTTTTAACATCCTGTACCAATTATTCATTTGTAACATCTATCCAAACTGTAAGGCCTCCTCATGTCCACACTGTGTAAAATGTACAACTTCTATAGCACTGCATTTGGATAAACTAGTTCTGTAACATTTGAGGAAATGACCACGATGACTGCGCTTTGGTCTAAACAAGAAAACTAAGATTAAGTGTTGCATGATGCTCCAGTCTGCAGGTATCCTTTTGGATTTAACTTGAATTACTATCTTGACAATTGGTCTTGATCTTGGGAGGTCAGCCTTGGGTGAAGAATCTTGATCTTTGGGTTGAATTTGTCTATTACCTGAAACAAATAGAATTAGGAAGCATAAATTCAAGGTATTATATAATTTCATGTTGATGTTGGGTGTCATGAATCCAAGACAAGTTCGTGGTGATACAGGTAATAACCGGATGGAGCAGGAACTTATTCATCAAAAATTTAATGATGGTCAACGCACCCAATCTTGGAGAAGTGGTTAAATGTTGCACCAATACACGAGCATGGTATGACTGAACATAAATCATTAAAAACAAAAACAAAAATGGGAAAAAAATCACCAATTATACAGCTCATCAAGGGTATGTTACTTTAATCTTCATGAAGTGCATGTTACTTCTATGGTTATTAAGTAATTTAATGCATTTCACTTTTTGTATCATTTTACTATTTTATTTTGTAATGGACGCAAATAAAACCTATGGTAGACACAGCACAAAAGTACACAAGAGCATCAACTACACTTTTCATTGAGCGCACGTTACTTTTTCCCAAGGTCAAAAGAGTCAACACATGTCCTTTGAATGATAAAAATACATTTACCAAGGCTGAAGTGGATATAGTGGATGTTTTGAACTAAAACTCTGTGTATGCCTGTTTTGTGGTATTCCTTTTTAAAAAGCACTTCATGTTTAACTGTAAAATTTAAATTCTCAAGGTCAAAAGTGTCGACACATCTCCCCTCTTGAATTATACAAATACAGTAACCAAGGTTAAAGTGGACATAGTGGATGTTTTGAACTAAAACTCTGTATGTAGGCCAGTTTTGTGATATTCCTTTTAAAAAAGCACTTCTTGTTTAACTGTAAAATTCAAACCTTATTCTCAAGGTCAAAAGTATAGACATATCTCCCTTGAATTATACAAACTAGTGAATTACCCATGGCGTGCGAAAAATTGACCTTTGACCCCAGTGACCTTGACCTTTCAAAAAACTAACCCCTCAAGGACAATTCCAGGGACAACCTACATAGACCCACCAAGTTTGGTGAAGATCCGTCAGAGGACCTCGGAGGAGTAGGGGAACAAACAGACAGACAAACAGACAAACGTTCCTCAAATTATAGTATGATGATGCATTTGCCAAGGTCGAAGTGGATATAGTGGTAATTTTGAACTAAAACTATGTATGTATCTGTTTTGTGGTACATTCCTTTTTAAGCATTTCTTGTTTAACTGTCAAAAATGTAAACGCCTAAATACTCATTAAAGTGTGTTATGGCCCCAATTTGTTATTACATTTAAAACAACACAACAGCAACAGCAAGGGATGACAGACACAGTTTTAAAAACTTAAACACATTTAATTTCCAACAAACAAAGACAACTAAACAACTAAACTACTGACCAAGATTGAATAGAAAAAAAAAGAAATATTTACAGTCCCTTTTTGTGGGGTGGCTTGGTGATGTCCTGGATAATGAAAATGCTCAAACACAGGCAAAGAAATCCACAAAAGAAACGTCACAGGTCTTGAACAGAATGGCAGGTCTGGTCATCTTCTTGCAATTTCTCCTTCTACTTTACTGTCTCAATTCTTTTCCTTATATACTCTTTTGCAGACCCCACCCACATTTAGACCTCTTTTTTTTAATTTTCTGAGACTTGCCCCAGACATGTCCAGGACATGTCTAAACATGACTCCAGTCTGAGCTTAACAAAAAAAAAGGTAAATACTGCCATCTAGTGGCCTATATTCACATTACACCTCCATTCCAAAAGGGAAAAATTTTGACTCATAAAGGCAAAATTTTTCTTTTCAATACAAAATGGTTAAGTGAACACTTGTCTATATATACATATCATACAATATTCAAACACATGATATATATATACACATTCAAACACGGGATAAGCAATCAGCAATTACATTGTCTGTACCCTTCACATGCTGAATTTCCAAGTCAAACTCCTGTAAAATCAAACTCCAATTCAACAATCTCCGATTCTTGTTTTTCATCTTACTCCAAAACATTAACGGATTGTGGTCAGTGTACACAATCATTGGCTTTTGTCCTGTACAAACATAAACCTCAAAGTGTTATAAAGAAAGGACCAGAGCCAACAGTTCCTTCTCAATTGTGGAATAGTTCCTTTGGTGGCGATTGAACTTCCTGGAGAAGTATGCCACGGGATGCTCAATGTCATCAGAGTCACTTCTCTGTAGGAGCACAGATCCACAAGCTTGGTCGCTAACATCGACCGCGATGGAGAACGGTTTGTTGAAGTCAGGAGATTTGAGCACGGGGAAGTGACACAGCAGAGACTTCAGGTGATCGAAGGCTCTCTGGCATGCAGCATCCCAGGTGAACTTTACGCCTTTCTTCAGTTGGTTAGTTAGACTGAGAGCAATCTCAGCAAAGTTCTTGCAGAACTTGCGGTAGTACCCGATCATTCCAAGGAAGCGGCGCAAAGCTTTTTTGTTGTCAGGAACTGGAAAGTCCATGATGGCTTGGACTTTAGCATTTATGGGTGCCACCTTACCCTGGCCTATGACGTAGCCAAGATAGGTGACAGTAGCACAACCAAAGTCAGTCTTGCTCAGGTTAACAGTCAGGTTAGCCTGGGTCAGGCGCTGGAACAACGTCTCTACATCTTTTAGATGTTCTTCCCAGGAGTCACTCCATGTGATCAGGTCATCGATGTACGCACCCGTGTGTGGCAATCCGGCGATTGTAGACTGTATCATCCTTTGGAACGTGGCTGGGGCATTTTTCATGCCAAAGGGTAGGACTTCATACTGGTACAATCCAGATGGTGTGGCAAAAGCAGAGATGCTCTTGGCCCTCTCAGTTAAAGGCACACACCAATAACCCTTCAATAAATCAATCTTGGTCAGAAACTTTGCTTGCCCTACACTATCAATACAATCATCAATCCTAGGTATTGGAAACACATCAGTTCTAGTTACAGCATTGACTTTGCGATAATCTGTACAAAATCTAGTACTCCCATCAGGTTTTGGAACTAGCACACAGGGTGAACTCCAATCGGAGTTGGAGGGTCTGATAATATCATGTTTTAACATGTACTCAACCTCTTTCTCAGCAATCTTTCTCTTTTCAGGATTCATCCGGTATGGATGCTGTTTTATTGGTTTGGCATCACCAACATCTACATCATGAGAGGCTATAGTAACTCTCTTTGGAACATCAGGAAACAAATCCTCATATTTCTTGATCAACCTTTCAAACTGATCTCTCTGTGAGGGTTCTAAGTGCTGGAGTTTTACATCAAGATTTTGCAACACTTCAGTGTTTGACAATTTACATGAAAGAACTTCAGCTTTAATTCTTGGTTCATCATCTTGAAACTCCCCCTCATCTTCACACGTTTCGACCATTGGAGAATCTGAAGTGACAACTGCAACCCTAGCATTTCTGTCATGATAAGGCTTCAGCATGTTAATATGACACAATTGTTTTGGTTTTCTCCTATCTGGAGTCTTCACAATGTAATTGAGATCATTGAGTTTTGTCAGAATTTCATAAGGACCATGAAATCTAGCCTGCAATGGATTGGACTGCAAGGGAAACAACACAAGGACCTTTTCTCCTGGTTTAAACTCACGGCTTCTAGCCTTATGATCATACCAAGTTTTCATTTTTCCCTGACTTGATTTCAAGTTCTCTTTGGCAAGGTCACAAGCTGCACACAATCTTTCCTTGAACTTGCTAACATAGTCTAACAGACTGATATGCGGCTCTTTCTCTTGCCATTGTTCACTCAATAATAGCAAAGGTCCTCTCACTTCATGACCAAACACTAGCTCAAATGGACTGAATCCAGTAGACTCCTGCACTGCTTCTCTAGCTGCAAACAACAGCAAATGAACCCCTTCATCCCAGTCTTTCTCATGGTCATAACAATAAGTCCTCATCATTGTCTTGAGAGTGGAATGAAACCGCTCTAAGGCACCCTGACTTTCTGGATGATAGGCACTAGAAAGAATCTGCTTTGCACCTAGTTCATACACAACCTGCTGAAACAATCCTGAAGTGAAATTGCTACCCTGGTCTGACTGAATTTCCCTGGGAAGGCCAAACAACGTGAAGAACTTTATCAAAGCCTTCGAGATTGCAGTTGCCTTGATGTTACGTAGAGGTATGGCTTCGGGGAATCTGGTAGATGCACACATGATTGTTAATAAGTACTGATTTCCAGATCTGGTCTTGGGTAATGGACCAACGCAATCAACAATGACCCTAGAGAATGGCTCCCCAAATGCTGGGATAGGCTGCAATGGAGCTACAGGTGGGTCTAACTGGTGTTTTCCAACTACCTGACAAGTGTGACAGGTTTTGCAAAAGTTGGAAACGTCTTTCCGAAGCCCAGGCCAAAAGAAGTGTTTCATGATCTTATCAACAGTCTTGTTAACACCAAGATGACCTCCTAAAGGTAAACTATGAGCCATTGTTAAGATCTCATTCCTATAGACCTTCGGAACAACAATTTGCCTGACCACTGCCCAATCTGCATTGGCAGGGATATCAGGAGGGCGCCACTTCCGCATCAACACACCATCCTTGAGATAATACCCAACTGGAACTGCGTCTATTTCTTTATCAGGAAGGGCTCTCCTCTTTAGTACACAAATGTTTTTCTTCTCTTCCTCTTTGTTTTTCTTTTTCTTCCCTCTCAAATTCTCTTTGTTTCTCTTTTTCTTCCCTTTCAATCTCTAGCATTTTTAATTTAAGTTCCATTTCTATATTTGGATTTTCCACTGGAAACTGTTCCAGATCTCCTGGTGCAAACACATTTTCATCAATGTAATATTCAACTATCTCTCAAGCCAGTCTTGCTTTTCGCATGGCTGGTTTTCCCTCTGTCAGCTCCAAATGTCTGCATATTTCCAACAGTTCTGTCTTTTTAAAAGACTTCAAAACCCCTACGGTTGGTGATGCCAAGAAATCATCCATTGCTGTTGTCAATATATTTATATAGGAAAATTCACAAAAACAATTTTACAATCTGAAATGTTAGATTTTTAATAAATGACTCACAAAATGGTCTATCCCGGACCTTGAGCCCCCAATTTGTTATGGCCCCAATTTGTTATTACATTTAAAACAACACAACAGCAACAGCAAGGGATGACAGACACAGTTTTAAAAACTTAAACACATTTAATTTCCAACAAACAAAGACAACTAAACAACTAAACTACTGACCAAGATTGAATAGAAAAAAAAAGAAATATTTACAGTCCCTTTTTGTGGGGTGGCTTGGTGATGTCCTGGATAATGAAAATGCTCAAACGCAGGCAAAGAAATCCACAAAAGAAACGTCACAGGTCTTGAACAGAATGGCAGGTCTGGTCATCTTCTAGCAATTTCTCCTTCTACTTTACTGTCTCAATTCTTTTCCTTATATACTCTTTTGCAGACCCCACCCACATTTAGACCTCTTTTTTTTAACTTTCTGAGACTTGCCCCAGACATGTCCAGGACATGTCTAAACATGACTCCAGTCTGAGCTTAACAAAAAAAAGGTAAATACTGCCATCTAGTGGCCTATATTCACATTACAAGTGCAACTCTTGAAACTGGGAAAAGATACATTATTGATAAGGCATGTAAAAGCAATAGTTTCATGCAAAAATCATCCTCCCCCCAGAAAGGCAGAACGAAAATTGCTTTCCAGAGCAGATAGCAAGCTTGATCCCATAGTCTAAAAGATGTCAATGAAAATATGTGTTAAAGACGTTAATTACTGGATATCCAGAAGACCTGCTGACTGCATGATAGGCCACATCTATTCTGGACATTAAAATTGAGTAACTGGGGAGAACAGCTTGTAAAAGTAATGCCCTTTGCTGAAATGCACTGACTTCAACTGATCACCATCACTGTGTAAAAAATGTACAGCTTTGCAACCATTCACACCTTTGACAGCAAACTGACCACTCCAAAAAATTACTTATGTGAGTCAAATGCATTTATTCTCTGACTTGTACCAAAGTGTATAAATGTAAAGTGTATAAAACACACAACTTTATATTCGATCTTAACATCAACCTGATACTAACACTGGATCATAAAATCTAATTTTAACATAATCTGAATAACCTTAATTTTTTTAAAAACGCTTTCATGCATGGTGTCACTTCATTGGACTGATACCTGGAACACGTCTGAACTACTTAAGCTGCAGTACCACATCCCAAACAGCAGGTACCCGACCCCCAAAGATAAATAAAAAACAAACACAAAAATCATGTATAATAAATAAATACAGACGCTACTGTTCAGGCTTAAGGCCCAAACACATAAGCAAAAACACAGAGTGATGAAACCATTTTTTGTGCAGCACAACTAGCATCTGTTTCAAGAGAGCTAAAAGGAATAAAAAGCTACGATAAATCTGAGACCACTGGTTGCCACCACTGCGCTCCGTGAGGACACACTGCTCTCATCAGTGATGTGCAAATTTAGCTATTCTGAATACAGAATACAGTTCAGAAATGCAGGAAAAAAAGATTGACAAAGTGATGTAAAGTTGGGGATGGACTGTGTCTTTTGTTTTTGCTTTTGCATGTGTTTATGTATGTGTCTGTGTGTATTAGGGGTACTCATGCACAACTGAGGTCTCTTTTGTCACTGCAAAAGAATGAGTGTGTTGAACACAAACAGCAACAATTCCCCTGAATACTGCTAGTTACCTGGTGTTGGCCTTTCATACTCTATTATATTACTCAGAGAGAAATGTATAGAAAGTTAATGGGGGTAAATAACTTTTCTAAAACACTGCTGGTTGTTTGGTGTTGACGATTCAGATTTGATGTCTGCTGTGTGCCACAGGATCATCAAATGAGGCCATCAAATTATATCTCTTACTGTACGTTATGAACTCAGCTTGCAGTTTAAGGTGTAAATGAAGTTACCTTATCAAGTCTAACATGAACCAACATTCTGTTTCACACAGAACAGTGCTTTTTGAAAGATCTTCAAGCTTATCTTTTATGACAGAAAACAATTTTGTGTTTTCAAGCCCAATTTTTTCTTTTTTCCCTTTTTCTTTCATATTGAATAGCTGGCTATGCATCAAGATTTCCTGATCTGAGCTGGCTGTTTTCATGCAGGTTTCTGTGTACTTTGGTATGGAATTCAGGCTGTCATTGATAAAACATTGGGCTAATATCTCCCTGATAATTTCAATTTAGCCTAATAAATTATTTCAGGCCAGGCCAAACTCTTTTCTCAATGTCATTTATCAACTAATTCTGAGTGTCATGTAGACATCCAGATTGTGGCCTGTTGGAACGTCTATTTTCAGGTAGTTCAAGTGGTCTGTAGATGTCCAAAATCGGGCCAGGCCAAACATCTTTGTCATTGTCATTTATCAACTAAGTCTGGCAGTCACATGGAAGTCCAGATTACGGCCTGGACGGACGGACGGACGTGATATCAACTTGTCTTGGATGTCCACAGATGTCCCTTGCTCAGTGGGTTGTGTACATGTTGAAGGTGCCAGGTGAAATTTAAAGTTGTTGCCTTGAACTTGTTGAGTTTCGGGGATGATGGATTACAGAATTTGCATCTCGCCCAAGGCTTCTTTCTCCCTCATTCCTCAAAATCTTTATGATCTTTGTTCGCAAATGTAATTATCCGCAAAGTTGAAAACATGGTTTACGAAGAAAACACAATCCACATTTGGAGCTGCGAGACTGTGGTGATTACATCAAATGATGGAAGCCTAATGAGAAGTGGACAAGTAAATCCTGAAGGAGGCAGTATAGTGCAACGTGCAAGAGGAGGAAAAAGCCGCGTCGCCGTGGTGTCTTGCAAAATGACTGTAATCTCAATAGGCCTACAGGTAAATATTTTGGCAAAAAAAATTAAAGATTTACAAAACCTACAAAATATGTCAATATTTAGCGATCTCGGCCGATTTGCCGAGGCCAAGGATGAGTCCGAGTCACGGCAATCCGAGGCCAAGACCGGGAAAAACCGGCCTCGAGTCCTCCGACACTTCTAGTTACGCAAAATATCATTAATTGTACCCACCAATCACCTGCTTCATTATTTGGGAACAAAATTGAAATAAACAAATTAATCCTTTCGTTCTGGTACCTAATCAGGTTATTTTACAGACCCAAGAATTATTTGAACACAGTACGCACTGAGACTTTGTGATAATATTCAAAACTTTTTAGCCTCCTTTTTGCCAGGATCAGTGCTTGTAGTCTCCCTGGCAAACTGTCATCAAGTTTGGTGCAAATATCCTCTTTTCCATTCAACACTCGCTGGAACTGAGTCTGGAGCTGTTTCTTGTTCGATGGTGTGGCGTCCTCACGCTGTCGCTCCATTTCATCCCAAAGGTGTTTTTTTTTTTTAACCAAGGTTTATTTTCAGTTTTTCCCATTTCAAACACAATACAATATATACAATATATGCAGAAGGTCATGGGCTTATAATAGTATCCCTATACACAATAATAATAACATTCAACATCCCTCCCATTCCCTACTCACAAACACTTACAAAGTCCCCTTTCATTCCCCACCTATTGGCATATTATAAGAAGTGCATGTTCTATTAGATTAGGACATTAAAAAAAAAATAAAGGGAAAAGAAACAAAAAAAAATAAAATAAAAAAAAGGGGGGGAAGAAAAAAGAAGGGGGTAGAGTAAAGAATAAAGATAAATATATGTAGATCTGTCTTGTAAATTGCTCAATTCAAACTAGCAACTGAGGGTCCATTTCCTCTACATAGTTCAAAAACGGCTTCCATGTTGAGTAAAATTTAGCTACTGTTCCTCTCATGGTGTATCTAATTTTTTCCAGTCTCAATGACTGCATTACCTCTCTTATCCAGTGAGCAAAGGTAGGAGGAGAGGCCTCCTTCCACTTGGACAGAATTAGCCTCCTGGCTATCAAAGTGGTGTAGGCCAATAGATTGGCCTGACTGGCATTTAAGTGTACACCAGCTGGAGCAACCCCAAAGATGGCACTCATAGAAGAAGGTTTGAGTGGGTAGTGTAAGATAATCGCTAAAACGTCAAAAATTGATTGCCAGAACTGGGTCAGTGCTGGACAGGACCAGAACATATGGTATAGGCCGGCAGTGTCTTGTTTACACCTGTCGCATGTCGAATTTAGATTTGGGTAGATTTTAGCCAGTTTCTCTTTCGAGTCGTGGAGGCGGTGGACCACCTTAAATTGGATAACACAATGTCTCATGCATACTGAAGATGAGTGTATCCTTTTAATTATGTTGTCCCAAATCTCCTCTGAGATGGATACCTCCATATCCCTCTCCCACTGATTTTTAACAGAATCCAAAGGTACTTGATCAAGAGTGTTGATTAATAAATAGAGCTTACTGATATATGCCTTTCCCATAGGATTAAGTTTAAGAATTTGGTCCAACTGGGTTTCTGGGGGAAGAATTGGAAAATTATTCAATTTAGATCGGGCGAAGTCTCGGATCTGCAAATATCTAAAGAAGTGTGACCGCGGCAAATCATACTTTTCAGAAAGCTCATCAAATGATGCAAACGTGTTATTGATAAACAGATCCTCTAAAGTCACCATTCCTTTGAGTCGTCAAAGGTCAAAGGTTCCATCAATAATAGAGGGAGGGAAAGCCTGGTTCTTCCCAATGGGGGCACTAATGGGAAGATCCTTAAGTCCAAAAGCCTGTCTGAATTGTTTCCAAATTTTCATAGATTCGCATATAATTGGATTGGAAGTGAATTTGGATATAGGGTGGGACAGAGGGAATGTTGTACATAGGAGAGAATGTAGAGACGTATGAGAGACAGATGATGCCTCTAGGGGTAACCAACATGGTGTTTCAGTGACTGCAGACTGCCAGGAGGACAGAGCCCTTACATTGCAGGACCAGTAATAATGTTGAAAATTTGGTAGGGCCATTCCGCCGGCTGCACGGGGTTTCTGGAGGACAGTTTTACATATTCGAGGTGTTTTGCCATTCCATATAAATGATGAAATAATACGATCTAATGAAAGGAAAAATGATTTTCTAATGTAGATCGGTATTGCCTGGAATAGGTACAAGAATTTTGGCAAAATGTTCATTTTTACCGCATTGATGCGACCTCCGAGAGATAGAGGAAGCCCAGACCAGCGTTCCAAATCAGATTTTGTGTG
Source organism: Gymnothorax reevesii (assembly GCA_029721435.1). Classification (NCBI taxonomy): domain Eukaryota; kingdom Metazoa; phylum Chordata; class Actinopteri; order Anguilliformes; family Muraenidae; genus Gymnothorax; species Gymnothorax reevesii. The sequence continues at coordinate 26,400,605 of CM056588.1, forward strand.
GCCCAGCAGAGAAAGAAAATTACATCTAAAAAGCTCTTTGTGTTTTAGTGTCACGACAACACCCAGATATGTGAACTTTTTAAGTGAGATCTTCAACGGAAGGGAGCTCAATTGACTGTTGTCTGCTGCGGTGTTAACTGGCATTAGCTCACTTTTGTGTAGATTGAGTTTATACCCAGAGAAGGCTCCGAAGTCATCTAGTAGCTTCAGAATTTTAGGGATGCAGGTTAAAGGATCAGATACAAAGATCAGCAGGTCATCTGCAAAGAGTGACACTTAATGTATCTGGTCTCTTTGAATGCCTTGAATGTTAGTGTCAGTACGCAGGGCTATAGCGAGTGGCTCTATCGCGACTGCAAAGAGCAAGGGACTTAAAGGGCATCCCTGTCTGGTTCCTCTATGCAAATCGAAGGGTGAAGATAATGTGTCATTTGTACGTATTGAGGCCTTTGGGGAAGAATAGAGTAGTCTGATACAAGATATAAAATTGTCTCCAAAACCAAATTTTCGTAAAGTAAAAAAAAGATAGTCCCACTCCACACGGTCAAAAGCCTTTTCCGCGTCAAATGAGACCACCACCTCTGGGGATTTGGAAGGTTTAGAATAGAGAATATTAAAAAGACGGCGAAGATTAAAAAAAGAGTGCCTATTTTTGACAAACCCGGTCTGGTCTGGTGAAATTATATTGGGAAGGGCTGTCTCTAAGCGCTGGGCTAAGACCTTGGCCAGTATCTTAACATCATTATTGAGGAGTGATATAGGACGGTGGGATGAACACTCAAGGGGGTTTTTCCCTTTCTTGAGCAGTATAGAAATCGAGGCTTCACACAGCGATGGAGGAAGAGAGTTATTTGAGAACGACTCCCTGAACATATCTGCCAGCAGTGGAGAAAGGAGCTTTGAGAAGGTCTTATAAAATTCGGCTGGGAAGCCATCCAGCCCTGGCGACTTACCACTCTGCATGGTTCCAATTGCCTGCGTTATTTCAATTTCAGAGATGGGCTCTTCAAATCTGTTCCGAACATTCACGTCAATAGAAGGGATCTCCAATTTTTGGAAGAAAGAGTCCATTAGTGACTGGTCTTCTGTGGGGTCGGAAGCATATAGATTGGAATAGAAATCACGGAATGTATCATTTATTTCATCGTGTTTGGTAGTGACTGTACCTGATGGTGTTCGAATTTCAGTTATAGTTTGACGGGCTGACGCCTGGCGGAGCTGATGTGCCAGAAGCCTGCCGGATTTCTCTCCCTGTTCATAAAAACTAGAGCGCGTTTTAAGAAGCAGGCGTTCTGCATGTCCCGTTGACAATATTTCAAATTCTGTTTGCAGCGAAAGACGTTTTTTGTATAGCTCCGGCGATGGGGAAGATGCATAAGTTCTGTCAAGCTTAAGTATTTCATCCTGTAGGATATTAATTCTTTGCATTTTACATTTTCGAGCATGGGCAGAATACGACATGATCTGACCCCTCATATAAGCTTTTAATGTCTCCCACAGAGTCGCTACAGATATATCTGGAGTCCGGTTTACTTCAAGAAAAAAGGTAATTTGATCAGACAGAAACTTGATGAATGCTTCATCGGAAAGTAAGAGGGAGTTAAAACGCCATGATCGATGAATTAGGGGTTGGTTTGGTAGAGTTAGATTGAGAGATAACGGGGCATGGTCTGAGATCACAATAGCCTGATATTTGCAACTTCGGACAGATGAAAGCAGCTTGTTGTCTAGCAAGAAGTAATCAATTCGAGAGAAGGTCTTATGGACATGGGAAAAGAATGAATAGTCTCGAGCTGTGGGATTCAGAAAACGCCAAACGTCCGAAACCCCATAGGAGTTTAGAAATGTATTAATAATCGTAGAACATTTAGAAAGCGAGGCAGGTTTAGGTGAGCTACGGTCGAGAGTAGTGGATAAGATACAATTAAAATCCCCACCGAGTAGGAGGTAGTGTGTGTTAATATCAGGAAGACGGGAGAGAAAGTTATTGAAGAACTGAGCATCATCTGGATTTGGAGCATATACGTTGGCTAGAGTAATCAGATTCTGATGTATTTGGCCAGTAACTATTATATAACGACCCCTTGGATCTGCATCTACCTTTGAGACTGAAAATGGAACATTTTTATTTATAAGAATAGCGGCCCCTCTGGATTTGGATTGGAAATTTGAATGGAAGAGCTGGCCTACCCAATCACAGCGAAGCCTGACCTGGTCTGAATCACGAAGGTGTGTTTCCTGGAGGAAAGCAATCTGGGTGTTGAGGTGTTTTAGATGAGTGAGAACCTTTTTCCTTTTAATAGGGAGGTTAAGGCCTTTCACGTTCCAGCTGGTGCAGTTAATTGGCCTACTCATGGCTCTGTCTGTTCCAGATGGTAATGGAAACATATATCGCCGCAGAAGGGTGGCAAAGGCAACCACCGACAAAGTTGGACAGAGAGAAACAGTTAGCAAGGCAAGCAATGTCCATCAATAAGCCGGCATGGGGGGAAACTTTGGAGTATAATATCACAAAAGGAGAGAGAAGAGGGGGAGAAAGGGGGGGAAAAGGGGGAGAAAAAAAAACAACAATAGTGATTTAACCACAAAACAGATGCATCCAAAACATGCCATCCAGCCCACCCTGCCCCCCACCCACACCCAACCCCAACGGGGGTAAACACGCGTTGTTGCGTACATTCAACACCCTAACTAACAATGGAGACCTGCCAATTTGAAATATAAAAATTAGCAACATATATAGGTACTTAAGGAGTGTTACTGAACTGTTTCAATGGGATAATAGCAATTATACATAATATGTGTGCTGAGAGAAATGAAAGAGAAAAAAAAAAAATAAAATAAAAAAAAAAGGAGCACTTTGAGTAAGTTAAGATACTGGTAGCTTCACTGACAGTAAGAACTTAAAATGAGGTGAAGATTACATAAAAGGTGTCATCTTCTTTAGGTTGCTGATCACTCATAAAAAAAATGTAAGACGTCGGCGACACCTGTGCCAGTACTGTACAATTTCCAGTCCTTGTAAGTATATCAAAACAATAAAAGAACAGAGTACACCTGAATCCTCCAGTGTTGAAACAGCGCATATAAATGTTATCCAGCATAAACTGTTTGCATGGGCAGTTATAACAAAATACTATGGAACAGAATGGTGCAACATCCTCATCTTGCAAAAGAATAGATTATGTAATCAACTAGTTCCTAATTGTAAACACAAATACTATAAACTGAAATGCAGACTACTTATGGGCACAGTGGGCAAGCGTAGATAAGGCAACCTGAGCCATATGACCAGTAGAAAGAGTTACACTACAAATGTAAAGAGGAGAAAAGATAAAATAGACTATAGCGTAAATCAGGAAAAGAATGGATTATAACTAGGCTACCGCTATCGGTCGTATTCACCACCTGTTAGCCCACAAAGCTATCAATGACGGTAAGTTCACGGTTCTATCACGTTACCAATCAGACGACACAAGTCGGTTAGTCGGCCAGGATGTTGCTGCGGATGAAAGCTGTTGCTTCTTCGGGACTGTTAAACACAGACTGGGTGCCGTTGTGTGTAATCCTGAGTCGCGCGGGGAAGAGCAGCCCATATTTCACTCTTTGACGATCGCGGAGCAGCTTCTTAGCCTCGTCAAATGCTGCTCTCCTCTTGGCCATGGCAGTAGTGTAGTCCGGAAATATCATAAATCTCTGTCCCTTGTAAAGGAGCGGACCCGCTTGTCTTGCGCGTTGCATAATGTCCTCCTTTATCCTGAAGTAGTGTATATGTACAATGAAGGGACGCGGCTTCTCTCCGGGTCGGGGGCGCGGCTGTAGGGAGCGGTGAGCCCTGTCAAGCAATGGTCGCTCCTCCAGGTGTAGGGCCTCTTTAAGGATGTCGGCAATAAAATCAGTGGGACGGGGTACTTCCACGCCCTCTTGCAGGCCAACGATCCTCAAGTTGTTTCTCCGCGACCTTCCTTCCAGGTCCTCGCATTTCTCGGATAGAGAGGCCACTTGCTTAGTGAGGTTTTGTAGCTTGATGCCCAGGGATGTAGCCTCATCTGCCCAGTGGTTCGTCCCCTTTTCCAACTCTGCCACACGGCTAGTCAAGGCCCCGGTCTCGGATCTGACTGCCGTCAGGTCTTTAAGTATCTCTGAACGTACCGATGTAATTTCGGATCTTAAGGATGTTGCTAAACTGTCTATTTTAGCGTCCACAGAAGCACAGATGTCACCTTTCAGCGTTACCAGCTCAGACGTTACATCAGTGCGAAGTGCGGTGATAGCGCTAAGAATAGCATTGTCCGGTGGGGCAGAGTTAGCTTGCTCGGTGCTAGCTCCCTTGCGAAGCTGGTACGTCATGGTGAAGCGCTCACAGAAAACGTAATGCTGTCAAAATGACTCAGAAACAGTTGTTTAATCCCAAGTGACAAAAAAATATCAATGGGGAAACCAAAAGCACCGTTATTGATCGAATTATTAGACAAATGGCCGGGAGCTCCAGAATCTTCCACCTACTCATGCATCGCCACACTGGAAGTCATCCCAAAGGTGTTTGATTGAGTTCAGGTCCGAGCTTTGAGGTGGCCAATCCAGAAGATCAAAGCATTTATTCTTCATGACTCCTTCGATTTGGTTGGCTGAGTGCTTCAGATCATTTTCCTGTTGGAGTATATAATGACGCCTAAACAGCCAGGATGCATTATTTGGTGAAATATTTAATTCTTCAATTTTTTCTAAAGTTGGAATTCGATAGCTGAGTGGCAAATACCAAGGGTAACACCAAAAACAAGTAAAAATAAAGGTCCACCCCTCACAGAAAAAAAGAAAACAAACAATCTCCCCAAAATCATGACAGTGTTGTGCTAAAATCTTTGTTCAAGGGGCAGTGATGTTACCGTGGTAACTCTGCTGCTTGTATTATCACATCCCACCCAATGTTAAGCAGTTGGTTGAAGGCTGCATCCATCTTCATATGACTCAACACCTCATTAATGCATCGCATGGCACCGGAGGTTCTTGATGAATGAACTGGGGCTTCAGTGGCTCGAATGAGGCTTCACTGAGCTGCTTTCTACCGAACAAGACCCTCCTCCTGCATCACGCATAAAACGCCCCTAAACCACGATAATTCCAATACACCGGGCTGGCATGTCTCTAAACACTACTTATGAGTGTGAGTGTAAATGTTCCACGTTGCAAAAAAAAGACCAAGCCCGTCTTACCAAGAATTTTTGTCTTGTATTCACACAAACACTAATTTCTGATACTTGTTTTTCAGTGAGACCAGGATGCCAATGAGGGGAGATAACTGACTCATTTCCAGGCTTACCAACGGATTTAAAAAAAATTTCAGTTTACAAGCAAATCTTAAATTCCACAAACATATATTGACTTTTGAGAGAGAGAGAGAAAAAAAAAGGAATTTGAACCTTGTAAGATTAAAAGACTTACACTTTTGTATGCAGAAGTGGCGAAGCTGAGCCCATTTAAGACCCTCCATTCTCACCAGCAGTTGGCTGTTTGCCAGGCAGCTCCTCACGCCGGAGTCTGTGCTGCATATAAGTCCCCTTTAAAAAAAAAAAAAAAAAGACACCACAGGGTTCAGCCGACAGTGGAGGTTTTGAGAATGACGGCAGGGATTTTGTGAAGCCCAAGCATGTTTTGTTGGCGAAACCAATCCATACATTAGCAACCTGAATAGCGTTTTTTTTTTTGCAAAAGAGCAAAGATGTTATGAGCCTTAGCACAGAAAGAAACTTCATCCTGCATGTGCGAATCCTACTGGCACTAATAATTTCAGTTGAGCCAATGAAACTCACATACGCTCCTTTACATTCAGATTTTTTATTTAAGGAATTCGCCTGGACTCCAGCCGGCTACCCATATGCTCAGACTCCGTGGTTCTCAAACTCGGCCCTGGGGCCCCCCTGTGAGTGCTGTTTTTTAATCCAACCACAATTGCTAATGCAGGCTGTTGATTTGTCTGCATTTCATGCTCCAGTACCACTAACAAAGAGACAATTTGTTAAAATAAAGCTAATTTAAGTCATTATCAGTAGGAATAAAGACTGTCAAACAGTCTGTTATTTGCTCACGTCGTGACTTACATAAGCTACATTACATGCGGGTACAAGCACTGCTATAATTTTTTAAAAAATTGATTCTCTAAATTTTGAAATCCTCCTCTGTTTACTACAGCTCTACCTCACAGGACACACACACACACACACACACTAACCATATAGGTGAAAGGAACGGGCCTAGACTCCCAAGTGCAGTTCAGCATCGGCAGGGCGTTTATTGGGTTTCACAAAGCTTATGGTCAAAGACAGAAATGGATCAATAGCCAGGCAAACAGTAATGCAGAATAGACAGAATCGAAGTCAGGAGACAGGCAGAGTACTTCAGTAACCAAAGAATCAGTCCACACAAAGACAATAACAAAGGGGGCTGAGCTAAGGGAATGGAAGGGGAAGGACGGTGATAGGAGAGAGAGAGGAAAAGGGTGGAGTTCTAACTCTAATCTAACTAATCACCCGTGCCTCACTAAACTTATCTCAGGTGTGGATAGCCAATGAGAACAGCGAGAGAGAAGGAAGAGGAAATACCTAACCGAAATACAGGGAAGAGAGTGTGATGAAACTGACAAGACAGCACGAGACAGAACCGAGAGAAAGACACTGAAGACCAAAGACAGCGCAATCTTACAGCAACATACATACTCTAAAAGAATAAATATGATAAATAAATAAATAGCAAACTAAAACATACTAAAACATACTAAAAACAAACATATAAATCACCAATTTCTAACAATAGGCTGTAAATACAAACACCCAAAATGGCCTATATTAATGTTTAAGTGAAAGATGAGCAATGGGGGAGATCAGCTGGCATTTTTTTCATAGAGACAAAGTCTGCATTGGGAGGAGACCAGGGCGGTGGTTGAGGAGAACATAACTGAGGACTGGTGTTTGACTCCACTAAACTGCAAGTTTAACATTTACAACAGCAAGTTTTTTAATAACTGTGATTTCCTTATCCTAACCTGAACCTTGAGGAAGAGGTAACTTTATCCAAAGCCACAATGTTAATTTTTCTCACCGTTTGTTGTGGAGAGCGCGGTGCCACTGTTACTTCCTGAAGTCAAACAACCATCCTTTATGTTTCTTTGGGCGTGAGAACTGGTTGGTTCATTAATAAAAGACTTGGCAGCCATGTTAGCAAGTGCAGACTTAGTCAAGAACACATTTTATTAAAGTCTTCATTCCCTCGCAGCTGTCACAGCATGGAGTCATTATTCCCTAAAACTTCATGCGCTAACAAATGAAGACCTGAATAATTTGTAACACAAAAGGCGTAATCTATATGCTGGAACATCACTGCCCTGAGGGGAATTTGGTTGCGACATAAACCTTATTTATTAATTTCTTTTAAATTTAACCTTTTTTAACCAGGAAGATCCCATTGAGATTAAGAACCTCTTTTTCAAGGGAGACCTGGCCAAGATCGGCAGCAGAAAATACAAAACACAGTTACACAATTACACAGACACAAACAAAAGACAAATAAAAGGAAGGAAAAAAGATTAAAATGACAAACAGAATATAAAAAAAATGAGTGCATGTTGTGGAGTTGGCGTCAAGTACTTTCAATTTGGATTTAAAAGTGCTCAATGAAATTAATTCTGTTGATTTCCACTCATTTTGCAACATATTCCAAGCTAAAGGGGCAGAGTGAACAAAAGCCCTTTTACCCAATTCAGTACAGGCATATGGAGCAGAAATCAACAAGTGATCCTGTGAACGGAGAGACTAAGGACCAGCACTTCTCTCTGCAATTAAGGTGCAAATGTAGGAAGGCAGTAGTGTGAGTATTGCTTTAATATATAACAGTTTACCAATGACTGATCCTGCCGGTGGCCAGAGCAGGCCATCCCACCCGAGAGTATAATTCACACCGGTGTGTCCACACTTTACTGTGTGTAATAAACCTCAGAGAAATATGGTAAACAGTGTCAACCATTTGAAGACATTGAGCAGTAGCATTCATATATGCGAGATCTCCACAATCCAACACAGATTTGAGGAAAAAAAAAGTCAGAGCAACAAGCCGCTTTTTTACTTTAAAAGAGAAACACAGCTTGTTTGGAAAATAAAGACCCAATTTAAGCCTCGGCTTCTTCACAAGTTTTTCCACATGCGCCTTTCAAAGTGAGGGAGTCATCAATCAAGACACCCTGGTGTTTATACATGTGAACCACCTCTATTTCATTTCCCTCCAGAGAGATCAGTGAGGGGATCATTTGTGGCCACTTCCTAGAATTGGAAAACAACATAAGCTTATTCTTGTCTGAACTGAACTAGTTTCAGCTGCAGTAATGAGTGCTGGACAGCAACGAAGGCTTTCTGTAGGGATTCAATGGCCTGGACAAGAGTTGAACCACAGCAATTAATAACTGTGTCGTCAGCATAAAAATGCAAATTAGCATCTGACGCATGTAAACCCAGATCATTGATAAAAAATAATAAATAAGAGGGTACCTCATACAGAACCTTGCAGCATCCCCTTGTGGACAGTAACAGATTCAGAACACAGACCATCATATTTAATGCACTGAGTCCTGTCACTGAGGCAGTTTATGAGCCAAGCGACTGAAGGAGTCTAAGGTTTAAAATGTCATGGTCAACAGTGTCAAACGACAGTCTGAGTGTCAAAAAACAGTCGGAGGAACAAACAGTAAAGGAAGATTCATGGAGTAAGATGAGGTAACGTCACTCATAGAAAACAATTCTGTGTGTGGAGGTAACAGAAACATAAATACAAAATTAAAATCAAGTAATGCTGAACCACAGTAGAAATAACTTTTACAAAAGCTTATTCAATGCACAGATTTTTATCTCCAGTCTTTATTTTGATACCACAGCTGGCCTCAGCAGACAGTTCAACTACAGCCCAGTCTGATATCATCAAATCAATTAATTATTGGATTTTTTTAAATAGAAAATATTTTATATAGTGGCAGTTCCATGTTTACTATGCCACACAAGGAGTGGGTCCCTACAAGAGTCTTCACTTTTGATGCAGTCAGCTAGATAAACATGAAGGACTGAAGGAGGAAGGGTCCTGGAGTGTGAAAACCGTGCATGAGAAACCTTCAAAGAGAAAATTCAAATGCAAGACTTCCTCTGCATTCTGCGTCTACGCTCCTGGGCAAATAAATAAATAAATACATCAATTGTTTAATTAATGGGCGAAAACCAAAATGGTAAAATACTCGGCATTTAAATAGTCTTAACAAATCTTGGCAGAAAAGTAGCAAGTGCAGTCCTGACTGTTGTGATTCTGAATTTGCTCATGTTGTGTTTTGCCCTTGACCATGTTCATGCCTTGATTATTTGGACTGACTTTTGTGTATTTTGATACTTTCCATGTCTGACTATTCTTAGTATTATGTATTGGGTTCTGTTAGTATTGTTTTATTCATGTATTGCTTCAGTATGAACTTTTCCATGTTTGCATTTCGCCGTAGTCATATTCCGGTTCATGTTTTCCATCATGCAGTGCACTTTGTCTCCCCCGTCTGGTCTCTCGTCTTGTCACTGCTCACAGCCCCAGTCTTGCGCGTCAGTCTTCGGGTGATTTATTGGATTCTGGATTTCAATCTTCCTTCTGATCTCGTTTGTTTACTTCGCGTTACTTTTCTATCTTACTAACCATACTAACAGTTTGTTATTTTTGCTAGAAGATACTAACGCCAACTACCATTGTATATAATACTAACTTATTAACAAGCACCATGGGATTGTATAGTTTCACTTACTAATTGATTAACAAGCCCTCAGCACTCGCCCTGTTCTAGTCTGCACCTCTTGTCTCTCCCTGATTTCCTTTACTGCATTTTCTGTGGAAGCTCCACATCTCATCACGCTGTCCTTCTCTAATTATCTATGCACGTTAGAACTCCTTAACTGGAGCTGTATGTCTTTGTATAGGTTTGTCCCGTGATCCCTGTCCGCGTTTTGGCTTCTGCCAAATTCCATGTGATTAAGTTCTCCCTCATGTGCTGCTCCCTTGTAATCAGTCTGACTGTCTGCACCTGTGTCTCTCACCATGTGATCTCCCTGGAAGTGTATTAGGTGTCTTCTCACAGCCAGTCTCTGTCAGATCATTTTCCTCAGTCTTCTTGTGCCACGATTCTCTGGCCTTGATTACTCAGAGTTTATCTTTCTGACTAGATTGCCCACCTTTCGATTTTTTGCCTTTGTGATTTTGGATTATTGTTGCATCCGTGTTTTTTGATCTTTTTCTGCCTGACCACGAGATCTATGTTTGCTGCCCTGGTTACGATTCAGATCACGCCCTTTGGATTCTGTCTTTGCTTCTCTGACATATCTATTCCTGTGAACCAGACCCATTTCTGTCCGACTACGATTACTGTGATTGCTGCCCTGGTTTTCGAATCTATTTTTGCCCAACTGGATTTTGATTTTTGGATTGTGGACTTTGTACCCTTGCCTTCTGCCCTGCGGGGGTGCTCCCCCTTTATTAATAAAACAAGCTCTACTGCATTTCCTGGTTCTCGCGACTGGTCTCTGATCGCACCCTCACACTGACGCCTGAAACCAGCTGTGCCACTATTTGGTGGGTCTTTTAAGCTAGAGAACTAGTCTTTACTTTATTGGTGTTATGTATTGAATGAGTCCATACTTATTTTAAATGGTACATCTATGATATGGAGTCCATTTTTCCATTATGTTTTGGTGCATTATATGATGTCCTCCTTTGTGTGGTTCAACAGATTCTGTTACATATGGCATGAATTGATTGGAATAGATACGATTTACTTAATTGTTGTGGTCTTGCTAATTAACCTTATTAACTTCTCTGTGATTGGTCAGGTTACACAGATTGTCAGCACCTGTGCACCAGTGTCTTTACCTGAAATCTAACTATAATGTTAGTTAACTCTAATTGAGGGGGTTATTATATCCCTGAATGGCGTTTCAGGGATATTATGTTTTTGGTCAAACCACCGCTGCCCTACGTGTTAACGCGATAACTTCAGTAATATTTAAATTAGAAATTTCATGTTTTGCATAAGTATCATAAAGAGGAAGAACTGATTTGATTTTGGACAATTTACAATTTCTAGATTGGCCACCAGGGCCCAAAAACTGAAAAATCTCTATCAAATCTCTGGAAATATTTGTCCGATTGACCTCAAATCAAGTGCAAATGAAAGGTCATGACTTGAGGATGTGTCCCACGATGACAAACCTGCTTTGTCACATAAAATTCACGATTTTTGCCATATTTTTGGAACCATTTGTCCAATTGACGTGAAACTATGTGCAACTGCAAGGTCATGACCTCACAACATGTCACATGATGACATCATACCTGTATGGTTCAATATTTTCACACCAAGTGGCGCTTTGTGATGGAAAATTACCATTTTGGCCATATCTTCAGAACCATTTGTCCAATTGACCTGAAGTTACTTTCAAATGAAAGTCTATTCAAGGATTGGAGAATTGGGGGCGTTCGGGGATATACCCCAAGCCGTCACCTCGGACGGTATAAGCCTAGTTTCCAGAAGAGCTCAAGTCCATATTCATTAAAAGTCAGATAACACTACAAAGCCATTCTTTCATTGAATAAGCCCCATAAGTTAATTTTGGCCAAGAAGCACTCAAGTACATTATAAAGTGAGCAGTGAATTGGAAATTCCCCAAGAAGCTACTTCTAGCTGTGACCAAGTCCAGTCTAAAGCTTCGACAAGTACACAAGTCCAGTCAGCCAATTAAAGCATTGCTTAGAAAAATCGGTTGGCCAATAGCAAGCACTGTAGCTTTCTTATCTAACCAAAATGGCTGAGTCTACAGGCCAGGATATGTAAGTGTGTGTGTGTGTGTGTGTGGGTGTGTGTGTGTGTGTGCATGTACGTTCGTGTGTGTGTGTGTGTGTGTGTGTGTGTGTGTGTAGCTTAAAAAAAAAAACCCAGACCGCCAGAATCATGAACGGAAAACAAGCTAAAAAGAAGTCTGGCAATTTTTTTTTTTAGCTAATTCTTTAGCTTAACTTTCTAATTATCGTGCCTCATCCCTATCGATGACAAATCAAGCCTATAGACCTGTTTGGATGGTGGTACAGCCCATTCATAATTCATGGTAATTGGTTTGTATTGGGACCTTTGTTCAGCTGCATTTACCCTCCATTTTACTGGATATATCTTCCATTCATTTTGTTCAATAAACTTTTTGTCACCCATGACACTATTTGCTGTTCATTTTCATTAGAGAGTGGTGTGTTTTGTTTTCAAAAATGCTCTGTTTTAGTACTCTGAAATAATAAAATTTAATGCTGTGAAATTTTTCAATCAAGATTAATTTTTTATATTTTGAGGCATCTGTTTCTAAAAGTACTCAAGTCCGCAGACTGATGTCTGAAATATCTAGGCGACGAATCAAGATAGAGGCTAGAAAGTCTCCTAATATGTTTTAAGACATCCTGTCTGATATTTCATTACATTTACATCAGCTTTGCACATGTAACATGATCCCCACAAGCTGTCAAATTCTTAAAATCTTGTTTCTTTAAAAAGATGAAAACTGACTTGGCACTTCTGGAAATCAACCCTTCAATTGTTTGCACCTAGACAGCAGGTTTTTTATTTTTATTTTTTTTAACTTCACTCAAATGTGTGTTTTGGAAGAATAACCCTGATGAAGGTAGTTGTGCTGCTGAAACATTAGTTTTATTAATATCTTTATGAATAATTCTTTTTTTTGCACCGTAGCTACTAGTTGGCAATAAATTTCAATATTTTTCAGGCTTGTTTCCATTGGTTGGCACCTCCTCACTTAAGGTGTGCGTTTTTTCACTTTGTTTAAACATTTCTTTTTAACCTGAGTTACATCCTCCCAAACATAACACGTCTGCTGGACGTGCAGATAATGTCTACATTGCGTCAGTCAGTCCAGGACCATCTCGGAATGTCTGTACAATGTGCAAATAAGGTTCAAGATTTAGACGTCTAAATATGACCCATTTTAGATGTAGATGTCGTGTTGTGCATCAAGGATTCATCTCAGCAAACATGAGACGTCTGCCCGGCGCTCAGATCATGTCGGCAATTTTTAAGAGTCACATTCAACAGTCTTTATCGCATTTTCACCTCATGAACATCCCTATAGTCCCGTCCCCCTTCCTTTAGCTCAACCTATGTACGCTTCAAAATAAAAAACACACTACAGTGCACACTCAGATTGCACCACAAATACTGAATGGGGTTCTATATTTTGACCTCAAAATATTTTTTGGAGGTCTATTGACGTTATAGACAGGGACAGGAAATAGAGATCTTTTTCATAGAAGCCATTTTACATGTCATAGTTGGGCAAGAACAGGTGTAACTGATAAAAATGATTATGGTTCCATTACATTCAGGTGTGGCACAATTATTCCAGTTAGACAGCAACCACAACACAAGGACCATATGGCCCCGAGACACCTAAATGCGATAAAACCGTAATTATTACACCTGTGCCTGCTGCTTTTTGACATGTCAAAATGGCTGCTGTGTAAAAGATTTGACACAAGAGCAAACAATAGGCAAGAATTTGAGAGAGAGCATGGAGACGGTTTATTATTATTATTATTATTATTAAGCCCTAATGGGTTTTATGTGCCCGATGGTGCTTAAGCAAAACTGTTAACTGCGCACAAGCGGCAAAACGCCCTGTCGGTGGCGGCAGGAGGCGAGAGGATTCTGCGGTTAGTTTCTGTACTAACATTCAAGGCATGCAAAATAAAGTCAATATGAAGTTATGTTAATTTTTTTAGCTTTTTAATTTTTTTTTTCCCGTAAGCTAATGTAGTTGCCGTTTTCCCTTCCTGGTAACAACTAGCACTAGCTGACGTTAGCTTAGAATCCCCCCCTTTCCCCCCCGAAAAGTTGTCGTGGTCACTGTAATGTGAAAAAAATGCCACTAGATGGCAGTATTGACCTTTTTTTTGGTTACGCTCAGTCTGGAGCTAGGTTTGGGCATGTCCTGGTCATGTCTGAGAGGTGAAGTCCCACAGAATTGAAAAGAAGTCTAAAAGGTGGAAGGGGTCTGCAAAAGAGTATATAAGGAGAAAAACTGAGAGAGAAAAGTAGTAGGAGAAATTGCAAGGAGAAGGATACATTTGACCAGACCAGTCACTCTTTTCAACACCTTTGAAGTTTTTTTGTGGATTTTTGCCTGTGTTGGAGCTTTTCTCTGTCCCAGGATATCACCAAGCAACCCCATCTCAAGGGACAGTAAATATTTTTTTTTTCTTGTTTATGTCAATCTTGGTCAGTAGTATAAATTGTAGGTTAGTTGTCAGTGTTTGTTTAATTAAATCTGTTTAAGTTTTAAAATTGTGTCTGTCATTCCTAGCTGTCTTATATGTCATAACAAATTGGGGCCATAGCAAATTGGGGGCTCAAGTCCGGGATAGACCTTTGTGTGAGTCATTTATTGAAAATCTAATATTTCAAATTGTGAAATTTTGTGCTGGCCAGGAGGTAAAGCTGGTGCCTCCATTCTCAGAAAATGAGGTTGAGAAGTATTTCCAGTGCTTCGAGAAGGTAGCAAAGAGTGTCAGTGGCCAAAGGAACACTGGCCTCTGATGTTGCAAACTGTCCTCAAGGGTAAAGTTCAACAAGCCTATTCAGCTTTGTCTGAAGATGATTCCTCTGATTATGAGGTTGTCAAAAAGGTTATTTTGACAGCTTATAAGTTGGTTCCAGAGGCTTACCGACTGAAATTTAGAGGTCTGAAGAAATCAGACTTATGTGGAATTTGCTAACAAGAAGAAGATATGCTTTGAGCACTGGTGTACTTCTATGGAGGTCAAGGATGATTTCAACTCATTAAAAGAGATGAGATGGTGTTAGTTGAAGAATTCAAAAACTGTGTTCAGGACGATATTAACCCCTTTCTGCAGATGTAGACGCTCGCGTCTATAGATATGCAAATGTAAGCACTTAAGTTATAGTACTCGACCACAAGATGGCACCCCCGGATCAGCTATTGGATATTCACAAGCAGGCAGAGCTGAAACGCGATTTATAGTATGGAGAAGTTCCCTCCAATCCCTGTTTTTCAGGAGTAGCATGGATTAAACTCCTCAGCTAAGCCTGATGTGCAAACTGGTCAATATCCTTGCCCATAGTATCGATCCAGTAGTTTTAAAAAATTATCACTTGCGACAGAAAAAAAACGTACTACTCTGTAGCAACCATTTTAGCTACAGTGAGCCAACAGTATTCCAATTAGTGGTTAAAAAAATACGTTTTGTGAAGAAAAAAATCCTTCTATTCGTATTGCTTCTCTCACATTCTACTGTCAGTTACAATCATCACACACAAAATATGCGTAGTTCCCTCCCATGGATTAACGCTTAGATTCCTCCATCGACAAATTCAGCGCTCCCTTCTATCCACCGAAGTACTGGTGTCGATAGCCAGTCACTCAATTATATACTCAGATTCATCTGCGTAACTCTGCAGTTATAGTTCACGTCCTCGTGAAGCTTCCCCGGTAACGATGTATTGACAGACTCGTTTCTTATCCCATTCCCCAGTGTCTTAACTTTCCTCTATAACTGAAATACATTGATCGGACAATAAGAATGGGATACAAAGCTAAGCGTAAAAGTAAGGTCGGTTGTATTCTTCGAATGTTGGCCGCAGTTGCGCAGCTGAAAATGATGCGATATCAAAGAAATAAAGGCACTCGAGACCGTTCTGAAGTGTTCAGTTTCATTTACGAGATTTAAATGTTGTATGGACGCGGTCAACGGGAATTATTCCGAATGAAACAGAACTGGAACGTTCCTTCTACCCGATACATCTGTCTCTGGAGGTGGGCATCAATGAAGAAAACAGGTTATACTTTTACTCTGTTTGCATTTTGCTTAATTTGGCTTTTTGCTGTAGAATCTATACCGCGTTTAAAGACATCGAATGCCGAGGTTTTCGTTTCTCCAAATGCATACATCCCACGCAGGTCGGTAGATCCCTCGGTACGTTCATTACACCACTCTGATGAATATGGAGGCATATGTCATTGTATTTTTTTCCTGAAAGTGAAATTTCTGTTCTGTTAAAATAAGGTGTATTTCAGAATTCAGATATTACTGAGTTAGTGAGTTTTCACCCTTATAAGGTGTAAGGTTATGAGCTCGGATGTGAGAGCGGTTAGCTATTTATTCATATCATGTTTAGTCTTGCGTGAATGTTATAGCTGTTAAATCTGCACTTCATTTAATGCTTGGGGTACTTCGAAGAGAAATGGACAATATTGTTAACTTTATTATGGAGAAAAGGCATGTTTTGAGAGGTTACTGGTGACCAATGATGTTCCACTGCACTGATATTGATTAATTCATGCAAAACTCAACCAGAAAATCATTTGTTCATATTAAATTTCATGCCTTAAAACTTTATTTGTGTTATATACATGATTTTTTTATGATTTGACTGGACTTCATTTTGAGACTTCGGGGAGACACTTGGATAGCTGTATAATTTGGTTAAAAGCATGTAGGTAATCTAGAATGTAATGTTGAAGATGAATTGTACTTGTGGTCAAGGAGTTTATGATCCCAGAAATGTATAGTTTTAAGCCCCAGCAGTTTTTAAATCCTCAGAATTATTTTTTTTGCAATTTCAATGGTGAATTCTCATGAAGATTTTTTATGTTTGCAGCTCATTTTCTCTACCATAATCATGAAAATTAACTGAAATACTATGTAATTCTAAATGCTGTAAGTGTCTTTTCAGAATTGAGCCACATTTTCCTCTTTATGAAGCTTTAATTTTGAATTATACAGCATTAAAGTGGGTAACCCAAAAATAGCCAAATTTGGCTTCTGCACAAAGGGGTTAAGACCTACCTTAATGAGAAGCATTATGAGGTTCCCCTCATGGTACTATGGTTTCTCCGTTTGAGGACTTATCAGACACGTTTATCACTTCTCTGTTCAGCCAGCCAGATGGGTCTAGTGATTCTGATGTGTCTGGAGACTTGCCTCTGTCCAGAAAGCGGTTGATTCAGGAGCAAAGTTGAATTTCTTTCAAGTAAGTTGTCAAATTCTGAAGTGTTGCAAAATCTTCATGCAAAACTCCAGCACTTGGAACCCACACAGAAAGATCAGTTTGAGAGGTTGATCAAGAAATATAAAGATCTATTTCCTGATGTTCCAAAGAGAGTTTCTATAGCATCTCATGATGTAGATGTTGGTAGGGTTGTTACGCTCGAAACAGACGGTTCGAGACGGTATCGATCTCTCAAAGCAGAAGTATCTCGGCAATATGTTTCGATGCCTCGCTTCACCATGCAAAAAACCACGTGACTCCCCAAATGAAGCTTCATTACGTCACACGCGTATCGGCGACGTGTTACTCGGGTTTTGAATCCAGGGCGGGATTTTTGGGGAAGACCCATTGAAATACTGGTATTCAAGGGCAGCAGTTTATCCCAGTCTTTACAAGCTTGCCCACTGATATTCTCATATGCCAAGCAACTTCTGTGCCATGTGAAGGGGTCTTCTCCAAAGCTGGAGAGGTAGTAACAAAGAAGAGAAACAGACTAAAGCCCGACTCAGCTGAAATGATCTTGTTTTTAAATAAAAATCTTTGAACCCTGTAAATCCCCTATCCAACTTATGCAGCATTTTACTCGACTACTGCAATAACAGTCCCTAGTTTCATAAACATTTGCATTTGTTGTGGCCCCAATTTGTTATTACATTTATAACACAACAGCAACAGCAACAGCAAGGGATGACAGACACAGTTCCAAAAACTCAAACAAATTTAATTATTAAACAAAGGCAATAACTAACAATAACCTACAGACTAAGATTGAATTATGTACAAAACATAAATATTTACAATCCCTTTTCATGGGGGTGGCTTGGTGATGTCCTGGATGATGAAAATGCTCAAACACAGGCAAAGAAATCCACAAAAGAAACGTCACAGGTCTTGAACAGAATGGCAGGTCTGGTCATCTTCTTGCAATTTCTCCTACTACTTTACTGTCTCAATTCTTTTCCTTATATACTCTTTTGCAGACCCCACCCACATTTAGACCTCTTTTTTTTTTATTTTCTGAGACTTGCCCCAGACATGTCCAGGACATGTCTAAACATGACTCCAGTCTGAGCTTAACAAAAAAAAGGTAAATACTGCCATCTAGTGGCCTATATTCACATTACACCTCCATTCCAAAAGGGAAAAATTTTGACTCATAAAGGCAAAATTTTTCTTTTCAATACAAAATGGTTAAGTGAACACTTGTCTATATATACATATCATACAATATTCAAACACATGATATATATATACCTATTCAAACACGGGATAAGCAATCAGCAATTACATTGTCTGTACCCTTCGCATGCTTAATTTCCAAGTCAAACTCCTGTAAAATCAAACTCCAATTCAACAATCTCCGATTCTTGTTTTTCATCTTACTCAAAAACATTAACGGATTGTGGTCAGTGTACACAATCATTGGCTTTTCCCCTGTGCAAACATAAATCTCAAAGTGTTGGAAAGAAAGGACGAGAGCCAACAGTTCCTTCTCTATTGTGGAATAGTTTATTTGGTGGCGATTGAACTTCCTGGAGAAGTATGCCACGGGATGCTCAATGTCATCAGAGTCACTTCTCTGTAGGAGCACAGATCCACAAGCTTGGTCGCTAGCATCGACCGCGATGGAGAACGGTTTGTTGAAGTCAGGAGATTTGAGCACGGGGAAGTGACACAGCAGAGACTTCAGGTGATCGAAGGCTCTCTGGCATGCATCATCCCAAGTGAACTTTACGCCTTTCTTCAGTTGGTTAGTTAGACTGAGAGCAATCTCAGCAAAGTTCTTGCAGAACTTGCGGTAGTACCCGATCATTCCAAGGAAGCGGCGCAAAGCTTTTTTGTTAACAGGAACTGGAAAGTCCATGATGGCTTGGACTTTAGCATTTATGGGTGCCACCTTACCCTGGCCTATGACGTAGCCAAGATAGGTGACAGTAGCACAACCAAAGTCACTCTTGCTCAAGTTAACAGTCAGGTTAGCCTGGGTCAGGCGCTGGAACAACGTCTCTACATCTTTTAGATGTTCTTCCCAGGAGTCACTCCATGTGATCAGGTCATCGATGTATGCACCCCTGTGTGGCAATCCGGCGATTGTAGACTGTATCATCCTTTGGAACGTGGCTGGGGCATTTTTCATGCCAAAGGGTAGGACTTCATACTGGTACAATCCAGATGGTGTGGCAAAAGCAGAGATGCTCTTGGCCCTCTCAGTTAAAGGCACACACCAATAACCCTTCAATAAATCAATCTTGGTCAGAAACTTTGCTTGCCCTACACTATCAATACAATCATCAATCCTAGGTATTGGAAACACATCAGTTCTAGTTACAGCATTGACTTTGCGATAATCTGTACAGAATCTAGTACTTCCATCAGGTTTTGGAACTAGCACACAGGGTGAACTCCAATCGGAGTGGGAGGGTCTGATAATATCATGTTTTAACATGTACTCAACCTCTTTCTCAGCAATCTTTCTCTTTTCAGGATTCATCCGGTATGGATGCTGTTTTATTGGTTTGGCATCACCAACATCTACATCATGAGAGGCTATAGTAACTCTCTTTGGAACATCAGGAAACAAATCCTCATATTTCTTGATCAACCTTTCAAACTGATCTCTCTGTGAGGGTTCTAAGTGCTGGAGTTTTACATCAAGATTTTGCAACACTTCAGTGTTTGACAATTTACATGAAAGAACTTCAGCTTTAATTCTTGGTTCATCATCTTGAAACTCCCCCTCATCTTCACACGTTTCGACCATTGGAGAATCTGAAGTGACAGCTGCAACCCTAGCATTTCTGTCATGATAAGGCTTTAGCATGTTAATATGACACAATTGTTTTGGTTTTCTCCTATCTGGAGTCTTCACAATGTAATTGAGATCATTGAGTTTTGTCAGAATTTCATAAGGACCATGAAATCTAGCCTGCAATGGATTGGACTGCAAGGGACACAACACAAGGACCTTTTCTCCTGGTTTAAACTCACGGCTTCTAGCCTTATGATCATACCAAGTTTTCATTTTTCCCTGACTTGATTTCAAGTTCTCTTTTGCTAGGTCACAAGCTGCACGCAATCTTTCCTTGAACTTGCTAACATAGTCTAACAGACTGATGTGCGGCTCTTCCTCTTGCCATTGTTCACTCAACAAGCAAAGGTCCTTTCACTTCATGACCAAACACAAGCTCAAATGGACTGAATCCAGTAGACTCCTGCACTGCTTCTCTAGCTGCAAACAACAGCAAATGAACGCCTTCATCCCAGTCTTTCTCATGGTCATAACAATAAGTCCTCATCATTGTCTTGAGAGTGGAATGAAACCGCTCTAAGGCACCCTGACTTTCTGGATGATAGGCACTGGAAAGAATCTGCTTTGCACCTAGTTCATACACCACCTGCTGAAACAAACCAGAAGTGAAATTGCTACCCTGGTCTGACTGAATTTCCCTGGGAAGGCCAAACAACGTGAAGAACTTTATCAAAGCCTTCGAGATTGCAGTTGCCTTGATGTTACGTAGAGGTATGGCTTCGGGGAATCTGGTAGATGCACACATGATTGTCAACAAGTACTGATTTCCAGATCTAGTCTTGGGTAATGGACCAACGCAATCAACAATGACCCTAGAGAATGGCTCCCCAAATGCTGGGATAGGCTGCAATGGAGCTACAGGTGGGTCTAACTGGTGTTTTCCAACTACCTGACAAGTGTGACAGGTTTTGCAAAAGTTGGAAACGTCTTTCCGAAGCCCAGGCCAAAAGAAGTGTTTCATGATCTTATCAACAGTCTTGTTAACACCAAGATGACCTCCTAAAGGTAAAATATGAGCCATTGTTAAGATCTCATTCCTATAGACCTTCGGAACAACAATTTGCCTGACCACTGCCCAATCTGCATTGGCAGGGATATCAGGAGGGCACCACTTCCGCATCAACACACCATCCTTGAGATAATACCCAACTGGAACTGCGTCTATTTCTTTATCAGGAAGGGCTCTCCTCTTTAGTACACAAATTTCAGGATCATTAGTTTGCTCCTCAATCAACCGCTTTCTGGACAGAGACAAGTCTCCAGACACATCAGAATCACCAGACCCATCCGGCTGGCTGAATAGAGAACTGATAAAAGTATCTGATAAGTCCTCAAACGGAGAAACCATAGTAGGCCAATCAGAGTCATGAGGCGAACCACCTGAGTCCTGACTATTCAATGTACTGGACGGCACCACATCATCTTCTTCTTTAGCCTTCTTGGCCAAAGCACGAGTCACTGCGCAAGAAGGATACAGAGATGGGTCCTCATCCCCATCTTCAGTGCTCGGCTGTGAAGTAAGATGTACAGGGGGAACTACTTTGCCCCCAGCCAGGTCATTGCCTAGCAACAGAGAAACACCCTTTATAGGTAGACTTGACATAAGTCCCACCTTTACCTGTCCTGTAACTAAATATGACTTCAAGAATATAGAGCGCAGGGGTACAGATACAGTCCTCCCCTCAATACCTTGTACAAGTATGAAATCCCCTGAAGCGGTCTCATCACGTAACTCCAAGGAGTCCATCAACAAAAGTGACTGAGAAGCTCCGGTATCCCTTAGGATATATATGTGGACAGGAGTAGTATGCTCATTCAGAGCCACAAATCCCTCTGACACAAATGGAAGAAATTCCTCCCTCACGAAGTCAGCTGTATCAGGCTTTTTAGCCCCACAAGAAGCAGGCGATTTAGCAGATCGATTATCTACTACAGGGGTTTCTAACCTTGTTTTCACAAAGGCATTTGGTTTGGTGTCCTTTTCTTTTTCTTTCTTAGCTTTAAGGAGCCAACAGTTAGTTGTAACATGACCAGATTTCTTGCAATACTTGCAAACTAGACCACTTTTGTCACTGTCAGGTTTCACACTTTGATCAGACCTGTTACTGGATTTCTGAGCACCATCACCAGATTTGTCTTTGTCTTTGGGTGAGGAATCTTGGGTATCACCATAACCCTTTTTCTGAAATTGGGACCATCTATTATTACTGCTAGACTGAAATTTGGACTTATGTGTGAGAACATATTCATCTGCAAATTTGGCAGCTGATTGCAAATTCAGTGCTTGCTTCTCATTAAGGTAGGTCTTAACATCATCTTTAACACAGTTCTTGAATTCTTCAACTAACACCATCTCTTTTAGTGAGTTGAAATCATCCTTGACCTCCATAGAAGTACACCAGCGCTCAAAGCAAACCTGCTTTTCATTCGCAAATTCAACATAAGTCTGATTTTCAGATTTCTTCAGACCTCTGAATTTCTGTCGGTAAGCCTCTGGAACCAACTCATAAGCTCTCAAAATAACCTTTTTGACGACCTCATAATCAGAGGAATCATCTGCAGACAAAGCCGAATAGGCTTGTTGAGCTTTACCCTTGAGGACAGTTTGCAACATCAGAGGCCAGTGTTCCTTTGGCCACTGGCAACTCTTTGCTACCTTTTCAAAACACTGGAAATAGTTGTCAACATCCTTTTCCAAAAATGGAGGCACCAGTTTTACCTCCTGACTGGCACAAAATTTATTTTTAGTTTCAATTTTAATTTTTAGTTGCTCCATTTGGAGTCTTTCTTCTCTATCGAATTTCTCTAATTCAAAATCTCTCTGTCTTGCAAATTTTTCTAACTCAAATTCTCTTTGTTTTTCTTTTTCCTCCCTTTCTATTTTCTCTTCTCTTGCTAATTTTTCTAACTCAAACTGCCTTTGTTTTTCTTTTTCTTCCCTCTCAAATTCTCTTTGCTTTTCTTTTTCCTCCCTTTCTTTTTCTCTTTCCTCCCTTTCTTTTTCTCTTTCCTCCCTTTCAATCTCTAGCATTTTTAATTTAAGTTCCATTTCTATATTTGGATTTTCCACTGGAAACTGTTCCAGATCTCCGGGTGCAAACTGTTATGACTTGGAAAAATCACAACAAAAAACTGGCAAGTACAACTAAAACAAATTTATTCGTCACAAAAAAAAGTTGTATAAAAAAATATATCCACTATTTAAATTCTCTAACAACACTGCCACTATATAACTGTTGCCAAAACAAAACTCTGGTCTGCTCTCCTCTGCTGTCTGCTCTCTTTGTTGTCTGTCTCTGCTGTGCTTAAAATCACAGCCTTTTTATAGTCTAGCAACCTTCCAGAAAGATCCACAGGATTCTAGGGAAATCCCGCCCCCTCCAAGCAGGAAAGTGCCAGAAGCTTCTAGAAATTACTAGACTTTTCTTAATGATTTTACAAACACGCCACCAGATGGTGCCAATGAACAAAATAAATATAGCTGACCAGCAAGGCAGCAAAACAGCATGTAACAAATCTTCATTTACAAATGAAATAAAATGCTGTACAAAAATTGATCATACATAACACCTCCCCTCTTTAAGAAAATAAAGGTTTGCTAAAAGCTTTCTTTTGTTAAAATTAACACAGTTTTATAATCAGAACAATATTGAACTTTACACAAACGTATTATTGATCATGATAACAATCATATACATAACAAACAGTGTAAGTCTCACAATCAAATAGAAAAGTAAGATTACATTTTTCACAATCACGAAAAGAAATAAAATTACATGCGTGAAAGTGTATCTGGGATTACATTATCTCTTCCCCTGATGTGAGAAACGTCCAAATCATACTCTTGCAAAAGCAAACTCCATCTCAGCAATCCCCGATTCCTGTTCCCGATCCCGTGCAAGAATGTGAGGGGACTGTGATCACTGAAGACCCTGATGGAAGTAGCTGAACAAGTCAAATAGACTTCAAAATGTTGTAAAGCCAAAACAAGTGCTAAACATTCTCCCTCAATTGCTGAGCAGCCTTTCCGATGTTTATCAAACCCCTTGGAAAAGTAACAAACAGGATGATCTACTACATCAGTGTCTTCTTGCAGTAAAACTGCACCTGCACCAATGTCACTGGCATCAACTGCCAACTTGAACTCCTTTTTGAAATTGGGAGATAAGAGAACTGGTGCATTTTTGAGAATCGCTTTCAGCTGGTCAAATGAATTTTGACATTTTTCATCCCAAACAAATTTTGCATTTTTCTTCAGTAAATTTGTCAAAGGTTCAGAGATGATAGAGAAATTTTTACAGAATTTTCTGTAGTAGCCAGCCATCCCTAGAAATCTCATGAGCTGTCTTTTACTTGTTGGCTCAGGAAATTCAGTGATAACTTTGACTTTTGCATCAACTGGTTTGGCTTGACCCTGTTCATTTTCTAAGGGGCAGTCACAATCTTCGGAATTTTCCAGTTCAACTGTATTTACCACATTGACTGGCTTTTGCTGAGCACCTCTATCAATGTATTCTTTCAGCATGTTGATGTGACACATTTGTTTTTGTTTCCTCCTTCGAGGAGTTGAAATTATGTAATTTAGATCACTGACCTTTCTGAGGACAGTGTAAGGGCCGAAATATCGGGCTCTTAGAGGGTTTCCAGGAACTGGCAAAAGTGCAAGAACTTTGTCACCAGTTTTAAAACTTCTATCTTTTGAATGAAGGTCATATCTGGCTTTCATTTTGCCCTGAGCTTCTTTGAGATTAGACTTAGCAAAGTCACAAGCCTTAGCAAGACGATTGCGGAAGTCAGAGACATACTGAAGCAAGTTCATTGGAACATCATCTTCAGCTAGCAACTTTTCCTTCAGTAGCTTCAAAGGTCCACGGACTGTATGCCCAAAAACGAGCTCAAAAGGACTGAACCCAAGAGACTCCTGAACAGCTTCACGGGCAGCAAACAGAAGAAGATGGACACCTTCATCCCAATCTTTCTCTGTGTCAAGGCAGTAGGTCCTTATCATGTTCTTCAGGGTTTGATGGAACCTCTCCAAAGCACCTTGACTCTCAGGATGGTAAGCTGATGACCTGTATTGTTTAATACCAAGGTCATGCATAACTTGTTGAAATATGCCTGACATGAAATTTGATCCTTGATCAGACTGAATAGACTTAGGAAGACCAACAAAGCAGAAAAACTTGGTAAGAGCCTTGATGATAGTCTTCGCCTTGATATTACGAAGTGGAATTGCCTCAGGAAACCGAGTGGAAGCACACATGATAGTCAGTAAGTACTCACAACCAGACCTAGTCTTCGGCAATGGTCCAACACAGTCAATGATGATCCGACTGAAAGGTTCTTCAAAAGCAGGAATGGGCTTAAGTCGAGCCTTTGGAATATTTTGGTTCGGCTTCCCTACCATTTGACAAGTATGACAGGATTTGCAGTACTCCTGTACATCAGACCTCATGGAAGGCCAGAAGAAGTGGTTTCTGACACGTTGAAGGGTCTTCTTGATACCCAAATGACCTGACGTGGGATTGTCATGGGCCAGACTAAGAGTTTCTTGACGGTACGGCTTTGGAAGAACAATTTGATGGGTGATCATCCACTCTTCATCTGCAGGAACATCGGGTGGACGCCACTTTCTCATAAGCACACCATTTTTGAAGTAAAAACAGACAGGAACTTGAGTAGCCTCTTGTTCACTTGCAGCCTGTGGTAGAAGATGCGCTAGATCACGAGCTTGTTGTTGCTCATGAATAAGTTGTTTACGAGACAAAATGTCATTAGAATGACCTGACAAGGACAAGTCTGAAGATTTCCCAGACATCTCAGGACTGGAAGGTTCCTGATGAAAAGACTGCCTAATGAAGGTGTCAGCCAGGTTAAAGTCCAGGTCAGCAACATCCTGAATAGGCTTTTTGGCCATAGAATGAGTAACTGCACATGAAGGATAGAGGTCTGGAATTTCCTCCTCTATAGAGTCAGATTCTTGATGAATCAAGGGAGTGTCAGTTACAATAGGGTAGGGAACAACCTTATCCCCAGCAAGATCATTACCAAGAAGCAAATGAATGCCTTTGAAAGGAAGAGAAGACCTAACACCAACAGTAACAGGCCCAGAGACCAAGTCTGATTTGAGATGAACATTATGGAGAGGTACACTTGTAAAACCACATTCTACTCCTTGAATAAGGACATTAGCCTGAGTAGACGATTTGTTCGAGAAAGGCAGAATATCTGCAAGAATAAGAGATTGGGAAGACCCAGTATCCCTTAGAATTCGAACAGGAGCAGATGAGGAAAAATCATGTGAAAGTGAGACAGAACCATCAGTGATGAATGGCTCAAAACCCTCCATAACCGGATCAGACACAGAAGGTGGAAGATCAGGTGAACTGACCATTGATACAAGAGATTCTCTCTTTGTCAAAGCAGTTGGCTTGGTTTCTTCTCATTGTTGTTTTTTCTTGAGAGCATAACACTCAGAAATAAGGTGACCTTGCTTTTTGCAGTAATGGCAAGACACAGAGGGTAAAAAATCAGAGGATTGCTTCTCACTGGAAGGTTTCCTTTCAGAAGTGGCCTTAGAATCATTAGAAGTGTTATTAGAAGAAGTCTTGGACTGAAACTTGCTTTGAAATTTTGAAAAAGTGGATTTTTGGACAAAAGAAGACTTGTGAGTCAATGCATAAGTATCAGCTAGGGTAGAAACATCTTGCAAAGTATTGGCTTGTTTTTCTTCAAGGAAAATCTTAATATCAGGCTGGACACACCTTTTGAATTCCTCAACCAGAATAAGTTGCCTCATTCTATCAAAATCTTTTTCAACATTCATGGAATTACACCACTGATCAAACAACTGTTCCTTTAACCTGCCAAATTCAACATGTGTTTGACTGGCTTCCTTGCAAGAATTCCTAAATTTTTGCCTGTAAGCCTCAGGGACTAATTCATAACCCTTCAGAATGGCAGATTTGACAAAATCATAATCAGCACACTGTTGGACAGATAACTGGTTATAGATTTTTCTAGCTTTACCAGTAAGAACACTTTGTAACATCATTGTCCAATGCTCTTTTGGCCATTTCAAATTTTCAGCAATTTTTTCAAAATGGGTAAAGTATTGGTCAACATCATTTTCTAAGAAAGGAGGAACAAGTCTAATATGTTTAACCACATCAAAATGATCAGAAAGTCCAGAAGATTTTGGAACAGTACCTGCTTCTATTTTCTTCATTTCCAATTCGAACTGCATCCTTTTTTCTTCTATTTCGAGTTGTTTCTCCAACCTTCTTTCTTCCATTTCTTTCTCCATCCTTCTTTCCTCCATTTCTTTCTCCAATCTTCTTTCCTCCATTTCTCTTTCCTTCTCCCTCTCCAACCTTCTCTCCTCCAGCTCTAGTTGTTTTTGGCGCAGCTGGAATTCAAGCCTTTGCAGCTCCGTTGCAGGCACTTCCACAGCTTTAATTAATTCTGCTGCTTCTTCCCCAAAGATATCTTCATAGATGAAATGTTGCACCAAAATGTTGAATATTTCTTGTTTCTTCATTGATGACTTCACATCAGATAATCCAAGGGTTGAGGCTATTTGTAGCAAGTCCTTCTTCTTTGCCAACAAAATTAATTCCTGGGTTGGAGTTTTCAAAAAACTTTCCACATCAAAAGTCATGATTGCTGGTTTTTAAACTAGTCAAAAGATTTAAAATAATAATCTTCGGTGAATCCAATCTCGGTAGAACCTCCAATTTGTTATGACTTGGAAAAATCACAACAAAAACTTGGCAAGTACAACTAAAACAAATTTATTCGTCACAAAAAAAAGTTGTATAAAAAAATATATCCACTATTTAAATTCTCTAACAACACTGCCACTATATAACTGTTGCCAAAACAAAACTCTGGTCTGCTCTCCTCTGCTGTCTGCTCTCTTTGTTGTCTGTCTCTGCTGTGCTAAAAATCACAGCCTTTTTATAGTCTAGCAACCTTCCAGAAAGATCCACAGGATTCTAGGGAAATCCCGCCCCCTCCAAGCAGGAAAGTGCCAGAAGCTTCTAGAAATTACTAGACTTTTCTTAATGATTTTACAAACACGCCACCAGATGGTGCCAATGAACAAAATAAATATAGCTGACCAGCAAGGCAGCAAAACAGCATGTAACAAATCTTCATTTACAAATGAAATAAAATGCTGTACAAAAATTGATCATACATAACAAAACACATTTTCATCAATGTAATATTCAACTATCTCTCGAGCCAGTCTTGCTTTTCGCATGGCTGGTTTCACCTCTGTCAGCTCTAAATGTCTGCAAATTTCGAGCATTTCTGTCTTTTTAAAAGACTTCAAAACCCCTACGGTTGGTGATGCCAAGAAATCATCCATTGCTGTTGTCAATATATATGTATTCAATTAAAAAAAATAAATTATACAATTTGAAATGTTAGATTTTCAATAAATTACTCACAAAATGGTCTATCCCGGACCTTGAGCCCCCAATTTGTTATGGCCCCAATTTGTTATTACATTTATAACACAACAGCAACATCAACAGCAAGGGATGACAGACACAGTTCCAAAAACTCAAACACATTTAATTATTAAACAAAGACAATAACTAACAATAACCTACAGACCAAGATTGAATTGTTATGGCCCCAATTTCTTATTACAATCTACAACACAACAGCAACAGCAAGGGATGACAGACACAGTTTTAAAAACTTAAACACATTTAATTAAACACAACAACTAACTAAACTGACCAAGATTGAATAGGAAAAAAAAAGAAATATTTACAGTCCCTTTTTGTGGGGTGGCTTGGTGATGTCCTGGATAATGAAAATGCTCAAACACAGGCAAAGAAATCCACAAAAGAAACGTCACAGGTCTTGAACAGAATGGCAGGTCTGGTCATCTTCTTGCAATTTCTCCTACTACTTTACTGTCTCAATTCTTTTCCTTATATACTCTTTTGCAGACCCCACCCACATTTAGACCTCTTTTTTTTAATTTTCTGAGACTTGCCCCAGACATGTCCAGGACATGTCTAAACATGACTCCAGTCTGAGCTTAACAAAAAAAAGGTAAATACTGCCATCTAGTGGCCTATATTCACATTACACCTCCATTCCAAAAGGGAAAAATTTTGACTCATGAAGGCAAAATTTTTCTTTTCAATACAAAATGGTTAAGTGAACACTTGTCTATATATACATATCATACAGTATTCAAACACATGATATATATATACCTATTCAAACACGGGATAAGCAATCAGCAATTACATTGTCTGTACCCTTCACATGCTTAATTTCCAAGTCAAACTCCTGTAAAATCAAACTCCAATTCAACAATCTCCCATTCTTGTTTTTCATCTTACTCAAAAACATTAACGGATTGTGGTCAGTGTACACAATCATTGGCTTTTCCCCTGTACAAACATAAACCTCAAAGTGTTGTAAAGAAAGGACCAGAGCCAACAGTTCCTTCTCTATTGTGGAATAGTTCCTTTGGTGGCGATTGAACTTCCTGGAGAAGTATGCCACGGGATGCTCAATGTCATCAGAGTCCCTTCTCTGTAGGAGCACAGATCCACAAGCTTGGTCGCTAGCATCGACCGCGATGGAGAACGGTTTGTTGAAGTCAGGAGATTTGAGCACGGGGAAGTGACACAGCAGAGACTTCAGGTGATCGAAGGCTCTCTGGCACGCATCATCCCAAGTGAACTTTACGCCTTTCTTCAGTTGGTTAGTTAGACTGAGAGCAATCTCAGCAAAGTTCTTGCAGAACTTGCGGTTGTACCCGATCATTCCAAGGAAGCGGCGCAAAGCTTTTTTGTTGTCAGGAACTGGAAAGTCCATGATGGCTTGGACTTTAGCATTTATGGGTGCCACCTTACCCTGGCCTATGACGTAGCCAAGATAGGTGACAGTAGCACAACCAAAGTCACTCTTGCTCAAGTTAACAGTCAGGTTAGCCTGGGTCAGGCGCTGGAACAACGTCTCTACATCTTTTAGATGTTCTTCCCAGGAGTCACTCCATGTGATCAGGTCATCGATGTACGCACCCGTGTGTGGCAATCCGGCGATTGTAGACTGTATCATCCTTTGGAACGTGGCTGGGGCATTTTTCATGCCAAAGGGTAGGACTTCATACTGGTACAATCCAGATGGTGTGGCAAAAGCAGAGATGCTCTTGGCCCTCTCAGTTAAAGCCACACACCAATAACCCTTCAATAAATCAATCTTGGTCAGAAACTTTGCTTGCCCTACACTATCAATACAATCATCAATCCTAGGTATTGGAAACACATCAGTTCTAGTTACAGCATTGACTTTGCGATAATCTGTACAGAATCTAGTACTTCCATCAGGTTTTGGAACTAGCACACAGGGTGAACTCCAATCGGAGTGGGAGGGTCTGATAATATCATGTTTTAACATGTACTCAACCTCTTTCTCAGCAATCTTTCTCTTTTCAGGATTCATCCGGTATGGATGCTGTTTAATTGGTTTTGCATCACCAACATCTACATCATGAGAGGCTATAGTAACTCTCTTTGGAACATCAGGAAACAAATCCTCATATTTCTTGATCAACCTTTCAAACTGATCTCTCTGTGAGGGTTCTAAGTGCTGGAGTTTTACATCAAGATTTTGCAACACTTCAGTGTTTGACAATTTACATGAAAGAACTTCAGCTTTAATTCTTGGTTCATCATCTTGAAACTCCCCCTCATCTTCACACGTTTCGACCATTGGAGAATCTGAAGTGACAGCTGCAACCCTAGCATTTCTGTCATGATAAGGCTTTAGCATGTTAATATGACACAATTGTTTTGGTTTTCTCCTATCTGGAGTCGTCACAACGTAATTGAGATCATTGAGTTTTGTCAGAATTTCATAAGGACCATGAAATCTAGCCTTCAATGGATTGGACTGCAAGGGAAACAACACAAGGACCTTTTCTCCTGGTTTAAACTCACGGCTTCTAGCCTTATGATCATACCAAGTTTTCATTTTTCCCTGACTTGATTTCAAGTTCTCTTTGGCAAGGTCACAAGCTGCACGCAATCTTTCCTTGAACTTGCTAACATAGTCTAACAGACTGATATGCGGTTCTTTCTCTTGCCATTGTTCACTCAACAATAGCAAAGGTCCTCTCACTTCATGACCAAACACTAGCTCAAATGGACTGAATCCAGTAGACTCCTGCACTGCTTCTCTAGCTGCAAACAACAGCAAATGAACCCCTTCATCCCGGTCTTTCTCATGGTCATAACAATAAGTCCTCATCATTGTCTTGAGAGTGGAATGAAACCGCTCTAAGGCACCCTGACTTTCTGGATGATAGGCACTAGAAAGAATCTGCGTTGCACCTAGTTCATACACAACCTGCTGAAACAATCCTGAAGTGAAATTGCTACCCTGGTCTGACTGAATTTCCCTGGGAAGGCCAAACAACGTGAAGAACTTTATCAAAGCCTTCGAGATTGCAGTTGCCTTGATGTTACGTAGAGGTATGGCTTCGGGGAATCTGGTAGATGCACACATGATTGTCAACAAGTACTGATTTCCAGATCTAGTCTTGGGTAATGGACCAACGCAATCAACAATGACCCTAGAGAATGGCTCCCCAAATGCTGGGATAGGCTGCAATGGAGCTGCAGGTGGGTCTAACTGGTGTTTTCCAACTACCTGACAAGTGTGACAGGTTTTGCAAAAGTAGGAAACGTCTTTCCGAAGCCCAGGCCAAAAGAAGTGTTTCATGATCTTATCAACAGTCTTGTTAACACCAAGATGACCTCCTAAAGGTAAACTATGAGCCATTGTTAAGATCTCATTCCTATAGACCTTCGGAACAACAATTTGCCTGACCACTGCCCAATCTGCATTGGCAGGGATATCAGGAGGGCGCCACTTCCGCATCAACACACCATCCTTGAGATAATACCCAACTGGAACTGCGTCTATTTCTTTATCAGGAAGGGCTCTCCTCTTTAGTACACAAATTTCAGGATCATTAGTTTGCTCCTCAATCAACCGCTTTCTGGACAGAGACAAGTCTCCAGACACATCAGAATCACCAGACCCATCCGGCTGGCTGAATAGAGAACTGATAAAAGTATCTGATAAGTCCTCAAACGGAGAAACCATAATAGGCCAATCAGAGTCATGAGGCAAACCACCTGAGTCCTGACTATTCAATGTGCTGGACGGCACCACATCATCTTCTTCTTTAGCCTTCTTGGCCATAGCACGAGTCACTGCGCAAGAAGGATACAGAGATGGGTCCTCATCCCCATCTTCAGTGCTCGGCTGTGAAGTAAATGTACAGGGGGAACTACTTTGCCCCCAGCCAGGTCATTGCCTAGCAACAGAGAAACACCCTTTATAGGTAGACTTGACATAAGTCCCACCTTTACCTGTCCTGTAACTAAATCTGACTTCAAGAATATAGAGCGCAGGTGTACAGATACAGTCCTCCCTTCAAACCTTGTACAAGTATGAAATCCCCTGAAGCAGTCTCATCACGTAACTCCAAGGAGTCCATCAACAAAAGTGACTGAGAAGCTCCGGTATCCCTTAGGATTTATATGGGGACAGGAGTAGTATGCTCATTCAGAGCCACAAATCCCTCTGACACAAATGGAAGAAATTCCTCCCTCACGAAGTCAGCTGTATCAGGCTTTTTAGCCCCACAAGAAGCAGGAAATTTAGCAGATTGGTTATCTACTACAGGGGTTTCTAACCTTGTTTTCACAAAGGCATTTGGTTTGGTATCCTTTTCTTTTTCTTTCTTAGCTTTAAGGAACCAACAGTTAGTTGTAACATGACCAGATTTCTTGCAATAACTGCAAACTAGACCACTTTTGTCACTGTCAGCTTTCACACTTTGATCAGACCTGTTACTGGATTTCTGAGCACCATCACCAGATTTGTCTTTGTCTGAGGAATCTTGGGTATCACCGTAACCCTTTTCCTGAAATTGGGACCATCTATTGTTACTGCTAGACTGAAATTTGGACTTATGTGTGAGAACATATTCATCTGCAAATTTCGCAGCTGATTGCAAATTCAGTGCTTGCTTCTCATTATGGTAGGTCTTAATATCATCCTTAACACAGTTCTTGAATTCTTCAACTAACACCATCTCTTTTAGTGAGTTGAAATCATCCTTGACCTCCATAGAAGTACACCAGCGCTCAAAGCAAACTTTCTTCTCATTAGCAAATTCATCATAAGTCTGATTTTCAGATTTCTTCAGACCTCTGAATTTCTGTCGGTAAGCCTCTGGAACCAACTCATAAGCTCTCAAAATAACCTTTTTGACAACCTCATAATCAGAGGAATCATCTGCAGACAAAGCCGAATAGGCTTGTTGAGCTTTACCCTTGAGGACAGTTTGCAACATCAGAGGCCAGTGTTCCTTTGGCCACTGGCAACTCTTTGCTACCTTTTCAAAACACTGGAAATAGTTGTCTATGTCCTTTTCAGAAAATGGAGGCACCAGTTTTACCTCCTGGCTAGCCCGAAATTTATTTTCTGTTGCTATTTTTATTTTTAGTTGCTCCATTTGGAGTCTTTCTTATCTATAGAATTTCTCTAATTCAAAATCTCTCTGTCTCTGTCTCTCTCTTTCTGCTCTTTCCTCTTTCTCTCTCTCAAATTCTCTTTCTTTCTCTTTTTCCTCCCTTTCTTTTTCTCTTTCCTCTCTTTCTTTCTCTTTTTCCTCCCTCTCAAATTCTCTTTGTTTTTCTCTTTCCTCCCTTTCAATCTCTCGCAGTTTTAATTTAAGTTCCATTTCTATATTTGGATTTTCCACTGGAAACTGTTCCAGATCTCCTGGTGCAAACACATTTTCATCAATGTAATATTCAACTATCTCTCTAGTCAGTCTTGCTTTTCGCATGGCTGGTTTCACCTCTGTCAGCTCTAAATGTCTGCAAATTTCTAGCAGTTCTGTCTTTTTAAAAGACTTCAAAACCCCTACGGTTGGTGATGCCAAGAAATCATCCATTGCTGTTGTCAATATATATGTATTCAATTAAAAAAAAATTAATTTTACAATTTGAAATGTTAGATTTTTAATAAATGACTCACAAAATGGTCTATCCCGGACCTTGAGCCCCCAATTTGTTATGGCCCCAATTTCTTATTACAATCTACAACACAACAGCAACAGCAAGGGATGACAGACACAGTTTTAAAAACTTAAACACATTTAATTAAACACAACAACTAACTAAACTGACCAAGATTGAATAGGAAAAAAAAAGAAATATTTACAGTCCCTTTTTGTGGGGTGGCTTGGTGATGTCCTGGATAATGAAAATGCTCAAACACAGGCAAAGAAATCCACAAAAGAAACGTCACAGGTCTTGAACAGAATGGCAGGTCTGGTCATCTTCTTGCAATTTCTCCTACTACTTTACTGTCTCTATTCTTTTCCTTATATACTCTTTTGCAGACCCCACCCACATTTAGACCTCTTTTTTTTATTTTCTGAGACTTGCCCCAGACATGTCCAGGACATGTCTAAACATGACTCCAGTCTGAGCTTGACAAAAAAAAGGTAAAAACTGCCATCTAGTGGCCTATATTCACATTACACATTTTCGCCCCAAATTTTGAAAAATCTTTTTTTGTATTTCTATCAATCTTGCAAAAGCATATCTCCATTACATACAGTATTTTATCACGGCACAATCACATGATAGCACAAATATGTTATTGTCTTGAAAAAAAGTCAAAAACTATAAGATGCACGTAGATCCTTTATTGTTAAACGTACATAACAGTGCCTGTTTCATGACACCTTGTCCTTTATTGTTCTACGCAAATGCTATGTTGAAGATTGGCCAGCAGATGTCGCCATATTTAATTGTATCAAATACTTCGCAACCTTGAACCATTCAACACAATTGCTTCATAATTGATTCAGTAGTTCAGAAAGGTTCGGTTTCTCCATCACTAGATGTTGGTGATGCCAAACCAATGAAACAGCATCCGTACTGGATGAATCCTGAAAATCTTCTTTTTCTGAATCTTCTTTCAGTATCTTGTGTTCTTCCTTCCTCTCTCTTTTACTGTCTTACAAACACATTCTAACAGTTTATTGTTTTTGCTAATTACTAACCCACACTAACCTTGTATATTTGGACTAACTTACTAAC
Source organism: Gymnothorax reevesii (assembly GCA_029721435.1). Taxonomy (NCBI): domain Eukaryota; kingdom Metazoa; phylum Chordata; class Actinopteri; order Anguilliformes; family Muraenidae; genus Gymnothorax; species Gymnothorax reevesii. The sequence continues at coordinate 26,435,706 of CM056588.1, forward strand.
AAGCACTCGGGATTGTATAGCTGCACTTACTAATTGACTAATGATCTCTCAGCAGTCGCCCATTTCTAGTCTCCGCCTCCTTGCCTATCCCTAATTATCTCTGCTGCTATTTTCTGTGGATTCCATATTTACTTTGCGCTTTCCTTTCTTTTTACTATGCACTTTAGTACCCCTTGACCGGAGCTGTTCTGTTCATAGGTTTGTCTTGTGATCCCTGTCTGCGTTTTGGCTACAGCCAAATTCATGTAATTAGTTTATTCCTCATGTGTCTCTCCCTGATCATTGTCTCCGTTGATTGCACCTGTTCTCCCTGATCATGTGTTCTCCTGGATGTGTATATAAGATGTCTGTTTGGTTCACTTTCTTGTCAGATTGTTCTTCTGTGTAACTTGTGCTACGCTTCTCTCGCCTTGTTTCATTGTGATTTAGCTTTCTGACTGGACCGTCCTTGATATCGAGCTTTGCCTATTCCCTGTACTTTTGCCGCATTCTTGTTTTTTGACCTCTTTTGCCTGATTACGATTTTTGTGATTGGTGCCCTGTGTATGACTCTGGATTTCGCCCTTTGGATTCTGATTTTGGATTGCTTTTGGTTCATTTCGTGAACCTCAGTCGTGGAGGAAGCCATAATGTTTGATCACGTGGGTCGCCCGGAGCCAATGACAAGATGTCATAGATTCTGAATTTTAAGGCAAGATGAGTGCGCTGATTGGATGGTTGTGATCATGTGACCTAGTGGCCATTATGAAATGGTACGAAAGCGTGCAGTGGGTAGAAGGACTTAACCTACCCACTGCAGATGGAGTGTAGGGGTATAGCTGTTTTGGCGCTAGGAGGGGAAGCTAGGTGCCTCCTTTAGACAGAGGGTTGGGGTTAGGAATGCCACAATGGCTCCCTTGGCTGCTGTATGCAAGCATGTGGACTGTGGGTTCTAGTAGCCTGCAATTGAAGTTTTCGGTTGTTTGCGTGGTGCCATTATACGACCTGCCTACTAACGCCACTGTAGCGGATGGTTTCAGCCTAATAAGTCCTGCGGGTAATAGACGGTACCATTACCCCAGACCCCGGGGGTGGGTCTCGTCAATGTGGGCGAGTTGAGTAGACTTTTTAATCTTCATATATGTTTTGTCAATGTATTGTGATTGTGTAATTTATTCTAAACTTGTAGAGCTGGGGGAGGGCTTAAGGGAAGTGGTTTGGGCTGCTGGGAGGGTCTGTAATTTGGTGCCTCTTGTGTGATGGAATGTTGGGTAGGGTAGTCCTTGAATTGCTGAATAACCTTCTGGGAAGTGTGCTGAACTTGTTTATATTGTGTGATACTGTGTCGCGGTGAATGTAGCTGGTTGGCTAAATGCTGTGATTGCCACATATTGGCCCTGGGCCTGTCCCTAGCTTCATCTTATGCCAGCTACTCTGTGCCTTTGATTCAATTCAATTCAATTCAATTTATTTTGTATAGCGCTTTTCACAGAGACTGTCACAAAGATGCTTTACAGTGAGAGTTTAAAGAAATAAAAAGGCAGTGCCCAGCCTATTCCCCACTACAGCAAATGAGGCAAAAAACTCCCAGTAGGGAGAAAAATCCTCCAACAGTGGTGAGAAAAAACTCCCCAGTGGGAAGAAATCTCAGGAGGAACCCGGCCATAGTGGGGGAGCCCATCCTCCGCGGGCTAGCTAATTAAGAACAAAAAGTAAAATGGAGTGAAACGACAGAAGAGTTCCATTTAAGTCCATCTAAAGTGGCAACGGTAGCTTCAGAAAGTGGCAAGTCGAGGACGGTGCAGGACTGGACCAGGGCCAAACCGGATCGGATCAGGACAGCAGGACAGCAGCAGCCAGCGCTCATGGTGAGGGACAGGGCTCATACGGTCCAGGACTCAGGGAAGTGGAAGGAAGATCCTCGGAAAGAGACACAGAAGAAAGGGGTGTGAGGCACTGGATAACTACTGCATGATAATAAAAGTACCGTCCTCTGGCATGTGCCAAGTGAGCCTGGTCAGGAAACAGTCAACACCCCTCCATCCACTTCCTGCAGCACAGAGGCCCAACACTTATTCCAGGCTGTTAGATCACTTTTCATTTTCTAAACAATAGTACCATATGGACCTCCCCGGTGACTAAGGCTATAGCAAGCCCCACTGGTGCCGTGTAAGTGCTATCTCAGTGCCACCGGTTCCACATGGATTTAAGCAATTTTAACGACCAAAAGCTAGTAACCTTCATTCATTTAATGCAGCGCGGAGGCCCTGAATTCCATCCGACCAAGGCTGCGTAATTTTTCAATCAAATACCACCAACACCATGTGGACCTACCCGGTGACTAAGGCCGTAGCAAGCCCACCGGTGCCGTGTAAGTGCTATCTCAGTGCCACCGGTTCCACATGGATTTGCGTAACACTACACCAGTACCATATGGACCTCCCCGGTGACTAAGGCTGTAACAAGCCCCACTGGCACCGTTAATGCATGCTCAGTGCCACCGGTTCCACATGGATTTACTTAACTCAGGCTTCCAATAGCTTATGAACCCATCAACTAGGTTTTAGTCAGTCCCATCCGAGCCAAGTAATGTTTTATACATAATGATCTAATCATGATCTAATCATAGGCTTGACTAAAAAGGTAAGTTTTTAGCCTACTCTTGAACACAGAGACTGTGTCTGAGGCCCGAATGTCCATTGGGAGATTGTTCCACAAGATTGGGGCTTTGTAGGAGAATGCTCTCCCTCCAGATGTAACTCTAGATATAGTTGGAATTTTCAAATATCCAGCACCTTGTGAACGAAGTAATCTTGGAGGGGAGTAAGGAATGAGAAGTGCACTAAGATATTCTGGGGCCAAATCATTTAAGGCTTTGTAGGTAAGCAGCAGAATTTTATATTCAATTCTAAATTTGACAGGCAGCCAGTGAAGATTTTTGAGTACTGGGCTAATGTGGTCATATTTCTTCGTCCTGGTCAGAACCCTAGCAACAGCATTCTGCACTAATTGAAGGCGATTCAGGATAGAACTGGTGCAGCCTTACAGTAAAACGTTACAGTAATCCAGCCGAGAGGACACAAGATGAAATTTCTAAGATTTCTAAGATGAAAGAAAGCCACTTTTATGATGTTGTTAATGTGACAGTGCAGAGAGAGTTCTGAATCAAGGGTGACACCAAGGTTTTTAACAACAGCTTTTGCAGAAACCCGGAGACTGTCGACATTAAGAGAAAACTTGAGGAATGTGTCTCTGAGTGATTTGGGACCAATTACCAATATTTCAGTTTTATCTGGATTTAAAGAGAGAAAATTCTGTGTCATCCATGCTTTAACAGCTTTAAGACACATCTCTAATCTAGTTAGTGGATCGATTTCACCTGGTTTAAAAGATATATAAAGCTGCGTGTCATCTGCATAACAATGGTACTTCACATCATAACTACTTATGATGCTTCCAAGGGGAAGCATGTATAAGGAAAACAGCAGAGGGCCCAGAACAGATCCTTGAGGTATTCCAAAATTCACCTTGGAATACTCAGAGGAATTACCATTTACTCTGACAAACTGACATCTATCAGAAAGATAGGACTTAAACCATGAAAGGGCGAGTCCAGAAATACCAACCAGATTTTCTAGCCTGTGAAGAAGAATATGGTGGTCTATCGTGTCGAAGGCAGCACTCAGATCTAGTAGGACAAGGACAGAGATGCGGCCACAGTCCATGGAGAGAAGTAGATCATTCATGACTACAGTGAGGGCTGTTTCAGTGCTATGATGTTTTCTAAAGCCAGATTGAAACCTATCATTTACCTTATTCGTTTGCAAGAAGCAAGTGAGCTGTTGGGCAACACATTTCTCAAGGATCTTGGATAGAAATGGAAGGTTTGAGATCGGCCTATAATTGGCCAAAACTGTTGGATCTAAATTTGGTTTTTTGAGTAGAGGCTTAATTTCAGCCATCTTAAATGAAGTCGGAATCAAACCTGAAATCAGGGAAGAATTGATTATGTGCAGAATTTGACTGCCAAGAATGGGCAGGAGTTCCTTCAGTAACTTACTTGGGATGGGATCTAAGAGACAAGTTGTTGATTTGGAAGTAGCGACCAGTTTGGCAAGTTCGCTCGGGAATATGGGAGAGAATGAATTAAATTGGTTTATATGCATAGCATGAGGTTTTAAGTTAAGGCCTTCACCAACTGCAAGGGAAGCACTAATATTTTCTCTAATTTCAATTATTTTGCCACTAAAGAATTTTAGAAAATCATCACTGCTGCAGGATGGTGGAATTTGAGGGGAACTTGCAGCATGGTTGTTTGTTAATTTGGCCACTGTTTTGAACAAGAATCGAGGGTCATTTTTATTTTCCTGTATAAGATTTGCAAAATATGACGACCTAGCAACAGACAAAGCCTGCTTATACACAACAAGGCTCTCTTTCCAAGCACAATGGAATACCTGGAGTTTAGTGCAGCGCCATTTGCGTTCTAGTTGACGGGATTTTTGCTTTAGAGTCCGCGTCCGGTCAGTGTACCATGGGGCTGGTCTCTTATTCTGAGTAGCCTTTTTAAATTTCAATGGGGCAACTACATCAAGTGTACTACGGAGGGCATTAGCAAACTTACCTGCCATTTCATCAATACAGAGGGGGCTGGCTGGATAATCAAGATAATTTGGTAGTACTTCAATGAATTGTGAAGATGTTGTGGCAGTAAAAGTACGACTTACGTACATCCTATTTTCTAATAATACAGGGTGGGCCAATTGTAGACTGGATGTTAAAAGAAAATGGTCCGATAAGCTGGGATTGTGTGAATGGATGTCAACTTTGGCAATCTCAACACCAAAGCTTAAGATCAGGTCTAAAGTATGACCATGAATATGTGTTGGGCCAATGACACTCTGAGTGAAGCCAACCGATTCCACAAGATTAGTAAAGATGGATGTTGAAGAATTATCTACCCTCTCGAAATGCAGGTTAAAATCACCCAAAATAACAATTCTATCATAGCTTAAAACTAATTCAGAAAGGAACTGCGAGAAATCATGCATGAAGCCAGAATATTGACCGGGTGGACTATAGACTATCACCAGAGCAATAGACCAAGAAGGGATGGAGTTCATACTTGCATCAAGATATGAGAAATTCATTAATAGTACCTCAAATGAATCAAATTTATGTTGCAGTTTGGGCACAGAGTGAAAGGAGTCATTATAAATAACAGCGACGCCCCCTCCTTTCCGGTCAAGACGGGGGTTATGAGCAAATATAAAACCAGGTGGAGAAGCTTCATTCAAAGAGGTGTTTTCATCTGATTTCAGCCAAGTTTCTGTAAGGCATAGTACATCAAGACTATAATCAGAGATTAATTCGTTCACAAGAGCTGCTTTCGAGTTAAGCGACCTTATATTAAGTAGACCAAATTTGAGAGAGGGTTTTGAATTCATATATGGGTTAATATAGTTTGTTTCAATGAAGGTCAGGTTATTGTGGACCACACCACGACTTTGCTGTATAAATAAAGATTATTTGTAATCCTTGGGCTTCCTTCTTCCTAATGTGGATTGGTATACCGTACGTATTCCGTGTGTAAGTGCTTTACACTCTTGTTGCTGAGACAAGGTTTATTACAGTACTTTTGGGAGTGAGTGCAGTTCTTTAAGTGGGCCGGTACGCACCGGTACGGAGGACCGGCACTTCTAGATTTTAGCCCCCGTAGTAGACCTACCGGGACTTTTTACGGCGTACTGGGACTTCACACGAGCTCGTAGTACCCTGTCCTGCTCTATTTCTCTCTTAGCGATTCATGATCCTATGACTATACTACAGTACCCATAGTGCACTAGTACGCGCCGCACGCCTGTCTCGAGTGGCATGTCTTTCAAATACTATTTGAGTGAGCCTCGTGATGCATTGGCACTCATTGCGAACGATCAATAGCAAGCCGCAAGCGATGTTGGCTACAGGTCGGACCAAGGACTGTATCGGCCGTTACCAGGGTGAAGACGCCGAAAGTTTCCATTTAATGATATCCTTATCGATTGCATCAATACAAAAACACGTAGGTGTGCTTTATAATTTCACAGCCAGTCTGTATGACCTCGGTTTTAAATATTTCGCCTTCGATTCTGAGAAGTGAAGTTTTTTTTCTAATTTGGTTATGGAAAGCAGAAGACGCCATTACCCATGAGCCCCCGGTAGCCTTCGTGAATTTCGTCCTGGGCCGTTTCTCAAAGCCTAGGCTGCATCCTTTGAAGGCTGCATTTTTAGGGGTCATCACTTACTTCCAGCTACGAAACTGACATTTAGGGTAAGGGACAAGGTTAAATTTAGGGTTAGGTTTTGGGTTAAGGGTTAGAGTTAAGGTTAGGGAAACCAGTGACAACTCACTGAAACCAAAGCCGTTTAATGGAGATGAAATTCCGTTGCGTCAGTTCGGCAGATGGAATTACTTGATGACTCCTAAAAATGTAGCCTACGCTTTGAGATGCACCCCTGGATGTCTGAGAAACTCTTTAATTTACCAACCGAAAAAATAATTCTCAAAAGAAGCAGACTTATTCATTGTCGCCGAAACCCCTGCACATGTCAGTCGTGTGAATAATTAACCTGATAATTGTCAGCTGCGTGTTTTGCTTCCATGTTATAATTGATACATTTTTTTCCATTAGGTATGCACGCATGGTTTACATATTAGGGCAACTATTTAAAGCCCGACCGATGTCAGCAGAAACAAAAGTTCTAGTGAAAGGCTTTCTTTCTGGCTAGCTATCTTTAACACGTGTTTTATTAAGGGTAGGCTAGCGTGTAGCATAAGCACATGTCCTCAATTTAAACAAAGTGATGTTAAATGTGTGTATTGCACAGCTATAATTCTGGGTTACAATCCCATTTAAAGGGCACCAACGCTATTAGCGTCTTTAGCAGTGTTATATGAAATAGAAAAACTAAGAATTTAATCCATCATTATTTATTCTTTCTATATACTGTACTTGTGAACATGACTGGCCTTCACTACATAATCTACTTTTACTGTTCTCCCCACAGCTCCTCTCCTGTCAACCCTTTTCTAATTGTAATCATCGCACCAAATTAAAAACAAAAGGCACTTTTAAGAGCCAACCTCTATCTCTCGCAACCTCTCTCTCTCTCTCTCTACATATATATATATATATATAATTCACATTGTAATGTGAATATAGGCCACTGGATGGCAGTATTTACCTTTTTTTTTTATTCAGCTCAGACTGGAGCTATGTTTAGACATGTCCTGGACATGTCTGGGGCAAGTCCCCGAAAAGTAAAAAAAAGCGGTCTAAATGTGGGTGGGGTCTGCAAAAGAGTATATAAGGAAAAGAATTGAGACAGTAAAGTAGTAGGAGAAATTGCAAGAAGAAGGATACATGTGACCAGACCTTTCATTCTGTTCAAGACCTATGATGTTTCTTTTGTGGATTTTTGCCTGTGTTTGTGGATTTTTCTCACCCAGGACATCACCAAGCCGCCCCACAAAAAGGGACTGTAAATATTCCTTTTTGTTTTTGTTATAATCAATCTTGGTCTTAGTTGTTAGTTGTTTAGTCATTATTGTCTTTGTTAAAAATGAAATGTGTTTTAGTTGTTAAAACTGTGTCTGTCATCCCTTGCTGTTGCTGTTGCTGTTGTGTTGTAATGTAATAAATTGGGGCCATAACAAATTGGGGGCTCAAGTCCGGCATAGACCATTGTGTAAGTAATTTATCGAAAATCTAACATTTCAAATTGTGAAATTGTGTTTGTGAATTTTCCTAAATATATATTGACAACAGCAATGGATGATTTCTTGGCATCACAAACCGTAGGGGTTTTGAAGTCTTTTAAAAAGACAGAACTGTTGGAAATATGCAGACATTTGGAGCTGACAGAGGTAAAACCAGCCATGCGAAAAGCAAGACTGGCTAGAGATAGTTGAATATTACACTGATGAAAATGTGTTTGCACCAGGAGATCTGGAACAGTTTCCAGTGGAAAATCCAAATATAGAAATGGAACTTAAATTAAAAATGCTAGAGATTGAAAGGGAGGAAAGAGAAAAAGAAAGGAAGGAAAAAGAGAAACAAAGAGAATTTGAGAGGGAGGAAAAAGAAAAACAAAGAGAATTTGAGTTAGAAAAATTTGCAAGACAGAGAGATTTTCAATTAGAGAAATTCGATAGAGAAGAAAGACTCCAAATGGAGCAACTAAAAATAAAAATTCAAACTGAAAATAAATTTCGGGCTAGCCAGGAGGTAAAATTGGTGCCTCCATTTTCGGAAAAGGATGTTGACAACTATTTCCAGTGTTTTGAAAAGGTAGCAAAGAGTTGCCAGTGGCCAAAGGAACACTGGCCTCTGATGTTGCAAACTGTCCTCAAGGGTAAAGCTCAACAAGCCTATTCGGCTTTGTCTGCAGATGATTCCTCTGATTATGAGATTGTCAAAAAGGTTATTTTGAGAGCTTATGAGTTGGTTCCAGAGGCTTACCGACAGAAATTCAGAGGTTTGAAGAAATCTGAAAATCAGACTTATGTTGAATTTGCTAATGAGAAGAAGGTTTGCTTTGAGCGCTGGTGTACTTCTATGGAGGTCAAGGATGATTTCAACTCACTAAAAGAGATGGTGTTAGTTGAAGAATTCAATAACTGTGTTAAAGATGATGTTAAGACCTACCTTAATGAGAAGCAAGCACTGAATTTGCAATCAGCTGCCAAATTTGCAGATGAATATGTTCTCACACATAAGTCCAAATTTCAGTCTAGCAGTAATAATAGATGGTCCCAATTTCAGAAAAAGGGTTATGTTGATACCCAAGATTCCTCACCCAAAGACAAAGACAAATATGGTGATGGTGCTCAGAAATCCAGTAACAGGTCTGATCAAAGTGTGAAAGCTGACAGTGACAAAAGTGGTCTAGTTTGCAAGTATTGCAAGAAATCTGGTCATGTTACAACTAACTGTTGGTTCCTTAAAGCTAAGAAAGAAAAAGAAAAGGACACCAAACCAAATGCCTTTGTGAAAACAAGGTTAGAAACCCCTGTAGTAGATAACCGATCTGCTAAATTGCCTGCCTCTTGTGGGGCTAAAAAGCCTGATACAGCTGACTTCGTGAGGGAGGAATTTCTTCCATTTGTGTCAGAGGGATTTGTGGCTCTGAATGAGCATACTACTCCTGTCCACATATATATCCTAAGGGATACCGGAGCTTCTCAGTCACTTTTGTTGATGGACTCCTTGGAGTTACGTGATGAGACTGCTTCAGGGGATTTCATACTTGTACAAGGTATTGAAGGGAGGACTGTATCTGTACCCCTGCGCTCTATATTCTTGAAGTCAGATTTAGTTACAGGACAGGTAAAGGTGGGACTTATGTCAAGTCTACCTATAAAGGGTGTTTCTCTGTTGCTAGGCAATGACCTGGCTGGGGGCAAAGTAGTTCCCCCTGTACATCTTACTTCACAGCCGAGCACTGAAGATGGGGATGAGGACCCATCTCTGTATCCTTCTTGCGCAGTGACTCGTGCTATGGCCAAGAAGGCTAAAGAAGAAGATGTTGTGGTGCCGTCCAGCACATTGAATAGTCAGGACTCAGGTGGTTTGCCTCATGACTCTGATTGGCCTACTATGGTTTCTCCGTTTGAGGACTTATCAGATACTTTTATCAGTTCTCTATTCAGCCAGCCGGATGGGTCTGGTGATTTTGATGTGTCTGGAGACTTGTCTCTGTCCAGAAAGCGGTTGATTGAGGAGCAAACTAATGATCCTGAAATTTGTGTACTAAAGAGGAGAGCCCTTCCTGATAAAGAAATAGATGCAGTTCCTGTTGGGTATTATGTCAAGGATGGTGTGTTGATGCGGAAGTGGCGCCCTCCTGATATCCCTGCCAATGCAGATTGGGCAGTGGTCAGGCAAATTGTTGTTCCGAAGGTCTATAGGAATGAGATCTTAACAATGGCTCATAGTTTACCTTTAGGAGGTCATCTTGGTGTTAACAAGACTATTGATAAGATCATGAAACACTTCTTTTGGCCTGGGCTTCGGAAAGACGTTTCCAACTTTTGCAAAACCTGTCACACTTGTCAGGTAGTTGGAAAACACCAGTTAGACCCACCTGTAGCTCCATTGCAGCCTATCCCAGCATTTGGGGAGCCATTCTCTAGGGTCATTGTTGATTGCGTTGGTCCATTACCCAAGACTAGATCTGGAAATCAGTACTTGTTGACAATCATGTGTGCATCTACCAGATTCCCCGAAGCCATACCTCTACGTAACATCAAGGCAACTGCAATATCAAAGGCTTTGATAAAGTTCTTCACGTTGTTTGGCCTTCCCAGGGAAATTCAGTCAGACCAAGGTAGCAATTTCACTTCCGGATTGTTTCAGCAGGTTGTGTATGAACTAAGTGCAAAGCAGATTCTTTCTAGTGCCTATCATCCAGAAAGTCAGGGTGCCTTAGAGCGGTTTCATTCCACTCTCAAGACAATGATGAGGACTTATTGTTATGACCATAAGAAAGACTGGGATGAAGGGGTTCATTTGCTGTTGTTTGCAGCTAGAGAAGCAGTGCAGGAGTCTACTGGATTCAGTCCATTTGAGCTAGTGTTTGGTCATGAAGTGAGAGGACCTTTGCTATTATTGAGTGAACAATGGCAAGAGAAAGAGCCGCATATCAGTCTGTTAGACTATGTTAGCAAGTTCAAGGAAAGATTGCGTGCAGCTTGTGACCTTGCCAAAGAGAACTTGAAATCAAGTCAGGGAAAAATGAAAACTTGGTATGATCATAAGGCTAGAAGCCGTGAGTTTAAACCAGGAGAAAAGGTCCTTGTGTTGTTTCCCTTGCAGTCCAATCCATTGCAGGCTAGATTTCATGGTCCTTATGAAATTCTGACAAAACTCAATGATCTCAATTACATTGTGAAGACTCCAGATAGCAGAAAACCAAAACAATTGTGTCATATTAACATGCTAAAGCCTTATCATGACAGAAATGCTAGGGTTGCAGCTGTCACTTCAGATTCTCCAATGGTCGAAACGTGTGAAGATGAGGGTGAGTTTCAAGATGATGAACCAAGAATTAAAGCTGAAGTTCTTTCATGTAAATTGTCAAACACTGAAGTGTTGCAAAATCTTGATGTAAAACTCTTGATGTAAAGCACTTAGAACCCTCACAGAGAGATCAGTTTGGAAGGTTGATCAAGAAATATGAGGATTTGTTTCCTGATGTTCCAAAAAGAGTTTCTATAGCCGCTCATGATGTAGATGTTGGTGTTGCCAAACCAATAAAGCAGCATCCGTACCGGATGAATCCTGAAAAGAGAAAGATTGCTGAGAAAGAGGTTGAGTACATGTTAGAACATGATATTATCAGACCCTCCAACTCAGATTGGAGTTCACCCTGTGTGCTAGTTCCAAAACCTGATGGAAGTACTAGATTCTGTACAGATTATCGCAAAGTCAATGCTGTAACTAGAACTGATGTGTTTCCAATACCTAGGATTGATGATTGTATTGATAGAGTAGGGCAAGCAAAGCTTCTGACCAAGATTGATTTATTGAAGGGTTATTGGTGTGTGCCTTTAACTGAGAGGGCCAAGAGCATCTCTGCTTTTGCCACACCATCTGGATTGTACCAGTATGAAGTCCTACCCTTTGGCATGAAAAATGCCCCAGCCACGTTCCAAAGGATGATACAGTCTACAATCGCCGGATTGCTACACACCGGTGCGTACATCGATGACCTGATCACATGGAGTGACTCCTGGGAGGAACATCTAGGAGATGTAGAGACGTTGTTCCAGCGCCTGACCCAGGCTAACCTGACTGTTAACCTGAACAAGAGTGACTTTGGTTGTGCTACTGTCACCTATCTTGGCTACGTCATAGGCCAGGGTAAGGTGGCACCCATAAATGCTAAAGTCCAAGCCATCATGGACTTTCCAGTTCCTGACAACAAAAAAGCTTTGCGCCGCTTCCTTGGAATGATCGGGTACTACCGCAAGTTCTGCAAGAACTTTGCTGAGATTGCTCTCAGTCTAACTAACCAACTGAAGAAAGGCGTAAAGTTCACTTGGGATAATGCATGCCAGAGAGCCTTCTATCGCCTGAAGTCTCTGCTGTGTCACTTCCCCTTGCTCAAATCTCCTGACTTCAACAAACCGTTCTCCATCGCGGTCGATGCTAGCGACTAAGCTTGTGGATCTGTGCTCCTACAGAGAAGTGACTCTGATGACATTGAGCATCCCGTGGCATACTTCTCCAGGAAGTTCAATCGCCACCAAAGGAACTATTCCACAATAGAGAAGGAACTGTTGGCTCTGGTCCTTTCATTACAACACTTTGAGGTTTATGTTTGTACAGGACAAAAGCCAATGGCTGTGTACACAGACCACAATCCGTTAATGTTTTTGAGTAAGATGAAAAACAAGAATCGGAGATTGTTGAATTGGAGTTTGATTTTACAGGAGTTTGACTTGGAAATTAAGCATGTGAAGGGTACAGACAATGTAATTGCTGATTGCTTATACCGTGTTTGAAAATGTATATATATATATCACGTGTTTATTTGAATATTGTATGATATGTATATATAGACAAGTGTCCACTTAACCATTTTGTATTGAAAAGAAAAATTTTGCCTTTATGAGTCAAAATTTTTCCCTTTTGGAATGGAGGTGTAATGTGAATATAGGCCACTCGATGGCAGTATTTACCTTTTTTTTTATTCAGCTCAGACTGGAGCTATGCAGTAATAAATGGTACATATAAAAGGAAAAGAAATTAAGAAAAAGAAATCAAGGTTACACTAACAAGCACACAAGGAGCAGTGTCCCTATGATCCTCTCGCTCTTCTGTGACTGTGCAAAGCTTCTTGTTGCTTTGATCATGAAGGTGACACTATAGAGTGTATATGCTGCAATAAAGTGTAAAATTGAGTATTTATAGTATCAAAAGAATATTGTAGATCCAAGACAAAACAGAGGAAAGCACCACCGACATCACCGTCGATTTATCAACACGCAGCACAGTTAGGCGACTGATATTTCAGAGCCGTGGTTGGGGCCAAAGAGTCAAATCTTCTCCACAGATAAGAATCAATGAGTCAGGCAGACTAGACTAACATATTCAACTCAATAAAGCTTCTGCCCCCATAGTCTCTCTGCAACTAGGGGATGGAGAGTAGGGATGGCAGGTTCACAAAGGGGACTCAGATTGCCTACAGGATGTAGTTGTTCCCATTGTCACTTAAGTACTGTTTATTTTTCTACAGCAAAATTGGAACATGTAAAATCTAAGTGATACTCAGGAATTTCAGTTCATAAATACAAGCCCACATAATGGAAAAATCACAGGTGCAATATAACAATCAGAAGTTTTTATCAAGTGGATGGGAAATAACAAATAGACTGCATTTATACAGTCGTATTCAAAAGTTTGGGCGCTCTTGTTCAAAATGTCAAAATTACTGTTACTGAGAATATTTAAGCAAGTAGAAGATGAACTGATCTCTGAATGGCATACATATAAAGATAAAACACTTATTTTGACATTTTAAGCAGTATTGGTGTATTACTTTTGTTCTGTATAATTCTACAGCAAAAAAAGGAAATGAGCACTGTCCAAAAGTTTGTGCACCCCAAAAGATTTGAGCTCTCAAGTAACTTTGACTGTGGTCTCAGACCATATTTAGCTAGTTACGGCTAAGGCTTGTTCACAATCATTGTTAGGAAAGGCCAGGTGATGCAAATTTCAAAGTTTATAAATACCCAGACTCCTCTAACCTTGGCCCAACAATCAGAAGCCATAGAGCCCTCTAAGCAGCTGTCTAGCTCTCTGAAAATGTAAATAGTTAATGCCCACAAAGCCGGAGAAGGATATAAGACAATGGAAAAAAAATCTTAGGGTGCGATTTCCTCAGTTCATAATATAATTAAGAAATGTCAGTCAACAGAAACAGTGACGGTCAAGTTGAGGTCTGGAGGACCAAGAAAACTGTGCGAGAAAACTGCTTATCGTATTACTAGAAAGGTAAATCAAAACACCCGTTTGACAACAAAAGACCTTCAGCAAGATTTAAGCTCACCATGGAGTCATGGTGCACTGCCGTATTGTTCAGTGACACTTGCTCAAATATGACCTTCATGGAAGAGTCATGAGAAGGAGACCTTTCCTGCATCCTCACCATGAAATTCAGCATCAGAAGGTTGCTAAGGAACATCTGAACAAGACTGGCATTTAGGAAACAAGTCCTGTGAAGTGATGAAGTTAAAATAGATGTCTTTGGCTGCAATGAGCGGAGGTATGTTTGGAGAAAAAAGGATGCGGAATTTCATGAAAAGAACACCTCTCTAACTGTCAAGCACGTGGTTGGATCAATCTTTCATTGGGCTTGTATTGCAGCCAGTGGCGCGGGAACATGTCACTGGTAGAAGGAAGAATGGAATCAATTAAATTCCAGCAAATTCTGGAAGCAAACGTCACACCATCTGCAAAAAAGCTGAGAATGGAAAGAGGATAATGATCCTAAATACACCTCAAAATCCACAAATGTCTCCCTCAAGAGGTGCGAGTTGAAGGTGTCACCATAGCCCTCAAGGTCTCCTACCTCAACATCATTGAAAGACTGGATGGACCTCAAAAGATCAGTGCATGTAAGGAAGCCAAAGAATCTCACAGAAGTAGAAGCCTTTGAAAAAGAATAATGGGCAAAATCCCCCAAACCAGAATTTAAAAACTCTTGGCTAGCACCAAAAGTGTTAACAAGCTGTGATACTTGCCAAAGGGAGTGTTACTTAGAACTGACCATACAGGGTGCCCAGACTTTTCCTTCGGACCCTTTTCCTTTTGTGTTATTTTGAAACTGTAAAAGGATGGAAATTAAAAAGTAATCTTGTTCAAAATATAAACGAAGTGTGTCCTCTTTAACTTTATGCCTTTTGGAGGGCAGTCATCTTTTACTCGCTTAGCTATTCAGCCAAAAATGACAAAAAGTTACTTTTCTAAAACTTACAGACTGCAGCTTTAATGCAAAAAACCATAATCAGAGGATGTATTTGATTTCTGCAGCTTTGATCAATATTTGTTCAGCAAAATCATTATTTGCTACTGAAAACATACTCAATTGAATAATTTGAATTATTGAATTTTTTTTTTTTTTTTAATTTGATATGCATCAAATTCATCCACTGGTATCTTTTTCTTTTGGCTGTATTTTCTGTCTTTGTATCTCTGATCTCTGTATATTTTTCATCTGGGTGTGACAGTAAGTGTCCGTTGTAATGCGCATGCATCTCCTGCGTGATTCATGCGTGACATCAAATTCAGAAGGATTACCTAATTGCAATCTCAAGTTACTCGACCAATTGAAATGAGGGGAGGGACCATATTTTCCTGTATAAAAACTGTATGCCATAGCTCAGTTAGTCAGTTTTTTACAGGGTTAAAGAAAATTGGGAGTGCTACGGACGGTTCGTGAGGGACCAGATCGGGAGAGGAGGAACCCACCTTTGCATTTTTCATCATGACACAATAAAGCCTAAGTTTTTACTTTTTAAGAATCTGTCTCTCTCCAGTTGCTTGAGGATGGGGGAATTTCTCAATATGTTGAAGATAATCCACAACACTACTATAGGCAAAAAAGGCAGATATGAATTAATGTAGGAATTGCCATCAAAATCGGTGTTGTAGAGGTGGACAAAAAAGGGGAAATCTAAAGTGGGGACCATTTTACTTTATTCATAATACCATAATGCGACAGTACTGCCCAAAAAATCACTTCTATGAGGGAAACATTAGGGCGTTTTGTTGCGAAAATGAATGATGAGCAACTGTTACATACTATTTGATTGTTTTTAAACAAAATGTCACACCTTATTGGAACATGCCCACAGGTAAAAGATTGAGAACTTCCCTCATCGCTGTTTAAAAGGTACAGCCAGTAGCGGAGCCACAGGGGGGCTCAAGACACGTCCCTTTTAGTCCTGGCTAGATTTCAATCATTTTCCATTGCTGACGTCTTTTTCAAATACTGTAATTGGCAACTGAAGACACGGTTTCTCTCCACATGAGATCTAACAGCGATTAAATCACGGGTTAAATTCAGTACAGTGGCGGAACAGAGAATTGGGTTGCACAAAACAGCCGTATAAAACAATTATAAATCCTGACCTGTTCTCAGTCATCTTCATGATTAAAAAAAGGTTCACTCTGAGAGCGCTCCGCACTGAACAGGTGCTGCTTGTTCTCCCCGATTAGGTAAGACGACAATCATTCATCTGGAGGCGTATTTGCGGTATTTAAATCAACTTATTCAAAATTGCATAGCCTATGGGTCGACTCTCACGCGAATGGCTTGAGCCGGATGTTTTTTTATAACCTAGGCTATTTAACTGCCGGGTGTTGTAGGAATTTTGATTTTATATTCCTGGTATTACCTTTACAAAAAGAAACTCAGACGACTCAGAGAAAAAACCAGTCAGAGGCTGAGAAGTTAATATCCAAGCCAAAGTCAATTTACTTTTTCTGCAGAAAAAGGATCGCCGCATACAGGTCCAAGTCAGCAAAGGACAAATTCTTTCTCTCTTGTTTATGTAGGGATACTTGGTTGCGCACGTACTGTAATGATCTGGAGAGGATTCGGGAGGGAAAACACTGGGACATACAGACAAAGGCGGAGAGACGCCAGAAGCGGGGGTCCAAAAGAATTTATTAAAATAAACAGAAATCTAGAAAAGGGGGAAAAACGGGCTCTCTGGCCAACAGAAACACCGTGCAACTGCACTGAAGGGAGGAGAACACAGGAATCCAAAACAACCGGAGACACTAGGGGGCAGACTCGGGACAAGGGAGCTAGGGGAACAAGGGAACTAGGGAACACTCGGGAACAAGGGGACACTCGGAACAAGGGAGCTAGGGGAACTCGGAACAAGAGAACTAGGAATCACTCGGGAACAAGAGCTAGGGGACCAGAGGGAAGGTGCACAGGGCAGGGAGTGCAGCGCGAGCGAAGTCAGATCTGATCTGAAGTGCTGCAGAGCTGGAACAGATATAGGGCAGGGCACGGAGAGACACAGGTGTTGGAACTTAATATAATTAACAAGGGGTGGAACATAAGAGAAACTTAATTACATGAAACAGAAACATTAACACACAGATGAGGATCACAGGACAATCCCAAAGACGGGATAAATAAACTGAATAAATATTTCACAGTGGATAGAAAGAGACAGGACAGATAAAAATACAGAAGGTTCTGCAGGAAAACTTAGCAAAGCCAGAGAAAGAAAAGCAAGAGGCAGAGACTAGAACAGGGCGACTGCTGAGAGATCATTAGTCAATTAGTAAGTGCAGCTATACAATCCCGGGTGCTCGTTAGTAGGTTAGTCTAATATACAATGTTAGTTTGGTTAGTAAATTCTAGAAAATAACAAACTGTTAGAAGGGGTTAGTAATATAGGAAAGCAAGGGGAAATTAGTAAACAAGAAAGGAAGGAAGGCTGAAACCCAGAATCCATTAAATCACCCGAAATAGTGTCACAATCAATTAAGACAGAAAACTGCTACAAACAACGCGACCGGGGAGAAAGCAAAGACAGTACATGGGTAAGACGTGGACTGGAATAACACGGGAGAGGAATAAAATGTGAAACACTAAGACATGGACTAAAAACCAACATCACGAAAATAATTAACCTAAAATTAACTAACCAAAACACACAGACCCACAGAACACAACACGTACATCTCCATGGCTCCAACATATCTTTATACATTCTGGAGCTTTTTGTAAACAGATAAACTGAGAGCGAGAGAGAGACAAAACAACTCGCCCCTGTCATGGGCCCATCAAGTCGGCATGGCTCCAGATAAGCTAAACGCCATGACGCACTGGCCAGATTTATGGAAACTTACAGCTATGCAGGCCTAGGCTAATCAGAAACCTGCAAGTGTGCACCCTTTGGCCTAAAAGACCATGAACCCAAGCAAAGGAAGAGCAAGCAAGGAAAAAAACTAATAATAATTTGCTGAATCAATAAAAAATGATTCTACACCGGGTGCCACTTTTTTTTTAATCAACCCACAAAATACCGAGAGTGAAAGTCCACGTTTCATTGGAACACGGACCAGTTAAATCACGCGAAGAATTGGCTAATAAATAAGTAAATTATATTTCTGCACTGAATTTAGCCCATGATTTCATCGCCGTTAGATCGCATACGGTGAGAAACCATGTCTTCAGTTGCCAAATACCATGATTGGAAAAGACATCAATAAAGGAATGATTGAGATCTAGCCAGGACTAAAAAGGACGTGTCTTGGGCACAGCCGAAGGAAGATTCCATTAGTCTGTACACACTGATTACTACAAAATAACAGTGTTTGATTTAGTGATTTTCTTTTAACTTTTTAACAATGTATCGTTTGTTTGACATAAAAAATATGTCCACAAACAGAAACACAATTACATAGCAGAGGAAGGGCTCTATCTTACGGCTTTTGCAAAGCCGCGCAAAGCATGACACAAGTGTCTTTGCTCGTGTACGACCAGCGCAAATGTAATTTGTCAATCCAGTGCATAGATGGGAAAGATAGCAAATTGCACCAAAATTAGTGCCCATGAACATGTTGGTCTTAAAATGAGGTGTGGTCAGGCAAATTGTAGGCATGTTGCTATCATGAGGTGGCATAATGCTTACGTGCCATTGACCAACTAAAACCTGGTCTTAAATCAATCCTCAGTTTACAGCTATTATTTTAAAGGCCCATTACTGACAGGGTAGATCCACTATACCATAAAGTTCTCCAAGATGAGTTTGGCTCGCATAAATTTACATAAACCTACGTATGGTAGTCGAATCCATAGTGTTCCGCAAGTGACAGTAAAGATCCACAAATTGATAAGGCAGTGGATTTGCAGTCATGCGAATATACCTACAGTATATTCAGTCCAGTATAAAGGAGTTTTCTCCTTTATTTGATAGTGCAGTAAGGGTGGGGAGAAGTACAGGGAAGGCATGCTGTGAATTGCCTGGGCCGGTTTCGAGCCCAGGCTGCTGCAGGCAGGAGTTTGCCTTATGGTACGCGCACTTAACCGATTAGCCACCGGGGCGCCCCAGTACATGACTTTTTTTAATCTATGGCAGTAATAATGTCATTTTTAACAGAATACTGCCGTGATGGTGCTGTATCCTTGTCAAAAGCTAGACTGTGTGGAGCTCAAAATACAATTATCTGTTAAAAAGACTTTTAGTTGCTCATTTATAAAGAATTCAAAAAATTTGGCCATAACAGATAATTTGGAAATTGAGCGATAATTATCTAAAATGGAAAGTCCGCCTCCTTTTAACACTGGAGAACAATTGCTGATTTCCGAGGACTGGGAATAGATCCACTGCATAGACTAAGGTTAATAATGGAGGAAATAGGCCCAGCTATCACGTCTGCGGCAGTTTTTAAAAAGAAAGGTTCGATCTGGTCTGGACCAGCAGACTTTTTGCAATCTAGGCTGAACAGCGCCTTATGTGTTTCAGAAATGGATATCATTGAAAAACTGAAATTGTTTGAGTGTGTGGGGGGGCCAGCAAATATTGCCTCAGTGCTATCTGGAAGACAGCTCTGTGTAAGTACTTACTCCTGCTTTGATTAAATGTTTATTAAATACATCTATGACATTTTGTTTACCCCTTACTTCACCTTGATCCATTTTTAAAACTTCAGGAATAGACAGAGGTGGAATATCACCTGAGGAAGATTTTACTAATTTCCAAAATTGTTTGGGGTCATTTAGGTTTTTATTTATCAGATTCAGGTAGTGCTCATTTTTTGTATTTTTTCTTAGTTTAGTACACTAATTTCTTAAGATTCTATAGTCTAGCCAGTTTTTTTCAGTGTCAGTTCTTTTAGCTTTTGCCCAAGCATGATTCCGTTCCCTAATAGCAGCTGCAATGGTATCATTAAACCAGGGGTTATCTCTACCTCTCACTCTGTCCTTTCGAAGAGGTGAATGTTTGTTAACAATTAATAAGAAAGTCTTTTAAAAAATCCCAGCGTAATTCGACATTATAGACAAGTTTTATAGCACGATTGAAAGAAATCAAAAGTGGAATGTGCAGGTTCCTGTACAGTGGCTCCAATAAGTATTTGTACACTACTTGAAAATTCGACTACATAACAGCTTTTGTATATTCGGCTAAATGCTTGCTATTGTGTGTAAAAGTGACTACAATATTTGATAATCAATATGTTTTAAACAAATATTTAATGTCAAAATGGCATATTTGGTCAGAAAGGCGATTATCTGACCCAATAAGTATCTATACAGTTCCATTAGTGAGTCACAAAACTTATAATACTCACCTAAAATTGATTCAAGATGTTTACAGGACATGGTTCACTCACTTGGTCTGATTTGGTCAAGCGTGACCATCTTGGACACTCCCTCTGTACACAGACTGGCCTATGTAAATGGCCTGACCATGCCCATAATGTATTCCTGTGATATATGGCTAAGACGGGCGAGATACCCCGTCGAATGCGGGAGCAAATCATTCAGCTACATGAAGAAGGCCAAAGCACCAGAAAAATTTGAACTCGGCTATCGTTACGCCACACGACCGTGCAGTACATCATCAAGAAGTATGAACAGTCTGAACGCATAGCCAATGCTGCCAGGAAAGGACGTCCCAGGAAGACCAGCCAGCGCACTGACCGGTACATCTCCCTGCTGGTACAGAGGGGGAGAGAGTCCTCGGCCTCCAGTCTTGCCACCAAAATGGAGGAAGCAACTGGAAGCCATGTTTGTGCCCAGGCCATCCGTAACCGGCTCCATGAAGTACAGTAGTGTACAAATACTTATTGGCGCCACTGCATATTTCATACAGAATTGTTCATAAGTTAAGAAATTGCCAGTCGTGTCCATCAAGTCAACTATAGATCATATATTCCTCTCATACCCATCTTCAAAAAATAAGGATTTACAGTGGCTAAAAAACAACAATCGAAAACGATCATGAAATACGTACATTGCTTTCAATCCCCAAGTTAAAAAAGCGCAAGAGGTCCAGAGTCATAATCGCTTTCCGTGTTAGTAGTTGTGAAATCCACCGCTACGCTGGTGAAACTGAAACTGCCATGCACATGGACTTCAATTACGCGTAAGAATCTCATTACTTGACGCGCTGTTTGAACAAATCTCGAAAAACTTGAGACCTAGCCGTAAGCGCGAGAATGCGAAGAAAGTTGGCAGCCTTGCGATTAGGCTATTTATTTTTAAAACCATTCAGCTTAGCTCTCTGAATAGTCTGCCCGGTTGGGCTTTCGTGTTAGTAGCCTATGCATCGAGCCCCAGTGCATCATCCCACCTTGCCAAAATGAAAACGCATGTCTCGTCATTTGCAAATGCCAATAGGTCACCTATATCCCTGCCAGTGATAACCCAATATAAGTCATTTTCTGGTGATGGACATTTTACACAAGGTCATTCTACATCATGTAAGGAATATTCCGCGAAAAAAAATCTAACTGATATCTCTAATATTGACTGGGTGAAGTCATTTTAGAGTTTTGGAATGACATGTCCTGAAACTAGGCTGGTAAGCTTGACAAGACGTTAATCTACAAATGCAAACGCTTCATTTCTGAAATTTCCGTGGTGAACGACGCAATCCGTGGAGAAATCCGCACTCCGTTTAAATCGCAGCCGTAACTTCGACTAACCTGCTTTACGATGGTGCGCATTGTCGACAACGTCCATTTTCAATGGTTTTTTTATTTATGGATGCTGATAGCAACAGCTTGTACAATTTATTAGAGTGGAAAAACAACATCGTACAAAATTAAAGTTGCAATCATAAGCACAAGATTCAACATGATAACAGGCGTTAAATTCAAAATTTCAATTCTTTAAATGACACACATTTCTGTGACCATTCCAAGTGAAGACAAAGAAACTCCCGTTCTTGTTGCAAATCTTCAACTTGCCAATGAGCAAAAAACAATAAAAACAACAAAGTAAATACAAATAAAAACTAACGCTATTGGGTTTCATTTATTCACATCAAATGTCATTCATATTTACAACATTCAACTCCTGTCTTCACTTCAAGAAGGCCATTTCTGGAATCTTCCCTGCAGCCTTGAGCTGAGAGAAGATATGCGCGGCCCTGTTGAAATCCCAGGCATTGTCCTGAAGACACTTTTGCGACCACTCCGGGTTCATCCCAGATTTCTGCGAGAAAGCAGCGAGCATTTCCTGCTGCGGAGCGGTTAGCGTGGGCACGGGGCTGCTGGAGGGCGTCGGGGCAGGGGCGGCGAAGGCTCGCCGGATCTCCTCTGTCGTGGCATTCCTCAAAGTCAGTTCGTCGTTCACAACACACAAACCAGCATTTGCGGCCGGCACTGTTATGAAGACCCGAGAGAACGCTCTGACTGAGTCTCTAGATTTACCATCCACTTCTTTGAACACCCCACTGACCGTGAATGATAGTAATGTGTTCGTGAACATGTTGACATCGACGTTAAAGGAAGCAGTGTCATGCTGGGTCTTGGGCAGCTCGTTTAAGAAGGTAACCACGTTCAAGCGCCTGTGCTTCAAAAGGCGGAATCGTGTGGTGGGATCCTTAAGACTCTTGATGTTGCGGTTGTCCTTGTAATAATCTCCCAGACTGCTCCTCGAGGGGTTCTGCCCAGAGAAAGCTATGCTGAGGGAAAACACAGCCCCGTCATGGTAGCCGTCCAACAGAGGCTGTCTGTCACCCGAGTCATAAACCATGTAGTATTGTTGTAGGAACCGCGATATGAGAGTCTTGATTTCGTCCGAGGCGAAGTAGCTTCCCTTGCAGGGGGGCAGAGTTGTGGAGTTTGACTCCAGGTCAAATCCTATGGGAGCAGGGAGATCAAATCCATCCAGCTTGAGTAACCGTGGAAACCGTTTTTGGATTGCGCTGATGTAGGCGGCCCGGTCCTTGAAGTGATCGCACAGCGGGTTTCCGGTCAGCCACAGTTCGGTCAGCTTGAAGCCTTTCACTCTGTCCAGCTCCTGCTCGCTTTTCAGCTCGTTGTCTGAAAGATTGAGGGTCTTCAGTTTTGGCGCCTTACCGACCAGGTCTGCTAAGTCCTCCAGCTGATACAGCCTGTTGTTGCTCAGATTTAGGCATATTAGCTCAGGAATGCTCTCCTCAATAATCTTGATCACAGCCTGCATGCAGCTATTCCTGTTCAGAATCATTTTGATGTTCTGAGAAATCAGCTGTCTGTCTCTTCGAATGCTGCTCAGGTCAAGTGCTTGTTGGGAGCCATCAAACCGCTTTGACATGCATTGCTTTATATGGTCAAGGTCCTCTGGCTTCAGATAATTCAAAATGGAGGCTGGAGGGTTGCAGGGGTTACTAAGTAGAATCACCCTAAAGCCGTCACTGTCCGTGATCTTGCGTGACACCTTGACCAGTGCATTGGCAGTGGTAGCATCATCAACGAGAAACTGAGCCTTATTCCCCTCTACGCGATACCGTATTGGAGTGAAAGGCACAGAGCAAAGGTTCTGCAGAGCAGGGAGAAGCCATTTCTTGTCGTATTTCTTCCCATGGAGTATAGTAATCTTGAACCATTTTTTGCCGGGCCCTCGTCCACCACTGCCCATTCTGTAGCCTCCACCACCTGCAGCGGTACCACCGCCGCCGCCAACACTTACACCTCCTCTTCTCTCTTGGTCAAATCGCCCATCACCCCTGCGATTATGTCCCATGTATGGGTTGTATCTGCGCCGATCATGATGGTCTTTGTAGAAGCGGCTATCGCCTGCCGTCGCCATGTTCCCTGGAAAATCACCACAAGCAACTAGTCTGAGTGGAATACACAGCTAAGCGCTTGTGCAACCAGTATTCGATGAGCTAAGTGACGTCACAGAGCATTCATTTTCAAAGGTAGAAAGAAGTTCCCAAACCGAATGACACCCAAACTATCAGGCGTTCATCCGCCGGAGGTAAACTAAAAGCCGATTGAAAAAATAATACGCCAGGCTTGTGGAAAGCAACTTCCGTGTAAACGAAGGGTAAATAAATTAATTCACTTTAATATGTATGATGTTAGAAATTAATTTTTGAACTTTATTTCGAAACTCCATAATGTAACCTATCATTTACAGCCATAAACTCATATCTCATATTTTTGTCACTTTTTATCACAGGGACTACTTGACGATCTTTATCTCAAAATTAGATCAGGCGAGTTTTGCCGTGTTTTCACGGGCGGGGTCACAAATATTAAATGCTTTTTTCCTTTGTCACAGTATCACACCGTTCCCCAAAATAAGGGATATTTTCTTTGAAATTAAAAAAAAAAATTAAAATAGTCCTTATTATTTTTTTCGAAGCAGCAGGGAGCCACTGAAGTGCCGCGTCCCCACAGCCGCGGGTTTCCGACCCCTGCCGTGGACTGTGGATGACAATTAGCTCGTTTGCTCGAATCTTTGTGTGGGCGGTTACACTCCAGAGTGGGTTAGAACCGGCGAGAATATGAATATTCAGTTTGCGCTGTTTCGTAACTGTGATGGGTGTTGAGTATTAGACGCAAAATGCAGAGGCCAGAACTAAAAGGCAAAAAACAGCTGTGAACGGGGAGACTCAAACAGAATAAAAATGCGAGACTCGCGCTACCAACGGACCTGAAAGTCGTCCGGGGTAGAAGCAGGCGAGACCGAAGGGACAAAAAGTAAAGGGAAAATAAAACAAAGTCTCCCTTTCTCACTACCACTAACCCTAAAATATGCAACTAACGTCCCTAACAATTCTCTGTCTAGAGACCTTACCGACTAAAACGCAAAAGTAACACTGACACTCTAGCAACGGAAGCGAGGCGGAACTGGAGCATTTAGAGTTCGGTCAACGTTCCCAATTAATGCCAGCTGGCCCAGGAATCCGACTGTGAGCAAAACGATATTGTCCCGGACGAGAGCAGCAAAGAAAGCTCTCAACGCCTCCAAACCATGACAGTAACACTGCAACACGTTTTTTATTGGCGTAAATTCTCCGCATATTTCCTATTGTAACCCCTTTAATATTTCCTGGAGGGACTGCTAATTGGAGTAGCCCCCATTTTAATGCATTCGTTTTGTTAAGCCCGGTACTGTCTTGATTGGGAATAAATCCAGGGGGAACTAAAAAAAAGTGATGAACTCACCCACCCTGTACAAAACGTGGGCGGGGGAGGGGATTATGTTTTATGGTATTCATTCCACAGAGATATATATTTCTTATATCTCTGTGATTCATTCACTGGAAGGCGATCAGAAGGTGGGTGACCTTAAGACAGGGCGGTTCTCCGGATGAACTGACGGCTCAGGTTTACATAGCATTGCTGGAAAAGCTGCAATTTAGCTTCTCGAAAAGTAGACTGTGCCCAAGAAGGGCGGACAGTGCCATCTATATTCGGGCGAAGGGTAATCGCGCCAACTTTTAGCCTGTGATCTATCCAGGCCTTGTCCAGACCTGCGTGCTAAAAGTGAGGTGGTTGCGCAGCTACAAGTTTAGGTTCCAGCAAGAAAACAACGTTTTGCTCATGCTCTGCTCGAAGGGACGTTTTGTGTTTTCTTGGAACTGATTTTGATGTTTTTCACGGAAGAAGGATACCAGCTACGAATTCGGAACATTGGTTTCCATCACCACGGACGCAGCGATTCGTGAATAAAGAAAAAAAAGGGAGCCAAACTAACTTTGAAGCAAGCGGAGCTCATTCTTCTTGCCTAAACAAAAGAGATCACTGACATTTGAAGGAATTGTTGCCGGTGGCGAAGCGTTTTAACCGGAGTGACTGGGGGTTGCTAGCGCTAGCCAAAACCGAGAGCTCTCTGGGTAATGTAGTTGAATATTGGCGCCAGTGCACTAATTATTCAATTTATACTCGGTACCACGTTTATTTTCTGTTTCGAACATACAAATGTAAAGGGCTGAGTTTCTGTTCAGAAAAAAATACTGTTGTGGGGAAAATTGGTGTTTACCCTGGTAAAGTGAATGCAAGATTGTATTCTGGGCAGTGGCGTGCACAGACATTATGGGGGGCAAGTGCTCAGGGGGGAGGGGGAGGGCACTATTTTGCACACGTGGAACATGTTATTATAGTGTGAGATTAAAAAAATAAAATAAACATTACACGCACATGTTCAATGCAATTCATGACCACTGTCATTCATCACAAGATGGCACATGGGTAGCCTTTATAGGGATACTTTTCCCAGGCAATGGGGAACTGCCTGATTCTTCTTTGTGTTCATTTATGTTGCCAAACAAAACCAACATAAAAGAAAACGTTCAGCTTAACAGATAGATTTGCAAAGTCGACCGACATTGTTTGTGGTGGTCGTCCTCACGTTATCTATCATTGTTTGGGCTATAGCATTAAACTAGCTTATCAGGTGACCAGTCGGCTAAAAAATGCTCAGTTGTTTGGTGCTGTATGAGCAGTGGCGTACCGTCAGATGCCAGGAAGGCCTTCAGTAACATCACCCTTTCCCGGATAATTGCTCTTAAACTGTTTGCGATCAGGTTTGATTGATTAACAATCAAACAGTTAATTAACAGAGTAGCCACCACCAATGCGTGACATGTGATGATTAAGAAATGCTAATTACAAAGCGATTACCTGTTGGCTATGTTGATATAATTTATGTGAATCCGCAAGGATGACAATCTGCAAAAAACCGAAACTTTCGCGGACTTCACAGCAATTATTTTCGTCTTCACTCAGCTGTGCTTCTTACCTAACAACGCACTTTGGTTGTCACATTCAGAGTATATAAAACGGATTCTCATGGCTAATTGCTCAATGGACGTCGCAAATTACGCAAATTCAGAAATTATAAAGACCTAGGCTATTGATATTTTTTTCCGTAGCCATTGGTGTGCGGAAGTAAGTTAAAAGGCGTATAATTTCGTAGTGCAATGTATAACACGGCTTTCAAAAACAAGTCAGATTCTCGTCGGTTCCTCCAATCAGTCTGAGCAACGGTTGCTAATCGGGGAGGTAAACTGCGAGAGATGTTCGTCATTAAGAAGTGAAAGGAGAGGTTATTGTTGGCCCTGTGTTTCTGCCGACGGACCGTCACTGTGTAGGAGACATGCTACTGCACAACAAAATGATAGCAGGTTGGGCTTGGAGGGCAAACTGTACGATTTCACTTGATCTGTGTGTTACCTGGCTGGTGGGACACGAGACTGTGGCTTCCAGTGGCTCAGCTGATATGCTCCTGCAGTGCATCTATATGCACTGCGCGTGTTCACGTGACAAAGGAAGAGAGGTCGGAAGTGCGTGAGGAGGTGGCCCATTTCGGGGCTTTTTTTTCAGTAGTTTTTAATCGCACAGATTTTCTAAAAGATCATTTCAACACTGGCCTCACGAAAGTGTTGTTAATAATAATAATAATAATAATAATAATCATTAAAAAAAAAAAACGAAATTTCAAAAGGGCACTTTCATTGATAAAGGGCAAAGGGGCAAGTGCTGTAGCACCACCTAGCGTCTATTTGTGCACGCCACTGATTCTGGGTCTCTTCTCCTTTATATGGGTTTAAGGTAAACGTGACTCTGAGATCGGGTTTTACTTTCACTTTGATAACGCACGTAGTACGTTCTCGTGCTACAGCTGAGCTACTGAGTGGCTGTAAGTTTTGTAGTTTTATTTGGCTGTAAGTCATTTTCATTTTAAATGTCGCCCCGATCTCCTTTAATTATACTAATTGAAACAAAGCAAGCGTCAGTTTCAGACTGGGAAATCTATTAACTGTTGCAAACAAATAATATTCCCATTGTGTCATTATTTTCAGATAAATCCTCTCTGGTCTTTTGTCCTTGTTTTGGTTTATAAAGGGTAACATTAAAAATAGCTATTTCTTTGCCTAAAAGGTGTTGAGAATTCAATGTTTTTTTTTTTTCCCCCAATGAAAGTATAATTTATCTCATACAATTTCCAATAAGGTGGATCTCTGGAGTTGATTCTCTAGCAGAGCTTTATTGGATGGAGGCACCGTGCTACAGGTCATAAGGTTTGATAAGGACCGTTAATTAGTCAATCACTGTCTATATCACGAGTATTCAAAGAACACACTCCCTCTAACCGAACCCAGGCCCCGTTTCTTTCCAGTGTGCAGTTAGGGTACCCAAATACTCAATGCACAGGAGAACAAGGGGGTTACACTATTATTCGCAAAAACCAATAATTCAAGTAGTGTTGGAGTTCAAGAACCACGACATGTCACAAACTGATTATGGACCTACCATATTCAAATACTAACACATTCTCTCACGGAAGGGGCACTTTAAATAAACAAAAAATATAATTGGCTCAGAGAGAACTTCATTTTCATCACTGATCTGCGTTTGATCATGTTGTTGATCTGTAGTAATAATGGTACTTTATACCACATACATTTATCTGCCATTAAGGTCAATACAGACTTACAAACATGATCCTCGTGTCTCAAGCTCTGGATTTGCAGTCAGTTGATTGAGAACTGCTGGTGTGTTTGGCCCTGCATCATAAACCGCTGCATCACAGTGATCAGGCAGTGACTGTACATCACAGCACCTTCACTCCTGTCAGCTCTTATCTACTTTACTCTCATTAGCATCACTCCTGTTGTTTCTCTCTTACTGTCATCAGCAGCAGCTGAGCTGTAAACTGAGGAGGCAGAAATTATCCCAATAAACTGATTATTTTACTTCATTTTCCTGGATTAACGATACAATTACATCACAAAATACTCACAACCAGCAGATGTAGTCTGATCTCCTCTATTAGTGAATATTCAATCAGGTAAAACTTCACACACAAAATTGGTCACATTTCACTCAAGTTACTCAAAATGAAGTGTTGTTTTTCACACTCAGGGAATACCTCTATCAAGGCAAATACCTAAAATAAAACACATTTTGTAATTTTAGCAATGTTGATATAAAATCTGATGCAGTTTATCATTGTTCATGAATGTGCTCAAATGAAACTTGTTTCAAATTTGAATTCATAATATAAAATCCCTAATATGGCAGAAAGAAATAAACTCTGTTTACCTGCCAGTGAGTTATTCAGATCAGACCCAGGCCAGGAGGGAAATGAGTGGAAGCAGCCATGACTGACTGTCAGTTTAAAGAGATGTTTTCTACCTCAATTATTTTCAGTTCTGCAGTCACCACTGCTCTCATAATGGTCTGTACTGAGTCAGTGTATATATGCACAGTAATGCTGCATTTGCTTGTGTTTTTCAGAGCTACAAGAGCATCAGGGAAAGGTATGTAGACTCTCAGCTCATTTCATCTCTTGTGTTTAAGTCTCTTCAGTTGCTGAGCCTGACTGACTCCTGCTTGTCATTACAGAGCCCAGGGCTCACTGCAGGACCCAGAGCTGCTCTCAGGGGCTCTGATAGATGTGGCCAAACACCTGGGTAACCTGAAGTTCAGAGTCTGGGAGAAGATGCTGGAGACGGTGCATTACAGTGAGTATCTGGGGCTGATGCTCCAGTCATCTTTATCTTTACAAACATTTAATGAAACCTGCATGAGACTGAAGAAATAAGCTGTCATTATTGAAATGGTGTTAAACACAAACAGTACAGAGACTCTGTTTGCTTTTAGAACAGGACGATCCTGTGGGCAGCACTGCACTGCTCTCAATTCAATATTAGAAAACAGTCAAAAACAGAATTAATGTTTAATTCATAACCAATGTCTTCATGTGGTTTTGTGATTGTGTTAAGAATGCATGAGAATTTCTGTGGTTTAACTGATTTATTTATATCAATGATACATCAAAGTTTTAAATTCAAATCACGACAGCCACAATATGTATATTTATATTAGCATGTATATTTATAATTTCCTGTGTCTGGGACCAAATCTATGGAGTTACATTAGGGTCAAAAGTTTTGTACTTGAAAAAATAAAATTTGAAACTGAAAATTCATGTGTTGATCTTGAATTTTGAAAAATATAACAATGTATGGAAAATAAAAATAAGTGTATGAATCGTTTTTTCAGGATAAATATAATTTTGATTCACTTTGGTGATTCTATTGAATGAATTATTTTCACTTTTCACTTCAATTAAGCTGCTTGCCGATTATGTTCAAAGTCAATACAATGTGTCATGCAATTTATTGTGTCCAATCTGGTCATATTTTGTGGGCGTGAATGAACGTGCAAGTCAAGCAGTGCTTTCATAGGTACTTTAAAGCCGCTTGCATACTGAACATGAAATTAATTTTTTGCACGACAGATTATATTGATTTTGATCGTAATCTGTTGTGGAAAAATACGTTTCGTGTCCAGTGTGCGAGCTGCTTAATTCACTGAAAACCTGTGCAGGAGTGGCCCGCTTTGACTATTTTTTCTTGCGGGCACTAGGGCAGTTTTTGCGGGAATCTCACAATTGCGCTGCTTGGCAGAAGCCCTAGCTAAACGTAGCTAGTTCACATGTCTTGCCGGTGTGTTGGATTTATGGGCTCCAGCAGGTTGACCCGACCGGCCGGAAGCCATCTTTGCAAGCCAAACGGACACTACGCTGCGTTCACAGTGCTATGTGGAAATCGGACATATCAGCACTTAAAATGTGGCTGTTGAACTGCAAAATCTGGCATAATCGATCGCTCTTATACCGCAATTGGTGCTCAGGTGCTCAGTACTGTCTAAAACAGATTTTTAAATGGAAGTTTATCAC
This sequence comes from Gymnothorax reevesii, assembly GCA_029721435.1. NCBI lineage: Eukaryota > Metazoa > Chordata > Actinopteri > Anguilliformes > Muraenidae > Gymnothorax > Gymnothorax reevesii. The sequence continues at coordinate 26,466,393 of CM056588.1, forward strand.
TGGCATCAATTCTTGCCCTGTCAATCACATGAATTTGGAGTATTTAAGTGTTGAGTTAGATTTGTTTTAGTTCCTACGTCCCCTGAAAGTACTGTCACTGGGGAAGGTTCCAAGCCTTTTTGTTCAGCTGTCACTCATGGTTCCACGCCCAGCTCAGTTGATGCCACGCCCCCCACGCCACATCAGGGTCAAAAGTATGAAACTCAAAAAACAGATTTGAAACTGGAAAAAAAAGGTTTGAAACTGAACAAATAAGAACTGAATCTGAAAAGATAAAACATGCAACTGAAAAAAATAAGACCTTAAATGTCAAAATATATATGGAAGTGAAAAGTGAAAATAAATAATTTATTCAAAAGAATTACCAAAGTGAATCAAAATGATATTTAACCTGAAAAAACGTTTCATTCACTTATTTTCATTTTGAATACATTGTTATATTTTTCAAAATTCAAGATCAACACATGAATTTTCAGTTTAAAATTTCATTTTTTCCAAGTACAAAACTTTTCACCCTAATGTAACTCCATACAAATCTAAAATGAGTATTTGAAACATCTCTTTCCTTCCAGCCCTTTAAATATCTCTATTCTTGATATTTCAGCTCCTGTGATGCTGGACCCCAATACTGCACTTGCTGACCTCTCTCTGATGATCTGACCACTGTGAGAAACACCATTGCATTCCTTGGTCATTTTGAACCAGAATTAAAGAGAACAATTATAAAAAAAAAGATTTCTACGGTAATCACAGGCAAAACCGAATAAAAGTTTCCCCAAAAAACATAATTCTGCATCCCACTGCTTGGAGGATTTTGAAGGTTTTTTTTTTTTTTTGAGTTGCTCTCTTTAATTCTCCTTCAAAGTAACCAAGTCATAATTGAGATCGGGGCATACAATTGTGAGATCTCCTCTGTTTATCCCACTTTTAAGCTTATCTCTTGCTCTTAAGGGACCTTTAGGAGAAGTAACTCAGAAACAAATGATAACAGAATGATACAAATATAAGAAGCTCAAATTCATCTCAAGAGACGAGATTGAGCTACACATTTTTCCTACAGGAAGATGTTTAATGTTCAAACTGAGAAAATTTATTTTTTTTTTTGCAAATAATCATTAACTTAGAATTGAAAGGCAGCAACACATTGCAAAAAAGTTGGCACAGGGGCCTTTTTACCACTGTGTTACATCGCCTTTCCTTTTAATGACACTCAGTAAACGTTTGGGAACTGAGGAGACCAATTTTTGAAGCATTTCAGGGGGAACTCTTTCCCATTCTTGCTTGATGTACAGCTTAAGTTGTTCAACAGTCCGGGGTCTCCGTTGTCGTATTTTACGCTTCATAATGCGCCACACATTTTCAATGGGAGACAGGTTTGGACTACAGGGAGGCCAGTCAGTCTAGTACCCGCACTCTTTTACTATGGAGCCATGCTGTTGTAACACGTGCAGAATGTGGCTTGGCATTGTCTCGCTGAAATAAGCAGGGGCGTCCATGAAAAAGACATTGCTTGGATGGCAACATATGTTGCTCCATTACCTGTATGTACCTTTCAGCATTAATGGTGCCTTCACATATGTGTAAGTAGCCCATGCCTTGGGCACTAATACACCCCCATACCATCACAGATGCTGGCTTTTGAACTTTGCGCCTATAACAGTCCGGATGGTTCTTTTCCTCTTTGTTCCGGAGGACACGACGTCCACAGTTTCCAAAAACAATTTGAAATGTGGACTCGTCAGACCACAGAACACTTTTCCACTTTGCATCAGTCCATCTTACATGAGCTTGGGCCCAGCGAAGCCGGCGGCGTTTCTGGGTGCTGTTGATAAATGGCTTTCGCTTTGCGTTGTAGAGTTTTAACTTGCACTTGCAGATGTAGCGACGAACTGTAGTTACTGACAGTGGTTTTCTTAAGTGTTCCTGAGCCCATGTGGTGATGTCCTTTACACACTGATGTCGGTTTTTGATGCACCGCATGAGGGATCGAAGGTCACGGGCATTCAATGTTGGTTTTCGGCCTTGTCGCTTACGTGCAGTGATTTCTCCAGATTCTCTGAACCTTTTGACGATATTACGGACTGTAGGTGATGAAATCCCTAAATATATTGCAATAGGTCGTTGAGGAATGTTGTTTTTAAACTGTTTGACAATCAGCTCACGCATTTGTTCACTAAGTGGTGACCCTCGCCCCATCCTTTTTGTGAATGACTGAGCATTTCAGGGAAGCTGCTTTCATACCCAATCATGGCACCCACCTGTTGCCAATTAGCCCGTTCACCTGTGGGATGTTCCAATTAAGTGTTTGATGAGCATTCCCCAACTCTCTCAGTCTTTTTTGCCACTTGTGCCAGCTTTTTTGAAACATGTTGCAGGCATCAAATTCCAAATGAGCTAATATTTGCAAAAAATTACAAAGTTTACCTGTTCGAACATTAAGTAACTTGTCTTTGCAGTGTATTCAATTGAATATAGGTTGAAAAGGATTTGCAAATCATTGTATTCTGTTTTTATTTTTGATTTACACAACGTGCCAACTTCACTGGTTTTGGGTTTTGTTGTACTTCCATCAGGTTTTGGAACTAGCACACAGGGTGAACTCCAATCTGAGTTGGAGGGTCTGATAATATAATGTTCTAAAATGTTCTCAACCTCTTTCTCAGCAATCTTTCTCTTTTCAGGATTGATCCGGTACGGATGCTGTTTTATTGGTTTGGCATCACCAACATCTACATCATGAGAAGCTATAGAAATTCTCTTTGGAACATCAGGAAATAGATCTTTATATTTCTTGATCAACCTCTCAAACTGATCTTTCCGTGAGGGTTCTTAGTGCTGGAGTTTTACATCAAGATTTTGCAGCACTTCAGAATTTACATGAAAGAACTTCTCGGCTATAGGAGGATCTGAAGTGACATCATCATAGGAGTGCTAGAATTGCAGCTAAGGTTTCAGCATGTTAATGTGAGACAACTGTTTTGGCTTTCTCTTTTCTGGAGTCTTTACAATGTAATTCAGATCATTGAGTTTTATTATAATTTCATAAGGACCATGAAATCTAGCCTGTAATGGATTGAACTGCAAGGGAAACAACACAAGAACCTTGTCTCCTGGTTTAAACTCACGGCTTCTAGCATTATGATCATACCAAGTTTTCATTTTTCCCTGACTTGATTTCAATTTCTCTTTGGCTAGGTCACAAGCTGCGCGCAGTCTTTCCTTGAACTTGCTAACATAGTCTAACAGACTGATATGCGGTTCTTTCTCTTGCCATTGTTCTCTCAACAATAGCAAAGGTCCTCTCACTTCATGGCCAAACACTAGCTCAAACTGACTGAATCCAGTAGACTCCTACACTGCCTTTCTAGCTGCAAACAACAGCAAATGAACACCTTCATCCCAGTCTTTCTCATAGTCATAACAATAAGTCCTCATCATTGTCTTGAGAGTGGAATGAAACTGCTCTAAGACACCCTGACTCTCTGGATGATAGGCACTAGAAAGAATCTGCTTCGCACCTAGTTCATACACTACCTGCTGAATAAATCCAGAAGTGAAATTGCTACCTTGGTCTGACTGAATTTCCCTGGGAAGGCCAAACAACATGATGAACTTTATCAAAGCCTTCAAGATTGCAGTTGCCTTGATGTTACGTAGAGGTATGGCTTCAGGGAATCTAGTTGCTGCACACATGATTGTCAACAAGTACTAAAGTAATGGACTAACACAATCAACAATGACCTCAGAGCAGGGCTCCCCAAATTATGGGATAGGCCGCAATGGAGCTACAGGTGGGTCTAACAAAATAAGTGACAAAATAATGGGCTGCATTCAGGACAGAAAAATAATGACATTTTTATTAGGTTTATGCACCTGCACTGGGTGACAGTATTTCAGACTAGTAAGTGGTTTTGTCCGTTTACATTTTCCAATCGCACAGCTGGCTATTTTATTTTTACTGCGAATTGAGCGACCGTGCTGCAGAAACAGGTGTATGTACTTGTCGCTGAAATTATCTTAATTCGCTGAAGAGTTCTGAAATGCCATCGCCGAGTGACGGTGTATAGACCTAATTATAATCAAATAATTTTTCGGTACTGAATGCAGCCTATTATTTTGTCACTTTTAGATCGCATGGGGGAGAGAAGCCGTGTCTTCAACTGCCACTTGATTATTCTTAAATTGGAAATCGTGTGAATGAAGGAAAACCATCTAGAATCAGCCAGGACTAATTATTTTCAATAAAAGGAGGGATATTAGCACAAGAATTGTCCGGTCTAACGACTCGCCTGTTTGTTGGCCAGCAGTGTTGACTGTTCACAACTGTAACGTCTAGCCTCAGCAACTTGGCTGCTTTCATAATGTGAACGTGCAAAATCTCTCCGCCGTTGCATGCGGAGCCAGCTGTGGGAGGGTCTTAGGGGTGCAGTGGAGAGGGAGGGGGAGGGATCTGAAAGTTGCTTTTTTTTCAAATTTTTGTGCGATGATCCTTCTCTCCTCAAAGTTACCAATTGCAGCTTTAACGCCAGCCAAAACAACACATGGACCCTTCGTCCCCGGCAATTTCCGTCTTTGATCTGATGGATCTTCCATCAGGATAATGATCCTAAACACACGGCCAAATCCATCAAGAAATGGCTTGTGGACAGCAAAGTGAACGTTTTGGAGTGGCCAAGCCAGAGCTCCGACCTCAATCCTATCAGAAATCTGTGGAGGGAACTGAAGACCAAGGTCATGACAAGGAGACTCTCAAAACTTAAGGATCTGGAGAAATTCGCCTAAGAGGAGTGTGCCAAAATCCTCCTGCAGACTTGTAGAAACCTTGTGATCAACCACAGGATGGCCCTCATTTGTCAAACTTGCGTACATCAAAAAAATGGGTGTACGCAAAATCTCCTGCAAGAATCAGCATTTATAAATCTGAATGTGAGCGAACGGTCCGCAAAAATTTCACGCTAGCTCTGACCCGGTGAACGCAAATCTTGGGCAATCTAATTTTGGTCATTTAAGTGCGTCCAAGCACAAAAATTAAGTGCGTATAGTCACTTTGATTTATTAACAAATTAAATCAAACCTGTGCTGCACTCCAGTTTTCCACCCCAACGGTGTTTACTACTGCAGCAGCAATAGTTTTCCAAACCGCAGCCTACTGGGCTCCCTTTATGCCACCCTAAAGACTTTCAAATAAAATAATTTTGTTTTTCTCCATCTATCGTCGGTCTGCTGATAAAACCTCGTATCTTCAAAATGATAAACTTCACAGGAGAAAAAAAGTTAAATTTTGCATGTAAGAATGCAGTTGAGCTGTGTTCGGGTAGGATGACAATTTTTCCTCCAAGAATGTATCCAATCAATGAAATTTTGTATTTTGCAATGTTTTTGCTATTATTGTGGACATACAAGTTTTTGTTTCTCATCAAATCATAGATACAAGGTTTATCAGCTGGCTGACGATATTTCCTCCTCAGTTAAGTTCTTTCTTCTTTGCCGTCTTTCGGGAGTCCATGTCGTAAAGTGGGCAGGACTATACCTCCCGGAGCATGAATTTATAGGGGCGTGTTATGTAAATTACGTTGGTTTCTGCAGCCAGATTTATCAACGCCACGGCAGTTCTACACCGAAATCTGCGACGTACACACTTTTAGTAAATCAGACGTGACACCTGGCGAGCGATGATATTTACACCGAAATGTACACCAGATCCCACGCAAGTTTGATAAATGAGGGCCACTGTGTCATTTGTGCAAGAATACATTTTATTTGTCAAAAAATATCTAAAAAAAAAAACAAAAATTGATAGGGATGTGAATAATTTTGGGCATGACTATAAAAACACTGCAGGCCAAAAGTTTGGGGCCACCCTCAGATTTTTAATGGTGCACTAAATGCGATGTGACCCCTTGGTTTTGGGGAAGGCGTTTATACAGCATGCCTTCTTTATACGTAACATGATTTTATGCCACTAGGACGTGAACAATGTTAACAAAAAGGCACTGGAACTGGATTATAAAACACTGTGGTCAGTGATCAATCAGTCGAGACAGCTTTAAAATGTGGTCTGAGGTCTGGAATTCACCCGAAACCTATTGGCTTCCTTTATTTTACGCACTGAAGTCATTTCATGAGCAAAAAATAAGGAAAGAACAGTTGATGTGTGATTTTTTTTTTTTTTTAAGTCTGAGGGTGCCCCCAAACTTTTGGCCTGTAGTGTACATATACAAGCCCCAATTTCAATGAAGTTGGGACATTGAATGAAACGTGAATAACACTGTAAAACAAAAAGTTCTAAACCCCTTTTTGTAATACTTTTTAAGCCAGGCATTTAGCTTTCACACACTCGAGTTGAGATTATAAACATTTCACTTGTTCCACAGTTTTACAGTGAAGAACAGAATACAATGATTTGCAGATCCTTTTTGACCTATATTCAATTGAGTACAGTACAAAGAGAAGATATTTACCGTAATTATCAAATTGATAAACTTAATTTTTTGGGGGGAAATATTCACCAGTTTTGAATTTGATGCCTGCAACACATTCCAATAAAGCTGGGACAAGGGCAACAAAAGACTGGGAAAGTTGAGGAGTGCTCAAAAAACACCAGTTTGGAAACCTCCACAGGTGAACAGGTGAGTGCCATGATTAGGTGTAAAAGGAGCATCCGCGAAAGGCTCAGTCGTTCACAAGCAAGGACGGGGCGAGATTCACCGCTTTGTGAACAACAATGTGAGCAAGTAGTCCAACAGTTAAAGAACAACTTTTCACAATGTGCAATTGCGAGGGATTTAGGGATTTAATCATCTACAGTCCATAATATCATCAAAAGATTCAGAAAATCCAGAGAAATCTCCACACATAAGCGACAAGGCTGAAAACCAACATTGAATGCCTGTGACCGTCGGTCCCTCAGGCACTGTATTGAAAACTGTTGGGAAACAGGATTTTTTGGGTGTTAGCAATATGACGTGAGCTGGACGGTTTGATCAATGGGTAATGAATGTGTATTGGGACATAAAGAGAAGCCGTCAGGTCCGGCAGGACATATCGCCTATTTGCGACTTCCAGCTGAGATCTCCATTTGTCTTCAGTTCTGACAGGACAATAGGCACTAACACCTTTTAGTTGGAGGTTCCCTATGCCCACATATGGAGCTCCCTTCCAGGGGTTGGGAATCTATTGAACCAATTAAGTTGGGTGGTTCAGGAGAGGCCCAATTGTAGAGTATTGCTTTTTATCAATGTGTAAATCCTGGAACCAATCAGCAACAACTTCTGAAAACATTAAAGAAATCATATGCAAATATCTGTACTTTTAACACGTAGAAACTTTCTGACAAAATTAAGGAATTTTGAACTTTGCGTCACGCTGTTGTTCTCACGGCCGATTGTGTAATAAACTCTTTCCTGCTTTTGCCACGAACATCGGAGTCTGCTTCTTCATCGAGACAACGTTCTTGGTTTTTTATTAATTTACCAACAAAACCAATATCATTCTGTAAAGGATATTACCATGAGGGCCCAGGAACACTTCAGAAAACCATTGTCAGTTAACATAGTTCGTCGCTACGTCTACAAGTACAAGTTAAAATGACCATGCAAAGCAAAAGCCACATATCAACAACACCCAGAAACGCACTGATGGACTGATGCAAAGTGGAAAAGTGTTTTGTGGTCTGATGAGTCCACATTTCAAATTGTTTTCGGAAATCATGGACGTCATGTCCTCCGGGCTAAAGAGGGAGAGGGCCATCCAGATTGTAATCAGGGCTAAGTTCAAAAGCCAGCATCTGTGATGGTATGGGTATGTGTTAGTGCCCATAGCATGGGTAACTTGAACATCTGTGAAAGCTACATAAAGCTTTTGGAGCAACATATGCTGCCATCCAAGCAACATCTTTTTCAGGGACGTTCCTGCTGCTTTCAGCAAGACAATGCCAAGCCACATTCTGCAGGTGTTACAATAACGTGGCTTTGCAGTAAAAGAGCACAGGTAATAGACTGGCCTGCCTGCAGTACAGACCTGTCTCCCATTGAAAATGTGTGGTGCATTGTGAAGCACAAAATACGACAACGGAGATCCCGGACTGTTGAGCAACTGCAGTCGTCCATTAAGCAAGAATGGGAAATAATTTCACCGACAAAGCTTCTACAATTAGTGTCCTCAGTTCCCAAACGTTTATTGAATGTTGTTAAAAGGAAAGGTGATGTAACACTGTGGCAAACATGCCCGTCCCAGCTTTTTTGGAATGTGTTGCAGGGGTCAAATTCAAAATGAGTGAATATTTCCAAAAAAGCAATGTTTATCAGTTTTAACATGAACTGTCTTGTCTTTGTAGTGTACTCAATTGAATTTGGGACAAAAAAGATTTGCAAATAATTGCATTCAGTTTTTATTCACATTTTACACAACATCCCAACTTCATTGGAATTGGGGTTTGTATATATTAGACAGAATGGTGCTGCAAATCATCACAGCTCTGGCAGACACATGGAAAAATACGATAGGCGAGTAGCCAAACCCAATCGGTAATGCCAAAAATGAGTAAAAGAAGTGCACCCCTCACAGAACAAAGAGATCCAGAATCTCGCCGGAATCATGATGTTAGTGCTTCAAGGGTTAAAATAGCTAAATTTTTTATCACAAGTGTCTGCCACTGACATGGCAATATCCCCCGCCGCCTCAATTTTATGTGTCCGTATGGACGGACGGAGCCCAATGCTATATCCCCCTCTTCGTGCTAATCGCCCGGCGGGGGATAATAATTGAGTACTTACGTAATGGTACCCAGCACCTGTTCTTGCGCATCTACCTTCTATTAGATTTTCACTTAGGCACTAACAAAGCTCATCTCCTTCAATAGCTTTAATTCCTCACAGACTAAGAACTGCAAGCCAGTTCAGCAGGTCAGTTCTTGTTTTTAAGCACATTGGGTGTGTTCTGTCAAAGATTCAGTTAAAATGAAAGTATCAGACTGAGAAACTGAGTCCGTGAAATGGCTGCTAAAGCTTTGATTCTTGAGGACGAGATCAGCTGTTCTGTGTGTTTTGATATTTTTAAAGAGCCTGTAGTTCTGAAATGCAGTCACAGCTTCTGCAGAGAGTGTCTGAAGCAGTACTGGGAAGAGAAGAGCTCTCGAGAGTGTCCCGTCTGCAGGAGAAAGGCCTCTTTGGTGGAGCCTCCTGTAAACCTGGCTTTAAGAAACATTGTGGAGTTTTACTTAAAGCAGAAGACTGAGAGAAGAACTGCAGAAAAGAGTGAGGCTCTCTGCAGTCTTCATGGGGAGAAACTTGTGTTTTTCTGTGAACAGGACAAAGATCTTCTCTGTTTCATCTGTCAGACTTCAAAAAAACACAGAAACCACCCGGTGTATCCAGTGGAAGAGGCCGCACAGGATCTGAAGGTATTCTGTTAAACATTATTTCAGATTCTCCTGCCAGGGTCAAATCTGTATTAAAGGACTGTATCACAAATTTCTGCTCTCGTATGAGGTGTAAATACATTCAGGGAATACGACAGTGTAGCATGTAGTAATGATGTCAATGAACCAGGAAGTAAAGAAATGCACAATGAGTGAACAATCATGCAGTCAATGGAGAGAGGAGCTGTACTGTTGATGGTCTTTATGAATGGATGTATTCGAATAAAAGACAACATTTGTTTTTCTACTAAATTGTTTCTGGTATTTGAATACTACAATGGAAAAATGATCAGTCACATTATCACGTTGTGGAGAAATGATTAATGAAAAATTCTAAACGATCTTTGAAAAATAGTACTGAAAAAATATGCAAGAAAATCTAAAATATATTATAATCATATATAATATTATTTATTATTGGAAATATTATAATTAAATATAATATAAAAAATATAAAAAACGCAAAATTGGACCGATGGTTTTCCTTTGAGATCTTCATTTGCAAGTTACTTTTGTAAAACAAATATAAAATGCAATATGTTTCAATTAAATATTATAAGGCAGATACTGTTAAAAGTAATAATTGAAAGTTATAAATGTTAAAATGTTATAATTGCCATGGCGATTTGCTGTTAATTATACAAGACAAGCGAGTAAAATAGGTGTTTAACAGCCCCATGTCCTGAAAATCTTGACTGTTTTCATTCTGAAGTAATTCATTATGGCATGCAGTGTTATGATGTGGTATGAGATTTTTTTTTTTTTTTTTTGACACTTGCATAGCCTGAATGTAAGTGCTAAGGCTTATTCCATGATTATTGATGCCAAAAAAATCTTTAAACTGGTTTGAAGCAGCATCATTCTGCGGAATTATCTCTGATGGTCAGTTTTTCCAGTATATAAGGTGACATGAACTTTGAGCAGCGTCAAAATGTTAAACATCAAGGCACGACGGAAGGAGCTGTTTGAGATTGTTTATAGCCGCATTCTGGCCTTACATGATGCTGAAGACGTTACATGCTGCCATGGCACTGTAAGAAACACCATCAAGCGTTTCAAAGAGGCTGGTTCACTGAAAACCAATAGCAATAGAGGTGCATAATGGGAGTTCAGTGCCTCTTATGTTCGTTATCTGCGTATGAATAGTAAAAAAAATAAAAACAGTACGATTGACAGCACGACAACTCTGTGATAATAAAAATAGCAGCAGAAGTGAACATATGAAAGTATCAAAATCTTCTATTTCCAGTTCTCCTGTGTGAAAATGGTCTGATTGGTTGTGTCGCTGGCACCATCAATGAAGGTTTGAGTTTGCCAAGAAATTCAAGGGTTGGACATCAATGGACTGGGAACAAGTCCTTTAGACCGATGAATCAAAATTTTCTCATCCCAACACAGAATTTATGAGGACCGTAGAGTTGGAGAACATTTGAAAAAATGACTGTTGAACCCCTTCAGTAAAATATGGAGGTGGTAATGTTGTGGTATGGGGTTCAGTCTGCTCGAAAGGAGCCAGTGTTCTCATAAAAACTGACGGAATCTTGGATTTTAAAAAAGTATCGCAGCATCTTTGTGCAGCACACTTGGCCATCAGGAGAGACACTGATTGGCAGAGGATTTTATTTTCAATAAGATAATGACCCTAAACACACTTCTAAGTTGTGCAAGAATCATCTCGGAAAAAAAACATCTGGTGACGTTAAAAATATGACTTGGCCTGCTCATGTTCCAGACTTTAATCTGATTGAACAAATCTGCCGTAACATCGAAAAATCTCTTGTGGAATGAATTTCAAATTTTATGGAATGGTTTAGTGAGTGAGGAAATAAAAAATATGTGAACACTATGCCTGAAAGATTAAATGGTGTAATCAAAGCAAAGGGTGGCCACACTAGATATTGACTTTTTCTCTCAAAAAGACATGATTATTATTGTTTTTACAACCCCAGTTCCTAAATAGTTGGGACAAAGTATAAATTGTGAATAAAATCAAAATGCAGTGACTTTCAAATCACACCAGCCACAACAGAATTTGTGGGTTTTATTCACAACAGAACAGAGATAACATAGCAAATGTTGACGCTGAGAAATTTTACAATTTTATCCACAAAATGAGCTCATTTATAATTTGATGGCTGCTACAGGTCTCAAAAAAGTTGGGACAGAGGCATGTTTACCATGGTGTAGCATCCCCTCTTCTTTTTAACACAGAGTGGAGGTGTCTGGTCATTGAATAGACACAATTCTTGAGTTTAGCCATTGGAATTTGATCCCACTATTGTTTAATACAGGCTTCCTGCTGCTGCAGAGTTTTGGGTCTCCTTTGGCGGACTTTTCATCTAATTATGCGCCAAATGTCCTCAATCGGTGAAAGATCAGGACTGCAGGCAGGCCAGTTCAACACACGGACTCTTCTGCTACGAAGCCATGCTGTTGTAATAGCTGCAGTATGTGGCTTTGCATTGTCCTGCTGAAATACACAAGGCCTTCCCTGGAATAGATGTCGTCTGGAGGGGAGCATATGTTGCTCTAAAACCTTTATATACCTTTCAGCATTTATGGTGCTTTTTAAAACATGCAAGTGTCCCACACCATATGCACTATTGCATCCCCATACCATCAGAGATGCTGGCTTTTGAACTGAACACTGATAACAGGAGGGGTGGTCTTTCTCCTCTTTAGCCCGGAGGACACAACGCCCATGATTTCCAACAAGAATGTCAAATTTGGACTCGTCTGACCACAGGACACTTTGCCACTTTGCTACAGTCCATTATAAATGAGCCTTGGCCCACAGCACACGGGGGCTCTTCTGGATCATGCTCAACAAAAGCTTCCTTTTTAGCTTGCCGGGATGAGTAACGTCCGGAGAGCTATTGTCGTACCCCCGGCGTCCGTGTCCGCGTCCGTCCGCGTGCAGAAAAACTTTAACCTTGCCCCGGCGAGCTTTGTTGTCTTTCTGACAACTCTTGTTGCATGATAGAGTTTTAGGTGGCATCTGTGGATGGCACGGTGAACTGTTTTTACTGACAGTGGTTTCTTGAAGTATTCCTGGGCCCATTTAGTAATGTCAATGACTTAATCATGCCGGTGAGTGATGCAGTGGCGTCTGAGGGCCCGAAGATCACGGGCATCCAGTAGAGGTTTTCGGCCTTGTCCCTTACGCACAGAGATTTTTCCAGTTTCTCTGAATCTTTTGATGATATTATACCCTGCCGATGAAGAGACATTCAAAGCCTTTGCAATTTGACGTTGAGGAACATTGTTTTTAAGGTATTCCACAATTTTTTTCCGCGAGGCTTCACAGGTTGGAGAGCATCTAACCATCTTTACCTCTAAGAGACTCAGTCTCTCTTAGACATCCCTTTTAGTGCCAGTCATGTTACACACCTGATGCCAGGTCACTTAATTACTTGCTAAATGTTCTTTCAGCTGATTCTCCTATATATTAATTGCTTTTTCAGCCCTTTTTTGCTTGCGTCCCAATTTTTTTGAGACCTGGTGCAGCCTGAAAATTTGAAATAAGCTCATTTTGTGGATAAAAATTTAAAATGTCTCAGATTCAACATTTGAAATGGTATCTATGTTCTATTGTAAATAACATATTGGCTCACGTGATCAGCAAGTCATTGCATTTTGATTTTATTCACAATTTACACTTTGTCCCAACTATTTCGGAATTGGTGTTGCAGTATATATTGCTATCTGTTTACTTATTTTCGTCTATCTGATCCAATATTACATGAAATAAATGCTTGAATGGTACTTTGTTTCTGAGTTATACTCATGTTGTTAAATGTAATCACCCCTGCACACTACAGTATGTACTGGAGCACAGAGCCAGGAACCAAACCTCTGTCACTGCCCAAACACTCACAGAATGCCCTTTATACACTGCTCGGGCAAAAAAAAAGTCATACACTGAAATATTTAGTTGGAACCCCTGTAGCTTTGATTACAGTGCATATTCTTCTTGTCATTGTTTTAACATCTATATGCAATGCCAGAACATTTATTTTAGATCAGAAATGCCATAATTTTTGGCCAAGATCTTGTCTTCTCGAGCACATCCCAATAACTTTTAATGTGTTTAAGGTCAGGATTTTGTGGTGGCAAATTTGTTTGTGAAAATGATTCCTCATACTTGTTTCTGACATTCATGGTTTTCTTTGCTAAATACAGGCCAATAATTTGCCCGTTCTGAAATATTGTAACATCTTTTCCAACATCAGGGGATGTGTCTTCCAACATGATTTTTTAAGAAATGAGTAGCGACGCGCTTCATCAGTCAGGGTAAAATGATTATTGCCAGCTGAAACATATTAATAACCACAATAATGATCCAATTATAGAATTTGTTCGTTAATTTCCAAATGGTGACTTTTTTTTTTGGCCGGGCAGTGTATTTAACCTGTCTTTACCTGGTGTATTTTCCAGACTACATTTCCCAAGATCCAACACTTACAAAGTAACACAGAACTTCATTGGTATTACAGCAAGGGGTGATGCTGTGAGGTTTATGATAATAAGTGATAATTGGTTCATGTCATTGCAGAAGGAACTGAAGCCTGAACTTAATATTATTAAAGAAAAACTGAAGAGGTTCACTGAGGTTGATGAGGAGTGTAAGAAAACAGCAGATCACATCAGGGTGAGTAAAGCGATTAGGAATTATTTTAACGACACCAAAATGTGAGCGATGAGGCTAATAAACACACTGGCTGCCATTTATCAATTATGATAAATAAAGAAGTTACTCTTATCAGGTTTAAAGTGTTGTGTTTATATCACAGAGCCAAGCCCAGAGCACAGAGAGGCAGATAAAGGGCGAGTTTGAGAAGCTTCATCAGTTCCTGCGAGAGGAAGAGGAGGCCAGACTCGCTGTGCTGAAGGAGGAAGAGAGGATGAAGAGTCAGATAATGGAGGAGAAGATAGAACACATCACAAGAGACGTCTCCATCCTTACAGACACAATCACAGCTATAGAGAAGAGCCTGGAGACTGAAGACACCTCCTTTATAAAGGTAGGAGCTTCATTTACTGACAGTGTTGTGAGTTTATACTGATTACTGCAGTAATACTGAGATGCTCAATGTGTTACTGTGATGCAGAGGGTCAGAGGTGATGTTCAGTATCAGGACAGTGTGACATGATCTTTACGACTGACAGTATCAAGGTCTTTGTTACACCAGGATTTTGATACTTTATAACACTCTTTTACACTATAAGGTGATTTTGAATGATGGCAAAACAAAACCAGGATGTTTCCAAAGACGAAGCTACTGAACCTTCCGTCGATCGTAACGTTTCAGCACCATGTGATTGAGTCTGTATCGTCATTCCAGTACTTTGCATGTTGAAGTGATGATTCTCTCTCCTTTAAGCATCACATTCAGCAACTTATAAACAAGCTGAAGCTGAGTCTGGGTTTTATCTCAGAAATGTGTCAGGCTTTTCTGTTGATGCAGACAGGAGGTTTGATGCTGCTTGTTTTTTTTTTTTTTTTTGCCTGTAATTGACTATGGTGATGTTACACACACACACACACACACACCTTCTCAATACCCTCATGCACTGCACTCTGTCCTCTGTGGCGCACTGAGGTTCATCACAGATTCACTCACCACTGTTCCCTATCAGGGCTGTTTGTTCTGCTCTGTCTGCTTACAGGCTGAATCACTGACACGTCCTTATTTTTACAGCCATTTTTAACTCGCTCTCTTCATACGTATGTAAGTTTATCCCTCTGAGAAACGCTAGAAGTTACTGTTTCCACTCTGACCATCTGTCCCTGACGTCCATCTTGGAAAAAGAAAAAGGGCTTTTAGGGGAGCTGCTGCTGAGGACTGGAATTTGCTGCAGACAGAATGAGGTTCTGCAGGAGCTGCTCACTCTTAGTGTTTTAGAAAACAGGCTGAAGGCGCTGGAGGAGGGAAGATCAGCTGTAGATCCTCTCATACACTCCTGCTGTCACCTGAGATCAGATCCTCTCTGACTCTTATATGTTGTTCCTCTGAAACATTACTGTGCTGCTGCCTGACTTGGCCAGACACTCTAGTGAAGGAGATTTTTCATCTCAGTGAGGCTTTGCTGCTTAAATAAACTTTAAAGTGCACCTTCCAGACATATCCCGATATTTTGTGTTAATCCCCAATGCTCTGCCATCATATTCATACCATTATTTGTGGGAAAAGTGCCTTGGATCGCTTATTTGATGATCTTTTGAGCATCACTGAAAGGCAGTCAGAGAAGACAGGCGAGTTCCCTCATGAATATCCGGCGTTTAAATGAGCTCCGAGCTGATTGGATACTTCAGCTACATTCGTGAATATTCAATATGTAAACAGCCCCAACGCCCGACTGGCCCAGAGCTTAGCTAGATAGACTGTGAAAGACAACAGACTTTACCAGTAGCATAGTAATAAGACTTCAGCAAAGCAATGGCTATAGAAAGTTCACAATATTGCCATATACACTGTATATACATGTGACCCCGGACCACAAAACCAGTCATATGGGTAAATTTTTTCAGATGAAGATTCATGCATATTCAGAAAGAGTACTAAAATGCTTTCCAACAATGTATAGTTTGTCAAGATTGGGTAAAAATTGACCGAGATATAACATTTTGAAGATGGGAAACTTGGGCAATTCAAATTTCCAGAAAATTTAGTTTAAAAATGGTCATATTCACTACTTAGCAACACATATTTGTAATATATAAAATTTAATGAAACTTGCACCATTAATTAAACATACTATCGCCTTTAAAAAGCGCAAGTGGAAGTACTAAGTATTTCTCGTTGTGGCCTACGGATAGAAAGAAGCAAAGAAACCAAACATTGTTCTCTCCTTGTGTTCTTTAATCAACTTTCTGGTGAATGAAAGATGCAGTATTCAAAAAACAAACAGGCAGACACTCCTTTATACACTACTTCTTCTTCTTTGAATTTACTGGAAGTTTAAAAAAATACATTAATTGAGTATAACTGATTGCAGAATTACACAGTACCAATACCATGTAGAATTTTTGCTTCAGAAGACTGATTTTTCTTATGTTACTCTCACATCCGGATGTGCGGGCTTCCACGTGCTGTCCACGGGCAAAAATGGGGAAAATCACAAGGGACACCCACGTGTTCCACACGGATTTTCGATCCTGCAGACAGCACGCCAAGTCCGTAGGCAGAAAATAGGCATG
The DNA here is from genome assembly GCA_029721435.1 of Gymnothorax reevesii. NCBI lineage: Eukaryota > Metazoa > Chordata > Actinopteri > Anguilliformes > Muraenidae > Gymnothorax > Gymnothorax reevesii. The sequence goes on from CM056588.1 coordinate 26,483,012, forward strand.
CAAATTATTTTCTGCATGCACGCAGGAAAACTTGGCATGTAGCCAGGCCGCAAGGGCAAGGCAGGGGAGGCATGCGTGACCCTTGCGCGTGTCGCAAGTTTTAAACGGAATGTTAACGGTCAAATGTCACTTGCAGACACGTAAGTCAGATGACTTGCTGCCCACACGTGGGCATCACAAATGACATGTTGCATCAGTACGACACACTTGCAATCCCTTAATTACCTGGCGTGCTGGCCACGGACAACAAATTCACAAAAAATTGCAGAGCCCTTGCGTCTAAAAACACGTACGTCGGGATGTAAGAGAAACTTTAACTACCAATTGCGATATCATTGGCTCACTGTAGCTGAAGTGGTTGCTATAGAGGTAAACAATTATTTTCTGTAGCAAGAGAGTTTTTTTTAACTGCTGTATAGATACTATGGGCATGGATATTGAGCAGTTTGCACATCAGGCTTAGCTGAGGAGCTTAATTCAGGCAACTCCTGAAAAACAGGGATTGGTGCAAACACGGCTTGCTTGTGAATATTCAATAACTGATCCGGGGTGCCATCTAGAAGAAGAATACTGGAACGGGGTGCACAAACTTGCAGCTCCATATCCGCTAGAAGATACCTCTGCACAAAGCCCTTAAGTTAGCCCGCCGAGCACCGCTGTTCCTCTCGAACACACCACATCCAGATAATCCTTAAATGATGAATTACATTCATATTTTCATTTGGAACAAGTAACGAAGTGGCCAGTGTCAAAGTAACAAAGTAAAAGTATACTTTTTATCTTTTTAAATGTAGCAGAGTAAAAGTAAAAGTCCTGGTTTAAAAAAAAAAACTATTTCTTGGGAAAGCCCGTCTTTGTTTACGCCAAGTGCGGTTTGCTCTGACGTCTCCCATTGGTTCACATTTGAACCTACTAAGTCATCTCATAAATAATTAAATAGTGGAAATTCCAAGCTTTACAATGATACCAACAATGTTGGGGAATCCCAAACTGGAACCGCACTGGAAGCGATTTTTGTCGGCTCATTTTTCCTTGTTTTTCGGCTAATTACACAAAGATTTTCACCACCCACTTCTCCAAATCAAGTTTGGAACCACCTATGGTAGGATTTTTTCGAAATAATCTCTTGGAATGGTATCTTAAGTCATTTTTCTAACGTTTAATCAACAAATCGAGAAAACGATAACTTTAAGTAAAATGTATTAGGTGGCTGTAATGCAAATTGGGCTCGAGCGACTTATGACTGGTTTTGCGATCTGGGGTCATATATATATATGGCAAGCGGTTTGGGAAATTTTTATATGTCTAGATTGAAACTCTGAATATATGGAATGAAACTTGAATATATGGAATGAAAGTCTGAATATATATAATGGAACTTTGAATATATGGAATGGCACACTGGATATATAAAATGAAACTCTGAATATATGGTATGGAAGTTTGAATGTATGGAATGAAACGTGAATATATTGAGTGGAAACTGACGTCTGCTGGATTCAGATTCTTTGACGAATTAAAAATAAATATAATCTGGGTAATTCAGAATTTTGGAGATTTCTACAAATCAGACATTGCATTCTCTCAAATAAACAACATGTTCAGCACGGTATAACTGAAATTCAGGACATTTCACCTAAGATAGGAGATAAAAATAGAGGAGCATCAAAATTTTCCAAATCGATTAGAAGCACACAAGTGCCAAACTTGGATGGTTTAAAAGTAGGTTGGGATAAGGACCTGGCGCAGGAGATTCCAGAAAATGTATGGAAAAAGCTATGTACTTCATGGTATTGTTACTCACGTGAAACACGGTCACAACTCATTTGTTATAAGATATTGAATAGATCTTTTTGGACTCCTTCCAAATTGGTAAGGCTGAAACTCAGAAACAGTGATATATGTTGGAGATGTAATAGAAAGTTGGGAACTCTGGTGCATATGTTATATGAGTGTAACAAAACAACTGACATGTGGAATGCAATAATTGTGTTCTTAAATAAAATGTTGGGTACACACCATGGACCTAAAAGGAGATCTGGACGCACAACTCGGGTCGACCACGTAATCCTCCGTGATCCTAGCGGCGAATGTGATATTGCAGGTCACGTGATGCCATGGGGGCCAAAAAGAAATTTCTCCATAGGGAATAATTGAAAAAGACACGCTGATAAATCTGTGAATAATTTTTTTTGACAACCACAAATTATCCATACCGAAACGGTTTATTTTTCTCTTTTAAATCATTAATGCCTCGTTTCTCGGCAAAGACAAAATCTTTTATTTATATTCAGGCTATGCGAACACCAACGGGTCCTCATATGTAAGCGCGTTCCCGCTCCTCCGAATTTAGCACTGCAGCGGATGTGAGTGGGTGGAGCAATGGGCTTTCCTTGCCGTCTGTCTGTTCAACATTACAGACGTAGCCAAGTCGGTGAAGTGAGCTGGCCGGTCACGGAGCATATGTATTGAGCGACAAAAGAAACGCAAGTTAAATAAAGGCAAACCGGAAAATAAGTTTGCGCGTAATGATTGAAAATCAAATTTATGACTAGCGTGTGCGCATTTACACTCATTTTATCAAACTTTTCTTTGTTTTGCGGTAACTATGAGTACTCAGATAGCAAGCTCCTCCGCTCCGGATTTGCCCCGGCTCTGAGCCGGATCAGCTGGAGCCAGGGCAGATCCGGAGTGGAGGTGCTTGCTATCTGGGTAACTATAAGAGCACATTAACTAACTAAGTTAACTAACTTGCGTTTCTTTTGTTGCTCAGTTAATTTTAGCCATTTTAATTGATGAATGGCCGTAATACGTAATAATATGTAACTTAGCACCTCGATTGCTGCACTTCATGCAGCCCAAGAAAATGTACAGTCAGCTAAGGCCGCTGTTATGACCTCCTAGAACCATGACGCAGGCAACACTCACCTTACTTATTCAAATTAAAATGAAATGATTAAATCCATTAATTGCATCGTGTATTTCCATTACTTTGAATAGCACCAATTCGCATCACTCTATTCTGATGCGTTATGCTTAACGTGTCAGCTGAGTAGCATCTACCGCAACGTAATGTGCGTTTATAGCAGTATATAAATTCATTTTGAACACTGCTTAGCGATCCATTTATCAGCCTAACCATTCTTCGTTGTTAAATTACTTACCGACCTTCATACATGATGACGAAACTTTTCGGCAACTTGTCTTGTGAGATCCAAAATGAACTATTTTTTGTTCATGATCCGAACCAAGTGGGTGGAACAATGCGCATTCCTTGCCGTCCGTCTGTGATGAACATTCTTTATGTGGCCAAGTCAATCAAGCGAGCTGGCGCTACGATGCAAATATTTTATCCATTTTATTTTAATTGATGAATGGCCGTAATATACTCGATCGCCACACTCCATTATGTAGTGCCACAAAATGCACAGTAAGCTCAGTTGTAAGTTGTGATATCCTAGAAGCATGTATACGCAGCTAACACTCGCCTCACCTTTTCATAGTTATCATTGTAATGAGTTGTATATTTCCATTACTTTGAATAACACCAATTCACATTTCTGTGTTTTGATTTGCGAACTGGTGATAGCTTGACCGCAGTCATCAACTGTCAGCTGTGTAGCATCTAACGTAATGTCCATATGAGTGCATTTATAGCAATACATATATTCAGTTCGAACACTGCTTAGCAAACCATTTATTAACCATTCTTCAGTCTAAAATTAATTAGTGACTTTCATACTTGACGACGAAACTTTTCAGCAACTTGACAGATGACATCCAAAATGTTTATTTTTTTGTGCATGATCCGAATATCCATGAAAGCACTGAACATGCATACACAATTTTTGGGGTACAGCCTTTGTTAGATCGAAGTTTTGGGTAGGTGGAAACGTCAGAGTATACTGAATCCGAACATCTAATGTTCGTGAGCAGCATCTGAGATAAACCAGAGTGATGCAGGTAGATTCGACGGTGTGGCTGATTTTCATCTGAACGAAGATAAATACGAGACCTAAAAGAACGCAACAGTTGGTAGCGTAAATATGCACATTCAGAACAGAAAAGTGATCCCAAAGGGTCCCATCCCATTTACAACTTATGATTTTAGATTGATAGAAAATCTACATAACTTTTAAAAAATCAAATACAGAGCACTGGAGAGGAGTAAATGGTATTGCAATGCTCTGATGCACTCACACACACTCATACACGCACAAACACACGCATATATACAGACGGGTGAGCAATTGTTCATTGCTGCAAAGTGAACATATTAGCTTGAATTCTCTTTGGCCTGGAGTGCAGAGTTGTAGAACTTCACTAGAGGAATACATTACCTTTCCTCATGTTCCCTCACTGAAGTTTTGTCAGTTTTTGATTTTTTTGCCAGCTCTGCGTAACATTTGAAGATGAACTCAAGTACTCAAAATCAAAAGGGGTTTAATGTTTAACTTTCGCAGAGCCGGCCATTATCATAAAATTAAGTACCACAAATACAATCGATGTTAACTCGCACTTAGAAATGAAACATAGAGACGGTATTAAAATTATAATCGAGACAGACTTTATTGGAAAGGGCTTTGGGGGTGGATAGAAAGGCACGGCCTCTGGTTCGCTGACATGCAGAAATTCATGGATGAACTGTCCAGTGCACTCCAAGAGGCTCAGATATCTGGGGACGGACAGAAAAAAGGAGCTTTAAGGTGAAAATAACGCAGTGCAACGTGCGTAACATTTCACGGTAGACCCATTTTATTATACTCCACGGAATGGTTATAAGTTACGTAAGCTAAAAGTAAATTAGCTTACCAGAATTGACAAAAGTTTAAAGCTCCTGACTTTAAAACATATCCGTTTATAAGGTAGGTGAAGCGCGTTGTGTTGTGTGTTCGGTTTATTGGCTTTAATCCGGAAAAAGATAATGGAATTCGCACGCAGACAAGTAAGAATGATCTGACTCCGATAATGTGGTTATTCGACGTTGAACTAAAGAGAACACGAGCCTGTGGCGCTTTTCCCAATAGCGTAGTTGAGGAAATTTATACATCCATTCAGTCAGTGGTTCTCACTATGGAAGTTAGCATCTGTGATTTCGGGGAGCGCACCCCTGAGCAATGTCATATTAAAGTTACGCAACAGCAAGTCAACTATTTTGCCGAGATTTTTGAGTTGAAATCAATAGTATTACTTCCCTGTCAAAGTCGTTTTTAACATTTGTTGTTGCATTTGTGTTTTAAAATAGTATCTCAAACCATAATTAAACCTTTATCGGCGGCTATGCTTTGTGTTCCGTACATCAGGGTGCAGTCTGCAGTGGTCAGACTTCCATTTCCTGTGAAAAGTGATCGTGAACACGCACCCTAGGTCGGAGTTCCATGAGCCCGAGCCGTTGTCATGGACACCTCGGATACCAGCGCGTTCATGAGCCCCACACCACGCATGTGTGAGCAAAAATCACACAGCGCATGTCCGCATGGCTCTGGAAGCTTGGCCCCCATGTCGGCACGCTGCGCCACTGAGCAATTTCCATTGAAATGAATGGGCGGCCATTTTCCAATTGTATATCCAGTGAAATATAAAACATCCTTGGTACACACTTGATCAAAAACCCCTCATTATGTCTGTTGGGTCAGCTACCTAATAACATCAAAATGCCAAAACGCCGAAAATCGTGGTGTCGTTTAGCTATGATAACAGGGTGCAGGATAACCCTACGCCACTGGAAATCTCCCTCCTTGTCCACTTTTAAGGAATGGATAGAGGTACTATGCTCCATGGCTAGCTATGAGCGGGTCACTTATAGAGTGGCTGGAAGGAAGATATATTTAATGAAGTATGGGGACCATTTCTAGCTCAGTAGCTGGATATGAAAGAATGACACCACCAACCTCTGCATAACCTTTTATCTGGTTCAAATACAGGATGTGTATACTATGTTAAACTCCTAGGGTGTTCTGTCTTTGTTTTGTTTTTTGTTGTGTGATCTATGTTTTGTGTTGTAGGTCTGGCTTGATCTGTCTGTTGTTGCTGGACCGCAGACTGTTTTATCTTTTTATTTTATTTTCTTATTTGGTTTTCTTTTAAAAAAAAGACCGGACAGATACTGAAAAGGGACACAATGTATGTTATGCTTATTTATCTAACTGTTATGGTATAGCAGTGATTTATTTGTATTTGTCTGACTAAAACATTAATAAAAAAAAAAAAAGAATGGAAACTGACGTCACCATCTTGTGTTTTGAGACGATTAGTTATCGCTGTTCCTGCAAAAGAGAGTGCGACATTATAAGTGAGTCAGCACGAAATCTATTCTCAGCAATATTAAGAAATGAAGATATAATTTGCACTTCGGCGAACGCATGTATGGGCCATAACACCCATAACCGAATCCAATATTGTTCTTCTCATTAAGAAATTTCTTCACTCTTTCATGATGCAGGGAGTGGCACAGGCCACAGTGCCGCACGTCAGGCAATTCAGGCCAACATTATTCCTGGAAGAAACATGCTTCCACCCTCGCAGGTGCACTGCGGTCAAGCTATCACTACAATAATATGTATGCGCAAATACAGCGGATAGCTCGGTAGTAAAGTCATGTGATGCAACTGCTGTCAAGAACCATCTTGTGGAAAGAAATAACGAGATTTATTCAGCAAAAGTATGCAGTAATCTTGTTCAGAAAAAAAAAAAACCGCGAACAACTTCCATAATTTGGTTTTAAAATGATGTTTATTTATTTGTTTTTTCACAAAATAGTTGGCACTTTTTACAAATTGAAATGAAAGATTTTGGTGAAGTGCTATAACTCCAGATCAGAAACAATTGCTATTGCGATGTTCCATGAATATGGGAACACTCCTGTATGGCTGTGTGTGAATTTTTGGTGGTCGGAAGGGCCGTAGGCGCATACTGGCAGCCACGCTTCCGTCAGTCTTCCCCAGGGCAGCTGTGGCTACAAAAATGTAGTTTACCACCATCAGAGCGTGAATGTGTGAGTGAATGAATAATGTTTCCATTGCGAAGCATCTATGAGTGCCTAGAAAAGTGCTTTATAATACTGATGCATTATTATTATTAATAATTGCATCTCTCTTTGCCAGTGTTCTACTATAGGCAAAAAAGGCAGATATGAATTAATGTAGGAATTTCCATCAAAATTGGTGTTGTAGAGGTGGACAAAAAAGGAGAAATCTAAAGTGGGGACCATTTTACTTTATTCATAATACCATAATGCGACAGTACTGCCCAAAAAATCACTTCTAAGAGGGAAACATTAAGGCGTTTTGTTGCGAAAATTAATGACGAGCAACTGTGACATACAATTTTATTTTTTAAACAAAATGTCACACCTTATTGGAACATGCCCACAGGTAAAAGATTGAGAACTTCCCTCATTACTGTTTAAAAAGCACGGCCAGTAGCGGAGCTACAGGGGGGCTCAAGACACGTCCCTTTAAGTCCTGGCTAGATTTCAATCATTTTCCATTGCTGACGTCTTTTCCAATTACTGTAATTGGCAACTGAAGACACGGTTTCTCTCCACATGAGATCTAACAGCGATTAAATCGCGGGTTAACTTCAGTACAGTGGCGGAACAGAGAATTGGGTTGCACAAAACAGCCGTTTAAAACAATTATAAATCCTGACCTGTTCTCAGTCATCTTCATGATTAACAAAAGGTTCACTCCGAGAGCGCTCCCCACTGAACAGGTGCTGCTTGTTCTCCCCGATTAGGGAAGACGACAATCATTCATCTGGAGGCGTATTTGCTGTATTTAAATCAACTTTAAAATTCAAAATTGCATAGCCTACCTGTCGACTCTCACGCGAATTGCTTGAGCCGGATGTTGTTTTTAATCTAGGCTATTTAACTGCCGGATGTTGTAGGAATTTTATTTTATATTCCTGGTATTACCTTTACAAAAGGAAACTCAGACGACTCAGAGAAAAAAACCAGTCAGAGGCTGAGAAGTTAATATCCAAGCCAAAGTCAATTTACTTTTTCTGCAGAAAAAGGATCGCCGCATACAGGTCCAAGTCAGCAAAGGACGAATACAGTTTCTTTCTCTCTAGTTTATGTGGGGATACTTGGTTGCGCACGTACTGTTATGATCTGGGGAGGATTCGGGAGGGAAAACACTGGGACAAACAGACAAAGGGGGAGAGACGCCAGAAGCAGGGGTCCAAAAGAATTTATTAAAATAAACAGAAAACTAGAAATGGGGGAAAAACGGGGCACTCCGGCCAACAGAAACACCGTGCAACTGCACTGAAGGGAGGAGAACACAGGAATCCAAAACAACCGGAGACACTAGGGGGCAGACTCGGGACAAGGGAGCTAGGGGAACAAGGGAACTAGGGGAGACTCGGAACAAAGGAGCGAGGGAACACTCGGGAACAAGGGGACACTCGGAACAAGGGAGCTAGGGGAACAAGGGAACTAGGGGAGACTCGGAACAAGGGAACTAGGAGTCACTCGGGAACAAGAGAGCTAGGGGACCAGAGGGAAGGTGCACAGGGCAGGGAGTGCAGCGCGAGCGAAGTCAGATCTGATCTGGAGTGCTGCAGAGCTGGAACAGATATAGGGCAGGGCACGGAGAGACACAGGTGTTGGAACTTAATATAATTAACAAGGGGTGGAACATAAGAGAAACTTAATTACATGAAACAGAAACATTAACACACAGACGAGGATCACAAGACAATCCCAAAGACGGGATAGATAAACTGGATAAATATTTCACAGTGGATAGAAAGAGACAGGACAGATAAAAATACAGAAGGTTCTGCAGGAAAACTTAGCAAAGCCAGTGAAAGAAAAGCAAGAGGCAGAGACTAGAACAGGGCGACTGCTGAGAGATCATTAGTCAATTAGTAAGTGCAGCTATACAATCCCGGGTGCTCGTTAGTAGGTTAGTCTAATATACAATGTTAGTTTGGTTAGTAAATTCTAGAAAATAACAAACTGTTAGAAGGGGTTAGTAATATAGGAAAGCAAGGGGAAATTAGTAAACAAGAAAGGAAGGAAGGCTGAAACCCAGAATCCATTAAATCACCCGAAATAGTGTCACAATCAATTAAGACAGAAAACTGCTACAAACAACGCGACCGGGGAGAAAGCAAAGACAGTACATGGGTAAGACGTGGACTGGAATAACACGGGAGAGGAATAAAATGTGAAACACTAAGACATGGACTAAAAACCAACATCACAAAAATAATAAACCTAAAATTAACTAACCAAAACACACAGACCCACAGAACACAACACGTACATCTCCATGGCTCCAACTTATCTTTATACATTCCGGAGCTTTTTGTAAACAAATAAACGGAGAGCGAGAGAGAGACAAAACAACTCGCCCCTGTTATGGGCCCATCAAGTCGGCATGGCTCCAGATAAGCTAAACGCCATGACGCACTGGCCAGATTGATGGAAACTTACAGCTATGCAGGCCTAGGCTAATCAGAAACCTGCAAGTGTGCACCCTTTGGCCTACAAGACCATGAACCAAAGCAAAGGAAGAGCAAGCAAGGAAAAAAACTAATAATAATTTGCTGAATCAATAAAAAATGATTCTACACCGGGTGCCACTTTTTTTTTAATCAACCCACAAAATACCGAGAGTGAAAGTCCACGTTTCATTGGAACACGGACCAGTTAAATCACGCGAAGCATTGGCTAATAAATAAGTAAATTATATTTCTGCACTGAATTTAGCCCATGATTTCATCGCCGTTAGATCGCATACGGTGAGAAACCATGTCTTCAGTTGCCAAATACGATGATTGGAAAAGACATCAATAAAGGAATGATTGAGATCTAGCCAGGACTAAAAAGGACGTGTCTTGGGCACAGCCGAAGGAAGATTCCATTAGTCTGTACACACTGATTTCTACAAAATAACAGTGTTTGATTTAGTGATTTTCTTTTAACTTTTTAACAATGTATCGTTTGTTTGACAAAAAAAATATGTCCACAAACAGAAACACAATTACATAGCAGAGGAAGGGCTCTATCTTACGGCTTGTGCAAAGCCGCGCAAAGCATGACACAAGTGTCTTTGCTCGTGTACGACCAGCGCAAATGTCATTTGTCAATCCAGTACATAGATGGGAAAGATAGCAAATTGCACCAAAATTAGTGCCCATGAACATGTTGGTCTTAAAATGAGGTGTGGTCAGGCAAATTGTAGGCATGTTGCTATCATGAGGTGGCATAATGCTTACGTGCCATTGACTAACTAAAACCTGGTCTTAAATCAATCCTCAGTTTTCAGCTATTATCTTAAAGGCCCATTACTGACAGGGTAGATCCACTATACCATAAAGTTCTGCAAGATGAGTTTGGCTCGCATAAATTTACATAAACCTACGTATGGTAGTCGAATCCATAGTGTTCCGCAAGTGACAGTAAAGATCCACAAATTGATAAGGCAGTGGATTTGCAGTCATGCGAATATACCTACAGTATATTCAGTACAGTATAAAGGAGTTTTCTCCTTTAATTGATGGTGCAGTAAGGGTGGGGAGAAGTACAGGGAAGGCATGCTGTGAATTGCCTGGGCCGGTTTCGAGCCCAGGCTGCTGCAGGCAGGAGTTTTCCTGATGGTACGTGCACTTAACCGATTAGCCACCGGGGCGCCCCAGTACATGACTTTTTTTAATCTATGGCAGTAATAATGTCATTTTTAACAGAATACTGCCGTGATGGTGCTGTATCCTTGTCTAAAGCTAGACTGTGTGGAGCTCAAAATACAATTATCTGTTAAAAAGACTTTTAGTTGCTCATTTATAAAGGATTCAAATAATTTGGCCATAACAGATAATTTGGAAATTGAGCGATAATTATCTAAAATGGAAAGTCCGCCTCCTTTTAACACTGGGAGAACAATTGCTGATTTCCGAGGACTGGGAATAGATCCACTGCATAGACTAAGGTTAATAATGGAGGAAAAAGGCCCAGCTATCATGTCAGCAGCAGTTTTTAAAAAGAAAGGTTCGATCTGGTCTGGACCAGCAGACTTTTTCCAATCTAGGCTTAACAGCGCCTTATGTGTTTCAGAAATGGATATCATTGAAAAACTGAAATTGTTTGAGTGTGTGGGGGGGCCAGCAAATATTGCCTCAGTGCTATCTGGAAGACAGCTCTGTGTAAGTACTTACTCCTGCTTTGATTAAATGTTTATTAAATACATCTACGACATTTTGTTTACCCCTTACTTCACCTTGATCCATTTTTAAAACTTCAGGAATAGACAGAGGTGGAATATCACCTGAGGACAATTTTACTAATTTCCAAAATTGTTTGGGGTCATTTAGGTTTTTATTTATCAGATTCAGGTAGTGCTCATTTTTTGTATTTTTTCTTAGTTTGGTACACTAATTTCTTAAGATTCTATAGTCTAGCCAGTTTTTTTCAGTGTCAGTTCTTTTAGCTTTTGCCCAAGCATGATTCCGTTCCCTAATAGCAGCTGCAATGGTATCATTAAACCAGGGGTTATCTCTACCTCTCACTCTGTCCTTTCGAAGAGGTGCATGTTTGTTAACAATTAATAAGAAAGTCTTTTAAAAAATCCCAACGTAATTCAATGTTATAGACAAGTTTTATAGCACGATTGAAAGAAATCCTTCAAAGTGGAATGTGTAGGTTCCTGTACAGTGGCTCCAATAAGTAATTGTACACTACTTGAAAATTCGACTACATAACAGCTTTTGTATATTCGGCTAAATGCTTGCTATTGTGTGTAAAAGTGACTAAAATATTTGATAATCAATATGTTTTAAACAAATATTTAATGTCAAAATGGCATATTTGGTCAGAAAGGCGATTATCTGACCCAATAAGTATCTGTACAGTTCCATTAGTGAGTCACAAAACTTATAATACTCACCTAAAATTGATTCAAGATGTCTACAGGACATGGTTGACTCACTTGGTCTGATTTGGTCAAGCGTGACCATATTGGACACTCCCCCTGTACACAGACTGGCCTATGTAAATGGCCTGACCATGCCCATAATGTATTCCTGTGATATATGGCTAAGACGGGCGAGGTACCCCGTCGAATGCGGGAGCAAATCATTCAGGTACACAAAGAAGGCCAAAGCACCAGAAAAATTGGAACTCGGCTATCGTTACGCCACACGACCGTGCAGTACATCATCAAGAAGTACAAACAGTCCGAACGCATAGCCAATGCAGCCAGGAAAGGACGTCCCAGGAAGACCAGCCAGCGCACTGACCGGTACATCTCCCTGCAGAGGGGGAGAGAGTCCTCGGCCTCCAGTCTTACCACCAAAATGGAGGAAGCAACTGGAAGTCATGTTTGTGCCCAGGCCATCCGTAACCGGCTCCATGAAGTACAGTAGTGTACAAATACTTATTGGAGCCACTGCATATTTCATACAGAATTGCTCATAAGTTAAGAAATTGCCAGTCGTGTCCATCAAGTCAACTATAGACCATATATTCCTCTTCAAAAAATAAGGATTTACAGTGGCTAAAAAACAACAATCGAAAACGATCATGAAACACGTACATTGCTTTCAATCCCCAAGTTAAAAAAAAGCGCAAGAGGTCCAGAGTCATAATCGCTTTCCGTGTTAGTAGTTGTGAAATCCACCGCTACGCTGGTGAAACTGAAACTGCCATGCACATGGACTTCAATTACGCGTAAGAATCTCATTACTTGACGCGCTGTTGGAACAATTCTCGAAAAACTTGAGACCTACGCCGTAAGCGCGAGAATGCGAAGAAAGTTGGCAGCCTTGCGATTAGGCTATTTATTTTTTAAACCATTCAGCTTAGCTCTCTGAATAGCCTGCCCGGTTGGGCTTTCGTGTTAGAAGCCTATGCATCGAGCCCCAGTGCATCATCCCACCTTGCCAAAATGAAAACGCATGTCTCGTCATTTGCAAATAGGTCACCTATATCCCTTCTTCTTCTTCTTCTTCTTTTGGTTTTTTGGCGGTTGGCACCTTAGTATAATAGGTGCATTACCGCCACCTGCTAGACTGGGGTATGGGTACAAAAGCTAATACTACTACTGGAGAAAAAAAAAAAAAATAGCGATTTACCTAAATCCTGTGAAATACGTTCTCTGTTCTTTCCAACTAACCAAATTTATTCAGAGGATATCTGACTCCCACTCCCTCCAAACCCTTTCTCTAACATGTCCTTAATTTCTTCTCCTTTCACGTCAATTATCCCAAGAAACTCCTTGGCTGCGTGTACCACCATTTTAATTCTTTCCGTTTTTGACTCTATCTCGCTCGCACAATTTATCACCATTGCAACAAATGCCAGAAACCTTCTTTTATCTACACTGATACGATCAATATCTCGACTTTGTTCTTGTGGCTCTGCGACTCCCTTTTCTTCCCTCACTTTTTTAACCGCCTCAGCATACGAAATTCTGTTATGTACACGTGTCCTCTCAATTTTCCCTTCAGTTTTCCTCCGCTCGCACTGCTTAGCACCCGCTTCATGATTACCCTGGCAATGAAGACATACAGCTCTTTCTTTCGGCAGTTCACAATCTTCTTCATTACATTCGTCTTTCCCGCATCGTCTACAACGAAACACCCTTTTCCTACAAACCGCAGCCACATGCCCATAATCTTGGCACCAAAAGCACCTTAATGGATTTCGTTCATATATCCTCACTCTATAGCTGACATAATCCATCATTACCCTTTCTGGTAGCTCTTTTTCACATTCTAATAAAATTGACAAGCTATCCGTTTCTTCCCCGTCACGGTGGCTTTTTAATCTCCAAGGGCCACCTATATCCCTGCCAGTGATAACCCAATTTAAGTCATTTTCTGGTGATGGACATTTTACACAAGGTCATTCTACATCATGTAAGGAATATTCCGCGAAAAAAAAATCAAACTGATATCTCTAATATTGACTGGGTGAAGTCATTTTAGAGTTTTGGCATGACATGTCCTGAAACTAGGCTGGTAAACTTGACAAGACGTTAATCTACAAATGCAAATGCTTCATTTCTGAAATTTCCGTGGTGAAACGACGCAATCCGTGGAGAAATCCGCACTCCGTTTAAATCGTAGCCGTAACTTCGACTAACCTGCTTTACGATGGTGCGCATTGTCGACAACGTCCATTTTCAATGGTTTTTTATTTATGGATGCTGATAGCAACAGCTTGTACAATTTATTAGAGTGGAAAAACAACATCGTGCAAAATTAAAGTTGCAATCATAAGCACAAGATTCAACATGATAACAGGCGTTAAATTCAAAATTTCAATTCTTTAAATGACACACATTTCTGTGACCATTCCAAGTAAAGACAAAGAAACTCCCGTTCTTGTTGCAAATCTTCAACTTGCCAATGAGCAAAAAACAATAAAAACAACAAAGTAAATACAAATAAAAACTTACGCTATTGGGCTTCATTTATTCACATCAAATGTCATTCATATTTACAACATTCAACTCCTGTCTTCACTTCAAGAAGGCCATTTCTGGAATCTTCCCTGCAGCCTTGAGCTGAGAGAAGATATGTGCGGCCCTGTTGAAATCCCAGGCATTGTCCTGAAGACACTTATGCGACCACTCCGGGTTCATCCCAGATTTCTGCGAGAAAGCAGCGAGCATTTCCTGCTGCGGAGCGGTTAGCGTGGGCGCGGGGCTGCTGGAGGGCGTCGGGGCAGGGGCGGCGAAGGCTCGCCGGATCTCCTCTGTCGTGGCATTCCTCAAAGTCAGTTCGTCGTTCACAACACACAAACCAGCATTTGCGGCCGGCACTGTTATGAAGACCCGAGAGAACGCTCTGACTGAGTCTCTTGATTTACCATCCACTTCTTTGAACACCCCACTGACTGTGAATGATAGTAATGTGTTCGTGAACATGTTGACATCGACGTTAAAGGAAGCAGTGTCATGCTGGGTCTTGGGCAGCTCGTTTAAGAAGGTAACCACGTTCAAGCGCCTGTGCTTCAAAAGGCGGAATCGTGTGGTGGGATCCTTAAGACTCTTGATGTTGCGGTTGTTCTTGTAATAATCTCCCAGACTGCTCCTCGAGGGGTTCTGCCCAGAGAAAGCTATGCTGAGGGAAAACACAGCCCCGTCATGGTAGCCGTCCAACAGAGGCTGTCTGTCACCCGAGTCATAAACCATGTAGTATTGTTGTAGGAACCGCGATATGAGAGTCTTGATTTCGTCCGAGGCGAAGTAGCTTCCCTTGCAGGGGGGCAGAGTTGTGGAGTTTGACTCCAGGTCAAATCCTATGGGAGCGGGGAGATCAAATCCATCCAGCTTGAGTAACCGTGGAAACCGTTTTTGGATCGCGCTGATGTAGGCGGCCCGGTCCTTGAAGTGATCGCACAGCGGGTTTCCGGTCAGCCACAGTTCGGTCAGCTTGAAGCCTTTCACTCTGTCCAGCTCCTGCTCGCTTTTCAGCTCGTTGTCTGAAAGATTGAGGGTCTTCAGTTTTGGTGCCTTACCGACCAGGTCTGCTAAGTCCTCCAGCTGATACAGCCTGTTGTTTCTCAGATTTAGGCATATTAGCTCAGGAATGCTCTCCTCAATGATCTTGATCACAGCCTGCATGCAGCTATTCCTGTTCAGAATCATTTTGATGTTCTGAGAAATCAGCTGTCTGTCTCTTCGAATGCTGCTCAGGTCAAGTGCTTGTTGGGAGCCATCAAACCGCTTTGACATGCATTGCTTTATATGGTCAAGGTCCTCTGGCTTCAGATAATTCAAAATGGAGGCTGGAGGGTTGCAGGGGTTACTAAGTAGAATCACCTTAAAGCCGTCACTGTCCGTGATCTTGCGTGACACCTTGACCAGTGCATTGGCAGTGGTAGCATCATCAACAAGAAACTGAGCCTTATTCCCCTCTACGCGATACCGTATTGGAGTGAAAGGCACAGAGCAAAGGTTCTGCAGAGCAGGGAGAAGCCATTTCTTGTCGTATTTCTGCCCATGGAGAATAGTAATCTTGAACCATTTTTTGCTGGGCCCTCGTCCACCACCGCCCATTCTGTAGCCTCCACCACCTGCAGCGGTACCACCGCCGCCGCCAACACTTACACCTCCTCTTCTCTCTCGGTCGAATGGCCCATCACCCCTGCGATTTTGTGGTACGTATGGGTTGTATCTGCGCCGATCATGATGGTTTTTGTAGCAGCGGCTATCGTCTGCCGTCGCCATGTTCAGTGGAAAAAAACCACAAGCAACTAGTCTGAGTGGAATACTCAGCTAAGCGCTTGTTCAACCGGTATTCGATGAGCTAAGTGACGTCACAGAGCATTCATTCCCAAACCGAATGACACCCAAACTATCAGGCGTTCATCCGCCGGAGGTAAACTAAAAGCCGATTGAAAAAATAATACGCCAGGCTTGTGGAAAGCAACTTCCGTGTAAACGAAGAGTAAATAAATTAATTCACTTTAATATGTATGATGTTAGAAATTAATTTTTGAACTTTATTTCGAAACTCCATAATGTAACCTATCATTTACAGCCATAAACTCATATCTCATATTTTTGTCACTTTTTATCACAGGGACTACTTGACGATCTTTATCTCAAAATTAGATCAGGCGAGTTTTGCCGTGTTTTCACGGGCGGGGTCACAAATATTAAATGCTTTTTTCCTTTGTCACAGTATCACACCGATCCCCAAAATAAGGGATATTTTCTTTGAAATAAAAAAATAAATTTAAATAGTCCTTATTTTTTTTTTCGAAGCAGCAGGGAGCCACTGAAGTGCCGCGTCCCCACAGCCGCGGGTTTCCGACCCCTGCCGTGGACTGTGGATGACAATTAGCTCGTTTGCTCGAATCTTTGTGTGGGCGGTTACACTCCAGAGTGGGTGAGAACCGGCGAGAATATGAATATTCAGTTTGCGGTGTTTCGTAACTGTGATGGGTGTTGAGTATTAGACGCAAAATGCAGAGGCCAGAACTAAAAGGCAAAAAACAGCTGTGAACGGGGAGACTCAAACAGAATAAAAATGCGAGACTCGCGCTACCAACGGACCTGAAAGTCGTCCGGGGTAGAAGCAGGCGAGACCGAAGGGACAAAAAGTGAAGGGAAAATAAAACAAAGTCTCCCTTTCTCACTACCACTAACCCTAAAATATACAACTAACGTTCCTAACAATTCTCTGTCGAGAGACCTTACCGACTAAAACGCAAAAGTAACACTGACACTCTAGCAACGGAAGCGAGGCGGAACTGGAGCATTTAGACTCCGGGCAACGTTCCCAATTAATGCCAGCTGGCCCAGGAATCCGACTGTGAGCAAAACGATATTGTCCCGGACGAGAGCAGCAAAGAAAGCTCTCAACGCCTCCAAACCATGACAGTAACACTGCAACACGTTTTTTATTGGCGTAAATTCTCCGCATATTTCCTATTGTAACCCCTTTAATATTTCCTGGAGGGACTGCTAATTGGAGTAGCCCCGATTTTAATGCAATAGTTTTGTTAAGCCCGGTACTGTCTTGATTGGGAATAAATCCAGGGGAACTAAAAAAAGTGATGAACCAACCCACCGTGTACAAAACGTATTTGGGGGAGGGGATTATGTTTTATGGTATTCATTCCACAGAGATATATATATATGTTTCTTATATCTCTGTGATTCATTCACTGGAAGGCGATGAGAAGGTGGGTGACCTTAAGACAGGGCGGTTCTCCGGATGAACTGACGGCTCGGGTTTACATATCGTTGCTGGAAAAGCTGCAATTTAGCTTCTCGGTTTATTGAGAAAGTGCATGTATAACAGTATCCCGTGATAAAAGTAGACTGTGCCCAAGAAGGGCGGACAGTGCCATCTATATTCGGGCGAAGGGTAACAGTTAATCGCGCCAACTTTTAGCCTGTGATCTATCCAGGCCTTGTCAAGACCTGCGTGCTAAAAGTGTGGTGGTTGCGCAGCTACAAGTTTAGGTTCCAGCAAGAAAACAACGTTTTGCTCATGCTCTGCTCGAAGGGACGTTTTGTGTTTTCCTGGAACTGATTTTGATGTGTTTCACGGAAGAAGGAGACCAGCTATGAATTCGGAAGATTGGTTTCCATCACCACGGACGCAGCGATTCGTGAGTAAAGAAATAAAGGGAGCCAAACTCACTTAAAAGCAAGCAGACGTCATTCTTCTTGCCAAAACAAAAGAGATCACTGACATTTGAAAGAATTGTTGCCGGTGGCGAAGCGTTTTAACCGCAGTGACTGGGGGTTGCTAGCGCTAGCCAAAACCGAGAGCTCTCTGGGTAATGTAGTTGAATAGTGGCGCCAGTGCACTAATTTTTCCATTTATACTCATGTCATTGGCAGTCTAAGAATTGATGCCAGTGACAAACTTCCATTTAAAAATCTGTTTTAGACAGTACTGAGCGAGCCCCGGCGTACCCACCGGCAGGGGTCGGCAGCTTTTTCAGAGTAGCGCACAATTGGCGATCGCGCTACAGGGTTTCAAATTGGGAAGGGACTGCCGGATTTGGGTTAAGAATAACAGCTTTGTTCGTTGCTCCAGCGCCTCCTGTTGGCCAGACGGGCGCTCGTCAGGAAGACTTTGGGTTTGTTCACGTCCGGGTATCCTCCGCCCTCGTTCGGAACTTACGAGGATTCGACCAATGAGTGTATAAGAATCAGTGGCTGACGGACACGTGCTTCGGAGGAGAGCCGTGAGCTGTCTTCACTATCCTGAGTTGGCAGCAAGGGGTCGCATACGAGCAAGCTTTGTACATAGTTCACTAATTGGGCATTCCAGATTCGGGTGGGATTGGCTACGTTTAGGCAGGGCTTCTGCCAAGCAGCGCAATTGCGAGATTCCCGCAAAAACTGCCCTATCGCCTGCAAGAAAAAATAGTCAAAGCGGGCCATTCCTGCGCGTTTTCAGTGAATTAAGCTGCTGGCAGATTACGTTCAAAGTCAATATAATGTGTCGTGCAATATAATGTGTCCAATCTGTTCATATTTTGTGGATGTGAATGAACGTGCGAGTCAAGCAGTACTTGCATTGGTACTTTAAAGCCGCTTGCATACTGGACGTGAAATGAATTTTTTGCACGACAGATTATATTGACTTTGAACGTAATCTGTCGTGTGAAAAATACGTTACGTGTCCAGTGTGCTAGCAGCTTAATTCACTGAAAACATGTGCAGGAATGGCCCGCTTTGACTATTTTTTCTTGCAGGCGCTAGATCATTTTTTGCGGGAATCTCGCAATCGCGCTGCTTGGCAAGAAGCCCTGCCTAAACGTAGCTAGTTAACATGTCTCACCGGTGTGTTGATGTATGGGCTCCAGCAGGTTGACCCGACCGGCCGGATGCCATCTTTGCAAGCCAAACGGACACTACGCTGCGTTCACAGTGCTATGTGGAAATCGGACATATCAGCACTTAAAATGTGACTGCAAAATCTGGCATAATCGATCGCTCTTATGCCGCAATTGGTGCTCAGTGCTGTCTAAAACAGATTTTTAAATGGAAGTTTGTCACTGGCATCAATTCTCACACTGCCACTCACATGAATTTGGAGTATATAAGTGTTGATAAAAACTTTTCACCCTAATGTAACTCCATACAAATCTAAAATGAGTATTTGAAACATCTCTCTCCCTCCAGCCCTCTAAATATCTCTCTTCTTGATATTTCAGCTCCTGTGATGTTGGACCCCAATACTGCACTTGCTGACCTCACTCTGATGATCTGACCACTGTGAGAAGCACCAATGCATTCCTTGGTCATTTTGACACAGAATTAAAGAGAACAATTTTAAAAAAAGATTTCTACGGTAATCACAGGCAAAACCGAATAAAAGTTTCCCCAAAAAACATAATTCTGCATCCCACTGCTTGGAGGATTTTGAAGGTTTTTTTTTTTTTTTTTTTTTTTTTTGAGTTGCGCTCTTTAATTCTTCAAAATAACCAAGGCATAATTGAGATCGGGGCATACAATTGTGAGATCTCCTCTGTTTATCCCACTTCTTCAGTATTGCTCAAATGGTTATCTCAACTCAACCCCCTTTGTCTTTTAAGCTTATCTCTTGCTCCTAAGGGACCTTTAGGAGAAGTAACTCAGAAACAAATGAAAACAGAATGATACAAATGTGAGAAGCTCAAATTCATCTCAAGAGACGAGATTGAGCTACATATTTTTCCTACGGGAAGATGTTTAATGTTCAAACTGAGAAACTTCATTTTTTTTTTTGCAAATAATCATTAACTTAGAATTGAAAGGCAGCAACACATTGCAAAAAAGTTGGCACAGGGGCCTTTTTACCACTGTGTTACATCACCTTTCCTTTTAATGACACTCAGTAAATGTTTGGGAACTGAGGAGACCAATTTTTGAAGCTTTTCAGGTGGAACTCTTTGCCATTCTTGCTTGATGTACAGCTTAAGTTGTTCAACAGTCCGGGGTCTCCGTTGTCGTATTTTACGCTTCATAATGCGCCACACATTTTCAATGGGAGACCGGTTTGGACTACAGGCAGGCCAGTCTAGTACCTGCACTCTTTTACTATGGAGCCATGCTGTTGTAACACGTGCAGAATGTGGCTCGGCATTGTCTTGCTGAAATAAGCAGGGGCGTCCATGAAAAAGACGTTGCTTGGATGGCAACATATGTTGCTCCAAAACCTGTATGTACCTTTCAGCATTAATGGTGCCTTCACATGTGTAAGTTGCCCATGCCTTGGGCACTTATACACCCCCATACCATCACAGATGCTTGCTTTTGAACTTCGCGCCTATAACAGTCCGGATGGTTCTTTTCCTCTTTGGTCTGGAGGACACGACGTCCACAGTTTCCAAAAACAATTTGAAATATGGACTCGTCAGACCACAGAACACTTTTCCTCTTTGCATCAGTCCATCTTTGATGAGCTTGGGCCCAGCGAAGCCGGCGGCGTTTCTGGGTGCTGTTGATAAATGGCTTTTGCTTTGCATTGTAGAGTTTTAACTTGCACTTGCAGATGTAGCGACGAACTGTAGTTACTGACAGTGGTTTTCTGAAGTGTTCCTGAGCCCATGTGGTGATGTCCTTTACACACTGATGTCGGTTTTTGATGCAGTACCGCCTGAGGGATCGAAGGTCACGGGCATTCAATGTTGGTTTTCGGCCTTGTCGCTTACGTGCAGTGATTTCTCCAGATTCTCTGAACCTTTTGACGATATTACGGACCGTAGATGATGAAATCCCTAAATTTCTTGAAATAGGTTGTTTAGGAATGTTGTTTTTAAACTGTTCGACAATCAGCTCACGCATTTGTTCACTAAGTGGTGACCCTCGCCCCATCCTTGTTTGTGAATGACTGAGCATTTCAGGGAAACTGCTTTTATACCCAATCATGGCACCCACCTGTTCCCAATTAGCCCGTTCACCTGTGGGATGTTCCAAATAAGTGTTTGATGAGCATTCCTCAACACTCTCAGTCTTTTTTGCCTCTTGTACCAGCTTTTTTGAAACATGTTGCAGGCATCAAATTCCAAATGAGCTAATATTTGCAAAAAATTACAAAGTTTACCTGTTCGAACATTAAGTAACTTGTCTTTGCAGTGTATTCAATTGAATATAGGTTGAAAAAGATTTGCAAATCATTGTATTCTGTTTTTATTTTTGATTTACACAACGTGCCAACTTCACTGGTTTTGGGTTTTGTAGTACTTCCATCAGGTTTTGGAACTAGCACACAGGGTGAACTCCAATCTGAGTTGGAGGGTCTGATAATATCATGTTCTAAAATTAACTCAACCTCTTTCTCAGCAATCTTTCTCTTTTCAGGATTGATCCGGTACGGATGCTGTTTTATTGGTTTGGCATCACCAACATCTACATCATGAGAAGCTATAGAAATTCTCTTTGGAACATCAGGAAATAGATCTTTATATTTCTTGATCAACCTCTCAAACTGATCTTTCTGTGAGGGTTCTAAGTGCTGGAGTTTTACATCAAGATTTTGCAGCACTTCAGAATTTACATGAAAGAACTTCTCGGCCATAGGAGGATCTGAAGTGACGGCTGCAATTCTAGCACTCCTATCATGATAAGGTTTCAGCATGTTAATGTGAGACAACTGTTTTGGCTTTCTCCTTTCTGAGGTCTTTACAATGTAATTCAGATCTTTGAGTTTTATTATTAATTTCATAAGGACCATGAAATCTAGCCTGCAATGGATTGGACTGCAAGGGAAACAAAAGAACCTTGTCTCCTGGTTTAAACTCACGGCTTCTAGCCTTATGATCATACCAAGTTTTCATTTTTCCCTGACTTGATTTCAATTTCTCTTTGGCTAGGTCACAAGCTGCGCACAGTCTTTCCTTGAACTTGCTAACATAGTTTAACAGACTGATATGCGGTTCTTTCTCTTGCCATTGTTCTCTCAACTATAGCAAAGGTCCTCTCACTTCATGGCCAAACACTAGCTCAAACTGACTGAATCCAGTAGACTCCTACACTGCTTTTCTAGCTGCAAACAACAGCAAATGAACACCTTCATCCCAGTCTTTCTCATGGTCATAACAATAAGTCCTCATCATTGTCTTGAGAGTGGAATGAAACTGCTCCAAGGCACCCTGACTCTCTGGATGATAGGCACTAGATGTTCTGAACTGTATTAATAAGTTTATTTCTGCAAGAATAAGTTTATTTCTTTCTGTGACCACTAGATGGTGTCTTCTTCTTTTCAGTTGTCATGTGAAATCCGTAGGCAGTTATATTGAAGCTCATTGTTAGTCATGTGACTCATATAGGAAGTCATCTTGATCCCTTGTTAAATTGAACCCAGTATCCACATTGTAATGTGAGCAGCTGAAACATCTAAATTCATCCTCCTTTGGAATCACTTATAGAAGCATCGTCTGTGAGTATAATTTGATGATATTGTATGTATGAATATATTATGTGTATATTGCTTTAGATTTTTGTTGATTATTTGAGAAAATGTTACTGATCATTCAACATCTTGCCATCTTATGTGTTAAGCTAGTTAGTAGCTCGCTATAGGCTAGTTGAAAGCTATACGCTTGGAGATGTGAATTAGGTATAATACTGATGACACATATCACACTCCATTTTGATTGTATATTTATTTTCTTTCTTCATTTTAGTTTTACCCTATTGCATGCTGTCGATTGAACGGTGGTACAAAATAAACCCATCATATAATTGACCAGTGTGTGGAAGGAGTTATCTGTCTGTCTAATTGAAGAAGGGGAACTCTTTTTAATGAGGGCAGAACAGTAAAAAGACGGACTCAACAGTGATCCATCCACCAGACTCAAGATGTCAGCACCAGAAGAAAAGAATTATGAATCAAGGTCAGAGTGTTCACACTCATCGAAAGCTTCTAAGTCATCAAAGCACTCAATGAGATCAACAGCTAGATTTGCTGCATTGGAAGCACGCGCTAAGGCCGAAGCAGCACGTGCCAGAGCATCTTATGCACAGAGGGAGATTGATGTTAAAGTAAAGAAGGCTCAGCTGAAAGTAGAGGAGACGCGTCTTGAAGCCACATTGGAGGCCATACAGCAAGAGAAAGAGGCTGAGGCTGCTTGTGCTGAAGCTACTGTATTGGAAGCAGCGGTGGATTCAGCAGTCATGGGGGAATTCATTGAAGTTCATGATGTTGATCGAGGCTCATCCTATCATTCAGCTGAGAGAACACAGAAATATGTTCAAGAACAGTATGCTTACGTGAAATCCAACAAGTCGACAGACCACTCACAGCTGGATATAATGACTGATTATATATATTATCTGTCTAATTGAAGAAGGGGAACTCTTTAATGAGGGCAGAACAACTAGAAAGAATCTGCTTCGCACCTAGTTCATACACTACCTGCTGAAAAAATCTGGAAGTGAAATTGCTACCTTGGTCTGACTGAATTTCCCTGGGAAGGCCAAACAACGTGAAGAACTTTATCAAAGCCTTCAAGATTGCAGTTGCCTTGATGTTGGTAGAGTCATGGCTTCAGGGAATCTGGTAGCTGCACACATGATTGTCAACAAGTACTAATTTCCAGATCTAGTCTTGGGTAATGGACTAACACAATCAACAATGACCTTAGAGAAGGGCTCCCCAAATGATGGGATAGGCCGCAATGGAGCTAGAGGTGGGTCCAATAAAATAAGCGACAAAATGATGGGCTGCATTCAGGACAGAAAAATAATTACATTTTTATTAGGTCTATGCACCTGGACTGGGTGACGGTATTTCAGACTAGTAAGTGGTTTTGTCCCAGTACGTTTTCCAATCGCACAGCTGGCTATTTTATTTTTACTGCGAATTGAGCGACCGTGCTGCAGAAACAGGTGTATGTACTTGTCGCAGAAATTATCTTAATTCGCTGAAGAGTTCTGAAATGCTATCGCCGAGTGACGGTGTATAGACCTAATTAAAATCAAATTATTTTTCGGTACTGAATGCAGCCTATTATTTTGTCACTTTTAGATCGCATGGGGGAGAGAAGCCGCGTCTTCAACTGCCACTTGATTATTCTTGAATTGGAAATCGTGTGAATGAAGGAAAACCATCTAGAATCAACCAGGACTAATTATTTTAGGATATTAGCACAAGAATTGTCAGTTCTAACGACGTGCCTGTTTGTTGGCCAGCAATGTTGACTGTTCACAACTGTAACGTCTAGCCTCGGCAACTTGGCTGCTTTCATAATGTGAACGTGCGAAATCTCTCCGCAGTTGCATGCGGAGCCATCTGTGGGAGGGTCTT
Source organism: Gymnothorax reevesii (assembly GCA_029721435.1). Classification (NCBI taxonomy): domain Eukaryota; kingdom Metazoa; phylum Chordata; class Actinopteri; order Anguilliformes; family Muraenidae; genus Gymnothorax; species Gymnothorax reevesii. The sequence continues at coordinate 26,507,729 of CM056588.1, forward strand.
AGGGGTGCAGTGGAGAGGGCGGGGGAGGGATCTGAAAGTTGCCTTTTTTTTTCAAATTTTTGTGCAAAGATCCTTCTCTCCTCAAAGTTACCAATTGCAGCTTTAACGCCAGCCAAAACAACACATGGACCCTTCGTCCCCGGCAATTTCCATCTTTGATCTGATGGATCTTCCATCAGGATAATGATCCTAAACACACGGCCAAATCCATCAAGAAATGGCTTGTGGACAACAAAGTGAACGTTTTAGAGTGGCCAAGCCAGAGCTCCGACCTCAATCCTATCAGAGATCTGTGGAGGGAACTGAAGACCAAGGTCATGACAAGGAGACCCTCAAAACTTAAGGATCTGGAGAAATTCGCCTAAGAGGAGTGGGCCAAAATCCTCCTGCGGACTTGTAGAAACCTTGTGATCAACCACAGGATGGTCCTCATTTATCAAACTTGCGTACACCAAAAAAATGGGTGTACGCAAAATCTCCTGCAAGAATTGGCATTTATAAATCTGAATGTGAGCGAACGGTCCGCAGAAATCTCACGCTAGCTCTGACTAGGTGTACGCAAATCTTGGGCAATCTAATTTTGGTCATTTAAGTGCGTCCAAGCACAAAAATTAAGTGCGTATAGACACTTTGATTTATTAACAAATTAAATCAAACCTCTGCTGCACTCCAGTTTTCCACCCCAACGGTGTTTACTACTGCAGCAGCAATAGTTTTCCAAACTGCAGCCTACTGGGCTCCCTTTATGCCACTCTTAAGACTTTCAAATAAAATAATTTTGTTTTTCTCCATCTATCGTCGGTCTGCTGATAACCTCGTATCTTCAAAATGATAAACTTTACAGGAGATCAAAAAAAAAAAAAAGTTAAATTTTGCATGTAAGAATGCAGTTGAGCTGTGCTCGGGTAGGATGACTATTTTTCCACCAAGAATGTATCCAATCAATGAAATTTTGTATTTTGCAATGTTTATGCTATTATCGTGGACATATGAGTTTTTGTTTCTCATCAAATTGTAGATTCGAGGTTTATCAGCTGGCTGACGATATTTCCTCCTCAGTTAAGTTCTTTCTTCTTTGCCGTCTTTCGGGAGTCCATGTCGTAAAGTGGGCAGGACTATACCTCCCGGAGCATGAATTTATAGGGGCGTCTTATGTAAATTACGTTGGTTTCTACAGCCAGATTTATCAACGCCACGGCAGTTCTACACCGAAATCTGCGACGTACACACTTTTCGTAAATCAGACGTGACACCTGGCGAACAATGATATTTACACCGAAATGTACACCAGATCCCACGCAAGTTTGATAAATGAGGGCCACTGTGTCATTTGTGCAAGAATACATTTTATTTGTCATAAAATATCTCGAAAAAAAACAAACTGATAGGGATGTGAATAATTTTGGGCATGACTATAAAAACACTGCAGGCCAAAAGTTTGGGGCCACCCTCAGATTTTTAATGGTGCACTAAATGCGATGTGACCCCTTGGTTTTGGGGAAGGCGTTTATACAGCATGCCTTCTTTATACGTAACATGATTTTATGTCACTAGGACGTGAACAATGTTAACAAAAAGGCACTGGAACTGGATTATAAAACACTGTGGTCAGTGATCAATCAGTCGAGACAGCTTTAAAATGTGGTCTGAGGTCTGGAATTCACCCAAAACCTATTGGCTTCCTTTATTTTACGCACTGAAGTCATTTCATGAGCAAAAAATAAGGAAAGAACAGTTGATGTGTATTTTTTTTTTTTTTTTTAAGTCTGAGGGTGCCCCCAAACTTTTGGCCTGTAGTGTACATATACAAGCCCCAATTTCAATGAAGTTGGGACATTGAATGAAACGTGAATAACACTGTAAAACAAAAAGTTCTAAACCCCTTTTTGTAATACTTTTTAAACCAGGCATTTAGCTTTCACACACTCGAGTTGAGATTATAAACATTTCACTTGTTCCACAGTTTTACAGTGAAGAACAGAATTCAATGATTTGCAGATCCTTTTTGACCTATATTCAATTGAGTGCAGTACAAAGAGAAGATATTTACGGTAATTATCAAATTGATAAACTTAATTTTTTTTTGGGAAATATTCACCAGTTTTGAATTTGATGCCTGCAACACATTCCAAAAAAGCTGGGACAAGGGCAACAAAAGACTGGGAAAGTTGAGGAGTGCTCAAAAAACACCAGTTTGGAACACTCCACAGGTGAACAGGTTAAGTGGAAACAGGTGAGTGCCATGATTAGGTGTAAAAGGAGCATCCGCGAAAGGCTCAGTCGTTCACAAGCAAGGACGGGGCGAGATTCACCGCTTTGTGAACAACTATGTGAGCAAGTAGTCCAACAGTTAAAGAACAACTTTTCACAATGTGCAATTGCGAGGAATTTAGGGATTTAATCATCTACAGTCCATAATATCATCAAAAGATTCAGAGAATTCTCCACACATAAGCGACAAGGCTGAAAACCAACATGGAATGCCTGTGACCGTCGGTCCCTCAGGCACTGTATTGAAAACTGTTGGGAAACAGGATTTTTGGGTGTTAGCAATATGAGGTGAGCCAGACGGTTTGATCAATGGGTAATGATATGTATTAGGATATAAAGAGAAGCCGTCAGGTCCCGCAGGACATATCGCCTATTTGCGACGCTGAGATCTCCATTTGTCTTCAGTTCTGACAGGACAATAGGCACTAACACCTTTTAGTTGGAGGTTCCTTATGCCCACATATGGAGCTCCCTTCCAGGGGTTGGGAATCTATTGAACCAATTAAGTTGGTGGTTCAGGAGAGGCCCAATTGTAGAGTATTGCTTTTTATCAATGTGTAAACCCTGGAACCAATCAGCAACAACTTCTGATAATATTAAAGAAATCCTATGCAAATATCTGTACTTTTAACGTGTAAAGTTTCTGACAAAATTAAGGAATTTTGAACTTTGCATCACGCTGTTGTTCTCACGGCCGGCTGTGTAATAAACTCTTTCCTGCTTTTGCCACGAACATCGGAGTCTGCTTCATCATCGAGACAACGTTCTTGGTTTTTTTATTAATTTACCAACAAAACCAATATCATTCTGTAAAGGATATTACCATGAGGGCTCAGGAACACTTCAGAAAACCATTGTCAGTTAACATAGTTCGTCGCTACGTCTACAAGTACAAGTTAAAATTACCATGCAAAGCAAAAGCCATACATCAACAATACCTAGAAACGCACTGATGGACTGATGCAAAGTGGAAAAGTGTTTTGTGGTCTGATGAGTCCACATTTCAAATTGTTTTCGGAAATCATGGACATCATGTCCTCCGGGCTAAAGAGGGAGAGGGCCATCCAGATTGTTATCAGGGCTAAGTTCAAAAACCAGCATCTGTGATGGTATGGGTATGTGTTAGTGCCCATAGCATGGGTAACTTGAACATCTGTGAAAGGTACATAAAGCTTTTGGAGCAACATATGCTGCCATCCAAGCAACATTTTTTCAGGGACGTTCCTGCTGCTTTCAGCAAGACAATGCCAAGCCACATTCTGCAGGTGTTACAATAACGTGGCTTTGCAGTAAAAGAGCAGAGGTAATAGACTGGCCTGCCTGCAGTACAGACCTGTCTCCCATTGAAAATATGTGGTGCATTGTGAAGCACAAAATACGACAACGGAGACCCCGGACTGTTGAGCAACTGCAGTCGTCCATTAAGCAAGAATGGGAAATAATTCCTCCGACAAAGCTTCTACAATTAGTGTCCTCAGTTCCCAAACGTTTATTGAATGTTGTTAAAAGGAAAGGTGATGTAACACTGTGGCAAACATGCCCGTCCCAGCTTTTTTGGAATGTGTTGCAGGCGTCAAATTTAAAATGAGTGAATATTTCCAAAAAAGCAATGTTTATCAGTTTTAACATGAAATGTCTTGTCTTTGTAGTGTACTCAATTGAATTTGGGACAAAAAAGATTTGCAAATCATTGCATTCAGTTTTTATTCACGTTTTACACAACATCCCAACTTCATTGGAATTGGGGTTTGTATATATATATATATTAGACAGAATGGTGCTGCAAATCATCACAGCTCTGGTATAGCAGACACATGGAAAAATACGATAGGCGAGTAGCCAAACCCAATCGGTAATGCCAGAAACGAGTAAAAGAAGTGCACCCCTCACAGAACAAAGATCCAGAATCTCGTCGGAATCATGATGTTAGTGCTTCAAGGGTTAAAATAGCTAAACATTTTATAACAAGTGTCTGCCACTGACATGGCAATATCCCCCGCTGCCTCAATTTTATGTGTCCTGTACGGACGGACGGAGCCCAATGCTATATCCCCCGCTTCGTGCTCACCGCCTGGCGGGGGATAATAATTGAGTACTTAAGCAATGGTACCCAGCACCTGTTCTTGCGCATCTACCTTCTTTTAGATTTTCACTAGGCACTAACAAGGCTCATCTCCTTCAATAGCTTTAATTCATCACAGACTAAGAACTGCAAGCCAGTTCAGCAGGTCAGTTCTTGTTTTTAAGCACATAGGGTGGGTTCTGTCAGAGATTCAGTTAAACTGAAAGTGAAAGTATCAGACTGAGAAACTGAGTCCGTGAAATGGCTGCTAAAGCTTTGACTCCCGAGGACGAGATCAGCTGTTCTGTGTGTTTTGATATTTTTAAAGAGCCTGTAGTTCTGAAATGCAGCCACAGCTTCTGTAATGTGTGTCTGAAGCAGTACTGGGAAGAGAAGAGCTCTCGAGAGTGTCCCATCTGCAGGAGAAAGTCCTCTATGGAGGAGCCTCCTGTAAACCTGGCTTTAAGAAACATTGTGGAGTCTTACTTAAGGCAGAAGACTGAGAGAAGAACTGCAGAAAAGAGTGAGGCTCTCTGCAGTCTTCATGGGGAGAAACTTGTGTTTTTCTGTGAACAGGACAAAGATCTTCTCTGTTTCATCTGTCAGACTTCAAAAAAACACAGACACCACCCGGTGTGTCCAGTGGAAGAGGCCGCACAGGATCTGAAGGTATTCTGTTAAACAACAGATTCTCCTGCCAGGGTCAAGTCTGTATTAAAGGACTGTGTCACAAATTTAGGTCTGACACAGTCTGCTTTGGTATGAGGTGTAAATACATTCAGGGAATACGACAGTGTAGCATGTAGTAATGATATCAGTGAACCAGGAAGTACATAAATGCGCAATGAGTGAACAATCATGCAGTCAATGGCGAGAGGAGCTGTACTGTTTATGGTCTTTATGAATGGATGTATTTGAATAAAAGACAACATTTGTTTTTCTACTGAATAGTTTCTGGTATTTGAATACTACAATGGAAAAATGATCAGTCACATTATCATGTTGTGGAGAAATGATTAATTAAAAATTCTAAACGATCTTTGAAAAATAGTACTGAAAAAATATGCAAGAAAATATAAAATATATTATAATCATATATTATATTATTACATATTATTGGAAATATTATTAAATATAATATAAAAAATATAAAAAACGCAAAATTGGACTGATCATTTTTCCTTTGAGATCTTCATTTGCAAGTTACTTTTGTAAAACAAATATAAAATGCAATATGTTTCAATTGAATATTATAAGGCAGACAGTTAAAAGTAAAAACAGAAAGAGAAGAAGAATATATAAATGCGATAATTGCCATCGCAATTTGCTGTTAATTATACAAGACAAGCGAGTAAAATTAGTGTTTAACAGCCCCATGTCTTGAAAATCTTGACTGTTTTCATTCTGAAGTAATTCATTATGGTATGCAGTGTTATGATGTGGTATGAGTGCCCTACTGTCCGTAAGTATGTGGACAGTGATGATTAAACACCACCACTTTCCACTAAAAGGGGTCCTATTATATTACTTCGCTGTAATTTTTGAAAATGTATTGAAAAATACCACCGGAGACAATGAGAACAAAAGAAAGATCATCGCCACAGGAGTATGTGGGTAAAAATATGGGTAATAAACAAAACACCGAAAACAACAATTTTTTTTACTATAATTCAAATGTGCCAAAGGTATATATATATATATATATATATATATATATATATATTTTTTTTTTTTTTTTTTTTGACACTTGCATAGCCTGAATGTAAGTGTTAAGGCTTATTCCGTGATTATTGATGCCAAAAAAATGTTTAAACTGGTTTGAAGCAACATTATTCTGCTGAATTATCTCTGATGGTCAGTTTTTCCAGTATATAAGGTGACATGAACTCTGAGCAGCGTCAAAATATTAAACATGATGGCACGATGGAAAGAGCTGTTTGAGATTGTTTATAGTCGCATTCTGGCCTTACATGATGCTGAAGACGTTACATGCTGCCATGGCACTGTAAGAAACACCATCAAGCGTTTCAAAGAGGCTGGTTCACTGAAAACTAATGGCAATAGAGGTGCATAATGGAAGTTAAGTGCCTCTTATGTTTGTTATCTGCGTATGAAAAGTAAAAAAATAAAAAACAGCGCGATTGACAGCACGACAACTCTGTGATAATATAAATAGCGCCAGAAGTGAACATATGAAAGTATCAAAATCTTCTATTTCCAGTTCTCCTGTGTGAAAATGGTCTGATTGGTCGTGTTGCTGGCACCATCAATGAAGGTTTGAGTTTGCCAAAAAATTCAAGGATTGGACATCAATGGATTGGGAACAAGTCCTTTAGACCGATGAATCAAAATTTTCTCATCCCAACACAGAGTTTATGAGCACCGTAGAGTTGGAGAACATTTGAAAAAATGACTGTTGAACCCCTTCAGTAAAACATGGAGGTGGTAATATTATGGTATGGGGTTCAGTCAGCTCGAAAGGAGTCGGCATTCTCGTAAAAACTGACGGAATCATGGATTTTTAAAAAAGTATCGCAGCATCTTTTTGCAGCACACTTGGCCATCAGGAGAGACACTGATTGGCAGAGGATTTTATTTTCAATAAGATAATGACCCTAAACACACTTCTAAGTTGTGCAAGAATCATCTCAGTTGGAAAAAAACATTTGGTGACGTTAAAAATATGACTTGGCCTGCTCATAGTCATAGCTCATAATCTGATTGAGCAAATCTGCCGTAACATCAAAAAATCTCTTGTGGAATGAATTCAAATTTTATGGAATGGTTTAGTGAGTGAGGAAATAAAAAATATGTGAACACTATGCCTGAAAGATGAAATGCTGTAATCAAAGCAAAGGGTGGCCACACTAGATATTGACTTTTTCTCTCAAAAAGACATGATTATTATTGTTTTTACAACCCCAGTTCCTAAGTATTTGGGACAAAGTATAAATTGTGAATAAAATCAAAATGCAGTGACTTTCAAATCACACCAGCCACAACAGAATTTGTGGGTTTTATTCACAACAGAACAGAGATAACATAGCAAATGTTGACGCTGAGAAATTTTTTTCAATTTTATCCACAAAATGAGCTCATTGATAATTTGATGGCTGCTACAGGTCTCAAAAAAGTTGGGACAGAGGCATGTTTACCATGGTGTAGCATCCCCTCTTCTTTTTAACACAGAGTGGAGGTGTCTGGGCATTGAATAGACACATTTCTTGAGTTTAGCCATTGGAATTTGATTCCACTATTGTTTAATACAGGCTTCCTGCTGCTGCAGAGTTTTGGGTCTCCTTTGGCGGACTTTTCATCTAATTATGCACCAAATGTCCTCAATCGGTGAAAGATCAGGACTTCAGGCAGGCCAGTTCAACACACGGACTCTTCTGCTACGAAGCCATGCTGTTGTAATAGCTGCAGTATGTGGCTTTGCATTGTCCTGCTGAAATACACAAGGCCTTCCCTAGAATAGATGTTGTCTGGAGGAGAGCATATGTTGCTCTAAAACCTTTATATACCTTTCAGCATTCATGGTGCTTTTTAAAACATGCAAGTGTCCCACACCATATGCACTATTGCATCCCCATACCATCAGAGATGCTGGCTTTTGAACTGAACACTGATAACAGGAGGGGTGGTCTTTCTCCTCTTTAGCCCGGAGGACACAACGCCCATGATTTCCAACAAGAATGTCAAATTTGGACTCGTCTGACCACAGGACACTTTGCCACTTTGCTACCGTCCATTATAAATGAGCCTTGGCCCACAGCACACGGGGACTCTTCTGGATCATGCTCAACAAAAACTTCCTTTTTGTATGATAGAGTTTTAGGTGGCATCTGTGGATGGCACGGTGAACTTTTTTACTGACAGTGGTTTCTTGCAGTATTCCTGGGCCCATTTAGTAATGTCAATGACAGAATCATGCCGGTGAGTGACGCAGTGGCGTCTGAGGGCCCGAAGATCACGGGCATCAAGTAAAGGTCTTCAGCCTTGTCCCTTACGCACAGAGATTTTTCCAGTTTCTCTGAATCTTTTGATGATATTATACCCTGTCGATGATGAGACATCCAAAGCCTTTGCAATTTGCCGTTGAGGAACATTGTTTTTAAGGTTTTCCACAATTTTTTTCCGCGAGGCTTCACAGGTTGGAGAGCATCTAACCATCTTTACCTCTTAGAGACTCAGTCTCTCTAAGACATCCGTTTTAGAGCCAGTCATGTTACACACCTGATGCCAGGTCACTTAATTACTTGCTAAATGTTCTTACAGCTGATTCTCCTATATATTAATTGCTTTTTCAGCCCTTTTTTGCTTGCGTCCCAATTTTTTTTGAGACCTGGTGCAGCCAGAAAATTTGAAATAAGCTCATTTTGTGGATAAAAATGTAAAATGTCTCAGATTCAACATTTGAAATGTTATCTATGTTCTATTGTAAATAACATATTGGCTCATGTGATCTGCAAGTCATTGCATTTTGATTTTATTCACAATTTACACTTTGTCCCAACTATTTCGGAATTGGTGTTGCAGTATATATTGCTATCTGTTTACTTATTTTCGTCTATCTGATCCAATATTACATGAAATAAATGCTTGAATGGTACTTTGTTTCTGATTTATCTTCATGTTGTTAAATGTAATCACCCCTGCACACTACAGTATGTACTGGAGCACAGAGGCAGGAACCAAACCTCTGTCACTGCCCAAACACTCACAGAATGCCCTTTATACACTGCCCGGCCAAAAAAAAAGTCGTACACTGAAATATTTAGTTGGAACCCCTGTAGCTTTGATTACAGTGCATATTCTTCTTGTCATTGTTTTAACATCTATATGCAATGCCAGAACATTTATTTTAGATCAGAAATGCCATAATTTTTGGCCGAGATCTTGTCTTCTCGACATAATGGTTGAACCACTGTGGTCTTTCTTGAGCACATCCCAATAACTTTTGATGTGTTTAAGGTCAGGATTTTGTGGTGGCAAATTTGTTTGTGAAAATGATTCCTCATACTTGTTTTTGTCATTCATGATTTTCTTTGCTAAATACAGGACAATAATTTGCCCATTCTGAAATACTGTAACATCTTTTCCACCATCAGGGGATGTGTCTTCCAACATGATTTTTTAAGAAATGAGTAGAGACGCGCTTCATCAGTCAGGGTAAAATGATTATTGCCAGCTGAAACATATTAATAACCACAATAATGATCCAATTATAGAATTTGTTCGTTAATTTCCAAATGGTGACTTTTTTTTTGGCCGGGCATTGTATTTAACCTGTCTTGAGCTGGTGTATTTTCCAGACTACATTTCCCAAGATCCAACACTTACAAAGTAACACAGAACTTCATTGGTATTACAGCAAGGGGTGATGCTGTGAGGTTTATGATAATAAGTGATAATTCATGTCATTGCAGAAGGAACTGAAGCCTGAACTTAATATTATTAAAGAAAAACTGAAGAGGTTCACTGATGTTGAAGAAGAGTGTAAGAAAACAGCAGATCACATCAGGGTGAGTAAAGCGATTAGGAATTATTTCAACGGCACCAAGATGTGAGCGACGAGGCTAATAAACACACTGGCTGACATTTATAAATAGCGATAAATAAATAAGTAACTCTTATCAGGTTTAAAGTGTTGTGTTTATATCACAGAGCCAAGCCCAGAGCACAGAGAGGCAGATAAAGGGCGAGTTTGAGAAGCTTCATCAGTTCCTGCGAGAGGAAGAGGAGGCCAGACTCGCTGTGCTGAAGGAGGAAGAGAGGATGAAGAGTCAGATAATGGAGGAGAAGATAGAACACATCACAAGAGACATCTCCATCCTTACAGACACAATCACAGCTATAGAGAAGAGCCTGGAGACTGAAGACACCTCCTTTATAAAGGTAGGAGCTTCATTTACTGACAGTGTTGTGAGTTTATACTGTAATGTGAATATAGGCCACTAGATGGCAGTATTTACCTTTTTTTTGTTAAGCTCAGACTGGAGTCATGTTTAGACATGTCCTGGACATGTCTGGGGCAAGTCTCAGAAAATTAAAAAAAAGAGGTCTAAATGTGGGTGGGGTCTGCAAAAGAGTATATAAGGAAAAGAATTGAGACAGTAAAGTAGTAGGAGAAATTGCAAGAAGATGACCAGACCTGCCATTCTGTTCAAGACCTGTGACGTTTCTTTTGTGGATTTCTTTGCCTGTGTTTGAGCATTTTCTTCATCCAGGACATCACCAAGCCACCCCACTAAAAAGGGACTGTAATTATTTCTGTTTTTTCTTATTTATCAGTCTTGGTCTTTAGTTGTAGGTTGTTACTAGTTTTTGTCTTTGTTAAAAATTAAATGTGTTTTAGTTGTTAAAACTGTGTTTGTCATCCCTTGCTGTTGCTGTTGTGTTATAAATGTAATAACAAATTGGGGCCATAACAAATTGGGGGCTCAAGGTCCGGGATAGACCATTGTGTGAGTAATTTATTGAAAATCTAACATTCCAAATTGTGAAATTGTTTTTGTGAATTTTCCTAGATATATATTGACAACAGCAATGGATGATTTCTTGGCATCACCAACCGTAGGGGTTTTGAAGTCTTTTAAAAAGACAGAACTGCTAGAAATTTGCAGACAGTTGGAGCTGACAGAGGTAAAACCAGCCATGCGAAAAGCAAGACTGGCTAGAGAGATAGTTGAATATTACATTGATGAAAATGTGTTTGCACCAGGAGATCTGGAACAGTTTCCAGTGGAAAATCCAAATATAGAAATGGAACTTAAATTAAAAATGCTAGAGATTGAAAGGGAGGAAAGAGAAAAAGAAAGGGAGGAAAAAGAAAAACAAAGAGAATTTGAGAGGGAAGAAAAAGAAAAACAAAGGCAGTTTGAGTTAGAAAAATTAGCAAGAGAAGAAAAACAAAGAGAATTTGAGAGAGAGAAAGAGGAAAGAGCAGAAAGAGAGAGACAGAGACAGAGAGATTTTGAATTAGAGAAATTCGATAGAGAAGAAAGACTCCAAATGGAGCAACTAAAAATTAAAATTGAAACTAAAAATAAATTTTGTGCCAGTCAGGAGGTAAAACTGGTGCCTCCATTTTCAGAAAAGGATGTTGACAACTATTTCCAGTGTTTTGAAAAGGTAGCAAAGAGTTGCCAGTGGCCAAAGGAACACTGGCCTCTGATGTTGCAAACTGTCCTCAAGGGTAAAGCTCAACAAGCCTATTCGGCTTTGTCTGCAGATGATTCCTCTGATTATGAGGTTGTCAAAAAGGTTATTTTGAGAGCTTATGAGTTGGTTCCAGAGGCTTACCGACAGAAATTCAGAGGTCTGAAGAAATCTGAAAATCAGACTTATGTTGAATTTGCTAATGAGAAGCAGGTTTGCTTTGAGCGCTGGTGTACTTCTATGGAGGTCAAGGATGATTTCAACTCACTAAAAGAGATGGTGTTTGTTGAAGAATTCAAGAACTGTGTTAAGGATGATGTTAAGACCTACCTTAATGAGAAGCAAGCACTGAACTTGCAATCAGCTGCAAAATTTGCAGATGAATATGTTCTCACTCATAAGTCCAAATTTCAGTCTAGCAGTAACAATAAATGGTCCCAATTTCAGAAAAAGGGTTACGGTGATACCCAAGATTCCTCACCCAAAGACAAAGACAAATCTGGTGATGGTGCTCAGAAATCCAGTAACAGGTCTGATCAAAGTGTGAAAGCTGACAGTGACAAAAGTGGTCTAGTTTGCAATTATTGCAAGAAATCTGGTCATGTTACAACTAACTGTTGGTTCCTTAAAGCTAAGAAAGAAAAAGAAAAGGATACCAAACCAAATGCCTTTGTGAAAACAAGGTTAGAAACCCCTGTAGTAGATAACCAATCTGCTAAATTGCCTGCTTCTTGTGGGGCTAAAAAGCCTAATACAGCTGACTTCGTGAGGGAGGAATTTCTTCCATTTGTGTCAGAGGGATTTGTGGCTCTGAATGAGCATACTACTCCTGTCCCCATATATATCCTAAGGGATACCGGAGCTTCTCAGTCACTTTTGTTGATGGACTCCTTGGAGTTACGTGATGAGACCGCTTCAGGGGATTTCATACTTGTACAAGGTATTGAAGGGAGGACTGTATCTGTACCCCTGCGCTCTATATTCTTGAAGTCAGATTTAGTTACAGGACAGGTAAAGGTGGGACTTATGTCAAGTCTACCTATAAAGGGTGTTTCTCTGTTGCGAGGCAATGACCTGGCTGGGGGCAAAGTAGTTCCCCCTGTACATCTTACTTCACAGCCGAGCACTGAAAATGGGGATGAGGACCCATCTCTGTATCCTTCTTGCGCAGTGACTCGTGCTATGGCCAAGAAGGCTAAAGAAGATGATGTTGTGGTGCCGTCCAGTACATTGAATAGTCAGGACTCAGGTGGTTCGCCTCATGACTCTGATTGGCCTACTATGGTTTCTCCGTTTGAGGACTTATCAGATACTTTTATCAGTTCTCTATTCAGCCAGCCGGATGGGTCTGGTGATTCTGATGTGTCTGGAGACTTGTCTCTGTCCAGAAAGCGGTTGATTGAGGAGCAAACTAATGATCCTGAAATTGGTGTACTAAAGAGGAGAGCCCTTCCTGAAAAAGAAATAGATGCAGTTCCAGTTGGGTATTATCTCAAGGATGGTGTGTTGATGCGGAAGTGGCGCCCTCCTGATATCCCTGCCAATGCAGATTGGGCAGTGGTCAGGCAAATTGTTGTTCCGAAGGTCTATAGGAATGAGATCTTAACAATGGCTCATAGTTTACCTTTAGGAGGTCATCTTGGTGTTAACAAGACTGTTGATAAGATCATGAAACACTTCTTTTGGCCTGGGCTTCGGAAAGACGTTTCCAACTTTTGCAAAACCTGTCACACTTGTCAGGTAGTTGGAAAACACCAGTTAGACCCACCTGTAGCTCCATTGCAGCCTATCCCAGCATTTGGGGAGCCATTCTCTAGGGTCATTGTTGATTGCGTTGGTCCATTACCCAAGACTAGATCTGGAAATCAGTACTTGTTGACAATCATGTGTGCATCTACCAGATTCCCCGAAGCCATACCTCTACGTAACATCAAGGCAACTGCAATCTCGAAGGCTTTGATAAAGTTCTCCACGTTGTTTGGTCTTCCTAGGGAAATTCAGTCAGACCAAGGTAGCAATTTCACTTCAGGATTGTTTCAGCAGGTTGTGTATGAACTAGGTGCAAAACAGATTCTTTCTAGTGCCTATCATCCAGAAAGTCAGGGTGCCTTAGAGCGGTTTCATTCCACTCTCAAGACAATGATGAGGACTTATTGTTATGACCATGAGAAAGACTGGGATGAAGGGGTTCATTTGTTGTTGTTTGCAGCTAGAGAAGCAGTGCAGGAGTCTACTGGATTCAGTCCATTTGAGCTAGTGTTTGGTCATGAAGTGAGAGGACCTTTGCTATTATTGAGTGAACAATGGCAAGAGGAAGAGCCGCAAATCAGTCTGTTAGACTATGTTAGCAAGTTCAAGGAAAGATTGCGTGCAGCTTGTGACCTTGCCAAAGAGAACTTGAAATCAAGTCAGGGAAAAATGAAAACTTGGTATGATCATAAGGCTAGAAGCCGTGAGTTTAAACCAGGAGACAAGGTCCTTGTGTTGTTTCCCTTGCAGTCCAATCCATTGCAGGCTAGATTTCATGGTCCTTATGAAATTCTGACAAAACTCAATGATCTCAATTACATTGTGAAGACTCCAGATAGGAGAAAACCAAAACAATTGTGTCATATTAACATGCTAAAGCCTTATCATGACAGAAATGCTAGGGTTGCAGCTGTCACTTCAGATTCTCCAATGGTCGAAACGTGTGAAGATGAGGGGGAGTTTCAAGATGATGAACCAAGAATTAAAGCTGAAGTTCTTTCAGGTAAATTGTCAAACACTGAAGTGTTGCAAAATCTTGATGTAAAACTCCAGCACTTAGAACCCTCACAGAGAGATCAGTTTGAAAGGTTGATCAAGAAATATGAGGATTTGTTTCCTGATGTTCCAAAGAGAGTTACTATAGCCTCTCATGATGTAGATGTTGGTGATGCCAAACCAATAAAACAGCATCCATACCGGATGAATCCTGAAAAGAGAAAGATTGCTGAGAAAGAGGTTGAGTACATGTTAAAACATGATATTATCAGACCCTCCAACTCCGATTGGAGTTCACCCTGTGTGCTAGTTCCAAAACCTGATGGAAGTACTAGATTCTGTACAGATTGTCGCAAAGTCAATGCTGTAACTAGAACTGATGTGTTTCCAATACCTAGGATTGATGATTGTATTGATAGTGTAGGGCAAGCAAAGTTTCTGACCAAGATTGATTTATTGAAGGGTTATTGGTGTGTGCCTTTAACTGAGAGGGCCAAGAGCATTTCTGCTTTTGCCACACCATCTGGATTGTACCAGTATGAAGTCCTACCCTTTGGCATGAAAAATGCCCCAGCCATGTTCCAAAGGATGATACAGTCTACAATCGCCGGATTGCCACACACAGGTGCATACATCGATGACCTGATCACATGGAGTGACTCCTGGGAAGAACATCTGAAAGATGTAGAGACGTTCCCGCGCCTGACCCAGGCTAACCTGACTGTTAACCTGAACAAGAGTGACTTTGGTTGTGCTACTGTCACCTATCTTGGCTACGTCATAGGCCAGGGTAAGGTGGCACCCATAAATGCTAAAGTCCAAGCCATCATGGACTTTCCAGTTCCTGACAACAAAAAAGCTTTGCGCCGCTTCCTTGGAATGATCGGGTACTACCGCAAGTTCTGCAAGAACTTTGCTGAGATTGCTCTCAGTCTAACTAACTAACTGAAGAAAGGCGTAAAGTTCACCTGGGATGATGCATGCCAGAGAGCCTTCGATCGCCTGAAGTCTCTGCTGTGTCACTTCCCCGTGCTCAAATCTCCTGACTTCAACAAACCGTTCTCCATCGCGGTCGATGCTAGCGACCAAGCTTGTGGATCTGTGCTCCTACAGAGAAGTGACTCTGATGACATTGAGCATCCCGTGGCATACTTCTCCAGGAAGTTCAATCGCCACCAAAGGAACTATTCCACAATAGAGAAGGAACTGTTGGCTCTGGTCCTTTCTTTACAACACTTTGAGGTTTATGTTTGTACAGGACAAAAGCCAATGATTGTGTACACTGACCACAATCCGTTAATGTTTTTGAGTAAGATGAAAAACAAGAATCGGAGATTGTTGAATTGGAGTTTGATTTTACAGGAGTTTGACTTGGAAATTAAGCATGTGAAGGGTACAGACAATGTAATTGCTGATTGCTTATCCCGTGTTTGAATGTGTATGATATGCAACAAGTCCTCCAACCCAAACGCCCGGATAAGTCGTTTGTTCCTACCGTCTAATACGACCCACAGAAGCGTTGCCTAAATTTGCGTCCCTACTGGCAGCAGGCGTAATGCAGCAGAAGCTTCTCTTGTCTGTGCCGTGCGGATGTACTTGATACGCAGGATAATAAAAGTAAGTATTTCTGATCATTAAAAGGGGGGGGGCTTGTTTTGTTGGTGGGCTTAGCGCACTGATCTATATAAAATGTTTTTCGATGTTTCGCTTCTTGTAAAGTAGCGAAGATTCCATTTTACCTTATGTTGACCTTGGAATCACGTTATAAGAGCTAACCTAGCCTAAAGCTAACATGGGACATACAATTTTAGGCATTATTAATTTCCGTTTTCAATTTAAAGTTAGCTGCTCGAAGGAAATCGCTTATTGTTACAGGGAGAATATTATACCATCGATTGACTGCGAAGAAGTAGTGGTAATGTAAAGTAACGTTATCGTAACTAAATGCAGCTGTTCGATAACGGTGTTTAACGTTACCGGTATGCGCGTTGAAACCCTTCCGGGAAAAAATAGTTTCCAACCTAAAAGGGGCATCAATATATTTTGGGGGGTTTTATTAGTGAGAAGGGGTGTAGAATTTAATATTCCTTCCGCAGCAGGAATAATCCGCTAGCTACTAGACCGCAGTAATTGTCATGCAGTCAGTCGTGAGTGAGTAATTCCACATTATTTGTTTACACGATAACTTTAAAAGTATCCAACATACAGCAATGCAGTTTGGCGCGAATATTCATTATGGATAGGTCTCCATCTGATTAGATTTTGGTGATCATCTGCCAAAATTTCACTGCTTTAATCCTGCACTGACAGCTGGGATCAGATTGGACGTGGCAGCCTGGCTGCTGCTAGTGCGTTACGTGTTAATACACTGCTCAAAAAAATAAAGGGAACATTTAAACAACACTATGTAACTCCAAGTCAATCACAATTCTGTGTAATCAAATTGTCCACTTAGGAAGCAACTCTGATTGACAATCAATTTCACATGCTGTTGTGCAAATGGAATAGACAACAGGTGGAAATTATAGGCAATTAGCAAGACACCCCCAATAAAGGAGTGGTTCTGCAGTGGTGACCACAGGCCACTTCTCAGTTCCTATGCTTTCTGGCTGATGTTTTGGTCAGTTTTGCGTAGTGTCCAGAGCATGGAGGCACTACCAGGAGACAGGCCAGTACATCAGGAGACGTGGAGGAGGCCGTAGGAGGGCAACAACCCAGCAGCAGGACCGCTACCTCTGCCTTTGTGCAAGGAGGAACAGGAGGAGCACTGCCAGAGCCCTGTAAAATGACCCCCTGCAGGCCACAACTGTGCATGTGTCTGCTCAAACGGTCAGAAACCGACTCCATGAGGATGGTATGAGGGCCCAGGATGTTCAGCATTTGCCAGAGAACACCAAGATTGGCAAATTCACCACTGGCGCCCTGTGCTCTTCACAGATGAAAGTAGGTTCAAACTGGGCACATGTGACAGTCTGGAGACGTCATGGAAAACGTTCTGCTGCCTGCAACATCCTCCAGCATGACTGGTTTGGCAGTGGGTCAGTAATGGTGTGGGGTGGCATTTCTTTGGGGGGCCGCACAGGCATTGATGCTATGGACTGGCCCGCCCGTTCCCCAAACCTGAATCCAACTGAGCATATCTGGGACGACATGTCTCGCTCCATCCACCAACGCCACGTTGCACCACAGACTGTCCAGGAGTTGGCGGATGCTTTACTCCAGGTCTGCGAGGAGATCCCTCTGGAGACAATCTGCCACCTCATCATTTGATAAAACATAGAATCGAATGGGTCAAGGAAGTTTTTGCAGAAACTGCATCATATACCAATCAGTTACGCGTGACTATGTGTTCATGCTTTGAGGATGACTGCACTTGTTTGAATACCGCTTATGTTATTCTTATATATGGTGTTGGTTAATTCTATGACTGAACAAGCGTTTTGTTTCCTTTGATTATCATGATGTTCATTTTTGTAAATTATCATCCTAAATAGACAAGAATAAAGGAAAAAGCCAGAATATGCTTTAGGGGCGTGGCTATCCTCTGGTCCATGTGTGATATGGTCAGATCCACCCATAGATCCGCCCATCACTCCTCCCTGGATATTCAGTTCAACCTCTTGTCCAATAGGAGTCACATCCGGTTTCAAAATGACAAAATGGCCCACAGTGGCTTCATCCACCTTTTTTATAGAGTCTATGGTCCTGAGTGGTGTTATATTGCACTGGTTTTCCTTAAAGTCAACACTTTTGGTGACTGTGTTCACATGATCTTCCTAGGTAATTAAAAGGCAATGACTCCTGTCAACAAAGTTTGTGTGAGAACATTAATTTATAGTCTCTGTGTAAAACAACATTCAGTTTTCAAATCATTATTTGCGTTTCTCTCCCCAGATGCCTACAGAAAAAGAATGCAGCACATGCTGTGAAAAGATCGGGATTGCCAGCAAGGCATGTAAGCATTGTGGTGCCAAGCAACCTTATAAAGAAAAACTAAAAAAACAGAAGGAAAAAGTTGATGAAGAATGGAAAATCAGGCAAAAGAAAAACTGCAGTCTTAACAAAGTGTATGATGCAACAAATTTACTGGTAAGTTTCCCCCCCCCTTTCAGACAGTTGTCATAAAATGGTATGTAAATAATCCATGATCTTAACAAAACATACACATTGTTATATTGATGTCACCTGATTGACTTTTTCATCATTCCAAAATTCATTAATGTTTCATAGTCTAGACAATCATGATATATTGATTAGAAAATAGCTTAAATATGGTTTCCGAGGTCATGTTTTGGATTGGCTGAAGAGTTATCTACTAAACAGGCAACAATTTGTACAAATAAATCAGAATAGATCAAGTTTTATGAATATTACATGCGGGGTGCCTCAAGGATCCGTTTTAGAACCAAAACTACTAATTATGTATATTAATGATATTTGCAGGGTATCTAATGTATTAAGATTTGTGTTATTTGCAAATGACACAAATATTTTTTGTTCAGATGTGGAATTGCAGCAGCTTTTGGAGGTGATTACAAAGGAAATGAATTCCTTAAAAAGGTGGTTTGATGCAAATAAATTGTCTTAAAATTAGTTTTGTTCAGATTTAATGTTGTTCGGACATAAGAGAAATATAGATATAAAATTAATAATTGATTAAAATTGATAGAAAAAAAAAATTGAGCATAGAAAGAGTAAATGAAATTCAATTCCTTGGTGTAATTCTAGACCACAATATCTGCTGGAAACCACATTAAATATGTTCGGGGGAAGCTGGCACGGAGCATTGCCGTCCAGGGAAAAGCAAGGCAGATCTTCAACTTGAAAGCACTTTATATTTTATATTGGGCATTAATTTTACCTTATCTGACCTATTGTGTAGAGGTATGGGGAAACGCATAAAAGTAATCTTCAAACAGTAAATATAATGCAGAAAAAGGCTATCAGATTCATCCACAATGTAGGATTTAGAGACCGCACGAATAGACTTTTCTTAAAACTGCAAGCTCTAAAATTTCAAGATCTGATTCAGTTTAAAACAGCACAAATAATATTTAAAGCAAAAAATAACTTACTCCCAGGCAACAAATAAACTGTTCTCGGAGAGAGAAGGAGGCTACAATCTAAGAGGGGAACTGAACTTAAAAATAAATTGTGTCAGAACAACATTTAAAAGCATGTGTGTGTCAGTCTCTGGGGTCAAATTATGGAACAGTTTAACAGATGAATTAAGGACATGTAAAACCATTGGCAAGTTAAAAAAAAAACATATAAAATACTAATTTTAAATAAATATAAGGATGAGGAACAGCAGTTTGGCCCAGGACGGCAATGGCAGGGTTTAGACAAACGTGGATACATTGTCTTGTTATATCTTCTGTGTGTGCGCAGGGGGAACTAGAAGTATAGAAATTCAGTATTATATGCAGGTGCAATATTCTGTGTATATTTGTATATAAGTAGCTTATTGAATATTATAGTCAATAAATTGTAGGTATCATTGGTTCCTGAATAGACGGTGAATGTTGTAAATATAATAATAGAGAATTTAATAGCTTGACTGTAGAATGTGGTAATGCAAGGGGTAGGATCAAATAAGTTCTTACTACTTCCTACTCCTTTTCAAGCATATAATGTTGCTGCTCATGCAAGACAGTTGTCAACAATTTGCCTTTTGTTATGGTATAGGCATGGTGACCATTAGTTATGGTGATTATCTCTTTATCTTTTAATATGTTCGAAATAAAGAATAAAAAAAACAACCTGATTCTAAAGACAGATATTGCAGTTGTCGAATGGGAAGGCATACCACTTTGTTTCCTTATATTTTAGGGATGAAGCTGAGGAGTAATAATGGATTTGGGTGTGCAAACATTTTCTTGTGCTTTGAACTTTAATGCATTATTATTTTTTAATGCATGTATTTTACTTTCATCTGAATCAACATAATCATTACAGAATGAAGGAAAATAAGTTAGGAAGGGACCTCGCCACGCACTACCTTGTTTATACCATGTGAAATACTATGACAGGAATATTTGGACATAAAAGATGGGCCTTGTTTTTTTCCATGCTGAGCACACCAGGGAGGAGCAGAGAGGACAAAACGAAATGACAAAAGATGAGGAAGTATAGTAGAAAAGACTTGGGACAGAATAAAGTGTCATAGTATTTACAATAATTAGAAACCAATGTAGTTGATTGTGAGCATAGATGAGCTATGTTACTGCATTGCATTAATCCAGAGTTGTCTTCCAATTAGTGTTGCAGAAAGTTTGTAATAGTTGCCTTACTGTATCCTGTATGCTATCAAATGCACATTCTAAAAGGAATAAACATTTTCATTTTCAAATTTGAATTCTGAAAATGTTCCATATCTATATGTGATGGTCTCTTATATCTTGTTCTCTAATAATTTGTGGCAGTAGCTGTACTTTCAGATGAGCAGATTAATTGAAGCAAGTTATTTTCCTCTCCTCTCTTGTGAACACAAATGGCTTTCAAGGGTGTACTTCTGGCCAGTTTTTTGACATTGCTGCTAAGATATTATTTATAGTTGCCTCTCTCTGTCTCAAAGAGCATATCTGTCCCCATATCCTGGCAAAACATTGTTTTCGTCAGTACTCTGATTTTACAGGTTTGCATTCAGTTTTCCCTAATTCCCATTTTTTATATTTTCTTTCAGCTCCACAAGTGGAATCTTTTAGAGCGGCATCCAATCCTCCTCCTTGCCTGTAAAACTGCAAATGGCTTTTCAGCCGAGTGCTTATGTCCATGGCAAATGGACACAGAGGACGCTAAGGATGCCCTCGGCACAATAAGGAAAATTTATGAAAGTTTTCTTTATGGTAATGTACACACATGCACATGCTACATGCTCCTTTGAATGACTGCTTATTAATAAATGCTGAGGTGATTTTATAATCTACACTGATCATAACATTATGACCACCTGCCTAGTATTGTGTAGGTCCCCCTTTTGCAAAAAAAAAAAACAGCCCAAACCCATCAAGGCATGGACTCTAGACCTCTGCTGGCCCTGAGCCTGACTGAAGCCCTACTGCACTCTTCTGGATATCTGGCACCACGATGTCAGCAGCAGATCTTTTAAGTCCTGTGAGGTGTGGGCTCCATAGATCGATCTTGTTAGTCCTGCACATCCCACTGATGCGTGATTAGACGGAGATCTGGGGAATTTGAAGTCAACACCTTGAACTCGTCGTTGTGTTCCGCAAACCATTCTTGAACCATTTTTGCAGTGTGGCAGGGGGCCTTGTCCTGCTGAAGGAGGCCACTGCCATTCAGGAATATGGTTTCCATGAAGGGGTGTACTTGTTCTGCAATAATGTTCAGGTTGGTGGTGCATGTCAAAGTAACACCCACATGAATGGCAGCACCCAAGGCTTCCCAGCAGAACATTATGCATTAGCATCACACTGCCTCCGCTGGCTTACCGTCTTCCCCTAGTGCATCCTGCTGTCGTGTCTTCCCCAGGTAAGCGACGCACACGCACCCGGCCATCCTAATGATGTTATTCATCAAACCTGGCCACCTCCTTCCATTGCTCCGTGGTCCAGATCAGTGGTCATGTGCCCATTGTAGAGGCTTTCAGTGGTGGACTGGGGTCAGCCTGGGGTACGCAGCCCAATACTCAACAAACTGCCATGCACTGTGTGTTCAGTCTCCTCCTTTTTTTTTTTATTTGGCATCTCCAATCCCACCCGAATCTGGAATGCCCAATTGGTGAACTATGTACAAAGCTTGCTCGTATGCGACCCCTTGCTGCCAACTCAGGACAGTGAAGACAGCTCAAGACTCTCCTCCGAAGCACATGTCCGTCAGCCACTGATTCTTATACACTCATTGGTTGAATCTTCTCAAGTTCAGAACGAGGGCGGAGGATACCCGGACATGAACAGACTCAATCTTCCTGACGAGCGCCCGTCTGGCCAACAGAAGGCGCTTGAGTAACAAACAAAGTTGTATGCATCCCACATACGGCAGTCCCCTCCCAATTTGAAACCCTGTAGCGCGATGGCCAATTGTGCGTCGACCACTGCCGGTTGGTACGACCGGGGCTCGAACCCGCAACGTGATAGTCACCTCTGCACTGCAGCGCAGTGCTTTAACCGAGTGAGCTATCCGGCAGCTCACTCGGACTCCTGTCTGTCAGAATCAGCAGTGATGTTTTCAGCAAGTTGAACCTCAGAAGCTCTTCTGTTGGATCAACTTTCACGGATCAGCTATTGCTCCCCACATCTATCGGTGAACCTTGGCCACCTATAACCCCATTGGTGGTTCACCGGTTTTCCTTCCTTGGACTTCGTTTGTTTGTTCGTTCGTTCGTTCGACTCGGAACTCCCCACAAGAGCTGCAGTTTTGGAGATGCTCTGACATCATCTCACCATCACAATTTGACCCTTGTCCAATTTGCTCACATCCGTACATTTGACCGTTTTACCTGCTTTCAACACACATCCAGGACAAAATGTTCACTTGCTGCCTAAGATATTCCCACCCTCTGACAGGTTCCACTGTAAAGACTTAATCAATGTAACTCACTTCACCTGTTAGTGGTCATAATGTTACAACTGATCGGTGTAAGCATACTGCATGAACTGCGTCTGCGTATTGTGAATATACTTGGTCATTTAATTTCACATCGTGATATTTCTTTCTACAGCTGAAATAGATTTTTATATGCGTTTGTGTTGTCTCCAACTGCTTATGTCAAGGTCCACATTATTTATTTTTTTATTTTTTTTCCCTCCCTCTTCCCAAAAGTGTCAATGGCTACTGATGTAGCATCCAGGATGGGGGAGACTCCATCAGTACACAATGAGGATCCTTCAGCCCTGATAGAGACTCCACCATCAGATGACTTCCCTTCTAACATCCCAGCTGACCCAGCATCAGAGTCCTTGCCCACACCTCTGCTGATCCCAGATACTGCCACTGAAGGCACCATCTTTCTAGCTCCTGTGTCCTCCGCCCTGACTGCTCCTGTGTCCTCCGCCCTGACTGCTCCTGTGTCCTCCGCCCTGACTGCTCCTGTGTCCACCGCCCTGACTGCTCCTGTGTCCACCGCCCTGACTGCTCCTGTGTCCTCCGCCCTGACTGCTCCTGTGTCCTCCGCCCTGACTGCTCCTGTGTCCACCGCCCTGACTGCTCCTGTGTCCACCGCCCTGACTGCTCCTGTGTCCACCGCCCTGACTGCTCCTGTGTCCTCCGCCCTGACTGCTCCTGTGTCCTCCGCCCTGACTGCTCCTGTGTCCTCCGCCCTGACTGCTCCTGTGTCCTCCGCCCTGACTGCTCCTGTGTCCACCGCCCTGACTGCTCCTGTGTCCACCGCCCTGACTGCTCCTGTGTCCACCGCCCTGACTGCTCCTGTGTCCACCGCCCTGACTGCTCCTGTGTCCACCGCCCTGACTGCTCCTGTGTCCACCGCCCTGACTGCTCCTGTGTCCACCGCCCTGACTGCTCCTGTGTCCACCGCCCTGACTGCTCCTGTGTCCTCCGCCCCAGCTTCCACACGGAAACGAAGACAAATGAGAAAAGCAGACATTAGTGGTATGTGTGGGTTTATCAGTTATTTTATCACCATCTGAATTAAAACTGTTAGATTTTGCACTGTGAAACAGTTTTCGGTAGAACAGTTTCATTCCACCCTTCTCTCAGCTAAAGGAACAGGGCTTGCCTCATTGTTGTTTCAGAACGACTGTGTGAGAAATCAACGGAGGCACATAACATGCATCACTTCTAGGTATAGCATGCTGTTGATACCTGAGAATTATCCAATTTGAAGAGAAATATAACAACTAATTGTCGGTACAAGCGGTACAATTAGAAAAGGTCTATTGTTTAATACTCAATTTCCATACATTCTCATCACAGAACTCCTCTTATTGTCATGCTACTGAAACATCAATGAAGATGGTCCTGTTACATTTTTGCATTTAGCACTAAATTTGATTTTCAGAACTCTCATTTTCAATTTGAATTGTTTCATTTTGAATTGATTTTGAATAGTTTTTTTTGACCATGGCAGTCATGGGAATGTTGGGAAGATGTCTAAACCTACAGATTCTTATCGTCTCTTAATTTCAGAATGTCCCATCCATCAAGGGTCAACCAGTTTCCCCTACAAAAAAATACTGAGGGAAAGAATCAGGGAGGTTGGTTTCAAAAAGCATTAGAAATTTCTGAAGAGGTTATATCAGTACCTCTGTGGAAACATGCAATTGTCCAATGGAAAGATCTGTGCAGTAGTCATTATGATTTATTTTTAAAAAGGGTTTCCATCAGTATTTAGCCTGAGGGCAATGTCTACATGAAGATATCAACAGTTATGGTGCGATTTCAATTTGCCTTTAAACGATTTATAAAATATACTGAGAATTTTGGGTGTATATATCCATAATTTAAAGTTTAGGTGTTCATGTAATGCTTTGTTACAATGTTTAGCCGTTCATTTTTCATAAGAAAATTCATGAATTAAGTTTTTGTTGTAAAATTTAATTCTTGGCCATGAAAATAGTAGTTGGCCATATTTATAAACCAATGGGTCAAATATTCTACACTGTAAAAATTGTATTGATAGTATGACAGTTTTGCTATGTTAGAGTTAATCCCACTAATTATTATTTCAGCTTATTGTTAAATCTCACTTAGACTTAAGGTTGTAAGTACATTTCAGAATGCATATTAGCTTACATGTATTTCCATTTGTTGAAGGAATATTTGACTAATTTTGCCTCATGTCTTTCTGTCTTCGCTAAGGGCCATGCCGAGGTGTTGGTGCAGTGGCAGCCGTGCTCTGGATGGTGTGTATGTTACCTTAAGTTAACTTTTGATGACTGGGCTGGGGGGAAGTGAACTAACAAAAATATCAATATTATATAAACTTTAACTGCACTTTGATCAGTGACTGCACAGTCTGTCAGGCAACTGACATAGTCAAATAATATTTGGGCATTGTAGGGAATAGGATTTAAAGTAAAAGTACAGTATTGAACCAATTGAGTATACCCCTCTGTAAGATCACCAAAATATTAAATGATTTCAAATCGGATCATCTTATAATAACTCTACTGTTTTTTTGGATGAGGTGTAGGGTGTTTGGCAGGTTAGATGAGCTAAATCGAAAATACAGGTTTCAAAGCACAACCTCCATGCAACATAAGTGAGTATACCTGTTACCACAGAAACAAATATGATTACACCAATGCCTGAACCAGGTTATAAAAAAATCTGTGAACACCACAACTTTCTCAATTTTGGCCTGGGTTTTTTTTGCGCAAAAGGACTTCACGTGGTCATGAATTGACCAAACAAGTGAGAATTTTTGTAAAGACGAAAGAAGGTTCAAGATCATTGGTAGGTTATAGGACAGAAGTCAAAACACAGGTGCAGATAGTTAGTTTGCTCATTTTCAGTTCATATCTAACGCAAATCCCACCAGATGAAATTGGCTATGATAAACCGATAACATCTTGAACTTTTACGGCTTCAAATCAGTACTTGAAAGTTATATACATTTCATTTGAAACCTATTGTGCTTCATTTTAGTTGCACAATTGATTGATTGATTGATTTTACTTAACCACATTTTTATAGATGCTATGTTTTGGGAGCCTCACTTTTGTTTATTTGTCTTGAACAATTAGAATAAACCTGACTGTGAATGCAGAACCAAATTTGGGAAAGAAAAAAAAATAAAAAATTTTACTGACTCGTCGTTGGGGAATTGTACAGAGCAGTGTTTCCCGACCCCGTTCCTGGAACACCACTGCCTGGATATTTTACGACTCCCTGATTTGATACATCCAGTTTAGCTCATCTTGTGCTCCACTAGTGAGCAGATCAGCTGATTCAGGTGAGCTAAATCAGGGTTAAATTTAAAATATGCAGGGCAGGGATACTCTTGGAGCAGGGTTGGGAAACATTGGTATAGAATTAAGTCTTCTAAACAATTTTTCAACAGTAATTCTGAGAATGATTTAAATGTGCTGTGAACTACTGCAGGCAATAGTACAGGTTTTAAAATTATGCTGTCATTCAGTGGCGGCTCGTGAATTGGCAACAGGGGAAGCCCAAACAATCCCTTAATGTTAATAATTGTTCATCACCTGTTTTCAATCATTCATTTAAACAGTGGAGGGTCGTCGGCCGTAACAAAGTTAAGCCAAAACCTTGCCCTTCAAAGCTTAATGACTTAAACCTTTCGCAGTTTACTTTTCTTGATCAGCAGTTGCTCATACGAATTGTCAGAAAAACAGTCAGTGGAGTCAAATTTATTTTCGATAGCATTGTTATAAATTGCACCACGAAATTATGAGGGGGTTTTCTTTCACACATAAATTACGACATAAATTACCATAGGCCTACGCTATAAATTCCGCGCTCAAGAAGCTCACGAAACTGCATAGATGCGCAAATTGATTAGTGAGGCTCATTAAGCAATAAGCTGTGTGTGCAACATCGCATTCTTTTCTTCTATATTAAGATTGTAGAAAATGGACTGTCGTGGCTTCTTGTGAAAGAAGCCTCGCAAACTAATTTATAAAGATGTGTTGATGATTTGCGTCATTTGCTATCGAAAATAAATTTGATTGTCCTTCAACCAATTTGTATGAGCAACTGCTGATAAAGAAAAGTGAACTACGAAATGTTGAAGTCATTAAGCTTTGAAAGGCGAGGTTCTGGCTTCCCTTTGTTACGGCCGACGAGCCGCCGCTGCTGTCATTATGCCCAGGTATTCTAACAAAGATAGAATGCATGCCTACTTCAGGACTCCATGTCTCATTATAAATGCTCACTATTGCAAATACAGTGCAGCATTGTACTATATATTGCAAACTGTTACAAAAAGTAGTAATGTTTTGCTCTTTCTGTCTTGCAGTGGTGCGAAATGGAAAAACTCCTGGGAGCCAAAAGATTTTATTCAAAGTTAACACCATCTCTCTCCCTCTTGTCTTTATGTAAATATCAAATATTTAATAAAGGCCACAATTGTTGATTCATAGCCTCAACTGTATTTGTATATCAGCATATTGAACAGGTATAAAATAAAATGTTTTCAAATGACCTACCTACTGCTGGGTGTGTTCCATCATGTACATTTGATCTTTATGATTGTGTAGGCTACAACCTTCAAGGGCTGCATTTTTAGGTGTTGCCATATATTTCCATCCACCACATTTACGTTTAGGGTTAATGACAAGGATAAATTTAATAGTAGGGTTAGCTTTGGAGATAGGGTTGGGGTTTAGAGCAGGGGTGGGCAACTCCACTCCTGGAGGGCCGGTGTGTATGCAGGTTTTTATTCCTATCAATTACCCTGACTAATTGAGGTAATTGGTGGTACACACAACATAGATTTGCATTTAGATTTTACATTTGGGGGAGACATGAACAGTCCTTGGTGGTCATTCATGATATTTTAAAGAAATGCAGCGGAAATGACAGATTTCACAAATGGTTTGGCTCATTAAGACAGTTTACGTACTGAATCAAAGGCCAGTATTTGGTGTCAAAACCAGGGATAGATACGGCCGTCATTGCCCACCTCTGAGTTAGAGTTATATTTAAGTTAAAGGGAAAACTGTGGCGACTTGCTAAAACCAAAGCTGTTTAATGGAGATGCAGTGATGTGATGTCAGTTTGGCGGATGGAATAAAGTGACGACCCCTAAAAATGCAGTCTATGCTTTCAGATGCGCTCTGTATCATTTACGTATACAAAGTCATATATGACCTATATTTTGGCAGTGTTAAAGTTGACTTCACATGACATTGCGAGGTCAAACTTGAGTTCACGCAAAATGTTGCAATTTTCAAAGGCTTCTGGGCTTGAAAATATAGAAGATTAGGAGTATATTTGTACTGAACACTTATAGGAAGTCATATATGAACTTTCATTTGGTGGCCTTGAACTTGATCTTCAGTGACTTTTGAAGGTCAGATTTCATACACTGAAATTTCAATGACTTCTGTCACCAAAACTATTATAGATCGAGCTTATGCTTGTATTGGTGGCAAATAAGAGGTCGTGTATGAAGTTTCCTTTGGTGACATTTAACTTGACCTTCTGTGATCTTCAACGGCCAAATTTTACAGTGAAATTTTAGTTACTTATATCAGCAAAATTGTTACTGACAGAGCATAGGTTCGTATTGCAGATGTATAGAAGTCATATGTGAACTTTCATTTGGTGACCTTCATTTTGACATTTGAAGGCTGAACTTGACCTTGAGAAAATTCTGTGACTTGTATCCGTAAAAAGGTCACAGAGAGAGCCTATGTTTGTATTACAGACTTAAAGGAAGTCACACGTGAACTTTCATTTGGCGACATTCAATTTGACTGTTGGTGACCTTTGAAGGTCAAACTTGACCTAATACAATTACAATGACTTGTTTTGCAAAAACGATCACAAGTGGAGGCTATGTTTGTACTAGAGACCTAGGAAGTCCTATATGAAGTTTCATTTGGTGACCTTCATACTAACCTTTTGAAGGTCAAATGTGACAATGAAAATTCAATGACTTGTATCAAAAAAGTCATAAATCTCTTCCAAAAAAACCTAAAGTAAGTTTAAAAATGAAGGAGGACATGTAAATAAACAAAAGAAGGGAATGGATCTGGCATAGGAGTGGGCCAGAGTGTGTGTAGATTTGTTGGGAAAGTAAATTTTTAACTCAGTTAAGCATAACAGTTTGATACAATGTGGACCAGTGTGCAGGCTTTTGTAGAACTTCGTGCGTTAGAGACAAGAAGTCAGAAATAGTCTTATATTGTTCAAGGTTTGATCAGATGTTTTTCTGTTGGGGGATGGAAATGCATTATATTGCACAAACTGAAAACGCATAACCTATGCGATTCATGTCTATTTGATAGAGCATAGATTCCAGATTTCATGACCAGATCATGACCAGATTTCTTAAACTTCACATTATTTCTGTCACTCAGAATGCATAATGTCCAAAATACTGGATGGCACACGCATAATGTCCAAAATAATGGACAGACAGACCCCCCCCCACACACACACACACACACACAATATTGCAACAAATCCCAACAAATGGTCCAAGGCATTTGTATGTACTCAATGCATCAAATAAACACTACTGGTCAAAAGATTTGGGACATGTCAATTTTTCCACTCTTTTTTTTGAAAATTAAGCACTTCCAGTCCAATGAATAGCTTGAAATGGTACAAAGGTAAGTGGTGAACTGTCAGAAGTTTTAAACAAAAGGTAAGGTTACCCAGGTTTTTTGTCTGCCATCAAGTAGGTGGATGGTTCCTCAGTGTGTGACATCAACTGTCAAACATGGAGGAGGAAGTGTGATGGTCTGGGGCTGTTTTGCTGGATCCAGGGTAAATGACTTTTTGAGTGAAAGGCACCTAGAACCAAAACGGTTCCCACGGCATTCTGCAGGGCCATGCAGTAGCCTTTGATATGTGCCAAGTTGGTCAAGGATTCATCTTTCAGCAAGGTAATGACCCAAAACATAAGTCCAAGCTCTGCCAGAACTACCTTAGTAAAAATGAACAAGATGGAAAGCTTGAAAACATTGAGTAGCTAGCAGTGTCTCCAGACCTAAAACCCCATCGAGATGGTTTGGGATGAACTGGACAGAAGCGAGAAAGCAAAGCAGCCTACAAGTGACACACATTTTTGGGAACTTCTGCAACAGAGTTGGGAAGAATTTTCTGGAGAAAGTTTGATTTCCACTGTAGAGAGAATGCCACAAGTGTATTCAGCCATTATCTGCCAAAGGTGGCTACTTTGAGTCAAAAGTTTAAAAACTTTGATTGTTAATTTGTTCTCTCATGTCTATGCTTTCATCCAGAGTACAATGAGACATGAAACTGCATTATTTTCTTTTTAAAAAATTGGAGTGTCCTGAAACCTTTGACCGGTAGTGTAAATATATAGATTAGTGTCATTGATAATTCTTTGAAATGTTGCTTAATTTAGAGATTGCACTACCGTCCATCGCATCACTGTATGTATGAGGGTTAGGGTAAGGATGAGGGTAAGGGTAAGGGTTAGGTCTGAGTTCTTAAACTCCTAATAAATATGCTTCAAGTTTGGTTGTGATATATTCAGTCATAATTGTCTTAAATCATTATAGTAACTGTTTCATCAAAATTAGACCAAAAAAAAAAAGAAAACCCACAAGAACCGTGATTTCATGGATTGGAACTTGAAAGTGCTCCCTGAAACTTAGTCTGGGCCAGCATTTGATCATGAAACAAAGAAATTTACATTTTGTTGTGGAGCTAAAACAAATGCATCATTGTAAAGGTGTCGATGTGGAGAGTAAAATATGTCAGTATGAAGATGTCATACAGCTCCTGCTTTGAAAAACTGACCTCTGAACCTTGACCTCGGTGCAAAATTGAAGGCTTACAAATCAGCAACAAATGGGGCTACGGACATTGGACAAAGTTTTATGGAGAGCTCTTGACCTCCATGATTACGTGAGTACAGCCACCAACTGAAGGCGCTATCAATTAAGTGTCGAATACGGTAAAAATGGATTTTCCTCCATTAAACAAATAAATATTTAAAATCTGATGACACCAATGGGTTTCCTATCTCCTCATCCCTCCCAGTGATTTCTTAGTTTAACTTGCCAATATCTAATTATAGGGAATATATTAATATATTAAAGTAAAACTACACTTCCCATGAAACAAGTCATAAGGCTGATGTGAACCTGTCGCCATATTTGTAGTCCTTCCTATTTTCGAATTAGGGTTAATAGCCGGATTGTAAACACATAATTCCACGGTAAATCAACGATTTACTCTAGCCTAAACATGAACTTTACAGGATATATATAATCTATGTGGAAGAATTTCATAAAAAGTTTTGTCAGTAGAGGTAATATCGTTAGTATTTTACAAATGAGTTTTGGCTTGTCTGTTAAGGTGAGAGTTTTAAAGCAATGCTTAAAAACGTGTTGAAGGACCATATACATAAATATATAGTTTGCACGGCCTCAACATGGATGAGCTAAACTTCATAAGTGCTCATTAATATGTTTGCATTTGCAACCAGCAGTAAGAATATCCCATTAATTTCCTCCTAACTTTACGATTCCCATTGCTTTTGTTCATCGGCCAATCAGCGAGCCGCACCAGCGCAAACGAACCGAAATAGAAGGATTATCCACGCATGTACACAAAACATTGGTTTATATGAATGAAATTGTTCATGCCACAATGCAAGATGTCAGTAAAAGCGAGTGATTTGTTTGTAAACATTGGACGTTCAACGTCCCGTCTGAGAATCGATTTCTGATGCCCTTTAACTTGGTCGGTAGCACGTTGTGAGTCGAGTTGCGGCCTAAATCGTGTATAAATGTGCTGCTTTGTCAGGAGGCACCGCCTCTGAAGATGGCATTACTTTTCTTACGTGGACCTTGATGACTGAATGGTAACGCGGTTCACTTCGGGGGGAGATAGTATTAAAAGACCTACATGACCCGTTGGCTTCTTCTGACGATATTTTCTATGAACGCCACAGATTGTCAGCTGAGTAATTCGTTACTTGTGCGATCTACTGGAATAATATATTGCCAGTGCAACAATCAGAAGCTATGCGCTGACAGTTGTGCAAACGGTATGCATCGCGCCGCGGTTTTTTTTTTTTTTTTTGCCATGGGTACCTACATCCGTTCATTTAGCTGGTAATGCGGAAAATCTGAGCAAGGATATTGTATCCGCGCTATACATGTACACAACATACCATTAAAATAGTTACGAAAGCAAAGCAACATAGGGCCTACCACTTTGAAGAATGTTATTATGCTGTTTTAACTTGCTGCAATGTCCTCTTGACATGACAATGTCAAAGTGTCCTCTTGACACTTGCTTCGTAGTATACCCCCCAGGAGTCAGGGAAAGCCATGCTGTTCATAAAGACAACTGCAATTGAGATGGCACTACTTGAATTTGAGGTCATGGGTTTTAATAAAGCAGATATTGTTTAATGGGAAAAAAAACAGCCTTGAGTATTATAAAAAAATTATTTTACAGTATGCATTATGCATACAACAAAATAAGCATGAGCCAACGTGTGAACATTCACAACAAGCATGCATGTAAACAACAACAGAAAACAAGAGAGCTCTGTGAGCACATTATCCCCCGCAGTAAAAAAAAATTCATGAAGAAACAAATCACAATGTCTAAAGTAATTTAGTTCACAGGTACATATTGAATTCATGTCAGAATTAATAAAGTCAGATATTGTGATTCAAGGGCTATAACATGAACAAGTTGTGTAATCATAATATTCAGAACCACTAAATAGTTGATCATGATAACTTGTCATAAAACCTAAAAAATGAACTTAAGTATTCCAGTGTTTTCCACATGTACACATGTAATTGCATTACATCCACGTACCACATTAAATCATTATTTTCAGACATGTTTCTGCAAGTATGTTATATACATGTGTGCTGCAGTGTTATTTGATGAAGAGGTTGGGAGTAGAACTAACAGGAATCTAAAATGGCAAAATCCTGTAATTGCGACCTCCATTTGTCAGATTAACAATATAAGTAGACAATGTAATGAAATCACTATAATTTAACAACAGTTTTTCTCAGTGAATATATTTCTAATGGAGCTAGCCATTGACAAGAAATTACTACCAGATGTCGGCAACAGTCGAAGGAATGCACACAAATAAATCAAAACAAATAAATTATCAATACATGATGGTGGTGCAAAAAGGCACGAATATCAGTGCAAATTAATATCAGCTGGTTTGGTCCTAATTCATGGCCTGACAAGGTTCCTCATTTGTTTAGGGAAAATATTCCGTGGACCGACGAGACAAAAGATAAACTTACTAATGGTGTGTGTTCCGATTACATCTGGCGTAAAGTACAGCATTTCATTAAAAGAACATCATACCAACAGCCAAAAAGGTGTTCGAGTGATGGTTTAGGGCTGCTTTGCTGCTTCAGGAACTGAACAACTTGCCGTAATTGATGGAATCATGAATTCTGCTCTATACCAGGAAATCCTGAGGGAGAATGTCCGACCATCAGTTCATGACCTCAAGCTCAAGCGCACTTGAGTAATGCAGCAGGACAATGATCCAAAAACACAACAGCCTGTCCACCTCAGAATGGCTTAAAAAAAAAAAAATGAAGCTTTTGGAGTGGCCTAGTGAAAGTCTGGACTTGAATCCGATTGAGATGCTGCGGACATGACCTTAACCAGGCCGCTCATGCTCGAAATCCCTCCAATGTGGCTGAATTAAAACAATTCTGCAAAGAAGAGTGGGCCAAAATTCTGCATCGCGATGTGAAACACTCATTACTACTTATCGCAAATGATTGATTGCAGTTGTTGTCGCAGAGGGTGGCGCAATCAGTTATTAGGTTTAGGGGCAATTACTTTTTCACATACGGCCATGTAGGTCAGGATATCTTTTTACCACAATAAATGAAATCATTTAAAAACTGCATTTTGTATTTACTTGGGTTAATTTTGTCTAATATTAAAAATGTTTGATGATCTGAAACATTTAAGTGTGACAAATATGCAAGAAAATAAGAAATCAGGAAGGGGGCAAATATTTTTTCAATGCACTGTCCAGGAATCTGAAGTATTGTTATGGCCCCAATTTGTTATTACATTTACAACACAACAGCAACAGCAAGGGATGACAGACACAGTTTTTTAAAACTTAAACACACATTTAATTAACAAAGACAATAACAACTAACTAATCTACTATCTAGAACTAATGACCAAGATTGAATACAAAAACAGAAATATTTACAGTCCCTTGGTGATGTCCTGGGTGAGGAAACTGCTCTAACACAGGCAAAAATCCACAAAAGAAACTTCACAGGTCTCAACAGAATGACAGGTCTGGTCACATGTATCCTTCTCCTCGCAATTTCTCCTACTACTTTACTGTCTCAATTCTCCCCTTTAAATATACTCTTTTGCAGACCCCTCCCACCTTTTAGGCTTTTTTTAATTTTTCTCTGGGACTTGTTTCAGACATGTCCAGAACATACCCAAACCTATCTCCAGTCTGGGCTTAACAAAAATAAGGTAAATGCTGCCATCTAGTGGCCACTATTCAGATTAGAGTATGAATTGTGTGAATGAGCTGAAGGAAAACTATAGGCGCTATATAAATGCAGCCATTTATTCTAGTTTTACAGGTAACTGCAGCCCTCAATTAGCCCATAACTGAGCAATACCTCAGTCCTCTGTGATGTAAGTTTTTGTATACAGTACAATGGCTACAATTCATCCTCTGAAAGGTCCGGGCTACTGTTGTCCTGTTCACTTTCCTCTTCAAAGTCATCCCTGTCCTCCTCAAACATGAAAAACGAGGGGTCTGTGTCAACACGGGCGTAGGTACTGATGATTTCCCTCAGTTTCTGCTGCAGAGTGTGCCGCTTGTGTAAAAGACAGCAGTGCAGTCCCCTGTATCCCTCTTCTGTCAGGTCTCCGAGACAAGCTTAAGTAAAAGGTGAAGATACAGTAAATGACACCGTAATTAGGCCGCTTTTAAGGAACAATGATGTCCATAACAAATACAAAGGTTTTTAGATCTGAGAAAAATGACGGCCATTAATCAACACTAAGATCATGCTGTTCAGTAGAATTAATAGTTTAACATATTATTGGACAAATGGGTTTGTAGAGAAATGTCAGCAACTGGGAATGCACCCTCCTTTTACAAATAAAGTATCTGTAGACAAACCATGGTTCTTGATGTTCTCTTCAGTCTGACATAGGAGGTTGTCCAGTTTGTCCAAAGCCTCTCTCAGATATTGACAATGCTGGGTCATCTCCTTCACAATGATCAGTTTCTCCTCTTCCATACGCCTCACCAGCATGACCTGGTCAAAAAGTCGCCTCTTCAACCGAAGGCTTGTCACTGTTTTGGAAAGAAAAGAAAAGAAAAAAAAGTGATGAAATAAAAACTAGGGGACTGTACTCAGTCTTGGCAGGGTCCTGGACACTGCAATCTCCCCTTCTCAGGACTGTAGGGTTATGGACTGAGCAAATGTTGGGAGAGACTCAGCAGTCAATTGTATTGTGAAACTGTTTTCAAATAACAAATGAAATTACATTATGATTCAAGAACAATACACGACAGAACAGAAAATACACCATAAAACTCCCAAAGGCTTTCGAGTTCTGCTTTGTCTTGCTCTCTCTGTACGTGCGTCACTTTATTACACATATGCCAGTGACCAGGCACGAAATGAAATAGTAAAACTATAAATTACTACTCACTCACTCACTCACTCACCTCAGTCACCCACCTCACTCACTCACTCACTCACTCACTCACCCACCCACCTCACTCACTTACCCACCTCACTCACTCACCCACCCACCTCACTCACTTACCCACCTCACTCACTTACTCACCTCAGTCACCCACCACACTCACTCACTCACCCACCCACCCACCTCACTCACTCACTCACCCACCTCACTCACTCACTCACCCACTCACCCACTCACCTCACCCACCTCACTCACCCACCCACCTCACTCACTCACTCACCTCACCCACCTACCTCACTCACTCACTCACCCACCTACCTCACTCACTCACTCACTCACTCACTCACTCACTCACCTCACCCACCTACCTACCTCACTCACTCACTCACTCACCCACCCACCTCACTCACTCACTCACTCACTCACCCATCCACCTCACTCACTAACCTACTCACCTCACTCACCCACCTCACCTCACCTCACTGCAAATACTACACTTTGCTTACCATCTCCTTGCACTTCCCAAGGCAGAATTACATCCTCAGAGAGACTGCAAGCTGCTTCTGTGTCAATTTTTTCGTCACGGGCAGCAATGGTGTTGTAGTGCATTATCTTCTCTTCGAGTTTTTTCTTCAGCTCACTCAATCTCCTCCGTTTGCGTTGCCTAGTTTGGCTGCTGTCTGTAAGGTTAAAAATTATAAGAAAAACTAGGACAAAAAAAAAAAAGAATATTGGAGAATGATGTAATAGTAAATACCATTTTCTCGATAGAGATCGTGCTTCTTTCTTCGGAGGGAATAAATGATCTCATCGATTTCTCTCTGGAGCTCTTCCTGGCTACTATGACCTGCACGTCTCTCTTAAACGAAACAAGCACAGTTGACCATTAAAAAAAATGAGTATAATTGTAACAAATGTAGCCAAAATTTATGGCAAAACAGTAACAAATTTATACAACAGTGACATTATTACATACCAGTGGCTGCCCATTGCTTCACATCCAACACCCACTGCTCCATGTCCTCCAGAGAGATGTTTAGGTCTTGCTTGAGACTCTCAAGATTGGCTGCTTCCATTTCTGCTCTCTGTGTAGTCTATTTACAGTGTTTAATAAAGGAAACAAAATGCAAAAATAAGTACTACAGTACAAATACAGAAGACATGTTAACATAAACAAAATCTTCTAATGCAGAATTGCCTAAGACATAGTTTTTGCAAGTAATATTTAGACTTTCTGAATTCAGCTGAGCACATTTCCTGCCTGTCCAAGTGCAATATAACATGCCTTTAGTATTTGATAGTATGTCAAAATAACAACAAGAGTTGTCAGAAGTCAACACAGCTCGCCGGAAAACTTTAACCTTGCTGTCCGCGGACGCCAACGCAGAGGGTATGGCAATAGCTCTCTGAGGACATTCATCCCAGTGAGTTAAAAAGGACAATCAGTTCCTTTTATTTTTCTTTAAGTATGATTGAAAAAAAAAAATGACAAACAAAACAACTAAACACAAATTCATGAGGATATTCCAACAATTCTGTCCCTCAAACAGACAATTAGCCTCATGAAACAAATATTTCTTAGCTGCACCCAAAGTTACTATTTGGTTCTAGAAGATTTAATAAACATGTTTAATTAAACACTAGTGAGCAAAGCATACACTACTGGTCAAAAGTTTTTGAACACCCCAATTTTTACAGTTTTCTAATTGAAATTCAAGCAGTTCATGTCCAATGAATAGCTTGAAATGGTACAATGGTAAGTGGTGAACTTTCAGAGGTTAAAAAAAGGTAGCTACCCAACAGTGAAAAATAATGTACATTTCAGAATGATAAAAAAGGCCTTTTTTTCAGGAAGCAAGCATTTCTGCAGCAATGGAGGTTGATCAAGCCCTGAAAGTTGGTGCTACCAATTCCTACAGGTGTCCCAATTTCTTGATTACTTCAACCCCCTCTGTCTGAACTGAAATGGCCCCCAAAGCATTCTGCAGTGCCATGCAGTACCCTCTAGTATATGCCTAGCTGGTCAGGGGTTTCAGCCTACAGCGACATAATGACCCAAAACATAAAACCAAGCTCTGCCAGAACTACCTTAGGAAAAAAGAACAAGATGGAAAACTTGAAAACATGGAGTAACCAGCACAGTCTCCAGACTTAAACCCCATGAAGATGGTTTGGGATGAACTGGACAGAAGAGTGAAAGCAAAGCAGCCTACAAGTGACACACATTTTTGGGAACTTCTGCAACAGAGTTGGGAAGAATTTTCTGGAGAAAGTTTGATTTCCATTGTAGAAAGAATGCCATGTGCAGTTGCTGACATGAGAATGCTAAAACCCTTCCCCCAGGGTTGAGAGTACCAACTCGATGTCCAATATTTAGGATTTGCAGGGAATTATAATCTATACAATAGAATTAATAAATCTGTAGTGCATAAAAATGACGGTCTTTGCTGAACATCGTGCAATGGCAGCAGTAAGATAATGAAACTTTAAAACATCATAAAAAATTTACATCTGAAATATACACTTATTTTTACAAGTCAATCTTCTTATCTTAGGCATACTTTTATTCAAGTCTGCCTATTATTGAAAAATGAAATGTTTACTGTGCATTTTTCATGAATCAACATGTCTCTAATGCCAGTATTCAAAACTACAATAGCTAATCATGAAATAACATCAGTTACACACTATATAGACTTCCTACTTTGACAAATCTCTTGGTCAGTGTCTTGTAGAGAGTCTCCACTTTCCTTTGGTTCCATGCCATGGCAAGCACAGTAATAATATCTGCTCTACCTGTAAAAACAAAGCAGAAATTATGAAAATTCAAATACAAATCAGTTTTATAATCTGGTACCATATCATATGGCTTTTTTTTCTTAAAACAAACCTGACTTGGTCATGTATTTTGTAGTCAGAGCTGCCCTTGAGAGGAAGCTGTTGACCTGCTCCACCTCCTCGCCAACAGTATTTCCTGCACCATCTTGGCTTCTGCCACCCCATCTTACCTGCTCCAAAACATAAAAAAACAATACAATCAAGACATTTTACATTAGAATAATATGTCTTACATTACGTGTCCTCAGTTGACTTTGATGCCATTAGCTAATTCAGAAATTCTTAAAATGTTCTACTGCATAATTTTGCTCTTTACCACAATGCCTGCAAAGCTATCAAAACTGCTGTTGGTTGCGGCTTTACCCTCTTTTCAATGAGTAATTCTATATTATGCATATATTTAATTAATTGATCCATTTCACATATATACCACATATAACATATCACATATACTAAATGATTTTAATAATGTGGATCATTTCAGAAACACCCATATGAGAAGACATAAAAAGCCAGTTCAGAGTTTCCTGCAGAACAAACTTCAGGCATATGTTCTACAAAAAAATTTTTTTGTCACATATAAACATTTCACTTCCACACTGTACCTCACATTTGCCAGTGTGAGCCTTGGCATGCATGACAGAGAGAAAAGGCTTCATCACTGTCAGCGGTTGGAGCTCAGGCAACTTCACTGCCATCTTCTCCAAATAGGGCCAATATCTGTAATCAGAAAACACTTGGGGTGCATGTCGGCATTATGGTAAGGACACAAACCAGGACCTAGGAAGCCACCATTGCGATCCCAATAAACAATTAAAGAACAACATGATGCCAAATAAAAGCTAATGTTGTCTTATATCTGCTGGATGTGCAAGTACTACAAGAATAGCACATTAGCCATATCCACTTTATAAGGCCATATTATCTCAAGCATGCCATTTCCATCTTGTCACATTGTTGCTCCAAGCCTGTTTGTGGCCCATAAATACAGATTAATACAGCTCAAATCAGTGACATTTTCAGTTACTATTGCCAAATAATAGTTGGAACTACCTGCAAGTGATGTCCATACAAAAGAATTTTATATTGGCAGCTTGAACCAACTCCTTCTGCAGGAACATTGGGTAGGCGTATATTTCACCACGGTAGTGATTTAAACCTTGCAGCAAAATTCCATGTCTGCACACAGCAATTTCTAGGCCTTCCTCATCCACCTTGGCCCTGGACTTCTGTGATGACTCTCTGCCTGCTGTAAATGTTGCCGGCCCACAGACATCATGACCAGTCCTCTGAAAGTAGATACAATCAGTTACATGTAGCCCTGGACCACAAAGAATTAAGTAGGGTTAGAGGTTGAATAAATCCTTACACTCATCTTCTGGCCTCTAATTTGGTCAACAAAGGCAGACACTTTGGCATCTTGTGCAATGAACAGTCCATCAAAAAGAGGCGGTTCATCTGTCCTATCAAATTAAAATAATTTGTTTGGTAATAAAATCACACTTTCAGAAATATTTTATTGTCTTCAATTTAATGTGGCAATTTGCTTATAATGTCTATTGTTCATAAATGTGCCAAACATAATGTGAATCATTTGCGAATCAAATTTGATCATAATCCTGTGTCCAGAAGAAGAGCCTTTGTGTCACATGTGGATATTAATGCTGTTATTTAACATGAACTTGTACACGTGGTTAAAACGAATGTAACTGAGTGTCAAATAACCTTTGTAAATTTGTTGGGCATTGATTAGGGCCACAGAGGGCAGACAGAAAGTTACTGAGCAATTTAATGGATTCTTGTCATGGAACTGTAATATAACAGGATTTAAACAGTGCCATAACACACCTGACCGACGTCAAAAATCACGATTTAAAATGATTGGGTTTAATGTATTTACTTAAGGGGGATGTTGAACATTCACACATTGTATATATTCTGCTACTTAACATGTCATAAATTAGGCCTACTGTAATTATGAATTAGAATTGTATGATTATGCTTGATTAGAAACCAAATATTGTTTCTGGACTGCTTAGGAACATTTTTCAAAATACAAAAATAATTTCAGATTCCACAAGAAAGTGGCACCTAACACTGTATGTATATATAAAGTTAAATGTTTTAGCAATGAGGATCAGCGTAGCTAATATATCAATAATTAAAATTATAAAAAAGGATTCCACTAACCCTTTGGACTTCTTGAAGCGGTAATGCTTCCTATTACCATCGGCAGATACAGCCAGCATATCTGGTGTGCATGCTGGACATTTAAAGGGTTCCACCAGGCACAGATCTTCTTTCTTAAAGTTGCAGAAAGAAAACTCGCGAAAGACTCTGTGGAAGTTATCACCACTAATACTGCCCATCTGGAAATAAGCATGACACAATTTTGGTAAATGAAGGATTCTGAAATTTGGAATTAAAAATTTGCAAATGAAAAGACAGTTCTAACCCGTCCTGTGCAAAGGGCTCGTTGTTCAAGCATTTTGAGGAATGCTTGTTGTGATAAAGCTGGGCTGGCCAACTTCATCTGCTGAAATGACGTGAAGACATCAAACTTGAACAGCATTTGGCAGCTGGTGGTTGCTGGCCAGTATCTGTACCTAAGTAAGTCGCTAATCTCTGGGCTCCACTCGTAAGAACAAAGTGGGCAGCAGACAGCAGGCAGGCATAGGTTGTACGGACCTGAAAAGAAAAATATGTTTGCCATTAGACCAGTATCAGTACAACAAAGGGCTAAAGGATGATTGTAAGCCATTACTGTCCTCAATCTAATGTTATCTTCTGGTGGGATGGAAAAGTAAATGCAAGTGACAATATACCATTGATAGTCACCAAGACA
Organism: Gymnothorax reevesii; assembly: GCA_029721435.1. Classification (NCBI taxonomy): domain Eukaryota; kingdom Metazoa; phylum Chordata; class Actinopteri; order Anguilliformes; family Muraenidae; genus Gymnothorax; species Gymnothorax reevesii. The sequence continues at coordinate 26,548,948 of CM056588.1, forward strand.
GTCTTCCTTCCGGGGATAATGGTGAGGTCTTGGTTTTGACCACAGGAGCAGACGTGTTGTGGTGCAGGAATGGGAAGCAGACACACTGCAGTTATGAAGATTTCAGAAATTAACATCAGTAATGTGCGGACATTTAGGAGATAATTTTTCGAAGACCACTTAAGTAAAGAGATAAAGCAAACATGTATATGGACAGCATATTATGAAGACATGGCGAAGGGACATTTATTAAATTCTTTTAACAGACCTTGTTCACCGAGTTGATACCGGCCAGTTTCATCAACCACAACGACTGATGTGGGAGGAAGAGGTTTATAAAAGCCATGAATCATAGCTTCTCTGTCATGAAAGACATTTTTTGTGTGGATGACTTTGTCACATGATGCACAGAGAAACTCAGTCGCCGAGGGCACGCAGTCTAGGCACCGGACCACAGCATCAACTGTGTTGCAGTGCTGACAGCAGTGCTGAGTGACCGTCTCTGCTGCCAACCTCCAATTTAAGAGTTCAGGCACTGCACCCCTGAATTTCTTTTCACAAGTCAACTGCCGTCTGGTCCATGCAGACATGGTGGGTGTCTCCTCCACTTCCAGTGATGCAGGCACAGTAACAGAAGTCAGCAGGTTTCTCAATGTCTTAAGATGTTGATCTAAAATAATATAAAAATATAATGAAAGAGGCTCTGTCATTGCATATACATTATGAACATGACCACCAGATATAGTCAGCTGCCTATATTTGACATTTTCAAACTAAGTAATAGAATTCAATATACATACCAAGACTGGGGACCTCTTGAGGAATTTCTCTTGTAGTCTGCAGCTCCTCAACTTCCGGGAGGTCCCTAGCGCCAATAAGTTTAACTGTAAAGACAAAGTATCATGTCAGAATCGTTACTGCTGACCAACAGCATTCAAATCTGTGAATAACTGTAAAACTGTATTCTACTTCGCTGACCAGATCGGTTCATCCTAAAATGTTGTGGTATGAGGTTCCCATCCAGGTCTCTCTTCCTCCAGGACACATTGGGGCCTTCAGGCCGCTTTTGTTTTCGTTTCTTCTTGGAGGGCTAAAAGTAAAAACTATGATGATATATTTGCTTCTACAGGAGCAGACATGCCCTTTTTAAGTATGTATAGAAATGTTCTCTTCTAAATTCAGGCAAAGGTAATAATGTACATATAATATATGAAAACATTTAACTTTTTCTGTTGCAAACTCATCTGCTAAGGTTTTCCCTGCCTCCAGCCAGTCCTTAAATTGTTGAAAGGATTGATGCGCCATTTATAATATAAAAAAATACAAAAGAAAGATAAATTGAGGCTAAAACACAGAGAGGGAGAGGGTGGGAGAGAGAGAAAGAGAGAGTGAATGTGAGAGAGAGAGAGAGAGAGAGAGAGCAAATGTGTGCAAGAGAGTGAATGTGTGAGAGAGAGCGAATGTGAGCAAGAGAGAGTGAATGTGAGAGCGAGAGAGTGAATACGAGAGAGAGTAAATGCGTGAGAGAGGGAGTGAATGCGAGAGAGAGTGAATGTGACAGAGAGAGACAATGCAAGAGAGAGAGTGAATGTGACAAAGAGAGAGAGAGAATGAATGTGACAGAGAGAGAGAGAGAGAGTGAATGTGACAGAGAGAGAGAATGAATGTGACAGAGAGAGAGTGTGTGAGAGAGCGAGAGCGAGAGAGAGAGAGAGAGAGAGAGCCAGCGAGCGAATGTGAGAGAGGGGAAGAGACACAATAAGAAACTAAGCAAAAGCTATCAGAGACAAGGAAATTAAAGAGAGAACAAGGAGAAAGAATTGAAAGGTGGCTCTTAAAAGAACCATTGGGGTAAAAATATTTCAATAGTTCGATGACAGTTCGATGTACAAAAACCTGGAAAAAAACACAAACAAAAAACAAAAGAGGTAGGATTAGTTCTGCAACCATATGTTTTACAGGTTGCCACTGAAATAAACATTTAGCTAAATGCAGACCAAATTAATACAGAGGTCAAAGAATAAGTTGTGTGCGTTCAATGGCCCTAACTTCATCAATTAAAACAACCAGGCCTCTGTTAACAAGGCTGGTTCCTGAACACCTCTACCAATAAATCTGTAAGCACTAATGGGATCATGCATGTTCTGTGTGGCTATAATCCTAAATAAAAAATAACAGGGAACCTGAACTGATTGATTGCAGATCTATTGCACCTGAGGGTTTTTAATCATCAAATTCTTTTAAGTAGAGGTGATGGCTTCACGGAATTTAAGTAATAATAATAGCTGTAAACATGATTACTTTTTGCCATTTGTTTTGCCTATGTACTTCTGCTCCCGAAGAGGACAGTTATGATCACACTCTTTTCTGAGATAAATTAATTCAAATGAATTTTGATTTGAGCAAAGCCCCCTCCACAGTGGCATACACAGTTGTTTTCTAGCACATTGTGATAGATAAAATTTCATGCCCTTAGTGGCATTCGCAAGTGATTTGTCGCCGAAAATCTAAAAACCGTATAAACGTAGTTATACATAAATTGCAGACAATCAGCACGAATGGACCAACGAATAAAAATATAACCTAATAAAGTTGAATTCGCGGTGTCGTCACTTCCGGCTGGTCCTATTAGGCACTCAGTGAAAACAATTAACCTTGAGCGCTCGTCTTCGTGTTATATCAATAAATGTCAATTTCTAATCCACCTTATTAGTATTTGTATCTGCGATCTTTCTTTTCTGCCTGTAAATGCATGCGTGCAGGAGTTAAAAGGTACTAGAGATGTCATTAGACTATTTTAATCATCATTGTGTCGCAGACACCAAGTATTGCAGGTACTTGGAGATGTAAATTTAACGCATGAGAGCAAATGGCAAAAGTAATTCCGAGCTAACGAAATATTTAGCTATTTACTATTTCAACTCCGAAAAAGTGCTTCCCACCCAGCACGGCATGAGCTGACGGCTCCCACTTGCAGCGGCATACATGCCAGCTCAACCTCTTTTGGGGTGTTTGTTTTTTTCAGAATGAAACGCCCCGAAAGCGGTAGAGTTGGCATGTATGCATTAGGATTCTGTCTTTTGACAGGTTGTATCCATGCCTCACGCCGCTTAATTACCTTTGGAAATACGCGAAATGAAATTCTCTCTCCCTATTTCATATTGAGATTCGAACAATCAAACACTACACACGACTTGGGCATGTTTTTGATGAATTATTACTTCTTTCGCATCACTTTCAATTCGGTTTCACGGGCCACCCTGCACCGGAAGTGTAATAAAGAAACAAATCTCACTCCATAGCTTACCTGTTCTGTTCAGTTCTGTGTGTGATGAATGAAATATGGTCCGCTCACTCTTCCCGCTATTGGCTCGTCGCATATTGATGACAATCAGAAGGCCACGCTGCCGTCGACGCTGGCGACGGAGACGAGATTGCCGTTATTTACACAACCGCTAGAGGTCGCGTAACTTCTAAACGTAACTTTAGGTCGTAATAAGTTGTTCGAACAAACGACCTTTCGTGACGTATTTTGGCGGAGGACTGTCTCAAGAATTCTGAAGTGAAGATATGCACTTTTTCAAAAACTTTCTTTTTTTAGATTTCCTTGTAAAAAATGTTCATTCTCTGTGGAACCCAGTGGGAAAGTAACAAACTTGAGAGAACTGTGACTGTATGGCTGATTTGGAATGAATATGCCTATATCTCTGTCAGGAAACGAGATGGACCGCTGAAACTGTGGCTATACGCACTTTCATGAAAACACGCTTCTTTGAGGTTTTAAGCTCAGAACGTAAATATGTGCGTGTTTCTGGACAGGGAACAGCTGCAGATCACACTGCAATGAATATATGTAATCGTTCTGTCCAATGTGTTTGTTTGGCCATTTGGAAGTGAATATAAGCTTCTGAAGTGAAGATATGCACTTTTTCAAAAACTTTCTTTTTTTTAGTTCTGCTTGTCAACAATGTTCATTCTCTGTGTAACTCAGTGGGAAAGTGACAAACTTGAGTGAATTGTGACTGTATGACTGAGTTGGAGTGAATATGCTCTTATCTCTGTAAGGAAGCGAGCTAGAGCGCTGAAACTGTAGCTATACGCACTTTCATGAAAACACGCTTCTTTGAGGTTTTAAGCTCAGAAAGTCACTCTGTGCGTGTTTCTGGCAAGGGAAAAGCTTCAGATCACACTGCAATGTATATATAGTATCGTTTGGTCCAATGTGCTTGTATGGCCATTTGGAAGTGAGTATAAGAATTCTGAAGTGAAGATATGCACTTTTTCAAAAACTTTCTTTTTTTTAGATTTCCTTGTAAAAAATGTTCATTCTCTGTGAAACTCAGTGGGAAAGTAACAAACTTGAGAGATCTGTGACTGTATGGCTGGATTGGAATGAATATGCCTATATCTCTGTCAGGAAACGAGATAGAGCGCTGAAACTGTGGCTATACGCACTTTCATGAAAACACGCTTCTTTGAGGTTTTAAGCTCAGAACATAAATCTGAGCGTGTTTCTGGCAAGAGAACAGCTTCAGATCATACTGCAATGAATATATGTAATCGTTCTGTCCAATGTGTTTGTTTGGCCATTTGGAAGTGAATATAAGCTTCTGAAGTGAAGATATGCACTTTTTCAAAAACTTTCTTTTTTTTAGTTCTGCTTGTCAACAATGTTCATTCTCTGTGTAACTCAGTGGGAAAGTGACAAACTTGAGTGAATTGTGACTGTATGACTGAGTTGGAGTGAATATGCTCTTATCTCTGTAAGGAAGCGAGCTAGAGCGCTGAAACTGTGGCTATACGCACTTTCATGAAAACACGCTTCTTTGAGGTTTTAAGCTCAGAACATAAATCTGAGCGTGTTTCTGGCAAGGGAACAGCTTCAGATCACACTGCAATGCATATATGATATCGTTTGGTCCAATGTGCTTGTATGGCCATTTGGAAGTGAGTATAAGAATTCTGAAGTGAAGATATGCACTTTTTCAAAAACTTTCTTTTTTTTAGATTTCCTTGTAAAAAAATGTTCAATCTCTGTGTAACTCAGTGGGAAAGTGACAAACTTGAGTGAATTGTGACTGTATGACTGAGTTGGAGTGAATATGCTCTTATCTCTGTAAGGAAGCGAGCTAGAGCGCTGAAACTGTGGCTATACGCACTTTCATGAAAACACGCTTCTTTGAGGTTTTAAGCTCAGAAAGTGAATCTGTGCGTGTTTCTGGCAAGGGAAAAGCTTCAGATCACACTGCAATGTATATATGGTATCGTTTGGTCCAATGTGCTTGTATGGCCATTCGGAAGTGAGTATAAGCTTTTGAAGTGAAGATATGCACTTTTTCAAAAACTTTCTTTTTTTTAGTTCTGCTTGTCAAAAATGTTCATTCTGTGTTCAACTCAGTGGGAAAGTGACAAACTTGAGTGAATTGTGACTGTATGACTGAGTTGGAGTGAATATGCTCTTATCTCTGTAAGGAAGCGAGCTAGAGCGCTGAAACTGTGGCTATACGCACTTTCATGAAAACACGCTTCTTTGAGGTTTTAAGCTCAGAAAGTCAATCTGTGCGTGTTTCTGGCAAGGGAACAGCTTCAGATCACACAGCAATGCATATATGGTATCGTTTGGTCCTATGTGCTTGTATGGCCATTTGGAAGTGTGTATAAGAATTCTGAAGTGAAGATATGCACTTTTTCAAAAACTTTCTTTTTTTAGATTTCCTTGTAAAAAATGTTCATTCTCTGTGGAACCCAGTGGGAAAGTAACAAACTTGAGAGAACTGTGACTGTATGGCTGATTTGGAATGAATATGCCTATATCTCTGTTAGGAAACGAGATGGACCGCTGAAACTGTGGCTATACGCACTTTCATGAAAACACGCTTCTTTGAGGTTTTAAGCTCAGAACGTAAATATGTGCGTGTTTCTGGACAGGGAACAGCTGCAGATCACACTGCAATGAATATATGTAATCGTTCTGTCCAATGTGTTTTTTTGGCCATTTGGAAGTGAATATAAGCTTCTGAAGTGAAGATATGCACTTTTTCAAAAACTTTTTTTTAGTTCGGCTTGTCAACAATGTTCATTCTGTGTGTAACTCAGTGGGTTAGTGACAAACTTGAGTGAATTGTGACTGTATGACTGAGTTGGAGTGAATATGCTCTTATCTCTGTAAGGAAGCGAGCTAGAGCGCTGAAACTGTGGCTATACGCACTTTCATGAAAACACGCTTCTTTGAGGTTTTAAGCTCAGAGAGTGAATCTGTGCGTGTTTCTGGCAAGGGAAAAGCTTCAGATCACACTGCAATGTATATATGGTATCGTTTGGTCCAATGTGCTTGTATGGCCATTTGGAAGTGAGTATAAGCTTTTGAAGTGAAGATATGCACTTTTTCAAAAACTTTCTTTTTTTTAGTTTTGCTTGTCAAAAATGTTCATTCTGTGTTCAACTCAGTGGGAAAGTGACAAACTTGAGTGAATTGTGACTGTATGACTGAATTGGAGTGAATATGCTATCTCTGTAAGGAAGCGAGCTAGAGCGCTGAAACTGTGGCTATACGCACTTTCATGAAAACACGCTTCTTTGAGGTTTTAAGCTCAGAACATAAATCTGAGCGTGTTTCTGGCAAGAGAACAGCTTCAGATCATACTGCAATGAATATATGTAATCGTTCTGTCCAATGTGTTTGTTTGGCCATTTGGAAGTGAATATAAGCTTCTGAAGTGAAGATATGCACTTTTTCAAAAACTTTCTTTTTTTTAGTTCTGCTTGTCAAAAATGTTCATTCTGTGTTCAACTCAGTGGGAAAGTGACAAACTTGAGTGAATTGTGACTGTATGACTGAGTTGGAGTGAATATGCTCTTATCTCTGTAAGGAAGCGAGCTAGAGCGCTGAAACTGTGGCTATACGCACTTTCATGAAAACACGCTTCTTTGAGGTTTTAAGCTCAGAACATAAATCTGAGCGTGTTTCTGGCAAGGGAACAGCTTCAGATCACACTGCAATGCATATATGATATCGTTTGGTCCAATGTGCTTGTATGGCCATTTGGAAGTGAGTATAAGAATTCTGAAGTGAAGATATGCACTTTTTCAAAAACTTTCTTTTTTTTAGTTCTGCTTGTCAAAAATGTTCATTCTGTGTTCAACTCAGTGGGAAAGTGACAAACTTGAGTGAATTGTGACTGTATGACTGAGTTGGAGTGAATATGCTCTTATCTCTGTAAGGAAGCGAGCTAGAGCGCTGAAACTGTGGCTATACGCACTTTCATGAAAACACGCTTCTTTGAGGTTTTAAGCTCAGAAAGTCAATCTGTGCGTGTTTCTGGCAAGGGAACAGCTTCAGATCACACAGCAATGCATATATGGTATCGTTTGGTCCTATGTGCTTGTATGGCCATTTGGAAGTGTGTATAAGAATTCTGAAGTGAAGATATGCACTTTTTCAAAAACTTTCTTTTTTTAGATTTCCTTGTAAAAAATGTTCATTCTCTGTGGAACCCAGTGGGAAAGTAACAAACTTGAGAGAACTGTGACTGTATGGCTGATTTGGAATGAATATGCCTATATCTCTGTTAGGAAACGAGATGGACCGCTGAAACTGTGGCTATACGCACTTTCATGAAAACACGCTTCTTTGAGGTTTTAAGCTCAGAACGTAAATATGTGCGTGTTTCTGGACAGGGAACAGCTGCAGATCACACTGCAATGAATATATGTAATCGTTCTGTCCAATGTGTTTGTTTGGCCATTTGGAAGTGAATATAAGCTTCTGAAGTGAAGATATGCACTTTTTCAAAAACTTTTTTTTAGTTCGGCTTGTCAACAATGTTCATTCTGTGTGTAACTCAGTGGGTTAGTGACAAACTTGAGTGAATTGTGACTGTATGACTGAGTTGGAGTGAATATGCTCTTATCTCTGTAAGGAAGCGAGCTAGAGCGCTGAAACTGTGGCTATACGCACTTTCATGAAAACACGCTTCTTTGAGGTTTTAAGCTCAGAGAGTGAATCTGTGCGTGTTTCTGGCAAGGGAAAAGCTTCAGATCACACTGCAATGTATATATGGTATCGTTTGGTCCAATGTGCTTGTATGGCCATTTGGAAGTGAGTATAAGCTTTTGAAGTGAAGATATGCACTTTTTCAAAAACTTTCTTTTTTTTAGTTTTGCTTGTCAAAAATGTTCATTCTGTGTTCAACTCAGTGGGAAAGTGACAAACTTGAGTGAATTGTGACTGTATGACTGAGTTGGAGTGAATATGCTCTTATCTCTGTAAGGAAGCGAGCTAGAGCGCTGAAACTGTGGCTATACGCACTTTCATGAAAACACGCTTCTTTGAGGTTTTAAGCTCAGAACATAAATCTGAGCGTGTTTCTGGCAAGAGAACAGCTTCAGATCATACTGCAATGAATATATGTAATCGTTCTGTCCAATGTGTTTGTTTGGCCATTTGGAAGTGAATATAAGCTTCTGAAGTGAAGATATGCACTTTTTCAAAAACTTTCTTTTTTTTAGTTCTGCTTGTCAAAAATGTTCATTCTGTGTTCAACTCAGTGGGAAAGTGACAAACTTGAGTGAATTGTGACTGTATGACTGAGTTGGAGTGAATATGCTCTTATCTCTGTAAGGAAGCGAGCTAGAGCGCTGAAACTGTGGCTATACGCACTTTCATGAAAACACGCTTCTTTGAGGTTTTAAGCTCAGAACATAAATCTGAGCGTGTTTCAGGCAAGGGAACAGCTTCAGATCACACTGCAATGCATATATGATATCGTTTGGTCCAATGTGCTTGTATGGCCATTTGGAAGTGAGTATAAGCTTTTGAAGTGAAGATATGCACTTTTTCAAAAACTTTCTTTTTTTTAGTTTTGCTTGTCAAAAATGTTCATTCTGTGTTCAACTCAGTGGGAAAGTGACAAACTTGAGTGAATTGTGACTGTATGACTGAGTTGGAGTGAATATGCTCTTATCTCTGTAAGGAAGCGAGCTAGAGCGCTGAAACTGTGGCTATACGCACTTTCATGAAAACACGCTTCTTTGAGGTTTTAAGCTCAGAAAGTCAATCTGTGCGTGTTTCTGGCAAGGGAACAGCTTCAGATCACACTGCAATGCATATATGGTATCGTTTGGTCCAATGTGCTTGTATGGCCATTTGGAAGTGAGTATAAGAATTCTGGAGTGAAGATATGCACTTTTTCAAAAACTTTCTTTTTTTTAGATTTCCTTGTAAAAAAATGTTCATTCTCTGTGTAACTCAGTGGGAAAGTGACAAACTTGAGTGAATTGTGACTGTATGACTGAGTTGGAGTGAATATGCTCTTATCTCTGTAAGGAAGCGAGCTAGAGCGCTGAAACTGTGGCTATACGCACTTTCATGAAAACACGCTTCTTTGAGGTTTTAAGCTCAGAGAGTGAATCTGTGCGTGTTTCTGGCAAGGGAAAAGCTTCAGATCACACTGCAATGTATATATGGTATCGTTTGGTCCAATGTGCTTGTATGGCCATTTGGAAGTGAGTATAAGCTTTTGAAGTGAAGATATGCACTTTTTCAAAAACTTTCTTTTTTTTTAGTTTTGCTTGTCAAAAATGTTCATTCTGTGTTCAACTCAGTGGGAAAGTGACAAACTTGAGTGAATTGTGACTGTATGACTGAGTTGGAGTGAATATGCTCTTATCTCTGTAAGGAAGCGAGCTAGAGCGCTGAAACTGTGGCTATACGCACTTTCATGAAAACACGCTTCTTTGAGGTTTTAAGCTCAGAACATAAATCTGAGCGTGTTTCTGGCAAGAGAACAGCTTCAGATCATACTGCAATGAATATATGTAATCGTTCTGTCCAATGTGTTTGTTTGGCCATTTGGAAGTGAATATAAGCTTCTGAAGTGAAGATATGCACTTTTTCAAAAACTTTCTTTTTTTTAGTTCTGCTTGTCAAAAATGTTCATTCTGTGTTCAACTCAGTGGGAAAGTGACAAACTTGAGTGAATTGTGACTGTATGACTGAGTTGGAGTGAATATGCTCTTATCTCTGTAAGGAAGCGAGCTAGAGCGCTGAAACTGTGGCTATACGCACTTTCATGAAAACACGCTTCTTTGAGGTTTTAAGCTCAGAACATAAATCTGAGCGTGTTTCAGGCAAGGGAACAGCTTCAGATCACACTGCAATGCATATATGATATCGTTTGGTCCAATGTGCTTGTATGGCCATTTGGAAGTGAGTATAAGCTTTTGAAGTGAAGATATGCACTTTTTCAAAAACTTTCTTTTTTTTAGTTTTGCTTGTCAAAAATGTTCATTCTGTGTTCAACTCAGTGGGAAAGTGACAAACTTGAGTGAATTGTGACTGTATGACTGAGTTGGAGTGAATATGCTCTTATCTCTGTAAGGAAGCGAGCTAGAGCGCTGAAACTGTGGCTATACGCACTTTCATGAAAACACGCTTCTTTGAGGTTTTAAGCTCAGAAAGTCAATCTGTGCGTGTTTCTGGCAAGGGAACAGCTTCAGATCACACTGCAATGCATATATGGTATCGTTTGGTCCAATGTGCTTGTATGGCCATTTGGAAGTGAGTATAAGAATTCTGGAGTGAAGATATGCACTTTTTCAAAAACTTTCTTTTTTTTAGATTTCCTTGTAAAAAAATGTTCATTCTCTGTGTAACTCAGTGGGAAAGTGACAAACTTGAGTGAATTGTGACTGTATGACTGAGTTGGAGTGAATATGCTCTTATCTCTGTAAGGAAGCGAGCTAGAGCGCTGAAACTGTGGCTATACGCACTTTCATGAAAACACGCTTCTTTGAGGTTTTAAGCTCAGAGAGTGAATCTGTGCGTGTTTCTGGCAAGGGAAAAGCTTCAGATCACACTGCAATGTATATATGGTATCGTTTGGTCCAATGTGCTTGTATGGCCATTTGGAAGTGAGTATAAGCTTTTGAAGTGAAGATATGCACTTTTTCAAAAACTTTCTTTTTTTTTAGTTTTGCTTGTCAAAAATGTTCATTCTGTGTTCAACTCAGTGGGAAAGTGACAAACTTGAGTGAATTGTGACTGTATGACTGAGTTGGAGTGAATATGCTCTTATCTCTGTAAGGAAGCGAGCTAGAGCGCTGAAACTGTGGCTATACGCACTTTCATGAAAACACGCTTCTTTGAGGTTTTAAGCTCAGAAAGTCAATCTGTGCGTGTTTCTGGCAAGGGAACAGCTTCAGATCACACTGCAATGCATATATGGTATCGTTTGGTCCAATGTGCTTGTATGGCCATTTGGAAGTGAGTATAAGAATTCTGGAGTGAAGATATGCACTTTTTCAAAAACTTTCTTTTTTTAGATTTCCTTGTAAAAAAATGTTCATTCTCTGTGTAACTCAATGGGAAAGTGAGAAACTTGAGTGAATTGTGACTGTATGACTGAGTTGGAGTGAATATGCTCTTATCTCTGTAAGGAAGCGAGCTACAGCGCTGAAACTGTGGCTATACGCACTTTCATGAAAACACGCTTCTTTGAGGTTTTAAGCTCAGAGAGTGAATCTGTGCGTGTTTCTGGCAAGGGAAAAGCTTCAGATCACACTGCAATGTATATATGGTATCGTTTGGTCCAATGTGCTTGTATGGCCATTTGGAAGTGAGTATAAGCTTTTGAAGTGAAGATATGCACTTTTTCAAAAACTTTCTTTTTTTTAGTTTTGCTTGTCAAAAATGTTCATTCTGTGTTCAACTCAGTGGGAAAGTGACAAACTTGAGTGAATTGTGACTGTATGACTGAGTTGGAGTGAATATGCTCTTATCTCTGTAAGGAAGCGAGCTAGAGCGCTGAAACTGTGGCTATACGCACTTTCATGAAAACACGCTTCTTTGAGGTTTTAAGCTCAGAAAGTCAATCTGTGCGTGTTTCTGGCAAGGGAACAGCTTCAGATCACACTGCAATGCATATATGGTATCGTTTGGTCCAATGTGCTTGTATGGCCATTTGGAAGTGAGTATAAGAATTCTGGAGTGAAGATATGCACTTTTTCAAAAACTTTCTTTTTTTAGATTTCCTTGTAAAAAAATGTTCATTCTCTGTGTAACTCAGTGGGAAAGTGACAAACTTGAGTGAATTGTGACTGTATGACTGAGTTGGAGTGAATATGCTCTTATCTCTGTAAGGAAGCGAGCTACAGCGCTGAAACTGTGGCCATACGCACTTTCATGAAAACACGCTTCTTTGAGGTTTTAAGCTCAGAAAGTGAATATGTGCGTGTTTCTGGCAAGGGTTAAGCTTCAGATCACACTGCAATGTACATATGGTATCGTTTGGTCCAATGTGCTTGTATGCCCATTTGGAAGTGAGTATAAGCTTTTGAAGTGAAGATATGCACTTTTTCAAAAACTTTCTTTTTTTTAGTTCTGCTTGTCAAAAATGTTCATTCTGTGTTCAACTCAGTGGGAAAGTGACAAACTTGAGTGAATTGTGACTGTATGACTGAGTTGGAGTGAATATGCTCTTATCTCTGTAAGGAAGCGAGCTACAGCGCTGAAACTGTGGCTATACGCACTTTCATGAAAATACGCTTCTTTGAGGTTTTAAGCTCAGAAAGTCAATATGTGCGTGTTTCTGGCAAGGGAACAGCTTCAGATCACACTGCAATGCATATATGGTATCGTTTGGTCCAATGTGCTTGTATGGCCATTTGGAAGTGAGTATAAGAATTCTGAAGTGAAGATATGCACTTTTTCAAAAACTTTCTTTTTTTTAGATTTCCTTGTAAAAAAATGTTCATTCTCTGTGTAACTCAGCGGGAAAGTGACAAACTTGAGTGAATTGTGACTGTATGACTGAGTTGGAGTGAATATGCTCTTATCTCTGTAAGGAAGCGAGCTAGAGCGCTGAAACTGTGGCTATACGCACTTTCATGAAAACACGCTTCTTTGAGGTTTTAAGCTCAGAAAGTGAATCTGTGCGTGTTTCTGGCAAGGGAAAAGCTTCAGATCACACTGCAATGTATATATGGTATCGTTTGGTCCAATGTGCTTGTATGGCCATTCGGAAGTGAGTATAAGCATTTGAAGTGAAGATATGCACTTTTTCAAAAACTTTCTTTTTTTTAGTTCTGCTTGTCAAAAATGTTCATTCTGTGTTCAACTCAGTGGGAAAGTGACAAACTTGAGTGAATTGTGACTGAATGTCTGAACTGGAGTGAAAATGCCCCTATCTCTATAAGGAAGCGAGCTAGAGCGCTGAAACTGTGGTTATGCGCACTTTCCTGAAAACACGCTTCTTTGAGGTTTGAAGCTCAGAACGTGATTCTCTGCGTGTTTCTGGCAAGGGAACAGCTTCAGATCACACTGCAATGCATATATGGTATCGTTTGGTCCAATGTGCTTGTATGGCAATTTGGAAGTGAGTATAAGAATTCTGAAGTGAAGATATGCACTTTTTCAAAAACTTTCTTTTTTTAAGATTTCCTTGTAAAAAAATGTTCATTCTCTGTGTAACTCAGTGGGAAAGTGACAAACTTGAGTGAATTGTGACTGTATGACTGAGTTGGAGTGAATATGCTCTTATCTCTGTAAGGAAGCGAGCTAGAGCGCTGAAACTGTGGCTATACGCACTTTCATGAAAACACGCTTCTTTGAGGTTTTAAGCTCAGAAAGTCAATCTGTGCGTGTTTCTGGCAAGGGAACAGCTTCAGATCACACTGCAATGCATATATGGTATCGTTTGGTCCAATGTGCTTGTATGGCCATTTGGAAGTGTGTATAAGAATTCTGAAGTGAAGATATGCACTTTTTCAAAAACTTTCTTTTTTTAGATTTCCTTGTAAAAAATGTTCATTCTCTGTGGAACCCAGTGGGAAAGTAACAAACTTGAGAGAACTGTGACTGTATGGCTGATTTGGAATGAATATGCCTATATCTCTGTCAGGAAACGAGATGGAGCGCTGAAACTGTGGCTATACGCACTTTCATGAAAACACGCTTCTTTGAGGTTTTAAGCTCAGAACGTAAATATGTGCGTGTTTCTGGACAGGGAACAGCTGCAGATCACACTGCAATGAATATATGTAATCGTTCTGTCCAATGTGTTTGTTTGGCCATTTGGAAGTGAATATAAGCTTCTGAAGTGAAGATATGCACTTTTTCAAAAACTTTCTTTTTTTTAGTTCTGCTTGTCAACAATGTTCATTCTCTGTGTAACTCAGTGGGAAAGTGACAAACTTGAGTGAATTGTGAATGTATGACTGAGTTGGAGTGAATATGCTCTTATCTCTGTAAGGAAGCGAGCTAGAGCGCTGAAACTGTGGCTATACGCACTTTCATGAAAACACGCTTCTTTGAGGTTTTAAGCTCAGAACATAAATCTGAGCGTGTTTCTGGCAAGGGAACAGCTTCAGATCACACTGCAATGCATATATGATATCGTTTGGTCCAATGTGCTTGTATGGCCATTTGGAAGTGAGTATAAGAATTCTGAAGTGAAGATATGCACTTTTTCAAAAACTTTCTTTTTTTTAGATTTCCTTGTAAAAAAATGTTCATTCTCTGTGTAACTCAGTGGGAAAGTGACAAACTTGAGTGAATTGTGACTGTATGACTGAGTTGGAGTGAATATGCTCTTATCTCTGTAAGGAAGCGAGCTAGAGCGCTGAAACTGTGGCTATACGCACTTTCATGAAAACACGCTTCTTTGAGGTTTTAAGCTCAGAGAGTGATTCTGTGCGTGTTTCTGGCAAGGGAAAAGCTTCAGATCACACTGCAATGTATATATGGTATCGTTTGGTCCAATGTGCTTGTATGGCCATTTGGAAGTGAGTATAAGCTTTTGAAGTGAAGATATGAACTTTTTCAAAAACTTTCTTTTTTTTAGTTCTGCTTGTCAAAAATGTTCATTCTGTGTTCAACTCAGTGGGAAAGTGACAAACTTGAGTGAATTGTGACTGTATGACTGAGTTGGAGTGAATATGCTCTTATCTCTGTAAGGAAGCGAGCTAGAGCCCTGAAACTGTGGCTATACGCACTTTCATGAAAACACGCTTCTTTGAGGTTTTAAGCTCAGAAAGTCAATCTGTGCGTGTTTCTGGCAAGGGAACAGCTTCAGATCACACTGCAATGCATATATGGTATCGTTTGGTCCAATGTGCTTGTATGGCCATTTGGAAGTGAGTATAAGAATTCTGAAGTGAAGATATGCACTTTTTCAAAAACTTTTTTTTTTTAGATTTCCTTGTAAAAAAATGTTCATTCTCTGTGTAACTCAGTGGGAAAGTGACAAACTTGAGTGAATTGTGACTGTATGACTGAGTTGGAGTGAATATGCTCTTATCTCTGTAAGGAAGCGAGCTACAGCGCTGAAACTGTGGCTATACGCACTTTCATGAAAACACGCTTCTTTGAGGTTTTAAGCTCAGAAAGTGAATCTGTGCGTGTTTCTGGCAAGGGTTAAGCTTCAGATCACACTGCAATGTATATATGGTATCGTTTGGTCCAATGTGCTTGTATGGCCATTTGGAAGTGAGTATAAGCTTTTGAAGTGAAGATATACACTTTTTCAAAAACTTTCTTTTTTTTAGTTCTGCTTGTCAAAAATGTTCATTCTGTGTTCAACACAGTGGGAAAGTGACAAACTTGAGTGAATTGTGACTGTATGACTGAGTTGGAGTGAATATGCTCTTATCTCTGTAAGGAAGCGAGCTAGAGCGCTGAAACTGTGGCTATACGCACTTTCATGAAAACACGCTTCTTTGAGGTTTTAAGCTCAGAACGTAAATATGTGCGTGTTTCTGGACAGGGAACAGCTGCAGATCACACTGCAATGAATATATGTAATCGTTCTGTCCAATGTGTTTGTTTGGCCATTTGGAAGTGAATATAAGCTTCTGAAGTGAAGATATGCACTTTTTCAAAAACTTTCTTTTTTTTAGTTCTGCTTGTCAACAATGTTCATTCTGTGTGTAACTCAATGGGAAAGTGACAAACTTGAGTGAATTGTGACTGTATGACTGAGTTGGAGTGAATATGCTCTTATCTCTGTAAGGAAGCGAGCTAGAGCGCTGAAACTGTGGCTATACGCACTTTCATGAAAAAACGCTTCTTTGAGGTTTTAAGCTCAGAAAGTCACTCTGTGCGTGTTTCTGGCAAGGGAAAAGCTTCAGATCACACTGCAATGTATATATAATATCGTTTGGTCCAATGTGCTTGTATGGCCATTTGGAAGTGAGTATAAGAATTCTGAAGTGAAGATATGCACTTTTTCAAAAACACTCTTTTTTTAGATTTCCTTGTAAAAAAATGTTCATTCTCTGTGTAACTCAGTGGGAAAGTGACCAACTTGAGTGAATTGTGACTGTATGACTGAGTTGGAGTGAATATGCTCTTATCTCTGTAAGGAAGCGAGCTCGAGCGCTGAAACTGTGGCTATACGCACTTTCATGAAAACACGCTTCTTTGAAGTTTTAAGCTCAGAAAGTGAATCTGTGCGTGTTTCTGGCAAGGGAAAAGCTTCAGATCACACTGCAATGTATATATGGTATCGTTTGGTCCAATGTGCTTGTATGGCCATTTGGAAGTGAGCATAAGCTTTTGAAGTGAAGATATGCACTTTTTCAAAAACTTTCTTTTTTTTAGTTTTGCTTGTCAAAAATGTTCATTCTGTGTTCAACTCAGTGGGAAAGTGACAAACTTGAGTGAATTGTGACTGTATGACTGAGTTGGAGTGAATATGCTCTTATCTCTGTAAGGAAGCGAGCTAGAGCGCTGAAACTGTGGCTATACGCACTTTCATGAAAACACGCTTCTTTGAGGTTTTAAGCTCAGAAAGTCAATCTGTGCGTGTTTCTGGCAAGGGAACAGCTTCAGATCACACTGCAATGCATATATGGTATCGTTTGGTCCAATGTGCTTGTATGGCCATTTGGAAGTGAGTATAAGAATTCTGGAGTGAAGATATGCACTTTTTCAAAAACTTTCTTTTTTTTAGATTTCCTTGTAAAAAAATGTTCATTCTCTGTGTAACTCAGTGGGAAAGTGACAAACTTGAGTGAATTGTGACTGTATGACTGAGTTGGAGTGAATATGCTCTTATCTCTGTAAGGAAGCGAGCTACAGCGCTGAAACTGTGGCTATACGCACTTTCATGAAAACACGCTTCTTTGAGGTTTTAAGCTCAGAAAGTGAATCTGTGCGTGTTTCTGGCAAGGGTTAAGCTTCAGATCACACTGCAATGTACATATGGTATCGTTTGGTCCAATGTGCTTGTATGGCCATTTGGAAGTGAGTATAAGCTTTTGAAGTGAAGATATGCACTTTTTCAAAAACTTTCTTTTTTTTAGTTCTGCTTGTCAACAATGTTCATTCTGCGTTCAACTCAGTGGGAAAGTGACAAACTTGAGTGAATTGTGACTGTATGACTGAGTTGGAGTGAATATGCTCTTATCTCTGTAAGGAAGCGAGCTACAGCGCTGAAACTGTGGCTATACGCACTTTCATGAAAATACGCTTCTTTGAGGTTTTAAGCTCAAAAAGTCAATCTGTGCGTGTTTCTGGCAAGGGAACAGCTTCAGATCACACTGCAATGCATATATGGTATCGTTTGGTCCAATGTGCTTGTAAGGCCATTTGGAAGTGAGTATAAGAATTCTGAAGTGAAGATATGCACTTTTTCAAAAACTTTCTTTTTTTTAGATTTCCTTGAAAAAATATGTTCATTCTCTGTGTAACTCAGCGGGAAAGTGACAAACTTGAGTGAATTGTGACTGTATGACTGAGTTGGAGTGAATATGCTCTTATCTCTGTAAGGAAGCGAGCTAGAGCGCTGAAACTGTGGCTATACGCACTTTCATGAAAACACGCTTCTTTGAGGTTTTAAGCTCAGAAAGTGAATCTGTGCGTGTTTCTGGCAAGGGAAAAGCTTCAGATCACATTGCAATGTATATATGGTATCGTTTGGTCCAATGTGCTTGTATGGCCATTCGGAAGTGAGTATAAGCTTTTGAAGTGAAGATATGCACTTTTTCAAAAACTTTCTTTTTTTTAGTTCTGCTTGTCAAAAATGTTCATTCTGTGTTCAACTCAGTGGGAAAGTGACAAACTTGAGTGAATTGTGACTGAATGTCTGAACTGGAGTGAAAATGCCCCTATCTCTATAAGGAAGCGAGCTAGAGCGAAGAAACTGTGGTTATGCGCACTTTCCTGAAAACACGCTTCTTTGAGGTTTGAAGCTCAGAACGTGATTCTCTGCGTGTTTCTGGCAAGGGAACAGCTTCAGATCACACTGCAATGCATATATGGTATCGTTTGGTCCAATGTGCTTGTATGGCAATTTGGAAGTGAGTATAAGAATTCTGAAGTGAAGATATGCACTTTTTCAAAAACTTTCTTTTTTTAAGATTTCCTTGTAAAAAAATGTTCATTCTCTGTGTAACTCAGTGGGAAAGTGACAAACTTGAGTGAATTGTGACTGTATGACTGAGTTGGAGTGAATATGCTCTTATCTCTGTAAGGAAGCGAGCTAGAGCGCTGAAACTGTGGCTATACGCACTTTCATGAAAACACGCTTCTTTGAGGTTTTAAGCTCAGAAAGTCAATCTGTGCGTGTTTCTGGCAAGGGAACAGCTTCAGATCACACTGCAATGCATATATGGTATCGTTTGGTCCAATGTGCTTGTATGGCCATTTGGAAGTGTGTATAAGAATTCTGAAGTGAAGATATGCACTTTTTCAAAAACTTTCTTTTTTTAGATTTCCTTGTAAAAAATGTTCATTCTCTGTGGAACCCAGTGGAAGTAACAAACTTGAGAGAACTGTGACTGTATGGCTGATTTGGAATGAATATGCCTATATCTCTGTCAGGAAACGAGATGGAGCGCTGAAACTGTGGCTATACGCACTTTCATGAAAACACGCTTCTTTGAGGTTTTAAGCTCAGTACGTAAATATGTGCGTGTTTCTGGACAGGGAACAGCTGCAGATCACACTGCAATGAATATATGTAATCGTTCTCTCCAATGTGTTTGTTTGGCCATTTGGAAGTGAATATAAGCTTCTGAAGTGAAGATATGCACTTTTTCAAAAACTTTCTTTTTTTTAGTTCTGCTTGTCAACAATGTTCATTCTCTGTGTAACTCAGTGGGAAAGTGACAAACTTGAGTGAATTGTGAATGTATGACTGAGTTGGAGTGAATATGCTCTTATCTCTGTAAGGAAGCGAGCTAGAGCGCTGAAACTGTGGCTATACGCACTTTCATGAAAACACGCTTCTTTGAGGTTTTAAGCTCAGAACATAAATCTGAGCGTGTTTCTGGCAAGGGAACAGCTTCAGATCACAGTGCAATGCATATATGATATCGTTTGGTCCAATGTGCTTGTATGGCCATTTGGAAGTGAGTATAAGAATTCTGAAGTGAAGATATGCACTTTTTCAAAAACTTTCTTTTTTTTAGATTTCCTTGTAAAAAAATGTTCATTCTCTGTGTAACTCATTGGGAAAGTGACAAACTTGAGTGAATTGTGACTGTATGACTGAGTTGGAGTGAATATGCTCTTATCTCTGTAAGGAAGCGAGCTAGAGCGCTGAAACTGTGGCTATACGCACTTTCATGAAAACACGCTTCTTTGAGGTTTTAAGCTCAGAAAGTGATTCTGTGCGTGTTTCTGGCAAGGGAAAAGCTTCAGATCACACTGCAATGTATATATGGTATCGTTTGGTCCAATGTGCTTGTATGGCCATTTGGAAGTGAGTATAAGCTTTTGAAGTGAAGATATGAACTTTTTTAAAAAACTTTCTTTTTTTTAGTTCTGCTTGTCAAAAATGTTCATTCTGTGTTCAACTCAGTGGGAAAGTGACAAACTTGAGTGAATTGTGACTGTATGACTGAGTTGGAGTGAATATGCTCTTATCTCTGTAAGGAAGCGAGCTAGAGCGCTGAAACTGTGGCTATACGCACTTTCATGAAAACACGCTTCTTTGAGGTTTTAAGCTCAGAAAGTCAATCTGTGCGTGTTTCTGGCAAGGGAACAGCTTCAGATCACACTGCAATGCATATATGGTATCGTTTGGTCCAATGTGCTTGTATGGCCATTTGGAAGTGAGTATAAGAATTCTGAAGTGAAGATATGCACTTTTTCAAAAACTTTCTTTTTTTTAGTTCTGCTTGTCAACAATGTTCATTCTCTGTGTAACTCAGTGGGAAAGTGACAAACTTGAGTGAATTGTGACTGTATGACTGAGTTGGAGTGAATATGCTCTTATCTCTGTAAGGAAGCGAGCTACAGCGCTGAAACTGTGGCTATACGCACTTTCATGAAAACACGCTTCTTTGAGGTTTTAAGCTCAGTACGTAAATATGTGCGTGTTTCTGGACAGGGAACAGCTGCAGATCACACTGCAATGAATATATGTAATCGTTCTGTCCAATGTGTTTGTTTGGCCATTTGGAAGTGAATATAAGCTTCTGAAGTGAAGATATGCACTTTTTCAAAAACTTTCTTTTTTTTAGTTCTGCTTGTCAACAATGTTCATTCTGTGTGTAACTCAGTGGGAAAGTGACAAACTTGAGTGAATTGTGACTGTATGACTGAGTTGGAGTGAATATGCTCTTATCTCTGTAAGGAAGCGAGCTAGAGCGCTGAAACTGTGGCTATACGCACTTTCATGAAAAAACGCTTCTTTGAGGTTTTAAGCTCAGAAAGTCACTCTGTGCGTGTTTCTGGCAAGGGAAAAGCTTCAGATCACACTGCAATGTATATATAGTATCGTTTGGTCCAATGTGCTTGTATGGCCATTTGGAAGTGAATATAAGCTTCTGAAGTGAAGATATGCACTTTTTCAAAAACTTTCTTTTTTTTAGTTCTGCTTGTCAACAATGTTCATTCTGTGTGTAACTCAATGGGAAAGTGACAAACTTGAGTGAATTGTGACTGAATGTCTGAACTGGAGTGAAAATGCCCCTATCTCTATAAGGAAGCGAGCTAGAGCGTTGAAACTGTGGCTATGCGCACTTCCATGAAAACCCGCTTCTTTGAGGTTTAAAGCTCAGAACGTGAATCTGAGCGTGTTTCTGGCAAAGGAACAGCTTCAGAACACACTGCAATGTATATATGGTATCGTTTGGTCCAATGTGCTTGTATGGCCATTTGGAAGTGAGTATAAGAATTCTGAAGTGAAGATATGCACTTTTTCAAAAACTTTCTTTTTTTTAGATTTCCTTGTAAAAAATGTTCATTCTCTGTGAAACTCAGTGGGAAAGTAACAAACTTGAGAGATCTGTGACTGTATGGCTGGATTGGAATGAATATGCCTATATCTCTGTCAGGAAACGAGATAGAGCGCTGAAACTGTGGCTATACGCACTTTCATGAAAACACGCTTCTTTGAGGTTTTAAGCTCAGAACATAAATCTGAGCGTGTTTCTGGCAAGAGAACAGCTTCAGATCATACTGCAATGAATATATGTAATCGTTCTGTCCAATGTGTTTGTTTGGCCATTTGGAAGTGAATATAAGCTTCTGAAGTGAAGATATGCACTTTTTCAAAAACTTTCTTTTTTTTAGTTCTGCTTGTCAACAATGTTCATTCTCTGTGTAACTCAGTGGGAAAGTGACAAACTTGAGTGAATTGTGACTGTATGACTGAGTTGGAGTGAATATGCTCTTATCTCTGTAAGGAAGCGAGCTAGAGCGCTGAAACTGTGGCTATACGCACTTTCATGAAAATACGCTTCTTTGAGGTTTTAAGCTCAGAAAGTCACTCTGTGCGTGTTTCTGGCAAGGGAAAAGCTTCAGATCACACTGCAATGTATATATAGTATCGTTTGGTCCAATGTGCTTGTATGGCCATTTGGAAGTGAATATAAGCTTCTGAAGTGAAGATATGCACTTTTTCAAAAACTTTCTTTTTTTTAGTTCTGCTTGTCAACAATGTTCATTCTCTGTGTAACTCAGTGGGAAAGTGACAAACTTGAGTGAATTGTGACTGTATGACTGAGTTGGAGTGAATATGCTCTTATCTCTGTAAGGAAGCGAGCTAGAGCGCTGAAACTGTGGCTATACGCACTTTCATGAAAACACGCTTCTTTGAGGTTTTAAGCTCAGAACATAAATCTGAGCGTGTTTCTGGCAAGGGAACAGCTTCAGATTACACTGCAATGCATATATGATATCGTTTGGTCCAATGTGCTTGTATGGCCATTTTGAAGTGAGTATAAGAATTCTGAAGTGAAGTTATGCACTTTTTCAAAAACTTTCTTTTTTTTAGATTTCCTTGTAAAAAAATGTTCAATCTCTGTGTAACTCAGTGGGAAAGTGACAAACTTGAGTGAATTGTGACTGTATGACTGAGTTGGAGTGAATATGCTCGTATCTCTGTAAGGAAGCGAGCTAGGGCGCTGAAACTGTGGCTATACGCACTTTCATGAAAACACGCTTCTTTGAGGTTTTAAGCTCAGAAAGTGATTCTGTGCGTGTTTCTGGCAAGGGAAAAGCTTCAGATCACACTGCAATGTATATATGGTATCGTTTGGTCCAATGTGCTTGTATGGCCATTTGGAAGTGAGTATAAGCTTTTGAAGTGAAGATATGAACTTTTTTAAAAATCTTTCTTTTTTTAGTTCTGCTTGTCAAAAATGTTCATTCTGTGTTCAACTCAGTGGGAAAGTGACAAACTTGAGTGAATTGTGACTGTATGACTGAGTTGGAGTGAATATGCTCTTATCTCTGTAAGGAAGCGAGCTAGAGCGCTGAAACTGTGGCTATACGCACTTTCATGAAAAAACGCTTCTTTGAGGTTTTAAGCTCAGAAAGTCACTCTGTGCGTGTTTCTGGCAAGGGAAAAGCTTCAGATCACACTGCAATGTATATATAGTATCGTTTGGTCCAATGTGCTTGTATGGCCATTTGGAAGTGAATATAAGCTTCTGAAGTGAAGATATGCACTTTTTCAAAAACTTTCTTTTTTTTAGTTCTGCTTGTCAACAATGTTCATTCTGTGTGTAACTCAATGGGAAAGTGACAAACTTGAGTGAATTGTGACTGAATGTCTGAACTGGAGTGAAAATGCCCCTATCTCTATAAGGAAGCGAGCTAGAGCGTTGAAACTGTGGCTATGCGCACTTCCATGAAAACCCGCTTCTTTGAGGTTTAAAGCTCAGAACGTGAATCTGAGCGTGTTTCTGGCAAAGGAACAGCTTCAGAACACACTGCAATGTATATATGGTATCGTTTGGTCCAATGTGCTTGTATGGCCATTTGGAAGTGAGTATAAGAATTCTGAAGTGAAGATATGCACTTTTTCAAAAACTTTCTTTTTTTTAGATTTCCTTGTAAAAAATGTTCATTCTCTGTGAAACTCAGTGGGAAAGTAACAAACTTGAGAGATCTGTGACTGTATGGCTGGATTGGAATGAATATGCCTATATCTCTGTCAGGAAACGAGATAGAGCGCTGAAACTGTGGCTATACGCACTTTCATGAAAACACGCTTCTTTGAGGTTTTAAGCTCAGAACATAAATCTGAGCGTGTTTCTGGCAAGAGAACAGCTTCAGATCATACTGCAATGAATATATGTAATCGTTCTGTCCAATGTGTTTGTTTGGCCATTTGGAAGTGAATATAAGCTTCTGAAGTGAAGATATGCACTTTTTCAAAAACTTTCTTTTTTTTAGTTCTGCTTGTCAACAATGTTCATTCTCTGTGTAACTCAGTGGGAAAGTGACAAACTTGAGTGAATTGTGACTGTATGACTGAGTTGGAGTGAATATGCTCTTATCTCTGTAAGGAAGCGAGCTAGAGCGCTGAAACTGTGGCTATACGCACTTTCATGAAAATACGCTTCTTTGAGGTTTTAAGCTCAGAAAGTCACTCTGTGCGTGTTTCTGGCAAGGGAAAAGCTTCAGATCACACTGCAATGTATATATAGTATCGTTTGGTCCAATGTGCTTGTATGGCCATTTGGAAGTGAATATAAGCTTCTGAAGTGAAGATATGCACTTTTTCAAAAACTTTCTTTTTTTTAGTTCTGCTTGTCAACAATGTTCATTCTCTGTGTAACTCAGTGGGAAAGTGACAAACTTGAGTGAATTGTGACTGTATGACTGAGTTGGAGTGAATATGCTCTTATCTCTGTAAGGAAGCGAGCTAGAGCGCTGAAACTGTGGCTATACGCACTTTCATGAAAACACGCTTCTTTGAGGTTTTAAGCTCAGAACATAAATCTGAGCGTGTTTCTGGCAAGGGAACAGCTTCAGATTACACTGCAATGCATATATGATATCGTTTGGTCCAATGTGCTTGTATGGCCATTTTGAAGTGAGTATAAGAATTCTGAAGTGAAGTTATGCACTTTTTCAAAAACTTTCTTTTTTTTAGATTTCCTTGTAAAAAAATGTTCAATCTCTGTGTAACTCAGTGGGAAAGTGACAAACTTGAGTGAATTGTGACTGTATGACTGAGTTGGAGTGAATATGCTCGTATCTCTGTAAGGAAGCGAGCTAGAGCGCTGAAACTGTGGCTATACGCACTTTCATGAAAACACGCTTCTTTGAGGTTTTAAGCTCAGAAAGTGATTCTGTGCGTGTTTCTGGCAAGGGAAAAGCTTCAGATCACACTGCAATGTATATATGGTATCGTTTGGTCCAATGTGCTTGTATGGCCATTTGGAAGTGAGTATAAGCTTTTGAAGTGAAGATATGAACTTTTTTAAAAATCTTTCTTTTTTTAGTTCTGCTTGTCAAAAATGTTCATTCTGTGTTCAACTCAGTGGGAAAGTGACAAACTTGAGTGAATTGTGACTGTATGACTGAGTTGGAGTGAATATGCTCTTATCTCTGTAAGGAAGCGAGCTAGAGCGCTGAAACTGTGGCTATACGCACTTTCATGAAAAAACGCTTCTTTGAGGTTTTAAGCTCAGAAAGTCACTCTGTGCGTGTTTCTGGCAAGGGAAAAGCTTCAGATCACACTGCAATGTATATATAGTATCGTTTGGTCCAATGTGCTTGTATGGCCATTTGGAAGTGAATATAAGCTTCTGAAGTGAAGATATGCACTTTTTCAAAAACTTTCTTTTTTTTAGTTCTGCTTGTCAACAATGTTCATTCTGTGTGTAACTCAATGGGAAAGTGACAAACTTGAGTGAATTGTGACTGAATGTCTGAACTGGAGTGAAAATGCCCCTATCTCTATAAGGAAGCGAGCTAGAGCGTTGAAACTGTGGCTATGCGCACTTCCATGAAAACCCGCTTCTTTGAGGTTTAAAGCTCAGAACGTGAATCTGAGCGTGTTTCTGGCAAAGGAACAGCTTCAGAACACACTGCAATGTATATATGGTATCGTTTGGTCCAATGTGCTTGTATGGCCATTTGGAAGTGAGTATAAGAATTCTGAAGTGAAGATATGCACTTTTTCAAAAACTTTCTTTTTTTTAGATTTCCTTGTAAAAAATGTTCATTCTCTGTGAAACTCAGTGGGAAAGTAACAAACTTGAGAGATCTGTGACTGTATGGCTGGATTGGAATGAATATGCCTATATCTCTGTCAGGAAACGAGATAGAGCGCTGAAACTGTGGCTATACGCACTTTCATGAAAACACGCTTCTTTGAGGTTTTAAGCTCAGAACATAAATCTGAGCGTGTTTCTGGCAAGAGAACAGCTTCAGATCATACTGCAATGAATATATGTAATCGTTCTGTCCAATGTGTTTGTTTGGCCATTTGGAAGTGAATATAAGCTTCTGAAGTGAAGATATGCACTTTTTCAAAAACTTTCTTTTTTTTAGTTCTGCTTGTCAACAATGTTCATTCTCTGTGTAACTCAGTGGGAAAGTGACAAACTTGAGTGAATTGTGACTGTATGACTGAGTTGGAGTGAATATGCTCTTATCTCTGTAAGGAAGCGAGCTAGAGCGCTGAAACTGTGGCTATACGCACTTTCATGAAAATACGCTTCTTTGAGGTTTTAAGCTCAGAAAGTCACTCTGTGCGTGTTTCTGGCAAGGGAAAAGCTTCAGATCACACTGCAATGTATATATAGTATCGTTTGGTCCAATGTGCTTGTATGGCCATTTGGAAGTGAATATAAGCTTCTGAAGTGAAGATATGCACTTTTTCAAAAACTTTCTTTTTTTTAGTTCTGCTTGTCAACAATGTTCATTCTCTGTGTAACTCAGTGGGAAAGTGACAAACTTGAGTGAATTGTGACTGTATGACTGAGTTGGAGTGAATATGCTCTTATCTCTGTAAGGAAGCGAGCTAGAGCGCTGAAACTGTGGCTATACGCACTTTCATGAAAACACGCTTCTTTGAGGTTTTAAGCTCAGAACATAAATCTGAGCGTGTTTCTGGCAAGGGAACAGCTTCAGATTACACTGCAATGCATATATGATATCGTTTGGTCCAATGTGCTTGTATGGCCATTTTGAAGTGAGTATAAGAATTCTGAAGTGAAGTTATGCACTTTTTCAAAAACTTTCTTTTTTTTAGATTTCCTTGTAAAAAAATGTTCAATCTCTGTGTAACTCAGTGGGAAAGTGACAAACTTGAGTGAATTGTGACTGTATGACTGAGTTGGAGTGAATATGCTCGTATCTCTGTAAGGAAGCGAGCTAGGGCGCTGAAACTGTGGCTATACGCACTTTCATGAAAACACGCTTCTTTGAGGTTTTAAGCTCAGAAAGTGATTCTGTGCGTGTTTCTGGCAAGGGAAAAGCTTCAGATCACACTGCAATGTATATATGGTATCGTTTGGTCCAATGTGCTTGTATGGCCATTTGGAAGTGAGTATAAGCTTTTGAAGTGAAGATATGAACTTTTTTAAAAATCTTTCTTTTTTTAGTTCTGCTTGTCAAAAATGTTCATTCTGTGTTCAACTCAGTGGGAAAGTGACAAACTTGAGTGAATTGTGACTGTATGACTGAGTTGGAGTGAATATGCTCTTATCTCTGTAAGGAAGCGAGCTAGAGCGCTGAAACTGTGGCTATACGCACTTTCATGAAAAAACGCTTCTTTGAGGTTTTAAGCTCAGAAAGTCACTCTGTGCGTGTTTCTGGCAAGGGAAAAGCTTCAGATCACACTGCAATGTATATATAGTATCGTTTGGTCCAATGTGCTTGTATGGCCATTTGGAAGTGAATATAAGCTTCTGAAGTGAAGATATGCACTTTTTCAAAAACTTTCTTTTTTTTAGTTCTGCTTGTCAACAATGTTCATTCTGTGTGTAACTCAATGGGAAAGTGACAAACTTGAGTGAATTGTGACTGAATGTCTGAACTGGAGTGAAAATGCCCCTATCTCTATAAGGAAGCGAGCTAGAGCGTTGAAACTGTGGCTATGCGCACTTCCATGAAAACCCGCTTCTTTGAGGTTTAAAGCTCAGAACGTGAATCTGAGCGTGTTTCTGGCAAAGGAACAGCTTCAGAACACACTGCAATGTATATATGGTATCGTTTGGTCCAATGTGCTTGTATGGCCATTTGGAAGTGAGTATAAGAATTCTGAAGTGAAGATATGCACTTTTTCAAAAACTTTCTTTTTTTTAGATTTCCTTGTAAAAAATGTTCATTCTCTGTGAAACTCAGTGGGAAAGTAACAAACTTGAGAGATCTGTGACTGTATGGCTGGATTGGAATGAATATGCCTATATCTCTGTCAGGAAACGAGATAGAGCGCTGAAACTGTGGCTATACGCACTTTCATGAAAACACGCTTCTTTGAGGTTTTAAGCTCAGAACATAAATCTGAGCGTGTTTCTGGCAAGAGAACAGCTTCAGATCATACTGCAATGAATATATGTAATCGTTCTGTCCAATGTGTTTGTTTGGCCATTTGGAAGTGAATATAAGCTTCTGAAGTGAAGATATGCACTTTTTCAAAAACTTTCTTTTTTTTAGTTCTGCTTGTCAACAATGTTCATTCTCTGTGTAACTCAGTGGGAAAGTGACAAACTTGAGTGAATTGTGACTGTATGACTGAGTTGGAGTGAATATGCTCTTATCTCTGTAAGGAAGCGAGCTAGAGCGCTGAAACTGTGGCTATACGCACTTTCATGAAAATACGCTTCTTTGAGGTTTTAAGCTCAGAAAGTCACTCTGTGCGTGTTTCTGGCAAGGGAAAAGCTTCAGATCACACTGCAATGTATATATAGTATCGTTTGGTCCAATGTGCTTGTATGGCCATTTGGAAGTGAATATAAGCTTCTGAAGTGAAGATATGCACTTTTTCAAAAACTTTCTTTTTTTTAGTTCTGCTTGTCAACAATGTTCATTCTGTGTGTAACTCAATGGGAAAGTGACAAACTTGAGTGAATTGTGACTGAATGTCTGAACTGGAGTGAAAATGCCCCTATCTCTATAAGGAAGCGAGCTAGAGCGTTGAAACTGTGGCTATGCGCACTTCCATGAAAACCCGCTTCTTTGAGGTTTAAAGCTCAGAACGTGAATCTGAGCGTGTTTCTGGCAAAGGAACAGCTTCAGAACACACTGCAATGTATATATGGTATCGTTTGGTCCAATGTGCTTGTATGGCCATTTGGAAGTGAGTATAAGAATTCTGAAGTGAAGATATGCACTTTTTCAAAAACTTTCTTTTTTTTAGATTTCCTTGTAAAAAATGTTCATTCTCTGTGAAACTCAGTGGGAAAGTAACAAACTTGAGAGATCTGTGACTGTATGGCTGGATTGGAATGAATATGCCTATATCTCTGTCAGGAAACGAGATAGAGCGCTGAAACTGTGGCTATACGCACTTTCATGAAAACACGCTTCTTTGAGGTTTTAAGCTCAGAACATAAATCTGAGCGTGTTTCTGGCAAGAGAACAGCTTCAGATCATACTGCAATGAATATATGTAATCGTTCTGTCCAATGTGTTTGTTTGGCCATTTGGAAGTGAATATAAGCTTCTGAAGTGAAGATATGCACTTTTTCAAAAACTTTCTTTTTTTTAGTTCTGCTTGTCAACAATGTTCATTCTCTGTGTAACTCAGTGGGAAAGTGACAAACTTGAGTGAATTGTGACTGTATGACTGAGTTGGAGTGAATATGCTCTTATCTCTGTAAGGAAGCGAGCTAGAGCGCTGAAACTGTGGCTATACGCACTTTCATGAAAATACGCTTCTTTGAGGTTTTAAGCTCAGAAAGTCACTCTGTGCGTGTTTCTGGCAAGGGAAAAGCTTCAGATCACACTGCAATGTATATATAGTATCGTTTGGTCCAATGTGCTTGTATGGCCATTTGGAAGTGAATATAAGCTTCTGAAGTGAAGATATGCACTTTTTCAAAAACTTTCTTTTTTTTAGTTCTGCTTGTCAACAATGTTCATTCTCTGTGTAACTCAGTGGGAAAGTGACAAACTTGAGTGAATTGTGACTGTATGACTGAGTTGGAGTGAATATGCTCTTATCTCTGTAAGGAAGCGAGCTAGAGCGCTGAAACTGTGGCTATACGCACTTTCATGAAAACACGCTTCTTTGAGGTTTTAAGCTCAGAACATAAATCTGAGCGTGTTTCTGGCAAGGGAACAGCTTCAGATTACACTGCAATGCATATATGATATCGTTTGGTCCAATGTGCTTGTATGGCCATTTTGAAGTGAGTATAAGAATTCTGAAGTGAAGTTATGCACTTTTTCAAAAACTTTCTTTTTTTTAGATTTCCTTGTAAAAAAATGTTCAATCTCTGTGTAACTCAGTGGGAAAGTGACAAACTTGAGTGAATTGTGACTGTATGACTGAGTTGGAGTGAATATGCTCGTATCTCTGTAAGGAAGCGAGCTAGAGCGCTGAAACTGTGGCTATACGCACTTTCATGAAAACACGCTTCTTTGAGGTTTTAAGCTCAGAAAGTGATTCTGTGCGTGTTTCTGGCAAGGGAAAAGCTTCAGATCACACTGCAATGTATATATGGTATCGTTTGGTCCAATGTGCTTGTATGGCCATTTGGAAGTGAGTATAAGCTTTTGAAGTGAAGATATGAACTTTTTTAAAAATCTTTCTTTTTTTAGTTCTGCTTGTCAAAAATGTTCATTCTGTGTTCAACTCAGTGGGAAAGTGACAAACTTGAGTGAATTGTGACTGTATGACTGAGTTGGAGTGAATATGCTCTTATCTCTGTAAGGAAGCGAGCTAGAGCGCTGAAACTGTGGCTATACGCACTTTCATGAAAAAACGCTTCTTTGAGGTTTTAAGCTCAGAAAGTCACTCTGTGCGTGTTTCTGGCAAGGGAAAAGCTTCAGATCACACTGCAATGTATATATAGTATCGTTTGGTCCAATGTGCTTGTATGGCCATTTGGAAGTGAATATAAGCTTCTGAAGTGAAGATATGCACTTTTTCAAAAACTTTCTTTTTTTTAGTTCTGCTTGTCAACAATGTTCATTCTGTGTGTAACTCAATGGGAAAGTGACAAACTTGAGTGAATTGTGACTGAATGTCTGAACTGGAGTGAAAATGCCCCTATCTCTATAAGGAAGCGAGCTAGAGCGTTGAAACTGTGGCTATGCGCACTTCCATGAAAACCCGCTTCTTTGAGGTTTAAAGCTCAGAACGTGAATCTGAGCGTGTTTCTGGCAAAGGAACAGCTTCAGAACACACTGCAATGTATATATGGTATCGTTTGGTCCAATGTGCTTGTATGGCCATTTGGAAGTGAGTATAAGAATTCTGAAGTGAAGATATGCACTTTTTCAAAAACTTTCTTTTTTTTAGATTTCCTTGTAAAAAATGTTCATTCTCTGTGAAACTCAGTGGGAAAGTAACAAACTTGAGAGATCTGTGACTGTATGGCTGGATTGGAATGAATATGCCTATATCTCTGTCAGGAAACGAGATAGAGCGCTGAAACTGTGGCTATACGCACTTTCATGAAAACACGCTTCTTTGAGGTTTTAAGCTCAGAACATAAATCTGAGCGTGTTTCTGGCAAGAGAACAGCTTCAGATCATACTGCAATGAATATATGTAATCGTTCTGTCCAATGTGTTTGTTTGGCCATTTGGAAGTGAATATAAGCTTCTGAAGTGAAGATATGCACTTTTTCAAAAACTTTCTTTTTTTTAGTTCTGCTTGTCAACAATGTTCATTCTCTGTGTAACTCAGTGGGAAAGTGACAAACTTGAGTGAATTGTGACTGTATGACTGAGTTGGAGTGAATATGCTCTTATCTCTGTAAGGAAGCGAGCTAGAGCGCTGAAACTGTGGCTATACGCACTTTCATGAAAATACGCTTCTTTGAGGTTTTAAGCTCAGAAAGTCACTCTGTGCGTGTTTCTGGCAAGGGAAAAGCTTCAGATCACACTGCAATGTATATATAGTATCGTTTGGTCCAATGTGCTTGTATGGCCATTTGGAAGTGAATATAAGCTTCTGAAGTGAAGATATGCACTTTTTCAAAAACTTTCTTTTTTTTAGTTCTGCTTGTCAACAATGTTCATTCTGTGTGTAACTCAATGGGAAAGTGACAAACTTGAGTGAATTGTGACTGAATGTCTGAACTGGAGTGAAAATGCCCCTATCTCTATAAGGAAGCGAGCTAGAGCGTTGAAACTGTGGCTATGCGCACTTCCATGAAAACCCGCTTCTTTGAGGTTTAAAGCTCAGAACGTGAATCTGAGCGTGTTTCTGGCAAAGGAACAGCTTCAGAACACACTGCAATGTATATATGGTATCGTTTGGTCCAATGTGCTTGTATGGCCATTTGGAAGTGAGTATAAGAATTCTGAAGTGAAGATATGCACTTTTTCAAAAACTTTCTTTTTTTTAGATTTCCTTGTAAAAAATGTTCATTCTCTGTGAAACTCAGTGGGAAAGTAACAAACTTGAGAGATCTGTGACTGTATGGCTGGATTGGAATGAATATGCCTATATCTCTGTCAGGAAACGAGATAGAGCGCTGAAACTGTGGCTATACGCACTTTCATGAAAACACGCTTCTTTGAGGTTTTAAGCTCAGAACATAAATCTGAGCGTGTTTCTGGCAAGAGAACAGCTTCAGATCATACTGCAATGAATATATGTAATCGTTCTGTCCAATGTGTTTGTTTGGCCATTTGGAAGTGAATATAAGCTTCTGAAGTGAAGATATGCACTTTTTCAAAAACTTTCTTTTTTTTAGTTCTGCTTGTCAACAATGTTCATTCTCTGTGTAACTCAGTGGGAAAGTGACAAACTTGAGTGAATTGTGACTGTATGACTGAGTTGGAGTGAATATGCTCTTATCTCTGTAAGGAAGCGAGCTAGAGCGCTGAAACTGTGGCTATACGCACTTTCATGAAAACACGCTTCTTTGAGGTTTTAAGCTCAGAACATAAATCTGAGCGTGTTTCTGGCAAGGGAACAGCTTCAGATTACACTGCAATGCATATATGATATCGTTTGGTCCAATGTGCTTGTATGGCCATTTTGAAGTGAGTATAAGAATTCTGAAGTGAAGTTATGCACTTTTTCAAAAACTTTCTTTTTTTTAGATTTCCTTGTAAAAAAATGTTCAATCTCTGTGTAACTCAGTGGGAAAGTGACAAACTTGAGTGAATTGTGACTGTATGACTGAGTTGGAGTGAATATGCTCGTATCTCTGTAAGGAAGCGAGCTAGAGCGCTGAAACTGTGGCTATACGCACTTTCATGAAAACACGCTTCTTTGAGGTTTTAAGCTCAGAAAGTGATTCTGTGCGTGTTTCTGGCAAGGGAAAAGCTTCAGATCACACTGCAATGTATATATGGTATCGTTTGGTCCAATGTGCTTGTATGGCCATTTGGAAGTGAGTATAAGCTTTTGAAGTGAAGATATGAACTTTTTTAAAAAACTTTCTTTTTTTAGTTCTGCTTGTCAAAAATGTTCATTCTGTGTTCAACTCAGTGGGAAAGTGACAAACTTGAGTGAATTGTGACTGTATGACTGAGTTGGAGTGAATATGCTCTTATCTCTGTAAGGAAGCGAGCTAGAGCGCTGAAACTGTGGCTATACGCACTTTCATGAAAACACGCTTCTTTGAGGTTTTAAGCTCAGAAAGTGAATCTGTGCGTGTTTCTGGCAAGGGAAAAGCTTCAGATCACACTGCAATGTATATATGGTATCGTTTGGTCCAATGTGCTTGTATGGCCATTCGGAAGTGAGTATAAGCTTTTGAAGTGAAGATATGCACTTTTTCAAAAACTTTCTTTTTTTTAGTTCTGCTTGTCAAAAATGTTCATTCTGTGTTCAACTCAGTGGGAAAGTGACAAACTTGAGTGAATTGTGACTGTATGACTGAGTTGGAGTGAATATGCTCTTATCTATGTAAGGAAGCGAGCTAGAGCGCTGAAACTGTGGCTATACGCACTTTCATGAAAACACGCTTCTTTGAGGTTTTAAGCTCAGAAAGTCAATCTGTGCGTGTTTCTGGCAAGGGAACAGCTTCAGATCACACTGCAATGCATATATGGTATCGTTTGGTCCAATGTGCTTGTATGGCCATTTGGAAGTGTGTATAAGAATTCTGAAGTGAAGATATGCACTTTTTCAAAAACTTTCTTTTTTTAGATTTCCTTGTAAAAAATGTTCATTCTCTGTGGAACCCAGTGGGAAAGTAACAAACTTGAGAGAACTGTGACTGTATGGCTGATTTGGAATGAATATGCCTATATCTCTGTCAGGAAACGAGATGGACCGCTGAAACTGTGGCTATACGCACTTTCATGAAAACACGCTTCTTTGAGGTTTTAAGCTCAGAACGTAAATATGTGCGTGTTTCTGGACAGGGAACAGCTGCAGATCACACTGCAATGAATATATGTAATCGTTCTGTCCAATGTGTTTGTTTGGCCATTTGGAAGTGAATATAAGCTTCTGAAGTGAAGATATGCACTTTTTCAAAAACTTTCTTTTTTTTAGTTCTGCTTGTCAACAATGTTCATTCTCTGTGTAACTCAGTGGGAAAGTGACAAACTTGAGTGAATTGTGACTGTATGACTGAGTTGGAGTGAATATGCTCTTATCTCTGTAAGGAAGCGAGCTACAGCGCTGAAACTGTGGCTATACGCACTTTCATGAAAATACGCTTCTTTGAGGTTTTAAGCTCAGAAAGTCAATCTGTGCGTGTTTCTGGCAAGGGAACAGCTTCAGATCACACTGCAATGCATATATGGTATCGTTTGGTCCAATGTGCTTGTATGGCCATTTGGAAGTGAGTATAAGAATTCTGAAGTGAAGATATGCACTTTTTCAAAAACTTTCTTTTTTTTAGTTCTGCTTGTCAACAATGTTCATTCTGTGTGTAACTCAGTGGGAAAGTGACAAACTTGAGTGAATTGTGACTGTATGACTGAGTTGGAGTGAATATGCTCTTATCTCTGTAAGGAAGCGAGCTACAGCGCTGAAACTGTGGCTATACGCACTTTCATGAAAACACGCTTCTTTGAGGTTTTAAGCTCAGAAAGTGAATCTGTGCGTGTTTCTGGCAAGGGTTAAGCTTCAGATCACACTGCAATGTATATATGGTATCGTTTGGTCCAATGTGCTTGTATGGCCATTTGGAAGTGAGTATAAGCTTTTGAAGTGAAGATATGCACTTTTTCAAAAACTTTCTTTTTTTTAGTTCTGCTTGTCAAAAATGTTCATTCTGTGTTCAACTCAGTGGGAAAGTGACAAACTTGAGTGAATTGTGACTGTATGACTGAGTTGGAGTGAATATGCTCTTATCTCTGTAAGGAAGCGAGCTAGAGCGCTGAAACTGTGGCTATACGCACTTTCATGAAAACACGCTTCTTTGAGGTTTTAAGCTCAGAACGTAAATATGTGCGTGTTTCTGGACAGGGAACAGCTGCAGATCACACTGCAATGAATATATGTAATCGTTCTGTCCAATGTGTTTGTTTGGCCATTTGGAAGTGAATATAAGCTTCTGAAGTGAAGATATGCACTTTTTCAAAAACTTTCTTTTTTTTAGTTCTGCTTGTCAACAATGTTCATTCTGTGTGTAACTCAATGGGAAAGTGACAAACTTGAGTGAATTGTGACTGTATGACTGAGTTGGAGTGAATATGCTCTTATCTCTGTAAGGAAGCGAGCTAGAGCGCTGAAACTGTGGCTATACGCACTTTCATGAAAAAACGCTTCTTTGAGGTTTTAAGCTCAGAAAGTCACTCTGTGCGTGTTTCTGGCAAGGGAAAAGCTTCAGATCACACTGCAATGTATATATAGTATCGTTTGGTCCAATGTGCTTGTATGGCCATTTGGAAGTGAATATAAGCTTCTGAAGTGAAGATATGCACTTTTTCAAAAACTTTCTTTTTTTTAGTTCTGCTTGTCAACAATGTTCATTCTGTGTGTAACTCAATGGGAAAGTGACAAACTTGAGTGAATTGTGACTGAATGTCTGAACTGGAGTGAAAATGCCCCTATCTCTATAAGGAAGCGAGCTAGAGCGTTGAAACTGTGGCTATGCGCACTTCCATGAAAACCCGCTTCTTTGAGGTTTAAAGCTCAGAACGTGAATCTGAGCGTGTTTCTGGCAAAGGAACAGCTTCAGATCACACTGCAATGTATATATGGTATCGTTTGGTCCAATGTGCTTGTATGGCCATTTGGAAGTGAGTATAAGAATTCTGAAGTGAAGATATGCACTTTTTCAAAAACTTTCTTTTTTTTAGATTTCCTTGTAAAAAATGTTCATTCTCTGTGAAACTCAGTGGGAAAGTAACAAACTTGAGAGATCTGTGACTGTATGGCTGGATTGGAATGAATATGCCTATATCTCTGTCAGGAAACGAGATAGAGCGCTGAAACTGTGGCTATACGCACTTTCATGAAAACACGCTTCTTTGAGGTTTTAAGCTCAGAACATAAATCTGAGCGTGTTTCTGGCAAGAGAACAGCTTCAGATCATACTGCAATGAATATATGTAATCGTTCTGTCCAATGTGTTTGTTTGGCCATTTGGAAGTGAATATAAGCTTCTGAAGTGAAGATATGCACTTTTTCAAAAACTTTCTTTTTTTTAGTTCTGCTTGTCAACAATGTTCATTCTCTGTGTAACTCAGTGGGAAAGTGACAAACTTGAGTGAATTGTGACTGTATGACTGAGTTGGAGTGAATATGCTCTTATCTCTGTAAGGAAGCGAGCTAGAGCGCTGAAACTGTGGCTATACGCACTTTCATGAAAACACGCTTCTTTGAGGTTTTAAGCTCAGAACATAAATCTGAGCGTGTTTCTGGCAAGGGAACAGCTTCAGATTACACTGCAATGCATATATGATATCGTTTGGTCCAATGTGCTTGTATGGCCATTTGGAAGTGAGTATAAGAATTCTGAAGTGAAGATATGCACTTTTTCAAAAACTTTCTTTTTTTTAGATTTCCTTGTAAAAAAATGTTCAATCTCTGTGTAACTCAGTGGGAAAGTGACAAACTTGAGTGAATTGTGACTGTATGACTGAGTTGGAGTGAATATGCTCGTATCTCTGTAAGGAAGCGAGCTAGAGCGCTGAAACTGTGGCTATACGCACTTTCATGAAAACACGCTTCTTTGAGGTTTTAAGCTCAGAGAGTGAATCTGTGCGTGTTTCTGGCAAGGGAACAGCTTCAGATCACACTGCAATGTATATATGGTATCGTTTGGTCCAATGTGCTTGTATGGCCATTTGGAAGTGAGTATAAGCTTTTGAAGTGAAGATATGCACTTTTTCAAAAACTTTCTTTTTTTTAGTTCTGCTTGTCAAAAATGTTCATTCTGTGTTCAACTCAGTGGGAAAGTGACAAACTTGAGTGAATTGTGACTGTATGACTGAGTTGGAGTGAATATGCTCTTATCTCTGTAAGGAAGCGAGCTAGAGCGCTGAAACTGTGGCTATACGCACTTTCATGAAAACACGCTTCTTTGAGGTTTTAAGCTCAGAAAGTGAATCTGTGCGTGTTTCTGGCAAGGGAAAAGCTTCAGATCACACTGCAATGTATATATGGTATCGTTTGGTCCAATGTGCTTGTATGGCCATTCGGAAGTGAGTATAAGCTTTTGAAGTGAAGATATGCACTTTTTCAAAAACTTTCTTTTTTTTAGTTCTGCTTGTCAACAATGTTCATTCTGTGTGTAACTCAGTGGGAAAGTGACAAACTTGAGTGAATTGTGACTGTATGACTGAGTTGGAGTGAATATGCTCTTATCTCTGTAAGGAAGCGAGCTAGAGCGCTGAAACTGTGGCTATACGCACTTTCATGAAAAAACGCTTCTTTGAGGTTTTAAGCTCAGAAAGTCACTCTGTGCGTGTTTCTGGCAAGGGAAAAGCTTCAGATCACACTGCAATGTATATATAGTATCGTTTGGTCCAATGTGCTTGTATGGCCATTTGGAAGTGAATATAAGCTTCTGAAGTGAACATATGCACTTTTTCAAAAACTTTCTTTTTTTTAGTTCTGCTTGTCAACAATGTTCATTCTGTGTGTAACTCAATGGGAAAGTGACAATCTTGAGTGAATTGTGACTGAATGTCTGAACTGGAGTGAAAATGCCCCTATCTCTATAAGGAAGCGAGCTAGAGCGTTGAAACTGTGGCTATGCGCACTTCCATGAAAACCCGCTTCTTTGAGGTTTAAAGCTCAGAACGTGAATCTGAGCGTGTTTCTGGCAAAGGAACAGCTTCAGAACACACTGCAATGTATATATGGTATCGTTTGGTCCAATGTGCTTGTATGGCCATTTGGAAGTGAGTATAAGAATTCTGAAGTGAAGATATGCACTTTTTCAAAAACTTTCTTTTTTTTAGATTTCCTTGTAAAAAATGTTCATTCTCTGTGAAACTCAGTGGGAAAGTAACAAACTTGAAAGATCTGTGACTGTATGGCTGGATTGGAATGAATATGCCTATATCTCTGTCAGGAAACGAGATAGAGCGCTGAAACTGTGGCTATACGCACTTTCATGAAAACACGCTTCTTTGAGGTTTTAAGCTCAGAACATAAATCTGAGCGTGTTTCTGGCAAGAGAACAGCTTCAGATCATACTGCAATGAATATATGTAATCGTTCTGTCCAATGTGTTTGTTTGGCCATTTGGAAGTGAATATAAGCTTCTGAAGTGAAGATATGCACTTTTTCAAAAACTTTCTTTTTTTTAGTTCTGCTTGTCAACAATGTTCATTCTCTGTGTAACTCAGTGGGAAAGTGACAAACTTGAGTGAATTGTGACTGTATGACTGAGTTGGAGTGAATATGCTCTTATCTCTGTAAGGAAGAGAGCTAGAGCGCTGAAACTGTGGCTATACGCACTTTCATGAAAACACGCTTCTTTGAGGTTTTAAGCTCAGAACATAAATCTGAGCGTGTTTCTGGCAAGGGAACAGCTTCAGATTACACTGCAATGCATATATGATATCGTTTGGTCCAATGTGCTTGTATGGCCATTTGGAAGTGAGTATAAGAATTCTGAAGTGAAGATATGCACTTTTTCAAAAACTTTCTTTTTTTTAGATTTCCTTGTAAAAAAATGTTCAATCTCTGTGTAACTCAGTGGGAAAGTGACAAACTTGAGTGAATTGTGACTGTATGACTGAGTTGGAGTGAATATGCTCGTATCTCTGTAAGGAAGCGAGCTAGAGCGCTGAAACTGTGGCTATACGCACTTTCATGAAAACACGCTTCTTTGAGGTTTTAAGCTCAGAGAGTGAATCTGTGCGTGTTTCTGGCAAGGGAACAGCTTCAGATCACACTGCAATGTATATATGGTATCGTTTGGTCCAATGTGCTTGTATGGCCATTTGGAAGTGAGTATAAGCTTTTGAAGTGAAGATATGCACTTTTTCAAAAACTTTCTTTTTTTTAGTTCTGCTTGTCAAAAATGTTCATTCTGTGTTCAACTCAGTGGGAAAGTGACAAACTTGAGTGAATTGTGACTGTATGACTGAGTTGGAGTGAATATGCTCTTATCTCTGTAAGGAAGCGAGCTAGAGCGCTGAAACTGTGGCTATACGCACTTTCATGAAAACACGCTTCTTTGAGGTTTTAAGCTCAGAAAGTGAATCTGTGCGTGTTTCTGGCAAGGGAAAAGCTTCAGATCACACTGCAATGTATATATGGTATCGTTTGGTCCAATGTGCTTGTATGGCCATTCGGAAGTGAGTATAAGCTTTTGAAGTGAAGATATGCACTTTTTCAAAAACTTTCTTTTTTTTAGTTCTGCTTGTCAAAAATGTTCATTCTGTGTTCAACTCAGTGGGAAAGTGACAAACTTGAGTGAATTGTGACTGTATGACTGAGTTGGAGTGAATATGCTCTTATCTATGTAAGGAAGCGAGCTAGAGCGCTGAAACTGTGGCTATACGCACTTTCATGAAAACACGCTTCTTTGAGGTTTTAAGCTCAGAAAGTCAATCTGTGCGTGTTTCTGGCAAGGGAACAGCTTCAGATCACACTGCAATGCATATATGGTATCGTTTGGTCCAATGTGCTTGTATGGCCATTTGGAAGTGTGTATAAGAATTCTGAAGTGAAGATATGCACTTTTTCAAAAACTTTCTTTTTTTAGATTTCCTTGTAAAAAATGTTCATTCTCTGTGGAACCCAGTGGGAAAGTAACAAACTTGAGAGAACTGTGACTGTATGGCTGATTTGGAATGAATATGCCTATATCTCTGTCAGGAAACGAGATGGACCGCTGAAACTGTGGCTATACGCACTTTCATGAAAACACGCTTCTTTGAGGTTTTTAGCTCAGAACGTAAATATGTGCGTGTTTCTGGACAGGGAACAGCTGCAGATCACACTGCAATGAATATATGTAATCGTTCTGTCCAATGTGTTTGTTTGGCCATTTGGAAGTGAATATAAGCTTCTGAAGTGAAGATATGCACTTTTTCAAAAACTTTCTTTTTTTTAGTTCTGCTTGTCAACAATGTTCATTCTCTGTGTAACTCAGTGGGAAAGTGACAAACTTGAGTGAATTGTGACTGTATGACTGAGTTGGAGTGAATATGCTCTTATCTCTGTAAGGAAGCGAGCTACAGCGCTGAAACTGTGGCTATACGCACTTTCATGAAAATACGCTTCTTTGAGGTTTTAAGCTCAGAAAGTCAATCTGTGCGTGTTTCTGGCAAGGGAACAGCTTCAGATCACACTGCAATGCATATATGGTATCGTTTGGTCCAATGTGCTTGTATGGCCATTTGGAAGTGAGTATAAGAATTCTGAAGTGAAGATATGCACTTTTTCAAAAACTTTCTTTTTTTTAGTTCTGCTTGTCAACAATGTTCATTCTGTGTGTAACTCAGTGGGAAAGTGACAAACTTGAGTGAATTGTGACTGTATGACTGAGTTGGAGTGAATATGCTCTTATCTCTGTAAGGAAGCGAGCTACAGCGCTGAAACTGTGGCTATACGCACTTTCATGAAAAAACGCTTCTTTGAGGTTTTAAGCTCAGAAAGTCACTCTGTGCGTGTTTCTGGCAAGGGAAAAGCTTCAGATCACACTGCAATGTATATATAGTATCGTTTGGTCCAATGTGCTTGTATGGCCATTTGGAAGTGAATATAAGCTTCTGAAGTGAAGATATGCACTTTTTCAAAAACTTTCTTTTTTTTAGTTCTGCTTGTCAACAATGTTCATTCTGTGTGTAACTTAATGGGAAAGTGACAAACTTGAGTGAATTGTGACTGTATGACTGAGTTGGAGTGAATATGCTCGTATCTCTGTAAGGAAGCGAGCTAGAGCGCTGAAACTGTGGCTATACGCACTTTCATGAAAACACGCTTCTTTGAGGTTTTAAGCTCAGAGAGTGAATCTGTGCGTGTTTCTGGCAAGGGAACAGCTTCAGATCACACTGCAATGTATATATGGTATCGTTTGGTCCAATGTGCTTGTATGGCCATTTGGAAGTGAGTATAAGCTTTTGAAGTGAAGATATGCACTTTTTCAAAAACTTTCTTTTTTTTAGTTCTGCTTGTCAAAAATGTTCATTCTGTGTTCAACTCAGTGGGAAAGTGACAAACTTGAGTGAATTGTGACTGTATGACTGAGTTGGAGTGAATATGCTCTTATCTCTGTAAGGAAGCGAGCTAGAGCGCTGAAACTGTGGCTATACGCACTTTCATGAAAACACGCTTCTTTGAGGTTTTAAGCTCAGAAAGTGAATCTGTGCGTGTTTCTGGCAAGGGAAAAGCTTCAGATCACACTGCAATGTATATATGGTATCGTTTGGTCCAATGTGCTTGTATGGCCATTCGGAAGTGAGTATAAGCTTTTGAAGTGAAGATATGCACTTTTTCAAAAACTTTCTTTTTTTTAGTTCTGCTTGTCAACAATGTTCATTCTGTGTGTAACTCAGTGGGAAAGTGACAAACTTGAGTGAATTGTGACTGTATGACTGAGTTGGAGTGAATATGCTCTTATCTCTGTAAGGAAGCGAGCTAGAGCGCTGAAACTGTGGCTATACGCACTTTCATGAAAAAACGCTTCTTTGAGGTTTTAAGCTCAGAAAGTCACTCTGTGCGTGTTTCTGGCAAGGGAAAAGCTTCAGATCACACTGCAATGTATATATAGTATCGTTTGGTCCAATGTGCTTGTATGGCCATTTGGAAGTGAATATAAGCTTCTGAAGTGAACATATGCACTTTTTCAAAAACTTTCTTTTTTTTAGTTCTGCTTGTCAACAATGTTCATTCTGTGTGTAACTCAATGGGAAAGTGACAATCTTGAGTGAATTGTGACTGAATGTCTGAACTGGAGTGAAAATGCCCCTATCTCTATAAGGAAGCGAGCTAGAGCGTTGAAACTGTGGCTATGCGCACTTCCATGAAAACCCGCTTCTTTGAGGTTTAAAGCTCAGAACGTGAATCTGAGCGTGTTTCTGGCAAAGGAACAGCTTCAGAACACACTGCAATGTATATATGGTATCGTTTGGTCCAATGTGCTTGTATGGCCATTTGGAAGTGAGTATAAGAATTCTGAAGTGAAGATATGCACTTTTTCAAAAACTTTCTTTTTTTTAGATTTCCTTGTAAAAAATGTTCATTCTCTGTGAAACTCAGTGGGAAAGTAACAAACTTGAAAGATCTGTGACTGTATGGCTGGATTGGAATGAATATGCCTATATCTCTGTCAGGAAACGAGATAGAGCGCTGAAACTGTGGCTATACGCACTTTCATGAAAACACGCTTCTTTGAGGTTTTAAGCTCAGAACATAAATCTGAGCGTGTTTCTGGCAAGAGAACAGCTTCAGATCATACTGCAATGAATATATGTAATCGTTCTGTCCAATGTGTTTGTTTGGCCATTTGGAAGTGAATATAAGCTTCTGAAGTGAAGATATGCACTTTTTCAAAAACTTTCTTTTTTTTAGTTCTGCTTGTCAACAATGTTCATTCTCTGTGTAACTCAGTGGGAAAGTGACAAACTTGAGTGAATTGTGACTGTATGACTGAGTTGGAGTGAATATGCTCTTATCTCTGTAAGGAAGAGAGCTAGAGCGCTGAAACTGTGGCTATACGCACTTTCATGAAAACACGCTTCTTTGAGGTTTTAAGCTCAGAACATAAATCTGAGCGTGTTTCTGGCAAGGGAACAGCTTCAGATTACACTGCAATGCATATATGATATCGTTTGGTCCAATGTGCTTGTATGGCCATTTGGAAGTGAGTATAAGAATTCTGAAGTGAAGATATGCACTTTTTCAAAAACTTTCTTTTTTTTAGATTTCCTTGTAAAAAAATGTTCAATCTCTGTGTAACTCAGTGGGAAAGTGACAAACTTGAGTGAATTGTGACTGTATGACTGAGTTGGAGTGAATATGCTCGTATCTCTGTAAGGAAGCGAGCTAGAGCGCTGAAACTGTGGCTATACGCACTTTCATGAAAACACGCTTCTTTGAGGTTTTAAGCTCAGAGAGTGAATCTGTGCGTGTTTCTGGCAAGGGAACAGCTTCAGATCACACTGCAATGTATATATGGTATCGTTTGGTCCAATGTGCTTGTATGGCCATTTGGAAGTGAGTATAAGCTTTTGAAGTGAAGATATGCACTTTTTCAAAAACTTTCTTTTTTTTAGTTCTGCTTGTCAAAAATGTTCATTCTGTGTTCAACTCAGTGGGAAAGTGACAAACTTGAGTGAATTGTGACTGTATGACTGAGTTGGAGTGAATATGCTCTTATCTCTGTAAGGAAGCGAGCTAGAGCGCTGAAACTGTGGCTATACGCACTTTCATGAAAACACGCTTCTTTGAGGTTTTAAGCTCAGAAAGTGAATCTGTGCGTGTTTCTGGCAAGGGAAAAGCTTCAGATCACACTGCAATGTATATATGGTATCGTTTGGTCCAATGTGCTTGTATGGCCATTCGGAAGTGAGTATAAGCTTTTGAAGTGAAGATATGCACTTTTTCAAAAACTTTCTTTTTTTTAGTTCTGCTTGTCAAAAATGTTCATTCTGTGTTCAACTCAGTGGGAAAGTGACAAACTTGAGTGAATTGTGACTGTATGACTGAGTTGGAGTGAATATGCTCTTATCTATGTAAGGAAGCGAGCTAGAGCGCTGAAACTGTGGCTATACGCACTTTCATGAAAACACGCTTCTTTGAGGTTTTAAGCTCAGAAAGTCAATCTGTGCGTGTGTCTGGCAAGGGAACAGCTTCAGATCACACTGCAATGCATATATGGTATCGTTTGGTCCAATGTGCTTGTATGGCCATTTGGAAGTGTGTATAAGAATTCTGAAGTGAAGATATGCACTTTTTCAAAAACTTTCTTTTTTTAGATTTCCTTGTAAAAAATGTTCATTCTCTGTGGAACCCAGTGGGAAAGTAACAAACTTGAGAGAACTGTGACTGTATGGCTGATTTGGAATGAATATGCCTATATCTCTGTCAGGAAACGAGATGGACCGCTGAAACTGTGGCTATACGCACTTTCATGAAAACACGCTTCTTTGAGGTTTTTAGCTCAGAACGTAAATATGTGCGTGTTTCTGGACAGGGAACAGCTGCAGATCACACTGCAATGAATATATGTAATCGTTCTGTCCAATGTGTTTGTTTGGCCATTTGGAAGTGAATATAAGCTTCTGAAGTGAAGATATGCACTTTTTCAAAAACTTTCTTTTTTTTAGTTCTGCTTGTCAACAATGTTCATTCTCTGTGTAACTCAGTGGGAAAGTGACAAACTTGAGTGAATTGTGACTGTATGACTGAGTTGGAGTGAATATGCTCTTATCTCTGTAAGGAAGCGAGCTACAGCGCTGAAACTGTGGCTATACGCACTTTCATGAAAATACGCTTCTTTGAGGTTTTAAGCTCAGAAAGTCAATCTGTGCGTGTTTCTGGCAAGGGAACAGCTTCAGATCACACTGCAATGCATATATGGTATCGTTTGGTCCAATGTGCTTGTATGGCCATTTGGAAGTGAGTATAAGAATTCTGAAGTGAAGATATGCACTTTTTCAAAAACTTTCTTTTTTTTAGTTCTGCTTGTCAACAATGTTCATTCTGTGTGTAACTCAGTGGGAAAGTGACAAACTTGAGTGAATTGTGACTGTATGACTGAGTTGGAGTGAATATGCTCTTATCTCTGTAAGGAAGCGAGCTACAGCGCTGAAACTGTGGCTATACGCACTTTCATGAAAAAACGCTTCTTTGAGGTTTTAAGCTCAGAAAGTCACTCTGTGCGTGTTTCTGGCAAGGGAAAAGCTTCAGATCACACTGCAATGTATATATAGTATCGTTTGGTCCAATGTGCTTGTATGGCCATTTGGAAGTGAATATAAGCTTCTGAAGTGAAGATATGCACTTTTTCAAAAACTTTCTTTTTTTTAGTTCTGCTTGTCAACAATGTTCATTCTGTGTGTAACTCAATGGGAAAGTGACAAACTTGAGTGAATTGTGACTGAATGTCTGAACTGGAGTGAAAATGCCCCTATCTCTATAAGGAAGCGAGCTAGAGC
Organism: Gymnothorax reevesii; assembly: GCA_029721435.1. Classification (NCBI taxonomy): domain Eukaryota; kingdom Metazoa; phylum Chordata; class Actinopteri; order Anguilliformes; family Muraenidae; genus Gymnothorax; species Gymnothorax reevesii. Next base: position 26,593,769 of record CM056588.1, read on the forward strand.
GTTGAAACTGTGGCTATGCGCACTTCCATGAAAACCCGCTTCTTTGAGGTTTAAAGCTCAGAACGTGAACCTGAGCGTGTTTCTGGCAAAGGAACAGCTTCAGATCACACTGCAATGTATATATGGTATCGTTTGGTCCAATGTGCTTGTATGGCCATTTGGAAGTGAGTATAAGAATTCTGAAGTGAAGATATGCAATTTTTCAAAAACTTTCTTTTTTTCAGATTTCCTTGTAAAAAATGTTCATTCTCTGTGAAACTCAGTGGGAAAGTAAAAAACTTGAGAGATCTGTGACTGTATGGCTGGATTGGAATGAATATGCCTATATCTCTGTCAGGAAACGAGATAGAGCGCTGAAACTGTGGCTATACGCACTTTCATGAAAACACGCTTCTTTGAGGTTTTAAGCTCAGAACATAAATCTGAGCGTGTTTCTGGCAAGGGAACAGCTTCAGATTACACTGCAATGCATATATGATATCGTTTGGTCCAATGTGCTTGTATGGCCATTTTGAAGTGAGTATAAGAATTCTGAAGTGAAGATATGCACTTTTTCAAAAACTTTCTTTTTTTTAGATTTCCTTGTAAAAAAATGTTCAATCTCTGTGTAACTCAGTGGGAAAGTGACAAACTTGAGTGAATTGTGACTGTATGACTGAGTTGGAGTGAATATGCTCGTATCTCTGTAAGGAAGCGAGCTAGAGCGCTGAAACTGTGGCTATACGCACTTTCATGAAAACACGCTTCTTTGAGGTTTTAAGCTCAGAGAGTGAATCTGTGCGTGTTTCTGGCAAGGGAACAGCTTCAGATCACACTGCAATGTATATATGGTATCGTTTGGTCCAATGTGCTTGTATGGCCATTTGGAAGTGAGTATAAGCTTTTGAAGTGAAGATATGCACTTTTTCAAAAACTTTCTTTTTTTTAGTTCTGCTTGTCAAAAATGTTCATTCTGTGTTCAACTCAGTGGGAAAGTGACAAACTTGAGTGAATTGTGACTGTATGACTGAGTTGGAGTGAATATGCTCTTATCTCTGTAAGGAAGCGAGCTAGAGCGCTGAAACTGTGGCTATACGCACTTTCATGAAAAAACGCTTCTTTGAGGTTTTAAGCTCAGAAAGTCACTCTGTGCGTGTTTCTGGCAAGGGAAAAGCTTCAGATCACACTGCAATGTATATATAGTATCGTTTGGTCCAATGTGCTTGTATGGCCATTTGGAAGTGAATATAAGCTTCTGAAGTGAACATATGCACTTTTTCAAAAACTTTCTTTTTTTTAGTTCTGCTTGTCAACAATGTTCATTCTGTGTGTAACTCAATGGGAAAGTGACAATCTTGAGTGAATTGTGACTGAATGTCTGAACTGGAGTGAAAATGCCCCTATCTCTATAAGGAAGCGAGCTAGAGCGTTGAAACTGTGGCTATGCGCACTTCCATGAAAACCCGCTTCTTTGAGGTTTAAAGCTCAGAACGTGAATCTGAGCGTGTTTCTGGCAAAGGAACAGCTTCAGAACACACTGCAATGTATATATGGTATCGTTTGGTCCAATGTGCTTGTATGGCCATTTGGAAGTGAGTATAAGAATTCTGAAGTGAAGATATGCACTTTTTCAAAAACTTTCTTTTTTTTAGATTTCCTTGTAAAAAATGTTCATTCTCTGTGAAACTCAGTGGGAAAGTAACAAACTTGAAAGATCTGTGACTGTATGGCTGGATTGGAATGAATATGCCTATATCTCTGTCAGGAAACGAGATAGAGCGCTGAAACTGTGGCTATACGCACTTTCATGAAAACACGCTTCTTTGAGGTTTTAAGCTCAGAACATAAATCTGAGCGTGTTTCTGGCAAGAGAACAGCTTCAGATCATACTGCAATGAATATATGTAATCGTTCTGTCCAATGTGTTTGTTTGGCCATTTGGAAGTGAATATAAGCTTCTGAAGTGAAGATATGCACTTTTTCAAAAACTTTCTTTTTTTTAGTTCTGCTTGTCAACAATGTTCATTCTCTGTGTAACTCAGTGGGAAAGTGACAAACTTGAGTGAATTGTGACTGTATGACTGAGTTGGAGTGAATATGCTCTTATCTCTGTAAGGAAGAGAGCTAGAGCGCTGAAACTGTGGCTATACGCACTTTCATGAAAACACGCTTCTTTGAGGTTTTAAGCTCAGAACATAAATCTGAGCGTGTTTCTGGCAAGGGAACAGCTTCAGATTACACTGCAATGCATATATGATATCGTTTGGTCCAATGTGCTTGTATGGCCATTTGGAAGTGAGTATAAGAATTCTGAAGTGAAGATATGCACTTTTTCAAAAACTTTCTTTTTTTTAGATTTCCTTGTAAAAAAATGTTCAATCTCTGTGTAACTCAGTGGGAAAGTGACAAACTTGAGTGAATTGTGACTGTATGACTGAGTTGGAGTGAATATGCTCGTATCTCTGTAAGGAAGCGAGCTAGAGCGCTGAAACTGTGGCTATACGCACTTTCATGAAAACACGCTTCTTTGAGGTTTTAAGCTCAGAGAGTGAATCTGTGCGTGTTTCTGGCAAGGGAACAGCTTCAGATCACACTGCAATGTATATATGGTATCGTTTGGTCCAATGTGCTTGTATGGCCATTTGGAAGTGAGTATAAGCTTTTGAAGTGAAGATATGCACTTTTTCAAAAACTTTCTTTTTTTTAGTTCTGCTTGTCAAAAATGTTCATTCTGTGTTCAACTCAGTGGGAAAGTGACAAACTTGAGTGAATTGTGACTGTATGACTGAGTTGGAGTGAATATGCTCTTATCTCTGTAAGGAAGCGAGCTAGAGCGCTGAAACTGTGGCTATACGCACTTTCATGAAAACACGCTTCTTTGAGGTTTTAAGCTCAGAAAGTGAATCTGTGCGTGTTTCTGGCAAGGGAAAAGCTTCAGATCACACTGCAATGTATATATGGTATCGTTTGGTCCAATGTGCTTGTATGGCCATTCGGAAGTGAGTATAAGCTTTTGAAGTGAAGATATGCACTTTTTCAAAAACTTTCTTTTTTTTAGTTCTGCTTGTCAAAAATGTTCATTCTGTGTTCAACTCAGTGGGAAAGTGACAAACTTGAGTGAATTGTGACTGTATGACTGAGTTGGAGTGAATATGCTCTTATCTATGTAAGGAAGCGAGCTAGAGCGCTGAAACTGTGGCTATACGCACTTTCATGAAAACACGCTTCTTTGAGGTTTTAAGCTCAGAAAGTCAATCTGTGCGTGTTTCTGGCAAGGGAACAGCTTCAGATCACACTGCAATGCATATATGGTATCGTTTGGTCCAATGTGCTTGTATGGCCATTTGGAAGTGTGTATAAGAATTCTGAAGTGAAGATATGCACTTTTTCAAAAACTTTCTTTTTTTAGATTTCCTTGTAAAAAATGTTCATTCTCTGTGGAACCCAGTGGGAAAGTAACAAACTTGAGAGAACTGTGACTGTATGGCTGATTTGGAATGAATATGCCTATATCTCTGTCAGGAAACGAGATGGACCGCTGAAACTGTGGCTATACGCACTTTCATGAAAACACGCTTCTTTGAGGTTTTTAGCTCAGAACGTAAATATGTGCGTGTTTCTGGACAGGGAACAGCTGCAGATCACACTGCAATGAATATATGTAATCGTTCTGTCCAATGTGTTTGTTTGGCCATTTGGAAGTGAATATAAGCTTCTGAAGTGAAGATATGCACTTTTTCAAAAACTTTCTTTTTTTTAGTTCTGCTTGTCAACAATGTTCATTCTCTGTGTAACTCAGTGGGAAAGTGACAAACTTGAGTGAATTGTGACTGTATGACTGAGTTGGAGTGAATATGCTCTTATCTCTGTAAGGAAGCGAGCTACAGCGCTGAAACTGTGGCTATACGCACTTTCATGAAAATACGCTTCTTTGAGGTTTTAAGCTCAGAAAGTCAATCTGTGCGTGTTTCTGGCAAGGGAACAGCTTCAGATCACACTGCAATGCATATATGGTATCGTTTGGTCCAATGTGCTTGTATGGCCATTTGGAAGTGAGTATAAGAATTCTGAAGTGAAGATATGCACTTTTTCAAAAACTTTCTTTTTTTTAGTTCTGCTTGTCAACAATGTTCATTCTGTGTGTAACTCAGTGGGAAAGTGACAAACTTGAGTGAATTGTGACTGTATGACTGAGTTGGAGTGAATATGCTCTTATCTCTGTAAGGAAGCGAGCTACAGCGCTGAAACTGTGGCTATACGCACTTTCATGAAAAAACGCTTCTTTGAGGTTTTAAGCTCAGAAAGTCACTCTGTGCGTGTTTCTGGCAAGGGAAAAGCTTCAGATCACACTGCAATGTATATATAGTATCGTTTGGTCCAATGTGCTTGTATGGCCATTTGGAAGTGAATATAAGCTTCTGAAGTGAAGATATGCACTTTTTCAAAAACTTTCTTTTTTTTAGTTCTGCTTGTCAACAATGTTCATTCTGTGTGTAACTCAATGGGAAAGTGACAAACTTGAGTGAATTGTGACTGTATGACTGAGTTGGAGTGAATATGCTCGTATCTCTGTAAGGAAGCGAGCTAGAGCGCTGAAACTGTGGCTATACGCACTTTCATGAAAACACGCTTCTTTGAGGTTTTTAGCTCAGAGAGTGAATCTGTGCGTGTTTCTGGCAAGGGAACAGCTTCAGATCACACTGCAATGTATATATGGTATCGTTTGGTCCAATGTGCTTGTATGGCCATTTGGAAGTGAGTATAAGCTTTTGAAGTGAAGATATGCACTTTTTCAAAAACTTTCTTTTTTTTAGTTCTGCTTGTCAAAAATGTTCATTCTGTGTTCAACTCAGTGGGAAAGTGACAAACTTGAGTGAATTGTGACTGTATGACTGAGTTGGAGTGAATATGCTCTTATCTCTGTAAGGAAGCGAGCTAGAGCGCTGAAACTGTGGCTATACGCACTTTCATGAAAACACGCTTCTTTGAGGTTTTAAGCTCAGAAAGTGAATCTGTGCGTGTTTCTGGCAAGGGAAAAGCTTCAGATCACACTGCAATGTATATATGGTATCGTTTGGTCCAATGTGCTTGTATGGCCATTCGGAAGTGAGTATAAGCTTTTGAAGTGAAGATATGCACTTTTTCAAAAACTTTCTTTTTTTTAGTTCTGCTTGTCAACAATGTTCATTCTGTGTGTAACTCAGTGGGAAAGTGACAAACTTGAGTGAATTGTGACTGTATGACTGAGTTGGAGTGAATATGCTCTTATCTCTGTAAGGAAGCGAGCTAGAGCGCTGAAACTGTGGCTATACGCACTTTCATGAAAAAACGCTTCTTTGAGGTTTTAAGCTCAGAAAGTCACTCTGTGCGTGTTTCTGGCAAGGGAAAAGCTTCAGATCACACTGCAATGTATATATAGTATCGTTTGGTCCAATGTGCTTGTATGGCCATTTGGAAGTGAATATAAGCTTCTGAAGTGAACATATGCACTTTTTCAAAAACTTTCTTTTTTTTAGTTCTGCTTGTCAACAATGTTCATTCTGTGTGTAACTCAATGGGAAAGTGACAATCTTGAGTGAATTGTGACTGAATGTCTGAACTGGAGTGAAAATGCCCCTATCTCTATAAGGAAGCGAGCTAGAGCGTTGAAACTGTGGCTATGCGCACTTCCATGAAAACCCGCTTCTTTGAGGTTTAAAGCTCAGAACGTGAATCTGAGCGTGTTTCTGGCAAAGGAACAGCTTCAGAACACACTGCAATGTATATATGGTATCGTTTGGTCCAATGTGCTTGTATGGCCATTTGGAAGTGAGTATAAGAATTCTGAAGTGAAGATATGCACTTTTTCAAAAACTTTCTTTTTTTTAGATTTCCTTGTAAAAAATGTTCATTCTCTGTGAAACTCAGTGGGAAAGTAACAAACTTGAAAGATCTGTGACTGTATGGCTGGATTGGAATGAATATGCCTATATCTCTGTCAGGAAACGAGATAGAGCGCTGAAACTGTGGCTATACACACTTTCATGAAAACACGCTTCTTTGAGGTTTTAAGCTCAGAACATAAATCTGAGCGTGTTTCTGGCAAGAGAACAGCTTCAGATCATACTGCAATGAATATATGTAATCGTTCTGTCCAATGTGTTTGTTTGGCCATTTGGAAGTGAATATAAGCTTCTGAAGTGAAGATATGCACTTTTTCAAAAACTTTCTTTTTTTTAGTTCTGCTTGTCAACAATGTTCATTCTCTGTGTAACTCAGTGGGAAAGTGACAAACTTGAGTGAATTGTGACTGTATGACTGAGTTGGAGTGAATATGCTCTTATCTCTGTAAGGAAGAGAGCTAGAGCGCTGAAACTGTGGCTATACGCACTTTCATGAAAACACGCTTCTTTGAGGTTTTAAGCTCAGAACATAAATCTGAGCGTGTTTCTGGCAAGGGAACAGCTTCAGATTACACTGCAATGCATATATGATATCGTTTGGTCCAATGTGCTTGTATGGCCATTTGGAAGTGAGTATAAGAATTCTGAAGTGAAGATATGCACTTTTTCAAAAACTTTCTTTTTTTTAGATTTCCTTGTAAAAAAATGTTCAATCTCTGTGTAACTCAGTGGGAAAGTGACAAACTTGAGTGAATTGTGACTGTATGACTGAGTTGGAGTGAATATGCTCTTATCTCTGTAAGGAAGCGAGCTAGAGCGCTGAAACTGTGGCTATACGCACTTTCATGAAAACACGCTTCTTTGAGGTTTTAAGCTCAGAGAGTGAATCTGTGCGTGTTTCTGGCAAGGGAACAGCTTCAGATCACACTGCAATGTATATATGGTATCGTTTGGTCCAATGTGCTTGTATGGCCATTTGGAAGTGAGTATAAGCTTTTGAAGTGAAGATATGCACTTTTTCAAAAACTTTCTTTTTTTAGTTCTGCTTGTCAAAAATGTTCATTCTGTGTTCAACTCAGTGGGAAAGTGACAAACTTGAGTGAATTGTGACTGTATGACTGAGTTGGAGTGAATATGCTCTTATCTCTGTAAGGAAGCGAGCTAGAGCGCTGAAACTGTGGCTATACGCACTTTCATGAAAACACGCTTCTTTGAGGTTTTAAGCTCAGAAAGTGAATCTGTGCGTGTTTCTGGCAAGGGAAAAGCTTCAGATCACACTGCAATGTATATATGGTATCGTTTGGTCCAATGTGCTTGTATGGCCATTCGGAAGTGAGTATAAGCTTTTGAAGTGAAGATATGCACTTTTTCAAAAACTTTCTTTTTTTTAGTTCTGCTTGTCAAAAATGTTCATTCTGTGTTCAACTCAGTGGGAAAGTGACAAACTTGAGTGAATTGTGACTGTATGACTGAGTTGGAGTGAATATGCTCTTATCTATGTAAGGAAGCGAGCTAGAGCGCTGAAACTGTGGCTATACGCACTTTCATGAAAACACGCTTCTTTGAGGTTTTAAGCTCAGAAAGTCAATCTGTGCGTGTTTCTGGCAAGGGAACAGCTTCAGATCACACTGCAATGCATATATGGTATCGTTTGGTCCAATGTGCTTGTATGGCCATTTGGAAGTGTGTATAAGAATTCTGAAGTGAAGATATGCACTTTTTCAAAAACTTTCTTTTTTTAGATTTCCTTGTAAAAAATGTTCATTCTCTGTGGAACCCAGTGGGAAAGTAACAAACTTGAGAGAACTGTGACTGTATGGCTGATTTGGAATGAATATGCCTATATCTCTGTCAGGAAACGAGATGGACCGCTGAAACTGTGGCTATACGCACTTTCATGAAAACACGCTTCTTTGAGGTTTTTAGCTCAGAACGTAAATATGTGCGTGTTTCTGGACAGGGAACAGCTGCAGATCACACTGCAATGAATATATGTAATCGTTCTGTCCAATGTGTTTGTTTGGCCATTTGGAAGTGAATATAAGCTTCTGAAGTGAAGATATGCACTTTTTCAAAAACTTTCTTTTTTTTAGTTCTGCTTGTCAACAATGTTCATTCTCTGTGTAACTCAGTGGGAAAGTGACAAACTTGAGTGAATTGTGACTGTATGACTGAGTTGGAGTGAATATGCTCTTATCTCTGTAAGGAAGCGAGCTACAGCGCTGAAACTGTGGCTATACGCACTTTCATGAAAATACGCTTCTTTGAGGTTTTAAGCTCAGAAAGTCAATCTGTGCGTGTTTCTGGCAAGGGAACAGCTTCAGATCACACTGCAATGCATATATGGTATCGTTTGGTCCAATGTGCTTGTATGGCCATTTGGAAGTGAGTATAAGAATTCTGAAGTGAAGATATGCACTTTTTCAAAAACTTTCTTTTTTTTAGTTCTGCTTGTCAACAATGTTCATTCTGTGTGTAACTCAGTGGGAAAGTGACAAACTTGAGTGAATTGTGACTGTATGACTGAGTTGGAGTGAATATGCTCTTATCTCTGTAAGGAAGCGAGCTACAGCGCTGAAACTGTGGCTATACGCACTTTCATGAAAAAACGCTTCTTTGAGGTTTTAAGCTCAGAAAGTCACTCTGTGCGTGTTTCTGGCAAGGGAAAAGCTTCAGATCACACTGCAATGTATATATAGTATCGTTTGGTCCAATGTGCTTGTATGGCCATTTGGAAGTGAATATAAGCTTCTGAAGTGAAGATATGCACTTTTTCAAAAACTTTCTTTTTTTTAGTTCTGCTTGTCAACAATGTTCATTCTGTGTGTAACTCAATGGGAAAGTGACAAACTTGAGTGAATTGTGACTGAATGTCTGAACTGGAGTGAAAATGCCCCTATCTCTATAAGGAAGCGAGCTAGAGCGTTGAAACTGTGGCTATGCGCACTTCCATGAAAACCCGCTTCTTTGAGGTTTAAAGCTCAGAACGTGAACCTGAGCGTGTTTCTGGCAAAGGAACAGCTTCAGATCACACTGCAATGTATATATGGTATCGTTTGGTCCAATGTGCTTGTATGGCCATTTGGAAGTGAGTATAAGAATTCTGAAGTGAAGATATGCAATTTTTCAAAAACTTTCTTTTTTTCAGATTTCCTTGTAAAAAATGTTCATTCTCTGTGAAACTCAGTGGGAAAGTAAAAAACTTGAGAGATCTGTGACTGTATGGCTGGATTGGAATGAATATGCCTATATCTCTGTCAGGAAACGAGATAGAGCGCTGAAACTGTGGCTATACGCACTTTCATGAAAACACGCTTCTTTGAGGTTTTAAGCTCAGAACATAAATCTGAGCGTGTTTCTGGCAAGGGAACAGCTTCAGATTACACTGCAATGCATATATGATATCGTTTGGTCCAATGTGCTTGTATGGCCATTTTGAAGTGAGTATAAGAATTCTGAAGTGAAGATATGCACTTTTTCAAAAACTTTCTTTTTTTTAGATTTCCTTGTAAAAAAATGTTCAATCTCTGTGTAACTCAGTGGGAAAGTGACAAACTTGAGTGAATTGTGACTGTATGACTGAGTTGGAGTGAATATGCTCGTATCTCTGTAAGGAAGCGAGCTAGAGCGCTGAAACTGTGGCTATACGCACTTTCATGAAAACACGCTTCTTTGAGGTTTTAAGCTCAGAGAGTGAATCTGTGCGTGTTTCTGGCAAGGGAACAGCTTCAGATCACACTGCAATGTATATATGGTATCGTTTGGTCCAATGTGCTTGTATGGCCATTTGGAAGTGAGTATAAGCTTTTGAAGTGAAGATATGCACTTTTTCAAAAACTTTCTTTTTTTTAGTTCTGCTTGTCAAAAATGTTCATTCTGTGTTCAACTCAGTGGGAAAGTGACAAACTTGAGTGAATTGTGACTGTATGACTGAGTTGGAGTGAATATGCTCTTATCTCTGTAAGGAAGCGAGCTAGAGCGCTGAAACTGTGGCTATACGCACTTTCATGAAAACACGCTTCTTTGAGGTTTTAAGCTCAGAAAGTGAATCTGTGCGTGTTTCTGGCAAGGGAAAAGCTTCAGATCACACTGCAATGTATATATGGTATCGTTTGGTCCAATGTGCTTGTATGGCCATTCGGAAGTGAGTATAAGCTTTTGAAGTGAAGATATGCACTTTTTCAAAAACTTTCTTTTTTTTAGTTCTGCTTGTCAAAAATGTTCATTCTGTGTTCAACTCAGTGGGAAAGTGACAAACTTGAGTGAATTGTGACTGTATGACTGAGTTGGAGTGAATATGCTCTTATCTCTGTAAGGAAGCGAGCTAGAGCGCTGAAACTGTGGCTATACGCACTTTCATGAAAACACGCTTCTTTGAGGTTTTAAGCTCAGAAAGTCAATCTGTGCGTGTTTCTGGCAAGGGAACAGCTTCAGATCACACTGCAATGCATATATGGTATCGTTTGGTCCAATGTGCTTGTATGGCCATTTGGAAGTGTGTATAAGAATTCTGAAGTGAAGATATGCACTTTTTCAAAAACTTTCTTTTTTTTAGTTCTGCTTGTCAACAATGTTCATTCTCTGTGTAACTCAGTGGGAAAGTGACAAACTTGAGTGAATTGTGACTGTATGACTGAGTTGGAGTGAATATGCTCTTATCTCTGTAAGGAAGCGAGCTACAGCGCTGAAACTGTGGCTATACGCACTTTCATGAAAATACGCTTCTTTGAGGTTTTAAGCTCAGAAAGTCAATCTGTGCGTGTTTCTGGCAAGGGAACAGCTTCAGATCACACTGCAATGCATATATGGTATCGTTTGGTCCAATGTGCTTGTATGGCCATTTGGAAGTGAGTATAAGAATTCTGAAGTGAAGATATGCACTTTTTCAAAAACTTTCTTTTTTTTTAGTTCTGCTTGTCAACAATGTTCATTCTGTGTGTAACTCAGTGGGAAAGTGACAAACTTGAGTGAATTGTGACTGTATGACTGAGTTGGAGTGAATATGCTCTTATCTCTGTAAGGAAGCGAGCTAGAGCGCTGAAACTGTGGCTCTCCGCACTTTCATGAAAACACGCTTCTTTGAGGTTTTAAGCTCAGAAAGTCACTCTGTGCGTGTTTCTGGCAAGGGAACAGCTTTAGATCACACTGCCATGCATGTATGGTATCGTTTGGTCCAATGTGCTTGTATGGCCATTTGGAAGTGAGTATAAGAATTCTGAAGTGAAGATATGCACTTTTTCAAAAACTTTCTTTTTTTTAGATTTCCTTGTAAAAAAATGTTCATTCTCTGTGTAACTCAGCGGGAAAGTGACAAACTTGAGTGAATTGTGACTGTATGACTGAGTTGGAGTGAATATGCTCTTATCTCTGTAAGGAAGCGAGCTAGAGCGCTGAAACTGTGGCTATACGCACTTTCATGAAAACACGCTTCTTTGAGGTTTTAAGCTCAGAAAGTGAATCTGTGCGTGTTTCTGGCAAGGGAAAAGCTTCAGATCACACTGCAATGTATATATGGTATCGTTTGGTCCAATGTGCTTGTATGGCCATTCGGAAGTGAGTATAAGCTTTTGAAGTGAAGATATGCACTTTTTCAAAAACTTTCTTTTTTTTAGTTCTGCTTGTCAAAAATGTTCATTCTGTGTTCAACTCAGTGGGAAAGTGACAAACTTGAGTGAATTGTGACTGAATGTCTGAACTGGAGTGAAAATGCCCCTATCTCTATAAGGAAGCGAGCTAGAGCGCTGAAACTGTGGTTATGCGCACTTTCCTGAAAACACGCTTCTTTGAGGTTTGAAGCTCAGAACGTGATTCTCTGCGTGTTTCTGGCAAGGGAACAGCTTCAGATCACACTGCAATGCATATATGGTATCGTTTGGTCCAATGTGCTTGTATGGCAATTTGGAAGTGAGTATAAGAATTCTGAAGTGAAGATATGCACTTTTTCAAAAACTTTCTTTTTTTAAGATTTCCTTGTAAAAAAATGTTCATTCTCTGTGTAACTCAGTGGGAAAGTGACAAACTTGAGTGAATTGTGACTGTATGACTGAGTTGGAGTGAATATGCTCTTATCTATGTAAGGAAGCGAGCTAGAGCGCTGAAACTGTGGCTATACGCACTTTCATGAAAACACGCTTCTTTGAGGTTTTAAGCTCAGAAAGTCAATCTGTGCGTATTTCTGGCAAGGGAACAGCTTCAGATCACACTGCAATGCATATATGATATCGTTTGGTCCAATGTGCTTGTATGGCCATTTGGAAGTGTGTATAAGAATTCTGAAGTGAAGATATGCACTTTTTCAAAAACTTTCTTTTTTTAGATTTCCTTGTAAAAAATGTTCATTCTCTGTGGAACCCAGTGGGAAAGTAACAAACTTGAGAGAACTGTGACTGTATGGCTGATTTGGAATGAATATGCCTATATCTCTGTCAGGAAACGAGATGGAGCGCTGAAACTGTGGCTATACGCACTTTCATGAAAACACGCTTCTTTGAGGTTTTAAGCTCAGAACGTAAATATGTGCGTGTTTCTGGACAGGGAACAGCTGCAGATCACACTGCAATGAATATATGTAATCGTTCTGTCCAATGTGTTTGTTTGGCCATTTGGAAGTGAATATAAGCTTCTGAAGTGAAGATATGCACTTTTTCAAAAACTTTCTTTTTTTTAGTTCTGCTTGTCAACAATGTTCATTCTCTGTGTATCTCAGTGGGAAAGTGACAAACTTGAGTGAATTGTGAATGTATGACTGAGTTGGAGTGAATATGCTCTTATCTATGTAAGGAAGCGAGCTAGAGCGCTGAAACTGTGGCTATACGCACTTTCATGAAAACACGCTTCTTTGAGGTTTTAAGCTCAGAAAGTCAATCTGTGCGTGTTTCTGGCAAGGGAACAGCTTCAGATCACACTGCAATGCATATATGATATCGTTTGGTCCAATGTGCTTGTATGGCCATTTGGAAGTGAGTATAAGAATTCTGAAGTGAAGATATGCACTTTTTCAAAAACTTTCTTTTTTTTAGATTTCCTTGTAAAAAAATGTTCATTCTCTGTGTAACTCAGTGGGAAAGTGACAAACTTGAGTGAATTGTGACTGTATGACTGAGTTGGAGTGAATATGCTCTTATCTCTGTAAGGAAGCGAGCGAGAGCGCTGAAACTGTGGCTATACGCACTTTCATGAAAACACGCTTCTTTGAGGTTTTAAGCTCAAAGAGTGATTCTGTGCGTGTTTCTGGCAAGGGAAAAGCTTCAGAGCACACTGCAATGTATATATGGTATCGTTTGGTCCAATGTGCTTGTATGGCCATTTGGAAGTGAGTATAAGCTTTTGAAGTGAAGATATAAACTTTTTCAAAAACTTTCTTTTTTTTAGTTCTGCTTGTCAAAAATGTTCATTCTGTGTTCAACTCAGTGGGAAAGTGACAAACTTGAGTGAATTGTGACTGAGTTGGAGTGAATATGCTCTTATCTCTGTAAGGAAGCGAGCTAGAGCGCTGAAACTGTGGCTATACGCACTTTCATGAAAACACGCTTCTTTGAGGTTTTAAGCTCAGAAAGTCAATCTGTGCGTGTTTCTGGCAAGGGAACAGCTTCAGATCACACTGCAATGCATATATGGTATCGTTTGGTCCAATGTGCTTGTATGGCCATTTGGAAGTGAGTATAAGAATTCTGAAGTGAAGATATGCACTTTTTCAAAAACTCTTTTTTTTAGATTTCCTTTTAAAAAAATGTTCATTCTCTGTGTAACTCAGTGGGAAAGTGACAAACTTGAGTGAATTGTGACTGTATGACTGAGTTGGAGTGAATATGCTCTTATCTCTGTAAGGAAGCGAGCTAGAGCGCTGAAACTGTGGCTATACGCACTTTCATGAAAACACGCTTCTTTGAGGTTTTAAGCTCAGAAAGTGAATCTGTGCGTGTTTCTGGCAAGGGTTAAGCTTCAGATCACACTGCAATGTATATATGGTATCGTTTGGTCCAATGTGCTTGTATGGCCATTTGGAAGTGAGAATAAGCTTTTGAAGTGAAGATATGCACTTTTTCAAAAACTTTCTTTTTTTTAGTTCTGCTTGTCAAAAATGTTCATTCTGTGTTCAACTCAGTGGGAAAGTGACAAACTTGAGTGAATTGTGACTGTATGACTGAGTTGGAGTGAATATGCTCTTATCTCTGTAAGGAAGCGAGCTAGAGCGCTGAAACTGTGGCTATACGCACTTTCATGAAAACACGCTTCTTTGAGGTTTTAAGCTCAGAACGTAAATATGTGCGTGTTTCTGGACAGGGAACAGCTGCAGATCACACTGCAATGAATATATGTAATCGTTCTGTCCAATGTGTTTGTTTGGCCATTTGGAAGTGAATATAAGCTTCTGAAGTGAAGATATGCACTTTTTCAAAAACTTTCTTTTTTTTAGTTCTGCTTGTCAACAATGTTCATTCTGTGTGTAACTCAATGGGAAAGTGACAAACTTGAGTGAATTGTGACTGTATGACTGAGTTGGAGTGAATATGCTCTTATCTCTGTAAGGAAGCGAGCTAGAGCGCTGAAACTGTGGCTATACGCACTTTCATGAAAAAACGCTTCTTTGAGGTTTTAAGCTCAGAAAGTCACTCTGTGCGTGTTTCTGGCAAGGGAAAAGCTTCAGATCACACTGCAATGTATATATAGTATCGTTTGGTCCAATGTGCTTGTATGGCCATTTGGAAGTGAGTATAAGAATTCTGAAGTGAAGATATGCACTTTTTCAAAAACTTTCTTTTTTTTAGATTTCCTTGTAAAAAATGTTCATTCTCTGTGTAACTCATTGGGAAAGTGACCAACTTGAGTGAATTGTGACTGTATGACTGAGTTGGAGTGAATATGCTCTTATCTCTGTAAGGAAGCGAGCTCGAGCGCTGAAACTGTGGCTATACGCACTTTCATGAAAACACGCTTCTTTGAAGTTTTAAGCTCAGAAAGTGAATCTGTGCGTGTTTCTGGCAAGGGAAAAGCTTCAGATCACACTGCAATGTATATATAGTATCGTTTGGTCCAATGTGCTTGTATGGCCATTTGGAAGTGAGTATAAGCTTTTTAAGTGAACATATGCACTTTTTCAAAAACTTTCTTTTTTTTAGTTCTGCTTGTCAAAAATGTTCTTTCTGTGTTCAACTCAGAGGGAAAGTGACAAACTTGAGTGAATTGTGACTGAATGTCTGAACTGGAGTGAAAATGCCCCTATCTCTATAAGGAAGCGAGCTAGAGCGTTGAAACTGTGGCTATGCGCACTTCCATGAAAACCCGCTTCTTTGAGGTTTAAAGCTCAGAACGTGAATCTGAGCGTGTTTCTGGCAAAGGAACAGCTTCAGATCACACTGCAATGTATATATGGTATCGTTTGGTCCAATGTGCTTGTATGGCCATTTGGAAGTGAGTATAAGAATTCTGAAGTGAAGATATGCACTTTTTCAAAAACTTTCTTTTTTTTAGATTTCCTTGTAAAAAATGTTCATTCTCTGTGAAACTCAGTGGGAAAGTAACAAACTTGAGAGATCTGTGACTGTATGGCTGGATTGGAATGAATATGCCTATATCTCTGTCAGGAAACGAGATAGAGCGCTGAAACTGTGGCTATACGCACTTTCATGAAAACACGCTTCTTTGAGGTTTTAAGCTCAGAACATAAATCTGAGCGTGTTTCTGGCAAGGGAACAGCTTCAGATCATACTGCAATGAATATATGTAATCGTTCTGTCCAATGTGTTTGTTTGGCCATTTGGAAGTGAATATAAGCTTCTGAAGTGAAGATATGCACTTTTTCAAAAACTTTCTTTTTTTTAGTTCTGCTTGTCAACAATGTTCATTCTCTGTGTAACTCAGTGGGAAAGTGACAAACTTGAGTGAATTGTGACTGTATGACTGAGTTGGAGTGAATATGCTCTTATCTCTGTAAGGAAGCGAGCTAGAGCGCTGAAACTGTGGCTATACGCACTTTCATGAAAACACGCTTCTTTGAGGTTTTAAGCTCAGAACATAAATCTGAGCGTGTTTCTGGCAAGGGAACAGCTTCAGATCACACTGCAATGCATATATGATATCGTTTGGTCCAATGTGCTTGTATGGCCATTTGGAAGTGAGTATAAGAATTCTGAAGTGAAGATATGCACTTTTTCAAAAACTTTCTTTTTTTTAGATTTCCTTGTAAAAAAATGTTCATTCTGTGTGTAACTCAGTGGGAAAGTGACAAACTTGAGTGAATTGTGACTGTATGACTGAGTTGGAGTGAATATGCTCTTATCTCTGTAAGGAAGCGAGCTACAGCGCTGAAACTGTGGCTATACGCACTTTCATGAAAACACGCTTCTTTGAGGTTTTAAGCTCAGAAAGTGAATCTGTGCGTGTTTCTGGCAAGGGTTAAGCTTCAGATCACACTGCAATGTATATATGGTATCGTTTGGTCCAATGTGCTTGTATGGCCATTTGGAAGTGAGTATAAGCTTTTGAAGTGAAGATATGCACTTTTTCAAAAACTTTCTTTTTTTTAGTTCTGCTTGTCAAAAATGTTCATTCTGTGTTCAACTCAGTGGGAAAGTGACAAACTTGAGTGAATTGTGACTGTATGACTGAGTTGGAGTGAATATGCTCTTATCTCTGTAAGGAAGCGAGCTAGAGCGCTGAAACTGTGGCTATACGCACTTTCATGAAAACACGCTTCTTTGAGGTTTTAAGCTCAGAACGTAAATATGTGCGTGTTTCTGGACAGGGAACAGCTGCAGATCACACTGCAATGAATATATGTAATCGTTCTGTCCAATGTGTTTGTTTGGCCATTTGGAAGTGAATATAAGCTTCTGAAGTGAAGATATGCACTTTTTCAAAAACTTTCTTTTTTTTAGTTCTGCTTGTCAACAATGTTCATTCTGTGTGTAACTCAATGGGAAAGTGACAAACTTGAGTGAATTGTGACTGTATGACTGAGTTGGAGTGAATATGCTCTTATCTCTGTAAGGAAGCGAGCTAGAGCGCTGAAACTGTGGCTATACGCACTTTCATGAAAAAACGCTTCTTTGAGGTTTTAAGCTCAGAAAGTCACTCTGTGCGTGTTTCTGGCAAGGGAAAAGCTTCAGATCACACTGCAATGTATATATAGTATCGTTTGGTCCAATGTGCTTGTATGGCCATTTGGAATTGAGTATAAGAATTCTGAAGTGAAGATATGCACTTTTTCAAAAACTTTCTTTTTTTTAGATTTCCTTGTAAAAAATGTTCATTCTCTGTGTAACTCAGTGGGAAAGTGACCAACTTGAGTGAATTGTGACTGTATGACTGAGTTGGAGTGAATATGCTCTTATCTCTGTAAGGAAGCGAGCTCGAGCGCTGAAACTGTGGCTATACGCACTTTCATGAAAACACGCTTCTTTGAAGTTTTAAGCTCAGAAAGTGAATCTGTGCGTGTTTCTGGCAAGGGAAAAGCTTCAGATCACACTGCAATGTATATATAGTATCGTTTGGTCCAATGTGCTTGTATGGCCATTTGGAAGTGAGTATAAGCTTTTTAAGTGAACATATGCACTTTTTCAAAAACTTTCTTTTTTTTAGTTCTGCTTGTCAAAAATGTTCTTTCTGTGTTCAACTCAGAGGGAAAGTGACAAACTTGAGTGAATTGTGACTGAATGTCTGAACTGGAGTGAAAATGCCCCTATCTCTATAAGGAAGCGAGCTAGAGCGTTGAAACTGTGGCTATGCGCACTTCCATGAAAACCCGCTTCTTTGAGGTTTAAAGCTCAGAACGTGAATCTGAGCGTGTTTCTGGCAAAGGGACAGCTTCAGATCACACTGCAATGTATATATGGTATCGTTTGGTCCAATGTGCTTGTATGGCCATTTGGAAGTGAGTATAAGAATTCTGAAGTGAAGATATGCACTTTTTCAAAAACTTTCTTTTTTTTAGATTTCCTTGTAAAAAATGTTCATTCTCTGTGAAACTCAGTGGGAAAGTAACAAACTTGAGAGATCTGTGACTGTATGGCTGGATTGGAATGAATATGCCTATATCTCTGTCAGGAACGAGATAGAGCGCTGAAACTGTGGCTATACGCACTTTCATGAAAACACGCTTCTTTGAGGTTTTAAGCTCAGAACATAAATCTGAGCGTGTTTCTGGCAAGAGAACAGCTTCAGATCATACTGCAATGAATATATGTAATCGTTCTGTCCAATGTGTTTGTTTGGCCATTTGGAAGTGAATATAAGCTTCTGAAGTGAAGATATGCACTTTTTCAAAAACTTTCTTTTTTTTAGTTCTGCTTGTCAACAATGTTCATTCTCTGTGTAACTCAGTGGGAAAGTGACAAACTTGAGTGAATTGTGACTGTATGACTGAGTTGGAGTGAATATGCTCTTATCTCTGTAAGGAAGCGAGCTAGAGCGCTGAAACTGTGGCTATACGCACTTTCATGAAAACACGCTTCTTTGAGGTTTTAAGCTCAGAACATAAATCTGAGCGTGTTTCTGGCAAGGGAACAGCTTCAGATTACACTGCAATGCATATATGATATCGTTTGGTCCAATGTGCTTGTATGGCCATTTGGAAGTGAGTATAAGAATTCTGAAGTGAAGATATGCACTTTTTCAAAAACTTTCTTTTTTTTAGATTTCCTTGTAAAAAAATGTTCAATCTCTGTGTAACTCAGTGGGAAAGTGACAAACTTGAGTGAATTGTGACTGTATGACTGAGTTGGAGTGAATATGCTCGTATCTCTGTAAGGAAGCGAGCTAGAGCGCTGAAACTGTGGCTATACGCACTTTCATGAAAACACGCTTCTTTGAGGTTTTAAGCTCAGAGAGTGAATCTGTGCGTGTTTCTGGCAAGGGAACAGCTTCAGATCACACTGCAATGTATATATGGTATCGTTTGGTCCAATGTGCTTGTATGGCCATTTGGAAGTGAGTATAAGCTTTTGAAGTGAAGATATGCACTTTTTCAAAAACTTTCTTTTTTTTAGTTCTGCTTGTCAAAAATGTTCATTCTGTGTTCAACTCAGTGGGAAAGTGACAAACTTGAGTGAATTGTGACTGTATGACTGAGTTGGAGTGAATATGCTCTTATCTCTGTAAGGAAGCGAGCTAGAGCGCTGAAACTGTGGCTATACGCACTTTCATGAAAACACGCTTCTTTGAGGTTTTAAGCTCAGAAAGTGAATCTGTGCGTGTTTCTGGCAAGGGAAAAGCTTCAGATCACACTGCAATATATATATGGTATCGTTTGGTCCAATGTGCTTGTATGGCCATTCGGAAGTGAGTATAAGCTTTTGAAGTGAAGATATGCACTTTTTCAAAAACTTTCTTTTTTTTAGTTCTGCTTGTCAAAAATGTTCATTCTGTGTTCAACTCAGTGGGAAAGTGACAAACTTGAGTGAATTGTGACTGTATGACTGAGTTGGAGTGAATATGCTCTTATCTCTGTAAGGAAGCGAGCTAGAGCGCTGAAACTGTGGCTATACGCACTTTCATGAAAACACGCTTCTTTGAGGTTTTAAGCTCAGAAAGTCAATCTGTGCGTGTTTCTGGCAAGGGAACAGCTTCAGATCACACTGCAATGCATATATGGTATCGTTTGGTCCAATGTGCTTGTATGGCCATTTGGAAGTGTGTATAAGAATTCTGAAGTGAAGATATGCACTTTTTCAAAAACTTTCTTTTTTTTAGTTCTGCTTGTCAACAATGTTCATTCTCTGTGTAACTCAGTGGGAAAGTGACAAACTTGAGTGAATTGTGACTGTATGACTGAGTTGGAGTGAATATGCTCTTATCTCTGTAAGGAAGCGAGCTACAGCGCTGAAACTGTGGCTATACGCACTTTCATGAAAATACGCTTCTTTGAGGTTTTAAGCTCAGAAAGTCAATCTGTGCGTGTTTCTGGCAAGGGAACAGCTTCAGATCACACTGCAATGCATATATGGTATCGTTTGGTCCAATGTGCTTGTATGGCCATTTGGAAGTGAGTATAAGAATTCTGAAGTGAAGATATGCACTTTTTCAAAAACTTTCTTTTTTTTTAGTTCTGCTTGTCAACAATGTTCATTCTGTGTGTAACTCAGTGGGAAAGTGACAAACTTGAGTGAATTGTGACTGTATGACTGAGTTGGAGTGAATATGCTCTTATCTCTGTAAGGAAGCGAGCTAGAGCGCTGAAACTGTGGCTCTCCGCACTTTCATGAAAACACGCTTCTTTGAGGTTTTAAGCTCAGAAAGTCACTCTGTGCGTGTTTCTGGCAAGGGAACAGCTTTAGATCACACTGCCATGCATGTATGGTATCGTTTGGTCCAATGTGCTTGTATGGCCATTTGGAAGTGAGTATAAGAATTCTGAAGTGAAGATATGCACTTTTTCAAAAACTTTCTTTTTTTTAGATTTCCTTGTAAAAAAATGTTCATTCTCTGTGTAACTCAGCGGGAAAGTGACAAACTTGAGTGAATTGTGACTGTATGACTGAGTTGGAGTGAATATGCTCTTATCTCTGTAAGGAAGCGAGCTAGAGCGCTGAAACTGTGGCTATACGCACTTTCATGAAAACACGCTTCTTTGAGGTTTTAAGCTCAGAAAGTGAATCTGTGCGTGTTTCTGGCAAGGGAAAAGCTTCAGATCACACTGCAATGTATATATGGTATCGTTTGGTCCAATGTGCTTGTATGGCCATTCGGAAGTGAGTATAAGCTTTTGAAGTGAAGATATGCACTTTTTCAAAAACTTTCTTTTTTTTTAGTTCTGCTTGTCAAAAATGTTCATTCTGTGTTCAACTCAGTGGGAAAGTGACAAACTTGAGTGAATTGTGACTGAATGTCTGAACTGGAGTGAAAATGCCCCTATCTCTATAAGGAAGCGAGCTAGAGCGCTGAAACTGTGGTTATGCGCACTTTCCTGAAAACACGCTTCTTTGAGGTTTGAAGCTCAGAACGTGATTCTCTGCGTGTTTCTGGCAAGGGAACAGCTTCAGATCACACTGCAATGCATATATGGTATCGTTTGGTCCAATGTGCTTGTATGGCAATTTGGAAGTGAGTATAAGAATTCTGAAGTGAAGATATGCACTTTTTCAAAAACTTTCTTTTTTTAAGATTTCCTTGTAAAAAAATGTTCATTCTCTGTGTAACTCAGTGGGAAAGTGACAAACTTGAGTGAATTGTGACTGTATGACTGAGTTGGAGTGAATATGCTCTTATCTATGTAAGGAAGCGAGCTAGAGCGCTGAAACTGTGGCTATACGCACTTTCATGAAAACACGCTTCTTTGAGGTTTTAAGCTCAGAAAGTCAATCTGTGCGTGTTTCTGGCAAGGGAACAGCTTCAGATCACACTGCAATGCATATATGATATCGTTTGGTCCAATGTGCTTGTATGGCCATTTGGAAGTGTGTATAAGAATTCTGAAGTGAAGATATGCACTTTTTCAAAAACTTTCTTTTTTTAGATTTCCTTGAAAAAAATGTTCATTCTCTGTGGAACCCAGTGGGAAAGTAACAAACTTGAGAGAACTGTGACTGTATGGCTGATTTGGAATGAATATGCCTATATCTCTGTCAGGAAACGAGATGGAGCGCTGAAACTGTGGCTATACGCACTTTCATGAAAACACGCTTCTTTGAGGTTTTAAGCTCAGAACGTAAATATGTGCGTGTTTCTGGACAGGGAACAGCTGCAGATCACACTGCAATGAATATATGTAATCGTTCTGTCCAATGTGTTTGTTTGGCCATTTGGAAGTGAATATAAGCTTCTGAAGTGAAGATATGCACTTTTTCAAAAACTTTCTTTTTTTTAGTTCTGCTTGTCAACAATGTTCATTCTCTGTGTATCTCAGTGGGAAAGTGACAAACTTGAGTGAATTGTGAATGTATGACTGAGTTGGAGTGAATATGCTCTTATCTATGTAAGGAAGCGAGCTAGAGCGCTGAAACTGTGGCTATACGCACTTTCATGAAAACACGCTTCTTTGAGGTTTTAAGCTCAGAAAGTCAATCTGTGCGTGTTTCTGGCAAGGGAACAGCTTCAGATCACACTGCAATGCATATATGATATCCTTTGGTCCAATGTGCTTGTATGGCCATTTGGAAGTGAGTATAAGAATTCTGAAGTGAAGATATGCACTTTTTCAAAAACTTTCTTTTTTTTAGATTTCCTTGTAAAAAAATGTTCATTCTCTGTGTAACTCAGTGGGAAAGTGACAAACTTGAGTGAATTGTGACTGTATGACTGAGTTGGAGTGAATATGCTCTTATCTCTGTAAGGAAGCGAGCGAGAGCGCTGAAACTGTGGCTATACGCACTTTCATGAAAACACGCTTCTTTGAGGTTTTAAGCTCAAAGAGTGATTCTGTGCGTGTTTCTGGCAAGGGAAAAGCTTCAGATCACACTGCAATGTATATATGGTATCGTTTGGTCCAATGTGCTTGTATGGCCATTTGGAAGTGAGTATAAGCTTTTGAAGTGAAGATATAAACTTTTTCAAAAACTTTCTTTTTTTTAGTTCTGCTTGTCAAAAATGTTCATTCTGTGTTCAACTCAGTGGGAAAGTGACAAACTTGAGTGAATTGTGACTGTATGACTGAGTTGGAGTGAATATGCTCTTATCTCTGTAAGGAAGCGAGCTAGAGCGCTGAAACTGTGGCTATACGCACTTTCATGAAAACACGCTTCTTTGAGGTTTTAAGCTCAGAAAGTCAATCTGTGCGTGTTTCTGGCAAGGGAACAGCTTCAGATCACACTGCAATGCATATATGGTATCGTTTGGTCCAATGTGCTTGTATGGCCATTTGGAAGTGAGTATAAGAATTCTGAAGTGAAGATATGCACTTTTTCAAAAACTTTCTTTTTTTTAGATTTCCTTTTAAAAAAATGTTCATTCTCTGTGTAACTCAGTGGGAAAGTGACAAACTTGAGTGAATTGTGACTGTATGACTGAGTTGGAGTGAATATGCTCTTATCTCTGTAAGGAAGCGAGCTACAGCGCTGAAACTGTGGCTATACGCACTTTCATGAAAACACGCTTCTTTGAGGTTTTAAGCTCAGAAAGTGAATCTGTGCGTGTTTCTGGCAAGGGTTAAGCTTCAGATCACACTGCAATGTATATATGGTATCGTTTGGTCCAATGTGCTTGTATGGCCATTTGGAAGTGAGTATAAGCTTTTGAAGTGAAGATATGCACTTTTTCAAAAACTTTCTTTTTTTTAGTTCTGCTTGTCAAAAATGTTCATTCTGTGTTCAACTCAGTGGGAAAGTGACAAACTTGAGTGAATTGTGACTGTATGACTGAGTTGGAGTGAATATGCTCTTATCTCTGTAAGGAAGCGAGCTAGAGCGCTGAAACTGTGGCTATACGCACTTTCATGAAAACACGCTTCTTTGAGGTTTTAAGCTCAGAACGTAAATATGTGCGTGTTTCTGGACAGGGAACAGCTGCAGATCACACTGCAATGAATATATGTAATCGTTCTGTCCAATGTGTTTGTTTGGCCATTTGGAAGTGAATATAAGCTTCTGAAGTGAAGATATGCACTTTTTCAAAAACTTTCTTTTTTTTAGTTCTGCTTGTCAACAATGTTCATTCTGTGTGTAACTCAATGGGAAAGTGACAAACTTGAGTGAATTGTGACTGTATGACTGAGTTGGAGTGAATATGCTCTTATCTCTGTAAGGAAGCGAGCTAGAGCGCTGAAACTGTGGCTATACGCACTTTCATGAAAAAACGCTTCTTTGAGGTTTTAAGCTCAGAAAGTCACTCTGTGCGTGTTTCTGGCAAGGGAAAAGCTTCAGATCACACTGCAATGTATATATAGTATCGTTTGGTCCAATGTGCTTGTATGGCCATTTGGAAGTGAGTATAAGCTTTTTAAGTGAACATATGCACTTTTTCAAAAACTTTCTTTTTTTTAGTTCTGCTTGTCAAAAATGTTCTTTCTGTGTTCAACTCAGAGGGAAAGTGACAAACTTGAGTGAATTGTGACTGAATGTCTGAACTGGAGTGAAAATGCCCCTATCTCTATAAGGAAGCGAGCTAGAGCGTTGAAACTGTGGCTATGCGCACTTCCATGAAAACCCGCTTCTTTGAGGTTTAAAGCTCAGAACGTGAATCTGAGCGTGTTTCTGGCAAAGGAACAGCTTCAGATCACACTGCAATGTATATATGGTATCGTTTGGTCCAATGTGCTTGTATGGCCATTTGGAAGTGAGTATAAGAATTCTGAAGTGAAGATATGCACTTTTTCAAAAACTTTCTTTTTTTTAGATTTCCTTGTAAAAAATGTTCATTCTCTGTGAAACTCAGTGGGAAAGTAACAAACTTGAGAGATCTGTGACTGTATGGCTGGATTGGAATGAATATGCCTATATCTCTGTCAGGAAACGAGATAGAGCGCTGAAACTGTGGCTATACGCACTTTCATGAAAACACGCTTCTTTGAGGTTTTAAGCTCAGAACATAAATCTGAGCGTGTTTCTGGCAAGGGAACAGCTTCAGATCATACTGCAATGAATATATGTAATCGTTCTGTCCAATGTGTTTGTTTGGCCATTTGGAAGTGAATATAAGCTTCTGAAGTGAAGATATGCACTTTTTCAAAAACTTACTTTTTTTTAGTTCTGCTTGTCAACAATGTTCATTCTCTGTGTAACTCAGTGGGAAAGTGACAAACTTGAGTGAATTGTGACTGTATGACTGAGTTGGAGTGAATATGCTCTTATCTCTGTAAGGAAGCGAGCTGGAGCGCTGAAACTGTGGCTATACGCACTTTCATGAAAACACGCTTCTTTGAGGTTTTAAGCTCAGAACATAAATCTGAGCGTGTTTCTGGCAAGGGAACAGCTTCAGATCACACTGCAATGCATATATGATATCGTTTGGTCCAATGTGCTTGTATGGCCATTTGGAAGTGAGTATAAGAATTCTGAAGTGAAGATATGCACTTTTTCAAAAACTTTCTTTTTTTTAGATTTCCTTGTAAAAAAATGTTCATTCTCTGTGTAACTCAGTGGGAAAGTGACAAACTTGAGTGAATTGTGACTGTATGACTGAGTTGGAGTGAATGTGCTCTTATCTCTGTAAGGAAGCGAGCTACAGCGCTGAAACTGTGGCTATACGCACTTTCATGAAAACACGCTTCTTTGAGGTTTTAAGCTCAGAAAGTGAATCTGTGCGTGTTTCTGGCAAGGGTTAAGCTTCAGATCACACTGCAATGTATATATGGTATCGTTTGGTCCAATGTGCTTGTATGGCCATTCGGAAGTGAGTATAAGCTTTTGAAGTGAAGATATGCACTTTTTCAAAAACTTTCTTTTTTTTAGTTCTGCTTGTCAAAAATGTTCATTCTGTGTTCAACTCAGTGGGAAAGTGACAAACTTGAGTGAATTGTGACTGTATGACTGAGTTGGAGTGAATATGCTCTTATCTCTGTAAGGAAGCGAGCTAGAGCGCTGAAACTGTGGCTATACGCACTTTCATGAAAACACGCTTCTTTGAGGTTTTAAGCTCAGAACGTAAATATGTGCGTGTTTCTGGACAGGGAACAGCTGCAGATCACACTGCAATGAATATATGTAATCGTTCTGTCCAATGTGTTTGTTTGGCCATTTGGAAGTGAATATAAGCTTCTGAAGTGAAGATATGCACTTTTTCAAAAACTTTCTTTTTTTTAGTTCTGCTTGTCAACAATGTTCATTCTGTGTGTAACTCAATGGGAAAGTGACAAACTTGAGTGAATTGTGACTGTATGACTGAGTTGGAGTGAATATGCTCTTATCTCTGTAAGGAAGCGAGCTAGAGCGCTGAAACTGTGGCTATACGCACTTTCATGAAAAAACGCTTCTTTGAGGTTTTAAGCTCAGAAAGTCACTCTGTGCGTGTTTCTGGCAAGGGAAAAGCTTCAGATCACACTGCAATGTATATATGGTATCGTTTGGTCCAATGTGCTTGTATGGCCATTTGGAAGTGAGTATAAGCTTTTGAAGTGAAGATATAAACTTTTTCAAAAACTTTCTTTTTTTTAGTTCTGCTTGTCAAAAATGTTCATTCTGTGTTCAACTCAGTGGGAAAGTGACAAACTTGAGTGAATTGTGACTGTATGACTGAGTTGGAGTGAATATGCTCTTATCTCTGTAAGGAAGCGAGCTAGAGCGCTGAAACTGTGGCTATACGCACTTTCATGAAAACACGCTTCTTTGAGGTTTTAAGCTCAGAAAGTCAATCTGTGCGTGTTTCTGGCAAGGGAACAGCTTCAGATCACACTGCAATGCATATATGGTATCGTTTGGTCCAATGTGCTTGTATGGCCATTTGGAAGTGAGTATAAGAATTCTGAAGTGAAGATATGCACTTTTTCAAAAACTTTCTTTTTTTTAGATTTCCTTTTAAAAAAATGTTCATTCTCTGTGTAACTCAGTGGGAAAGTGACAAACTTGAGTGAATTGTGACTGTATGACTGAGTTGGAGTGAATATGCTCTTATCTCTGTAAGGAAGCGAGCTACAGCGCTGAAACTGTGGCTATACGCACTTTCATGAAAACACGCTTCTTTGAGGTTTTAAGCTCAGAAAGTGAATCTGTGCGTGTTTCTGGCAAGGGTTAAGCTTCAGATCACACTGCAATGTATATATGGTATCGTTTGGTCCAATGTGCTTGTATGGCCATTTGGAAGTGAGTATAAGCTTTTGAAGTGAAGATATGCACTTTTTCAAAAACTTTCTTTTTTTTAGTTCTGCTTGTCAACAATGTTCATTCTGTGTGTAACTCAGTGGGAAAGTGACAAACTTGAGTGAATTGTGACTGTATGACTGAGTTGGAGTGAATATGCTCTTATCTCTGTAAGGAAGCGAGCTAGAGCGCTGAAACTGTGGCTATACGCACTTTCATGAAAAGACGCTTCTTTGAGGTTTTAAGCTCAGAAAGTCAATCTGTGCGTGTTTCTGGCAAGGGAACAGCTTCAGATCACACTGCAATGCATATATGGTATCGTTTGGTCCAATGTGCTTGTATGGCCATTTGGAAGTGAGTATAAGAATTCTGAAGTGAAGATATGCACTTTTTCAAAAACTTTCTTTTTTTTAGATTTCCTTTTAAAAAAATGTTCATTCTCTGTGTAACTCAGTGGGAAAGTGACAAACTTGAGTGAATTGTGACTGTATGACTGAGTTGGAGTGAATATGCTCTTATCTCTGTAAGGAAGCGAGCTACAGCGCTGAAACTGTGGCTATACGCACTTTCATGAAAACACGCTTCTTTGAGGTTTTAAGCTCAGAAAGTGAATCTGTGCGTGTTTCTGGCAAGGGTTAAGCTTCAGATCACACTGCAATGTATATATGGTATCGTTTGGTCCAATGTGCTTGTATGGCCATTTGGAAGTGAGTATAAGCTTTTGAAGTGAAGATATGCACTTTTTCAAAAACTTTCTTTTTTTTAGTTCTGCTTGTCAAAAATGTTCATTCTGTGTTCAACTCAGTGGGAAAGTGACAAACTTGAGTGAATTGTGACTGTATGACTGAGTTGGAGTGAATATGCTCTTATCTCTGTAAGGAAGCGAGCTAGAGCGCTGAAACTGTGGCTATACGCACTTTCATGAAAACACGCTTCTTTGAGGTTTTAAGCTCAGAACGTAAATATGTGCGTGTTTCTGGACAGGGAACAGCTGCAGATCACACTGCAATGAATATATGTAATCGTTCTGTCCAATGTGTTTGTTTGGCCATTTGGAAGTGAATATAAGCTTCTGAAGTGAAGATATGCACTTTTTCAAAAACTTTCTTTTTTTTAGTTCTGCTTGTCAACAATGTTCATTCTGTGTGTAACTCAATGGGAAAGTGACAAACTTGAGTGAATTGTGACTGTATGACTGAGTTGGAGTGAATATGCTCTTATCTCTGTAAGGAAGCGAGCTAGAGCGCTGAAACTGTGGCTATACGCACTTTCATGAAAAAACGCTTCTTTGAGGTTTTAAGCTCAGAAAGTCACTCTGTGCGTGTTTCTGGCAAGGGAAAAGCTTCAGATCACACTGCAATGTATATATAGTATCGTTTGGTCCAATGTGCTTGTATGGCCATTTGGAAGTGAGTATAAGAATTCTGAAGTGAAGATATGCACTTTTTCAAAAACTTTCTTTTTTTTAGATTTCCTTGTAAAAAATGTTCATTCTCTGTGTAACTCAGTGGGAAAGTGACCAACTTGAGTGAATTGTGACTGTATGACTGAGTTGGAGTGAATATGCTCTTATCTCTGTAAGGAAGCGAGCTCGAGCGCTGAAACTGTGGCTATACGCACTTTCATGAAAACACGCTTCTTTGAAGTTTTAAGCTCAGAAAGTGAATCTGTGCGTGTTTCTGGCAAGGGAAAAGCTTCAGATCACACTGCAATGTATATATAGTATCGTTTGGTCCAATGTGCTTGTATGGCCATTTGGAAGTGAGTATAAGCTTTTTAAGTGAACATATGCACTTTTTCAAAAACTTTCTTTTTTTTAGTTCTGCTTGTCAAAAATGTTCTTTCTGTGTTCAACTCAGAGGGAAAGTGACAAACTTGAGTGAATTGTGACTGAATGTCTGAACTGGAGTGAAAATGCCCCTATCTCTATAAGGAAGCGAGCTAGAGCGTTGAAACTGTGGCTATGCGCACTTCCATGAAAACCCGCTTCTTTGAGGTTTAAAGCTCAGAACGTGAATCTGAGCGTGTTTCTGGCAAAGGAACAGCTTCAGATCACACTGCAATGTATATATGGTATCGTTTGGTCCAATGTGCTTGTATGGCCATTTGGAAGTGAGTATAAGAATTCTGAAGTGAAGATATGCACTTTTTCAAAAACTTTCTTTTTTTTAGATTTCCTTGTAAAAAATGTTCATTCTCTGTGAAACTCAGTGGGAAAGTAACAAACTTGAGAGATCTGTGACTGTATGGCTGGATTGGAATGAATATGCCTATATCTCTGTCAGGAAACGAGATAGAGCGCTGAAACTGTGGCTATACGCACTTTCATGAAAACACGCTTCTTTGAGGTTTTAAGCTCAGAACATAAATCTGAGCGTGTTTCTGGCAAGGGAACAGCTTCAGATCATACTGCAATGAATATATGTAATCGTTCTGTCCAATGTGTTTGTTTGGCCATTTGGAAGTGAATATAAGCTTCTGAAGTGAAGATATGCACTTTTTCAAAAACTTTCTTTTTTTTAGTTCTGCTTGTCAACAATGTTCATTCTCTGTGTAACTCAGTGGGAAAGTGACAAACTTGAGTGAATTGTGACTGTATGACTGAGTTGGAGTGAATATGCTCTTATCTCTGTAAGGAAGCGAGCTGGAGCGCTGAAACTGTGGCTATACGCACTTTCATGAAAACACGCTTCTTTGAGGTTTTAAGCTCAGAACATAAATCTGAGCGTGTTTCTGGCAAGGGAACAGCTTCAGATCACACTGCAATGCATATATGATATCGTTTGGTCCAATGTGCTTGTATGGCCATTTGGAAGTGAGTATAAGAATTCTGAAGTGAAGATATGCACTTTTTCAAAAACTTTCTTTTTTTTAGATTTCCTTGTAAAAAAATGTTCATTCTCTGTGTAACTCAGTGGGAAAGTGACAAACTTGAGTGAATTGTGACTGTATGACTGAGTTGGAGTGAATGTGCTCTTATCTCTGTAAGGAAGCGAGCTACAGCGCTGAAACTGTGGCTATACGCACTTTCATGAAAACACGCTTCTTTGAGGTTTTAAGCTCAGAAAGTGAATCTGTGCGTGTTTCTGGCAAGGGTTAAGCTTCAGATCACACTGCAATGTATATATGGTATCGTTTGGTCCAATGTGCTTGTATGGCCATTCGGAAGTGAGTATAAGCTTTTGAAGTGAAGATATGCACTTTTTCAAAAACTTTCTTTTTTTTAGTTCTGCTTGTCAAAAATGTTCATTCTGTGTTCAACTCAGTGGGAAAGTGACAAACTTGAGTGAATTGTGACTGTATGACTGAGTTGGAGTGAATATGCTCTTATCTCTGTAAGGAAGCGAGCTAGAGCGCTGAAACTGTGGCTATACGCACTTTCATGAAAACACGCTTCTTTGAGGTTTTAAGCTCAGAACGTAAATATGTGCGTGTTTCTGGACAGGGAACAGCTGCAGATCACACTGCAATGAATATATGTAATCGTTCTGTCCAATGTGTTTGTTTGGCCATTTGGAAGTGAATATAAGCTTCTGAAGTGAAGATATGCACTTTTTCAAAAACTTTCTTTTTTTTAGTTCTGCTTGTCAACAATGTTCATTCTGTGTGTAACTCAATGGGAAAGTGACAAACTTGAGTGAATTGTGACTGTATGACTGAGTTGGAGTGAATATGCTCTTATCTCTGTAAGGAAGCGAGCTAGAGCGCTGAAACTGTGGCTATACGCACTTTCATGAAAAAACGCTTCTTTGAGGTTTTAAGCTCAGAAAGTCACTCTGTGCGTGTTTCTGGCAAGGGAAAAGCTTCAGATCACACTGCAATGTATATATGGTATCGTTTGGTCCAATGTGCTTGTATGGCCATTTGGAAGTGAGTATAAGCTTTTGAAGTGAAGATATAAACTTTTTCAAAAACTTTCTTTTTTTTAGTTCTGCTTGTCAAAAATGTTCATTCTGTGTTCAACTCAGTGGGAAAGTGACAAACTTGAGTGAATTGTGACTGTATGACTGAGTTGGAGTGAATATGCTCTTATCTCTGTAAGGAAGCGAGCTACAGCGCTGAAACTGTGGCTATACGCACTTTCATGAAAACACGCTTCTTTGAGGTTTTAAGCTCAGAAAGTGAATCTGTGCGTGTTTCTGGCAAGGGTTAAGCTTCAGATCACACTGCAATGTATATATGGTATCGTTTGGTCCAATGTGCTTGTATGGCCATTTGGAAGTGAGTATAAGCTTTTGAAGTGAAGATATGCACTTTTTCAAAAACTTTCTTTTTTTTAGTTCTGCTTGTCAAAAATGTTCATTCTGTGTTCAACTCAGTGGGAAAGTGACAAACTTGAGTGAATTGTGACTGTATGACTGAGTTGGAGTGAATATGCTCTTATCTCTGTAAGGAAGCGAGCTAGAGCGCTGAAACTGTGGCTATACGCACTTTCATGAAAACACGCTTCTTTGAGGTTTTAAGCTCAGAACGTAAATATGTGCGTGTTTCTGGACAGGGAACAGCTGCAGATCACACTGCAATGAATATATGTAATCGTTCTGTCCAATGTGTTTGTTTGGCCATTTGGAAGTGAATATAAGCTTCTGAAGTGAAGATATGCACTTTTTCAAAAACTTTCTTTTTTTTAGTTCTGCTTGTCAACAATGTTCATTCTGTGTGTAACTCAATGGGAAAGTGACAAACTTGAGTGAATTGTGACTGTATGACTGAGTTGGAGTGAATATGCTCTTATCTCTGTAAGGAAGCGAGCTAGAGCGCTGAAACTGTGGCTATACGCACTTTCATGAAAAAACGCTTCTTTGAGGTTTTAAGCTCAGAAAGTCACTCTGTGCGTGTTTCTGGCAAGGGAAAAGCTTCAGATCACACTGCAATGTATATATAGTATCGTTTGGTCCAATGTGCTTGTATGGCCATTTGGAAGTGAGTATAAGAATTCTGAAGTGAAGATATGCACTTTTTCAAAAACTTTCTTTTTTTTAGATTTCCTTGTAAAAAATGTTCATTCTCTGTGTAACTCAGTGGGAAAGTGACCAACTTGAGTGAATTGTGACTGTATGACTGAGTTGGAGTGAATATGCTCTTATCTCTGTAAGGAAGCGAGCTCGAGCGCTGAAACTGTGGCTATACGCACTTTCATGAAAACACGCTTCTTTGAAGTTTTAAGCTCAGAAAGTGAATCTGTGCGTGTTTCTGGCAAGGGAAAAGCTTCAGATCACACTGCAATGTATATATAGTATCGTTTGGTCCAATGTGCTTGTATGGCCATTTGGAAGTGAGTATAAGCTTTTTAAGTGAACATATGCACTTTTTCAAAAACTTTCTTTTTTTTAGTTCTGCTTGTCAAAAATGTTCTTTCTGTGTTCAACTCAGAGGGAAAGTGACAAACTTGAGTGAATTGTGACTGAATGTCTGAACTGGAGTGAAAATGCCCCTATCTCTATAAGGAAGCGAGCTAGAGCGTTGAAACTGTGGCTATGCGCACTTCCATGAAAACCCGCTTCTTTGAGGTTTAAAGCTCAGAACGTGAATCTGAGCGTGTTTCTGGCAAAGGAACAGCTTCAGATCACACTGCAATGTATATATGGTATCGTTTGGTCCAATGTGCTTGTATGGCCATTTGGAAGTGAGTATAAGAATTCTGAAGTGAAGATATGCACTTTTTCAAAAACTTTCTTTTTTTTAGATTTCCTTGTAAAAAATGTTCATTCTCTGTGAAACTCAGTGGGAAAGTAACAAACTTGAGAGATCTGTGACTGTATGGCTGGATTGGAATGAATATGCCTATATCTCTGTCAGGAAACGAGATAGAGCGCTGAAACTGTGGCTATACGCACTTTCATGAAAACACGCTTCTTTGAGGTTTTAAGCTCAGAACATAAATCTGAGCGTGTTTCTGGCAAGGGAACAGCTTCAGATCATACTGCAATGAATATATGTAATCGTTCTGTCCAATGTGTTTGTTTGGCCATTTGGAAGTGAATATAAGCTTCTGAAGTGAAGATATGCACTTTTTCAAAAACTTTCTTTTTTTTAGTTCTGCTTGTCAACAATGTTCATTCTCTGTGTAACTCAGTGGGAAAGTGACAAACTTGAGTGAATTGTGACTGTATGACTGAGTTGGAGTGAATATGCTCTTATCTCTGTAAGGAAGCGAGCTGGAGCGCTGAAACTGTGGCTATACGCACTTTCATGAAAACACGCTTCTTTGAGGTTTTAAGCTCAGAACGTAAATATGTGCGTGTTTCTGGACAGGGAACAGCTGCAGATCACACTGCAATGAATATATGTAATCGTTCTGTCCAATGTGTTTGTTTGGCCATTTGGAAGTGAATATAAGCTTCTGAAGTGAAGATATGCACTTTTTCAAAAACTTTCTTTTTTTTAGTTCTGCTTGTCAACAATGTTCATTCTGTGTGTAACTCAATGGGAAAGTGACAAACTTGAGTGAATTGTGACTGTATGACTGAGTTGGAGTGAATATGCTCTTATCTCTGTAAGGAAGCGAGCTAGAGCGCTGAAACTGTGGCTATACGCACTTTCATGAAAAAACGCTTCTTTGAGGTTTTAAGCTCAGAAAGTCACTCTGTGCGTGTTTCTGGCAAGGGAAAAGCTTCAGATCACACTGCAATGTATATATAGTATCGTTTGGTCCAATGTGCTTGTATGGCCATTTGGAAGTGAGTATAAGAATTCTGAAGTGAAGATATGCACTTTTTCAAAAACTTTCTTTTTTTTAGATTTCCTTGTAAAAAATGTTCATTCTCTGTGTAACTCAGTGGGAAAGTGACCAACTTGAGTGAATTGTGACTGTATGACTGAGTTGGAGTGAATATGCTCTTATCTCTGTAAGGAAGCGAGCTCGAGCGCTGAAACTGTGGCTATACGCACTTTCATGAAAACACGCTTCTTTGAAGTTTTAAGCTCAGAAAGTGAATCTGTGCGTGTTTCTGGCAAGGGAAAAGCTTCAGATCACACTGCAATGTATATATAGTATCGTTTGGTCCAATGTGCTTGTATGGCCATTTGGAAGTGAGTATAAGCTTTTTAAGTGAACATATGCACTTTTTCAAAAACTTTCTTTTTTTTAGTTCTGCTTGTCAAAAATGTTCTTTCTGTGTTCAACTCAGAGGGAAAGTGACAAACTTGAGTGAATTGTGACTGAATGTCTGAACTGGAGTGAAAATGCCCCTATCTCTATAAGGAAGCGAGCTAGAGCGTTGAAACTGTGGCTATGCGCACTTCCATGAAAACCCGCTTCTTTGAGGTTTAAAGCTCAGAACGTGAATCTGAGCGTGTTTCTGGCAAAGGAACAGCTTCAGATCACACTGCAATGTATATATGGTATCGTTTGGTCCAATGTGCTTGTATGGCCATTTGGAAGTGAGTATAAGAATTCTGAAGTGAAGATATGCACTTTTTCAAAAACTTTCTTTTTTTTAGATTTCCTTGTAAAAAATGTTCATTCTCTGTGAAACTCAGTGGGAAAGTAACAAACTTGAGAGATCTGTGACTGTATGGCTGGATTGGAATGAATATGCCTATATCTCTGTCAGGAAACGAGATAGAGCGCTGAAACTGTGGCTATACGCACTTTCATGAAAACACGCTTCTTTGAGGTTTTAAGCTCAGAACATAAATCTGAGCGTGTTTCTGGCAAGGGAACAGCTTCAGATCATACTGCAATGAATATATGTAATCGTTCTGTCCAATGTGTTTGTTTGGCCATTTGGAAGTGAATATAAGCTTCTGAAGTGAAGATATGCACTTTTTCAAAAACTTTCTTTTTTTTAGTTCTGCTTGTCAACAATGTTCATTCTCTGTGTAACTCAGTGGGAAAGTGACAAACTTGAGTGAATTGTGACTGTATGACTGAGTTGGAGTGAATATGCTCTTATCTCTGTAAGGAAGCGAGCTGGAGCGCTGAAACTGTGGCTATACGCACTTTCATGAAAACACGCTTCTTTGAGGTTTTAAGCTCAGAACATAAATCTGAGCGTGTTTCTGGCAAGGGAACAGCTTCAGATCACACTGCAATGCATATATGATATCGTTTGGTCCAATGTGCTTGTATGGCCATTTGGAAGTGAGTATAAGAATTCTGAAGTGAAGATATGCACTTTTTCAAAAACTTTCTTTTTTTTAGATTTCCTTGTAAAAAAATGTTCATTCTCTGTGTAACTCAGTGGGAAAGTGACAAACTTGAGTGAATTGTGACTGTATGACTGAGTTGGAGTGAATGTGCTCTTATCTCTGTAAGGAAGCGAGCTACAGCGCTGAAACTGTGGCTATACGCACTTTCATGAAAACACGCTTCTTTGAGGTTTTAAGCTCAGAAAGTGAATCTGTGCGTGTTTCTGGCAAGGGTTAAGCTTCAGATCACACTGCAATGTATATATGGTATCGTTTGGTCCAATGTGCTTGTATGGCCATTCGGAAGTGAGTATAAGCTTTTGAAGTGAAGATATGCACTTTTTCAAAAACTTTCTTTTTTTTAGTTCTGCTTGTCAAAAATGTTCATTCTGTGTTCAACTCAGTGGGAAAGTGACAAACTTGAGTGAATTGTGACTGTATGACTGAGTTGGAGTGAATATGCTCTTATCTCTGTAAGGAAGCGAGCTAGAGCGCTGAAACTGTGGCTATACGCACTTTCATGAAAACACGCTTCTTTGAGGTTTTAAGCTCAGAACGTAAATATGTGCGTGTTTCTGGACAGGGAACAGCTGCAGATCACACTGCAATGAATATATGTAATCGTTCTGTCCAATGTGTTTGTTTGGCCATTTGGAAGTGAATATAAGCTTCTGAAGTGAAGATATGCACTTTTTCAAAAACTTTCTTTTTTTTAGTTCTGCTTGTCAACAATGTTCATTCTGTGTGTAACTCAATGGGAAAGTGACAAACTTGAGTGAATTGTGACTGTATGACTGAGTTGGAGTGAATATGCTCTTATCTCTGTAAGGAAGCGAGCTAGAGCGCTGAAACTGTGGCTATACGCACTTTCATGAAAAAACGCTTCTTTGAGGTTTTAAGCTCAGAAAGTCACTCTGTGCGTGTTTCTGGCAAGGGAAAAGCTTCAGATCACACTGCAATGTATATATGGTATCGTTTGGTCCAATGTGCTTGTATGGCCATTTGGAAGTGAGTATAAGCTTTTGAAGTGAAGATATAAACTTTTTCAAAAACTTTCTTTTTTTTAGTTCTGCTTGTCAAAAATGTTCATTCTGTGTTCAACTCAGTGGGAAAGTGACAAACTTGAGTGAATTGTGACTGTATGACTGAGTTGGAGTGAATATGCTCTTATCTCTGTAAGGAAGCGAGCTACAGCGCTGAAACTGTGGCTATACGCACTTTCATGAAAACACGCTTCTTTGAGGTTTTAAGCTCAGAAAGTGAATCTGTGCGTGTTTCTGGCAAGGGTTAAGCTTCAGATCACACTGCAATGTATATATGGTATCGTTTGGTCCAATGTGCTTGTATGGCCATTTGGAAGTGAGTATAAGCTTTTGAAGTGAAGATATGCACTTTTTCAAAAACTTTCTTTTTTTTAGTTCTGCTTGTCAAAAATGTTCATTCTGTGTTCAACTCAGTGGGAAAGTGACAAACTTGAGTGAATTGTGACTGTATGACTGAGTTGGAGTGAATATGCTCTTATCTCTGTAAGGAAGCGAGCTAGAGCGCTGAAACTGTGGCTATACGCACTTTCATGAAAACACGCTTCTTTGAGGTTTTAAGCTCAGAACGTAAATATGTGCGTGTTTCTGGACAGGGAACAGCTGCAGATCACACTGCAATGAATATATGTAATCGTTCTGTCCAATGTGTTTGTTTGGCCATTTGGAAGTGAATATAAGCTTCTGAAGTGAAGATATGCACTTTTTCAAAAACTTTCTTTTTTTTAGTTCTGCTTGTCAACAATGTTCATTCTGTGTGTAACTCAATGGGAAAGTGACAAACTTGAGTGAATTGTGACTGTATGACTGAGTTGGAGTGAATATGCTCTTATCTCTGTAAGGAAGCGAGCTAGAGCGCTGAAACTGTGGCTATACGCACTTTCATGAAAACACGCTTCTTTGAAGTTTTAAGCTCAGAAAGTGAATCTGTGCGTGTTTCTGGCAAGGGAAAAGCTTCAGATCACACTGCAATGTATATATAGTATCGTTTGGTCCAATGTGCTTGTATGGCCATTTGGAAGTGAGTATAAGCTTTTTAAGTGAACATATGCACTTTTTCAAAAACTTTCTTTTTTTTAGTTCTGCTTGTCAAAAATGTTCTTTCTGTGTTCAACTCAGAGGGAAAGTGACAAACTTGAGTGAATTGTGACTGAATGTCTGAACTGGAGTGAAAATGCCCCTATCTCTATAAGGAAGCGAGCTAGAGCGTTGAAACTGTGGCTATGCGCACTTCCATGAAAACCCGCTTCTTTGAGGTTTAAAGCTCAGAACGTGAATCTGAGCGTGTTTCTGGCAAAGGAACAGCTTCAGATCACACTGCAATGTATATATGGTATCGTTTGGTCCAATGTGCTTGTATGGCCATTTGGAAGTGAGTATAAGAATTCTGAAGTGAAGATATGCACTTTTTCAAAAACTTTCTTTTTTTTAGATTTCCTTGTAAAAAATGTTCATTCTCTGTGAAACTCAGTGGGAAAGTAACAAACTTGAGAGATCTGTGACTGTATGGCTGGATTGGAATGAATATGCCTATATCTCTGTCAGGAAACGAGATAGAGCGCTGAAACTGTGGCTATACGCACTTTCATGAAAACACGCTTCTTTGAGGTTTTAAGCTCAGAACATAAATCTGAGCGTGTTTCTGGCAAGGGAACAGCTTCAGATCATACTGCAATGAATATATGTAATCGTTCTGTCCAATGTGTTTGTTTGGCCATTTGGAAGTGAATATAAGCTTCTGAAGTGAAGATATGCACTTTTTCAAAAACTTTCTTTTTTTTAGTTCTGCTTGTCAACAATGTTCATTCTCTGTGTAACTCAGTGGGAAAGTGACAAACTTGAGTGAATTGTGACTGTATGACTGAGTTGGAGTGAATATGCTCTTATCTCTGTAAGGAAGCGAGCTGGAGCGCTGAAACTGTGGCTATACGCACTTTCATGAAAACACGCTTCTTTGAGGTTTTAAGCTCAGAACGTAAATATGTGCGTGTTTCTGGACAGGGAACAGCTGCAGATCACACTGCAATGAATATATGTAATCGTTCTGTCCAATGTGTTTGTTTGGCCATTTGGAAGTGAATATAAGCTTCTGAAGTGAAGATATGCACTTTTTCAAAAACTTTCTTTTTTTTAGTTCTGCTTGTCAACAATGTTCATTCTGTGTGTAACTCAATGGGAAAGTGACAAACTTGAGTGAATTGTGACTGTATGACTGAGTTGGAGTGAATATGCTCTTATCTCTGTAAGGAAGCGAGCTAGAGCGCTGAAACTGTGGCTATACGCACTTTCATGAAAAAACGCTTCTTTGAGGTTTTAAGCTCAGAAAGTCACTCTGTGCGTGTTTCTGGCAAGGGAAAAGCTTCAGATCACACTGCAATGTATATATAGTATCGTTTGGTCCAATGTGCTTGTATGGCCATTTGGAAGTGAGTATAAGAATTCTGAAGTGAAGATATGCACTTTTTCAAAAACTTTCTTTTTTTTAGATTTCCTTGTAAAAAATGTTCATTCTCTGTGTAACTCAGTGGGAAAGTGACCAACTTGAGTGAATTGTGACTGTATGACTGAGTTGGAGTGAATATGCTCTTATCTCTGTAAGGAAGCGAGCTCGAGCGCTGAAACTGTGGCTATACGCACTTTCATGAAAACACGCTTCTTTGAAGTTTTAAGCTCAGAAAGTGAATCTGTGCGTGTTTCTGGCAAGGGAAAAGCTTCAGATCACACTGCAATGTATATATAGTATCGTTTGGTCCAATGTGCTTGTATGGCCATTTGGAAGTGAGTATAAGCTTTTTAAGTGAACATATGCACTTTTTCAAAAACTTTCTTTTTTTTAGTTCTGCTTGTCAAAAATGTTCTTTCTGTGTTCAACTCAGAGGGAAAGTGACAAACTTGAGTGAATTGTGACTGAATGTCTGAACTGGAGTGAAAATGCCCCTATCTCTATAAGGAAGCGAGCTAGAGCGTTGAAACTGTGGCTATGCGCACTTCCATGAAAACCCGCTTCTTTGAGGTTTAAAGCTCAGAACGTGAATCTGAGCGTGTTTCTGGCAAAGGAACAGCTTCAGATCACACTGCAATGTATATATGGTATCGTTTGGTCCAATGTGCTTGTATGGCCATTTGGAAGTGAGTATAAGAATTCTGAAGTGAAGATATGCACTTTTTCAAAAACTTTCTTTTTTTTAGATTTCCTTGTAAAAAATGTTCATTCTCTGTGAAACTCAGTGGGAAAGTAACAAACTTGAGAGATCTGTGACTGTATGGCTGGATTGGAATGAATATGCCTATATCTCTGTCAGGAAACGAGATAGAGCGCTGAAACTGTGGCTATACGCACTTTCATGAAAACACGCTTCTTTGAGGTTTTAAGCTCAGAACATAAATCTGAGCGTGTTTCTGGCAAGGGAACAGCTTCAGATCATACTGCAATGAATATATGTAATCGTTCTGTCCAATGTGTTTGTTTGGCCATTTGGAAGTGAATATAAGCTTCTGAAGTGAAGATATGCACTTTTTCAAAAACTTTCTTTTTTTTAGTTCTGCTTGTCAACAATGTTCATTCTCTGTGTAACTCAGTGGGAAAGTGACAAACTTGAGTGAATTGTGACTGTATGACTGAGTTGGAGTGAATATGCTCTTATCTCTGTAAGGAAGCGAGCTGGAGCGCTGAAACTGTGGCTATACGCACTTTCATGAAAACACGCTTCTTTGAGGTTTTAAGCTCAGAACATAAATCTGAGCGTGTTTCTGGCAAGGGAACAGCTTCAGATCACACTGCAATGCATATATGATATCGTTTGGTCCAATGTGCTTGTATGGCCATTTGGAAGTGAGTATAAGAATTCTGAAGTGAAGATATGCACTTTTTCAAAAACTTTCTTTTTTTTAGATTTCCTTGTAAAAAAATGTTCATTCTCTGTGTAACTCAGTGGGAAAGTGACAAACTTGAGTGAATTGTGACTGTATGACTGAGTTGGAGTGAATGTGCTCTTATCTCTGTAAGGAAGCGAGCTACAGCGCTGAAACTGTGGCTATACGCACTTTCATGAAAACACGCTTCTTTGAGGTTTTAAGCTCAGAAAGTGAATCTGTGCGTGTTTCTGGCAAGGGTTAAGCTTCAGATCACACTGCAATGTATATATGGTATCGTTTGGTCCAATGTGCTTGTATGGCCATTCGGAAGTGAGTATAAGCTTTTGAAGTGAAGATATGCACTTTTTCAAAAACTTTCTTTTTTTTAGTTCTGCTTGTCAAAAATGTTCATTCTGTGTTCAACTCAGTGGGAAAGTGACAAACTTGAGTGAATTGTGACTGTATGACTGAGTTGGAGTGAATATGCTCTTATCTCTGTAAGGAAGCGAGCTAGAGCGCTGAAACTGTGGCTATACGCACTTTCATGAAAACACGCTTCTTTGAGGTTTTAAGCTCAGAACGTAAATATGTGCGTGTTTCTGGACAGGGAACAGCTGCAGATCACACTGCAATGAATATATGTAATCGTTCTGTCCAATGTGTTTGTTTGGCCATTTGGAAGTGAATATAAGCTTCTGAAGTGAAGATATGCACTTTTTCAAAAACTTTCTTTTTTTTAGTTCTGCTTGTCAACAATGTTCATTCTGTGTGTAACTCAATGGGAAAGTGACAAACTTGAGTGAATTGTGACTGTATGACTGAGTTGGAGTGAATATGCTCTTATCTCTGTAAGGAAGCGAGCTAGAGCGCTGAAACTGTGGCTATACGCACTTTCATGAAAAAACGCTTCTTTGAGGTTTTAAGCTCAGAAAGTCACTCTGTGCGTGTTTCTGGCAAGGGAAAAGCTTCAGATCACACTGCAATGTATATATGGTATCGTTTGGTCCAATGTGCTTGTATGGCCATTTGGAAGTGAGTATAAGCTTTTGAAGTGAAGATATAAACTTTTTCAAAAACTTTCTTTTTTTTAGTTCTGCTTGTCAAAAATGTTCATTCTGTGTTCAACTCAGTGGGAAAGTGACAAACTTGAGTGAATTGTGACTGTATGACTGAGTTGGAGTGAATATGCTCTTATCTCTGTAAGGAAGCGAGCTACAGCGCTGAAACTGTGGCTATACGCACTTTCATGAAAACACGCTTCTTTGAGGTTTTAAGCTCAGAAAGTGAATCTGTGCGTGTTTCTGGCAAGGGTTAAGCTTCAGATCACACTGCAATGTATATATGGTATCGTTTGGTCCAATGTGCTTGTATGGCCATTTGGA
Organism: Gymnothorax reevesii; assembly: GCA_029721435.1. Taxonomy (NCBI): domain Eukaryota; kingdom Metazoa; phylum Chordata; class Actinopteri; order Anguilliformes; family Muraenidae; genus Gymnothorax; species Gymnothorax reevesii. The sequence continues at coordinate 26,634,703 of CM056588.1, forward strand.
AGTGAGTATAAGCTTTTGAAGTGAAGATATGCACTTTTTCAAAAACTTTCTTTTTTTTAGTTCTGCTTGTCAAAAATGTTCATTCTGTGTTCAACTCAGTGGGAAAGTGACAAACTTGAGTGAATTGTGACTGTATGACTGAGTTGGAGTGAATATGCTCTTATCTCTGTAAGGAAGCGAGCTAGAGCGCTGAAACTGTGGCTATACGCACTTTCATGAAAACACGCTTCTTTGAGGTTTTAAGCTCAGAACGTAAATATGTGCGTGTTTCTGGACAGGGAACAGCTGCAGATCACACTGCAATGAATATATGTAATCGTTCTGTCCAATGTGTTTGTTTGGCCATTTGGAAGTGAATATAAGCTTCTGAAGTGAAGATATGCACTTTTTCAAAAACTTTCTTTTTTTTAGTTCTGCTTGTCAACAATGTTCATTCTGTGTGTAACTCAATGGGAAAGTGACAAACTTGAGTGAATTGTGACTGTATGACTGAGTTGGAGTGAATATGCTCTTATCTCTGTAAGGAAGCGAGCTAGAGCGCTGAAACTGTGGCTATACGCACTTTCATGAAAAAACGCTTCTTTGAGGTTTTAAGCTCAGAAAGTCACTCTGTGCGTGTTTCTGGCAAGGGAAAAGCTTCAGATCACACTGCAATGTATATATAGTATCGTTTGGTCCAATGTGCTTGTATGGCCATTTGGAAGTGAGTATAAGAATTCTGAAGTGAAGATATGCACTTTTTCAAAAACTTTCTTTTTTTTAGATTTCCTTGTAAAAAATGTTCATTCTCTGTGTAACTCAGTGGGAAAGTGACCAACTTGAGTGAATTGTGACTGTATGACTGAGTTGGAGTGAATATGCTCTTATCTCTGTAAGGAAGCGAGCTCGAGCGCTGAAACTGTGGCTATACGCACTTTCATGAAAACACGCTTCTTTGAAGTTTTAAGCTCAGAAAGTGAATCTGTGCGTGTTTCTGGCAAGGGAAAAGCTTCAGATCACACTGCAATGTATATATAGTATCGTTTGGTCCAATGTGCTTGTATGGCCATTTGGAAGTGAGTATAAGCTTTTTAAGTGAACATATGCACTTTTTCAAAAACTTTCTTTTTTTTAGTTCTGCTTGTCAAAAATGTTCTTTCTGTGTTCAACTCAGAGGGAAAGTGACAAACTTGAGTGAATTGTGACTGAATGTCTGAACTGGAGTGAAAATGCCCCTATCTCTATAAGGAAGCGAGCTAGAGCGTTGAAACTGTGGCTATGCGCACTTCCATGAAAACCCGCTTCTTTGAGGTTTAAAGCTCAGAACGTGAATCTGAGCGTGTTTCTGGCAAAGGAACAGCTTCAGATCACACTGCAATGTATATATGGTATCGTTTGGTCCAATGTGCTTGTATGGCCATTTGGAAGTGAGTATAAGAATTCTGAAGTGAAGATATGCACTTTTTCAAAAACTTTCTTTTTTTTAGATTTCCTTGTAAAAAATGTTCATTCTCTGTGAAACTCAGTGGGAAAGTAACAAACTTGAGAGATCTGTGACTGTATGGCTGGATTGGAATGAATATGCCTATATCTCTGTCAGGAAACGAGATAGAGCGCTGAAACTGTGGCTATACGCACTTTCATGAAAACACGCTTCTTTGAGGTTTTAAGCTCAGAACATAAATCTGAGCGTGTTTCTGGCAAGGGAACAGCTTCAGATCATACTGCAATGAATATATGTAATCGTTCTGTCCAATGTGTTTGTTTGGCCATTTGGAAGTGAATATAAGCTTCTGAAGTGAAGATATGCACTTTTTCAAAAACTTTCTTTTTTTTAGTTCTGCTTGTCAACAATGTTCATTCTCTGTGTAACTCAGTGGGAAAGTGACAAACTTGAGTGAATTGTGACTGTATGACTGAGTTGGAGTGAATATGCTCTTATCTCTGTAAGGAAGCGAGCTGGAGCGCTGAAACTGTGGCTATACGCACTTTCATGAAAACACGCTTCTTTGAGGTTTTAAGCTCAGAACGTAAATATGTGCGTGTTTCTGGACAGGGAACAGCTGCAGATCACACTGCAATGAATATATGTAATCGTTCTGTCCAATGTGTTTGTTTGGCCATTTGGAAGTGAATATAAGCTTCTGAAGTGAAGATATGCACTTTTTCAAAAACTTTCTTTTTTTTAGTTCTGCTTGTCAACAATGTTCATTCTGTGTGTAACTCAATGGGAAAGTGACAAACTTGAGTGAATTGTGACTGTATGACTGAGTTGGAGTGAATATGCTCTTATCTCTGTAAGGAAGCGAGCTAGAGCGCTGAAACTGTGGCTATACGCACTTTCATGAAAAAACGCTTCTTTGAGGTTTTAAGCTCAGAAAGTCACTCTGTGCGTGTTTCTGGCAAGGGAAAAGCTTCAGATCACACTGCAATGTATATATAGTATCGTTTGGTCCAATGTGCTTGTATGGCCATTTGGAATTGAGTATAAGAATTCTGAAGTGAAGATATGCACTTTTTCAAAAACTTTCTTTTTTTTAGATTTCCTTGTAAAAAATGTTCATTCTCTGTGTAACTCAGTGGGAAAGTGACCAACTTGAGTGAATTGTGACTGTATGACTGAGTTGGAGTGAATATGCTCTTATCTCTGTAAGGAAGCGAGCTCGAGCGCTGAAACTGTGGCTATACGCACTTTCATGAAAACACGCTTCTTTGAAGTTTTAAGCTCAGAAAGTGAATCTGTGCGTGTTTCTGGCAAGGGAAAAGCTTCAGATCACACTGCAATGTATATATAGTATCGTTTGGTCCAATGTGCTTGTATGGCCATTTGGAAGTGAGTATAAGCTTTTTAAGTGAACATATGCACTTTTTCAAAAACTTTCTTTTTTTTAGTTCTGCTTGTCAAAAATGTTCTTTCTGTGTTCAACTCAGAGGGAAAGTGACAAACTTGAGTGAATTGTGACTGAATGTCTGAACTGGAGTGAAAATGCCCCTATCTCTATAAGGAAGCGAGCTAGAGCGTTGAAACTGTGGCTATGCGCACTTCCATGAAAACCCGCTTCTTTGAGGTTTAAAGCTCAGAACGTGAATCTGAGCGTGTTTCTGGCAAAGGAACAGCTTCAGATCACACTGCAATGTATATATGGTATCGTTTGGTCCAATGTGCTTGTATGGCCATTTGGAAGTGAGTATAAGAATTCTGAAGTGAAGATATGCACTTTTTCAAAAACTTTCTTTTTTTTAGATTTCCTTGTAAAAAATGTTCATTCTCTGTGAAACTCAGTGGGAAAGTAACAAACTTGAGAGATCTGTGACTGTATGGCTGGATTGGAATGAATATGCCTATATCTCTGTCAGGAACGAGATAGAGCGCTGAAACTGTGGCTATACGCACTTTCATGAAAACACGCTTCTTTGAGGTTTTAAGCTCAGAACATAAATCTGAGCGTGTTTCTGGCAAGGGAACAGCTTCAGATCATACTGCAATGAATATATGTAATCGTTCTGTCCAATGTGTTTGTTTGGCCATTTGGAAGTGAATATAAGCTTCTGAAGTGAAGATATGCACTTTTTCAAAAACTTTCTTTTTTTTAGTTCTGCTTGTCAACAATGTTCATTCTCTGTGTAACTCAGTGGGAAAGTGACAAACTTGAGTGAATTGTGACTGTATGACTGAGTTGGAGTGAATATGCTCTTATCTCTGTAAGGAAGCGAGCTAGAGCGCTGAAACTGTGGCTATACGCACTTTCATGAAAACACGCTTCTTTGAGGTTTTAAGCTCAGAACATAAATCTGAGCGTGTTTCTGGCAAGGGAACCGCTTCAGATTACACTGCAATGCATATATGATATCGTTTGGTCCAATGTGCTTGTATGGCCATTTGGAAGTGAGTATAAGAATTCTGAAGTGAAGATATGCACTTTTTCAAAAACTTTCTTTTTTTTTAGATTTCCTTGTAAAAAAATGTTCAATCTCTGTGTAACTCAGTGGGAAAGTGACAAACTTGAGTGAATTGTGACTGTATGACTGAGTTGGAGTGAATATGCTCTTATCTCTGTAAGGAAGCGAGCTAGAGCGCTGAAACTGTGGCTATACGCACTTTCATGAAAACACGCTTCTTTGAGGTTTTAAGCTCAGAAAGTCAATCTGTGCGTGTTTCTGGCAAGGGAACAGCTTCAGATCACACTGCAATGCATATATGGTATCGTTTGGTCCAATGTGCTTGTATGGCCATTTGGAAGTGTGTATAAGAATTCTGAAGTGAAGATATGCACTTTTTCAAAAACTTTCTTTTTTTAGATTTCCTTGTAAAAAAATGTTCATTCTCTGTGGAACCCAGTGGGAAAGTAACAAACTTGAGAGAACTGTGACTGTGTGGCTGATTTGGAATGAATATGCCTATATCTCTGTCAGGAAACGAGATGGACCGCTGAAACTGTGGCTATACGCACTTTCATGAAAACACGCTTCTTTGAGGTTTTAAGCTCAGAACGTAAATATGTGCGTGTTTCTGGACAGGGAACAGCTGCAGATCACACTGCAATGAATATATGTAATCGTTCTGTCCAATGTGTTTGTTTGGCCATTTGGAAGTGAATATAAGTTTCTGAAGTGAAGATATGCACTTTTTCAAAAACTTTCTTTTTTTTAGTTCTGCTTGTCAACAATGTTCATTCTGTGTGTAACTCAGCGGGAAAGTGACAAACTTGAGTGAATTGTGACTGTATGACTGAGTTGGAGTGAATATGCTCTTATCTCTGTAAGGAAGCGAGCTACAGCGCTGAAACTGTGGCTATACGCACTTTCATGAAAATACGCTTCTTTGAGGTTTTAAGCTCAGAAAGTCAATCTGTGCGTGTTTCTGGCAAGGGAACAGCTTCAGATCACACTGCAATGCATATATGGTATCGTTTGGTCCAATGTGCTTGTATGGCCATTTGGAAGTGAGTATAAGAATTCTGAAGTGAAGATATGCACTTTTTCAAAAACTTTCTTTTTTTTAGTTCTGCTTGTCAACAATGTTCATTCTGTGTGTAACTCAGTGGGAAAGTGACAAACTTGAGTGAATTGTGACTGTATGACTGAGTTGGAGTGAATATGCTCTTATCTCTGTAAGGAAGCGAGCTAGAGCGCTGAAACTGTGGCTCTCCGCACTTTCATGAAAACACGCTTCTTTGAGGTTTTAAGCTCAGAAAGTCACTCTGTGCGTGTTTCTGGCAAGGGAACAGCTTTAGATCACACTGCCATGCATGTATGGTATCGTTTGGTCCAATGTGCTTGTATGGCCATTTGGAAGTGAGTATAAGAATTCTGAAGTGAACATATGCACTTTTTCAAAAACTTTCTTTTTTTTAGTTCTGCTTGTCAACAATGTTCATTCTGTGTGTAACTCAGTGGGAAAGTGACAAACTTGAGTGAATTGTGACTGTATGACTGAGTTGGAGTGAATATGCTCGTATCTCTGTAAGGAAGCGAGCTAGAGCGCTGAAACTGTGGCTCTCCGCACTTTCATGAAAACACGCTTCTTTGAGGTTTTAAGCTCAGAAAGTCACTCTGTGCGTGTTTCTGGCAAGGGAACAGCTTTAGATCACACTGCCATGCATGTATGGTATCGTTTGGTCCAATGTGCTTGTATGGCCATTTGGAAGTGAGTATAAGAATTCTGAAGTGAACATATGCACTTTTTCAAAAACTTTCTTTTTTTTAGATTTCCTTGTAAAAAAATGTTCATTCTCTGTGTAACTCAGCGGGAAAGTGACAAACTTGAGTGAATTGTGACTGTATGACTGAGTTGGAGTGAATATGCTCTTATCTCTGTAAGGAAGCGAGCTAGAGCGCTGAAACTGTGGCTATACGCACTTTCATGAAAACACGCTTCTTTGAGGTTTTAAGCTCAGAAAGTGAATCTGTGCGTGTTTCTGGCAAGGGAAAAGCTTCAGATCACACTGCAATGTATATATGGTATCGATTGGTCCAATGTGCTTGTATGGCCATTCGGAAGTGAGTATAAGCTTTTGAAGTGAAGATATGCACTTTTTCAAAAACTTTCTTTTTTTTAGTTCTGCTTGTCAACAATGTTCATTCTGTGTTCAACTCAGTGGGAAAGTGACAAACTTGAGTGAATTGTGACTGAATGTCTGAACTGGAGTGAAAATGCCCCTATCTCTATAAGGAAGCGAGCTAGAGCGCTGAAACTGTGGTTATGCGCACTTTCCTGAAAACACGCTTCTTTGAGGTTTGAAGCTCAGAACGTGATTCTCTGCGTGTTTCTGGCAAGGGAACAGCTTCAGATCACACTGCAATGCATATATGGTATCGTTTGGTCCAATGTGCTTGTATGGCAATTTGGAAGTGAGTATAAGAATTCTGAAGTGAAGATATGCACTTTTTCAAAAACTTTCTTTTTTTAAGATTTCCTTGTAAAAAAATGTTCATTCTCTGTGTAACTCAGTGGGAAAGTGACAAACTTGAGTGAATTGTGACTGTATGACTGAGTTGGAGTGAATATGCTCTTATCTCTGTAAGGAAGCGAGCTAGAGCGCTGAAACTGTGGCTATACGCACTTTCATGAAAACACGCTTCTTTGAGGTTTTAAGCTCAGAAAGTCAATCTGTGCGTGTTTCTGGCAAGGGAACAGCTTCAGATCACACTGCAATGCATATATGGTATCGTTTGGTCCAATGTGCTTGTATGGCCATTTGGAAGTGTGTATAAGAATTCTGAAGTGAAGATATGCACTTTTTCAAAAACTTTCTTTTTTTAGATTTCCTTGTAAAAAATGTTCATTCTCTGTGGAACCCAGTGGTAAAGTAACAAACTTGAGAGAACTGTGACTGTATGGCTGATTTGGAATGAATATGCCTATATCTCTGTCAGGAAACGAGATGGAGCGCTGAAACTGTGGCTATACGCACTTTCATGAAAACACGCTTCGTTGAGGTTTTAAGCTCAGAACGTAAATATGTGCGTGTTTCTGGACAGGGAACAGCTGCAGATCACACTGCAATGAATATATGTAATCGTTCTGTCCAATGTGTTTGTTTGGCCATTTGGAAGTGAATATAAGCTTCTGAAGTGAAGATATGCACTTTTTCTAAAACTTTCTTTTTTTTAGTTCTGCTTGTCAAAAATGTTCATTCTGTGTTCAACTCAGTGGGAAAGTGACAAACTTGAGTGAATTGTGACTGTATGACTGAGTTGGAGTGAATATGCTATCTCTGTAAGGAAGCGAGCTAGAGCGCTGAAACTGTGGCTATACGCACTTTCATGAAAACACGCTTCTTTGAGGTTTTAAGCTCAGAACATAAATCTGAGCGTGTTTCTGGCAAGAGAACAGCTTCAGATCATACTGCAATGAATATATGTAATCGTTTTGTCCAATGTGTTTGTTTGGCCATTTGGAAGTGAATATAAGCTTCTGAAGTGAAGATATGCACTTTTTCAAAAACTTTCTTTTTTTTAGTTCTGCTTGTCAAAAATGTTCATTCTGTGTTCAACTCAGTGGGAAAGTGACAAACTTGAGTGAATTGTGACTGTATGACTGAGTTGGAGTGAATATGCTCTTATCTCTGTAAGGAAGCGAGCTAGAGCGCTGAAACTGTGGCTATACGCACTTTCATGAAAACACGCTTCTTTGAGGTTTTAAGCTCAGAACATAAATCTGAGCGTGTTTCTGGCAAGGGAACAGCTTCAGATCACACTGCAATGCATATATGATATCGTTTGGTCCAATGTGCTTGTATGGCCATTTGGAAGTGAGTATAAGAATTCTGAAGTGAAGATATGCACTTTTTCAAAAACTTTCTTTTTTTTAGATTTCCTTGTAAAAAAATGTTCAATCTCTGTGTAACTCAGTGGGAAAGTGACAAACTTGAGTGAATTGTGACTGTATGACTGAGTTGGAGTGAATATGCTCTTATCTCTGTAAGGAAGCGAGCTACAGCGCTGAAACTGTGGCTATACGCACTTTCATGAAAACACGCTTCTTTGAGGTTTTAAGCTCAGAAAGTGAATCTGTGCGTGTTTCTGGCAAGGGAACAGCTTCAGATCACACTGCAATGCATATATGGTATCGTTTGGTCCAATGTGCTTGTATGGCCATTTGGAAGTGAGTATGAGCTTTTGAAGTGAAGATATGCACTTTTTCAAAAACTTTCTTTTTTTTAGTTCTGCTTGTCAAAAATGTTCATTCTGTGTTCAACTCAGTGGGAAAGTGACAAACTTGAGTGAATTGTGACTGTATGACTGAGTTGGAGTGAATATGCTCTTATCTCTGTAAGGAAGCGAGCTAGAGCGCTGAAACTGTGGCTATACGCACTTTCATGAAAACACGCTTCTTTGAGGTTTTAAGCTCAGAAAGTCAATCTGTGCGTGTTTCTGGCAAGGGAACAGCTTCAGATCACACAGCAATGCATATATGGTATCGTTTGGTCCTATGTGCTTGTATGGCCATTTGGAAGTGTGTATAAGAATTCTGAAGTGAAGATATGCACTTTTTCAAAAACTTTCTTTTTTTAGATTTCCTTGTAAAAAATGTTCATTCTCTGTGGAACCCAGTGGGAAAGTAACAAACTTGAGAGAACTGTGACTGTATAGCTGATTTGGAATGAATATGCCTATATCTCTGTTAGGAAACGAGTTGGACCGCTGAAACTGTGGCTATACGCACTTTCTTGAAAACACGCTTCTTTGAGGTTTTAAGCTCAGAACGTAAATATGTGCGTGTTTCTGGACAGGGAACAGCTGCAGATCACACTGCAATGAATATATGTAATCGTTCTGTCCAATGTGTTTGTTTGGCCATTTGGAAGTGAATATAAGCTTCTGAAGTGAAGATATGCACTTTTTCAAAAACTTTTTTTTAGTTCGGCTTGTCAACAATGTTCATTCTGTGTGTAACTCAGTGGGTTAGTGACAAACTTGAGTGAATTGTGACTGTATGACTGAGTTGGAGTGAATATGCTCTTATCTCTGTAAGGAAGCGAGCTAGAGCGCTGAAACTGTGGCTATACGCACTTTCATGAAAACACGCTTCTTTGAGGTTTTAAGCTCAGAGAGTGAATCTGTGCGTGTTTCTGGCAAGGGAAAAGCTTCAGATCACACTGCAATGTATATATGGTATCGTTTGGTCCAATGTGCTTGTATGGCCATTTGGAAGTGAGTATAAGCTTTTGAAGTGAAGATATGCACTTTTTCAAAAACTTTCTTTTTTTTAGTTTTGCTTGTCAAAAATGTTCATTCTGTGTTCAACTCAGTGGGAAAGTGACAAACTTGAGTGAATTGTGACTGTATGACTGAGTTGGAGTGAATATGCTCTTATCTCTGTAAGGAAGCGAGCTAGAGCGCTGAAACTGTGGCTATACGCACTTTCATGAAAACACGCTTCTTTGAGGTTTTAAGCTCAGAACATAAATCTGAGCGTGTTTCTGGCAAGAGAACAGCTTCAGATCATACTGCAATGAATATATGTAATCGTTCTGTCCAATGTGTTTGTTTGGCCATTTGGAAGTGAATATAAGCTTCTGAAGTGAAGATATGCACTTTTTCAAAAACTTTCTTTTTTTTAGTTCTGCTTGTCAAAAATGTTCATTCTGTGTTCAACTCAGTGGGAAAGTGACAAACTTGAGTGAATTGTGACTGTATGACTGAGTTGGAGTGAATATGCTCTTATCTCTGTAAGGAAGCGAGCTAGAGCGCTGAAACTGTGGCTATACGCACTTTCATGAAAACACGCTTCTTTGAGGTTTTAAGCTCAGAACATAAATCTGAGCGTGTTTCAGGCAAGGGAACAGCTTCAGATCACACTGCAATGCATATATGATATCGTTTGGTCCAATGTGCTTGTATGGCCATTTGGAAGTGAGTATAAGCTTTTGAAGTGAAGATATGCACTTTTTCAAAAACTTTCTTTTTTTTAGTTTTGCTTGTCAAAAATGTTCATTCTGTGTTCAACTCAGTGGGAAAGTGACAAACTTGAGTGAATTGTGACTGTATGACTGAGTTGGAGTGAATATGCTCTTATCTCTGTAAGGAAGCGAGCTAGAGCGCTGAAACTGTGGCTATACGCACTTTCATGAAAACACGCTTCTTTGAGGTTTTAAGCTCAGAAAGTCAATCTGTGCGTGTTTCTGGCAAGGGAACAGCTTCAGATCACACTGCAATGCATATATGGTATCGTTTGGTCCAATGTGCTTGTATGGCCATTTGGAAGTGAGTATAAGAATTCTGGAGTGAAGATATGCACTTTTTCAAAAACTTTCTTTTTTTTAGATTTCCTTGTAAAAAAATGTTCATTCTCTGTGTAACTCAGTGGGAAAGTGACAAACTTGAGTGAATTGTGACTGTATGACTGAGTTGGAGTGAATATGCTCTTATCTCTGTAAGGAAGCGAGCTAGAGCGCTGAAACTGTGGCTATACGCACTTTCATGAAAACACGCTTCTTTGAGGTTTTAAGCTCAGAAAGTCAATCTGTGCGTGTTTCTGGCAAGGGAACAGCTTCAGATCACACTGCAATGCATATATGGTATCGTTTGGTCCAATGTGCTTGTATGGCCATTTGGAAGTGAGTATAAGAATTCTGGAGTGAAGATATGCACTTTTTCAAAAACTTTCTTTTTTTAGATTTCCTTGTAAAAAAATGTTCATTCTCTGTGTAACTCAGTGGGAAAGTGACAAACTTGAGTGAATTGTGACTGTATGACTGAGTTGGAGTGAATATGCTTTTATCTCTGTAAGGAAGCGAGCTACAGCGCTGAAACTGTGGCCATACGCACTTTCATGAAAACACGCTTCTTTGAGGTTTTAAGCACAGAAAGTGAATCTGTGCGTGTTTCTGGCAAGGGTTAAGCTTCAGATCACACTGCAATGTACATATGGTATCGTTTGGTCCAATGTGCTTGTATGCCCATTTGGAAGTGAGTATAAGCTTTTGAAGTGAAGATATGCACTTTTTCAAAAACTTTCTTTTTTTTAGTTCTGCTTGTCAACAATGTTCATTCTGTGTTCAACTCAGTGGGAAAGTGACAAACTTGAGTGAATTGTGACTGTATGACTGAGTTGGAGTGAATATGCTCTTATCTCTGTAAGGAAGCGAGCTAGAGCGCTGAAACTGTGGCTATACGCACTTTCATGAAAACACGCTTCTTTGAGGTTTTAAGCTCAGAAAGTCACTCTGTGCGTGTTTCTGGCAAGGGAACAGCTTCAGATCACACAGCAATGCATATATGGTATCGTTTGGTCCTATGTGCTTGTATGGCCATTTGGAAGTGTGTATAAGAATTCTGAAGTGAAGATATGCACTTTTTCAAAAACTTTCTTTTTTTAGATTTCCTTGTAAAAAATGTTCATTCTCTGTGGAACCCAGTGGGAAAGTAACAAACTTGAGAGAACTGTGACTGTATGGCTGATTTGGAATGAATATGCCTATATCTCTGTTAGGAAACGAGTTGGACCGCTGAAACTGTGGCTATACGCACTTTCTTGAAAAAACGCTTCTTTGAGGTTTTAAGCTCAGAACGTAAATATGTGCGTGTTTCTGGACAGGGAACAGCTGCAGATCACATTGCAATGAATTTATGTAATCGTTCTGTCCAATGTGTTTGTTTGGCCATTTGGAAGTGAATATAAGCTTCTGAAGTGAAGATATGCACTTTTTCAAAAACTTTTTTTTAGTTCGGCTTGTCAACAATGTTCATTCTGTGTGTAACTCAGTGGGTTAGTGACAAACTTGAGTGAATTGTGACTGTATGACTGAGTTGGAGTGAATATGCTCTTATCTCTGTAAGGAAGCGAGCTAGAGCGCTGAAACTGTGGCTATACGCACTTTCATGAAAACACGCTTCTTTGAGGTTTTAAGCTCAGAGAGTGAATCTGTGCGTGTTTCTGGCAAGGGAAAAGCTTCAGATCACACTGCAATGTATATATGGTATCGTTTGGTCCAATGTGCTTGTATGGCCATTTGGAAGTGAGTATAAGCTTTTGAAGTGAAGATATGCACTTTTTCAAAAACTTTCTTTTTTTTAGTTTTGCTTGTCAAAAATGTTCATTCTGTGTTCAACTCAGTGGGAAAGTGACAAACTTGAGTGAATTGTGACTGTATGACTGAGTTGGAGTGAATATGCTCTTATCTCTGTAAGGAAGCGAGCTAGAGCGCTGAAACTGTGGCTATACGCACTTTCATGAAAACACGCTTCTTTGAGGTTTTAAGCTCAGAACATAAATCTGAGCGTGTTTCTGGCAAGAGAACAGCTTCAGATCATACTGCAATGAATATATGTAATCGTTCTGTCCAATGTGTTTGTTTGGCCATTTGGAAGTGAATATAAGCTTCTGAAGTGAAGATATGCACTTTTTCAAAAACTTTCTTTTTTTTAGTTCTGCTTGTCAAAAATGTTCATTCTGTGTTCAACTCAGTGGGAAAGTGACAAACTTGAGTGAATTGTGACTGTATGACTGAGTTGGAGTGAATATGCTCTTATCTCTGTAAGGAAGCGAGCTAGAGCGCTGAAACTGTGGCTATACGCACTTTCATGAAAACACGCTTCTTTGAGGTTTTAAGCTCAGAACATAAATCTGAGCGTGTTTCAGGCAAGGGAACAGCTTCAGATCACACTGCAATGCATATATGATATCGTTTGGTCCAATGTGCTTGTATGGCCATTTGGAAGTGAGTATAAGCTTTTGAAGTGAAGATATGCACTTTTTCAAAAACTTTCTTTTTTTTAGTTTTGCTTGTCAAAAATGTTCATTCTGTGTTCAACTCAGTGGGAAAGTGACAAACTTGAGTGAATTGTGACTGTATGACTGAGTTGGAGTGAATATGCTCTTATCTCTGTAAGGAAGCGAGCTAGAGCGCTGAAACTGTGGCTATACGCACTTTCATGAAAACACGCTTCTTTGAGGTTTTAAGCTCAGAAAGTCAATCTGTGCGTGTTTCTGGCAAGGGAACAGCTTCAGATCACACTGCAATGCATATATGGTATCGTTTGGTCCAATGTGCTTGTATGGCCATTTGGAAGTGAGTATAAGAATTCTGGAGTGAAGATATGCACTTTTTCAAAAACTTTCTTTTTTTAGATTTCCTTGTAAAAAAATGTTCATTCTCTGTGTAACTCAGTGGGAAAGTGACAAACTTGAGTGAATTGTGACTGTATGACTGAGTTGGAGTGAATATGCTTTTATCTCTGTAAGGAAGCGAGCTACAGCGCTGAAACTGTGGCCATACGCACTTTCATGAAAACACGCTTCTTTGAGGTTTTAAGCACAGAAAGTGAATCTGTGCGTGTTTCTGGCAAGGGTTAAGCTTCAGATCACACTGCAATGTACATATGGTATCGTTTGGTCCAATGTGCTTGTATGCCCATTTGGAAGTGAGTATAAGCTTTTGAAGTGAAGATATGCACTTTTTCAAAAACTTTCTTTTTTTTAGTTCTGCTTGTCAAAAATGTTCATTCTGTGTTCAACTCAGTGGGAAAGTGACAAACTTGAGTGAATTGTGACTGTATGACTGAGTTGGAGTGAATATGCTCTTATCTCTGTAAGGAAGCGAGCTACAGCGCTGAAACTGTGGCTATACGCACTTTCATGAAAATACGCTTCTTTGAGGTTTTAAGCTCAGAAAGTCAATCTGTGCGTGTTTCTGGCAAGGGAACAGCTTCAGATCACACTGCAATGCATATATGGTATCGTTTGGTCCAATGTGCTTGTATGGCCATTTGGAAGTGAGTATAAGAATTCTGAAGTGAAGATATGCACTTTTTCAAAAACTTTCTTTTTTTTAGATTTCCTTGTAAAAAAATGTTCATTCTCTGTGTAACTCAGCGGGAAAGTGACAAACTTGAGTGAATTGTGACTGTATGACTGAGTTGGAGTGAATATGCTCTTATCTCTGTAAGGAAGCGAGCTAGAGCGCTGAAACTGTGGCTATACGCACTTTCATGAAAACACGCTTCTTTGAGGTTTTAAGCTCAGAAAGTGAATCTGTGCGTGTTTCTGGCAAGGGAAAAGCTTCAGATCACACTGCAATGTATATATGGTATCGTTTGGTCCAATGTGCTTGTATGGCCATTCGGAAGTGAGTATAAGCATTTGAAGTGAAGATATGCACTTTTTCAAAAACTTTCTTTTTTTTAGTTCTGCTTGTCAAAAATGTTCATTCTGTGTTCAACTCAGTGGGAAAGTGACAAACTTGAGTGAATTGTGACTGAATGTCTGAACTGGAGTGAAAATGCCCCTATCTCTATAAGGAAGCGAGCTAGAGCGCTGAAACTGTGGTTATGCGCACTTTCCTGAAAACACGCTTCTTTGAGGTTTGAAGCTCAGAACGTGATTCTCTGCGTGTTTCTGGCAAGGGAACAGCTTCAGATCACACTGCAATGCATATATGGTATCGTTTGGTCCAATGTGCTTGTATGGCCATTTGGAAGTGAGTATAAGAATTCTGAAGTGAAGATATGCACTTTTTCAAAAACTTTCTTTTTTTAAGATTTCCTTGTAAAAAAATGTTCATTCTCTGTGTAACTCAGTGGGAAAGTGACAAACTTGAGTGAATTGTGACTGTATGACTGAGTTGGAGTGAATATGCTCTTATCTCTGTAAGGAAGCGAGCTACAGCGCTGAAACTGTGGCTATACGCACTTTCATGAAAACACGCTTCTTTGAGGTTTTAAGCTCAGAAAGTCAATCTGTGCGTGTTTCTGGCAAGGGAACAGCTTCAGATCACACTGCAATGCATATATGGTATCGTTTGGTCCTATGTGCTTGTATGGCCATTTGGAAGTGTGTATAAGAATTCTGAAGTGAAGATATGCACTTTTTCAAAAACTTTCTTTTTTTAGATTTCCTTGTAAAAAATGTTCATTCTCTGTGGAACCCAGTGGGAAAGTAACAAACTTGAGAGAACTGTGACTGTATGGCTGATTTGGAATGAATATGCCTATATCTCTGTCAGGAAACGAGATGGAGCGCTGAAACTGTGGCTATACGCACTTTCATGAAAACACGCTTCTTTGAGGTTTTAAGCTCAGAACGTAAATATGTGCGTGTTTCTGGACAGGGAACAGCTGCAGATCACACTGCAATGAATATATGTAATCGTTCTGTCCAATGTGTTTGTTTGGCCATTTGGAAGTGAATATAAGCTTCTGAAGTGAAGATATGCACTTTTTCAAAAACTTTCTTTTTTTTAGTTCTGCTTGTCAACAATGTTCATTCTCTGTGTAACTCAGTGGGAAAGTGACAAACTTGAGTGAATTGTGAATGTATGACTGAGTTGGAGTGAATATGCTCTTATCTCTGTAAGGAAGCGAGCTAGAGCGCTGAAACTGTGGCTATACGCACTTTCATGAAAACACGCTTCTTTGAGGTTTTAAGCTCAGAACATAAATCTGAGCGTGTTTCTGGCAAGGGAACAGCTTCAGATCACACTGCAATGCATATATGATATCGTTTGGTCCAATGTGCTTGTATGGCCATTTGGAAGTGAGTATAAGAATTCTGAAGTGAAGATATGCACTTTTTCAAAAACTTTCTTTTTTTAGATTTCCTTGTAAAAAAATGTTCATTCTCTGTGTAACTCAGTGGGAAAGTGACAAACTTGAGTGAATTGTGACTGTATGACTGAGTTGGAGTGAATATGCTCTTATCTCTGTAAGGAAGCGAGCTAGAGCGCTGAAACTGTGGCTATACGCACTTTCATGAAAACACGCTTCTTTGAGGTTTTAAGCTCAGAGAGTGATTCTGTGCGTGTTTCTGGCAAGGGAAAAGCTTCAGATCACACTGCAATGTATATATGGTATCGTTTGGTCCAATGTGCTTGTATGGCCATTTGGAAGTGAGTATAAGCTTTTGAAGTGAAGATATGAACTTTTTCAAAAACTTTCTTTTTTTTAGTTCTGCTTGTCAAAAATGTTCATTCTGTGTTCAACTCAGTGGGAAAGTGACAAACTTGAGTGAATTGTGACTGTATGACTGAGTTGGAGTGAATATGCTCTTATCTCTGTAAGGAAGCGAGCTAGAGCGCTGAAACTGTGGCTATTCGCACTTTCATGAAAACACGCTTCTTTGAGGTTTTAAGCTCAGAAAGTCAATCTGTGCGTGTTTCTGGCAAGGGAACAGCTTCAGATCACACTGCAATGCATATATGGTATCGTTTGGTCCAATGTGCTTGTATGGCCATTTGGAAGTGAGTATAAGAATTCTGAAGTGAAGATATGCACTTTTTCAAAAACTTTCTTTTTTTTAGATTTCCTTGTAAAAAAATGTTCATTCTCTGTGTAACTCAGTGGGAAAGTGACAAACTTGAGTGAATTGTGACTGTATGACTGAGTTGGAGTGAATATGCTCTTATCTCTGTAAGGAAGCGAGCTAGAGCGCTGAAACTGTGGCTATACGCACTTTCATGAAAACACGCTTCTTTGAGGTTTTAAGCTCAGAAAGTGAATCTGTGCGTGTTTCTGGCAAGGGTTAAGCTTCAGATCACACTGCAATGTATATATGGTATCGTTTGGTCCAATGTGCTTGTATGGCCATTTGGAAGTGAGTATAAGCTTTTGAAGTGAAGATATGCACTTTTTCAAAAACTTTCTTTTTTTTAGTTCTGCTTGTCAAAAATGTTCATTCTGTGTTCAACTCAGTGGGAAAGTGACAAACTTGAGTGAATTGTGACTGTATGACTGAGTTGGAGTGAATATGCTCTTATCTCTGTAAGGAAGCGAGCTAGAGCGCTGAAACTGTGGCTATACGCACTTTCATGAAAACACGCTTCTTTGAGGTTTTAAGCTCAGAACGTAAATATGTGCGTGTTTCTGGACAGGGAACAGCTGCAGATCACACTGCAATGAATATATGTAATCGTTCTGTCCAATGTGTTTGTTTGGCCATTTGGAAGTGAATATAAGCTTCTGAAGTGAAGATATGCACTTTTTCAAAAACTTTCTTTTTTTAGTTCTGCTTGTCAACAATGTTCATTCTGTGTGTAACTCAATGGGAAAGTGACAAACTTGAGTGAATTGTGACTGTATGACTGAGTTGGAGTGAATATGCTCTTATCTCTGTAAGGAAGCGAGCTAGAGCGCTGAAACTGTGGCTATACGCACTTTCATGAAAAAACGCTTCTTTGAGGTTTTAAGCTCAGAAAGTCACTCTGTGCGTGTTTCTGGCAAGGGAAAAGCTTCAGATCACACTGCAATGTATATATAATATCGTTTGGTCCAATGTGCTTGTATGGCCATTTGGAAGTGAGTATAAGAATTCTGAAGTGAAGATATGCACTTTTTCAAAAACTTTCTTTTTTTAGATTTCCTTGTAAAAAAATGTTCATTCTCTGTGTAACTCAGTGGGAAAGTGACAAACTTGAGTGAATTGTGACTGTATGACTGAGTTGGAGTGAATATGCTCTTATCTCTGTAAGGAAGCGAGCTAGAGCGCTGAAACTGTGGCTATACGCACTTTCATGAAAACACGCTTCTTTGAGGTTTTAAGCTCAGAAAGTGAATCTGTGCGTGTTTCTGGCAAGGGTTAAGCTTCAGATCACACTGCAATGTATATATGGTATCGTTTGGTCCAATGTGCTTGTATGGCCATTTGGAAGTGAGTATAAGCTTTTGAAGTGAAGATATGCACTTTTTCAAAAACTTTCTTTTTTTTAGTTCTGCTTGTCAAAAATGTTCATTCTGTGTTCAACTCAGTGGGAAAGTGACAAACTTGAGTGAATTGTGACTGTATGACTGAGTTGGAGTGAATATGCTCTTATCTCTGTAAGGAAGCGAGCTAGAGCGCTGAAACTGTGGCTATACGCACTTTCATGAAAACACGCTTCTTTGAGGTTTTAAGCTCAGAACGTAAATATGTGCGTGTTTCTGGACAGGGAACAGCTGCAGATCACACTGCAATGAATATATGTAATCGTTCTGTCCAATGTGTTTGTTTGGCCATTTGGAAGTGAATATAAGCTTCTGAAGTGAAGATATGCACTTTTTCAAAAACTTTCTTTTTTTAGTTCTGCTTGTCAACAATGTTCATTCTGTGTGTAACTCAATGGGAAAGTGACAAACTTGAGTGAATTGTGACTGTATGACTGAGTTGGAGTGAATATGCTCTTATCTCTGTAAGGAAGCGAGCTAGAGCGCTGAAACTGTGGCTATACGCACTTTCATGAAAAAACGCTTCTTTGAGGTTTTAAGCTCAGAAAGTCACTCTGTGCGTGTTTCTGGCAAGGGAAAAGCTTCAGATCACACTGCAATGTATATATAATATCGTTTGGTCCAATGTGCTTGTATGGCCATTTGGAAGTGAGTATAAGAATTCTGAAGTGAAGATATGCACTTTTTCAAAAACTTTCTTTTTTTAGATTTCCTTGTAAAAAAATGTTCATTCTCTGTGTAACTCAGTGGGAAAGTGACCAACTTGAGTGAATTGTGACTGTATGACTGAGTTGGAGTGAATATGCTCTTATCTCTGTAAGGAAGCGAGCTCGAGCGCTGAAACTGTGGCTATACGCACTTTCATGAAAACACGCTTCTTTGAAGTTTTAAGCTCAGAAAGTGAATCTGTGCGTGTTTCTGGCAAGGGAAAAGCTTCAGATCACACTGCAATGTATATATGGTATCGTTTGGTCCAATGTGCTTGTATGGCCATTTGGAAGTGAGTATAAGCTTTTGAAGTGAAGATATGCACTTTTTCAAAAACTTTCTTTTTTTTAGTTTTGCTTGTCAAAAATGTTCATTCTGTGTTCAACTCAGTGGGAAAGTGACAAACTTGAGTGAATTGTGACTGTATGACTGAGTTGGAGTGAATATGCTCTTATCTCTGTAAGGAAGCGAGCTAGAGCGCTGAAACTGTGGCTATACGCACTTTCATGAAAACACGCTTCTTTGAGGTTTTAAGCTCAGAAAGTCAATCTGTGCGTGTTTCTGGCAAGGGAACAGCTTCAGATCACACTGCAATGCATATATGGTATCGTTTGGTCCAATGTGCTTGTATGGCCATTTGGAAGTGAGTATAAGAATTCTGGAGTGAAGATATGCACTTTTTCAAAAACTTTCTTTTTTTTAGATTTCCTTGTAAAAAAATGTTCATTCTCTGTGTAACTCAGTGGGAAAGTGACAAACTTGAGTGAATTGTGACTGTATGACTGAGTTGGAGTGAATATGCTCTTATCTCTGAAAGGAAGCGAGCTACAGCGCTGAAACTGTGGCTATACGCACTTTCATGAAAACACGCTTCTTTGAGGTTTTAAGCTCAGAGAGTGAATCTGTGCGTGTTTCTGGCAAGGGAAAAGCTTCATATCACACTGCAATGTATATATGGTATCGTTTGGTCCAATGTGCTTGTATGGCCATTTGGAAGTGAGTATAAGCTTTTGAAGTGAAGATATGCACTTTTTCAAAAACTTTCTTTTTTTTAGTTTTGCTTGTCAAAAATGTTCATTCTGTGTTCAACTCAGTGGGAAAGTGACAAACTTGAGTGAATTGTGACTGTATGACTGAGTTGGAGTGAATATGCTCTTATCTCCGTAAGGAAGCGAGCTACAGCGCTGAAACTGTGGCTATACGCACTTTCATGAAAACACGCTTCTTTGAGGTTTTAAGCTCAGAAAGTCAATCTGTGCGTGTTTCTGGCAAGGGAACAGCTTCAGATCACACTGCAATGTATATATGGTATCGTTTGGTCAAATGTGCTTGTATGGCCATTTGGAAGTGAGTATAAGAATTCTGAAGTGAAGATATGCACTTTTTCAAAAACTTTCTTTTTTTTAGATTTCCTTGTAAAAAAATGTTCATTCTCTGTGTAACTCAGTGGGAAAGTGACAAACTTGAGTGAATTGTGACTGTATGACTGAGTTGGAGTGAATATGCTCTTATCTCTGTAAGGAAGCGAGCTACAGCGCTGAAACTGTGGCTATACGCACTTTCATGAAAACACGCTTCTTTGAGGTTTTAAGCTCAGAAAGTGAATCTGTGCGTGTTTCTGGCAAGGGTTAAGCTTCAGATCACACTGCAATGTATATATGGTATCGTTTGGTCCAATGTGCTTGTATGGCCATTTGGAAGTGAGTATAAGCTTTTGAAGTGAAGATATGCACTTTTTCAAAAACTTTCTTTTTTTTAGTTCTGCTTGTCAAAAATGTTCATTCTGTGTTCAACTCAGTGGGAAAGTGACAAACTTGAGTGAATTGTGACTGTATGACTGAGTTGGAGTGAATATGCTCTTATCTCTGTAAGGAAGCGAGCTAGAGCGCTGAAACTGTGGCTATACGCACTTTCATGAAAACACGCTTCTTTGAGGTTTTAAGCTCAGAACGTAAATATGTGCGTGTTTCTGGACAGGGAACAGCTGCAGATCACACTGCAATGAATATATGTAATCGTTCTGTCCAATGTGTTTGTTTGGCCATTTGGAAGTGAATATAAGCTTCTGAAGTGAAGATATGCACTTTTTCAAAAACTTTCTTTTTTTAGTTCTGCTTGTCAACAATGTTCATTCTGTGTGTAACTCAATGGGAAAGTGACAAACTTGAGTGAATTGTGACTGTATGACTGAGTTGGAGTGAATATGCTCTTATCTCTGTAAGGAAGCGAGCTAGAGCGCTGAAACTGTGGCTATACGCACTTTCATGAAAAAACGCTTCTTTGAGGTTTTAAGCTCAGAAAGTCACTCTGTGCGTGTTTCTGGCAAGGGAAAAGCTTCAGATCACACTGCAATGTATATATAATATCGTTTGGTCCAATGTGCTTGTATGGCCATTTGGAAGTGAGTATAAGAATTCTGAAGTGAAGATATGCACTTTTTCAAAAACTTTCTTTTTTTAGATTTCCTTGTAAAAAAATGTTCATTCTCTGTGTAACTCAGTGGGAAAGTGACAAACTTGAGTGAATTGTGACTGTATGACTGAGTTGGAGTGAATATGCTCTTATCTCTGTAAGGAAGCGAGCTACAGCGCTGAAACTGTGGCTATACGCACTTTCATGAAAACACGCTTCTTTGAGGTTTTAAGCTCAGAAAGTGAATCTGTGCGTGTTTCTGGCAAGGGTTAAGCTTCAGATCACACTGCAATGTATATATGGTATCGTTTGGTCCAATGTGCTTGTATGGCCATTTGGAAGTGAGTATAAGCTTTTGAAGTGAAGATATGCACTTTTTCAAAAACTTTCTTTTTTTTAGTTCTGCTTGTCAAAAATGTTCATTCTGTGTTCAACTCAGTGGGAAAGTGACAAACTTGAGTGAATTGTGACTGTATGACTGAGTTGGAGTGAATATGCTCTTATCTCTGTAAGGAAGCGAGCTAGAGCGCTGAAACTGTGGCTATACGCACTTTCATGAAAACACGCTTCTTTGAGGTTTTAAGCTCAGAACGTAAATATGTGCGTGTTTCTGGACAGGGAACAGCTGCAGATCACACTGCAATGAATATATGTAATCGTTCTGTCCAATGTGTTTGTTTGGCCATTTGGAAGTGAATATAAGCTTCTGAAGTGAAGATATGCACTTTTTCAAAAACTTTCTTTTTTTAGTTCTGCTTGTCAACAATGTTCATTCTGTGTGTAACTCAATGGGAAAGTGACAAACTTGAGTGAATTGTGACTGTATGACTGAGTTGGAGTGAATATGCTCTTATCTCTGTAAGGAAGCGAGCTAGAGCGCTGAAACTGTGGCTATACGCACTTTCATGAAAAAACGCTTCTTTGAGGTTTTAAGCTCAGAAAGTCACTCTGTGCGTGTTTCTGGCAAGGGAAAAGCTTCAGATCACACTGCAATGTATATATAATATCGTTTGGTCCAATGTGCTTGTATGGCCATTTGGAAGTGAGTATAAGAATTCTGAAGTGAAGATATGCACTTTTTCAAAAACTTTCTTTTTTTAGATTTCCTTGTAAAAAAATGTTCATTCTCTGTGTAACTCAGTGGGAAAGTGACCAACTTGAGTGAATTGTGACTGTATGACTGAGTTGGAGTGAATATGCTCTTATCTCTGTAAGGAAGCGAGCTCGAGCGCTGAAACTGTGGCTATACGCACTTTCATGAAAACACGCTTCTTTGAAGTTTTAAGCTCAGAAAGTGAATCTGTGCGTGTTTCTGGCAAGGGAAAAGCTTCAGATCACACTGCAATGTATATATGGTATCGTTTGGTCCAATGTGCTTGTATGGCCATTTGGAAGTGAGTATAAGCTTTTGAAGTGAAGATATGCACTTTTTCAAAAACTTTCTTTTTTTTAGTTTTGCTTGTCAAAAATGTTCATTCTGTGTTCAACTCAGTGGGAAAGTGACAAACTTGAGTGAATTGTGACTGTATGACTGAGTTGGAGTGAATATGCTCTTATCTCTGTAAGGAAGCGAGCTAGAGCGCTGAAACTGTGGCTATACGCACTTTCATGAAAACACGCTTCTTTGAGGTTTTAAGCTCAGAAAGTCAATCTGTGCGTGTTTCTGGCAAGGGAACAGCTTCAGATCACACTGCAATGCATATATGGTATCGTTTGGTCCAATGTGCTTGTATGGCCATTTGGAAGTGAGTATAAGAATTCTGGAGTGAAGATATGCACTTTTTCAAAAACTTTCTTTTTTTTAGTTTTGCTTGTCAAAAATGTTCATTCTGTGTTCAACTCAGTGGGAAAGTGACAAACTTGAGTGAATTGTGACTGTATGACTGAGTTGGAGTGAATATGCTCTTATCTCCGTAAGGAAGCGAGCTACAGCGCTGAAACTGTGGCTATACGCACTTTCATGAAAACACGCTTCTTTGAGGTTTTAAGCTCAGAAAGTCAATCTGTGCGTGTTTCTGGCAAGGGAACAGCTTCAGATCACACTGCAATGCATATATGGTATCGTTTGGTCCAATGTGCTTGTATGGCCATTTGGAAGTGAGTATAAGAATTCTGGAGTGAAGATATGCACTTTTTCAAAAACTTTCTTTTTTTAGATTTCCTTGTAAAAAAATGTTCATTCTCTGTGTAACTCAGTGGGAAAGTGACAAACTTGAGTGAATTGTGACTGTATGACTGAGTTGGAGTGAATATGCTCTTATCTCTGTAAGGAAGCGAGCTACAGCGCTGAAACTGTGGCTATACGCACTTTCATGAAAACACGCTTCTTTGAGGTTTTAAGCTCAGAAAGTGAATCTGTGCGTGTTTCTGGCAAGGGTTAAGCTTCAGATCACACTGCAATGTACATATGGTATCGTTTGGTCCAATGTGCTTGTATGGCCATTTGGAAGTGAGTATAAGCTTTTGAAGTGAAGATATGCACTTTTTCAAAAACTTTCTTTTTTTTAGTTCTGCTTGTCAAAAATGTTCATTCTGTGTTCAACTCAGTGGGAAAGTGACAAACTTGAGTGAATTGTGACTGTATGACTGAGTTGGAGTGAATATGCTCTTATCTCTGTAAGGAAGCGAGCTAGAGCGCTGAAACTGTGGCTATACGCACTTTCATGAAAACACGCTTCTTTGAGGTTTTAAGCTCAGAACATAAATCTGAGCGTGTTTCTGGCAAGAGAACAGCTTCAGATCATACTGCAATGAATATATGTAATCGTTCTGTCCAATGTGTTTGTTTGGCCATTTGGAAGTGAATATAAGCTTCTGAAGTGAAGATATGCACTTTTTCAAAAACTTTCTTTTTTTTAGTTCTGCTTGTCAAAAATGTTCATTCTGTGTTCAACTCAGTGGGAAAGTGACAAACTTGAGTGAATTGTGACTGTATGACTGAGTTGGAGTGAATATGCTCTTATCTCTGTAAGGAAGCGAGCTAGAGCGCTGAAACTGTGGCTATACGCACTTTCATGAAAACACGCTTCTTTGAGGTTTTAAGCTCAGAACATAAATCTGAGCGTGTTTCAGGCAAGGGAACAGCTTCAGATCACACTGCAATGCATATATGATATCGTTTGGTCCAATGTGCTTGTATGGCCATTTGGAAGTGAGTATAAGCTTTTGAAGTGAAGATATGCACTTTTTCAAAAACTTTCTTTTTTTTAGTTTTGCTTGTCAAAAATGTTCATTCTGTGTTCAACTCAGTGGGAAAGTGACAAACTTGAGTGAATTGTGACTGTATGACTGAGTTGGAGTGAATATGCTCTTATCTCTGTAAGGAAGCGAGCTAGAGCGCTGAAACTGTGGCTATACGCACTTTCATGAAAACACGCTTCTTTGAGGTTTTAAGCTAAGAAAGTCAATCTGTGCGTGTTTCTGGCAAGGGAACAGCTTCAGATCACACTGCAATGCATATATGGTATCGTTTGGTCCAATGTGCTTGTATGGCCATTTGGAAGTGAGTATAAGAATTCTGGAGTGAAGATATGCACTTTTTCAAAAACTTTCTTTTTTTTAGATTTCCTTGTAAAAAAATGTTCATTCTCTGTGTAACTCAGTGGGAAAGTGACAAACTTGAGTGAATTGTGACTGTATGACTGAGTTGGAGTGAATATGCTCTTATCTCTGTAAGGAAGCGAGCTAGAGCGCTGAAACTGTGGCTATACGCACTTTCATGAAAACACGCTTCTTTGAGGTTTTAAGCTCAGAGAGTGAATCTGTGCGTGTTTCTGGCAAGGGAAAAGCTTCAGATCACACTGCAATGTATATATGGTATCGTTTGGTCCAATGTGCTTGTATGGCCATTTGGAAGTGAGTATAAGCTTTTGAAGTGAAGATATGCACTTTTTCAAAAACTTTCTTTTTTTTAGTTTTGCTTGTCAAAAATGTTCATTCTGTGTTCAACTCAGTGGGAAAGTGACAAACTTGAGTGAATTGTGACTGTATGACTGAGTTGGAGTGAATATGCTCTTATCTCTGTAAGGAAGCGAGCTAGAGCGCTGAAACTGTGGCTATACGCACTTTCATGAAAACACGCTTCTTTGAGGTTTTAAGCTCAGAAAGTCAATCTGTGCGTGTTTCTGGCAAGGGAACAGCTTCAGATCACACTGCAATGCATATATGGTATCGTTTGGTCCAATGTGCTTGTATGGCCATTTGGAAGTGAGTATAAGAATTCTGGAGTGAAGATATGCACTTTTTCAAAAACTTTCTTTTTTTAGATTTCCTTGTAAAAAAATGTTCATTCTCTGTGTAACTCAGTGGGAAAGTGACAAACTTGAGTGAATTGTGACTGTATGACTGAGTTGGAGTGAATATGCTTTTATCTCTGTAAGGAAGCGAGCTACAGCGCTGAAACTGTGGCCATACGCACTTTCATGAAAACACGCTTCTTTGAGGTTTTAAGCACAGAAAGTGAATCTGTGCGTGTTTCTGGCAAGGGTTAAGCTTCAGATCACACTGCAATGTACATATGGTATCGTTTGGTCCAATGTGCTTGTATGCCCATTTGGAAGTGAGTATAAGCTTTTGAAGTGAAGATATGCACTTTTTCAAAAACTTTCTTTTTTTTAGTTCTGCTTGTCAAAAATGTTCATTCTGTGTTCAACTCAGTGGGAAAGTGACAAACTTGAGTGAATTGTGACTGTATGACTGAGTTGGAGTGAATATGCTCTTATCTCTGTAAGGAAGCGAGCTACAGCGCTGAAACTGTGGCTATACGCACTTTCATGAAAATACGCTTCTTTGAGGTTTTAAGCTCAGAAAGTCAATCTGTGCGTGTTTCTGGCAAGGGAACAGCTTCAGATCACACTGCAATGCATATATGGTATCGTTTGGTCCAATGTGCTTGTATGGCCATTTGGAAGTGAGTATAAGAATTCTGAAGTGAAGATATGCACTTTTTCAAAAACTTTCTTTTTTTTAGATTTCCTTGTAAAAAAATGTTCATTCTCTGTGTAACTCAGCGGGAAAGTGACAAACTTGAGTGAATTGTGACTGTATGACTGAGTTGGAGTGAATATGCTCTTATCTCTGTAAGGAAGCGAGCTAGAGCGCTGAAACTGTGGCTATACGCACTTTCATGAAAACACGCTTCTTTGAGGTTTTAAGCTCAGAAAGTGAATCTGTGCGTGTTTCTGGCAAGGGAAGAGCTTCAGATCACACTGCAATGTATATATGGTATCGTTTGGTCCAATGTGCTTGTATGGCCATTCGGAAGTGAGTATAAGCATTTGAAGTGAAGATATACACTTTTTCAAAAACTTTCTTTTTTTTAGTTCTGCTTGTCAAAAATGTTCATTCTGTGTTCAACTCAGTGGGAAAGTGACAAACTTGAGTGAATTGTGACTGAATGTCTGAACTGGAGTGAAAATGCCCCTATCTCTATAAGGAAGCGAGCTAGAGCGCTGAAACTGTGGTTATGCGCACTTTCCTGAAAACACGCTTCTTTGAGGTTTGAAGCTCAGAACGTGATTCTCTGCGTGTTTCTGGCAAGGGAACAGCTTCAGATCACACTGCAATGCATATATGGTATCGTTTGGTCCAATGTGCTTGTATGGCAATTTGGAAGTGAGTATAAGAATTCTGAAGTGAAGATATGCACTTTTTCAAAAACTTTCTTTTTTTAAGATTTCCTTGTAAAAAAATGTTCATTCTCTGTGTAACTCAGTGGGAAAGTGACAAACTTGAGTGAATTGTGACTGTATGACTGAGTTGGAGTGAATATGCTCTTATCTCTGTAAGGAAGCGAGCTACAGCGCTGAAACTGTGGCTATACGCACTTTCATGAAAACACGCTTCTTTGAGGTTTTAAGCTCAGAAAGTCAATCTGTGCGTGTTTCTGGCAAGGGAACAGCTTCAGATCACACTGCAATGCATATATGGTATCGTTTGGTCCTATGTGCTTGTATGGCCATTTGGAAGTGTGTATAAGAATTCTGAAGTGAAGATATGCACTTTTTCAAAAACTTTCTTTTTTTAGATTTCCTTGTAAAAAATGTTCATTCTCTGTGGAACCCAGTGGGAAAGTAACAAACTTGAGAGAACTGTGACTGTATGGCTGATTTGGAATGAATATGCCTATATCTCTGTCAGGAAACGAGATGGAGCGCTGAAACTGTGGCTATACGCACTTTCATGAAAACACGCTTCTTTGAGGTTTTAAGCTCAGAACGTAAATATGTGCGTGTTTCTGGACAGGGAACAGCTGCAGATCACACTGCAATGAATATATGTAATCGTTCTGTCCAATGTGTTTGTTTGGCCATTTGGAAGTGAATATAAGCTTCTGAAGTGAAGATATGCACTTTTTCAAAAACTTTCTTTTTTTTAGTTCTGCTTGTCAACAATGTTCATTCTCTGTGTAACTCAGTGGGAAAGTGACAAACTTGAGTGAATTGTGAATGTATGACTGAGTTGGAGTGAATATGCTCTTATCTCTGTAAGAAAGCGAGCTAGAGCGCTGAAACTGTGGCTATACGCACTTTCATGAAAACACGCTTCTTTGAGGTTTTAAGCTCAGAACATAAATCTGAGCGTGTTTCTGGCAAGGGAACAGCTTCAGATCACACTGCAATGCATATATGATATCGTTTGGTCCAATGTGCTTGTATGGCCATTTGGAAGTGAGTATAAGAATTCTGAAGTGAAGATATGCACTTTTTCAAAAACTTTCTTTTTTTTAGATTTCCTTGTAAAAAAATGTTCATTCTCTGTGTAACTCAGTGGGAAAGTGACAAACTTGAGTGAATTGTGACTGTATGACTGACTTGGAGTGAATATGCTCTTATCTCTGTAAGGAAGCGAGCTAGAGCGCTGAAACTGTGGCTATACGCACTTTCATGAAAACACGCTTCTTTGAAGTTTTAAGCTCAGAAAGTGAATCTGTGCGTGTTTCTGGCAAGGGAAAAGCTTCAGATCACACTGCAATGTATATATGGTATCGTTTGGTCCAATGTGCTTGTATGGCCATTTGGAAGTGAGTATAAGCTTTTGAAGTGAAGATATGCACTTTTTCAAAAACTTTCTTTTTTTTAGTTTTGCTTGTCAAAAATGTTCATTCTGTGTTCAACTCAGTGGGAAAGTGACAAACTTGAGTGAATTGTGACTGTATGACTGAGTTGGAGTGAATATGCTCTTATCTCTGTAAGGAAGCGAGCTAGAGCGCTGAAACTGTGGCTATACGCACTTTCATGAAAACACGCTTCTTTGAGGTTTTAAGCTCAGAAAGTCAATCTGTGCGTGTTTCTGGCAAGGGAACAGCTTCAGATCACACTGCAATGCATATATGGTATCGTTTGGTCCAATGTGCTTGTATGGCCATTTGGAAGTGAGTATAAGAATTCTGGAGTGAAGATATGCACTTTTTCAAAAACTTTCTTTTTTTTAGATTTCCTTGTAAAAAAATGTTCATTCTCTGTGTAACTCAGTGGGAAAGTGACAAACTTGAGTGAATTGTGACTGTATGACTGAGTTGGAGTGAATATGCTCTTATCTCTGTAAGGAAGCGAGCTACAGCGCTGAAACTGTGGCTATACGCACTTTCATGAAAACACGCTTCTTTGAGGTTTTAAGCTCAGAGAGTGAATCTGTGCGTGTTTCTGGCAAGGGAAAAGCTTCATATCACACTGCAATGTATATATGGTATCGTTTGGTCCAATGTGCTTGTATGGCCATTTGGAAGTGAGTATAAGCTTTTGAAGTGAAGATATGAACTTTTTCAAAAACTTTCTTTTTTTTAGTTCTGCTTGTCAAAAATGTTCATTCTGTGTTCAACTCAGTGGGAAAGTGACAAACTTGAGTGAATTGTGACTGTATGACTGAGTTGGAGTGAATATGCTCTTATCTCTGTAAGGAAGCGAGCTAGAGCGCTGAAACTGTGGCTATTCGCACTTTCATGAAAACACGCTTCTTTGAGGTTTTAAGCTCAGAAAGTCAATCTGTGCGTGTTTCTGGCAAGGGAACAGCTTCAGATCACACTGCAATGCATATATGGTATCGTTTGGTCCAATGTGCTTGTATGGCCATTTGGAAGTGAGTATAAGAATTCTGAAGTGAAGATATGCACTTTTTCAAAAACTTTCTTTTTTTTAGATTTCCTTGTAAAAAAATGTTCATTCTCTGTGTAACTCAGTGGGAAAGTGACAAACTTGAGTGAATTGTGACTGTATGACTGAGTTGGAGTGAATATGCTCTTATCTCTGTAAGGAAGCGAGCTAGAGCGCTGAAACTGTGGCTATACGCACTTTCATGAAAACACGCTTCTTTGAGGTTTTAAGCTCAGAAAGTGAATCTGTGCGTGTTTCTGGCAAGGGTTAAGCTTCAGATCACACTGCAATGTATATATGGTATCGTTTGGTCCAATGTGCTTGTATGGCCATTTGGAAGTGAGTATAAGCTTTTGAAGTGAAGATATGCACTTTTTCAAAAACTTTCTTTTTTTTAGTTCTGCTTGTCAAAAATGTTCATTCTGTGTTCAACTCAGTGGGAAAGTGACAAACTTGAGTGAATTGTGACTGTATGACTGAGTTGGAGTGAATATGCTCTTATCTCTGTAAGGAAGCGAGCTAGAGCGCTGAAACTGTGGCTATACGCACTTTCATGAAAACACGCTTCTTTGAGGTTTTAAGCTCAGAACGTAAATATGTGCGTGTTTCTGGACAGGGAACAGCTGCAGATCACACTGCAATGAATATATGTAATCGTTCTGTCCAATGTGTTTGTTTGGCCATTTGGAAGTGAATATAAGCTTCTGAAGTGAAGATATGCACTTTTTCAAAAACTTTCTTTTTTTAGTTCTGCTTGTCAACAATGTTCATTCTGTGTGTAACTCAATGGGAAAGTGACAAACTTGAGTGAATTGTGACTGTATGACTGAGTTGGAGTGAATATGCTCTTATCTCTGTAAGGAAGCGAGCTAGAGCGCTGAAACTGTGGCTATACGCACTTTCATGAAAAAACGCTTCTTTGAGGTTTTAAGCTCAGAAAGT
Organism: Gymnothorax reevesii; assembly: GCA_029721435.1. Lineage (NCBI taxonomy): Eukaryota > Metazoa > Chordata > Actinopteri > Anguilliformes > Muraenidae > Gymnothorax > Gymnothorax reevesii. Next base: position 26,664,474 of record CM056588.1, read on the forward strand.
CACTCTGTGCGTGTTTCTGGCAAGGGAAAAGCTTCAGATCACACTGCAATGTATATATAATATCGTTTGGTCCAATGTGCTTGTATGGCCATTTGGAAGTGAGTATAAGAATTCTGAAGTGAAGATATGCACTTTTTCAAAAACTTTCTTTTTTTAGATTTCCTTGTAAAAAAATGTTCATTCTCTGTGTAACTCAGTGGGAAAGTGACAAACTTGAGTGAATTGTGACTGTATGACTGAGTTGGAGTGAATATGCTCTTATCTCTGTAAGGAAGCGAGCTACAGCGCTGAAACTGTGGCTATACGCACTTTCATGAAAACACGCTTCTTTGAGGTTTTAAGCTCAGAAAGTGAATCTGTGCGTGTTTCTGGCAAGGGTTAAGCTTCAGATCACACTGCAATGTATATATGGTATCGTTTGGTCCAATGTGCTTGTATGGCCATTTGGAAGTGAGTATAAGCTTTTGAAGTGAAGATATGCACTTTTTCAAAAACTTTCTTTTTTTTAGTTCTGCTTGTCAAAAATGTTCATTCTGTGTTCAACTCAGTGGGAAAGTGACAAACTTGAGTGAATTGTGACTGTATGACTGAGTTGGAGTGAATATGCTCTTATCTCTGTAAGGAAGCGAGCTAGAGCGCTGAAACTGTGGCTATACGCACTTTCATGAAAACACGCTTCTTTGAGGTTTTAAGCTCAGAACGTAAATATGTGCGTGTTTCTGGACAGGGAACAGCTGCAGATCACACTGCAATGAATATATGTAATCGTTCTGTCCAATGTGTTTGTTTGGCCATTTGGAAGTGAATATAAGCTTCTGAAGTGAAGATATGCACTTTTTCAAAAACTTTCTTTTTTTAGTTCTGCTTGTCAACAATGTTCATTCTGTGTGTAACTCAATGGGAAAGTGACAAACTTGAGTGAATTGTGACTGTATGACTGAGTTGGAGTGAATATGCTCTTATCTCTGTAAGGAAGCGAGCTCGAGCGCTGAAACTGTGGCTATACGCACTTTCATGAAAAAACGCTTCTTTGAGGTTTTAAGCTCAGAAAGTCACTCTGTGCGTGTTTCTGGCAAGGGAAAAGCTTCAGATCACACTGCAATGTATATATAATATCGTTTGGTCCAATGTGCTTGTATGGCCATTTGGAAGTGAGTATAAGAATTCTGAAGTGAAGATATGCACTTTTTCAAAAACTTTCTTTTTTTAGATTTCCTTGTAAAAAAATGTTCATTCTCTGTGTAACTCAGTGGGAAAGTGACCAACTTGAGTGAATTGTGACTGTATGACTGAGTTGGAGTGAATATGCTCTTATCTCTGTAAGGAAGCGAGCTCGAGCGCTGAAACTGTGGCTATACGCACTTTCATGAAAACACGCTTCTTTGAAGTTTTAAGCTCAGAAAGTGAATCTGTGCGTGTTTCTGGCAAGGGAAAAGCTTCAGATCACACTGCAATGTATATATGGTATCGTTTGGTCCAATGTGCTTGTATGGCCATTTGGAAGTGAGTATAAGCTTTTGAAGTGAAGATATGCACTTTTTCAAAAACTTTCTTTTTTTTAGTTTTGCTTGTCAAAAATGTTCATTCTGTGTTCAACTCAGTGGGAAAGTGACAAACTTGAGTGAATTGTGACTGTATGACTGAGTTGGAGTGAATATGCTCTTATCTCTGTAAGGAAGCGAGCTAGAGCGCTGAAACTGTGGCTATACGCACTTTCATGAAAACACGCTTCTTTGAGGTTTTAAGCTCAGAAAGTCAATCTGTGCGTGTTTCTGGCAAGGGAACAGCTTCAGATCACACTGCAATGCATATATGGTATCGTTTGGTCCAATGTGCTTGTATGGCCATTTGGAAGTGAGTATAAGAATTCTGGAGTGAAGATATGCACTTTTTCAAAAACTTTCTTTTTTTTAGATTTCCTTGTAAAAAAATGTTCATTCTCTGTGTAACTCAGTGGGAAAGTGACAAACTTGAGTGAATTGTGACTGTATGACTGAGTTGGAGTGAATATGCTCTTATCTCTGTAAGGAAGCGAGCTACAGCGCTGAAACTGTGGCTATACGCACTTTCATGAAAACACGCTTCTTTGAGGTTTTAAGCTCAGAGAGTGAATCTGTGCGTGTTTCTGGCAAGGGAAAAGCTTCATATCACACTGCAATGTATATATGGTATCGTTTGGTCCAATGTGCTTGTATGGCCATTTGGAAGTGAGTATAAGCTTTTGAAGTGAAGATATGCACTTTTTCAAAAACTTTCTTTTTTTTAGTTTTGCTTGTCAAAAATGTTCATTCTGTGTTCAACTCAGTGGGAAAGTGACAAACTTGAGTGAATTGTGACTGTATGACTGAGTTGGAGTGAATATGCTCTTATCTCCGTAAGGAAGCGAGCTACAGCGCTGAAACTGTGGCTATACGCACTTTCATGAAAACACGCTTCTTTGAGGTTTTAAGCTCAGAAAGTCAATCTGTGCGTGTTTCTGGCAAGGGAACAGCTTCAGATCACACTGCAATGTATATATGGTATCGTTTGGTCAAATGTGCTTGTATGGCCATTTGGAAGTGAGTATAAGAATTCTGAAGTGAAGATATGCACTTTTTCAAAAACTTTCTTTTTTTTAGATTTCCTTGTAAAAAAATGTTCATTCTCTGTGTAACTCAGTGGGAAAGTGACAAACTTGAGTGAATTGTGACTGTATGACTGAGTTGGAGTGAATATGCTCTTATCTCTGTAAGGAAGCGAGCTACAGCGCTGAAACTGTGGCTATACGCACTTTCATGAAAACACGCTTCTTTGAGGTTTTAAGCTCAGAAAGTGAATCTGTGCGTGTTTCTGGCAAGGGTTAAGCTTCAGATCACACTGCAATGTATATATGGTATCGTTTGGTCCAATGTGCTTGTATGGCCATTTGGAAGTGAGTATAAGCTTTTGAAGTGAAGATATGCACTTTTTCAAAAACTTTCTTTTTTTTAGTTCTGCTTGTCAAAAATGTTCATTCTGTGTTCAACTCAGTGGGAAAGTGACAAACTTGAGTGAATTGTGACTGTATGACTGAGTTGGAGTGAATATGCTCTTATCTCTGTAAGGAAGCGAGCTAGAGCGCTGAAACTGTGGCTATACGCACTTTCATGAAAACACGCTTCTTTGAGGTTTTAAGCTCAGAACGTAAATATGTGCGTGTTTCTGGACAGGGAACAGCTGCAGATCACACTGCAATGAATATATGTAATCGTTCTGTCCAATGTGTTTGTTTGGCCATTTGGAAGTGAATATAAGCTTCTGAAGTGAAGATATGCACTTTTTCAAAAACTTTCTTTTTTTAGTTCTGCTTGTCAACAATGTTCATTCTGTGTGTAACTCAATGGGAAAGTGACAAACTTGAGTGAATTGTGACTGTATGACTGAGTTGGAGTGAATATGCTCTTATCTCTGTAAGGAAGCGAGCTAGAGCGCTGAAACTGTGGCTATACGCACTTTCATGAAAAAACGCTTCTTTGAGGTTTTAAGCTCAGAAAGTCACTCTGTGCGTGTTTCTGGCAAGGGAAAAGCTTCAGATCACACTGCAATGTATATATAATATCGTTTGGTCCAATGTGCTTGTATGGCCATTTGGAAGTGAGTATAAGAATTCTGAAGTGAAGATATGCACTTTTTCAAAAACTTTCTTTTTTTAGATTTCCTTGTAAAAAAATGTTCATTCTCTGTGTAACTCAGTGGGAAAGTGACAAACTTGAGTGAATTGTGACTGTATGACTGAGTTGGAGTGAATATGCTCTTATCTCTGTAAGGAAGCGAGCTACAGCGCTGAAACTGTGGCTATACGCACTTTCATGAAAACACGCTTCTTTGAGGTTTTAAGCTCAGAAAGTGAATCTGTGCGTGTTTCTGGCAAGGGTTAAGCTTCAGATCACACTGCAATGTATATATGGTATCGTTTGGTCCAATGTGCTTGTATGGCCATTTGGAAGTGAGTATAAGCTTTTGAAGTGAAGATATGCACTTTTTCAAAAACTTTCTTTTTTTTAGTTCTGCTTGTCAAAAATGTTCATTCTGTGTTCAACTCAGTGGGAAAGTGACAAACTTGAGTGAATTGTGACTGTATGACTGAGTTGGAGTGAATATGCTCTTATCTCTGTAAGGAAGCGAGCTAGAGCGCTGAAACTGTGGCTATACGCACTTTCATGAAAACACGCTTCTTTGAGGTTTTAAGCTCAGAACGTAAATATGTGCGTGTTTCTGGACAGGGAACAGCTGCAGATCACACTGCAATGAATATATGTAATCGTTCTGTCCAATGTGTTTGTTTGGCCATTTGGAAGTGAATATAAGCTTCTGAAGTGAAGATATGCACTTTTTCAAAAACTTTCTTTTTTTAGTTCTGCTTGTCAACAATGTTCATTCTGTGTGTAACTCAATGGGAAAGTGACAAACTTGAGTGAATTGTGACTGTATGACTGAGTTGGAGTGAATATGCTCTTATCTCTGTAAGGAAGCGAGCTAGAGCGCTGAAACTGTGGCTATACGCACTTTCATGAAAAAACGCTTCTTTGAGGTTTTAAGCTCAGAAAGTCACTCTGTGCGTGTTTCTGGCAAGGGAAAAGCTTCAGATCACACTGCAATGTATATATAATATCGTTTGGTCTAATGTGCTTGTATGGCCATTTGGAAGTGAGTATAAGAATTCTGAAGTGAAGATATGCACTTTTTCAAAAACTTTCTTTTTTTAGATTTCCTTGTAAAAAAATGTTCATTCTCTGTGTAACTCAGTGGGAAAGTGACCAACTTGAGTGAATTGTGACTGTATGACTGAGTTGGAGTGAATATGCTCTTATCTCTGTAAGGAAGCGAGCTCGAGCGCTGAAACTGTGGCTATACGCACTTTCATGAAAACACGCTTCTTTGAAGTTTTAAGCTCAGAAAGTGAATCTGTGCGTGTTTCTGGCAAGGGAAAAGCTTCAGATCACACTGCAATGTATATATGGTATCGTTTGGTCCAATGTGCTTGTATGGCCATTTGGAAGTGAGTATAAGCTTTTGAAGTGAAGATATGCACTTTTTCAAAAACTTTCTTTTTTTTAGTTTTGCTTGTCAAAAATGTTCATTCTGTGTTCAACTCAGTGGGAAAGTGACAAACTTGAGTGAATTGTGACTGTATGACTGAGTTGGAGTGAATATGCTCTTATCTCTGTAAGGAAGCGAGCTAGAGCGCTGAAACTGTGGCTATACGCACTTTCATGAAAACACGCTTCTTTGAGGTTTTAAGCTCAGAAAGTCAATCTGTGCGTGTTTCTGGCAAGGGAACAGCTTCAGATCACACTGCAATGCATATATGGTATCGTTTGGTCCAATGTGCTTGTATGGCCATTTGGAAGTGAGTATAAGAATTCTGGAGTGAAGATATGCACTTTTTCAAAAACTTTCTTTTTTTTAGATTTCCTTGTAAAAAAATGTTCATTCTCTGTGTAACTCAGTGGGAAAGTGACAAACTTGAGTGAATTGTGACTGTATGACTGAGTTGGAGTGAATATGCTCTTATCTCTGTAAGGAAGCGAGCTACAGCGCTGAAACTGTGGCTATACGCACTTTCATGAAAACACGCTTCTTTGAGGTTTTAAGCTCAGAGAGTGAATCTGTGCGTGTTTCTGGCAAGGGAAAAGCTTCATATCACACTGCAATGTATATATGGTATCGTTTGGTCCAATGTGCTTGTATGGCCATTTGGAAGTGAGTATAAGCTTTTGAAGTGAAGATATGCACTTTTTCAAAAACTTTCTTTTTTTTAGTTTTGCTTGTCAAAAATGTTCATTCTGTGTTCAACTCAGTGGGAAAGTGACAAACTTGAGTGAATTGTGACTGTATGACTGAGTTGGAGTGAATATGCTCTTATCTCCGTAAGGAAGCGAGCTACAGCGCTGAAACTGTGGCTATACGCACTTTCATGAAAACACGCTTCTTTGAGGTTTTAAGCTCAGAAAGTCAATCTGTGCGTGTTTCTGGCAAGGGAACAGCTTCAGATCACACTGCAATGTATATATGGTATCGTTTGGTCAAATGTGCTTGTATGGCCATTTGGAAGTGAGTATAAGAATTCTGAAGTGAAGATATGCACTTTTTCAAAAACTTTCTTTTTTTTAGATTTCCTTGTAAAAAAATGTTCATTCTCTGTGTAACTCAGTGGGAAAGTGACAAACTTGAGTGAATTGTGACTGTATGACTGAGTTGGAGTGAATATGCTCTTATCTCTGTAAGGAAGCGAGCTACAGCGCTGAAACTGTGGCTATACGCACTTTCATGAAAACACGCTTCTTTGAGGTTTTAAGCTCAGAAAGTGAATCTGTGCGTGTTTCTGGCAAGGGTTAAGCTTCAGATCACACTGCAATGTATATATGGTATCGTTTGGTCCAATGTGCTTGTATGGCCATTTGGAAGTGAGTATAAGCTTTTGAAGTGAAGATATGCACTTTTTCAAAAACTTTCTTTTTTTTAGTTCTGCTTGTCAAAAATGTTCATTCTGTGTTCAACTCAGTGGGAAAGTGACAAACTTGAGTGAATTGTGACTGTATGACTGAGTTGGAGTGAATATGCTCTTATCTCTGTAAGGAAGCGAGCTAGAGCGCTGAAACTGTGGCTATACGCACTTTCATGAAAACACGCTTCTTTGAGGTTTTAAGCTCAGAACGTAAATATGTGCGTGTTTCTGGACAGGGAACAGCTGCAGATCACACTGCAATGAATATATGTAATCGTTCTGTCCAATGTGTTTGTTTGGCCATTTGGAAGTGAATATAAGCTTCTGAAGTGAAGATATGCACTTTTTCAAAAACTTTCTTTTTTTAGTTCTGCTTGTCAACAATGTTCATTCTGTGTGTAACTCAATGGGAAAGTGACAAACTTGAGTGAATTGTGACTGTATGACTGAGTTGGAGTGAATATGCTCTTATCTCTGTAAGGAAGCGAGCTAGAGCGCTGAAACTGTGGCTATACGCACTTTCATGAAAAAACGCTTCTTTGAGGTTTTAAGCTCAGAAAGTCACTCTGTGCGTGTTTCTGGCAAGGGAAAAGCTTCAGATCACACTGCAATGTATATATAATATCGTTTGGTCCAATGTGCTTGTATGGCCATTTGGAAGTGAGTATAAGAATTCTGAAGTGAAGATATGCACTTTTTCAAAAACTTTCTTTTTTTAGATTTCCTTGTAAAAAAATGTTCATTCTCTGTGTAACTCAGTGGGAAAGTGACAAACTTGAGTGAATTGTGACTGTATGACTGAGTTGGAGTGAATATGCTCTTATCTCTGTAAGGAAGCGAGCTAGAGCGCTGAAACTGTGGCTATACGCACTTTCATGAAAACACGCTTCTTTGAGGTTTTAAGCTCAGAAAGTGAATCTGTGCGTGTTTCTGGCAAGGGTTAAGCTTCAGATCACACTGCAATGTATATATGGTATCGTTTGGTCCAATGTGCTTGTATGGCCATTTGGAAGTGAGTATAAGCTTTTGAAGTGAAGATATGCACTTTTTCAAAAACTTTCTTTTTTTTAGTTCTGCTTGTCAAAAATGTTCATTCTGTGTTCAACTCAGTGGGAAAGTGACAAACTTGAGTGAATTGTGACTGTATGACTGAGTTGGAGTGAATATGCTCTTATCTCTGTAAGGAAGCGAGCTAGAGCGCTGAAACTGTGGCTATACGCACTTTCATGAAAACACGCTTCTTTGAGGTTTTAAGCTCAGAACGTAAATATGTGCGTGTTTCTGGACAGGGAACAGCTGCAGATCACACTGCAATGAATATATGTAATCGTTCTGTCCAATGTGTTTGTTTGGCCATTTGGAAGTGAATATAAGCTTCTGAAGTGAAGATATGCACTTTTTCAAAAACTTTCTTTTTTTAGTTCTGCTTGTCAACAATGTTCATTCTGTGTGTAACTCAATGGGAAAGTGACAAACTTGAGTGAATTGTGACTGTATGACTGAGTTGGAGTGAATATGCTCTTATCTCTGTAAGGAAGCGAGCTAGAGCGCTGAAACTGTGGCTATACGCACTTTCATGAAAAAACGCTTCTTTGAGGTTTTAAGCTCAGAAAGTCACTCTGTGCGTGTTTCTGGCAAGGGAAAAGCTTCAGATCACACTGCAATGTATATATAATATCGTTTGGTCTAATGTGCTTGTATGGCCATTTGGAAGTGAGTATAAGAATTCTGAAGTGAAGATATGCACTTTTTCAAAAACTTTCTTTTTTTAGATTTCCTTGTAAAAAAATGTTCATTCTCTGTGTAACTCAGTGGGAAAGTGACCAACTTGAGTGAATTGTGACTGTATGACTGAGTTGGAGTGAATATGCTCTTATCTCTGTAAGGAAGCGAGCTCGAGCGCTGAAACTGTGGCTATACGCACTTTCATGAAAACACGCTTCTTTGAAGTTTTAAGCTCAGAAAGTGAATCTGTGCGTGTTTCTGGCAAGGGAAAAGCTTCAGATCACACTGCAATGTATATATGGTATCGTTTGGTCCAATGTGCTTGTATGGCCATTTGGAAGTGAGTATAAGCTTTTGAAGTGAAGATATGCACTTTTTCAAAAACTTTCTTTTTTTTAGTTTTGCTTGTCAAAAATGTTCATTCTGTGTTCAACTCAGTGGGAAAGTGACAAACTTGAGTGAATTGTGACTGTATGACTGAGTTGGAGTGAATATGCTCTTATCTCTGTAAGGAAGCGAGCTAGAGCGCTGAAACTGTGGCTATACGCACTTTCATGAAAACACGCTTCTTTGAGGTTTTAAGCTCAGAAAGTGAATCTGTGCGTGTTTCTGGCAAGGGAAAAGCTTCAGATCACACTGCAATGTATATATGGTATCGTTTGGTCCAATGTGCTTGTATGGCCATTCGGAAGTGAGTATAAGCTTTTGAAGTGAAGATATGCACTTTTTCAAAAACTTTCTTTTTTTTAGTTCTGCTTGTCAAAAATGTTCATTCTGTGTTCAACTCAGTGGGAAAGTGACAAACTTGAGTGAATTGTGACTGTATGACTGAGTTGGAGTGAATATGCTCTTATCTCTGTAAGGAAGCGAGCTAGAGCGCTGAAACTGTGGCTATACGCACTTTCATGAAAACACGCTTCTTTGAGGTTTTAAGCTCAGAAAGTCAATCTGTGCGTGTTTCTGGCAAGGGAACAGCTTCAGATCACACTGCAATGCATATATGGTATCGTTTGGTCCAATGTGCTTGTATGGCCATTTGGAAGTGTGTATAAGAATTCTGAAGTGAAGATATGCACTTTTTCAAAAACTTTCTTTTTTTTAGTTCTGCTTGTCAACAATGTTCATTCTCTGTGTAACTCAGTGGGAAAGTGACAAACTTGAGTGAATTGTGACTGTATGACTGAGTTGGAGTGAATATGCTCTTATCTCTGTAAGGAAGCGAGCTACAGCGCTGAAACTGTGGCTATACGCACTTTCATGAAAATACGCTTCTTTGAGGTTTTAAGCTCAGAAAGTCAATCTGTGCGTGTTTCTGGCAAGGGAACAGCTTCAGATCACACTGCAATGCATATATGGTATCGTTTGGTCCAATGTGCTTGTATGGCCATTTGGAAGTGAGTATAAGAATTCTGAAGTGAAGATATGCACTTTTTCAAAAACTTTCTTTTTTTTTAGTTCTGCTTGTCAACAATGTTCATTCTGTGTGTAACTCAGTGGGAAAGTGACAAACTTGAGTGAATTGTGACTGTATGACTGAGTTGGAGTGAATATGCTCTTATCTCTGTAAGGAAGCGAGCTAGAGCGCTGAAACTGTGGCTCTCCGCACTTTCATGAAAACACGCTTCTTTGAGGTTTTAAGCTCAGAAAGTCACTCTGTGCGTGTTTCTGGCAAGGGAAAAGCTTTAGATCACACTGCCATGCATGTATGGTATCGTTTGGTCCAATGTGCTTGTATGGCCATTTGGAAGTGAGTATAAGAATTCTGAAGTGAAGATATGCACTTTTTCAAAAACTTTCTTTTTTTTAGATTTCCTTGTAAAAAAATGTTCATTCTCTGTGTAACTCAGCGGGAAAGTGACAAACTTGAGTGAATTGTGACTGTATGACTGAGTTGGAGTGAATATGCTCTTATCTCTGTAAGGAAGCGAGCTAGAGCGCTGAAACTGTGGCTATACGCACTTTCATGAAAACACGCTTCTTTGAGGTTTTAAGCTCAGAAAGTGAATCTGTGCGTGTTTCTGGCAAGGGAAAAGCTTCAGATCACACTGCAATGTATATATGGTATCGTTTGGTCCAATGTGCTTGTATGGCCATTCGGAAGTGAGTATAAGCTTTTGAAGTGAAGATATGCACTTTTTCAAAAACTTTCTTTTTTTTTAGTTCTGCTTGTCAAAAATGTTCATTCTGTGTTCAACTCAGTGGGAAAGTGACAAACTTGAGTGAATTGTGACTGAATGTCTGAACTGGAGTGAAAATGCCCCTATCTCTATAAGGAAGCGAGCTAGAGCGCTGAAACTGTGGTTATGCGCACTTTCCTGAAAACACGCTTCTTTGAGGTTTGAAGCTCAGAACGTGATTCTCTGCGTGTTTCTGGCAAGGGAACAGCTTCAGATCACACTGCAATGCATATATGGTATCGTTTGGTCCAATGTGCTTGTATGGCAATTTGGAAGTGAGTATAAGAATTCTGAAGTGAAGATATGCACTTTTTCAAAAACTTTCTTTTTTTAAGATTTCCTTGTAAAAAAATGTTCATTCTCTGTGTAACTCAGTGGGAAAGTGACAAACTTGAGTGAATTGTGACTGTATGACTGAGTTGGAGTGAATATGCTCTTATCTATGTAAGGAAGCGAGCTAGAGCGCTGAAACTGTGGCTATACGCACTTTCATGAAAACACGCTTCTTTGAGGTTTTAAGCTCAGAAAGTCAATCTGTGCGTGTTTCTGGCAAGGGAACAGCTTCAGATCACACTGCAATGCATATATGATATCGTTTGGTCCAATGTGCTTGTATGGCCATTTGGAAGTGTGTATAAGAATTCTGAAGTGAAGATATGCACTTTTTCAAAAACTTTCTTTTTTTAGATTTCCTTGTAAAAAATGTTCATTCTCTGTGGAACCCAGTGGGAAAGTAACAAACTTGAGAGAACTGTGACTGTATGGCTGATTTGGAATGAATATGCCTATATCTCTGTCAGGAAACGAGATGGAGCGCTGAAACTGTGGCTATACGCACTTTCATGAAAACACGCTTCTTTGAGGTTTTAAGCTCAGAACGTAAATATGTGCGTGTTTCTGGACAGGGAACAGCTGCAGATCACACTGCAATGAATATATGTAATCGTTCTGTCCAATGTGTTTGTTTGGCCATTTGGAAGTGAATATAAGCTTCTGAAGTGAAGATATGCACTTTTTCAAAAACTTTCTTTTTTTTAGTTCTGCTTGTCAACAATGTTCATTCTCTGTGTATCTCAGTGGGAAAGTGACAAACTTGAGTGAATTGTGAATGTATGACTGAGTTGGAGTGAATATGCTCTTATCTATGTAAGGAAGCGAGCTAGAGCGCTGAAACTGTGGCTATACGCACTTTCATGAAAACACGCTTCTTTGAGGTTTTAAGCTCAGAAAGTCAATCTGTGCGTGTTTCTGGCAAGGGAACAGCTTCAGATCACACTGCAATGCATATATGATATCGTTTGGTCCAATGTGCTTGTATGGCCATTTGGAAGTGAGTATAAGAATTCTGAAGTGAAGATATGCACTTTTTCAAAAACTTTCTTTTTTTTAGATTTCCTTGTAAAAAAATGTTCATTCTCTGTGTAACTCAGTGGGAAAGTGACAAACTTGAGTGAATTGTGACTGTATGACTGAGTTGGAGTGAATATGCTCTTATCTCTGTAAGGAAGCGAGCGAGAGCGCTGAAACTGTGGCTATACGCACTTTCATGAAAACACGCTTCTTTGAGGTTTTAAGCTCAAAGAGTGATTCTGTGCGTGTTTCTGGCAAGGGAAAAGCTTCAGATCACACTGCAATGTATATATGGTATCGTTTGGTCCAATGTGCTTGTATGGCCATTTGGAAGTGAGTATAAGCTTTTGAAGTGAAGATATAAACTTTTTCAAAAACTTTCTTTTTTTTAGTTCTGCTTGTCAAAAATGTTCATTCTGTGTTCAACTCAGTGGGAAAGTGACAAACTTGAGTGAATTGTGACTGTATGACTGAGTTGGAGTGAATATGCTCTTATCTCTGTAAGGAAGCGAGCTAGAGCGCTGAAACTGTGGCTATACGCACTTTCATGAAAACACGCTTCTTTGAGGTTTTAAGCTCAGAAAGTCAATCTGTGCGTGTTTCTGGCAAGGGAACAGCTTCAGATCACACTGCAATGCATATATGGTATCGTTTGGTCCAATGTGCTTGTATGGCCATTTGGAAGTGAGTATAAGAATTCTGAAGTGAAGATATGCACTTTTTCAAAAACTTTCTTTTTTTTAGATTTCCTTTTAAAAAAATGTTCATTCTCTGTGTAACTCAGTGGGAAAGTGACAAACTTGAGTGAATTGTGACTGTATGACTGAGTTGGAGTGAATATGCTCTTATCTCTGTAAGGAAGCGAGCTACAGCGCTGAAACTGTGGCTATACGCACTTTCATGAAAACACGCTTCTTTGAGGTTTTAAGCTCAGAAAGTGAATCTGTGCGTGTTTCTGGCAAGGGTTAAGCTTCAGATCACACTGCAATGTATATATGGTATCGTTTGGTCCAATGTGCTTGTATGGCCATTTGGAAGTGAGTATAAGCTTTTGAAGTGAAGATATGCACTTTTTCAAAAACTTTCTTTTTTTTAGTTCTGCTTGTCAAAAATGTTCATTCTGTGTTCAACTCAGTGGGAAAGTGACAAACTTGAGTGAATTGTGACTGTATGACTGAGTTGGAGTGAATATGCTCTTATCTCTGTAAGGAAGCGAGCTAGAGCGCTGAAACTGTGGCTATACGCACTTTCATGAAAACACGCTTCTTTGAGGTTTTAAGCTCAGAACGTAAATATGTGCGTGTTTCTGGACAGGGAACAGCTGCAGATCACACTGCAATGAATATATGTAATCGTTCTGTCCAATGTGTTTGTTTGGCCATTTGGAAGTGAATATAAGCTTCTGAAGTGAAGATATGCACTTTTTCAAAAACTTTCTTTTTTTTAGTTCTGCTTGTCAACAATGTTCATTCTGTGTGTAACTCAATGGGAAAGTGACAAACTTGAGTGAATTGTGACTGTATGACTGAGTTGGAGTGAATATGCTCTTATCTCTGTAAGGAAGCGAGCTAGAGCGCTGAAACTGTGGCTATACGCACTTTCATGAAAAAACGCTTCTTTGAGGTTTTAAGCTCAGAAAGTCACTCTGTGCGTGTTTCTGGCAAGGGAAAAGCTTCAGATCACACTGCAATGTATATATAGTATCGTTTGGTCCAATGTGCTTGTATGGCCATTTGGAAGTGAGTATAAGAATTCTGAAGTGAAGATATGCACTTTTTCAAAAACTTTCTTTATTTTAGATTTCCTTGTAAAAAATGTTCATTCTCTGTGTAACTCAGTGGGAAAGTGACCAACTTGAGTGAATTGTGACTGTATGACTGAGTTGGAGTGAATATGCTCTTATCTCTGTAAGGAAGCGAGCTCGAGCGCTGAAACTGTGGCTATACGCACTTTCATGAAAACACGCTTCTTTGAAGTTTTAAGCTCAGAAAGTGAATCTGTGCGTGTTTCTGGCAAGGGAAAAGCTTCAGATCACACTGCAATGTATATATAGTATCGTTTGGTCCAATGTGCTTGTATGGCCATTTGGAAGTGAGTATAAGCTTTTTAAGTGAACATATGCACTTTTTCAAAAACTTTCTTTTTTTTAGTTCTGCTTGTCAAAAATGTTCTTTCTGTGTTCAACTCAGAGGGAAAGTGACAAACTTGAGTGAATTGTGACTGAATGTCTGAACTGGATTGAAAATGCCCCTATCTCTATAAGGAAGCGAGCTAGAGCGTTGAAACTGTGGCTATGCGCACTTCCATGAAAACCCGCTTCTTTGAGGTTTAAAGCTCAGAACGTGAATCTGAGCGTGTTTCTGGCAAAGGAACAGCTTCAGATCACACTGCAATGTATATATGGTATCGTTTGGTCCAATGTGCTTGTATGGCCATTTGGAAGTGAGTATAAGAATTCTGAAGTGAAGATATGCACTTTTTCAAAAACTTTCTTTTTTTTAGATTTCCTTGTAAAAAATGTTCATTCTCTGTGAAACTCAGTGGGAAAGTAACAAACTTGAGAGATCTGTGACTGTATGGCTGGATTGGAATGAATATGCCTATATCTCTGTCAGGAAACGAGATAGAGCGCTGAAACTGTGGCTATACGCACTTTCATGAAAACACGCTTCTTTGAGGTTTTAAGCTCAGAACATAAATCTGAGCGTGTTTCTGGCAAGGGAACAGCTTCAGATCATACTGCAATGAATATATGTAATCGTTCTGTCCAATGTGTTTGTTTGGCCATTTGGAAGTGAATATAAGCTTCTGAAGTGAAGATATGCACTTTTTCAAAAACTTTCTTTTTTTTAGTTCTGCTTGTCAACAATGTTCATTCTCTGTGTAACTCAGTGGGAAAGTGACAAACTTGAGTGAATTGTGACTGTATGACTGAGTTGGAGTGAATATGCTCTTATCTCTGTAAGGAAGCGAGCTGGAGCGCTGAAACTGTGGCTATACGCACTTTCATGAAAACACGCTTCTTTGAGGTTTTAAGCTCAGAACATAAATCTGAGCGTGTTTCTGGCAAGGGAACAGCTTCAGATCACACTGCAATGCATATATGATACCGTTTGGTCCAATGTGCTTGTATGGCCATTTGGAAGTGAGTATAAGAATTCTGAAGTGAAGATATGCACTTTTTCAAAAACTTTCTTTTTTTTAGATTTCCTTGTAAAAAAATGTTCATTCTCTGTGTAACTCAGTGGGAAAGTGACAAACTTGAGTGAATTGTGACTGTATGACTGAGTTGGAGTGAATGTGCTCTTATCTCTGTAAGGAAGCGAGCTACAGCGCTGAAACTGTGGCTATACGCACTTTCATGAAAACACGCTTCTTTGAGGTTTTAAGCTCAGAAAGTGAATCTGTGCGTGTTTCTGGCAAGGGTTAAGCTTCAGATCACACTGCAATGTATATATGGTATCGTTTGGTCCAATGTGCTTGTATGGCCATTCGGAAGTGAGTATAAGCTTTTGAAGTGAAGATATGCACTTTTTCAAAAACTTTCTTTTTTTTAGTTCTGCTTGTCAAAAATGTTCATTCTGTGTTCAACTCAGTGGGAAAGTGACAAACTTGAGTGAATTGTGACTGTATGACTGAGTTGGAGTGAATATGCTCTTATCTCTGTAAGGAAGCGAGCTAGAGCGCTGAAACTGTGGCTATACGCACTTTCATGAAAACACGCTTCTTTGAGGTTTTAAGCTCAGAACGTAAATATGTGCGTGTTTCTGGACAGGGAACAGCTGCAGATCACACTGCAATGAATATATGTAATCGTTCTGTCCAATGTGTTTGTTTGGCCATTTGGAAGTGAATATAAGCTTCTGAAGTGAAGATATGCACTTTTTCAAAAACTTTCTTTTTTTTAGTTCTGCTTGTCAACAATGTTCATTCTGTGTGTAACTCAATGGGAAAGTGACAAACTTGAGTGAATTGTGACTGTATGACTGAGTTGGAGTGAATATGCTCTTATCTCTGTAAGGAAGCGAGCTAGAGCGCTGAAACTGTGGCTATACGCACTTTCATGAAAAAACGCTTCTTTGAGGTTTTAAGCTCAGAAAGTCACTCTGTGCGTGTTTCTGGCAAGGGAAAAGCTTCAGATCACACTGCAATGTATATATGGTATCGTTTGGTCCAATGTGCTTGTATGGCCATTTGGAAGTGAGTATAAGCTTTTGAAGTGAAGATATAAACTTTTTCAAAAACTTTCTTTTTTTTAGTTCTGCTTGTCAAAAATGTTCATTCTGTGTTCAACTCAGTGGGAAAGTGACAAACTTGAGTGAATTGTGACTGTATGACTGAGTTGGAGTGAATATGCTCTTATCTCTGTAAGGAAGCGAGCTAGAGCGCTGAAACTGTGGCTATACGCACTTTCATGAAAACACGCTTCTTTGAGGTTTTAAGCTCAGAAAGTCAATCTGTGCGTGTTTCTGGCAAGGGAACAGCTTCAGATCACACTGCAATGTATATATGGTATCGTTTGGTCCAATGTGCTTGTATGGCCATTTGGAAGTGAGTATAAGCTTTTGAAGTGAAGATATGCACTTTTTCAAAAACTTTCTTTTTTTTAGTTCTGCTTGTCAAAAATGTTCATTCTGTGTTCAACTCAGTGGGAAAGTGACAAACTTGAGTGAATTGTGACTGTATGACTGAGTTGGAGTGAATATGCTCTTATCTCTGTAAGGAAGCGAGCTAGAGCGCTGAAACTGTGGCTATACGCACTTTCATGAAAACACGCTTCTTTGAGGTTTTAAGCTCAGAACGTAAATATGTGCGTGTTTCTGGACAGGGAACAGCTGCAGATCACACTGCAATGAATATATGTAATCGTTCTGTCCAATGTGTTTGTTTGGCCACTTGGAAGTGAATATAAGCTTCTGAAGTGAAGATATGCACTTTTTCAAAAACTTTCTTTTTTTTAGTTCTGCTTGTCAACAATGTTCATTCTGTGTGTAACTCAATGGGAAAGTGACAAACTTGAGTGAATTGTGACTGTATGACTGAGTTGGAGTGAATATGCTCTTATCTCTGTAAGGAAGCGAGCTAGAGCGCTGAAACTGTGGCTATACGCACTTTCATGAAAAAACGCTTCTTTGAGGTTTTAAGCTCAGAAAGTCACTCTGTGCGTGTTTCTGGCAAGGGAAAAGCTTCAGATCACACTGCAATGTATATATAGTATCGTTTGGTCCAATGTGCTTGTATGGCCATTTGGAAGTGAGTATAAGAATTCTGAAGTGAAGATATGCACTTTTTCAAAAACTTTCTTTTTTTTAGATTTCCTTGTAAAAAATGTTCATTCTCTGTGTAACTCAGTGGGAAAGTGACCAACTTGAGTGAATTGTGACTGTATGACTGAGTTGGAGTGAATATGCTCTTATCTCTGTAAGGAAGCGAGCTCGAGCGCTGAAACTGTGGCTATACGCACTTTCATGAAAACACGCTTCTTTGAAGTTTTAAGCTCAGAAAGTGAATCTGTGCGTGTTTCTGGCAAGGGAAAAGCTTCAGATCACACTGCAATGTATATATAGTATCGTTTGGTCCAATGTGCTTGTATGGCCATTTGGAAGTGAGTATAAGCTTTTTAAGTGAACATATGCACTTTTTCAAAAACTTTCTTTTTTTTAGTTCTGCTTGTCAAAAATGTTCTTTCTGTGTTCAACTCAGAGGGAAAGTGACAAACTTGAGTGAATTGTGACTGAATGTCTGAACTGGAGTGAAAATGCCCCTATCTCTATAAGGAAGCGAGCTAGAGCGTTGAAACTGTGGCTATGCGCACTTCCATGAAAACCCGCTTCTTTGAGGTTTAAAGCTCAAAACGTGAATCTGAGCGTGTTTCTGGCAAAGGAACAGCTTCAGATCACACTGCAATGTATATATGGTATCGTTTGGTCCAATGTGCTTGTATGGCCATTTGGAAGTGAGTATAAGAATTCTGAAGTGAAGATATGCACTTTTTCAAAAACTTTCTTTTTTTTAGATTTCCTTGTAAAAAATGTTCATTCTCTGTGAAACTCAGTGGGAAAGTAACAAACTTGAGAGATCTGTGACTGTATGGCTGGATTGGAATGAATATGCCTATATCTCTGTCAGGAAACGAGATAGAGCGCTGAAACTGTGGCTATACGCACTTTCATGAAAACACGCTTCTTTGAGGTTTTAAGCTCAGAACATAAATCTGAGCGTGTTTCTGGCAAGGGAACAGCTTCAGATCATACTGCAATGAATATATGTAATCGTTCTGTCCAATGTGTTTGTTTGGCCATTTGGAAGTGAATATAAGCTTCTGAAGTGAAGATATGCACTTTTTCAAAAACTTTCTTTTTTTTAGTTCTGCTTGTCAACAATGTTCATTCTCTGTGTAACTCAGTGGGAAAGTGACAAACTTGAGTGAATTGTGACTGTATGACTGAGTTGGAGTGAATATGCTCTTATCTCTGTAAGGAAGCGAGCTGGAGCGCTGAAACTGTGGCTATACGCACTTTCATGAAAACACGCTTCTTTGAGGTTTTAAGCTCAGAACATAAATCTGAGCGTGTTTCTGGCAAGGGAACAGCTTCAGATCACACTGCAATGCATATATGATATCGTTTGGTCCAATGTGCTTGTATGGCCATTTGGAAGTGAGTATAAGAATTCTGAAGTGAAGATATGCACTTTTTCAAAAACTTTCTTTTTTTTAGATTTCCTTGTAAAAAAATGTTCATTCTCTGTGTAACTCAGTGGGAAAGTGACAAACTTGAGTGAATTGTGACTGTATGACTGAGTTGGAGTGAATATGCTCTTATCTCTGTAAGGAAGCGAGCTACAGCGCTGAAACTGTGGCTATACGCACTTTCATGAAAACACGCTTCTTTGAGGTTTTAAGCTCAGAAAGTGAATCTGTGCGTGTTTCTGGCAAGGGTTAAGCTTCAGATCACACTGCAATGTATATATGGTATCGTTTGGTCCAATGTGCTTGTATGGCCATTCGGAAGTGAGTATAAGCTTTTGAAGTGAAGATATGCACTTTTTCAAAAACTTTCTTTTTTTTAGTTCTGCTTGTCAAAAATGTTCATTCTGTGTTCAACTCAGTGGGAAAGTGACAAACTTGAGTGAATTGTGACTGTATGACTGAGTTGGAGTGAATATGCTCTTATCTCTGTAAGGAAGCGAGCTAGAGCGCTGAAACTGTGGCTATACGCACTTTCATGAAAACACGCTTCTTTGAGGTTTTAAGCTCAGAACGTAAATATGTGCGTGTTTCTGGACAGGGAACAGCTGCAGATCACACTGCAATGAATATATGTAATCGTTCTGTCCAATGTGTTTGTTTGGCCATTTGGAAGTGAATATAAGCTTCTGAAGTGAAGATATGCACTTTTTCAAAAACTTTCTTTTTTTTAGTTCTGCTTGTCAACAATGTTCATTCTGTGTGTAACTCAATGGGAAAGTGACAAACTTGAGTGAATTGTGACTGTATGACTGAGTTGGAGTGAATATGCTCTTATCTCTGTAAGGAAGCGAGCTAGAGCGCTGAAACTGTGGCTATAAGCACTTTCATGAAAAAACGCTTCTTTGAGGTTTTAAGCTCAGAAAGTCACTCTGTGCGTGTTTCTGGCAAGGGAAAAGCTTCAGATCACACTGCAATGTATATATAGTATCGTTTGGTCCAATGTGCTTGTATGGCCATTTGGAATTGAGTATAAGAATTCTGAAGTGAAGATATGCACTTTTTCAAAAACTTTCTTTTTTTTAGATTTCCTTGTAAAAAATGTTCATTCTCTGTGTAACTCAGTGGGAAAGTGACCAACTTGAGTGAATTGTGACTGTATGACTGAGTTGGAGTGAATATGCTCTTATCTCTGTAAGGAAGCGAGCTCGAGCGCTGAAACTGTGGCTATACGCACTTTCATGAAAACACGCTTCTTTGAAGTTTTAAGCTCAGAAAGTGAATCTGTGCGTGTTTCTGGCAAGGGAAAAGCTTCAGATCACACTGCAATGTATATATAGTATCGTTTGGTCCAATGTGCTTGTATGGCCATTTGGAAGTGAGTATAAGCTTTTTAAGTGAACATATGCACTTTTTCAAAAACTTTCTTTTTTTTAGTTCTGCTTGTCAAAAATGTTCTTTCTGTGTTCAACTCAGAGGGAAAGTGACAAACTTGAGTGAATTGTGACTGAATGTCTGAACTGGAGTGAAAATGCCCCTATCTCTATAAGGAAGCGAGCTAGAGCGTTGAAACTGTGGCTATGCGCACTTCCATGAAAACCCGCTTCTTTGAGGTTTAAAGCTCAGAACGTGAATCTGAGCGTGTTTCTGGCAAAGGAACAGCTTCAGATCACACTGCAATGTATATATGGTATCGTTTGGTCCAATGTGCTTGTATGGCCATTTGGAAGTGAGTATAAGAATTCTGAAGTGAAGATATGCACTTTTTCAAAAACTTTCTTTTTTTTAGATTTCCTTGTAAAAAATGTTCATTCTCTGTGAAACTCAGTGGGAAAGTAACAAACTTGAGAGATCTGTGACTGTATGGCTGGATTGGAATGAATATGCCTATATCTCTGTCAGGAACGAGATAGAGCGCTGAAACTGTGGCTATACGCACTTTCATGAAAACACGCTTCTTTGAGGTTTTAAGCTCAGAACATAAATCTGAGCGTGTTTCTGGCAAGGGAACAGCTTCAGATCATACTGCAATGAATATATGTAATCGTTCTGTCCAATGTGTTTGTTTGGCCATTTGGAAGTGAATATAAGCTTCTGAAGTGAAGATATGCACTTTTTCAAAAACTTTCTTTTTTTTAGTTCTGCTTGTCAACAATGTTCATTCTCTGTGTAACTCAGTGGGAAAGTGACAAACTTGAGTGAATTGTGACTGTATGACTGAGTTGGAGTGAATATGCTCTTATCTCTGTAAGGAAGCGAGCTAGAGCGCTGAAACTGTGGCTATACGCACTTTCATGAAAACACGCTTCTTTGAGGTTTTAAGCTCAGAACATAAATCTGAGCGTGTTTCTGGCAAGGGAACCGCTTCAGATTACACTGCAATGCATATATGATATCGTTTGGTCCAATGTGCTTGTATGGCCATTTGGAAGTGAGTATAAGAATTCTGAAGTGAAGATATGCACTTTTTCAAAAACTTTCTTTTTTTTTAGATTTCCTTGTAAAAAAATGTTCAATCTCTGTGTAACTCAGTGGGAAAGTGACAAACTTGAGTGAATTGTGACTGTATGACTGAGTTGGAGTGAATATGCTCTTATCTCTGTAAGGAAGCGAGCTAGAGCGCTGAAACTGTGGCTATACGCACTTTCATGAAAACACGCTTCTTTGAGGTTTTAAGCTCAGAAAGTCAATCTGTGCGTGTTTCTGGCAAGGGAACAGCTTCAGATCACACTGCAATGCATATATGGTATCGTTTGGTCCAATGTGCTTGTATGGCCATTTGGAAGTGTGTATAAGAATTCTGAAGTGAAGATATGCACTTTTTCAAAAACTTTCTTTTTTTAGATTTCCTTGTAAAAAAATGTTCATTCTCTGTGGAACCCAGTGGGAAAGTAACAAACTTGAGAGAACTGTGACTGTGTGGCTGATTTGGAATGAATATGCCTATATCTCTGTCAGGAAACGAGATGGACCGCTGAAACTGTGGCTATACGCACTTTCATGAAAACACGCTTCTTTGAGGTTTTAAGCTCAGAACGTAAATATGTGCGTGTTTCTGGACAGGGAACAGCTGCAGATCACACTGCAATGAATATATGTAATCGTTCTGTCCAATGTGTTTGTTTGGCCATTTGGAAGTGAATATAAGCTTCTGAAGTGAAGATATGCACTTTTTCAAAAACTTTCTTTTTTTTAGTTCTGCTTGTCAACAATGTTCATTCTGTGTGTAACTCAGCGGGAAAGTGACAAACTTGAGTGAATTGTGACTGTATGACTGAGTTGGAGTGAATATGCTCTTATCTCTGTAAGGAAGCGAGCTACAGCGCTGAAACTGTGGCTATACGCACTTTCATGAAAATACGCTTCTTTGAGGTTTTAAGCTCAGAAAGTCAATCTGTGCGTGTTTCTGGCAAGGGAACAGCTTCAGATCACACTGCAATGCATATATGGTATCGTTTGGTCCAATGTGCTTGTATGGCCATTTGGAAGTGAGTATAAGAATTCTGAAGTGAAGATATGCACTTTTTCAAAAACTTTCTTTTTTTTAGTTCTGCTTGTCAACAATGTTCATTCTGTGTGTAACTCAGTGGGAAAGTGACAAACTTGAGTGAATTGTGACTGTATGACTGAGTTGGAGTGAATATGCTCTTATCTCTGTAAGGAAGCGAGCTAGAGCGCTGAAACTGTGGCTCTCCGCACTTTCATGAAAACACGCTTCTTTGAGGTTTTAAGCTCAGAAAGTCACTCTGTGCGTGTTTCTGGCAAGGGAACAGCTTTAGATCACACTGCCATGCATGTATGGTATCGTTTGGTCCAATGTGCTTGTATGGCCATTTGGAAGTGAGTATAAGAATTCTGAAGTGAACATATGCACTTTTTCAAAAACTTTCTTTTTTTTAGATTTCCTTGTAAAAAAATGTTCATTCTCTGTGTAACTCAGCGGGAAAGTGACAAACTTGAGTGAATTGTGACTGTATGACTGAGTTGGAGTGAATATGCTCTTATCTCTGTAAGGAAGCGAGCTAGAGCGCTGAAACTGTGGCTATACGCACTTTCATGAAAACACGCTTCTTTGAGGTTTTAAGCTCAGAAAGTGAATCTGTGCGTGTTTCTGGCAAGGGAAAAGCTTCAGATCACACTGCAATGTATATATGGTATCGATTGGTCCAATGTGCTTGTATGGCCATTCGGAAGTGAGTATAAGCTTTTGAAGTGAAGATATGCACTTTTTCAAAAACTTTCTTTTTTTTAGTTCTGCTTGTCAACAATGTTCATTCTGTGTTCAACTCAGTGGGAAAGTGACAAACTTGAGTGAATTGTGACTGAATGTCTGAACTGGAGTGAAAATGCCCCTATCTCTATAAGGAAGCGAGCTAGAGCGCTGAAACTGTGGTTATGCGCACTTTCCTGAAAACACGCTTCTTTGAGGTTTGAAGCTCAGAACGTGATTCTCTGCGTGTTTCTGGCAAGGGAACAGCTTCAGATCACACTGCAATGCATATATGGTATCGTTTGGTCCAATGTGCTTGTATGGCAATTTGGAAGTGAGTATAAGAATTCTGAAGTGAAGATATGCACTTTTTCAAAAACTTTCTTTTTTTAAGATTTCCTTGTAAAAAAATGTTCATTCTCTGTGTAACTCAGTGGGAAAGTGACAAACTTGAGTGAATTGTGACTGTATGACTGAGTTGGAGTGAATATGCTCTTATCTCTGTAAGGAAGCGAGCTAGAGCGCTGAAACTGTGGCTATACGCACTTTCATGAAAACACGCTTCTTTGAGGTTTTAAGCTCAGAAAGTCAATCTGTGCGTGTTTCTGGCAAGGGAACAGCTTCAGATCACACTGCAATGCATATATGGTATCGTTTGGTCCAATGTGCTTGTATGGCCATTTGGAAGTGTGTATAAGAATTCTGAAGTGAAGATATGCACTTTTTCAAAAACTTTCTTTTTTTAGATTTCCTTGTAAAAAATGTTCATTCTCTGTGGAACCCAGTGGTAAAGTAACAAACTTGAGAGAACTGTGACTGTATGGCTGATTTGGAATGAATATGCCTATATCTCTGTCAGGAAACGAGATGGAGCGCTGAAACTGTGGCTATACGCACTTTCATGAAAACACGCTTCGTTGAGGTTTTAAGCTCAGAACGTAAATATGTGCGTGTTTCTGGACAGGGAACAGCTGCAGATCACACTGCAATGAATATATGTAATCGTTCTGTCCAATGTGTTTGTTTGGCCATTTGGAAGTGAATATAAGCTTCTGAAGTGAAGATATGCACTTTTTCAAAAACTTTCTTTTTTTTAGTTCTGCTTGTCAAAAATGTTCATTCTGTGTTCAACTCAGTGGGAAAGTGACAAACTTGAGTGAATTGTGACTGTATGACTGAGTTGGAGTGAATATGCTATCTCTGTAAGGAAGCGAGCTAGAGCGCTGAAACTGTGGCTATACGCACTTTCATGAAAACACGCTTCTTTGAGGTTTTAAGCTCAGAACATAAATCTGAGCGTGTTTCTGGCAAGAGAACAGCTTCAGATCATACTGCAATGAATATATGTAATCGTTTTGTCCAATGTGTTTGTTTGGCCATTTGGAAGTGAATATAAGCTTCTGAAGTGAAGATATGCACTTTTTCAAAAACTTTCTTTTTTTTAGTTCTGCTTGTCAAAAATGTTCATTCTGTGTTCAACTCAGTGGGAAAGTGACAAACTTGAGTGAATTGTGACTGTATGACTGAGTTGGAGTGAATATGCTCTTATCTCTGTAAGGAAGCGAGCTAGAGCGCTGAAACTGTGGCTATACGCACTTTCATGAAAACACGCTTCTTTGAGGTTTTAAGCTCAGAACATAAATCTGAGCGTGTTTCTGGCAAGGGAACAGCTTCAGATCACACTGCAATGCATATATGATATCGTTTGGTCCAATGTGCTTGTATGGCCATTTGGAAGTGAGTATAAGAATTCTGAAGTGAAGATATGCACTTTTTCAAAAACTTTCTTTTTTTTAGATTTCCTTGTAAAAAAATGTTCAATCTCTGTGTAACTCAGTGGGAAAGTGACAAACTTGAGTGAATTGTGACTGTATGACTGAGTTGGAGTGAATATGCTCTTATCTCTGTAAGGAAGCGAGCTACAGCGCTGAAACTGTGGCTATACGCACTTTCATGAAAACACGCTTCTTTGAGGTTTTAAGCTCAGAAAGTGAATCTGTGCGTGTTTCTGGCAAGGGAACAGCTTCAGATCACACTGCAATGCATATATGGTATCGTTTGGTCCAATGTGCTTGTATGGCCATTTGGAAGTGAGTATGAGCTTTTGAAGTGAAGATATGCACTTTTTCAAAAACTTTCTTTTTTTTAGTTCTGCTTGTCAAAAATGTTCATTCTGTGTTCAACTCAGTGGGAAAGTGACAAACTTGAGTGAATTGTGACTGTATGACTGAGTTGGAGTGAATATGCTCTTATCTCTGTAAGGAAGCGAGCTAGAGCGCTGAAACTGTGGCTATACGCACTTTCATGAAAACACGCTTCTTTGAGGTTTTAAGCTCAGAAAGTCAATCTGTGCGTGTTTCTGGCAAGGGAACAGCTTCAGATCACACAGCAATGCATATATGGTATCGTTTGGTCCTATGTGCTTGTATGGCCATTTGGAAGTGTGTATAAGAATTCTGAAGTGAAGATATGCACTTTTTCAAAAACTTTCTTTTTTTAGATTTCCTTGTAAAAAATGTTCATTCTCTGTGGAACCCAGTGGGAAAGTAACAAACTTGAGAGAACTGTGACTGTATGGCTGATTTGGAATGAATATGCCTATATCTCTGTTAGGAAACGAGTTGGACCGCTGAAACTGTGGCTATACGCACTTTCTTGAAAACACGCTTCTTTGAGGTTTTAAGCTCAGAACGTAAATATGTGCGTGTTTCTGGACAGGGAACAGCTGCAGATCACACTGCAATGAATATATGTAATCGTTCTGTCCAATGTGTTTGTTTGGCCATTTGGAAGTGAATATAAGCTTCTGAAGTGAAGATATGCACTTTTTCAAAAACTTTTTTTTAGTTCGGCTTGTCAACAATGTTCATTCTGTGTGTAACTCAGTGGGTTAGTGACAAACTTGAGTGAATTGTGACTGTATGACTGAGTTGGAGTGAATATGCTCTTATCTCTGTAAGGAAGCGAGCTAGAGCGCTGAAACTGTGGCTATACGCACTTTCATGAAAACACGCTTCTTTGAGGTTTTAAGCTCAGAGAGTGAATCTGTGCGTGTTTCTGGCAAGGGAAAAGCTTCAGATCACACTGCAATGCATATATGGTATCGTTTGGTCCAATGTGCTTGTATGGCCATTTGGAAGTGAGTATAAGAATTCTGGAGTGAAGATATGCACTTTTTCAAAAACTTTCTTTTTTTTAGATTTCCTTGTAAAAAAATGTTCATTCTCTGTGTAACTCAGTGGGAAAGTGACAAACTTGAGTGAATTGTGACTGTATGACTGAGTTGGAGTGAATATGCTCTTATCTCTGTAAGGAAGCGAGCTAGAGCGCTGAAACTGTGGCTATACGCACTTTCATGAAAACACGCTTCTTTGAGGTTTTAAGCTCAGAAAGTCAATCTGTGCGTGTTTCTGGCAAGGGAACAGCTTCAGATCACACTGCAATGCATATATGGTATCGTTTGGTCCAATGTGCTTGTATGGCCATTTGGAAGTGAGTATAAGAATTCTGGAGTGAAGATATGCACTTTTTCAAAAACTTTCTTTTTTTAGATTTCCTTGTAAAAAAATGTTCATTCTCTGTGTAACTCAGTGGGAAAGTGACAAACTTGAGTGAATTGTGACTGTATGACTGAGTTGGAGTGAATATGCTTTTATCTCTGTAAGGAAGCGAGCTACAGCGCTGAAACTGTGGCCATACGCACTTTCATGAAAACACGCTTCTTTGAGGTTTTAAGCACAGAAAGTGAATCTGTGCGTGTTTCTGGCAAGGGTTAAGCTTCAGATCACACTGCAATGTACATATGGTATCGTTTGGTCCAATGTGCTTGTATGCCCATTTGGAAGTGAGTATAAGCTTTTGAAGTGAAGATATGCACTTTTTCAAAAACTTTCTTTTTTTTAGTTCTGCTTGTCAACAATGTTCATTCTGTGTTCAACTCAGTGGGAAAGTGACAAACTTGAGTGAATTGTGACTGTATGACTGAGTTGGAGTGAATATGCTCTTATCTCTGTAAGGAAGCGAGCTAGAGCGCTGAAACTGTGGCTATACGCACTTTCATGAAAACACGCTTCTTTGAGGTTTTAAGCTCAGAAAGTCACTCTGTGCGTGTTTCTGGCAAGGGAACAGCTTCAGATCACACAGCAATGCATATATGGTATCGTTTGGTCCTATGTGCTTGTATGGCCATTTGGAAGTGTGTATAAGAATTCTGAAGTGAAGATATGCACTTTTTTAAAAAACTTTCTTTTTTTAGATTTCCTTGTAAAAAAATGTTCATTCTCTGTGGAACCCAGTGGGAAAGTAACAAACTTGAGAGAACTGTGACTGTATGGCTGATTTGGAATGAATATGCTTTTATCTCTGTAAGGAAGCGAGCTACAGCGCTGAAACTGTGGCCATACGCACTTTCATGAAAACACGCTTCTTTGAGGTTTTAAGCACAGAAAGTGAATCTGTGCGTGTTTCTGGCAAGGGTTAAGCTTCAGATCACACTGCAATGTACATATGGTATCGTTTGGTCCAATGTGCTTGTATGCCCATTTGGAAGTGAGTATAAGCTTTTGAAGTGAAGATATGCACTTTTTCAAAAACTTTCTTTTTTTTAGTTCTGCTTGTCAAAAATGTTCATTCTGTGTTCAACTCAGTGGGAAAGTGACAAACTTGAGTGAATTGTGACTGTATGACTGAGTTGGAGTGAATATGCTCTTATCTCTGTAAGGAAGCGAGCTACAGCGCTGAAACTGTGGCTATACGCACTTTCATGAAAATACGCTTCTTTGAGGTTTTAAGCTCAGAAAGTCAATCTGTGCGTGTTTCTGGCAAGGGAACAGCTTCAGATCACACTGCAATGCATATATGGTATCGTTTGGTCCAATGTGCTTGTATGGCCATTTGGAAGTGAGTATAAGAATTCTGAAGTGAAGATATGCACTTTTTCAAAAACTTTCTTTTTTTTAGATTTCCTTGTAAAAAAATGTTCATTCTCTGTGTAACTCAGCGGGAAAGTGACAAACTTGAGTGAATTGTGACTGTATGACTGAGTTGGAGTGAATATGCTCTTATCTCTGTAAGGAAGCGAGCTAGAGCGCTGAAACTGTGGCTATACGCACTTTCATGAAAACACGCTTCTTTGAGGTTTTAAGCTCAGAAAGTGAATCTGTGCGTGTTTCTGGCAAGGGAAAAGCTTCAGATCACACTGCAATGTATATATGGTATCGTTTGGTCCAATGTGCTTGTATGGCCATTCGGAAGTGAGTATAAGCATTTGAAGTGAAGATATGCACTTTTTCAAAAACTTTCTTTTTTTTAGTTCTGCTTGTCAAAAATGTTCATTCTGTGTTCAACTCAGTGGGAAAGTGACAAACTTGAGTGAATTGTGACTGAATGTCTGAACTGGAGTGAAAATGCCCCTATCTCTATAACGAAGCGAGCTAGAGCGCTGAAACTGTGGTTATGCGCACTTTCCTGAAAACACGCTTCTTTGAGGTTTGAAGCTCAGAACGTGATTCTCTGCGTGTTTCTGGCAAGGGAACAGCTTCAGATCACACTGCAATGCATATATGGTATCGTTTGGTCCAATGTGCTTGTATGGCAATTTGGAAGTGAGTATAAGAATTCTGAAGTGAAGATATGCACTTTTTCAAAAACTTTCTTTTTTTAAGATTTCCTTGTAAAAAAATGTTCATTCTCTGTGTAACTCAGTGGGAAAGTGACAAACTTGAGTGAATTGTGACTGTATGACTGAGTTGGAGTGAATATGCTCTTATCTCTGTAAGGAAGCGAGCTACAGCGCTGAAACTGTGGCTATACGCACTTTCATGAAAACACGCTTCTTTGAGGTTTTAAGCTCAGAAAGTCAATCTGTGCGTGTTTCTGGCAAGGGAACAGCTTCAGATCACACTGCAATGCATATATGGTATCGTTTGGTCCTATGTGCTTGTATGGCCATTTGGAAGTGTGTATAAGAATTCTGAAGTGAAGATATGCACTTTTTCAAAAACTTTCTTTTTTTAGATTTCCTTGTAAAAAATGTTCATTCTCTGTGGAACCCAGTGGGAAAGTAACAAACTTGAGAGAACTGTGACTGTATGGCTGATTTGGAATGAATATGCCTATATCTCTGTCAGGAAACGAGATGGAGCGCTGAAACTGTGGCTATACGCACTTTCATGAAAACACGCTTCTTTGAGGTTTTAAGCTCAGAACGTAAATATGTGCGTGTTTCTGGACAGGGAACAGCTGCAGATCACACTGCAATGAATATATGTAATCGTTCTGTCCAATGTGTTTGTTTGGCCATTTGGAAGTGAATATAAGCTTCTGAAGTGAAGATATGCACTTTTTCAAAAACTTTCTTTTTTTTAGTTCTGCTTGTCAACAATGTTCATTCTCTGTGTAACTCAGTGGGAAAGTGACAAACTTGAGTGAATTGTGAATGTATGACTGAGTTGGAGTGAATATGCTCTTATCTCTGTAAGGAAGCGAGCTAGAGCGCTGAAACTGTGGCTATACGCACTTTCATGAAAACACGCTTCTTTGAGTTTTTAAGCTCAGAACATAAATCTGAGCGTGTTTCTGGCAAGGGAACAGCTTCAGATCACACTGCAATGCATATATGATATCGTTTGGTCCAATGTGCTTGTATGGCCATTTGGAAGTGAGTATAAGAATTCTGAAGTGAAGATATGCACTTTTTCAAACACTTTCTTTTTTTTAGATTTCCTTGTAAAAAAATGTTCATTCTCTGTGTAACTCAGTGGGAAAGTGACAAACTTGAGTGAATTGTGACTGTATGACTGAGTTGGAGTGAATATGCTCTTATCTCTGTAAGGAAGCGAGCTAGAGCGCTGAAACTGTGGCTATACGCACTTTCATGAAAACACGCTTCTTTGAGGTTTTAAGCTCAGAGAGTGATTCTGTGCGTGTTTCTGGCAAGGGAAAAGCTTCAGATCACACTGCAATGTATATATGGTATCGTTTGGTCCAATGTGCTTGTATGGCCATTTGGAAGTGAGTATAAGCTTTTGAAGTGAAGATATGAACTTTTTCAAAAACTTTCTTTTTTTTAGTTCTGCTTGTCAAAAATGTTCATTCTGTGTTCAACTCAGTGGGAAAGTGACAAACTTGAGTGAATTGTGACTGTATGACTGAGTTGGAGTGAATATGCTCTTATCTCTGTAAGGAAGCGAGCTAGAGCGCTGAAACTGTGGCTATACGCACTTTCATGAAAACACGCTTCTTTGAGGTTTTAAGCTCAGAAAGTGAATCTGTGCGTGTTTCTGGCAAGGGTTAAGCTTCAGATCACACTGCAATGTATATATGGTATCGTTTGGTCCAATGTGCTTGTATGGCCATTTGGAAGTGAGTATAAGCTTTTGAAGTGAAGATATGCACTTTTTCAAAAACTTTCTTTTTTTTAGTTCTGCTTGTCAAAAATGTTCATTCTGTGTTCAACTCAGTGGGAAAGTGACAAACTTGAGTGAATTGTGACTGTATGACTGAGTTGGAGTGAATATGCTCTTATCTCTGTAAGGAAGCGAGCTAGAGCGCTGAAACTGTGGCTATACGCACTTTCATGAAAACACGCTTCTTTGAGGTTTTAAGCTCAGAACGTAAATATGTGCGTGTTTCTGGACAGGGAACAGCTGCAGATCACACTGCAATGAATATATGTAATCGTTCTGTCCAATGTGTTTGTTTGGCCATTTGGAAGTGAATATAAGCTTCTGAAGTGAAGATATGCACTTTTTCAAAAACTTTCTTTTTTTAGTTCTGCTTGTCAACAATGTTCATTCTGTGTGTAACTCAATGGGAAAGTGACAAACTTGAGTGAATTGTGACTGTATGACTGAGTTGGAGTGAATATGCTCTTATCTCTGTAAGGAAGCGAGCTAGAGCGCTGAAACTGTGGCTATACGCACTTTCATGAAAAAACGCTTCTTTGAGGTTTTAAGCTCAGAAAGTCACTCTGTGCGTGTTTCTGGCAAGGGAAAAGCTTCAGATCACACTGCAATGTATATATAATATCGTTTGGTCCAATGTGCTTGTATGGCCATTTGGAAGTGAGTATAAGAATTCTGAAGTGAAGATATGCACTTTTTCAAAAACTTTCTTTTTTTAGATTTCCTTGTAAAAAAATGTTCATTCTCTGTGTAACTCAGTGGGAAAGTGACCAACTTGAGTGAATTGTGACTGTATGACTGAGTTGGAGTGAATATGCTCTTATCTCTGTAAGGAAGCGAGCTCGAGCGCTGAAACTGTGGCTATACGCACTTTCATGAAAACACGCTTCTTTGAAGTTTTAAGCTCAGAAAGTGAATCTGTGCGTGTTTCTGGCAAGGGAAAAGCTTCAGATCACACTGCAATGTATATATGGTATCGTTTGGTCCAATGTGCTTGTATGGCCATTTGGAAGTGAGTATAAGCTTTTGAAGTGAAGATATGCACTTTTTCAAAAACTTTCTTTTTTTTAGTTTTGCTTGTCAAAAATGTTCATTCTGTGTTCAACTCAGTGGGAAAGTGACAAACTTGAGTGAATTGTGACTGTATGACTGAGTTGGAGTGAATATGCTCTTATCTCTGTAAGGAAGCGAGCTAGAGCGCTGAAACTGTGGCTATACGCACTTTCATGAAAACACGCTTCTTTGAGGTTTTAAGCTCAGAAAGTCAATCTGTGCGTGTTTCTGGCAAGGGAACAGCTTCAGATCACACTGCAATGCATATATGGTATCGTTTGGTCCAATGTGCTTGTATGGCCATTTGGAAGTGAGTATAAGAATTCTGGAGTGAAGATATGCACTTTTTCAAAAACTTTCTTTTTTTTAGATTTCCTTGTAAAAAAATGTTCATTCTCTGTGTAACTCAGTGGGAAAGTGACAAACTTGAGTGAATTGTGACTGTATGACTGAGTTGGAGTGAATATGCTCTTATCTCCGTAAGGAAGCGAGCTAGAGCGCTGAAACTGTGGCTATACGCACTTTCATGAAAACACGCTTCTTTGAGGTTTTAAGCTCAGAAAGTGAATCTGTGCGTGTTTCTGGCAAGGGTTAAGCTTCAGATCACACTGCAATGTATATATGGTATCGTTTGGTCCAATGTGCTTGTATGGCCATTTGGAAGTGAGTATAAGCTTTTGAAGTGAAGATATGCACTTTTTCAAAAACTTTCTTTTTTTTAGTTCTGCTTGTCAAAAATGTTCATTCTGTGTTCAACTCAGTGGGAAAGTGACAAACTTGAGTGAATTGTGACTGTATGACTGAGTTGGAGTGAATATGCTCTTATCTCTGTAAGGAAGCGAGCTAGAGCGCTGAAACTGTGGCTATACGCACTTTCATGAAAACACGCTTCTTTGAGGTTTTAAGCTCAGAACGTAAATATGTGCGTGTTTCTGGACAGGGAACAGCTGCAGATCACACTGCAATGAATATATGTAATCGTTCTGTCCAATGTGTTTGTTTGGCCATTTGGAAGTGAATATAAGCTTCTGAAGTGAAGATATGCACTTTTTCAAAAACTTTCTTTTTTTAGTTCTGCTTGTCAACAATGTTCATTCTGTGTGTAACTCAATGGGAAAGTGACAAACTTGAGTGAATTGTGACTGTATGACTGAGTTGGAGTGAATATGCTCTTATCTCTGTAAGGAAGCGAGCTAGAGCGCTGAAACTGTGGCTATACGCACTTTCATGAAAAAACGCTTCTTTGAGGTTTTAAGCTCAGAAAGTCACTCTGTGCGTGTTTCTGGCAAGGGAAAAGCTTCAGATCACACTGCAATGTATATATAATATCGTTTGGTCCAATGTGCTTGTATGGCCATTTGGAAGTGAGTATAAGAATTCTGAAGTGAAGATATGCACTTTTTCAAAAACTTTCTTTTTTTAGATTTCCTTGTAAAAAAATGTTCATTCTCTGTGTAACTCAGTGGGAAAGTGACCAACTTGAGTGAATTGTGACTGTATGACTGAGTTGGAGTGAATATGCTCTTATCTCTGTAAGGAAGCGAGCTCGAGCGCTGAAACTGTGGCTATACGCACTTTCATGAAAACACGCTTCTTTGAAGTTTTAAGCTCAGAAAGTGAATCTGTGCGTGTTTCTGGCAAGGGAAAAGCTTCAGATCACACTGCAATGTATATATGGTATCGTTTGGTCCAATGTGCTTGTATGGCCATTTGGAAGTGAGTATAAGCTTTTGAAGTGAAGATATGCACTTTTTCAAAAACTTTCTTTTTTTTAGTTTTGCTTGTCAAAAATGTTCATTCTGTGTTCAACTCAGTGGGAAAGTGACAAACTTGAGTGAATTGTGACTGTATGACTGAGTTGGAGTGAATATGCTCTTATCTCTGTAAGGAAGCGAGCTAGAGCGCTGAAACTGTGGCTATACGCACTTTCATGAAAACACGCTTCTTTGAGGTTTTAAGCTCAGAAAGTCAATCTGTGCGTGTTTCTGGCAAGGGAACAGCTTCAGATCACACTGCAATGCATATATGGTATCGTTTGGTCCAATGTGCTTGTATGGCCATTTGGAAGTGAGTATAAGAATTCTGGAGTGAAGATATGCACTTTTTCAAAAACTTTCTTTTTTTTAGATTTCCTTGTAAAAAAATGTTCATTCTCTGTGTAACTCAGTGGGAAAGTGACAAACTTGAGTGAATTGTGACTGTATGACTGAGTTGGAGTGAATATGCTCTTATCTCCGTAAGGAAGCGAGCTACAGCGCTGAAACTGTGGCTATACGCACTTTCATGAAAACACGCTTCTTTGAGGTTTTAAGCTCAGAAAGTCAATCTGTGCGTGTTTCTGGCAAGGGAACAGCTTCAGATCACACTGCAATGTATATATGGTATCGTTTGGTCAAATGTGCTTGTATGGCCATTTGGAAGTGAGTATAAGAATTCTGAAGTGAAGATATGCAGTTTTTCAAAAACTTTCTTTTTTTTAGATTTCCTTGTAAAAAAATGTTCATTCTCTGTGTAACTCAGTGGGAAAGTGACAAACTTGAGTGAATTGTGACTGTATGACTGAGTTGGAGTGAATATGCTCTTATCTCTGTAAGGAAGCGAGCTCGAGCGCTGAAACTGTGGCTATACGCACTTTCATGAAAACACGCTTCTTTGAAGTTTTAAGCTCAGAAAGTGAATCTGTGCGTGTTTCTGGCAAGGGAAAAGCTTCAGATCACACTGCAATGTATATATGGTATCGTTTGGTCCAATGTGCTTGTATGGCCATTTGGAAGTGAGTATAAGCTTTTGAAGTGAAGATATGCACTTTTTCAAAAACTTTCTTTTTTTTAGTTTTGCTTGTCAAAAATGTTCATTCTGTGTTCAACTCAGTGGGAAAGTGACAAACTTGAGTGAATTGTGACTGTATGACTGAGTTGGAGTGAATATGCTCTTATCTCTGTAAGGAAGCGAGCTAGAGCGCTGAAACTGTGGCTATACGCACTTTCATGAAAACACGCTTCTTTGAGGTTTTAAGCTCAGAAAGTCAATCTGTGCGTGTTTCTGGCAAGGGAACAGCTTCAGATCACACTGCAATGCATATATGGTATCGTTTGGTCCAATGTGTTTGTATGGCCATTTGGAAGTGAGTATAAGAATTCTGGAGTGAAGATATGCACTTTTTCAAAAACTTTCTTTTTTTTAGATTTCCTTGTAAAAAAATGTTCATTCTCTGTGTAACTCAGTGGGAAAGTGACAAACTTGAGTGAATTGTGACTGTATGACTGAGTTGGAGTGAATATGCTCTTATCTCCGTAAGGAAGCGAGCTACAGCGCTGAAACTGTGGCTATACGCACTTTCATGAAAACACGCTTCTTTGAGGTTTTAAGCTCAGAAAGTCAATCTGTGCGTGTTTCTGGCAAGGGAACAGCTTCAGATCACACTGCAATGTATATATGGTATCGTTTGGTCAAATGTGCTTGTATGGCCATTTGGAAGTGAGTATAAGAATTCTGAAGTGAAGATATGCACTTTTTCAAAAACTTTCTTTTTTTTAGATTTCCTTGTAAAAAAATGTTCATTCTCTGTGTAACTCAGTGGGAAAGTGACAAACTTGAGTGAATTGTGACTGTATGACTGAGTTGGAGTGAATATGCTCTTATCTCTGTAAGGAAGCGAGCTACAGCGCTGAAACTGTGGCTATACGCACTTTCATGAAAACACGCTTCTTTGAGGTTTTAAGCTCAGAAAGTGAATCTGTGCGTGTTTCTGGCAAGGGTTAAGCTTCAGATCACACTGCAATGTATATATGGTATCGTTTGGTCCAATGTGCTTGTATGGCCATTTGGAAGTGAGTATAAGCTTTTGAAGTGAAGATATGCACTTTTTCAAAAACTTTCTTTTTTTTAGTTCTGCTTGTCAAAAATGTTCATTCTGTGTTCAACTCAGTGGGAAAGTGACAAACTTGAGTGAATTGTGACTGTATGACTGAGTTGGAGTGAATATGCTCTTATCTCTGTAAGGAAGCGAGCTAGAGCGCTGAAACTGTGGCTATACGCACTTTCATGAAAACACGCTTCTTTGAGGTTTTAAGCTCAGAACGTAAATATGTGCGTGTTTCTGGACAGGGAACAGCTGCAGATCACACTGCAATGAATATATGTAATCGTTCTGTCCAATGTGTTTGTTTGGCCATTTGGAAGTGAATATAAGCTTCTGAAGTGAAGATATGCACTTTTTCAAAAACTTTCTTTTTTTAGTTCTGCTTGTCAACAATGTTCATTCTGTGTGTAACTCAATGGGAAAGTGACAAACTTGAGTGAATTGTGACTGTATGACTGAGTTGGAGTGAATATGCTCTTATCTCTGTAAGGAAGCGAGCTAGAGCGCTGAAACTGTGGCTATACGCACTTTCATGAAAAAACGCTTCTTTGAGGTTTTAAGCTCAGAAAGTCACTCTGTGCGTGTTTCTGGCAAGGGAAAAGCTTCAGATCACACTGCAATGTATATATAATATCGTTTGGTCCAATGTGCTTGTATGGCCATTTGGAAGTGAGTATAAGAATTCTGAAGTGAAGATATGCACTTTTTCAAAAACTTTCTTTTTTTAGATTTCCTTGTAAAAAAATGTTCATTCTCTGTGTAACTCAGTGGGAAAGTGACAAACTTGAGTGAATTGTGACTGTATGACTGAGTTGGAGTGAATATGCTCTTATCTCTGTAAGGAAGCGAGCTACAGCGCTGAAACTGTGGCTATACGCACTTTCATGAAAACACGCTTCTTTGAGGTTTTAAGCTCAGAAAGTGAATCTGTGCGTGTTTCTGGCAAGGGTTAAGCTTCAGATCACACTGCAATGTATATATGGTATCGTTTGGTCCAATGTGCTTGTATGGCCATTTGGAAGTGAGTATAAGCTTTTGAAGTGAAGATATGCACTTTTTCAAAAACTTTCTTTTTTTTAGTTCTGCTTGTCAAAAATGTTCATTCTGTGTTCAACTCAGTGGGAAAGTGACAAACTTGAGTGAATTGTGACTGTATGACTGAGTTGGAGTGAATATGCTCTTATCTCTGTAAGGAAGCGAGCTAGAGCGCTGAAACTGTGGCTATACGCACTTTCATGAAAACACGCTTCTTTGAGGTTTTAAGCTCAGAACGTAAATATGTGCGTGTTTCTGGACAGGGAACAGCTGCAGATCACACTGCAATGAATATATGTAATCGTTCTGTCCAATGTGTTTGTTTGGCCATTTGGAAGTGAATATAAGCTTCTGAAGTGAAGATATGCACTTTTTCAAAAACTTTCTTTTTTTAGTTCTGCTTGTCAACAATGTTCATTCTGTGTGTAACTCAATGGGAAAGTGACAAACTTGAGTGAATTGTGACTGTATGACTGAGTTGGAGTGAATATGCTCTTATCTCTGTAAGGAAGCGAGCTAGAGCGCTGAAACTGTGGCTATACGCACTTTCATGAAAAAACGCTTCTTTGAGGTTTTAAGCTCAGAAAGTCACTCTGTGCGTGTTTCTGGCAAGGGAAAAGCTTCAGATCACACTGCAATGTATATATAATATCGTTTGGTCCAATGTGCTTGTATGGCCATTTGGAAGTGAGTATAAGAATTCTGAAGTGAAGATATGCACTTTTTCAAAAACTTTCTTTTTTTAGATTTCCTTGTAAAAAAATGTTCATTCTCTGTGTAACTCAGTGGGAAAGTGACCAACTTGAGTGAATTGTGAC
This sequence comes from Gymnothorax reevesii, assembly GCA_029721435.1. Lineage (NCBI taxonomy): Eukaryota > Metazoa > Chordata > Actinopteri > Anguilliformes > Muraenidae > Gymnothorax > Gymnothorax reevesii. The sequence goes on from CM056588.1 coordinate 26,701,261, forward strand.
TGTATGACTGAGTTGGAGTGAATATGCTCTTATCTCTGTAAGGAAGCGAGCTCGAGCGCTGAAACTGTGGCTATACGCACTTTCATGAAAACACGCTTCTTTGAAGTTTTAAGCTCAGAAAGTGAATCTGTGCGTGTTTCTGGCAAGGGAAAAGCTTCAGATCACATTGCAATGTATATATGGTATCGTTTGGTCCAATGTGCTTGTATGGCCATTTGGAAGTGAGTATAAGCTTTTGAAGTGAAGATATGCACTTTTTCAAAAACTTTCTTTTTTTTAGTTTTGCTTGTCAAAAATGTTCATTCTGTGTTCAACTCAGTGGGAAAGTGACAAACTTGAGTGAATTGTGACTGTATGACTGAGTTGGAGTGAATATGCTCTTATCTCTGTAAGGAAGCGAGCTAGAGCGCTGAAACTGTGGCTATACGCACTTTCATGAAAACACGCTTCTTTGAGGTTTTAAGCTCAGAAAGTCAATCTGTGCGTGTTTCTGGCAAGGGAACAGCTTCAGATCACACTGCAATGCATATATGGTATCGTTTGGTCCAATGTGCTTGTATGGCCATTTGGAAGTGAGTATAAGAATTCTGGAGTGAAGATATGCACTTTTTCAAAAACTTTCTTTTTTTTAGTTTTGCTTGTCAAAAATGTTCATTCTGTGTTCAACTCAGTGGGAAAGTGACAAACTTGAGTGAATTGTGACTGTATGACTGAGTTGGAGTGAATATGCTCTTATCTCCGTAAGGAAGCGAGCTACAGCGCTGAAACTGTGGCTATACGCACTTTCATGAAAACACGCTTCTTTGAGGTTTTAAGCTCAGAAAGTCAATCTGTGCGTGTTTCTGGCAAGGGAACAGCTTCAGATCACACTGCAATGCATATATGGTATCGTTTGGTCCAATGTGCTTGTATGGCCATTTGGAAGTGAGTATAAGAATTCTGGAGTGAAGATATGCACTTTTTCAAAAACTTTCTTTTTTTAGATTTCCTTGTAAAAAAATGTTCATTCTCTGTGTAACTCAGTGGGAAAGTGACAAACTTGAGTGAATTGTGACTGTATGACTGAGTTGGAGTGAATATGCTCTTATCTCTGTAAGGAAGCGAGCTACAGCGCTGAAACTGTGGCTATACGCACTTTCATGAAAACACGCTTCTTTGAGGTTTTAAGCTCAGAAAGTGAATCTGTGCGTGTTTCTGGCAAGGGTTAAGCTTCAGATCACACTGCAATGTACATATGGTATCGTTTGGTCCAATGTGCTTGTATGGCCATTTGGTAGTGAGTATAAGCTTTTGAAGTGAAGATATGCACTTTTTCAAAAACTTTCTTTTTTTTAGTTCTGCTTGTCAAAAATGTTCATTCTGTGTTCAACTCAGTGGGAAAGTGACAAACTTGAGTGAATTGTGACTGTATGACTGAGTTGGAGTGAATATGCTCTTATCTCTGTAAGGAAGCGAGCTAGAGCGCTGAAACTGTGGCTATACGCACTTTCATGAAAACACGCTTCTTTGAGGTTTTAAGCTCAGAACATAAATCTGAGCGTGTTTCTGGCAAGAGAACAGCTTCAGATCATACTGCAATGAATATATGTAATCGTTCTGTCCAATGTGTTTGTTTGGCCATTTGGAAGTGAATATAAGCTTCTGAAGTGAAGATATGCACTTTTTCAAAAACTTTCTTTTTTTTAGTTCTGCTTGTCAAAAATGTTCATTCTGTGTTCAACTCAGTGGGAAAGTGACAAACTTGAGTGAATTGTGACTGTATGACTGAGTTGGAGTGAATATGCTCTTATCTCTGTAAGGAAGCGAGCTAGAGCGCTGAAACTGTGGCTATACGCACTTTCATGAAAACACGCTTCTTTGAGGTTTTAAGCTCAGAACATAAATCTGAGCGTGTTTCAGGCAAGGGAACAGCTTCAGATCACACTGCAATGCATATATGATATCGTTTGGTCCAATGTGCTTGTATGGCCATTTGGAAGTGAGTATAAGCTTTTGAAGTGAAGATATGCACTTTTTCAAAAACTTTCTTTTTTTTAGTTTTGCTTGTCAAAAATGTTCATTCTGTGTTCAACTCAGTGGGAAAGTGACAAACTTGAGTGAATTGTGACTGTATGACTGAGTTGGAGTGAATATGCTCTTATCTCTGTAAGGAAGCGAGCTAGAGCGCTGAAACTGTGGCTATACGCACTTTCATGAAAACACGCTTCTTTGAGGTTTTAAGCTCAGAAAGTCAATCTGTGCGTGTTTCTGGCAAGGGAACAGCTTCAGATCACACTGCAATGCATATATGGTATCGTTTGGTCCAATGTGCTTGTATGGCCATTTGGAAGTGAGTATAAGAATTCTGGAGTGAAGATATGCACTTTTTCAAAAACTTTCTTTTTTTTAGATTTCCTTGTAAAAAAATGTTCATTCTCTGTGTAACTCAGGGGGAAAGTGACAAACTTGAGTGAATTGTGACTGTATGACTGAGTTGGAGTGAATATGCTCTTATCTCTGTAAGGAAGCGAGCTAGAGCGCTGAAACTGTGGCTATACGCACTTTCATGAAAACACGCTTCTTTGAGGTTTTAAGCTCAGAGAGTGAATCTGTGCGTGTTTCTGGCAAGGGAAAAGCTTCAGATCACACTGCAATGTATATATGGTATCGTTTGGTCCAATGTGCTTGTATGGCCATTTGGAAGTGAGTATAAGCTTTTGAAGTGAAGATATGCACTTTTTCAAAAACTTTCTTTTTTTTAGTTCTGCTTGTCAAAAATGTTCATTCTGTGTTCAACTCAGTGGGAAAGTGACAAACTTGAGTGAATTGTGACTGTATGACTGAGTTGGAGTGAATATGCTCTTATCTCTGTAAGGAAGCGAGCTACAGCGCTGAAACTGTGGCTATACGCACTTTCATGAAAATACGCTTCTTTGAGGTTTTAAGCTCAGAAAGTCAATCTGTGCGTGTTTCTGGCAAGGGAACAGCTTCAGATCACACTGCAATGCATATATGGTATCGTTTGGTCCAATGTGCTTGTATGGCCATTTGGAAGTGAGTATAAGAATTCTGAAGTGAAGATATGCACTTTTTCAAAAACTTTCTTTTTTTTAGATTTCCTTGTAAAAAAATGTTCATTCTCTGTGTAACTCAGCGGGAAAGTGACAAACTTGAGTGAATTGTGACTGTATGACTGAGTTGGAGTGAATATGCTCTTATCTCTGTAAGGAAGCGAGCTAGAGCGCTGAAACTGTGGCTATACGCACTTTCATGAAAACACGCTTCTTTGAGGTTTTAAGCTCAGAAAGTGAATCTGTGCGTGTTTCTGGCAAGGGAAAAGCTTCAGATCACACTGCAATGTATATATGGTATCGTTTGGTCCAATGTGCTTGTATGGCCATTCGGAAGTGAGTATAAGCATTTGAAGTGAAGATATGCACTTTTTCAAAAACTTTCTTTTTTTTAGTTCTGCTTGTCAAAAATGTTCATTCTGTGTTCAACTCAGTGGGAAAGTGACAAACTTGAGTGAATTGTGACTGAATGTCTGAACTGGAGTGAAAATGCCCCTATCTCTATAAGGAAGCGAGCTAGAGCGCTGAAACTGTGGTTATGCGCACTTTCCTGAAAACACGCTTCTTTGAGGTTTGAAGCTCAGAACGTGATTCTCTGCGTGTTTCTGGCAAGGGAACAGCTTTAGATCACACTGCAATGCATATATGGTATCGTTTGGTCCAATGTGCTTGTATGGCAATTTGGAAGTGAGTATAAGAATTCTGAAGTGAAGATATGCACTTTTTCAAAAACTTTCTTTTTTTAAGATTTCCTTGTAAAAAAATGTTCATTCTCTGTGTAACTCAGTGGGAAAGTGACAAACTTGAGTGAATTGTGACTGTATGACTGAGTTGGAGTGAATATGCTCTTATCTCTGTAAGGAAGCGAGCTACAGCGCTGAAACTGTGGCTATACGCACTTTCATGAAAACACGCTTCTTTGAGGTTTTAAGCTCAGAAAGTCAATCTGTGCGTGTTTCTGGCAAGGGAACAGCTTCAGATCACACTGCAATGCATATATGGTATCGTTTGGTCCTATGTGCTTGTATGGCCATTTGGAAGTGTGTATAAGAATTCTGAAGTGAAGATATGCACTTTTTCAAAAACTTTCTTTTTTTAGATTTCCTTGTAAAAAATGTTCATTCTCTGTGGAACCCAGTGGGAAAGTAACAAACTTGAGAGAACTGTGACTGTATGGCTGATTTGGAATGAATATGCCTATATCTCTGTCAGGAAACGAGATGGAGCGCTGAAACTGTGGCTATACGCACTTTCATGAAAACACGCTTCTTTGAGGTTTTAAGCTCAGAACGTAAATATGTGCGTGTTTCTGGACAGGGAACAGCTGCAGATCACACTGCAATGAATATATGTAATCGTTCTGTCCAATGTGTTTGTTTGGCCATTTGGAAGTGAATATAAGCTTCTGAAGTGAAGATATGCACTTTTTCAAAAACTTTCTTTTTTTTAGTTCTGCTTGTCAACAATGTTCATTCTCTGTGTAACTCAGTGGGAAAGTGACAAACTTGAGTGAATTGTGAATGTATGACTGAGTTGGAGTGAATATGCTCTTATCTCTGTAAGGAAGCGAGCTAGAGCGCTGAAACTGTGGCTATACGCACTTTCATGAAAACACGCTTCTTTGAGGTTTTAAGCTCAGAACATAAATCTGAGCGTGTTTCTGGCAAGGGAACAGCTTCAGATCACACTGCAATGCATATATGATATCGTTTGGTCCAATGTGCTTGTATGGCCATTTGGAAGTGAGTATAAGAATTCTGAAGTGAAGATATGCACTTTTTCAAAAACTTTCTTTTTTTTAGATTTCCTTGTAAAAAAATGTTCATTCTCTGTGTAACTCAGTGGGAAAGTGACAAACTTGAGTGAATTGTGACTGTATGACTGAGTTGGAGTGAATATGCTCTTATCTCTGTAAGGAAGCGAGCTAGAGCGCTGAAACTGTGGCTATACGCACTTTCATGAAAACACGCTTCTTTGAGGTTTTAAGCTCAGAGAGTGATTCTGTGCGTGTTTCTGGCAAGGGAAAAGCTTCAGATCACACTGCAATGTATATATGGTATCGTTTGGTCCAATGTGCTTGTATGGCCATTTGGAAGTGAGTATAAGCTTTTGAAGTGAAGATATGAACTTTTTCAAAAACTTTCTTTTTTTTAGTTCTGCTTGTCAAAAATGTTCATTCTGTGTTCAACTCAGTGGGAAAGTGACAAACTTGAGTGAATTGTGACTGTATGACTGAGTTGGAGTGAATATGCTCTTATCTCTGTAAGGAAGCGAGCTAGAGCGCTGAAACTGTGGCTATTCGCACTTTCATGAAAACACGCTTCTTTGAGGTTTTAAGCTCAGAAAGTCAATCTGTGCGTGTTTCTGGCAAGGGAACAGCTTCAGATCACACTGCAATGCATATATGGTATCGTTTGGTCCAATGTGCTTGTATGGCCATTTGGAAGTGAGTATAAGAATTCTGAAGTGAAGATATGCACTTTTTCAAAAACTTTCTTTTTTTTAGATTTCCTTGTAAAAAAATGTTCATTCTCTGTGTAACTCAGTGGGAAAGTGACAAACTTGAGTGAATTGTGACTGTATGACTGAGTTGGAGTGAATATGCTCTTATCTCTGTAAGGAAGCGAGCTAGAGCGCTGAAACTGTGGCTATACGCACTTTCATGAAAACACGCTTCTTTGAGGTTTTAAGCTCAGAAAGTGAATCTGTGCGTGTTTCTGGCAAGGGTTAAGCTTCAGATCACACTGCAATGTATATATGGTATCGTTTGGTCCAATGTGCTTGTATGGCCATTTGGAAGTGAGTATAAGCTTTTGAAGTGAAGATATGCACTTTTTCAAAAACTTTCTTTTTTTTAGTTCTGCTTGTCAAAAATGTTCATTCTGTGTTCAACTCAGTGGGAAAGTGACAAACTTGAGTGAATTGTGACTGTATGACTGAGTTGGAGTGAATATGCTCTTATCTCTGTAAGGAAGCGAGCTAGAGCGCTGAAACTGTGGCTATACGCACTTTCATGAAAACACGCTTCTTTGAGGTTTTAAGCTCAGAACGTAAATATGTGCGTGTTTCTGGACAGGGAACAGCTGCAGATCACACTGCAATGAATATATGTAATCGTTCTGTCCAATGTGTTTGTTTGGCCATTTGGAAGTGAATATAAGCTTCTGAAGTGAAGATATGCACTTTTTCAAAAACTTTCTTTTTTTAGTTCTGCTTGTCAACAATGTTCATTCTGTGTGTAACTCAATGGGAAAGTGACAAACTTGAGTGAATTGTGACTGTATGACTGAGTTGGAGTGAATATGCTCTTATCTCTGTAAGGAAGCGAGCTAGAGCGCTGAAACTGTGGCTATACGCACTTTCATGAAAAAACGCTTCTTTGAGGTTTTAAGCTCAGAAAGTCACTCTGTGCGTGTTTCTGGCAAGGGAAAAGCTTCAGATCACACTGCAATGTATATATAATATCGTTTGGTCCAATGTGCTTGTATGGCCATTTGGAAGTGAGTATAAGAATTCTGAAGTGAAGATATGCACTTTTTCAAAAACTTTCTTTTTTTAGATTTCCTTGTAAAAAAATGTTCATTCTCTGTGTAACTCAGTGGGAAAGTGACAAACTTGAGTGAATTGTGACTGTATGACTGAGTTGGAGTGAATATGCTCTTATCTCTGTAAGGAAGCGAGCTACAGCGCTGAAACTGTGGCTATACGCACTTTCATGAAAACACGCTTCTTTGAGGTTTTAAGCTCAGAAAGTGAATCTGTGCGTGTTTCTGGCAAGGGTTAAGCTTCAGATCACACTGCAATGTATATATGGTATCGTTTGGTCCAATGTGCTTGTATGGCCATTTGGAAGTGAGTATAAGCTTTTGAAGTGAAGATATGCACTTTTTCAAAAACTTTCTTTTTTTTAGTTCTGCTTGTCAAAAATGTTCATTCTGTGTTCAACTCAGTGGGAAAGTGACAAACTTGAGTGAATTGTGACTGTATGACTGAGTTGGAGTGAATATGCTCTTATCTCTGTAAGGAAGCGAGCTAGAGCGCTGAAACTGTGGCTATACGCACTTTCATGAAAACACGCTTCTTTGAGGTTTTAAGCTCAGAACGTAAATATGTGCGTGTTTCTGGACAGGGAACAGCTGCAGATCACACTGCAATGAATATATGTAATCGTTCTGTCCAATGTGTTTGTTTGGCCATTTGGAAGTGAATATAAGCTTCTGAAGTGAAGATATGCACTTTTTCAAAAACTTTCTTTTTTTAGTTCTGCTTGTCAACAATGTTCATTCTGTGTGTAACTCAATGGGAAAGTGACAAACTTGAGTGAATTGTGACTGTATGACTGAGTTGGAGTGAATATGCTCTTATCTCTGTAAGGAAGCGAGCTAGAGCGCTGAAACTGTGGCTATACGCACTTTCATGAAAAAACGCTTCTTTGAGGTTTTAAGCTCAGAAAGTCACTCTGTGCGTGTTTCTGGCAAGGGAAAAGCTTCAGATCACACTGCAATGTATATATAATATCGTTTGGTCCAATGTGCTTGTATGGCCATTTGGAAGTGAGTATAAGAATTCTGAAGTGAAGATATGCACTTTTTCAAAAACTTTCTTTTTTTAGATTTCCTTGTAAAAAAATGTTCATTCTCTGTGTAACTCAGTGGGAAAGTGACCAACTTGAGTGAATTGTGACTGTATGACTGAGTTGGAGTGAATATGCTCTTATCTCTGTAAGGAAGCGAGCTCGAGCGCTGAAACTGTGGCTATACGCACTTTCATGAAAACACGCTTCTTTGAAGTTTTAAGCTCAGAAAGTGAATCTGTGCGTGTTTCTGGCAAGGGAAAAGCTTCAGATCACACTGCAATGTATATATGGTATCGTTTGGTCCAATGTGCTTGTATGGCCATTTGGAAGTGAGTATAAGCTTTTGAAGTGAAGATATGCACTTTTTCAAAAACTTTCTTTTTTTTAGTTTTGCTTGTCAAAAATGTTCATTCTGTGTTCAACTCAGTGGGAAAGTGACAAACTTGAGTGAATTGTGACTGTATGACTGAGTTGGAGTGAATATGCTCTTATCTCTGTAAGGAAGCGAGCTAGAGCGCTGAAACTGTGGCTATACGCACTTTCATGAAAACACGCTTCTTTGAGGTTTTAAGCTCAGAAAGTCAATCTGTGCGTGTTTCTGGCAAGGGAACAGCTTCAGATCACACTGCAATGCATATATGGTATCGTTTGGTCCAATGTGCTTGTATGGCCATTTGGAAGTGAGTATAAGAATTCTGGAGTGAAGATATGCACTTTTTCAAAAACTTTCTTTTTTTTAGATTTCCTTGTAAAAAAATGTTCATTCTCTGTGTAACTCAGTGGGAAAGTGACAAACTTGAGTGAATTGTGACTGTATGACTGAGTTGGAGTGAATATGCTCTTATCTCCGTAAGGAAGCGAGCTAGAGCGCTGAAACTGTGGCTATACGCACTTTCATGAAAACACGCTTCTTTGAGGTTTTAAGCTCAGAAAGTGAATCTGTGCGTGTTTCTGGCAAGGGTTAAGCTTCAGATCACACTGCAATGTATATATGGTATCGTTTGGTCCAATGTGCTTGTATGGCCATTTGGAAGTGAGTATAAGCTTTTGAAGTGAAGATATGCACTTTTTCAAAAACTTTCTTTTTTTTAGTTCTGCTTGTCAAAAATGTTCATTCTGTGTTCAACTCAGTGGGAAAGTGACAAACTTGAGTGAATTGTGACTGTATGACTGAGTTGGAGTGAATATGCTCTTATCTCTGTAAGGAAGCGAGCTAGAGCGCTGAAACTGTGGCTATACGCACTTTCATGAAAACACGCTTCTTTGAGGTTTTAAGCTCAGAACGTAAATATGTGCGTGTTTCTGGACAGGGAACAGCTGCAGATCACACTGCAATGAATATATGTAATCGTTCTGTCCAATGTGTTTGTTTGGCCATTTGGAAGTGAATATAAGCTTCTGAAGTGAAGATATGCACTTTTTCAAAAACTTTCTTTTTTTAGTTCTGCTTGTCAACAATGTTCATTCTGTGTGTAACTCAATGGGAAAGTGACAAACTTGAGTGAATTGTGACTGTATGACTGAGTTGGAGTGAATATGCTCTTATCTCTGTAAGGAAGCGAGCTAGAGCGCTGAAACTGTGGCTATACGCACTTTCATGAAAAAACGCTTCTTTGAGGTTTTAAGCTCAGAAAGTCACTCTGTGCGTGTTTCTGGCAAGGGAAAAGCTTCAGATCACACTGCAATGTATATATGGTATCGTTTGGTCCAATGTGCTTGTATGGCCATTTGGAAGTGAGTATAAGCTTTTGAAGTGAAGATATGCACTTTTTCAAAAACTTTCTTTTTTTTAGTTTTGCTTGTCAAAAATGTTCATTCTGTGTTCAACTCAGTGGGAAAGTGACAAACTTGAGTGAATTGTGACTGTATGACTGAGTTGGAGTGAATATGCTCTTATCTCTGTAAGGAAGCGAGCTAGAGCGCTGAAACTGTGGCTATACGCACTTTCATGAAAACACGCTTCTTTGAGGTTTTAAGCTCAGAAAGTCAATCTGTGCGTGTTTCTGGCAAGGGAACAGCTTCAGATCACACTGCAATGCATATATGGTATCGTTTGGTCCAATGTGCTTGTATGGCCATTTGGAAGTGAGTATAAGAATTCTGGAGTGAAGATATGCACTTTTTCAAAAACTTTCTTTTTTTTAGATTTCCTTGTAAAAAAATGTTCATTCTCTGTGTAACTCAGTGGGAAAGTGACAAACTTGAGTGAATTGTGACTGTATGACTGAGTTGGAGTGAATATGCTCTTATCTCCGTAAGGAAGCGAGCTACAGCGCTGAAACTGTGGCTATACGCACTTTCATGAAAACACGCTTCTTTGAGGTTTTAAGCTCAGAAAGTCAATCTGTGCGTGTTTCTGGCAAGGGAACAGCTTCAGATCACACTGCAATGTATATATGGTATCGTTTGGTCAAATGTGCTTGTATGGCCATTTGGAAGTGAGTATAAGAATTCTGAAGTGAAGATATGCAGTTTTTCAAAAACTTTCTTTTTTTTAGATTTCCTTGTAAAAAAATGTTCATTCTCTGTGTAACTCAGTGGGAAAGTGACAAACTTGAGTGAATTGTGACTGTATGACTGAGTTGGAGTGAATATGCTCTTATCTCTGTAAGGAAGCGAGCTCGAGCGCTGAAACTGTGGCTATACGCACTTTCATGAAAACACGCTTCTTTGAAGTTTTAAGCTCAGAAAGTGAATCTGTGCGTGTTTCTGGCAAGGGAAAAGCTTCAGATCACACTGCAATGTATATATGGTATCGTTTGGTCCAATGTGCTTGTATGGCCATTTGGAAGTGAGTATAAGCTTTTGAAGTGAAGATATGCACTTTTTCAAAAACTTTCTTTTTTTTAGTTTTGCTTGTCAAAAATGTTCATTCTGTGTTCAACTCAGTGGGAAAGTGACAAACTTGAGTGAATTGTGACTGTATGACTGAGTTGGAGTGAATATGCTCTTATCTCTGTAAGGAAGCGAGCTAGAGCGCTGAAACTGTGGCTATACGCACTTTCATGAAAACACGCTTCTTTGAGGTTTTAAGCTCAGAAAGTCAATCTGTGCGTGTTTCTGGCAAGGGAACAGCTTCAGATCACACTGCAATGCATATATGGTATCGTTTGGTCCAATGTGCTTGTATGGCCATTTGGAAGTGAGTATAAGAATTCTGGAGTGAAGATATGCACTTTTTCAAAAACTTTCTTTTTTTTAGATTTCCTTGTAAAAAAATGTTCATTCTCTGTGTAACTCAGCGGGAAAGTGACAAACTTGAGTGAATTGTGACTGTATGACTGAGTTGGAGTGAATATGCTCTTATCTCTGTAAGGAAGCGAGCTAGAGCGCTGAAACTGTGGCTATACGCACTTTCATGAAAACACGCTTCTTTGAGGTTTTAAGCTCAGAACGTAAATATGTGCGTGTTTCTGGACAGGGAACAGCTGCAGATCACACTGCAATGAATATATGTAATCGTTCTGTCCAATGTGTTTGTTTGGCCATTTGGAAGTGAATATAAGCTTCTGAAGTGAAGATATGCACTTTTTCAAAAACTTTCTTTTTTTAGTTCTGCTTGTCAACAATGTTCATTCTGTGTGTAACTCAATGGGAAAGTGACAAACTTGAGTGAATTGTGACTGTATGACTGAGTTGGAGTGAATATGCTCTTATCTCTGTAAGGAAGCGAGCTAGAGCGCTGAAACTGTGGCTATACGCACTTTCATGAAAAAACGCTTCTTTGAGGTTTTAAGCTCAGAAAGTCACTCTGTGCGTGTTTCTGGCAAGGGAAAAGCTTCAGATCACACTGCAATGTATATATAATATCGTTTGGTCCAATGTGCTTGTATGGCCATTTGGAAGTGAGTATAAGAATTCTGAAGTGAAGATATGCACTTTTTCAAAAACTTTCTTTTTTTAGATTTCCTTGTAAAAAAATGTTCATTCTCTGTGTAACTCAGTGGGAAAGTGACCAACTTGAGTGAATTGTGACTGTATGACTGAGTTGGAGTGAATATGCTCTTATCTCTGTAAGGAAGCGAGCTCGAGCGCTGAAACTGTGGCTATACGCACTTTCATGAAAACACGCTTCTTTGAAGTTTTAAGCTCAGAAAGTGAATCTGTGCGTGTTTCTGGCAAGGGAAAAGCTTCAGATCACACTGCAATGTATATATGGTATCGTTTGGTCCAATGTGCTTGTATGGCCATTTGGAAGTGAGTATAAGCTTTTGAAGTGAAGATATGCACTTTTTCAAAAACTTTCTTTTTTTTAGTTTTGCTTGTCAAAAATGTTCATTCTGTGTTCAACTCAGTGGGAAAGTGACAAACTTGAGTGAATTGTGACTGTATGACTGAGTTGGAGTGAATATGCTCTTATCTCTGTAAGGAAGCGAGCTAGAGCGCTGAAACTGTGGCTATACGCACTTTCATGAAAACACGCTTCTTTGAGGTTTTAAGCTCAGAAAGTCAATCTGTGCGTGTTTCTGGCAAGGGAACAGCTTCAGATCACACTGCAATGCATATATGGTATCGTTTGGTCCAATGTGCTTGTATGGCCATTTGGAAGTGAGTATAAGAATTCTGGAGTGAAGATATGCACTTTTTCAAAAACTTTCTTTTTTTTAGATTTCCTTGTAAAAAAATGTTCATTCTCTGTGTAACTCAGTGGGAAAGTGACAAACTTGAGTGAATTGTGACTGTATGACTGAGTTGGAGTGAATATGCTCTTATCTCCGTAAGGAAGCGAGCTACAGCGCTGAAACTGTGGCTATACGCACTTTCATGAAAACACGCTTCTTTGAGGTTTTAAGCTCAGAAAGTCAATCTGTGCGTGTTTCTGGCAAGGGAACAGCTTCAGATCACACTGCAATGTATATATGGTATCGTTTGGTCAAATGTGCTTGTATGGCCATTTGGAAGTGAGTATAAGAATTCTGAAGTGAAGATATGCAGTTTTTCAAAAACTTTCTTTTTTTTAGATTTCCTTGTAAAAAAATGTTCATTCTCTGTGTAACTCAGTGGGAAAGTGACAAACTTGAGTGAATTGTGACTGTATGACTGAGTTGGAGTGAATATGCTCTTATCTCTGTAAGGAAGCGAGCTCGAGCGCTGAAACTGTGGCTATACGCACTTTCATGAAAACACGCTTCTTTGAAGTTTTAAGCTCAGAAAGTGAATCTGTGCGTGTTTCTGGCAAGGGAAAAGCTTCAGATCACACTGCAATGTATATATGGTATCGTTTGGTCCAATGTGCTTGTATGGCCATTTGGAAGTGAGTATAAGCTTTTGAAGTGAAGATATGCACTTTTTCAAAAACTTTCTTTTTTTTAGTTTTGCTTGTCAAAAATGTTCATTCTGTGTTCAACTCAGTGGGAAAGTGACAAACTTGAGTGAATTGTGACTGTATGACTGAGTTGGAGTGAATATGCTCTTATCTCTGTAAGGAAGCGAGCTAGAGCGCTGAAACTGTGGCTATACGCACTTTCATGAAAACACGCTTCTTTGAGGTTTTAAGCTCAGAAAGTCAATCTGTGCGTGTTTCTGGCAAGGGAACAGCTTCAGATCACACTGCAATGCATATATGGTATCGTTTGGTCCAATGTGCTTGTATGGCCATTTGGAAGTGAGTATAAGAATTCTGGAGTGAAGATATGCACTTTTTCAAAAACTTTCTTTTTTTTAGATTTCCTTGTAAAAAAATGTTCATTCTCTATGTAACTCAGTGGGAAAGTGACAAACTTGAGTGAATTGTGACTGTATGACTGAGTTGGAGTGAATATGCTCTTATCTCCGTAAGGAAGCGAGCTACAGCGCTGAAACTGTGGCTATACGCACTTTCATGAAAACACGCTTCTTTGAGGTTTTAAGCTCAGAAAGTCAATCTGTGCGTGTTTCTGGCAAGGGAACAGCTTCAGATCACACTGCAATGTATATATGGTATCGTTTGGTCAAATGTGCTTGTATGGCCATTTGGAAGTGAGTATAAGAATTCTGAAGTGAAGATATGCACTTTTTCAAAAACTTTCTTTTTTTTAGATTTCCTTGTAAAAAAATGTTCATTCTCTGTGTAACTCAGTGGGAAAGTGACAAACTTGAGTGAATTGTGACTGTATGACTGAGTTGGAGTGAATATGCTCTTATCTCTGTAAGGAAGCGAGCTACAGCGCTGAAACTGTGGCTATACGCACTTTCATGAAAACACGCTTCTTTGAGGTTTTAAGCTCAGAAAGTGAATCTGTGCGTGTTTCTGGCAAGGGTTAAGCTTCAGATCACACTGCAATGTATATATGGTATCGTTTGGTCCAATGTGCTTGTATGGCCATTTGGAAGTGAGTATAAGCTTTTGAAGTGAAGATATGCACTTTTTCAAAAACTTTCTTTTTTTTAGTTCTGCTTGTCAAAAATGTTCATTCTGTGTTCAACTCAGTGGGAAAGTGACAAACTTGAGTGAATTGTGACTGTATGACTGAGTTGGAGTGAATATGCTCTTATCTCTGTAAGGAAGCGAGCTAGAGCGCTGAAACTGTGGCTATACGCACTTTCATGAAAACACGCTTCTTTGAGGTTTTAAGCTCAGAACGTAAATATGTGCGTGTTTCTGGACAGGGAACAGCTGCAGATCACACTGCAATGAATATATGTAATCGTTCTGTCCAATGTGTTTGTTTGGCCATTTGGAAGTGAATATAAGCTTCTGAAGTGAAGATATGCACTTTTTCAAAAACTTTCTTTTTTTAGTTCTGCTTGTCAACAATGTTCATTCTGTGTGTAACTCAATGGGAAAGTGACAAACTTGAGTGAATTGTGACTGTATGACTGAGTTGGAGTGAATATGCTCTTATCTCTGTAAGGAAGCGAGCTAGAGCGCTGAAACTGTGGCTATACGCACTTTCATGAAAAAACGCTTCTTTGAGGTTTTAAGCTCAGAAAGTCACTCTGTGCGTGTTTCTGGCAAGGGAAAAGCTTCAGATCACACTGCAATGTATATATAATATCGTTTGGTCCAATGTGCTTGTATGGCCATTTGGAAGTGAGTATAAGAATTCTGAAGTGAAGATATGCACTTTTTCAAAAACTTTCTTTTTTTAGATTTCCTTGTAAAAAAATGTTCATTCTCTGTGTAACTCAGTGGGAAAGTGACAAACTTGAGTGAATTGTGACTGTATGACTGAGTTGGAGTGAATATGCTCTTATCTCTGTAAGGAAGCGAGCTACAGCGCTGAAACTGTGGCTATACGCACTTTCATGAAAACACGCTTCTTTGAGGTTTTAAGCTCAGAAAGTGAATCTGTGCGTGTTTCTGGCAAGGGTTAAGCTTCAGATCACACTGCAATGTATATATGGTATCGTTTGGTCCAATGTGCTTGTATGGCCATTTGGAAGTGAGTATAAGCTTTTGAAGTGAAGATATGCACTTTTTCAAAAACTTTCTTTTTTTTAGTTCTGCTTGTCAAAAATGTTCATTCTGTGTTCAACTCAGTGGGAAAGTGACAAACTTGAGTGAATTGTGACTGTATGACTGAGTTGGAGTGAATATGCTCTTATCTCTGTAAGGAAGCGAGCTAGAGCGCTGAAACTGTGGCTATACGCACTTTCATGAAAACACGCTTCTTTGAGGTTTTAAGCTCAGAACGTAAATATGTGCGTGTTTCTGGACAGGGAACAGCTGCAGATCTCACTGCAATGAATATATGTAATCGTTCTGTCCAATGTGTTTGTTTGGCCATTTGGAAGTGAATATAAGCTTCTGAAGTGAAGATATGCACTTTTTCAAAAACTTTCTTTTTTTAGTTCTGCTTGTCAACAATGTTCATTCTGTGTGTAACTCAATGGGAAAGTGACAAACTTGAGTGAATTGTGACTGTATGACTGAGTTGGAGTGAATATGCTCTTATCTCTGTAAGGAAGCGAGCTAGAGCGCTGAAACTGTGGCTATACGCACTTTCATGAAAAAACGCTTCTTTGAGGTTTTAAGCTCAGAAAGTCACTCTGTGCGTGTTTCTGGCAAGGGAAAAGCTTCAGATCACACTGCAATGTATATATAATATCGTTTGGTCCAATGTGCTTGTATGGCCATTTGGAAGTGAGTATAAGAATTCTGAAGTGAAGATATGCACTTTTTCAAAAACTTTCTTTTTTTAGATTTCCTTGTAAAAAAATGTTCATTCTCTGTGTAACTCAGTGGGAAAGTGACCAACTTGAGTGAATTGTGACTGTATGACTGAGTTGGAGTGAATATGCTCTTATCTCTGTAAGGAAGCGAGCTCGAGCGCTGAAACTGTGGCTATACGCACTTTCATGAAAACACGCTTCTTTGAAGTTTTAAGCTCAGAAAGTGAATCTGTGCGTGTTTCTGGCAAGGGAAAAGCTTCAGATCACATTGCAATGTATATATGGTATCGTTTGGTCCAATGTGCTTGTATGGCCATTTGGAAGTGAGTATAAGCTTTTGAAGTGAAGATATGCACTTTTTCAAAAACTTTCTTTTTTTTAGTTTTGCTTGTCAAAAATGTTCATTCTGTGTTCAACTCAGTGGGAAAGTGACAAACTTGAGTGAATTGTGACTGTATGACTGAGTTGGAGTGAATATGCTCTTATCTCTGTAAGGAAGCGAGCTAGAGCGCTGAAACTGTGGCTATACGCACTTTCATGAAAACACGCTTCTTTGAGGTTTTAAGCTCAGAAAGTCAATCTGTGCGTGTTTCTGGCAAGGGAACAGCTTCAGATCACACTGCAATGCATATATGGTATCGTTTGGTCCAATGTGCTTGTATGGCCATTTGGAAGTGAGTATAAGAATTCTGGAGTGAAGATATGCACTTTTTCAAAAACTTTCTTTTTTTTAGATTTCCTTGTAAAAAAATGTTCATTCTCTGTGTAACTCAGCGGGAAAGTGACAAACTTGAGTGAATTGTGACTGTATGACTGAGTTGGAGTGAATATGCTCTTATCTCTGTAAGGAAGCGAGCTAGAGCGCTGAAACTGTGGCTATACGCACTTTCATGAAAACACGCTTCTTTGAGGTTTTAAGCTCAGAACGTAAATATGTGCGTGTTTCTGGACAGGGAACAGCTGCAGATCACACTGCAATGAATATATGTAATCGTTCTGTCCAATGTGTTTGTTTGGCCATTTGGAAGTGAATATAAGCTTCTGAAGTGAAGATATGCACTTTTTCAAAAACTTTCTTTTTTTAGTTCTGCTTGTCAACAATGTTCATTCTGTGTGTAACTCAATGGGAAAGTGACAAACTTGAGTGAATTGTGACTGTATGACTGAGTTGGAGTGAATATGCTCTTATCTCTGTAAGGAAGCGAGCTAGAGCGCTGAAACTGTGGCTATACGCACTTTCATGAAAAAACGCTTCTTTGAGGTTTTAAGCTCAGAAAGTCACTCTGTGCGTGTTTCTGGCAAGGGAAAAGCTTCAGATCACACTGCAATGTATATATAATATCGTTTGGTCCAATGTGCTTGTATGGCCATTTGGAAGTGAGTATAAGAATTCTGAAGTGAAGATATGCACTTTTTCAAAAACTTTCTTTTTTTAGATTTCCTTGTAAAAAAATGTTCATTCTCTGTGTAACTCAGTGGGAAAGTGACCAACTTGAGTGAATTGTGACTGTATGACTGAGTTGGAGTGAATATGCTCTTATCTCTGTAAGGAAGCGAGCTCGAGCGCTGAAACTGTGGCTATACGCACTTTCATGAAAACACGCTTCTTTGAAGTTTTAAGCTCAGAAAGTGAATCTGTGCGTGTTTCTGGCAAGGGAAAAGCTTCAGATCACACTGCAATGTATATATGGTATCGTTTGGTCCAATGTGCTTGTATGGCCATTTGGAAGTGAGTATAAGCTTTTGAAGTGAAGATATGCACTTTTTCAAAAACTTTCTTTTTTTTAGTTTTGCTTGTCAAAAATGTTCATTCTGTGTTCAACTCAGTGGGAAAGTGACAAACTTGAGTGAATTGTGACTGTATGACTGAGTTGGAGTGAATATGCTCTTATCTCTGTAAGGAAGCGAGCTAGAGCGCTGAAACTGTGGCTATACGCACTTTCATGAAAACACGCTTCTTTGAGGTTTTAAGCTCAGAAAGTCAATCTGTGCGTGTTTCTGGCAAGGGAACAGCTTCAGATCACACTGCAATGCATATATGGTATCGTTTGGTCCAATGTGCTTGTATGGCCATTTGGAAGTGAGTATAAGAATTCTGGAGTGAAGATATGCACTTTTTCAAAAACTTTCTTTTTTTTAGATTTCCTTGTAAAAAAATGTTCATTCTCTGTGTAACTCAGTGGGAAAGTGACAAACTTGAGTGAATTGTGACTGTATGACTGAGTTGGAGTGAATATGCTCTTATCTCCGTAAGGAAGCGAGCTACAGCGCTGAAACTGTGGCTATACGCACTTTCATGAAAACACGCTTCTTTGAGGTTTTAAGCTCAGAAAGTCAATCTGTGCGTGTTTCTGGCAAGGGAACAGCTTCAGATCACACTGCAATGTATATATGGTATCGTTTGGTCAAATGTGCTTGTATGGCCATTTGGAAGTGAGTATAAGAATTCTGAAGTGAAGATATGCAGTTTTTCAAAAACTTTCTTTTTTTTAGATTTCCTTGTAAAAAAATGTTCATTCTCTGTGTAACTCAGTGGGAAAGTGACAAACTTGAGTGAATTGTGACTGTATGACTGAGTTGGAGTGAATATGCTCTTATCTCTGTAAGGAAGCGAGCTCGAGCGCTGAAACTGTGGCTATACGCACTTTCATGAAAACACGCTTCTTTGAAGTTTTAAGCTCAGAAAGTGAATCTGTGCGTGTTTCTGGCAAGGGAAAAGCTTCAGATCACACTGCAATGTATATATGGTATCGTTTGGTCCAATGTGCTTGTATGGCCATTTGGAAGTGAGTATAAGCTTTTGAAGTGAAGATATGCACTTTTTCAAAAACTTTCTTTTTTTTAGTTTTGCTTGTCAAAAATGTTCATTCTGTGTTCAACTCAGTGGGAAAGTGACAAACTTGAGTGAATTGTGACTGTATGACTGAGTTGGAGTGAATATGCTCTTATCTCTGTAAGGAAGCGAGCTAGAGCGCTGAAACTGTGGCTATACGCACTTTCATGAAAACACGCTTCTTTGAGGTTTTAAGCTCAGAAAGTCAATCTGTGCGTGTTTCTGGCAAGGGAACAGCTTCAGATCACACTGCAATGCATATATGGTATCGTTTGGTCCAATGTGCTTGTATGGCCATTTGGAAGTGAGTATAAGAATTCTGGAGTGAAGATATGCACTTTTTCAAAAACTTTCTTTTTTTTAGATTTCCTTGTAAAAAAATGTTCATTCTCTATGTAACTCAGTGGGAAAGTGACAAACTTGAGTGAATTGTGACTGTATGACTGAGTTGGAGTGAATATGCTCTTATCTCCGTAAGGAAGCGAGCTACAGCGCTGAAACTGTGGCTATACGCACTTTCATGAAAACACGCTTCTTTGAGGTTTTAAGCTCAGAAAGTCAATCTGTGCGTGTTTCTGGCAAGGGAACAGCTTCAGATCACACTGCAATGTATATATGGTATCGTTTGGTCAAATGTGCTTGTATGGCCATTTGGAAGTGAGTATAAGAATTCTGAAGTGAAGATATGCACTTTTTCAAAAACTTTCTTTTTTTTAGATTTCCTTGTAAAAAAATGTTCATTCTCTGTGTAACTCAGTGGGAAAGTGACAAACTTGAGTGAATTGTGACTGTATGACTGAGTTGGAGTGAATATGCTCTTATCTCTGTAAGGAAGCGAGCTACAGCGCTGAAACTGTGGCTATACGCACTTTCATGAAAACACGCTTCTTTGAGGTTTTAAGCTCAGAAAGTGAATCTGTGCGTGTTTCTGGCAAGGGTTAAGCTTCAGATCACACTGCAATGTATATATGGTATCGTTTGGTCCAATGTGCTTGTATGGCCATTTGGAAGTGAGTATAAGCTTTTGAAGTGAAGATATGCACTTTTTCAAAAACTTTCTTTTTTTTAGTTCTGCTTGTCAAAAATGTTCATTCTGTGTTCAACTCAGTGGGAAAGTGACAAACTTGAGTGAATTGTGACTGTATGACTGAGTTGGAGTGAATATGCTCTTATCTCTGTAAGGAAGCGAGCTAGAGCGCTGAAACTGTGGCTATACGCACTTTCATGAAAACACGCTTCTTTGAGGTTTTAAGCTCAGAACGTAAATATGTGCGTGTTTCTGGACAGGGAACAGCTGCAGATCACACTGCAATGAATATATGTAATCGTTCTGTCCAATGTGTTTGTTTGGCCATTTGGAAGTGAATATAAGCTTCTGAAGTGAAGATATGCACTTTTTCAAAAACTTTCTTTTTTTAGTTCTGCTTGTCAACAATGTTCATTCTGTGTGTAACTCAATGGGAAAGTGACAAACTTGAGTGAATTGTGACTGTATGACTGAGTTGGAGTGAATATGCTCTTATCTCTGTAAGGAAGCGAGCTAGAGCGCTGAAACTGTGGCTATACGCACTTTCATGAAAAAACGCTTCTTTGAGGTTTTAAGCTCAGAAAGTCACTCTGTGCGTGTTTCTGGCAAGGGAAAAGCTTCAGATCACACTGCAATGTATATATAATATCGTTTGGTCCAATGTGCTTGTATGGCCATTTGGAAGTGAGTATAAGAATTCTGAAGTGAAGATATGCACTTTTTCAAAAACTTTCTTTTTTTAGATTTCCTTGTAAAAAAATGTTCATTCTCTGTGTAACTCAGTGGGAAAGTGACAAACTTGAGTGAATTGTGACTGTATGACTGAGTTGGAGTGAATATGCTCTTATCTCTGTAAGGAAGCGAGCTACAGCGCTGAAACTGTGGCTATACGCACTTTCATGAAAACACGCTTCTTTGAGGTTTTAAGCTCAGAAAGTGAATCTGTGCGTGTTTCTGGCAAGGGTTAAGCTTCAGATCACACTGCAATGTATATATGGTATCGTTTGGTCCAATGTGCTTGTATGGCCATTTGGAAGTGAGTATAAGCTTTTGAAGTGAAGATATGCACTTTTTCAAAAACTTTCTTTTTTTTAGTTCTGCTTGTCAAAAATGTTCATTCTGTGTTCAACTCAGTGGGAAAGTGACAAACTTGAGTGAATTGTGACTGTATGACTGAGTTGGAGTGAATATGCTCTTATCTCTGTAAGGAAGCGAGCTAGAGCGCTGAAACTGTGGCTATACGCACTTTCATGAAAACACGCTTCTTTGAGGTTTTAAGCTCAGAACGTAAATATGTGCGTGTTTCTGGACAGGGAACAGCTGCAGATCTCACTGCAATGAATATATGTAATCGTTCTGTCCAATGTGTTTGTTTGGCCATTTGGAAGTGAATATAAGCTTCTGAAGTGAAGATATGCACTTTTTCAAAAACTTTCTTTTTTTAGTTCTGCTTGTCAACAATGTTCATTCTGTGTGTAACTCAATGGGAAAGTGACAAACTTGAGTGAATTGTGACTGTATGACTGAGTTGGAGTGAATATGCTCTTATCTCTGTAAGGAAGCGAGCTAGAGCGCTGAAACTGTGGCTATACGCACTTTCATGAAAAAACGCTTCTTTGAGGTTTTAAGCTCAGAAAGTCACTCTGTGCGTGTTTCTGGCAAGGGAAAAGCTTCAGATCACACTGCAATGTATATATAATATCGTTTGGTCCAATGTGCTTGTATGGCCATTTGGAAGTGAGTATAAGAATTCTGAAGTGAAGATATGCACTTTTTCAAAAACTTTCTTTTTTTAGATTTCCTTGTAAAAAAATGTTCATTCTCTGTGTAACTCAGTGGGAAAGTGACCAACTTGAGTGAATTGTGACTGTATGACTGAGTTGGAGTGAATATGCTCTTATCTCTGTAAGGAAGCGAGCTCGAGCGCTGAAACTGTGGCTATACGCACTTTCATGAAAACACGCTTCTTTGAAGTTTTAAGCTCAGAAAGTGAATCTGTGCGTGTTTCTGGCAAGGGAAAAGCTTCAGATCACATTGCAATGTATATATGGTATCGTTTGGTCCAATGTGCTTGTATGGCCATTTGGAAGTGAGTATAAGCTTTTGAAGTGAAGATATGCACTTTTTCAAAAACTTTCTTTTTTTTAGTTTTGCTTGTCAAAAATGTTCATTCTGTGTTCAACTCAGTGGGAAAGTGACAAACTTGAGTGAATTGTGACTGTATGACTGAGTTGGAGTGAATATGCTCTTATCTCTGTAAGGAAGCGAGCTAGAGCGCTGAAACTGTGGCTATACGCACTTTCATGAAAACACGCTTCTTTGAGGTTTTAAGCTCAGAAAGTCAATCTGTGCGTGTTTCTGGCAAGGGAACAGCTTCAGATCACACTGCAATGCATATATGGTATCGTTTGGTCCAATGTGCTTGTATGGCCATTTGGAAGTGAGTATAAGAATTCTGGAGTGAAGATATGCACTTTTTCAAAAACTTTCTTTTTTTTAGTTTTGCTTGTCAAAAATGTTCATTCTGTGTTCAACTCAGTGGGAAAGTGACAAACTTGAGTGAATTGTGACTGTATGACTGAGTTGGAGTGAATATGCTCTTATCTCCGTAAGGAAGCGAGCTACAGCGCTGAAACTGTGGCTATACGCACTTTCATGAAAACACGCTTCTTTGAGGTTTTAAGCTCAGAAAGTCAATCTGTGCGTGTTTCTGGCAAGGGAACAGCTTCAGATCACACTGCAATGCATATATGGTATCGTTTGGTCCAATGTGCTTGTATGGCCATTTGGAAGTGAGTATAAGCTTTTGAAGTGAAGATATGCACTTTTTCAAAAACTTTCTTTTTTTTAGTTCTGCTTGTCAAAAATGTTCATTCTGTGTTCAACTCAGTGGGAAAGTGACAAACTTGAGTGAATTGTGACTGTATGACTGAGTTGGAGTGAATATGCTCTTATCTCTGTAAGGAAGCGAGCTAGAGCGCTGAAACTGTGGCTATACGCACTTTCATGATAACACGCTTCTTTGAGGTTTTAAGCTCAGAACATAAATCTGAGCGTGTTTCTGGCAAGAGAACAGCTTCAGATCATACTGCAATGAATATATGTAATCGTTCTGTCCAATGTGTTTGTTTGGCCATTTGGAAGTGAATATAAGCTTCTGAAGTGAAGATATGCACTTTTTCAAAAACTTTCTTTTTTTTAGTTCTGCTTGTCAAAAATGTTCATTCTGTGTTCAACTCAGTGGGAAAGTGACAAACTTGAGTGAATTGTGACTGTATGACTGAGTTGGAGTGAATATGCTCTTATCTCTGTAAGGAAGCGAGCTAGAGCGCTGAAACTGTGGCTATACGCACTTTCATGAAAACACGCTTCTTTGAGGTTTTAAGCTCAGAACATAAATCTGAGCGTGTTTCAGGCAAGGGAACAGCTTCAGATCACACTGCAATGCATATATGATATCGTTTGGTCCAATGTGCTTGTATGGCCATTTGGAAGTGAGTATAAGCTTTTGAAGTGAAGATATGCACTTTTTCAAAAACTTTCTTTTTTTTAGTTTTGCTTGTCAAAAATGTTCATTCTGTGTTCAACTCAGTGGGAAAGTGACAAACTTGAGTGAATTGTGACTGTATGACTGAGTTGGAGTGAATATGCTCTTATCTCTGTAAGGAAGCGAGCTAGAGCGCTGAAACTGTGGCTATACGCACTTTCATGAAAACACGCTTCTTTGAGGTTTTAAGCTCAGAAAGTCAATCTGTGCGTGTTTCTGGCAAGGGAACAGCTTCAGATCACACTGCAATGCATATATGGTATCGTTTGGTCCAATGTGCTTGTATGGCCATTTGGAAGTGAGTATAAGAATTCTGGAGTGAAGATATGCACTTTTTCAAAAACTTTCTTTTTTTTAGATTTCCTTGTAAAAAAATGTTCATTCTCTGTGTAACTCAGTGGGAAAGTGACAAACTTGAGTGAATTGTGACTGTATGACTGAGTTGGAGTGAATATGCTCTTATCTCTGTAAGGAAGCGAGCTAGAGCGCTGAAACTGTGGCTATACGCACTTTCATGAAAACACGCTTCTTTGAGGTTTTAAGCTCAGAGAGTGAATCTGTGCGTGTTTCTGGCAAGGTAAAAGCTTCAGATCACACTGCAATGTATATATGGTATCGTTTGGTCCAATGTGCTTGTATGGCCATTTGGAAGTGAGTATAAGCTTTTGAAGTGAAGATATGCACTTTTTCAAAAACTTTCTTTTTTTTAGTTCTGCTTGTCAAAAATGTTCATTCTGTGTTCAACTCAGTGGGAAAGTGACAAACTTGAGTGAATTGTGACTGTATGACTGAGTTGGAGTGAATATGCTCTTATCTCTGTAAGGAAGCGAGCTACAGCGCTGAAACTGTGGCTATACGCACTTTCATGAAAATACGCTTCTTTGAGGTTTTAAGCTCAGAAAGTCAATCTGTGCGTGTTTCTGGCAAGGGAACAGCTTCAGATCACACTGCAATGCATATATGGTATCGTTTGGTCCAATGTGCTTGTATGGCCATTTGGAAGTGAGTATAAGAATTCTGGAGTGAAGATATGCACTTTTTCAAAAACTTTCTTTTTTTTAGTTTTGCTTGTCAAAAATGTTCATTCTGTGTTCAACTCAGTGGGAAAGTGACAAACTTGAGTGAATTGTGACTGTATGACTGAGTTGGAGTGAATATGCTCTTATCTCCGTAAGGAAGCGAGCTACAGCGCTGAAACTGTGGCTATACGCACTTTCATGAAAACACGCTTCTTTGAGGTTTTAAGCTCAGAAAGTCAATCTGTGCGTGTTTCTGGCAAGGGAACAGCTTCAGATCACACTGCAATGCATATATGGTATCGTTTGGTCCAATGTGCTTGTATGGCCATTTGGAAGTGAGTATAAGCTTTTGAAGTGAAGATATGCACTTTTTCAAAAACTTTCTTTTTTTTAGTTCTGCTTGTCAAAAATGTTCATTCTGTGTTCAACTCAGTGGGAAAGTGACAAACTTGAGTGAATTGTGACTGTATGACTGAGTTGGAGTGAATATGCTCTTATCTCTGTAAGGAAGCGAGCTAGAGCGCTGAAACTGTGGCTATACGCACTTTCATGAAAACACGCTTCTTTGAGGTTTTAAGCTCAGAACATAAATCTGAGCGTGTTTCTGGCAAGAGAACAGCTTCAGATCATACTGCAATGAATATATGTAATCGTTCTGTCCAATGTGTTTGTTTGGCCATTTGGAAGTGAATATAAGCTTCTGAAGTGAAGATATGCACTTTTTCAAAAACTTTCTTTTTTTTAGTTCTGCTTGTCAAAAATGTTCATTCTGTGTTCAACTCAGTGGGAAAGTGACAAACTTGAGTGAATTGTGACTGTATGACTGAGTTGGAGTGAATATGCTCTTATCTCTGTAAGGAAGCGAGCTAGAGCGCTGAAACTGTGGCTATACGCACTTTCATGAAAACACGCTTCTTTGAGGTTTTAAGCTCAGAACATAAATCTGAGCGTGTTTCAGGCAAGGGAACAGCTTCAGATCACACTGCAATGCATATATGATATCGTTTGGTCCAATGTGCTTGTATGGCCATTTGGAAGTGAGTATAAGCTTTTGAAGTGAAGATATGCACTTTTTCAAAAACTTTCTTTTTTTTAGTTTTGCTTGTCAAAAATGTTCATTCTGTGTTCAACTCAGTGGGAAAGTGACAAACTTGAGTGAATTGTGACTGTATGACTGAGTTGGAGTGAATATGCTCTTATCTCTGTAAGGAAGCGAGCTAGAGCGCTGAAACTGTGGCTATACGCACTTTCATGAAAACACGCTTCTTTGAGGTTTTAAGCTCAGAAAGTCAATCTGTGCGTGTTTCTGGCAAGGGAACAGCTTCAGATCACACTGCAATGCATATATGGTATCGTTTGGTCCAATGTGCTTGTATGGCCATTTGGAAGTGAGTATAAGAATTCTGGAGTGAAGATATGCACTTTTTCAAAAACTTTCTTTTTTTTAGATTTCCTTGTAAAAAAATGTTCATTCTCTGTGTAACTCAGTGGGAAAGTGACAAACTTGAGTGAATTGTGACTGTATGACTGAGTTGGAGTGAATATGCTCTTATCTCTGTAAGGAAGCGAGCTAGAGCGCTGAAACTGTGGCTATACGCACTTTCATGAAAACACGCTTCTTTGAGGTTTTAAGCTCAGAACGTAAATATGTGCGTGTTTCTGGACAGGGAACAGCTGCAGATCACACTGCAATGAATATATGTAATCGTTCTGTCCAATGTGTTTGTTTGGCCATTTGGAAGTGAATATAAGCTTCTGAAGTGAAGATATGCACTTTTTCAAAAACTTTCTTTTTTTAGTTCTGCTTGTCAACAATGTTCATTCTGTGTGTAACTCAATGGGAAAGTGACAAACTTGAGTGAATTGTGACTGTATGACTGAGTTGGAGTGAATATGCTCTTATCTCTGTAAGGAAGCGAGCTAGAGCGCTGAAACTGTGGCTATACGCACTTTCATGAAAAAACGCTTCTTTGAGGTTTTAAGCTCAGAAAGTCACTCTGTGCGTGTTTCTGGCAAGGGAAAAGCTTCAGATCACACTGCAATGTATATATAATATCGTTTGGTCTAATGTGCTTGTATGGCCATTTGGAAGTGAGTATAAGAATTCTGAAGTGAAGATATGCACTTTTTCAAAAACTTTCTTTTTTTAGATTTCCTTGTAAAAAAATGTTCATTCTCTGTGTAACTCAGTGGGAAAGTGACCAACTTGAGTGAATTGTGACTGTATGACTGAGTTGGAGTGAATATGCTCTTATCTCTGTAAGGAAGCGAGCTCGAGCGCTGAAACTGTGGCTATACGCACTTTCATGAAAACACGCTTCTTTGAAGTTTTAAGCTCAGAAAGTGAATCTGTGCGTGTTTCTGGCAAGGGAAAAGCTTCAGATCACACTGCAATGTATATATGGTATCGTTTGGTCCAATGTGCTTGTATGGCCATTTGGAAGTGAGTATAAGCTTTTGAAGTGAAGATATGCACTTTTTCAAAAACTTTCTTTTTTTTAGTTTTGCTTGTCAAAAATGTTCATTCTGTGTTCAACTCAGTGGGAAAGTGACAAACTTGAGTGAATTGTGACTGTATGACTGAGTTGGAGTGAATATGCTCTTATCTCTGTAAGGAAGCGAGCTAGAGCGCTGAAACTGTGGCTATACGCACTTTCATGAAAACACGCTTCTTTGAGGTTTTAAGCTCAGAAAGTCAATCTGTGCGTGTTTCTGGCAAGGGAACAGCTTCAGATCACACTGCAATGCATATATGGTATCGTTTGGTCCAATGTGCTTGTATGGCCATTTGGAAGTGAGTATAAGAATTCTGGAGTGAAGATATGCACTTTTTCAAAAACTTTCTTTTTTTTAGATTTCCTTGTAAAAAAATGTTCATTCTCTGTGTAACTCAGTGGGAAAGTGACAAACTTGAGTGAATTGTGACTGTATGACTGAGTTGGAGTGAATATGCTCTTATCTCTGTAAGGAAGCGAGCTCGAGCGCTGAAACTGTGGCTATACGCACTTTCATGAAAACACGCTTCTTTGAAGTTTTAAGCTCAGAAAGTGAATCTGTGCGTGTTTCTGGCAAGGGAAAAGCTTCAGATCACACTGCAATGTATATATGGTATCGTTTGGTCCAATGTGCTTGTATGGCCATTTGGAAGTGAGTATAAGCTTTTGAAGTGAAGATATGCACTTTTTCAAAAACTTTCTTTTTTTTAGTTTTGCTTGTCAAAAATGTTCATTCTGTGTTCAACTCAGTGGGAAAGTGACAAACTTGAGTGAATTGTGACTGTATGACTGAGTTGGAGTGAATATGCTCTTATCTCTGTAAGGAAGCGAGCTAGAGCGCTGAAACTGTGGCTATACGCACTTTCATGAAAACACGCTTCTTTGAGGTTTTAAGCTCAGAAAGTCAATCTGTGCGTGTTTCTGGCAAGGGAACAGCTTCAGATCACACTGCAATGCATATATGGTATCGTTTGGTCCAATGTGCTTGTATGGCCATTTGGAAGTGAGTATAAGAATTCTGGAGTGAAGATATGCACTTTTTCAAAAACTTTCTTTTTTTTAGATTTCCTTGTAAAAAAATGTTCATTCTCTGTGTAACTCAGTGGGAAAGTGACAAACTTGAGTGAATTGTGACTGTATGACTGAGTTGGAGTGAATATGCTCTTATCTCTGTAAGGAAGCGAGCTACAGCGCTGAAACTGTGGCTATACGCACTTTCATGAAAACACGCTTCTTTGAGGTTTTAAGCTCAGAAAGTGAATCTGTGCGTGTTTCTGGCAAGGGTTAAGCTTCAGATCACACTGCAATGTATATATGGTATCGTTTGGTCCAATGTGCTTGTATGGCCATTTGGAAGTGAGTATAAGCTTTTGAAGTGAAGATATGCACTTTTTCAAAAACTTTCTTTTTTTTAGTTCTGCTTGTCAAAAATGTTCATTCTGTGTTCAACTCAGTGGGAAAGTGACAAACTTGAGTGAATTGTGACTGTATGACTGAGTTGGAGTGAATATGCTCTTATCTCTGTAAGGAAGCGAGCTAGAGCGCTGAAACTGTGGCTATACGCACTTTCATGAAAACACGCTTCTTTGAGGTTTTAAGCTCAGAACGTAAATATGTGCGTGTTTCTGGACAGGGAACAGCTGCAGATCACACTGCAATGAATATATGTAATCGTTCTGTCCAATGTGTTTGTTTGGCCATTTGGAAGTGAATATAAGCTTCTGAAGTGAAGATATGCACTTTTTCAAAAACTTTCTTTTTTTAGTTCTGCTTGTCAACAATGTTCATTCTGTGTGTAACTCAATGGGAAAGTGACAAACTTGAGTGAATTGTGACTGTATGACTGACTTGGAGTGAATATGCTCTTATCTCTGTAAGGAAGCGAGCTAGAGCGCTGAAACTGTGGCTATACGCACTTTCATGAAAAAACGCTTCTTTGAGGTTTTAAGCTCAGAAAGTCACTCTGTGCGTGTTTCTGGCAAGGGAAAAGCTTCAGATCACACTGCAATGTATATATAATATCGTTTGGTCCAATGTGCTTGTATGGCCATTTGGAAGTGAGTATAAGAATTCTGAAGTGAAGATATGCACTTTTTCAAAAACTTTCTTTTTTTAGATTTCCTTGTAAAAAAATGTTCATTCTCTGTGTAACTCAGTGGGAAAGTGACAAACTTGAGTGAATTGTGACTGTATGACTGAGTTGGAGTGAATATGCTCTTATCTCTGTAAGGAAGCGAGCTACAGCGCTGAAACTGTGGCTATACGCACTTTCATGAAAACACGCTTCTTTGAGGTTTTAAGCTCAGAAAGTGAATCTGTGCGTGTTTCTGGCAAGGGTTAAGCTTCAGATCACACTTCAATGTATATATGGTATCGTTTGGTCCAATGTGCTTGTATGGCCATTTGGAAGTGAGTATAAGCTTTTGAAGTGAAGATATGCACTTTTTCAAAAACTTTCTTTTTTTTAGTTCTGCTTGTCAAAAATGTTCATTCTGTGTTCAACTCAGTGGGAAAGTGACAAACTTGAGTGAATTGTGACTGTATGACTGAGTTGGAGTGAATATGCTCTTATCTCTGTAAGGAAGCGAGCTAGAGCGCTGAAACTGTGGCTATACGCACTTTCATGAAAACACGCTTCTTTGAGGTTTTAAGCTCAGAACGTAAATATGTGCGTGTTTCTGGACAGGGAACAGCTGCAGATCACACTGCAATGAATATATGTAATCGTTCTGTCCAATGTGTTTGTTTGGCCATTTGGAAGTGAATATAAGCTTCTGAAGTGAAGATATGCACTTTTTCAAAAACTTTCTTTTTTTAGTTCTGCTTGTCAACAATGTTCATTCTGTGTGTAACTCAATGGGAAAGTGACAAACTTGAGTGAATTGTGACTGTATGACTGAGTCGGAGTGAATATGCTCTTAACTCTGTAAGGAAGCGAGCTAGAGCGCTGAAACTGTGGCTATACGCACTTTCATGAAAAAACGCTTCTTTGAGGTTTTAAGCTCAGAAAGTCACTCTGTGCGTGTTTCTGGCAAGGGAAAAGCTTCAGATCACACTGCAATGTATATATAATATCGTTTGGTCTAATGTGCTTGTATGGCCATTTGGAAGTGAGTATAAGAATTCTGAAGTGAAGATATGCACTTTTTCAAAAACTTTCTTTTTTTAGATTTCCTTGTAAAAAAATGTTCATTCTCTGTGTAACTCAGTGGGAAAGTGACCAACTTGAGTGAATTGTGACTGTATGACTGAGTTGGAGTGAATATGCACTTATCTCTGTAAGGAAGCGAGCTCGAGCGCTGAAACTGTGGCTATACGCACTTTCATGAAAACACGCTTCTTTGAAGTTTTAAGCTCAGAAAGTGAATCTGTGCGTGTTTCTGGCAAGGGAAAAGCTTCAGATCACACTGCAATGTATATATGGTATCGTTTGGTCCAATGTGCTTGTATGGCCATTTGGAAGTGAGTATAAGCTTTTGAAGTGAAGATATGCACTTTTTCAAAAACTTTCTTTTTTTTAGTTTTGCTTGTCAAAAATGTTCATTCTGTGTTCAACTCAGTGGGAAAGTGACAAACTTGAGTGAATTGTGACTGTATGACTGAGTTGGAGTGAATATGCTCTTATCTCCGTAAGGAAGCGAGCTACAGCGCTGAAACTGTGGCTATACGCACTTTCATGAAAACACGCTTCTTTGAGGTTTTAAGCTCAGAAAGTCAATCTGTGCGTGTTTCTGGCAAGGGAACAGCTTCAGATCACACTGCAATGCATATATGGTATCGTTTGGTCCAATGTGCTTGTATGGCCATTTGGAAGTGAGTATAAGAATTCTGGAGTGAAGATATGCACTTTTTCAAAAACTTTCTTTTTTTAGATTTCCTTGTAAAAAAATGTTCATTCTCTGTGTAACTCAGTGGGAAAGTGACAAACTTGAGTGAATTGTGACTGTATGACTGAGTTGGAGTGAATATGCTCTTATCTCTGTAAGGAAGCGAGCTACAGCGCTGAAACTGTGGCTATACGCACTTTCATGAAAACACGCTTCTTTGAGGTTTTAAGCTCAGAAAGTGAATCTGTGCGTGTTTCTGGCAAGGGTTAAGCTTCAGATCACACTGCAATGTACATATGGTATCGTTTGGTCCAATGTGCTTGTATGGCCATTTGGAAGTGAGTATAAGCTTTTGAAGTGAAGATATGCACTTTTTCAAAAACTTTCTTTTTTTTAGTTCTGCTTGTCAAAAATGTTCATTCTGTGTTCAACTCAGTGGGAAAGTGACAAACTTGAGTGAATTGTGACTGTATGACTGAGTTGGAGTGAATATGCTCTTATCTCTGTAAGGAAGCGAGCTACAGCGCTGAAACTGTGGCTATACGCACTTTCATGAAAATACGCTTCTTTGAGGTTTTAAGCTCAAAAAGTCAATCTGTGCGTGTTTCTGGCAAGGGAACAGCTTCAGATCACACTGCAATGCATATATGGTATCGTTTGGTCCAATGTGCTTGTAAGGCCATTTGGAAGTGAGTATAAGAATTCTGAAGTGAAGATATGCACTTTTTCAAAAACTTTCTTTTTTTTAGATTTCCTTGAAAAAATATGTTCATTCTCTGTGTAACTCAGCGGGAAAGTGACAAACTTGAGTGAATTGTGACTGTATGACTGAGTTGGAGTGAATATGCTCTTATCTCTGTAAGGAAGCGAGCTAGAGCGCTGAAACTGTGGCTATACGCACTTTCATGAAAACACGCTTCTTTGAGGTTTTAAGCTCAGAAAGTGAATCTGTGCGTGTTTCTGGCAAGGGAAAAGCTTCAGATCACATTGCAATGTATATATGGTATCGTTTGGTCCAATGTGCTTGTATGGCCATTTGGAAGTGAGTATAAGCTTTTGAAGTGAAGATATGCACTTTTTCAAAAACTTTCTTTTTTTTAGTTCTGCTTGTCAACAATGTTCATTCTCTGTGTAACTCAGTGGGAAAGTGACAAACTTGAGTGAATTGTCACTGTATGACTGAGTTGGAGTGAATATGCTCTTATCTCTGTAAGGAAGCGAGCTAGAGCGCTGAAACTGTGGCTATACGCACTTTCATGAAAACACGCTTCTTTGAGGTTTTAAGCTCAGAACATAAATCTGAGCGTGTTTCTGGCAAGGGAACTGCTTCAGATCACACTGCAATGCATATATGATATCGTTTGGTCCAATGTGCTTGTATGGCCATTTGGAAGTGAGTATAAG
This sequence comes from Gymnothorax reevesii, assembly GCA_029721435.1. Taxonomy (NCBI): domain Eukaryota; kingdom Metazoa; phylum Chordata; class Actinopteri; order Anguilliformes; family Muraenidae; genus Gymnothorax; species Gymnothorax reevesii. The sequence continues at coordinate 26,733,133 of CM056588.1, forward strand.
CTTTTGAAGTGAAGATATGCACTTTTTCAAAAACTTTCTTTTTTTTAGTTCTGCTTGTCAAAAATGTTCATTCTGTGTTCAACTCAGTGGGAAAGTGACAAACTTGAGTGAATTGTGACTGAATGTCTGAACTGGAGTGAAAATGCCCCTATCTCTATAAGGAAGCGAGCTACAGCGCTGAAACTGTGGTTATGCGCACTTTCCTGAAAACACGCTTCTTTGAGGTTTGAAGCTCAGAACGTGATTCTCTGCGTGTTTCTGGCAAGGGAACAGCTTCAGATCACACTGCAATGCATATATGGTATCGTTTGGTCCAATGTGCTTGTATGGCAATTTGGAAGTGAGTATAAGAATTCTGAAGTGAAGATATGCACTTTTTCAAAAACTTTCTTTTTTTAAGATTTCCTTGTAAAAAAATGTTCATTCTCTGTGTAACTTAGTGGGAAAGTGACAAACTTGAGTGAATTGTGACTGTATGACTGAGTTGGAGTGAATATGCTCTTATCTCTGTAAGGAAGCGAGCTAGAGCGCTGAAACTGTGGCTATACGCACTTTCATGAAAACACGCTTCTTTGAGGTTTTAAGCTCAGAAAGTCAATCTGTGCGTGTTTCTGGCAAGGGAACAGCTTCAGATCACACTGCAATGCATATATGGTATCGTTTGGTCCAATGTGCTTGTATGGCCATTTGGAAGTGTGTATAAGAATTCTGAAGTGAAGATATGCACTTTTTCAAAAACTTTCTTTTTTTAGATTTCCTTGTAAAAAATGTTCATTCTCTGTGGAACCCAGTGGAAGTAACAAACTTGAGAGAACTGTGACTGTATGGCTGATTTGGAATGAATATGCCTATATCTCTGTCAGGAAACGAGATGGAGCGCTGAAACTGTGGCTATACGCACTTTCATGAAAACACGCTTCTTTGAGGTTTTAAGCTCAGAACGTAAATATGTGCGTGTTTCTGGACAGGGAACAGCTGCAGATCACACTGCAATGAATATATGTAATCGTTCTGTCCAATGTGTTTGTTTGGCCATTTGGAAGTGAATATAAGCTTCTGAAGTGAAGATATGCACTTTTTCAAAAACTTTCTTTTTTTTAGTTCTGCTTGTCAACAATGTTCATTCTCTGTGTAACTCAGTGGGAAAGTGACAAACTTGAGTGAATTGTGAATGTATGACTGAGTTGGAGTGAATATGCTCTTATCTCTGTAAGGAAGCGAGCTAGAGCGCTGAAACTGTGGCTATACGCACTTTCATGAAAACACGCTTCTTTGAGGTTTTAAGCTCAGAACATAAATCTGAGCGTGTTTCTGGCAAGGGAACAGCTTCAGATCACACTGCAATGCATATATGATATCGTTTGGTCCAATGTGCTTGTATGGCCATTTGGAAGTGAGTATAAGAATTCTGAAGTGAAGATATGCACTTTTTCAAAAACTTTCTTTTTTTTAGATTTCCTTGTAAAAAAATGTTCATTCTCTGTGTAACTCAGTGGGAAAGTGACAAACTTGAGTGAATTGTGACTGTATGACTGAGTTGGAGTGAATATGCTCTTATCTCTGTAAGGAAGCGAGCTAGAGCGCTGAAACTGTGGCTATACGCACTTTCATGAAAACACGCTTCTTTGAGGTTTTAAGCTCAGAAAGTCAATCTGTGCGTGTTTCTGGCAAGGGAACAGCTTCAGATCACACTGCAATGCATATATGGTATCGTTTGGTCCAATGTGCTTGTATGGCCATTTGGAAGTGAGTATAAGAATTCTGAAGTGAAGATATGCACTTTTTCAAAAACTTTCTTTTTTTTAGATTTCCTTGTAAAAAAATGTTCATTCTCTGTGTAACTCAGTGGGAAAGTGACAAACTTGAGTGAATTGTGACTGTATGACTGAGTTGGAGTGAATATGCTCTTATCTCTGTAAGGAAGCGAGCTACAGCGCTGAAACTGTGGCTATACGCACTTTCATGAAAACACGCTTCTTTGAGGTTTTAAGCTCAGAAAGTGAATCTGTGCGTGTTTCTGGCAAGGGTTAAGCTTCAGATCACACTGCAATGTATATATGGTATCGTTTGGTCCAATGTGCTTGTATGGCCATTTGGAAGTGAGTATAAGCTTTTGAAGTGAAGATATGCACTTTTTCAAAAACTTTCTTTTTTTTAGTTCTGCTTGTCAAAAATGTTCATTCTGTGTTCAACTCAGTGGGAAAGTGACAAACTTGAGTGAATTGTGACTGTATGACTGAGTTGGAGTGAATATGCTCTTATCTCTGTAAGGAAGCGAGCTAGAGCGCTGAAACTGTGGCTATACGCACTTTCATGAAAAAACGCTTCTTTGAGGTTTTAAGCTCAGAAAGTCACTCTGTGCGTGTTTCTGGCAAGGGAAAAGCTTCAGATCACACTGCAATGTATATATAGTATCGTTTGGTCCAATGTGCTTGTATGGCCATTTGGAAGTGAATATAAGCTTCTGAAGTGAAGATATGCACTTTTTCAAAAACTTTCTTTTTTTTAGTTCTGCTTGTCAACAATGTTCATTCTGTGTGTAACTCAATGGGAAAGTGACAAACTTGAGTGAATTGTGACTGAATGTCTGAACTGGAGTGAAAATGCCCCTATCTCTATAAGGAAGCGAGCTAGAGCGTTGAAACTGTGGCTATGCGCACTTCCATGAAAACCCGCTTCTTTGAGGTTTAAAGCTCAGAACGTGAATCTGAGCGTGTTTCTGGCAAAGGAACAGCTTCAGAACACACTGCAATGTATATATGGTATCGTTTGGTCCAATGTGCTTGTATGGCCATTTGGAAGTGAGTATAAGAATTCTGAAGTGAAGATATGCACTTTTTCAAAAACTTTCTTTTTTTTAGATTTCCTTGTAAAAAATGTTCATTCTCTGTGAAACTCAGTGGGAAAGTAACAAACTTGAGAGATCTGTGACTGTATGGCTGGATTGGAATGAATATGCCTATATCTCTGTCAGGAAACGAGATAGAGCGCTGAAACTGTGGCTATACGCACTTTCATGAAAACACGCTTCTTTGAGGTTTTAAGCTCAGAACATAAATCTGAGCGTGTTTCTGGCAAGAGAACAGCTTCAGATCATACTGCAATGAATATATGTAATCGTTCTGTCCAATGTGTTTGTTTGGCCATTTGGAAGTGAATATAAGCTTCTGAAGTGAAGATATGCACTTTTTCAAAAACTTTCTTTTTTTTAGTTCTGCTTGTCAACAATGTTCATTCTCTGTGTAACTCAGTGGGAAAGTGACAAACTTGAGTGAATTGTGACTGTATGACTGAGTTGGAGTGAATATGCTCTTATCTCTGTAAGGAAGCGAGCTAGAGCGCTGAAACTGTGGCTATACGCACTTTCATGAAAACACGCTTCTTTGAGGTTTTAAGCTCAGAACATAAATCTGAGCGTGTTTCTGGCAAGGGAACAGCTTCAGATTACACTGCAATGCATATATGATATCGTTTGGTCCAATGTGCTTGTATGGCCATTTGGAAGTGAGTATAAGAATTCTGAAGTGAAGATATGCACTTTTTCAAAAACTTTCTTTTTTTTAGATTTCCTTGTAAAAAAATGTTCAATCTCTGTGTAACTCAGTGGGAAAGTGACAAACTTGAGTGAATTGTGACTGTATGACTGAGTTGGAGTGAATATGCTCGTATCTCTGTAAGGAAGCGAGCTAGAGCGCTGAAACTGTGGCTATACGCACTTTCATGAAAACACGCTTCTTTGAGGTTTTAAGCTCAGAGAGTGAATCTGTGCGTGTTTCTGGCAAGGGAACAGCTTCAGATCACACTGCAATGTATATATGGTATCGTTTGGTCCAATGTGCTTGTATGGCCATTTGGAAGTGAGTATAATCTTTTGAAGTGAAGATATGCACTTTTTCAAAAACTTTCTTTTTTTTAGTTCTGCTTGTCAAAAATGTTCATTCTGTGTTCAACTCAGTGGGAAAGTGACCAACTTGAGTGAATTGTGACTGTATGACTGAGTTGGAGTGAATATGCTCTTATCTCTGTAAGGAAGCGAGCTCGAGCGCTGAAACTGTGGCTATACGCACTTTCATGAAAACACGCTTCTTTGAAGTTTTAAGCTCAGAAAGTGAATCTGTGCGTGTTTCTGGCAAGGGAAAAGCTTCAGATCACACTGCAATGTATATATGGTATCGTTTGGTCCAATGTGCTTGTATGGCCATTTGGAAGTGAGTATAAGCTTTTGAAGTGAAGATATGCACTTTTTCAAAAACTTTCTTTTTTTTAGTTTTGCTTGTCAAAAATGTTCATTCTGTGTTCAACTCAGTGGGAAAGTGACAAACTTGAGTGAATTGTGACTGTATGACTGAGTTGGAGTGAATATGCTCTTATCTCCGTAAGGAAGCGAGCTACAGCGCTGAAACTGTGGCTATACGCACTTTCATGAAAACACGCTTCTTTGAGGTTTTAAGCTCAGAAAGTCAATCTGTGCGTGTTTCTGGCAAGGGAACAGCTTCAGATCACACTGCAATGCATATATGGTATCGTTTGGTCCAATGTGCTTGTATGGCCATTTGGAAGTGAGTATAAGAATTCTGGAGTGAAGATATGCACTTTTTCAAAAACTTTCTTTTTTTAGATTTCCTTGTAAAAAAATGTTCATTCTCTGTGTAACTCAGTGGGAAAGTGACAAACTTGAGTGAATTGTGACTGTATGACTGAGTTGGAGTGAATATGCTCTTATCTCTGTAAGGAAGCGAGCTACAGCGCTGAAACTGTGGCTATACGCACTTTCATGAAAACACGCTTCTTTGAGGTTTTAAGCTCAGAAAGTGAATCTGTGCGTGTTTCTGGCAAGGGTTAAGCTTCAGATCACACTGCAATGTACATATGGTATCGTTTGGTCCAATGTGCTTGTATGGCCATTTGGAAGTGAGTATAAGCTTTTGAAGTGAAGATATGCACTTTTTCAAAAACTTTCTTTTTTTTAGTTCTGCTTGTCAAAAATGTTCATTCTGTGTTCAACTCAGTGGGAAAGTGACAAACTTGAGTGAATTGTGACTGTATGACTGAGTTGGAGTGAATATGCTCTTATCTCTGTAAGGAAGCGAGCTACAGCGCTGAAACTGTGGCTATACGCACTTTCATGAAAATACGCTTCTTTGAGGTTTTAAGCTCAAAAAGTCAATCTGTGCGTGTTTCTGGCAAGGGAACAGCTTCAGATCACACTGCAATGCATATATGGTATCGTTTGGTCCAATGTGCTTGTAAGGCCATTTGGAAGTGAGTATAAGAATTCTGAAGTGAAGATATGCACTTTTTCAAAAACTTTCTTTTTTTTAGATTTCCTTGAAAAAATATGTTCATTCTCTGTGTAACTCAGCGGGAAAGTGACAAACTTGAGTGAATTGTGACTGTATGACTGAGTTGGAGTGAATATGCTCTTATCTCTGTAAGGAAGCGAGCTAGAGCGCTGAAACTGTGGCTATACGCACTTTCATGAAAACACGCTTCTTTGAGGTTTTAAGCTCAGAAAGTGAATCTGTGCGTGTTTCTGGCAAGGGAAAAGCTTCAGATCACATTGCAATGTATATATGGTATCGTTTGGTCCAATGTGCTTGTATGGCCATTTGGAAGTGAGTATAAGCTTTTGAAGTGAAGATATGCACTTTTTCAAAAACTTTCTTTTTTTTAGTTCTGCTTGTCAACAATGTTCATTCTCTGTGTAACTCAGTGGGAAAGTGACAAACTTGAGTGAATTGTCACTGTATGACTGAGTTGGAGTGAATATGCTCTTATCTCTGTAAGGAAGCGAGCTAGAGCGCTGAAACTGTGGCTATACGCACTTTCATGAAAACACGCTTCTTTGAGGTTTTAAGCTCAGAACATAAATCTGAGCGTGTTTCTGGCAAGGGAACTGCTTCAGATCACACTGCAATGCATATATGATATCGTTTGGTCCAATGTGCTTGTATGGCCATTTGGAAGTGAGTATAAGCTTTTGAAGTGAAGATATGCACTTTTTCAAAAACTTTCTTTTTTTTAGTTCTGCTTGTCAAAAATGTTCATTCTGTGTTCAACTCAGTGGGAAAGTGACAAACTTGAGTGAATTGTGACTGAATGTCTGAACTGGAGTGAAAATGCCCCTATCTCTATAAGGAAGCGAGCTACAGCGCTGAAACTGTGGTTATGCGCACTTTCCTGAAAACACGCTTCTTTGAGGTTTGAAGCTCAGAACGTGATTCTCTGCGTGTTTCTGGCAAGGGAACAGCTTCAGATCACACTGCAATGCATATATGGTATCGTTTGGTCCAATGTGCTTGTATGGCAATTTGGAAGTGAGTATAAGAATTCTGAAGTGAAGATATGCACTTTTTCAAAAACTTTCTTTTTTTAAGATTTCCTTGTAAAAAAATGTTCATTCTCTGTGTAACTTAGTGGGAAAGTGACAAACTTGAGTGAATTGTGACTGTATGACTGAGTTGGAGTGAATATGCTCTTATCTCTGTAAGGAAGCGAGCTAGAGCGCTGAAACTGTGGCTATACGCACTTTCATGAAAACACGCTTCTTTGAGGTTTTAAGCTCAGAAAGTCAATCTGTGCGTGTTTCTGGCAAGGGAACAGCTTCAGATCACACTGCAATGCATATATGGTATCGTTTGGTCCAATGTGCTTGTATGGCCATTTGGAAGTGTGTATAAGAATTCTGAAGTGAAGATATGCACTTTTTCAAAAACTTTCTTTTTTTAGATTTCCTTGTAAAAAATGTTCATTCTCTGTGGAACCCAGTGGAAGTAACAAACTTGAGAGAACTGTGACTGTATGGCTGATTTGGAATGAATATGCCTATATCTCTGTCAGGAAACGAGATGGAGCGCTGAAACTGTGGCTATACGCACTTTCATGAAAACACGCTTCTTTGAGGTTTTAAGCTCAGAACGTAAATATGTGCGTGTTTCTGGACAGGGAACAGCTGCAGATCACACTGCAATGAATATATGTAATCGTTCTGTCCAATGTGTTTGTTTGGCCATTTGGAAGTGAATATAAGCTTCTGAAGTGAAGATATGCACTTTTTCAAAAACTTTCTTTTTTTTAGTTCTGCTTGTCAACAATGTTCATTCTCTGTGTAACTCAGTGGGAAAGTGACAAACTTGAGTGAATTGTGAATGTATGACTGAGTTGGAGTGAATATGCTCTTATCTCTGTAAGGAAGCGAGCTAGAGCGCTGAAACTGTGGCTATACGCACTTTCATGAAAACACGCTTCTTTGAGGTTTTAAGCTCAGAACATAAATCTGAGCGTGTTTCTGGCAAGGGAACAGCTTCAGATCACACTGCAATGCATATATGATATCGTTTGGTCCAATGTGCTTGTATGGCCATTTGGAAGTGAGTATAAGAATTCTGAAGTGAAGATATGCACTTTTTCAAAAACTTTCTTTTTTTTAGATTTCCTTGTAAAAAAATGTTCATTCTCTGTGTAACTCAGTGGGAAAGTGACAAACTTGAGTGAATTGTGACTGTATGACTGAGTTGGAGTGAATATGCTCTTATCTCTGTAAGGAAGCGAGCTAGAGCGCTGAAACTGTGGCTATACGCACTTTCATGAAAACACGCTTCTTTGAGGTTTTAAGCTCAGAAAGTCAATCTGTGCGTGTTTCTGGCAAGGGAACAGCTTCAGATCACACTGCAATGCATATATGGTATCGTTTGGTCCAATGTGCTTGTATGGCCATTTGGAAGTGAGTATAAGAATTCTGAAGTGAAGATATGCACTTTTTCAAAAACTTTCTTTTTTTTAGATTTCCTTGTAAAAAAATGTTCATTCTCTGTGTAACTCAGTGGGAAAGTGACAAACTTGAGTGAATTGTGACTGTATGACTGAGTTGGAGTGAATATGCTCTTATCTCTGTAAGGAAGCGAGCTACAGCGCTGAAACTGTGGCTATACGCACTTTCATGAAAACACGCTTCTTTGAGGTTTTAAGCTCAGAAAGTGAATCTGTGCGTGTTTCTGGCAAGGGTTAAGCTTCAGATCACACTGCAATGTATATATGGTATCGTTTGGTCCAATGTGCTTGTATGGCCATTTGGAAGTGAGTATAAGCTTTTGAAGTGAAGATATGCACTTTTTCAAAAACTTTCTTTTTTTTAGTTCTGCTTGTCAAAAATGTTCATTCTGTGTTCAACTCAGTGGGAAAGTGACAAACTTGAGTGAATTGTGACTGTATGACTGAGTTGGAGTGAATATGCTCTTATCTCTGTTAGGAAGCGAGCTAGAGCGCTGAAACTGTGGCTATACGCACTTTCATGAAAAAACGCTTCTTTGAGGTTTTAAGCTCAGAAAGTCACTCTGTGCGTGTTTCTGGCAAGGGAAAAGCTTCAGATCACACTGCAATGTATATATAGTATCGTTTGGTCCAATGTGCTTGTATGGCCATTTGGAAGTGAATATAAGCTTCTGAAGTGAAGATATGCACTTTTTCAAAAACTTTCTTTTTTTTAGTTCTGCTTGTCAACAATGTTCATTCTGTGTGTAACTCAATGGGAAAGTGACAAACTTGAGTGAATTGTGACTGAATGTCTGAACTGGAGTGAAAATGCCCCTATCTCTATAAGGAAGCGAGCTAGAGCGTTGAAACTGTGGCTATGCGCACTTCCATGAAAACCCGCTTCTTTGAGGTTTAAAGCTCAGAACGTGAATCTGAGCGTGTTTCTGGCAAAGGAACAGCTTCAGAACACACTGCAATGTATATATGGTATCGTTTGGTCCAATGTGCTTGTATGGCCATTTGGAAGTGAGTATAAGAATTCTGAAGTGAAGATATGCACTTTTTCAAAAACTTTCTTTTTTTTAGATTTCCTTGTAAAAAATGTTCATTCTCTGTGAAACTCAGTGGGAAAGTAACAAACTTGAGAGATCTGTGACTGTATGGCTGGATTGGAATGAATATGCCTATATCTCTGTCAGGAAACGAGATAGAGCGCTGAAACTGTGGCTATACGCACTTTCATGAAAACACGCTTCTTTGAGGTTTTAAGCTCAGAACATAAATCTGAGCGTGTTTCTGGCAAGAGAACAGCTTCAGATCATACTGCAATGAATATATGTAATCGTTCTGTCCAATGTGTTTGTTTGGCCATTTGGAAGTGAATATAAGCTTCTGAAGTGAAGATATGCACTTTTTCAAAAACTTTCTTTTTTTTAGTTCTGCTTGTCAACAATGTTCATTCTCTGTGTAACTCAGTGGGAAAGTGACAAACTTGAGTGAATTGTGACTGTATGACTGAGTTGGAGTGAATATGCTCTTATCTCTGTAAGGAAGCGAGCTAGAGCGCTGAAACTGTGGCTATACGCACTTTCATGAAAACACGCTTCTTTGAGGTTTTAAGCTCAGAACATAAATCTGAGCGTGTTTCTGGCAAGGGAACAGCTTCAGATTACACTGCAATGCATATATGATATCGTTTGGTCCAATGTGCTTGTATGGCCATTTGGAAGTGAGTATAAGAATTCTGAAGTGAAGATATGCACTTTTTCAAAAACTTTCTTTTTTTTAGATTTCCTTGTAAAAAAATGTTCAATCTCTGTGTAACTCAGTGGGAAAGTGACAAACTTGAGTGAATTGTGACTGTATGACTGAGTTGGAGTGAATATGCTCGTATCTCTGTAAGGAAGCGAGCTAGAGCGCTGAAACTGTGGCTATACGCACTTTCATGAAAACACGCTTCTTTGAGGTTTTAAGCTCAGAGAGTGAATCTGTGCGTGTTTCTGGCAAGGGAACAGCTTCAGATCACACTGCAATGTATATATGGTATCGTTTGGTCCAATGTGCTTGTATGGCCATTTGGAAGTGAGTATAATCTTTTGAAGTGAAGATATGCACTTTTTCAAAAACTTTCTTTTTTTTAGTTCTGCTTGTCAAAAATGTTCATTCTGTGTTCAACTCAGTGGGAAAGTGACAAACTTGAGTGAATTGTGACTGTATGACTGAGTTGGAGTGAATATGCTCTTATCTCTGTAAGGAAGCGAGCTAGAGCGCTGAAACTGTGGCTATACGCACTTTCATGAAAACACGCTTCTTTGAGGTTTTAAGCTCAGAAAGTCAATCTGTGCGTGTTTCTGGCAAGGGAACAGCTTCAGATCACACTGCAATGCATATATGGTATCGTTTGGTCCAATGTGCTTGTATGGCCATTTGGAAGTGTGTATAAGAATTCTGAAGTGAAGATATGCACTTTTTCAAAAACTTTCTTTTTTTAGATTTCCTTGTAAAAAATGTTCATTCTCTGTGGAACCCAGTGGGAAAGTAACAAACCTGAGAGAACTGTGACTGTATGGCTGATTTGGAATGAATATGCCTATATCTCTGTCAGGAAACGAGATGGACCGCTGAAACTGTGGCTATACGCACTTTCATGAAAACACGCTTCTTTGAGGTTTTAAGCTCAGAACGTAAATATGTGCGTGTTTCTGGACAGGGAACAGCTGCAGATCACACTGCAATGAATATATGTAATCGTTCTGTCCAATGTGTTTGTTTGGCCATTTGGAAGTGAATATAAGCTTCTGAAGTGAAGATATGCACTTTTTCAAAAACTTTCTTTTTTTTAGTTCTGCTTGTCAACAATGTTCATTCTCTGTGTAACTCAGTGGGAAAGTGACAAACTTGAGTGAATTGTGACTGTATGACTGAGTTGGAGTGAATATGCTCTTATCTCTGTAAGGAAGCGAGCTACAGCGCTGAAACTGTGGCTATACGCACTTTCATGAAAATACGCTTCTTTGAGGTTTTAAGCTCAGAAAGTCAATCTGTGCGTGTTTCTGGCAAGGGAACAGCTTCAGATCACACTGCAATGCATATATGGTATCGTTTGGTCCAATGTGCTTGTATGGCCATTTGGAAGTGAGTATAAGAATTCTGAAGTGAAGATATGCACTTTTTCAAAAACTTTCTTTTTTTTAGTTCTGCTTGTCAACAATGTTCATTCTCTGTGTAACTCAGTGGGAAAGTGACAAACTTGAGTGAATTGTGACTGTATGACTGAGTTGGAGTGAATATGCTCTTATCTCTGTAAGGAAGCGAGCTACAGCGCTGAAACTGTGGCTATACGCACTTTCATGAAAACACGCTTCTTTGAGGTTTTAAGCTCAGAAAGTGAATCTGTGCGTGTTTCTGGCAAGGGTTAAGCTTCAGATCACACTGCAATGTATATATGGTATCGTTTGGTCCAATGTGCTTGTATGGCCATTTGGAAGTGAGTATAAGCTTTTGAAGTGAAGATATGCACTTTTTCAAAAACTTTCTTTTTTTTAGTTCTGCTTGTCAAAAATGTTCATTCTGTGTTCAACTCAGTGGGAAAGTGACAAACTTGAGTGAATTGTGACTGTATGACTGAGTTGGAGTGAATATGCTCTTATCTCTGTAAGGAAGCGAGCTAGAGCGCTGAAACTGTGGCTATACGCACTTTCATGAAAACACGCTTCTTTGAGGTTTTAAGCTCAGAACGTAAATATGTGCGTGTTTCTGGACAGGGAACAGCTGCAGATCACACTGCAATGAATATATGTAATCGTTCTGTCCAATGTGTTTGTTTGGCCATTTGGAAGTGAATATAAGCTTCTGAAGTGAAGATATGCACTTTTTCAAAAACTTTCTTTTTTTTAGTTCTGCTTGTCAACAATGTTCATTCTGTGTGTAACTCAATGGGAAAGTGACAAACTTGAGTGAATTGTGACTGTATGACTGAGTTGGAGTGAATATGCTCTTATCTCTGTAAGGAAGCGAGCTAGAGCGCTGAAACTGTGGCTATACGCACTTTCATGAAAAAACGCTTCTTTGAGGTTTTAAGCTCAGAAAGTCACTCTGTGCGTGTTTCTGGCAAGGGAAAAGCTTCAGATCACACTGCAATGTATATATAATATCGTTTGGTCCAATGTGCTTGTATGGCCATTTGGAAGTGAGTATAAGAATTCTGAAGTGAAGATATGCACTTTTTCAAAAACTTTCTTTTTTTAGATTTCCTTGTAAAAAAATGTTCATTCTCTGTGTAACTCAGTGGGAAAGTGACAAACTTGAGTGAATTGTGACTGTATGACTGAGTTGGAGTGAATATGCTCTTATCTCTGTAAGGAAGCGAGCTACAGCGCTGAAACTGTGGCTATACGCACTTTCATGAAAACACGCTTCTTTGAGGTTTTAAGCTCAGAAAGTGAATCTGTGCGTGTTTCTGGCAAGGGTTAAGCTTCAGATCACACTGCAATGTATATATGGTATCGTTTGGTCCAATGTGCTTGTATGGCCATTTGGAAGTGAGTATAAGCTTTTGAAGTGAAGATATGCACTTTTTCAAAAACTTTCTTTTTTTTAGTTCTGCTTGTCAAAAATGTTCATTCTGTGTTCAACTCAGTGGGAAAGTGACAAACTTGAGTGAATTGTGACTGTATGACTGAGTTGGAGTGAATATGCTCTTATCTCTGTAAGGAAGCGAGCTAGAGCGCTGAAACTGTGGCTATACGCACTTTCATGAAAACACGCTTCTTTGAGGTTTTAAGCTCAGAACGTAAATATGTGCGTGTTTCTGGACAGGGAACAGCTGCAGATCACACTGCAATGAATATATGTAATCGTTCTGTCCAATGTGTTTGTTTGGCCATTTGGAAGTGAATATAAGCTTCTGAAGTGAAGATATGCACTTTTTCAAAAACTTTCTTTTTTTAGTTCTGCTTGTCAACAATGTTCATTCTGTGTGTAACTCAATGGGAAAGTGACAAACTTGAGTGAATTGTGACTGTATGACTGAGTTGGAGTGAATATGCTCTTATCTCTGTAAGGAAGCGAGCTAGAGCGCTGAAACTGTGGCTATACGCACTTTCATGAAAAAACGCTTCTTTGAGGTTTTAAGCTCAGAAAGTCACTCTGTGCGTGTTTCTGGCAAGGGAAAAGCTTCAGATCACACTGCAATGTATATATAATATCGTTTGGTCTAATGTGCTTGTATGGCCATTTGGAAGTGAGTATAAGAATTCTGAAGTGAAGATATGCACTTTTTCAAAAACTTTCTTTTTTTAGATTTCCTTGTAAAAAAATGTTCATTCTCTGTGTAACTCAGTGGGAAAGTGACCAACTTGAGTGAATTGTGACTGTATGACTGAGTTGGAGTGAATATGCTCTTATCTCTGTAAGGAAGCGAGCTCGAGCGCTGAAACTGTGGCTATACGCACTTTCATGAAAACACGCTTCTTTGAAGTTTTAAGCTCAGAAAGTGAATCTGTGCGTGTTTCTGGCAAGGGAAAAGCTTCAGATCACACTGCAATGTATATATGGTATCGTTTGGTCCAATGTGCTTGTATGGCCATTTGGAAGTGAGTATAAGCTTTTGAAGTGAAGATATGCACTTTTTCAAAAACTTTCTTTTTTTTAGTTTTGCTTGTCAAAAATGTTCATTCTGTGTTCAACTCAGTGGGAAAGTGACAAACTTGAGTGAATTGTGACTGTATGACTGAGTTGGAGTGAATATGCTCTTATCTCTGTAAGGAAGCGAGCTAGAGCGCTGAAACTGTGGCTATACGCACTTTCATGAAAACACGCTTCTTTGAAGTTTTAAGCTCAGAAAGTGAATCTGTGCGTGTTTCTGGCAAGGGAAAAGCTTCAGATCACACTGCAATGTATATATGGTATCGTTTGGTCCAATGTGCTTGTATGGCCATTTGGAAGTGAGTATAAGCTTTTGAAGTGAAGATATGCACTTTTTCAAAAACTTTCTTTTTTTTAGTTTTGCTTGTCAACAATGTTCATTCTGTGTGTAACTCAATGGGAAAGTGACAAACTTGAGTGAATTGTGACTGTATGACTGAGTTGGAGTGAATATGCTCTTATCTCTGTAAGGAAGCGAGCTAGAGCGCTGAAACTGTGGCTATACGCACTTTCATGAAAACACGCTTCTTTGAGGTTTTAAGCTCAGAAAGTCAATCTGTGCGTGTTTCTGGCAAGGGAACAGCTTCAGATCACACTGCAATGCATATATGGTATCGTTTGGTCCAATGTGCTTGTATGGCTATTTGGAAGTGAGTATAAGAATTCTGGAGTGAAGATATGCACTTTTTCAAAAACTTTCTTTTTTTTAGATTTCCTTGTAAAAAAATGTTCATTCTCTGTGTAACTCAGTGGGAATGTGACAAACTTGAGTGAATTGTGACTGTATGACTGAGTTGGAGTGAATATGCTCTTATCTCTGTAAGGAAGCGAGCTACAGCGCTGAAACTGTGGCTATACGCACTTTCATGAAAACACGCTTCTTTGAGGTTTTAAGCTCAGAGAGTGAATCTGTGCGTGTTTCTGGCAAGGGAAAAGCTTCATATCACACTGCAATGTATATATGGTATCGTTTGGTCCAATGTGCTTGTATGGCCATTTGGAAGTGAGTATAAGCTTTTGAAGTGAAGATATGCACTTTTTCAAAAACTTTCTTTTTTTTAGTTTTGCTTGTCAAAAATGTTCATTCTGTGTTCAACTCAGTGGGAAAGTGACAAACTTGAGTGAATTGTGACTGTATGACTGAGTTGGAGTGAATATGCTCTTATCTCCGTAAGGAAGCGAGCTACAGCGCTGAAACTGTGGCTATACGCACTTTCATGAAAACACGCTTCTTTGAGGTTTTAAGCTCAGAAAGTGAATCTGTGCGTGTTTCTGGCAAGGGAACAGCTTCAGATCACACTGCAATGCATATATGGTATCGTTTGGTCCAATGTGCTTGTATGGCCATTTGGAAGTGAGTATAAGAATTCTGGAGTGAAGATATGCACTTTTTCAAAAACTTTCTTTTTTTAGATTTCCTTGTAAAAAAATGTTCATTCTCTGTGTAACTCAGTGGGAAAGTGACAAACTTGAGTGAATTGTGACTGTATGACTGAGTTGGAGTGAATATGCTCTTATCTCTGTAAGGAAGCGAGCTACAGCGCTGAAACTGTGGCTATACGCACTTTCATGAAAACACGCTTCTTTGAGGTTTTAAGCTCAGAAAGTGAATCTGTGCGTGTTTCTGGCAAGGGTTAAGCTTCAGATCACACTGCAATGTACATATGGTATCGTTTGGTCCAATGTGCTTGTATGGCCATTTGGAAGTGAGTATAAGCTTTTGAAGTGAAGATATGCACTTTTTCAAAAACTTTCTTTTTTTTAGTTCTGCTTGTCAAAAATGTTCATTCTGTGTTCAACTCAGTGGGAAAGTGACAAACTTGAGTGAATTGTGACTGTATGACTGAGTTGGAGTGAATATGCTCTTATCTCTGTAAGGAAGCGAGCTACAGCGCTGAAACTGTGGCTATACGCACTTTCATGAAAATACGCTTCTTTGAGGTTTTAAGCTCAAAAAGTCAATCTGTGCGTGTTTCTGGCAAGGGAACAGCTTCAGATCACACTGCAATGCATATATGGTATCGTTTGGTCCAATGTGCTTGTAAGGCCATTTGGAAGTGAGTATAAGAATTCTGAAGTGAAGATATGCACTTTTTCAAAAACTTTCTTTTTTTTAGATTTCCTTGAAAAAATATGTTCATTCTCTGTGTAACTCAGCGGGAAAGTGACAAACTTGAGTGAATTGTGACTGTATGACTGAGTTGGAGTGAATATGCTCTTATCTCTGTAAGGAAGCGAGCTAGAGCGCTGAAACTGTGGCTATACGCACTTTCATGAAAACACGCTTCTTTGAGGTTTTAAGCTCAGAAAGTGAATCTGTGCGTGTTTCTGGCAAGGGAAAAGCTTCAGATCACATTGCAATGTATATATGGTATCGTTTGGTCCAATGTGCTTGTATGGCCATTTGGAAGTGAGTATAAGCTTTTGAAGTGAAGATATGCACTTTTTCAAAAACTTTCTTTTTTTTAGTTCTGCTTGTCAACAATGTTCATTCTCTGTGTAACTCAGTGGGAAAGTGACAAACTTGAGTGAATTGTCACTGTATGACTGAGTTGGAGTGAATATGCTCTTATCTCTGTAAGGAAGCGAGCTAGAGCGCTGAAACTGTGGCTATACGCACTTTCATGAAAACACGCTTCTTTGAGGTTTTAAGCTCAGAACATAAATCTGAGCGTGTTTCTGGCAAGGGAACTGCTTCAGATCACACTGCAATGCATATATGATATCGTTTGGTCCAATGTGCTTGTATGGCCATTTGGAAGTGAGTATAAGCTTTTGAAGTGAAGATATGCACTTTTTCAAAAACTTTCTTTTTTTTAGTTCTGCTTGTCAAAAATGTTCATTCTGTGTTCAACTCAGTGGGAAAGTGACAAACTTGAGTGAATTGTGACTGAATGTCTGAACTGGAGTGAAAATGCCCCTATCTCTATAAGGAAGCGAGCTACAGCGCTGAAACTGTGGTTATGCGCACTTTCCTGAAAACACGCTTCTTTGAGGTTTGAAGCTCAGAACGTGATTCTCTGCGTGTTTCTGGCAAGGGAACAGCTTCAGATCACACTGCAATGCATATATGGTATCGCTTGGTCCAATGTGCTTGTATGGCAATTTGGAAGTGAGTATAAGAATTCTGAAGTGAAGATATGCACTTTTTCAAAAACTTTCTTTTTTTAAGATTTCCTTGTAAAAAAATGTTCATTCTCTGTGTAACTTAGTGGGAAAGTGACAAACTTGAGTGAATTGTGACTGTATGACTGAGTTGGAGTGAATATGCTCTTATCTCTGTAAGGAAGCGAGCTAGAGCGCTGAAACTGTGGCTATACGCACTTTCATGAAAACACGCTTCTTTGAGGTTTTAAGCTCAGAAAGTCAATCTGTGCGTGTTTCTGGCAAGGGAACAGCTTCAGATCACACTGCAATGCATATATGGTATCGTTTGGTCCAATGTGCTTGTATGGCCATTTGGAAGTGTGTATAAGAATTCTGAAGTGAAGATATGCACTTTTTCAAAAACTTTCTTTTTTTTAGTTCTGCTTGTCAAAAATGTTCATTCTGTGTTCAACTCAGTGGGAAAGTGACAAACTTGAGTGAATTGTGACTGTATGACTGAGTTGGAGTGAATATGCTCTTATCTCTGTAAGGAAGCGAGCTACAGCGCTGAAACTGTGGCTATACGCACTTTCATGAAAATACGCTTCTTTGAGGTTTTAAGCTCAAAAAGTCAATCTGTGCGTGTTTCTGGCAAGGGAACAGCTTCAGATCACACTGCAATGCATATATGGTATCGTTTGGTCCAATGTGCTTGTAAGGCCATTTGGAAGTGAGTATAAGAATTCTGAAGTGAAGATATGCACTTTTTCAAAAACTTTCTTTTTTTTAGATTTCCTTGAAAAAATATGTTCATTCTCTGTGTAACTCAGCGGGAAAGTGACAAACTTGAGTGAATTGTGACTGTATGACTGAGTTGGAGTGAATATGCTCTTATCTCTGTAAGGAAGCGAGCTAGAGCGCTGAAACTGTGGCTATACGCACTTTCATGAAAACACGCTTCTTTGAGGTTTTAAGCTCAGAAAGTGAATCTGTGCGTGTTTCTGGCAAGGGAAAAGCTTCAGATCACATTGCAATGTATATATGGTATCGTTTGGTCCAATGTGCTTGTATGGCCATTTGGAAGTGAGTATAAGCTTTTGAAGTGAAGATATGCACTTTTTCAAAAACTTTCTTTTTTTTAGTTCTGCTTGTCAACAATGTTCATTCTCTGTGTAACTCAGTGGGAAAGTGACAAACTTGAGTGAATTGTCACTGTATGACTGAGTTGGAGTGAATATGCTCTTATCTCTGTAAGGAAGCGAGCTAGAGCGCTGAAACTGTGGCTATACGCACTTTCATGAAAACACGCTTCTTTGAGGTTTTAAGCTCAGAACATAAATCTGAGCGTGTTTCTGGCAAGGGAACTGCTTCAGATCACACTGCAATGCATATATGATATCGTTTGGTCCAATGTGCTTGTATGGCCATTTGGAAGTGAGTATAAGCTTTTGAAGTGAAGATATGCACTTTTTCAAAAACTTTCTTTTTTTTAGTTCTGCTTGTCAAAAATGTTCATTCTGTGTTCAACTCAGTGGGAAAGTGACAAACTTGAGTGAATTGTGACTGAATGTCTGAACTGGAGGGAAAATGCCCCTATCTCTATAAGGAAGCGAGCTACAGCGCTGAAACTGTGGTTATGCGCACTTTCCTGAAAACACGCTTCTTTGAGGTTTGAAGCTCAGAACGTGATTCTCTGCGTGTTTCTGGCAAGGGAACGGCTTCAGATCACACTGCAATGCATATATGGTATCGTTTGGTCCAATGTGCTTGTATGGCAATTTGGAAGTGAGTATAAGAATTCTGAAGTGAAGATATGCACTTTTTCAAAAACTTTCTTTTTTTAAGATTTCCTTGTAAAAAAATGTTCATTCTCTGTGTAACTTAGTGGGAAAGTGACAAACTTGAGAGAACTGTGACTGTATGGCTGATTTGGAATGAATATGCCTATATCTCTGTCAGGAAACGAGATGGAGCGCTGAAACTGTGGCTATACGCACTTTCATGAAAACACGCTTCTTTGAGGTTTTAAGCTCAGAACGTAAATATGTGCGTGTTTCTGGACAGGGAACAGCTGCAGATCACACTGCAATGAATATATGTAATCGTTCTGTCCAATGTGTTTGTTTGGCCATTTGGAAGTGAATATAAGCTTCTGAAGTGAAGATATGCACTTTTTCAAAAACTTTCTTTTTTTTAGTTCTGCTTGTCAACAATGTTCATTCTCTGTGTAACTCAGTGGGAAAGTGACAAACTTGAGTGAATTGTGAATGTATGACTGAGTTGGAGTGAATATGCTCTTATCTCTGTAAGCTAGAGCGCTGAAACTGTGGCTATACGCACTTTCATGAAAACACGCTTCTTTGAGGTTTTAAGCTCAGAACATAAATCTGAGCGTGTTTCTGGCAAGGGAACAGCTTCAGATCACACTGCAATGCATATATGATATCGTTTGGTCCAATGTGCTTGTATGGCCATTTGGAAGTGAGTATAAGAATTCTGAAGTGAAGATATGCACTTTTTCAAAAACTTTCTTTTTTTTAGATTTCCTTGTAAAAAAATGTTCATTCTCTGTGTAACTCAGTGGGAAAGTGACAAACTTGAGTGAATTGTGACTGTATGACTGAGTTGGAGTGAATATGCTCTTATCTCTGTAAGGAAGCGAGCTAGAGCGCTGAAACTGTGGCTATACGCACTTTCATGAAAACACGCTTCTTTGAGGTTTTAAGCTCAGAAAGTCAATCTGTGCGTGTTTCTGGCAAGGGAACAGCTTCAGATCACACTGCAATGCATATATGGTATCGTTTGGTCCAATGTGCTTGTATGGCCATTTGGAAGTGAGTATAAGAATTCTGAAGTGAAGATATGCACTTTTTCAAAAACTTTCTTTTTTTTAGATTTCCTTGTAAAAAAATGTTCATTCTCTGTGTAACTCAGTGGGAAAGTGACAAACTTGAGTGAATTGTGACTGTATGACTGAGTTGGAGTGAATATGCTCTTATCTCTGTAAGGAAGCGAGCTACAGCGCTGAAACTGTGGCTATACGCACTTTCATGAAAACACGCTTCTTTGAGGTTTTAAGCTCAGAAAGTGAATCTGTGCGTGTTTCTGGCAAGGGTTAAGCTTCAGATCACACTGCAATGTATATATGGTATCGTTTGGTCCAATGTGCTTGTATGGCCATTTGGAAGTGAGTATAAGCTTTTGAAGTGAAGATATGCACTTTTTCAAAAACTTTCTTTTTTTTAGTTCTGCTTGTCAAAAATGTTCATTCTGTGTTCAACTCAGTGGGAAAGTGACAAACTTGAGTGAATTGTGACTGTATGACTGAGTTGGAGTGAATATGCTCTTATCTCTGTAAGGAAGCGAGCTAGAGCGCTGAAACTGTGGCTATACGCACTTTCATGAAAAAACGCTTCTTTGAGGTTTTAAGCTCAGAAAGTCACTCTGTGCGTGTTTCTGGCAAGGGAAAAGCTTCAGATCACACTGCAATGTATATATAGTATCGTTTGGTCCAATGTGCTTGTATGGCCATTTGGAAGTGAATATAAGCTTCTGAAGTGAAGATATGCACTTTTTCAAAAACTTTCTTTTTTTTAGTTCTGCTTGTCAACAATGTTCATTCTGTGTGTAACTCAATGGGAAAGTGACAAACTTGAGTGAATTGTGACTGAATGTCTGAACTGGAGTGAAAATGCCCCTATCTCTATAAGGAAGCGAGCTAGAGCGTTGAAACTGTGGCTATGCGCACTTCCATGAAAACCCGCTTCTTTGAGGTTTAAAGCTCAGAACGTGAATCTGAGCGTGTTTCTGGCAAAGGAACAGCTTCAGAACACACTGCAATGTATATATGGTATCGTTTGGTCCAATGTGCTTGTATGGCCATTTGGAAGTGAGTATAAGAATTCTGAAGTGAAGATATGCACTTTTTCAAAAACTTTCTTTTTTTTAGATTTCCTTGTAAAAAATGTTCATTCTCTGTGAAACTCAGTGGGAAAGTAACAAACTTGAGAGATCTGTGACTGTATGGCTGGATTGGAATGAATATGCCTATATCTCTGTCAGGAAACGAGATAGAGCGCTGAAACTGTGGCTATACGCACTTTCATGAAAACACGCTTCTTTGAGGTTTTAAGCTCAGAACATAAATCTGAGCGTGTTTCTGGCAAGAGAACAGCTTCAGATCATACTGCAATGAATATATGTAATCGTTCTGTCCAATGTGTTTGTTTGGCCATTTGGAAGTGAATATAAGCTTCTGAAGTGAAGATATGCACTTTTTCAAAAACTTTCTTTTTTTTAGTTCTGCTTGTCAACAATGTTCATTCTCTGTGTAACTCAGTGGGAAAGTGACAAACTTGAGTGAATTGTGACTGTATGACTGAGTTGGAGTGAATATGCTCTTATCTCTGTAAGGAAGCGAGCTAGAGCGCTGAAACTGTGGCTATACGCACTTTCATGAAAACACGCTTCTTTGAGGTTTTAAGCTCAGAACATAAATCTGAGCGTGTTTCTGGCAAGGGAACAGCTTCAGATTACACTGCAATGCATATATGATATCGTTTGGTCCAATGTGCTTGTATGGCCATTTGGAAGTGAGTATAAGAATTCTGAAGTGAAGATATGCACTTTTTCAAAAACTTTCTTTTTTTTAGATTTCCTTGTAAAAAAATGTTCAATCTCTGTGTAACTCAGTGGGAAAGTGACAAACTTGAGTGAATTGTGACTGTATGACTGAGTTGGAGTGAATATGCTCGTATCTCTGTAAGGAAGCGAGCTAGAGCGCTGAAACTGTGGCTATACGCACTTTCATGAAAACACGCTTCTTTGAGGTTTTAAGCTCAGAGAGTGAATCTGTGCGTGTTTCTGGCAAGGGAACAGCTTCAGATCACACTGCAATGTATATATGGTATCGTTTGGTCCAATGTGCTTGTATGGCCATTTGGAAGTGAGTATAAGCTTTTGAAGTGAAGATATGCACTTTTTCAAAAACTTTCTTTTTTTTAGTTCTGCTTGTCAAAAATGTTCATTCTGTGTTCAACTCAGTGGGAAAGTGACAAACTTGAGTGAATTGTGACTGTATGACTGAGTTGGAGTGAATATGCTCTTATCTCTGTAAGGAAGCGAGCTAGAGCGCTGAAACTGTGGCTATACGCACTTTCATGAAAACACGCTTCTTTGAGGTTTTAAGCTCAGAAAGTGAATCTGTGCGTGTTTCTGGCAAGGGAAAAGCTTCAGATCACACTGCAATGTATATATGGTATCGTTTGGTCCAATGTGCTTGTATGGCCATTCGGAAGTGAGTATAAGCTTTTGAAGTGAAGATATGCACTTTTTCAAAAACTTTCTTTTTTTTAGTTCTGCTTGTCAAAAATGTTCATTCTGTGTTCAACTCAGTGGGAAAGTGACAAACTTGAGTGAATTGTGACTGTATGACTGAGTTGGAGTGAATATGCTCTTATCTATGTAAGGAAGCGAGCTAGAGCGCTGAAACTGTGGCTATACGCACTTTCATGAAAACACGCTTCTTTGAGGTTTTAAGCTCAGAAAGTCAATCTGTGCGTGTTTCTGGCAAGGGAACAGCTTCAGATCACACTGCAATGCATATATGGTATCGTTTGGTCCAATGTGCTTGTATGGCCATTTGGAAGTGTGTATAAGAATTCTGAAGTGAAGATATGCACTTTTTCAAAAACTTTCTTTTTTTAGATTTCCTTGTAAAAAATGTTCATTCTCTGTGGAACCCAGTGGGAAAGTAACAAACTTGAGAGAACTGTGACTGTATGGCTGATTTGGAATGAATATGCCTATATCTCTGTCAGGAAACGAGATGGACCGCTGAAACTGTGGCTATACGCACTTTCATGAAAACACGCTTCTTTGAGGTTTTAAGCTCAGAACGTAAATATGTGCGTGTTTCTGGACAGGGAACAGCTGCAGATCACACTGCAATGAATATATGTAATCGTTCTGTCCAATGTGTTTGTTTGGCCATTTGGAAGTGAATATAAGCTTCTGAAGTGAAGATATGCACTTTTTCAAAAACTTTCTTTTTTTTAGTTCTGCTTGTCAACAATGTTCATTCTCTGTGTAACTCAGTGGGAAAGTGACAAACTTGAGTGAATTGTGACTGTATGACTGAGTTGGAGTGAATATGCTCTTATCTCTGTAAGGAAGCGAGCTACAGCGCTGAAACTGTGGCTATACGCACTTTCATGAAAATACGCTTCTTTGAGGTTTTAAGCTCAGAAAGTCAATCTGTGCGTGTTTCTGGCAAGGGAACAGCTTCAGATCACACTGCAATGCATATATGGTATCGTTTGGTCCAATGTGCTTGTATGGCCATTTGGAAGTGAGTATAAGAATTCTGAAGTGAAGATATGCACTTTTTCAAAAACTTTCTTTTTTTTAGTTCTGCTTGTCAACAATGTTCATTCTCTGTGTAACTCAGTGGGAAAGTGACAAACTTGAGTGAATTGTGACTGTATGACTGAGTTGGAGTGAATATGCTCTTATCTCTGTAAGGAAGCGAGCTACAGCGCTGAAACTGTGGCTATACGCACTTTCATGAAAACACGCTTCTTTGAGGTTTTAAGCTCAGAAAGTGAATCTGTGCGTGTTTCTGGCAAGGGTTAAGCTTCAGATCACACTGCAATGTATATATGGTATCGTTTGGTCCAATGTGCTTGTATGGCCATTTGGAAGTGAGTATAAGCTTTTGAAGTGAAGATATGCACTTTTTCAAAAACTTTCTTTTTTTTAGTTCTGCTTGTCAAAAATGTTCATTCTGTGTTCAACTCAGTGGGAAAGTGACAAACTTGAGTGAATTGTGACTGTATGACTGAGTTGGAGTGAATATGCTCTTATCTCTGTAAGGAAGCGAGCTAGAGCGCTGAAACTGTGGCTATACGCACTTTCATGAAAACACGCTTCTTTGAGGTTTTAAGCTCAGAACGTAAATATGTGCGTGTTTCTGGACAGGGAACAGCTGCAGATCACACTGCAATGAATATATGTAATCGTTCTGTCCAATGTGTTTGTTTGGCCATTTGGAAGTGAATATAAGCTTCTGAAGTGAAGATATGCACTTTTTCAAAAACTTTCTTTTTTTTAGTTCTGCTTGTCAACAATGTTCATTCTGTGTGTAACTCAATGGGAAAGTGACAAACTTGAGTGAATTGTGACTGTATGACTGAGTTGGAGTGAATATGCTCTTATCTCTGTAAGGAAGCGAGCTAGAGCGCTGAAACTGTGGCTATACGCACTTTCATGAAAAAACGCTTCTTTGAGGTTTTAAGCTCAGAAAGTCACTCTGTGCGTGTTTCTGGCAAGGGAAAAGCTTCAGATCACACTGCAATGTATATATAGTATCGTTTGGTCCAATGTGCTTGTATGGCCATTTGGAAGTGAATATAAGCTTCTGAAGTGAAGATATGCACTTTTTCAAAAACTTTCTTTTTTTTAGTTCTGCTTGTCAACAATGTTCATTCTGTGTGTAACTCAATGGGAAAGTGACAAACTTGAGTGAATTGTGACTGAATGTCTGAACTGGAGTGAAAATGCCCCTATCTCTATAAGGAAGCGAGCTAGAGCGTTGAAACTGTGGCTATGCGCACTTCCATGAAAACCCGCTTCTTTGAGGTTTAAAGCTCAGAACGTGAATCTGAGCGTGTTTCTGGCAAAGGAACAGCTTCAGATCACACTGCAATGTATATATGGTATCGTTTGGTCCAATGTGCTTGTATGGCCATTTGGAAGTGAGTATAAGAATTCTGAAGTGAAGATATGCACTTTTTCAAAAACTGTCTTTTTTTTAGATTTCCTTGTAAAAAATGTTCATTCTCTGTGAAACTCAGTGGGAAAGTAACAAACTTGAGAGATCTGTGACTGTATGGCTGGATTGGAATGAATATGCCTATATCTCTGTCAGGAAACGAGATAGAGCGCTGAAACTGTGGCTATACGCACTTTCATGAAAACACGCTTCTTTGAGGTTTTAAGCTCAGAACATAAATCTGAGCGTGTTTCTGGCAAGAGAACAGCTTCAGATCATACTGCAATGAATATATGTAATCGTTCTGTCCAATGTGTTTGTTTGGCCATTTGGAACTGAATATAAGCTTCTGAAGTGAAGATATGCACTTTTTCAAAAACTTTCTTTTTTTTAGTTCTGCTTGTCAACAATGTTCATTCTCTGTGTAACTCAGTGGGAAAGTGACAAACTTGAGTGAATTGTGACTGTATGACTGAGTTGGAGTGAATATGCTCTTATCTCTGTAAGGAAGCGAGCTAGAGCGCTGAAACTGTGGCTATACGCACTTTCATGAAAACACGCTTCTTTGAGGTTTTAAGCTCAGAACATAAATCTGAGCGTGTTTCTGGCAAGGGAACAGCTTCAGATTACACTGCAATGCATATATGATATCGTTTGGTCCAATGTGCTTGTATGGCCATTTGGAAGTGAGTATAAGAATTCTGAAGTGAAGATATGCACTTTTTCAAAAACTTTCTTTTTTTTAGATTTCCTTGTAAAAAAATGTTCAATCTCTGTGTAACTCAGTGGGAAAGTGACAAACTTGAGTGAATTGTCACTGTATGACTGAGTTGGAGTGAATATGCTCGTATCTCTGTAAGGAAGCGAGCTCGAGCGCTGAAACTGTGGCTATACGCACTTTCATGAAAACACGCTTCTTTGAAGTTTTAAGCTCAGAAAGTGAATCTGTGCGTGTTTCTGGCAAGGGAAAAGCTTCAGATCACACTGCAATGTATATATAGTATCGTTTGGTCCAATGTGCTTGTATGGCCATTTGGAAGTGAGTATAAGCTTTTTAAGTGAACATATGCACTTTTTCAAAAACTTTCTTTTTTTTAGTTCTGCTTGTCAAAAATGTTCATTCTGTGTTCAACTCAGTGGGAAAGTGACAAACTTGAGTGAATTGTGACTGTATGACTGAGTTGGAGTGAATATGCTCTTATCTCTGTAAGGAAGCGAGCTAGAGCGCTTAAACTGTGGCTATACGCACTTTCATGAAAACACGCTTCTTTGAGGTTTTAAGCTCAGAAAGTGAATCTGTGCGTGTTTCTGGCAAGGGAAAAGCTTCAGATCACACTGCAATGTATATATGGTATCGTTTGGTCCAATGTGCTTGTATGGCCATTCGGAAGTGAGTATAAGCTTTTGAAGTGAAGATATGCACTTTTTCAAAAACTTTCTTTTTTTTAGTTCTGCTTGTCAAAAATGTTCATTCTGTGTTCAACTCAGTGGGAAAGTGACAAACTTGAGTGAATTGTGACTGTATGACTGAGTTGGAGTGAATATGCTCTTATCTCTGTAAGGAAGCGAGCTAGAGCGCTGAAACTGTGGCTATACGCACTTTCATGAAAACACGCTTCTTTGAGGTTTTAAGCTCAGAAAGTCAATCTGTGCGTGTTTCTGGCAAGGGAACAGCTTCAGATCACACTGCAATGCATATATGGTATCGTTTGGTCCAATGTGCTTGTATGGCCATTTGGAAGTGTGTATAAGAATTCTGAAGTGAACATATGCACTTTTTCAAAAACTTTCTTTTTTTAGATTTCCTTGTAAAAAATGTTCATTCTCTGTGGAACCCAGTGGGAAAGTAACAAACTTGAGAGAACTGTGACTGTATGGCTGATTTGGAATGAATATGCCTATATCTCTGTCAGGAAACGAGATGGACCGCTGAAACTGTGGCTATACGCACTTTCATGAAAACACGCTTCTTTGAGGTTTTAAGCTCAGAACGTAAATATGTGCGTGTTTCTGGACAGGGAACAGCTGCAGATCACACTGCAATGAATATATGAAATCGTTCTGTCCAATGTGTTTGTTTGGCCATTTGGAAGTGAATATAAGCTTCTGAAGTGAAGATATGCACTTTTTCAAAAACTTTCTTTTTTTTAGATTTCCTTGAAAAAATATGTTCATTCTCTGTGTAACTCAGCGGGAAAGTGACAAACTTGAGTGAATTGTGACTGTATGACTGAGTTGGAGTGAATATGCTCTTATCTCTGTAAGGAAGCGAGCTAGAGCGCTGAAACTGTGGCTATACGCACTTTCATGAAAACACGCTTCTTTGAGGTTTTAAGCTCAGAAAGTGAATCTGTGCGTGTTTCTGGCAAGGGAAAAGCTTCAGATCACATTGCAATGTATATATGGTATCGTTTGGTCCAATGTGCTTGTATGGCCATTTGGAAGTGAGTATAAGCTTTTGAAGTGAAGATATGCACTTTTTCAAAAACTTTCTTTTTTTTAGTTCTGCTTGTCAACAATGTTCATTCTCTGTGTAACTCAGTGGGAAAGTGACAAACTTGAGTGAATTGTCACTGTATGACTGAGTTGGAGTGAATATGCTCTTATCTCTGTAAGGAAGCGAGCTAGAGCGCTGAAACTGTGGCTATACGCACTTTCATGAAAACACGCTTCTTTGAGGTTTTAAGCTCAGAACATAAATCTGAGCGTGTTTCTGGCAAGGGAACTGCTTCAGATCACACTGCAATGCATATATGATATCGTTTGGTCCAATGTGCTTGTATGGCCATTTGGAAGTGAGTATAAGCTTTTGAAGTGAAGATATGCACTTTTTCAAAAACTTTCTTTTTTTTAGTTCTGCTTGTCAAAAATGTTCATTCTGTGTTCAACTCAGTGGGAAAGTGACAAACTTGAGTGAATTGTGACTGAATGTCTGAACTGGAGGGAAAATGCCCCTATCTCTATAAGGAAGCGAGCTACAGCGCTGAAACTGTGGTTATGCGCACTTTCCTGAAAACACGCTTCTTTGAGGTTTGAAGCTCAGAACGTGATTCTCTGCGTGTTTCTGGCAAGGGAACGGCTTCAGATCACACTGCAATGCATATATGGTATCGTTTGGTCCAATGTGCTTGTATGGCAATTTGGAAGTGAGTATAAGAATTCTGAAGTGAAGATATGCACTTTTTCAAAAACTTTCTTTTTTTAAGATTTCCTTGTAAAAAAATGTTCATTCTCTGTGTAACTTAGTGGGAAAGTGACAAACTTGAGAGAACTGTGACTGTATGGCTGATTTGGAATGAATATGCCTATATCTCTGTCAGGAAACGAGATGGAGCGCTGAAACTGTGGCTATACGCACTTTCATGAAAACACGCTTCTTTGAGGTTTTAAGCTCAGAACGTAAATATGTGCGTGTTTCTGGACAGGGAACAGCTGCAGATCACACTGCAATGAATATATGTAATCGTTCTGTCCAATGTGTTTGTTTGGCCATTTGGAAGTGAATATAAGCTTCTGAAGTGAAGATATGCACTTTTTCAAAAACTTTCTTTTTTTTAGTTCTGCTTGTCAACAATGTTCATTCTCTGTGTAACTCAGTGGGAAAGTGACAAACTTGAGTGAATTGTGAATGTATGACTGAGTTGGAGTGAATATGCTCTTATCTCTGTAAGCTAGAGCGCTGAAACTGTGGCTATACGCACTTTCATGAAAACACGCTTCTTTGAGGTTTTAAGCTCAGAACATAAATCTGAGCGTGTTTCTGGCAAGGGAACAGCTTCAGATCACACTGCAATGCATATATGATATCGTTTGGTCCAATGTGCTTGTATGGCCATTTGGAAGTGAGTATAAGAATTCTGAAGTGAAGATATGCACTTTTTCAAAAACTTTCTTTTTTTTAGATTTCCTTGTAAAAAAATGTTCATTCTCTGTGTAACTCAGTGGGAAAGTGACAAACTTGAGTGAATTGTGACTGTATGACTGAGTTGGAGTGAATATGCTCTTATCTCTGTAAGGAAGCGAGCTAGAGCGCTGAAACTGTGGCTATACGCACTTTCATGAAAACACGCTTCTTTGAGGTTTTAAGCTCAGAAAGTCAATCTGTGCGTGTTTCTGGCAAGGGAACAGCTTCAGATCACACTGCAATGCATATATGGTATCGTTTGGTCCAATGTGCTTGTATGGCCATTTGGAAGTGAGTATAAGAATTCTGAAGTGAAGATATGCACTTTTTCAAAAACTTTCTTTTTTTTAGATTTCCTTGTAAAAAAATGTTCATTCTCTGTGTAACTCAGTGGGAAAGTGACAAACTTGAGTGAATTGTGACTGTATGACTGAGTTGGAGTGAATATGCTCTTATCTCTGTAAGGAAGCGAGCTACAGCGCTGAAACTGTGGCTATACGCACTTTCATGAAAACACGCTTCTTTGAGGTTTTAAGCTCAGAAAGTGAATCTGTGCGTGTTTCTGGCAAGGGTTAAGCTTCAGATCACACTGCAATGTATATATGGTATCGTTTGGTCCAATGTGCTTGTATGGCCATTTGGAAGTGAGTATAAGCTTTTGAAGTGAAGATATGCACTTTTTCAAAAACTTTCTTTTTTTTAGTTCTGCTTGTCAAAAATGTTCATTCTGTGTTCAACTCAGTGGGAAAGTGACAAACTTGAGTGAATTGTGACTGTATGACTGAGTTGGAGTGAATATGCTCTTATCTCTGTAAGGAAGCGAGCTAGAGCGCTGAAACTGTGGCTATACGCACTTTCATGAAAAAACGCTTCTTTGAGGTTTTAAGCTCAGAAAGTCACTCTGTGCGTGTTTCTGGCAAGGGAAAAGCTTCAGATCACACTGCAATGTATATATAGTATCGTTTGGTCCAATGTGCTTGTATGGCCATTTGGAAGTGAATATAAGCTTCTGAAGTGAAGATATGCACTTTTTCAAAAACTTTCTTTTTTTTAGTTCTGCTTGTCAACAATGTTCATTCTGTGTGTAACTCAATGGGAAAGTGACAAACTTGAGTGAATTGTGACTGAATGTCTGAACTGGAGTGAAAATGCCCCTATCTCTATAAGGAAGCGAGCTAGAGCGTTGAAACTGTGGCTATGCGCACTTCCATGAAAACCCGCTTCTTTGAGGTTTAAAGCTCAGAACGTGAATCTGAGCGTGTTTCTGGCAAAGGAACAGCTTCAGAACACACTGCAATGTATATATGGTATCGTTTGGTCCAATGTGCTTGTATGGCCATTTGGAAGTGAGTATAAGAATTCTGAAGTGAAGATATGCACTTTTTCAAAAACTTTCTTTTTTTTAGATTTCCTTGTAAAAAATGTTCATTCTCTGTGAAACTCAGTGGGAAAGTAACAAACTTGAGAGATCTGTGACTGTATGGCTGGATTGGAATGAATATGCCTATATCTCTGTCAGGAAACGAGATAGAGCGCTGAAACTGTGGCTATACGCACTTTCATGAAAACACGCTTCTTTGAGGTTTTAAGCTCAGAACATAAATCTGAGCGTGTTTCTGGCAAGAGAACAGCTTCAGATCATACTGCAATGAATATATGTAATCGTTCTGTCCAATGTGTTTGTTTGGCCATTTGGAAGTGAATATAAGCTTCTGAAGTGAAGATATGCACTTTTTCAAAAACTTTCTTTTTTTTAGTTCTGCTTGTCAACAATGTTCATTCTCTGTGTAACTCAGTGGGAAAGTGACAAACTTGAGTGAATTGTGACTGTATGACTGAGTTGGAGTGAATATGCTCTTATCTCTGTAAGGAAGCGAGCTAGAGCGCTGAAACTGTGGCTATACGCACTTTCATGAAAACACGCTTCTTTGAGGTTTTAAGCTCAGAACATAAATCTGAGCGTGTTTCTGGCAAGGGAACAGCTTCAGATTACACTGCAATGCATATATGATATCGTTTGGTCCAATGTGCTTGTATGGCCATTTGGAAGTGAGTATAAGAATTCTGAAGTGAAGATATGCACTTTTTCAAAAACTTTCTTTTTTTTAGATTTCCTTGTAAAAAAATGTTCAATCTCTGTGTAACTCAGTGGGAAAGTGACAAACTTGAGTGAATTGTGACTGTATGACTGAGTTGGAGTGAATATGCTCGTATCTCTGTAAGGAAGCGAGCTAGAGCGCTGAAACTGTGGCTATACGCACTTTCATGAAAACACGCTTCTTTGAGGTTTTAAGCTCAGAGAGTGAATCTGTGCGTGTTTCTGGCAAGGGAACAGCTTCAGATCACACTGCAATGTATATATGGTATCGTTTGGTCCAATGTGCTTGTATGGCCATTTGGAAGTGAGTATAAGCTTTTGAAGTGAAGATATGCACTTTTTCAAAAACTTTCTTTTTTTTAGTTCTGCTTGTCAAAAATGTTCATTCTGTGTTCAACTCAGTGGGAAAGTGACAAACTTGAGTGAATTGTGACTGTATGACTGAGTTGGAGTGAATATGCTCTTATCTCTGTAAGGAAGCGAGCTAGAGCGCTGAAACTGTGGCTATACGCACTTTCATGAAAACACGCTTCTTTGAGGTTTTAAGCTCAGAAAGTGAATCTGTGCGTGTTTCTGGCAAGGGAAAAGCTTCAGATCACACTGCAATGTATATATGGTATCGTTTGGTCCAATGTGCTTGTATGGCCATTCGGAAGTGAGTATAAGCTTTTGAAGTGAAGATATGCACTTTTTCAAAAACTTTCTTTTTTTTAGTTCTGCTTGTCAAAAATGTTCATTCTGTGTTCAACTCAGTGGGAAAGTGACAAACTTGAGTGAATTGTGACTGTATGACTGAGTTGGAGTGAATATGCTCTTATCTATGTAAGGAAGCGAGCTAGAGCGCTGAAACTGTGGCTATACGCACTTTCATGAAAACACGCTTCTTTGAGGTTTTAAGCTCAGAAAGTCAATCTGTGCGTGTTTCTGGCAAGGGAACAGCTTCAGATCACACTGCAATGCATATATGGTATCGTTTGGTCCAATGTGCTTGTATGGCCATTTGGAAGTGTGTATAAGAATTCTGAAGTGAAGATATGCACTTTTTCAAAAACTTTCTTTTTTTAGATTTCCTTGTAAAAAATGTTCATTCTCTGTGGAACCCAGTGGGAAAGTAACAAACTTGAGAGAACTGTGACTGTATGGCTGATTTGGAATGAATATGCCTATATCTCTGTCAGGAAACGAGATGGACCGCTGAAACTGTGGCTATACGCACTTTCATGAAAACACGCTTCTTTGAGGTTTTAAGCTCAGAACGTAAATATGTGCGTGTTTCTGGACAGGGAACAGCTGCAGATCACACTGCAATGAATATATGTAATCGTTCTGTCCAATGTGTTTGTTTGGCCATTTGGAAGTGAATATAAGCTTCTGAAGTGAAGATATGCACTTTTTCAAAAACTTTCTTTTTTTTAGTTCTGCTTGTCAACAATGTTCATTCTCTGTGTAACTCAGTGGGAAAGTGACAAACTTGAGTGAATTGTGACTGTATGACTGAGTTGGAGTGAATATGCTCTTATCTCTGTAAGGAAGCGAGCTACAGCGCTGAAACTGTGGCTATACGCACTTTCATGAAAATACGCTTCTTTGAGGTTTTAAGCTCAGAAAGTCAATCTGTGCGTGTTTCTGGCAAGGGAACAGCTTCAGATCACACTGCAATGCATATATGGTATCGTTTGGTCCAATGTGCTTGTATGGCCATTTGGAAGTGAGTATAAGAATTCTGAAGTGAAGATATGCACTTTTTCAAAAACTTTCTTTTTTTTAGTTCTGCTTGTCAACAATGTTCATTCTCTGTGTAACTCAGTGGGAAAGTGACAAACTTGAGTGAATTGTGACTGTATGACTGAGTTGGAGTGAATATGCTCTTATCTCTGTAAGGAAGCGAGCTACAGCGCTGAAACTGTGGCTATACGCACTTTCATGAAAACACGCTTCTTTGAGGTTTTAAGCTCAGAAAGTGAATCTGTGCGTGTTTCTGGCAAGGGTTAAGCTTCAGATCACACTGCAATGTATATATGGTATCGTTTGGTCCAATGTGCTTGTATGGCCATTTGGAAGTGAGTATAAGCTTTTGAAGTGAAGATATGCACTTTTTCAAAAACTTTCTTTTTTTTAGTTCTGCTTGTCAAAAATGTTCATTCTGTGTTCAACTCAGTGGGAAAGTGACAAACTTGAGTGAATTGTGACTGTATGACTGAGTTGGAGTGAATATGCTCTTATCTCTGTAAGGAAGCGAGCTAGAGCGCTGAAACTGTGGCTATACGCACTTTCATGAAAACACGCTTCTTTGAGGTTTTAAGCTCAGAACGTAAATATGTGCGTGTTTCTGGACAGGGAACAGCTGCAGATCACACTGCAATGAATATATGTAATCGTTCTGTCCAATGTGTTTGTTTGGCCATTTGGAAGTGAATATAAGCTTCTGAAGTGAAGATATGCACTTTTTCAAAAACTTTCTTTTTTTTAGTTCTGCTTGTCAACAATGTTCATTCTGTGTGTAACTCAATGGGAAAGTGACAAACTTGAGTGAATTGTGACTGTATGACTGAGTTGGAGTGAATATGCTCTTATCTCTGTAAGGAAGCGAGCTAGAGCGCTGAAACTGTGGCTATACGCACTTTCATGAAAAAACGCTTCTTTGAGGTTTTAAGCTCAGAAAGTCACTCTGTGCGTGTTTCTGGCAAGGGAAAAGCTTCAGATCACACTGCAATGTATATATAGTATCGTTTGGTCCAATGTGCTTGTATGGCCATTTGGAAGTGAATATAAGCTTCTGAAGTGAAGATATGCACTTTTTCAAAAACTTTCTTTTTTTTAGTTCTGCTTGTCAACAATGTTCATTCTGTGTGTAACTCAATGGGAAAGTGACAAACTTGAGTGAATTGTGACTGAATGTCTGAACTGGAGTGAAAATGCCCCTATCTCTATAAGGAAGCGAGCTAGAGCGTTGAAACTGTGGCTATGCGCACTTCCATGAAAACCCGCTTCTTTGAGGTTTAAAGCTCAGAACGTGAATCTGAGCGTGTTTCTGGCAAAGGAACAGCTTCAGATCACACTGCAATGTATATATGGTATCGTTTGGTCCAATGTGCTTGTATGGCCATTTGGAAGTGAGTATAAGAATTCTGAAGTGAAGATATGCACTTTTTCAAAAACTGTCTTTTTTTTAGATTTCCTTGTAAAAAATGTTCATTCTCTGTGAAACTCAGTGGGAAAGTAACAAACTTGAGAGATCTGTGACTGTATGGCTGGATTGGAATGAATATGCCTATATCTCTGTCAGGAAACGAGATAGAGCGCTGAAACTGTGGCTATACGCACTTTCATGAAAACACGCTTCTTTGAGGTTTTAAGCTCAGAACATAAATCTGAGCGTGTTTCTGGCAAGAGAACAGCTTCAGATCATACTGCAATGAATATATGTAATCGTTCTGTCCAATGTGTTTGTTTGGCCATTTGGAACTGAATATAAGCTTCTGAAGTGAAGATATGCACTTTTTCAAAAACTTTCTTTTTTTTAGTTCTGCTTGTCAACAATGTTCATTCTCTGTGTAACTCAGTGGGAAAGTGACAAACTTGAGTGAATTGTGACTGTATGACTGAGTTGGAGTGAATATGCTCTTATCTCTGTAAGGAAGCGAGCTAGAGCGCTGAAACTGTGGCTATACGCACTTTCATGAAAACACGCTTCTTTGAGGTTTTAAGCTCAGAACATAAATCTGAGCGTGTTTCTGGCAAGGGAACAGCTTCAGATTACACTGCAATGCATATATGATATCGTTTGGTCCAATGTGCTTGTATGGCCATTTGGAAGTGAGTATAAGAATTCTGAAGTGAAGATATGCACTTTTTCAAAAACTTTCTTTTTTTTAGATTTCCTTGTAAAAAAATGTTCAATCTCTGTGTAACTCAGTGGGAAAGTGACAAACTTGAGTGAATTGTCACTGTATGACTGAGTTGGAGTGAATATGCTCGTATCTCTGTAAGGAAGCGAGCTCGAGCGCTGAAACTGTGGCTATACGCACTTTCATGAAAACACGCTTCTTTGAAGTTTTAAGCTCAGAAAGTGAATCTGTGCGTGTTTCTGGCAAGGGAAAAGCTTCAGATCACACTGCAATGTATATATAGTATCGTTTGGTCCAATGTGCTTGTATGGCCATTTGGAAGTGAGTATAAGCTTTTTAAGTGAACATATGCACTTTTTCAAAAACTTTCTTTTTTTTAGTTCTGCTTGTCAAAAATGTTCATTCTGTGTTCAACTCAGTGGGAAAGTGACAAACTTGAGTGAATTGTGACTGTATGACTGAGTTGGAGTGAATATGCTCTTATCTCTGTAAGGAAGCGAGCTAGAGCGCTTAAACTGTGGCTATACGCACTTTCATGAAAACACGCTTCTTTGAGGTTTTAAGCTCAGAAAGTGAATCTGTGCGTGTTTCTGGCAAGGGAAAAGCTTCAGATCACACTGCAATGTATATATGGTATCGTTTGGTCCAATGTGCTTGTATGGCCATTCGGAAGTGAGTATAAGCTTTTGAAGTGAAGATATGCACTTTTTCAAAAACTTTCTTTTTTTTAGTTCTGCTTGTCAAAAATGTTCATTCTGTGTTCAACTCAGTGGGAAAGTGACAAACTTGAGTGAATTGTGACTGTATGACTGAGTTGGAGTGAATATGCTCTTATCTCTGTAAGGAAGCGAGCTAGAGCGCTGAAACTGTGGCTATACGCACTTTCATGAAAACACGCTTCTTTGAGGTTTTAAGCTCAGAAAGTCAATCTGTGCGTGTTTCTGGCAAGGGAACAGCTTCAGATCACACTGCAATGCATATATGGTATCGTTTGGTCCAATGTGCTTGTATGGCCATTTGGAAGTGTGTATAAGAATTCTGAAGTGAACATATGCACTTTTTCAAAAACTTTCTTTTTTTAGATTTCCTTGTAAAAAATGTTCATTCTCTGTGGAACCCAGTGGGAAAGTAACAAACTTGAGAGAACTGTGACTGTATGGCTGATTTGGAATGAATATGCCTATATCTCTGTCAGGAAACGAGATGGACCGCTGAAACTGTGGCTATACGCACTTTCATGAAAACACGCTTCTTTGAGGTTTTAAGCTCAGAACGTAAATATGTGCGTGTTTCTGGACAGGGAACAGCTGCAGATCACACTGCAATGAATATATGAAATCGTTCTGTCCAATGTGTTTGTTTGGCCATTTGGAAGTGAATATAAGCTTCTGAAGTGAAGATATGCACTTTTTCAAAAACTTTCTTTTTTTTAGTTCTGCTTGTCAACAATGTTCATTCTCTGTGTAACTCAGTGGGAAAGTGACAAACTTGAGTGAATTGTGACTGTATGACTGAGTTGGAGTGAATATGCTCTTATCTCTGTAAGGAAGCGAGCTACAGCGCTGAAACTGTGGCTATACGCACTTTCATGAAAATACGCTTCTTTGAGGTTTTAAGCTCAGAAAGTCAATCTGTGCGTGTTTCTGGCAAGGGAACAGCTTCAGATCACACTGCAATGCATATATGGTATCGTTTGGTCCAATGTGCTTGTATGGCCATTTGGAAGTGAGTATAAGAATTCTGAAGTGAAGATATGCACTTTTTCAAAAACTTTCTTTTTTTTTAGTTCTGCTTGTCAACAATGTTCATTCTGTGTGTAACTCAGTGGGAAAGTGACAAACTTGAGTGAATTGTGACTGTATGACTGAGTTGGAGTGAATATGCTCTTATCTCTGTAAGGAAGCGAGCTAGAGCGCTGAAACTGTGGCTCTCCGCACTTTCATGAAAACACGCTTCTTTGAGGTTTTAAGCTCAGAAAGTCACTCTGTGCGTGTTTCTGGCAAGGGAACAGCTTTAGATCACACTGCCATGCATGTATGGTATCGTTTGGTCCAATGTGCTTGTATGGCCATTTGGAAGTGAGTATAAGAATTCTGAAGTGAAGATATGCACTTTTTCAAAAACTTTCTTTTTTTTAGATTTCCTTGTAAAAAAATGTTCATTCTCTGTGTAACTCAGCGGGAAAGTGACAAACTTGAGTGAATTGTGACTGTATGACTGAGTTGGAGTGAATATGCTCTTATCTCTGTAAGGAAGCGAGCTAGAGCGCTGAAACTGTGGCTATACGCACTTTCATGAAAACACGCTTCTTTGAGGTTTTAAGCTCAGAAAGTGAATCTGTGCGTGTTTCTGGCAAGGGAAAAGCTTCAGATCACACTGCAATGTATATATGGTATCGTTTGGTCCAATGTGCTTGTATGGCCATTCGGAAGTGAGTATAAGCTTTTGAAGTGAAGATATGCACTTTTTCAAAAACTTTCTTTTTTTTAGTTCTGCTTGTCAAAAATGTTCATTCTGTGTTCAACTCAGTGGGAAAGTGACAAACTTGAGTGAATTGTGACTGAATGTCTGAACTGGAGTGAAAATGCCCCTATCTCTATAAGGAAGCGAGCTAGAGCGCTGAAACTGTGGTTATGCGCACTTTCCTGAAAACACGCTTCTTTGAGGTTTGAAGCTCAGAACGTGATTCTCTGCGTGTTTCTGGCAAGGGAACAGCTTCAGATCACACTGCAATGCATATATGGTATCGTTTGGTCCAATGTGCTTGTATGGCAATTTGGAAGTGAGTATAAGAATTCTGAAGTGAAGATATGCACTTTTTCAAAAACTTTCTTTTTTTAAGATTTCCTTGTAAAAAAATGTTCATTCTCTGTGTAACTCAGTGGGAAAGTGACAAACTTGAGTGAATTGTGACTGTATGACTGAGTTGGAGTGAATATGCTCTTATCTCTGTAAGGAAGCGAGCTAGAGCGCTGAAACTGTGGCTATACGCACTTTCATGAAAACACGCTTCTTTGAGGTTTTAAGCTCAGAAAGTCAATCTGTGCGTGTTTCTGGCAAGGGAACAGCTTCAGATCACACTGCAATGCATATATGGTATCGTTTGGTCCAATGTGCTTGTATGGCCATTTGGAAGTGAGTATAAGAATTCTGAAGTGAAGATATGCACTTTTTCAAAAACTTTCTTTTTTTTAGATTTCCTTGTAAAAAAATGTTCATTCTCTGTGTAACTCAGTGGGAAAGTGACAAACTTGAGTGAATTGTGACTGTATGACTGAGTTGGAGTGAATATGCTCTTATCTCTGTAAGGAAGCGAGCTACAGCGCTGAAACTGTGGCTATACGCACTTTCATGAAAACACGCTTCTTTGAGGTTTTAAGCTCAGAAAGTGAATCTGTGCGTGTTTCTGGCAAGGGTTAAGCTTCAGATCACACTGCAATGTATATATGGTATCGTTTGGTCCAATGTGCTTGTATGGCCATTTGGAAGTGAGTATAAGCTTTTGAAGTGAAGATATGCACTTTTTCAAAAACTTTCTTTTTTTTAGTTCTGCTTGTCAAAAATGTTCATTCTGTGTTCAACTCAGTGGGAAAGTGACAAACTTGAGTGAATTGTGACTGTATGACTGAGTTGGAGTGAATATGCTCTTATCTCTGTAAGGAAGCGAGCTAGAGCGCTGAAACTGTGGCTATACGCACTTTCATGAAAACACGCTTCTTTGAGGTTTTAAGCTCAGAACGTAAATATGTGCGTGTTTCTGGACAGGGAACAGCTGCAGATCACACTGCAATGAATATATGTAATCGTTCTGTCCAATGTGTTTGTTTGGCCATTTGGAAGTGAATATAAGCTTCTGAAGTGAAGATATGCACTTTTTCAAAAACTTTCTTTTTTTTAGTTCTGCTTGTCAACAATGTTCATTCTGTGTGTAACTCAATGGGAAAGTGACAAACTTGAGTGAATTGTGACTGAATGTCTGAACTGGAGTGAAAATGCCCCTATCTCTATAAGGAAGCGAGCTAGAGCGTTGAAACTGTGGCTATGCGCACTTCCATGAAAACCCGCTTCTTTGAGGTTTAAAGCTCAGAACGTGAATCTGAGCGTGTTTCTGGCAAAGGAACAGCTTCAGATCACACTGCAATGTATATATGGTATCGTTTGGTCCAATGTGCTTGTATGGCCATTTGGAAGTGAGTATAAGAATTCTGAAGTGAAGATATGCACTTTTTCAAAAACTTTCTTTTTTTTAGATTTCCTTGTAAAAAATGTTCATTCTCTGTGAAACTCAGTGGGAAAGTAACAAACTTGAGAGATCTGTGACTGTATGGCTGGATTGGAATGAATATGCCTATATCTCTGTCAGGAAACGAGATAGAGCGCTGAAACTGTGGCTATACGCACTTTCATGAAAACACGCTTCTTTGAGGTTTTAAGCTCAGAACATAAATCTGAGCGTGTTTCTGGCAAGAGAACAGCTTCAGATCATACTGCAATGAATATATGTAATCGTTCTGTCCAATGTGTTTGTTTGGCCATTTGGAAGTGAATATAAGCTTCTGAAGTGAAGATATGCACTTTTTCAAAAACTTTCTTTTTTTTAGTTCTGCTTGTCAACAATGTTCATTCTCTGTGTAACTCAGTGGGAAAGTGACAAACTTGAGTGAATTGTGACTGTATGACTGAGTTGGAGTGAATATGCTCTTATCTCTGTAAGGAAGCGAGCTAGAGCGCTGAAACTGTGGCTATACGCACTTTCATGAAAACACGCTTCTTTGAGGTTTTAAGCTCAGAACATAAATCTGAGCGTGTTTCTGGCAAGGGAACAGCTTCAGATTACACTGCAATGCATATATGATATCGTTTGGTCCAATGTGCTTGTATGGCCATTTGGAAGTGAGTATAAGAATTCTGAAGTGAAGATATGCACTTTTTCAAAAACTTTCTTTTTTTTAGATTTCCTTGTAAAAAAATGTTCAATCTCTGTGTAACTCAGTGGGAAAGTGACAAACTTGAGTGAATTGTGACTGTATGACTGAGTTGGAGTGAATATGCTCGTATCTCTGTAAGGAAGCGAGCTAGAGCGCTGAAACTGTGGCTATACGCACTTTCATGAAAACACGCTTCTTTGAGGTTTTAAGCTCAGAGAGTGAATCTGTGCGTGTTTCTGGCAAGGGAACAGCTTCAGATCACACTGCAATGTATATATGGTATCGTTTGGTCCAATGTGCTTGTATGGCCATTTGGAAGTGAGTATAAGCTTTTGAAGTGAAGATATGCACTTTTTCAAAAACTTTCTTTTTTTTAGTTCTGCTTGTCAAAAATGTTCATTCTGTGTTCAACTCAGTGGGAAAGTGACAAACTTGAGTGAATTGTGACTGTATGACTGAGTTGGAGTGAATATGCTCTTATCTCTGTAAGGAAGCGAGCTAGAGCGCTGAAACTGTGGCTATACGCACTTTCATGAAAACACGCTTCTTTGAGGTTTTAAGCTCAGAAAGTGAATCTGTGCGTGTTTCTGGCAAGGGAAAAGCTTCAGATCACACTGCAATGTATATATGGTATCGTTTGGTCCAATGTGCTTGTATGGCCATTCGGAAGTGAGTATAAGCTTTTGAAGTGAAGATATGCACTTTTTCAAAAACTTTCTTTTTTTTAGTTCTGCTTGTCAAAAATGTTCATTCTGTGTTCAACTCAGTGGGAAAGTGACAAACTTGAGTGAATTGTGACTGTATGACTGAGTTGGAGTGAATATGCTCTTATCTCTGTAAGGAAGCGAGCTAGAGCGCTGAAACTGTGGCTATACGCACTTTCATGAAAACACGCTTCTTTGAGGTTTTAAGCTCAGAAAGTCAATCTGTGCGTGTTTCTGGCAAGGGAACAGCTTCAGATCACACTGCAATGCATATATGGTATCGTTTGGTCCAATGTGCTTGTATGGCCATTTGGATGTGTGTATAAGAATTCTGAAGTGAAGATATGCACTTTTTCAAAAACTTTCTTTTTTTAGATTTCCTTGTAAAAAATGTTCATTCTCTGTGGAACCCAGTGGGAAAGTAACAAACTTGAGAGAACTGTGACTGTATGGCTGATTTGGAATGAATATGCCTATATCTCTGTCAGGAAACGAGATGGACCGCTGAAACTGTGGCTATACGCACTTTCATGAAAACACGCTTCTTTGAGGTTTTAAGCTCAGAACGTAAATATGTGCGTGTTTCTGGACAGGGAACAGCTGCAGATCACACTGCAATGAATATATGTAATCGTTCTGTCCAATGTGTTTGTTTGGCCATTTGGAAGTGAATATAAGCTTCTGAAGTGAAGATATGCACTTTTTCAAAAACTTTCTTTTATTTAGTTCTGCTTGTCAACAATGTTCATTCTCTGTGTAACTCAGTGGGAAAGTGACAAACTTGAGTGAATTGTGACTGTATGACTGAGTTGGAGTGAATATGCTCTTATCTCTGTAAGGAAGCGAGCTACAGCGCTGAAACTGTGGCTATACGCACTTTCATGAAAATACGCTTCTTTGAGGTTTTAAGCTCAGAAAGTCAATCTGTGCGTGTTTCTGGCAAGGGAACAGCTTCAGATCACACTGCAATGCATATATGGTATCGTTTGGTCCAATGTGCTTGTATGGCCATTTGGAAGTGAGTATAAGAATTCTGAAGTGAAGATATGCACTTTTTCAAAAACTTTCTTTTTTTTTAGTTCTGCTTGTCAACAATGTTCATTCTGTGTGTAACTCAGTGGGAAAGTGACAAACTTGAGTGAATTGTGACTGTATGACTGAGTTGGAGTGA
Source organism: Gymnothorax reevesii (assembly GCA_029721435.1). NCBI lineage: Eukaryota > Metazoa > Chordata > Actinopteri > Anguilliformes > Muraenidae > Gymnothorax > Gymnothorax reevesii. Next base: position 26,774,042 of record CM056588.1, read on the forward strand.
ATATGCTCTTATCTCTGTAAGGAAGCGAGCTAGAGCGCTGAAACTGTGGCTCTCCGCACTTTCATGAAAACACGCTTCTTTGAGGTTTTAAGCTCAGAAAGTCACTCTGTGCGTGTTTCTGGCAAGGGAACAGCTTTAGATCACACTGCCATGCATGTATGGTATCGTTTGGTCCAATGTGCTTGTATGGCCATTTGGAAGTGAGTATAAGAATTCTGAAGTGAAGATATGCACTTTTTCAAAAACTTTCTTTTTTTTAGATTTCCTTGTAAAAAAATGTTCATTCTCTGTGTAACTCAGCGGGAAAGTGACAAACTTGAGTGAATTGTGACTGTATGACTGAGTTGGAGTGAATATGCTCTTATCTCTGTAAGGAAGCGAGCTAGAGCGCTGAAACTGTGGCTATACGCACTTTCATGAAAACACGCTTCTTTGAGGTTTTAAGCTCAGAAAGTGAATCTGTGCGTGTTTCTGGCAAGGGAAAAGCTTCAGATCACACTGCAATGTATATATGGTATCGTTTGGTCCAATGTGCTTGTATGGCCATTCGGAAGTGAGTATAAGCTTTTGAAGTGAAGATATGCACTTTTTCAAAAACTTTCTTTTTTTTAGTTCTGCTTGTCAAAAATGTTCATTCTGTGTTCAACTCAGTGGGAAAGTGACAAACTTGAGTGAATTGTGACTGAATGTCTGAACTGGAGTGAAAATGCCCCTATCTCTATAAGGAAGCGAGCTAGAGCGCTGAAACTGTGGTTATGCGCACTTTCCTGAAAACACGCTTCTTTGAGGTTTGAAGCTCAGAACGTGATTCTCTGCGTGTTTCTGGCAAGGGAACAGCTTCAGATCACACTGCAATGCATATATGGTATCGTTTGGTCCAATGTGCTTGTATGGCAATTTGGAAGTGAGTATAAGAATTCTGAAGTGAAGATATGCACTTTTTCAAAAACTTTCTTTTTTTAAGATTTCCTTGTAAAAAAATGTTCATTCTCTGTGTAACTCAGTGGGAAAGTGACAAACTTGAGTGAATTGTGACTGTATGACTGAGTTGGAGTGAATATGCTCTTATCTCTGTAAGGAAGCGAGCTAGAGCGCTGAAACTGTGGCTATACGCACTTTCATGAAAACACGCTTCTTTGAGGTTTTAAGCTCAGAAAGTCAATCTGTGCGTGTTTCTGGCAAGGGAACAGCTTCAGATCACACTGCAATGTATATATGGTATCGTTTGGTCCAATGTGCTTGTATGGCCATTTGGAAGTGAGTATAAGCTTTTGAAGTGAAGATATGCACTTTTTCAAAAACTTTCTTTTTTTTAGTTCTGCTTGTCAAAAATGTTCATTCTGTGTTCAACTCAGTGGGAAAGTGACAAACTTGAGTGAATTGTGACTGTATGACTGAGTTGGAGTGAATATGCTCTTATCTCTGTAAGGAAGCGAGCTAGAGCGCTGAAACTGTGGCTATACGCACTTTCATGAAAACACGCTTCTTTGAGGTTTTAAGCTCAGAACGTAAATATGTGCGTGTTTCTGGACAGGGAACAGCTGCAGATCACACTGCAATGAATATATGTAATCGTTCTGTCCAATGTGTTTGTTTGGCCATTTGGAAGTGAATATAAGCTTCTGAAGTGAAGATATGCACTTTTTCAAAAACTTTCTTTTTTTTAGTTCTGCTTGTCAACAATGTTCATTCTGTGTGTAACTCAATGGGAAAGTGACAAACTTGAGTGAATTGTGACTGAATGTCTGAACTGGAGTGAAAATGCCCCTATCTCTATAAGGAAGCGAGCTAGAGCGTTGAAACTGTGGCTATGCGCACTTCCATGAAAACCCGCTTCTTTGAGGTTTAAAGCTCAGAACGTGAATCTGAGCGTGTTTCTGGCAAAGGAACAGCTTCAGATCACACTGCAATGTATATATGGTATCGTTTGGTCCAATGTGCTTGTATGGCCATTTGGAAGTGAGTATAAGAATTCTGAAGTGAAGATATGCACTTTTTCAAAAACTTTCTTTTTTTTAGATTTCCTTGTAAAAAATGTTCATTCTCTGTGAAACTCAGTGGGAAAGTAACAAACTTGAGAGATCTGTGACTGTATGGCTGGATTGGAATGAATATGCCTATATCTCTGTCAGGAAACGAGATAGAGCGCTGAAACTGTGGCTATACGCACTTTCATGAAAACACGCTTCTTTGAGGTTTTAAGCTCAGAACATAAATCTGAGCGTGTTTCTGGCAAGAGAACAGCTTCAGATCATACTGCAATGAATATATGTAATCGTTCTGTCCAATGTGTTTGTTTGGCCATTTGGAAGTGAATATAAGCTTCTGAAGTGAAGATATGCACTTTTTCAAAAACTTTCTTTTTTTTAGTTCTGCTTGTCAACAATGTTCATTCTCTGTGTAACTCAGTGGGAAAGTGACAAACTTGAGTGAATTGTGACTGTATGACTGAGTTGGAGTGAATATGCTCTTATCTCTGTAAGGAAGCGAGCTAGAGCGCTGAAACTGTGGCTATACGCACTTTCATGAAAACACGCTTCTTTGAGGTTTTAAGCTCAGAACATAAATCTGAGCGTGTTTCTGGCAAGGGAACAGCTTCAGATTACACTGCAATGCATATATGATATCGTTTGGTCCAATGTGCTTGTATGGCCATTTGGAAGTGAGTATAAGAATTCTGAAGTGAAGATATGCACTTTTTCAAAAACTTTCTTTTTTTTAGATTTCCTTGTAAAAAAATGTTCAATCTCTGTGTAACTCAGTGGGAAAGTGACAAACTTGAGTGAATTGTGACTGTATGACTGAGTTGGAGTGAATATGCTCGTATCTCTGTAAGGAAGCGAGCTAGAGCGCTGAAACTGTGGCTATACGCACTTTCATGAAAACACGCTTCTTTGAGGTTTTAAGCTCAGAGAGTGAATCTGTGCGTGTTTCTGGCAAGGGAACAGCTTCAGATCACACTGCAATGTATATATGGTATCGTTTGGTCCAATGTGCTTGTATGGCCATTTGGAAGTGAGTATAAGCTTTTGAAGTGAAGATATGCACTTTTTCAAAAACTTTCTTTTTTTTAGTTCTGCTTGTCAAAAATGTTCATTCTGTGTTCAACTCAGTGGGAAAGTGACAAACTTGAGTGAATTGTGACTGTATGACTGAGTTGGAGTGAATATGCTCTTATCTCTGTAAGGAAGCGAGCTAGAGCGCTGAAACTGTGGCTATACGCACTTTCATGAAAACACGCTTCTTTGAGGTTTTAAGCTCAGAAAGTGAATCTGTGCGTGTTTCTGGCAAGGGAAAAGCTTCAGATCACACTGCAATGTATATATGGTATCGTTTGGTCCAATGTGCTTGTATGGCCATTCGGAAGTGAGTATAAGCTTTTGAAGTGAAGATATGCACTTTTTCAAAAACTTTCTTTTTTTTAGTTCTGCTTGTCAAAAATGTTCATTCTGTGTTCAACTCAGTGGGAAAGTGACAAACTTGAGTGAATTGTGACTGTATGACTGAGTTGGAGTGAATATGCTCTTATCTCTGTAAGGAAGCGAGCTAGAGCGCTGAAACTGTGGCTATACGCACTTTCATGAAAACACGCTTCTTTGAGGTTTTAAGCTCAGAAAGTCAATCTGTGCGTGTTTCTGGCAAGGGAACAGCTTCAGATCACACTGCAATGCATATATGGTATCGTTTGGTCCAATGTGCTTGTATGGCAATTTGGAAGTGAGTATAAGAATTCTGAAGTGAAGATATGCACTTTTTCAAAAACTTTCTTTTTTTAAGATTTCCTTGTAAAAAAATGTTCATTCTCTGTGTAACTCAGTGGGAAAGTGACAAACTTGAGTGAATTGTGACTGTATGACTGAGTTGGAGTGAATATGCTCTTATCTCTGTAAGGAAGCGAGCTAGAGCGCTGAAACTGTGGCTATACGCACTTTCATGAAAACACGCTTCTTTGAGGTTTTAAGCTCAGAAAGTCAATCTGTGCGTGTTTCTGGCAAGGGAACAGCTTCAGATCACACTGCAATGTATATATGGTATCGTTTGGTCCAATGTGCTTGTATGGCCATTTGGAAGTGAGTATAAGCTTTTGAAGTGAAGATATGCACTTTTTCAAAAACTTTCTTTTTTTTAGTTCTGCTTGTCAAAAATGTTCATTCTGTGTTCAACTCAGTGGGAAAGTGACAAACTTGAGTGAATTGTGACTGTATGACTGAGTTGGAGTGAATATGCTCTTATCTCTGTAAGGAAGCGAGCTAGAGCGCTGAAACTGTGGCTATACGCACTTTCATGAAAACACGCTTCTTTGAGGTTTTAAGCTCAGAACGTAAATATGTGCGTGTTTCTGGACAGGGAACAGCTGCAGATCACACTGCAATGAATATATGTAATCGTTCTGTCCAATGTGTTTGTTTGGCCATTTGGAAGTGAATATAAGCTTCTGAAGTGAAGATATGCACTTTTTCAAAAACTTTCTTTTTTTTAGTTCTGCTTGTCAACAATGTTCATTCTGTGTGTAACTCAATGGGAAAGTGACAAACTTGAGTGAATTGTGACTGAATGTCTGAACTGGAGTGAAAATGCCCCTATCTCTATAAGGAAGCGAGCTAGAGCGTTGAAACTGTGGCTATGCGCACTTCCATGAAAACCCGCTTCTTTGAGGTTTAAAGCTCAGAACGTGAATCTGAGCGTGTTTCTGGCAAAGGAACAGCTTCAGATCACACTGCAATGTATATATGGTATCGTTTGGTCCAATGTGCTTGTATGGCCATTTGGAAGTGAGTATAAGAATTCTGAAGTGAAGATATGCACTTTTTCAAAAACTTTCTTTTTTTTAGATTTCCTTGTAAAAAATGTTCATTCTCTGTGAAACTCAGTGGGAAAGTAACAAACTTGAGAGATCTGTGACTGTATGGCTGGATTGGAATGAATATGCCTATATCTCTGTCAGGAAACGAGATAGAGCGCTGAAACTGTGGCTATACGCACTTTCATGAAAACACGCTTCTTTGAGGTTTTAAGCTCAGAACATAAATCTGAGCGTGTTTCTGGCAAGAGAACAGCTTCAGATCATACTGCAATGAATATATGTAATCGTTCTGTCCAATGTGTTTGTTTGGCCATTTGGAAGTGAATATAAGCTTCTGAAGTGAAGATATGCACTTTTTCAAAAACTTTCTTTTTTTTAGTTCTGCTTGTCAACAATGTTCATTCTCTGTGTAACTCAGTGGGAAAGTGACAAACTTGAGTGAATTGTGACTGTATGACTGAGTTGGAGTGAATATGCTCTTATCTCTGTAAGGAAGCGAGCTAGAGCGCTGAAACTGTGGCTATACGCACTTTCATGAAAACACGCTTCTTTGAGGTTTTAAGCTCAGAACATAAATCTGAGCGTGTTTCTGGCAAGGGAACAGCTTCAGATTACACTGCAATGCATATATGATATCGTTTGGTCCAATGTGCTTGTATGGCCATTTGGAAGTGAGTATAAGAATTCTGAAGTGAAGATATGCACTTTTTCAAAAACTTTCTTTTTTTTAGATTTCCTTGTAAAAAAATGTTCAATCTCTGTGTAACTCAGTGGGAAAGTGACAAACTTGAGTGAATTGTGACTGTATGACTGAGTTGGAGTGAATATGCTCGTATCTCTGTAAGGAAGCGAGCTAGAGCGCTGAAACTGTGGCTATACGCACTTTCATGAAAACACGCTTCTTTGAGGTTTTAAGCTCAGAGAGTGAATCTGTGCGTGTTTCTGGCAAGGGAACAGCTTCAGATCACACTGCAATGTATATATGGTATCGTTTGGTCCAATGTGCTTGTATGGCCATTTGGAAGTGAGTATAAGCTTTTGAAGTGAAGATATGCACTTTTTCAAAAACTTTCTTTTTTTTAGTTCTGCTTGTCAAAAATGTTCATTCTGTGTTCAACTCAGTGGGAAAGTGACAAACTTGAGTGAATTGTGACTGTATGACTGAGTTGGAGTGAATATGCTCTTATCTCTGTAAGGAAGCGAGCTAGAGCGCTGAAACTGTGGCTATACGCACTTTCATGAAAACACGCTTCTTTGAGGTTTTAAGCTCAGAAAGTGAATCTGTGCGTGTTTCTGGCAAGGGAAAAGCTTCAGATCACACTGCAATGTATATATGGTATCGTTTGGTCCAATGTGCTTGTATGGCCATTCGGAAGTGAGTATAAGCTTTTGAAGTGAAGATATGCACTTTTTCAAAAACTTTCTTTTTTTTAGTTCTGCTTGTCAAAAATGTTCATTCTGTGTTCAACTCAGTGGGAAAGTGACAAACTTGAGTGAATTGTGACTGTATGACTGAGTTGGAGTGAATATGCTCTTATCTCTGTAAGGAAGCGAGCTAGAGCGCTGAAACTGTGGCTATACGCACTTTCATGAAAACACGCTTCTTTGAGGTTTTAAGCTCAGAAAGTCAATCTGTGCGTGTTTCTGGCAAGGGAACAGCTTCAGATCACACTGCAATGCATATATGGTATCGTTTGGTCCAATGTGCTTGTATGGCCATTTGGATGTGTGTATAAGAATTCTGAAGTGAAGATATGCACTTTTTCAAAAACTTTCTTTTTTTAGATTTCCTTGTAAAAAATGTTCATTCTCTGTGGAACCCAGTGGGAAAGTAACAAACTTGAGAGAACTGTGACTGTATGGCTGATTTGGAATGAATATGCCTATATCTCTGTCAGGAAACGAGATGGACCGCTGAAACTGTGGCTATACGCACTTTCATGAAAACACGCTTCTTTGAGGTTTTAAGCTCAGAACGTAAATATGTGCGTGTTTCTGGACAGGGAACAGCTGCAGATCACACTGCAATGAATATATGTAATCGTTCTGTCCAATGTGTTTGTTTGGCCATTTGGAAGTGAATATAAGCTTCTGAAGTGAAGATATGCACTTTTTCAAAAACTTTCTTTTATTTAGTTCTGCTTGTCAACAATGTTCATTCTCTGTGTAACTCAGTGGGAAAGTGACAAACTTGAGTGAATTGTGACTGTATGACTGAGTTGGAGTGAATATGCTCTTATCTCTGTAAGGAAGCGAGCTACAGCGCTGAAACTGTGGCTATACGCACTTTCATGAAAATACGCTTCTTTGAGGTTTTAAGCTCAGAAAGTCAATCTGTGCGTGTTTCTGGCAAGGGAACAGCTTCAGATCACACTGCAATGCATATATGGTATCGTTTGGTCCAATGTGCTTGTATGGCCATTTGGAAGTGAGTATAAGAATTCTGAAGTGAAGATATGCACTTTTTCAAAAACTTTCTTTTTTTTTAGTTCAGCTTGTCAACAATGTTCATTCTGTGTGTAACTCAGTGGGAAAGTGACAAACTTGAGTGAATTGTGACTGTATGACTGAGTTGGAGTGAATATGCTCTTATCTCTGTAAGGAAGCGAGCTAGAGCGCTGAAACTGTGGCTCTCCGCACTTTCATGAAAACACGCTTCTTTGAGGTTTTAAGCTCAGAAAGTCACTCTGTGCGTGTTTCTGGCAAGGGAACAGCTTTAGATCACACTGCCATGCATGTATGGTATCGTTTGGTCCAATGTGCTTGTATGGCCATTTGGAAGTGAGTATAAGAATTCTGAAGTGAAGATATGCACTTTTTCAAAAACTTTCTTTTTTTTAGATTTCCTTGTAAAAAAATGTTCATTCTCTGTGTAACTCAGCGGGAAAGTGACAAACTTGAGTGAATTGTGACTGTATGACTGAGTTGGAGTGAATATGCTCTTATCTCTGTAAGGAAGCGAGCTAGAGCGCTGAAACTGTGGCTATACGCACTTTCATGAAAACACGCTTCTTTGAGGTTTTAAGCTCAGAAAGTGAATCTGTGCGTGTTTCTGGCAAGGGAAAAGCTTCAGATCACACTGCAATGTATATATGGTATCGTTTGGTCCAATGTGCTTGTATGGCCATTCGGAAGTGAGTATAAGCTTTTGAAGTGAAGATATGCACTTTTTCAAAAACTTTCTTTTTTTTAGTTCTGCTTGTCAAAAATGTTCATTCTGTGTTCAACTCAGTGGGAAAGTGACAAACTTGAGTGAATTGTGACTGAATGTCTGAACTGGAGTGAAAATGCCCCTATCTCTATAAGGAAGCGAGCTAGAGCGCTGAAACTGTGGTTATGCGCACTTTCCTGAAAACACGCTTCTTTGAGGTTTGAAGCTCAGAACGTGATTCTCTGCGTGTTTCTGGCAAGGGAACAGCTTCAGATCACACTGCAATGCATATATGGTATCGTTTGGTCCAATGTGCTTGTATGGCAATTTGGAAGTGAGTATAAGAATTCTGAAGTGAAGATATGCACTTTTTCAAAAACTTTCTTTTTTTAAGATTTCCTTGTAAAAAAATGTTCATTCTCTGTGTAACTCAGTGGGAAAGTGACAAACTTGAGTGAATTGTGACTGTATGACTGAGTTGGAGTGAATATGCTCTTATCTCTGTAAGGAAGCGAGCTAGAGCGCTGAAACTGTGGCTATACGCACTTTCATGAAAACACGCTTCTTTGAGGTTTTAAGCTCAGAAAGTCAATCTGTGCGTGTTTCTGGCAAGGGAACAGCTTCAGATCACACTGCAATGCATATATGGTATCGTTTGGTCCAATGTGCTTGTATGGCCATTTGGAAGTGTGTATAAGAATTCTGAAGTGAAGATATGCACTTTTTCAAAAACTTTCTTTTTTTAGATTTCCTTGTAAAAAATGTTCATTCTCTGTGGAACCCAGTGGGAAAGTAACAAACTTGAGAGAACTGTGACTGTATGGCTGATTTGGAATGAATATGCCTATATCTCTGTCAGGAAACGAGATGGAGCGCTGAAACTGTGGCTATACGCACTTTCATGAAAACACGCTTCTTTGAGGTTTTAAGCTCAGAACGTAAATATGTGCGTGTTTCTGGAAAGGGAACAGCTGCAGATCACACTGCAATGAATATATGTAATCGTTCTGTCCAATGTGTTTGTTTGGCCATTTGGAAGTGAATATAAGCTTCTGAAGTGAAGATATGCACTTTTTCAAAAACTTTCTTTTTTTTAGTTCTGCTTGTCAACAATGTTCATTCTCTGTGTATCTCAGTGGGAAAGTGACAAACTTGAGTGAATTGTGAATGTATGACTGAGTTGGAGTGAATATGCTCTTATCTATGTAAGGAAGCGAGCTAGAGCGCTGAAACTGTGGCTATACGCACTTTCATGAAAACACGCTTCTTTGAGGTTTTAAGCTCAGAAAGTCAATCTGTGCGTGTTTCTGGCAAGGGAACAGCTTCAGATCACACTACAATGCATATATGATATCGTTTGGTCCAATGTGCTTGTATGGCCATTTGGAAGTGAGTATAAGAATTCTGAAGTGAAGATATGCACTTTTTCAAAAACTTTCTTTTTTTTAGATTTCCTTGTAAAAAAATGTTCATTCTCTGTGTAACTCAGTGGGAAAGTGACAAACTTGAGTGAATTGTGACTGTATGACTGAGTTGGAGTGAATATGCTCTTATCTCTGTAAGGAAGCGAGCTAGAGCGCTGAAACTGTGGCTATACGCACTTTCATGAAAACACGCTTCTTTGAGGTTTAAAGCTCAAAGAGTGATTCTGTGCGTGTTTCTGGCAAGGGAAAAGCTTCAGATCACACTGCAATGTATATATGGTATCGTTTGGTCCAATGTGCTTGTATGGCCATTTGGAAGTGAGTATAAGCTTTTGAAGTGAAGATATGAACTTTTTCAAAAACTTTCTTTTTTTTAGTTCTGCTTGTCAAAAATGTTCATTCTGTGTTCAACTCAGTGGGAAAGTGACAAACTTGAGTGAATTGTGACTGTATGACTGAGTTGGAGTGAATATGCTCTTATCTCTGTAAGGAAGCGAGCTAGAGCGCTGAAACTGTGGCTATACGCACTTTCATGAAAACACGCTTCTTTGAGGTTTTAAGCTCAGAAAGTCAATCTGTGCGTGTTTCTGGCAAGGGAACAGCTTCAGATCACACTGCAATGCATATATGGTATCGTTTGGTCCAATGTGCTTGTATGGCCATTTGGAAGTGAGTATAAGAATTCTGAAGTGAAGATATGCACTTTTTCAAAAACTTTCTTTTTTTTAGATTTCCTTGTAAAAAAATGTTCATTCTCTGTGTAACTCAGTGGGAAAGTGACAAACTTGAGTGAATTGTGACTGTATGACTGAGTTGGAGTGAATATGCTCTTATCTCTGTAAGGAAGCGAGCTACAGCGCTGAAACTGTGGCTATACGCACTTTCATGAAAACACGCTTCTTTGAGGTTTTAAGCTCAGAAAGTGAATCTGTGCGTGTTTCTGGCAAGGGTTAAGCTTCAGATCACACTGCAATGTATATATGGTATCGTTTGGTCCAATGTGCTTGTATGGCCATTTGGAAGTGAGTATAAGCTTTTGAAGTGAAGATATGCACTTTTTCAAAAACTTTCTTTTTTTTAGTTCTGCTTGTCAAAAATGTTCATTCTGTGTTCAACTCAGTGGGAAAGTGACAAACTTGAGTGAATTGTGACTGTATGACTGAGTTGGAGTGAATATGCTCTTATCTCTGTAAGGAAGCGAGCTAGAGCGCTGAAACTGTGGCTATACGCACTTTCATGAAAACACGCTTCTTTGAGGTTTTAAGCTCAGAACGTAAATATGTGCGTGTTTCTGGACAGGGAACAGCTGCAGATCACACTGCAATGAATATATGTAATCGTTCTGTCCAATGTGTTTGTTTGGCCATTTGGAAGTGAATATAAGCTTCTGAAGTGAAGATATGCACTTTTTCAAAAACTTTCTTTTTTTTAGTTCTGCTTGTCAACAATGTTCATTCTGTGTGTAACTCAATGGGAAAGTGACAAACTTGAGTGAATTGTGACTGTATGACTGAGTTGGAGTGAATATGCTCTTATCTCTGTAAGGAAGCGAGCTAGAGCGCTGAAACTGTGGCTATACGCACTTTCATGAAAAAACGCTTCTTTGAGGTTTTAAGCTCAGAAAGTCACTCTGTGCGTGTTTCTGGCAAGGGAAAAGCTTCAGATCACACTGCAATGTATATATAGTATCGTTTGGTCCAATGTGCTTGTATGGCCATTTGGAAGTGAGTATAAGAATTCTGAAGTGAAGATATGCACTTTTTCAAAAACTTTCTTTTTTTTAGATTTCCTTGTAAAAAAATGTTCATTCTCTGTGTAACTCAGTGGGAAAGTGACCAACTTGAGTGAATTGTGACTGTATGACTGAGTTGGAGTGAATATGCTCTTATCTCTGTAAGGAAGCGAGCTAGAGCGCTGAAACTGTGGCTATACGCACTTTCATGAAAACACGCTTCTTTGAGGTTTTAAGCTCAGAAAGTGAATCTGTGCGTGTTTCTGGCAAGGGAAAAGCTTCAGATCACACTGCAATGTATATATGGTATCGTTTGGTCCAATGTGCTTGTATGGCCATTCGGAAGTGAGTATAAGCTTTTGAAGTGAAGATATGCACTTTTTCAAAAACTTTCTTTTTTTTAGTTCTGCTTGTCAAAAATGTTCATTCTGTGTTCAACTCAGTGGGAAAGTGACAAACTTGAGTGAATTGTGACTGAATGTCTGAACTGGAGTGAAAATGCCCCTATCTCTATAAGGAAGCGAGCTAGAGCGCTGAAACTGTGGTTATGCGCACTTTCCTGAAAACACGCTTCTTTGAGGTTTGAAGCTCAGAACGTGATTCTCTGCGTATTTCTGGCAAGGGAACAGCTTCAGATCACACTGCAATGCATATATGGTATCGTTTGGTCCAATGTGCTTGTATGGCAATTTGGAAGTGAGTATAAGAATTCTGAAGTGAAGATATGCACTTTTTCAAAAACTTTCTTTTTTTAAGATTTCCTTGTAAAAAAATGTTCATTCTCTGTGTAACTCAGTGGGAAAGTGACAAACTTGAGTGAATTGTGACTGAATGACTGAGTTGGAGTGAATATGCTCTTATCTCTGTAAGGAAGCGAGCTAGAGCGCTGAAACTGTGGCTATACGCACTTTCATGAAAACACGCTTCTTTGAGGTTTTAAGCTCAGAAAGTCAATCTGTGCGTGTTTCTGGCAAGGGAACAGCTTCAGATCACACTGCAATGCATATATGGTATCGTTTGGTCCAATGTGCTTGTATGGCCATTTGGAAGTGTGTATAAGAATTCTGAAGTGAAGATATGCACTTTTTCAAAAACTTTCTTTTTTTAGATTTCCTTGTAAAAAATGTTCATTCTCTGTGGAACCCAGTGGGAAAGTAACAAACTTGAGAGAACTGTGACTGTATGGCTGATTTGGAATGAATATGCCTATATCTCTGTCAGGAAACGAGATGGAGCGCTGAAACTGTGGCTATACGCACTTTCATGAAAACACGCTTCTTTGAGGTTTTAAGCTCAGAACGTAAATATGTGCGTGTTTCTGGAAAGGGAACAGCTGCAGATCACACTGCAATGAATATATGTAATCGTTCTGTCCAATGTGTTTGTTTGGCCATTTGGAAGTGAATATAAGCTTCTGAAGTGAAGATATGCACTTTTTCAAAAACTTTCTTTTTTTTAGTTCTGCTTGTCAACAATGTTCATTCTCTGTGTATCTCAGTGGGAAAGTGACAAACTTGAGTGAATTGTGAATGTATGACTGAGTTGGAGTGAATATGCTCTTATCTATGTAAGGAAGCGAGCTAGAGCGCTGAAACTGTGGCTATACGCACTTTCATGAAAACACGCTTCTTTGAGGTTTTAAGCTCAGAAAGTCAATCTGTGCGTGTTTCTGGCAAGGGAACAGCTTCAGATCACACTGCAATGCATATATGATATCGTTTGGTCCAATGTGCTTGTATGGCCATTTGGAAGTGAGTATAAGAATTCTGAAGTGAAGATATGCACTTTTTCAAAAACTTTCTTTTTTTTAGATTTCCTTGTAAAAAAATGTTCATTCTCTGTGTAACTCAGTGGGAAAGTGACAAACTTGAGGGAATTGTGACTGTATGACTGAGTTGGAGTGAATATGCTCTTATCTCTGTAAGGAAGCGAGCTAGAGCGCTGAAACTGTGGCTATACGCACTTTCATGAAAACACGCTTCTTTGAGGTTTTAAGCTCAAAGAGTGATTCTGTGCGTGTTTCTGGCAAGGGAAAAGCTTCAGATCACACTGCAATGTATATATGGTATCGTTTGGTCCAATGTGCTTGTATGGCCATTTGGAAGTGAGTATAAGCTTTTGAAGTGAAGATATGAACTTTTTCAAAAACTTTCTTTTTTTTAGTTCTGCTAGTCAAAAATGTTCATTCTGTGTTCAACTCAGTGGGAAAGTGACAAACTTGAGTGAATTGTGACTGTATGACTGAGTTGGAGTGAATATGCTCTTATCTCTGTAAGGAAGCGAGCTAGAGCGCTGAAACTGTGGCTATACGCACTTTCATGAAAACACGCTTCTTTGAGGTTTTAAGCTCAGAAAGTCAATCTGTGCGTGTTTCTGGCAAGGGAACAGCTTCAGATCACACTGCAATGTATATATGGTATCGTTTGGTCCAATGTGCTTGTATGGCCATTCGGAAGTGAGTATAAGCTTTTGAAGTGAAGATATGCACTTTTTCAAAAACTTTCTTTTTTTTAGATTTCCTTGTAAAAAAATGTTCATTCTCTGTGTAACTCAGTGGGAAAGTGACAAACTTGAGTGAATTGTGACTGTATGACTGAGTTGGAGTGAATATGCTCTTATCTCTGTAAGGAAGCGAGCTACAGCGCTGAAACTGTGGCTATACGCACTTTCATGAAAACACGCTTCTTTGAGGTTTTAAGCTCAGAAAGTGAATCTGTGCGTGTTTCTGGCAAGGGTTAAGCTTCAGATCACACTGCAATGTATATATGGTATCGTTTGGTCCAATGTGCTTGTATGGCCATTTGGAAGTGAGTATAAGCTTTTGAAGTGAAGATATGCACTTTTTCAAAAACTTTCTTTTTTTTAGTTCTGCTTGTCAAAAATGTTCATTCTGTGTTCAACTCAGTGGGAAAGTGACAAACTTGAGTGAATTGTGACTGTATGACTGAGTTGGAGTGAATATGCTCTTATCTCTGTAAGGAAGCGAGCTAGAGCGCTGAAACTGTGGCTATACGCACTTTCATGAAAACACGCTTCTTTGAGGTTTTAAGCTCAGAACGTAAATATGTGCGTGTTTCTGGACAGGGAACAGCTGCAGATCACACTGCAATGAATATATGTAATCGTTCTGTCCAATGTGTTTGTTTGGCCATTTGGAAGTGAATATAAGCTTCTGAAGTGAAGATATGCACTTTTTCAAAAACTTTCTTTTTTTTAGTTCTGCTTGTCAACAATGTTCATTCTGTGTGTAACTCAATGGGAAAGTGACAAACTTGAGTGAATTGTGACTGTATGACTGAGTTGGAGTGAATATGCTCTTATCTCTGTAAGGAAGCGAGCTAGAGCGCTGAAACTGTGGCTATACGCACTTTCATGAAAAAACGCTTCTTTGAGGTTTTAAGCTCAGAAAGTCACTCTGTGCGTGTTTCTGGCAAGGGAAAAGCTTCAGATCACACTGCAATGTATATATAGTATCGTTTGGTCCAATGTGCTTGTATGGCCATTTGGAAGTGAGTATAAGAATTCTGAAGTGAAGATATGCACTTTTTCAAAAACTTTCTTTTTTTTAGATTTCCTTGTAAAAAAATGTTCATTCTCTGTGTAACTCAGTGGGAAAGTGACCAACTTGAGTGAATTGTGACTGTATGACTGAGTTGGAGTGAATATGCTCTTATCTCTGTAAGGAAGCGAGCTCGAGCGCTGAAACTGTGGCTATACGCACTTTCATGAAAACACGCTTCTTTGAAGTTTTAAGCTCAGAAAGTGAATCTGTGCGTGTTTCTGGCAAGGGAAAAGCTTCAGATCACACTGCAATGTATATATAGTATCGTTTGGTCCAATGTGCTTGTATGGCCATTTGGAAGTGAGTATAAGCTTTTTAAGTGAACATATGCACTTTTTCAAAAACTTTCTTTTTTTTAGTTCTGCTTGTCAAAAATGTTCTTTCTGTGTTCAACTCAGAGGGAAAGTGACAAACTTGAGTGAATTGTGACTGAATGTCTGAACTGGAGTGAAAATGCCCCTATCTCTATAAGGAAGCGAGCTAGAGCGTTGAAACTGTGGCTATGCGCACTTCCATGAAAACCCGCTTCTTTGAGGTTTAAAGCTCAGAACGTGAATCTGAGCGTGTTTCTGGCAAAGGAACAGCTTCAGATCACACTGCAATGTATATATGGTATCGTTTGGTCCAATGTGCTTGTATGGCCATTTGGAAGTGAGTATAAGAATTCTGAAGTGAAGATATGCACTTTTTCAAAAACTTTCTTTTTTTTAGATTTCCTTGTAAAAAATGTTCATTCTCTGTGAAACTCAGTGGGAAAGTAACAAACTTGAGAGATCTGTGACTGTATGGCTGGATTGGAATGAATATGCCTATATCTCTGTCAGGAAACGAGATAGAGCGCTGAAACTGTGGCTATACGCACTTTCATGAAAACACGCTTCTTTGAGGTTTTAAGCTCAGAACATAAATCTGAGCGTGTTTCTGGCAAGGGAACAGCTTCAGATCATACTGCAATGAATATATGTAATCGTTCTGTCCAATGTGTTTGTTTGGCCATTTGGAAGTGAATATAAGCTTCTGAAGTGAAGATATGCACTTTTTCAAAAACTTTCTTTTTTTTAGTTCTGCTTGTCAACAATGTTCATTCTCTGTGTAACTCAGTGGGAAAGTGACAAACTTGAGTGAATTGTGACTGTATGACTGAGTTGGAGTGAATATGCTCTTATCTCTGTAAGGAAGCGAGCTAGAGCGCTGAAACTGTGGCTATACGCACTTTCATGAAAACACGCTTCTTTGAGGTTTTAAGCTCAGAACATAAATCTGAGCGTGTTTCTGGCAAGGGAACAGCTTCAGATTACACTGCAATGCATATATGATATCGTTTGGTCCAATGTGCTTGTATGGCCATTTGGAAGTGAGTATAAGAATTCTGAAGTGAAGATATGCACTTTTTCAAAAACTTTCTTTTTTTTAGATTTCCTTGTAAAAAAATGTTCAATCTCTGTGTAACTCAGTGGGAAAGTGACAAACTTGAGTGAATTGTGACTGTATGACTGAGTTGGAGTGAATATGCTCTTATCTCTGTAAGGAAGCGAGCTAGAGCGCTGAAACTGTGGCTATACGCACTTTCATGAAAACACGCTTCTTTGAGGTTTTAAGCTCAGAACATAAATCTGAGCGTGTTTCTGGCAAGGGAACAGCTTCAGATCATACTGCAATGAATATATGTAATCGTTCTGTCCAATGTGTTTGTTTGGCCATTTGGAAGTGAATATAAGCTTCTGAAGTGAAGATATGCACTTTTTCAAAAACTTTCTTTTTTTTAGTTCTGCTTGTCAACAATGTTCATTCTCTGTGTAACTCAGTGGGAAAGTGACAAACTTGAGTGAATTGTGACTGTATGACTGAGTTGGAGTGAATATGCTCTTATCTCTGTAAGGAAGCGAGCTAGAGCGCTGAAACTGTGGCTATACGCACTTTCATGAAAACACGCTTCTTTGAGGTTTTAAGCTCAGAACATAAATCTGAGCGTGTTTCTGGCAAGGGAACAGCTTCAGATTACACTGCAATGCATATATGATATCGTTTGGTCCAATGTGCTTGTATGGCCATTTGGAAGTGAGTATAAGAATTCTGAAGTGAAGATATGCACTTTTTCAAAAACTTTCTTTTTTTTAGATTTCCTTGTAAAAAAATGTTCAATCTCTGTGTAACTCAGTGGGAAAGTGACAAACTTGAGTGAATTGTGACTGTATGACTGAGTTGGAGTGAATATGCTCTTATCTCTGTAAGGAAGCGAGCTAGAGCGCTGAAACTGTGGCTATACGCACTTTCATGAAAACACGCTTCTTTGAGGTTTTAAGCTCAGAAAGTCAATCTGTGCGTGTTTCTGGCAAGGGAACAGCTTCAGATCACACTGCAATGCATATTTGGTATCGTTTGGTCCAATGTGCTTGTATGGCCATTTGGAAGTGTGTATAAGAATTCTGAAGTGAAGATATGCACTTTTTCAAAAACTTTCTTTTTTTAGATTTCCTTGTAAAAAATGTTCATTCTCTGTGGAACCCAGTGGGAAAGTAACAAACTTGAGAGAACTGTGACTGTGTGGCTGATTTGGAATGAATATGCCTATATCTCTGTCAGGAAACGAGATGGACCGCTGAAACTGTGGCTATACGCACTTTCATGAAAACACGCTTCTTTGAGGTTTTAAGCTCAGAACGTAAATATGTGCGTGTTTCTGGACAGGGAACAGCTGCAGATCACACTGCAATGAATATATGTAATCATTCTGTCCAATGTGTTTGTTTGGCCATTTGGAAGTGAATATAAGCTTCTGAAGTGAAGATATGCACTTTTTCAAAAACTTTCTTTTTTTTAGTTCTGCTTGTCAACAATGTTCATTCTCTGTGTAACTCAGTGGGAAAGTGACAAACTTGAGTGAATTGTGACTGTATGACTGAGTTGGAGTGAATATGCTCTTATCTCTGTAAGGAAGCGAGCTACAGCGCTGAAACTGTGGCTATACGCACTTTCATGAAAATACGCTTCTTTGAGGTTTTAAGCTCAGAAAGTCAATCTGTGCGTGTTTCTGGCAAGGGAACAGCTTCAGATCACACTGCAATGCATATATGGTATCGTTTGGTCCAATGTGCTTGTATGGCCATTTGGAAGTGAGTATAAGAATTCTGAAGTGAAGATATGCACTTTTTCAAAAACTTTCTTTTTTTTAGTTCTGCTTGTCAACAATGTTCATTCTGTGTGTAACTCAGTGGGAAAGTGACAAACTTGAGTGAATTGTGACTGTATGACTGAGTTGGAGTGAATATGCTCTTATCTCTGTAAGGAAGCGAGCTAGAGCGCTGAAACTGTGGCTCTCCGCACTTTCATGAAAACACGCTTCTTTGAGGTTTTAAGCTCAGAAAGTCACTCTGTGCGTGTTTCTGGCAAGGGAACAGCTTTAGATCACACTGCCATGCATGTATGGTATCGTTTGGTCCAATGTGCTTGTATGGCCATTTGGAAGTGAGTATAAGAATTCTGAAGTGAAGATATGCACTTTTTCAAAAACTTTCTTTTTTTTAGATTTCCTTGTAAAAAAATGTTCATTCTCTGTGTAACTCAGCGGGAAAGTGACAAACTTGAGTGAATTGTGACTGTATGACTGAGTTGGAGTGAATATGCTCTTATCTCTGTAAGGAAGCGAGCTAGAGCGCTGAAACTGTGGCTATACGCACTTTCATGAAAACACGCTTCTTTGAGGTTTTAAGCTCAGAGAGTGAATCTGTGCGTGTTTCTGGCAAGGGAAAAGCTTCAGATCACACTGCAATGTATATATGGTATCGATTGGTCCAATGTGCTTGTATGGCCATTCGGAAGTGAGTATAAGCTTTTGAAGTGAAGATATGCACTTTTTCAAAAACTTTCTTTTTTTTAGTTCTGCTTGTCAAAAATGTTCATTCTGTGTTCAACTCAGTGGGAAAGTGACAAACTTGAGTGAATTGTGACTGAATGTCTGAACTGGAGTGAAAATGCCCCTATCTCTATAAGGAAGCGAGCTAGAGCGCTGAAACTGTGGTTATGCGCACTTTCCTGAAAACACGCTTCTTTGAGGTTTGAAGCTCAGAACGTGATTCTCTGCGTGTTTCTGGCAAGGGAACAGCTTCAGATCACACTGCAATGCATATATGGTATCGTTTGGTCCAATGTGCTTGTATGGCAATTTGGAAGTGAGTATAAGAATTCTGAAGTGAAGATATGCACTTTTTCAAAAACTTTCTTTTTTTAAGATTTCCTTGTAAAAAAATGTTCATTCTCTGTGTAACTCAGTGGGAAAGTGACAAACTTGAGTGAATTGTGACTGTATGACTGAGTTGGAGTGAATATGCTCTTATCTCTGTAAGGAAGCGAGCTAGAGCGCTGAAACTGTGGCTATACGCACTTTCATGAAAACACGCTTCTTTGAGGTTTTAAGCTCAGAAAGTCAATCTGTGCGTGTTTCTGGCAAGGGAACAGCTTCAGATCACACTGCAATGCATATATGGTATCGTTTGGTCCAATGTGCTTGTATGGCCATTTGGAAGTGTGTATAAGAATTCTGAAGTGAAGATATGCACTTTTTCAAAAACTTTCTTTTTTTAGATTTCCTTGTAAAAAATGTTCATTCTCTGTGGAACCCAGTGGGAAAGTAACAAACTTGAGAGAACTGTGACTGTATGGCTGATTTGGAATGAATATGCCTATATCTCTGTCAGGAAACGAGATGGAGCGCTGAAACTGTGGCTATACGCACTTTCATGAAAACACGCTTCGTTGAGGTTTTAAGCTCAGAACGTAAATATGTGCGTGTTTCTGGACAGGGAACAGCTGCAGATCACACTGCAATGAATATATGTAATCGTTCTGTCCAATGTGTTTGTTTGGCCATTTGGAAGTGAATATAAGCTTCTGAAGTGAAGATATGCACTTTTTCAAAAACTTTCTTTTTTTTTAGTTCTGCTTGTCAACAATGTTCATTCTCTGTGTAACTCAGTGGGAAAGTGACAAACTTGAGTGAATTGTGAATGTATGACTGAGTTGGAGTGAATATGCTCTTATCTCTGTAAGGAAGCGAGCTAGAGCGCTGAAACTGTGGCTATACGCACTTTCATGAAAACACGCTTCTTTGAGGTTTTAAGCTCAGAACATAAATCTGAGCGTGTTTCTGGCAAGGGAACAGCTTCAGATCACACTGCAATGCATATATGATATCGTTTGGTCCAATGTGCTTGTATGGCCATTTGGAAGTGAGTATAAGAATTCTGAAGTGAAGATATGCACTTTTTCAAAAACTTTCTTTTTTTTAGATTTCCTTGTAAAAAAATGTTCATTCTCTGTGTATCTCAGTGGGAAAGTGACAAACTTGAGTGAATTGTGACTGTATGACTGAGTTGGAGTGAATATGCTCTTATCTCTGTAAGGAAGCGAGCTAGAGCGCTGAAACTGTGGCTATACGCACTTTCATGAAAACACGCTTCTTTGAGGTTTTAAGCTCAAAGAGTGATTCTGTGCGTGTTTCTGGCAAGGGAAAAGCTTCAGATCACACTGCAATGTATATATGGTATCGTTTGGTCCAATGTGCTTGTATGGCCATTTGGAAGTGAGTATAAGCTTTTGAAGTGAAGATATGAACTTTTTCAAAAACTTTCTTTTTTTTAGTTCTGCTTGTCAAAAATGTTCATTCTGTGTTCAACTCAGTGGGAAAGTGACAAACTTGAGTGAATTGTGACTGTATGACTGAGTTGGAGTGAATATGCTCTTATCTCTGTAAGGAAGCGAGCTAGAGCGCTGAAACTGTGGCTATACGCACTTTCATGAAAACACGCTTCTTTGAGGTTTTAAGCTCAGAAAGTCAATCTGTGCGTGTTTCTGGCAAGGGAACAGCTTCAGATCACACTGCAATGCATATATGGTATCGTTTGGTCCAATGTGCTTGTATGGCCATTTGGAAGTGTGTATAAGAATTCTGAAGTGAAGATATGCACTTTTTCAAAAACTTTCTTTTTTTAGATTTCCTTGTAAAAAATGTTCATTCTCTGTGGAACCCAGTGGGAAAGTAACTAACTTGAGAGAACTGTGACTGTATGGCTGATTTGGAATGAATATGCCTATATCTCTGTCAGGAAACGAGATGGAGCGCTGAAACTGTGGCTATACGCACTTTCATGAAAACACGCTTCGTTGAGGTTTTAAGCTCAGAACGTAAATATGTGCGTGTTTCTGGACAGGGAACAGCTGCAGATCACACTGCAATGAATATATGTAATCGTTCTGTCCAATGTGTTTGTTTGGCCATTTGGAAGTGAATATAAGCTTCTGAAGTGAAGATATGCACTTTTTCAAAAACTTTCTTTTTTTTAGTTCTGCTTGTCAACAATGTTCATTCTCTGTGTAACTCAGTGGGAAAGTGACAAACTTGAGTGAATTGTGAATGTATGACTGAGTTGGAGTGAATATGCTCTTATCTCTGTAAGGAAGCGAGCTAGAGCGCTGAAACTGTGGCTATACGCACTTTCATGAAAACACGCTTCTTTGAGGTTTTAAGCTCAGAACATAAATCTGAGCGTGTTTCTGGCAAGGGAACAGCTTCAGATCACACTGCAATGCATATATGATATCGTTTGGTCCAATGTGCTTGTATGGCCATTTGGAAGTGAGTATAAGAATTCTGAAGTGAAGATATGCACTTTTTCAAAAACTTTCTTTTTTTTAGATTTCCTTGTAAAAAAATGTTCATTCTCTGTGTATCTCAGTGGGAAAGTGACAAACTTGAGTGAATTGTGACTGTATGACTGAGTTGGAGTGAATATGCTCTTATCTCTGTAAGGAAGCGAGCTAGAGCGCTGAAACTGTGGCTATACGCACTTTCATGAAAACACGCTTCTTTGAGGTTTTAAGCTCAAAGAGTGATTCTGTGCGTGTTTCTGGCAAGGGAAAAGCTTCAGATCACACTGCAATGTATATATGGTATCGTTTGGTCCAATGTGCTTGTATGGCCATTTGGAAGTGAGTATAAGCTTTTGAAGTGAAGATATGAACTTTTTCAAAAACTTTCTTTTTTTTAGTTCTGCTTGTCAAAAATGTTCATTCTGTGTTCAACTCAGTGGGAAAGTGACAAACTTGAGTGAATTGTGACTGTATGACTGAGTTGGAGTGAATATGCTCTTATCTCTGTAAGGAAGCGAGCTAGAGCGCTGAAACTGTGGCTATACGCACTTTCATGAAAACACGCTTCTTTGAGGTTTTAAGCTCAGAAAGTCAATCTGTGCGTGTTTCTGGCAAGGGAACAGCTTCAGATCACACTGCAATGCATATATGGTATCGTTTGGTCCAATGTGCTTGTATGGCCATTTGGAAGTGTGTATAAGAATTCTGAAGTGAAGATATGCACTTTTTCAAAAACTTTCTTTTTTTAGATTTCCTTGTAAAAAATGTTCATTCTCTGTGGAACCCAGTGGGAAAGTAACAAACTTGAGAGAACTGTGACTGTATGGCTGATTTGGAATGAATATGCCTATATCTCTGTCAGGAAACGAGATGGAGCGCTGAAACTGTGGCTATACGCACTTTCATGAAAACACGCTTCGTTGAGGTTTTAAGCTCAGAACGTAAATATGTGCGTGTTTCTGGACAGGGAACAGCTGCAGATCACACTGCAATGAATATATGTAATTGTTCTGTCCAATGTGTTTGTTTGGCCATTTGGAAGTGAATATAAGCTTCTGAAGTGAAGATATGCACTTTTTCAAAAACTTTCTTTTTTTTAGTTCTGCTTGTCAACAATGTTCATTCTCTGTGTAACTCAGTGGGAAAGTGACAAACTTGAGTGAATTGTGAATGTATGACTGAGTTGGAGTGAATATGCTCTTATCTCTGTAAGGAAGCGAGCTAGAGCGCTGAAACTGTGGCTATACGCACTTTCATGAAAACACGCTTCTTTGAGGTTTTAAGCTCAGAACATAAATCTGAGCGTGTTTCTGGCAAGGGAACAGCTTCAGATCACACTGCAATGCATATATGATATCGTTTGGTCCAATGTGCTTGTATGGCCATTTGGAAGTGAGTATAAGAATTCTGAAGTGAAGATATGCACTTTTTCAAAAACTTTCTTTTTTTTAGATTTCCTTGTAAAAAAATGTTCATTCTCTGTGTATCTCAGTGGGAAAGTGACAAACTTGAGTGAATTGTGACTGTATGACTGAGTTGGAGTGAATATGCTCTTATCTCTGTAAGGAAGCGAGCTAGAGCGCTGAAACTGTGGCTATACGCACTTTCATGAAAACACGCTTCTTTGAGGTTTTAAGCTCAAAGAGTGATTCTGTGCGTGTTTCTGGCAAGGGAAAAGCTTCAGATCACACTGCAATGTATATATGGTATCGTTTGGTCCAATGTGCTTGTATGGCCATTTGGAAGTGAGAATAAGCTTTTGAAGTGAAGATATGAACTTTTTCAAAAACTTTCTTTTTTTTAGTTCTGCTTGTCAAAAATGTTCATTCTGTGTTCAACTCAGTGGGAAAGTGACAAACTTGAGTGAATTGTGACTGTATGACTGAGTTGGAGTGAATATGCTCTTATCTCTGTAAGGAAGCGAGCTAGAGCGCTGAAACTGTGGCTATACGCACTTTCATGAAAACACGCTTCTTTGAGGTTTTAAGCTCAGAAAGTCAATCTGTGCGTGTTTCTGGCAAGGGAACAGCTTCAGATCACACTGCAATGCATATATGGTATCGTTTGGTCCAATGTGCTTGTATGGCCATTTGGAAGTGAGTATAAGAATTCTGAAGTGAAGATATGCACTTTTTCAAAAACTTTCTTTTTTTTAGATTTCCTTGTAAAAAAATGTTCATTCTCTGTGTAACTCAGTGGGAAAGTGACAAACTTGAGTGAATTGTGACTGTATGACTGAGTTGGAGTGAATATGCTCTTATCTCTGTAAGGAAGCGAGCTAGAGCGCTGAAACTGTGGCTATACGCACTTTCATGAAAACACGCTTCTTTGAGGTTTTAAGCTCAGAAAGTGAATCTGTGCGTGTTTCTGGCAAGGGAACAGCTTCAGATCACACTGCAATGTATATATGGTATCGTTTGGTCCAATGTGCTTGTATGGCCATTTGGAAGTGAGTATAAGCTTTTGAAGTGAAGATATGAACTTTTTCAAAAACTTTCTTTTTTTTAGTTCTGCTTGTCAAAAATGTTCATTCTGTGTTCAACTCAGTGGGAAAGTGACAAACTTGAGTGAATTGTGACTGTATGACTGAGTTGGAGTGAATATGCTCTTATCTCTGTAAGGAAGCGAGCTAGAGCGCTGAAACTGTGGCTATACGCACTTTCATGAAAACACGCTTCTTTGAGGTTTTAAGCTCAGAAAGTCAATCTGTGCGTGTTTCTGGCAAGGGAACAGCTTCAGATCACACTGCAATGCATATATGGTATCGTTTGGTCCAATGTGCTTGTATGGCCATTTGGAAGTGTGTATAAGAATTCTGAAGTGAAGATATGCACTTTTTCAAAAACTTTCTTTTTTTAGATTTCCTTGTAAAAAATGTTCATTCTCTGTGGAACCCAGTGGGAAAGTAACTAACTTGAGAGAACTGTGACTGTATGGCTGATTTGGAATGAATATGCCTATATCTCTGTCAGGAAACGAGATGGAGCGCTGAAACTGTGGCTATACGCACTTTCATGAAAACACGCTTCGTTGAGGTTTTAAGCTCAGAACGTAAATATGTGCGTGTTTCTGGACAGGGAACAGCTGCAGATCACACTGCAATGAATATATGTAATCGTTCTGTCCAATGTGTTTGTTTGGCCATTTGGAAGTGAATATAAGCTTCTGAAGTGAAGATATGCACTTTTTCAAAAACTTTCTTTTTTTTAGTTCTGCTTGTCAACAATGTTCATTCTCTGTGTAACTCAGTGGGAAAGTGACAAACTTGAGTGAATTGTGAATGTATGACTGAGTTGGAGTGAATATGCTCTTATCTCTGTAAGGAAGCGAGCTAGAGCGCTGAAACTGTGGCTATACGCACTTTCATGAAAACACGCTTCTTTGAGGTTTTAAGCTCAGAACATAAATCTGAGCGTGTTTCTGGCAAGGGAACAGCTTCAGATCACACTGCAATGCATATATGATATCGTTTGGTCCAATGTGCTTGTATGGCCATTTGGAAGTGAGTATAAAAATTCTGAAGTGAAGATATGCACTTTTTCAAAAACTTTCTTTTTTTTAGATTTCCTTGTAAAAAAATGTTCATTCTCTGTGTATCTCAGTGGGAAAGTGACAAACTTGAGTGAATTGTGACTGTATGACTGAGTTGGAGTGAATATGCTCTTATCTCTGTAAGGAAGCGAGCTAGAGCGCTGAAACTGTGGCTATCCGCACTTTCATGAAAACACGCTTCTTTGAGGTTTTAAGCTCAAAGAGTGATTCTGTGCGTGTTTCTGGCAAGGGAAAAGCTTCAGATCACACTGCAATGTATATATGGTATCGTTTGGTCCAATGTGCTTGTATGGCCATTTGGAAGTGAGTATAAGCTTTTGAAGTGAAGATATGAACTTTTTCAAAAACTTTCTTTTTTTTAGTTCTGCTTGTCAAAAATGTTCATTCTGTGTTCAACTCAGTGGGAAAGTGACAAACTTGAGTGAATTGTGACTGTATGACTGAGTTGGAGTGAATATGCTCTTATCTCTGTAAGGAAGCGAGCTAGAGCGCTGAAACTGTGGCTATACGCACTTTCATGAAAACACGCTTCTTTGAGGTTTTAAGCTCAGAAAGTCAATCTGTGCGTGTTTCTGGCAAGGGAACAGCTTCAGATCACACTGCAATGCATATATGGTATCGTTTGGTCCAATGTGCTTGTATGGCCATTTGGAAGTGTGTATAAGAATTCTGAAGTGAAGATATGCACTTTTTCAAAAACTTTCTTTTTTTAGATTTCCTTGTAAAAAATGTTCATTCTCTGTGGAACCCAGTGGGAAAGTAACAAACTTGAGAGAACTGTGACTGTATGGCTGATTTGGAATGAATATGCCTATATCTCTGTCAGGAAACGAGATGGAGCGCTGAAACTGTGGCTATACGCACTTTCATGAAAACACGCTTCGTTGAGGTTTTAAGCTCAGAACGTAAATATGTGCGTGTTTCTGGACAGGGAACAGCTGCAGATCACACTGCAATGAATATATGTAATCGTTCTGTCCAATGTGTTTGTTTGGCCATTTGGAAGTGAATATAAGCTTCTGAAGTGAAGATATGCACTTTTTCAAAAACTTTCTTTTTTTTAGTTCTGCTTGTCAACAATGTTCATTCTCTGTGTAACTCAGTGGGAAAGTGACAAACTTGAGTGAATTGTGAATGTATGACTGAGTTGGAGTGAATATGCTCTTATCTCTGTAAGGAAGCGAGCTAGAGCGCTGAAACTGTGGCTATACGCACTTTCATGAAAACACGCTTCTTTGAGGTTTTAAGCTCAGAACATAAATCTGAGCGTGTTTCTGGCAAGGGAACAGCTTCAGATCACACTGCAATGCATATATGATATCGTTTGGTCCAATGTGCTTGTATGGCCATTTGGAAGTGAGTATAAGAATTCTGAAGTGAAGATATGCACTTTTTCAAAAACTTTCTTTTTTTTAGATTTCCTTGTAAAAAAATGTTCATTCTCTGTGTATCTCAGTGGGAAAGTGACAAACTTGAGTGAATTGTGACTGTATGACTGAGTTGGAGTGAATATGCTCTTATCTCTGTAAGGAAGCGAGCTAGAGCGCTGAAACTGTGGCTATACGCACTTTCATGAAAACACGCTTCTTTGAGGTTTTAAGCTCAAAGAGTGATTCTGTGCGTGTTTCTGGCAGGGGAAAAGCTTCAGATCACACTGCAATGTATATATGGTATCGTTTGGTCCAATGTGCTTGTATGGCCATTTGGAAGTGAGTATAAGCTTTTGAAGTGAAGATATGAACTTTTTCAAAAACTTTCTTTTTTTTAGTTCTGCTTGTCAAAAATGTTCATTCTGTGTTCAACTCAGTGGGAAAGTGACAAACTTGAGTGAATTGTGACTGTATGACTGAGTTGGAGTGAATATGCTCTTATCTCTGTAAGGAAGCGAGCTAGAGCGCTGAAACTGTGGCTATACGCACTTTCATGAAAACACGCTTCTTTGAGGTTTTAAGCTCAGAAAGTCAATCTGTGCGTGTTTCTGGCAAGGGAACAGCTTCAGATCACACTGCAATGCATATATCGTATCGTTTGGTCCAATGTGCTTGTATGGCCATTTGGAAGTGAGTATAAGAATTCTGAAGTGAAGATATGCACTTTTTCAAAAACTTTCTTTTTTTTAGATTTCCTTGTAAAAAAATGTTCATTCTCTGTGTAACTCAGTGGGAAAGTGACAAACTTGAGTGAATTGTGACTGTATGACTGAGTTGGAGTGAATATGCTCTTATCTCTGTAAGGAAGCGAGCTAGAGCGCTGAAACTGTGGCTATACGCACTTTCATGAAAACACGCTTCTTTGAGGTTTTAAGCTCAGAACATAAATCTGAGCGTGTTTCTGGCAAGGGAACAGCTTCAGATTACACTGCAATGCATATATGATATCGTTTGGTCCAATGTGCTTGTATGGCCATTTGGAAGTGAGTATAAGAATTCTGAAGTGAAGATATGCACTTTTTCAAAAACTTTCTTTTTTTTAGTTTTCCTTGTAAAAAAATGTTCAATCTCTGTGTAACTCAGTGGGAAAGTGACAAACTTGAGTGAATTGTGACTGTATGACTGAGTTGGAGTGAATATGCTCTTATCTCTGTAAGGAAGCGAGCTAGAGCGCTGAAACTGTGGCTATACGCACTTTCATGAAAACACGCTTCTTTGAGGTTTTAAGCTCAGAAAGTGAATCTGTGCGTGTTTCTGGCAAGGGAAAAGCTTCAGATCACACTGCAATGTATATATGGTATCGTTTGGTCCAATGTGCTTGTATGGCCATTCGGAAGTGAGTATAAGCTTTTGAAGTGAAGATATGCACTTTTTCAAAAACTTTCTTTTTTTTAGTTCTGCTTGTCAAAAATGTTCATTCTGTGTTCAACTCAGTGGGAAAGTGACATACTTGAGTGAATTGTGACTGTATGACTGAGTTGGAGTGAATATGCTCTTATCTCTGTAAGGAAGCGAGCTAGAGCGCTGAAACTGTGGCTATACGCACTTTCATGAAAACACGCTTCTTTGAGGTTTTAAGCTCAGAAAGTCAATCTGTGCGTGTTTCTGGCAAGGGAACAGCTTCAGATCACACTGCAATGCATATATGGTATCGTTTGGTCCAATGTGCTTGTATGGCCATTTGGAAGTGAGTATAAGAATTCTGAAGTGAAGATATGCACTTTTTCAAAAACTTTCTTTTTTTAGATTTCCTTGTAAAAAATGTTCATTCTCTGTGGAACCCAGTGGGAAAGTAACAAACTTGAGAGAACTGTGACTGTGTGGCTGATTTGGAATGAATATGCCTATATCTCTGTCAGGAAACGAGATGGACCGCTGAAACTGTGGCTATACGCACTTTCATGAAAACACGCTTCTTTGAGGTTTTAAGCTCAGAACGTAAATATGTGCGTGTTTCTGGACAGGGAACAGCTGCAGATCACACTGCAATGAATATATGTAATCGTTCTGTCCAATATGTTTGTTTGGCCATTTGGAAGTGAATATAAGCTTCTGAAGTGAAGATATGCACTTTTTCAAAAACTTCCTTTTTTTTAGTTCTGCTTGTCAACAATGTTCATTCTCTGTGTAACTCAGTGGGAAAGTGACAAACTTGAGTGAATTGTGAATGTATGACTGAGTTGGAGTGAATATGCTCTTATCTCTGTAAGGAAGCGAGCTAGAGCGCTGAAACTGTGGCTATACGCACTTTCATGAAAACACGCTTCTTTGAGGTTTTAAGCTCAGAACATAAATCTGAGCGTGTTTCTGGCAAGGGAACAGCTTCAGATCACACTGCAATGCATATATGATATCGTTTGGTCCAATGTGCTTGTATGGCCATTTGGAAGTGAGTATAAGAATTCTGAAGTGAAGATATGCACTTTTTCAAAAACTTTCTTTTTTTTAGATTTCCTTGTAAAAAAATGTTCATTCTCTGTGTATCTCAGTGGGAAAGTGACAAACTTGAGTGAATTGTGACTGTATGACTGAGTTGGAGTGAATATGCTCTTATCTCTGTAAGGAAGCGAGCTAGAGCGCTGAAACTGTGGCTATACGCACTTTCATGAAAACACGCTTCTTTGAGGTTTTAAGCTCAAAGAGTGATTCTGTGCGTGTTTCTGGCAAGGGAAAAGCTTCAGATCACACTGCAATGTATATATGGTATCGTTTGGTCCAATGTGCTTGTATGGCCATTTGGAAGTGAGTATAAGCTTTTGAAGTGAAGATATGAACTTTTTCAAAAACTTTCTTTTTTTTAGTTCTGCTTGTCAAAAATGTTCATTCTGTGTTCAACTCAGTGGGAAAGTGACAAACTTGAGTGAATTGTGACTGTATGACTGAGTTGGAGTGAATATGCTCTTATCTCTGTAAGGAAGCGAGCTAGAGCGCTGAAACTGTGGCTATACGCACTTTCATGAAAACACGCTTCTTTGAGGTTTTAAGCTCAGAAAGTCAATCTGTGCGTGTTTCTGGCAAGGGAACAGCTTCAGATCACACTGCAATGCATATATGATATCGTTTGGTCCAATGTGCTTGTATGGCCATTTGGAAGTGAGTATAAGAATTCTGAAGTGAAGATATGCACTTTTTCAAAAACTTTCTTTTTTTTAGATTTCCTTGTAAAAAAATGTTCATTCTCTGTGTAACTCAGTGGGAAAGTGACAAACTTGAGTGAAATGTGACTGTATGACTGAGTTGGAGTGAATATGCTCTTATCTCTGTAAGGAAGCGAGCTAGAGCGCTGAAACTGTGGCTATACGCACTTTCATGAAAACACGCTTCTTTGAGGTTTTAAGCTCAGAACATAAATCTGAGCGTGTTTCTGGCAAGGGAACAGCTGCAGATTACACTGCAATGCATATATGATATCGTTTGGTCCAATGTGCTTGTATGGCCATTTGGAAGTGAGTATAAGAATTCTGAAGTGAAGATATGCACTTTTTCAAAAACTTTCTTTTTTTTAGTTTTCCTTGTAAAAAAATGTTCAATCTCTG
Source organism: Gymnothorax reevesii (assembly GCA_029721435.1). NCBI lineage: Eukaryota > Metazoa > Chordata > Actinopteri > Anguilliformes > Muraenidae > Gymnothorax > Gymnothorax reevesii. Next base: position 26,803,878 of record CM056588.1, read on the forward strand.
TGTAACTCAGTGGGAAAGTGACAAACTTGAGTGAATTGTGACTGTATGACTGAGTTGGAGTGAATATGCTCGTATCTCTGTAAGGAAGCGAGCTAGAGCGCTGAAACTGTGGCTATACGCACTTTCATGAAAACACGCTTCTTTGAGGTTTTAAGCTCAGAGAGTGAATCTGTGCGTGTTTCTGGCAAGGGAACAGCTTCAGATCACACAGCAATGTATATATGGTATCGTTTGGTCCAATGTGCTTGTATGGCCATTTGGAAGTGAGTATAAGCTTTTGAAGTGAAGATATGCACTTTTTCAAAAACTTTCTTTTTTTTAGTTTTCCTTGTAAAAAAATGTTCAATCTCTGTGTAACTCAGTGGGAAAGTGACAAACTTGAGTGAATTGTGACTGTATGACTGAGTTGGAGTGAATATGCTCGTATCTCTGTAAGGAAGCGAGCTAGAGCGCTGAAACTGTGGCTATACGCACTTTCATGAAAACACGCTTCTTTGAGGTTTTAAGCTCAGAAAGTCAATCTGTGCGTGTTTCTGGCAAGGGAACAGCTTCAGATCACACTGCAATGCATATATGGTATCGTTTGGTCCAATGTGCTTGTATGGCCATTTGGAAGTGAGTATAAGAATTCTGAAGTGAAGATATGCACTTTTTCAAAAACTTTCTTTTTTTAGATTTCCTTGTAAAAAATGTTCATTCTCTGTGGAACCCAGTGGGAAAGTAACAAACTTGAGAGAACTGTGACTGTGTGGCTGATTTGGAATGAATATGCCTATATCTCTGTCAGGAAACGAGATGGACCGCTGAAACTGTGGCTATACGCACTTTCATGAAAACACGCTTCTTTGAGGTTTTAAGCTCAGAACGTAAATATGTGCGTGTTTCTGGACAGGGAACAGCTGCAGATCACACTGCAATGAATATATGTAATCGTTCTGTCCAATATGTTTGTTTGGCCATTTGGAAGTGAATATAAGCTTCTGAAGTGAAGATATGCACTTTTTCAAAAACTTCCTTTTTTTTAGTTCTGCTTGTCAACAATGTTCATTCTCTGTGTAACTCAGTGGGAAAGTGACAAACTTGAGTGAATTGTGAATGTATGACTGAGTTGGAGTGAATATGCTCTTATCTCTGTAAGGAAGCGAGCTAGAGCGCTGAAACTGTGGCTATACGCACTTTCATGAAAACACGCTTCTTTGAGGTTTTAAGCTCAGAACATAAATCTGAGCGTGTTTCTGGCAAGGGAACAGCTTCAGATCACACTGCAATGCATATATGATATCGTTTGGTCCAATGTGCTTGTATGGCCATTTGGAAGTGAGTATAAGAATTCTGAAGTGAAGATATGCACTTTTTCAAAAACTTTCTTTTTTTTAGATTTCCTTGTAAAAAAATGTTCATTCTCTGTGTATCTCAGTGGGAAAGTGACAAACTTGAGTGAATTGTGACTGTATGACTGAGTTGGAGTGAATATGCTCTTATCTCTGTAAGGAAGCGAGCTAGAGCGCTGAAACTGTGGCTATACGCACTTTCATGAAAACACGCTTCTTTGAGGTTTTAAGCTCAAAGAGTGATTCTGTGCGTGTTTCTGGCAAGGGAAAAGCTTCAGATCACACTGCAATGTATATATGGTATCGTTTGGTCCAATGTGCTTGTATGGCCATTTGGAAGTGAGTATAAGCTTTTGAAGTGAAGATATGAACTTTTTCAAAAACTTTCTTTTTTTTAGTTCTGCTTGTCAAAAATGTTCATTCTGTGTTCAACTCAGTGGGAAAGTGACAAACTTGAGTGAATTGTGACTGTATGACTGAGTTGGAGTGAATATGCTCTTATCTCTGTAAGGAAGCGAGCTAGAGCGCTGAAACTGTGGCTATACGCACTTTCATGAAAACACGCTTCTTTGAGGTTTTAAGCTCAGAAAGTCAATCTGTGCGTGTTTCTGGCAAGGGAACAGCTTCAGATCACACTGCAATGCATATATGATATCGTTTGGTCCAATGTGCTTGTATGGCCATTTGGAAGTGAGTATAAGAATTCTGAAGTGAAGATATGCACTTTTTCAAAAACTTTCTTTTTTTTAGATTTCCTTGTAAAAAAATGTTCATTCTCTGTGTAACTCAGTGGGAAAGTGACAAACTTGAGTGAAATGTGACTGTATGACTGAGTTGGAGTGAATATGCTCTTATCTCTGTAAGGAAGCGAGCTAGAGCGCTGAAACTGTGGCTATACGCACTTTCATGAAAACACGCTTCTTTGAGGTTTTAAGCTCAGAACATAAATCTGAGCGTGTTTCTGGCAAGGGAACAGCTGCAGATCACACTGCAATGCATATATGATATCGTTTGGTCCAATGTGCTTGTATGGCCATTTGGAAGTGAGTATAAGAATTCTGAAGTGAAGATATGCACTTTTTCAAAAACTTTCTTTTTTTTAGTTTTCCTTGTAAAAAAATGTTCAATCTCTGTGTAACTCAGTGGGAAAGTGACAAACTTGAGTGAATTGTGACTGTATGACTGAGTTGGAGTGAATATGCTCGTATCTCTGTAAGGAAGCGAGCTAGAGCGCTGAAACTGTGGCTATACGCACTTTCATGAAAACACGCTTCTTTGAGGTTTTAAGCTCAGAGAGTGAATCTGTGCGTGTTTCTGGCAAGGGAACAGCTTCAGATCACACTGCAATGTATATATGGTATCGTTTGGTCCAATGTGCTTGTATGGCCATTTGGAAGTGAGTATAAGCTTTTGAAGTGAAGATATGCACTTTTTCAAAAACTTTCTTTTTTTTTAGTTTTCCTTGTAAAAAAATGTTCAATCTCTGTGTAACTCAGTGGGAAAGTGACAAACTTGAGTGAATTGTGACTGTATGACTGAGTTGGAGTGAATATGCTCGTATCTCTGTAAGGAAGCGAGCTAGAGCGCTGAAACTGTGGCTATACGCACTTTCATGAAAACACGCTTCTTTGAGGTTTTAAGCTCAGAGAGTGAATCTGTGCGTGTTTCTGGCAAGGGAACAGCTTCAGATCACACTGCAATGTATATATGGTATCGTTTGGTCCAATGTGCTTGTATGGCCATTTGGAAGTGAGTATAAGCTTTTGAAGTGAAGATATGCACTTTTTCAAAAACTTTCTTTTTTTTAGTTCTGCTTGTCAAAAATGTTCATTCTGTGTTCAACTCAGTGGGAAAGTGACAAACTTGAGTGAATTGTGACTGTATGACTGAGTTGGAGTGAATATGCTCTTATCTCTGTAAGGAAGCGAGCTAGAGCGCTGAAACTGTGGCTATACGCACTTTCATGAAAACACGCTTCTTTGAGGTTTTAAGCTCAGAAAGTGAATCTGTGCGTGTTTCTGGCAAGGGAAAAGCTTCAGATCACACTGCAATGTATATATGGTATCGTTTGGTCCAATGTGCTTGTATGGCCATTCGGAAGTGAGTATAAGCTTTTGAAGTGAAGATATGCACTTTTTCAAAAACTTTCTTTTTTTTAGTTCTGCTTGTCAAAAATGTTCATTCTGTGTTCAACTCAGTGGGAAAGTGACATACTTGAGTGAATTGTGACTGTATGACTGAGTTGGAGTGAATATGCTCTTATCTCTGTAAGGAAGCGAGCTAGAGCGCTGAAACTGTGGCTATACGCACTTTCATGAAAACACGCTTCTTTGAGGTTTTAAGCTCAGAAAGTCAATCTGTGCGTGTTTCTGGCAAGGGAACAGCTTCAGATCACACTGCAATGCATATATGGTATCGTTTGGTCCAATGTGCTTGTATGGCCATTTGGAAGTGTGTATAAGAATTCTGAAGTGAAGATATGCACTTTTTCAAAAACTTTCTTTTTTTAGATTTCCTTGTAAAAAATGTTCATTCTCTGTGGAACCCAGTGGGAAAGTAACAAACTTGAGAGAACTGTGACTGTGTGGCTGATTTGGAATGAATATGCCTATATCTCTGTCAGGAAACGAGATGGACCGCTGAAACTGTGGCTATACGCACTTTCATGAAAACACGCTTCTTTGAGGTTTTAAGCTCAGAACGTAAATATGTGCGTGTTTCTGGACAGGGAACAGCTGCAGATCACACTGCAATGAATATATGTAATCGTTCTGTCCAATGTGTTTGTTTGGCCATTTGGAAGTGAATATAAGCTTCTGAAGTGAAGATATGCACTTTTTCAAAAACTTTCTTTTTTTTAGTTCTGCTTGTCAACAATGTTCATTCTCTGTGTAACTCAGTGGGAAAGTGACAAACTTGAGTGAATTGTGAATGTATGACTGAGTTGGAGTGAATATGCTCTTATCTCTGTAAGGAAGCGAGCTAGAGCGCTGAAACTGTGGCTATACGCACTTTCATGAAAACACGCTTCTTTGAGGTTTTAAGCTCAGAACATAAATCTGAGCGTGTTTCTGGCAAGGGAACAGCTTCAGATCACACTGCAATGCATATATGATATCGTTTGGTCCAATGTGCTTGTATGGCCATTTGGAAGTGAGTATAAGAATTCTGAAGTGAAGATATGCACTTTTTCAAAAACTTTCTTTTTTTTAGATTTCCTTGTAAAAAAATGTTCATTCTCTGTGTATCTCAGTGGGAAAGTGACAAACTTGAGTGAATTGTGACTGTATGACTGAGTTGGAGTGAATATGCTCTTATCTCTGTAAGGAAGCGAGCTAGAGCGCTGAAACTGTGGCTATACGCACTTTCATGAAAACACGCTTCTTTGAGGTTTTAAGCTCAAAGAGTGATTCTGTGCGTGTTTCTGGCAAGGGAAAAGCTTCAGATCACACTGCAATGTATATATGGTATCGTTTGGTCCAATGTGCTTGTATGGCCATTTGGAAGTGAGTATAAGCTTTTGAAGTGAAGATATGAACTTTTTCAAAAACTTTCTTTTTTTTAGTTCTGCTTGTCAAAAATGTTCATTCTGTGTTCAACTCAGTGGGAAAGTGACAAACTTGAGTGAATTGTGACTGTATGACTGAGTTGGAGTGAATATGCTCTTATCTCTGTAAGGAAGCGAGCTAGAGCGCTGAAACTGTGGCTATACGCACTTTCATGAAAACACGCTTCTTTGAGGTTTTAAGCTCAGAAAGTCAATCTGTGCGTGTTTCTGGCAAGGGAACAGCTTCAGATCACACTGCAATGCATATATGGTATCGTTTGGTCCAATGTGCTTGTATGGCCATTTGGAAGTGAGTATAAGAATTCTGAAGTGAAGATATGCACTTTTTCAAAAACTTTCTTTTTTTTAGATTTCCTTGTAAAAAAATGTTCATTCTCTGTGTAACTCAGTGGGAAAGTGACAAACTTGAGTGAAATGTGACTGTATGACTGAGTTGGAGTGAATATGCTCTTATCTCTGTAAGGAAGCGAGCTAGAGCGCTGAAACTGTGGCTATACGCACTTTCATGAAAACACGCTTCTTTGAGGTTTTAAGCTCAGAACATAAATCTGAGCGTGTTTCTGGCAAGGGAACAGCTTCAGATTACACTGCAATGCATATATGATATCGTTTGGTCCAATGTGCTTGTATGGCCATTTGGAAGTGAGTATAAGAATTCTGAAGTGAAGATATGCACTTTTTCAAAAACTTTCTTTTTTTTAGTTTTCCTTGTAAAAAAATGTTCAATCTCTGTGTAACTCAGTGGGAAAGTGACAAACTTGAGTGAATTGTGACTGTATGACTGAGTTGGAGTGAATATGCTCGTATCTCTGTAAGGAAGCGAGCTAGAGCGCTGAAACTGTGGCTATACGCACTTTCATGAAAACACGCTTCTTTGAGGTTTTAAGCTCAGAGAGTGAATCTGTGCGTGTTTCTGGCAAGGGAACAGCTTCAGATCACACTGCAATGTATATATGGTATCGTTTGGTCCAATGTGCTTGTATGGCCATTTGGAAGTGAGTATAAGCTTTTGAAGTGAAGATATGCACTTTTTCAAAAACTTTCTTTTTTTTAGTTCTGCTTGTCAAAAATGTTCATTCTGTGTTCAACTCAGTGGGAAAGTGACAAACTTGAGTGAATTGTGACTGTATGACTGAGTTGGAGTGAATATGCTCTTATCTCTGTAAGGAAGCGAGCTAGAGCGCTGAAACTGTGGCTATACGCACTTTCATGAAAACACGCTTCTTTGAGGTTTTAAGCTCAGAAAGTGAATCTGTGCGTGTTTCTGGCAAGGGAAAAGCTTCAGATCACACTGCAATGTATATATGGTATCGTTTGGTCCAATGTGCTTGTATGGCCATTCGGAAGTGAGTATAAGCTTTTGAAGTGAAGATATGCACTTTTTCAAAAACTTTCTTTTTTTTAGTTCTGCTTGTCAAAAATGTTCATTCTGTGTTCAACTCAGTGGGAAAGTGACAAACTTGAGTGAATTGTGACTGTATGACTGAGTTGGAGTGAATATGCTCTTATCTCTGTAAGGAAGCGAGCTAGAGCGCTGAAACTGTGGCTATACGCACTTTCATGAAAACACGCTTCTTTGAGGTTTTAAGCTCAGAAAGTCAATCTGTGCGTGTTTCTGGCAAGGGAACAGCTTCAGATCACACTGCAATGCATATATGGTATCGTTTGGTCCAATGTGCTTGTATGGCCATTTGGAAGTGTGTATAAGAATTCTGAAGTGAAGATATGCACTTTTTCAAAAACTTTCTTTTTTTAGATTTCCTTGTAAAAAATGTTCATTCTCTGTGGAACCCAGTGGGAAAGTAACAAACTTGAGAGAACTGTGACTGTGTGGCTGATTTGGAATGAATATGCCTATATCTCTGTCAGGAAACGAGATGGACCGCTGAAACTGTGGCTATACGCACTTTCATGAAAACACGCTTCTTTGAGGTTTTAAGCTCAGAACGTAAATATGTGCGTGTTTCTGGACAGGGAACAGCTGCAGATCACACTGCAATGAATATATGTAATCGTTCTGTCCAATGTGTTTGTTTGGCCATTTGGAAGTGAATATAAGCTTCTGAAGTGAAGATATGCACTTTTTCAAAAACTTTCTTTTTTTTAGTTCTGCTTGTCAACAATGTTCATTCTCTGTGTAACTCAGTGGGAAAGTGACAAACTTGAGTGAATTGTGACTGTATGACTGAGTTGGAGTGAATATGCTCTTATCTCTGTAAGGAAGCGAGCTACAGCGCTGAAACTGTGGCTATACGCACTTTCATGAAAATACGCTTCTTTGAGGTTTTAAGCTCAGAAAGTCAATCTGTGCGTGTTTCTGGCAAGGGAACAGCTTCAGATCACACTGCAATGCATATATGGTATCGTTTGGTCCAATGTGCTTGTATGGCCATTTGGAAGTGAGTATAAGAATTCTGAAGTGAAGATATGCACTTTTTCAAAAACTTTCTTTTTTTTAGTTCTGCTTGTCAACAATGTTCATTCTGTGTGTAACTCAGTGGGAAAGTGACAAACTTGAGTGAATTGTGACTGTATGACTGAGTTGGAGTGAATATGCTCTTATCTCTGTAAGGAAGCGAGCTAGAGCGCTGAAACTGTGGCTCTCCGCACTTTCATGAAAACACGCTTCTTTGAGGTTTTAAGCTCAGAAAGTCACTCTGTGCGTGTTTCTGGCAAGGGAACAGCTTTAGATCACACTGCCATGCATGTATGGTATCGTTTGGTCCAATGTGCTTGTATGGCCATTTGGAAGTGAGTATAAGAATTCTGAAGTGAAGATATGCACTTTTTCAAAAACTTTCTTTTTTTTAGATTTCCTTGTAAAAAAATGTTCATTCTCTGTGTAACTCAGCGGGAAAGTGACAAACTTGAGTGAATTGTGACTGTATGACTGAGTTGGAGTGAATATGCTCTTATCTCTGTAAGGAAGCGAGCTAGAGCGCTGAAACTGTGGCTATACGCACTTTCATGAAAACACGCTTCTTTGAGGTTTTAAGCTCAGAAAGTGAATCTGTGCGTGTTTCTGGCAAGGGAAAAGCTTCAGATCACACTGCAATGTATATATGGTATCGATTGGTCCAATGTGCTTGTATGGCCATTCGGAAGTGAGTATAAGCTTTTGAAGTGAAGATATGCACTTTTTCAAAAACTTTCTTTTTTTTAGTTCTGCTTGTCAAAAATGTTCATTCTGTGTTCAACTCAGTGGGAAAGTGACAAACTTGAGTGAATTGTGACTGTATGACTGAGTTGGAGTGAATATGCTCTTATCTCTGGAAGGAAGCGAGCTAGAGCGCTGAAACTGTGGCTATACGCACTTTCATGAAAACACGCTTCTTTGAGGTTTTAAGCTCAGAAAGTCAATCTCTGCGTGTTTCTGGCAAGGGAACAGCTTCAGATCACACTGCAATGCATATATGGTATCGTTTGGTCCAATGTGCTTGTATGGCCATTTGGAAGTGTGTATAAGAATTCTGAAGTGAAGATATGCACTTTTTCAAAAACTTTCTTTTTTTAGATTTCCTTGTAAAAAATGTTCATTCTCTGTGGAACCCAGTGGGAAAGTAACAAACTTGAGAGAACTGTGACTGTGTGGCTGATTTGGAATGAATATGCCTATATCTCTGTCAGGAAACGAGATGGACCGCTGAAACTGTGGCTATACGCACTTTCATGAAAACACGCTTCTTTGAGGTTTTAAGCTCAGAACGTAAATATGTGCGTGTTTCTGGACAGGGAACAGCTGCAGATCACACTGCAATGAATATATGTAATCGTTCTGTCCAATGTGTTTGTTTGGCCATTTGGAAGTGAATATAAGCTTCTGAAGTGAAGATATGCACTTTTTCAAAAACTTTCTTTTTTTTAGTTCTGCTTGTCAACAATGTTCATTCTCTGTGTAACTCAGTGGGAAAGTGACAAACTTGAGTGAATTGTGACTGTATGACTGAGTTGGAGTGAATATGCTCTTATCTCTGTAAGGAAGCGAGCTACAGCGCTGAAACTGTGGCTATACGCACTTTCATGAAAATACGCTTCTTTGAGGTTTTAAGCTCAGAAAGTCAATCTGTGCGTGTTTCTGGCAAGGGAACAGCTTCAGATCACACTGCAATGCATATATGGTATCGTTTGGTCCAATGTGCTTGTATGGCCATTTGGAAGTGAGTATAAGAATTCTGAAGTGAAGATATGCACTTTTTCAAAAACTTTCTTTTTTTTAGTTCTGCTTGTCAACAATGTTCATTCTGTGTGTAACTCAGTGGGAAAGTGACAAACTTGAGTGAATTGTGACTGTATGACTGAGTTGGAGTGAATATGCTCTTATCTCTGTAAGGAAGCGAGCTAGAGCGCTGAAACTGTGGCTCTCCGCACTTTCATGAAAACACGCTTCTTTGAGGTTTTAAGCTCAGAAAGTCACTCTGTGCGTGTTTCTGGCAAGGGAACAGCTTTAGATCACACTGCCATGCATGTATGGTATCGGTTGGTCCAATGTGCTTGTATGGCCATTTGGAAGTGAGTATAAGAATTCTGAAGTGAAGATATGCACTTTTTCAAAAACTTTCTTTTTTTTAGATTTCCTTGTAAAAAAATGTTCATTCTCTGTGTAACTCAGCGGGAAAGTGACAAACTTGAGTGAATTGTGACTGTATGACTGAGTTGGAGTGAATATGCTCTTATCTCTGTAAGGAAGCGAGCTAGAGCGCTGAAACTGTGGCTATACGCACTTTCATGAAAACACGCTTCTTTGAGGTTTTAAGCTCAGAAAGTGAATCTGTGCGTGTTTCTGGCAAGGGAAAAGCTTCAGATCACACTGCAATGTATATATGGTATCGATTGGTCCAATGTGCTTGTATGGCCATTCGGAAGTGAGTATAAGCTTTTGAAGTGAAGATATGCACTTTTTCAAAAACTTTCTTTTTTTTAGTTCTGCTTGTCAAAAATGTTCATTCTGTGTTCAACTCAGTGGGAAAGTGACAAACTTGAGTGAATTGTGACTGAATGTCTGAACTGGAGTGAAAATGCCCCTATCTCTATAAGGAAGCGAGCTAGAGCGCTGAAACTGTGGTTATGCGCACTTTCCTGAAAACACGCTTCTTTGAGGTTTGAAGCTCAGAACGTGATTCTCTGCGTGTTTCTGGCAAGGGAACAGCTTCAGATCACACTGCAATGCATATATGGTATCGTTTGGTCCAATGTGCTTGTATGGCAATTTGGAAGTGAGTATAAGAATTCTGAAGTGAAGATATGCACTTTTTCAAAAACTTTCTTTTTTTAAGATTTCCTTGTAAAAAAATGTTCATTCTCTGTGTAACTCAGTGGGAAAGTGACAAACTTGAGTGAATTGTGACTGTATGACTGAGTTGGAGTGAATATGCTCTTATCTCTGTAAGGAAGCGAGCTAGAGCGCTGAAACTGTGGCTATACGCACTTTCATGAAAACACGCTTCTTTGAGGTTTTAAGCTCAGAAAGTCAATCTGTGCGTGTTTCTGGCAAGGGAACAGCTTCAGATCACACTGCAATGCATATATGGTATCGTTTGGTCCAATGTGCTTGTATGGCCATTTGGAAGTGTGTATAAGAATTCTGAAGTGAAGATATGCACTTTTTCAAAAACTTTCTTTTTTTAGATTTCCTTGTAAAAAATGTTCATTCTCTGTGGAACCCAGTGGGAAAGTAACAAACTTGAGAGAACTGTGACTGTATGGCTGATTTGGAATGAATATGCCTATATCTCTGTCAGGAAACGAGATGGAGCGCTGAAACTGTGGCTATACGCACTTTCATGAAAACACGCTTCGTTGAGGTTTTAAGCTCAGAACGTAAATATGTGCGTGTTTCTGGACAGGGAACAGCTGCAGATCACACTGCAATGAATATATGTAATCGTTCTGTCCAATGTGTTTGTTTGGCCATTTGGAAGTGAATATAAGCTTCTGAAGTGAAGATATGCACTTTTTCAAAAACTTTCTTTTTTTTAGTTCTGCTTGTCAACAATGTTCATTCTCTGTGTAACTCAGTGGGAAAGTGAAAAACTTGAGTGAATTGTGAATGTATGACTGAGTTGGAGTGAATATGCTCTTATCTCTGTAAGGAAGCGAGCTAGAGCGCTGAAACTGTGGCTATACGCACTTTCATGAAAACACGCTTCTTTGAGGTTTTAAGCTCAGAACATAAATCTGAGCGTGTTTCTGGCAAGGGAACAGCTTCAGATCACACTGCAATGCATATATGATATCGTTTGGTCCAATGTGCTTGTATGGCCATTTGGAAGTGAGTATAAGAATTCTGAAGTGAAGATATGCACTTTTTCAAAAACTTTCTTTTTTTTAGATTTCCTTGTAAAAAAATGTTCATTCTCTGTGTAACTCAGTGGGAAAGTGACAAACTTGAGTGAATTGTGACTGTATGACTGAGTTGGAGTGAATATGCTCTTATCTCTGTAAGGAAGCGAGCTAGAGCGCTGAAACTGTGGCTATACGCACTTTCATGAAAACACGCTTCTTTGAGGTTTTAAGCTCAAAGAGTGATTCTGTGCGTGTTTCTGGCAAGGGAAAAGCTTCAGATCACACTGCAATGTATATATGGTATCGTTTGGTCCAATGTGCTTGTATGGCCATTTGGAAGTGAGTATAAGCTTTTGAAGTGAAGATATGAACTTTTTCAAAAACTTTCTTTTTTTTAGTTCTGCTTGTCAAAAATGTTCATTCTGTGTTCAACTCAGTGGGAAAGTGACAAACTTGAGTGAATTGTGACTGTATGACTGAGTTGGAGTGAATATGCTCTTATCTCTGTAAGGAAGCGAGCTAGAGCGCTGAAACTGTGGCTATACGCACTTTCATGAAAACACGCTTCTTTGAGGTTTTAAGCTCAGAAAGTCAATCTGTGCGTGTTTCTGGCAAGGGAACAGCTTCAGATCACACTGCAATGCATATATGGTATCATTTGGTCCAATGTGCTTGTATGGCCATTTGGAAGTGAGTATAAGAATTCTGAAGTGAAGATATGCACTTTTTCAAAAACTTTCTTTTTTTTAGATTTCCTTGTAAAAAAATGTTCATTCTTTGTGTAACTCAGTGGGAAAGTGACAAACTTGAGTGAATTGTGACTGTATGACTGAGTTGGAGTGAATATGCTCTTATCTCTGTAAGGAAGCGAGCTACAGCGCTGAAACTGTGGCTATACGCACTTTCATGAAAACACGCTTCTTTGAGGTTTTAAGCTCAGAAAGTGAATCTGTGCGTGTTTCTGGCAAGGGTTAAGCTTCAGATCACACTGCAATGTATATATGGTATCGTTTGGTCCAATGTGCTTGTATGGCCATTTGGAAGTGAGTATAAGCTTTTGAAGTGAAGATATGCACTTTTTCAAAAACTTTCTTTTTTTTAGTTCTGCTTGTCAAAAATGTTCATTCTGTGTTCAACTCAGTGGGAAAGTGACAAACTTGAGTGAATTGTGACTGTATGACTGAGTTGGAGTGAATATGCTCTTATCTCTGTAAGGAAGCGAGCTAGAGCGCTGAAACTGTGGCTATACGCACTTTCATGAAAACACGCTTCTTTGAGGTTTTAAGCTCAGAACGTAAATATGTGCGTGTTTCTGGACAGGGAACAGCTGCAGATCACACTGCAATGAATATATGTAATCGTTCTGTCCAATGTGTTTGTTTGGCCATTTGGAAGTGAATATAAGCTTCTGAAGTGAAGATATGCACTTTTTCAAAAACTTTCTTTTTTTTAGTTCTGCTTGTCAACAATGTTCATTCTGTGTGTAACTCAATGGGAAAGTGACAAACTTGAGTGAATTGTGACTGTATGACTGAGTTGGAGTGAATATGCTCTTATCTCTGTAAGGAAGCGAGCTAGAGCGCTGAAACTGTGGATATACGCACTTTCATGAAAAAACGCTTCTTTGAGGTTTTAAGCTCAGAAAGTCACTCTGTGCGTGTTTCTGGCAAGGGAAAAGCTTCAGATCACACTGCAATGTATATATAGTATCGTTTGGTCCAATGTGCTTGTATGGCCATTTGGAAGTGAGTATAAGAATTCTGAAGTGAAGATATGCACTTTTTCAAAAACTTTCTTTTTTTTAGATTTCCTTGTAAAAAAATGTTCATTCTCTGTGTAACTCAGTGGGAAAGTGACAAACTTGAGTGAATTGTGACTGTATGACTGAGTTGGAGTGAATATGCTCTTATCTCTGTAAGGAAGCGAGCTACAGCGCTGAAACTGTGGCTATACGCACTTTCATGAAAACACGCTTCTTTGAGGTTTTAAGCTCAAAGAGTGATTCTGTGCGTGTTTCTGGCAAGGGAAAAGCTTCAGATCACACTGCAATGTATATATGGTATCGTTTGGTCCAATGTGCTTGTATGGCCATTTGGAAGTGAGTATAAGCTTTTGAAGTGAAGATATGAACTTTTTCAAAAACTTTCTTTTTTTTAGTTCTGCTTGTCAAAAATGTTCATTCTGTGTTCAACTCAGTGGGAAAGTGACAAACTTGAGTGAATTGTGACTGTATGACTGAGTTGGAGTGAATATGCTCTTATCTCTGTAAGGAAGCGAGCTAGAGCGCTGAAACTGTGGCTATACGCACTTTCATGAAAACACGCTTCTTTGAGGTTTTAAGCTCAGAAAGTCAATCTGTGCGTGTTTCTGGCAAGGGAACAGCTTCAGATCACACTGCAATGCATATATGGTATCGTTTGGTCCAATGTGCTTGTATGGCCATTTGGAAGTGAGTATAAGAATTCTGAAGTGAAGATATGCACTTTTTCAAAAACTTTCTTTTTTTTAGATTTCCTTGTAAAAAAATGTTCATTCTTTGTGTAACTCAGTGGGAAAGTGACAAACTTGAGTGAATTGTGACTGTATGACTGAGTTGGAGTGAATATGCTCTTATCTCTGTAAGGAAGCGAGCTACAGCGCTGAAACTGTGGCTATACGCACTTTCATGAAAACACGCTTCTTTGAGGTTTTAAGCTCAGAAAGTGAATCTGTGCGTGTTTCTGGCAAGGGTTAAGCTTCAGATCACACTGCAATGTATATATGGTATCGTTTGGTCCAATGTGCTTGTATGGCCATTTGGAAGTGAGTATAAGCTTTTGAAGTGAAGATATGCACTTTTTCAAAAACTTTCTTTTTTTTAGTTCTGCTTGTCAAAAATGTTCATTCTGTGTTCAACTCAGTGGGAAAGTGACAAACTTGAGTGAATTGTGACTGTATGACTGAGTTGGAGTGAATATGCTCTTATCTCTGTAAGGAAGCGAGCTAGAGCGCTGAAACTGTGGCTATACGCACTTTCATGAAAACACGCTTCTTTGAGGTTTTAAGCTCAGAACGTAAATGTGTGCGTGTTTCTGGACAGGGAACAGCTGCAGATCACACTGCAATGAATATATGTAATCGTTCTGTCCAATGTGTTTGTTTGGCCATTTGGAAGTGAATATAAGCTTCTGAAGTGAAGATATGCACTTTTTCAAAAACTTTCTTTTTTTTAGTTCTGCTTGTCAACAATGTTCATTCTGTGTGTAACTCAATGGGAAAGTGACAAACTTGAGTGAATTGTGACTGTATGACTGAGTTGGAGTGAATATGCTCTTATCTCGGTAAGGAAGCGAGCTAGAGCGCTGAAACTGTGGCTATACGCACTTTCATGAAAAAACGCTTCTTTGAGGTTTTAAGCTCAGAAAGTCACTCTGTGCGTGTTTCTGGCAAGGGAAAAGCTTCAGATCACACTGCAATGTATATATAGTATCGTTTGGTCCAATGTGCTTGTATGGCCATTTGGAAGTGAGTATAAGAATTCTGAAGTGAAGATATGCACTTTTTCAAAAACTTTCTTTTTTTTAGATTTCCTTGTAAAAAAATGTTCATTCTCTGTGTAACTCAGTGGGAAAGTGACCAACTTGAGTGAATTGTGACTGTATGACTGAGTTGGAGTGAATATGCTCTTATCTCTGTAAGGAAGCGAGCTCGAGCGCTGAAACTGTGGCTATACGCACTTTCATGAAAACACGCTTCTTTGAAGTTTTAAGCTCAGAAAGTGAATCTGTGCGTGTTTCTGGCAAGGGAAAAGCTTCAGATCACACTGCAATGTATATATAGTATCGTTTGGTCCAATGTGCTTGTATGGCCATTTGGAAGTGAGTATAAGCTTTTTAAGTGAACATATGCACTTTTTCAAAAACTTTCTTTTTTTTAGTTCTGCTTGTCAAAAATGTTCTTTCTGTGTTCAACTCAGAGGGAAAGTGACAAACTTGAGTGAATTGTGACTGAATGTCTGAACTGGAGTGAAAATGCCCCTATCTCTGTAAGGAAGCGAGCTACAGCGCTGAAACTGTGGCTATACGCACTTTCATGAAAACACGCTTCTTTGAGGTTTTAAGCTCAAAGAGTGATTCTGTGCGTGTTTCTGGCAAGGGAAAAGCTTCAGATCACACTGCAATGTATATATGGTATCGTTTGGTCCAATGTGCTTGTATGGCCATTTGGAAGTGAGTATAAGCTTTTGAAGTGAAGATATGCACTTTTTCAAAAACTTTCTTTTTTTTAGTTCTGCTTGTCAAAAATGTTCATTCTGTGTTCAACTCAGTGGGAAAGTGACAAACTTGAGTGAATTGTGACTGTATGACTGAGTTGGAGTGAATATGCTCTTATCTCTGTAAGGAAGCGAGCTAGAGCGCTGAAACTGTGGCTATACGCACTTTCATGAAAACACGCTTCTTTGAGGTTTTAAGCTCAGAACGTAAATATGTGCGTGTTTCTGGACAGGGAACAGCTGCAGATCACACTGCAATGAATATATGTAATCGTTCTGTCCAATGTGTTTGTTTGGCCATTTGGAAGTGAATATAAGCTTCTGAAGTGAAGATATGCACTTTTTCAAAAACTTTCTTTTTTTTAGTTCTGCTTGTCAACAATGTTCATTCTGTGTGTAACTCAATGGGAAAGTGACAAACTTGAGTGAATTGTGACTGTATGACTGAGTTGGAGTGAATATGCTCTTATCTCGGTAAGGAAGCGAGCTAGAGCGCTGAAACTGTGGCTATACGCACTTTCATGAAAAAACGCTTCTTTGAGGTTTTAAGCTCAGAAAGTCACTCTGTGCGTGTTTCTGGCAAGGGAAAAGCTTCAGATCACACTGCAATGTATATATAGTATCGTTTGGTCCAATGTGCTTGTATGGCCATTTGGAAGTGAGTATAAGAATTCTGAAGTGAAGATATGCACTTTTTCAAAAACTTTCTTTTTTTTAGATTTCCTTGTAAAAAAATGTTCATTCTCTGTGTAACTCAGTGGGAAAGTGACCAACTTGAGTGAATTGTGACTGTATGACTGAGTTGGAGTGAATATGCTCTTATCTCTGTAAGGAAGCGAGCTCGAGCGCTGAAACTGTGGCTATACGCACTTTCATGAAAACACGCTTCTTTGAAGTTTTAAGCTCAGAAAGTGAATCTGTGCGTGTTTCTGGCAAGGGAAAAGCTTCAGATCACACTGCAATGTATATATAGTATCGTTTGGTCCAATGTGCTTGTATGGCCATTTGGAAGTGAGTATAAGCTTTTTAAGTGAACATATGCACTTTTTCAAAAACTTTCTTTTTTTTAGTTCTGCTTGTCAAAAATGTTCTTTCTGTGTTCAACTCAGAGGGAAAGTGACAAACTTGAGTGAATTGTGACTGAATGTCTGAACTGGAGTGAAAATGCCCCTATCTCTGTAAGGAAGCGAGCTAGAGCGTTGAAACTGTGGCTATGCGCACTTCCATGAAAACCCGCTTCTTTGAGGTTTAAAGCTCAGAACGTGAATCTGAGCGTGTTTCTGGCAAAGGAACAGCTTCAGATCACACTGCAATGTATATATGGTATCGTTTGGTCCAATGTGCTTGTATGGCCATTTGGAAGTGAGTATAAGAATTCTGAAGTGAAGATATGCACTTTTTCAAAAACTTTCTTTTTTTTAGATTTCCTTGTAAAAAATGTTCATTCTCTGTGAAACTCAGTGGGAAAGTAACAAACTTGAGAGATCTGTGACTGTATGGCTGGATTGGAATGAATATGCCTATATCTCTGTCAGGAAACGAGATAGAGCGCTGAAACTGTGGCTATACGCACTTTCATGAAAACACGCTTCTTTGAGGTTTTAAGCTCAGAACATAAATCTGAGCGTGTTTCTGGCAAGGGAACAGCTTCAGATCATACTGCAATGAATATATGTAATCGTTCTGTCCAATGTGTTTGTTTGGCCATTTGGAAGTGAATATAAGCTTCTGAAGTGAAGATATGCACTTTTTCAAAAACTTTCTTTTTTTTAGTTCTGCTTGTCAACAATGTTCATTCTCTGTGTAACTCAGTGGGAAAGTGACAAACTTGAGTGAATTGTGACTGTATGACTGAGTTGGAGTGAATATGCTCTTATCTCTGTAAGGAAGCGAGCTAGAGCGCTGAAACTGTGGCTATACGCACTTTCATGAAAACACGCTTCTTTGAGGTTTTAAGCTCAGAACATAAATCTGAGCGTGTTTCTGGCAAGGGAACAGCTTCAGATTACACTGCAATGCATATATGATATCGTTTGGTCCAATGTGCTTGTATGGCCATTTGGAAGTGAGTATAAGAATTCTGAAGTGAAGATATGCACTTTTTCAAAAACTTTCTTTTTTTTAGATTTCCTTGTAAAAAAATGTTCAATCTCTGTGTAACTCAGTGGGAAAGTGACAAACTTGAGTGAATTGTGACTGTATGACTGAATTGGAGTGAATATGCTCGTATCTCTGTAAGGAAGCGAGCTAGAGCGCTGAAACTGTGGCTATACGCACTTTCATGAAAACACGCTTCTTTGAGGTTTTAAGCTCAGAGAGTGAATCTGTGCGTGTTTCTGGCAAGGGAACAGCTTCAGATCACACTGCAATGTATATATGGTATCGTTTGGTCCAATGTGCTTGTATGGCCATTTGGAAGTGAGTATAAGCTTTTGAAGTGAAGATATGCACTTTTTCCAAAACTTTCTTTTTTTTTAGTTCTGCTTGTCAAAAATGTTCATTCTGTGTTCAACTCAGTGGGAAAGTGACAAACTTGAGTGAATTGTGACTGTATGACTGAGTTGGAGTGAATATGCTCTTATCTCTGTAAGGAAGCGAGCTAGAGCGCTGAAACTGTGGCTATACGCACTTTCATGAAAACACGCTTCTTTGAGGTTTTAAGCTCAGAACATAAATCTGAGCGTGTTTCTGGCAAGAGAACAGCTTCAGATCATACTGCAATGAATATATGTAATCGTTCTGTCCAATGTGTTTGTTTGGCCATTTGGAAGTGAATATAAGCTTCTGAAGTGAAGATATGCACTTTTTCAAAAACTTTCTTTTTTTTAGTTCTGCTTGTCAACAATGTTCATTCTCTGTGTAACTCAGTGGGAAAGTGACAAACTTGAGTGAATTGTGACTGTATGACTGAGTTGGAGTGAATATGCTCTTATCTCTGTAAGGAAGCGATCTAGAGCGCTGAAACTGTGGCTATACGCACTTTCATGAAAACACGCTTCTTTGAGGTTTTAAGCTCAGAAAGTCACTCTGTGCGTGTTTCTGGCAAGGGAAAAGCTTCAGATCACACTGCAATGTATATATAGTATCGTTTGGTCCAATGTGCTTGTATGGCCATTTGGAAGTGAGTATAAGAATTCTGAAGTGAAGATATGCACTTTTTCAAAAACTTTCTTTTTTTTAGATTTCCTTGTAAAAAAATGTTCAATCTCTGTGTAACTCAGTGGGAAAGTGACAAACTTGAGTGAATTGTGACTGTATGACTGAGTTGGAGTGAATATGCTCTTATCTCTGTAAGGAAGCGAGCTAGAGCGCTGAAACTGTGGCTATACGCACTTTCATGAAAACACGCTTCTTTGAGGTTTTAAGCTCAGAGAGTGAATCTGTGCGTGTTTCTGGCAAGGGAAAAGCTTCAGATCACACTGCAATGTATATATGGTATCGTTTGGTCCAATGTGCTTGTATGGCCATTCGGAAGTGAGTATAAGCTTTTGAAGTGAAGATATGCACTTTTTCAAAAACTTTCTTTTTTTTAGTTCTGCTTGTCAAAAATGTTCATTCTGTGTTCAACTCAGTGGGAAAGTGACAAACTGGAGTGAATTGTGACTGTATGACTGAGTTGGAGTGAATATGCTCTTATCTCTGTAAGGAAGCGAGCTAGAGGGCTGAAACTGTGGCTATACGCACTTTCATGAAAACACGCTTCTTTGAGGTTTTAAGCTCAGAAAGTCAATCTGTGCGTGTTTCTGGCAAGGGAACAGCTTCAGATCACACAGCAATGCATATATGGTATCGTTTGGTCCTATGTGCTTGTATGGCCATTTGGAAGTGTGTATAAGAATTCTGAAGTGAAGATATGCACTTTTTCAAAAACTTTCTTTTTTTAGATTTCCTTGTAAAAAATGTTCATTCTCTGTGGAACCCAGTGGGAAAGTAACAAACTTGAGAGAACTGTGACTGTATGGCTGATTTGGAATGAATATGCCTATATCTCTGTCAGGAAACGAGATGGACCGCTGAAACTGTGGCTATACGCACTTTCATGAAAACACGCTTCTTTGAGGTTTTAAGCTCAGAACGTAAATATGTGCGTGTTTCTGGACAGGGAACAGCTGCAGATCACACTGCAATGAATATATGTAATCGTTCTGTCCAATGTGTTTGTTTGGCCATTTGGAAGTGAATATAAGCTTCTGAAGTGAAGATATGCACTTTTTCAAAAACTTTCTTTTTTTTAGTTCTGCTTGTCAACAATGTTCATTCTCTGTGTAACTCAGTGGGAAAGTGACAAACTTGAGTGAATTGTGACTGTATGACTGAGTTGGAGTGAATATGCTCTTATCTCTGTAAGGAAGCGAGCTAGAGCGCTGAAACTGTGGCTATACGCACTTTCATGAAAACACGCTTCTTTGAGGTTTTAAGCTCAGAAAGTCACTCTGTGCGTGTTTCTGGCAAGGGAAAAGCTTCAGATCACACTGCAATGTATATATAGTATCGTTTGGTCCAATGTGCTTGTATGGCCATTTGGAAGTGAGTATAAGAATTCTGAAGTGAAGATATGCACTTTTTCAAAAACTTTCTTTTTTTTAGATTTCCTTGTAAAAAATGTTCATTCTCTGTGAAACTCAGTGGGAAAGTAACAAACTTGAGAGATCTGTGACTGTATGGCTGGATTGGAATGAATATGCCTATATCTCTGTCAGGAAACGAGATAGAGCGCTGAAACTGTGGCTATACGCACTTTCATGAAAACACACTTCTTTGAGGTTTTAAGCTCAGAACATAAATCTGAGCGTGTTTCTGGCAAGAGAACAGCTTCAGATCATACTGCAATGAATATATGTAATCGTTCTGTCCAATGTGTTTGTTTGGCCATTTGGAAGTGAATATAAGCTTCTGAAGTGAAGATATGCACTTTTTCAAAAACTTTCTTTTTTTTAGTTCTGCTTGTCAACAATGTTCATTCTCTGTGTAACTCAGTGGGAAAGTGACAAACTTGAGTGAATTGTGACTGTATGACTGAGTTGGAGTGAATATGCTCATCTCTGTAAGGAAGCGATCTAGAGCGCTGAAACTGTGGCTATACGCACTTTCATGAAAACACGCTTCTTTGAGGTTTTAAGCTCAGAAAGTCACTCTGTGCGTGTTTCTGGCAAGGGAAAAGCTTCAGATCACACTGCAATGTATATATAGTATCGTTTGGTCCAATGTGCTTGTATGGCCATTTGGAAGTGAGTATAAGAATTCTGAAGTGAAGATATGCACTTTTTCAAAAACTTTCTTTTTTTTAGATTTCCTTGTAAAAAAATGTTCAATCTCTGTGTAACTCAGTGGGAAAGTGACAAACTTGAGTGAATTGTGACTGTATGACTGAGTTGGAGTGAATATGCTCTTATCTCTGTAAGGAAGCGAGCTAGAGCGCTGAAACTGTGGCTATACGCACTTTCATGAAAACACGCTTCTTTGAGGTTTTAAGCTCAGAGAGTGAATCTGTGCGTGTTTCTGGCAAGGGAAAAGCTTCAGATCACACTGCAATGTATATATGGTATCGTTTGGTCCAATGTGCTTGTATGGCCATTCGGAAGTGAGTATAAGCTTTTGAAGTGAAGATATGCACTTTTTCAAAAACTTTCTTTTTTTTAGTTCTGCTTGTCAAAAATGTTCATTCTGTGTTCAACTCAGTGGGAAAGTGACAAACTGGAGTGAATTGTGACTGTATGACTGAGTTGGAGTGAATATGCTCTTATCTCTGTAAGGAAGCGAGCTAGAGCGCTGAAACTGTGGCTATACGCACTTTCATGAAAACACGCTTCTTTGAGGTTTTAAGCTCAGAAAGTCAATCTGTGCGTGTTTCTGGCAAGGGAACAGCTTCAGATCACACAGCAATGCATATATGGTATCGTTTGGTCCTATGTGCTTGTATGGCCATTTGGTAGTGTGTATAAGAATTCTGAAGTGAAGATATGCACTTTTTCAAAAACTTTCTTTTTTTAGATTTCCTTGTAAAAAATGTTCATTCTCTGTGGAACCCAGTGGGAAAGTAACAAACTTGAGAGAACTGTGACTGTATGGCTGATTTGGAATGAATATGCCTATATCTCTGTCAGGAAACGAGATGGACCGCTGAAACTGTGGCTATACGCACTTTCATGAAAACACGCTTCTTTGAGGTTTTAAGCTCAGAACGTAAATATGTGCGTGTTTCTGGACAGGGAACAGCTGCAGATCACACTGCAATGAATATATGTAATCGTTCTGTCCAATGTGTTTGTTTGGCCATTTGGAAGTGAATATAAGCTTCTGAAGTGAAGATATGCACTTTTTCAAAAACTTTCTTTTTTTTAGTTCTGCTTGTCAACAATGTTCATTCTCTGTGTAACTCAGTGGGAAAGTGACAAACTTGAGTGAATTGTGACTGTATGACTGAGTTGGAGTGAATATGCTCTTATCTCTGTAAGGAAGCGAGCTAGAGCGCTGAAACTGTGGCTATACGCACTTTCATGAAAACACGCTTCTTTGAGGTTTTAAGCTCAGAAAGTCACTCTGTGCGTGTTTCTGGCAAGGGAAAAGCTTCAGATCACACTGCAATGTATATATAGTATCGTTTGGTCCAATGTGCTTGTATGGCCATTTGGAAGTGAGTATAAGAATTCTGAAGTGAAGATATGCACTTTTTCAAAAACTTTCTTTTTTTTAGATTTCCTTGTAAAAAATGTTCATTCTCTGTGAAACTCAGTGGGAAAGTAACAAACTTGAGAGATCTGTGACTGTATGGCTGGATTGGAATGAATATGCCTATATCTCTGTCAGGAAACGAGATAGAGCGCTGAAACTGTGGCTATACGCACTTTCATGAAAACACGCTTCTTTGAGGTTTTAAGCTCAGAACATAAATCTGAGCGTGTTTCTGGCAAGAGAACAGCTTCAGATCATACTGCAATGAATATATGTAATCGTTCTGTCCAATGTGTTTGTTTGGCCATTTGGAAGTGAATATAAGCTTCTGAAGTGAAGATATGCACTTTTTCAAAAACTTTCTTTTTTTTAGTTCTGCTTGTCAACAATGTTCATTCTCTGTGTAACTCAGTGGGAAAGTGACAAACTTGAGTGAATTGTGACTGTATGACTGAGTTGGAGTGAATATGCTCTTATCTCTGTAAGGAAGCGATCTAGAGCGCTGAAACTGTGGCTATACGCACTTTCATGAAAACACGCTTCTTTGAGGTTTTAAGCTCAGAAAGTCACTCTGTGCGTGTTTCTGGCAAGGGAAAAGCTTCAGATCACACTGCAATGTATATATAGTATCGTTTGGTCCAATGTGCTTGTATGGCCATTTGGAAGTGAGTATAAGAATTCTGAAGTGAAGATATGCACTTTTTCAAAAACTTTCTTTTTTTTAGATTTCCTTGTAAAAAAATGTTCAATCTCTGTGTAACTCAGTGGGAAAGTGACAAACTTGAGTGAATTGTGACTGTATGACTGAGTTGGAGTGAATATGCTCTTATCTCTGTAAGGAAGCGAGCTAGAGCGCTGAAACTGTGGCTATACGCACTTTCATGAAAACACGCTTCTTTGAGGTTTTAAGCTCAGAGAGTGAATCTGTGCGTGTTTCTGGCAAGGGAAAAGCTTCAGATCACACTGCAATGTATATATGGTATCGTTTGGTCCAATGTGCTTGTATGGCCATTCGGAAGTGAGTATAAGCTTTTGAAGTGAAGATATGCACTTTTTCAAAAACTTTCTTTTTTTTAGTTCTGCTTGTCAAAAAAGTTCATTCTGTGTTCAACTCAGTGGGAAAGTGACAAACTGGAGTGAATTGTGACTGTATGACTGAGTTGGAGTGAATATGCTCTTATCTCTGTAAGGAAGCGAGCTAGAGCGCTGAAACTGTGGCTATACGCACTTTCATGAAAACACGCTTCTTTGAGGTTTTAAGCTCAGAACATAAATCTGAGCGTGTTTCTGGCAAGGGAACAGCTTCAGATCACACTGCAATGCATATATGATATCGTTTGGTCCAATGTGCTTGTATGGCCATTTGGAAGTGAGTATAAGAATTCTGAAGTGAAGATATGCACTTTTTCAAAAACTTTCTTTTTTTTAGATTTCCTTGTAAAAAAATGTTCAATCTCTGTGTAACTCAGTGGGAAAGTGACAAACTTGAGTGAATTGTGACTGTATGACTGAGTTGGAGTGAATATGCTCTTATCTCTGTAAGGAAGCGAGCTAGAGCGCTGAAACTGTGGCTATACGCACTTTCATGAAAACACGCTTCTTTGAGGTTTTAAGCTCAGAAAGTCAATCTGTGCGTGTTTCTGGCAAGAGAACAGCTTCAGATCATACTGCAATGCATATATGTAATCGTTCTGTCCAATGTGTTTGTTTGGCCATTTGGAAGTGAATATAAGCTTCTGAAGTGAAGATATGCACTTTTTCAAAAACTTTCTTTTTTTTAGTTCTGCTTGTCAACAATGTTCATTCTCTGTGTAACTCAGTGGGAAAGTGACAAACTTGAGTGAATTGTGACTGTATGACTGAGTTGGAGTGAATATGCTCTTATCTCTGTAAGGAAGCGAGCTAGAGCGCTGAAACTGTGGCTATACGCACTTTCATGAAAACACGCTTCTTTGAGGTTTTAAGCTCAGCACATAAATCTGAGCGTGTTTCTGGCAAGGGAACAGCTTCAGATCACACTGCAATGCATATATGATATCGTTTGGTCCAATGTGCTTGTATGGCCATTTGGAAGTGAGTATAAGAATTCTGAAGTGAAGATATGCACTTTTTCAAAAACTTTCTTTTTTTTAGATTTCCTTGTAAAAAAATGTTCAATCTCTGTGTAACTCAGTGGGAAAGTGACAAACTTGAGTGAATTGTGACTGTATGACTGAGTTGGAGTGAATATGCTCTTATCTCTGTAAGGAAGCGAGCTAGAGCGCTGAAACTGTGGCTATACGCACTTTCATGAAAACACGCTTCTTTGAGGTTTTAAGCTCAGAAAGTCAATCTGTGCGTGTTTCTGGCAAGGGAACAGCTTCAGATCACACAGCAATGCATATATGGTATCGTTTGGTCCTATGTGCTTGTATGGCCATTTGGAAGTGTGTATAAGAATTCTGAAGTGAAGATATGCACTTTTTCAAAAACTTTCTTTTTTTAGATTTCCTTGTAAAAAATGTTCATTCTCTGTGGAACCCAGTGGGAAAGTAACAAACTTGAGAGAACTGTGACTGTATGGCTGATTTGGAATGAATATGCCTATATCTCTGTCAGGAAACGAGATGGACCGCTGAAACTGTGGCTATACGCACTTTCATGAAAACACGCTTCTTTGAGGTTTTAAGCTCAGAACGTAAATATGTGCGTGTTTCTGGACAGGGAACAGCTGCAGATCACACTGCAATGAATATATGTAATCGTTCTGTCCAATGTGTTTGTTTGGCCATTTGGAAGTGAATATAAGCTTCTGAAGTGAAGATATGCACTTTTTCAAAAACTTTCTTTTTTTTAGTTCTGCTTGTCAACAATGTTCATTCTCTGTGTAACTCAGTGGGAAAGTGACAAACTTGAGTGAATTGTGACTGTATGACTGAGTTGGAGTGAATATGCTCTTATCTCTGTAAGGAAGCGAGCTAGAGCGCTGAAACTGTGGCTATACGCACTTTCATGAAAACACGCTTCTTTGAGGTTTTAAGCTCAGAAAGTCACTCTGTGCGTGTTTCTGGCAAGGGAAAAGCTTCAGATCACACTGCAATGTATATATAGTATCGTTTGGTCCAATGTGCTTGTATGGCCATTTGGAAGTGAGTATAAGAATTCTGAAGTGAAGATATGCACTTTTTCAAAAACTTTCTTTTTTTTAGATTTCCTTGTAAAAAATGTTCATTCTCTGTGAAACTCAGTGGGAAAGTAACAAACTTGAGAGATCTGTGACTGTATGGCTGGATTGGAATGAATATGCCTATATCTCTGTCAGGAAACGAGATAGAGCGCTGAAACTGTGGCTATACGCACTTTCATGAAAACACGCTTCTTTGAGGTTTTAAGCTCAGAACATAAATCTGAGCGTGTTTCTGGCAAGAGAACAGCTTCAGATCATACTGCAATGAATATATGTAATCGTTCTGTCCAATGTGTTTGTTTGGCCATTTGGAAGTGAATATAAGCTTCTGAAGTGAAGATATGCACTTTTTCAAAAACTTTCTTTTTTTTAGTTCTGCTTGTCAACAATGTTCATTCTCTGTGTAACTCAGTGGGAAAGTGACAAACTTGAGTGAATTGTGACTGTATGACTGAGTTGGAGTGAATATGCTCTTATCTCTGTAAGGAAGCGATCTAGAGCGCTGAAACTGTGGCTATACGCACTTTCATGAAAACACGCTTCTTTGAGGTTTTAAGCTCAGAAAGTCACTCTGTGCGTGTTTCTGGCAAGGGAAAAGCTTCAGATCACACTGCAATGTATATATAGTATCGTTTGGTCCAATGTGCTTGTATGGCCATTTGGAAGTGAGTATAAGAATTCTGAAGTGAAGATATGCACTTTTTCAAAAACTTTCTTTTTTTTAGATTTCCTTGTAAAAAATGTTCATTCTCTGTGAAACTCAGTGGGAAAGTAACAAACTTGAGAGATCTGTGACTGTATGGCTGGATTGGAATGAATATGCCTATATCTCTGTCAGGAAACGAGATAGAGCGCTGAAACTGTGGCTATACGCACTTTCATGAAAACACGCTTCTTTGAGGTTTTAAGCTCAGAACATAAATCTGAGCGTGTTTCTGGCAAGAGAACAGCTTCAGATCATACTGCAATGAATATATGTAATCGTTCTGTCCAATGTGTTTGTTTGGCCATTTGGAAGTGAATATAAGCTTCTGAAGTGAAGATATGCACTTTTTCAAAAACTTTCTTTTTTTTAGTTCTGCTTGTCAACAATGTTCATTCTCTGTGTAACTCAGTGGGAAAGTGACAAACTTGAGTGAATTGTGACTGTATGACTGAGTTGGAGTGAATATGCTCTTATCTCTGTAAGGAAGCGATCTAGAGCGCTGAAACTGTGGCTATACGCACTTTCATGAAAACACGCTTCTTTGAGGTTTTAAGCTCAGAAAGTCACTCTGTGCGTGTTTCTGGCAAGGGAAAAGCTTCAGATCACACTGCAATGTATATATAGTATCGTTTGGTCCAATGTGCTTGTATGGCCATTTGGAAGTGAGTATAAGAATTCTGAAGTGAAGATATGCACTTTTTCAAAAACTTTCTTTTTTTTAGATTTCCTTGTAAAAAAATGTTCAATCTCTGTGTAACTCAGTGGGAAAGTGACAAACTTGAGTGAATTGTGACTGTATGACTGAGTTGGAGTGAATATGCTCTTATCTCTGTAAGGAAGCGAGCTAGAGCGCTGAAACTGTGGCTATACGCACTTTCATGAAAACACGCTTCTTTGAGGTTTTAAGCTCAGAGAGTGAATCTGTGCGTGTTTCTGGCAAGGGAAAAGCTTCAGATCATACTGCAATGTATATATGGTATCGTTTGGTCCAATGTGTTTGTTTGGCCATTTGGAAGTGAATATAAGCTTCTGAAGTGAAGATATGCACTTTTTCAAAAACTTTCTTTTTTTTAGTTCTGCTTGTCAACAATGTTCATTCTCTGTGTAACTCAGTGGGAAAGTGACAAACTTGAGTGAATTGTGACTGTATGACTGAGTTGGAGTGAATATGCTCTTATCTCTGTAAGGAAGCGAGCTAGAGCGCTGAAACTGTGGCTATACGCACTTTCATGAAAACACGCTTCTTTGAGGTTTTAAGCTCAGAACATAAATCTGAGCGTGTTTCTGGCAAGGGAACAGCTTCAGATCACACTGCAATGCATATATGATATCGTTTGGTCCAATGTGCTTGTATGGCCATTTGGAAGTGAGTATAAGAATTCTGAAGTGAAGATATGCACTTTTTCAAAAACTTTCTTTTTTTTAGATTTCCTTGTAAAAAAATGTTCAATCTCTGTGTAACTCAGTGGGAAAGTGACAAACTTGAGTGAATTGTGACTGTATGACTGAGTTGGAGTGAATATGCTCTTATCTCTGTAAGGAAGCGAGCTAGAGCGCTGAAACTGTGGCTATACGCACTTTCATGAAAACACGCTTCTTTGAGGTTTTAAGCTCAGAAAGTCAATCTGTGCGTGTTTCTGGCAAGGGAACAGCTTCAGATCACACAGCAATGCATATATGGTATCGTTTGGTCCTATGTGCTTGTATGGCCATTTGGAAGTGTGTATAAGAATTCTGAAGTGAAGATATGCACTTTTTCAAAAACTTTCTTTTTTTAGATTTCCTTGTAAAAAATGTTCATTCTCTGTGGAACCCAGTGGGAAAGTAACAAACTTGAGAGAACTGTGACTGTATGGCTGATTTGGAATGAATATGCCTATATCTCTGTCAGGAAACGAGATGGACCGCTGAAACTGTGGCTATACGCACTTTCATGAAAACACGCTTCTTTGAGGTTTTAAGCTCAGAACGTAAATATGTGCGTGTTTCTGGACAGGGAACAGCTGCAGATCACACTGCAATGAATATATGTAATCGTTCTGTCCAATGTGTTTGTTTGGCCATTTGCAAGTGAATATAAGCTTCTGAAGTGAAGATATGCACTTTTTCAAAAACTTTCTTTTTTTTAGTTCTGCTTGTCAACAATGTTCATTCTCTGTGTAACTCAGTGGGAAAGTGACAAACTTGAGTGAATTGTGACTGTATGACTGAGTTGGAGTGAATATGCTCTTATCTCTGTAAGGAAGCGAGCTAGAGCGCTGAAACTGTGGCTATACGCACTTTCATGAAAACACGCTTCTTTGAGGTTTTAAGCTCAGAAAGTCACTCTGTGCGTGTTTCTGGCAAGGGAAAAGCTTCAGATCACACTGCAATGTATATATAGTATCGTTTGGTCCAATGTGCTTGTATGGCCATTTGGAAGTGAGTATAAGAATTCTGAAGTGAAGATATGCACTTTTTCAAAAACTTTCTTTTTTTTAGATTTCCTTGTAAAAAATGTTCATTCTCTGTGAAACTCAGTGGGAAAGTAACAAACTTGAGAGATCTGTGACTGTATGGCTGGATTGGAATGAATATGCCTATATCTCTGTCAGGAAACGAGATAGAGCGCTGAAACTGTGGCTATACGCACTTTCATGAAAACACGCTTCTTTGAGGTTTTAAGCTCAGAACATAAATCTGAGCGTGTTTCTGGCAAGAGAACAGCTTCAGATCATACTGCAATGAATATATGTAATCGTTCTGTCCAATGTGTTTGTTTGGCCATTTGGAAGTGAATATAAGCTTCTGAAGTGAAGATATGCACTTTTTCAAAAACTTTCTTTTTTTTAGTTCTGCTTGTCAACAATGTTCATTCTCTGTGTAACTCAGTGGGAAAGTGACAAACTTGAGTGAATTGTGACTGTATGACTGAGTTGGAGTGAATATGCTCTTATCTCTGTAAGGAAGCGAGCTAGAGCGCTGAAACTGTGGCTATACGCACTTTCATGAAAACACGCTTCTTTGAGGTTTTAAGCTCAGAACATAAATCTGAGCGTGTTTCTGGCAAGGGAACAGCTTCAGATCACACTGCAATGCATATATGATATCGTTTGGTCCAATGTGCTTGTATGGCCATTTGGAAGTGAGTATAAGAATTCTGAAGTGAAGATATGCACTTTTTCAAAAACTTTCTTTTTTTTAGATTTCCTTGTAAAAAAATGTTCAATCTCTGTGTAACTCAGTGGGAAAGTGACAAACTTGAGTGAATTGTGACTGTATGACTGAGTTGGAGTGAATATGCTCTTATCTCTGTAAGGAAGCGAGCTAGAGCGCTGAAACTGTGGCTATACGCACTTTCATGAAAACACGCTTCTTTGAGGTTTTAAGCTCAGAAAGTCAATCTGTGCGTGTTTCTGGCAAGGGAACAGCTTCAGATCACACAGCAATGCATATATGGTATCGTTTGGTCCTATGTGCTTGTATGGCCATTTGGAAGTGTGTATAAGAATTCTGAAGTGAAGATATGCACTTTTTCAAAAACTTTCTTTTTTTAGATTTCCTTGTAAAAAATGTTCATTCTCTGTGGAACCCAGTGGGAAAGTAACAAACTTTAGAGAACTGTGACTGTATGGCTGATTTGGAATGAATATGCCTATATCTCTGTCAGGAAACGAGATGGACCGCTGAAACTGTGGCTATACGCACTTTCATGAAAACACGCTTCTTTGAGGTTTTAAGCTCAGAACGTAAATATGTGCGTGTTTCTGGACAGGGAACAGCTGCAGATCACACTGCAATGAATATATGTAATCGTTCTGTCCAATGTGTTTGTTTGGCCATTTGGAAGTGAATATAAGCTTCTGAAGTGAAGATATGCACTTTTTCAAAAACTTTCTTTTTTTAGTTCTGCTTGTCAACAATGTTCATTCTCTGTGTAACTCAGTGGGAAAGTGACAAACTTGAATGAATTGTGACTGTATGACTGAGTTGGAGTGAATATGCTCTTATCTCTGTAAGGAAGCGAGCTAGAGCGCTGAAACTGTGGCTATACGCACTTTCATGAAAACACGCTTCTTTGAGGTTTTAAGCTCAGAAAGTCACTCTGTGCGTGTTTCTGGCAAGGGAAAAGCTTCAGATCACACTGCAATGTATATATAGTATCGTTTGGTCCAATGTGCTTGTATGGCCATTTGGAAGTGAGTATAAGAATTCTGAAGTGAAGATATGCACTTTTTCAAAAACTTTCTTTTTTTTAGATTTCCTTGTAAAAAATGTTCATTCTCTGTGAAACTCAGTGGGAAAGTAACAAACTTGAGAGATCTGTGACTGTATGGCTGGATTGGAATGAATATGCCTATATCTCTGTCAGGAAACGAGATAGAGCGCTGAAACTGTGGCTATACGCACTTTCATGAAAACACGCTTCTTTGAGGTTTTAAGCTCAGAACATAAATCTGAGCGTGTTTCTGGCAAGAGAACAGCTTCAGATCATACTGCAATGAATATATGTAATCGTTCTGTCCAATGTGTTTGTTTGGCCATTTGGAAGTGAATATAAGCTTCTGAAGTGAAGATATGCACTTTTTCAAAAACTTTCTTTTTTTTAGTTCTGCTTGTCAACAATGTTCATTCTCTGTGTAACTCAGTGGGAAAGTGACAAACTTGAGTGAATTGTGACTGTATGACTGAGTTGGAGTGAATATGCTCTTATCTCTGTAAGGAAGCGATCTAGAGCGCTGAAACTGTGGCTATACGCACTTTCATGAAAACACGCTTCTTTGAGGTTTTAAGCTCAGAAAGTCACTCTGTGCGTGTTTCTGGCAAGGGAAAAGCTTCAGATCACACTGCAATGTATATATAGTATCGTTTGGTCCAATGTGCTTGTATGGCCATTTGGAAGTGAGTATAAGAATTCTGAAGTGAAGATATGCACTTTTTCAAAAACTTTCTTTTTTTTAGATTTCCTTGTAAAAAATGTTCATTCTCTGTGAAACTCAGTGGGAAAGTAACAAACTTGAGAGATCTGTGACTGTATGGCTGGATTGGAATGAATATGCCTATATCTCTGTCAGGAAACGAGATAGAGCGCTGAAACTGTGGCTATACGCACTTTCATGAAAACACGCTTCTTTGAGGTTTTAAGCTCAGAACATAAATCTGAGCGTGTTTCTGGCAAGAGAACAGCTTCAGATCATACTGCAATGAATATATGTAATCGTTCTGTCCAATGTGTTTGTTTGGCCATTTGGAAGTGAGTATAAGAATTCTGAAGTGAAGATATGCACTTTTTCAAAAACTTTCTTTTTTTTAGATTTCCTTGTAAAAAAATGTTCAATCTCTGTGTAACTCAGTGGGAAAGTGACAAACTTGAGTGAATTGTGACTGTATGACTGAGTTGGAGTGAATATGCTCTTATCTCTGTAAGGAAGCGAGCTAGAGCGCTGAAACTGTGGCTATACGCACTTTCATGAAAACACGCTTCTTTGAGGTTTTAAGCTCAGAGAGTGAATCTGTGCGTGTTTCTGGCAAGGGAAAAGCTTCAGATCACACTGCAATGTATATATGGTATCGTTTGGTCCAATGTGCTTGTATGGCCATTCGGAAGTGAGTATAAGCTTTTGAAGTGAAGATATGCACTTTTTCAAAAACTTTCTTTTTTTTAGTTCTGCTTGTCAAAAATGTTCATTCTGTGTTCAACTCAGTGGGAAAGTGACAAACTGGAGTGAATTGTGACTGTATGACTGAGTTGGAGTGAATATGCTCTTATCTCTGTAAGGAAGCGAGCTAGAGGGCTGAAACTGTGGCTATACGCACTTTCATGAAAACACGCTTCTTTGAGGTTTTAAGCTCAGAAAGTCAATCTGTGCGTGTTTCTGGCAAGGGAACAGCTTCAGATCACACAGCAATGCATATATGGTATCGTTTGGTCCTATGTGCTTGTATGGCCATTTGGAAGTGTGTATAAGAATTCTGAAGTGAAGATATGCACTTTTTCAAAAACTTTCTTTTTTTAGATTTCCTTGTAAAAAATGTTCATTCTCTGTGGAACCCAGTGGGAAAGTAACAAACTTGAGAGAACTGTGACTGTATGGCTGATTTGGAATGAATATGCCTATATCTCTGTCAGGAAACGAGATGGACCGCTGAAACTGTGGCTATACGCACTTTCATGAAAACACGCTTCTTTGAGGTTTTAAGCTCAGAACGTAAATATGTGCGTGTTTCTGGACAGGGAACAGCTGCAGATCACACTGCAATGAATATATGTAATCGTTCTGTCCAATGTGTTTGTTTGGCCATTTGGAAGTGAATATAAGCTTCTGAAGTGAAGATATGCACTTTTTCAAAAACTTTCTTTTTTTTAGTTCTGCTTGTCAACAATGTTCATTCTCTGTGTAACTCAGTGGGAAAGTGACAAACTTGAGTGAATTGTGACTGTATGACTGAGTTGGAGTGAATATGCTCTTATCTCTGTAAGGAAGCGAGCTAGAGCGCTGAAACTGTGGCTATACGCACTTTCATGAAAACACGCTTCTTTGAGGTTTTAAGCTCAGAAAGTCACTCTGTGCGTGTTTCTGGCAAGGGAAAAGCTTCAGATCACACTGCAATGTATATATAGTATCGTTTGGTCCAATGTGCTTGTATGGCCATTTGGAAGTGAGTATAAGAATTCTGAAGTGAAGATATGCACTTTTTCAAAAACTTTCTTTTTTTTAGATTTCCTTGTAAAAAATGTTCATTCTCTGTGAAACTCAGTGGGAAAGTAACAAACTTGAGAGATCTGTGACTGTATGGCTGGATTGGAATGAATATGCCTATATCTCTGTCAGGAAACGAGATAGAGCGCTGAAACTGTGGCTATACGCACTTTCATGAAAACACACTTCTTTGAGGTTTTAAGCTCAGAACATAAATCTGAGCGTGTTTCTGGCAAGAGAACAGCTTCAGATCATACTGCAATGAATATATGTAATCGTTCTGTCCAATGTGTTTGTTTGGCCATTTGGAAGTGAATATAAGCTTCTGAAGTGAAGATATGCACTTTTTCAAAAACTTTCTTTTTTTTAGTTCTGCTTGTCAACAATGTTCATTCTCTGTGTAACTCAGTGGGAAAGTGACAAACTTGAGTGAATTGTGACTGTATGACTGAGTTGGAGTGAATATGCTCTTATCTCTGTAAGGAAGCGATCTAGAGCGCTGAAACTGTGGCTATACGCACTTTCATGAAAACACGCTTCTTTGAGGTTTTAAGCTCAGAAAGTCACTCTGTGCGTGTTTCTGGCAAGGGAAAAGCTTCAGATCACACTGCAATGTATATATAGTATCGTTTGGTCCAATGTGCTTGTATGGCCATTTGGAAGTGAGTATAAGAATTCTGAAGTGAAGATATGCACTTTTTCAAAAACTTTCTTTTTTTTAGATTTCCTTGTAAAAAAATGTTCAATCTCTGTGTAACTCAGTGGGAAAGTGACAAACTTGAGTGAATTGTGACTGTATGACTGAGTTGGAGTGAATATGCTCTTATCTCTGTAAGGAAGCGAGCTAGAGCGCTGAAACTGTGGCTATACGCACTTTCATGAAAACACGCTTCTTTGAGGTTTTAAGCTCAGAGAGTGAATCTGTGCGTGTTTCTGGCAAGGGAAAAGCTTCAGATCACACTGCAATGTATATATGGTATCGTTTGGTCCAATGTGCTTGTATGGCCATTCGGAAGTGAGTATAAGCTTTTGAAGTGAAGATATGCACTTTTTCAAAAACTTTCTTTTTTTTAGTTCTGCTTGTCAAAAATGTTCATTCTGTGTTCAACTCAGTGGGAAAGTGACAAACTGGAGTGAATTGTGACTGTATGACTGAGTTGGAGTGAATATGCTCTTATCTCTGTAAGGAAGCGAGCTAGAGCGCTGAAACTGTGGCTATACGCACTTTCATGAAAACACGCTTCTTTGAGGTTTTAAGCTCAGAAAGTCAATCTGTGCGTGTTTCTGGCAAGGGAACAGCTTCAGATCACACAGCAATGCATATATGGTATCGTTTGGTCCTATGTGCTTGTATGGCCATTTGGAAGTGTGTATAAGAATTCTGAAGTGAAGATATGCACTTTTTCAAAAACTTTCTTTTTTTAGATTTCCTTGTAAAAAATGTTCATTCTCTGTGGAACCCAGTGGGAAAGTAACAAACTTGAGAGAACTGTGACTGTATGGCTGATTTGGAATGAATATGCCTATATCTCTGTCAGGAAACGAGATGGACCGCTGAAACTGTGGCTATACGCACTTTCATGAAAACACGCTTCTTTGAGGTTTTAAGCTCAGAACGTAAATATGTGCGTGTTTCTGGACAGGGAACAGCTGCAGATCACACTGCAATGAATATATGTAATCGTTCTGTCCAATGTGTTTGTTTGGCCATTTGGAAGTGAATATAAGCTTCTGAAGTGAAGATATGCACTTTTTCAAAAACTTTCTTTTTTTTAGTTCTGCTTGTCAACAATGTTCATTCTCTGTGTAACTCAGTGGGAAAGTGACAAACTTGAGTGAATTGTGACTGTATGACTGAGTTGGAGTGAATATGCTCTTATCTCTGTAAGGAAGCGAGCTAGAGCGCTGAAACTGTGGCTATACGCACTTTCATGAAAACACGCTTCTTTGAGGTTTTAAGCTCAGAAAGTCACTCTGTGCGTGTTTCTGGCAAGGGAAAAGCTTCAGATCACACTGCAATGTATATATAGTATCGTTTGGTCCAATGTGCTTGTATGGCCATTTGGAAGTGAGTATAAGAATTCTGAAGTGAAGATATGCACTTTTTCAAAAACTTTCTTTTTTTTAGATTTCCTTGTAAAAAATGTTCATTCTCTGTGAAACTCAGTGGGAAAGTAACAAACTTGAGAGATCTGTGACTGTATGGCTGGATTGGAATGAATATGCCTATATCTCTGTCAGGAAACGAGATAGAGCGCTGAAACTGTGGCTATACGCACTTTCATGAAAACACGCTTCTTTGAGGTTTTAAGCTCAGAACATAAATCTGAGCGTGTTTCTGGCAAGAGAACAGCTTCAGATCATACTGCAATGAATATATGTAATCGTTCTGTCCAATGTGTTTGTTTGGCCATTTGGAAGTGAATATAAGCTTCTGAAGTGAAGATATGCACTTTTTCAAAAACTTTCTTTTTTTTAGTTCTGCTTGTCAACAATGTTCATTCTCTGTGTAACTCAGTGGGAAAGTGACAAACTTGAGTGAATTGTGACTGTATGACTGAGTTGGAGTGAATATGCTCTTATCTCTGTAAGGAAGCGATCTAGAGCGCTGAAACTGTGGCTATACGCACTTTCATGAAAACACGCTTCTTTGAGGTTTTAAGCTCAGAAAGTCACTCTGTGCGTGTTTCTGGCAAGGGAAAAGCTTCAGATCACACTGCAATGTATATATAGTATCGTTTGGTCCAATGTGCTTGTATGGCCATTTGGAAGTGAGTATAAGAATTCTGAAGTGAAGATATGCACTTTTTCAAAAACTTTCTTTTTTTTAGATTTCCTTGTAAAAAAATGTTCAATCTCTGTGTAACTCAGTGGGAAAGTGACAAACTTGAGTGAATTGTGACTGTATGACTGAGTTGGAGTGAATATGCTCTTATCTCTGTAAGGAAGCGAGCTAGAGCGCTGAAACTGTGGCTATACGCACTTTCATGAAAACACGCTTCTTTGAGGTTTTAAGCTCAGAGAGTGAATCTGTGCGTGTTTCTGGCAAGGGAAAAGCTTCAGATCACACTGCAATGTATATATGGTATCGTTTGGTCCAATGTGCTTGTATGGCCATTCGGAAGTGAGTATAAGCTTTTGAAGTGAAGATATGCACTTTTTCAAAAACTTTCTTTTTTTTAGTTCTGCTTGTCAAAAAAGTTCATTCTGTGTTCAACTCAGTGGGAAAGTGACAAACTGGAGTGAATTGTGACTGTATGACTGAGTTGGAGTGAATATGCTCTTATCTCTGTAAGGAAGCGAGCTAGAGCGCTGAAACTGTGGCTATACGCACTTTCATGAAAACACGCTTCTTTGAGGTTTTAAGCTCAGAAAGTCAATCTGTGCGTGTTTCTGGCAAGGGAACAGCTTCAGATCACACAGCAATGCATATATGGTATCGTTTGGTCCTATGTGCTTGTATGGCCATTTGGAAGTGTGTATAAGAATTCTGAAGTGAAGATATGCACTTTTTCAAAAACTTTCTTTTTTTAGATTTCCTTGTAAAAAATGTTCATTCTCTGTGGAACCCAGTGGGAAAGTAACAAACTTGAGAGAACTGTGACTGTATGGCTGATTTGGAATGAATATGCCTATATCTCTGTCAGGAAACGAGATGGACCGCTGAAACTGTGGCTATACGCACTTTCATGAAAACACGCTTCTTTGAGGTTTTAAGCTCAGAACGTAAATATGTGCGTGTTTCTGGACAGGGAACAGCTGCAGATCACACTGCAATGAATATATGTAATCGTTCTGTCCAATGTGTTTGTTTGGCCATTTGGAAGTGAATATAAGCTTCTGAAGTGAAGATATGCACTTTTTCAAAAACTTTCTTTTTTTTAGTTCTGCTTGTCAACAATGTTCATTCTCTGTGTAACTCAGTGGGAAAGTGACAAACTTGAGTGAATTGTGACTGTATGACTGAGTTGGAGTGAATATGCTCTTATCTCTGTAAGGAAGCGAGCTAGAGCGCTGAAACTGTGGCTATACGCACTTTCATGAAAACACGCTTCTTTGAGGTTTTAAGCTCAGAAAGTCACTCTGTGCGTGTTTCTGGCAAGGGAAAAGCTTCAGATCACACTGCAATGTATATATATAGTATCGTTTGGTCCAATGTGCTTGTATGGCCATTTGGAAGTGAGTATAAGAATTCTGAAGTGAAGATATGCACTTTTTCAAAAACTTTCTTTTTTTTAGATTTCCTTGTAAAAAATGTTCATTCTCTGTGAAACTCAGTGGGAAAGTAACAAACTTGAGAGATCTGTGACTGTATGGCTGGATTGGAATGAATATGCCTATATCTCTGTCAGGAAACGAGATAGAGCGCTGAAACTGTGGCTATACGCACTTTCATGAAAACACGCTTCTTTGAGGTTTTAAGCTCAGAACATAAATCTGAGCG
This sequence comes from Gymnothorax reevesii, assembly GCA_029721435.1. NCBI lineage: Eukaryota > Metazoa > Chordata > Actinopteri > Anguilliformes > Muraenidae > Gymnothorax > Gymnothorax reevesii. Next base: position 26,840,979 of record CM056588.1, read on the forward strand.
TGTTTCTGGCAAGAGAACAGCTTCAGATCATACTGCAATGAATATATGTAATCGTTCTGTCCAATGTGTTTGTTTGGCCATTTGGAAGTGAATATAAGCTTCTGAAGTGAAGATATGCACTTTTTCAAAAACTTTCTTTTTTTTAGTTCTGCTTGTCAACAATGTTCATTCTCTGTGTAACTCAGTGGGAAAGTGACAAACTTGAGTGAATTGTGACTGTATGACTGAGTTGGAGTGAATATGCTCTTATCTCTGTAAGGAAGCGAGCTAGAGCGCTGAAACTGTGGCTATACGCACTTTCATGAAAACACGCTTCTTTGAGGTTTTAAGCTCAGAACATAAATCTGAGCGTGTTTCTGGCAAGGGAACAGCTTCAGATCACACTGCAATGCATATATGATATCGTTTGGTCCAATGTGCTTGTATGGCCATTTGGAAGTGAGTATAAGAATTCTGAAGTGAAGATATGCACTTTTTCAAAAACTTTCTTTTTTTTAGATTTCCTTGTAAAAAAATGTTCAATCTCTGTGTAACTCAGTGGGAAAGTGACAAACTTGAGTGAATTGTGACTGTATGACTGAGTTGGAGTGAATATGCTCTTATCTCTGTAAGGAAGCGAGCTAGAGCGCTGAAACTGTGGCTATACGCACTTTCATGAAAACACGCTTCTTTGAGGTTTTAAGCTCAGAAAGTCAATCTGTGCGTGTTTCTGGCAAGGGAACAGCTTCAGATCACACAGCAATGCATATATGGTATCGTTTGGTCCTATGTGCTTGTATGGCCATTTGGAAGTGTGTATAAGAATTCTGAAGTGAAGATATGCACTTTTTCAAAAACTTTCTTTTTTTAGATTTCCTTGTAAAAAATGTTCATTCTCTGTGGAACCCAGTGGGAAAGTAACAAACTTGAGAGAACTGTGACTGTATGGCTGATTTGGAATGAATATGCCTATATCTCTGTCAGGAAACGAGATGGACCGCTGAAACTGTGGCTATACGCACTTTCATGAAAACACGCTTCTTTGAGGTTTTAAGCTCAGAACGTAAATATGTGCGTGTTTCTGGACAGGGAACAGCTGCAGATCACACTGCAATGAATATATGTAATCGTTCTGTCCAATGTGTTTGTTTGGCCATTTGGAAGTGAATATAAGCTTCTGAAGTGAAGATATGCACTTTTTCAAAAACTTTCTTTTTTTTAGTTCTGCTTGTCAACAATGTTCATTCTCTGTGTAACTCAGTGGGAAAGTGACAAACTTGAGTGAATTGTGACTGTATGACTGAGTTGGAGTGAATATGCTCTTATCTCTGTAAGGAAGCGAGCTAGAGCGCTGAAACTGTGGCTATACGCACTTTCATGAAAACACGCTTCTTTGAGGTTTTAAGCTCAGAAAGTCACTCTGTGCGTGTTTCTGGCAAGGGAAAAGCTTCAGATCACACTGCAATGTATATATAGTATCGTTTGGTCCAATGTGCTTGTATGGCCATTTGGAAGTGAGTATAAGAATTCTGAAGTGAAGATATGCACTTTTTCAAAAACTTTCTTTTTTTTAGATTTCCTTGTAAAAAATGTTCATTCTCTGTGAAACTCAGTGGGAAAGTAACAAACTTGAGAGATCTGTGACTGTATGGCTGGATTGGAATGAATATGCCTATATCTCTGTCAGGAAACGAGATAGAGCGCTGAAACTGTGGCTATACGCACTTTCATGAAAACACGCTTCTTTGAGGTTTTAAGCTCAGAACATAAATCTGAGCGTGTTTCTGGCAAGAGAACAGCTTCAGATCATACTGCAATGAATATATGTAATCGTTCTGTCCAATGTGTTTGTTTGGCCATTTGGAAGTGAATATAAGCTTCTGAAGTGAAGATATGCACTTTTTCAAAAACTTTCTTTTTTTTAGTTCTGCTTGTCAACAATGTTCATTCTCTGTGTAACTCAGTGGGAAAGTGACAAACTTGAGTGAATTGTGACTGTATGACTGAGTTGGAGTGAATATGCTCTTATCTCTGTAAGGAAGCGAGCTAGAGCGCTGAAACTGTGGCTATACGCACTTTCATGAAAACACGCTTCTTTGAGGTTTTAAGCTCAGCACATAAATCTGAGCGTGTTTCTGGCAAGGGAACAGCTTCAGATCACACTGCAATGCATATATGATATCGTTTGGTCCAATGTGCTTGTATGGCCATTTGGAAGTGAGTATAAGAATTCTGAAGTGAAGATATGCACTTTTTCAAAAACTTTCTTTTTTTTAGATTTCCTTGTAAAAAAATGTTCAATCTCTGTGTAACTCAGTGGGAAAGTGACAAACTTGAGTGAATTGTGACTGTATGACTGAGTTGGAGTGAATATGCTCTTATCTCTGTAAGGAAGCGAGCTAGAGCGCTGAAACTGTGGCTATACGCACTTTCATGAAAACACGCTTCTTTGAGGTTTTAAGCTCAGAAAGTCAATCTGTGCGTGTTTCTGGCAAGGGAACAGCTTCAGATCACACAGCAATGCATATATGGTATCGTTTGGTCCTATGTGCTTGTATGGCCATTTGGAAGTGTGTATAAGAATTCTGAAGTGAAGATATGCACTTTTTCAAAAACTTTCTTTTTTTAGATTTCCTTGTAAAAAATGTTCATTCTCTGTGGAACCCAGTGGGAAAGTAACAAACTTGAGAGAACTGTGACTGTATGGCTGATTTGGAATGAATATGCCTATATCTCTGTCAGGAAACGAGATGGACCGCTGAAACTGTGGCTATACGCACTTTCATGAAAACACGCTTCTTTGAGGTTTTAAGCTCAGAACGTAAATATGTGCGTGTTTCTGGACAGGGAACAGCTGCAGATCACACTGCAATGAATATATGTAATCGTTCTGTCCAATGTGTTTGTTTGGCCATTTGGAAGTGAATATAAGCTTCTGAAGTGAAGATATGCACTTTTTCAAAAACTTTCTTTTTTTTAGTTCTGCTTGTCAACAATGTTCATTCTCTGTGTAACTCAGTGGGAAAGTGACAAACTTGAGTGAATTGTGACTGTATGACTGAGTTGGAGTGAATATGCTCTTATCTCTGTAAGGAAGCGAGCTAGAGCGCTGAAACTGTGGCTATACGCACTTTCATGAAAACACGCTTCTTTGAGGTTTTAAGCTCAGAAAGTCACTCTGTGCGTGTTTCTGGCAAGGGAAAAGCTTCAGATCACACTGCAATGTATATATAGTATCGTTTGGTCCAATGTGCTTGTATGGCCATTTGGAAGTGAGTATAAGAATTCTGAAGTGAAGATATGCACTTTTTCAAAAACTTTCTTTTTTTTAGATTTCCTTGTAAAAAATGTTCATTCTCTGTGAAACTCAGTGGGAAAGTAACAAACTTGAGAGATCTGTGACTGTATGGCTGGATTGGAATGAATATGCCTATATCTCTGTCAGGAAACGAGATAGAGCGCTGAAACTGTGGCTATACGCACTTTCATGAAAACACGCTTCTTTGAGGTTTTAAGCTCAGAACATAAATCTGAGCGTGTTTCTGGCAAGAGAACAGCTTCAGATCATACTGCAATGAATATATGTAATCGTTCTGTCCAATGTGTTTGTTTGGCCATTTGGAAGTGAATATAAGCTTCTGAAGTGAAGATATGCACTTTTTCAAAAACTTTCTTTTTTTTAGTTCTGCTTGTCAACAATGTTCATTCTCTGTGTAACTCAGTGGGAAAGTGACAAACTTGAGTGAATTGTGACTGTATGACTGAGTTGGAGTGAATATGCTCTTATCTCTGTAAGGAAGCGATCTAGAGCGCTGAAACTGTGGCTATACGCACTTTCATGAAAACACGCTTCTTTGAGGTTTTAAGCTCAGAAAGTCACTCTGTGCGTGTTTCTGGCAAGGGAAAAGCTTCAGATCACACTGCAATGTATATATAGTATCGTTTGGTCCAATGTGCTTGTATGGCCATTTGGAAGTGAGTATAAGAATTCTGAAGTGAAGATATGCACTTTTTCAAAAACTTTCTTTTTTTTAGATTTCCTTGTAAAAAATGTTCATTCTCTGTGAAACTCAGTGGGAAAGTAACAAACTTGAGAGATCTGTGACTGTATGGCTGGATTGGAATGAATATGCCTATATCTCTGTCAGGAAACGAGATAGAGCGCTGAAACTGTGGCTATACGCACTTTCATGAAAACACGCTTCTTTGAGGTTTTAAGCTCAGAACATAAATCTGAGCGTGTTTCTGGCAAGAGAACAGCTTCAGATCATACTGCAATGAATATATGTAATCGTTCTGTCCAATGTGTTTGTTTGGCCATTTGGAAGTGAATATAAGCTTCTGAAGTGAAGATATGCACTTTTTCAAAAACTTTCTTTTTTTTAGTTCTGCTTGTCAACAATGTTCATTCTCTGTGTAACTCAGTGGGAAAGTGACAAACTTGAGTGAATTGTGACTGTATGACTGAGTTGGAGTGAATATGCTCTTATCTCTGTAAGGAAGCGATCTAGAGCGCTGAAACTGTGGCTATACGCACTTTCATGAAAACACGCTTCTTTGAGGTTTTAAGCTCAGAAAGTCACTCTGTGCGTGTTTCTGGCAAGGGAAAAGCTTCAGATCACACTGCAATGTATATATAGTATCGTTTGGTCCAATGTGCTTGTATGGCCATTTGGAAGTGAGTATAAGAATTCTGAAGTGAAGATATGCACTTTTTCAAAAACTTTCTTTTTTTTAGATTTCCTTGTAAAAAAATGTTCAATCTCTGTGTAACTCAGTGGGAAAGTGACAAACTTGAGTGAATTGTGACTGTATGACTGAGTTGGAGTGAATATGCTCTTATCTCTGTAAGGAAGCGAGCTAGAGCGCTGAAACTGTGGCTATACGCACTTTCATGAAAACACGCTTCTTTGAGGTTTTAAGCTCAGAGAGTGAATCTGTGCGTGTTTCTGGCAAGGGAAAAGCTTCAGATCATACTGCAATGTATATATGGTATCGTTTGGTCCAATGTGTTTGTTTGGCCATTTGGAAGTGAATATAAGCTTCTGAAGTGAAGATATGCACTTTTTCAAAAACTTTCTTTTTTTTAGTTCTGCTTGTCAACAATGTTCATTCTCTGTGTAACTCAGTGGGAAAGTGACAAACTTGAGTGAATTGTGACTGTATGACTGAGTTGGAGTGAATATGCTCTTATCTCTGTAAGGAAGCGAGCTAGAGCGCTGAAACTGTGGCTATACGCACTTTCATGAAAACACGCTTCTTTGAGGTTTTAAGCTCAGAACATAAATCTGAGCGTGTTTCTGGCAAGGGAACAGCTTCAGATCACACTGCAATGCATATATGATATCGTTTGGTCCAATGTGCTTGTATGGCCATTTGGAAGTGAGTATAAGAATTCTGAAGTGAAGATATGCACTTTTTCAAAAACTTTCTTTTTTTTAGATTTCCTTGTAAAAAAATGTTCAATCTCTGTGTAACTCAGTGGGAAAGTGACAAACTTGAGTGAATTGTGACTGTATGACTGAGTTGGAGTGAATATGCTCTTATCTCTGTAAGGAAGCGAGCTAGAGCGCTGAAACTGTGGCTATACGCACTTTCATGAAAACACGCTTCTTTGAGGTTTTAAGCTCAGAAAGTCAATCTGTGCGTGTTTCTGGCAAGGGAACAGCTTCAGATCACACAGCAATGCATATATGGTATCGTTTGGTCCTATGTGCTTGTATGGCCATTTGGAAGTGTGTATAAGAATTCTGAAGTGAAGATATGCACTTTTTCAAAAACTTTCTTTTTTTAGATTTCCTTGTAAAAAATGTTCATTCTCTGTGGAACCCAGTGGGAAAGTAACAAACTTGAGAGAACTGTGACTGTATGGCTGATTTGGAATGAATATGCCTATATCTCTGTCAGGAAACGAGATGGACCGCTGAAACTGTGGCTATACGCACTTTCATGAAAACACGCTTCTTTGAGGTTTTAAGCTCAGAACGTAAATATGTGCGTGTTTCTGGACAGGGAACAGCTGCAGATCACACTGCAATGAATATATGTAATCGTTCTGTCCAATGTGTTTGTTTGGCCATTTGGAAGTGAATATAAGCTTCTGAAGTGAAGATATGCACTTTTTCAAAAACTTTCTTTTTTTAGTTCTGCTTGTCAACAATGTTCATTCTCTGTGTAACTCAGTGGGAAAGTGACAAACTTGAGTGAATTGTGACTGTATGACTGAGTTGGAGTGAATATGCTCTTATCTCTGTAAGGAAGCGAGCTAGAGCGCTGAAACTGTGGCTATACGCACTTTCATGAAAACACGCTTCTTTGAGGTTTTAAGCTCAGAAAGTCACTCTGTGCGTGTTTCTGGCAAGGGAAAAGCTTCAGATCACACTGCAATGTATATATAGTATCGTTTGGTCCAATGTGCTTGTATGGCCATTTGGAAGTGAGTATAAGAATTCTGAAGTGAAGATATGCACTTTTTCAAAAACTTTCTTTTTTTTAGATTTCCTTGTAAAAAATGTTCATTCTCTGTGAAACTCAGTGGGAAAGTAACAAACTTGAGAGATCTGTGACTGTATGGCTGGATTGGAATGAATATGCCTATATCTCTGTCAGGAAACGAGATAGAGCGCTGAAACTGTGGCTATACGCACTTTCATGAAAACACGCTTCTTTGAGGTTTTAAGCTCAGAACATAAATCTGAGCGTGTTTCTGGCAAGAGAACAGCTTCAGATCATACTGCAATGAATATATGTAATCGTTCTGTCCAATGTGTTTGTTTGGCCATTTGGAAGTGAATATAAGCTTCTGAAGTGAAGATATGCACTTTTTCAAAAACTTTCTTTTTTTTAGTTCTGCTTGTCAACAATGTTCATTCTCTGTGTAACTCAGTGGGAAAGTGACAAACTTGAGTGAATTGTGACTGTATGACTGAGTTGGAGTGAATATGCTCTTATCTCTGTAAGGAAGCGATCTAGAGCGCTGAAACTGTGGCTATACGCACTTTCATGAAAACACGCTTCTTTGAGGTTTTAAGCTCAGAAAGTCACTCTGTGCGTGTTTCTGGCAAGGGAAAAGCTTCAGATCACACTGCAATGTATATATAGTATCGTTTGGTCCAATGTGCTTGTATGGCCATTTGGAAGTGAGTATAAGAATTCTGAAGTGAAGATATGCACTTTTTCAAAAACTTTCTTTTTTTTAGATTTCCTTGTAAAAAATGTTCATTCTCTGTGAAACTCAGTGGGAAAGTAACAAACTTGAGAGATCTGTGACTGTATGGCTGGATTGGAATGAATATGCCTATATCTCTGTCAGGAAACGAGATAGAGCGCTGAAACTGTGGCTATACGCACTTTCATGAAAACACGCTTCTTTGAGGTTTTAAGCTCAGAACATAAATCTGAGCGTGTTTCTGGCAAGAGAACAGCTTCAGATCATACTGCAATGAATATATGTAATCGTTCTGTCCAATGTGTTTGTTTGGCCATTTGGAAGTGAGTATAAGAATTCTGAAGTGAAGATATGCACTTTTTCAAAAACTTTCTTTTTTTTAGATTTCCTTGTAAAAAAATGTTCAATCTCTGTGTAACTCAGTGGGAAAGTGACAAACTTGAGTGAATTGTGACTGTATGACTGAGTTGGAGTGAATATGCTCTTATCTCTGTAAGGAAGCGAGCTAGAGCGCTGAAACTGTGGCTATACGCACTTTCATGAAAACACGCTTCTTTGAGGTTTTAAGCTCAGAAAGTCACTCTGTGCGTGTTTCTGGCAAGGGAAAAGCTTCAGATCACACTGCAATGTATATATAGTATCGTTTGGTCCAATGTGCTTGTATGGCCATTTGGAAGTGAGTATAAGAATTCTGAAGTGAAGATATGCACTTTTTCAAAAACTTTCTTTTTTTTAGATTTCCTTGTAAAAAATGTTCATTCTCTGTGAAACTCAGTGGGAAAGTAACAAACTTGAGAGATCTGTGACTGTATGGCTGGATTGGAATGAATATGCCTATATCTCTGTCAGGAAACGAGATAGAGCGCTGAAACTGTGGCTATACGCACTTTCATGAAAACACGCTTCTTTGAGGTTTTAAGCTCAGAACATAAATCTGAGCGTGTTTCTGGCAAGAGAACAGCTTCAGATCATACTGCAATGAATATATGTAATCGTTCTGTCCAATGTGTTTGTTTGGCCATTTGGAAGTGAATATAAGCTTCTGAAGTGAAGATATGCACTTTTTCAAAAACTTTCTTTTTTTTAGTTCTGCTTGTCAACAATGTTCATTCTCTGTGTAACTCAGTGGGAAAGTGACAAACTTGAGTGAATTGTGACTGTATGACTGAGTTGGAGTGAATATGCTCTTATCTCTGTAAGGAAGCGAGCTAGAGCGCTGAAACTGTGGCTATACGCACTTTCATGAAAACACGCTTCTTTGAGGTTTTAAGCTCAGAACATAAATCTGAGCGTGTTTCTGGCAAGGGAACAGCTTCAGATCACACTGCAATGCATATATGATATCGTTTGGTCCAATGTGCTTGTATGGCCATTTGGAAGTGAGTATAAGAATTCTGAAGTGAAGATATGCACTTTTTCAAAAACTTTCTTTTTTTTAGATTTCCTTGTAAAAAAATGTTCAATCTCTGTGTAACTCAGTGGGAAAGTGACAAACTTGAGTGAATTGTGACTGTATGACTGAGTTGGAGTGAATATGCTCTTATCTCTGTAAGGAAGCGAGCTAGAGCGCTGAAACTGTGGCTATACGCACTTTCATGAAAACACGCTTCTTTGAGGTTTTAAGCTCAGAAAGTCAATCTGTGCGTGTTTCTGGCAAGGGAACAGCTTCAGATCACACAGCAATGCATATATGGTATCGTTTGGTCCTATGTGCTTGTATGGCCATTTGGAAGTGTGTATAAGAATTCTGAAGTGAAGATATGCACTTTTTCAAAAACTTTCTTTTTTTAGATTTCCTTGTAAAAAATGTTCATTCTCTGTGGAACCCAGTGGGAAAGTAACAAACTTGAGAGAACTGTGACTGTATGGCTGATTTGGAATGAATATGCCTATATCTCTGTCAGGAAACGAGATGGACCGCTGAAACTGTGGCTATACGCACTTTCATGAAAACACGCTTCTTTGAGGTTTTAAGCTCAGAACGTAAATATGTGCGTGTTTCTGGACAGGGAACAGCTGCAGATCACACTGCAATGAATATATGTAATCGTTCTGTCCAATGTGTTTGTTTGGCCATTTGGAAGTGAATATAAGCTTCTGAAGTGAAGATATGCACTTTTTCAAAAACTTTCTTTTTTTAGTTCTGCTTGTCAACAATGTTCATTCTCTGTGTAACTCAGTGGGAAAGTGACAAACTTGAGTGAATTGTGACTGTATGACTGAGTTGGAGTGAATATGCTCTTATCTCTGTAAGGAAGCGAGCTAGAGCGCTGAAACTGTGGCTATACGCACTTTCATGAAAACACGCTTCTTTGAGGTTTTAAGCTCAGAAAGTCACTCTGTGCGTGTTTCTGGCAAGGGAAAAGCTTCAGATCACACTGCAATGTATATATAGTATCGTTTGGTCCAATGTGCTTGTATGGCCATTTGGAAGTGAGTATAAGAATTCTGAAGTGAAGATATGCACTTTTTCAAAAACTTTCTTTTTTTTAGATTTCCTTGTAAAAAATGTTCATTCTCTGTGAAACTCAGTGGGAAAGTAACAAACTTGAGAGATCTGTGACTGTATGGCTGGATTGGAATGAATATGCCTATATCTCTGTCAGGAAACGAGATAGAGCGCTGAAACTGTGGCTATACGCACTTTCATGAAAACACGCTTCTTTGAGGTTTTAAGCTCAGAACATAAATCTGAGCGTGTTTCTGGCAAGAGAACAGCTTCAGATCATACTGCAATGAATATATGTAATCGTTCTGTCCAATGTGTTTGTTTGGCCATTTGGAAGTGAATATAAGCTTCTGAAGTGAAGATATGCACTTTTTCAAAAACTTTCTTTTTTTTAGTTCTGCTTGTCAACAATGTTCATTCTCTGTGTAACTCAGTGGGAAAGTGACAAACTTGAGTGAATTGTGACTGTATGACTGAGTTGGAGTGAATATGCTCTTATCTCTGTAAGGAAGCGATCTAGAGCGCTGAAACTGTGGCTATACGCACTTTCATGAAAACACGCTTCTTTGAGGTTTTAAGCTCAGAAAGTCACTCTGTGCGTGTTTCTGGCAAGGGAAAAGCTTCAGATCACACTGCAATGTATATATAGTATCGTTTGGTCCAATGTGCTTGTATGGCCATTTGGAAGTGAGTATAAGAATTCTGAAGTGAAGATATGCACTTTTTCAAAAACTTTCTTTTTTTTAGATTTCCTTGTAAAAAATGTTCATTCTCTGTGAAACTCAGTGGGAAAGTAACAAACTTGAGAGATCTGTGACTGTATGGCTGGATTGGAATGAATATGCCTATATCTCTGTCAGGAAACGAGATAGAGCGCTGAAACTGTGGCTATACGCACTTTCATGAAAACACGCTTCTTTGAGGTTTTAAGCTCAGAACATAAATCTGAGCGTGTTTCTGGCAAGAGAACAGCTTCAGATCATACTGCAATGAATATATGTAATCGTTCTGTCCAATGTGTTTGTTTGGCCATTTGGAAGTGAGTATAAGAATTCTGAAGTGAAGATATGCACTTTTTCAAAAACTTTCTTTTTTTTAGATTTCCTTGTAAAAAAATGTTCAATCTCTGTGTAACTCAGTGGGAAAGTGACAAACTTGAGTGAATTGTGACTGTATGACTGAGTTGGAGTGAATATGCTCTTATCTCTGTAAGGAAGCGAGCTAGAGCGCTGAAACTGTGGCTATACGCACTTTCATGAAAACACGCTTCTTTGAGGTTTTAAGCTCAGAGAGTGAATCTGTGCGTGTTTCTGGCAAGGGAAAAGCTTCAGATCACACTGCAATGTATATATGGTATCGTTTGGTCCAATGTGCTTGTATGGCCATTCGGAAGTGAGTATAAGCTTTTGAAGTGAAGATATGCACTTTTTCAAAAACTTTCTTTTTTTTAGTTCTGCTTGTCAAAAATGTTCATTCTGTGTTCAACTCAGTGGGAAAGTGACAAACTGGAGTGAATTGTGACTGTATGACTGAGTTGGAGTGAATATGCTCTTATCTCTGTAAGGAAGCGAGCTAGAGGGCTGAAACTGTGGCTATACGCACTTTCATGAAAACACGCTTCTTTGAGGTTTTAAGCTCAGAAAGTCAATCTGTGCGTGTTTCTGGCAAGGGAACAGCTTCAGATCACACAGCAATGCATATATGGTATCGTTTGGTCCTATGTGCTTGTATGGCCATTTGGAAGTGTGTATAAGAATTCTGAAGTGAAGATATGCACTTTTTCAAAAACTTTCTTTTTTTAGATTTCCTTGTAAAAAATGTTCATTCTCTGTGGAACCCAGTGGGAAAGTAACAAACTTGAGAGAACTGTGACTGTATGGCTGATTTGGAATGAATATGCCTATATCTCTGTCAGGAAACGAGATGGACCGCTGAAACTGTGGCTATACGCACTTTCATGAAAACACGCTTCTTTGAGGTTTTAAGCTCAGAACGTAAATATGTGCGTGTTTCTGGACAGGGAACAGCTGCAGATCACACTGCAATGAATATATGTAATCGTTCTGTCCAATGTGTTTGTTTGGCCATTTGGAAGTGAATATAAGCTTCTGAAGTGAAGATATGCACTTTTTCAAAAACTTTCTTTTTTTTAGTTCTGCTTGTCAACAATGTTCATTCTCTGTGTAACTCAGTGGGAAAGTGACAAACTTGAGTGAATTGTGACTGTATGACTGAGTTGGAGTGAATATGCTCTTATCTCTGTAAGGAAGCGAGCTAGAGCGCTGAAACTGTGGCTATACGCACTTTCATGAAAACACGCTTCTTTGAGGTTTTAAGCTCAGAAAGTCACTCTGTGCGTGTTTCTGGCAAGGGAAAAGCTTCAGATCACACTGCAATGTATATATAGTATCGTTTGGTCCAATGTGCTTGTATGGCCATTTGGAAGTGAGTATAAGAATTCTGAAGTGAAGATATGCACTTTTTCAAAAACTTTCTTTTTTTTAGATTTCCTTGTAAAAAATGTTCATTCTCTGTGAAACTCAGTGGGAAAGTAACAAACTTGAGAGATCTGTGACTGTATGGCTGGATTGGAATGAATATGCCTATATCTCTGTCAGGAAACGAGATAGAGCGCTGAAACTGTGGCTATACGCACTTTCATGAAAACACACTTCTTTGAGGTTTTAAGCTCAGAACATAAATCTGAGCGTGTTTCTGGCAAGAGAACAGCTTCAGATCATACTGCAATGAATATATGTAATCGTTCTGTCCAATGTGTTTGTTTGGCCATTTGGAAGTGAATATAAGCTTCTGAAGTGAAGATATGCACTTTTTCAAAAACTTTCTTTTTTTTAGTTCTGCTTGTCAACAATGTTCATTCTCTGTGTAACTCAGTGGGAAAGTGACAAACTTGAGTGAATTGTGACTGTATGACTGAGTTGGAGTGAATATGCTCTTATCTCTGTAAGGAAGCGATCTAGAGCGCTGAAACTGTGGCTATACGCACTTTCATGAAAACACGCTTCTTTGAGGTTTTAAGCTCAGAAAGTCACTCTGTGCGTGTTTCTGGCAAGGGAAAAGCTTCAGATCACACTGCAATGTATATATAGTATCGTTTGGTCCAATGTGCTTGTATGGCCATTTGGAAGTGAGTATAAGAATTCTGAAGTGAAGATATGCACTTTTTCAAAAACTTTCTTTTTTTTAGATTTCCTTGTAAAAAAATGTTCAATCTCTGTGTAACTCAGTGGGAAAGTGACAAACTTGAGTGAATTGTGACTGTATGACTGAGTTGGAGTGAATATGCTCTTATCTCTGTAAGGAAGCGAGCTAGAGCGCTGAAACTGTGGCTATACGCACTTTCATGAAAACACGCTTCTTTGAGGTTTTAAGCTCAGAGAGTGAATCTGTGCGTGTTTCTGGCAAGGGAAAAGCTTCAGATCACACTGCAATGTATATATGGTATCGTTTGGTCCAATGTGCTTGTATGGCCATTCGGAAGTGAGTATAAGCTTTTGAAGTGAAGATATGCACTTTTTCAAAAACTTTCTTTTTTTTAGTTCTGCTTGTCAAAAATGTTCATTCTGTGTTCAACTCAGTGGGAAAGTGACAAACTGGAGTGAATTGTGACTGTATGACTGAGTTGGAGTGAATATGCTCTTATCTCTGTAAGGAAGCGAGCTAGAGCGCTGAAACTGTGGCTATACGCACTTTCATGAAAACACGCTTCTTTGAGGTTTTAAGCTCAGAAAGTCAATCTGTGCGTGTTTCTGGCAAGGGAACAGCTTCAGATCACACAGCAATGCATATATGGTATCGTTTGGTCCTATGTGCTTGTATGGCCATTTGGAAGTGTGTATAAGAATTCTGAAGTGAAGATATGCACTTTTTCAAAAACTTTCTTTTTTTAGATTTCCTTGTAAAAAATGTTCATTCTCTGTGGAACCCAGTGGGAAAGTAACAAACTTGAGAGAACTGTGACTGTATGGCTGATTTGGAATGAATATGCCTATATCTCTGTCAGGAAACGAGATGGACCGCTGAAACTGTGGCTATACGCACTTTCATGAAAACACGCTTCTTTGAGGTTTTAAGCTCAGAACGTAAATATGTGCGTGTTTCTGGACAGGGAACAGCTGCAGATCACACTGCAATGAATATATGTAATCGTTCTGTCCAATGTGTTTGTTTGGCCATTTGGAAGTGAATATAAGCTTCTGAAGTGAAGATATGCACTTTTTCAAAAACTTTCTTTTTTTTAGTTCTGCTTGTCAACAATGTTCATTCTCTGTGTAACTCAGTGGGAAAGTGACAAACTTGAGTGAATTGTGACTGTATGACTGAGTTGGAGTGAATATGCTCTTATCTCTGTAAGGAAGCGAGCTAGAGCGCTGAAACTGTGGCTATACGCACTTTCATGAAAACACGCTTCTTTGAGGTTTTAAGCTCAGAAAGTCACTCTGTGCGTGTTTCTGGCAAGGGAAAAGCTTCAGATCACACTGCAATGTATATATAGTATCGTTTGGTCCAATGTGCTTGTATGGCCATTTGGAAGTGAGTATAAGAATTCTGAAGTGAAGATATGCACTTTTTCAAAAACTTTCTTTTTTTTAGATTTCCTTGTAAAAAATGTTCATTCTCTGTGAAACTCAGTGGGAAAGTAACAAACTTGAGAGATCTGTGACTGTATGGCTGGATTGGAATGAATATGCCTATATCTCTGTCAGGAAACGAGATAGAGCGCTGAAACTGTGGCTATACGCACTTTCATGAAAACACGCTTCTTTGAGGTTTTAAGCTCAGAACATAAATCTGAGCGTGTTTCTGGCAAGAGAACAGCTTCAGATCATACTGCAATGAATATATGTAATCGTTCTGTCCAATGTGTTTGTTTGGCCATTTGGAAGTGAATATAAGCTTCTGAAGTGAAGATATGCACTTTTTCAAAAACTTTCTTTTTTTTAGTTCTGCTTGTCAACAATGTTCATTCTCTGTGTAACTCAGTGGGAAAGTGACAAACTTGAGTGAATTGTGACTGTATGACTGAGTTGGAGTGAATATGCTCTTATCTCTGTAAGGAAGCGATCTAGAGCGCTGAAACTGTGGCTATACGCACTTTCATGAAAACACGCTTCTTTGAGGTTTTAAGCTCAGAAAGTCACTCTGTGCGTGTTTCTGGCAAGGGAAAAGCTTCAGATCACACTGCAATGTATATATAGTATCGTTTGGTCCAATGTGCTTGTATGGCCATTTGGAAGTGAGTATAAGAATTCTGAAGTGAAGATATGCACTTTTTCAAAAACTTTCTTTTTTTTAGATTTCCTTGTAAAAAAATGTTCAATCTCTGTGTAACTCAGTGGGAAAGTGACAAACTTGAGTGAATTGTGACTGTATGACTGAGTTGGAGTGAATATGCTCTTATCTCTGTAAGGAAGCGAGCTAGAGCGCTGAAACTGTGGCTATACGCACTTTCATGAAAACACGCTTCTTTGAGGTTTTAAGCTCAGAGAGTGAATCTGTGCGTGTTTCTGGCAAGGGAAAAGCTTCAGATCACACTGCAATGTATATATGGTAAAGTTTGGTCCAATGTGCTTGTATGGCCATTCGGAAGTGAGTATAAGCTTTTGAAGTGAAGATATGCACTTTTTCAAAAACTTTCTTTTTTTTAGTTCTGCTTGTCAAAAATGTTCATTCTGTGTTCAACTCAGTGGGAAAGTGACAAACTGGAGTGAATTGTGACTGTATGACTGAGTTGGAGTGAATATGCTCTTATCTCTGTAAGGAAGCGAGCTAGAGCGCTGAAACTGTGGCTATACGCACTTTCATGAAAACACGCTTCTTTGAGGTTTTAAGCTCAGAAAGTCAATCTGTGCGTGTTTCTGGCAAGGGAACAGCTTCAGATCACACAGCAATGCATATATGGTATCGTTTGGTCCTATGTGCTTGTATGGCCATTTGGAAGTGTGTATAAGAATTCTGAAGTGAAGATATGCACTTTTTCAAAAACTTTCTTTTTTTAGATTTCCTTGTAAAAAATGTTCATTCTCTGTGGAACCCAGTGGGAAAGTAACAAACTTGAGAGAACTGTGACTGTATGGCTGATTTGGAATGAATATGCCTATATCTCTGTCAGGAAACGAGATGGACCGCTGAAACTGTGGCTATACGCACTTTCATGAAAACACGCTTCTTTGAGGTTTTAAGCTCAGAACGTAAATATGTGCGTGTTTCTGGACAGGGAACAGCTGCAGATCACACTGCAATGAATATATGTAATCGTTCTGTCCAATGTGTTTGTTTGGCCATTTGGAAGTGAATATAAGCTTCTGAAGTGAAGATATGCACTTTTTCAAAAACTTTCTTTTTTTTAGTTCTGCTTGTCAACAATGTTCATTCTCTGTGTAACTCAGTGGGAAAGTGACAAACTTGAGTGAATTGTGACTGTATGACTGAGTTGGAGTGAATATGCTCTTATCTCTGTAAGGAAGCGAGCTAGAGCGCTGAAACTGTGGCTATACGCACTTTCATGAAAACACGCTTCTTTGAGGTTTTAAGCTCAGAAAGTCACTCTGTGCGTGTTTCTGGCAAGGGAAAAGCTTCAGATCACACTGCAATGTATATATAGTATCGTTTGGTCCAATGTGCTTGTATGGCCATTTGGAAGTGAGTATAAGAATTCTGAAGTGAAGATATGCACTTTTTCAAAAACTTTCTTTTTTTTAGATTTCCTTGTAAAAAATGTTCATTCTCTGTGAAACTCAGTGGGAAAGTAACAAACTTGAGAGATCTGTGACTGTATGGCTGGATTGGAATGAATATGCCTATATCTCTGTCAGGAAACGAGATAGAGCGCTGAAACTGTGGCTATACGCACTTTCATGAAAACACGCTTCTTTGAGGTTTTAAGCTCAGAACATAAATCTGAGCGTGTTTCTGGCAAGAGAACAGCTTCAGATCATACTGCAATGAATATATGTAATCGTTCTGTCCAATGTGTTTGTTTGGCCATTTGGAAGTGAATATAAGCTTCTGAAGTGAAGATATGCACTTTTTCAAAAACTTTCTTTTTTTTAGTTCTGCTTGTCAACAATGTTCATTGTCTGTGTAACTCAGTGGGAAAGTGACAAACTTGAGTGAATTGTGACTGTATGACTGAGTTGGAGTGAATATGCTCTTATCTCTGTAAGGAAGCGAGCTAGAGCGCTGAAACTGTGGCTATACGCACTTTCATGAAAACACGCTTCTTTGAGGTTTTAAGCTCAGAACATAAATCTGAGCGTGTTTCTGGCAAGGGAACAGCTTCAGATCACACTGCAATGCATATATGATATCGTTTGGTCCAATGTGCTTGTATGGCCATTTGGAAGTGAGTATAAGAATTCTGAAGTGAAGATATGCACTTTTTCAAAAACTTTCTTTTTTTTAGATTTCCTTGTAAAAAAATGTTCAATCTCTGTGTAACTCAGTGGGAAAGTGACAAACTTGAGTGAATTGTGACTGTATGACTGAGTTGGAGTGAATATGCTCTTATCTCTGTAAGGAAGCGAGCTAGAGCGCTGAAACTGTGGCTATACGCACTTTCATGAAAACACGCTTCTTTGAGGTTTTAAGCTCAGAAAGTCAATCTGTGCGTGTTTCTGGCAAGGGAACAGCTTCAGATCACACAGCAATGCATATATGGTATCGTTTGGTCCTATGTGCTTGTATGGCCATTTGGAAGTGTGTATAAGAATTCTGAAGTGAAGATATGCACTTTTTCAAAAACTTTCTTTTTTTAGATTTCCTTGTAAAAAATGTTCATTCTCTGTGGAACCCAGTGGGAAAGTAACAAACTTGAGAGAACTGTGACTGTATGGCTGATTTGGAATGAATATGCCTATATCTCTGTCAGGAAACGAGATGGACCGCTGAAACTGTGGCTATACGCACTTTCATGAAAACACGCTTCTTTGAGGTTTTAAGCTCAGAACGTAAATATGTGCGTGTTTCTGGACAGGGAACAGCTGCAGATCACACTGCAATGAATATATGTAATCGTTCTGTCCAATGTGTTTGTTTGGCCATTTGGAAGTGAATATAAGCTTCTGAAGTGAAGATATGCACTTTTTCAAAAACTTTCTTTTTTTTAGTTCTGCTTGTCAACAATGTTCATTCTCTGTGTAACTCAGTGGGAAAGTGACAAACTTGAGTGAATTGTGACTGTATGACTGAGTTGGAGTGAATATGCTCTTATCTCTGTAAGGAAGCGAGCTAGAGCGCTGAAACTGTGGCTATACGCACTTTCATGAAAACACGCTTCTTTGAGGTTTTAAGCTCAGAAAGTCACTCTGTGCGTGTTTCTGGCAAGGGAAAAGCTTCAGATCACACTGCAATGTATATATAGTATCGTTTGGTCCAATGTGCTTGTATGGCCATTTGGAAGTGAGTATAAGAATTCTGAAGTGAAGATATGCACTTTTTCAAAAACTTTCTTTTTTTTAGATTTCCTTGTAAAAAATGTTCATTCTCTGTGAAACTCAGTGGGAAAGTAACAAACTTGAGAGATCTGTGACTGTATGGCTGGATTGGAATGAATATGCCTATATCTCTGTCAGGAAACGAGATAGAGCGCTGAAACTGTGGCTATACGCACTTTCATGAAAACACGCTTCTTTGAGGTTTTAAGCTCAGAACATAAATCTGAGCGTGTTTCTGGCAAGAGAACAGCTTCAGATCATACTGCAATGAATATATGTAATCGTTCTGTCCAATGTGTTTGTTTGGCCATTTGGAAGTGAATATAAGCTTCTGAAGTGAAGATATGCACTTTTTCAAAAACTTTCTTTTTTTTAGTTCTGCTTGTCAACAATGTTCATTCTCTGTGTAACTCAGTGGGAAAGTGACAAACTTGAGTGAATTGTGACTGTATGACTGAGTTGGAGTGAATATGCTCTTATCTCTGTAAGGAAGCGATCTAGAGCGCTGAAACTGTGGCTATACGCACTTTCATGAAAACACGCTTCTTTGAGGTTTTAAGCTCAGAAAGTCACTCTGTGCGTGTTTCTGGCAAGGGAAAAGCTTCAGATCACACTGCAATGTATATATAGTATCGTTTGGTCCAATGTGCTTGTATGGCCATTTGGAAGTGAGTATAAGAATTCTGAAGTGAAGATATGCACTTTTTCAAAAACTTTCTTTTTTTTAGATTTCCTTGTAAAAAAATGTTCAATCTCTGTGTAACTCAGTGGGAAAGTGACAAACTTGAGTGAATTGTGACTGTATGACTGAGTTGGAGTGAATATGCTCTTATCTCTGTAAGGAAGCGAGCTAGAGCGCTGAAACTGTGGCTATACGCACTTTCATGAAAACACGCTTCTTTGAGGTTTTAAGCTCAGAGAGTGA
Organism: Gymnothorax reevesii; assembly: GCA_029721435.1. Taxonomy (NCBI): domain Eukaryota; kingdom Metazoa; phylum Chordata; class Actinopteri; order Anguilliformes; family Muraenidae; genus Gymnothorax; species Gymnothorax reevesii. Next base: position 26,859,956 of record CM056588.1, read on the forward strand.
ATCTGTGCGTGTTTCTGGCAAGGGAAAAGCTTCAGATCACACTGCAATGTATATATGGTATCGTTTGGTCCAATGTGCTTGTATGGCCATTCGGAAGTGAGTATAAGCTTTTGAAGTGAAGATATGCACTTTTTCAAAAACTTTCTTTTTTTTAGTTCTGCTTGTCAAAAAAGTTCATTCTGTGTTCAACTCAGTTGGAAAGTGACAAACTGGATTGAATTGTGACTGTATGACTGAGTTGGAGTGAATATGCTCTTATCTCTGTAAGGAAGCGAGCTAGAGCGCTGAAACTGTGGCTATACGCACTTTCATGAAAACACGCTTCTTTGAGGTTTTAAGCTCAGAAAGTCAATCTGTGCGTGTTTCTGGCAAGGGAACAGCTTCAGATCACACAGCAATGCATATATGGTATCGTTTGGTCCTATGTGCTTGTATGGCCATTTGGAAGTGTGTATAAGAATTCTGAAGTGAAGATATGCACTTTTTCAAAAACTTTCTTTTTTTAGATTTCCTTGTAAAAAATGTTCATTCTCTGTGGAACCCAGTGGGAAAGTAACAAACTTGAGAGAACTGTGACTGTATGGCTGATTTGGAATGAATATGCCTATATCTCTGTCAGGAAACGAGATGGACCGCTGAAACTGTGGCTATACGCACTTTCATGAAAACACGCTTCTTTGAGGTTTTAAGCTCAGAACGTAAATATGTGCGTGTTTCTGGACAGGGAACAGCTGCAGATCACACTGCAATGAATATATGTAATCGTTCTGTCCAATGTGTTTGTTTGGCCATTTGGAAGTGAATATAAGCTTCTGAAGTGAAGATATGCACTTTTTCAAAAACTTTCTTTTTTTTAGTTCTGCTTGTCAACAATGTTCATTCTCTGTGTAACTCAGTGGGAAAGTGACAAACTTGAGTGAATTGTGACTGTATGACTGAGTTGGAGTGAATATGCTCTTATCTCTGTAAGGAAGCGAGCTAGAGCGCTGAAACTGTGGCTATACGCACTTTCATGAAAACACGCTTCTTTGAGGTTTTAAGCTCAGAAAGTCACTCTGTGCGTGTTTCTGGCAAGGGAAAAGCTTCAGATCACACTGCAATGTATATATAGTATCGTTTGGTCCAATGTGCTTGTATGGCCATTTGGAAGTGAGTATAAGAATTCTGAAGTGAAGATATGCACTTTTTCAAAAACTTTCTTTTTTTTAGATTTCCTTGTAAAAAATGTTCATTCTCTGTGAAACTCAGTGGGAAAGTAACAAACTTGAGAGATCTGTGACTGTATGGCTGGATTGGAATGAATATGCCTATATCTCTGTCAGGAAACGAGATAGAGCGCTGAAACTGTGGCTATACGCACTTTCATGAAAACACGCTTCTTTGAGGTTTTAAGCTCAGAACATAAATCTGAGCGTGTTTCTGGCAAGAGAACAGCTTCAGATCATACTGCAATGAATATATGTAATCGTTCTGTCCAATGTGTTTGTTTGGCCATTTGGAAGTGAATATAAGCTTCTGAAGTGAAGATATGCACTTTTTCAAAAACTTTCTTTTTTTTAGTTCTGCTTGTCAACAATGTTCATTCTCTGTGTAACTCAGTGGGAAAGTGACAAACTTGAGTGAATTGTGACTGTATGACTGAGTTGGAGTGAATATGCTCTTATCTCTGTAAGGAAGCGAGCTAGAGCGCTGAAACTGTGGCTATACGCACTTTCATGAAAACACGCTTCTTTGAGGTTTTAAGCTCAGAACATAAATCTGAGCGTGTTTCTGGCAAGGGAACAGCTTCAGATCACACTGCAATGCATATATGATATCGTTTGGTCCAATGTGCTTGTATGGCCATTTGGAAGTGAGTATAAGAATTCTGAAGTGAAGATATGCACTTTTTCAAAAACTTTCTTTTTTTTAGATTTCCTTGTAAAAAATGTTCATTCTCTGTGAAACTCAGTGGGAAAGTAACAAACTTGAGAGATCTGTGACTGTATGGCTGGATTGGAATGAATATGCCAATATCTCTGTCAGGAAACGAGATAGAGCGCTGAAACTGTGGCTATACGCACTTTCATGAAAACACGCTTCTTTGAGGTTTTAAGCTCAGAACATAAATCTGAGCGTGTTTCTGGCAAGAGAACAGCTTCAGATCATACTGCAATGAATATATGTAATCGTTCTGTCCAATGTGTTTGTTTGGCCATTTGGAAGTGAATATAAGCTTCTGAAGTGAAGATATGCACTTTTTCAAAAACTTTCTTTTTTTTAGTTCTGCTTGTCAACAATGTTCATTCTCTGTGTAACTCAGTGGGAAAGTGACAAACTTGAGTGAATTGTGACTGTATGACTGAGTTGGAGTGAATATGCTCTTATCTCTGTAAGGAAGCGATCTAGAGCGCTGAAACTGTGGCTATACGCACTTTCATGAAAACACGCTTCTTTGAGGTTTTAAGCTCAGAAAGTCACTCTGTGCGTGTTTCTGGCAAGGGAAAAGCTTCAGATCACACTGCAATGTATATATAGTATCGTTTGGTCCAATGTGCTTGTATGGCCATTTGGAAGTGAGTATAAGAATTCTGAAGTGAAGATATGCACTTTTTCAAAAACTTTCTTTTTTTTAGATTTCCTTGTAAAAAAATGTTCAATCTCTGTGTAACTCAGTGGGAAAGTGACAAACTTGAGTGAATTGTGACTGTATGACTGAGTTGGAGTGAATATGCTCTTATCTCTGTAAGGAAGCGAGCTAGAGCGCTGAAACTGTGGCTATACGCACTTTCATGAAAACACGCTTCTTTGAGGTTTTAAGCTCAGAGAGTGAATCTGTGCGTGTTTCTGGCAAGGGAAAAGCTTCAGATCACACTGCAATGTATATATGGTATCGTTTGGTCCAATGTGCTTGTATGGCCATTCGGAAGTGAGTATAAGCTTTTGAAGTGAAGATATGCACTTTTTCAAAAACTTTCTTTTTTTTAGTTCTGCTTGTCAAAAATGTTCATTCTGTGTTCAACTCAGTGGGAAAGTGACAAACTGGAGTGAATTGTGACTGTATGACTGAGTTGGAGTGAATATGCTCTTATCTCTGTAAGGAAGCGAGCTAGAGCGCTGAAACTGTGGCTATACGCACTTTCATGAAAACACGCTTCTTTGAGGTTTTAAGCTCAGAAAGTCAATCTGTGCGTGTTTCTGGCAAGGGAACAGCTTCAGATCACACAGCAATGCATATATGGTATCGTTTGGTCCTATGTGCTTGTATGGCCATTTGGAAGTGTGTATAAGAATTCTGAAGTGAAGATATGCACTTTTTCAAAAACTTTCTTTTTTTAGATTTCCTTGTAAAAAATGTTCATTCTCTGTGGAACCCAGTGGGAAAGTAACAAACTTGAGAGAACTGTGACTGTATGGCTGATTTGGAATGAATATGCCTATATCTCTGTCAGGAAACGAGATGGACCGCTGAAACTGTGGCTATACGCACTTTCATGAAAACACGCTTCTTTGAGGTTTTAAGCTCAGAACGTAAATATGTGCGTGTTTCTGGACAGGGAACAGCTGCAGATCACACTGCAATGAATATATGTAATCGTTCTGTCCAATGTGTTTGTTTGGCCATTTGGAAGTGAATATAAGCTTCTGAAGTGAAGATATGCACTTTTTCAAAAACTTTCTTTTTTTTAGTTCTGCTTGTCAACAATGTTCATTCTCTGTGTAACTCAGTGGGAAAGTGACAAACTTGAGTGAATTGTGACTGTATGACTGAGTTGGAGTGAATATGCTCTTATCTCTGTAAGGAAGCGAGCTAGAGCGCTGAAACTGTGGCTATACGCACTTTCATGAAAACACGCTTCTTTGAGGTTTTAAGCTCAGAAAGTCACTCTGTGCGTGTTTCTGGCAAGGGAAAAGCTTCAGATCACACTGCAATGTATATATAGTATCGTTTGGTCCAATGTGCTTGTATGGCCATTTGGAAGTGAGTATAAGAATTCTGAAGTGAAGATATGCACTTTTTCAAAAACTTTCTTTTTTTTAGATTTCCTTGTAAAAAATGTTCATTCTCTGTGAAACTCAGTGGGAAAGTAACAAACTTGAGAGATCTGTGACTGTATGGCTGGATTGGAATGAATATGCCTATATCTCTGTCAGGAAACGAGATAGAGCGCTGAAACTGTGGCTATACGCACTTTCATGAAAACACGCTTCTTTGAGGTTTTAAGCTCAGAACATAAATCTGAGCGTGTTTCTGGCAAGAGAACAGCTTCAGATCATACTGCAATGAATATATGTAATCGTTCTGTCCAATGTGTTTGTTTGGCCATTTGGAAGTGAATATAAGCTTCTGAAGTGAAGATATGCACTTTTTCAAAAACTTTCTTTTTTTTAGTTCTGCTTGTCAACAATGTTCATTCTCTGTGTAACTCAGTGGGAAAATGACAAACTTGAGTGAATTGTGACTGTATGACTGAGTTGGAGTGAATATGCTCTTATCTCTGTAAGGAAGCGAGCTAGAGCGCTGAAACTGTGGCTATACGCACTTTCATGAAAACACGCTTCTTTGAGGTTTTAAGCTCAGAACATAAATCTGAGCGTGTTTCTGGCAAGGGAACAGCTTCAGATCACACTGCAATGCATATATGATATCGTTTGGTCCAATGTGCTTGTATGGCCATTTGGAAGTGTGTATAAGAATTCTGAAGTGAAGATATGCACTTTTTCAAAAACTTTCTTTTTTTAGATTTCCTTGTAAAAAATGTTCATTCTCTGTGGAACCCAGTGGGAAAGTAACAAACTTGAGAGAACTGTGACTGTATGGCTGATTTGGAATGAATATGCCTATATCTCTGTCAGGAAACGAGATGGACCGCTGAAACTGTGGCTATACGCACTTTCATGAAAACACGCTTCTTTGAGGTTTTAAGCTCAGAACGTAAATATGTGCGTGTTTCTGGACAGGGAACAGCTGCAGATCACACTGCAATGAATATATGTAATCGTTCTGTCCAATGTGTTTGTTTGGCCATTTGGAAGTGAATATAAGCTTCTGAAGTGAAGATATGCACTTTTTCAAAAACTTTCTTTTTTTTAGTTCTGCTTGTCAACAATGTTCATTCTCTGTGTAACTCAGTGGGAAAGTGACAAACTTGAGTGAATTGTGACTGTATGACTGAGTTGGAGTGAATATGCTCTTATCTCTGTAAGGAAGCGAGCTAGAGCGCTGAAACTGTGGCTATACGCACTTTCATGAAAACACGCTTCTTTGAGGTTTTAAGCTCAGAAAGTCACTCTGTGCGTGTTTCTGGCAAGGGAAAAGCTTCAGATCACACTGCAATGTATATATAGTATCGTTTGGTCCAATGTGCTTGTATGGCCATTTGGAAGTGAGTATAAGAATTCTGAAGTGAAGATATGCACTTTTTCAAAAACTTTCTTTTTTTTAGATTTCCTTGTAAAAAATGTTCATTCTCTGTGAAACTCAGTGGGAAAGTAACAAACTTGAGAGATCTGTGACTGTATGGCTGGATTGGAATGAATATGCCTATATCTCTGTCAGGAAACGAGATAGAGCGCTGAAACTGTGGCTATACGCACTTTCATGAAAACACGCTTCTTTGAGGTTTTAAGCTCAGAACATAAATCTGAGCGTGTTTCTGGCAAGAGAACAGCTTCAGATCATACTGCAATGAATATATGTAATCGTTCTGTCCAATGTGTTTGTTTGGCCATTTGGAAGTGAATATAAGCTTCTGAAGTGAAGATATGCACTTTTTCAAAAACTTTCTTTTTTTTAGTTCTGCTTGTCAACAATGTTCATTCTCTGTGTAACTCAGTGGGAAAATGACAAACTTGAGTGAATTGTGACTGTATGACTGAGTTGGAGTGAATATGCTCTTATCTCTGTAAGGAAGCGAGCTAGAGCGCTGAAACTGTGGCTATACGCACTTTCATGAAAACACGCTTCTTTGAGGTTTTAAGCTCAGAACATAAATCTGAGCGTGTTTCTGGCAAGGGAACAGCTTCAGATCACACTGCAATGCATATATGATATCGTTTGGTCCAATGTGCTTGTATGGCCATTTGGAAGTGAGTATAAGAATTCTGAAGTGAAGATATGCACTTTTTCAAAAACTTTCTTTTTTTTAGATTTCCTTGTAAAAAAATGTTCAATCTCTGTGTAACTCAGTGGGAAAGTGACAAACTTGAGTGAATTGTGACTGTATGACTGAGTTGGAGTGAATATGCTCTTATCTCTGTAAGGAAGCGAGCTAGAGCGCTGAAACTGTGGCTATACGCACTTTCATGAAAACACGCTTCTTTGAGGTTTTAAGCTCAGAAAGTCAATCTGTGCGTGTTTCTGGCAAGGGAACAGCTTCAGATCACACAGCAATGCATATATGGTATCGTTTGGTCCTATGTGCTTGTATGGCCATTTGGAAGTGTGTATAAGAATTCTGAAGTGAAGATATGCACTTTTTCAAAAACTTTCTTTTTTTAGATTTCCTTGTAAAAAATGTTCATTCTCTGTGGAACCCAGTGGGAAAGTAACAAACTTGAGAGAACTGTGACTGTATGGCTGATTTGGAATGAATATGCCTATATCTCTGTCAGGAAACGAGATGGACCGCTGAAACTGTGGCTATACGCACTTTCATGAAAACACGCTTCTTTGAGGTTTTAAGCTCAGAACGTAAATATGTGCGTGTTTCTGGACAGGGAACAGCTGCAGATCACACTGCAATGAATATATGTAATCGTTCTGTCCAATGTGTTTGTTTGGCCATTTGGAAGTGAATATAAGCTTCTGAAGTGAAGATATGCACTTTTTCAAAAACTTTCTTTTTTTTAGTTCTGCTTGTCAACAATGTTCATTCTCTGTGTAACTCAGTGGGAAAGTGACAAACTTGAGTGAATTGTGACTGTATGACTGAGTTGGAGTGAATATGCTCTTATCTCTGTAAGGAAGCGAGCTAGAGCGCTGAAACTGTGGCTATACGCACTTTCATGAAAACACGCTTCTTTGAGGTTTTAAGCTCAGAAAGTCACTCTGTGCGTGTTTCTGGCAAGGGAAAAGCTTCAGATCACACTGCAATGTATATATAGTATCGTTTGGTCCAATGTGCTTGTATGGCCATTTGGAAGTGAGTATAAGAATTCTGAAGTGAAGATATGCACTTTTTCAAAAACTTTCGTTTTTTTAGATTTCCTTGTAAAAAATGTTCATTCTCTGTGAAACTCAGTGGGAAAGTAACAAACTTGAGAGATCTGTGACTGTATGGCTGGATTGGAATGAATATGCCTATATCTCTGTCAGGAAACGAGATAGAGCGCTGAAACTGTGGCTATACGCACTTTCATGAAAACACGCTTCTTTGAGGTTTTAAGCTCAGAACATAAATCTGAGCGTGTTTCTGGCAAGAGAACAGCTTCAGATCATACTGCAATGAATATATGTAATCGTTCTGTCCAATGTGTTTGTTTGGCCATTTGGAAGTGAATATAAGCTTCTGAAGTGAAGATATGCACTTTTTCAAAAACTTTCTTTTTTTTAGTTCTGCTTGTCAACAATGTTCATTCTCTGTGTAACTCAGTGGGAAAATGACAAACTTGAGTGAATTGTGACTGTATGACTGAGTTGGAGTGAATATGCTCTTATCTCTGTAAGGAAGCGAGCTAGAGCGCTGAAACTGTGGCTATACGCACTTTCATGAAAACACGCTTCTTTGAGGTTTTAAGCTCAGAACATAAATCTGAGCGTGTTTCTGGCAAGGGAACAGCTTCAGATCACACTGCAATGCATATATGATATCGTTTGGTCCAATGTGCTTGTATGGCCATTTGGAAGTGAGTATAAGAATTCTGAAGTGAAGATATGCACTTTTTCAAAAACTTTCTTTTTTTTAGATTTCCTTGTAAAAAAATGTTCAATCTCTGTGTAACTCAGTGGGAAAGTGACAAACTTGAGTGAATTGTGACTGTATGACTGAGTTGGAGTGAATATGCTCTTATCTCTGTAAGGAAGCGAGCTAGAGCGCTGAAACTGTGGCTATACGCACTTTCATGAAAACACGCTTCTTTGAGGTTTTAAGCTCAGAGAGTGAATCTGTGCGTGTTTCTGGCAAGGGAAAAGCTTCAGATCACACTGCAATGTATATATGGTATCGTTTGGTCCAATGTGCTTGTATGGCCATTTGGAAGTGAGTATAAGCTTTTGAAGTGAAGATATGCACTTTTTCAAAAACTTTCTTTTTTTTAGTTTTGCTTGTCAAAAATGTTCATTCTGTGTTCAACTCAGTGGGAAAGTGACAAACTTGAGTGAATTGTGACTGTATGACTGAGTTGGAGTGAATATGCTCTTATCTCTGTAAGGAAGCGAGCTAGAGCGCTGATACTGTGGCTATACGCACTTTCATGAAAACACGCTTCTTTGAGGTTTTAAGCTCAGAAAGTCAATCTGTGCGTGTTTCTGGCAAGGGAACAGCTTCAGATCACACTGCAATGCATATATGGTATCGTTTGGTCCAATGTGCTTGTATGGCCATTTGGAAGTGAGTATAAGAATTCTGGAGTGAAGATATGCACTTTTTCAAAAACTTTCTTTTTTTTAGATTTCCTTGTAAAAAAATGTTCATTCTCTGTGTAACTCAGTGGGAAAGTGACAAACTTGAGTGAATTGTGACTGTATGACTGAGTTGGAGTGAATATGCTCTTATCTCTGTAAGGAAGCGAGCTACAGCGCTGAAACTGTGGCTATACGCACTTTCATGAAAACACGCTTCTTTGAGGTTTTAAGCTCAGAAAGTGAATCTGTGCGTGTTTCTGGCAAGGGTTAAGCTTCAGATCACACTGCAATGTACATATGGTATCGTTTGGTCCAATGTGCTTGTATGGCCATTTGGAAGTGAGTATAAGCTTTTGAAGTGAAGATATGCACTTTTTCAAAAACTTTCTTTTTTTTAGTTCTGCTTGTCAAAAATGTTCATTCTGTGTTCCACTCAGTGGGAAAGTGACAAACTTGAGTGAATTGTGACTGTATGACTGAGTTGGAGTGAATATCTCTTATATCTGTAAGGAAGCGAGCTACAGCGCTGAAACTGTGGCTATACGCACTTTCATGAAAATACGCTTCTTTGAGGTTTTCAGCTCAGAAAGTCAATCTGTGCGTGTTTCTGGCAAGGGAACAGCTTCAGATCACACTGCAATGCATATATGGTATCGTTTGGTCCAATGTGCTTGTATGGCCATTTGGAAGTGAGTATAAGAATTCTGAAGTGAAGATATGCACTTTTTCAAAAACTTTCTTTTTTTTAGTTCTGCTTGTCAACAATGTTCATTCTGTGTGTAACTCAGTGGGAAAGTGACAAACTTGAGTGAATTGTGACTGTATGACTGAGTTGGAGTGAATATGCTCTTATCTCTGTAAGGAAGCGAGCTAGAGCGCTGAAACTGTGGCTCTCCGCACTTTCATGAAAACACGCTTCTTTGAGGTTTTAAGCTCAGAAAGTCACTCTGTGCGTGTTTCTGGCAAGGGAACAGCTTTAGATCACACTGCCATGCATGTATGGTATCGTTTGGTCCAATGTGCTTGTATGGCCATTTGGAAGTGAGTATAAGAATTCTGAAGTGAAGATATGCACTTTTTCAAAAACTTTCTTTTTTTTAGATTTCCTTGTAAAAAAATGTTCATTCTCTGTGTAACTCAGCGGGAAAGTGACAAACTTGAGTGAATTGTGACTGTATGACTGAGTTGGAGTGAATATGCTCTTATCTCTGTAAGGAAGCGAGCTAGAGCGCTGAAACTGTGGCTATACGCACTTTCATGAAAACACGCTTCTTTGAGGTTTTAAGCTCAGAAAGTGAATCTGTGCGTGTTTCTGGCAAGGGAAAAGCTTCAGATCACACTGCAATGTATATATAGTATCGTTTGGTCCAATGTGCTTGTATGGCCATTTGGAAGTGAGTATAAGAATTCTGAAGTGAAGATATGCACTTTTTCAAAAACTTTCTTTTTTTTAGATTTCCTTGTAAAAAATGTTCATTCTCTGTGAAACTCAGTGGGAAAGTAACAAACTTGAGAGATCTGTGACTGTATGGCTGGATTGGAATGAATATGCCTATATCTCTGTCAGGAAACGAGATAGAGCGCTGAAACTGTGGCTATACGCACTTTCATGAAAACACGCTTCTTTGAGGTTTTAAGCTCAGAACATAAATCTGAGCGTGTTTCTGGCAAGAGAACAGCTTCAGATCATACTGCAATGAATATATGTAATCGTTCTGTCCAATGTGTTTGTTTGGCCATTTGGAAGTGAATATAAGCTTCTGAAGTGAAGATATGCACTTTTTCAAAAACTTTCTTTTTTTTAGTTCTGCTTGTCAACAATGTTCATTCTCTGTGTAACTCAGTGGGAAAGTGACAAACTTGAGTGAATTGTGACTGTATGACTGAGTTGGAGTGAATATGCTCTTATCTCTGTAAGGAAGCGAGCTAGAGCGCTGAAACTGTGGCTATACGCACTTTCATGAAAACACGCTTCTTTGAGGTTTAAAGCTCAGAACATAAATCTGAGCGTGTTTCTGGCAAGGGAACAGCTTCAGATCACACTGCAATGCATATATGATATCGTTTGGTCCAATGTGCTTGTATGGCCATTTGGAAGTGAGTATAAGAATTCTGAAGTGAAGATATGCACTTTTTCAAAAACTTTCTTTTTTTTAGATTTCCTTGTAAAAAAATGTTCAATCTCTGTGTAACTCAGTGGGAAAGTGACAAACTTGAGTGAATTGTGACTGTATGACTGAGTTGGAGTGAATATGCTCTTATCTCTGTAAGGAAGCGAGCTAGAGCGCTGAAACTGTGGCTATACGCACTTTCAAGAAAACACGCTTCTTTGAGGTTTTAAGCTCAGAGAGTGAATCTGTGCGTGTTTCTGGCAAGGGAAAAGCTTCAGATCACACTGCAATGTATATATGGTATCGTTTGGTCCAATGTGCTTGTATGGCCATTTGGAAGTGAGTATAAGCTTTTGAAGTGAAGATATGCACTTTTTCAAAAACTTTCTTTTTTTTAGATTTCCTTGTAAAAAAATGTTCATTCTCTGTGTAACTCAGTGGGAAAGTGACAAACTTGAGTGAATTGTGACTGTATGACTGAGTTGGAGTGAATATGCTCTTATCTCTGTAAGGAAGCGAGCTACAGCGCTGAAACTGTGGCTATAGGCACTTTCATGAAAACACGCTTCTTTGAGGTTTTAAGCTCAGAAAGTGAATCTGTGCGTGTTTCTGGCAAGGGTTAAGATTCAGATCACACTGCAATGTACATATGGTATCGTTTGGTCCAATGTGCTTGTATGGCCATTTGGAAGTGAGTATAAGCTTTTGAAGTGAAGATATGCACTTTTTCAAAAACTTTCTTTTTTTTAGTTCTGCTTGTCAAAAATGTTCATTCTGTGTTCCACTCAGTGGGAAAGTGACAAACTTGAGTGAATTGTGACTGTATGACTGAGTTGGAGTGAATATCTCTTATCTCTGTAAGGAAGCGAGCTACAGCGCTGAAACTGTGGCTATACGCACTTTCATGAAAACACGCTTCTTTGAGGTTTTAAGCTCAGAAAGTCAATCTGTGCGTGTTTCTGGCAAGGGAACAGCTTCAGATCACACTGCAATGCATATATGGTATCGTTTGGTCCAATGTGCTTGTATGGCCATTTGGAAGTGAGTATAAGAATTCTGAAGTGAAGATATGCACTTTTTCAAAAACTTTCTTTTTTTTAGTTCTGCTTGTCAACAATGTTCATTCTGTGTGTAACTCAGTGGGAAAGTGACAAACTTGAGTGAATTGTGACTGTATGACTGAGTTGGAGTGAATATGCTCTTATCTCTGTAAGGAAGCGAGCTAGAGCGCTGAAACTGTGGCTCTCCGCACTTTCATGAAAACACGCTTCTTTGAGGTTTTAAGCTCAGAAAGTCACTCTGTGCGTGTTTCTGGCAAGGGAACAGCTTTAGATCACACTGCCATGCATGTATGGTATCGTTTGGTCCAATGTGCTTGTATGGCCATTTGGAAGTGAGGAAAGAATTCTGAAGTGAAGATATGCACTTTTTCAAAAACTTTCTTTTTTTTAGATTTCCTTGTAAAAAAATGTTCATTCTCTGTGTAACTCAGCGGGAAAGTGACAAACTTGAGTGAATTGTGACTGTATGACTGAGTTGGAGTGAATATGCTCTTATCTCTGTAAGGAAGCGAGCTAGAGCGCTGAAACTGTGGCTATACGCACTTTCATGAAAACACGCTTCTTTGAGGTTTTAAGCTCAGAAAGTGAATCTGTGCGTGTTTCTGGCAAGGGAAAAGCTTCAGATCACACTGCAATGTATATATAGTATCGTTTGGTCCAATGTGCTTGTATGGCCATTTGGAAGTGAGTATAAGAATTCTGAAGTGAAGATATGCACTTTTTCAAAAACTTTCTTTTTTTAGATTTCCTTGTAAAAAATGTTCATTCTCTGTGAAACTCAGTGGGAAAGTAACAAACTTGAGAGATCTGTGACTGTATGGCTGGATTGGAATGAATATGCCTATATCTCTGTCAGGAAACGAGATAGAGCGCTGAAACTGTGGCTATACGCACTTTCATGAAAACACGCTTCTTTGAGGTTTTAAGCTCAGAACATAAATCTGAGCGTGTTTCTGGCAAGAGAACAGCTTCAGATCATACTGCAATGAATATATGTAATCGTTCTGTCCAATGTGTTTGTTTGGCCATTTGGAAGTGAATATAAGCTTCTGAAGTGAAGATATGCACTTTTTCAAAAACTTTCTTTTTTTTAGTTCTGCTTGTCAACAATGTTCATTCTCTGTGTAACTCAGTGGGAAAGTGACAAACTTGAGTGAATTGTGACTGTATGACTGAGTTGGAGTGAATATGCTCTTATCTCTGTAAGGAAGCGAGCTAGAGCGCTGAAACTGTGGCTATACGCACTTTCATGAAAACACGCTTCTTTGAGGTTTTAAGCTCAGAACATAAATCTGAGCGTGTTTCTGGCAAGGGAACAGCTTCAGATCACACTGCAATGCATATATGATATCGTTTGGTCCAATGTGCTTGTATGGCCATTTGGAAGTGAGTATAAGAATTCTGAAGTGAAGATATGCACTTTTTCAAAAACTTTCTTTTTTTTAGATTTCCTTGTAAAAAAATGTTCAATCTCTGTGTAACTCAGTGGGAAAGTGACAAACTTGAGTGAATTGTGACTGTATGACTGAGTTGGAGTGAATATGCTCTTATCTCTGTAAGGAAGCGAGCTAGAGCGCTGAAACTGTGGCTATACGCACTTTCATGAAAACACGCTTCTTTGAGGTTTTAAGCTCAGAGAGTGAATCTGTGCGTGTTTCTGGCAAGGGAAAAGCTTCAGATCACACTGCAATGTATATATGGTATCGTTTGGTCCAATGTGCTTGTATGGCCATTTGGAAGTGAGTATAAGCTTTTGCAGTGAAGATATGCACTTTTTCAAAAACTTTTTTTTTTTTAGTTTTGCTTGTCAAAAATGTTCATTCTGTGTTCAACTCAGTGGGAAAGTGACAAACTTGAGTGAATTGTGACTGTATGACTGAGTTGGAGTGAATATGCTCTTATCTCTGTAAGGAAGCGAGCTAGAGCGCTGATACTGTGGCTATACGCACTTTCATGAAAACACGCTTCTTTGAGGTTTTAAGCTCAGAAAGTCAATCTGTGCGTGTTTCTGGCAAGGGAACAGCTTCAGATTACACTGCAATGCATATATGGTATCGTTTGGTCCAATGTGCTTGTATGGCCATTTGGAAGTGAGTATAAGAATTCTGGAGTGAAGATATGCACTTTTTCAAAATCTTTCTTTTTTTTAGATTTCCTTGTAAAAAAATGTTCATTCTCTGTGTAACTCAGTGGGAAAGTGACAAACTTGAGTGAATTGTGACTGTATGACTGAGTTGGAGTGAATATGCTCTTATCTCTGTAAGGAAGCGAGCTACAGCGCTGAAACTGTGGCTATACGCACTTTCATGAAAACACGCTTCTTTGAGGTTTTAAGCTCAGAAAGTGAATCTGTGCGTGTTTCTGGCAAGGGTTAAGCTTCAGATCCCACTGCAATGTACATATGGTATCGTTTGGTCCAATGTGCTTGTATGGCCATTTGGAAGTGAGTATAAGCTTTTGAAGTGAAGATATGCACTTTTTCAAAAACTTTCTTTTTTTTAGTTCTGCTTGTCAAAAATGTTCATTCTGTGTTCAACTCAGTGGGAAAGTGACAAACTTGAGTGAATTGTGACTGTATGACTGAGTTGGAGTGAATATGCTCTTATCTCTGTAAGGAAGCGAGCTACAGCGCTGAAACTGTGGCTATACGCACTTTCATGAAAATACGCTTCTTTGAGGTTTTAAGCTCAGAAAGTCAATCTGTGCGTGTTTCTGGCAAGGGAACAGCTTCAGATCACACTGCAATGCATATATGGTATCGTTTGGTCCAATGTGCTTGTATGGCCATTTGGAAGTGAGTATAAGAATTCTGAAGTGAAGATATGCACTTTTTCAAAAACTTTCTTTTTTTTAGTTCTGCTTGTCAACAATGTTCATTCTGTGTGTAACTCAGTGGGAAAGTGACAAACTTGAGTGAATTGTGACTGTATGACTGAGTTGGAGTGAATATGCTCTTATCTCTGTAAGGAAGCGAGCTAGAGCGCTGAAACTGTGGCTCTCCGCAGTTTCATGAAAACATGCTTCTTTGAGGTTTTAAGCTCAGAAAGTCACTCTGTGCGTGTTTCTGGCAAGGGAACAGCTTTAGATCACACTGCCATGCATGTATGGTATCGTTTGGTGCAATGTGCTTGTATGGCCATTTGGAAGTGAGTATAAGAATTCTGAAGTGAAGATATGCACTTTTTCAAAAACTTTCTTTTTTTTAGATTTCCTTGTAAAAAAATGTTCATTCTCTGTGTAACTCAGCGGGAAAGTGACAAACTTGAGTGAATTGTGACTGTATGACTGAGTTGGAGTGAATATGCTCTTATCTCTGTAAGGAAGCGAGCTAGAGCGCTGAAACTGTGGCTATACGCACTTTCATGAAAACACGCTTCTTTGAGGTTTTAAGCTCAGAAAGTGAATCTGTGCGTGTTTCTGGCAAGGGAAAAGCTTCAGATCACACTGCAATGTATATATGGTATCGTTTGGTCCAATGTGCTTGTATGGCCATTCGGAAGTGAGTATAAGCTTTTGAAGTGAAGATATGCACTTTTTCAAAAACTTTCTTTTTTTTAGTTCTGCTTGTCAAAAATGTTCATTCTGTGTTCAACTCAGTGGGAAAGTGACAAACTTGAGTGAATTGTGACTGAATGTCTGAACCGGAGTGAAAATGCCCCTATCTCTATAAGGAAGCGAGCTAGAGCGCTGAAACTGTGGTAATGCGCACTTTCCTGAAAACACGCTTCTTTGAGGTTTGAAGCTCAGAACGTGATTCTCTGCGTGTTTCTGGCAAGGGAACAGCTTCAGATCACACTGCAATGCATATATGGTATCGTTTGGTCCAATGTGCTTGTATGGCAATTTGGAAGTGAGTATAAGAATTCCGAAGTGAAGATATGCACTTTTTCAAAAACTTTCTTTTTTTAAGATTTCCTTGTAAAAAAATGTTCATTCTCTGTGTAACTCAGTGGGAAAGTGACAAACTTGAGTGAATTGTGACTGTATGACTGAGTTGGAGTGAATATGCTCTTATCTCTGTAAGGAAGCGAGCTAGAGCGCTGATACTGTGGCTATACGCACTTTCATGAAAACACGCTTCTTTGAGGTTTTAAGCTCAGAAAGTCAATCTGTGCGTGTTTCTGGCAAGGGAACAGCTTCAGATCACACTGCAATGCATATATGGTATCGTTTGGTCCAATGTGCTTGTATGGCCATTTGGAAGTGAGTATAAGAATTCTGGAGTGAAGATATGCACTTTTTCAAAAACTTTCTTTTTTTTAGATTTCCTTGTAAAAAAATGTTCATTCTCTGTGTAACTCAGTGGGAAAGTGACAAACTTGAGTGAATTTTGACTGTATGACTGAGTTGGAGTGAATATGCTCTTATCTCTGTAAGGAAGCGAGCTACAGCGCTGAAACTGTGGCTATACGCACTTTCATGAAAACACGCTTCTTTGAGGTTTTAAGCTCAGAAAGTGAATCTGTGCGTGTTTCTGGCAAGGGTTAAGCTTCAGATCACACTGCAATGTACATATGGTATCGTTTGGTCCAATGTGCTTGTATGGCCATTTGGAAGTGAGTATAAGCTTTTGAAGTGAAGATATGCACTTTTTCAAAAACTTTCTTTTTTTTAGTTCTGCTTGTCAAAAATGTTCATTCTGTGTTCCACTCAGTGGGAAAGTGACAAACTTGAGTGAATTGTGACTGTATGACTGAGTTGGAGTGAATATCTCTTATCTCTGTAAGGAAGCGAGCTACAGCGCTGAAACTGTGGCTATACGCACTTTCATGAAAATACGCTTCTTTGAGGTTTTCAGCTCAGAAAGTCAATCTGTGCGTGTTTCTGGCAAGGGAACAGCTTCAGATCACACTGCAATGCATATATGGTATCGTTTGGTCCAATGTGCTTGTATGGCCATTTGGAAGTGAGTATAAGAATTCTGAAGTGAAGATATGCACTTTTTCAAAAACTTTCTTTTTTTTAGTTCTGCTTGTCAACAATGTTCATTCTGTGTGTAACTCAGTGGGAAAGTGACAAACTTGAGTGAATTGTGACTGTATGACTGAGTTGGAGTGAATATGCTCTTATCTCTGTAAGGAAGCGAGCTAGAGCGCTGAAACTGTGGCTCGCCGCACTTTCATGAAAACACGCTTCTTTGAGGTTTTAAGCTCAGAAAGTCACTCTGTGCGTGTTTCTGGCAAGGGAACAGCTTTAGATCACACTGCCATGCATGTATGGTATCGTTTGGTCCAATGTGCTTGTATGGCCATTTGGAAGTGAGTATAAGAATTCTGAAGTGAAGATATGCACTTTTTCAAAAACTTTCTTTTTTTTAGATTTCCTTGTAAAAAAATGTTCATTCTCTGTGTAACTCAGCGGGAAAGTGACAAACTTGAGTGAATTGTGACTGTATGACTGAGTTGGAGTGAATATGCTCTTATCTCTGTAAGGAAGCGAGCTAGAGCGCTGAAACTGTGGCTATACGCACTTTCATGAAAACACGCTTCTTTGAGGTTTTAAGCTCAGAAAGTGAATCTGTGCGTGTTTCTGGCAAGGGAAAAGCTTCAGATCACACTGCAATGTATATATAGTATCGTTTGGTCCAATGTGCTTGTATGGCCATTTGGAAGTGAGTATAAGAATTCTGAAGTGAAGATATGCACTTTTTCAAAAACTTTCTTTTTTTTAGATTTCCTTGTAAAAAATGTTCATTCTCTGTGAAACTCAGTGGGAAAGTAACAAACTTGAGAGATCTGTGACTGTATGGCTGGATTGGAATGAATATGCCTATATCTCTGTCAGGAAACGAGATAGAGCGCTGAAACTGTGGCTATACGCACTTTCATGAAAACACGCTTCTTTGAGGTTTTAAGCTCAGAACATAAATCTGAGCGTGTTTCTGGCAAGAGAACAGCTTCAGATCATACTGCAATGAATATATGTAATCGTTCTGTCCAATGTGTTTGTTTGGCCATTTGGAAGTGAATATAAGCTTCTGAAGTGAAGATATGCACTTTTTCAAAAACTTTCTTTTTTTTAGTTCTGCTTGTCAACAATGTTCATTCTGTGTGTAACTCAGTGGGAAAGTGACAAACTTGAGTGAATTGTGACTGTATGACTGAGTTGGAGTGAATATGCTCTTATCTCTGTAAGGAAGCGAGCTAGAGCGCTGAAACTGTGGCTCGCCGCACTTTCATGAAAACACGCTTCTTTGAGGTTTTAAGCTCAGAAAGTCACTCTGTGCGTGTTTCTGGCAAGGGAACAGCTTTAGATCACACTGCCATGCATGTATGGTATCGTTTGGTCCAATGTGCTTGTATGGCCATTTGGAAGTGAGTATAAGAATTCTGAAGTGAAGATATGCACTTTTTCAAAAACTTTCTTTTTTTTAGATTTCCTTGTAAAAAAATGTTCATTCTCTGTGTAACTCAGCGGGAAAGTGACAAACTTGAGTGAATTGTGACTGTATGACTGAGTTGGAGTGAATATGCTCTTATCTCTGTAAGGAAGCGAGCTAGAGCGCTGAAACTGTGGCTATACGCACTTTCATGAAAACACGCTTCTTTGAGGTTTTAAGCTCAGAAAGTGAATCTGTGCGTGTTTCTGGCAAGGGAAAAGCTTCAGATCACACTGCAATGTATATATAGTATCGTTTGGTCCAATGTGCTTGTATGGCCATTTGGAAGTGAGTATAAGAATTCTGAAGTGAAGATATGCACTTTTTCAAAAACTTTCTTTTTTTTAGATTTCCTTGTAAAAAATGTTCATTCTCTGTGGAACCCAGTGGGAAAGTAACAAACTTGAGAGAACTGTGACTGTATGGCTGATTTGGAATGAATATGCCTATATCTCTGTCAGGAAACGAGATGGAGCGCTGAAACTGTGGCTATACGCACTTTCATGAAAACACGCTTCTTTGAGGTTTTAAGCTCAGAACGTAAATATGTGCGTGTTTTTGGACAGGGAACAGCTGCAGATCACACTGCAATGAATATATGTAATCGTTCTGTCCAATGTGTTTGTTTGGCCATTTGGAAGTGAATATAAGCTTCTGAAGTGAAGATATGCACTTTTTCAAAAACTTTCTTTTTTTTAGTTCTGCTCGTCAACAATGTTCATTCTCTGTGTAACTCAGTGGGAAAGTGACAAACTTGAGTGAATTGTGACTGTATGACTGAGTTGGAGTGAATATGCTCTTATCTCTGTAAGGAAGCGAGCTACAGCGCTGAAACTGTGGCTATACGCACTTTCATGAAAACACGCTTCTTTGAGGTTTTAAGCTCAGAAAGTGAATCTGTGCGTGTTTCTGGCAAGGGTTAAGCTTCAGATCCCACTGCAATGTACATATGGTATCGTTTGGTCCAATGTGCTTGTATGGCCATTTGGAAGTGAGTATAAGCTTTTGAAGTGAAGATATGCACTTTTTCAAAAACTTTCTTTTTTTTAGTTCTGCTTGTCAAAAATGTTCATTCTGTGTTCAACTCAGTGGGAAATTGACAAACTTGAGTGAATTGTGACTGTATGACTGAGTTGGAGTGAATATGCTCTTATCTCTGGAAGGAAGCGAGCTACAGCGCTGAAACTGTGGCTATACGCACTTTCATGAAAATACGCTTCTTTGAGGTTTTAAGCTCAGAAAGTCAATCTGTGCGTGTTTCTGGCAAGGGAACAGCTTCAGATCACACTGCAATGCATATATGGTATCGTTTGGTCCAATGTGCTTGTATGGCCATTTGGAAGTGAGTATAAGAATTCTGAAGTGAAGATATGCACTTTTTCAAAAACTTTCTTTTTTTTAGTTCTGCTTGTCAACAATGTTCATTCTGTGTGTAACTCAGTGGGAAAGTGACAAACTTGAGTGAATTGTGACTGTATGACTGAGTTGGAGTGAATATGCTCTTATCTCTGTAAGGAAGCGAGCTAGAGCGCTGAAACTGTGGCTCTCCGCACTTTCATGAAAACACGCTTCTTTGAGGTTTTAAGCTCAGAAAGTCACTCTGTGCGTGTTTCTGGCAAGGGAACAGCTTTAGATCACACTGCCATGCATGTATGGTATCGTTTGGTCCAATGTGCTTGTATGGCCATTTGGAAGTGAGTATAAGAATTCTGAAGTGAAGATATGCACTTTTTCAAAAACTTTCTTTTTTTTAGATTTCCTTGTAAAAAAATGTTCATTCTCTGTGTAACTCAGCGGGAAAGTGACAAACTTGAGTGAATTGTGACTGTATGACTGAGTTGGAGTGAATATGCTCTTATCTCTGTAAGGAAGCGAGCTAGAGCGCTGAAACTGTGGCTATACGCACTTTCATGAAAACACGCTTCTTTGAGGTTTTAAGCTCAGAAAGTGAATCTGTGCGTGTTTCTGGCAAGGGAAAAGCTTCAGATCACACTGCAATGTATATATGGTATCGTTTGGTCCAATGTGCTTGTATGGCCATTCGGAAGTGAGTATAAGCTTTTGAAGTGAAGATATGCACTTTTTCAAAAACTTTCTTTTTTTTAGTTCTGTTTGTCAAAAATGTTCATTCTGTGTTCAACTCAGTGGGAAAGTGACAAACTTGAGTGAATTGTGACTGAATGTCTGAACTGGAGTGAAAATGCCCCTATCTCTATAAGGAAGCGAGCTAGAGCGCTGAAACTGTGGTAATGCGCACTTTCCTGAAAACACGCTTCTTTGAGGTTTGAAGCTCAGAACGTGATTCTCTGCGTGTTTCTGGCAAGGGAACAGCTTCAGATCACACTGCAATGCATATATGGTATCGTTTGGTCCAATGTGCTTGTATGGCCATTTGGAAGTGTGTATAAGAATTCTGAAGTGAAGATATGCACTTTTTCAAAAACTTTCTTTTTTTAGATTTCCTTGTAAAAAATGTTCATTCTCTGTGGAACCCAGTGGGAAAGTAACAAACTTGAGAGAACTGTGACTGTATGGCTGATTTGGAATGAATATGCCTATATCTCTGTCAGGAAACGAGATGGAGCGCTGAAACTGTGGCTATACGCACTTTCATGAAAACACGCTTCTTTGAGGTTTTAAGGTCAGAACGTAAATATGTGCGTGTTTTTGGACAGGGAACAGCTGCAGATCACACTGCAATGAATATATGTAATCGTTCTGTCCAATGTGTTTGTTTGGCCATTTGGAAGTGAATATAAGCTTCTGAAGTGAAGATATGCACTTTTTCAAAAACTTTCTTTTTTTTAGTTCTGCTTGTCAACAATGTTCATTCTCTGTGTAACTCAGTGGGAAAGTGACAAACTTGAGTGAATTGTGACTGTATGACTGAGTTGGAGTGAATATGCTCTTATCTCTGTAAAGAAGCGAGCTAGAGCGCTGAAACTGTGGCTATACGCACTTTCATGAAAACACGCTTCTTTGAGGTTTTAAGCTCAGAACATAAATCTGAGCGTGTTTCTGGCAAGGGAACAGCTTCAGATCACACTGCAATGCATATATGATATCGTTTGGTCCAATGTGCTTGTATGGCCATTTGGAAGTGAGTATAAGAATTCTGAAGTGAAGATATGCACTTTTTCAAAAACTTTCTTTTTTTTAGATTTCCTTGTAAAAAAATGTTCAATCTCTGTGTAACTCAGTGGGAAAGTGACAAACTTGAGTGAATTGTGACTGTATGACTGAGTTGGAGTGAATATGCTCTTATCTCTGTAAGGAAGCGAGCTAGAGCGCTGAAACTGTGGCTATACGCACTTTCATGAAAACACGCTTCTTTGAGGTTTTAAGCTCAGAGAGTGAATCTGTGCGTGTTTCTGGCAAGGGAAAAGCTTCAGATCACACTGCAATGTATATATGGTATCGTTTGGTCCAATGTGCTTGTATGGCCATTTGGAAGTGAGTATAAGCTTTTGAAGTGAAGATATGCACTTTTTCAAAAACTTTCTTTTTTTTAGTTTTGCTTGTCAAAAATGTTCATTCTGTGTTCAACTCAGTGGGAAAGTGACAAACTTGAGTGAATTGTGACTGTATGACTGAGTTGGAGTGAATATGCTCTTATCTCTGTAAGGAAGCGAGCTAGAGCGCTGAAACTGTGGCTATACGCACTTTCATGAAAACACGCTTCTTTGAGGTTTTAAGCTCAGAAAGTCAATCTGTGCGTGTTTCTGGCAGGGGAACAGCTTCAGATCACACTGCAATGCATATATGGTATCGTTTGGTCCAATGTGCTTGTATGGCCATTTGGAAGTGAGTATAAGCTTTTGAAGTGAAGATATGCACTTTTTCAAAAACTTTCTTTTTTTTAGTTCTGCTTGTCAAAAATGTTCATTCTGTGTTCAACTCAGTGGGAAAGTGACAAACTTGAGTGAATTGTGACTGTATGACTGAGTTGGAGTGAATATGCTCTTATCTCTGTAAGGAAGCGAGCTACAGCGCTGAAACTGTGGCTATACGCACTTTCATGAAAATACGCTTCTTTGAGGTTTTAAGCTCAGAAAGTCAATCTGTGCGTGTTTCTGGCAAGGGAACAGCTTCAGATCACACTGCAATGCATATATGGTATCGTTTGGTCCAATGTGCTTGTATGGCCATTTGGAAGTGAGTATAAGAATTCTGAAGTGAAGATATGCACTTTTTCAAAAACTTTCTTTTTTTTAGTTCTGCTTGTCAACAATGTTCATTCTGTGTGTAACTCAGTGGGAAAGTGACAAACTTGAGTGAATTGTGACTGTATGACTGAGTTGGAGTGAATATGCTCTTATCTCTGTAAGGAAGCGAGCTAGAGCGCTGAAACTGTGGCTCTCCGCACTTTCATGAAAACACGCTTCTTTGAGGTTTTAAGCTCAGAAAGTCACTCTGTGCGTGTTTCTGGCAAGGGAACAGCTTTAGATCACACTGCCATGCATGTATGGTATCGTTTGGTGCAATGTGCTTGTATGGCCATTTGGAAGTGAGTATAAGAATTCTGAAGTGAAGATATGCACTTTTTCAAAAACTTTCTTTTTTTTAGATTTCCTTGTAAAAAAATGTTCATTCTCTGTGTAACAGCGGGAAAGTGACAAACTTGAGTGAATTGTGACTGTATGACAGAGTTGGAGTGAATATGCTCTTATCTCTGTAAGGAAGCGAGCTAGAGCGCTGAAACTGTGGCTATACGCACTTTCATGAAAACACGCTTCTTTGAGGTTTTAAGCTCAGAAAGTGAATCTGTGCGTGTTTCTGGCAAGGGAAAAGCTTCAGATCACACTGCAATGTATATATGGTATCGTTTGGTCCAATGTGCTTGTATGGCCATTCGGAAGTGAGTATAAGCTTTTGAAGTGAAGATATGCACTTTTTCAAAAACTTTCTTTTTTGTAGTTCTGCTTGTCAAAAATGTTCAATCTGTGTTCAACTCAGTGGGAAAGTGACAAACTTGAGTGAATTGTGACTGAATGTCTGAACCGGAGTGAAAATGCCCCTATCTCTATCAGGAAGCGAGCTAGAGCGCTGAAACTGTGGTAATGCGCACTTTCCTGAAAACACGCTTCTTTGAGGTTTGAAGCTCAGAACGTGATTCTCTGCGTGTTTCTGGCAAGGGAACAGCTTCAGATCACACTGCAATGCATATATGGTATCGTTTGGTCCAATGTGCTTGTATGGCAATTTGGAAGTGAGTATAAGAATTCTGAAGTGAAGATATGCACTTTTTCAAAAACTTTCTTTTTTTAAGATTTCCTTGTAAAAAAATGTTCATTCTCTGTGTAACTCAGCGGGAAAGTGACAAACTTGAGTGAATTGTGACTGTATGACTGAGTTGGAGTGAATATGCTCTTATCTCTGTAAGGAAGCGAGCTAGAGCGCTGAAACTGTGGCTATACGCACTTTCATGAAAACACGCTTCTTTGAGGTTTTAAGCTCAGAAAGTCAATCTGTGCGTGTTTCTGGCAAGGGAACAGCTTCAGATCACACTGCAATGCATATATGGTATCGTTTGGTCCAATGTGCTTGTATGGCCATTTGGAAGTGTGTATAAGAATTCTGAAGTGAAGATATGCACTTTTTCAAAAACTTTCTTTTTTTAGATTTCCTTGTAAAAAATGTTCATTCTCTGTGGAACCCAGTGGGAAAGTAACAAACTTGAGATAACTGTGACTGTATGGCTGATTTGGAATGAATATGCCTATATCTCTGTCAGGAAACGAGATGGAGCGCTGAAACTGTGGCTATACGCACTTTCATGAAAACACGCTTCTTTGAGGTTTTAAGCTCAGAACGTAAATATGTGCGTGTTTTTGGACAGGGAACAGCTGCAGATCACACTGCAATGAATATATGTAATCGTTCTGTCCAATGTGTTTGTTTGGCCATTTGGAAGTGAATATAAGCTTCTGAAGTGAAGATATGCACTTTTTCAAAAACTTTCTTTTTTTTAGTTCTGCTCGTCAACAATGTTCATTCTCTGTGTAACTCAGTGGGAAAGTGACAAACTTGAGTGAATTGTGACTGTATGACTGAGTTGGAGTGAATATGCTCTTATCTCTGTAAGGAAGCGAGCTACAGCGCTGAAACTGTGGCTATACGCACTTTCATGAAAACACGCTTCTTTGAGGTTTTAAGCTCAGAAAGTGAATCTGTGCGTGTTTCTGGCAAGGGTTAAGCTTCAGATCCCACTGCAATGTACATATGGTATCGTTTGGTCCAATGTGCTTGTATGGCCATTTGGAAGTGAGTATAAGCTTTTGAAGTGAAGATATGCACTTTTTCAAAAACTTTCTTTTTTTTAGTTCTGCTTGTCAAAAATGTTCATTCTGTGTTCAACTCAGTGGGAAATTGACAAACTTGAGTGAATTGTGACTGTATGACTGAGTTGGAGTGAATATGCTCTTATCTCTGTAAGGAAGCGAGCTACAGCGCTGAAACTGTGGCTATACGCACTTTCATGAAAATACGCTTCTTTGAGGTTTTAAGCTCAGAAAGTCAATCTGTGCGTGTTTCTGGTAAGGGAACAGCTTCAGATCACACTGCAATGCATATATGGTATCGTTTGGTCCAATGTGCTTGTATGGCCATTTGGAAGTGAGTATAAGAATTCTGAAGTGAAGATATGCACTTTTTCAAAAACTTTCTTTTTTTTAGTTCTGCTTGTCAACAATGTTCATTCTGTGTGTAACTCAGTGGGAAAGTGACAAACTTGAGTGAATTGTGACTGTATGACTGAGTTGGAGTGAATATGCTCTTATCTCTGTAAGGAAGCGAGCTAGAGCGCTGAAACTGTGGCTCTCCGCACTTTCATGAAAACACGCTTCTTTGAGGTTTTAAGCTCAGAAAGTCACTCTGTGCGTGTTTCTGGCAAGGGAACAGCTTTAGATCACACTGCCATGCATGTATGGTATCGTTTGGTCCAATGTGCTTGTATGGCCATTTGGAAGTGAGTATAAGAATTCTGAAGTGAAGATATGCACTTTTTCAAAAACTTTCTTTTTTTTAGATTTCCTTGTAAAAAAATGTTCATTCTCTGTGTAACTCAGCGGGAAAGTGACAAACTTGAGTGAATTGTGACTGTATGACTGAGTTGGAGTGAATATGCTCTTATCTCTGTAAGGAAGCGAGCTAGAGCGCTGAAACTGTGGCTATACGCACTTTCATGAAAACACGCTTCTTTGAGGTTTTAAGCTCAGAAAGTGAATCTGTGCGTGTTTCTGGCAAGGGAAAAGCTTCAGATCACACTGCAATGTATATATGGTATCGTTTGGTCCAATGTGCTTGTATGGCCATTCGGAAGTGAGTATAAGCTTTTGAAGTGAAGATATGCACTTTTTCAAAAACTTTCTTTTTTTTAGTTCTGTTTGTCAAAAATGTTCATTCTGTGTTCAACTCAGTGGGAAAGTGACAAACTTGAGTGAATTGTGACTGAATGTCTGAACTGGAGTGAAAATGCCCCTATCTCTATAAGGAAGCGAGCTAGAGCGCTGAAACTGTGGTAATGCGCACTTTCCTGAAAACACGCTTCTTTGAGGTTTGAAGCTCAGAACGTGATTCTCTGCGTGTTTCTGGCAAGGGAACAGCTTCAGATCACACTGCAATGCATATATGGTATCGTTTGGTCCAATGTGCTTGTATGGCCATTTGGAAGTGTGTATAAGAATTCTGAAGTGAAGATATGCACTTTTTCAAAAACTTTCTTTTTTTAGATTTCCTTGTAAAAAATGTTCATTCTCTGTGGAACCCAGTGGGAAAGTAACAAACTTGAGAGAACTGTGACTGTATGGCTGATTTGGAATGAATATGCCTATATCTCTGTCAGGAAACGAGATGGAGCGCTGAAACTGTGGCTATACGCACTTTCATGAAAACACGCTTCTTTGAGGTTTTAAGGTCAGAACGTAAATATGTGCGTGTTTTTGGACAGGGAACAGCTGCAGATCACACTGCAATGAATATATGTAATCGTTCTGTCCAATGTGTTTGTTTGGCCATTTGGAAGTGAATATAAGCTTCTGAAGTGAAGATATGCACTTTTTCAAAAACTTTCTTTTTTTTAGTTCTGCTTGTCAACAATGTTCATTCTCTGTGAAACTCAGTGGGAAAGTGACAAACTTGAGAGATCTGTGACTGAGTTGGAGTGAATATGCTCTTATCTCTGTAAGGAAGCGAGCTAGAGCGCTGAAACTGTGGCTATACGCACTTTCATGAAAAAACGCTTCTTTGAGGTTTTAAGCTCAGAAAGTCACTCTGTGCGTGTTTCTGGCAAGGGAAAAGCTTCAGATCACACTGCAATGTATATATAGTATCGTTTGGTCCAATGTGCTTGTATGGCCATTTGGAAGTGAGTATAAGAATTCTGAAGTGAAGATATGCACTTTTTCAAAAACTTTCTTTTTTTTAGATTTCCTTGTAAAAAAATGTTCATTCTCTGTGTAACTCAGTGGGAAAGTGACCAACTTGAGTGAATTGTGACTGTATGACTGAGTTGGAGTGAATATGCTCTTATCTCTGTAAGGAAGCGAGCTCGAGCGCTGAAACTGTGGCTATACGCACTTTCATGAAAACACGCTTCTTTGAAGTTTTAAGCTCAGAAAGTGAATCTGTGCGTGTTTCTGGCAAGGGAAAAGCTTCAGATCACACTGCAATGTATATATAGTATCGTTTGGTCCAATGTGCTTGTATGGCCATTTGGCAGTGAGTATAAGCTTTTTAAGTGAACATATGCACTTTTTCAAAAACTTTCTTTTTTTTAGTTCTGCTTGTCAAAAATGTTCTTTCTGTGTTCAACTCAGTGGGAAAGTGACAAACTTGAGTGAATTGTGACTGAATGTCTGAAATGGAGTGAAAATGCCCCTATCTCTATAAGGAAGCGAGCTAGAGCGTTGAAACTGTGGCTATGCGCACTTTCATGAAAACCCGCTTCTTTGAGGTTTAAAGCTCAGAACGTGAATCTGAGCGTGTTTCTGGCAAAGGAACAGCTTCAGATCACACTGCAATGTATATATGGTATCGTTTGGTCCAATGTGCTTGTATGGCCATTCGGAAGTGAGTATAAGGTTTTTAAGTGAACATATGCACTTTTTCAAAAACTTTCTTTTTTTTAGTTCTGCTTGTCAAAAATGTTCATTCTGTGTTCAACTCAGTGGGAAAGTGACAAACTTGAGTGAATTGTGACTGAATGTCTGAACTGGAGTGAAAATGCCCCTATCTCTATAAGGAAGCGAGCTAGAGCGCTGAAACTGTGGTAATGCGCACTTTCCTGAAAACACGCTTCTTTGAGGTTTGAAGCTCAGAACGTGATTCTCTGCGTGTTTCTGGCAAGGGAACAGCTTCAGATCACACTGCAATGCATATATGGTATCGTTTGGTCCAATGTGCTTGTATGGCAATTTGGAAGTGAGTATAAGAATTCTGAAGTGAAGATATGCACTTTTTCAAAAACTTTCTTTTTTTAAGATTTCCTTGTAAAAAAATGTTCATTCTCTGTGTAACTCAGTGGGAAAGTGACAAACTTGAGTGAATTGTGACTGTATGACTGAGTTGGAGTGAATATGCTCTTATCTCTGTAAGGAAGCGAGCTAGAGCGCTGAAACTGTGGCTATACGCACTTTCATGAAAACACGCTTCTTTGAGGTTTTAAGCTCAGAACGTAAATATGTGCGTGTTTTTGGACATGGAACAGCTGCAGATCACACTGCAATGAATATATGTAATCGTTCTGTCCAATGTGTTTATTTGGCCATTTGGAAGTGAATATAAGCTTCTGAAGTGAAGATATGCACTTTTTCAAAAACTTTCTTTTTTTTAGTTCTGCTTGTCAACAATGTTCATTCTCTGTGTAACTCAGTGGGAAAGTGACAAACTTGAGTGAATTGTGACTGTATGACTGAGTTGGAGTGAATATGCTCTTATCTCTGTAAGGAAGCGAGCTAGAGCGCTGAAACTGTGGCTATACGCACTTTCATGAAAACACGCTTCTTTGAGGTTTTAAGCTCAGAACATAAATCTGAGCGTGTTTCTGGCAAGGGAACAGCTTCAGATCACACTGCAATGCATATATGATATCGTTTGGTCCAATGTGCTTGTATGGCCATTTGGAAGTGAGTATAAGAATTCTGAAGTGAAGATATGCACTTTTTCAAAAACTTTCTTTTTTTTAGATTTCCTTGTAAAAAAATGTTCAATCTCTGTGTAACTCAGTGGGAAAGTGACAAACTTGAGTGAATTGTGACTGTATGACTGAGTTGGAGTGAATATGCTCTTATCTCTGTAAGGAAGCGAGCTAGAGCACTGAAACTGTGGCTATACGCACTTTCATGAAAACACGCTTCTTTGAGGTTTTAAGCTCAGAGAGTGAATCTGTGCGTGTTTCTGGCAAGGGAAAAGCTTCAGATCACACTGCAATGTATATATGGTATCGTGTGGGTTAATGTGCTTGTATGGCCATTTGGAAGTGAGTATAAGCTTTTGAAGTGAAGATATGCACTTTTTCAAAAACTTTCTTTTTTTTAGTTTTGCTTGTCAACAATGTTCATTCTGTGTGTAACTCAGTGGGAAAGTGACAAACTTGAGTGAATTGTGACTGTATGACTGAGTTGGAGTGAATATGCTCTTATCTCTGTAAGGAAGCGAGCTCGAGCGCTGAAACTGTGGCTATACGCACTTTCATGAAAACACGCTTCTTTGAGGTTTTAAGCTCAGAAAGTCACTCTGTGCGTGTTTCTGGCAAGGGAAAGGCTTCAGATCACACTGCAATGTATATATAGTATCGTTTGGTCCAATGTGCTTGTATGGCCATTTGGAAGTGAGTATAAGAATTCTGAAGTGAAGATATGCACTTTTTCAAAAACTTTCTTTTTTTTAGATTTCCTTGTAAAAAAATGTTCATTCTCTGTGTAACTCAGTGGGAAAGTGACCAACTTGAGTGAATTGTGACTGTATGACTGAGTTGGAGTGAATATGCTCTTATCTCTGTAAGGAAGCGAGCTCGAGCGCTGAAACTGTGGCTATACGCACTTTCATGAAAACACGCTTCTTTGAGGTTTTAAGCTCAGAAAGTGAATCTGTGCGTGTTTCTGGCAAGGGAAAAGCTTCAGATCACACTGCAATGTATATATAGTATCGTTTGGTCCAATGTGCTTGTATGGCCATTTGGAAGTGAGTATAAGGTTTTTAAGTGAACATATGCACTTTTTCAAAAACTTTCTTTTTTTTAGTTCTGCTTGTCAAAAATGTTCATTCTGTGTTCAACTCAGTGGGAAAGTGACAAACTTGAGTGAATTGTGACTGAATGTCTGAACTGGAGTGAAAATGCCCCTATCTCTATAAGGAAGCGAGCTAGAGCGCTGAAACTGTGGTAATGCGCACTTTCCTGAAAACACGCTTCTTTGAGGTTTGAAGCTCAGAACGTGATTCTCTGCGTGTTTCTGGCAAGGGAACAGCTTCAGATCACACTGCAATGCATATATGGTATCGTTTGGTCCAATGTGCTTGTATGGCAATTTGGAAGTGAGTATAAGAATTCTGAAGTGAAGATATGCACTTTTTCAAAAACTTTCTTTTTTTAAGATTTCCTTGTAAAAAAATGTTCATTCTCTGTGTAACTCAGTGGGAAAGTGACAAACTTGAGTGAATTGTGACTGTATGACTGAGTTGGAGTGAATATGCTCTTATCTCTGTAAGGAAGCGAGCTAGAGCGCTGAAACTGTGGCTATACGCACTTTCATGAAAACACGCTTCTTTGAGGTTTTAAGCTCAGAACGTAAATATGTGCGTGTTTTTGGACAGGGAACAGCTGCAGATCACACTGCAATGAATATATGTAATCGTTCTGTCCAATGTGTTTATTTGGCCATTTGGAAGTGAATATAAGCTTCTGAAGTGAAGATATGCACTTTTTCAAAAACTTTCTTTTTTTTAGTTCTGCTTGTCAACAATGTTCATTCTCTGTGTAACTCAGTGGGAAAGTGACAAACTTGAGTGAATTGTGACTGTATGACTGAGTTGGAGTGAATATGCTCTTATCTCTGTAAGGAAGCGAGCTAGAGCGCTGAAACTGTGGCTATACGCACTTTCATGAAAACACGCTTCTTTGAGGTTTTAAGCTCAGAACATAAATCTGAGCGTGTTTCTGGCAAGGGAACAGCTTCAGATCACACTGCAATGCATATATGATATCGTTTGGTCCAATGTGCTTGTATGGCCATTTGGAAGTGAGTATAAGAATTCTGAAGTGAAGATATGCACTTTTTCAAAAACTTTCTTTTTTTTAGATTTCCTTGTAAAAAAATGTTCAATCTCTGTGTAACTCAGTGGGAAAGTGACAAACTTGAGTGAATTGTGACTGTATGACTGAGTTGGAGTGAATATGCTCTTATCTCTGTAAGGAAGCGAGCTAGAGCACTGAAACTGTGGCTATACGCACTTTCATGAAAACACGCTTCTTTGAGGTTTTAAGCTCAGAGAGTGAATCTGTGCGTGTTTCTGGCAAGGGAAAAGCTTCAGATCACACTGCAATGTATATATGGTATCGTTTGGTCCAATGTGCTTGTATGGCCATTTGGAAGTGAGTATAAGCTTTTGAAGTGAAGATATGCACTTTTTCAAAAACTTTCTTTTTTTTAGTTTTGCTTGTCAACAATGTTCATTCTGTGTGTAACTCAGTGGGAAAGTGACAAACTTGAGTGAATTGTGACTGTATGACTGAGTTGGAGTGAATATGCTCTTATCTCTGTAAGGAAGCGAGCTCGAGCGCTGAAACTGTGGCTATACGCACTTTCATGAAAACACGCTTCTTTGAGGTTTTAAGCTCAGAAAGTCACTCTGTGCGTGTTTCTGGCAAGGGAAAGGCTTCAGATCACACTGCAATGTATATATAGTATCGTTTGGTCCAATGTGCTTGTATGGCCATTTGGAAGTGAGTATAAGAATTCTGAAGTGAAGATATGCACTTTTTCAAAAACTTTCTTTTTTTTAGATTTCCTTGTAAAAAAATGTTCATTCTCTGTGTAACTCAGTGGGAAAGTGACCAACTTGAGTGAATTGTGACTGTATGACTGAGTTGGAGTGAATATGCTCTTATCTCTGTAAGGAAGCGAGCTCGAGCGCTGAAACTGTGGATATACGCACTTTCATGAAAACACGCTTCTTTGAGGTTTTAAGCTCAGAAAGTGAATCTGTGCGTGTTTCTGGCAAGGGAAAAGCTTCAGATCACACTGCAATGTATATATAGTATCGTTTGGTCCAATGTGCTTGTATGGCCATTTGGAAGTGAGTATAAGGTTTTTAAGTGAACATATGCACTTTTTCAAAAACTTTCTTTTTTTTAGTTCTGCTTGTCAAAAATGTTCTTTCTGTGTTCAACTCAGTGGGAAAGTGACAAACTTGAGTGAATTGTGACTGAATGTCTGAACTGGAGTGAAAATGCCCCTATCTCTATAAGGAAGCGAGCTAGAGCGTTGAAACTGTGGCTATGCGCACTTTCATGAAAACCCGCTTCTTTGAGGTTTAAAGCTCAGAACGTGAATCTGAGCGTGTTTCTGGCAAAGGAACAGCTTCAGATCACACTGCAATGTATATATGGTATCGTTTGGTCCAATGTGCTTGTATGGCCATTTGGAAGTGAGTATGAGAATTCTCAAGTGAAGATATGCACTTTTTCAAAAACTTTCTTTTTTTTAGATTTCCTTGTAAAAAATGTTCATTCTCTGTGAAACTCAGTGGGAAAGTAACAAACTTGAGAGATCTGTGACTGTATGGCTGGATTGGAATGAATATGCCTATATCTCTGTCAGGAAACGAGATAGAGCGCTGAAACTGTGGCTATACGCACTTTCATGAAAACACGCTTCTTTGAGGTTTTAAGCTCAGAACATAAATCTGAGCGTGTTTCTGGCAAGGGAACAGCTTCAGATCATACTGCAATGAATATATGTAATCGTTCTGTCCAATGTGTTTGTTTGGCCATTTGGAAGTGAATATAAGCTTCTGAAGTGAAGATATGCACTTTTTCAAAAACTTTCTTTTTTTTAGTTCTGCTTGTCAACAATGTTCATTCTCTGTGTAACTCAGTGGGAAAGTGACAAACTTGAGTGAATTGTGACTGTATGACTGAGTTGGAGTGAATATGCTCTTATCTCTGTCAGGAAGCGAGCTAGAGCGCTGAAACTGTGGCTATACGCACTTTCATGAAAACACGCTTCTTTGAGGTTTTAAGCTCAGAAAGTCAATCTGTGCGTGTTTCTGGCAAGGGAACAGCTTCAGATCACACTGCAATGCATATATGGTATCGTTTGGTCCAATGTGCTTGTATGGCCATTTTGAAGTGAGTATAAGAATTCTGAAGTGAAGATATGCACTTTTTCAAAAACTTTCTTATTTTTAGATTTCCTTGTAAAAAAATGTTCATTCTCTGTGTAACTCAGTGGGAAAGTGACAAACTTGAGTGAATTGTGACTGTATGACTGAGTTGGAGTGAATATGCTCTTATCTCTGTAAGGAAGCGAGCTACAGCGCTGAAACTGTGGCAATACGCACTTTCATGAAAACACGCTTCTTTGAGGTTTTAAGCTCAGAAAGTGAATCTGTGCGTGTTTCTGGCAAGGGAACAGCTTCAGATCACACTGCAATGAATATATGTAATCGTTCTGTCCAGTGTGTTTGTTTGGCCATTTGGAAGTGAATATAAGCTTCTGAAGTGAAGATATGCACTTTTTCAAAAACTTTCTTTTTTTTAGTTCTGCTTGTCAACAATGTTCATTCTGTGTAACTCAGTGGGAAAGTGACAAACTTGAGTGAATTGTGACTGTTTGACTGAGTTGGAGTGAATATGCTCTTATCTCTGTAAGGAAGCGAGCTACAGCGCTGAAACTGTGGCTATACGCACTTTCATGAAAACACGCTTCTTTGAAGTTTTAAGCTCAGAAAGTGAATCTGAGCGTGTTTCTGGCAAGGGAAAAGCTTCAGATCACACTGCAATGTATATATAGTATCGTTTGGTCCAATGTGCTTGTATGGCCATTTGGCAGTGAGTATAAGCTTTTTAAGTGAACATATGCACTTTTTCAAAAACTTTCTTTTTTTTAGTTCTGCTTGTCAAAAATGTTCTTTCTGTGTTCAACTCAGTGGGAAAGTGACAAACTTGAGTGAATTGTGACTGAATGTCTGAACTGGAGTGAAAATGCCCCTATCTCTATAAGGAAGCGAGCTAGAGCGTTGAAACTGTGGCTATGCGCACTTTCATGAAAACCCGCTTCTTTGAGGTTTAAAGCTCAGAACGTGAATCTGAGCGTGTTTCTGGCAAAGGAACAGCTTCAGATCACACTGCAATGTATATATGGTATCGTTTGGTCCAATGTGCTTGTATGGCCATTTGGAAGTGAGTATAAGAATTCTGAAGTGAAGATATGCACTTTTTCAAAAACTTTCTTTTTTTTAGATTTCCTTGTAAAAAATGTTCATTCTCTGTGAAACTCAGTGGGAAAGTGACAAACTTGAGAGATCTGTGACTGAGTTGGAGTGAATATGCTCTTATCTCTGTAAGGAAGCGAGCTAGAGCGCTGAAACTGTGGCTATACGCACTTTCATGAAAAAACGCTTCTTTGAGGTTTTAAGCTCAGAAAGTCACTCTGTGCGTGTTTCTGGCAAGGGAAAAGCTTCAGATCACACTGCAATGTATATATAGTATCGTTTGGTCCAATGTGCTTGTATGGCCATTTGGAAGTGAGTATAAGAATTCTGAAGTGAAGATATGCACTTTTTCAAAAACTTTCTTTTTTTTAGATTTCCTTGTAAAAAAATGTTCATTCTCTGTGTAACTCAGTGGGAAAGTGACCAACTTGAGTGAATTGTGACTGTATGACTGAGTTGGAGTGAATATGCTCTTATCTCTGTAAGGAAGCGAGCTCGAGCGCTGAAACTGTGGCTATACGCACTTTCATGAAAACACGCTTCTTTGAAGTTTTAAGCTCAGAAAGTGAATCTGTGCGTGTTTCTGGCAAGGGAAAAGCTTCAGATCACACTGCAATGTATATATAGTATCGTTCTGTCCAATGTGTTTATTTGGCCATTTGGAAGTGAATATAAGCTTCTGAAGTGAAGATATGCACTTTTTCAAAAACTTTCTTTTTTTTAGTTCTGCTTGTCAACAATGTTCATTCTCTGTGTAACTCAGTGGGAAAGTGACAAACTTGAGTGAATTGTGACTGTATGACTGAGTTGGAGTGAATATGCTCTTATCTCTGTAAGGAAGCGAGCTAGAGCGCTGAAACTGTGGCTATACGCACTTTCATGAAAACACGCTTCTTTGAGGTTTTAAGCTCAGAACATAAATCTGAGCGTGTTTCTGGCAAGGGAACAGCTTCAGATCACACTGCAATGCATATATGATATCGTTTGGTCCAATGTGCTTGTATGGCCATTTGGAAGTGAGTATAAGAATTCTGAAGTGAAGATATGCACTTTTTCAAAAACTTTCTTTTTTTTAGATTTCCTTGTAAAAAAATGTTCAATCTCTGTGTAACTCAGTGGGAAAGTGACAAACTTGAGTGAATTGTGACTGTATGACTGAGTTGGAGTGAATATGCTCTTATCTCTGTAAGGAAGCGAGCTAGAGCACTGAAACTGTGGCTATACGCACTTTCATGAAAACACGCTTCTTTGAGGTTTTAAGCTCAGAGAGTGAATCTGTGCGTGTTTCTGGCAAGGGAAAAGCTTCAGATCACACTGCAATGTATATATGGTATCGTTTGGTCCAATGTGCTTGTATGGCCATTTGGAAGTGAGTATAAGCTTTTGAAGTGAAGATATGCACTTTTTCAAAAACTTTCTTTTTTTTAGTTTTGCTTGTCAACAATGTTCATTCTGTGTGTAACTCAGTGGGAAAGTGACAAACTTGAGTGAATTGTGACTGTATGACTGAGTTGGAGTGAATATGCTCTTATCTCTGTAAGGAAGCGAGCTCGAGCGCTGAAACTGTGGCTATACGCACTTTCATGAAAACACGCTTCTTTGAGGTTTTAAGCTCAGAAAGTCACTCTGTGCGTGTTTCTGGCAAGGGAAAGGCTTCAGATCACACTGCAATGTATATATAGTATCGTTTGGTCCAATGTGCTTGTATGGCCATTTGGAAGTGAGTATAAGAATTCTGAAGTGAAGATATGCACTTTTTCAAAAACTTTCTTTTTTTTAGATTTCCTTGTAAAAAAATGTTCATTCTCTGTGTAACTCAGTGGGAAAGTGACCAACTTGAGTGAATTGTGACTGTATGACTGAGTTGGAGTGAATATGCTCTTATCTCTGTAAGGAAGCGAGCTCGAGCGCTGAAACTGTGGATATACGCACTTTCATGAAAACACGCTTCTTTGAGGTTTTAAGCTCAGAAAGTGAATCTGTGCGTGTTTCTGGCAAGGGAAAAGCTTCAGATCACACTGCAATGTATATATAGTATCGTTTGGTCCAATGTGCTTGTATGGCCATTTGGAAGTGAGTATAAGGTTTTTAAGTGAACATATGCACTTTTTCAAAAACTTTCTTTTTTTTAGTTCTGCTTGTCAAAAATGTTCTTTCTGTGTTCAACTCAGTGGGAAAGTGACAAACTTGAGTGAATTGTGACTGAATGTCTGAACTGGAGTGAAAATGCCCCTATCTCTATAAGGAAGCGAGCTAGAGCGTTGAAACTGTGGCTATGCGCACTTTCATGAAAACCCGCTTCTTTGAGGTTTAAAGCTCAGAACGTGAATCTGAGCGTGTTTCTGGCAAAGGAACAGCTTCAGATCACACTGCAATGTATATATGGTATCGTTTGGTCCAATGTGCTTGTATGGCCATTTGGAAGTGAGTATGAGAATTCTCAAGTGAAGATATGCACTTTTTCAAAAACTTTCTTTTTTTTAGATTTCCTTGTAAAAAATGTTCATTCTCTGTGAAACTCAGTGGGAAAGTAACAAACTTGAGAGATCTGTGACTGTATGGCTGGATTGGAATGAATATGCCTATATCTCTGTCAGGAAACGAGATAGAGCGCTGAAACTGTGGCTATACGCACTTTCATGAAAACACGCTTCTTTGAG
Organism: Gymnothorax reevesii; assembly: GCA_029721435.1. NCBI lineage: Eukaryota > Metazoa > Chordata > Actinopteri > Anguilliformes > Muraenidae > Gymnothorax > Gymnothorax reevesii. The sequence continues at coordinate 26,896,144 of CM056588.1, forward strand.
GTTTTAAGCTCAGAACATAAATCTGAGCGTGTTTCTGGCAAGGGAACAGCTTCAGATCATACTGCAATGAATATATGTAATCGTTCTGTCCAATGTGTTTGTTTGGCCATTTGGAAGTGAATATAAGCTTCTGAAGTGAAGATATGCACTTTTTCAAAAACTTTCTTTTTTTTAGTTCTGCTTGTCAACAATGTTCATTCTCTGTGTAACTCAGTGGGAAAGTGACAAACTTGAGTGAATTGTGACTGTATGACTGAGTTGGAGTGAATATGCTCTTATCTCTGTCAGGAAGCGAGCTAGAGCGCTGAAACTGTGGCTATACGCACTTTCATGAAAACACGCTTCTTTGAGGTTTTAAGCTCAGAAAGTCAATCTGTGCGTGTTTCTGGCAAGGGAACAGCTTCAGATCACACTGCAATGCATATATGGTATCGTTTGGTCCAATGTGCTTGTATGGCCATTTTGAAGTGAGTATAAGAATTCTGAAGTGAAGATATGCACTTTTTCAAAAACTTTCTTTTTTTTAGATTTCCTTGTAAAAAAATGTTCATTCTCTGTGTAACTCAGTGGGAAAGTGACAAACTTGAGTGAATTGTGACTGTATGACTGAGTTGGAGTGAATATGCTCTTATCTCTGTAAGGAAGCGAGCTACAGCGCTGAAACTGTGGCAATACGCACTTTCATGAAAACACGCTTCTTTGAGGTTTTAAGCTCAGAAAGTGAATCTGTGCGTGTTTCTGGCAAGGGAACAGCTTCAGATCACACTGCAATGAATATATGTAATCGTTCTGTCCAGTGTGTTTGTTTGGCCATTTGGAAGTGAATATAAGCTTCTGAAGTGAAGATATGCACTTTTTCAAAAACTTTCTTTTTTTTAGTTCTGCTTGTCAACAATGTTCATTCTGTGTAACTCAGTGGGAAAGTGACAAACTTGAGTGAATTGTGACTGTTTGACTGAGTTGGAGTGAATATGCTCTTATCTCTGTAAGGAAGCGAGCTACAGCGCTGAAACTGTGGCTATACGCACTTTCATGAAAACACGCTTCTTTGAAGTTTTAAGCTCAGAAAGTGAATCTGAGCGTGTTTCTGGCAAGGGAAAAGCTTCAGATCACACTGCAATGTATATATAGTATCGTTTGGTCCAATGTGCTTGTATGGCCATTTGGCAGTGAGTATAAGCTTTTTAAGTGAACATATGCACTTTTTCAAAAACTTTCTTTTTTTTAGTTCTGCTTGTCAAAAATGTTCTTTCTGTGTTCAACTCAGTGGGAAAGTGACAAACTTGAGTGAATTGTGACTGAATGTCTGAACTGGAGTGAAAATGCCCCTATCTCTATAAGGAAGCGAGCTAGAGCGTTGAAACTGTGGCTATGCGCACTTTCATGAAAACCCGCTTCTTTGAGGTTTAAAGCTCAGAACGTGAATCTGAGCGTGTTTCTGGCAAAGGAACAGCTTCAGATCACACTGCAATGTATATATGGTATCGTTTGGTCCAATGTGCTTGTATGGCCATTTGGAAGTGAGTATAAGAATTCTGAAGTGAAGATATGCACTTTTTCAAAAACTTTCTTTTTTTTAGATTTCCTTGTAAAAAATGTTCATTCTCTGTGAAACTCAGTGGGAAAGTGACAAACTTGAGAGATCTGTGACTGAGTTGGAGTGAATATGCTCTTATCTCTGTAAGGAAGCGAGCTAGAGCGCTGAAACTGTGGCTATACGCACTTTCATGAAAAAACGCTTCTTTGAGGTTTTAAGCTCAGAAAGTCACTCTGTGCGTGTTTCTGGCAAGGGAAAAGCTTCAGATCACACTGCAATGTATATATAGTATCGTTTGGTCCAATGTGCTTGTATGGCCATTTGGAAGTGAGTATAAGAATTCTGAAGTGAAGATATGCACTTTTTCAAAAACTTTCTTTTTTTTAGATTTCCTTGTAAAAAAATGTTCATTCTCTGTGTAACTCAGTGGGAAAGTGACCAACTTGAGTGAATTGTGACTGTATGACTGAGTTGGAGTGAATATGCTCTTATCTCTGTAAGGAAGCGAGCTCGAGCGCTGAAACTGTGGCTATACGCACTTTCATGAAAACACGCTTCTTTGAAGTTTTAAGCTCAGAAAGTGAATCTGTGCGTGTTTCTGGCAAGGGAAAAGCTTCAGATCACACTGCAATGTATATATAGTATCGTTTGGTCCAATGTGCTTGTATGGCCATTTGGCAGTGAGTATAAGCTTTTTAAGTGAACATATGCACTTTTTCAAAAACTTTCTTTTTTTTAGTTCTGCTTGTCAAAAATGTTCTTTCTGTGTTCAACTCAGTGGGAAAGTGACAAACTTGAGTGAATTGTGACTGAATGTCTGAAATGGAGTGAAAATGCCCCTATCTCTATAAGGAAGCGAGCTAGAGCGTTGAAACTGTGGCTATGCGCACTTTCATGAAAACCCGCTTCTTTGAGGTTTAAAGCTCAGAACGTGAATCTGAGCGTGTTTCTGGCAAAGGAACAGCTTCAGATCACACTGCAATGTATATATGGTATCGTTTGGTCCAATGTGCTTGTATGGCCATTCGGAAGTGAGTATAAGGTTTTTAAGTGAACATATGCACTTTTTCAAAAACTTTCTTTTTTTTAGTTCTGCTTGTCAAAAATGTTCATTCTGTGTTCAACTCAGTGGGAAAGTGACAAACTTGAGTGAATTGTGACTGAATGTCTGAACTGGAGTGAAAATGCCCCTATCTCTATAAGGAAGCGAGCTAGAGCGCTGAAACTGTGGTAATGCGCACTTTCCTGGAAACACGCTTCTTTGAGGTTTGAAGCTCAGAACGTGATTCTCTGCGTGTTTCTGGCAAGGGAACAGCTTCAGATCACACTGCAATGCATATATGGTATCGTTTGGTCCAATGTGCTTGTATGGCAATTTGGAAGTGAGTATAAGAATTCTGAAGTGAAGATATGCACTTTTTCAAAAACTTTCTTTTTTTAAGATTTCCTTGTAAAAAAATGTTCATTCTCTGTGTAACTCAGTGGGAAAGTGACAAACTTGAGTGAATTGTGACTGTATGACTGAGTTGGAGTGAATATGCTCTTATCTCTGTAAGGAAGCGAGCTAGAGCGCTGAAACTGTGGCTATACGCACTTTCATGAAAACACGCTTCTTTGAGGTTTTAAGCTCAGAACGTAAATATGTGCGTGTTTTTGGACAGGGAACAGCTGCAGATCACACTGCAATGAATATATGTAATCGTTCTGTCCAATGTGTTTATTTGGCCATTTGGAAGTGAATATAAGCTTCTGAAGTGAAGATATGCACTTTTTCAAAAACTTTCTTTTTTTTAGTTCTGCTTGTCAACAATGTTCATTCTCTGTGTAACTCAGTGGGAAAGTGACAAACTTGAGTGAATTGTGACTGTATGACTGAGTTGGAGTGAATATGCTCTTATCTCTGTAAGGAAGCGAGCTAGAGCGCTGAAACTGTGGCTATACGCACTTTCATGAAAACACGCTTCTTTGAGGTTTTAAGCTCAGAACATAAATCTGAGCGTGTTTCTGGCAAGGGAACAGCTTCAGATCACACTGCAATGCATATATGATATCGTTTGGTCCAATGTGCTTGTATGGCCATTTGGAAGTGAGTATAAGAATTCTGAAGTGAAGATATGCACTTTTTCAAAAACTTTCTTTTTTTTAGATTTCCTTGTAAAAAAATGTTCAATCTCTGTGTAACTCAGTGGGAAAGTGACAAACTTGAGTGAATTGTGACTTTATGACTGAGTTGGAGTGAATATGCTCTTATCTCTGTAAGGAAGCGAGCTAGAGCACTGAAACTGTGGCTATACGCACTTTCATGAAAACACGCTTCTTTGAGGTTTTAAGCTCAGAGAGTGAATCTGTGCGTGTTTCTGGCAAGGGAAAAGCTTCAGATCACACTGCAATGTATATATGGTATCGTTTGGTCCAATGTGCTTGTATGGCCATTTGGAAGTGAGTATAAGCTTTTGAAGTGAAGATATGCACTTTTTCAAAAACTTTCTTTTTTTTAGTTTTGCTTGTCAACAATGTTCATTCTGTGTGTAACTCAGTGGGAAAGTGACAAACTTGAGTGAATTGTGACTGTATGACTGAGTTGGAGTGAATATGCTCTTATCTCTGTAAGGAAGCGAGCTCGAGCGCTGAAACTGTGGCTATACGCACTTTCATGAAAACACGCTTCTTTGAGGTTTTAGGCTCAGAAAGTCACTCTGTGCGTGTTTCTGGCAAGGGAAAGGCTTCAGATCACACTGCAATGTATATATAGTATCGTTTGGTCCAATGTGCTTGTATGGCCATTTGGAAGTGAGTATAAGAATTCTGAAGTGAAGATATGCACTTTTTCAAAAACTTTCTTTTTTTTAGATTTCCTTGTAAAAAAATGTTCATTCTCTGTGTAACTCAGTGGGAAAGTGACCAACTTGAGTGAATTGTGACTGTATGACTGAGTTGGAGTGAATATGCTCTTATCTCTGTAAGGAAGCGAGCTCGAGCGCTGAAACTGTGGCTATACGCACTTTCATGAAAACACGCTTCTTTGAGGTTTTAAGCTCAGAAAGTGAATCTGTGCGTGTTTCTGGCAAGGGAAAAGCTTCAGATCACACTGCAATGTATATATAGTATCGTTTGGTCCAATGTGCTTGTATGGCCATTTGGAAGTGAGTATAAGGTTTTTAAGTGAACATATGCACTTTTTCAAAAACTTTCTTTTTTTTAGTTCTGCTTGTCAAAAATGTTCTTTCTGTGTTCAACTCAGTGGGAAAGTGACAAACTTGAGTGAATTGTGACTGAATGTCTGAACTGGAGTGAAAATGCCCCTATCTCTATAAGGAAAGCGAGCTAGAGCGTTGAAACTGTGGCTATGCGCACTTTCATGAAAACCCGCTTCTTTGAGGTTTAAAGCTCAGAACGTGAATCTGAGCGTGTTTCTGGCAAAGGAACAGCTTCAGATCACACTGCAATGTATATATGGTATCGTTTGGTCCAATGTGCTTGTATGGCCATTTGGAAGTGAGTATGAGAATTCTCAAGTGAAGATATGCACTTTTTCAAAAACTTTCTTTTTTTTAGATTTCCTTGTAAAAAATGTTCATTCTCTGTGAAACTCAGTGGGAAAGTAACAAACTTGAGAGATCTGTGACTGTATGGCTGGATTGGAATGAATATGCCTATATCTCTGTCAGGAAACGAGATAGAGCGCTGAAACTGTGGCTATACGCACTTTCATGAAAACACGCTTCTTTGAGGTTTTAAGCTCAGAACATAAATCTGAGCGTGTTTCTGGCAAGGGAACAGCTTCAGATCATACTGCAATGAATATATGTAATCGTTCTGTCCAATGTGTTTGTTTGGCCATTTGGAAGTGAATATAAGCTTCTGAAGTGAAGATATGCACTTTTTCAAAAACTTTCTTTTTTTTAGTTCTGCTTGTCAACAATGTTCATTCTCTGTGTAACTCAGTGGGAAAGTGACAAACTTGAGTGAATTGTGACTGTATGACTGAGTTGGAGTGAATATGCTCTTATCTCTGTAAGGAAGCGAGCTAGAGCGCTGAAACTGTGGCTATACGCACTTTCATGAAAACACGCTTCTTTGAGGTTTTAAGCTCAGAAAGTCAATCTGTGCGTGTTTCTGGCAAGGGAACAGGTTCAGATCACACTGCAATGCATATATGGTATCGTTTGGTCCAATGTGCTTGTATGGCCATTTTGAAGTGAGTATAAGAATTCTGAAGTGAAGATATGCACTTTTTCAAAAACTTTCTTTTTTTTAGATTTCCTTGTAAAAAAATGTTCATTCTCTGTGTAACTCAGTGGGAAGGTGACAAACTTGAGTGAATTGTGACTGTATGACTGAGTTGGAGTGAATATGCTCTTATCTCTGTAAGGAAGCGAGCTACAGCGCTGAAACTGTGGCAATACGCACTTTCATGAAAACACGCTTCTTTGAGGTTTTAAGCTCAGAAAGTGAATCTGTGCGTGTTTCTGGCAAGGGAACAGCTTCAGATCACACTGCAATGAATATATGTAATCGTTCTGTCCAGTGTGTTTGTTTGGCCATTTGGAAGTGAATATAAGCTTCTGAAGTGAAGATATGCACTTTTTCAAAAACTTTCTTTTTTTTAGTTCTGCTTGTCAACAATGTTCATTCTGTGTAACTCAGTGGGAAAGTGACAAACTTGAGTGAATTGTGACTGTTTGACTGAGTTGGAGTGAATATGCTCTTATCTCTGTAAGGAAGCGAGCTACAGCGCTGAAACTGTGGCTATACGCACTTTCATGAAAACACGCTTCTTTGAGGTTTTAAGCTCAGAACGTAAATATGTGCATGTTTCTGGACAGGGAACAGCTGCAGATCACACTGCAATGAATATATGTAATCGTTCTGTCCAATGTGTTTGTTTGGCCATTTGGAAGTGAATATAAGCTTCTGAAGTGAAGATATGCACTTTTTCAAAAACTTTCTTTTTTTTAGTTCTGCTTGTCAACAATGTTCATTCTGTGTGTAACTCAGTGGGAAAGTGACAAACTTGAGTGAATTGTGACTGTATGACTGAGTTGGAGTGAATATACTCTTATCTCTGTAAGGAAGCGAGCTAGAGCGCTGAAACTGTGGCTCTCCGCACTTTCATGAAAACACGCTTCTTTGAGGTTTTAAGCTCAGAAAGTCACTCTGTGCGTGTTTCTGGCAAGGGAACAGCTTCAGATCACACTGCAATGTATATATAGTATCGTTTGGTCCAATGTGCTTGTATGGCCATTTGGAAGTGAGTATAAGAATTCTGAAGTGAAGATATGCACTTTTTCAAAAACTTTCTTTTTTTTAGATTTCCTTGTAAAAAAATGTTCATTCTCTGTGTAACTCAGTGGGAAAGTGACCAACTTGAGTGAATTGTGACTGTATGACTGAGTTGGAGTGAATATGCTCTTATCTCTGTAAGGAAGCGAGCTCGAGCGCTGAAACTGTGGCTATACGCACTTTCATGAAAACACGCTTCTTTGAAGTTTTAAGCTCAGAAAGTGAATCTGAGCGTGTTTCTGGCAAGGGAAAAGCTTCAGATCACACTGCAATGTATATATAGTATCGTTTGGTCCAATGTGCTTGTATGGCCATTTGGCAGTGAGTATAAGCTTTTTAAGTGAACATATGCACTTTTTCAAAAACTTTCTTTTTTTTAGTTCTGCTTGTCAAAAATGTTCTTTCTGTGTTCAACTCAGTGGGAAAGTGACAAACTTGAGTGAATTGTGACTGAATGTCTGAACTGGAGTGAAAATGCCCCTATCTCTATAAGGAAGCGAGCTAGAGCGTTGAAACTGTGGCTATGCGCACTTTCATGAAAACCCGCTTCTTTGAGGTTTAAAGCTCAGAACGTGAATCTGAGCGTGTTTCTGGCAAAGGAACAGCTTCAGATCACACTGCAATGTATATATGGTATCGTTTGGTCCAATGTGCTTGTATGGCCATTTGGAAGTGAGTATAAGAATTCTGAAGTGAAGATATGCACTTTTTCAAAAACTTTCTTTTTTTTAGATTTCCTTGTAAAAAATGTTCATTCTCTGTGAAACTCAGTGGGAAAGTGACAAACTTGAGAGATCTGTGACTGAGTTGGAGTGAATATGCTCTTATCTCTGTAAGGAAGCGAGCTAGAGCGCTGAAACTGTGGCTATACGCACTTTCATGAAAAAACGCTTCTTTGAGGTTTTAAGCTCAGAAAGTCACTCTGTGCGTGTTTCTGGCAAGGGAAAAGCTTCAGATCACACTGCAATGTATATATAGTATCGTTTGGTCCAATGTGCTTGTATGGCCATTTGGAAGTGAGTATAAGAATTCTGAAGTGAAGATATGCACTTTTTCAAAAACTTTCTTTTTTTTAGATTTCCTTGTAAAAAAATGTTCATTCTCTGTGTAACTCAGTGGGAAAGTGACCAACTTGAGTGAATTGTGACTGTATGACTGAGTTGGAGTGAATATGCTCTTATCTCTGTAAGGAAGCGAGCTCGAGCGCTGAAACTGTGGCTATACGCACTTTCATGAAAACACGCTTCTTTGAAGTTTTAAGCTCAGAAAGTGAATCTGTGCGTGTTTCTGGCAAGGGAAAAGCTTCAGATCACACTGCAATGTATATATAGTATCGTTTGGTCCAATGTGCTTGTATGGCCATTTGGCAGTGAGTATAAGCTTTTTAAGTGAACATATGCACTTTTTCAAAAACTTTCTTTTTTTTAGTTCTGCTTGTCAAAAATGTTCTTTCTGTGTTCAACTCAGTGGGAAAGTGACAAACTTGAGTGAATTGTGACTGAATGTCTGAACTGGAGTGAAAATGCCCCTATCTCTATAAGGAAGCGAGCTAGAGCGTTGAAACTGTGGCTATGCGCACTTTCATGAAAACCCGCTTCTTTGAGGTTTAAAGCTCAGAACGTGAATCTGAGCGTGTTTCTGGCAAAGGAACAGCTTCAGATCACACTGCAATGTATATATGGTATCGTTTGGTCCAATGTGCTTGTATGGCCATTCGGAAGTGAGTATAAGCTTTTGAAGTGAAGATATGCACTTTTTCAAAAACTTTCTTTTTTTTAGTTCTGCTTGTCAAAAATGTTCATTCTGTGTTCAACTCAGTGGGAAAGTGACAAACTTGAGTGAATTGTGACTGAATGTCTGAACTGGAGTGAAAATGCCCCTATCTCTATAAGGAAGCGAGCTAGAGCGCTGAAACTGTGGTAATGCGCACTTTCCTGAAAACACGCTTCTTTGAGGTTTGAAGCTCAGAACGTGATTCTCTGCGTGTTTCTGGCAAGGGAACAGCTTCAGATCACACTGCAATGCATATATGGTATCGTTTGGTCCAATGTGCTTGTATGGCAATTTGGAAGTGAGTATAAGAATTCTGAAGTGAAGATATGCACTTTTTCAAAAACTTTCTTTTTTTAAGATTTCCTTGTAAAAAAATGTTCATTCTCTGTGTAACTCAGTGGGAAAGTGACAAACTTGAGTGAATTGTGACTGTATGACTGAGTTGGAGTGAATATGCTCTTATCTCTGTAAAGAAGCGAGCTAGAGCGCTGAAACTGTGGCTATACGCACTTTCATGAAAACACGCTTCTTTGAGGTTTTAAGCTCAGAAAGTCAATCTGTGCGTGTTTCTGGCAAGGGAACAGCTTCAGATCACACTGCAATGCATATATGGTATCGTTTGGTCCAATGTGCTTGTATGGCCATTTGGAAGTGTGTATAAGAATTCTGAAGTGAAGATATGCACTTTTTCAAAAACTTTCTTTTTTTAGATTTCCTTGTAAAAAATGTTCATTCTCTGTGGAACCCAGTGGGAAAGTAACAAACTTGAGAGAACTGTGACTGTATGGCTGATTTGGAATGAATATGCCTATATCTCTGTCAGGAAACGAGATGGAGCGCTGAAACTGTGGCTATACGCACTTTCATGAAAACACGCTTCTTTGAGGTTTTAAGCTCAGAACGTAAATATGTCCGTGTTTTTGGACAGGGAACAGCTGCAGATCACACTGCAATGAATATATGTAATCGTTCTGTCCAATGTGTTTGTTTGGCCATTTGGAAGTGAATATAAGCTTCTGAAGTGAAGATATGCACTTTTTCAAAAACTTTCTTTTTTTTAGTTCTGCTTGTCAACAATGTTCATTCTCTGTGTAACTCAGTGGGAAAGTGACAAACTTGAGTGAATTGTGACTGTATGACTGAGTTGGAGTGAATATGCTCTTATCTCTGTAAGGAAGCGAGCTAGAGCGCTGAAACTGTGGCTATACGCACTTTCATGAAAACACGCTTCTTTGAGGTTTTAAGCTCAGAACATAAATCTGAGCGTGTTTCTGGCAAGGGAACAGCTTCAGATCACACTGCAATGCATATATGATATCGTTTGGTCCAATGTGCTTGTATGGCCATTTGGAAGTGAGTATAAGAATTCTGAAGTGAAGATATGCACTTTTTCAAAAACTTTCTTTTTTTTAGATTTCCTTGTAAAAAAATGTTCAATCTCTGTGTAACTCAGTGGGAAAGTGACAAACTTGAGTGAATTGTGACTGTATGACTGAGTTGGAGTGAATATGCTCTTATCTCTGTAAGGAAGCGAGCTAGAGCACTGAAACTGTGGCTATACGCACTTTCATGAAAACACGCTTCTTTGAGGTTTTAAGCTCAGAGAGTGAATCTGTGCGTGTTTCTGGCAAGGGAAAAGCTTCAGATCACACTGCAATGTATATATGGTATCGTTTGGTCCAATGTGCTTGTATGGCCATTTGGAAGTGAGTATAAGCTTTTGAAGTGAAGATATGCACTTTTTCAAAAACTTTCTTTTTTTTAGTTTTGCTTGTCAAAAATGTTCATTCTGTGTTCAACTCAGTGGGAAAGTGACAAACTTGAGTGAATTGTGACTGTATGACTGAGTTGGAGTGAATATGCTCTTATCTCTGTAAGGAAGCGAGCTAGAGCGCTGAAACTGTGGCTATACGCACTTTCATGAAAACACGCTTCTTTGAGGTTTTAAGCTCAGAAAGTCAATCTGTGCGTGTTTCTGGCAGGGGAACAGCTTCAGATCACACTGCAATGCATATATGGTATCGTTTGGTCCAATGTGCTTGTATGGCCATTTGGAAGTGAGTATAAGCTTTTGAAGTGAAGATATGCACTTTTTCAAAAACTTTCTTTTTTTTAGTTCTGCTTGTCAAAAATGTTCATTCTGTGTTCAACTCAGTGGGAAAGTGACAAACTTGAGTGAATTGTGACTGAGTTGGAGTGAATATGCTCTTATCTCTGTAAGGAAGCGAGCTAGAGCGCTGATACTGTGGCTATACGCACTTTCATGAAAACACGCTTCTTTGAGGTTTTAAGCTCAGAAAGTCAATCTGTGCGTGTTTCTGGCAAGGGAACAGCTTCAGATCACACTGCAATGCATATATGGTATCGTTTGGTCCAATGTGCTTGTATGGTCATTTGGAAGTGTGTATAAGAATTCTGAAGTGAAGATATGCACTTTTTCAAAAACTTTCTTTTTTTAGATTTCCTTGTAAAAAATGTTCATTCTCTGTGGAACCCAGTGGGAAAGTAACAAACTTGAGAGAACTGTGACTGTATGGCTGATTTGGAATGAATATGCCTATATCTCTGTCAGGAAACGAGATGGAGCGCTGAAACTGTGGCTATACGCACTTTCATGAAAACACGCTTCTTTGAGGTTTTAAGCTCAGAACGTAAATATGTGCGTGTTTCTGGACAGGGAACAGCTGCAGATCACACTGCAATGAATATATGTAATCCTTCTGTCCAATGTGTTTGTTTGGCCATTTGGAAGTGAATATAAGCTTCTGAAGTGAAGATATGCACTTTTTCAAAAACTTTCTTTTTTTTAGTTCTGCTTGTCAACAATGTTCATTCTGTGTGTAACTCAGTGGGAAAGTGACAAACTTGAGTGAATTGTGACTGTATGACTGAGTTGGAGTGAATATGCTCTTATCTCTGTAAGGAAGCGAGCTAGAGCGCTGAAACTGTGGCTATACGCACTTTCATGAAAAAACGCTTCTTTGAGGTTTTAAGCTCAGAAAGTCACTCTGTGCGTGTTTCTGGCAAGGGAAAAGCTTCAGATCACACTGCAATGTATATATAGTATCGTTTGGTCCAATGTGCTTGTATGGCCATTTGGAAGTGAGTATAAGAATTCTGAAGTGAAGATATGCACTTTTTCAAAAACTTTCTTTTTTTTAGATTTCCTTGTAAAAAAATGTTCATTCTCTGTGTAACTCAGTGGGAAAGTGACCAACTTGAGTGAATTGTGACTGTATGACTGAGTTGGAGTGAATATGCTCTTATCTCTGTAAGGAAGCGAGCTCGAGCGCTGAAACTGTGGCTATACGCACTTTCATGAAAACACGCTTCTTTGAGGTTTTAAGCTCAGAAAGTGAATCTGTGCGTGTTTCTGGCAAGGGAAAAGCTTCAGATCACACTGCAATGTATATATAGTATCGTTTGGTCCAATGTGCTTGTATGGCCATTTGGAAGTGAGTATAAGCTTTTTAAGTGAACATATGCAGTTTTTCAAAAACTTTCTTTTTTTTAGTTCTGCTTGTCAAAAATGTTCTTTCTGTGTTCAACTCAGTGGGAAAGTGACAAACTTGAGTGAATTGTGACTGAATGTCTGAACTGGAGTGAAAATGCCCCTATCTCTATAAGGAAGCGAGCTAGAGCGTTGAAACTGTGGCTATGCGCACTTTCATGAAAACCCGCTTCTTTGAGGTTTAAAGCTCAGAACGTGAATCTGAGCGTGTTTCTGGCAAAGGAACAGCTTCAGATCACACTGCAATGTATATATGGTATCGTTTGGTCCAATGTGCTTGTATGGCCATTTGGAAGTGAGTATAAGAATTCTGAAGTGAAGATATGCACTTTTTCAAAAACTTTCTTTTTTTTAGATTTCCTTGTAAAAAATGTTCATTCTCTGTGAAACTCAGTGGGAAAGTAACAAACTTGAGAGATCTGTGACTGTATGGCTGGATTGGAATGAATATGCCTATATCTCTGTCAGGAAACGAGATAGAGCGCTGAAACTGTGGCTATACGCACTTTCATGAAAACACGCTTCTTTGAGGTTTTAAGCTCAGAACATAAATCTGAGCGTGTTTCTGGCAAGGGAACAGCTTCAGATCACACTGCAATGCATATATGGTATCGTTTGGTCCAATGTGCTTGTATGGCCATTTGGAAGTGTGTATAAGAATTCTGAAGTGAAGATATGCACTTTTTCAAAAACTTTCTTTTTTTAGATTTCCTTGTAAAAAATGTTCATTCTCTGTGGAACCCAGTGGGAAAGTAACAAACTTGAGAGAACTGTGACTGTATGGCTGATTTGGAATGAATATGCCTATATCTCTGTCAGGAAACGAGATGGAGCGCTGAAACTGTGGCTATACGCACTTTCATGAAAACACGCTTCTTTGAGGTTTTAAGCTCAGAACGTAAATATGTGCGTGTTTTTGGACAGGGAACAGCTGCAGATCACACTGCAATGAATATATGTAATCGTTCTGTCCAATGTGTTTGTTTGGCCATTTGGAAGTGAATATAAGCTTCTGAAGTGAAGATATGCACTTTTTCAAAAACTTTCTTTTTTTTAGTTCTGCTTGTCAACAATGTTCATTCTGTGTGTAACTCAGTGGGAAAGTGACAAACTTGAGTGAATTGTGACTGTATGACTGAGTTGGAGTGAATATGCTCTTATCTCTGTAAGGAAGCGAGCTAGAGCGCTGAAACTGTGGCTATACGCACTTTCATGAAAACACGCTTCTTTGAGGTTTTAAGCTCAGAACATAAATCTGAGCGTGTTTCTGGCAAGGGAACAGCTTCAGATCACACTGCAATGCATATATGATATCGTTTGGTCCAATGTGCTTGTATGGCCATTTGGAAGTGAGTATAAGAATTCTGAAGTGAAGATATGCACTTTTTCAAAAACTTTCTTTTTTTTAGATTTCCTTGTAAAAAAATGTTCAATCTCTGTGTAACTCAGTGGGAAAGTGACAAACTTGAGTGAATTGTGACTGTATGACTGAGTTGGAGTGAATATGCTCTTATCTCTGGAAGGAAGCGAGCTAGAGCACTGAAACTGTGGCTATACGCACTTTCATGAAAACACGCTTCTTTGAGGTTTTAAGCTCAGAGAGTGAATCTGTGCGTGTTTCTGGCAAGGGAAAAGCTTCAGATCACACTGCAATGTATATATGGTATCGTTTGGTCCAATGTGCTTGTATGGCCATTTGGAAGTGAGTATAAGCTTTTGAAGTGAAGATATGCACTTTTTCAAAAACTTTCTTTTTTTTAGTTTTGCTTGTCAAAAATGTTCATTCTGTGTTCAACTCAGTGGGAAAGTGACAAACTTGAGTGAATTGTGACTGAGTTGGAGTGAATATGCTCTTATCTCTGTAAGGAAGCGAGCTAGAGCGCTGATACTGTGGCTATACGCACTTTCATGAAAACACGCTTCTTTGAGGTTTTAAGCTCAGAAAGTCAATCTGTGCGTGTTTCTGGCAAGGGAACAGCTTCAGATCACACTGCAATGCATATATGGTATCGTTTGGTCCAATGTGCTTGTATGGTCATTTGGAAGTGTGTATAAGAATTCTGAAGTGAAGATATGCACTTTTTCAAAAACTTTCTTTTTTTAGATTTCCTTGTAAAAAATGTTCATTCTCTGTGGAACCCAGTGGGAAAGTAACAAACTTGAGAGAACTGTGACTGTATGGCTGATTTGGAATGAATATGCCTATATCTCTGTCAGGAAACGAGATGGAGCGCTGAAACTGTGGCTATACGCACTTTCATGAAAACACGCTTCTTTGAGGTTTTAAGCTCAGAACGTAAATATGTGCGTGTTTCTGGACAGGGAACAGCTGCAGATCACACTGCAATGAATATATGTATTCCTTCTGTCCAATGTGTTTGTTTGGCCATTTGGAAGTGAATATAAGCTTCTGAAGTGAAGATATGCACTTTTTCAAAAACTTTCTTTTTTTTAGTTCTGCTTGTCAACAATGTTCATTCTGTGTGTAACTCAGTGGGAAAGTGACAAACTTGAGTGAATTGTGACTGTATGACTGAGTTGGAGTGAATATGCTCTTATCTCTGTAAGGAAGCGAGCTAGAGCGCTGAAACTGTGGCTATACGCACTTTCATGAAAAAACGCTTCTTTGAGGTTTTAAGCTCAGAAAGTCACTCTGTGCGTGTTTCTGGCAAGGGAAAAGCTTCAGATCACACTGCAATGTATATATAGTATCGTTTGGTCCAATGTGCTTGTATGGCCATTTGGAAGTGAGTATAAGAATTCTGAAGTGAAGATATGCACTTTTTCAAAAACTTTCTTTTTTTTAGATTTCCTTGTAAAAAAATGTTCATTCTCTGTGTAACTCAGTGGGAAAGTGACCAACTTGAGTGAATTGTGACTGTATGACTGAGTTGGAGTGAATATGCTCTTATCTCTGTAAGGAAGCGAGCTCGAGCGCTGAAACTGTGGCTATACGCACTTTCATGAAAACACGCTTCTTTGAGGTTTTAAGCTCAGAAAGTGAATCTGTGCGTGTTTCTGGCAAGGGAAAAGCTTCAGATCACACTGCAATGTATATATAGAATCGTTTGGTCCAATGTGCTTGTATGGCCATTTGGAAGTGAGTATAAGCTTTTTAAGTGAACATATGCACTTTTTCAAAAACTTTCTTTTTTTTAGTTCTGCTTGTCAAAAATGTTCTTTCTGTGTTCAACTCAGTGGGAAAGTGACAAACTTGAGTGAATTGTGACTGAATGTCTGAACTGGAGTGAAAATGCCCCTATCTCTATAAGGAAGCGAGCTAGAGCGTTGAAACTGTGGCTATGCGCACTTTCATGAAAACCCGCTTCTTTGAGGTTTAAAGCTCAGAACGTGAATCTGAGCGTGTTTCTGGCAAGGGAACAGCTTCAGATCACACTGCAATGCATATATGGTATCGTTTGGTCCAATGTGCTTGTATGGCCATTTGGAAGTGTGTATAAGAATTCTGAAGTGAAGATATGCACTTTTTCAAAAACTTTCTTTTTTTAGATTTCCTTGTAAAAAATGTTCATTCTCTGTGGAACCCAGTGGGAAAGTAACAAACTTGAGAGAACTGTGACTGTATGGCTGATTTGGAATGAATATGCCTATATCTCTGTCAGGAAACGAGATGGAGCGCTGAAACTGTGGCTATACGCACTTTCATGAAAACACGCTTCTTTGAGGTTTTAAGCTCAGAACGTAAATATGTGCGTGTTTTTGGACAGGGAACAGCTGCAGATCACACTGCAATGAATATATGTAATCGTTCTGTCCAATGTGTTTGTTTGGCCATTTGGAAGTGAATATAAGCTTCTGAAGTGAAGATATGCACTTTTTCAAAAACTTTCTTTTTTTTAGTTCTGCTTGTCAACAATGTTCATTCTCTGTGTAACTCAGTGGGAAAGTGACAAACTTGAGTGAATTGTGACTGTATGACTGAGTTGGAGTGAATATGCTCTTATCTCTGTAAGGAAGCGAGCTAGAGCGCTGAAACTGTGGCTATACGCACTTTCATGAAAACACGCTTCTTTGAGGTTTTAAGCTCAGAAAGTCAATCTGTGCGTGTTTCTGGCAAGGGAACAGCTTCAGATCACACTGCAATGCATATATGGTATCGTTTGGTCCAATGTGCTTGTATGGCCATTTTGAAGTGAGTATAAGAATTCTGAAGTGAAGATATGCACTTTTTCAAAAACTTTCTTTTTTTTAGATTTCCTTGTAAAAAAATGTTCATTCTCTGTGTAACTCAGTGGGAAAGTGACAAACTTGAGTGAATTGTGACTGTATGACTGAGTTGAAGTGAATATGCTCTTATCTCTGTAAGGAAGCGAGCTACAGCGCTGAAACTGTGGCTATACGCACTTTCATGAAAACACGCTTCTTTGAGGTTTTAAGCTCAGAAAGTGAATCTGTGCGTGTTTCTGGCAAGGGAACAGCTTCAGATCACACTGCAATGAATATATGTAATCGTTCTGTCCAGTGTGTTTGTTTGGCCATTTGGAAGTGAATATAAGCTTCTGAAGTGAAGATATGCACTTTTTCAAAAACTTTCTTTTTTTTAGTTCTGCTTGTCAACAATGTTCATTCTGTGTGTAACTCAGTGGGAAAGTGACAAACTTGAGTGAATTGTGACTGTATGACTGAGTTGGAGTGAATATGCTCTTATCTCTGTAAGGAAGCGAGCTAGAGCGCTGAAACTGTGGCTCTCCGCACTTTCATGAAAACACGCTTCTTTGAGGTTTTAAGCTCAGAAAGTCACTCTGTGTGTGTTTCTGGCAAGGGAACAGCTTTAGATCACACTGCCATGCATGTATGGTCTCGTTTGGTCCAATGTGCTTGTATGGCCATTTGGAAGTGAGTATAAGAATTCTGAAGTGAAGATATGCACTTTTTCAAAAACTTTCTTTTTTTTAGATTTCCTTGTAAAAAAATGTTCATTCTCTGTGTAACTCAGTGGTAAAGTGACAAACTTGAGTGAATTGTGACTGTATGACTGAGTTGAGGTGAATATGCTCTTATCTCTGTAAGGAAGCGAGCTAGAGCGCTGAAACTGTGGCTATACGCACTTTCATGAAAAAACGCTTCTTTGAGGTTTTAAGCTCAGAAAGTCACTCTGTGCGTGTTTCTGGCAAGGGAAAAGCTTCAGATCACACTGCAATGTATATATAGTATCGTTTGGTCCAATGTGCTTGTATGGCCATTTGGAAGTGAGTATAAGAATTCTGAAGTGAAGATATGCACTTTTTCAAAAACTTTCTTTTTTTTAGATTTCCTTGTAAAAAAATGTTCATTCTCTGTGTAATCCTGTGGGAAAGTGACCAACTTGAGTGAATTGTGACTGTATGACTGAGTTGGAGTGAATATGCTCTTATCTCTGTAAGGAAGCGAGCTCGAGCGCTGAAACTGTGGCTATACGCACTTTCATGAAAACACGCTTCTTTGAAGTTTTAAGCTCAGAAAGTGAATCTGAGCGTGTTTCTGGCAAGGGAAAAGCTTCAGATCACACTGCAATGTATATATAGTATCGTTTGGTCCAATGTGCTTGTATGGCCATTTGGCAGTGAGTATAAGCTTTTTAAGTGAACATATGCACTTTTTCAAAAACTTTCTTTTTTTTAGTTCTGCTTGTCAAAAATGTTCTTTCTGTGTTCAACTCAGTGGGAAAGTGACAAACTTGAGTGAATTGTGACTGAATGTCTGAACTGGAGTGAAAATGCCCCTATCTCTATAAGGAAGCGAGCTAGAGCGTTGAAACTGTGGCTATGCGCACTTTCATGAAAACCCGCTTCTTTGAGGTTTAAAGCTCAGAACGTGAATCTGAGCGTGTTTCTGGCAAAGGAACAGCTTCAGATCACACTGCAATGTATATATGGTATCCTTTGGTCCAATGTGCTTGTATGGCCATTTGGAAGTGAGTATAAGAATTCTGAAGTGAAGATATGCAGTTTTTCAAAAACTTTCTTTTTTTTAGATTTCCTTGTAAAAAATGTTCATTCTCTGTGAAACTCAGTGGGAAAGTGACAAACTTGAGAGATCTGTGACTGTATGGCTGGATTGGAATGAATATGCCTATATCTCTGTCTGGAAACGAGATAGAGCGCTGAAACTGTGGCTATACGCACTTTCATGAAAACACGCTTCTTTGAGGTTTTAAGCTCAGAACGTAAATATGTGCATGTTTCTGGACAGGGAACAGCTGCAGATCACACTGCAATGAATATATGTAATCGTTCTGTCCAATGTGTTTGTTTGGCCATTTGGAAGTGAATATAAGCTTCTGAAGTGAAGATATGCACTTTTTCAAAAACTTTCTTTTTTTTAGTTCTGCTTGTCAACAATGTTCATTCTGTGTGTAACTCAGTGGGAAAGTGACAAACTTGAGTGAATTGTGACTGTATGACTGAGTTGGAGTGAATATGCTCTTATCTCTGTAAGGAAGCGAGCTAGAGCGCTGAAACTGTGGCTCTCCGCACTTTCATGAAAACACGCTTCTTTGAGGTTTTAAGCTCAGAAAGTCACTCTGAGCGTGTTTCTGGCAAGGGAACAGCTTTAGATGACACTGCCATGCATGTATGGTCTCGTTTGGTCCAATGTGCTTGTATGGCCATTTGGAAGTGAGTATAAGAATTCTGAAGTGAAGATATGCACTTTTTCAAAAACTTTCTTTTTTTTAGATTTCCTTGTAAAAAAATGTTCATTCTCTGTGTAACTCAGTGGTAAAGTGACAAACTTGAGTGAATTATGACTGAGTTGGAGTGAATATGCTCTTATCTCTGTAAGGAAGCGAGCTAGAGCGCTGAAACTGTGGCTATACGCACTTTCATGAAAAAACGCTTCTTTGAGGTTTTAAGCTCAGAAAGTCACTCTGTGCGTGTTTCTGGCAAGGGAAAAGCTTCAGATCACACTGCAATGTATATATAGTATCGTTTGGTCCAATGTGCTTGTATGGCCATTTGGAAGTGAGTATAAGAATTCTGAAGTGAAGATATGCACTTTTTCAAAAACTTTCTTTTTTTTAGATTTCCTTGTAAAAAAATGTTCATTCTCTGTGTAACTCAGTGGGAAAGTGACCAACTTGAGTGAATTGTGACTGTATGACTGAGTTGGAGTGAATATGCTCTTATCTCTGTAAGGAAGCGAGCTCGAGCGCTGAAACTGTGGCTATACGCACTTTCATGAAAACACGCTTCTTTGAAGTTTTAAGCTCAGAAAGTGAATCTGTGCGTGTTTCTGGCAAGGGAAAAGCTTCAGATCACACTGCAATGTATATATAGTATCGTTTGGTCCAATGTGCTTGTATGGCCATTTGGCAGTGAGTATAAGCTTTTTAAGTGAACATATGCACTTTTTCAAAAACTTTCTTTTTTTTAGTTCTGCTTGTCAAAAATGTTCTTTCTGTGTTCAACTCAGTGGGAAAGTGACAAACTTGAGTGAATTGTGACTGAATGTCTGAACTGGAGTGAAAATGCCCCTATCTCTATAAGGAAGCGAGCTAGAGCGTTGAAACTGTGGCTATGCGCACTTTCATGAAAACCCGCTTCTTTGAGGTTTAAAGCTCAGAACGTGAATCTGAGCGTGTTTCTGGCAAAGGAACAGCTTCAGATCACACTGCAATGTATATATGGTATCGTTTGGTCCAATGTGCTTGTATGGCCATTCGGAAGTGAGTATAAGCTTTTGAAGTGAAGATATGCACTTTTTCAAAAACTTTCTTTTTTTTAGTTTTGCTTGTCAAAAATGTTCATTCTGTGTTCAACTCAGTGGGAAAGTGACAAACTTGAGTGAATTGTGACTGAATGTCTGAACTGGAGTGAAAATGCCCCTATCTCTATAAGGAAGCGAGCTAGAGCGCTGAAACTGTGGTAATGCGCACTTTCCTGAAAACACGCTTCTTTGAGGTTTGAAGCTCAGAACGTGATTCTCTGCGTGTTTCTGGCAAGGGAACAGCTTCAGATCACACTGCAATGCATATATGGTATCGTTTGGTCCAATGTGCTTGTATGGCAATTTGGAAGTGAGTATAAGAATTCTGAAGTGAAGATATGCACTTTTTCAAAAACTTTCTTTTTTTAAGATTTCCTTGTAAAAAAATGTTCATTCTCTGTGTAACTCAGTGGGAAAGTGACAAACTTGAGTGAATTGTGACTGTATGACTGAGTTGGAGTGAATATGCTCTTATCTCTGTAAGGAAGCGAGCTAGAGCGCTGAAACTGTGGCTATACGCACTTTCATGAAAACACGCTTCTTTGAGGTTTAAAGCTCAGAACGTGAATCTGAGCGTGTTTCTGGCAAAGGAACAGCTTCAGATCACACTGCAATGTATATATGTTATCGTTTGGTCCAATGTGCTTGTATGGCCATTTGGAAGTGAGTATAAGAATTCTGAAGTGAAGATATGCACTTTTTCAAAAACTTTCTTTTTTTTAGATTTCCTTGTAAAAAATGTTCATTCTCTGTGAAACTCAGTGGGAAAGTGACAAACTTGAGAGATCTGTGACTGTATGGCTGGATTGGAATGAATATGCCTATATCTCTGTCTGGAAACGAGATAGAGCGCTGAAACTGTGGCTATACGCACTTTCATGAAAACACGCTTCTTTGAGGTTTTAAGCTCAGAACATAAATCTGAGCGTGTTTCTGGCAAGGGAACAGCTTCAGATCATACTGCAATGAATATATGTAATCGTTCTGTCCCATGTGTTTGTTTGGCCATTTGGAAGTGAATATAAGCTTCTGAAGTGAAGATATGCACTTTTTCAAAAACTTTCTTTTTTTTAGTTCTGCTTGTCAACAATGTTCATTCTCTGTGTAACTCAGTGGGAAAGTGACAAACTTGAGTGAATTGTGACTGTATGACTGAGTTGGAGTGAATATGCTCTTATCTCTGTAAGGAAGCGAGCTAGAGCGCTGAAACTGTGGCTATACGCACTTTCATGAAAACACGCTTCTTTGAGGTTTTAAGCTCAGAACATAAATCTGAGCGTGTTTCTGGCAAGGGAACAGCTTCAGATCACACTGCAATGCATATATGATATCGTTTGGTCCAATGTGCTTGTATGGCCATTTGGAAGTGAGTATAAGAATTCTGAAGTGAAGATATGCACTTTTTCAAAAACTTTCTTTTTTTTTAGATTTCCTTGTAAAAAAATGTTCAATCTCTGTGTAACTCAGTGGGAAAGTGACAAACTTGAGTGAATTGTGACTGTATGACTGAGTTGGAGTGAATATGCTCTTATCTCTGTAAGGAAGCGAGCTAGAGCGCTGAAACTGTGGCTATACGCACTTTCATGAAAACACGCTTCTTTGAGGTTTTAAGCTCAGAGAGTGAATCTGTGCATGTTTCTGGCAAGGGAAAAGCTTCAGATCACACTGCAATGTATATATGGTATCGTTTGGTCCAATGTGCTTGTATGGCCATTTGGAAGTGAGTATAAGCTTTTGAAGTGAAGATATGCACTTTTTCAAAAACTTTCTTTTTTTTAGTTCTGCTTGTCAAAAATGTTCATTCTGTGTTCAACTCAGTGGGAAAGTGACAAACTTGAGTGAATTGTGACTGTATGACTGAGTTGGAGTGAATATGCTCTTATCTCTGTAAGGAAGCGAGCTAGAGCGCTGAAACTGTGGCTATACGCACTTTCATGAAAACACGCTTCTTTGAGGTTTTAAGCTCAGAACATAAATCTGAGCGTGTTTCTGGCAAGGGAACAGCTTCAGATCACACTGCAATGCATATATGATATCGTTTGGTCCAATGTGCTTGTATGGCCATTTGGAAGTGAGTATAAGAATTCTGAAGTGAAGATATGCACTTTTTCAAAAACTTTCTTTTTTTTAGATTTCCTTGTAAAAAAATGTTCATTCTCTGTGTAACTCAGTGGGAAAGTGACAAACTTGAGTGAATTGTGACTGTATGACTGAGTTGGAGTGAATATGCTCTTATCTCTGTAAGGAAGCGAGCTACAGCGCTGAAACTGTGGCTATACGCACTTTCATGAAAACACGCTTCTTTGAGGTTTTAAGCTCAGAAAGTGAATCTGTGCGTGTTTCTGGCAAGGGAACAGCTTCAGATCACACTGCAATGCATATATGGTATCGTTTGGTCCAATGTGCTTGTATGGCCATTTGGAAGTGAGTATAAGAATTCTGAAGTGAAGATATGCACTTTTTCAAAAACTTTCTTTTTTTAGATTTCCTTGTAAAAAATGTTCATTCTCCGTGGAACCCAGTGGGAAAAAAACAAACTTGAGAGAACTGTGACTGTATGGCTGATTTGGAATGAATATGCCTATATCTCTGTCAGGAAACGAGATAGAGCGCTGAAACTGTGGCTATACGCACTTTCATGAAAACACGCTTCTTTGAGGTTTTAAGCTCAGAACGTAAATATGTGCGTGTTTCTGGACAGGGAACAGCTGCAGATCACACTGCAATGAATATATGTAATCGTTCTGTCCAGTGTGTTTGTTTGGCCATTTGGAAGTGAATATAAGCTTCTGAAGTGAAGATATGCACTTTTTCAAAAACTTTCTTTTTTTTAGTTCTGCTTGTCAACAATGTTCATTCTGTGTAACTCAGTGGGAAAGTGACAAACTTGAGTGAATTGTGACTGTTTGACTGAGTTGGAGTGAATATGCTCTTATCTCTGTAAGGAAGCGAGCTACAGCGCTGAAACTGTGGCTATACGCACTTTCATGAAAACACGCTTCTTTGAGGTTTTAAGCTCAGAACGTAAATATGTGCGTGTTTCTGGACAGGGAACAGCTGCAGATCACACTGCAATGAATATATGTAATCGTTCTGTCCAGTGTGTTTGTTTGGCCATTTGGAAGTGAATATAAGCTTCTGAAGTGAAGATATGCACTTTTTCAAAAACTTTCTTTTTTTTAGTTCTGCTTGTCAACAATGTTCATTCTGTGTAACTCAGTGGGAAAGTGACAAACTTGAGTGAATTGTGACTGTTTGACTGAGTTGGAGTGAATATGCTCTTATCTCTGTAAGGAAGCGAGCTAGAGCGCTGAAACTGTGGCTCTCCGCACTTTCATGAAAACACAATTCTTTGAGGTTTTAAGCTCAGAAAGTCACTCTGTGCGTGTTTCTGGCAAGGGAAAAGCTTCAGATCACACTGCAATGTATATATAGTATCGTTTGGTCCAATGTGCTTGTATGGCCATTTGGAAGTGAGTATAAGCTTTTTAAGTGAACATATGCACTTTTTCAAAAACTTTCTTTTTTTTAGTTCTGCTTGTCAAAAATGTTCTTTCTGTGTTCAACTCAGTGGTAAAGTGACAAACTTGAGTGAATTGTGACTGAATGTCTGAACTGGAGTGAAAATGCCCCTATCTCTATAAGGAAGCGAGCTAGAGCGTTGAAACTGTGGCTATGCGCACTTTCATGAAAACCCGCTTCTTTGAGGTTTAAAGCTCAGAAAGTCACTCTGTGCGTGTTTCTGGCAAGGGAAAAGCTTCAGATCACACTGCAATGTATATATAGTATCGTTTGGTCCAATGTGCTTGTATGGCCATTTGGAAGTGAGTATAAGAATTCTGAAGTGAAGATATGCACTTTTTCAAAAACTTTCTTTTTTTTAGATTTCCTTGTAAAAAATGTTCATTCTCTGTGAAACTCAGTGGGAAAGTGACAAACTTGAGAGATCTGTGACTGTATGGCTGGATTGGAATGAATATGCCTATATCTCTGTCTGGAAACGAGATAGAGCGCTGAAACTGTGGCTATACGCACTTTCATGAAAACACGCTTCTTTGAGGTTTTAAGCTCAGAACATAAATCTGAGCGTGTTTCTGGCAAGGGAACAGCTTCAGATCACACTGCAATGCATATATGATATCGTTTGGTCCAATGTGCTTGTATGGCCATTTGGAAGTGAGTATAAGAATTCTGAAGTGAAGATATGCACTTTTTCAAAAACTTTCTTTTTTTTAGATTTCCTTGCAAAAAAATGTTCATTCTCTGTGTAACTCAGTGGGAAAGTGACAAACTTGAGTGAATTGTGACTGTATGACTGAGTTGGAGTGAATATGCTCTTATCTCTGTAAGGAAGCGAGCTACAGCGCTGAAACTGTGGCTATACGCACTTTCATGAAAACACGCTTCTTTGAGGTTTTAAGCTCAGAAAGTGAATCTGTGCGTGTTTCTGGCAAGAGAACAGCTTCAGATCACACTGCAATGTATATATAGTATCGTTTGGTCCAATGTGCTTGTATGGCCATTTGGAAGTGAGTATAAGAATTCTGAAGTGAAGATATGCACTTTTTCAAAAACTTTCTTTTTTTAGATTTCCTTGTAAAAAATGTTCATTCTCCGTGGAACCCAGTGGGAAAAAAACAAACTTGAGAGAACTGTGACTGTATGGCTGATTTGGAATGAATATGCCTATATCTCTGTCAGGAAACGAGATGGAGCGCTGAAACTGTGGCTATACGCACTTTCATGAAAACACGCTTCTTTGAGGTTTTAAGCTCAGAACGTAAATATGTGCGTGTTTCTGGACAGGGAACAGCTGCAGATCACACTGCAATGAATATATGTAATCGTTCTGTCCAGTGTGTTTGTTTGGCCATTTGGAAGTGAATATAAGCTTCTGAAGTGAAGATATGCACTTTTTCAAAAACTTTCTTTTTTTTAGTTCTGCTTGTCAACAATGTTCATTCTCTGTGTAACTCAGTGGGAAAGTGACAAACTTGAGTGAATTGTGACTGTATGACTGAGTTGGAGTGAATATGCTCTTATCTCTGTAAGGAAGCGAGCTAGAGCGCTGAAACTGTGGCTATACGCACTTTCATGAAAACACGCTTCTTTGAGGTTTTAAGCTCAGAACATAAATCTGAGCGTGTTTCTGGCAAGGGAACAGCTTCAGATCACACTGCAATGCATATATGATATGGTTTGGTCCAATGTGCTTGTATGGCCATTTGGAAGTGAGTATAAGAATTCTGAAGTGAAGATATGCACTTTTTCAAAAAATGGAGCGTCAGTGTTAGTTCAGACGGGCACGGAAGTCAGTCTTGGCTCCACCCCTTGTCCAATCGCATTGGACTTCAGCGTCGCGTACCTAATTGAGCGTCTTTTTAAATAAGCCGGCGCTCCATCTCAACTAGCCAAGCTCTACCATTCCCACCAAGACCCATTACAGATCTACACAAACATCCGCGCCTGCAGATCTCTAAGGTATGAGAATCAGTTCTTGGGTATTTTTCTTACCTCGTGCATCATCGTATGTCCGGGCATCCTAATCCTTTCTCGGAGGAGGAATTCGTCCTATTTCAGCTGCCATCTTCGCAGTCAGATCATGGCAGGTAATGACGTAAACTTGGTTAAAAAATGTTAAGCTCGTCCGAATCTGGTTTAGGCGAGAAACGTCTAATGAACTACGGGGACATTTCCGTTATTCTGAAGGACAATGATCCGAGACTGTTAAATCTTACGATGACAGAGTTTACTGTGGCATTCGGTGTATTAAAGTATGTGATTGGTGAAATGTACCTTGGACGCAGGGTCGATTTAAACACCTGTTTGGCTACCACTTCTGATCTCGCTCTGTCTTACGGTGACACTTGTTTACTAGTATCATAAGTACTTTTCAGATTAAAAAATGCTTATTCCTCCAAAAGTCTAGTCAGACTGGATTGGTCTCCGATTGATTAGGCATTAGTCAGCAGGCGTCCTACACCGTGGTATTTTCTGCACTGTCTGCGGAGCTTTCTGCCATTCCTCCTTCCTCCGCCCAAAAAAAAAAAAAAAAATTATTGCGAGTCCAAACCCCCTGCGACAGCCCTCATCGTACCTCTGCCACCGAGCCAAGTTTTTACAGAAACTGCATCTAAAGTTTGTGTGCCCTCGCAGCAAGCCGCGTCTGCCGGCTAAGAAAAATTAAATAAAGCGTCTGCCCCCATCAGCTCCAGAATTCTCGAAGACGCTGAAGGACCACTCAGATCGCTATTTTGTCTCGTGCTTGTTGTTTTGTTTGATTAATGACATTTGTGCTGGTTTATACGATATTCACTCCAGCGTGAAGGGCAATAACCTGCAGTCTGCCCAGCAGGAACCGGGTATGGTTGATAAAATCCCGGCGAGAGAAGTTTAAAAGAGGTACATGATTGGTCCGATTCCCAAATTCCATTAGCTTCATACCGTATTAGCTCTATAGGTGTTGCTATTCCTAAGTAATCTGGGGGAAGAAGAGAAGGCGTTATCATTGATTTGTCTGCCCATTATGACTTAAGGATTAAAAGCGTCAATGATCTCATCCCATTCTCGCTTTTACTTTACTGTCGCTCACGCATGAAACTCATTAAATTGCTGGATCAGTTGCTGGTTGGGTAACGCTGACATTACCGATGCTTTTAACATTATGCCTCTGCACCCCTCTCAGTGAAATCTCTTTGGAGTTAACTGGAAAGACAACGTATTTCGCAGTACGTCTGACCTTTGAATGCTGTAGCAGCCCCCGCATTTTCGATACTCTATCCGAGGCTTTTAGCTGGATACTTCTGAATGTTAACCAACTGCCATTCGTTTTTCATTTATTAGTCGACTTTTGGATAGTGGACTTTCCCATAGTGATGGCCAAACGAGGCCTTATGAAGTTTCAACCCTTTTTTGGACCATTGTTTTGGAAATAAATAAATAAATAAATAAAAATAAATAAATAATAATAAAAATTGGTTCACTACTTGAAGCTTCATTGAGCACGTGGGTGACATCTGCTGGCACAGATTGTCAGATTGTAGTACAGCTTTGCAAGCGTGACGCTGACGCACATTGCGTGTGCACTTTGAGTTTTATTGTATTGTGTTAAAAAAAAAAAAAAAAAAGTTGTATGTTTTAGATTGTGCTTGGCGTATGCTAGGTGCGCTTGTGCGACTTACTCTGAAAAATATTAACAGAGCGCTGTTTCATCGATCTTAAATATATTTGAATTGCGCCAATATTTCAAAGCTCCATAACCGGTCAGCTGATTCAGTCTGAAGCAGGAAGTGGTATGAACGTCATCAGTCACGCGGTTTTCCCCGATATGAAGCAAGCTCCGACACGGTGCTTCAGAAAAATACCCTGTCGAGTTTGAAGCGTGCTTCGGAGCCTCGGTATCAGAGGTAACATCACTACTTTCCCAATTTCGTACCAAGTCGCAGCATCTTTGCACTTAAAGACGTTTTCAAGAAACTGGGTTACTGCACAGGAACTGGAGTTTTGGGTATTTTCTCTTGGCTCAGTTAAAATGCAAGCATCTCTACCCCAGGATAAATGACGCAGAATCAAGGAAGTTATGGAGAGTGCACGTCGGCTTTGTCTATGACAAAGCGCGATTGCTATCCCTTTTGAGGCACCTGAACTTCCTTCGTGTACCGGCTTCTCTACCTCTCTCAATCTCTAATCAATTTGTAAAAAAAAAAAAAAAAAAAAGAGAGAGAACTGTCAAATTAGACGAAGGTTAAAAAATCTGATTTGCGCTTTTGGTCACGGTTGCGCAAGTACTGGAATGGCACTTCGTTCTTTCATAAGGATAGGCCGGAGTCATCGGTCGCCTTCGAGTCTTCACTGATGCAGCTCCCTCATTTGGTCTTGGGGGTTGGTTGGCTTCTGGAGGTTTTGGATTGTCAAATCGCATAAAAAGCTTATGAAGCAGCTGGTCGTACTTCTCTCTTGTGCAGGTTTTTAATCCCAGTTCTTCCGAATGTCGTTTCCATGATCCGTACCTTTTTTTTATAATGCATTGTTCAGAGTTTCATAAATTCATCCCTGTTTTACTAAAGCATGAATTGCTGGGGTCTAGTTTCACTTAACATGTTTAGATCCTTCAGTCACTAGCTTGCTTGGAAATCCCTCCGTTCGCCTAATAACGGATTAAGGAAGGTTCATCCAGAAGACGATGATAAGCGTTTTTCCCTCACACCTTATTTGGTGAAAAGTTGGTATCGCACTTAAGAGCTGGGTGTTTTTAGTCCTTATGTAGATGTATTGTTGGAAAGTAGTCTGTCTTACGGCTTTCTTCGGGGTTCTTGGATATGTGGAATTAACTACACCTTCAGAGGAATTTAATCCTTTACATGACCTCACCATTTCTGATTTCTCCTCTGATAACTGTATGTTCACTAGCAACCTCAAACATTCCGAAAACTGATAAATGTGGTAAAGGCACTTCTGTGGTCATCGCCAGAACTAATACTGCATTTGTCCTTTTTCTTCTATTTCTCGGTCCCTGAAATGGCGAGCCAATGCCAGAGGAGATGAGCCCCTGTTCATGATCGATTCTGGGAAGGCGATGTACACAGTTTGGTTGCTGTTCATCTCCGCATACCCTGCAGTGCTGCGGTCTGCCCCCAAGCCTATGCACCACACATTCCTTTCGCATCGGCACTGCAACTACGGTTGCCTCTCTAGTTCCAGCATCTGTTATCCTAACCCTGTGTCGCTGGTCCTCAGGAGTATACCAGAAATAAGTCTGTCTTAATACTAGTGAATAATTTATGCAATCGGTAAATTGTAGTTATTGCAATGTTAATTCTATGCTCGCACGAAGTGTTGCCACCTCAAATTTAATGTCGATCAACTGTAATGGGCCTTAGGAAAATCAAAGCATGCAAAATTCATAGGTATTGTCCAATCCGTTCAACTTGGGGAACTGGCATTTCATTCACATCGATTGCATCCGCCTTTGGTCAATCCAAAATTTAAAATGTGAATGTATTTACCACATGTAAACTCATATCTCGTAGCATATTTCCTTTGCATCAAGTCTCATGAGGGACTTGCCGAATGTTCTTCTGCTTGCATTCAGCCTGCCGCTGATGTCCAGCATGCAGAAGAGAAGGTCATGCATGCTTGCATGAATTCAAAGGAAATGCGACATGCTTGTCGCTACACATATCCTCATTTTCGCATAGTATATTTCCTTTGTATCAAGTCACTCAACGTGTCTTGCCGAATGTTCTTCTGCTTGCATTCAGCAGGCCGCTGATGTCCAGCATGCAGAAGAGAAGGTCATGCATGCTTGCATGAATTCAAAGGAAATGCAACATGCTTGTCGCTACACATCCTCATTTTCGCATAGTATATTTCCTTTGTATCAAGTCACTCAACGTGTCTTGCCGAATGTTCTTCTGCTTGCATTCAGCAGGCCGCTGATGTCCAGCATGCAGAAGAGAAGGTCATGCATGCTTGCATGAATTCAAAGGAAATGCAACATGCTTGTCGCTACACATCCTCATTCTCATATAGTATATTTCCTTTGTATCAAGTCACTCAACGTGTCTTGCCGAATGTTCTTCTGCTTGCATTCAGCAGGCCGCTGATGTCCAGCATGCAGAAGAGAAGGTCATGCATGCTTGCATGAATTCAAAGGAAATGCGACATGCTTGTCGCTTCAAATCCTCATTCTCATATAGTATATTTCCTTTGTATCAAGTCACTCAACGTGTCTTGCCGAATGTTCTTCTGCTTGCATTCAGCAGGCCGCTGATGTCCAGCATGCAGAAGTGAAGGTCATGCATGCTTGCATGAATTCAAAGGAAATGCGACATGCTTGTCGCTTCACATCCTCATTCTCATATAGTATATTTCCTTTGTATCAAGTCACTCAACGTGTCTTGCCGAATGTTCTTCTGCTTGCATTCAGCAGGCCGCTGATGTCCTGCATGCAGAAGAGAAGGTCATGCATGCTTGCATGAATTCAAAGGAAATGCAACATGCTCTTCGCATTCACATTGTTATCCCCACATAACACACTTGCCGCATATCGATTTTTGCCTAATGTTCCAGTCAATGTCATCTATTCCTTGATCATAGAACGAGCTTGTTATTCATATCCAAAATTTAATGGATCGAAACGTATTTCATGTTCAGATCCCCGCGGGTGACTCTGCTCATCTGCTCCCTGCAGGAGCGCGAGTTTGGGGTTGTGATCTCCTGGGATGTCTGTGTCATGCTTGCTCAGATTGTTCCAGAGTATCACTTGAGCAGAGTCACCGCCAAATCCAAATGTATGTCATTCCAAATAAATGGTTAAATCTGACGTGAGTGTCCTGTCTGAACTTTCTTTTTTTTTAGATTTCCTTGTAAAAAAATGTTCAATCTCTGTGTAACTCAGTGGGAAAGTGACAAACTTGAGTGAATTGTGACTGTATGACTGAGTTGGAGTGAATATGCTCTTATCTCTGTAAGGAAGCGAGCTAGAGCGCTGAAACTGTGGCTATACGCACTTTCATGAAAACACGCTTCTTTGAGGTTTTAAGCTCAGAACATAAATCTGAGCGTGTTTCTGGCAAGGGAACAGCTTCAGATCACACTGCAATGCATATATGATATCGTTTGGTCCAATGTGCTTGTATGGCCATTTGGAAGTGAGTATAAGAATTCTGAAGTGAAGATATGCACTTTTTCAAAAACTTTCTTTTTTTTTAGATTTCCTTGTAAAAAAATGTTCAATCTCTGTGTAACTCAGTGGGAAAGTGACAAACTTGAGTGAATTGTGACTGTATGACTGAGTTGGAGTGAATATGCTCTTATCTCTGTAAGGAAGCGAGCTAGAGCGCTGAAACTGTGGCTATACGCACTTTCATGAAAACACGCTTCTTTGAGGTTTTAAGCTCAGAGAGTGAATCTGTGCGTGTTTCTGGCAAGGGAAAAGCTTCAGATCACACTGCAATGTATATATGGTATCGTTTGGTCCAATGTGCTTGTATGGCCATTTGGAAGTGAGTATAAGCTTCTGAAGTGAAGATATGCACTTTTTCAAAAACTTTCTTTTTTTTAGTTCTGCTTGTCAAAAATGTTCATTCTGTGTTCAACTCAGTGGGAAAGTGACAAACTTGAGTGAATTGTGACTGTATGACTGAGTTGGAGTGAATATGCTCTTATCTCTGTAAGGAAGCGAGCTACAGCGCTGAAACTGTGGCTATACGCACTTTCATGAAAACACGCTTCTTTGAGGTTTTAAGCTCAGAACATAAATCTGAGCGTGTTTCTGGCAAGGGAACAGCTTCAGATCATACTGCAATGAATATATGTAATCGTTCTGTCCAATGTGTTTGTTTGGCCATTTGGAAGTGAATATAAGCTTCTGAAGTGAAGATATGCACTTTTTCAAAAACTTTCTTTTTTTTAGTTCTGCTTGTCAACAATGTTCATTCTCTGTGTAACTCAGTGGGAAAGTGACAAACTTGAGTGAATTGTGACTGTATGACTGAGTTGGAGTGAATATGCTCTTATCTCTGTAAGGAAGCGAGCTAGAGCGCTGAAACTGTGGCTATACGCACTTTCATGAAAACACGCTTCTTTGAGCTTTTAAGCTCAGAACATAAATCTGAGCGTGTTTCTGGCAAGGGAACAGCTTCAGATCACACTGCAATGCATATATGATATCGTTTGGTCCAATGTGCTTGTATGGCCATTTGGAAGTGAGTATAAGAATTCTGAAGTGAAGATATGCACTTTTTCAAAAACTTTCTTTTTTTTAGATTTCCTTGTAAAAAAATGTTCATTCTCTGTGTAACTCAGTGGGAAAGTGACAAACTTGAGTGAATTGTGACTGTATGACTGAGTTGGAGTGAATATGCTCTTATCTCTGTAAGGAAGCGAGCTACAGCGCTGAAACTGTGGCTAGACGCACTTTCATGAAAACACGCTTCTTTGAGGTTTTAAGCTCAGAAAGTGAATCTGTGCGTGTTTCTGGCAAGAGAACAGCTTCAGATCACACTGCAATGTATATATAGTATCGTTTGGTCCAATGTGCTTGTATGGCCATTTGGAAGTGAGTATAAGAATTCTGAAGTGAAGATATGCACTTTTTCAAAAACTTTCTTTTTTTAGATTTCCTTGTAAAAAATGTTCATTCTCCGTGGAACCCAGTGGGAAAAAAACAAACTTGAGAGAACTGTGACTGTATGGCTGATTTGGAATGAATATGCCTATATCTCTGTCAGGAAACGAGATGGAGCGCTGAAACTGTGGCTATACGCACTTTCATGAAAACACGCTTCTTTGAGGTTTTAAGCTCAGAACGTAAATATGTGCGTGTTTCTGGACAGGGAACAGCTGCAGATCACACTGCAATGAATATATGTAATCGTTCTGTCCAGTGTGTTTGTTTGGCCATTTGGAAGTGAATATAAGCTTCTGAAGTGAAGATATGCACTTTTTCAAAAACTTTCTTTTTTTTAGTTCTGCTTGTCAACAATGTTCATTCTCTGTGTAACTCAGTGGGAAAGTGACAAACTTGAGTGAATTGTGACTGTATGACTGAGTTGGAGTGAATATGCTCTTATCTCTGTAAGGAAGCGAGCTAGAGCGCTGAAACTGTGGCTATACGCACTTTCATGAAAACACGCTTCTTTGAGGTTTTAAGCTCAGAACATAAATCTGAGCGTGTTTCTGGCAAGGGAACAGCTTCAGATCACACTGCAATGCATATATGATATCGTTTGGTCCAATGTGCTTGTATGGCCATTTGGAAGTGAGTATAAGAATTCTGAAGTGAAGATATGCACTTTTTCAAAAACTTTCTTTTTTTTTAGATTTCCTTGTAAAAAAATGTTCAATCTCTGTGTAACTCAGTGGGAAAGTGACAAACTTGAGTGAATTGTGACTGTATGACTGAGTTGGAGTGAATATGCTCTTATCTCTGTAAGGAAGCGAGCTAGAGCGCTGAAACTGTGGCTATACGCACTTTCATGAAAACACGCTTCTTTGAGGTTTTAAGCGCAGAACATAAATCTGAGCGTGTTTCTGGCAAGGGAACAGCTTCAGATCACACTGCAATGCATATATGATATCGTTTGGTCCAATGTGCTTGTATGGCCATTTGGAAGTGAGTATAAGAATTCTGAAGTGAAGATATGCACTTTTTCAAAAACTTTCTTTTTTTTTAGATTTCCTTGTAAAAAAATGTTCAATCTCTGTGTAACTCAGTGGGAAAGTGACAAACTTGAGTGAATTGTGACTGTATGACTGAGTTGGAGTGAATATGCTCTTATCTCTGTAAGGAAGCGAGCTAGAGCGCTGAAACTGTGGCTATACGCACTTTCATGAAAACACGCTTCTTTGAGGTTTTAAGCTCAGAACATAAATCTGAGCGTGTTTCTGGCAAGGGAACAGCTTCAGATCATACTGCAATGAATATATGTAATCGTTCTGTCCAATGTGTTTGTTTGGCCATTTGGAAGTGAATATAAGCTTCTGAAGTGAAGATATGCACTTTTTCAAAAACTTTCTTTTTTTTAGTTCTGCTTGTCAACAATGTTCATTCTCTGTGTAACTCAGTGGGAAAGTGACAAACTTGAGTGAATTGTGACTGTATGACTGAGTTGGAGTGAATATGCTCTTATCTCTGTAAGGAAGCGAGCTACAGCGCTGAAACTGTGGCTATACGCACTTTCATGAAAACACGCTTCTTTGAGGTTTTAAGCTCAGAACATAAATCTGAGCGTGTTTCTGGCAAGGGAACAGCTTCAGATCACACTGCAATGCATATATGATATCGTTTGGTCCAATGTGCTTGTATGGCCATTTGGAAGTGAGTATAAGAATTCTGAAGTGAAGATATGCACTTTTTCAAAAACTTTCTTTTTTTTTAGATTTCCTTGTAAAAAAATGTTCAATCTCTGTGTAACTCAGAGGGAAAGTGACAAACTTGAGTGAATTGTGACTGTATGACTGAGTTGGAGTGAATATGCTCTTATCTCTGTAAGGAAGCGAGCTAGAGCGCTGAAACTGTGGCTATACGCACTTTCATGAAAACACGCTTCTTTGAGGTTTTAAGCTCAGAGAATGAATCTGTGCATGTTTCTGGCAAGGGAAAAGCTTCAGATCACACTGCAATGTATATATGGTATCGTTTGGTCCAATGTGCTTGTATGGCCATTTGGAAGTGAGTATAAGCTTTTGAAGTGAAGATATGCACTTTTTCAAAAACTTTCTTTTTTTTAGTTCTGCTTGTCAAAAATGTTCATTCTGTGTTCAACTCAGTGGGAAAGTGACAAACTTGAGTGAATTGTGACTGTATGACTGAGTTGGAGTGAATATGCTCTTATCTCTGTAAGGAAGCGAGCTAGAGCGCTGAAACTGTGGCTATACGCACTTTCATGAAAACACGCTTCTTTGAGGTTTTAAGCTCAGAACATAAATCTGAGCGTGTTTCTGGCAAGGGAACAGCTTCAGATCACACTGCAATGCATATATGATATCGTTTGGTCCAATGTGCTTGTATGGCCATTTGGAAGTGAGTATAAGAATTCTGAAGTGAAGATATGCACTTTTTCAAAAACTTTCTTTTTTTTAGATTTCCTTGTAAAAAAATGTTCATTCTCTGTGTAACTCAGTGGGAAAGTGACAAACTTGAGTGAATTGTGACTGTATGACTGAGTTGGAGTGAATATGCTCTTATCTCTGTAAGGAAGCGAGCTACAGCGCTGAAACTGGGGCTATACGCACTTTCATGAAAACACGCTTCTTTGAGGTTTTAAGCTCAGAAAGTGAATCTGTGCGTGTTTCTGGCAAGAGAACAGCTTCAGATCACACTGCAATGTATATATAGTATCGTTTGGTCCAATGTGCTTGTATGGCCATTTGGAAGTGAGTATAAGAATTCTGAAGTGAAGATATGCACTTTTTCAAAAACTTTTTTTTTTTTAGATTTCCTTGTAAAAAATGTTCATTCTCCGTGGAACCCAGTGGGAAAAAAACAAACTTGAGAGAACTGTGACTGTATGGCTGATTTGGAATGAATATGCCTATATCTCTGTCAGGAAACGAGATGGAGCGCTGAAACTGTGGCTATACGCACTTTCATGAAAACACGCTTCTTTGAGGTTTTAAGCTCAGAACGTAAATATGTGCGTGTTTCTGGACAGGGAACAGCTGCAGATCACACTGCAATGAATATATGTAATCGTTCTGTCCAGTGTGTTTGTTTGGCCATTTGGAAGTGAATATAAGCTTCTGAAGTGAAGATATGCACTTTTTCAAAAACTTTCTTTTTTTTAGTTCTGCTTGTCAACAATGTTCATTCTGTGTAACTCAGTGGGAAAGTGACAAACTTGAGTGAATTGTGACTGTTTGACTGAGTTGGAGTGAATATGCTCTTATCT
Source organism: Gymnothorax reevesii (assembly GCA_029721435.1). Taxonomy (NCBI): domain Eukaryota; kingdom Metazoa; phylum Chordata; class Actinopteri; order Anguilliformes; family Muraenidae; genus Gymnothorax; species Gymnothorax reevesii. The sequence continues at coordinate 26,931,350 of CM056588.1, forward strand.
CTGTAAGGAAGCGAGCTACAGCGCTGAAACTGTGGCTATACGCACTTTCATGAAAACACGCTTCTTTGAGGTTTTAAGCTCAGAACGTAAATATGTGCATGTTTCTGGACAGGGAACAGCTGCGGATCACACTGCAAAGAATATATGTAATCGTTCTGTCCAATGTGTTTGTTTGGCCATTTGGAAGTGAATATAAGCTTCTGAAGTGAAGATATGCACTTTTTCAAAAACTTTCTTTTTTTTAGTTCTGCTTGTCAACAATGTTCATTCTGTGTGTAACTCAGTGGGAAAGTGACAAACTTGAGTGAATTGTGACTGTATGACTGAGTTGGAGTGAATATGCTCTTATCTCTGTAAGGAAGCGAGCTAGAGCGCTGAAACTGTGGCTCTCCGCACTTTCATGAAAACACGCTTCTTTGAGGTTTTAAGCTCAGAAAGTCACTCTGTGCGTGTTTCTGGCAAGGGAACAGCTTTAGATCACACTGCCATGCATGTATGGTCTCGTTTGGTCCAATGTGCTTGTATGGCCATTTGGAAGTGAGTATAAGAATTCTGAAGTGAAGATATGCACTTTTTCAAAAACTTTCTTTTTTTTAGATTTCCTTGTAAAAAAATGTTCATTCTCTGTGTAACTCAGTGGTAAAGTGACAAACTTGAGTGAATTGTGACTGTATGACTGAGTTGGAGTGAATATGCTCTTATCTCTGTAAGGAAGCGAGCTAGAGCGCTGAAACTGTGGCTATACGCACTTTCATGAAAAAACGCTTCTTTGAGGTTTTAAGCTCAGAAAGTCACTCTTTGCGTGTTTCTGGCAAGGGAAAAGCTTCAGATCACACTGCAATGTATATATAGTATCGTTTGGTCCAATGTGCTTGTATGGCCATTTGGAAGTGAGTATAAGAATTCTGAAGTGAAGATATGCACTTTTTCAAAAACTTTATTTTTTTTAGATTTCCTTGTAAAAAAATGTTCATTCTCTGTGTAACTCAGTGGGAAAGTGACAAACTTGAGTGAATTGTGACTGTATGACTGAGTTGGAGTGAATATGCTCTTATCTCTGTAAGGAAGCGAGCCCGAGCGCTGAAACTGTGGCTATACGCACTTTCATGAAAACACGCTTCTTTGAGGTTTTCAGCTCAGAAAGTGAATCTGTGCGTGTTTCTGGCAAGGGAAAAGCTTCAGATCACACTGCAATGTATATATAGTATCGTTTGGTCCAATGTGCTTGTATGGCCATTTGGAAGTGAGTATAAGCTTTTTAAGTGAACATATGCACTTTTTCAAAAACTTTCTTTTTTTTAGTTCTGCTTGTCAAAAATGTTCTTTCTGTGTTCAACTCAGTGGGAAAGTGACAAACTTGAGTGAATTGTGACTGAATGTCTGAACTGGAGTGAAAATGCCCCTATCTCTATAAGGAAGCGAGCTAGAGCGTTGAAACTGTGGCTATGCGCACTTTCATGAAAACCCGCTTCTTTGAGGTTTAAAGCTCAGAACGTGAATCTGAGCGTGTTTCTGGCAAAGGAACAGCTTCAGATCACACTGCAATGTATATATGGTATCGTTTGGTCCAATGTGCTTGTATGGCCATTTGGAAGTGAGTATAAGAATTCTGAAGTGAAGATATGCACTTTTTCAAAAACTTTCTTTTTTTTAGATTTCCTTGTAAAAAATGTTCATTCTCTGTGAAACTCAGTGGGAAAGTGACAAACTTGAGAGATCTGTGACTGTATGGCTGGATTGGAATGAATATGCCTATATCTCTGTCTGGAAACGAGATAGAGCGCTGAAACTGTGGCTATACGCACTTTCATGAAAACACGCTTCTTTGAGGTTTTAAGCTCAGAACATAAATCTGAGCGTGTTTCTGGCAAGGGAACAGCTTCAGATCATTCTGCAATGAATATATGTAATCGTTCTGTCCAATGTGTTTGTTTGGCCATTTGGAAGTGAATATAAGCTTCTGAAGTGAAGATATGCACTTTTTCAAAAACTTTCTTTTTTTTAGTTCTGCTTGTCAACAATGTTCATTCTGTGTAACTCCGTGGGAAAGTGACAAACTTGAGTGAATTGTGACTGTTTGACTGAGTTGGAGTGAATATGCTCTTATCTCTGTAAGGAAGCGAGCTACAGCGCTGAAACTGTGGCTATACGCACTTTCATGAAAACACGCTTCTTTGAGGTTTTAAGCTCAGAACGTAAATATGTGCGTGTTTCTGGACAGGGAACAGCTGCGGATCACACTGCAATGAATATATGTAATCGTTCTGTCCAATGTGTTTGTTTGGCCATTTGGAAGTGAATATAAGCTTCTGAAGTGAAGATATGCACTTTTTCAAAAACTTTCTTTTTTTTAGTTCTGCTTGTCAACAATGTTCATTCTGTGTGTAACTCAGTGGGAAAGTGACAAACTTGAGTGAATTGTGACTGTATGACTGAGTTGGAGTGAATATGCTCTTATCTCTGTAAGGAAGCGAGCTAGAGCGCTGAAACTGTGGCTCTCCGCACTTTCATGAAAACACGCTTCTTTGAGGTTTTAAGCTCAGAAAGTCACTCTGTGCGTGTTTCTGGCAAGGGAACAGCTTTAGATCACACTGCCATGCATGTATGGTCTCGTTTGGTCCAATGTGCTTGTTTGGCCATTTGGAAGTGAGTATAAGAATTCTGAAGTGAAGATATGCACTTTTTCAAAAACTTTCTTTTTTTTAGATTTCCTTGTAAAAAAATGTTCATTCTCTGTGTAACTCAGTGGTAAAGTGACAAACTTGAGTGAATTGTGACTGTATGACTGAGTTGGAGTGAATATGCTCTTATCTCTGTAAGGAAGCGAGCTAGAGCGCTGAAACTGTGGCTATACTCACTTTCATGAAAAAACGCTTCTTTGAGGTTTTAAGCTCAGAAAGTCACTCTGTGCGTGTTTCTGGCAAGGGAAAAGCTTCAGATCACACTGCAATGTATATATAGTATCGTTTGGTCCAATGTGCTTGTATGGCCATTTGGAAGTGAGTATAAGAATTCTGAAGTGAAGATATGCACTTTTTCAAAAACTTTCTTTTTTTTAGATTTCCTTGTAAAAAAATGTTCATTCTCTGTGTAACTCAGTGGGAAAGTGACCAACTTGAGTGAATTGTGACTGTATGACTGAGTTGGAGTGAATATGCTCTTATCTCTGTAAGGAAGCGAGCTCGAGCGCTGAAACTGTGGCTATACGCACTTTCATGAAAACACGCTTCTTCGAAGTTTTAAGCTCAGAAAGTGAATCTGTGCGTGTTTCTGGCAAGGGAAAAGCTTCAGATCACACTGCAATGTATATATAGTATCGTTTGGTCCAATGTGCTTGTATGGCCATTTGGAAGTGAGTATAAGCTTTTTAAGTGAACATATGCACTTTTTCAAAAACTTTCTTTTTTTTAGTTCTGCTTGTCAAAAATGTTCTTTCTGTGTTCAATTCAGTGGGAAAGTGACAAACTTGAGTGAATTGTGACTGAATGTCTGAACTGGAGTGAAAATGCCCCTATCTCTATAAGGAAGCGAGCTAGAGCGTTGAAACTGTGGCTATGCGCACTTTCATGAAAACCCGCTTCTTTGAGGTTTAAAGCTCAGAACGTGAATCTGAGCGTGTTTCTGGCAAAGGAACAGCTTCAGATCACACTGCAATGTATATATGGTATCGTTTGGTCCAATGTGCTTGTATGGCCATTTGGAAGTGAGTATAAGAATTCTGAAGTGAAGATATGCACTTTTTCAAAAACTTTCTTTTTTTTAGATTTCCTTGTAAAAAATGTTCATTCTCTGTGAAACTCAGTGGGAAAGTGACAAACTTGAGTGAATTGTGACTGTATGACTGAATTGGAGTGAATATGCTCTTATCTCTGTAAGGAAGCGAGCTAGAGCGCTGAAACTGTGGCTATACGCACTTTCATGAAAACACGCTTCTTTGAGGTTTTAAGCTCAGAACATAAATCTGAGCGTGTTTCTGGCAAGGGAACAGCTTCAGATCATACTGCAATGAATATATGTAATCGTTCTGTCCAATGTGTTTGTTTGGCCATTTGGAAGTGAATATAAGCTTCTGAAGTGAAGATATGCACTTTTTCAAAAACTTTCTTTTTTTTAGTTCTGCTTGTCAACAATGTTCATTCTCTGTGTAACTCAATTGGAAAGTGACAAACTTGAGTGAATTGTGACTGTATGACTGAATTGGAGTGAATATGCTCTTATCTCTGTAAGGAAGCGAGCTAGAGCGCTGAAACTGTGGCTATACGCACTTTCATGAAAACACGCTTCTTTGAGGTTTTAAGCTCAGAACATAAATCTGAGCGTGTTTCTGGCAAGGGAACAGCTTCAGATCACACTGCAATGCATATATGATATCGTTTGGTCCAATGTGCTTGTATGGCCATTTGGAAGTGAGTATAAGAATTCTGAAGTGAAGATATGCACTTTTTCAAAAACTTTCTTTTTTTTTTAGATTTCCTTGTAAAAAAATGTTCAATCTCTGTGTAACTCAGTGGGAAAGTGACAAACTTGAGTGAATTGTGACTGTATGACTGAGTTGGAGTGAATATGCTCTTATCTCTGTAAGGAAGCGAGCTAGAGCGCTGAAACTGTGGCTATACGCACTTTCATGAAAACACGCTTCTTTGAGGTTTTAAGCTCAGAGAGTGAATCTGTGCGTGTTTCTGGCAAGGGAAAAGCTTCAGATCACACTGCAATGTATATATGGTATCGTTTGGTCCAATGTGCTTGTATGGCCAATTGGAAGTGAGTATAAGCTTTTGAAATGAAGATATGCACTTTTTCAAAAACTTTCTTTTTTTAGTTCTGCTTGTCAAAAATGTTCAATCTGTGTTCGACTCAGTGGGAAAGTGACAAATTTGAGTGAATTGTGACTGTATGACTGAGTTGGAGTGAATATGCTCTTATCTCTGTAAGGAAGCGAGCTAGAGCGCTGAAACTGTGGCTATACGCACTTTCATGAAAACACGCTTCTTTGAGGTTTTAAGCTCAGAGAGTGAATCTGTGCGTGTTTCTGGCAAGGGAAAAGCTTCAGATCACACTGCAATGTATATATGGTATCGTTTGGTCCAATGTGCTTGTATGGCCATTTGGAAGTGAGTATAAGCTTTTGAAGTGAAGATATGCACTTTTTCAAAAACTTTCTTTTTTTAGATTTCCTTGTAAAAAATGTTCATTCTCCGTGGAACCCAGTGGGAAAAAAACAAACTTGAGAGAACTGTGACTGTATGGCTGATTTGGAATGAATATGCCTATATCTCTGTCAGGAAACGAGATGGAGCGCTGAAACTGTGGCTATACGCACTTTCATGAAAACACGCTTCTTTGAGGTTTTAAGCTCAGAACGTAAAAATGTGCGTGTTTCTGGACAGGGAACAGCTGCAGATCACACTGCAATGAATATATGTAATCGTTCTGTCCAGTGTGTTTGTTTGGCCATTTGGAAGTGAATATAAGCTTCTGAAGTGAAGATATGCACTTTTTCAAAAACTTTCTTTTTTTTAGTTCTGCTTGTCAACAATGTTCATTCTGTGTAACTCAGTGGGAAAGTGACAAACTTGAGTGAATTGTGACTGTTTGACTGAGTTGGAGTGAATATGCTCTTATCTCTGTAAGGAAGCGAGCTACAGCGCTGAAACTGTGGCTATACGCACTTTCATGAAAACACGCTTCTTTGAGGTTTTAAGCTCAGAACGTAAATATGTGCGTGTTTCTGGACAGGGAACAGCTGCAGATCACACTGCAATGAATATATGTAATCGTTCTGTCCAATGTGTTTGTTTGGCCATTTGGAAGTGAATATAAGCTTCTGAAGTGAAGATATGCACTTTTTCAAAAACTTTCTTTTTTTTAGTTCTGCTTGTCAACAATGTTCATTCTGTGTGTAACTCAGTGGGAAAGTGACAAACTTGAGTGAATTGTGACTGTATGACTGAGTTGGAGTGAATATGCTCTTATCTCTGTAAGGAAGCGAGCTAGAGCGCTGAAACTGTGGCTCTCCGCACTTTCATGAAAACACGCTTCTTTGAGGTTTTAAGCTCAGAAAGTCACTCTGTGCGTGTTTCTGGCAAGGGAACAGCTTTAGATCACATTGCCATGCATGTATGGTCTCGTTTGGTCCAATGTGCTTGTATGGCCATTTGGAAGTGAGTAGAAGAATTCTGAAGTGAAGATATGCACTTTTTCAAAAACTTTCTTTTTTTTAGATTTCCTTGTAAAAAAATGTTCATTCTCTGTGTAACTCAGTGGTAAAGTGACAAACTTGAGTGAATTGTGACTGTATGACTGAGTTGGAGTGAATAAGCTCTTATCTCTGTAAGGAAGCGAGCTAGAGCGCTGAAACTGTGGCTATACGCACTTTCATGAAAACACGCTTCTTTGAGGTTTTAAGCTCAGAAAGTCACTCTGTGCGTGTTTCTGGCAAGGGAAAAGCTTCAGATCACACTGCAATGTATATATAGTATCGTTTGGTCCAATGTGCTTGTATGGCCATTTGGAAGTGAGTATAAGAATTCTGAAGTGAAGATATGCACTTTTTCAAAAACTTTCTTTTTTTTAGATTTCCTTGTAAAAAAATGTTCATTCTCTGTGTAACTCAGTGGGAAAGTGACCAACTTGAGTGAATTGTGACTGTATGACTGAGTTGGAGTGAATATGCTCTTATCTCTGTAAGGAAGCGAGCTCGAGCGCTGAAACTGTGGTTATACGCACTTTCATGAAAACACGCTTCTTTGAGGTTTTAAGCTCAGAAAGTGAATCTGTGCGTGTTTCTGGCAAGGGAAAAGCTTCAGATCACACTGCAATGTATATATAGTATCGTTTGGTCCAATGTGCTTGTATGGCCATTTGGAAGTGAGTATAAGCTTTTTAAGTGAACATATGCACTTTTTCAAAAACTTTCTTTTTTTTAGTTCTGCTTGTCAAAAATGTTCTTTCTGTGTTCAACTCAGTGGGAAAGTGACAAACTTGAGTGAATTGTGACTGAATGTCTGAACTGGAGTGAAAATGCCCCTATCTCTATAAGGAAGCGAGCTAGAGCGTTGAAACTGTGGCTATGCGCACTTTCATGAAAACCCGCTTCTTTGAGGTTTAAAGCTCAGAACGTGAATCTGAGCGTGTTTCTGGCAAAGGAACAGCTTCAGATCACACTGCAATGTATATATGGTATCGTTTGGACCAATGTGCTTGTATGGCCATTTGGAAGTGAGTATAAGAATTCTGAAGTGAAGATATGCACTTTTTCAAAAACTTTCTTTTTTTTAGATTTCCTTGTAAAAAATGTTCATTCTCTGTGAAACTCAGTGGGAAAGTAACAAACTTGAGAGATCTGTGACTGTATGGCTGGATTGGAATGAATATGCCTATATCTCTGTCAGGAAACGAGATAGAGCGCTGAAACTGTGGCTATACGCACTTTCATGAAAACACGCTTCTTTGAGGTTTTAAGCTCAGAACATAAATCTGAGCGTGTTTCTGGCAAGGGAACAGCTTCAGATCATACTGCAATGAATATATGTAATCGTTCTGTCCAATGTGTTTGTTTGGCCATTTGGAAGTGAATATAAGCTTCTGAAGTGAAGATATGCACTTTTTCAAAAACTTTCTTTTTTTTAGTTCTGCTTGTCAACAATGTTCATTCTCTGTGTAACTCAGTGGGAAAGTGACAAACTTGAGTGAATTGTGACTGTATGACTGAGTTGGAGTGAATATGCTCTTATCTCTGTAAGGAAGCGAGCTAGAGCGCTGAAACTGTGGCTATACGCACTTTCATGAAAACACGCTTCTTTGAGGTTTTAAGCTCAGAACATAAATCTGAGCGTGTTTCTGGCAAGGGAACAGCTTCAGATCACACTGCAATGCATATATGATATCGTTTGGTCCAATGTGCTTGTATGGCCATTTGGAAGTGAGTATAAGAATTCTGAAGTGAAGATATGCACTTTTTCAAAAACTTTCTTTTTTTTTAGATTTCCTTGTAAAAAAATGTTCAATCTCTGTGTAACTCAGTGGGAAAGTGACAAACTTGAGTGAATTGTGACTGTATGACTGAGTTGGAGTGAATATGCTCTTATCTCTGTCAGGAAGCGAGCTAGAGCGCTGAAACTGTGGCTATACGCACTTTCATGAAAACACGCTTCTTTGAGGTTTTAAGCTCAGAAAGTGAATCTGTGCGTGTTTCTGGCAAGGGAAAAGCTTCAGATGACACTGCTATGCATGTATGGTATCGTTTGGTCCAATGTGCTTGTATGGCCATTTGGAAGTGAGTATAAGAATTCTGAAGTGAAGACATGCACTTTTTCAAAAACTTTCTTTTTTTTTAGATTTCCTTGTAAAAAAATGTTCATTCTCTGTGTAACTCAGTGGGAAAGTGACCAACTTGAGTGAATTGTGACTGTATGACTGAGTTGGAGTGAATATGCTCTTATCTCTGTAAGGAAGCGAGCTCGAGCGCTGAAACTGTGGCTATACGCACTTTCATGAAAACACGCTTCTTTGAGGTTTTAAGCTCAGAAAGTGAATCTGTGCGTGTTTCTGGCAAGGGAAAAGCTTCAGATCACACTGCAATGTATATACAGTATCGTTTGGTCCAATGTGCTTGTATGGCCATTTGGAAGTGAGTATAAGCTTTTTAAGTATAGATATGCACTTTTTCAAAAACTTTCTTTTTTTTAGTTCTGCTTGTCAAAAATGTTCTTTCTGTGTTCAACTCAGTGGGAAAGTGACAAACTTGAGTGAATTGCGACTGAATGTCTGAACTGGAGTGAAAATGCCCCTATCTCTATAAGGAAGCGAGCTAGAGCGTTGAAACTGTGGCTATGCGCACTTTCATGAAAACCCGCTTCTATGAGGTTTAAAGCTCAGAACGTGAATCTGAGCGTGTTTCTGGCAAAGGAACAGCTTCAGATCACACTGCAATGTATATATGGTATCGTTTGGTCCAATGTGCTTGTATGGCCATTTGGAAGTGAGTATAAGAATTCTGAAGTGAAGATATGCACTTTTTCAAAAACTTTCTTTTTTTTAGTTCTGCTTGTCAACAATGTTCATTCTCTGTGTAACTCAGTGGGAAAGTGACAAACTTGAGTGAATTGTGAATGTATGACTGAGTTGGAGTGAATATGCTCTTATCTCTGTAAGGAAGCGAGCTAGAGCGCTGAAACTGTGGCTATACGCACTTTCATGAAAACACGCTTCTTTGAGGTTTTAAGCTCAGAACATAAATCTGAGCGTGGTTCTGGCAAGGGAACAGCTTCAGATCACACTGCAATGCATATATGATATCGTTTGGTCCAATGTGCTTGTATGGCCATTTGGAAGTGAGTATAAGCTTTTGAAGTGAAGATATGAACTTTTTCAAAAACTTTCTTTTTTTTAGATTTCCTTGTAAAAAAATGTTCATTCTCTGTGTAACTCAGTGGGAAAGTGACAAACTTGAGTGAATTGTGACTGTATGACTGAGTTGGAGTGAATATGCTCTTATCTCTGTAAGGAAGCGAGCTAGAGCGCTGAAACTGTGGCTATACGCACTTTCATGAAAACACGCTTCTTTGAGGTTTTAAGCTCAGAAAGTCAATCTGTGCGTGTTTCTGGCAAGGGAACAGCTTCAGATCACACTGCAATGCATATATGGTATCGTTTGGTCCAATGTGCTTGTATGGCCATTTGGAAGTGAGTATAAGAATTCTGAAGTGAAGATATGCACTATTTCAAAAACTTTCTTTTTTTTAGATTTCCTTGTAAAAAAATGTTCATTCTCTGTGTAACTCAGTGGGAAAGTGACAAACTTGAGTGAATTGTGACTGTATGACTGAGTTGGAGTGAATATGCTCTTATCTCTGTAAGGAAGCGAGCTACAGCGCTGAAACTGTGGCTATACGCACTTTCATGAAAACACGCTTCTTTGAGGTTTTAAGCTCAGAAAGTGAATCTGTGCGTGTTTCTGGCAAGGGTTAAGCTTCAGATCACACTGCAATGTATATATGGTATCGTTTGGTCCAATGTGCTTGTATGGCCATTTGGAAGTGAGTATAAGCTTTTGAAGTGAAGATATGCACTTTTTCAAAAACTTTCTTTTTTTTAGTTCTGCTTGTCAAAAATGTTCATTCTGTGTTCAACTCAGTGGGAAAGTGACAAACTTGAGTGAATTGTGACTGTATGACTGAGTTGGAGTGAATATGCTCTTATCTCTGTAAGGAAGCGAGCTAGAGCGCTGAAACTGTGGCTATACGCACTTTCATGAAAACACGCTTCTTTGAGGTTTTAAGCTCAGAACGTAAATATGTGCGTGTTTCTGGACAGGGAACAGCTGCAGATCACACTGCAATGAATATATGTAATCGTTCTGTCCAATGTGTTTGTTTGGCCATTTGGAAGTGAATATAAGCTTCTGAAGTGAAGATATGCACTTTTTCAAAAACTTTCTTTGTTTTAGTTCTGCTTGTCAAAAATGTTCATTCTGTGTTCAACTCAGTGGGAAAGTGACAAACTTGAGTGAATTGTGACTGTATGACTGAGTTGGAGTGAATATGCTCTTATCTCTGTAAGGAAGCGAGCTAGAGCGCTGAAACTGTGGCTATACGCACTTTCATGAAAACACGCTTCTTTGAGGTTTTAAGCTCAGAACATAAATCTGAGCGTGTTTCTGGCAAGGGAACAGCTTCAGATCATACTGCAATGAATATATGTAATCGTTCTGTCCAATGTGTTTGTTTGGCCATTTGGAAGTGAATATAAGCTTCTGAAGTGAAGATATGCACTTTTTCAAAAACTTTCTTTTTTTTAGTTCTGCTTGTCAACAATGTTCATTCTCTGTGTAACTCAGTGGGAAAGTGACAAACTTGAGTGAATTGTGACTGTATGACTGAGTTGGAGTGAATATGCTCTTATCTCTGTAAGGAAGCGAGCTAGAGCGCTGAAACTGTGGCTATACGCACTTTCATGAAAACACGCTTCTTTGAGGTTTTAAGCTCCGAGAGTGAATCTGTGCGTGTTTCTGGCAAGGGAACAGCTTCAGATCACACTGCAATGTATATATGGTATCGTTTGGTCCAATGTGCTTGTATGGCCATTTGGAAGTGAGTATAAGCTTTTGAAGTGAAGATATGCACTTTTTCAAAAACTTTCTTTTTTTGAGTTCTGCTTGTCAAAAATGTTCATTCTGTGTTCAACTCAGTGGGAAAGTGAAAAACTTGAGTGAATTGTGACTGTATGACTGAGTTGGAGTGAATATGCTCTTATCTCTGTAAGGAAGCGAGCTAGAGCGCTGAAACTGTGGCTATACGCACTTTCATGAAAACACGCTTCTTTGAGGTTTTAAGCTCAGAAAGTGAATCTGTGCGTGTTTCTGGCAAGGGAAAAGCTTCAGATCACACTGCAATGTATATATGGTATCGTTTGGTCCAATGTGCTTGTATGGCCATTCGGAAGTGAGTATAAGCTTTTGAAGTGAAGATATGCACTTTTTCAAAAACTTTCTTTTTTTTAGTTCTGCTTGTCAAAAATGTTCATTCTGTGTTCAACTCAGTGGGAAAGTGACAAACTTGAGTGAATTGTGACTGTATGACTGAGTTGGAGTGAATATGCTCTTATCTCTGTAAGGAAGCGAGCTAGAGCGCTGAAACTGTGGCTATACGCACTTTCATGAAAACACGCTTCTTTGAGGTTTTAAGCTCAGAAAGTCAATCTGTGCGTGTTTCTGGCAAGGGAACAGCTTCAGATCACACTGCAATGCATATATGGTATCGTTTGGTCCAATGTGCTTGTATGGCCATTTGGAAGTGTGTATAAGAATTCTGAAGTGAAGATATGCACTTTTTCAAAAACTTTCTTTTTTTAGATTTCCTTGTAAAAAATGTTCATTCTCTGTGGAACCCAGTGGGAAAGTAACAAACTTGAGAGAACTGTGACTGTATGGCTGATTTGGAATGAATATGCCTATATCTCTGTCAGGAAACGAGATGGACCGCTGAAACTGTGGCTATACGCACTTTCATGAAAACACGCTTCTTTGAGGTTTTAAGCTCAGAACGTAAATATGTGCGTGTTTCTGGACAGGGAACAGCTGCAGATCACACTGCAATGAATATATGTAATCGTTCTGTCCAATGTGTTTGTTTGGCCATTTGGAAGTGAATATAAGCTTCTGAAGTGAAGATATGCACTTTTTCAAAAACTTTCTTTTTTTTAGTTCTGCTTGTCAAAAATGTTCATTCTGTGTTCAACTCAGTGGGAAAGTGACAAACTTGAGTGAATTGTGACTGTATGACTGAGTTGGAGTGAATATGCTCTTATCTCTGTAAGGAAGCGAGCTAGAGCGCTGAAACTGTGGCTATACGCACTTTCATGAAAACACGCTTCTTTGAGGTTTTAAGCTCAGAAAGTGAATCTGTGCGTGTTTCTGGCAAGGGAACAGCTTCAGATCACACTGCAATGCATATATGGTATGGTTTGGTCCAATGTGCTTGTATGGCCATTCGGAAGTGAGTATAAGCTTTTGAAGTGAAGATATGCACTTTTTCAAAAACTTTCTTTTTTTTAGTTCTGCTTGTCAAAAATGTTCATTCTGTGTTCAACTCAGTGGGAAAGTGACAAACTTGAGTGAATTGTGACTGTATGACTGAGTTGGAGTGAATATGCTCTTATCTCTGTAAGGCAGCGAGCTAGAGCGCTGAAACTGTGGCTATACGCACTTTCATGAAAACACGCTTCTTTGAGGTTTTAAGCTCAGAAAGTCAATCTGTGCGTGTTTCTGGCAAGGGAACAGCTTCAGATCACACTGCAATGCATATATGGTATCGTTTGGTCCAATGTGCTTGTATGGCCATTTGGAAGTGTGTATAAGAATTCTGAAGTGAAGATATGCACTTTTTCAAAAACTTTCTTTTTTTAGATTTCCTTGTAAAAAATGTTCATTCTCTGTGGAACCCAGTGGGAAAGTAACAAACTTGAGAGAACTGTGACTGTATGGCTGATTTGGAATGAATATGCCTATATCTCTGTCAGGAAACGAGATGGACCGCTGAAACTGTGGCTATACGCACTTTCATGAAAACACGCTTCTTTGAGGTTTTAAGCTCAGAACGTAAATATGTGCGTGTTTCTGGACAGGGAACAGCTGCAGATCACACTGCAATGAATATATGTAATCGTTCTGTCCAATGTGTTTGTTTGGCCATTTGGAAGTGAATATAAGCTTCTGAAGTGAAGATATGCACTTTTTCAAAAACTTTCGTTTTTTTAGTTCTGCTTGTCAACAATGTTCATTCTCTGTGTAACTCAGTGGGAAAGTGACAAACTTGAGTGAATTGTGACTGTATGACTGAGTTGGAGTGAATATGCTCTTATCTCTGTAAGGAAGCGAGCTAGAGCGCTGAAACTGTGGCTATACGCACTTTCATGAAAACACGCTTCTTTGAGGTTTTAAGCTCAGAAAGTCACTCTGTGCGTGTTTCTGGCAAGGGAAAAGCTTCAGATCACACTGCAATGTATATATAGTATCGTTTGGTCCAATGTGCTTGTATGGCCATTTGGAAGTGAGTATAAGAATTCTGAAGTGAAGATATGCACTTTTTCAAAAACTTTCTTTTTTTTAGATTTCCTTGTAAAAAATGTTCATTCTCTGTGAAACTCAGTGGGAAAGTAACAAACTTGAGAGATCTGTGACTGTATGGCTGGATTGGAATGAATATGCCTATATCTCTGTCAGGAAACGAGATAGAGCGCTGAAACTGTGGCTATACGCACTTTCATGAAAACACGCTTCTTTGAGGTTTTAAGCTCAGAACATAAATCTGAGCGTGTTTCTGGCAAGAGAACAGCTTCAGATCATACTGCAATGAATATATGTAATCGTTCTGTCCAATGTGTTTGTTTGGCCATTTGGAAGTGAATATAAGCTTCTGAAGTGAAGATATGCACTTTTTCAAAAACTTTCTTTTTTTTAGTTCTGCTTGTCAACAATGTTCATTCTCTGTGTAACTCAGTGGGAAAGTGACAAACTTGAGTGAATTGTCACTGTATGACTGAGTTGGAGTGAATATGCTCTTATCTCTGTAAGGAAGCGAGCTAGAGCGCTGAAACTGTGGCTATACGCACTTTCATGAAAACACGCTTCTTTGAGGTTTTAAGCTCAGAACATAAATCTGAGCGTGTTTCTGGCAAGGGAACAGCTTCAGATCACACTGCAATGCATATATGATATCGTTTGGTCCAATGTGCTTGTATGGCCATTTGGAAGTGAGTATAAGAATTCTGAAGTGAAGATATGCACTTTTTCAAAAACTTTCTTTTTTTTAGATTTCCTTGTAAAAAAATGTTCAATCTCTGTGTAACTCAGTGGGAAAGTGACAAACTTGAGTGAATTGTGACTGTATGACTGAGTTGGAGTGAATATGCTCTTATCTCTGTAAGGAAGCGAGCTAGAGCGCTGAAACTGTGGCTATACGCACTTTCATGAAAACAAGCTTCTTTGAGGTTTTAAGCTCAGAAAGTGAATCTGTGCGTGTTTCTGGCAAAGGAACAGCTTCAGATCACACTGCAATGTATATATGGTATCGTTTGGTCCAATGTGCTTGTATGGCCATTTGGAAGTGAGTATAAGAATTCTGAAGTGAAGATATGCACTTTTTCAAAAACTTTCTTTTTTTTAGATTTCCTTGTAAAAAATGTTCATTCTCTGTGAAACTCAGTGGGAAAGTAACAAACTTGAGAGATCTGTGACTGTATGGCTGGATTGGAATGAATATGCCTATATCTCTGTCAGGAAACGAGATAGAGCGCTGAAACTGTGGCTATACGCACTTTCATGAAAACACGCTTCTTTGAGGTTTTAAGCTCAGAACATAAATCTGAGCGTGTTTCTGGCAAGGGAACAGCTTCAGATCATACTGCAATGAATATATGTAATCGTTCTGTCCAATGTGTTTGTTTGGCCATTTGGAAGTGAATATAAGCTTCTGAAGTGAAGATATGCACTTTTTCAAAAACTTTCTTTTTTTTAGTTCTGCTTGTCAACAATGTTCATTCTCTGTGTAACTCAGTGGGAAAGTGACAAACTTGAGTGAATTGTGACTGTATGACTGAGTTGGAGTGAATATGCTCTTATCTCTGTAAGGAAGCGAGCTAGAGCGCTGAAACTGTGGCTATACGCACTTTCATGAAAACACGCTTCTTTGAGGTTTTAAGCTCAGAACATAAATCTGAGCGTGTTTCTGGCAAGGGAACAGCTTCAGATTACACTGCAATGCATATATGATATCGTTTGGTCCAATGTGCTTGTATGGCCATTTGGAAGTGAGTATAAGAATTCTGAAGTGAAGATATGCACTTTTTCAAAAACTTTCTTTTTTTTAGATTTCCTTGTAAAAAAATGTTCAATCTCTGTGTAACTCAGTGGGAAAGTGACAAACTTGAGTGAATTGTGACTGTATGACTGAGTTGGAGTGAATATGCTCGTATCTCTGTAAGGAAGCGAGCTAGAGCGCTGAAACTGTGGCTATACGCAATTTCATGAAAACTCGCTTCTTTGAGGTTTTAAGCTCAGAAAGTGAATCTGTGCGTGTTTCTGGCAAGGGAAAAGCTTCAGATCACACTGCAATGTATAAATGGTATCGTTTGGTCCAATGTGCTTGTATGGCCATTCGGAAGTGAGTATAAGCTTTTGAAGTGAAGATATGCACTTTTTCAAAAACTTTCTTTTTTTTTAGTTCTGCTTGTCAAAAATGTTCATTCTGTGTTCAACTCAGTGGGAAAGTGACAAACTTGAGTGAATTGTGACTGTATGACTGAGTTGGAGTGAATATGCTCTTATCTCTGTAAGGAAGCGAGCTAGAGCGCTGAAACTGTGGCTATACGCACTTTCATGAAAACACGCTTCTTTGAGGTTTTAAGCTCAGAGAGTGAATCTGTGCATGTTTCTGGCAAGGGAAAAGCTTCAGATCACACTGCAATGTATATATGGTATCGTTTGGTCCAATGTGCTTGTATGGCCATTTGGAAGTGAGTATAAGCTTTTGAAGTGAAGATATGCACTTTTTCAAAAACTTTCTTTTTTTTAGTTCTGCTTGTCAAAAATGTTCATTCTGTGTTCAACTCAGTGGGAAAGTGACAAACTTGAGTGAATTGTGACTGTATGACTGAGTTGGAGTGAATATGCTCTTATCTCTGTAAGGAAGCGAGCTAGAGCGCTGAAACTGTGGCTATACGCACTTTCATGAAAACACGCTTCTTTGAGGTTTTAAGCTCAGAAAGTCACTCTGTGCGTGTTTCTGGCAAGGGAAAAGCTTCAGATCACACTGCAATGTATATATAGTATCGTTTGGTCCAATGTGCTTGTATGGCCATTTGGAAGTGAGTATAAGAATTCTGAAGTGAAGATATGCACTTTTTCAAAAACTTTCTTTTTTTTAGATTTCCTTGTAAAAAATGTTCATTCTCTGTGAAACTCAGTGGGAAAGTAACAAACTTGAGAGATCTGTGACTGTATGGCTGGATTGGAATGAATATGCCTATATCTCTGTCAGGAAACGAGATAGAGCGCTGAAACTGTGGCTATACGCACTTTCATGAAAACACGCTTCTTTGAGGTTTTAAGCTCAGAACATAAATCTGAGCGTGTTTCTGGCAAGAGAACAGCTTCAGATCATACTGCAATGAATATATGTAATCGTTCTGTCCAATGTGTTTGTTTGGCCATTTGGAAGTGAATATAAGCTTCTGAAGTGAAGATATGCACTTTTTCAAAAACTTTCTTTTTTTTAGTTCTGCTTGTCAACAATGTTCATTCTCTGTGTAACTCAGTGGGAAAGTGACAAACTTGAGTGAATTGTCACTGTATGACTGAGTTGGAGTGAATATGCTCTTATCTCTGTAAGGAAGCGAGCTAGAGCGCTGAAACTGTGGCTATACGCACTTTCATGAAAACACGCTTCTTTGAGGTTTTAAGCTCAGAACATAAATCTGAGCGTGTTTCTGGCAAGGGAACAGCTTCAGATCACACTGCAATGCATATATGATATCGTTTGGTCCAATGTGCTTGTATGGCCATTTGGAAGTGAGTATAAGAATTCTGAAGTGAAGATATGCACTTTTTCAAAAACTTTCTTTTTTTTAGATTTCCTTGTAAAAAAATGTTCAATCTCTGTGTAACTCAGTGGGAAAGTGACAAACTTGAGTGAATTGTGACTGTATGACTGAGTTGGAGTGAATATGCTCTTATCTCTGTAAGGAAGCGAGCTAGAGCGCTGAAACTGTGGCTATACGCACTTTCATGAAAACAAGCTTCTTTGAGGTTTTAAGCTCAGAAAGTGAATCTGTGCGTGTTTCTGGCAAAGGAACAGCTTCAGATCACACTGCAATGTATATATGGTATCGTTTGGTCCAATGTGCTTGTATGGCCATTTGGAAGTGAGTATAAGAATTCTGAAGTGAAGATATGCACTTTTTCAAAAACTTTCTTTTTTTTAGATTTCCTTGTAAAAAATGTTCATTCTCTGTGAAACTCAGTGGGAAAGTAACAAACTTGAGAGATCTGTGACTGTATGGCTGGATTGGAATGAATATGCCTATATCTCTGTCAGGAAACGAGATAGAGCGCTGAAACTGTGGCTATACGCACTTTCATGAAAACACGCTTCTTTGAGGTTTTAAGCTCAGAACATAAATCTGAGCGTGTTTCTGGCAAGGGAACAGCTTCAGATCATACTGCAATGAATATATGTAATCGTTCTGTCCAATGTGTTTGTTTGGCCATTTGGAAGTGAATATAAGCTTCTGAAGTGAAGATATGCACTTTTTCAAAAACTTTCTTTTTTTTAGTTCTGCTTGTCAACAATGTTCATTCTCTGTGTAACTCAGTGGGAAAGTGACAAACTTGAGTGAATTGTGACTGTATGACTGAGTTGGAGTGAATATGCTCTTATCTCTGTAAGGAAGCGAGCTAGAGCGCTGAAACTGTGGCTATACGCACTTTCATGAAAACACGCTTCTTTGAGGTTTTAAGCTCAGAACATAAATCTGAGCGTGTTTCTGGCAAGGGAACAGCTTCAGATTACACTGCAATGCATATATGATATCGTTTGGTCCAATGTGCTTGTATGGCCATTTGGAAGTGAGTATAAGAATTCTGAAGTGAAGATATGCACTTTTTCAAAAACTTTCTTTTTTTTAGATTTCCTTGTAAAAAAATGTTCAATCTCTGTGTAACTCAGTGGGAAAGTGACAAACTTGAGTGAATTGTGACTGTATGACTGAGTTGGAGTGAATATGCTCGTATCTCTGTAAGGAAGCGAGCTAGAGCGCTGAAACTGTGGCTATACGCAATTTCATGAAAACACGCTTCTTTGAGGTTTTAAGCTCAGAAAGTGAATCTGTGCGTGTTTCTGGCAAGGGAAAAGCTTCAGATCACACTGCAATGTATAAATGGTATCGTTTGGTCCAATGTGCTTGTATGGCCATTCGGAAGTGAGTATAAGCTTTTGAAGTGAAGATATGCACTTTTTCAAAAACTTTCTTTTTTTTTAGTTCTGCTTGTCAAAAATGTTCATTCTGTGTTCAACTCAGTGGGAAAGTGACAAACTTGAGTGAATTGTGACTGTATGACTGAGTTGGAGTGAATATGCTCTTATCTCTGTAAGGAAGCGAGCTAGAGCGCTGAAACTGTGGCTATACGCACTTTCATGAAAACACGCTTCTTTGAGGTTTTAAGCTCAGAAAGTCAATCTGTGCGTGTTTCTGGCAAGGGAACAGCTTCAGATCACACTGCAATGCATATATGGTATCGTTTGGTCCAATGTGCTTGTATGGCCATTTGGAAGTGTGTATAAGAATTCTGAAGTGAAGATATGCACTTTTTCAAAAACTTTCTTTTTTTAGATTTCCTTGTAAAAAATGTTCATTCTCTGTGGAACCCAGTGGGAAAGTAACAAACTTGAGAGAACTGTGACTGTATGGCTGATTTGGAATGAATATGCCTATATCTCTGTCAGGAAACGAGATGGACCGCTGAAACTGTGGCTATACGCACTTTCATGAAAACACGCTTCTTTGAGGTTTTAAGCTCAGAACGTAAATATGTGCGTGTTTCTGGACAGGGAACAGCTGCAGATCACACTGCAATGAATATATGTAATCGTTCTGTCCAATGTGTTTGTTTGGCCATTTGGAAGTGAATATAAGCTTCTGAAGTGAAGATATGCACTTTTTCAAAAACTTTCTTTTTTTTAGTTCTGCTTGTCAACAATGTTCATTCTCTGTGTAACTCAGTGGAAAAGTGACAAACTTGAGTGAATTGTGACTGTATGACTGAGTTGGAGTGAATATGCTCTTATCTCTGTAAGGAAGCGAGCTAGAGCGCTGAAACTGTGGCTATACGCACTTTCATGAAAACACGCTTCTTTGAGGTTTTAAGCTCAGAAAGTCACTCTGTGCGTGTTTCTGGCAAGGGAAAAGCTTCAGATCACACTGCAATGTATATATAGTATCGTTTGGTCCAATGTGCTTGTATGGCCATTTGGAAGTGAGTATAAGAATTCTGAAGTGAAGATATGCACTTTTTCAAAAACTTTCTTTTTTTTAGATTTCCTTGTAAAAAATGTTCATTCTCTGTGAAACTCAGTGGGAAAGTAACAAACTTGAGAGATCTGTGACTGTATGGCTGGATTGGAATGAATATGCCTATATCTCTGTCAGGAAACGAGATAGAGCGCTGAAACTGTGGCTATACGCACTTTCATGAAAACACGCTTCTTTGAGGTTTTAAGCTCAGAACATAAATCTGAGCGTGTTTCTGGCAAGGGAACAGCTTCAGATCATACTGCAATGAATATATGTAATCGTTCTGTCCAATGTGTTTGTTTGGCCATTTGGAAGTGAATATAAGCTTCTGAAGTGAAGATATGCACTTTTTCAAAAACTTTCTTTTTTTTAGTTCTGCTTGTCAATAATGTTCATTCTCTGTGTAACTCAGTGGGAAAGTGACAAACTTGAGTGAATTGTGACTGTATGACTGAGTTGGAGTGAATATGCTCTTATCTCTGTAAGGAAGCGAGCTAGAGCGCTGAAACTGTGGCTATACGCACTTTCATGAAAACACGCTTCTTTGAGGTTTTAAGCTCAGAAAGTGAATCTGTGCGTGTTTCTGGCAAGGGAAAAGCTTCAGATCACACTGCAATGTATATATGGTATCGTTTGGTCCAATGTGCTTGTATGGCCATTCGGAAGTGAGTATAAGCTTTTGAAGTGAAGATATGCACTTTTTCAAAAACTTTCTTTTTTTTAGTTCTGCTTGTCAAAAATGTTCATTCTGTGTTCAACTCAGTGGGAAAGTGACAAACTTGAGTGAATTGTGACTGTATGACTGAGTTGGAGTGAATATGCTCTTATCTCTGTAAGGAAGCGAGCTAGAGCGCTGAAACTGTGGCTATACGCACTTTCATGAAAACACGCTTCTTTGAGGTTTTAAGCTCAGAAAGTCAATCTGTGCGTGTTTCTGGCAAGGGAACAGCTTCAGATCACACTGCAATGCATATATGGTATCGTTTGGTCCAATGTGCTTGTATGGCCATTTGGAAGTGTGTATAAGAATTCTGAAGTGAAGATATGCACTTTTTCAAAAACTTTCTTTTTTTAGATTTCCTTGTAAAAAATGTTCATTCTCTGTGGAACCCAGTGGGAAAGTAACAAACTTGAGAGAACTGTGACTGTATGGCTGATTTGGAATGAATATGCCTATATCTCTGTCAGGAAACGAGATGGACCGCTGAAACTGTGGCTATACGCACTTTCATGAAAACACGCTTCTTTGAGGTTTTAAGCTCAGAACGTAAATATGTGCGTGTTTCTGGACAGGGAACAGCTGCAGATCACACTGCAATGAATATATGTAATCGTTCTGTCCAATGTGTTTGTTTGGCCATTTGGAAGTGAATATAAGCTTCTGAAGTGAAGATATGCACTTTTTCAAAAACTTTCTTTTTTTTAGTTCTGCTTGTCAAAAATGTTCATTCTGTGTTCAACTCAGTGGGAAAGTGACAAACTTGAGTGAATTGTGACTGTATGACTGAGATGGAGTGAATATGCTCTTATCTCTGTAAGGAAGCGAGCTAGAGCGCTGAAACTGTGGCTATACGCACTTTCATGAAAACACGCTTCTTTGAGGTTTTAAGCTCAGAAAGTGAATCTGTGCGTGTTTCTGGCAAGGGAACAGCTTCAGATCACACTGCAATGCATATATGGTATGGTTTGGTCCAATGTGCTTGTATGGCCATTCGGAAGTGAGTATAAGCTTTTGAAGTGAAGATATGCACTTTTTCAAAAACTTTCTTTTTTTTAGTTCTGCTTGTCAAAAATGTTCATTCTGTGTTCAACTCAGTGGGAAAGTGACAAACTTGAGTGAATTGTGACTGTATGACTGAGTTGGAGTGAATATGCTCTTATCTCTGTAAGGCAGCGAGCTAGAGCGCTGAAACTGTGGCTATACGCACTTTCATGAAAACACGCTTCTTTGAGGTTTTAAGCTCAGAAAGTCAATCTGTGCGTGTTTCTGGCAAGGGAACAGCTTCAGATCACACTGCAATGCATATATGGTATCGTTTGGTCCAATGTGCTTGTATGGCCATTTGGAAGTGTGTATAAGAATTCTGAAGTGAAGATATGCACTTTTTCAAAAACTTTCTTTTTTTAGATTTCCTTGTAAAAAATGTTCATTCTCTGTGGAACCCAGTGGGAAAGTAACAAACTTGAGAGAACTGTGACTGTATGGCTGATTTGGAATGAATATGCCTATATCTCTGTCAGGAAACGAGATGGACCGCTGAAACTGTGGCTATACGCACTTTCATGAAAACACGCTTCTTTGAGGTTTTAAGCTCAGAACGTAAATATGTGCGTGTTTCTGGACAGGGAACAGCTGCAGATCACACTGCAATGAATATATGTAATCGTTCTGTCCAATGTGTTTGTTTGGCCATTTGGAAGTGAATATAAGCTTCTGAAGTGAAGATATGCACTTTTTCAAAAACTTTCTTTTTTTTAGTTCTGCTTGTCAACAATGTTCATTCTCTGTGTAACTCAGTGGGAAAGTGACAAACTTGAGTGAATTGTGACTGTATGACTGAGTTGGAGTGAATATGCTCTTATCTCTGTAAGGAAGCGAGCTAGAGCGCTGAAACTGTGGCTATACGCACTTTCATGAAAACACGCTTCTTTGAGGTTTTAAGCTCAGAAAGTCACTCTGTGCGTGTTTCTGGCAAGGGAAAAGCTTCAGATCACACTGCAATGTATATATAGTATCGTTTGGTCCAATGTGCTTGTATGGCCATTTGGAAGTGAGTATAAGAATTCTGAAGTGAAGATATGCACTTTTTCAAAAACTTTCTTTTTTTTAGATTTCCTTGTAAAAAATGTTCATTCTCTGTGAAACTCAGTGGGAAAGTAACAAACTTGAGAGATCTGTGACTGTATGGCTGGATTGGAATGAATATGCCTATATCTCTGTCAGGAAACGAGATAGAGCGCTGAAACTGTGGCTATACGCACTTTCATGAAAACACGCTTCTTTGAGGTTTTAAGCTCAGAACATAAATCTGAGCGTGTTTCTGGCAAGAGAACAGCTTCAGATCATACTGCAATGAATATATGTAATCGTTCTGTCCAATGTGTTTGTTTGGCCATTTGGAAGTGAATATAAGCTTCTGAAGTGAAGATATGCACTTTTTCAAAAACTTTCTTTTTTTTAGTTCTGCTTGTCAACAATGTTCATTCTCTGTGTAACTCAGTGGGAAAGTGACAAACTTGAGTGAATTGTCACTGTATGACTGAGTTGGAGTGAATATGCTCTTATCTCTGTAAGGAAGCGAGCTAGAGCGCTGAAACTGTGGCTATACGCACTTTCATGAAAACACGCTTCTTTGAGGTTTTAAGCTCAGAACATAAATCTGAGCGTGTTTCTGGCAAGGGAACAGCTTCAGATCACACTGCAATGCATATATGATATCGTTTGGTCCAATGTGCTTGTATGGCCATTTGGAAGTGAGTATAAGAATTCTGAAGTGAAGATATGCACTTTTTCAAAAACTTTCTTTTTTTTAGATTTCCTTGTAAAAAAATGTTCAATCTCTGTGTAACTCAGTGGGAAAGTGACAAACTTGAGTGAATTGTGACTGTATGACTGAGTTGGAGTGAATATGCTCTTATCTCTGTAAGGAAGCGAGCTAGAGCGCTGAAACTGTGGCTATACGCACTTTCATGAAAACAAGCTTCTTTGAGGTTTTAAGCTCAGAAAGTGAATCTGTGCGTGTTTCTGGCAAAGGAACAGCTTCAGATCACACTGCAATGTATATATGGTATCGTTTGGTCCAATGTGCTTGTATGGCCATTTGGAAGTGAGTATAAGAATTCTGAAGTGAAGATATGCACTTTTTCAAAAACTTTCTTTTTTTTAGATTTCCTGGTAAAAAATGTTCATTCTCTGTGAAACTCAGTGGGAAAGTAACAAACTTGAGAGATCTGTGACTGTATGGCTGGATTGGAATGAATATGCCTATATCTCTGTCAGGAAACGAGATAGAGCGCTGAAACTGTGGCTATACGCACTTTCATGAAAACACGCTTCTTTGAGGTTTTAAGCTCAGAACATAAATCTGAGCGTGTTTCTGGCAAGGGAACAGCTTCAGATCATACTGCAATGAATATATGTAATCGTTCTGTCCAATGTGTTTGTTTGGCCATTTGGAAGTGAATATAAGCTTCTGAAGTGAAGATATGCACTTTTTCAAAAACTTTCTTTTTTTTAGTTCTGCTTGTCAACAATGTTCATTCTCTGTGTAACTCAGTGGGAAAGTGACAAACTTGAGTGAATTGTGACTGTATGACTGAGTTGGAGTGAATATGCTCTTATCTCTGTAAGGAAGCGAGCTAGAGCGCTGAAACTGTGGCTATACGCACTTTCATGAAAACACGCTTCTTTGAGGTTTTAAGCTCAGAAAGTGAATCTGTGCGTGTTTCTGGCAAGGGAAAAGCTTCAGATCACACTGCAATGTATATATGGTATCGTTTGGTCCAATGTGCTTGTATGGCCATTCGGAAGTGAGTATAAGCTTTTGAAGTGAAGATATGCACTTTTTCAAAAACTTTCTTTTTTTTTAGTTCTGCTTGTCAAAAATGTTCATTCTGTGTTCAACTCAGTGGGAAAGTGACAAACTTGAGTGAATTGTGACTGTATGACTGAGTTGGAGTGAATATGCTCTTATCTCTGTAAGGAAGCGAGCTAGAGCGCTGAAACTGTGGCTATACGCACTTTCATGAAAACACGCTTCTTTGAGGTTTTAAGCTCAGAAAGTCACTCTGTGCGTGTTTCTGGCAAGGGAACAGCTTCAGATCACACTGCAATGCATATATGGTATCGTTTGGTCCAATGTGCTTGTATGGCCATTTGGAAGTGTGTATAAGAATTCTGAAGTGAAGATATGCACTTTTTCAAAAACTTTCTTTTTTTAGATTTCCTTGTAAAAAATGTTCATTCTCTGTGGAACCCAGTGGGAAAGTAACAAACTTGAGAGAACTGTGACTGTATGGCTGATTTGGAATGAATATGCCTATATCTCTGTCAGGAAACGAGATGGACCGCTGAAACTGTGGCTATACGCACTTTCATGAAAACACGCTTCTTTGAGGTTTTAAGCTCAGAACGTAAATATGTGCGTGTTTCTGGACAGGGAACAGCTGCAGATCACACTGCAATGAATATATGTAATCGTTCTGTCCAATGTGTTTGTTTGGCCATTTGGAAGTGAATATAAGCTTCTGAAGTGAAGATATGCACTTTTTCAAAAACTTTCTTTTTTTTAGTTCTGCTTGTCAACAATGTTCATTCTCTGTGTAACTCAGTGGAAAAGTGACAAACTTGAGTGAATTGTGACTGTATGACTGAGTTGGAGTGAATATGCTCTTATCTCTGTAAGGAAGCGAGCTAGAGCGCTGAAACTGTGGCTATACGCACTTTCATGAAAACACGCTTCTTTGAGGTTTTAAGCTCAGAAAGTCACTCTGTGCGTGTTTCTGGCAAGGGAAAAGCTTCAGATCACACTGCAATGTATATATAGTATCGTTTGGTCCAATGTGCTTGTATGGCCATTTGGAAGTGAGTATAAGAATTCTGAAGTGAAGATATGCACTTTTTCAAAAACTTTCTTTTTTTTAGATTTCCTTGTAAAAAATGTTCATTCTCTGTGAAACTCAGTGGGAAAGTAACAAACTTGAGAGATCTGTGACTGTATGGCTGGATTGGAATGAATATGCCTATATCTCTGTCAGGAAACGAGATAGAGCGCTGAAACTGTGGCTATACGCACTTTCATGAAAACACGCTTCTTTGAGGTTTTAAGCTCAGAACATAAATCTGAGCGTGTTTCTGGCAAGGGAACAGCTTCAGATCATACTGCAATGAATATATGTAATCGTTCTGTCCAATGTGTTTGTTTGGCCATTTGGAAGTGAATATAAGCTTCTGAAGTGAAGATATGCACTTTTTCAAAAACTTTCTTTTTTTTAGTTCTGCTTGTCAACAATGTTCATTCTCTGTGTAACTCAGTGGGAAAGTGACAAACTTGAGTGAATTGTGACTGTATGACTGAGTTGGAGTGAATATGCTCTTATCTCTGTAAGGAAGCGAGCTAGAGCGCTGAAACTGTGGCTATACGCACTTTCATGAAAACACGCTTCTTTGAGGTTTTAAGCTCAGAAAGTGAATCTGTGCGTGTTTCTGGCAAGGGAAAAGCTTCAGATCACACTGCAATGTATATATGGTATCGTTTGGTCCAATGTGCTTGTATGGCCATTCGGAAGTGAGTATAAGCTTTTGAAGTGAAGATATGCACTTTTTCAAAAACTTTCTTTTTTTTAGTTCTGCTTGTCAAAAATGTTCATTCTGTGTTCAACTCAGTGGGAAAGTGACAAACTTGAGTGAATTGTGACTGTATGACTGAGTTGGAGTGAATATGCTCTTATCTCTGTAAGGAAGCGAGCTAGAGCGCTGAAACTGTGGCTATACGCACTTTCATGAAAACACGCTTCTTTGAGGTTTTAAGCTCAGAAAGTCAATCTGTGCGTGTTTCTGGCAAGGGAACAGCTTCAGATCACACTGCAATGCATATATGGTATCGTTTGGTCCAATGTGCTTGTATGGCCATTTGGAAGTGTGTATAAGAATTCTGAAGTGAAGATATGCACTTTTTCAAAAACTTTCTTTTTTTAGATTTCCTTGTAAAAAATGTTCATTCTCTGTGGAACCCAGTGGGAAAGTAACAAACTTGAGAGAACTGTGACTGTATGGCTGGATTGGAATGAATATGCCTATATCTCTGTCAGGAAACGAGATGGACCGCTGAAACTGTGGCTATACGCACTTTCATGAAAACACGCTTCTTTGAGGTTTTAAGCTCAGAACGTAAATATGTGCGTGTTTCTGGACAGGGAACAGCTGCAGATCACACTGCAATGAATATATGTAATCGTTCTGTCCAATGTGTTTGTTTGGCCATTTGGAAGTGAATATAAGCTTCTGAAGTGAAGATATGCACTTTTTCAAAAACTTTCTTTTTTTTAGTTCTGCTTGTCAACAATGTTCATTCTCTGTGTAACTCAGTGGAAAAGTGACAAACTTGAGTGAATTGTGACTGTATGACTGAGTTGGAGTGAATATGCTCTTATCTCTGTAAGGAAGCGAGCTAGAGCGCTGAAACTGTGGCTATACGCACTTTCATGAAAACACGCTTCTTTGAGGTTTTAAGCTCAGAAAGTCAATCTGTGCGTGTTTCTGGCAAGGGAAAAGCTTCAGATCACACTGCAATGTATATATAGTATCGTTTGGTCCAATGTGCTTGTATGGCCATTTGGAAGTGAGTATAAGAATTCTGAAGTGAAGATATGCACTTTTTCAAAAACTTTCTTTTTTTTAGATTTCCTTGTAAAAAATGTTCATTCTCTGTGAAACTCAGTGGGAAAGTAACAAACTTGAGAGATCTGTGACTGTATGGCTGGATTGGAATGAATATGCCTATATCTCTGTCAGGAAACGAGATAGAGCGCTGAAACTGTGGCTATACGCACTTTCATGAAAACACGCTTCTTTGAGGTTTTAAGCTCAGAACATAAATCTGAGCGTGTTTCTGGCAAGGGAACAGCTTCAGATCATACTGCAATGAATATATTTAATCGTTCTGTCCAATGTGTTTGTTTGGCCATTTGGAAGTGAATATAAGCTTCTGAAGTGAAGATATGCACTTTTTCAAAAACTTTCTTTTTTTTAGTTCTGCTTGTCAACAATGTTCATTCTCTGTGTAACTCAGTGGGAAAGTGACAAACTTGAGTGAATTGTGACTGTATGACTGAGTTGGAGTGAATATGCTCTTATCTCTGTAAGGCAGCGAGCTAGAGCGCTGAAACTGTGGCTATACGCACTTTCATGAAAACACGCTTCTTTGAGGTTTTAAGCTCAGAAAGTCAATCTGTGCGTGTTTCTGGCAAGGGAACAGCTTCAGATCACACTGCAATGCATATATGGTATGGTTTGGTCCAATGTGCTTGTATGGCCATTCGGAAGTGAGTATAAGCTTTTGAAGTGAAGATATGCACTTTTTCAAAAACTTTCTTTTTTTTAGTTCTGCTTGTCAAAAATGTTCATTCTGTGTTCAACTCAGTGGGAAAGTGACAAACTTGAGTGAATTGTGACTGTATGACTGAGTTGGAGTGAATATGCTCTTATCTCTGTAAGGCAGCGAGCTAGAGCGCTGAAACTGTGGCTATACGCACTTTCATGAAAACACGCTTCTTTGAGGTTTTAAGCTCAGAAAGTCAATCTGTGCGTGTTTCTGGCAAGGGAACAGCTTCAGATCACACTGCAATGCATATATGGTATCGTTTGGTCCAATGTGCTTGTATGGCCATTTGGAAGTGTGTATAAGAATTCTGAAGTGAAGATATGCACTTTTTCAAAAACTTTCTTTTTTTAGATTTCCTTGTAAAAAATGTTCATTCTCTGTGGAACCCAGTGGGAAAGTAACAAACTTGAGAGAACTGTGACTGTATGGCTGATTTGGAATGAATATGCCTATATCTCTGTCAGGAAACGAGATGGACCGCTGAAACTGTGGCTATACGCACTTTCATGAAAACACGCTTCTTTGAGGTTTTAAGCTCAGAACGTAAATATGTGCGTGTTTCTGGACAGGGAACAGCTGCAGATCACACTGCAATGAATATATGTAATCGTTCTGTCCAATGTGTTTGTTTGGCCATTTGGAAGTGAATATAAGCTTCTGAAGTGAAGATATGCACTTTTTCAAAAACTTTCTTTTTTTTAGTTCTGCTTGTCAACAATGTTCATTCTCTGTGTAACTCAGTGGGAAAGTGACAAACTTGAGTGAATTGTGACTGTATGACTGAGTTGGAGTGAATATGCTCTTATCTCTGTAAGGAAGCGAGCTAGAGCGCTGAAACTGTGGCTATACGCACTTTCATGAAAACACGCTTCTTTGA
This sequence comes from Gymnothorax reevesii, assembly GCA_029721435.1. Lineage (NCBI taxonomy): Eukaryota > Metazoa > Chordata > Actinopteri > Anguilliformes > Muraenidae > Gymnothorax > Gymnothorax reevesii. The sequence goes on from CM056588.1 coordinate 26,959,895, forward strand.
GGTTTTAAGCTCAGAAAGTCACTCTGTGCGTGTTTCTGGCAAGGGAAAAGCTTCAGATCACACTGCAATGTATATATAGTATCGTTTGGTCCAATGTGCTTGTATGGCCATTTGGAAGTGAATATAAGAATTCTGAAGTGAAGATATGCACTTTTTCAAAAACTTTCTTTTTTTTAGATTTCCTTGTAAAAAATGTTCATTCTCTGTGAAACTCAGTGGGAAAGTAACAAACTTGAGAGATCTGTGACTGTATGGCTGGATTGGAATGAATATGCCTATATCTCTGTCAGGAAACGAGATAGAGCGCTGAAACTGTGGCTATACGCACTTTCATGAAAACACGCTTCTTTGAGGTTTTAAGCTCAGAACATAAATCTGAGCGTGTTTCTGGCAAGAGAACAGCTTCAGATCATACTGCAATGAATATATGTAATCGTTCTGTCCAATGTGTTTGTTTGGCCATTTGGAAGTGAATATAAGCTTCTGAAGTGAAGATATGCACTTTTTCAAAAACTTTCTTTTTTTTAGTTCTGCTTGTCAACAATGTTCATTCTCTGTGTAACTCAGTGGGAAAGTGACAAACTTGAGTGAATTGTCACTGTATGACTGAGTTGGAGTGAATATGCTCTTATCTCTGTAAGGAAGCGAGCTAGAGCGCTGAAACTGTGGCTATACGCACTTTCATGAAAACACGCTTCTTTGAGGTTTTAAGCTCAGAACATAAATCTGAGCGTGTTTCTGGCAAGGGAACAGCTTCAGATCACACTGCAATGCATATATGATATCGTTTGGTCCAATGTGCTTGTATGGCCATTTGGAAGTGAGTATAAGAATTCTGAAGTGAAGATATGCACTTTTTCAAAAACTTTCTTTTTTTTAGATTTCCTTGTAAAAAAATGTTCAATCTCTGTGTAACTCAGTGGGAAAGTGACAAACTTGAGTGAATTGTGACTGTATGACTGAGTTGGAGTGAATATGCTCTTATCTCTGTAAGGAAGCGAGCTAGAGCGCTGAAACTGTGGCTATACGCACTTTCATGAAAACAAGCTTCTTTGAGGTTTTAAGCTCAGAAAGTGAATCTGTGCGTGTTTCTGGCAAAGGAACAGCTTCAGATCACACTGCAATGTATATATGGTATCGTTTGGTCCAATGTGCTTGTATGGCCATTTGGAAGTGAGTATAAGAATTCTGAAGTGAAGATATGCACTTTTTCAAAAACTTTCTTTTTTTTAGATTTCCTTGTAAAAAATGTTCATTCTCTGTGAAACTCAGTGGGAAAGTAACAAACTTGAGAGATCTGTGACTGTATGGCTGGATTGGAATGAATATGCCTATATCTCTGTCAGGAAACGAGATAGAGCGCTGAAACTGTGGCTATACGCACTTTCATGAAAACACGCTTCTTTGAGGTTTTAAGCTCAGAACATAAATCTGAGCGTGTTTCTGGCAAGGGAACAGCTTCAGATCATACTGCAATGAATATATGTAATCGTTCTGTCCAATGTGTTTGTTTGGCCATTTGGAAGTGAATATAAGCTTCTGAAGTGAAGATATGCACTTTTTCAAAAACTTTCTTTTTTTTAGTTCTGCTTGTCAACAATGTTCATTCTCTGTGTAACTCAGTGGGAAAGTGACAAACTTGAGTGAATTGTGACTGTATGACTGAGTTGGAGTGAATATGCTCTTATCTCTGTAAGGAAGCGAGCTAGAGCGCTGAAACTGTGGCTATACGCACTTTCATGAAAACACGCTTCTTTGAGGTTTTAAGCTCAGAACATAAATCTGAGCGTGTTTCTGGCAAGGGAACAGCTTCAGATTACACTGCAATGCATATATGATATCGTTTGGTCCAATGTGCTTGTATGGCCATTTGGAAGTGAGTATAAGAATTCTGAAGTGAAGATATGCACTTTTTCAAAAACTTTCTTTTTTTTAGATTTCCTTGTAAAAAAATGTTCAATCTCTGTGTAACTCAGTGGGAAAGTGACAAACTTGAGTGAATTGTGACTGTATGACTGAGTTGGAGTGAATATGCTCGTATCTCTGTAAGGAAGCGAGCTAGAGCGCTGAAACTGTGGCTATACGCAATTTCATGAAAACACGCTTCTTTGAGGTTTTAAGCTCAGAAAGTGAATCTGTGCGTGTTTCTGGCAAGGGAAAAGCTTCAGATCACACTGCAATGTATAAATGGTATCGTTTGGTCCAATGTGCTTGTATGGCCATTCGGAAGTGAGTATAAGCTTTTGAAGTGAAGATATGCACTTTTTCAAAAACTTTCTTTTTTTTTAGTTCTGCTTGTCAAAAATGTTCATTCTGTGTTCAACTCAGTGGGAAAGTGACAAACTTGAGTGAATTGTGACTGTATGACTGAGTTGGAGTGAATATGCTCTTATCTCTGTAAGGAAGCGAGCTAGAGCGCTGAAACTGTGGCTATACGCACTTTCATGAAAACACGCTTCTTTGAGGTTTTAAGCTCAGAAAGTCAATCTGTGCGTGTTTCTGGCAAGGGAACAGCTTCAGATCACACTGCAATGCATATATGGTATCGTTTGGTCCAATGTGCTTGTATGGCCATTTGGAAGTGTGTATAAGAATTCTGAAGTGAAGATATGCACTTTTTCAAAAACTTTCTTTTTTTAGATTTCCTTGTAAAAAATGTTCATTCTCTGTGGAACCCAGTGGGAAAGTAACAAACTTGAGAGAACTGTGACTGTATGGCTGATTTGGAATGAATATGCCTATATCTCTGTCAGGAAACGAGATGGACCGCTGAAACTGTGGCTATACGCACTTTCATGAAAACACGCTTCTTTGAGGTTTTAAGCTCAGAACGTAAATATGTGCGTGTTTCTGGACAGGGAACAGCTGCAGATCACACTGCAATGAATATATGTAATCGTTCTGTCCAATGTGTTTGTTTGGCCATTTGGAAGTGAATATAAGCTTCTGAAGTGAAGATATGCACTTTTTCAAAAACTTTCTTTTTTTTAGTTCTGCTTGTCAACAATGTTCATTCTCTGTGTAACTCAGTGGAAAAGTGACAAACTTGAGTGAATTGTGACTGTATGACTGAGTTGGAGTGAATATGCTCTTATCTCTGTAAGGAAGCGAGCTAGAGCGCTGAAACTGTGGCTATACGCACTTTCATGAAAACACGCTTCTTTGAGGTTTTAAGCTCAGAAAGTCACTCTGTGCGTGTTTCTGGCAAGGGAAAAGCTTCAGATCACACTGCAATGTATATATAGTATCGTTTGGTCCAATGTGCTTGTATGGCCATTTGGAAGTGAGTATAAGAATTCTGAAGTGAAGATATGCACTTTTTCAAAAACTTTCTTTTTTTTAGATTTCCTTGTAAAAAATGTTCATTCTCTGTGAAACTCAGTGGGAAAGTAACAAACTTGAGAGATCTGTGACTGTATGGCTGGATTGGAATGAATATGCCTATATCTCTGTCAGGAAACGAGATAGAGCGCTGAAACTGTGGCTATACGCACTTTCATGAAAACACGCTTCTTTGAGGTTTTAAGCTCAGAACATAAATCTGAGCGTGTTTCTGGCAAGGGAACAGCTTCAGATCATACTGCAATGAATATATGTAATCGTTCTGTCCAATGTGTTTGTTTGGCCATTTGGAAGTGAATATAAGCTTCTGAAGTGAAGATATGCACTTTTTCAAAAACTTTCTTTTTTTTAGTTCTGCTTGTCAACAATGTTCATTCTCTGTGTAACTCAGTGGGAAAGTGACAAACTTGAGTGAATTGTGACTGTATGACTGAGTTGGAGTGAATATGCTCTTATCTCTGTAAGGAAGCGAGCTAGAGCGCTGAAACTGTGGCTATACGCACTTTCATGAAAACACGCTTCTTTGAGGTTTTAAGCTCAGAAAGTGAATCTGTGCGTGTTTCTGGCAAGGGAAAAGCTTCAGATCACACTGCAATGTATATATGGTATCGTTTGGTCCAATGTGCTTGTATGGCCATTCGGAAGTGAGTATAAGCTTTTGAAGTGAAGATATGCACTTTTTCAAAAACTTTCTTTTTTTTAGTTCTGCTTGTCAAAAATGTTCATTCTGTGTTCAACTCAGTGGGAAAGTGACAAACTTGAGTGAATTGTGACTGTATGACTGAGTTGGAGTGAATATGCTCTTATCTCTGTAAGGAAGCGAGCTAGAGCGCTGAAACTGTGGCTATACGCACTTTCATGAAAACACGCTTCTTTGAGGTTTTAAGCTCAGAAAGTCAATCTGTGCGTGTTTCTGGCAAGGGAACAGCTTCAGATCACACTGCAATGCATATATGGTATCGTTTGGTCCAATGTGCTTGTATGGCCATTTGGAAGTGTGTATAAGAATTCTGAAGTGAAGATATGCACTTTTTCAAAAACTTTCTTTTTTTAGATTTACTTGTAAAAAATGTTCATTCTCTGTGGAACCCAGTGGGAAAGTAACAAACTTGAGAGAACTGTGACTGTATGGCTGATTTGGAATGAATATGCCTATATCTCTGTCAGGAAACGAGATGGACTGCTGAAACTGTGGCTATACGCACTTTCATGAAAACACGCTTCTTTGAGGTTTTAAGCTCAGAACGTAAATATGTGCGTGTTTCTGGACAGGGAACAGCTGCAGATCACACTGCAATGAATATATGTAATCGTTCTGTCCAATGTGTTTGTTTGGCCATTTGGAAGTGAATATAAGCTTCTGAAGTGAAGATATGCACTTTTTCAAAAACTTTCTTTTTTTTAGTTCTGCTTGTCAAAAATGTTCATTCTGTGTTCAACTCAGTGGGAAAGTGACAAACTTGAGTGAATTGTGACTGTATGACTGAGTTGGAGTGAATATGCTCTTATCTCTGTAAGGAAGCGAGCTAGAGCGCTGAAACTGTGGCTATACGCACTTTCATGAAAACACGCTTCTTTGAGGTTTTAAGCTCAGAAAGTGAATCTGTGCGTGTTTCTGGCAAGGGAACAGCTTCAGATCACACTGCAATGCATATATGGTATGGTTTGGTCCAATGTGCTTGTATGGCCATTCGGAAGTGAGTATAAGCTTTTGAAGTGAAGATATGCACTTTTTCAAAAACTTTCTTTTTTTTAGTTCTGCTGGTCAAAAATGTTCATTCTGTGTTCAACTCAGTGGGAAAGTGACAAACTTGAGTGAATTGTGACTGTATGACTGAGTTGGAGTGAATATGCTCTTATCTCTGTAAGGCAGCGAGCTAGAGCGCTGAAACTGTGGCTATACGCACTTTCATGAAAACACGCTTCTTTGAGGTTTTAAGCTCAGAAAGTCAATCTGTGCGTGTTTCTGGCAAGGGAACAGCTTCAGATCACACTGCAATGCATATATGGTATCGTTTGGTCCAATGTGCTTGTATGGCCATTTGGAAGTGTGTATAAGAATTCTGAAGTGAAGATATGCACTTTTTCAAAAACTTTCTTTTTTTAGATTTCCTTGTAAAAAATGTTCATTCTCTGTGGAACCCAGTGGGAAAGTAACAAACTTGAGAGAACTGTGACTGTATGGCTGATTTGGAATGAATATGCCTATATCTCTGTCAGGAAACGAGATGGACCGCTGAAACTGTGGCTATACGCACTTTCATGAAAACACGCTTCTTTGAGGTTTTAAGCTCAGAACGTAAATATGTGCGTGTTTCTGGACAGGGAACAGCTGCAGATCACACTGCAATGAATATATGTAATCGTTCTGTCCAATGTGTTTGTTTGGCCATTTGGAAGTGAATATAAGCTTCTGAAGTGAAGATATGCACTTTTTCAAAAACTTTCTTTTTTTTAGTTCTGCTTGTCAACAATGTTCATTCTCTGTGTAACTCAGTGGGAAAGTGACAAACTTGAGTGAATTGTGACTGTATGACTGAGTTGGAGTGAATATGCTCTTATCTCTGTAAGGAAGCGAGCTAGAGCGCTGAAACTGTGGCTATACGCACTTTCATGAAAACACGCTTCTTTGAGGTTTTAAGCTCAGAAAGTCACTCTGTGCGTGTTTCTGGCAAGGGAAAAGCTTCAGATCACACTGCAATGTATATATAGTATCGTTTGGTCCAATGTGCTTGTATGGCCATTTGGAAGTGAGTATAAGAATTCTGAAGTGAAGATATGCACTTTTTCAAAAACTTTCTTTTTTTTAGATTTCCTTGTAAAAAATGTTCATTCTCTGTGAAACTCAGTGGGAAAGTAACAAACTTGAGAGATCTGTGACTGTATGGCTGGATTGGAATGAATATGCCTATATCTCTGTCAGGAAACGAGATAGAGCGCTGAAACTGTGGCTATACGCACTTTCATGAAAACACGCTTCTTTGAGGTTTTAAGCTCAGAACATAAATCTGAGCGTGTTTCTGGCAAGAGAACAGCTTCAGATCATACTGCAATGAATATATGTAATCGTTCTGTCCAATGTGTTTGTTTGGCCATTTGGAAGTGAATATAAGCTTCTGAAGTGAAGATATGCACTTTTTCAAAAACTTTCTTTTTTTTAGTTCTGCTTGTCAACAATGTTCATTCTCTGTGTAACTCAGTGGGAAAGTGACAAACTTGAGTGAATTGTCACTGTATGACTGAGTTGGAGTGAATATGCTCTTATCTCTGTAAGGAAGCGAGCTAGAGCGCTGAAACTGTGGCTATACGCACTTTCATGAAAACACGCTTCTTTGAGGTTTTAAGCTCAGAACATAAATCTGAGCGTGTTTCTGGCAAGGGAACAGCTTCAGATCACACTGCAATGCATATATGATATCGTTTGGTCCAATGTGCTTGTATGGCCATTTGGAAGTGAGTATAAGAATTCTGAAGTGAAGATATGCACTTTTTCAAAAACTTTCTTTTTTTTAGATTTCCTTGTAAAAAAATGTTCAATCTCTGTGTAACTCAGTGGGAAAGTGACAAACTTGAGTGAATTGTGACTGTATGACTGAGTTGGAGTGAATATGCTCTTATCTCTGTAAGGAAGCGAGCTAGAGCGCTGAAACTGTGGCTATACGCACTTTCATGAAAACAAGCTTCTTTGAGGTTTTAAGCTCAGAAAGTGAATCTGTGCGTGTTTCTGGCAAAGGAACAGCTTCAGATCACACTGCAATGTATATATGGTATCGTTTGGTCCAATGTGCTTGTATGGCCATTTGGAAGTGAGTATAAGAATTCTGAAGTGAAGATATGCACTTTTTCAAAAACTTTCTTTTTTTTAGATTTCCTTGTAAAAAATGTTCATTCTCTGTGAAACTCAGTGGGAAAGTAACAAACTTGAGAGATCTGTGACTGTATGGCTGGATTGGAATGAATATGCCTATATCTCTGTCAGGAAACGAGATAGAGCGCTGAAACTGTGGCTATACGCACTTTCATGAAAACACGCTTCTTTGAGGTTTTAAGCTCAGAACATAAATCTGAGCGTGTTTCTGGCAAGGGAACAGCTTCAGATCATACTGCAATGAATATATGTAATCGTTCTGTCCAATGTGTTTGTTTGGCCATTTGGAAGTGAATATAAGCTTCTGAAGTGAAGATATGCACTTTTTCAAAAACTTTCTTTTTTTTAGTTCTGCTTGTCAACAATGTTCATTCTCTGTGTAACTCAGTGGGAAAGTGACAAACTTGAGTGAATTGTGACTGTATGACTGAGTTGGAGTGAATATGCTCTTATCTCTGTAAGGAAGCGAGCTAGAGCGCTGAAACTGTGGCTATACGCACTTTCATGAAAACACGCTTCTTTGAGGTTTTAAGCTCAGAACATAAATCTGAGCGTGTTTCTGGCAAGGGAACAGCTTCAGATTACACTGCAATGCATATATGATATCGTTTGGTCCAATGTGCTTGTATGGCCATTTGGAAGTGAGTATAAGAATTCTGAAGTGAAGATATGCACTTTTTCAAAAACTTTCTTTTTTTTAGATTTCCTTGTAAAAAAATGTTCAATCTCTGTGTAACTCAGTGGGAAAGTGACAAACTTGAGTGAATTGTGACTGTATGACTGAGTTGGAGTGAATATGCTCGTATCTCTGTAAGGAAGCGAGCTAGAGCGCTGAAACTGTGGCTATACGCAATTTCATGAAAACACGCTTCTTTGAGGTTTTAAGCTCAGAAAGTGAATCTGTGCGTGTTTCTGGCAAGGGAAAAGCTTCAGATCACACTGCAATGTATAAATGGTATCGTTTGGTCCAATGTGCTTGTATGGCCATTCGGAAGTGAGTATAAGCTTTTGAAGTGAAGATATGCACTTTTTCAAAAACTTTCTTTTTTTTTAGTTCTGCTTGTCAAAAATGTTCATTCTGTGTTCAACTCAGTGGGAAAGTGACAAACTTGAGTGAATTGTGACTGTATGACTGAGTTGGAGTGAATATGCTCTTATCTCTGTAAGGAAGCGAGCTAGAGCGCTGAAACTGTGGCTATACGCACTTTCATGAAAACACGCTTCTTTGAGGTTTTAAGCTCAGAAAGTCAATCTGTGCGTGTTTCTGGCAAGGGAACAGCTTCAGATCACACTGCAATGCATATATGGTATCGTTTGGTCCAATGTGCTTGTATGGCCATTTGGAAGTGTGTATAAGAATTCTGAAGTGAAGATATGCACTTTTTCAAAAACTTTCTATTTTTAGATTTCCTTGTAAAAAATGTTCATTCTCTGTGGAACCCAGTGGGAAAGTAACAAACTTGAGAGAACTGTGACTGTATGGCTGATTTGGAATGAATATGCCTTTATCTCTGTCAGGAAACGAGATGGACCGCTGAAACTGTGGCTATACGCACTTTCATGAAAACACGCTTCTTTGAGGTTTTAAGCTCAGAACGTAAATATGTGCGTGTTTCTGGACAGGGAACAGCTGCAGATCACACTGCAATGAATATATGTAATCGTTCTGTCCAATGTGTTTGTTTGGCCATTTGGAAGTGAATATAAGCTTCTGAAGTGAAGATATGCACTTTTTCAAAAACTTTCTTTTTTTTAGTTCTGCTTGTCAACAATGTTCATTCTCTGTGTAACTCAGTGGAAAAGTGACAAACTTGAGTGAATTGTGACTGTATGACTGAGTTGGAGTGAATATGCTCTTATCTCTGTAAGGAAGCGAGCTAGAGCGCTGAAACTGTGGCTATACGCACTTTCATGAAAACACGCTTCTTTGAGGTTTTAAGCTCAGAAAGTCACTCTGTGCGTGTTTCTGGCAAGGGAAAAGCTTCAGATCACACTGCAATGTATATATAGTATCGTTTGGTCCAATGTGCTTGTATGGCCATTTGGAAGTGAGTATAAGAATTCTGAAGTGAAGATATGCACTTTTTCAAAAACTTTCTTTTTTTTAGATTTCCTTGTAAAAAATGTTCATTCTCTGTGAAACTCAGTGGGAAAGTAACAAACTTGAGAGATCTGTGACTGTATGGCTGGATTGGAATGAATATGCCTATATCTCTGTCAGGAAACGAGATAGAGCGCTGAAACTGTGGCTATACGCACTTTCATGAAAACACGCTTCTTTGAGGTTTTAAGCTCAGAACATAAATCTGAGCGTGTTTCTGGCAAGGGAACAGCTTCAGATCATACTGCAATGAATATATGTAATCGTTCTGTCCAATGTGTTTGTTTGGCCATTTGGAAGTGAATATAAGCTTCTGAAGTGAAGATATGCACTTTTTCAAAAACTTTCTTTTTTTTAGTTCTGCTTGTCAACAATGTTCATTCTCTGTGTAACTCAGTGGGAAAGTGACAAACTTGAGTGAATTGTGACTGTATGACTGAGTTGGAGTGAATATGCTCTTATCTCTGTAAGGAAGCGAGCTAGAGCGCTGAAACTGTGGCTATACGCACTTTCATGAAAACACGCTTCTTTGAGGTTTTAAGCTCAGAAAGTGAATCTGTGCGTGTTTCTGGCAAGGGAAAAGCTTCAGATCACACTGCAATGTATATATGGTATCGTTTGGTCCAATGTGCTTGTATGGCCATTCGGAAGTGAGTATAAGCTTTTGAAGTGAAGATATGCACTTTTTCAAAAACTTTCTTTTTTTTAGTTCTGCTTGTCAAAAATGTTCATTCTGTGTTCAACTCAGTGGGAAAGTGACAAACTTGAGTGAATTGTGACTGTATGACTGAGTTGGAGTGAATATGCTCTTATCTCTGTAAGGAAGCGAGCTAGAGCGCTGAAACTGTGGCTATACGCACTTTCATGAAAACACGCTTCTTTGAGGTTTTAAGCTCAGAAAGTCAATCTGTGCGTGTTTCTGGCAAGGGAACAGCTTCAGATCACACTGCAATGCATATATGGTATCGTTTGGTCCAATGTGCTTGTATGGCCATTTGGAAGTGTGTATAAGAATTCTGAAGTGAAGATATGCACTTTTTCAAAAACTTTCTTTTTTTAGATTTCCTTGTAAAAAATGTTCATTCTCTGTGGAACCCAGTGGGAAAGTAACAAACTTGAGAGAACTGTGACTGTATGGCTGGATTGGAATGAATATGCCTATATCTCTGTCAGGAAACGAGATGGACCGCTGAAACTGTGGCTATACGCACTTTCATGAAAACACGCTTCTTTGAGGTTTTAAGCTCAGAACGTAAATATGTGCGTGTTTCTGGACAGGGAACAGCTGCAGATCACACTGCAATGAATATATGTAATCGTTCTGTCCAATGTGTTTGTTTGGCCATTTGGAAGTGAATATAAGCTTCTGAAGTGAAGATATGCACTTTTTCAAAAACTTTCTTTTTTTTAGTTCTGCTTGTCAACAATGTTCATTCTCTGTGTAACTCAGTGGAAAAGTGACAAACTTGAGTGAATTGTGACTGTATGACTGAGTTGGAGTGAATATGCTCTTATCTCTGTAAGGAAGCGAGCTAGAGCGCTGAAACTGTGGCTATACGCACTTTCATGAAAACACGCTTCTTTGAGGTTTTAAGCTCAGAAAGTCACTCTGTGCGTGTTTCTGGCAAGGGAAAAGCTTCAGATCACACTGCAATGTATATATAGTATCGTTTGGTCCAATGTGCTTGTATGGCCATTTGGAAGTGAGTATAAGAATTCTGAAGTGAAGATATGCACTTTTTCAAAAACTTTCTTTTTTTTAGATTTCCTTGTAAAAAATGTTCATTCTCTGTGAAACTCAGTGGGAAAGTAACAAACTTGAGAGATCTGTGACTGTATGGCTGGATTGGAATGAATATGCCTATATCTCTGTCAGGAAACGAGATAGAGCGCTGAAACTGTGGCTATACGCACTTTCATGAAAACACGCTTCTTTGAGGTTTTAAGCTCAGAACATAAATCTGAGCGTGTTTCTGGCAAGGGAACAGCTTCAGATCATACTGCAATGAATATATGTAATCGTTCTGTCCAATGTGTTTGTTTGGCCATTTGGAAGTGAATATAAGCTTCTGAAGTGAAGATATGCACTTTTTCAAAAACTTTCTTTTTTTTAGTTCTGCTTGTCAACAATGTTCATTCTCTGTGTAACTCAGTGGGAAAGTGACAAACTTGAGTGAATTGTGACTGTATGACTGAGTTGGAGTGAATATGCTCTTATCTCTGTAAGGAAGCGAGCTAGAGCGCTGAAACTGTGGCTATACGCACTTTCATGAAAACATGCTTCTTTGAGGTTTTAAGCTCAGAAAGTGAATCTGTGCGTGTTTCTGGCAAGGGAAAAGCTTCAGATCACACTGCAATGCATATATGGTATCGTTTGGTCCAATGTGCTTGTATGGCCATTTGGAAGTGTGTATAAGAATTCTGAAGTGAAGATATGCACTTTTTCAAAAACTTTCTTTTTTTAGATTTCCTTGTAAAAAATGTTCATTCTCTGTGGAACCCAGTGGGAAAGTAACAAACTTGAGAGAACTGTGACTGTATGGCTGGATTGGAATGAATATGCCTATATCTCTGTCAGGAAACGAGATTGACCGCTGAAACTGTGGCTATACGCACTTTCATGAAAACACGCTTCTTTGAGGTTTTAAGCTCAGAACGTAAATATGTGCGTGTTTCTGGACAGGGAACAGCTGCAGATCACACTGCAATGAATATATGTAATCGTTCTGTCCAATGTGTTTGTTTGGCCATTTGGAAGTGAATATAAGCTTCTGAAGTGAAGATATGCACTTTTTCAAAAACTTTCTTTTTTTTAGTTCTGCTTGTCAAAAATGTTCATTCTGTGTTCAACTCAGTGGGAAAGTGACAAACTTGAGTGAATTGTGACTGTATGACTGAATTGGAGTGAATATGCTCTTATCTCTGTAAGGAAGCGAGCAAGAGCGCTGAAACTGTGGCTATACGCACTTTCATGAAAACACGCTTCTTTGAGGTTTTAAGCTCAGAAAGTGAATCTGTGCGTGTTTCTGGCAAGGGAACAGCTTCAGATCACACTGCAATGCATATATGGTATCGTTTGGTCCAATGTGCTTGTATGGCCATTCGGAAGTGAGTATAAGCTTTTGAAGTGAAGATATGCACTTTTTCAAAAACTTTCTTTTTTTTAGTTCTGCTTGTCAAAAATGTTCATTCTGTGTTCAACTCAGTGGGAAAGTGACAAACTTGAGTGAATTGTGACTGTATGACTGAGTTGGAGTGAATATGCTCTTATCTCTGTAAGGAAGCGAGCTAGAGCGCTGAAACTGTGGCTATACGCACTTTCATGAAAACACGCTTCTTTGAGGTTTTAAGCTCAGAAAGTCAATCTGTGCGTGTTTCTGGCAAGGGAACAGCTTCAGATCACACTGCAATGCATATATGGTATCGTTTGGTCCAATGTGCTTGTATGGCCATTTGGAAGTGTGTATAAGAATTCTGAAGTGAAGATATGCACTTTTTCAAAAACTTTCTTTTTTTAGATTTCCTTGTAAAAAATGTTCATTCTCTGTGGAACCCAGTGGGAAAGTAACAAACTTGAGAGAACTGTGACCGTATGGCTGATTTGGAATGAATATGCCTATATCTCTGTCAGGAAACGAGATGGACCGCTGAAACTGTGGCTATACGCACTTTCATGAAAACACGCTTCTTTGAGGTTTTAAGCTCAGAACGTAAATATGTGCGTGTTTCTGGACAGGGAACAGCTGCAGATCACACTGCAATGAATATATGTAATCGTTCTGTCCAATGTGTTTGTTTGGCCATTTGGAAGTGAATATAAGCTTCTGAAGTGAAGATATGCACTTTTTCAAAAACTTTCTTTTTTTTAGTTCTGCTTGTCAACAATGTTCATTCTCTGTGTAACTCAGTGGGAAAGTGACAAACTTGAGTGAATTGTGACTGTATGACTGAGTTGGAGTGAATATGCTCTTATCTCTGTAAGGAAGCGAGCTAGAGCGCTGAAACTGTGGCTATACGCACTTTCATGAAAACACGCTTCTTTGAGGTTTTAAGCTCAGAAAGTCACTCTGTGCGTGTTTCTGGCAAGGGAAAAGCTTCAGATCACACTGCAATGTATATATAGTATCGTTTGGTCCAATGTGCTTGTATGGCCATTTGGAAGTGAGTATAAGAATTCTGAAGTGAAGATATGCACTTTTTCAAAAACTTTCTTTTTTTTAGATTTCCTTGTAAAAAATGTTCATTCTCTGTGAAACTCAGTGGGAAAGTAACAAACTTGAGAGATCTGTGACTGTATGGCTGGATTGGAATGAATATGCCTATATCTCTGTCAGGAAACGAGATAGAGCGCTGAAACTGTGGCTATACGCACTTTCATGAAAACACGCTTCTTTGAGGTTTTAAGCTCAGAACATAAATCTGAGCGTGTTTCTGGCAAGAGAACACCTTCAGATCATACTGCAATGAATATATGTAATCGTTCTGTCCAATGTGTTTGTTTGGCCATTTGGAAGTGAATATAAGCTTCTGAAGTGAAGATATGCACTTTTTCAAAAACTTTCTTTTTTTTAGTTCTGCTTGTCAACAATGTTCATTCTCTGTGTAACTCAGTGGGAAAGTGACAAACTTGAGTGAATTGTCACTGTATGACTGAGTTGGAGTGAATATGCTCTTATCTCTGTAAGGAAGCGAGCTAGAGCGCTGAAACTGTGGCTATACGCACTTTCATGAAAACACGCTTCTTTGAGGTTTTAAGCTCAGAACATAAATCTGAGCGTGTTTCTGGCAAGGGAACAGCTTCAGATCACACTGCAATGCATATATGATATCGTTTGGTCCAATGTGCTTGTATGGCCATTTGGAAGTGAGTATAAGAATTCTGAAGTGAAGATATGCACTTTTTCAAAAACTTTCTTTTTTTTAGATTTCCTTGTAAAAAAATGTTCAATCTCTGTGTAACTCAGTGGGAAAGTGACAAACTTGAGTGAATTGTGACTGTATGACTGAGTTGGAGTGAATATGCTCTTATCTCTGTAAGGAAGCGAGCTAGAGCGCTGAAACTGTGGCTATACGCACTTTCATGAAAACAAGCTTCTTTGAGGTTTTAAGCTCAGAAAGTGAATCTGTGCGTGTTTCTGGCAAAGGAACAGCTTCAGATCACACTGTAATGTATATATGGTATCGTTTGGTCCAATGTGCTTGTATGGCCATTTGGAAGTGAGTATAAGAATTCTGAAGTGAAGATATGCACTTTTTCAAAAACTTTCTTTTTTTTAGATTTCCTTGTAAAAAATGTTCATTCTCTGTGAAACTCAGTGGGAAAGTAACAAACTTGAGAGATCTGTGACTGTATGGCTGGATTGGAATGAATATGCCTATATCTCTGTCAGGAAACGAGATGGACCGCTGAAACTGTGGCTATACGCACTTTCATGAAAACACGCTTCTTTGAGGTTTTAAGCTCAGAACGTAAATATGTGCGTGTTTCTGGACAGGGAACAGCTGCAGATCACACTGCAATGAATATATGTAATCGTTCTGTCCAATGTGTTTGTTTGGCCATTTGGAAGTGAATATAAGCTTCTGAAGTGAAGATATGCACTTTTTCAAAAACTTTCTTTTTTTTAGTTCTGCTTGTCAACAATGTTCATTCTCTGTGTAACTCAGTGGGAAAGTGACAAACTTGAGTGAATTGTGACTGTATGACTGAGTTGGAGTGAATATGCTCTTATCTCTGTAAGGAAGCGAGCTAGAGCGCTGAAACTGTGGCTATACGCACTTTCATGAAAACACGCTTCTTTGAGGTTTTAAGCTCAGAACATAAATCTGAGCGTGTTTCTGGCAAGGGAACAGCTTCAGATTACACTGCAATGCATATATGATATCGTTTGGTCCAATGTGCTTGTATGGCCATTTGGAAGTGAGTATAAGAATTCTGAAGTGAAGATATGCACTTTTTCAAAAACTTTCTTTTTTTTAGATTTCCTTGTAAAAAAATGTTCAATCTCTGTGTAACTCAGTGGGAAAGTGACAAACTTGAGTGAATTGTGACTGTATGACTGAGTTGGAGTGAATATGCTCGTATCTCTGTAAGGAAGCGAGCTAGAGCGCTGAAACTGTGGCTATACGCAATTTCATGAAAACACGCTTCTTTGAGGTTTTAAGCTCAGAAAGTGAATCTGTGCGTGTTTCTGGCAAGGGAAAAGCTTCAGATCACACTGCAATGTATAAATGGTATCGTTTGGTCCAATGTACTTGTATGGCCATTCGGAAGTGAGTATAAGCTTTTGAAGTGAAGATATGCACTTTTTCAAAAACTTTCTTTTTTTTTAGTTCTGCTTGTCAAAAATGTTCATTCTGTGTTCAACTCAGTGGGAAAGTGACAAACTTGAGTGAATTGTGACTGTATGACTGAGTTGGAGTGAATATGCTCTTATCTCTGTAAGGAAGCGAGCTAGAGCGCTGAAACTGTGGCTATACGCACTTTCATGAAAACACGCTTCTTTGAGGTTTTAAGCTCAGAAAGTCAATCTGTGCGTGTTTCTGGCAAGGGAACAGCTTCAGATCACACTGCAATGCATATATGGTATCGTTTGGTCCAATGTGCTTGTATGGCCATTTGGAAGTGTGTATAAGAATTCTGAAGTGAAGATATGCACTTTTTCAAAAACTTTCTTTTTTTAGATTTCCTTGTAAAAAATGTTCATTCTCTGTGGAACCCAGTGGGAAAGTAACAAACTTGAGAGAACTGTGACTGTATGGCTGATTTGGAATGAATATGCCTATATCTCTGTCAGGAAACGAGATGGACCGCTGAAACTGTGGCTATACGCACTTTCATGAAAACACGCTTCTTTGAGGTTTTAAGCTCAGAACGTAAATATGTGCGTGTTTCTGGACAGGGAACAGCTGCAGATCACACTGCAATGAATATATGTAATCGTTCTGTCCAATGTGTTTGTTTGGCCATTTGGAAGTGAATATAAGCTTCTGAAGTGAAGATATGCACTTTTTCAAAAACTTTCTTTTTTTTAGTTCTGCTTGTCAACAATGTTCATTCTCTGTGTAACTCAGTGGAAAAGTGACAAACTTGAGTGAATTGTGACTGTATGACTGAGTTGGAGTGAATATGCTCTTATCTCTGTAAGGAAGCGAGCTAGAGCGCTGAAACTGTGGCTATACGCACTTTCATGAAAACACGCTTCTTTGAGGTTTTAAGCTCAGAAAGTCACTCTGTGCGTGTTTCTGGCAAGGGAAAAGCTTCAGATCACACTGCAATGTATATATAGTATCGTTTGGTCCAATGTGCTTGTATGGCCATTTGGAAGTGAGTATAAGAATTCTGAAGTGAAGATATGCACTTTTTCAAAAACTTTCTTTTTTTTAGATTTCCTTGTAAAAAATGTTCATTCTCTGTGAAACTCAGTGGGAAAGTAACAAACTTGAGAGATCTGTGACTGTATGGCTGGATTGGAATGAATATGCCTATATCTCTGTCAGGAAACGAGATAGAGCGCTGAAACTGTGGCTATACGCACTTTCATGAAAACACGCTTCTTTGAGGTTTTAAGCTCAGAACATAAATCTGAGCGTGTTTCTGGCAAGGGAACAGCTTCAGATCATACTGCAATGAATATATGTAATCGTTCTGTCCAATGTGTTTGTTTGGCCATTTGGAAGTGAATATAAGCTTCTGAAGTGAAGATATGCACTTTTTCAAAAACTTTCTTTTTTTTAGTTCTGCTTGTCAACAATGTTCATTCTCTGTGTAACTCAGTGGGAAAGTGACAAACTTGAGTGAATTGTGACTGTATGACTGAGTTGGAGTGAATATGCTCTTATCTCTGTAAGGAAGCGAGCTAGAGCGCTGAAACTGTGGCTATACGCACTTTCATGAAAACACGCTTCTTTGAGGTTTTAAGCTCAGAAAGTGAATCTGTGCGTGTTTCTGGCAAGGGAAAAGCTTCAGATCACACTGCAATGTATATATGGTATCGTTTGGTCCAATGTGCTTGTATGGCCATTCGGAAGTGAGTATAAGCTTTTGAAGTGAAGATATGCACTTTTTCAAAAACTTTCTTTTTTTTAGTTCTGCTTGTCAAAAATGTTCATTCTGTGTTCAACTCAGTGGGAAAGTGACAAACTTGAGTGAATTGTGACTGTATGACTGAGTTGGAGTAAATATGCTCTTATCTCTGTAAGGAAGCGAGCTAGAGCGCTGAAACTGTGGCTATACGCACTTTCATGAAAACACGCTTCTTTGAGGTTTTAAGCTCAGAAAGTCAATCTGTGCGTGTTTCTGGCAAGGGAACAGCTTCAGATCACACTGCAATGCAAATATGGTATCGTTTGGTCCAATGTGCTTGTATGGCCATTTGGAAGTGTGTATAAGAATTCTGAAGTGAAGATATGCACTTTTTCAAAAACTTTCTTTTTTTAGATTTCCTTGTAAAAAATGTTCATTCTCTGTGGAACCCAGTGGGAAAGTAACAAACTTGAGAGAACTGTGACTGTATGGCTGGATTGGAATGAATATGCCTATATCTCTGTCAGGAAACGAGATGGACCGCTGAAACTGTGGCTATACGCACTTTCATGAAAACACGCTTCTTTGAGGTTTTAAGCTCAGAACGTAAATATGTGCGTGTTTCTGGACAGGGAACAGCTGCAGATCACACTGCAATGAATATATGTAATCGTTCTGTCCAATGTGTTTGTTTGGCCATTTGGAAGTGAATATAAGCTTCTGAAGTGAAGATATGCACTTTTTCAAAAACTTTCTTTTTTTTAGTTCTGCTTGTCAAAAATGTTCATTCTGTGTTCAACTCAGTGGGAAAGTGACAAACTTGAGTGAATTGTGACTGTATGACTGAGTTGGAGTGAATATGCTCTTATCTCTGTAAGGAAGCGAGCTAGAGCGCTGAAACTGTGGCTATACGCACTTTCATGAAAACACGCTTCTTTGAGGTTTTAAGCTCAGAAAGTGAATCTGTGCGTGTTTCTGGCAAGGGAACAGCTTCAGATCACACTGCAATGCATATATGGTATCGTTTGGTCCAATGTGCTTGTATGGCCATTCGGAAGTGAGTATAAGCTTTTGAAGTGAAGATATGCACTTTTTCAAAAACTTTCTTTTTTTTAGTTCTGCTTGTCAAAAATGTTCATTCTGTGTTCAACTCAGTGGGAAAGTGACAAACTTGAGTGAATTGTGACTGTATGACTGAGTTGGAGTGAATATGCTCTTATCTCTGTAAGGAAGCGAGCTAGAGCGCTGAAACTGTGGCTATACGCACTTTCATGAAAACACGCTTCTTTGAGGTTTTAAGCTCAGAAAGTCAATCTGTGCGTGTTTCTGGCAAGGGAACAGCTTCAGATCACACTGCAATGCATATATGGTATCGTTTGGTCCAATGTGCTTGTATGGCCATTTGGAAGTGAGTATAAGAATTCTGAAGTGAAGATATGCACTTTTTCAAAAACTTTCTTTTTTTAGATTTCCTTGTAAAAAATGTTCATTCTCTGTGGAACCCAGTGGGAAAGTAACAAACTTGAGAGAACTGTGACCGTATGGCTGATTTGGAATGAATATGCCTATATCTCTGTCAGGAAACGAGATGGACCGCTGAAACTGTGGCTATACGCACTTTCATGAAAACACGCTTCTTTGAGGTTTTAAGCTCAGAACGTAAATATGTGCGTGTTTCTGGACAGGGAACAGCTGCAGATCACACTGCAATGAATATATGTAATCGTTCTGTCCAATGTGTTTGTTTGGCCATTTGGAAGTGAATATAAGCTTCTGAAGTGAAGATATGCACTTTTTCAAAAACTTTCTTTTTTTTAGTTCTGCTTGTCAACAATGTTCATTCTCTGTGTAACTCAGTGGGAAAGTGACAAACTTGAGTGAATTGTGACTGTATGACTGAGTTGGAGTGAATATGCTCTTATCTCTGTAAGGAAGCGAGCTAGAGCGCTGAAACTGTGGCTATACGCACTTTCATGAAAACACGCTTCTTTGAGGTTTTAAGCTCAGAAAGTCACTCTGTGCGTGTTTCTGGCAAGGGAAAAGCTTCAGATCACACTGCAATGTATATATAGTATCGTTTGGTCCAATGTGCTTGTATGGCCATTTGGAAGTGAGTATAAGAATTCTGAAGTGAAGATATGCACTTTTTCAAAAACTTTCTTTTTTTTAGATTTCCTTGTAAAAAATGTTCATTCTCTGTGAAACTCAGTGGGAAAGTAACAAACTTGAGAGATCTGTGACTGTATGGCTGGATTGGAATGAATATGCCTATATCTCTGTCAGGAAACGAGATAGAGCGCTGAAACTGTGGCTATACGCACTTTCATGAAAACACGCTTCTTTGAGGTTTTAAGCTCAGAACATAAATCTGAGCGTGTTTCTGGCAAGAGAACAGCTTCAGATCATACTGCAATGAATATATGTAATCGTTCTGTCCAATGTGTTTGTTTGGCCATTTGGAAGTGAATATAAGCTTCTGAAGTGAAGATATGCACTTTTTCAAAAACTTTCTTTTTTTTAGTTCTGCTTGTCAACAATGTTCATTCTCTGTGTAACTCAGTGGGAAAGTGACAAACTTGAGTGAATTGTCACTGTATGACTGAGTTGGAGTGAATATGCTCTTATCTCTGTAAGGAAGCGAGCTAGAGCGCTGAAACTGTGGCTATACGCACTTTCATGAAAACACGCTTCTTTGAGGTTTTAAGCTCAGAACATAAATCTGAGCGTGTTTCTGGCAAGGGAACAGCTTCAGATCACACTGCAATGCATATATGATATCGTTTGGTCCAATGTGCTTGTATGGCCATTTGGAAGTGAGTATAAGAATTCTGAAGTGAAGATATGCACTTTTTCAAAAACTTTCTTTTTTTTAGATTTCCTTGTAAAAAAATGTTCAATCTCTGTGTAACTCAGTGGGAAAGTGACAAACTTGAGTGAATTGTGACTGTATGACTGAGTTGGAGTGAATATGCTCTTATCTCTGTAAGGAAGCGAGCTAGAGCGCTGAAACTGTGGCTATACGCACTTTCATGAAAACAAGCTTCTTTGAGGTTTTAAGCTCAGAAAGTGAATCTGTGCGTGTTTCTGGCAAAGGAACAGCTTCAGATCACACTGCAATGTATATATGGTATCGTTTGGTCCAATGTGCTTGTATGGCCATTTGGAAGTGAGTATAAGAATTCTGAAGTGAAGATATGCACTTTTTCAAAAACTTTCTTTTTTTTAGATTTCCTTGTAAAAAATGTTCATTCTCTGTGAAACTCAGTGGGAAAGTAACAAACTTGAGAGATCTGTGACTGTATGGCTGGATTGGAATGAATATGCCTATATCTCTGTCAGGAAACGAGATGGACCGCTGAAACTGTGGCTATACGCACTTTCATGAAAACACGCTTCTTTGAGGTTTTAAGCTCAGAACGTAAATATGTGCGTGTTTCTGGACAGGGAACAGCTGCAGATCACACTGCAATGAATATATGTAATCGTTCTGTCCAATGTGTTTGTTTGGCCATTTGGAAGTGAATATAAGCTTCTGAAGTGAAGATATGCACTTTTTCAAAAACTTTCTTTTTTTTAGTTCTGCTTGTCAAAAATGTTCATTCTGTGTTCAACTCAGTGGGAAAGTGACAAACTTGAGTGAATTGTGACTGTATGACTGAGTTGGAGTGAATATGCTCTTATCTCTGTAAGGAAGCGAGCTAGAGCGCTGAAACTGTGGCTATACGCACTTTCATGAAAACACGCTTCTTTGAGGTTTTAAGCTCAGAAAGTGAATCTGTGCGTGTTTCTGGCAAGGGAACAGCTTCAGATCACACTGCAATGCATATATGGTATCGTTTGGTCCAATGTGCTTGTATGGCCATTCGGAAGTGAGTATAAGCTTTTGAAGTGAAGATATGCACTTTTTCAAAAACTTTCTTTTTTTTAGTTCTGCTTGTCAAAAATGTTCATTCTGTGTTCAACTCAGTGGGAAAGTGACAAACTTGAGTGAATTGTGACTGTATGACTGAGTTGGAGTGAATATGCTCTTATCTCTGTAAGGAAGCGAGCTAGAGCGCTGAAACTGTGGCTATACGCACTTTCATGAAAACACGCTTCTTTGAGGTTTTAAGCTCAGAAAGTCAATCTGTGCGTGTTTCTGGCAAGGGAACAGCTTCAGATCACACTGCAATGCATATATGGTATCGTTTGGTCCAATGTGCTTGTATGGCCATTTGGAAGTGAGTATAAGAATTCGGAAGTGAAGATATGCACTTTTTCAAAAACTTTCTTTTTTTAGATTTCCTTGTAAAAAATGTTCATTCTCTGTGGAACCCAGTGGGAAAGTAACAAACTTGAGAGAACTGTGACCGTATGGCTGATTTGGAATGAATATGCCTATATCTCTGTCAGGAAACGAGATGGACCGCTGAAACTGTGGCTATACGCACTTTCATGAAAACACGCTTCTTTGAGGTTTTAAGCTCAGAACGTAAATATGTGCGTGTTTCTGGACAGGGAACAGCTGCAGATCACACTGCAATGAATATATGTAATCGTTCTGTCCAATGTGTTTGTTTGGCCATTTGGAAGTGAATATAAGCTTCTGAAGTGAAGATATGCACTTTTTCAAAAACTTTCTTTTTTTTAGTTCTGCTTGTCAACAATGTTCATTCTCTGTGTAACTCAGTGGGAAAGTGACAAACTTGAGTGAATTGTGACTGTATGACTGAGTTGGAGTGAATATGCTCTTATCTCTGTAAGGAAGCGAGCTAGAGCGCTGAAACTGTGGCTATACGCACTTTCATGAAAACACGCTTCTTTGAGGTTTTAAGCTCAGAAAGTCACTCTGTGCGTGTTTCTGGCAAGGGAAAAGCTTCAGATCACACTGCAATGTATATATAGTATCGTTTGGTCCAATGTGCTTGTATGGCCATTTGGAAGTGAGTATAAGAATTCTGAAGTGAAGATATGCACTTTTTCAAAAACTTTCTTTTTTTTAGATTTCCTTGTAAAAAATGTTCATTCTCTGTGAAACTCAGTGGGAAAGTAACAAACTTGAGAGATCTGTGACTGTATGGCTGGATTGGAATGAATATGCCTATATCTCTGTCAGGAAACGAGATAGAGCGCTGAAACTGTGGCTATACGCACTTTCA
This sequence comes from Gymnothorax reevesii, assembly GCA_029721435.1. Lineage (NCBI taxonomy): Eukaryota > Metazoa > Chordata > Actinopteri > Anguilliformes > Muraenidae > Gymnothorax > Gymnothorax reevesii. Next base: position 26,982,370 of record CM056588.1, read on the forward strand.
TGAAAACACGCTTCTTTGAGGTTTTAAGCTCAGAACATAAATCTGAGCGTGTTTCTGGCAAGAGAACAGCTTCAGATCATACTGCAATGAATATATGTAATCGTTCTGTCCAATGTGTTTGTTTGGCCATTTGGAAGTGAATATAAGCTTCTGAAGTGAAGATATGCACTTTTTCAAAAACTTTCTTTTTTTTAGTTCTGCTTGTCAACAATGTTCATTCTCTGTGTAACTCAGTGGGAAAGTGACAAACTTGAGTGAATTGTCACTGTATGACTGAGTTGGAGTGAATATGCTCTTATCTCTGTAAGGAAGCGAGCTAGAGCGCTGAAACTGTGGCTATACGCACTTTCATGAAAACACGCTTCTTTGAGGTTTTAAGCTCAGAACATAAATCTGAGCGTGTTTTTGGCAAGGGAACAGCTTCAGATCACACTGCAATGCATATATGATATCGTTTGGTCCAATGTGCTTGTATGGCCATTTGGAAGTGAGTATAAGAATTCTGAAGTGAAGATATGCACTTTTTCAAAAACTTTCTTTTTTTTAGATTTCCTTGTAAAAAAATGTTCAATCTCTGTGTAACTCAGTGGGAAAGTGACAAACTTGAGTGAATTGTGACTGTATGACTGAGTTGGAGTGAATATGCTCTTATCTCTGTAAGGAAGCGAGCTAGAGCGCTGAAACTGTGGCTATACGCACTTTCATGAAAACAAGCTTCTTTGAGGTTTTAAGCTCAGAAAGTGAATCTGTGCGTGTTTCTGGCAAAGGAACAGCTTCAGATCACACTGCAATGTATATATGGTATCGTTTGGTCCAATGTGCTTGTATGGCCATTTGGAAGTGAGTATAAGAATTCTGAAGTGAAGATATGCACTTTTTCAAAAACTTTCTTTTTTTTAGATTTCCTTGTAAAAAATGTTCATTCTCTGTGAAACTCAGTGGGAAAGTAACAAACTTGAGAGATCTGTGACTGTATGGCTGGATTGGAATGAATATGCCTATATCTCTGTCAGGAAACGAGATGGACCGCTGAAACTGTGGCTATACGCACTTTCATGAAAACACGCTTCTTTGAGGTTTTAAGCTCAGAACGTAAATATGTGCGTGTTTCTGGACAGGGAACAGCTGCAGATCACACTGCAATGAATATATGTAATCGTTCTGTCCAATGTGTTTGTTTGGCCATTTGGAAGTGAATATAAGCTTCTGAAGTGAAGATATGCACTTTTTCAAAAACTTTCTTTTTTTTAGTTCTGCTTGTCAACAATGTTCATTCTCTGTGTAACTCAGTGGGAAAGTGACAAACTTGAGTGAATTGTGACTGTATGACTGAGTTGGAGTGAATATGCTCTTATCTCTGTAAGGAAGCGAGCTAGAGCGCTGAAACTGTGGCTATACGCACTTTCATGAAAACACGCTTCTTTGAGGTTTTAAGCTCAGAAAGTCACTCTGTGCGTGTTTCTGGCAAGGGAAAAGCTTCAGATCACACTGCAATGTATATATAGTATCGTTTGGTCCAATGTGCTTGTATGGCCATTTGGAAGTGAGTATAAGAATTCTGAAGTGAAGATATGCACTTTTTCAAAAACTTTCTTTTTTTTAGATTTCCTTGTAAAAAATGTTCATTCTCTGTGAAACTCAGTGGGAAAGTAACAAACTTGAGAGATCTGTGACTGTATGGCTGGATTGGAATGAATATGCCTATATCTCTGTCAGGAAACGAGATAGAGCGCTGAAACTGTGGCTATACGCACTTTCATAAAAACACGCTTCTTTGAGGTTTTAAGCTCAGAACATAAATCTGAGCGTGTTTCTGGCAAGAGAACAGCTTCAGATCATACTGCAATGAATATATGTAATCGTTCTGTCCAATGTGTTTGTTTGGCCATTTGGAAGTGAATATAAGCTTCTGAAGTGAAGATATGCACTTTTTCAAAAACTTTCTTTTTTTTAGTTCTGCTTGTCAACAATGTTCATTCTCTGTGTAACTCAGTGGGAAAGTGACAAACTTGAGTGAATTGTCACTGTATGACTGAGTTGGAGTGAATATGCTCTTATCTCTGTAAGGAAGCGAGCTAGAGCGCTGAAACTGTGGCTATACGCACTTTCATGAAAACACGCTTCTTTGAGGTTTTAAGCTCAGAACATAAATCTGAGCGTGTTTCTGGCAAGGGAACAGCTTCAGATCACACTGCAATGCATATATGATATCGTTTGGTCCAATGTGCTTGTATGGCCATTTGGAAGTGAGTATAAGAATTCTGAAGTGAAGATATGCACTTTTTCAAAAACTTTCTTTTTTTTAGATTTCCTTGTAAAAAAATGTTCAATCTCTGTGTAACTCAGTGGGAAAGTGACAAACTTGAGTGAATTGTGACTGTATGACTGAGTTGGAGTGAATATGCTCTTATCTCTGTAAGGAAGCGAGCTAGAGCGCTGAAACTGTGGCTATACGCACTTTCATGAAAACAAGCTTCTTTGAGGTTTTAAGCTCAGAAAGTGAATCTGTGCGTGTTTCTGGCAAAGGAACAGCTTCAGATCACACTGCAATGTATATATGGTATCGTTTGGTCCAATGTGCTTGTATGGCCATTTGGAAGTGAGTATAAGAATTCTGAAGTGAAGATATGCACTTTTTCAAAAACTTTCTTTTTTTTAGATTTCCTTGTAAAAAATGTTCATTCTCTGTGAAACTCAGTGGGAAAGTAACAAACTTGAGAGATCTGTGACTGTATGGCTGGATTGGAATGAATATGCCTATATCTCTGTCAGGAAACGAGATAGAGCGCTGAAACTGTGGCTATACGCACTTTCATGAAAACACGCTTCTTTGAGGTTTTAAGCTCAGAACATAAATCTGAGCGTGTTTCTGGCAAGGGAACAGCTTCAGATCATACTGCAATGAATATATGTAATCGTTCTGTCCAATGTGTTTGTTTGGCCATTTGGAAGTGAATATAAGCTTCTGAAGTGAAGATATGCACTTTTTCAAAAACTTTCTTTTTTTTAGTTCTGCTTGTCAACAATGTTCATTCTCTGTGTAACTCAGTGGGAAAGTGACAAACTTGAGTGAATTGTGACTGTATGACTGAGTTGGAGTGAATATGCTCTTATCTCTGTAAGGAAGCGAGCTAGAGCGCTGAAACTGTGGCTATACGCACTTTCATGAAAACACGCTTCTTTGAGGTTTTAAGCTCAGAACATAAATCTGAGCGTGTTTCTGGCAAGGGAACAGCTTCAGATTACACTGCAATGCATATATCATATCGTTTGGTCCAATGTGCTTGTATGGCCATTTGGAAGTGAGTATAAGAATTCTGAAGTGAAGATATGCACTTTTTCAAAAACTTTCTTTTTTTTAGATTTCCTTGTAAAAAATGTTCAATCTCTGTGTAACTCAGTGGGAAAGTGACAAACTTGAGTGAATTGTGACTGTATGACTGAGTTGGAGTGAATATGCTCGTATCTCTGGAAGGAAGCGAGCTAGAGCGCTGAAACTGTGGCTATACGCACTTTCATGAAAACACGCTTCTTTGAGGTTTTAAGCTCAGAGAGTGAATCTGTGCGTGTTTCTGGCAAGGGAACAGCTTCAGATCACACTGCAATGTATATATGGTATCGTTTGGTCCAATGTGCTTGTATGGCCATTTGGAAGTGAGTATAAGCTTTTGAAGTGAAGATATGCACTTTTTCAAAAACTTTCTTTTTTTTAGTTCTGCTTGTCAAAAATGTTCATTCTGTGTTCAACTCAGTGGGAAAGTGACAAACTTGAGTGAATTGTGACTGTATGACTGAGTTGGAGTGAATATGCTTTTATCTCTGTAAGGAAGCGAGCTAGAGCGCTGAAACTGTGGCTATACGCACTTTCATGAAAACACGCTTCTTTGAGGTTTTAAGCTCAGAAAGTGAATCTGTGCGTGTTTCTGGCAAGGGAAAAGCTTCAGATCACACTGCAATGTATAAATGGTATCGTTTGGTCCAATGTGCTTGTATGGCCATTCGGAAGTGAGTATAAGCTTTTGAAGTGAAGATATGCACTTTTTCAAAAACTTTCTTTTTTTTTAGTTCTGCTTGTCAAAAATGTTCATTCTGTGTTCAACTCAGTGGGAAAGTGACAAACTTGAGTGAATTGTGACTGTATGACTGAGTTGGAGTGAATATGCTCTTATCTCTGTAAGGAAGCGAGCTAGAGCGCTGAAACTGTGGCTATACGCACTTTCATGAAAACACGCTTCTTTGAGGTTTTAAGCTCAGAAAGTCAATCTGTGCGTGTTTCTGGCAAGGGAACAGCTTCAGATCACACTGCAATGCATATATGGTATCGTTTGGTCCAATGTGCTTGTATGGCCATTTGGAAGTGTGTATAAGAATTCTGAAGTGAAGATATGCACTTTTTCAAAAACTTTCTTTTTTTAGATTTCCTTGTAAAAAATGTTCATTCTCTGTGGAACCCAGTGGGAAAGTAACAAACTTGAGAGAACTGTGACTGTATGGCTGATTTGGAATGAATATGCCTATATCTCTGTCAGGAAACGAGATGGACCGCTGAAACTGTGGCTATACGCACTTTCATGAAAACACGCTTCTTTGAGGTTTTAAGCTCAGAACGTAAATATGTGCGTGTTTCTGGACAGGGAACAGCTGCAGATCACACTGCAATGAATATATGTAATCGTTCTGTCCAATGTGTTTGTTTGGCCATTTGGAAGTGAATATAAGCTTCTGAAGTGAAGATATGCACTTTTTCAAAAACTTTCTTTTTTTTAGTTCTGCTTGTCAACAATGTTCATTCTCTGTGTAACTCAGTGGAAAAGTGACAAACTTGAGTGAATTGTGACTGTATGACTGAGTTGGAGTGAATATGCTCTTATCTCTGTAAGGAAGCGAGCTAGAGCGCTGAAACTGTGGCTATACGCACTTTCATGAAAACACGTTTCTTTGAGGTTTTAAGCTCAGAAAGTCACTCTGTGCGTGTTTCTGGCAAGGGAAAAGCTTCAGATCACACTGCAATGTATATATAGTATCGTTTGGTCCAATGTGCTTGTATGGCCATTTGGAAGTGAGTATAAGAATTCTGAAGTGAAGATATGCACTTTTTCAAAAACTTTCTTTTTTTTAGATTTCCTTGTAAAAAATGTTCATTCTCTGTGAAACTCAGTGGGAAAGTAACAAACTTGAGAGATCTGTGACTGTATGGCTGGATTGGAATGAATATGCCTATATCTCTGTCAGGAAACGAGATAGAGCGCTGAAACTGTGGCTATACGCACTTTCATGAAAACACGCTTCTTTGAGGTTTTAAGCTCAGAACATAAATCTGAGCGTGTTTCTGGCAAGAGAACAGCTTCAGATCATACTGCAATGAATATATGTAATCGTTCTGTCCAATGTGTTTGTTTGGCCATTTGGAAGTGAATATAAGCTTCTGAAGTGAAGATATGCACTTTTTCAAAAACTTTCTTTTTTTTAGTTCTGCTTGTCAACAATGTTCATTCTCTGTGTAACTCAGTGGGAAAGTGACAAACTTGAGTGAATTGTCACTGTATGACTGAGTTGGAGTGAATATGCTCTTATCTCTGTAAGGAAGCGAGCTAGAGCGCTGAAACTGTGGCTATACGCACTTTCATGAAAACACGCTTCTTTGAGGTTTTAAGCTCAGAACATAAATCTGAGCGTGTTTCTGGCAAGGGAACAGCTTCAGATCACACTGCAATGCATATATGATATCGTTTGGTCCAATGTGCTTGTATGGCCATTTGGAAGTGAGTATAAGAATTCTGAAGTGAAGATATGCACTTTTTCAAAAACTTTCTTTTTTTTAGATTTCCTTGTAAAAAAATGTTCAATCTCTGTGTAACTCAGTGGGAAAGTGACAAACTTGAGTGAATTGTGACTGTATGACTGAGTTGGAGTGAATATGCTCTTATCTCTGTAAGGAAGCGAGCTAGAGCGCTGAAACTGTGGCTATACGCACTTTCATGAAAACAAGCTTCTTTGAGGTTTTAAGCTCAGAAAGTGAATCTGTGCGTGTTTCTGGCAAGGGAAAAGCTTCAGATCACACTGCAATGTATATATGGTATCGTTTGGTCCAATGTGCTTGTATGGCCATTCGGAAGTGAGTATAAGCTTCTGAAGTGAAGATATGCACTTTTTCAAAAACTTTCTTTTTTTTAGTTCTGCTTGTCAAAAATGTTCATTCTGTGTTCAACTCAGTGGGAAAGTGACAAACTTGAGTGAATTGTGACTGTATGACTGAGTTGGAGTGAATATGCTCTTATCTCTGTAAGGAAGCGAGCTAGAGCGCTGAAACTGTGGCTATACGCACTTTCATGAAAACACGCTTCTTTGAGGTTTTAAGCTCAGAAAGACAATCTGTGCGTGTTTCTGGCAAGGGAACAGCTTCAGATCACACAGCAATGCATATATGGTATCGTTTGGTCCTATGTGCTTGTATGGCCATTTGGAAGTGTGTATAAGAATTCTGAAGTGAAGATATGCACTTTTTCAAAAACTTTCTTTTTTTAGATTTCCTTGTAAAAAATGTTCATTCTCTGTGAAACTCAGTGGGAAAGTAACAAACTTGAGAGATCTGTGACTGTATGGCTGGATTGGAATGAATATGCCTATATCTCTGTCAGGAAACGAGATAGAGCGCTGAAACTGTGGCTATACGCACTTTCATGAAAACACGCTTCTTTGAGGTTTTAAGCTCAGAAAGTCAATCTGTGCGTGTTTCTGGCAAGGGAACAGCTTCAGATCACACTGCAATGCATATATGGTATCGTTTGGTCCAATGTGCTTGTATGGCCATTTGGAAGTGTGTATAAGAATTCTGAAGTGAAGATATGCACTTTTTCAAAAACTTTCTTTTTTTAGATTTCCTTGTAAAAAATGTTCATTCTCTGTGGAACCCAGTGGGAAAGTAACAAACTTGAGAGAACTGTGACTGTATGGCTGATTTGGAATGAATATGCCTATATCTCTGTCAGGAAACGAGATGGACCGCTGAAACTGTGGCTATACGCACTTTCATGAAAACACGCTTCTTTGAGGTTTTAAGCTCAGAACGTAAATATGTGCGTGTTTCTGGACAGGGAACAGCTGCAGATCACACTGCAATGAATATATGTAATCGTTCTGTCCAATGTGTTTGTTTGGCCATTTGGAAGTGAATATAAGCTTCTGAAGTGAAGATATGCACTTTTTCAAAAACTTTCTTTTTTTTAGTTCTGCTTGTCAACAATGTTCATTCTCTGTGTAACTCAGTGGAAAAGTGACAAACTTGAGTGAATTGTGACTGTATGACTGAGTTGGAGTGAATATGCTCTTATCTCTGTAAGGAAGCGAGCTAGAGCGCTGAAACTGTGGCTATACGCACTTTCATGAAAACACGTTTCTTTGAGGTTTTAAGCTCAGAAAGTCACTCTGTGCGTGTTTCTGGCAAGGGAAAAGCTTCAGATCACACTGCAATGTATATATAGTATCGTTTGGTCCAATGTGCTTGTATGGCCATTTGGAAGTGAGTATAAGAATTCTGAAGTGAAGATATGCACTTTTTCAAAAACTTTCTTTTTCTTAGATTTCCTTGTAAAAAATGTTCATTCTCTGTGAAACTCAGTGGGAAAGTAACAAACTTGAGAGATCTGTGACTGTATGGCTGGATTGGAATGAATATGCCTATATCTCTGTCAGGAAACGAGATAGAGCGCTGAAACTGTGGCTATACGCACTTTCATGAAAACACGCTTCTTTGAGGTTTTAAGCTCAGAACATAAATCTGAGCGTGTTTCTGGCAAGAGAACAGCTTCAGATCATACTGCAATGAATATATGTAATCGTTCTGTCCAATGTGTTTGTTTGGCCATTTGGAAGTGAATATAAGCTTCTGAAGTGAAGATATGCACTTTTTCAAAAACTTTCTTTTTTTTAGTTCTGCTTGTCAACAATGTTCATTCTCTGTGTAACTCAGTGGGAAAGTGACAAACTTGAGTGAATTGTCACTGTATGACTGAGTTGGAGTGAATATGCTCTTATCTCTGTAAGGAAGCGAGCTAGAGCGCTGAAACTGTGGCTATACGCACTTTCATGAAAACACGCTTCTTTGAGGTTTTAAGCTCAGAACATAAATCTGAGCGTGTTTCTGGCAAGGGAACAGCTTCAGATCACACTGCAATGCATATATGATATCGTTTGGTCCAATGTGCTTGTATGGCCATTTGGAAGTGAGTATAAGAATTCTGAAGTGAAGATATGCACTTTTTCAAAAACTTTCTTTTTTTTAGATTTCCTTGTAAAAAAATGTTCAATCTCTGTGTAACTCAGTGGGAAAGTGACAAACTTGAGTGAATTGTGACTGTATGACTGAGTTGGAGTGAATATGCTCTTATCTCTGTAAGGAAGCGAGCTAGAGCGCTGAAACTGTGGCTATACGCACTTTCATGAAAACAAGCTTCTTTGAGGTTTTAAGCTCAGAAAGTGAATCTGTGCGTGTTTCTGGCAAGGGAAAAGCTTCAGATCACACTGCAATGTATATATGGTATCGTTTGGTCCAATGTGCTTGTATGGCCATTCGGAAGTGAGTATAAGCTTCTGAAGTGAAGATATGCACTTTTTCAAAAACTTTCTTTTTTTTAGTTCTGCTTGTCAAAAATGTTCATTCTGTGTTCAACTCAGTGGGAAAGTGACAAACTTGAGTGAATTGTGACTGTATGACTGAGTTGGAGTGAATATGCTCTTATCTCTGTAAGGAAGCGAGCTAGAGCGCTGAAACTGTGGCTATACGCACTTTCATGAAAACACGCTTCTTTGAGGTTTTAAGCTCAGAAAGACAATCTGTGCGTGTTTCTGGCAAGGGAACAGCTTCAGATCACACAGCAATGCATATATGGTATCGTTTGGTCCTATGTGCTTGTATGGCCATTTGGAAGTGTGTATAAGAATTCTGAAGTGAAGATATGCACTTTTTCAAAAACTTTCTTTTTTTAGATTTCCTTGTAAAAAATGTTCATTCTCTGTGAAACTCAGTGGGAAAGTAACAAACTTGAGAGATCTGTGACTGTATGGCTGGATTGGAATGAATATGCCTATATCTCTGTCAGGAAACGAGATAGAGCGCTGAAACTGTGGCTATACGCACTTTCATGAAAACACGCTTCTTTGAGGTTTTAAGCTCAGAAAGTCAATCTGTGCGTGTTTCTGGCAAGGGAACAGCTTCAGATCACACTGCAATGCATATATGGTATCGTTTGGTCCAATGTGCTTGTATGGCCATTTGGAAGTGTGTATAAGAATTCTGAAGTGAAGATATGCACTTTTTCAAAAACTTTCTTTTTTTAGATTTCCTTGTAAAAAATGTTCATTCTCTGTGGAACCCAGTGGGAAAGTAACAAACTTGAGAGAACTGTGACTGTATGGCTGATTTGGAATGAATATGCCTATATCTCTGTCAGGAAACGAGATGGACCGCTGAAACTGTGGCTATACGCACTTTCATGAAAACACGCTTCTTTGAGGTTTTAAGCTCAGAACGTAAATATGTGCGTGTTTCTGGACAGGGAACAGCTGCAGATCACACTGCAATGAATATATGTAATCGTTCTGTCCAATGTGTTTGTTTGGCCATTTGGAAGTGAATATAAGCTTCTGAAGTGAAGATATGCACTTTTTCAAAAACTTTCTTTTTTTTAGTTCTGCTTGTCAACAATGTTCATTCTCTGTGTAACTCAGTGGAAAAGTGACAAACTTGAGTGAATTGTGACTGTATGACTGAGTTGGAGTGAATATGCTCTTATCTCTGTAAGGAAGCGAGCTAGAGCGCTGAAACTGTGGCTATACGCACTTTCATGAAAACACGTTTCTTTGAGGTTTTAAGCTCAGAAAGTCACTCTGTGCGTGTTTCTGGCAAGGGAAAAGCTTCAGATCACACTGCAATGTATATATAGTATCGTTTGGTCCAATGTGCTTGTATGGCCATTTGGAAGTGAGTATAAGAATTCTGAAGTGAAGATATGCACTTTTTCAAAAACTTTCTTTTTTTTAGATTTCCTTGTAAAAAATGTTCATTCTCTGTGAAACTCAGTGGGAAAGTAACAAACTTGAGAGATCTGTGACTGTATGGCTGGATTGGAATGAATATGCCTATATCTCTGTCAGGAAACGAGATAGAGCGCTGAAACTGTGGCTATACGCACTTTCATGAAAACACGCTTCTTTGAGGTTTTAAGCTCAGAACATAAATCTGAGCGTGTTTCTGGCAAGAGAACAGCTTCAGATCATACTGCAATGAATATATGTAATCGTTCTGTCCAATGTGTTTGTTTGGCCATTTGGAAGTGAATATAAGCTTCTGAAGTGAAGATATGCACTTTTTCAAAAACTTTCTTTTTTTTAGTTCTGCTTGTCAACAATGTTCATTCTCTGTGTAACTCAGTGGGAAAGTGACAAACTTGAGTGAATTGTCACTGTATGACTGAGTTGGAGTGAATATGCTCTTATCTCTGTAAGGAAGCGAGCTAGAGCGCTGAAACTGTGGCTATACGCACTTTCATGAAAACACGCTTCTTTGAGGTTTTAAGCTCAGAACATAAATCTGAGCGTGTTTCTGGCAAGGGAACAGCTTCAGATCACACTGCAATGCATATATGATATCGTTTGGTCCAATGTGCTTGTATGGCCATTTGGAAGTGAGTATAAGAATTCTGAAGTGAAGATATGCACTTTTTCAAAAACTTTCTTTTTTTTAGATTTCCTTGTAAAAAAATGTTCAATCTCTGTGTAACTCAGTGGGAAAGTGACAAACTTGAGTGAATTGTGACTGTATGACTGAGTTGGAGTGAATATGCTCTTATCTCTGTAAGGAAGCGAGCTAGAGCGCTGAAACTGTGGCTATACGCACTTTCATGAAAACAAGCTTCTTTGAGGTTTTAAGCTCAGAAAGTGAATCTGTGCGTGTTTCTGGCAAGGGAAAAGCTTCAGATCACACTGCAATGTATATATGGTATCGTTTGGTCCAATGTGCTTGTATGGCCATTCGGAAGTGAGTATAAGCTTCTGAAGTGAAGATATGCACTTTTTCAAAAACTTTCTTTTTTTTAGTTCTGCTTGTCAAAAATGTTCATTCTGTGTTCAACTCAGTGGGAAAGTGACAAACTTGAGTGAATTGTGACTGTATGACTGAGTTGGAGTGAATATGCTCTTATCTCTGTAAGGAAGCGAGCTAGAGCGCTGAAACTGTGGCTATACGCACTTTCATGAAAACACGCTTCTTTGAGGTTTTAAGCTCAGAAAGACAATCTGTGCGTGTTTCTGGCAAGGGAACAGCTTCAGATCACACAGCAATGCATATATGGTATCGTTTGGTCCTATGTGCTTGTATGGCCATTTGGAAGTGTGTATAGGAATTCTGAAGTGAAGATATGCACTTTTTCAAAAACTTTCTTTTTTTAGATTTCCTTGTAAAAAATGTTCATTCTCTGTGAAACTCAGTGGGAAAGTAACAAACTTGAGAGATCTGTGACTGTATGGCTGGATTGGAATGAATATGCCTATATCTCTGTCAGGAAACGAGATAGAGTGTTGAAACTGTGGCTATACGCACTTTCATGAAAACACGCTTCTTTGAGGTTTTAAGCTCAGAACATAAATCTGAGCGTGTTTCTGGCAAGGGAACAGCTTCAGATCATACTGCAATGAATATATGTAATCGTTCTGTCCAATGTGTTTGTTTGGCCATTTGGAAGTGAATATAAGCTTCTGAAGTGAAGATATGCACTTTTTCAAAAACTTTCTTTTTTTTAGTTCTGCTTGTCAACAATGTTCATTCTCTGTGTAACTCAGTGGGAAAGTGACAAACTTGAGTGAATTGTGACTGTATGACTGAGTTGGAGTGAATATGCTCTTATCTCTGTAAGGAAGCGAGCTAGAGCGCTGAAACTGTGGCTATACGCACTTTCATGAAAACACGCTTCTTTGAGGTTTTAAGCTCCGAGAGTGAATCTGTGCGTGTTTCTGGCAAGGGAACAGCTTCAGATCACACTGCAATGTATATATGGTATTGTTTGGTCCAATGTGCTTGTATGGCCATTTGGAAGTGAGTATAAGCTTTTGAAGTGAAGATATGCACTTTTTCAAAAACTTTCTTTTTTTTAGTTCTGCTTGTCAAAAATGTTCATTCTGTGTTCAACTCAGTGGGAAAGTGAAAAACTTGAGTGAATTGTGACTATGACTGAGTTGGAGTGAATATGCTCTTATCTCTGTAAGGAAGCGAGCTAGAGCGCTGAAACTGTGGCTATACGCACTTTCATGAAAACACGCTTCTTTGAGGTTTTAAGCTCAGAAAGTCAATCTGTGCGTGTTTCTGGCAAGGGAACAGCTTCAGATCACACTGCAATGCATATATGGTATCGTTTGGTCCAATGTGCTTGTATGGCCATTTGGAAGTGTGTATAAGAATTCTGAAGTGAAGATATGCACTTTTTCAAAAACTTTCTTTTTTTCGATTTCCTTGTAAAAAATGATCATTCTCTGTGGAACCCAGTGGGAAAGTAACAAACTTGAGAGAACTGTGACTGTATGGCTGGATTGGAATGAATATGCCTATATCTCTGTCAGGAAACGAGATGGACCGCTGAAACTGTGGCTATACGCACTTTCATGAAAACACGCTTCTTTGAGGTTTTAAGCTCAGAACGTAAATATGTGCGTGTTTCCGGACAGGGAACAGCTGCAGATCACACTGCAATGAATATATGTAATCGTTCTGTCCAATGTGTTTGTTTGGCCATTTGGAAGTGAATATAAGCTTCTGAAGTGAAGATATGCACTTTTTCAAAAACTTTCTTTTTTTTAGTTCTGCTTGTCAACAATGTTCATTCTCTGTGTAACTCAGTGGGAAAGTGACAAACTTGAGTGAATTGTGACTGTATGACTGAGTTGGAGTGAATATGCTCTTATCTCTGTAAGGAAGCGAGCTAGAGCGCTGAAACTGTGGCTATACGCACTTTCATGAAAACACGCTTCTTTGAGGTTTTAAGCTCAGAAAGTCACTCTGTGCGTGTTTCTGGCAAGGGAAAAGCTTCAGATCACACTGCAATGTATATATAGTATCGTTTGGTCCAATGTGCTTGTATGGCCATTTGGAAGTGAGTATAAGAATTCTGAAGTGAAGATATGCACTTTTTCAAAAACTTTCTTTTTTTTAGATTTCCTTGTAAAAAATGTTCATTCTCTGTGAAACTCAGTGGGAAAGTAACAAACTTGAGAGATCTGTGACTGTATGGCTGGATTGGAATGAATATGCCTATATCTCTGTCAGGAAACGAGATAGAGCGCTGAAACTGTGGCTATACGCACTTTCATGAAAACACGCTTCTTTGAGGTTTTAAGCTCAGAACATAAATCTGAGCGTGTTTCTGGCAAGAGAACAGCTTCAGATCATACTGCAATGAATATATGTAATCGTTCTGTCCAATGTGTTTGTTTGGCCATTTGGAAGTGAATATAAGCTTCTGAAGTGAAGATATGCACTTTTTCAAAAACTTTCTTATTTTTAGTTCTGCTTGTCAACAATGTTCATTCTCTGTGTAACTCAGTGGGAAAGTGACAAACTTGAGTGAATTGTCACTGTATGACTGAGTTGGAGTGAATATGCTCTTATCTCTGTAAGGAAGCGAGCTAGAGCGCTGAAACTGTGGCTATACGCACTTTCATGAAAACACGCTTCTTTGAGGTTTTAAGCTCAGAACATAAATCTGAGCGTGTTTCTGGCAAGGGAACAGCTTCAGATCACACTGCAATGCATATATGATATCGTTTGGTCCAATGTGCTTGTATGGCCATTTGGAAGTGAGTATAAGAATTCTGAAGTGAAGATATGCACTTTTTCAAAAACTTTCTTTTTTTTAGATTTCCTTGTAAAAAAATGTTCAATCTCTGTGTAACTCAGTGGGAAAGTGACAAACTTGAGTGAATTGTGACTGTATGACTGAGTTGGAGTGAATATGCTCTTATCTCTGTAAGGAAGCGAGCTAGAGCGCTGAAACTGTGGCTATACGCACTTTCATGAAAACAAGCTTCTTTGAGGTTTTAAGCTCAGAAAGTGAATCTGTGCGTGTTTCTGGCAAAGGAACAGCTTCAGATCACACTGCAATGTATATATGGTATCGTTTGGTCCAATGTGCTTGTATGGCCATTTGGAAGTGAGTATAAGAATTCTGAAGTGAAGATATGCACTTTTTCAAAAACTTTCTTTTTTTTAGATTTCCTTGTAAAAAATGTTCATTCTCTGTGAAACTCAGTGGGAAAGTAACAAACTTGAGAGATCTGTGACTGTATGGCTGGATTGGAATGAATATGCCTATATCTCTGTCAGGAAACGAGATAGAGCGCTGAAACTGTGGCTATACGCACTTTCATGAAAACACGCTTCTTTGAGGTTTTAAGCTCAGAACATAAATCTGAGCGTGTTTCTGGCAAGGGAACAGCTTCAGATCATACTGCAATGAATATATGTAATCGTTCTGTCCAATGTGTTTGTTTGGCCATTTGGAAGTGAATATAAGCTTCTGAAGTGAAGATATGCACTTTTTCAAAAACTTTCTTTTTTTTAGTTCTGCTTGTCAACAATGTTCATTCTCTGTGTAACTCAGTGGGAAAGTGACAAACTTGAGTGAATTGTGACTGTATGACTGAGTTGGAGTGAATATGCTCTTATCTCTGTAAGGAAGCGAGCTAGAGCGCTGAAACTGTGGCTATACGCACTTTCATGAAAACACGCTTCTTTGAGGTTTTAAGCTCAGAACATAAATCTGAGCGTGTTTCTGGCAAGGGAACAGCTTCAGATTACACTGCAATGCATATATGATATCGTTTGGTCCAATGTGCTTGTATGGCCATTTGGAAGTGAGTATAAGAATTCTGAAGTGAAGATATGCACTTTTTCAAAAACTTTCTTTTTTTTAGATTTCCTTGTAAAAAAATGTTCAATCTCTGTGTAACTCAGTGGGAAAGTGACAAACTTGAGTGAATTGTGACTGTATGACTGAGTTGGAGTGAATATGCTCGTATCTCTGTAAGGAAGCGAGCTAGAGCGCTGAAACTGTGGCTATACGCACTTTCATGAAAACACGCTTCTTTGAGGTTTTAAGCTCAGAGAGTGAATCTGTGCGTGTTTCTGGCAAGGGAACAGCTTCAGATCACACTGCAATGTATATATGGTATCGTTTGGTCCAATGTGCTTGTATGGCCATTTGGAAGTGAGTATAAGCTTTTGAAGTGAAGATATGCACTTTTTCAAAAACTTTCTTTTTTTTAGTTCTGCTTGTCAAAAATGTTCATTCTGTGTTCAACTCAGTGGGAAAGTGACAAACTTGAGTGAATTGTGACTGTATGACTGAGTTGGAGTGAATATGCTTTTATCTCTGTAAGGAAGCGAGCTAGAGCGCTGAAACTGTGGCTATACGCACTTTCATGAAAACACGCTTCTTTGAGGTTTTAAGCTCAGAAAGTGAATCTGTGCGTGTTTCTGGCAAGGGAAAAGCTTCAGATCACACTGCAATGTATAAATGGTATCGTTTGGTCCAATGTGCTTGTATGGCCATTCGGAAGTGAGTATAAGCTTTTGAAGTGAAGATATGCACTTTTTCAAAAACTTTCTTTTTTTTTAGTTCTGCTTGTCAAAAATGTTCATTCTGTGTTCAACTCAGTGGGAAAGTGACAAACTTGAGTGAATTGTGACTGTATGACTGAGTTGGAGTGAATATGCTCTTATCTCTGTAAGGAAGCGAGCTAGAGCGCTGAAACTGTGGCTATACGCACTTTCATGAAAACACGCTTCTTTGAGGTTTTAAGCTCAGAAAGTCAATCTGTGCGTGTTTCTGGCAAGGGAACAGCTTCAGATCACACTGCAATGCATATATGGTATCGTTTGGTCCAATGTGCTTGTATGGCCATTTGGAAGTGTGTATAAGAATTCTGAAGTGAAGATATGCACTTTTTCAAAAACTTTCTTTTTTTAGATTTCCTTGTAAAAAATGATCATTCTCTGTGGAACCCAGTGGGAAAGTAACAAACTTGAGAGAACTGTGACTGTATGGCTGGATTGGAATGAATATGCCTATATCTCTGTCAGGAAACGAGATGGACCGCTGAAACTGTGGCTATACGCACTTTCATGAAAACACGCTTCTTTGAGGTTTTAAGCTCAGAACGTAAATATGTGCGTGTTTCCGGACAGGGAACAGCTGCAGATCACACTGCAATGAATATATGTAATCGTTCTGTCCAATGTGTTTGTTTGGCCATTTGGAAGTGAATATAAGCTTCTGAAGTGAAGATATGCACTTTTTCAAAAACTTTCTTTTTTTTAGTTCTGCTTGTCAACAATGTTCATTCTCTGTGTAACTCAGTGGGAAAGTGACAAACTTGAGTGAATTGTGACTGTATGACTGAGTTGGAGTGAATATGCTCTTATCTCTGTAAGGAAGCGAGCTAGAGCGCTGAAACTGTGGCTATACGCACTTTCATGAAAACACGCTTCTTTGAGGTTTTAAGCTCAGAAAGTGAATCTGTGCGTGTTTCTGGCAAGGGAACAGCTTCAGATCACACTGCAATGCATATATGGTATCGTTTGGTCCAATGTGCTTGTATGGCCATTCGGAAGTGAGTATAAGCTTTTGAAGTGAAGATATGCACTTTTTCAAAAACTTTCTTTTTTTTAGTTCTGCTTGTCAAAAATGTTCATTCTGTGTTCAACTCAGTGGGAAAGTGACAAACTTGAGTGAATTGTGACTGTATGACTGAGTTGGAGTGAATATGCTCTTATCTCTGTAAGGAAGCGAGCTAGAGCGCTGAAACTGTGGCTATACGCACTTTCATGAAAACACGCTTCTTTGAGGTTTTAAGCTCAGAAAGTCAATCTGTGCGTGTTTCTGGCAAGGGAACAGCTTCAGATCACACTGCAATGCATATATGGTATCGTTTGGTCCAATGTGCTTGTATGGCCATTTGGAAGTGTGTATAAGAATTCTGAAGTGAAGATATGCACTTTTTCAAAAACTTTCTTTTTTTAGATTTCCTTGTAAAAAATGTTCATTCTCTGTGGAACCCAGTGGGAAAGTAACAAACTTGAGAGAACTGTGACTGTACGGCTGATTTGGAATGAATATGCCTATATCTCTGTCAGGAAACGAGATGGACCGCTGAAACTGTGGCGATACGCACTTTCATGAAAACACGCTTCTTTGAGGTTTTAAGCTCAGAACGTAAATATGTGCGTGTTTCTGGACAGGGAACAGCTGCAGATCACACTGCAATGAATATATGTAATCGTTCTGTCCAATGTGTTTGTTTGGCCATTTGGAAGTGAATATAAGCTTCTGAAGTGAAGATATGCACTTTTTCAAAAACTTTCTTTTTTTTAGTTCTGCTTGTCAACAATGTTCATTCTCTGTGTAACTCAGTGGGAAAGTGACAAACTTGAGTGAATTGTGACTGTATGACTGAGTTGGAGTGAATATGCTCTTATCTCTGTAAGGAAGCGAGCTAGAGCGCTGAAACTGTGGCTATACGCACTTTCATGAAAACACGCTTCTTTGAGGTTTTAAGCTCAGAAAGTCACTCTGTGCGTGTTTCTGGCAAGGGAAAAGCTTCAGATCACACTGCAATGTATATATAGTATCGTTTGGTCCAATGTGCTTGTATGGCCATTTGGAAGTGAGTATAAGAATTCTGAAGTGAAGATATGCACTTTTTCAAAAACTTTCTTTTTTTTAGATTTCCTTGTAAAAAATGTTCATTCTCTGTGAAACTCAGTGGGAAAGTAACAAACTTGAGAGATCTGTGACTGTATGGCTGGATTGGAATGAATATGCCTATATCTCTGTCAGGAAACGAGATAGAGCGCTGAAACTGTGGCTATACGCACTTTCATGAAAACACGCTTCTTTGAGGTTTTAAGCTCAGAACATAAATCTGAGCGTGTTTCTGGCAAGAGAACAGCTTCAGATCATACTGCAATGAATATATGTAATCGTTCTGTCCAATGTGTTTGTTTGGCCATTTGGAAGTGAATATAAGCTTCTGAAGTGAAGATATGCACTTTTTCAAAAACTTTCTTATTTTTAGTTCTGCTTGTCAACAATGTTCATTCTCTGTGTAACTCAGTGGGAAAGTGACAAACTTGAGTGAATTGTCACTGTATGACTGAGTTGGAGTGAATATGCTCTTATCTCTGTAAGGAAGCGAGCTAGAGCGCTGAAACTGTGGCTATACGCACTTTCATGAAAACACGCTTCTTTGAGGTTTTAAGCTCAGAACATAAATCTGAGCGTGTTTCTGGCAAGGGAACAGCTTCAGATCACACTGCAATGCAAATATGATATCGTTTGGTCCAATGTGCTTGTATGGCCATTTGGAAGTGAGTATAAGAATTCTGAAGTGAAGATATGCACTTTTTCAAAAACTTTCTTTTTTTTAGATTTCCTTGTAAAAAAATGTTCAATCTCTGTGTAACTCAGTGGGAAAGTGACAAACTTGAGTGAATTGTGACTGTATGACTGAGTTGGAGTGAATATGCTCTTATCTCTGTAAGGAAGCGAGCTAGAGCGCTGAAACTGTGGCTATACGCACTTTCATGAAAACAAGCTTCTTTGAGGTTTTAAGCTCAGAAAGTGAATCTGTGCGTGTTTCTGGCAAAGGAACAGCTTCAGATCACACTGCAATGTATATATGGTATCGTTTGGTCCAATGTGCTTGTATGGCCATTTGGAAGTGAGTATAAGAATTCTGAAGTGAAGATATGCACTTTTTCAAAAACTTTCTTTTTTTTAGATTTCCTTGTAAAAAATGTTCATTCTCTGTGAAACTCAGTGGGAAAGTAACAAACTTGAGAGATCTGTGACTGTATGGCTGGATTGGAATGAATATGCCTATATCTCTGTCAGGAAACGAGATAGAGCGCTGAAACTGTGGCTATACGCACTTTCATGAAAACACGCTTCTTTGAGGTTTTAAGCTCAGAACATAAATCTGAGCGTGTTTCTGGCAAGGGAACAGCTTCAGATCATACTGCAATGAATATATGTAATCGTTCTGTCCAATGTGTTTGTTTGGCCATTTGGAAGTGAATATAAGCTTCTGAAGTGAAGATATGCACTTTTTCAAAAACTTTCTTTTTTTTAGTTCTGCTTGTCAACAATGTTCATTCTCTGTGTAACTCAGTGGGAAAGTGACAAACTTGAGTGAATTGTGACTGTATGACTGAGTTGGAGTGAATATGCTCTTATCTCTGTAAGGAAGCGAGCTAGAGCGCTGAAACTGTGGCTATACGCACTTTCATGAAAACACGCTTCTTTGAGGTTTTAAGCTCAGAACATAAATCTGAGCGTGTTTCTGGCAAGGGAACAGCTTCAGATTACACTGCAATGCATATATGATATCGTTTGGTCCAATGTGCTTGTATGGCCATTTGGAAGTGAGTATAAGAATTCTGAAGTGAAGATATGCACTTTTTCAAAAACTTTCTTTTTTTTAGATTTCCTTGTAAAAAAATGTTCAATCTCTGTGTAACTCAGTGGGAAAGTGACAAACTTGAGTGAATTGTGACTGTATGACTGAGTTGGAGTGAATATGCTCGTATCTCTGTAAGGAAGCGAGCTAGAGCGCTGAAACTGTGGCTATACGCACTTTCATGAAAACACGCTTCTTTGAGGTTTTAAGCTCAGAGAGTGAATCTGTGCGTGTTTCTGGCAAGGGAACAGCTTCAGATCACACTGCAATGTATATATGGTATCGTTTGGTCCAATGTGCTTGTATGGCCATTTGGAAGTGAGTATAAGCTTTTGAAGTGAAGATATGCACTTTTTCAAAAACTTTCTTTTTTTTAGTTCTGCTTGTCAAAAATGTTCATTCTGTGTTCAACTCAGTGGGAAAGTGACAAACTTGAGTGAATTGTGACTGTATGACTGAGTTGGAGTGAATATGCTTTTATCTCTGTAAGGAAGCGAGCTAGAGCGCTGAAACTGTGGCTATACGCACTTTCATGAAAACACGCTTCTTTGAGGTTTTAAGCTCAGAAAGTGAATCTGTGCGTGTTTCTGGCAAGGGAAAAGCTTCAGATCACACTGCAATGTATAAATGGTATCGTTTGGTCCAATGTGCTTGTATGGCCATTCGGAAGTGAGTATAAGCTTTTGAAGTGAAGATATGCACTTTTTCAAAAACTTTCTTTTTTTTTAGTTCTGCTTGTCAAAAATGTTCATTCTGTGTTCAACTCAGTGGGAAAGTGACAAACTTGAGTGAATTGTGACTGTATGACTGAGTTGGAGTGAATATGCTCTTATCTCTGTAAGGAAGCGAGCTAGAGCGCTGAAACTGTGGCTATACGCACTTTCATGAAAACACGCTTCTTTGAGGTTTTAAGCTCAGAAAGTCAATCTGTGCGTGTTTCTGGCAAGGGAACAGCTTCAGATCACACTGCAATGCATATATGGTATCGTTTGGTCCAATGTGCTTGTATGGCCATTTGGAAGTGTGTATAAGAATTCTGAAGTGAAGATATGCACTTTTTCAAAAACTTTCTTTTTTTAGATTTCCTTGTAAAAAATGTTCATTCTCTGTGGAACCCAGTGGGAAAGTAACAAACTTGAGAGAACTGTGACTGTATGGCTGATTTGGAATGAATATGCCTATATCTCTGTCAGGAAACGAGATGGACCGCTGAAACTGTGGCTATACGCACTTTCATGAAAACACGCTTCTTTGAGGTTTTAAGCTCAGAACGTAAATATGTGCGTGTTTCTGGACAGGGAACAGCTGCAGATCACACTGCAATGAATATATGTAATCGTTCTGTCCAATGTGTTTGTTTGGCCATTTGGAAGTGAATATAAGCTTCTGAAGTGAAGATATGCACTTTTTCAAAAACTTTCTTTTTTTAGTTCTGCTTGTCAACAATGTTCATTCTCTGTGTAACTCAGTGGAAAAGTGACAAACTTGAGTGAATTGTGACTGTATGACTGAGTTGGAGTGAATATGCTCTTATCTCTGTAAGGAAGCGAGCTAGAGCGCTGAAACTGTGGCTATACGCACTTTCATGAAAACACGCTTCTTTGAGGTTTTAAGCTCAGAAAGTCACTCTGTGCGTGTTTCTGGCAAGGGAAAAGCTTCAGATCACACTGCAATGTATATATAGTATCGTTTGGTCCAATGTGCTTGTATGGCCATTTGGAAGTGAGTATAAGAATTCTGAAGTGAAGATATGCACTTTTTCAAAAACTTTCTTTTTTTTAGATTTCCTTGTAAAAAATGTTCATTCTCTGTGAAACTCAGTGGGAAAGTAACAAACTTGAGAGATCTGTGACTGTATGGCTGGATTGGAATGAATATGCCTATATCTCTGTCAGGAAACGAGATAGAGCGCTGAAACTGTGGCTATACGCACTTTCATGAAAACACGCTTCTTTGAGGTTTTAAGCTCAGAACATTAATCTGAGCGTGTTTCTGGCAAGAGAACAGCTTCAGATCATACTGCAATGAATATATGTAATCGTTCTGTCCAATGTGTTTGTTTGGCCATTTGGAAGTGAATATAAGCTTCTGAAGTGAAGATATGCACTTTTTCAAAAACTTTCTTTTTTTTAGTTCTGCTTGTCAACAATGTTCATTCTCTGTGTAACTCAGTGGGAAAGTGACAAACTTGAGTGAATTGTCACTGTATGACTGAGTTGGAGTGAATATGCTCTTATCTCTGTAAGGAAGCGAGCTAGAGCGCTGAAACTGTGGCTATACGCACTTTCATGAAAACACGCTTCTTTGAGGTTTTAAGCTCAGAACATAAATCTGAGCGTGTTTCTGGCAAGGGAACAGCTTCAGATCACACTGCAATGCATATATGATATCGTTTGGTCCAATGTGCTTGTATGGCCATTTGGAAGTGATATAAGAATTCTGAAGTGAAGATATGCACTTTTTCAAAAACTTTCTTTTTTTTTAGATTTCCTTGTAAAAAAATGTTCAATCTCTGTGTAACTCAGTGGGAAAGTGACAAACTTGAGTGAATTGTGACTGTATGACTGAGTTGGAGTGAATATGCTCTTATCTCTGTAAGGAAGCGAGCTAGAGCGCTGAAACTGTGGCTATACGCACTTTCATGAAAACAAGCTTCTTTGAGGTTTTAAGCTCAGAAAGTGAATCTGTGCGTGATTCTGGCAAGGGAAAAGCTTCAGATCACACTGCAATGTATATATGGTATCGTTTGGTCCAATGTGCTTGTATGGCCATTCGGAAGTGAGTATAAGCTTCTGAAGTGAAGATATGCACTTTTTCAAAAACTTTCTTTTTTTTAGTTCTGCTTGTCAAAAATGTTCATTCTGTGTTCAACTCAGTGGGAAAGTGACAAACTTGAGTGAATTGTGACTGTATGACTGAGTTGGAGTGAATATGCTCTTATCTCTGTAAGGAAGCGAGCTAGAGCGCTGAAACTGTGGCTATACGCACTTTCATGAAAACACGCTTCTTTGAGGTTTTAAGCTCAGAAAGACAATCTGTGCGTGTTTCTGGCAAGGGAACAGCTTCAGATCACACAGCAATGCATATATGGTATCGTTTGGTCCTATGTGCTTGTATGGCCATTTGGAAGTGTGTATAAGAATTCTGAAGTGAAGATATGCACTTTTTCAAAAACTTTCTTTTTTTAGATTTCCTTGTAAAAAATGTTCATTCTCTGTGGAACCCAGTGGGAAAGTGACAAACTTGAGAGAACTGTGACTGTATGGCTGATTTGGAATGAATATGCCTATATCTCTGTCAGGAAACGAGATGGACCGCTGAAACTGTGGCTATACGCACTTTCATGAAAACACGCTTCTTTGAGGTTTTAAGCTCAGAACGTAAATATGTGCGTGTTTCTGGACAGGGAACAGCTGCAGATCACACTGCAATGAATATATGTAATCGTTCTGTCCAATGTGTTTGTTTGGCCATTTGGAAGTGAATATAAGCTTCTGAAGTGAAGATATGCACTTTTTCAAAAACTTTTTTTTAGTTCGGCTTGTCAACAATGTTCATTTTGTGTGTAACTCAGTGGGTTAGTGACAAACTTGAGTGAATTGTGACTGTATGACTGAGTTGGAGTGAATATGCTCTTATCTCTGTAAGGAAGCGAGCTAGAGCGCTGAAACTGTGGCTATACGCACTTTCATGAAAACACGCTTCTTTGAGGTTTTAAGCTCAGAAAGTCACTCTGTGCGTGTTTCTGGCAAGGGAAAAGCTTCAGATCACACTGCAATGTATATATAGTATCGTTTGGTCCAATGTGCTTGTATGGCCATTTGGAAGTGAGTATAAGAATTCTGAAGTGAAGATATGCACTTTTTCAAAAACTTTCTTTTTTTTAGATTTCCTTGTAAAAAATGTTCATTCTCTGTGAAACTCAGTGGGAAAGTAACAAACTTGAGAGATCTGTGACTGTATGGCTGGATTGGAATGAATATGCCTATATCTCTGTCAGGAAACGAGATAGAGCGCTGAAACTGTGGCTATACGCACTTTCATGAAAACACGCTTCTTTGAGGTTTTAAGCTCAGAACATAAATCTGAGCGTGTTTCTGGCAAGAGAACAGCTTCAGATCATACTGCAATGAATATATGTAATCGTTCTGTCCAATGTGTTTGTTTGGCCATTTGGAAGTGAATATAAGCTTCTGAAGTGAAGATATGCACTTTTTCAAAAACTTTCTTTTTTTTAGTTCTGCTTGTCAACAATGTTCATTCTCTGTGTAACTCAGTGGGAAAGTGACAAACTTGAGTGAATTGTGACTGTATGACTGAGTTGGAGTGAATATGCTCTTATCTCTGGAAGGAAGCGATCTAGAGCGCTGAAACTGTGGCTATACGCACTTTCATGAAAACACGCTTCTTTGAGGTTTTAAGCTCAGAAAGTCACTCTGTGCGTGTTTCTGGCAAGGGAAAAGCTTCAGATCACACTGCAATGTATATATAGTATCGTTTGGTCCAATGTGCTTGTATGGCCATTTGGAAGTGAGTATAAGAATTCTGAAGTGAAGATATGCACTTTTTCAAAAACTTTCTTTTTTTTAGATTTCCTTGTAAAAAATGTTCATTCTCTGTGAAACTCAGTGGGAAAGTAACAAACTTGAGAGATCTGTGACTGTATGGCTGGATTGGAATGAATATGCCTATATCTCTGTCAGGAAACGAGATAGAGCGCTGAAACTGTGGCTATACGCACTTTCATGAAAACACGCTTCTTTGAGGTTTTAAGCTCAGAACATAAATCTGAGCGTGTTTCTGGCAAGAGAACAGCTTCAGATCATACTGCAATGAATATATGTAATCGTTCTGTCCAATGTGTTTGTTTGGCCATTTGGAAGTGAATATAAGCTTCTGAAGTGAAGATATGCACTTTTTCAAAAACTTTCTTTTTTTTAGTTCTGCTTGTCAACAATGTTCATTCTCTGTGTAACTCAGTGGGAAAGTGACAAACTTGAGTGAATTGTGACTGTATGACTGAGTTGGAGTGAATATGCTCTTATCTCTGTAAGGAAGCGAGCTAGAGCGCTGAAACTGTGGCTATACGCACTTTCATTAAAACACGCTTCTTTGAGGTTTTAAGTTCAGAACATAAATCTGTGCGTGTTTCTGGCAAGGGAACAGCTTCAGATCACACTGCAATGCATATATGATATCGTTTGGTCCAATGTGCTTGTATGGCCATTTGGAAGTGAGTATAAGAATTCTGAAGTGAAGATATGCACTTTTTCAAAAACTTTCTTTTTTTTAGATTTCCTTGTAAAAAAATGTTCAATCTCTGTGTAACTCAGTGGGAAAGTGACAAACTTGAGTGAATTGTGACTGTATGACTGAGTTGGAGTGAATATGCTCTTATCTCTGTTAGGAAGCGAGCTAGAGCGCTGAAACTGTGGCTATACGCACTTTCATGAAAACACGCTTCTTTGAGGTTTTAAGCTCAGAGAGTGAATCTGTGCGTGTTTCTGGCAAGGGAAAAGCTTCAGATCACACTGCAATGTATATATGGTATCGTTTGGTCCAATGTGCTTGTATGGCCATTCGGAAGTGAGTATAAGCTTTTGAAGTGAAGATATGCACTTTTTCAAAAACTTTCTTTTTTTTAGTTCTGCTTGTCAAAAATGTTCATTCTGTGTTCAACTCAGTGGGAAAGTGACAAACTTGAGTGAATTGTGACTGTATGACTGAGTTGGAGTGAATATGCTCTTATCTCTGTAAGGAAGCGAGCTAGAGCGCTGAAACTGTGGCTATACGCACTTTCATGAAAACACGCTTCTTTGAGGTTTTAAGCTCAGAAAGTCAATCTGTGCGTGTTTCTGGCAAGGGAACAGCTTCAGATCACACAGCAATGCATATATGGTATCGTTTGGTCCTATGTGCTTGTATGGCCATTTGGAAGTGTGTATAAGAATTCTGAAGTGAAGATATGCACTTTTTCAAAAACTTTCTTTTTTTAGATTTCCTTGTAAAAAATGTTCATTCTCTGTGGAACCCAGTGGGAAAGTAACAAACTTGAGAGAACTGTGACTGTATGGCTGGATTGGAATGAATATGCCTATATCTCTGTCAGGAAACGAGATAGAGCGCTGAAACTGTGGCTATACGCACTTTCATGAAAACACGCTTCTTTGAGGTTTTAAGCTCAGAACATAAATCTGAGCGTGTTTCTGGCAAGAGAACAGCTTCAGATCATACTGCAATGAATATATGTAATCGTTCTGTCCAATGTGTTTGTTTGGCCATTTGGAAGTGAATATAAGCTTCTGAAGTGAAGATATGCACTTTTTCAAAAACTTTCTTTTTTTTAGTTCTGCTTGTCAACAATGTTCATTCTCTGTGTAACTCAGTGGGAAAGTGACAAACTTGAGTGAATTGTGACTGTATGACTGAGTTGGAGTGAATATGCTCTTATCTCTGTAAGGAAGCGAGCTAGAGCGCTGAAACTGTGGCTATACGCACTTTCATGAAAACACGCTTCTTTGAGGTTTTAAGCTCAGAACATAAATCTGAGCGTGTTTCTGGCAAGGGAACAGCTTCAGATCACACTGCAATGCATATATGATATCGTTTGGTCCAATGTGCTTGTATGGCCATTTGGAAGTGAGTATAAGAATTCTGAAGTGAAGATATGCACTTTTTCAAAAACTTTCTTTTTTTTAGATTTCCTTGTAAAAAAATGTTCAATCTCTGTGTAACTCAGTGGGAAAGTGACAAACTTGAGTGAATTGTGACTGTATGACTGAGTTGGAGTGAATATGCTCTTATCTCTGTAAGGAAGCGAGCTAGAGCGCTGAAACTGTGGCTATACGCACTTTCATGAAAACACGCTTCTTTGAGGTTTTAAGCTCAGAGAGTGAATCTGTGCGTGTTTCTGGCAAGGGAAAAGCTTCAGATCACACTGCAATGTATATATGGTATCGTTTGGTCCAATGTGCTTGTATGGCCATTCGGAAGTGAGTATAAGCTTTTGAAGTGAAGATATGCACTTTTTCAAAAACTTTCTTTTTTTTAGTTCTGCTTGTCAAAAATGTTCATTCTGTGTTCAACTCAGTGGGAAAGTGACAAACTTGAGTGAATTGTGACTGTATGACTGAGTTGGAGTGAATATGCTCTTATCTCTGTAAGGAAGCGAGCTAGAGCGCTGAAACTGTGGCTATACGCACTTTCATGAAAACACGCTTCTTTGAGGTTTTAAGCTCAGAAAGACAATCTGTGCGTGTTTCTGGCAAGGGAACAGCTTCAGATCACACAGCAATGCATATATGGTATCGTTTGGTCCTATGTGCTTGTATGGCCATTTGGAAGTGTGTATAAGAATTCTGAAGTGAAGATATGCACTTTTTCAAAAACTTTCTTTTTTTAGATTTCCTTGTAAAAAATGTTCATTCTCTGTGGAACCCAGTGGGAAAGTAACAAACTTGAGAGAACTGTGACTGTATGGCTGATTTGGAATGAATATGCCTATATCTTTGTCAGGAAACGAGATGGACCGCTGAAACTGTGGCTATACGCACTTTCATGAAAACACGCTTCTTTGAGGTTTTAAGCTCAGAACGTAAATATGTGCGTGTTTCTGGACAGAGAACAGCTGCAGATCACACTGCAATGAATATATGTAATCGTTCTGTCCAATGTGTTTGTTTGGCCATTTGGAAGTGAATATAAGCTTCTGAAGTGAAGATATGCACTTTTTCAAAAACTTTCTTTTTTTTAGTTCTGCTTGTCAACAATGTTCATTCTCTGTGTAACTCAGTGGGAAAGTGACAAACTTGAGTGAATTGTGACTGTATGACTGAGTTGGAGTGAATATGCTCTTATCTCTGTAAGGAAGCGAGCTAGAGCGCTGAAACTGTGGCTATACGCACTTTCATGAAAACACGCTTCTTTGAGGTTTTAAGCTCAGAAAGTCACTCTGTGCGTGTTTCTGGCAAGGGAAAAGCTTCAGATCACACTGCAATGTATATATAGTATCGTTTGGTCCAATGTGCTTGTATGGCCATTCGGAAGTGAGTATAAGAATTCTGAAGTGAAGATATGCACTTTTTCAAAAACTTTCTTTTTTTTAGATTTCCTTGTAAAAAATGTTCATTCTCTGTGAAACTCAGTGGGAAAGTAACAAACTTGAGAGATCTGTGACTGTATGGCTGGATTGGAATGAATATGCCTATATCTCTGTCAGGAAACGAGATAGAGCGCTGAAACTGTGGCTATACGCACTTTCATGAAAATACGCTTCTTTGAGGTTTTAAGCTCAGAAAGTCAATCTGTGCGTGTTTCTGGCAAGGGAACAGCTTCAGATCACACTGCAATGCATATATGGTATCGTTTGGTCCAATGTGCTTGTATGGCCATTTGGAAGTGAGTATAAGAATTCTGAAGTGAAGATATGCACTTTTTCAAAAACTTTCTTTTTTTTAGTTCTGCTTGTCAAAAATGTTCATTCTGTGTTCAACTCAGTGGGAAAGTGACAAACTTGAGTGAATTGTGACTGTATGACTGAGTTGGAGTGAATATCTCTTATCTCTGTAAGGAAGCGAGCTACAGCGCTGAAACTGTGGCTATACGCACTTTCATGAAAATACGCTTCTTTGAGGTTTTAAGCTCAGAAAGTCAATCTGTGCGTGTTTCTGGCAAGGGAACAGCTTCAGATCACACTGCAATGCATATATGGTATCGTTTGGTCCAATGTGCTTGTATGGCCATTTGGAAGTGAGTATAAGAATTCTGAAGTGAAGATATGCACTTTTTCAAAAACTTTCTTTTTTTTAGTTCTGCTTGTCAACAATGTTCATTCTGTGTGTAACTCAGTGGGAAAGTGACAAACTTGAGTGAATTGTGACTGTATGACTGAGTTGGAGTGAATATGCTCTTATCTCTGTGAGGAAGCGAGCTAGAGCGCTGAAACTGTGGCTCTCCGCACTTTCATGAAAACACGCTTCTTTGAGGTTTTAAGCTCAGAAAGTCACTCTGTGCGTGTTTCTGGCAAGGGAACAGCTTTAGATCACACTGCCATGCATGTATGGTATCGTTTGGTCCAATGTGCTTGTATGGCCATTTGGAAGTGAGTATAAGAATTCTGAAGTGAAGATATGCACTTTTTCAAAAACTTTTTTTTTAGATTTCCTTGTAAAAAAATGTTCATTCTCTGTGTAACTCAGCGGGAAAGTGACAAACTTGAGTGAATTGTGACTGTATGACTGAGTTGGAGTGAATATGCTCTTATCTCTGTAAGGAAGCGAGCTAGAGCGCTGAAACTGTGGCTATACGCACTTTCATGAAAACACGCTTCTTTGAGGTTTTAAGCTCAGAAAGTGAATCTGTGCGTGTTTCTGGCAAGGGAAAAGCTTCAGATCACACTGCAATGTATATATAGTATCGTTTGGTCCAATGTGCTTGTATGGCCATTTGGAAGTGAGTATAAGAATTCTGAAGTGAAGATATGCACTTTTTCAAAAACTTTCTTTTTTTTAGATTTCCTTGTAAAAAATGTTCATTCTCTGTGAAACTCAGTGGGAAAGTAACAAACTTGAGAGATCTGTGACTGTATGGCTGGATTGGAATGAATATGCCTATATCTCTGTCAGGAAACGAGATAGAGCGCTGAAACTGTGGCTATACGCACTTTCATGAAAACACGCTTCTTTGAGGTTTTAAGCTCAGAACATAAATCTGAGCGTGTTTCTGGCAAGAGAACAGCTTCAGATCATACTGCAATGAATATATGTAATCGTTCTGTCCAATGTGTTTGTTTGGCCATTTGGAAGTGAATATAAGCTTCTGAAGTGAAGATATGCACTTTTTCAAAAACTTTCTTTTTTTTAGTTCTGCTTGTCAACAATGTTCATTCTGTGTGTAACTCAGTGGGAAAGTGACAAACTTGAGTGAATTGTGACTGTATGACTGAGTTGGAGTGAATATGCTCTTATCTCTGTAAGGAAGCGAGCTAGAGCGCTGAAACTGTGGCTATACGCACTTTCATGAAAACACGCTTCTTTGAGGTTTTAAGCTCAGAACATAAATCTGAGCGTGTTTCTGGCAAGGGAACAGCTTCAGATCACACTGCAATGCATATATGATATCGTTTGGTCCAATGTGCTTGTATGGCCATTTGGAAGTGAGTATAAGAATTCTGAAGTGAAGATATGCACTTTTTCAAAAACTTTCTTTTTTTTAGATTTCCTTGTTAAAAAATGTTCAATCTCTGTGTAACTCAGTGGTAAAGTGACAAACTTGAGTGAATTGTGACTGTATGACTGAGTTGGAGTGAATATGCTCTTATCTCTGTAAGGAAGCGAGCTAGAGCGCTGAAACTGTGGCTATACGCACTTTCATGAAAACACGCTTCTTTGAGGTTTTAAGCTCAGAGAGTGAATCTGTGCGTGTTTCTGGCAAGGGAAAAGCTTCAGATCACACTGCAATGTATATATGGTATCGTTTGGTCCAATGTGCTTGTATGGCCATTTGGAAGTGAGTATAAGCTTTTGAAGTGAAGATATGCACTTTTTCAAAAACTTTCTTTTTTTTAGTTTTGCTTTTCAAAAATGTTCATTCTGTGTTCAACTCAGTGGGAAAGTGACAAACTTGAGTGAATTGTGACTGTATGACTGAGTTGGAGTGAATATGCTCTTATCTCTGTAAGGAAGCGAGCTAGAGCGCTGATACTGTGGCTATACGCACTTTCATGAAAACACGCTTCTTTGAGGTTTTAAGCTCAGAAAGTCAATCTGTGCGTGTTTCTGGCAAGGGAACAGCTTCAGATTACACTGCAATGCATATATGGTATCGTTTGGTCCAATGTGCTTGTATGGCCATTTGGAAGTGAGTATAAGAATTCTGGAGTGAAGATATGCACTTTTTCAAAAACTTTCTTTTTTTTAGATTTCCTTGTAAAAAAATGTTCATTCTCTGTGTAACTCAGTGGGAAAGTGACAAACTTGAGTGAATTGTGACTGTATGACTGAGTTGGAGTGAATATGCTCTTATCTCTGTAAGGAAGCGAGCTAGAGCGCTGATACTGTGGCTATACGCACTTTCATGAAAACACGCTTCTTTGAGGTTTTAAGCTCAGAAAGTCAATCTGTGCGTGTTTCTGGCAAGGGAACAGCTTCAGATCACACTGCAATGCATATATGGTATCGTTTGGTCCAATGTGCTTGTATGGCCATTTGGAAGTGAGTATAAGAATTCTGAAGTGAAGATATGCACTTTTTCAAAAACTTTCTTTTTTTTAGTTCTGCTTGTCAAAAATGTTCATTCTGTGTTCAACTCAGTGGGAAAGTGACAAACTTGAGTGAATTGTGACTGTATGACTGAGTTGGAGTGAATATCTCTTATCTCTGTAAGGAAGCGAGCTACAGCGCTGAAACTGTGGCTATACGCACTTTCATGAAAATACGCTTCTTTGAGGTTTTAAGCTCAGAAAGTCAATCTGTGCGTGTTTCTGGCAAGGGAACAGCTTCAGATCACACTGCAATGCATATATGGTATCGTTTGGTCCAATGTGCTTGTATGGCCATTTGGAAGTGAGTATAAGAATTCTGAAGTGAAGATATGCACTTTTTCAAAAACTTTCTTTTTTTTAGTTCTGCTTGTCAACAATGTTCATTCTGTGTGTAACTCAGTGGGAAAGTGACAAACTTGAGTGAATTGTGACTGTATGACTGAGTTGGAGTGAATATGCTCTTATCTCTGTAAGGAAGCGAGCTAGAGCGCTGAAACTGTGGCTCTCCGCACTTTCATGAAAACACGCTTCTTTGAGGTTTTAAGCTCAGAAAGTCACTCTGTGCGTGTTTCTGGCAAGGGAACAGCTTTAGATCACACTGCCATGCATGTATGGTATCGTTTGGTCCAATGTGCTTGTATGGCCATTTGGAAGTGAGTATAAGAATTCTGAAGTGAAGATATGCACTTTTTCAAAAACTTTTTTTTTAGATTTCCTTGTAAAAAAATGTTCATTCTCTGTGTAACTCAGCGGGAAAGTGACAAACTTGAGTGAATTGTGACTGTATGACTGAGTTGGAGTGAATATGCTCTTATCTCTGTAAGGAAGCGAGCTAGAGCGCTGAAACTGTGGCTATACGCACTTTCATGAAAACACGCTTCTTTGAGGTTTTAAGCTCAGAAAGTGAATCTGTGCGTGTTTCTGGCAAGGGAAAAGCTTCAGATCACACTGCAATGTATATATAGTATCGTTTGGTCCAATGTGCTTGTATGGCCATTTGGAAGTGAGTATAAGAATTCTGAAGTGAAGATATGCACTTTTTCAAAAACTTTCTTTTTTTTAGATTTCCTTGTAAAAAATGTTCATTCTCTGTGAAACTCAGTGGGAAAGTAACAAACTTGAGAGATCTGTGACTGTATGGCTGGATTGGAATGAATATGCCTATATCTCTGTCAGGAAACGAGATAGAGCGCTGAAACTGTGGCTATACGCACTTTCATGAAAACACGCTTCTTTGAGGTTTTAAGCTCAGAACATAAATCTGAGCGTGTTTCTGGCAAGAGAACAGCTTCAGATCATACTGCAATGAATATATGTAATCGTTCTGTCCAATGTGTTTGTTTGGCCATTTGGAAGTGAATATAAGCTTCTGAAGTGAAGATATGCACTTTTTCAAAAACTTTCTTTTTTTTAGTTCTGCTTGTCAACAATGTTCATTCTGTGTGTAACTCAGTGGGAAAGTGACAAACTTGAGTGAATTGTGACTGTATGACTGAGTTGGAGTGAATATGCTCTTATCTCTGTAAGGAAGCGAGCTAGAGCGCTGAAACTGTGGCTATACGCACTTTCATGAAAACACGCTTCTTTGAGGTTTTAAGCTCAGAACATAAATCTGAGCGTGTTTCTGGCAAGGGAACAGCTTCAGATCACACTGCAATGCATATATGATATCGTTTGGTCCAATGTGCTTGTATGGCCATTTGGAAGTGAGTATAAGAATTCTGAAGTGAAGATATGCACTTTTTCAAAAACTTTCTTTTTTTTAGATTTCCTTGTAAAAAAATGTTCAATCTCTGTGTAACTCAGTGGTAAAGTGACAAACTTGAGTGAATTGTGACTGTATGACTGAGTTGGAGTGAATATGCTCTTATCTCTGTAAGGAAGCGAGCTAGAGCGCTGAAACTGTGGCTATACGCACTTTCATGAAAACACGCTTCTTTGAGGTTTTAAGCTCAGAGAGTGAATCTGTGCGTGTTTCTGGCAAGGGAAAAGCTTCAGATCACACTGCAATGTATATATGGTATCGTTTGGTCCAATGTGCTTGTATGGCCATTTGGAAGTGAGTATAAGCTTTTGAAGTGAAGATATGCACTTTTTCAAAAACTTTCTTTTTTTTAGTTTTGCTTTTCAAAAATGTTCATTCTGTGTTCAACTCAGTGGGAAAGTGACAAACTTGAGTGAATTGTGACTGTATGACTGAGTTGGAGTGAATATGCTCTTATCTCTGTAAGGAAGCGAGCTAGAGCGCTGATACTGTGGCTATACGCACTTTCATGAAAACACGCTTCTTTGAGGTTTTAAGCTCAGAAAGTCAATCTGTGCGTGTTTCTGGCAAGGGAACAGCTTCAGATTACACTGCAATGCATATATGGTATCGTTTGGTCCAATGTGCTTGTATGGCCATTTGGAAGTGAGTATAAGAATTCTGGAGTGAAGATATGCACTTTTTCAAAAACTTTCTTTTTTTTAGATTTCCTTGTAAAAAAATGTTCATTCTCTGTGTAACTCAGTGGGAAAGTGACAAACTTGAGTGAATTGTGACTGTATGACTGAGTTGGAGTGAATATGCTCTTATCTCTGTAAGGAAGCGAGCTACAGCGCTGAAACTGTGGCTATACGCACTTTCATGAAAACACGCTTCTTTGAGGTTTTAAGCTCAGAAAGTGAATCTGTGCGTGTTTCTGGCAAGGGTTAAGCTTCAGATCACACTGCAATGTACATATGGTATCGTTTGGTCCAATGTGCTTGTATGGCCATTTTGAAGTGAGTATAAGCTTTTGAAGTGAAGATATGCACTTTTTCAAAAACTTTCTTTTTTTTAGTTCTGCTTGTCAAAAATGTTCATTCTGTGTTCAACTCAGTGGGAAAGTGACAAACTTGAGTGAATTGTGACTGTATGACTGAGTTGGAGTGAATATCTCTTATCTCTGTAAGGAAGCGAGCTACAGCGCTGAAACTGTGGCTATACGCACTTTCATGAAAATACGCTTCTTTGAGGTTTTAAGCTCAGAAAGTCAATCTGTGCGTGTTTCTGGCAAGGGAACAGCTTCAGATCACACTGCAATGCATATATGGTATCGTTTGGTCCAATGTGCTTGTATGGCCATTTGGAAGTGAGTATAAGAATTCTGAAGTGAAGATATGCACTTTTTCAAAAACTTTCTTTTTTTTAGTTCTGCTTGTCAACAATGTTCATTCTGTGTGTAACTCAGTGGGAAAGTGACAAACTTGAGTGAATTGTGACTGTATGACTGAGTTGGAGTGAATATGCTCTTATCTCTGTAAGGAAGCGAGCTAGAGCGCTGAAACTGTGGCTCTCCGCACTTTCATGAAAACACGCTTCTTTGAGGTTTTAAGCTCAGAAAGTCACTCTGTGCGTGTTTCTGGCAAGGGAACAGCTTTAGATCACACTGCCATGCATGTATGGTATCGTTTGGTCCAATGTGCTTGTATGGCCATTTGGAAGTGAGTATAAGAATTCTGAAGTGAAGATATGCACTTTTTCAAAAACTTTCTTTTTTTTAGATTTCCTTGTAAAAAAATGTTCATTCTCTGTGTAACTCAGCGGGAAAGTGACAAACTTGAGTGAATTGTGACTGTATGACTGAGTTGGAGTGAATATGCTCTTATCTCTGTAAGGAAGCGAGCTAGAGCGCTGAAACTGTGGCTATACGCACTTTCATGAAAACACGCTTCTTTGAGGTTTTAAGCTCAGAAAGTGAATCTGTGCGTGTTTCTGGCAAGGGAAAAGCTTCAGATCACACTGCAATGTATATATAGTATCGTTTGGTCCAATGTGCTTGTATGGCCATTTGGAAGTGAGTATAAGAATTCTGAAGTGAAGATATGCACTTTTTCAAAAACTTTCTTTTTTTTAGATTTCCTTGTAAAAAATGTTCATTCTCTGTGAAACTCAGTGGGAAAGTAACAAACTTGAGAGATCTGTGACTGTATGGCTGGATTGGAATGAATATGCCTATATCTCTGTCAGGAAACGAGATAGAGCGCTGAAACTGTGGCTATACGCACTTTCATGAAAACACGCTTCTTTGAGGTTTTAAGCTCAGAACATAAATCTGAGCGTGTTTCTGGCAAGAGAACAGCTTCAGATCATACTGCAATGAATATATGTAATCGTTCTGTCCAATGTGTTTGTTTGGCCATTTGGAAGTGAATATAAGCTTCTGAAGTGAAGATATGCACTTTTTCAAAAACTTTCTTTTTTTTAGTTTTGCTTTTCAAAAATGTTCATTCTGTGTTCAACTCAGTGGGAAAGTGACAAACTTGAGTGAATTGTGACTGTATGACTGAGTTGGAGTGAATATGCTCTTATCTCTGTAAGGAAGCGAGCTAGAGCGCTGAAACTGTGGCTATACGCACTTTCATGAAAACACGCTTCTTTGAGGTTTTAAGCTCAGAACATAAATCTGAGCGTGTTTCTGGCAAGGGAACAGCTTCAGATCACACTGCAATGCATATATGATATCGTTTGGTCCAATGTGCTTGTATGGCCATTTGGAAGTGAGTATAAGAATTCTGAAGTGAAGATATGCACTTTTTCAAAAACTTTCTTTTTTTTAGATTTCCTTGTAAAAAAATGTTCAATCTCTGTGTAACTCAGTGGGAAAGTGACAAACTTGAGTGAATTGTGACTGTATGACTGAGTTGGAGTGAATATGCTCTTATCTCTGTAAGGAAGCGAGCTAGAGCGCTGAAACTGTGGCTATACGCACTTTCATGAAAACACGCTTCTTTGAGGTTTTAAGCTCAGAGAGTGAATCTGTGCGTGTTTCTGGCAAGGGAAAAGCTTCAGATCACACTGCAATGTATATATGGTATCGTTTGGTCCAATGTGCTTGTATGGCCATTTGGAAGTGAGTATAAGCTTTTGAAGTGAAGATATGCACTTTTTCAAAAACTTTCTTTTTTTTAGTTTTGCTTTTCAAAAATGTTCATTCTGTGTTCAACTCAGTGGGAAAGTGACAAACTTGAGTGAATTGTGACTGTATGACTGAGTTGGAGTGAATATGCTCTTATCTCTGTAAGGAAGCGAGCTAGAGCGCTGATACTGTGGCTATACGCACTTTCATGAAAACACGCTTCTTTGAGGTTTTAAGCTCAGAAAGTCAATCTGTGCGTGTTTCTGGCAAGGGAACAGCTTCAGATTACACTGCAATGCATATATGGTATCGTTTGGTCCAATGTGCTTGTATGGCCATTTGGAAGTGAGTATAAGAATTCTGGAGTGAAGATATGCACTTTTTCAAAAACTTTCTTTTTTTTAGATTTCCTTGTAAAAAAATGTTCATTCTCTGTGTAACTCAGTGGGAAAGTGACAAACTTGAGTGAATTGTGACTGTATGACTGAGTTGGAGTGAATATGCTCTTATCTCTGTAAGGAAGCGAGCTACAGCGCTGAAACTGTGGCTATACGCACTTTCATGAAAACACGCTTCTTTGAGGTTTTAAGCTCAGAAAGTGAATCTGTGCGTGTTTCTGGCAAGGGTTAAGCTTCAGATCCCACTGCAATGTACATATGGTATCGTTTGGTCCAATGTGCTTGTATGGCCATTTGGAAGTGAGTATAAGCTTTTGAAGTGAAGATATGCACTTTTTCAAAAACTTTCTTTTTTTTAGTTCTGCTTGTCAAAAATGTTCATTCTGTGTTCAACTCAGTGGGAAAGTGACAAACTTGAGTGAATTGTGACTGTATGACTGAGTTGGAGTGAATATGCTCTTATCTCTGTAAGGAAGCGAGCTACAGCGCTGAAACTGTGGCTCTACGCACTTTCATGAAAATACGCTTCTTTGAGGTTTTAAGCTCAGAAAGTCAATCTGTGCGTGTTTCTGGCAAGGGAACAGCTTCAGATCACACTGCAATGCATATATGATATCGTTTGGTCCAATGTGCTTGTATGGCCATTTGGAAGTGAGTATAAGAATTCTGAAGTGAAGATATGCACTTTTTCAAAAACTTTCTTTTTTTTAGATTTCCTTGTAAAAAAATGTTCAATCTCTGTGTAACTCAGTGGGAAAGTGACAAACTTGAGTGAATTGTGACTGTATGACTGAGTTGGAGTGAATATGCTCTTATCTCTGTAAGGAAGCGAGCTAGAGCGCTGAAACTGTGGCTATACGCACTTTCATGAAAACACGCTTCTTTGAGGTTTTAAGCTCAGAGAGTGAATCTGTGCGTGTTTCTGGCAAGGGAAAAGCTTCAGATCACACTGCAATGTATATATGGTATCGTTTGGTCCAATGTGCTTGTATGGCCATTCGGAAGTGAGTATAAGCTTTTGAAGTGAAGATATGCACTTTTTCAAAAACTTTCTTTTTTTTAGTTCTGCTTGTCAAAAATGTTCATTCTGTGTTCAACTCAGTGGGAAAGTGACAAACTTGAGTGAATTGTGACTGTATGACTGAGTTGGAGTGAATATGCTCTTATCTCTGTAAGGAAGCGAGCTAGAGCGCTGAAACTGTGGCTATACGCACTTTCATGAAAACACGCTTCTTTGAGGTTTTAAGCTCAGAAAGTCAATCTGTGCGTGTTTCTGGCAAGGGAACAGCTTCAGATCACACAGCAATGCATATATGGTATCGTTTGGTCCTATGTGCTTGTATGGCCATTTGGAAGTGTGTATAAGAATTCTGAAGTGAAGATATGCACTTTTTCAAAAACTTTCTTTTTTGAGATTTCCTTGTAAAAAATGTTCATTCTCTGTGGAACCCAGTGGGAAAGTAACAAACTTGAGAGAACTGTGACTGTATGGCTGGATTGGAATGAATATGCCTATATCTCTGTCAGGAAACGAGATAGAGCGCTGAAACTGTGGCTATACGCACTTTCATGAAAACACGCTTCTTTGAGGTTTTAAGCTCAGAACATAAATCTGAGCGTGTTTCTGGCAAGAGAACAGCTTCAGATCATACTGCAATGAATATATGTAATCGTTCTGTCCAATGTGTTTGTTTGGCCATTTGGAAGTGAATATAAGCTTCTGAAGTGAAGATATGCACTTTTTCAAAAACTTTCTTTTTTTAGTTCTGCTTGTCAACAATTTTCATTCTCTGTGTAACTCAGTGGGAAAGTGACAAACTTGAGTGAATTGTGACTGTATGACTGAGTTGGAGTGAATATGCTCTTATCTCTGTAAGGAAGCGAGCTAGAGCGCTGAAACTGTGGCTATACGCACTTTCATGAAAACACGCTTCTTTGAGGTTTTAAGCTCAGAACATAAATCTGAGCGTGTTTCTGGCAAGGGAACAGCTTCAGATCACACTGCAATGCATATATGATATCGTTTGGTCCAATGTGCTTGTATGGCCATTTGGAAGTGAGTATAAGAATTCTGAAGTGAAGATATGCACTTTTTCAAAAACTTTCTTTTTTTTAGATTTCCTTGTAAAAAAATGTTCAATCTCTGTGTAACTCAGTGGGAAAGTGACAAACTTGAGTGAATTGTGACTGTATGACTGAGTTGGAGTGAATATGCTCTTATCTCTGTAAGGAAGCGAGCTAGAGCGCTGAAACTGTGGCTATACGCACTTTCATGAAAACACGCTTCTTTGAGGTTTTAAGCTCAGAGAGTGAATCTGTGCGTGTTTCTGGCAAGGGAAAAGCTTCAGATCACACTGCAATGTATATATGGTATCGTTTGGTCCAATGTGCTTGTATGGCCATTCGGAAGTGAGTATAAGCTTTTGAAGTGAAGATATGCACTTTTTCAAAAACTTTCTTTTTTTTAGTTCTGCTTGTCAACAATGTTCATTCTCTGTGTAACTCAGTGGGAAAGTGACAAACTTGAGTGAATTGTGACTGTATGACTGAGTTGGAGTGAATATGCTCTTATCTCTGTAAGGAAGCGATCTAGAGCGCTGAAACTGTGGCTATACGCACTTTCATGAAAACACGCTTCTTTGAGGTTTTAAGCTCAGAAAGTCACTCTGTGCGTGTTTCTGGCAAGGGAAAAGCTTCAGATCACACTGCAATGTATATATGGTATCGTTTGGTCCAATGTGCTTGTTTGGCCATTTGGAAGTGAATATAAGCTTCTGAAGTGAAGATATGCACTTTTTCAAAAACTTTTTTTTAGTTCGGCTTGTCAACAATGTTCATTTTGTGTGTAACTCAGTGGGTTAGTGACAAACTTGAGTGAATTGTGACTGTATGACTGAGTTGGAGTGAATATGCTCTTATCTCTGTAAGGAAGCGAGCTAGAGCGCTGAAACTGTGGCTATACGCACTTTCATGAAAACACGCTTCTTTGAGGTTTTAAGCTCAGAAAGTCACTCTGTGCGTGTTTCTGGCAAGGGAAAAGCTTCAGATCACACTGCAATGTATACATAGTATCGTTTGGTCCAATGTGCTTGTATGGCCATTTGGAAGTGAGTATAAGAATTCTGAAGTGAAGATATGCACTTTTTCAAAAACTTTCTTTTTTTTAGATTTCCTTGTAAAAAATGTTCATTCTCTGTGAAACTCAGTGGGAAAGTAACAAACTTGAGAGATCTGTGACTGTATGGCTGGATTGGAATGAATATGCCTATATCTCTGTCAGGAAACGAGATAGAGCGCTGAAACTGTGGCTATACGCACTTTCATGAAAACACGCTTCTTTGAGGTTTTAAGCTCAGAACATAAATCTGAGCGTGTTTCTGGCAAGAGAACAGCTTCAGATCATACTGCAATGAATATATGTAATCGTTCTGTCCAATGTGTTTGTTTGGCCATTTGGAAGTGAATATAAGCTTCTGAAGTGAAGATATGCACTTTTTCAAAAACTTTCTTTTTTTTAGTTCTGCTTGTCAACAATGTTCATTCTCTGTGTAACTCAGTGGGAAAGTGACAAACTTGAGTGAATTGTGACTGTATGACTGAGTTGGAGTGAATATGCTCTTATCTCTGTAAGGAAGCGAGCTAGAGCGCTGAAACTGTGGCTATACGCACTTTCATGAAAACACGCTTCTTTGAGGTTTTAAGCTCAGAACATAAATCTGAGCGTGTTTCTGGCAAGGGAACAGCTTCAGATCACACTGCAATGCATATATGATATCGTTTGGTCCAATGTGCTTGTATGGCCATTTGGAAGTGAGTATAAGAATTCTGAAGTGAAGATATGCACTTTTTCAAAAACTTTCTTTTTTTTAGATTTCCTTGTAAAAAAATGTTCAATCTCTGTGTAACTCAGTGGGAAAGTGACAAACTTGAGTGAATTGTGACTGTATGACTGAGTTGGAGTGAATATGCTCTTATCTCTGTTAGGAAGCGAGCTAGAGCGCTGAAACTGTGGCTATACGCACTTTCATGAAAACACGCTTCTTTGAGGTTTTAAGCTCAGAGAGTGAATCTGTGCGTGTTTCTGGCAAGGGAAAAGCTTCAGATCACACTGCAATGTATATATGGTATCGTTTGGTCCAATGTGCTTGTATGGCCATTTGGAAGTGAGTATAAGCTTTTGAAGTGAAGATATGCACTTTTTCAAAAACTTTCTTTTTTTTAGTTCTGCTTGTCAAAAATGTTCATTCTGTGTTCAACTCAGTGGGAAAGTGACAAACTTGAGTGAATTGTGACTGTATGACTGAGTTGGAGTGAATATGCTCTTATCTCTGTAAGGAAGCGAGCTAGAGCGCTGAAACTGTGGCTATACGCACTTTCATGAAAACACGCTTCTTTGAGGTTTTAAGCTCAGAAAGTCAATCTGTGCGTGTTTCTGGCAAGGGAACAGCTTCATATCACACAGCAATGCATATATGGTATCGTTTGGTCCTATGTGCTTGTATGGCCATTTGGAAGTGTGTATAAAAATTCTGAAGTGAAGATATGCACTTTTTCAAAAACTTTCTTTTTTTAGATTTCCTTGTAAAAAATGTTCATTCTCTGTGGAACCCAGTGGGAAAGTAACAAACTTGAGAGAACTGTGACTGTATGGCTGGATTGGAATGAATATGCCTATATCTCTGTCAGGAAACGAGATAGAGCGCTGAAACTGTGGCTATACGCACTTTCATGAAAACACGCTTCTTTGAGGTTTTAAGCTCAGAACATAAATCTGAGCGTGTTTCTGGCAAGAGAACAGCTTCAGATCATACTGCAATGAATATATGTAATCGTTCTGTCCAATGTGTTTGTTTGGCCATTTGGAAGTGAATATAAGCTTCTGAAGTGAAGATATGCACTTTTTCAAAAACTTTCTTTTTTTTAGTTCTGCTTGTCAACAATGTTCATTCTCTGTGTAACTCAGTGGGAAAGTGACAAACTTGAGTGAATTGTGACTGTATGACTGAGTTGGAGTGAATATGCTCTTATCTCTGTAAGGAAGCGAGCTAGAGCGCTGAAACTGTGGCTATACGCACTTTCATGAAAACACGCTTCTTTGAGGTTTTAAGCTCAGAACATAAATCTGAGCGTGTTTCTGGCAAGGGAACAGCTTCAGATCACACTGCAATGCATATATGATATCGTTTGGTCCAATGTGCTTGTATGGCCATTTGGAAGTGAGTATAAGAATTCTGAAGTGAAGATATGCACTTTTTCAAAAACTTTCTTTTTTTTAGATTTCCTTGTAAAAAAATGTTCAATCTCTGTGTAACTCAGTGGGAAAGTGACAAACTTGAGTGAATTGTGACTGTATGACTGAGTTGGAGTGAATATGCTCTTATCTCTGTAAGGAAGCGAGCTAGAGCGCTGAAACTGTGGCTATACGCACTTTCATGAAAACACGCTTCTTTGAGGTTTTAAGCTCAGAGAGTGAATCTGTGCGTGTTTCTGGCAAGGGAAAAGCTTCAGATCAAACTGCAATGTATATATGGTATCGTTTGGTCCAATGTGCTTGTATGGCCATTCGGAAGTGAGTATAAGCTTTTGAAGTGAAGATATGCACTTTTTCAAAAACTTTCTTTTTTTTAGTTCTGCTTGTCAAAAATGTTCATTCTGTGTTCAACTCAGTGGGAAAGTGACAAACTTGAGTGAATTGTGACTGTATGACTGAG
Source organism: Gymnothorax reevesii (assembly GCA_029721435.1). Lineage (NCBI taxonomy): Eukaryota > Metazoa > Chordata > Actinopteri > Anguilliformes > Muraenidae > Gymnothorax > Gymnothorax reevesii. Next base: position 27,024,122 of record CM056588.1, read on the forward strand.
TTGGAGTGAATATGCTCTTATCTCTGTAAGGAAGCGAGCTAGAGCGCTGAAACTGTGGCTATACGCACTTTCATGAAAACACGCTTCTTTGAGGTTTTAAGCTCAGAAAGTCAATCTGTGCGTGTTTCTGGCAAGGGAACAGCTTCAGATCACACAGCAATGCATATATGGTATCGTTTGGTCCTATGTGCTTGTATGGCCATTTGGAAGTGTGTATAAGAATTCTGAAGTGAAGATATGCACTTTTTCAAAAACTTTCTTTTTTTAGATTTCCTTGTAAAAAATGTTCATTCTCTGTGGAACCCAGTGGGAAAGTAACAAACTTGAGAGAACTGTGACTGTATGGCTGGATTGGAATGAATATGCCTATATCTCTGTCAGGAAACGAGATAGAGCGCTGAAACTGTGGCTATACGCACTTTCATGAAAACACGCTTCTTTGAGGTTTTAAGCTCAGAACATAAATCTGAGCGTGTTTCTGGCAAGAGAACAGCTTCAGATCATACTGCAATGAATATATGTAATCGTTCTGTCCAATGTGTTTGTTTGGCCATTTGGAAGTGAATATAAGCTTCTGAAGTGAAGATATGCACTTTTTCAAAAACTTTCTTTTTTTTAGTTCTGCTTGTCAACAATGTTCATTCTCTGTGTAACTCAGTGGGAAAGTGACAAACTTGAGTGAATTGTGACTGTATGACTGAGTTGGAGTGAATATGCTCTTATCTCTGTAAGGAAGCGAGCTAGAGCGCTGAAACTGTGGCTATACGCACTTTCATGAAAACACGCTTCTTTGAGGTTTTAAGCTCAGAACATAAATCTGAGCGTGTTTCTGGCAAGGGAACAGCTTCAGATCACACTGCAATGCATATATGATATCGTTTGGTCCAATGTGCTTGTATGGCCATTTGGAAGTGAGTATAAGAATTCTGAAGTGAAGATATGCACTTTTTCAAAAACTTTCTTTTTTTTAGATTTCCTTGTAAAAAAATGTTCAATCTCTGTGTAACTCAGTGGGAAAGTGACAAACTTGAGTGAATTGTGACTGTATGACTGAGTTGGAGTGAATATGCTCTTATCTCTGTAAGGAAGCGAGCTAGAGCGCTGAAACTGTGGCTATACGCACTTTCATGAAAACACGCTTCTTTGAGGTTTTAAGCTCAGAGAGTGAATCTGTGCGTGTTTCTGGCAAGGGAAAAGCTTCAGATCACACTGCAATGTATATATGGTATCGTTTGGTCCAATGTGCTTGTATGGCCATTCGGAAGTGAGTATAAGCTTTTGAAGTGAAGATATGCACTTTTTCAAAAACTTTCTTTTTTTTAGTTCTGCTTGTCAAAAATGTTCATTCTGTGTTCAACTCAGTGGGAAAGTGACAAACTTGAGTGAATTGTGACTGTATGACTGAGTTGGAGTGAATATGCTCTTATCTCTGTAAGGAAGCGAGCTAGAGCGCTGAAACTGTGGCTATACGCACTTTCATGAAAACACGCTTCTTTGAGGTTTTAAGCTCAGAAAGTCAATCTGTGCGTGTTTCTGGCAAGGGAACAGCTTCAGATCACACAGCAATGCATATATGGTATCGTTTGGTCCTATGTGCTTGTATGGCCATTTGGAAGTGTGTATAAGAATTCTGAAGTGAAGATATGCACTTTTTCAAAAACTTTCTTTTTTTAGATTTCCTTGTAAAAAATGTTCATTCTCTGTGGAACCCAGTGGGAAAGTAACAAACTTGAGAGAACTGTGACTGTATGGCTGATTTGGAATGAATATGCCTATATCTCTGTCAGGAAACGAGATGGACCGCTGAAACTGTGGCTATACGCACTTTCATGAAAACACGCTTCTTTGAGGTTTTAAGCTCAGAACGTAAATATGTGCGTGTTTCTGGACAGGGAACAGCTGCAGATCACACTGCAATGAATATATGTAATCGTTCTGTCCAATGTGTTTGTTTGGCCATTTGGAAGTGAATATAAGCTTCTGAAGTGAAGATATGCACTTTTTCAAAAACTTTCTTTTTTTTAGTTCTGCTTGTCAACAATGTTCATTCTCTGTGTAACTCAGTGGGAAAGTGACAAACTTGAGTGAATTGTGACTGTATGACTGAGTTGGAGTGAATATGCTCTTATCTCTGTAAGGAAGCGAGCTAGAGCGCTGAAACTGTGGCTATACGCACTTTCATGAAAACACGCTTCTTTGAGGTTTTAAGCTCAGAAAGTCACTCTGTGCGTGTTTCTGGCAAGGGAAAAGCTTCAGATCACACTGCAATGTATATATAGTATCGTTTGGTCCAATGTGCTTGTATGGCCATTTGGAAGTGAGTATAAGAATTCTGAAGTGAAGATATGCACTTTTTCAAAAACTTTCTTTTTTTTAGATTTCCTTGTAAAAAATGTTCATTCTCTGTGAAACTCAGTGGGAAAGTAACAAACTTGAGAGATCTGTGACTGTATGGCTGGATTGGAATGAATATGCCTATATCTCTGTCAGGAAACGAGATAGAGCGCTGAAACTGTGGCTATACGCACTTTCATGAAAACACGCTTCTTTGAGGTTTTAAGCTCAGAACATAAATCTGAGCGTGTTTCTGGCAAGAGAACAGCTTCAGATCATACTGCAATGAATATATGTAATCGTTCTGTCCAATGTGTTTGTTTGGCCATTTGGAAGTGAATATAAGCTTCTGAAGTGAAGATATGCACTTTTTCAAAAACTTTCTTTTTTTTAGTTCTGCTTGTCAACAATGTTCATTCTCTGTGTAACTCAGTGGGAAAGTGACAAACTTGAGTGAATTGTGACTGTATGACTGAGTTGGAGTGAATATGCTCTTATCTCTGTAAGGAAGCGAGCTAGAGCGCTGAAACTGTGGCTATACGCACTTTCATGAAAACACGCTTCTTTGAGGTTTTAAGCTCAGAACATAAATCTGAGCGTGTTTCTGGCAAGGGAACAGCTTCAGATCACACTGCAATGCATATATGATATCGTTTGGTCCAATGTGCTTGTATGGCCATTTGGAAGTGAGTATAAGAATTCTGAAGTGAAGATATGCACTTTTTCAAAAACTTTCTTTTTTTTAGATTTCCTTGTAAAAAAATGTTCAATCTCTGTGTAACTCAGTGGGAAAGTGACAAACTTGAGTGAATTGTGACTGTATGACTGAGTTGGAGTGAATATGCTCTTATCTCTGTAAGGAAGCGAGCTAGAGCGCTGAAACTGTGGCTATACGCACTTTCATGAAAACACGCTTCTTTGAGGTTTTAAGCTCAGAGAGTGAATCTGTGCGTGTTTCTGGCAAGGGAAAAGCTTCAGATCACACTGCAATGTATATATGGTATCGTTTGGTCCAATGTGCTTGTATGGCCATTTGGAAGTGAGTATAAGCTTTTGAAGTGAAGATATGCACTTTTTCAAAAACTTTCTTTTTTTTAGTTTTGCTTGTCAAAAATGTTCATTCTGTGTTCAACTCAGTGGGAAAGTGACAAACTTGAGTGAATTGTGACTGTATGACTGAGTTGGAGTGAATATGCTCTTATCTCTGTAAGGAAGCGAGCTAGAGCGCTGATACTGTGGCTATACGCACTTTCATGAAAACACGCTTCTTTGAGGTTTTAAGCTCAGAAAGTCAATCTGTGCGTGTTTCTGGCAAGGGAACAGCTTCAGATCACACTGCAATGCATATATGGTATCGTTTGGTCCAATGTGCTTGTATGGCCATTTGGAAGTGAGTATAAGAATTCTGGAGTGAAGATATGCACTTTTTCAAAAACTTTCTTTTTTTTAGATTTCCTAGTAAAAAAATGTTCATTCTCTGTGTAACTCAGTGGGAAAGTGACAAACTTGAGTGAATTGTGACTGTATGACTGAGTTGGAGTGAATATGCTCTTATCTCTGTAAGGAAGCGAGCTACAGCGCTGAAACTGTGGCTATACGCACTTTCATGAAAACACGCTTCTTTGAGGTTTTAAGCTCAGAAAGTGAATCTGTGCGTGTTTCTGGCAAGGGTTAAGCTTCAGATCACACTGCAATGTACATATGGTATCGTTTGGTCCAATGTGCTTGTATGGCCATTTGGAAGTGAGTATAAGCTTTTGAAGTGAAGATATGCACTTTTTCAAAAACTTTCTTTTTTTTAGTTCTGCTTGTCAAAAATGTTCATTCTGTGTTCAACTCAGTGGGAAAGTGACAAACTTGAGTGAATTGTGACTGTATGACTGAGTTGGAGTGAATATCTCTTATCTCTGTAAGGAAGCGAGCTACAGCGCTGAAACTGTGGCTATACGCACTTTCATGAAAATACGCTTCTTTGAGGTTTTAAGCTCAGAAAGTCAATCTGTGCGTGTTTCTGGCAAGGGAACAGCTTCAGATCACACTGCAATGCATATATGGTATCGTTTGGTCCAATGTGCTTGTATGGCCATTTGGAAGTGAGTATAAGAATTCTGAAGTGAAGATATGCACTTTTTCAAAAACTTTCTTTTTTTTAGTTCTGCTTGTCAACAATGTTCATTCTGTGTGTAACTCAGTGGGAAAGTGACAAACTTGAGTGAATTGTGACTGTATGACTGAGTTGGAGTGAATATGCTCTTATCTCTGTAAGGAAGCGAGCTAGAGCGCTGAAACTGTGGCTCTCCGCACTTTCATGAAAACACGCTTCTTTGAGGTTTTAAGCTCAGAAAGTCACTCTGTGCGTGTTTCTGGCAAGGGAACAGCTTTAGATCACACTGCCATGCATGTATGGTATCGTTTGGTCCAATGTGCTTGTATGGCCATTTGGAAGTGAGTATAAGAATTCTGAAGTGAAGATATGCACTTTTTCAAAAACTTTCTTTTTTTTAGATTTCCTTGTAAAAAAATGTTCATTCTCTGTGTAACTCAGCGGGAAAGTGACAAACTTGAGTGAATTGTGACTGTATGACTGAGTTGGAGTGAATATGCTCTTATCTCTGTAAGGAAGCGAGCTAGAGCGCTGAAACTGTGGCTATACGCACTTTCATGAAAACACGCTTCTTTGAGGTTTTAAGCTCAGAAAGTGAATCTGTGCGTGTTTCTGGCAAGGGAAAAGCTTCAGATCACACTGCAATGTATATATAGTATCGTTTGGTCCAATGTGCTTGTATGGCCATTTGGAAGTGAGTATAAGAATTCTGAAGTGAAGATATGCACTTTTTCAAAAACTTTCTTTTTTTTAGATTTCCTTGTAAAAAATGTTCATTCTCTGTGAAACTCAGTGGGAAAGTAACAAACTTGAGAGATCTGTGACTGTATGGCTGGATTGGAATGAATATGCCTATATCTCTGTCAGGAAACGAGATAGAGCGCTGAAACTGTGGCTATACGCACTTTCATGAAAACACGCTTCTTTGAGGTTTTAAGCTCAGAACATAAATCTGAGCGTGTTTCTGGCAAGAGAACAGCTTCAGATCATACTGCAATGAATATATGTAATCGTTCTGTCCAATGTGTTTGTTTGGCCATTTGGAAGTGAATATAAGCTTCTGAAGTGAAGATATGCACTTTTTCAAAAACTTTCTTTTTTTTAGTTCTGCTTGTCAACAATGTTCATTCTGTGTGTAACTCAGTGGGAAAGTGACAAACTTGAGTGAATTGTGACTGTATGACTGAGTTGGAGTGAATATGCTCTTATCTCTGTAAGGAAGCGAGCTAGAGCGCTGAAACTGTGGCTATACGCACTTTCATGAAAACACGCTTCTTTGAGGTTTTAAGCTCAGAACATAAATCTGAGCGTGTTTCTGGCAAGGGAACAGCTTCAGATCACACTGCAATGCATCTATGATATCGTTTGGTCCAATGTGCTTGTATGGCCATTTGGAAGTGAGTATAAGAATTCTGAAGTGAAGATATGCACTTTTTCAAAAACTTTCTTTTTTTTAGATTTCCTTGTAAAAAAATGTTCAATCTCTGTGTAACTCAGTGGGAAAGTGACAAACTTGAGTGAATTGTGACTGTATGACTGAGTTGGAGTGAATATGCTCTTATCTCTGTAAGGAAGCGAGCTAGAGCGCTGAAACTGTGGCTATACGCACTTTCATGAAAACACGCTTCTTTGAGGTTTTAAGCTCAGAGAGTGAATCTGTGCGTGTTTCTGGCAAGGGAAAAGCTTCAGATCACACTGCAATGTATATATGGTATCGTTTGGTCCAATGTGCTTGTATGGCCATTTGGAAGTGAGTATAAGCTTTTGAAGTGAAGATATGCACTTTTTCAAAAACTTTCTTTTTTTTAGTTTTGCTTGTCAAAAATGTTCATTCTGTGTTCAACTCAGTGGGAAAGTGACAAACTTGAGTGAATTGTGACTGTATGACTGAGCTGGAGTGAATATGCTCTTATCTCTGTAAGGAAGCGAGCTAGAGCGCTGATACTGTGGCTATACGCACTTTCATGAAAACACGCTTCTTTGAGGTTTTAAGCTCAGAAAGTCAATCTGTGCGTGTTTCTGGCAAGGGAACAGCTTCAGATTACACTGCAATGCATATATGGTATCGTTTGGTCCAATGTGCTTGTATGGCCATTTGGAAGTGAGTATAAGAATTCTGGAGTGAAGATATGCACTTTTTCAAAAACTTTCTTTTTTTTAGATTTCCTTGTAAAAAAATGTTCATTCTCTGTGTAACTCAGTGGGAAAGTGACAAACTTGAGTGAATTGTGACTGTATGACTGAGTTGGAGTGAATATGCTCTTATCTCTGTAAGGAAGCGAGCTACAGCGCTGAAACTGTGGCTATACGCACTTTCATGAAAACACGCTTCTTTGAGGTTTTAAGCTCAGAAAGTGAATCTGTGCATGTTTCTGGCAAGGGTTAAGCTTCAGATCCCACTGCAATGTACATATGGTATCGTTTGGTCCAATGTGCTTGTATGGCCATTTGGAAGTGAGTATAAGCTTTTGAAGTGAAGATATGCACTTTTTCAAAAACTTTCTTTTTTTTTAGTTCTGCTTGTCAAAAATGTTCATTCTGTGTTCAACTCAGTGGGAAAGTGACAAACTTGAGTGAATTGTGACTGTATGACTGAGTTGGAGTGAATATGCTCTTATCTCTGTAAGGAAGCCAGCTACAGCGCTGAAACTGTGGCTATACGCACTTTCATGAAAATACGCTTCTTTGAGGTTTTAAGCTCAGAAAGTCAATCTGTGCGTGTTTCTGGCAAGGGAACAGCTTCAGATCACACTGCAATGCATATATGATATCGTTTGGTCCAATGTGCTTGTATGGCCATTTGGAAGTGAGTATAAGAATTCTGAAGTGAAGATATGCACTTTTTCAAAAACTTTCTTTTTTTTAGATTTCCTTGTAAAAAAATGTTCAATCTCTGTGTAACTCAGTGGGAAAGTGACAAACTTGAGTGAATTGTGACTGTATGACTGAGTTGGAGTGAATATGCTCTTATCTCTGTAAGGAAGCGAGCTAGAGCGCTGAAACTGTGGCTATACGCACTTTCATGAAAACACGCTTCTTTGAGGTTTTAAGCTCAGAGAGTGAATCTGTGCGTGTTTCTGGCAAGGGAAAAGCTTCAGATCACACTGCAATGTATATATGGTATCGTTTGGTCCAATGTGCTTGTATGGCCATTCGGAAGTGAGTATAAGCTTTTGAAGTGAAGATATGCACTTTTTCAAAAACTTTCTTTTTTTTAGTTCTGCTTGTCAAAAATGTTCATTCTGTGTTCAACTCAGTGGGAAAGTGACAAACTTGAGTGAATTGTGACTGTATGACTGAGTTGGAGTGAATATGCTCTTATCTCTGTAAGGAAGCGAGCTAGAGCGCTGAAACTGTGGCTATACGCACTTTCATGAAAACACGCTTCTTTGAGGTTTTAAGCTCAGAAAGTCAATCTGTGCGTGTTTCTGGCAAGGGAACAGCTTCAGATCACACAGCAATGCATATATGGTATCGTTTGGTCCTATGTGCTTGTATGGCCATTTGGAAGTGTGTATAAGAATTCTGAAGTGAAGATATGCACTTTTTCAAAAACTTTCTTTTTTTAGATTTCCTTGTAAAAAATGTTCATTCTCTGTGGAACCCAGTGGGAAAGTAACAAACTTGAGAGAACTGTGACTGTATGGCTGGATTGGAATGAATATGCCTATATCTCTGTCAGGAAACGAGATAGAGCGCTGAAACTGTGGCTATACGCACTTTCATGAAAACACGCTTCTTTGAGGTTTTAAGCTCAGAACATAAATCTGAGCGTGTTTCTGGCAAGAGAACAGCTTCAGATCATACTGCAATGAATATATGTAATCGTTCTGTCCAATGTGTTTGTTTGGCCATTTGGAAGTGAATATAAGCTTCTGAAGTGAAGATATGCACTTTTTCAAAAACTTTCTTTTTTTTAGTTCTGCTTGTCAACAATGTTCATTCTCTGTGTAACTCAGTGGGAAAGTGACAAACTTGAGTGAATTGTGACTGTATGACTGAGTTGGAGTGAATATGCTCTTATCTCTGTAAGGAAGCGAGCTAGAGCGCTGAAACTGTGGCTATACGCACTTTCATGAAAACACGCTTCTTTGAGGTTTTAAGCTCAGAACATAAATCTGAGCGTGTTTCTGGCAAGGGAACAGCTTCAGATCACACTGCAATGTATATATAGTATCGTTTGGTCCAATGTGCTTGTATGGCCATTTGGAAGTGAGTATAAGAATTCTGAAGTGAAGATATGCACTTTTTCAAAAACTTTCTTTTTTTTAGATTTCCTTGTAAAAAATGTTCATTCTCTGTGAAACTCAGTGGGAAAGTAACAAACTCGAGAGATCTGTGACTGTATGGCTGGATTGGAATGAATATGCCTATATCTCTGTCAGGAAACGAGATAGAGCGCTGAAACTGTGGCTATACGCACTTTCATGAAAACACGCTTCTTTGAGGTTTTAAGCTCAGAACATAAATCTGAGCGTGTTTCTGGCAAGAGAACAGCTTCAGATCATACTGCAATGAATATATGTAATCGTTCTGTCCAATGTGTTTGTTTGGCCATTTGGAAGTGAATATAAGCTTCTGAAGTGAAGATATGCACTTTTTCAAAAACTTTCTTTTTTTTAGTTCTGCTTGTCAACAATGTTCATTCTCTGTGTAACTCAGTGGGAAAGTGACAAACTTGAGTGAATTGTGACTGTATGACTGAGTTGGAGTGAATATGCTCTTATCTCTGTAAGGAAGCGAGCTAGAGCGCTGAAACTGTGGCTATACGCACTTTCATGAAAACACGCTTCTTTGAGGTTTTAAGCTCAGAACATAAATCTGAGCGTGTTTCTGGCAAGGGAACAGCTTCAGATCACACTGCAATGCATATATGATATCGTTTGGTCCAATGTGCTTGTATGGCCATTTGGAAGTGAGTATAAGAATTCTGAAGTGAAGATATGCACTTTTTCAAAAACTTTCTTTTTTTTAGATTTCCTTGTAAAAAAATGTTCAATCTCTGTGTAACTCAGTGGGAAAGTGACAAACTTGAGTGAATTGTGACTGTATGACTGAGTTGGAGTGAATATGCTCTTATCTCTGTAAGGAAGCGAGCTAGAGCGCTGAAACTGTGGCTATACGCACTTTCATGAAAACACGCTTCTTTGAGGTTTTAAGCTCAGAAAGTCAATCTGTGCGTGTTTCTGGCAAGGGAACAGCTTCAGATCACACTGCAATGCATATATGGTATCGTTTGGTCCAATGTGCTTGTATGGCCATTTGGAAGTGAGTATAAGAATTCTGGAGTGAAGATATGCACTTTTTCAAAAACTTTCGTTTTTTTAGATTTCCTTGTAAAAAAATGTTCATTCTCTGTGTAACTCAGTGGGAAAGTCACAAACTTGAGTGAATTGTGACTGTATGACTGAGTTGGAGTGAATATGCTCTTATCTCTGTAAGGAAGCGAGCTACAGCGCTGAAACTGTGGCTATACGCACTTTCATGAAAACACGCTTCTTTGAGGTTTTAAGCTCAGAAAGTGAATCTGTGCGTGTTTCTGGCAAGGGTTAAGCTTCAGATCACACTGCAATGTACATATGGTATCGTTTGGTCCAATGTGCTTGTATGGCCATTTGGAAGTGAGTATAAGCTTTTGAAGTGAAGATATGCACTTTTTCAAAAACTTTCTTTTTTTTAGTTCTGCTTGTCAAAAATGTTCATTCTGTGTTCAACTCAGTGGGAAAGTGACAAACTTGAGTGAATTGTGACTGTATGATTGAGTTGGAGTGAATATCTCTTATCTCTGTAAGGAAGCGAGCTACAGCGCTGAAACTGTGGCTATACGCACTTTCATGAAAATACGCTTCTTTGAGGTTTTAAGCTCAGAAAGTCAATCTGTGCGTGTTTCTGGCAAGGGAACAGCTTCAGATCACACTGCAATGCATATATGGTATCGTTTGGTCCAATGTGCTTGTATGGCCATTTGGAAGTGAGTATAAGAATTCTGAAGTGAAGATATGCACTTTTTCAAAAACTTTCTTTTTTTTAGTTCTGCTTGTCAACAATGTTCATTCTGTGTGTAACTCAGTGGGAAAGTGACAAACTTGAGTGAATTGTGACTGTATGACTGAGTTGGAGTGAATATGCTCTTATCTCTGTAAGGAAGCGAGCTAGAGCGCTGAAACTGTGGCTCTCCGCACTTTCATGAAAACACGCTTCTTTGAGGTTTTAAGCTCAGAAAGTCACTCTGTGCGTGTTTCTGGCAAGGGAACAGCTTGAGATCACACTGCCATGCATGTATGGTATCGTTTGGTCCAATGTGCTTGTATGGCCATTTGGAAGTGAGTATAAGAATTCTGAAGTGAAGATATGCACTTTTTCAAAAACTTTCTTTTTTTTAGTTCTGCTTGTCAACAATGTTCATTCTGTGTGTCACTCAGTGGGAAAGTGACAAACTTGAGTGAATTGTGACTGTATGACTGAGTTGGAGTGAATATGCTCTTATCTCTGTAAGGAAGCGAGCTAGAGCGCTGAAACTGTGGCTATACGCACTTTCATGAAAACACGCTTCTTTGAGGTTTTAAGCTCAGAACATAAATCTGAGCGTGTTTCTGGCTAGGGAAAAGCTTCAGATCACACTGCAATGCATATATGATATCGTTTGGTCCAATGTGCTTGTATGGCCATTTGGAAGTGAGTATAAGAATTCTGAAGTGAAGATATGCACTTTTTCAAAAACTTTCTTTTTTTTAGATTTCCTTGTAAAAAAATGTTCAATCTCTGTGTAACTCAGTGGGAAAGTGACAAACTTGAGTGAATTGTGACTGTATGACTGAGTTGAAGTGAATATGCTCTTATCTCTGTAAGGAAGCGAGCTAGAGCGCTGAAACTGTGGCTATACGCACTTTCATGAAAACACGCTTCTTTGAGGTTTTAAGCTCAGAGAGTGAATCTGTGCGTGTTTCTGGCAAGGGAAAAGCTTCAGATCACACTGCAATGTATATATGGTATCGTTTGGTCCAATGTGCTTGTATGGCCATTTGGAAGTGAGTATAAGCTTTTGAAGTGAAGATATGCACTTTTTCAAAAACTTTCGTTTTTTTAGTTTTGCTTGTCAAAAATGTTCATTCTGTGTTCAACTCAGTGGGAAAGTGACAAACTTGAGTGAATTGTGACTGTATGACTGAGTTGGAGTGAATATGCTCTTATCTCTGTAAGGAAGCGAGCTAGAGCGCTGATACTGTGGCTATACGCACTTTCATGAAAACACGCTTCTTTGAGGTTTTAAGCTCAGAAAGTCAATCTGTGCGTGTTTCTGGCAAGGGAACAGCTTCAGATTACACTGCAATGCATATATGGTATCGTTTGGTCCAATGTGCTTGTATGGCCATTTGGAAGTGAGTATAAGAATTCTGGAGTGAAGATATGCACTTTTTCAAAAACTTTCTTTTTTTTAGATTTCCTTGTAAAAAAATGTTCATTCTCTGTGTAACTCAGTGGGAAAGTGACAAACTTGAGTGAATTGTGACTGTATGACTGAGTTGGAGTGAATATGCTCTTATCTCTGTAAGGAAGCGAGCTACAGCGCTGAAACTGTGGCTATACGCACTTTCATGAAAACACGCTTCTTTGAGGTTTTAAGCTCAGAAAGTGAATCTGTGCGTGTTTCTGGCAAGGGTTAAGCTTCAGATCCCACTGCAATGTACATATGGTATCGTTTGGTCCAATGTGCTTGTATGGCCATTTGGAAGTGAGTATAAGCTTTTGAAGTGAAGATATGCACTTTTTCAAAAACTTTCTTTTTTTTAGTTCTGCTTGTCAAAAATGTTCATTCTGTGTTCAACTCAGTGGGAAAGTGACAAACTTGAGTGAATTGTGACTGTATGACTGAGTTGGAGTGAATATGCTCTTATCTCTGTAAGGAAGCGAGCTACAGCGCTGAAACTGTGGCTATACGCACTTTCATGAAAATACGCTTCTTTGAGGTTTTAAGCTCAGAAAGTCAATCTGTGCGTGTTTCTGGCAAGGGAACAGCTTCAGATCACACTGCAATGCATATATGGTATCGTTTGGTCCAATGTGCTTGTATGGCCATTTGGAAGTGAGTATAAGAATTCTGAAGTGAAGATATGCACTTTTTCAAAAACTTTCTTTTTTTTAGTTCTGCTTGTCAACAATGTTCATTCTGTGTGTAACTCAGTGGGAAAGTGACAAACTTGAGTGAATTGTGACTGTATGACTGAGTTGGAGTGAATATGCTCTTATCTCTGTAAGGAAGCGAGCTAGAGCGCTGAAACTGTGGCTCTCCGCACTTTCATGAAAACACGCTTCTTTGAGGTTTTAAGCTCAGAAAGTCACTCTGTGCGTGTTTCTGGCAAGGGAACAGCTTTAGATCACACTGCCATGCATGTATGGTAACGTTTGGTCCAATGTGCTTGTATGGCCATTTGGAAGTGAGTATAAGAATTCTGAAGTGAAGATATGCACTTTTTCAAAAACTTTCTTTTTTTTAGTTCTGCTTGTCAACAATGTTCATTCTGTGTGTAACTCAGTGGGAAAGTGACAAACTTGAGTGAATTGTGACTGTATGACTGAGTTGGAGTGAATATGCTCTTATCTCTGTAAGGAAGCGAGCTAGAGCGCTGAAACTGTGGCTATACGCACTTTCATGAAAACACGCTTCTTTGAGGTTTTAAGCTCAGAACATAAATCTGAGCGTGTTTCTGGCAAGGGAACAGCTTCAGATCACACTGCAATGCATATATGATATCGTTTGGTCCAATGTGCTTGTATGGCCATTTGGAAGTGAGTATAAGAATTCTGAAGTGAAGATATGCACTTTTTCAAAAACTTTCTTTTTTTTAGATTTCCTTGTAAAAAAATGTTCAATCTCTGTGTAACTCAGTGGGAAAGTGACAAACTTGAGTGAATTGTGACTGTATGACTGAGTTGGAGTGAATATGCTCTTATCTCTGTAAGGAAGCGAGCTAGAGCGCTGAAACTGTGGCTATACGCACTTTCATGAAAACACGCTTCTTTGAGGTTTTAAGCTCAGAGAGTGAATCTGTGCGTGTTTCTGGCAAGGGAAAAGCTTCAGATCACACTGCAATGTATATATGGTATCGTTTGGTCCAATGTGCTTGTATGGCCATTTGGAAGTGAGTATAGGCTTTTGAAGTGAAGATATGCACTTTTTCAAAAACTTTCTTTTTTTTAGTTTTGCTTGTCAAAAATGTTCATTCTGTGTTCAACTCAGTGGGAAAGTGACAAACTTGAGTGAATTGTGACTGTATGACTGAGTTGGAGTGAATATGCTCTTATCTCTGTAAGGAAGCGAGCTAGAGCGCTGATACTGTGGCTATACGCACTTTCATGAAAACACGCTTCTTTGAGGTTTTAAGCTCAGAAAGTCAATCTGTGCGTGTTTCTGGCGAGGGAACAGCTTCAGATTACACTGCAATGCATATATGGTATCGTTTGGTCCAATGTGCTTGTATGGCCATTTGGAAGTGAGTATAAGAATTCTGGAGTGAAGATATGCACTTTTTCAAAAACTTTCTTTTTTTTAGATTTCCTTGTAAAAAAATGTTCATTCTCTGTGTAACTCAGTGGGAAAGTGACAAACTTGAGTGAATTGTGACTGTATGACTGAGTTGGAGTGAATATGCTCTTATCTCTGTAAGGAAGCGAGCTACAGCGCTGAAACTGTGGCTATACGCACTTTCATGAAAACACGCTTCTTTGAGGTTTTAAGCTCAGAAAGTGAATCTGTGCGTGTTTCTGGCAAGGGTTAAGCTTCAGATCCCACTGCAATGTACATATGGTATCGTTTGGTCCAATGTGCTTGTATGGCCATTTGGAAGTGAGTATAAGCTTTTGAAGTGAAGATATGCACTTTTTCAAAAACTTTCTTTTTTTTAGTTCTGCTTGTCAAAAATGTTCATTCTGTGTTCAACTCAGTGGGAAAGTGACAAACTTGAGTGAATTGTGACTGTATGACTGAGTTGGAGTGAATATGCTCTTATCTCTGTAAGGAAGCGAGCTACAGCGCTGAAACTGTGGCTATACGCACTTTCATGAAAATACGCTTCTTTGAGGTTTTAAGCTCAGAAAGTCAATCTGTGCGTGTTTCTGGCAAGGGAACAGCTTCAGATCACACTGCAATGCATATATGGTATCGTTTGGTCCAATGTGCTTGTATGGCCATTTGGAAGTGAGTATAAGAATTCTGAAGTGAAGATATGCACTTTTTCAAAAACTTTCTTTTTTTTAGTTCTGCTTGTCAACAATGTTCATTCTGTGTGTAACTCAGTGGGAAAGTGACAAACTTGAGTGAATTGTGACTGTATGACTGAGTTGGAGTGAATATGCTCTTATCTCTGTAAGGAAGCGAGCTAGAGCGCTGAAACTGTGGCTCTCCGCACTTTCATGAAAACACGCTTCTTTGAGGTTTTAAGCTCAGAAAGTCACTCTGTGCGTGTTTCTGGCAAGGGAACAGCTTTAGATCACACTGCCATGCATGTATGGTATCGTTTGGTCCAATGTGCTTGTATGGCCATTTGGAAGTGAGTATAAGAATTCTGAAGTGAAGATATGCACTTTTTCAAAAACTTTCTTTTTTTTAGTTCTGCTTGTCAACAATGTTCATTCTGTGTGTAACTCAGTGGGAAAGTGACAAACTTGAGTGAATTGTGACTGTATGACTGAGTTGGAGTGAATATGCTCTTATCTCTGTAAGGAAGCGAGCTAGAGCGCTGAAACTGTGGCTATACGCACTTTCATGAAAACACGCTTCTTTGAGGTTTTAAGCTCAGAACATAAATCTGAGCGTGTTTCTGGCAAGGGAAAAGCTTCAGATCACACTGCAATGCATATATGATATCGTTTGGTCCAATGTGCTTGTATGGCCATTTGGAAGTGAGTATAAGAATTCTGAAGTGAAGATATGCACTTTTTCAAAAACTTTCTTTTTTTTAGATTTCCTTGTAAAAAAATGTTCAATCTCTGTGTAACTCAGTGGGAAAGTGACAAACTTGAGTGAATTGTGACTGTATGACTGAGTTGGAGTGAATATGCTCTTATCTCTGTAAGGAAGCGAGCTAGAGCGCTGAAACTGTGGCTATACGCACTTTCATGAAAACACGCTTCTTTGAGGTTTTAAGCTCAGAGAGTGAATCTGTGCGTGTTTCTGGCAAGGGAAAAGCTTCAGATCACACTGCAATGTATATATGGTATCGTTTGGTCCAATGTGCTTGTATGGCCATTTGGAAGTGAGTATAAGCTTTTGAAGTGAAGATATGCACTTTTTCAAAAACTTTCTTTTTTTTAGTTTTGCTTGTCAAAAATTTTCATTCTGTGTTCAACTCAGTGGGAAAGTGACAAACTTGAGTGAATTGTGACTGTATGACTGAGTTGGAGTGAATATGCTCTTATCTCTGTAAGGAAGCGAGCTAGAGCGCTGATACTGTGGCTATACGCACTTTCATGAAAACACGCTTCTTTGAGGTTTTAAGCTCAGAAAGTCAATCTGTGCGTGTTTCTGGCAAGGGAACAGCTTCAGATTACACTGCAATGCATATATGGTATCGTTTGGTCCAATGTGCTTGTATGGCCATTTGGAAGTGAGTATAAGAATTCTGGAGTGAAGATATGCACTTTTTCAAAAACTTTCTTTTTTTTAGATTTCCTTGTAAAAAAATGTTCATTCTCTGTGTAACTCAGTGGGAAAGTGACAAACTTGAGTGAATTGTGACTGTATGACTGAGTTGGAGTGAATATGCTCTTATCTCTGTAAGGAAGCGAGCTACAGCGCTGAAACTGTGGCTATACGCACTTTCATGAAAACACGCTTCTTTGAGGTTTTAAGCTCAGAAAGTGAATCTGTGCGTGTTTCTGGCAAGGGTTAAGCTTCAGATCCCACTGCAATGTACATATGGTATCGTTTGGTCCAATGTGCTTGTATGGCCATTTGGAAGTGAGTATAAGCTTTTGAAGTGAAGATATGCACTTTTTCAAAAACTTTCTTTTTTTTAGTTCTGCTTGTCAAAAATGTTCATTCTGTGTTCAACTCAGTGGGAAAGTGACAAACTTGAGTGAATTGTGACTGTATGACTGAGTTGGAGTGAATATGCTCTTATCTCTGTAAGGAAGCGAGCTACAGCGCTGAAACTGTGGCTATACGCACTTTCATGAAAATACGCTTCTTTGAGGTTTTAAGCTCAGAAAGTCAATCTGTGCGTGTTTCTGGCAAGGGAACAGCTTCAGATCACACTGCAATGCATATATGGTATCGTTTGGTCCAATGTGCTTGTATGGCCATTTGGAAGTGAGTATAAGAATTCTGAAGTGAAGATATGCACTTTTTCAAAAACTTTCTTTTTTTTAGTTCTGCTTGTCAACAATGTTCATTCTGTGTGTAACTCAGTGGGAAAGTGACAAACTTGAGTGAATTGTGACTGTATGACTGAGTTGGAGTGAATATGCTCTTATCTCTGTAAGGAAGCGAGCTAGAGCGCTGAAACTGTGGCTCTCCGCACTTTCATGAAAACACGCTTCTTTGAGGTTTTAAGCTCAGAAAGTCACTCTGTGCGTGTTTCTGGCAAGGGAACAGCTTTAGATCACACTGCCATGCATGTATGGTATCGTTTGGTCCAATGTGCTTGTATGGCCATTTGGAAGTGAGTATAAGAATTCTGAAGTGAAGATATGCACTTTTTCAAAAACTTTCTTTTTTTTAGATTTCCTTGTAAAAAAATGTTCATTCTCTGTGTAACTCAGCGGGAAAGTGACAAACTTGAGTGAATTGTGACTGTATGACTGAGTTGGAGTGAATATGCTCTTATCTCTGTAAGGAAGCGAGCTAGAGCGCTGAAACTGTGGCTATACGCACTTTCATGAAAACACGCTTCTTTGAGGTTTTAAGCTCAGAAAGTGAATCTGTGCGTGTTTCTGGCAAGGGAAAAGCTTCAGATCACACTGCAATGTATATATGGTATCGTTTGGTCCAATGTGCTTGTATGGCCATTCGGAAGTGAGTATAAGCTTTTGAAGTGAAGATATGCACTTTTTCAAAAACTTTCTTTTTTTTAGTTCTGCTTGTCAAAAATGTTCATTCTGTGTTCAACTCAGTGGGAAAGTGACAAACTTGAGTGAATTGTGACTGAATGTCTGAACTGGAGTGAAAATGCCCCTATCTCTATAAGGAAGCGAGCTAGAGCGCTGAAACTGTGGTAATGCGCACTTTCCTGAAAACACGCTTCTTTGAGGTTTGAAGCTCAGAACGTGATTCTCTGCGTGTTTCTGGCAAGGGAACAGCTTCAGATCACACTGCAATGCATATATGGTATCGTTTGGTCCAATGTGCTTGTATGGCAATTTGGAAGTGAGTATAAGAATTCTGAAGTGAAGATATGCACTTTTTCAAAAACTTTCTTTTTTTAAGATTTCCTTGTAAAAAAATGTTCATTCTCTGTGTAACTCAGTGGGAAAGTGACAAACTTGAGTGAATTGTGACTGTATGACTGAGTTGGAGTGAATATGCTCTTATCTCTGTAAGGAAGCGAGCTAGAGCGCTGAAACTGTGGCTATACGCACTTTCATGAAAACACGCTTCTTTGAGGTTTTAAGCTCAGAAAGTCAATCTGTGCGTGTTTCTGGCAAGGGAACAGCTTCAGATCACACTGCAATGCATATATGGTATCGTTTGGTCCAATGTGCTTGTATGGCCATTTGGAAGTGTGTATAAGAATTCTGAAGTGAAGATATGCACTTTTTCAAAAACTTTCTTTTTTTAGATTTCCTTGTAAAAAATGTTCATTCTCTGTGGAACCCAGTGGGAAAGTAACAAACTTGAGAGAACTGTGACTGTATGGCTGATTTGGAATGAATATGCCTATATCTCTGTCAGGAAACGAGATGGAGCGCTGAAACTGTGGCTATACGCACTTTCATGAAAACACGCTTCTTTGAGGTTTTAAGCTCAGAACGTAAATATGTGCGTGTTTTTGGACAGGGAACAGCTGCAGATCACACTGCAATGAATATATGTAATCGTTCTGTCCAATGTGTTTGTTTGGCCATTTGGAAGTGAATATAAGCTTCTGAAGTGAAGATATGCACTTTTTCAAAAACTTTCTTTTTTTTAGTTCTGCTTGTCAACAATGTTCATTCTGTGTGTAACTCAGTGGGAAAGTGACAAACTTGAGTGAATTGTGACTGTATGACTGAGTTGGAGTGAATATGCTCTTATCTCTGTAAGGAAGCGAGCTAGAGCGCTGAAACTGTGGCTATACGCACTTTCATGAAAACACGCTTCTTTGAGGTTTTAAGCTCAGAACATAAATCTGAGCGTGTTTCTGGCAAGGGAACAGCTTCAGATCACACTGCAATGCATATATGATATCGTTTGGTCCAATGTGCTTGTATGGCCATTTGGAAGTGAGTATAAGAATTCTGAAGTGAAGATATGCACTTTTTCAAAAACTTTCTTTTTTTTAGATTTCCTTGGAAAAAAATGTTCAATCTCTGTGTAACAGTGGGAAAGTGACAAACTTGAGTGAATTGTGACTGTATGACTGAGTTGGAGTGAATATGCTCTTATCTCTGTAAGGAAGCGAGCTAGAGCGCTGAAACTGTGGCTATACGCACTTTCATGAAAACACGCTTCTTTGAGGTTTTAAGCTCAGAGAGTGAATCTGTGCGTGTTTCTGGCAAGGGAAAAGCTTCAGATCACACTGCAATGTATATATGGTATCGTTTGGTCCAATGTGCTTGTATGGCCATTTGGAAGTGAGTATAAGCTTTTGAAGTGAAGATATGCACTTTTTCAAAAACTTTCTTTTTTTTAGTTTTGCTTGTCAAAAATGTTCATTCTGTGTTCAACTCAGTGGGAAAGTGACAAACTTGAGTGAATTGTGACTGTATGACTGAGTTGGAGTGAATATGCTCTTATCTCTGTAAGGAAGCGAGCTAGAGCGCTGATACTGTGGCTATACGCACTTTCATGAAAACACGCTTCTTTGAGGTTTTAAGCTCAGAAAGTCAATCTGTGCGTGTTTCTGGCAAGGGAACAGCTTCAGATTACACTGCAATGCATATATGGTATCGTTTGGTCCAATGTGCTTGTATGGCCATTTGGAAGTGAGTATAAGAATTCTGGAGTGAAGATATGCACTTTTTCAAAAACTTTCTTTTTTTTAGATTTCCTTGTAAAAAAATGTTCATTCTCTGTGTAACTCAGTGGGAAAGTGACAAACTTGAGTGAATTGTGACTGTATGACTGAGTTGGAGTGAATATGCTCTTATCTCTGTAAGGAAGCGAGCTACAGCGCTGAAACTGTGGCTATACGCACTTTCATGAAAACACGCTTCTTTGAGGTTTTAAGCTCAGAAAGGGAATCTGTGCGTGTTTCTGGCAAGGGTTAAGCTTCAGATCCCACTGCAATGTACATATGGTATCGTTTGGTCCAATGTGCTTGTATGGCCATTTGGAAGTGAGTATAAGCTTTTGAAGTGAAGATATGCACTTTTTCAAAAACTTTCTTTTTTTTAGTTCTGCTTGTCAAAAATGTTCATTCTGTGTTCAACTCAGTGGGAAAGTGACAAACTTGAGTGAATTGTGACTGTATGACTGAGTTGGAGTGAATATGCTCTTATCTCTGTAAGGAAGCGAGCTACAGCGCTGAAACTGTGGCTATACGCACTTTCATGAAAATACGCTTCTTTGAGGTTTTAAGCTCAGAAAGTCAATCTGTGCGTGTTTCTGGCAAGGGAACAGCTTCAGATCACACTGCAATGCATATATGGTATCGTTTGGTCCAATGTGCTTGTATGGCCATTTGGAAGTGAGTATAAGAATTCTGAAGTGAAGATATGCACTTTTTCAAAAACTTTCTTTTTTTTAGTTCTGCTTGTCAACAATGTTCATTCTGTGTGTAACTCAGTGGGAAAGTGACAAACTTGAGTGAATTGTGACTGTATGACTGAGTTGGAGTGAATATGCTCTTATCTCTGTAAGGAAGCGAGCTAGAGCGCTGAAACTGTGGCTCTCCGCACTTTCATGAAAACACGCTTCTTTGAGGTTTTAAGCTCAGAAAGTCACTCTGTGCGTGTTTCTGGCAAGGGAACAGCTTTAGATCACACTGCCATGCATGTATGGTATCGTTTGGTCCAATGTGCTTGTATGGCCATTTGGAAGTGAGTATAAGAATTCTGAAGTGAAGATATGCACTTTTTCAAAAACTTTCTTTTTTTTAGATTTCCTTGT
The DNA here is from genome assembly GCA_029721435.1 of Gymnothorax reevesii. NCBI lineage: Eukaryota > Metazoa > Chordata > Actinopteri > Anguilliformes > Muraenidae > Gymnothorax > Gymnothorax reevesii. The sequence continues at coordinate 27,044,806 of CM056588.1, forward strand.
AAAAAAATGTTCATTCTCTGTGTAACTCAGCGGGAAAGTGACAAACTTGAGTGAATTGTGACTGTATGACTGAGTTGGAGTGAATATGCTCTTATCTCTGTAAGGAAGCGAGCTAGAGCGCTGAAACTGTGGCTATACGCACTTTCATGAAAACACGCTTCTTTGAGGTTTTAAGCTCAGAAAGTGAATCTGTGCATGTTTCTGGCAAGGGAAAAGCTTCAGATCACACTGCAATGTATATATGGTATCGTTTGGTCCAATGTGCTTGTATGGCCATTCGGAAGTGAGTATAAGCTTTTGAAGTGAAGATATGCACTTTTTCAAAAACTTTCTTTTTTTTAGTTCTGCTTGTCAAAAATGTTCATTCTGTGTTCAACTCAGTGGGAAAGTGACAAACTTGAGTGAATTGTGACTGAATGTCTGAACTGGAGTGAAAATGCCCCTATCTCTATAAGGAAGCGAGCTAGAGCGCTGAAACTGTGGTAATGCGCACTTTCCTGAAAACACGCTTCTTTGAGGTTTGAAGCTCAGAACGTGATTCTCTGCGTGTTTTTGGCAAGGGAACAGCTTCAGATCACACTGCAATGCATATATGGTATCGTTTGGTCCAATGTGCTTGTATGGCAATTTGGAAGTGAGTATAAGAATTCTGAAGTGAAGATATGCACTTTTTCAAAAACTTTCTTTTTTTAAGATTTCCTTGTAAAAAAATGTTCATTCTCTGTGTAACTCAGTGGGAAAGTGACAAACTTGAGTGAATTGTGACTGTATGACTGAGTTGGAGTGAATATGCTCTTATCTCTGTAAGGAAGCGAGCTAGAGCGCTGAAACTGTGGCTATACGCACTTTCATGAAAACACGCTTCTTTGAGGTTTTAAGCTCAGAACATAAATCTGAGCGTGTTTCTGGCAAGGGAACAGCTTCAGATCACACTGCAATGCATATATGATATCGTTTGGTCCAATGTGCTTGTATGGCCATTTGGAAGTGAGTATAAGAATTCTGAAGTGAAGATATGCACTTTTTCAAAAACTTTCTTTTTTTTAGATTTCCTTGTAAAAAAATGTTCATTCTCTGTGTAACTCAGCGGGAAAGTGACAAACTTGAGTGAATTGTGACTGTATGACTGAGTTGGAGTGAATATGCTCTTATCTCTGTAAGGAAGCGAGCTACAGCGCTGAAACTGTGGCTATACGCACTTTCATGAAAATACGCTTCTTTGAGGTTTTAAGCTCAGAAAGTCAATCTGTGCGTGTTTCTGGCAAGGGAACAGCTTCAGATCACACTGCAATGCATATATGGTATCGTTTGGTCCAATGTGCTTGTATGGCCATTTGGAAGTGAGTATAAGAATTCTGAAGTGAAGATATGCACTTTTTCAAAAACTTTCTTTTTTTTAGTTCTGCTTGTCAACAATGTTCATTCTGTGTGTAACTCAGTGGGAAAGTGACAAACTTGAGTGAATTGTGACTGTATGACTGAGTTGGAGTGAATATGCTCTTATCTCTGTAAGGAAGCGAGCTAGAGCGCTGAAACTGTGGCTCTCCGCACTTTCATGAAAACACGCTTCTTTGAGGTTTTAAGCTCAGAAAGTCACTCTGTGCGTGTTTCTGGCAAGGGAACAGCTTTAGATCACACTGCCATGCATGTATGGTAACGTTTGGTCCAATGTGCTTGTATGGCCATTTGGAAGTGAGTATAAGAATTCTGAAGTGAAGATATGCACTTTTTCAAAAACTTTCTTTTTTTTAGTTCTGCTTGTCAACAATGTTCATTCTGTGTGTAACTCAGTGGGAAAGTGACAAACTTGAGTGAATTGTGACTGTATGACTGAGTTGGAGTGAATATGCTCTTATCTCTGTAAGGAAGCGAGCTAGAGCGCTGAAACTGTGGCTCTCCGCACTTTCATGAAAACACGCTTCTTTGAGGTTTTAAGCTCAGAAAGTCACTCTGTGCGTGTTTCTGGCAAGGGAACAGCTTTAGATCACACTGCCATGCATGTATGGTATCGTTTGGTCCAATGTGCTTGTATGGCCATTTGGAAGTGAGTATAAGAATTCTGAAGTGAAGATATGCACTTTTTCAAAAACTTTCTTTTTTTTAGATTTCCTTGTAAAAAAATGTTCATTCTCTGTGTAACTCAGCGGGAAAGTGACAAACTTGAGTGAATTGTGACTGTATGACTGAGTTGGAGTGAATATGCTCTTATCTCTGTAAGGAAGCGAGCTAGAGCGCTGAAACTGTGGCTATACGCACTTTCATGAAAACACGCTTCTTTGAGGTTTTAAGCTCAGAAAGTGAATCTGTGCGTGTTTCTGGCAAGGGAAAAGCTTCAGATCACACTGCAATGTATATATGGTATCGTTTGGTCCAATGTGCTTGTATGGCCATTCGGAAGTGAGTATAAGCTTTTGAAGTGAAGATATGCACTTTTTCAAAAACTTTCTTTTTTTTAGTTCTGCTTGTCAAAAATGTTCATTCTGTGTTCAACTCAGTGGGAAAGTGACAAACTTGAGTGAATTGTGACTGAATGTCTGAACTGGAGTGAAAATGCCCCTATCTCTATAAGGAAGCGAGCTAGAGCGCTGAAACTGTGGTAATGCGCACTTTCCTGAAAACACGCTTCTTTGAGGTTTGAAGCTCAGAACGTGATTCTCTGCGTGTTTCTGGCAAGGGAACAGCTTCAGATCACACTGCAATGCATATATGGTATCGTTTGGTCCAATGTGCTTGTATGGCAATTTGGAAGTGAGTATAAGAATTCTGAAGTGAAGATATGCACTTTTTCAAAAACTTTCTTTTTTTAAGATTTCCTTGTAAAAAAATGTTCATTCTCTGTGTAACTCAGTGGGAAAGTGACAAACTTGAGTGAATTGTGACTGTATGACTGAGTTGGAGTGAATATGCTCTTATCTCTGTAAGGAAGCGAGCTAGAGCGCTGAAACTGTGGCTATACGCACTTTCATGAAAACACGCTTCTTTGAGGTTTTAAGCTCAGAAAGTCAATCTGTGCGTGTTTCTGGCAAGGGAACAGCTTCAGATCACACTGCAATGCATATATGGTATCGTTTGGTCCAATGTGCTTGTATGGCCATTTGGAAGTGTGTATAAGAATTCTGAAGTGAAGATATGCACTTTTTCAAAAACTTTCTTTTTTTAGATTTCCTTGTAAAAAATGTTCATTCTCTGTGGAACCCAGTGGGAAAGTAACAAACTTGAGAGAACTGTGACTGTATGGCTGATTTGGAATGAATATGCCTATATCTCTGTCAGGAAACGAGATGGAGCGCTGAAACTGTGGCTATACGCACTTTCATGAAAACACGCTTCTTTGAGGTTTTAAGCTCAGAACGTAAATATGTGCGTGTTTTTGGACAGGGAACAGCTGCAGATCACACTGCAATGAATATATGTAATCGTTCTGTCCAATGTGTTTGTTTGGCCATTTGGAAGTGAATATAAGCTTCTGAAGTGAAGATATGCACTTTTTCAAAAACTTTCTTTTTTTTAGTTCTGCTTGTCAACAATGTTCATTCTGTGTGTAACTCAGTGGGAAAGTGACAAACTTGAGTGAATTGTGACTGTATGACTGAGTTGGAGTGAATATGCTCTTATCTCTGTAAGGAAGCGAGCTAGAGCGCTGAAACTGTGGCTATACGCACTTTCATGAAAACACGCTTCTTTGAGGTTTTAAGCTCAGAACATAAATCTGAGCGTGTTTCTGGCAAGGGAACAGCTTCAGATCACACTGCAATGCATATATGATATCGTTTGGTCCAATGTGCTTGTATGGCCATTTGGAAGTGAGTATAAGAATTCTGAAGTGAAGATATGCACTTTTTCAAAAACTTTCTTTTTTTTAGATTTCCTTGGAAAAAAATGTTCAATCTCTGTGTAACAGTGGGAAAGTGACAAACTTGAGTGAATTGTGACTGTATGACTGAGTTGGAGTGAATATGCTCTTATCTCTGTAAGGAAGCGAGCTAGAGCGCTGAAACTGTGGCTATACGCACTTTCATGAAAACACGCTTCTTTGAGGTTTTAAGCTCAGAGAGTGAATCTGTGCGTGTTTCTGGCAAGGGAAAAGCTTCAGATCACACTGCAATGTATATATGGTATCGTTTGGTCCAATGTGCTTGTATGGCCATTTGGAAGTGAGTATAAGCTTTTGAAGTGAAGATATGCACTTTTTCAAAAACTTTCTTTTTTTTAGTTTTGCTTGTCAAAAATGTTCATTCTGTGTTCAACTCAGTGGGAAAGTGACAAACTTGAGTGAATTGTGACTGTATGACTGAGTTGGAGTGAATATGCTCTTATCTCTGTAAGGAAGCGAGCTAGAGCGCTGATACTGTGGCTATACGCACTTTCATGAAAACACGCTTCTTTGAGGTTTTAAGCTCAGAAAGTCAATCTGTGCGTGTTTCTGGCAAGGGAACAGCTTCAGATTACACTGCAATGCATATATGGTATCGTTTGGTCCAATGTGCTTGTATGGCCATTTGGAAGTGAGTATAAGAATTCTGGAGTGAAGATATGCACTTTTTCAAAAACTTTCTTTTTTTTAGATTTCCTTGTAAAAAAATGTTCATTCTCTGTGTAACTCAGTGGGAAAGTGACAAACTTGAGTGAATTGTGACTGTATGACTGAGTTGGAGTGAATATGCTCTTATCTCTGTAAGGAAGCGAGCTACAGCGCTGAAACTGTGGCTATACGCACTTTCATGAAAACACGCTTCTTTGAGGTTTTAAGCTCAGAAAGGGAATCTGTGCGTGTTTCTGGCAAGGGTTAAGCTTCAGATCCCACTGCAATGTACATATGGTATCGTTTGGTCCAATGTGCTTGTATGGCCATTTGGAAGTGAGTATAAGCTTTTGAAGTGAAGATATGCACTTTTTCAAAAACTTTCTTTTTTTTAGTTCTGCTTGTCAAAAATGTTCATTCTGTGTTCAACTCAGTGGGAAAGTGACAAACTTGAGTGAATTGTGACTGTATGACTGAGTTGGAGTGAATATGCTCTTATCTCTGTAAGGAAGCGAGCTACAGCGCTGAAACTGTGGCTATACGCACTTTCATGAAAATACGCTTCTTTGAGGTTTTAAGCTCAGAAAGTCAATCTGTGCGTGTTTCTGGCAAGGGAACAGCTTCAGATCACACTGCAATGCATATATGGTATCGTTTGGTCCAATGTGCTTGTATGGCCATTTGGAAGTGAGTATAAGAATTCTGAAGTGAAGATATGCACTTTTTCAAAAACTTTCTTTTTTTTAGTTCTGCTTGTCAACAATGTTCATTCTGTGTGTAACTCAGTGGGAAAGTGACAAACTTGAGTGAATTGTGACTGTATGACTGAGTTGGAGTGAATATGCTCTTATCTCTGTAAGGAAGCGAGCTAGAGCGCTGAAACTGTGGCTCTCCGCACTTTCATGAAAACACGCTTCTTTGAGGTTTTAAGCTCAGAAAGTCACTCTGTGCGTGTTTCTGGCAAGGGAACAGCTTTAGATCACACTGCCATGCATGTATGGTATCGTTTGGTCCAATGTGCTTGTATGGCCATTTGGAAGTGAGTATAAGAATTCTGAAGTGAAGATATGCACTTTTTCAAAAACTTTCTTTTTTTTAGATTTCCTTGTAAAAAAATGTTCATTCTCTGTGTAACTCAGCGGGAAAGTGACAAACTTGAGTGAATTGTGACTGTATGACTGAGTTGGAGTGAATATGCTCTTATCTCTGTAAGGAAGCGAGCTAGAGCGCTGAAACTGTGGCTATACGCACTTTCATGAAAACACGCTTCTTTGAGGTTTTAAGCTCAGAAAGTGAATCTGTGCATGTTTCTGGCAAGGGAAAAGCTTCAGATCACACTGCAATGTATATATGGTATCGTTTGGTCCAATGTGCTTGTATGGCCATTCGGAAGTGAGTATAAGCTTTTGAAGTGAAGATATGCACTTTTTCAAAAACTTTCTTTTTTTTAGTTCTGCTTGTCAAAAATGTTCATTCTGTGTTCAACTCAGTGGGAAAGTGACAAACTTGAGTGAATTGTGACTGAATGTCTGAACTGGAGTGAAAATGCCCCTATCTCTATAAGGAAGCGAGCTAGAGCGCTGAAACTGTGGTAATGCGCACTTTCCTGAAAACACGCTTCTTTGAGGTTTGAAGCTCAGAACGTGATTCTCTGCGTGTTTTTGGCAAGGGAACAGCTTCAGATCACACTGCAATGCATATATGGTATCGTTTGGTCCAATGTGCTTGTATGGCAATTTGGAAGTGAGTATAAGAATTCTGAAGTGAAGATATGCACTTTTTCAAAAACTTTCTTTTTTTAAGATTTCCTTGTAAAAAAATGTTCATTCTCTGTGTAACTCAGTGGGAAAGTGACAAACTTGAGTGAATTGTGACTGTATGACTGAGTTGGAGTGAATATGCTCTTATCTCTGTAAGGAAGCGAGCTAGAGCGCTGAAACTGTGGCTATACGCACTTTCATGAAAACACGCTTCTTTGAGGTTTTAAGCTCAGAACATAAATCTGAGCGTGTTTCTGGCAAGGGAACAGCTTCAGATCACACTGCAATGCATATATGATATCGTTTGGTCCAATGTGCTTGTATGGCCATTTGGAAGTGAGTATAAGAATTCTGAAGTGAAGATATGCACTTTTTCAAAAACTTTCTTTTTTTTAGATTTCCTTGTAAAAAAATGTTCATTCTCTGTGTAACTCAGCGGGAAAGTGACAAACTTGAGTGAATTGTGACTGTATGACTGAGTTGGAGTGAATATGCTCTTATCTCTGTAAGGAAGCGAGCTACAGCGCTGAAACTGTGGCTATACGCACTTTCATGAAAATACGCTTCTTTGAGGTTTTAAGCTCAGAAAGTCAATCTGTGCGTGTTTCTGGCAAGGGAACAGCTTCAGATCACACTGCAATGCATATATGGTATCGTTTGGTCCAATGTGCTTGTATGGCCATTTGGAAGTGAGTATAAGAATTCTGAAGTGAAGATATGCACTTTTTCAAAAACTTTCTTTTTTTTAGTTCTGCTTGTCAACAATGTTCATTCTGTGTGTAACTCAGTGGGAAAGTGACAAACTTGAGTGAATTGTGACTGTATGACTGAGTTGGAGTGAATATGCTCTTATCTCTGTAAGGAAGCGAGCTAGAGCGCTGAAACTGTGGCTCTCCGCACTTTCATGAAAACACGCTTCTTTGAGGTTTTAAGCTCAGAAAGTCACTCTGTGCGTGTTTCTGGCAAGGGAACAGCTTTAGATCACACTGCCATGCATGTATGGTAACGTTTGGTCCAATGTGCTTGTATGGCCATTTGGAAGTGAGTATAAGAATTCTGAAGTGAAGATATGCACTTTTTCAAAAACTTTCTTTTTTTTAGTTCTGCTTGTCAACAATGTTCATTCTGTGTGTAACTCAGTGGGAAAGTGACAAACTTGAGTGAATTGTGACTGTATGACTGAGTTGGAGTGAATATGCTCTTATCTCTGTAAGGAAGCGAGCTAGAGCGCTGAAACTGTGGCTATACGCACTTTCATGAAAACACGCTTCTTTGAGGTTTTAAGCTCAGAACATAAATCTGAGCGTGTTTCTGGCAAGGGAACAGCTTCAGATCACACTGCAATGCATATATGATATCGTTTGGTCCAATGTGCTTGTATGGCCATTTGGAAGTGAGTATAAGAATTCTGAAGTGAAGATATGCACTTTTTCAAAAACTTTCTTTTTTTTAGATTTCCTTGTAAAAAAACGTCAATCTCTGTGTAACTCAGTGGGAAAGTGACAAACTTGAGTGAATTGTGACTGTATGACTGAGTTGGAGTGAATATGCTCTTATCTCTGTAAGGAAGCGAGCTAGAGCGCTGAAACTGTGGCTATACGCACTTTCATGAAAACACGCTTCTTTGAGGTTTTAAGCTCAGAGAGTGAATCTGTGCGTGTTTCTGGCAAGGGAAAAGCTTCAGATCACACTGCAATGTATATATGGTATCGTTTGGTCCAATGTGCTTGTATGGCCATTTGGAAGTGAGTATAGGCTTTTGAAGTGAAGATATGCACTTTTTCAAAAACTTTCTTTTTTTTAGTTTTGCTTGTCAAAAATGTTCATTCTGTGTTCAACTCAGTGGGAAAGTGACAAACTTGAGTGAATTGTGACTGTATGACTGAGTTGGAGTGAATATGCTCTTATCTCTGTAAGGAAGCGAGCTAGAGCGCTGATACTGTGGCTATACGCACTTTCATGAAAACACGCTTCTTTGAGGTTTTAAGCTCAGAAAGTCAATCTGTGCGTGTTTCTGGCGAGGGAACAGCTTCAGATTACACTGCAATGCATATATGGTATCGTTTGGTCCAATGTGCTTGTATGGCCATTTGGAAGTGAGTATAAGAATTCTGGAGTGAAGATATGCACTTTTTCAAAAACTTTCTTTTTTTTAGATTTCCTTGTAAAAAAATGTTCATTCTCTGTGTAACTCAGTGGGAAAGTGACAAACTTGAGTGAATTGTGACTGTATGACTGAGTTGGAGTGAATATGCTCTTATCTCTGTAAGGAAGCGAGCTACAGCGCTGAAACTGTGGCTATACGCACTTTCATGAAAACACGCTTCTTTGAGGTTTTAAGCTCAGAAAGTGAATCTGTGCGTGTTTCTGGCAAGGGTTAAGCTTCAGATCCCACTGCAATGTACATATGGTATCGTTTGGTCCAATGTGCTTGTATGGCCATTTGGAAGTGAGTATAAGCTTTTGAAGTGAAGATATGCACTTTTTCAAAAACTTTCTTTTTTTTAGTTCTGCTTGTCAAAAATGTTCATTCTGTGTTCAACTCAGTGGGAAAGTGACAAACTTGAGTGAATTGTGACTGTATGACTGAGTTGGAGTGAATATGCTCTTATCTCTGTAAGGAAGCGAGCTACAGCGCTGAAACTGTGGCTATACGCACTTTCATGAAAATACGCTTCTTTGAGGTTTTAAGCTCAGAAAGTCAATCTGTGCGTGTTTCTGGCAAGGGAACAGCTTCAGATCACACTGCAATGCATATATGGTATCGTTTGGTCCAATGTGCTTGTATGGCCATTTGGAAGTGAGTATAAGAATTCTGAAGTGAAGATATGCACTTTTTCAAAAACTTTCTTTTTTTTAGTTCTGCTTGTCAACAATGTTCATTCTGTGTGTAACTCAGTGGGAAAGTGACAAACTTGAGTGAATTGTGACTGTATGACTGAGTTGGAGTGAATATGCTCTTATCTCTGTAAGGAAGCGAGCTAGAGCGCTGAAACTGTGGCTCTCCGCACTTTCATGAAAACACGCTTCTTTGAGGTTTTAAGCTCAGAAAGTCACTCTGTGCGTGTTTCTGGCAAGGGAACAGCTTTAGATCACACTGCCATGCATGTATGGTATCGTTTGGTCCAATGTGCTTGTATGGCCATTTGGAAGTGAGTATAAGAATTCTGAAGTGAAGATATGCACTTTTTCAAAAACTTTCTTTTTTTTAGTTCTGCTTGTCAACAATGTTCATTCTGTGTGTAACTCAGTGGGAAAGTGACAAACTTGAGTGAATTGTGACTGTATGACTGAGTTGGAGTGAATATGCTCTTATCTCTGTAAGGAAGCGAGCTAGAGCGCTGAAACTGTGGCTATACGCACTTTCATGAAAACACGCTTCTTTGAGGTTTTAAGCTCAGAACATAAATCTGAGCGTGTTTCTGGCAAGGGAAAAGCTTCAGATCACACTGCAATGCATATATGATATCGTTTGGTCCAATGTGCTTGTATGGCCATTTGGAAGTGAGTATAAGAATTCTGAAGTGAAGATATGCACTTTTTCAAAAACTTTCTTTTTTTTAGATTTCCTTGTAAAAAAATGTTCAATCTGTGTGTAACTCAGTGGGAAAGTGACAAACTTGAGTGAATTGTGACTGTATGACTGAGTTGGAGTGAATATGCTCTTATCTCTGTAAGGAAGCGAGCTAGAGCGCTGAAACTGTGGCTATACGCACTTTCATGAAAACACGCTTCTTTGAGGTTTTAAGCTCAGAGAGTGAATCTGTGCGTGTTTCTGGCAAGGGAAAAGCTTCAGATCACACTGCAATGTATATATGGTATCGTTTGGTCCAATGTGCTTGTATGGCCATTTGGAAGTGAGTATAAGCTTTTGAAGTGAAGATATGCACTTTTTCAAAAACTTTCTTTTTTTTAGTTTTGCTTGTCAAAAATTTTCATTCTGTGTTCAACTCAGTGGGAAAGTGACAAACTTGAGTGAATTGTGACTGTATGACTGAGTTGGAGTGAATATGCTCTTATCTCTGTAAGGAAGCGAGCTAGAGCGCTGATACTGTGGCTATACGCACTTTCATGAAAACACGCTTCTTTGAGGTTTTAAGCTCAGAAAGTCAATCTGTGCGTGTTTCTGGCAAGGGAACAGCTTCAGATTACACTGCAATGCATATATGGTATCGTTTGGTCCAATGTGCTTGTATGGCCATTTGGAAGTGAGTATAAGAATTCTGGAGTGAAGATATGCACTTTTTCAAAAACTTTCTTTTTTTTAGATTTCCTTGTAAAAAAATGTTCATTCTCTGTGTAACTCAGTGGGAAAGTGACAAACTTGAGTGAATTGTGACTGTATGACTGAGTTGGAGTGAATATGCTCTTATCTCTGTAAGGAAGCGAGCTACAGCGCTGAAACTGTGGCTATACGCACTTTCATGAAAACACGCTTCTTTGAGGTTTTAAGCTCAGAAAGTGAATCTGTGCGTGTTTCTGGCAAGGGTTAAGCTTCAGATCCCACTGCAATGTACATATGGTATCGTTTGGTCCAATGTGCTTGTATGGCCATTTGGAAGTGAGTATAAGCTTTTGAAGTGAAGATATGCACTTTTTCAAAAACTTTCTTTTTTTTAGTTCTGCTTGTCAAAAATGTTCATTCTGTGTTCAACTCAGTGGGAAAGTGACAAACTTGAGTGAATTGTGACTGTATGACTGAGTTGGAGTGAATATGCTCTTATCTCTGTAAGGAAGCGAGCTACAGCGCTGAAACTGTGGCTATACGCACTTTCATGAAAATACGCTTCTTTGAGGTTTTAAGCTCAGAAAGTCAATCTGTGCGTGTTTCTGGCAAGGGAACAGCTTCAGATCACACTGCAATGCATATATGGTATCGTTTGGTCCAATGTGCTTGTATGGCCATTTGGAAGTGAGTATAAGAATTCTGAAGTGAAGATATGCACTTTTTCAAAAACTTTCTTTTTTTTAGTTCTGCTTGTCAACAATGTTCATTCTGTGTGTAACTCAGTGGGAAAGTGACAAACTTGAGTGAATTGTGACTGTATGACTGAGTTGGAGTGAATATGCTCTTATCTCTGTAAGGAAGCGAGCTAGAGCGCTGAAACTGTGGCTCTCCGCACTTTCATGAAAACACGCTTCTTTGAGGTTTTAAGCTCAGAAAGTCACTCTGTGCGTGTTTCTGGCAAGGGAACAGCTTTAGATCACACTGCCATGCATGTATGGTATCGTTTGGTCCAATGTGCTTGTATGGCCATTTGGAAGTGAGTATAAGAATTCTGAAGTGAAGATATGCACTTTTTCAAAAACTTTCTTTTTTTTAGATTTCCTTGTAAAAAAATGTTCATTCTCTGTGTAACTCAGCGGGAAAGTGACAAACTTGAGTGAATTGTGACTGTATGACTGAGTTGGAGTGAATATGCTCTTATCTCTGTAAGGAAGCGAGCTAGAGCGCTGAAACTGTGGCTATACGCACTTTCATGAAAACACGCTTCTTTGAGGTTTTAAGCTCAGAAAGTGAATCTGTGCGTGTTTCTGGCAAGGGAAAAGCTTCAGATCACACTGCAATGTATATATGGTATCGTTTGGTCCAATGTGCTTGTATGGCCATTCGGAAGTGAGTATAAGCTTTTGAAGTGAAGATATGCACTTTTTCAAAAACTTTCTTTTTTTTAGTTCTGCTTGTCAAAAATGTTCATTCTGTGTTCAACTCAGTGGGAAAGTGACAAACTTGAGTGAATTGTGACTGAATGTCTGAACTGGAGTGAAAATGCCCCTATCTCTATAAGGAAGCGAGCTAGAGCGCTGAAACTGTGGTAATGCGCACTTTCCTGAAACCACGCTTCTTTGAGGTTTGAAGCTCAGAACGTGATTCTCTGCGTGTTTCTGGCAAGGGAACAGCTTCAGATCACACTGCAATGCATATATGGTATCGTTTGGTCCAATGTGCTTGTATGGCCATTCGGAAGTGAGTATAAGCTTTTGAAGTGAAGATATGCACTTTTTCAAAAACTTTCTTTTTTTTAGTTCTGCTTGTCAAAAATGTTCATTCTGTGTTCAACTCAGTGGGAAAGTGACAAACTTGAGTGAATTGTGACTGTATGACTGAGTTGGAGTGAATATGCTCTTATCTCTGTAAGGAAGCGAGCTAGAGCGCTGAAACTGTGGCTATACGCACTTTCATGAAAACACGCTTCTTTGAGGTTTTAAGCTCAGAAAGTCAATCTGTGCGTGTTTCTGGCAAGGGAACAGCTTCAGATCACACTGCAATGCATATATGGTATCGTTTGGTCCAATGTGCTTGTATGGCCATTTGGAAGTGTGTATAAGAATTCTGAAGTGAAGATATGCACTTTTTCAAAAACTTTCTTTTTTTAGATTTCCTTGTAAAAAATGTTCATTCTCTGTGGAACCCAGTGGGAAAGTAACAAACTTGAGAGAACTGTGACTGTATGGCTGATTTGGAATGAATATGCCTATATCTCTGTCAGGAAACGAGATGGAGCGCTGAAACTGTGGCTATACGCACTTTCATGAAAACACGCTTCTTTGAGGTTTTAAGCTCAGAACGTAAATATGTGCGTGTTTTTGGACAGGGAACAGCTGCAGATCACACTGCAATGAATATATGTAATCGTTCTGTCCAATGTGTTTGTTTGGCCATTTGGAAGTGAATATAAGCTTCTGAAGTGAAGATATGCACTTTTTCAAAAACTTTCTTTTTTTTAGTTCTGCTTGTCAACAATGTTCATTCTGTGTGTAACTCAGTGGGAAAGTGACAAACTTGAGTGAATTGTGACTGTATGACTGAGTTGGAGTGAATATGCTCTTATCTCTGTAAGGAAGCGAGCTAGAGCGCTGAAACTGTGGCTATACGCACTTTCATGAAAACACGCTTCTTTGAGGTTTTAAGCTCAGAACATAAATCTGAGCGTGTTTCTGGCAAGGGAACAGCTTCAGATCACACTGCAATGCATATATGATATCGTTTGGTCCAATGTGCTTGTATGGCCATTTGGAAGTGAGTATAAGAATTCTGAAGTGAAGATATGCACTTTTTCAAAAACTTTCTTTTTTTTAGATTTCCTTGTAAAAAAATGTTCAATCTCTGTGTAACAGTGGGAAAGTGACAAACTTGAGTGAATTGTGACTGTATGACTGAGTTGGAGTGAATATGCTCTTATCTCTGTAAGGAAGCGAGCTAGAGCGCTGAAACTGTGGCTATACGCACTTTCATGAAAACACGCTTCTTTGAGGTTTTAAGCTCAGAGAGTGAATCTGTGCGTGTTTCTGGCAAGGGAAAAGCTTCAGATCACACTGCAATGTATATATGGTATCGTTTGGTCCAATGTGCTTGTATGGCCATTTGGAAGTGAGTATAAGCTTTTGAAGTGAAGATATGCACTTTTTCAAAAACTTTCTTTTTTTTAGTTTTGCTTGTCAAAAATGTTCATTCTGTGTTCAACTCAGTGGGAAAGTGACAAACTTGAGTGAATTGTGACTGTATGACTGAGTTGGAGTGAATATGCTCTTATCTCTGTAAGGAAGCGAGCTAGAGCGCTGATACTGTGGCTATACGCACTTTCATGAAAACACGCTTCTTTGAGGTTTTAAGCTCAGAAAGTCAATCTGTGCGTGTTTCTGGCAAGGGAACAGCTTCAGATTACACTGCAATGCATATATGGTATCGTTTGGTCCAATGTGCTTGTATGGCCATTTGGAAGTGAGTATAAGAATTCTGGAGTGAAGATATGCACTTTTTCAAAAACTTTCTTTTTTTTAGATTTCCTTGTAAAAAAATGTTCATTCTCTGTGTAACTCAGTGGGAAAGTGACAAACTTGAGTGAATTGTGACTGTATGACTGAGTTGGAGTGAATATGCTCTTATCTCTGTAAGGAAGCGAGCTACAGCGCTGAAACTGTGGCTATACGCACTTTCATGAAAACACGCTTCTTTGAGGTTTTAAGCTCAGAAAGGGAATCTGTGCGTGTTTCTGGCAAGGGTTAAGCTTCAGATCCCACTGCAATGTACATATGGTATCGTTTGGTCCAATGTGCTTGTATGGCCATTTGGAAGTGAGTATAAGCTTTTGAAGTGAAGATATGCACTTTTTCAAAAACTTTCTTTTTTTTAGTTCTGCTTGTCAAAAATGTTCATTCTGTGTGTAACTCAGTGGGAAAGTGACAAACTTGAGTGAATTGTGACTGTATGACTGAGTTGGAGTGAATATGCTCTTATCTCTGTAAGGAAGCGAGCTAGAGCGCTGAAACTGTGGCTCTCCGCACTTTCATGAAAACACGCTTCTTTGAGGTTTTAAGCTCAGAAAGTCACTCTGTGCGTGTTTCTGGCAAGGGAACAGCTTTAGATCACACTGCCATGCATGTATGGTATCGTTTGGTCCAATGTGCTTGTATGGCCATTTGGAAGTGAGTATAAGAATTCTGAAGTGAAGATATGCACTTTTTCAAAAACTTTCTTTTTTTTAGATTTCCTTGTAAAAAAATGTTCATTCTCTGTGTAACTCAGCGGGAAAGTGACAAACTTGAGTGAATTGTGACTGTATGACTGAGTTGGAGTGAATATGCTCTTATCTCTGTAAGGAAGCGAGCTAGAGCGCTGAAACTGTGGCTATACGCACTTTCATGAAAACACGCTTCTTTGAGGTTTTAAGCTCAGAAAGTGAATCTGTGCATGTTTCTGGCAAGGGAAAAGCTTCAGATCACACTGCAATGTATATATGGTATCGTTTGGTCCAATGTGCTTGTATGGCCATTCGGAAGTGAGTATAAGCTTTTGAAGTGAAGATATGCACTTTTTCAAAAACTTTCTTTTTTTTAGTTCTGCTTGTCAAAAATGTTCATTCTGTGTTCAACTCAGTGGGAAAGTGACAAACTTGAGTGAATTGTGACTGAATGTCTGAACTGGAGTGAAAATGCCCCTATCTCTATAAGGAAGCGAGCTAGAGCGCTGAAACTGTGGTAATGCGCACTTTCCTGAAAACACGCTTCTTTGAGGTTTGAAGCTCAGAACGTGATTCTCTGCGTGTTTCTGGCAAGGGAACAGCTTCAGATCACACTGCAATGCATATATGGTATCGTTTGGTCCAATGTGCTTGTATGGCAATTTGGAAGTGAGTATAAGAATTCTGAAGTGAAGATATGCACTTTTTCAAAAACTTTCTTTTTTTAAGATTTCCTTGTAAAAAAATGTTCATTCTCTGTGTAACTCAGTGGGAAAGTGACAAACTTGAGTGAATTGTGACTGTATGACTGAGTTGGAGTGAATATGCTCTTATCTCTGTAAGGAAGCGAGCTAGAGCGCTGAAACTGTGGCTATACGCACTTTCATGAAAACACGCTTCTTTGAGGTTTTAAGCTCAGAACATAAATCTGAGCGTGTTTCTGGCAAGGGAACAGCTTCAGATCACACTGCAATGCATATATGATATCGTTTGGTCCAATGTGCTTGTATGGCCATTTGGAAGTGAGTATAAGAATTCTGAAGTGAAGATATGCACTTTTTCAAAAACTTTCTTTTTTTTAGATTTCCTTGTAAAAAAATGTTCAATCTCTGTGTAACTCAGTGGGAAAGTGACAAACTTGAGTGAATTGTGACTGTATGACTGAGTTGGAGTGAATATGCTCTTATCTCTGTAAGGAAGCGAGCTAGAGCGCTGAAACTGTGGCTATACGCACTTTCATGAAAACACGCTTCTTTGAGGTTTTAAGCTCAGAGAGTGAATCTGTGCGTGTTTCTGGCAAGGGAAAAGCTTCAGATCACACTGCAATGTATATATGGTATCGTTTGGTCCAATGTGCTTGTATGGCCATTTGGAAGTGAGTATCAGCTTTTGAAGTGAAGATATGCACTTTTTCAAAAACTTTCTTTTTTTTAGTTTTGCTTGTCAAAAATGTTCATTCTGTGTTCAACTCAGTGGGAAAGTGACAAACTTGAGTGAATTGTGACTGTATGACTGAGTTGGAGTGAATATGCTCTTATCTCTGTAAGGAAGCGAGCTAGAGCGCTGAAACTGTGGCTATACGCACTTTCATGAAAACACGCTTCTTTGAGGTTTTAAGCTCAGAAAGTCAATCTGTGCGTGTTTCTGGCAGGGGAACAGCTGCAGATCACACTGCAATGCATATATGGTATCGTTTGGTCCAATGTGCTTGTATGGCCATTTGGAAGTGAGTATAAGCTTTTGAAGTGAAGATATGCACTTTTTCAAAAACTTTCTTTTTTTTAGTTCTGCTTGTCAAAAATGTTCATTCTGTGTTCAACTCAGTGGGAAAGTGACAAACTTGAGTGAATTGTGACTGAGTTGGAGTGAATATGCTCTTATCTCTGTAAGGAAGCGAGCTAGAGCGCTGATACTGTGGCTCTACGCACTTTCATGAAAACACGCTTCTTTGAGGTTTTAAGCTCAGAAAGTCAATCTGTGCGTGTTTCTGGCAAGGGAACAGCTTCAGATCACACTGCAATGCATATATGGTATCGTTTGGTCCAATGTGCTTGTATGGTCATTTGGAAGTGTGTATAAGAATTCTGAAGTGAAGATATGCACTTTTTCAAAAACTTTCTTTTTTTAGATTTCCTTGTAAAAAATGTTCATTCTCTGTGGAACCCAGTGGGAAAGTAACAAACTTGAGAGAACTGTGACTGTATGGCTGATTTGGAATGAATATGCCTATATCTCTGTCAGGAAACGAGATGGAGCGCTGAAACTGTGGCTATACGCACTTTCATGAAAACACGCTTCTTTGAGGTTTTAAGCTCAGAACGTAAATATGTGCGTGTTTCTGGACAGGGAACAGCTGCAGATCACACTGCAATGAATATATGTAATCCTTCTGTCCAATGTGTTTGTTTGTCCATTTGGAAGTGAATATAAGCTTCTGAAGTGAAGATATGCACTTTTTCAAAAACTTTCTTTTTTTTAGTTCTGCTTGTCAACAATGTTCATTCTGTGTGTAACTCAGTGGGAAAGTGACAAACTTGAGTGAATTGTGACTGTATGACTGAGTTGGAGTGAATATGCTCTTATCTCTGTAAGGAAGCGAGCTAGAGCGCTGAAACTGTGGCTATACGCACTTTCATGAAAAAATGCTTCTTTGAGGTTTTAAGCTCAGAAAGTCACTCTGTGCGTGTTCCTGGCAAGGGAAAAGCTTCAGATCACACTGCAATGTATATATAGTATCGTTTGGTCCAATGTGCTTGTATGGCCATTTGGAAGTGAGTATAAGAATTCTGAAGTGAAGATATGCACTTTTTCAAAAACTTTCTTTTTTTTAGATTTCCTTGTAAAAAAATGTTCATTCTCTGTGTAACTCAGTGGGAAAGTGACCAACTTGAGTGAATTGTGACTGTATGACTGAGTTGGAGTGAATATGCTCTTATCTCTGTAAGGAAGCGAGCTCGAGCGCTGAAACTGTGGCTATACGCACTTTCATGAAAACACGCTTCTTTGAGGTTTTAAGCTCAGAAAGTGAATCTGTGCGTGTTTCTGGCAAGGGAAAAGCTTCAGATCACACTGCAATGTATATATAGTATCGTTTGGTCCAATGTGCTTGTATGGCCATTTGGAAGTGAGTATAAGCTTTTTAAGTGAACATATGCACTTTTTCAAAAACTTTCTTTTTTTTAGTTCTGCTTGTCAAAAATGTTCTTTCTGTGTTCAACTCAGTGGGAAAGTGACAAACTTGAGTGAATTGTGACTGAATGTCTGAACTGGAGTGAAAATGCCCCTATCTCTATAAGGAAGCGAGCTAGAGCGTTGAAACTGTGGCTATGCGCACTTTCATGAAAACCCGCTTCTTTGAGGTTTAAAGCTCAGAACGTGAATCTGAGCGTGTTTCTGGCAAAGGAACAGCTTCAGATCACACTGCAATGTATATATGGTATCGTTTGGTCCAATGTGCTTGTATGGCCATTTGGAAGTGAGTATAAGAATTCTGAAGTGAAGATATGCACTTTTTCAAAAACTTTCTTTTTTTTAGATTTCCTTGTAAAAAATGTTCATTCTCTGTGAAACTCAGTGGGAAAGTAACAAACTTGAGAGATCTGTGACTGTATGGCTGGATTGGAATGAATATGCCTATATCTCTGTCAGGAAACGAGATAGAGGGCTGAAACTGTGGCTATACGCACTTTCATGAAAACACGCTTCTTTGAGGTTTTAAGCTCAGAACATAAATCTGAGCGTGTTTCTGGCAAGGGAACAGCTTCAGATCATACTGCAATGAATATATGTAATCGTTCTGTCCAATGTGTTTGTTTGGCCATTTGGAAGTGAATATAAGCTTCTGAAGTGAAGATATGCACTTTTTCAAAAACTTTCTTTTTTTTAGTTCTGCTTGTCAACAATGTTCATTCTCTGTGTAACTCAGTGGGAAAGTGACAAACTTGAGTGAATTGTGACTGTATGACTGAGTTGGAGTGAATATGCTCTTATCTCTGTAAGGAAGCGAGCTAGAGCGCTGAAACTGTGGCTATACGCACTTTCATGAAAACACGCTTCTTTGAGGTTTTAAGCTCAGAAAGTCAATCTGTGCGTGTTTCTGGCAAGGGAACAGCTTCAGATCACACTGCAATGCATATATGGTATCGTTTGGTCCAATGTGCTTGTATGGCCATTTTGAAGTGAGTATAAGAATTCTGAAGTGAAGATATGCACTTTTTCAAAAACTTTCTTTTTTTTAGATTTCCTTGTAAAAAAATGTTCATTCTCTGTGTAACTCAGTGGGAAAGTGACAAACTTGAGTGAATTGTGACTGTATGACTGAGTTGGAGTGAATATGCTCTTATCTCTGTAAGGAAGCGAGCTACAGCGCTGAAACTGTGGCTATACGCACTTTCATGAAAACACGCTTCTTTGAGGTTTTAAGCTCAGAAAGTGAATCTGTGCGTGTTTCTGGCAAGGGAACAGCTTCAGATCACACTGCAATGAATATATGTAATCGTTCTGTCCAGTGTGTTTGTTTGGCCATTTGGAAGTGAATATAAGCTTCTGAAGTGAAGATATGCACTTTTTCAAAAACTTTCTTTTTTTTAGTTCTGCTTGTCAACAATGTTCATTCTGTGTAACTCAGTGGGAAAGTGACAAACTTGAGTGAATTGTGACTGTTTGACTGAGTTGGAGTGAATATGCTCTTATCTCTGTAAGGAAGCGAGCTACAGCGCTGAAACTGTGGCTATACGCACTTTCATGAAAACACGCTTCTTTGAGGTTTTAAGCTCAGAAAGTCACTCTGTGCGTGTTTCTGGCAAGGGAACAGCTTTAGATCACACTGCCATGCATGTATGTTCTCGTTTGGTCCAATGTGCTTGTATGGCCATTTGGAAGTGAGTATAAGAATTCTGAAGTGAAGATATGCACTTTTTCAAAAACTTTCTTTTTTTTAGATTTCCTTGTAAAAAAATGTTCATTCTCTGTGTAACTCAGTGGTAAAGTGACAAACTTGAGTGAGTTGTGACTGTATGACTGAGTTGGAGTGAATATGCTCTTATCTCTGTAAGGAAGCGAGCTAGAGCGCTGAAACTGTGGCTATACGCACTTTCATGAAAAAACGCTTCTTTGAGGTTTTAAGCTCAGAAAGTCACTCTGTGCGTGTTTCTGGCAAGGGAAAAGCTTCAGATCACACTGCAATGCATATATGGTATCGTTTGGTCCAATGTGCTTGTATGGTCATTTGGAAGTGTGTATAAGAATTCTGAAGTGAAGATATGCACTTTTTCAAAAACTTTCTTTTTTTAGATTTCCTTGTAAAAAATGTTCATTCTCTGTGGAACCCAGTGGGAAAGTAACAAACTTGAGAGAACTGTGACTGTATGGCTGATTTGGAATGAATATGCCTATATCTCTGTCAGGAAACGAGATGGAGCGCTGAAACTGTGGCTATACGCACTTTCATGAAAACACGCTTCTTTGAGGTTTTAAGCTCAGAACGTAAATATGTGCGTGTTTCTGGACAGGGAACAGCTGCAGATCACACTGCAATGAATATATGTAATCCTTCTGTCCAATGTGTTTGTTTGGCCATTTGGAAGTGAATATAAGCTTCTGAAGTGAAGATATGCACTTTTTCAAAAACTTTCTTTTTTTTAGTTCTGCTTGTCAACAATGTTCATTCTGTGTGTAACTCAGTGGGAAAGTGACAAACTTGAGTGAGTTGTGACTGTATGACTGAGTTGGAGTGAATATGCTCTTATCTCTGTAAGGAAGCGAGCTAGAGCGCTGAAACTGTGGCTATACGCACTTTCATGAAAAAATGCTACTTTGAGGTTTTAAGCTCAGAAAGTCACTCTGTGCGTGTTTCTGGCAAGGGAAAAGCTTCAGATCACACTGCAATGTATATATAGTATCGTTTGGTCCAATGTGCTTGTATGGCCATTTGGAAGTGAGTATAAGAATTCTGAAGTGAAGATATGCACTTTTTCAAAAACTTTCTTTTTTTTAGATTTCCTTGTAAAAAAATGTTCATTCTCTGTGTAACTCAGTGGGAAAGTGACCAACTTGAGTGAATTGTGACTGTATGACTGAGTTGGAGTGAATATGCTCTTATCTCTGTAAGGAAGCGAGCTCGAGCGCTGAAACTGTGGCTATACGCACTTTCATGAAAACACGCTTCTTTGAGGTTTTAAGCTCAGAAAGTGAATCTGTGCGTGTTTCTGGCAAGGGAAAAGCTTCAGATCACACTGCAATGTATATATAGTATCGTTTGGTCCAATGTGCTTGTATGGCCATTTGGAAGTGAGTATAAGCTTTTTAAGTGAACATATGCACTTTTTCAAAAACTTTCTTTTTTTTAGTTCAGACAGGACACTCACGTCAGATTTAACCATTTATTTGGAATGACATACATTTGGATTTGGCGGTGACTCTGCTCAAGTGATACTCTGGAACAATCTGAGCAAGCATGACACAGACATCCCAGGAGATCACAACCCCCCCCAGCAGAGCCTGGTTCACCGTGTTTAAAATTCCAATTCATTAGATTTGTATAGCGCTTTTCACAGAGACTGTCACGAAGACACTTTACAGTGAGAGATGAAGTTACTGGAAGGGCAGTGCCCAGCCTATTCCCCCTACAGCAAATGAGGCAAAAAACTCCCAGTAGGGAGAAAATCCTCAAACAGTGGTGAGAAAAAACTCCCCAGTGGGAAGAAATCTCAGGAGGAACCTGGCTATAGTGGGGAAGCCCATCCTCCGCGGGCTAGCTAAATAATAACAAGATAAAGTCAAAGAGTAAAATGGCAAAAAGAGTTCCATTTAAGTCCATCTGAACAGTGGCATTGGTAGCTCCAGGAAGTGGCATGTCGAGGATGGTGCAGAACTGGATCAGGACCGGATCAAGACAGCAGGACAGCAGCAACCAGCGCTCAAAATGAAATGAAAGACAATACAGTTTAAAACAATGCAGATACCGTACAAAACAATGCCAATACCATATAAAGACAAGAGTATGACACAAGTACTGCCACAGACTGTGCCATTGGAAAGGAGGAGGCTGGGGAGGTGGAGGGGATGTTTGTGTAGATCTGTAATGGGTCTTGGTGGGAATGGTTGAGCTTGGCTACTTGAGATGGAGCGCCGGCTTATTTAAAAAGACGCTCAATTAGGTACGCGACGCTGAAGTCCAATGCGATTGGACAAGGGGTGGAGCCAAGACTGACTTCCGTGCCCGTCTGAACTAACACTGACGCTCCATTTCAGACAGGACACTCACGTCAGATTTAACCATTTATTTGGAATGACATACATTTGGATTTGGCGGTGACTCTGCTCAAGTGATACTCTGGAACAATCTGAGCAAGCATGACACAGACATCCCAGGAGATCACAACCCCCAAACTCGCGCTCCTGCAGGGAGCAGATGAGCAGAGTCACCCGTGGGGATCTGAACATGAAATACGTTTCGATCCCTTAAATTTTGGATATGAATAAAAACCTCGTTCTGTGATCAAGGAATAGATGACATTGACTGGAACATTAGGCAAAAATCGATATGCGGCAAGTGTGTTATGTGGGGATAAACAATGTGAATGCGAAGAGCATGTTGCATTTCCTTTGAATTCATGCAAGCATGCATGACCTTCTCTTCTGCATGCAGGACATCAGCGGCCTGCTGAATGCAAGCAGAAGAACATTCGGCAAGACACGTTGAGTGACTTGATACAAAGGAAATATACTATATGAGAATGAGGATGTGTAGCGACAAGCATGTTGCATTTCCTTTGAATTCATGCAAGCATGCATGACCTTCTCTTCTGCATGCTGGACATCAGCGGCCTGCTGAATGCAAGCAGAAGAACATCCGGCAAGACACGTTGAGTGACTTGATACAAAGGAAATATACTATATGAGAATGAGGATGTGTAGCGACAAGCATGTTGCATTTCCTTTGAATTCATGCAAGCATGCATGACCTTCTCTTCTGCATGCTGGACATCAGCGGCCTGCTGAATGCAAGCAGAAGAACATTCGGCAAGACACGTTGAGTGACTTGATACAAAGGAAATATACTATGAGAATGAGGATGTGAAGCGACAAGCATGTCGCATTTCCTTTGAATTCATGCAAGCATGCATGACCTTCTCTTCTGCATGCTGGACATCAGCGGCAGGCTGAATGCAAGCAGAAGAACATTCGGCAAGTCCCCCATGAGACTTGATGCAAAGGAAATATGCTACGAGATATGAGTTTACATGTGGTAAATACATTCACATTTTAAATTTTGGATAGATCGAAGGCGGATGCAATCGATGTGAATGAAATGCCAGTTCCCCAAGTTGAACGGATTGGACAATAACTATGAATTTTGCATGCGTTGATTTTCCTAAGGCCCATTACAGTTGATCGACATTAAATTTGAGGTGGCAACACTTCGTGCGAGCATAGAATTAACATTGCAATAACTACAATTTACCAATTACATAAATTATTCACTAGTATTAAGACACTTATTCCTGGTATACTCCTGAGGACCAGCGACACAGGGTTAGGATAACAGATGCTGGAACTAGAGAGGCAACCGTAGTTGCAGTGCCGATGCGAAAGGAATGTGTGGTGCATAGGCTTGGGGGCAGACCGCAGCACTGCAGGGTATGCGGAGATGAACAGCAACCAAACTGTGTACATCGCCTTCCCAGAATCAGTCATGAACAGGGGCTCATCTCCTCTTGCATTGGCTCGCCATTTCAGGGACCGAGAAATAGAAGAAAAAGGACAAATGCTGTATTAGTTCTGGCAATGACCACAGAAGTGCCTTAACCACATTAATCAGTTTTTGGAATGTTTGAGGTTGCTAGTGAACATACAGTTATCAGAGGAGAAATCAGAAATGGTGAGGTCATGTACAGGATTAAATTTCTCTGAAGGTGTAGTTAATTCCACATATCCAAGAACCCCGAAGAAAGCCGTAAGACAGACTACTTTCCAACAATACATCTACATAAGGACTAAAACACCCAGCTCTTAAGTGCGATACCAACTTTTCACCAAATAAAGTGTGAGGGAAAAACGCTTATCATCGTCTTCTGGATGAACCTTCTTTAATCTGTTATTAGGCGAACGGAGGGATTTCCAAGCAAGCTAGTGACTGAAGGATCTAAACATGTTAAGTGAAACTAGACCCCAGCAATTCATGCTTTAGTAAAACAGGGATGAATTTATGAAACTCTGAACAATGCATTATAAAAAAGGTACGGATCATGGAAATGACATCCGGCAGAACTGGGATTAAAAACCTTCACAAGAGAGAAGTACGACCAGCTGCTTCATAAGCTTTTTTTTTTTTTTATGCGATTTGACAATCCGAACCTCCAGAAGCCAACCAACCCCCAAGACCAACTGAGGGAGCTGCATCAGTGAAGACTCGAAGGCGACCGATGACTCCAGCCTATCCTTATGAAAGAACGAAGTGCCATTCCAGAGCTTGCGCAACAGTGACCAAAGTGCAAATCAGATTTTTTAACCTTCGTCTAATTTGACAGTTTTTTTTTTTTTTAAACAAATTGATAAGAGATTGAGAGAGGTAGAGAAGCCGGTACATGAAGGAAGTTCAGGTGCCTCAAAAGGGATAGCAATTCGCGCTTTGTCATAGACAAAGCCGACGTGCACTCTCCATAACTTCCTTGATTCTGCGTCATTTATCCTGGGGTAGAGATGCTTGCATTTTAACTGAGCCAAGAGAAAATACCCAAAACTCCAGTTCCTGCGCAGTACCCCAGTTTCTTGAAAACGTCTTTAAGTGCAAAGATGCTGCGACTTGGTACGAAATTGGGAAAGTAGTGATGTTACCTCTGATACCGAGGCTCCGAAGCACGCTTCAAACTCGACAGGGTATTTTTCTGAAGCACAGTGTCGGAGCTTGCTTCATATCGGGAAAAACCACGTGACTGATGACGTTCAAACCACTTCCTGCTTCAGACTGAATCAGCTGACCGGTTATGGAGCTTTGAAACATTGGCGCAATTCAAATATATTTAAGATCGATGAAACAGCGCTCTGTTATTATTTTTCTGAATAAAATGCCCAAGTCGCACAAGCGCACCAAGCATACGCCAAGCACAATCTAAAACATACAACTTATTTTTATTTTTTTATTTTTTAAACACAATACAATAAAACTCAAAGTGCACACGCAATGTGCGTCAGCGTCACGCTTGCAAAGCTGTACTACAATCTGTGCCAGCAGATGTCACCCACGTGCTCAATGAAGCTTCAAGTAGTGAACCAATTTTTTATTATTATTTATTTTATTTATTTATTTATTTATTTATTTATTTCCAATACAATGGTCTAAAAAGGGTTGAAACTTCATAAGGCCTCGTTTGGCCATCACTATGGGAAAGTCCATCATCCAAAAGTCGACTAATAAATGAAAAACGAACGGCAGTTGGTTAACATTCAGAAGTATCCAGCAAAAGCCTCGGATAGAGTATCGAAAATGCGGGGGCTGCTACAGCATTCAAAGGTCAGACGTACTGCGAAATACGTTTTCTTTCCAGTTAACTCCAAAGAGATTTCACTGAGAGGGGTGCAGAGGCATAATGTTAAAAGCATCGGTAATGTCAGCGTTACCCAACCAGCAACTGATCCAGCAATTTAATGAGTTTCATGCGTGAGCGACAGTAAAGTAAAAGCGAGAATGGGGATGAGATCATTGACGCTTTTAATCCTTAAGTCATAATGGGCGGACAAATCAATGATAACGCCTTCTCTTCTTCCCCCAGATTACTTAGGAATAGCAACACCTATAGAGCTAATACGGTATGAAGCTAATGGAATTTGGGAATCGGACCAATCATGTACCTCTTTTAAACTTCTCTCGCCGGGATTTTATCAACCATATCAGTTCCTGCTGGGCAGACTGCAGGTTATTGCCCTTCACGCTGGAGTGAATATCGTATAAACCAGCACAAATGTCATTAATCAAACAAAACAACAAGCACGAGACAAAATAGCGATTTGAGTGGTACTTCAGCGTCTTCGAGAGTTCTGGGACTGATGGGGGTAGACGCTTTATTTAATTTTTCTTAGCCGGCAGACGCGGCTTGCTGCGAGGGCACACAAACTTTAGATGCAGTTTCTGTAAAAACTTGGCTCGGTGGCAGAAGTACGATGAGGGCTGTCGCAGGGGGTTTGGACTCGGCAATGATTTTTTTTTTTTTTTTTTGGGCGGAGGGAGGAGGAATGGCAGAACGCTCCGCAGACAGTGCAGAAAATACCACGGTGTAGAACGCCTGCTGACTAATGCCTAATCAACCGGAGACCAATCCAGTCTGACTAGACTTTTGGAGGCATAAGCATTTTAATCTGAAAAGTACTTATGATACTAGTAAACAAATGTCACCGTAAGACAGAGCGAGATCAGAAGTGGTAGCCAAATAGGTGTTTAGATCGACCCTGCGTCCATGGTACATTTCACCAATCACATCCTTTAATACACCGAATGCCACAGTAAACTCTGTCATGGTAAGATTTAACAGTCTCGGATCATTGTCCTTCAGAATAACGGAAATGTCCCCGTAGTTCATTAGGCGTTTCTCGCCTAAACCAGATTCGGACGAGCTTAACATTTTTTAACCAAGTTTACGTCATTACCTGCCATGATCTGACTGCGAAGATGGGAGAGATGGCAGCTGAAATAGGACGCATTCCTCCTCCGAGAAAGGATTAGGATGCCCGGACATACGATGATGCACGAGGTAAGAAAAATACCCAAGAACTGATTCTCATACCTTAGAGATCTGCAGGCGTGGATGTTTGTGTAGATCTGTAATGGGTCTTGGTGGGAATGGTTGAGCTTGGCTACTTGAGATGGAGCGCCGGCTTATTTAAAAAGACGCTCAATTAGGTACGCGACGCTGAAGTCCAATGCGATTGGACAAGGGGTGGAGCCAAGACTGACTTCCGTGCCCGTCTGAACTAACACTGACGCTCCATTTCTGCTTGTCAAAAATGTTCTTTCTGTGTTCAACTCAGTGGGAAAGTGACAAACTTGAGTGAATTGTGACTGAATGTCTGAACTGGAGTGAAAATGCCCCTATCTCTATAAGGAAGCGAGCTAGAGCGTTGAAACTGTGGCTATGCGCACTTTCATGAAAACCCGCTTCTTTGAGGTTTAAAGCTCAGAACGTGAATCTGAGCGTGTTTCTGGCAAAGGAACAGCTTCAGATCACACTGCAATGTATATATGGTATCGTTTGGTCCAATGTGCTTGTATGGCCATTTGGAAGTGAGTATAAGAATTCTGAAGTGAAGATATGCACTTTTTCAAAAACTTTCTTTTTTTTAGATTTCCTTGTAAAAAATGTTCATTCTCTGTGAAACTCAGTGGGAAAGTAACAAACTTGAGAGATCTGTGACTGTATGGCTGGATTGGAATGAATATGCCTATATCTCTGTCAGGAAACGAGATAGAGCGCTGAAACTGTGGCTATACGCACTTTCATGAAAACACGCTTCTTTGAGGTTTTAAGCTCAGAACATAAATCTGAGCGTGTTTCTGGCAAGGGAACAGCTTCAGATCATACTGCAATGAATATATGTAATCGTTCTGTCCAATGTGTTTGTTTGGCCATTTGGAAGTGAATATAAGCTTCTGAAGTGAAGATATGCACTTTTTCAAAAACTTTCTTTTTTTTAGTTCTGCTTGTCAACAATGTTCATTCTCTGTGTAACTCAGTGGGAAAGTGACAAACTTGAGTGAATTGTGACTGTATGACTGAGTTGGAGTGAATATGCTCTTATCTCTGTAAGGAAGCGAGCTAGAGCGCTGAAACTGTGGCTATACGCACTTTCATGAAAACACGCTTCTTTGAGGTTTTAAGCTCAGAAAGTCAATCTGTGCGTGTTTCTGGCAAGGGAACAGCTTCAGATCACACTGCAATGCATATATGGTATCGTTTGGTCCAATGTGCTTGTATGGCCATTTTGAAGTGAGTATAAGAATTCTGAAGTGAAGATATGCACTTTTTCAAAAACTTTCTTTTTTTTAGATTTCCTTGTAAAAAAATGTTCATTCTCTGTGTAACTCAGTGGGAAAGTGACAAACTTGAGTGAATTGTGACTGTATGACTGAGTTGGAGTGAATATGCTCTTATCTCTGTAAGGAAGCGAGCTACAGCGCTGAAACTGTGGCTATACGCACTTTCATGAAAACACGCTTCTTTGAGGTTTTAAGCTCAGAAAGTGAATCTGTGCGTGTTTCTGGCAAGGGAACAGCTTCAGATCACACTGCAATGAATATATGTAATCGTTCTGTCCAGTGTGTTTGTTTGGCCATTTGGAAGTGAATATAAGCTTCTGAAGTGAAGATATGCACTTTTTCAAAAACTTTCTTTTTTTTAGTTCTGCTTGTCAACAATGTTCATTCTGTGTAACTCAGTGGGAAAGTGACAAACTTGAGTGAATTGTGACTGTTTGACTGAGTTGGAGTGAATATGCTCTTATCTCTGTAAGGAAGCGAGCTACAGCGCTGAAACTGTGGCTATACGCACTTTCATGAAAACACGCTTCTTTGAGGTTTTAAGCTCAGAAAGTCACTCTGTGCGTGTTTCTGGCAAGGGAACAGCTTTAGATCACACTGCCATGCATGTATGGTCTCGTTTGGTCCAATGTGCTTGTATGGCCATTTGGAAGTGAGTATAAGAATTCTGAAGTGAAGATATGCACTTTTTCAAAAACTTTCTTTTTTTTAGATTTCCTTGTAAAAAAATGTTCATTCTCTGTGTAACTCAGTGGTAAAGTGACAAACTTGAGTGAGTTGTGACTGTATGACTGAGTTGGAGTGAATATGCTCTTATCTCTGTAAGGAAGCGAGCTAGAGCGCTGAAACTGTGGCTATACGCACTTTCATGAAAAAACGCTTCTTTGAGGTTTTAAGCTCAGAAAGTCACTCTGTGCGTGTTTCTGGCAAGGGAAAAGCTTCAGATCACACTGCAATGTATATATAGTATCGTTTGGTCCAATGTGCTTGTATGGCCATTTGGAAGTGAGTATAAGAATTCTGAAGTGAAGATATGCACTTTTTCAAAAACTTTCTTTTTTTTAGATTTCCTTGTAAAAAAATGTTCATTCTCTGTGTAACTCAGTGGGAAAGTGACAAACTTGAGTGAATTGTGACTGTATGACTGAGTTGGAGTGAATATGCTCTTATCTCTGTAAGGAAGCGAGCTAGAGCGCTGAAACTGTTGCTATACGCACTTTCATGAAAACACGCTTCTTTGAGGTTTTAAGCTCAGAAAGTCAATCTGTGCGTGTTTCTGGCAAGGGAACAGCTTCAGATCACACTGCAATGCATATATGGTATCGTTTGGTGCAATGTGCTTGTATGGCCATTTGGAAGTGAGTATAAGAATTCTGAAGTGAAGATATGCACTTTTTCAAAAACTTTCTTTTTTTAGATTTCCTTGTAAAAAATGTTCATTCTCCGTGGAACCCAGTGGGAAAAAAACAAACTTGAGAGAACTGTGACTGTATGGCTGATTTGGAATGAATATGCCTATATCTCTGTCAGGAAACGAGATGGAGCGCTGAAACTGTGGCTATACGCACTTTCATGAAAACACGCTTCTTTGAGGTTTTAAGCTCAGAACGTAAATATGTACCTGTTTCTGGACAGGGAACAGCTGCAGATCACACTGCAATGAATATATGTAATCGTTCTGTCCAGTGTGTTTGTTTGCCCATTTGGAAGTGAATATAAGCTTCTGAAGTGAAGATATGCACTTTTTCAAAAACTTTCTTTTTTTTAGTTCTGCTTGTCAACAATGTTCATTCTGTGTAACTCAGTGGGAAAGTGACAAACTTGAGTGAATTGTGACTGTTTGACTGAGTTGGAGTGAATATGCTCTTATCTCTGTAAGGAAGCGAGCTACAGCGCTGAAACTGTGGCTATACGCACTTTCATGAAAACACGCTTCTTTGAGGTTTTCAGCTCAGAACGTAAATATGTGCGTGTTTCTGGACAGTGAACAGCTGCAGATCACACTGCAATGAATATATGTAATCGTTCTGTCCAATGTGTTTGTTTGGCCATTTGGAAGTGAATATAAGCTTCTGAAGTGAAGATATGCACTTTTTCAAAAACTTTCTTTTTTTTAGTTCTGCTTGTCAACAATGTTCATTCTGTGTGTAACTCAGTGGGAAAGTGACAAACTTGAGTGAATTGTGACTGTATGACTGAGTTGGAGTGAATATGCTCTTATCTCTGTAAGGAAGCGAGCTAGAGCGCTGAAACTGTGGCTCTCCGCACTTTCATGAAAACACGCTTCTTTGAGGTTTTAAGCTCAGAAAGTCACTCTGTGCGTGTTTCTGGCAAGGGAACAGCTTTAGATCACACTGCCATGCATGTATGGTCTCGTTTGGTCCAATGTGCTTGTATGGCCATTTGGAAGTGAGTAGAAGAATTCTGAAGTGAAGATATGCACTTTTTCAAAAACTTTCTTTTTTTTAGATTTCCTTGTAAAAAAATGTTCATTCTCTGTGTAACTCAGTGGTAAAGTGACAAACTTGAGTGAATTGTGACTGTATGACTGAGTTGGAGTGAATATGCTCTTATCTCTGTAAGGAAGCGAGCTAGAGCGCTGAAACTGTGGCTATACGCACTTTCATGAAAAAACGCTTCTTTGAGGTTTTAAGCTCAGAAAGTCACTCTGTGCGTGTTTCTGGCAAGGGAAAAGCTTCAGATCACACTGCAATGTATATATAGTATCGTTTGGTCCAATGTGCTTGTATGGCCATTTGGAAGTGAGTATAAGCTTTTTAAGTGAACATATGCACTTTTTCAAAAACTTTCTTTTTTTTAGTTCTGCTTGTCAAAAATGTTCTTTCTGTGTTCAACTCAGTGGGAAAGTGACAAACTTGAGTGAATTGTGACTGAATGTCTGAACTGGAGTGAAAATGCCCCTATCTCTATAAGGAAGCGAGCTAGAGTGTTGAAACTGTGGCTATGCGCACTTTCATGAAAACCCGCTTCTTTGAGGTTTAAAGCTCAGAACGTGAATCTGAGCGTGTTTCTGGCAAAGGAACAGCTTCAGATCACACTGCAATGTATATATGGTATCGTTTGGACCAATGTGCTTGTACGGCCATTTGGAAGTGAGTATAAGAATTCTGAAGTGAAGATATGCACTTTTTCAAAAACTTTCTTTTTTTTAGATTTCCTTGTAAAAAATGTTCATTCTCTGTGAAACTCAGTGGGAAAGTAACA
Source organism: Gymnothorax reevesii (assembly GCA_029721435.1). Lineage (NCBI taxonomy): Eukaryota > Metazoa > Chordata > Actinopteri > Anguilliformes > Muraenidae > Gymnothorax > Gymnothorax reevesii. The sequence goes on from CM056588.1 coordinate 27,075,805, forward strand.
AACTTGAGAGATCTGTGACTGTATGGCTGGATTGGAATGAATATGCCTATATCTCTGTCAGGAAACGAGATAGAGCGCTGAAACTGTGGCTATACGCACTTTCATGAAAACACGCTTCTTTGAGGTTTTAAGCTCAGAACATAAATCTGAGCGTGTTTCTGGCAAGGGAACAGCTTCAGATCACACTGCAATGCATATATGATATCGTTTGGTCCAATGTGCTTGTATGGCCATTTGGAAGTGAGTATAAGAATTCTGAAGTGAAGATATGCACTTTTTCAAAAACTTTCTTTTTTTTTAGATTTCCTTGTAAAAAAATGTTCAATCTCTGTGTAACTCAGTGGGAAAGTGACAAACTTGAGTGAATTGTGACTGTATGACTGAGTTGGAGTGAATATGCTCTTATCTCTGTCAGGAAGCGAGCTAGAGCGCTGAAACTGTGGCTATACGCACTTTCATGAAAACACGCTTCTTTGAGGTTTTAAGCTCAGAAAGTGAATCTGTGCGTGTTTCTGGCAAGGGAAAAGCTTCAGATGACACTGCAATGCATGTATGGTATCGTTTGGTCCAATGTGCTTGTATGGCCATTTGGAAGTGAGTATAAGAATTCTGAAGTGAAGATATGCACTTTTTCAAAAACTTTCTTTTTTTTTAGATTTCCTTGTAAAAAAATGTTCATTCTCTGTGTAACTAGGTGGGAAAGTGACCAACTTGAGTGAATTGTGACTGTATGACTGAGTTGGAGTGAATATGCTCTTATCTCTGTAAGGAAGCGAGCTCGAGCGCTGAAACTGTGGCTATACGCACTTTCATGAAAACACGCTTCTTTGAGGTTTTAAGCTCAGAAAGTGAATCTGTGCGTGTTTCTGGCAAGGGAAAAGCTTCAGATCACACTGCAATGTATATACAGTATCGTTTGGTCCAATGTGCTTGTATGGCCATTTGGAAGTGAGTATAAGCTTTTTAAGTGAAGATATGCACTTTTTCAAAAACTTTCTTTTTTTTAGTTCTGCTTGTCAAAAATGTTCTTTCTGTGTTCAACTCAGTGGGAAAGTGACAAACTTGAGTGAATTGCGACTGAATGTCTGAACTGGAGTGAAAATGCCCCTATCTCTATAAGGAAGCGAGCTAGAGCGTTGAAACTGTGGCTATGCGCACTTTCATGAAAACCCGCTTCTATGAGGTTTAAAGCTCAGAACGTGAATCTGAGCGTGTTTCTGGCAAAGGAACAGCTTCAGATCACACTGCAATGTATATATGGTATCGTTTGGTCCAATGTGCTTGTATGGCCATTTGGAAGTGAGTATAAGAATTCTGAAGTGAAGATATGCACTTTTTCAAAAACTTTCTTTTTTTTAGATTTCCTTGTAAAAAATGTTCATTCTCTGTGAAACTCATTGGGAAAGTAACAAACTTGAGAGATCTGTGACTGTATGGCTGGATTGGAATGAATATGCCTATATCTCTGTCAGGAAACGAGATAGAGCGCTGAAACTGTGGCTATACGCACTTTCATGAAAACACGCTTCTTTGAGGTTTTAAGCTCAGAACATAAATCTGAGCGTGTTTCTGGCAAGGGAACAGCTTCAGATCATACTGCAATGAATATATGTAATCGTTCTGTCCAATGTGTTTGTTTGGCCATTTGGAAGTGAATATAAGCTTCTGAAGTGAAGATATGCACTTTTTCAAAAACTTTCTTTTTTTTAGTTCTGCTTGTCAACAATGTTCATTCTCTGTGTAACTCAGTGGGAAAGTGACAAACTTGAGTGCATTGTGACTGTATGACTGAGTTGGAGTGAATATGCTCTTATCTCTGTAAGGAAGCGAGCTAGAGCGCTTAAACTGTGGCTATACGCACTTTCATGAAAACACGCTTCTTTGAGGTTTTAAGCTCAGAACATAAATCTGAGCGTGTTTCTGGCAAGGGAACAGCTTCAGATCACACTGCAATGCATATATGGTATCGATTGGTCCAATGTGCTTGTATGGCCATTTGGAAGAGAGTATAAGAATTCTGAAGTGAAGATATGCACTTTTTCAAAAACTTTCTTTTTTTTTGATTTCCTTGTAAAAAAATGTTCAATCTCTGTGTAACTCAGTGGGAAAGTGACAAACTTGAGTGAATTGTGACTGTATGACTGAGTTGCAGTGAATATGCTCTTATCTCTGTAAGGAAGCGAGCTAGAGCGCTGAAACTGTGGCTATACGCACTTCCATGAAAACACGCTTCTTTGAGGTTTTAAGCTCAGAGAGTGAATCTGTGCGTGTTTCTGGCGAGGGAAAAGCTTCAGATCACACTGCAATGTATGTATGGTATCGTTTGGTCCAATGTCCTTGTATGGCCATTTGGAAGTGAGTATAAGCTTTTGAAGTGAAGATATGCACTTTTTCAAAAACTTTCTTTTTTTTAGTTCTGCTTGTCAAAAATGTTCATTCTGTGTTCAACTCAGTGGGAAAGTGACAAACTTGAGTGAATTGTGACTGTATGACTGAGTTGGAGTGAATATGCTCTTATCTCTGTAAGGAAGCGAGCTAGAGTGCTGAAACTGTGGCTATACGCACTTTCATGAAAACACGCTTCTTTGAGGTTTTAAGCACAGAAAGTCAATCTGTGCGTGTTTCTGGCAAGGGAACAGCTTCAGATCACACTGCAATGCATATATGGTATCGTTTGGTCCAATGTGCTTGTATGGCCATTTGGAAGTGAGTATAAGAATTCTGAAGTGAAGATATGCACTTTTTCAAAAACTTTCTTTTTTTTAGATTTCCTTGTAAAAAAATGTTCATTCTCTGTGGAACTCAGTGGGAAAGTGACAAACTTGAGTGAATTGTGACTGTATGACTGAGTTGGAGTGAATATGCTCTTATCTCTGTAAGGAAGCGAGCTACAGCGCTGAAACTGTGGCTATACGCACTTTCATGAAAACACGCTTCTTTGAGGTTTTCAGCTCAGAAAGTCAATCTGTGCGTGTTTCTGGCAAGGGAACAGCTTCAGATCACACTGCAATGCATATATGGTATCGTTTGGTCCAATGTGCTTGTATGGCCATTTGGAAGTGTGTATAAGAATTCTGAAGTGAAGATATGCACTTTTTCAAAAACTTTCTTTTTTTAGATTTCCTTGTAAAAAATGTTCATTCTCTGTGGAACCCAGTGGGAAAGTAACAAACTTGAGAGAACTGTGACTGTATGGCTGATTTGGAATGAATATGCCTATATCTCTGTCAGGAAACGAGATGGAGCGCTGTAACTGTGGCTATACGCACTTTCATGAAAACACGCTTCTTTGAGGTTTTAAGCTCAGAACGTAAATATGTGCGTGTTTCTGGACAGGGAACAGCTGCAGATCACACTGCAATGAATATATGTAATCGTTCTGTCCAATGTGTTTGTTTGGCCATTTGGAAGTGAATATAAGCTTCTGAAGTGAAGATATGCACTTTTTCAAAAACTTTCTTTTTTTTAGTTCTGCTTGTCAACAATGTTCATTCTGTGTGTAACTCAGTGGGAAAGTGACAAACTTGAGTGAATTGTGACTGTATGACTGAGTTGGAGTGAATATGCTCTTATCTCTGTAAGGAAGCGAGCTAGAGCGCTGAAACTGTGGCTATACGCACTTTCATGAAAACACGCTTCTTTGAGGTTTTAAGCTCAGAAAGTCACTCTGTGCGTGTTTCTGGCAAGGGAAAAGCTTCAGATCACACTGCAATGTATATATAGTATCGTTTGGTCCAATGTGCTTGTATGGCCATTTGGAAGTGAGTATAAGAATTCTGAAGTGAAGATATGCACTTTTTCAAAAACTTTCTTTTTTTTAGATTTCCTTGTAAAAAAATGTTCATTCTCTGTGTAACTCATTGGGAAAGTGACCAACTTGAGTGAATTGTGACTGTATGACTGAGTTGGAGTGAATATGCTCTTATCTCTGTAAGGAAGCGAGCTCGAGCGCTGAAACTGTGGCTATACGCACTTTCATGAAAACACGCTTCTTTGAGGTTTTAAGCTCAGAAAGTGAATCTGTGCGTGTTTCTGGCAAGGGAAAAGCTTCAGATCACACTCCAATGTATATATAGTATCGTTTGGTCCAATGTGCTTGTATGGCCATTTGGAAGTGAGTATAAGCTTTTTATGTGAAGATATGCACTTTTTCAAAAACTTTCTTTTTTTTAGTTCTGCTTATCAAAAATGTTCTTTCTGTGTTCAACTCAGTGGGAAAGTGACAAACTTGAGTGAATTGTGACTGAATGTCTGAACTGGAGTGAAAATGCCCCTATCTCTATAAGGAAGCGAGCTAGAGCGTTGAAACTGTGGCTATGCGCACTTTCATGAAAACCCGCTTCTTTGAGGTTTAAAGCTCAGAACGTGAATCTGAGCGTTTTTCTGGCAAAGGAACAGCTTCAGATCACACTGCAATGTATATATGGTATCGTTTGGTCCAATGTGCTTGTATGGCCATTTGGAAGTGAGTATAAGAATTCTGAAGTGAAGATATGCACTTTTTCAAAAACTTTCTTTTTTTTAGTTCTGCTTGTCAAAAATGTTCTTTCTGTGTTCAACTCAGTGGGAAAGTGACAAACTTGAGTGAATTGTGACTGAATGTCTGAACTGGAGTGAAAATGCCCCTATCTCTATAAGGAAGCGAGCTAGAGCGTTGAAACTGTGGTTATGCGCACTTTCATGAAAACCCGCTTCTTTGAGGTTTAAAGCTCAGAACGTGAATCTGAGCGTGTTTCTGGCAAAGGAACAGCTTCAGATCACACTGCAATGTATATATGGTATCGTTTAGTCCAATGTGCTTGTATGGCCATTTGGAAGTGAGTATAAGAATTCTGAAGTGAAGATATGCACTTTTTCAAAAACTTTCTTTTTTTTAGATTTCCTTGTAAAAAATGTTCATTCTCTGTGAAACTCAGTGGGAAAGTAACAAACTTGAGAGATCTGTGACTGTATGGCTGGATTGGAATGAATATGCCTATATCTCTGTCAGGAAACGAGATAGAGCGCTGAAACTGTGGCTATACGCACTTTCATGAAAACACGCTTCTTTGAGGTTTTAAGCTCAGAACATAAATCTGAGCGTGTTTCTGGCAAGGGAACAGCTTCAGATCATCCTGCAATGAATATATGTAATCGTTCTGTCCAATGTGTTTGTTTGGCCATTTGGAAGTGAATAAAAGCTTCTGAAGTGAAGATATGCACTTTTTCAAAAACTTTCTTTTTTTTAGTTCTGCTTGTCAACAATGTTCATTCTCTGTGTAACTCAGTGGGAAAGTGACAAACTTGAGTGAATTGTGACTGTATGACTGAGTTGGAGTGAATATGCTCTTATCTCTGTAAGGAAGCGAGCTAGAGCGCTGAAACTGTGGCTATACGCACTTTCATGAAAACACGCTTCTTTGAGGTTTTAAGCTCAGAACATAAATCTGAGCGTGTTTCTGGCAAGGGAACAGCTTCAGATCACACTGCAATGCATATATGATATCGTTTGGTCCAATGTGCTTGTATGGCCATTTGGAAGTGAGTATAAGAATTCTGAAGTGAAGATATGCACTTTTTCAAAAACTTTCTTTTTTTTAGATTTCCTTGTAAAAAAATGTTCAATCTCTGTGTAACTCAGTGGGAAAGTGACAAACTTGAGTGAACTGTGACTGTATGACTGAGTTGGAGTGAATATGCTCTTATCTCTGTCAGGAAGCGAGCTAGAGCGCTGAAACTGTGGCTATACGCACTTTCATGAAAACACGCTTCTTTGAGGTTTTAAGCTCAGAGAGTGAATCTGTGCGTGTTTCTGGCAAGGGAAAAGCTTCAGATCACACTGCAATGTATATATGGTATTGTTTGGTCCAATGTGCTTGTATGGCCATTTGGAAGTGAGTATAAGCTTTTGAAGTGAAGATATGCCTTTTTCAAAAACTTTCTTTTTTTTAGTTCTGCTTGTCAAAAATGTTCATTCTGTGTTCAACTCAGTGGGAAAGTGACAAACTTGAGTGAATTGTGACTGTATGACTGAGTTGGAGTGAATATGCTCTTATCTCTGTAATGAAGCGAGCTAGAGCGCTGAAACTGTGGCTATACGCACTTTCATGAAAACACGCTTCTTTGAGGTTTTAAGCTCAGAAAGTGAATCTGTGCGTGTTTCTGGCAAGGGTTAAGCTTCAGATCACACTGCAATGTATATATGGTATCGTTTGGTCCAATGTGCTTGTATGGCCATTTGGAAGTGAGTATAAGCTTTTGAAGTGAAGATATGCACTTTTTCAAAAACTTTCTTTTTTTTAGTTCTGCTTGTCAAAAATGTTCATTCTGTGTTCAACTCAGTGGGAAAGTGACAAACTTGAGTGAATTGTGACTGTATGACTGAGTTGGAGTGAATATGCTCTTATCTCTGTAAGGAAGCGAGCTACAGCGCTGAAACTGTGGCTATACGCACTTTCATGAAAACACGCTTCTTTGAGGTTTTAAGCTCAGAAAGTCAATCTGTGCGTGTTTCTGGCAAGGGAACAGCTTCAGATCACACTGCAATGCATATATGGTATCGTTTGGTCCAATGTGCTTGTATGGCCATTTGGAAGGGAGTATAAGAATTCTGAAGTGAAGATATGCACGTTTTCAAAAACTTTCTTTTTTTAGATTTCCTTGTAAAAAATGTTCATTCTCCGTGGAACCCAGTGGGAAAAAAGCAAACTTGAGAGAACTGTGACTGTATGGCTGATTTGGAATGAATATGCCTATATCTCTGTCAGGAAACGAGATGGAGCGCTGAAACTGTGGCTATACGCACTTTCATGAAAACACGCTTCTTTGAGGTTTTAAGCTCAGAACGTAAATATGTGCGTGTTTCTGGACAGGGAACAGCTGCAGATCACACTGCAATGAATATATGTAATCGTTCTGTCCAATGTGTTTGTTTGGCCATTTGGAAGTGAATATAAGCTTCTGAAGTGAAGATATGCACTTTTTCAAAAACTTTCTTTTTTTTAGTTCTGCTTGTCAACAATGTTCATTCTGTGTAACTCAGTGGGAAAGTGACAAACTTGAGTGAATTGTGACTGTATGACTGAGTTGGAGTGAATATGCTCTTATCTCTGTAAGGAAGCGAGCTAGAGCGCTGAAACTGTGGCTATACGCACTTTCATGAAAACACGCTTCTTTGAGGTTTTAAGCTCAGAAAGTCACTCTGTGCGTGTTTCTGGCAAGAGAACAGCTTCAGATCACACTGCAATGTATATATAGTATCGTTTGGTCCAATGTGCTTGTATGGCCATTTGGAAGTGAGTATAAGAATTCTGAAGTGAAGATATGCACTTTTTCAAAAACTTTCTTTTTTTAGATTTCCTTGTAAAAAATGTTCATTCTCTGTGGAACCCAGTGGGAAAGTAACAAACTTGAGAGAACTGTGACTGTATGGCTGATTTGGAATGAATATGCCTATATCTCTGTCAGGAAACGAGATGGAGCGCTGTAACTGTGGCTATACGCACTTTCATGAAAACACGCTTCTTTGAGGTTTTAAGCTCAGAAAGTCACTCTGTGCGTGTTTCTGGCAAGGGAAAAGCTTCAGATCACACTGCAATGTATATATAGTATCGTTTGGTCCAATGTGCTTGTATGGCCATTTGGAAGTGAGTATAAGAATTCTGAAGTGAAGATATGCACTTTTTCAAAAACTTTCTTTTTTTTAGATTTCCTTGTAAAAAAATGTTCATTCTCTGTGTAACTCATTGGGAAAGTGACCAACTTGAGTGAATTGTGACTGTATGACTGAGTTGGAGTGAATATGCTCTTATCTCTGTAAGGAAGCGAGCTCGAGCGCTGAAACTGTGGCTATACGCACTTTCATGAAAACACGCTTCTTTGAGGTTTTAAGCTCAGAAAGTGAATCTGTGCGTGTTTCTGGCAAGGGAAAAGCTTCAGATCACACTCCAATGTATATATAGTATCGTTTGGTCCAATGTGCTTGTATGGCCATTTGGAAGTGAGTATAAGCTTTTTAAGTGAAGATATGCACTTTTTCAAAAACTTTCTTTTTTTTAGTTCTGCTTATCAAAAATGTTCTTTCTGTGTTCAACTCAGTGGGAAAGTGACAAACTTGAGTGAATTGTGACTGAATGTCTGAACTGGAGTGAAAATGCCCCTATCTCTATAAGGAAGCGAGCTAGAGCGTTGAAACTGTGGCTATGCGCACTTTCATGAAAACCCGCTTCTTTGAGGTTTAAAGCTCAGAACGTGAATCTGAGCGTTTTTCTGGCAAATGAACAGCTTCAGATCACACTGCAATGTATATATGGTATCGTTTGGTCCAATGTGCTTGTATGGCCATTTGGAAGTGAGTATAAGAATTCTGAAGTGAAGATATGCACTTTTTCAAAAACTTTCTTTTTTTTAGTTCTGCTTGTCAAAAATGTTCTTTCTGTGTTCAACTCAGTGGGAAAGTGACAAACTTGAGTGAATTGTGACTGAATGTCTGAACTGGAGTGAAAATGCACCTATCTCTATAAGGAAGCGAGCTAGAGCGTTGAAACTGTGGCTATGCGCACTTTCATGAAAACCCGCTTCTTTGAGGTTTAAAGCTCAGAACGTGAATCTGAGCGTGTTTCTGGCAAAGGAACAGCTTCAGATCACACTGCAATGTATATATGGTATCGTTTGGTCCAATGTGCTTGTATGGCCATTTGGAAGTGAGTATAAGAATTCTGAAGTGAAGATATGCACTTTTTCAAAAACTTTCTTTTTTTTAGATTTCCTTGTAAAAAATGTTCATTCTCTGTGAAACTCAGTGGGAAAGTAACAAACTTGAGAGATCTGTGACTGTATGGCTGGATTGGAATGAATATGCCTATATCTCTGTCAGGAAACGAGATAGAGCGCTGAAACTGTGGCTATACGCACTTTCATGAAAACACGCTTCTTTGAGGTTTTAAGCTCAGAACATAAATCTGATCGTGTTTCTGGCAAGGGAACAGCTTCAGATCATCCTGCAATGAATATATGTACTCGTTCTGTCCAATGTGTTTGTTTGGCCATTTGGAAGTGAATATAAGCTTCTGAAGTGAAGATATGCACTTTTTCAAAAACTTTCTTTTTTTTAGTTCTGCTTGTCAACAATGTTCATTCTCTGTGTAACTCAGTGGGAAAGTGACAAACTTGAGTGAATTGTGACTGTATGACTGAGTTGGAGTGAATATGCTCTTATCTCTGTAAGGAAGCGAGCTAGAGCGCTGAAACTGTGGCTATACGCACTTTCATGAAAACACGCTTCTTTGAGGTTTTAAGCTCAGAACATAAATCTGAGCGTGTTTCTGGCAAGGGAACAGCTTCAGATCACACTGCAATGCATATATGATATCGTTTGGTCCAATGTGCTTGTATGGCCATTTGGAAGTGAGTATAAGAATTCTGAAGTGAAGATATGCACTTTTTCAAAAACTTTCTTTTTTTTAGATTTCCTTGTAAAAAAATGTTCATTCTCTGTGTAACTCATTGGGAAAGTGACCAACTTGAGTGAATTGTGACTGTATGACTGAGTTGGAGTGAATATGCTCTTATCTCTGTAAGGAAGCGAGCTCGAGCGCTGAAACTGTGGCAATACGCACTTTCATGAAAACACGCTTCTTTGAGGTTTTAAGCTCAGAAAGTGAATCTGTGCGTGTTTTTGGCAAGGGAAAAGCTTCAGATCACACTCCAATGTATATATAGTATCGTTTGGTCCAATGTGCTTGTATGGCCATTTGGAAGTGAGTATAAGCTTTTTAAGTGAAGATATGCACTTTTTCAAAAACTTTCTTTTTTTTAGTTCTGCTTATCAAAAATGTTCTTTCTGTGTTCAACTCAGTGGGAAAGTGACAAACTTGAGTGAATTGTGACTGAATGTCTGAACTGGAGTGAAAATGCCCCTATCTCTATAAGGAAGCGAGCTAGAGCGTTGAAACTGTGGCTATGCGCACTTTCATGAAAACCCGCTTCTTTGAGGTTTAAAGCTCAGAACGTGAATCTGAGCGTTTTTCTGGCAAATGAACAGCTTCAGATCACACTGCAATGTATATATGGTATCGTTTGGTCCAATGTGCTTGTATGGCCATTTGGAAGTGAGTATAAGAATTCTGAAGTGAAGATATGCACTTTTTCAAAAACTTTCTTTTTTTTAGTTCTGCTTGTCAAAAATGTTCTTTCTGTGTTCAACTCAGTGGGAAAGTGACAAACTTGAGTGAATTGTGACTGAATGTCTGAACTGGAGTGAAAATGCACCTATCTCTATAAGGAAGCGAGCTAGAGCGTTGAAACTGTGGCTATGCGCACTTTCATGAAAACCCGCTTCTTTGAGGTTTAAAGCTCAGAACGTGAATCTGAGCGTGTTTCTGGCAAAGGAACAGCTTCAGATCACACTGCAATGTATATATGGTATCGTTTGGTCCAATGTGCTTGTATGGCCATTTGGAAGTGAGTATAAGAATTCTGAAGTGAAGATTAGCACTTTTTCAAAAACTTTCTTTTTTTTAGATTTCCTTGTAAAAAATGTTCATTCTCTGTGAAACTCAGTGGGAAAGTAACAAACTTGAGAGATCTGTGACTGTATGGCTGGATTGGAATGAATATGCCTATATCTCTGTCAGGAAACGAGATAGAGCGCTGAAACTGTGGCTATACGCACTTTCATGAAAACACGCTTCTTTGAGGTTTTAAGCTCAGAACATAAATCTGATCGTGTTTCTGGCAAGGGAACAGCTTCAGATCATCCTGCAATGAATATATGTAATCGTTCTGTCCAATGTGTTTGTTTGGCCATTTGGAAGTGAATATAAGCTTCTGAAGTGAAGATATGCACTTTTTCAAAAACTTTCTTTTTTTTTAGTTCTGCTTGTCAACAATGTTCATTCTCTGTGTAACTCAGTGGGAAAGTGACAAACTTGAGTGAATTGTGACTGTATGACTGAGTTGGAGTGAATATGCTCTTATCTCTGTAAGGAAGCGAGCTAGAGCGCTGAAACTGTGGCTATACGCACTTTCATGAAAACACGCTTCTTTGAGGTTTTAAGCTCAGAACATAAATCTGAGCGTGTTTCTGGCAAGGGAACAGCTTCAGATCACACTGCAATGCATATATGATATCGTTTGGTCCAATGTGCTTGTATGGCCATTGGGAAGTGAGTATAAGAATTCTGAAGTGAAGATATGCACTTTTTCAAAAACTTTCTTTTTTTTAGATTTCCTTGTAAAAAAATTTTCAATCTCTGTGTAACTCAGTGGGAAAGTGACAAACTTGAGTGAATTGTGACTGTATGACTGAGTTGGAGTGAATATGCTCTTATCTCTGTAAGGAAGCGAGCTAGAGCGCTGAAACTGTGGCTATACGCACTTTCATGAAAACACGCTTCTTTGAGGTTTTAAGCTCAGAGAGTGAATCTGTGCGTGTTTCTGGCAAGGGAAAAGCTTCAGATCACACTGCAATGTATATATGGTATCGTTTGGTCCAATGTGCTTGTATGGCCATTTGGAAGTGAGTATAAGCTTTTGAAGTGAAGATATGCCTTTTTCAAAAACTTTCTTTTTTTTAGTTCTGCTTGTCAAAAATGTTCATTCTGTGTTCAACTCAGTGGGAAAGTGACAAACTTGAGTGAATTGTGACTGTATGACTGAGTTGGAGTGAATATGCTCTTATCTCTGTAATGAAGCGAGCTAGAGCGCTGAAACTGTGGCTATACGCACTTTCATGAAAACACGCTTCTTTGAGGTTTTAAGCTCAGAAAGTGAATCTGTGCGTGTTTCTGGCAAGGGTTAAGCTTCAGATCACACTGCAATGTATATATGGTATCGTTTGGTCCAATGTGCTTGTATGGCCATTTGGAAGTGAGTATAAACTTTTGAAGTGAAGATATGCACTTTTTCAAAAACTTTCTTTTTTTTAGTTCTGCTTGTCAAAAATGTTCATTCTGTGTTCAACTCAGTGGGAAAGTGACAAACTTGAGTGAATTGTGACTGTATGACTGAGTTGGAGTGAATATGCTCTTATCTCTGTAAGGAAGCGAGCTACAGCGCTGAAACTGTGGCTATACGCACTTTCATGAAAACACGCTTCTTTGAGGTTTTAAGCTCAGAAAGTCAATCTGTGCGTGTTTCTGGCAAGGGAACAGCTTCAGATCACACTGCAATGCATATATGGTATCGTTTGGTCCAATGTGCTTGTATGGCCATTTGGAAGGGAGTATAAGAATTCTGAAGTGAAGATATGCACGTTTTCAAAAACTTTCTTTTTTTAGATATCCTTGTAAAAAATGTTCATTCTCCGTGGAACCCAGTGGGAAAAAAGCAAACTTGAGAGAACTGTGACTGTATGGCTGATTTGGAATGAATATGCCTATATCTCTGTCAGGAAACGAGATGGAGCGCTGAAACTGTGGCTATACGCACTTTCATGAAAACACGCTTCTTTGAGGTTTTAAGCTCAGAACGTAAATATGTGCGTGTTTCTGGACAGGGAACAGCTGCAGATCACACTGCAATGAATATATGTAATCGTTCTGTCCAATGTATTTGTTTGGCCATTTGGAAGTGAATATAAGCTTCTGAAGTGAAGATATGCACTTTTTCAAAAACTTTCTTTTTTTTAGTTCTGCTTGTCAACAATGTTCATTCTGTGTAACTCAGTGGGAAAGTGACAAACTTGAGTGAATTGTGACTGTATGACAGAGTTGGAGTGAATATGCTCTTATCTCTGTAAGGAAGCGAGCTAGAGCGCTGAAACTGTGGCTATACGCACTTTCATGAAAACACGCTTCTTTGAGGTTTTAAGCTCAGAAAGTCACTCTGTGCGTGTTTCTGGCAAGAGAACAGCTTCAGATCACACTGCAATGTATATATAGTATCGTTTGGTCCAATGTGCTTGTATGGCCATTTGGAAGTGTGTATAAGAATTCTGAAGTGAAGATATGCACTTTTTCAAAAACTTTCTTTTTTTAGATTTCCTTGTAAAAAATGTTCATTCTCTGTGGAACCCAGTGGGAAAGTAACAAACTTGAGAGAACTGTGACTGTATGGCTGATTTGGAATGAATATGCCTATATCTCTGTCAGGAAACGAGATGGAGCGCTGTAACTGTGGCTATACGCACTTTCATGAAAACACGCTTCTTTGAGGTTTTAAGCTCAGAACATAAATCTGAGCGTGTTTCTGGCAAGGGAACAGCTTCAGATCACACTGCAATGCATATATGATATCGTTTGGTCCAATGTGCTTGTATGGCCATTGGGAAGTGAGTATAAGAATTCTGAAGTGAAGATATGCACTTTTTCAAAAACTTTCTTTTTTTTAGATTTCCTTGTAAAAAAATTTTCAATCTCTGTGTAACTCAGTGGGAAAGTGACAAACTTGAGTGAATTGTGACTGTATGACTGAGTTGGAGTGAATATGCTCTTATCTCTGTAAGGAAGCGAGCTAGAGCGCTGAAACTGTGGCTATACGCACTTTCATGAAAACACGCTTCTTTGAGGTTTTAAGCTCAGAGAGTGAATCTGTGCGTGTTTCTGGCAAGGGAAAAGCTTCAGATCACACTGCAATGTATATATGGTATCGTTTGGTCCAATGTGCTTGTATGGCCATTTGGAAGTGAGTATAAGCTTTTGAAGTGAAGATATGCCTTTTTCAAAAACTTTCTTTTTTTTAGTTCTGCTTGTCAAAAATGTTCATTCTGTGTTCAACTCAGTGGGAAAGTGACAAACTTGAGTGAATTGTGACTGTATGACTGAGTTGGAGTGAATATGCTCTTATCTCTGTAATGAAGCGAGCTAGAGCGCTGAAACTGTGGCTATACGCACTTTCATGAAAACACGCTTCTTTGAGGTTTTAAGCTCAGAAAGTGAATCTGTGCGTGTTTCTGGCAAGGGTTAAGCTTCAGATCACACTGCAATGTATATATGGTATCGTTTGGTCCAATGTGCTTGTATGGCCATTTGGAAGTGAGTATAAACTTTTGAAGTGAAGATATGCACTTTTTCAAAAACTTTCTTTTTTTTAGTTCTGCTTGTCAAAAATGTTCATTCTGTGTTCAACTCAGTGGGAAAGTGACAAACTTGAGTGAATTGTGACTGTATGACTGAGTTGGAGTGAATATGCTCTTATCTCTGTAAGGAAGCGAGCTACAGCGCTGAAACTGTGGCTATACGCACTTTCATGAAAACACGCTTCTTTGAGGTTTTAAGCTCAGAAAGTCAATCTGTGCGTGTTTCTGGCAAGGGAACAGCTTCAGATCACACTGCAATGCATATATGGTATCGTTTGGTCCAATGTGCTTGTATGGCCATTTGGAAGGGAGTATAAGAATTCTGAAGAGAAGATATGCACGTTTTCAAAAACTTTCTTTTTTTAGATATCCTTGTAAAAAATGTTCATTCTCCGTGGAACCCAGTGGGAAAAAAGCAAACTTGAGAGAACTGTGACTGTATGGCTGATTTGGAATGAATATGCCTATATCTCTGTCAGGAAACGAGATGGAGCGCTGAAACTGTGGCTATACGCACTTTCATGAAAACACGCTTCTTTGAGGTTTTAAGCTCAGAACGTAAATATGTGCGTGTTTCTGGACAGGGAACAGCTGCAGATCACACTGCAATGAATATATGTAATCGTTCTGTCCAATGTATTTGTTTGGCCATTTGGAAGTGAATATAAGCTTCTGAAGTGAAGATATGCACTTTTTCAAAAACTTTCTTTTTTTTAGTTCTGCTTGTCAACAATGTTCATTCTGTGTAACTCAGTGGGAAAGTGACAAACTTGAGTGAATTGTGACTGTATGACAGAGTTGGAGTGAATATGCTCTTATCTCTGTAAGGAAGCGAGCTAGAGCGCTGAAACTGTGGCTATACGCACTTTCATGAAAACACGCTTCTTTGAGGTTTTAAGCTCAGAAAGTCACTCTGTGCGTGTTTCTGGCAAGAGAACAGCTTCAGATCACACTGCAATGTATATATAGTATCGTTTGGTCCAATGTGCTTGTATGGCCATTTGGAAGTGTGTATAAGAATTCTGAAGTGAAGATATGCACTTTTTCAAAAACTTTCTTTTTTTAGATTTCCTTGTAAAAAATGTTCATTCTCTGTGGAACCCAGTGGGAAAGTAACAAACTTGAGAGAACTGTGACTGTATGGCTGATTTGGAATGAATATGCCTATATCTCTGTCAGGAAACGAGATGGAGCGCTGTAACTGTGGCTATACGCACTTTCATGAAAACACGCTTCTTTGAGGCTTTAAGCTCAGAACGTAAATATGTGCGTGTTTCTGGACAGGGAACAGCTGCAGATCACACTGCAATGAATATATGTAATCGTTCTGTCCAATGTGTTTGTTTGGCCATTTGGAAGTGAATATAAGCTTCTGAAGTGAAGATATGCACTTTTTCAAAAACTTTCTTTTTTTTAGTTCTGCTTGTCAACAATGTTCATTCTGTGTGTAACTCAGTGGGAAAGTGACAAACTTGAGTGAATTGTGACTGTATGACTGAGTTGGAGTGAATATGCTCTTATCTCTGTAAGGAAGCGAGCTAGAGCGCTGAAACTGTGGCTATACGCACTTTCATGAAAACACGCTTCTTTGAGGTTTTAAGCTCAGAAAGTCACTCTGTGCGTGTTTCTGGCAAGGGAAAAGCTTCAGATCACACTGCAATGTATATATAGTATCGTTTGGTCCAATGTGCTTGTATGGCCATTTGGAAGTGAGTATAAGAATTCTGAAGTGAAGATATGCACTTTTTCAAAAACTTTCTTTTTTTTAGATTTCCTTGTAAAAAAATGTTCATTCTCTGTGTAACTCATTGGGAAAGTGACCAACTTGAGTGAATTGTGACTGTATGACTGAGTTGGAGTGAATATGCTCTTATCTCTGTAAGGAAGCGAGCTCGAGCGCTGAAACTGTGGCTATACGCACTTTCATGAAAACACGCTTCTTTGAGGTTTAAAGCTCAGAAAGTGAATCTGTGCGTGTTTCTGGCAAGGGAAAAGCTTCAGATCACACTCCAATGTATATATAGTATCGTTTGGTCCAATGTGCTTGTATGGCCATTTGGAAGTGAGTATAAGCTTTTTAAGTGAAGATATGCACTTTTTCAAAAACTTTCTTTTTTTTAGTTCTGCTTATCAAAAATGTTCTTTCTGTGTTCAACTCAGTGGGAAAGTGACAAACTTGAGTGAATTGTGACTGAATGTCTGAACTGGAGTGAAAATGCCCCTATCTCTATAAGGAAGCGAGCTAGAGCGTTGAAACTGTGGCTATGCGCACTTTCATGAAAACCCGCTTCTTTGAGGTTTAAAGCTCAGAACGTGAATCTGAGCGTTTTTCTGGCAAAGGAACAGCTTCAGATCACACTGCAATGTATATATGGTTTCGTTTGGTCCAATGTGCTTGTATGGCCATTTGGAAGTGAGTATAAGAATTCTGAAGTGAAGATATGCACTTTTTCAAAAACTTTCTTTTTTTTAGTTCTGCTTGTCAAAAATGTTCTTTCTGTGTTCAACTCAGTGGGAAAGTGACAAACTTGAGTGAATTGTGACTGAATGTCTGAACTGGAGTGAAAATGCCCCTATCTCTATAAGGAAGCGAGCTAGAGCGTTGAAACTGTGGCTATGCGCACTTTCATGAAAACCCGCTTCTTTGAGGTTTAAAGCTCAGAACGTGAATCTGAGCGTGTTTCTGGCAAAGGAACAGCTTCAGATCACACTGCAATGTATATATGGTATCGTTTGGTCCAATGTGCTTGTATGGCCATTTGGAAGTGAGTATAAGAATTCTGAAGTGAAGATATGCACTTTTTCAAAAACTTTCTTTTTTTTAGATTTCCTTGTAAAAAATGTTCATTCTCTGTGAAACTCAGTGGGAAAGTAACAAACTTGAGAGATCTGTGACTGTATGGCTGGATTGGAATGAATATGCCTATATCTCTGTCAGGAAACGAGATAGAGCGCTGAAACTGTGGCGATACGCACTTTCATGAAAACACGCTTCTTTGAGGTTTTAAGCTCAGAACATAAATCTGAGCGTGTTTCTGGCAAGGGAACAGCTTCAGATCATCCTGCAATGAATATATGTAATCGTTCTGTCCAATGTGTTTGTTTGGCCATTTGGAAGTGAATATAAGCTTCTGAAGTGAAGATATGCACTTTTTCAAAAACTTTCTTTTTTTTAGTTCTGCTTGTCAACAATGTTCATTCTCTGTGTAACTCAGTGGGAAAGTGACAAACTTGAGTGAATTGTGACTGTATGACTGAGTTGGAGTGAATATGCTCTTATCTCTGTAAGGAAGCGAGCTAGAGCGCTGAAACTGTGGCTATACGCACTTTCATGAAAACACGCTTCTTTGAGGTTTTAAGCTCAGAACATAAATCTGAGCGTGTTTCTGGCAAGGGAACAGCTTCAGATCACACTGCAATGCATATATGATATCGTTTGGTCCAATGTGCTTGTATGGCCATTTGGAAGTGAGTATAAGAATTCTGAAGTGAAGATATGCACTTTTTCAAAAACTTTCTTTTTTTTAGATTTCCTTGTAAAAAAATGTTCAATCTCTGTGTAACTCAGTGGGAAAGTGACAAACTTGAGTGAATTGTGACTGTATGACTGAGTTGGAGTGAATATGCTCTTATCTCTGTAAGGAAGCGAGCTAGAGCGCTGAAACTGTGGCTATACGCACTTTCATGAAAACACGCTTCTTTGAGGTTTTAAGCTCAGAGAGTGAATCTGTGCGTGTTTCTGGCAAGGGAAAAGCTTCAGATCACACTGCAATGTATATATGGTATCGTTTGGTCCAATGTGCTTGTATGGCCATTTGGAAGTGAGTATAAGCTTTTGAAGTGAAGATATGCCTTTTTCAAAAACTTTCTTTTTTTTAGTTCTGCTTGTCAAAAATGTTCATTCTGTGTTCAACTCAGTGGGAAAGTGACAAACTTCAGTGAATTGTGACTGTATGACTGAGTTGGAGTGAATATGCTCTTATCTCTGTAATGAAGCGAGCTACAGCGCTGAAACTGTGGCTATACGCACTTTCATGAAAACACGCTTCTTTGAGGTTTTAAGCTCAGAAAGTCAATCTGTGCGTGTTTCTGGCAAGGGAACAGCTTCAGATCACACTGCAATGCATATATGGTATCGTTTGGTCCAATGTGCTTGTATGGCCATTTGGAAGGGAGTATAAGAATTCTGAAGTGAAGATATGCACGTTTTCAAAAACTTTCTTTTTTTAGATTTCCTTGTAAAAAATGTTCATTCTCCGTGGAACCCAGTGGGAAAAAAGCAAACTTGAGAGAACTGTGACTGTATGGCTGATTTGGAATGAATATGCCTATATCTCTGTCAGGAAACGAGATGGAGCGCTGAAACTGTGGCTATACCCACTTTCATGAAAACACGCTTCTTTGAGGTTTTAAGCTCAGAACGTAAATATGTGCGTGTTTCTGGACAGGGAACAGCTGCAGATCACACTGCAATGAATATATGTAATCGTTCTGTCCAATGTGTTTGTTTGGCCATTTGGAAGTGAATATAAGCTTCTGAAGTGAAGATATGCACTTTTTCAAAAACTTTCTTTTTTTTAGTTCTGCTTGTCAACAATGTTCATTCTGTGTAACTCAGTGGGAAAGTGACAAACTTGAGTGAATTGTGACTGTATGACTGAGTTGGAGTGAATATGCTCTTATCTCTGTAAGGAAGCGAGCTAGAGCGCTGAAACTGTGGCTATACGCACTTTCATGAAAACACGCTTCTTTGAGGTTTTAAGCTCAGAAAGTCACTCTGTGCGTGTTTCTGGCAAGGGAACAGCTTCAGATCACACTGCAATGTATATATAGTATCGTTTGGTCCAATGTGCTTGTATGGCCATTTGGAAGTGAATATAAGCTTTTTAAGTGAAGATATGCACTTTTTCAAAAACTTTCTTTTTTTTAGTTCTGCTTGTCAACAATGTTCATTCTGTGTAACTCAGTGGGAAAGTGACAAACTTGAGTGAATTGTGACTGTATGACTGAGTTGGAGTGAATATGCTCTTATCTCTGTAAGGAAGCGAGCTAGAGCGCTGAAACTGTGGCTATACGCACTTTCATGAAAACACGCTTCTTTGAGGTTTTAAGCTCAGAAAGTCACTCTGTGCGTGTTTCTGGCAAGGGAACAGCTTCAGATCACACTGCAATGCATATATGGTATCGTTTGGTCCAATGTGCTTGTATGGCCATTTGGAAGTGAGTATAAGAATTCTGAAGTGAAGATATGCACTTTTTCAAAAACTTTTTTTTTGATTTCCTTGTAAAAAAATGTTCATTCTCTGTGTAACTCAGTGGGGAAGTGACAAACTTGAGTGAATTGTGACTGTATGACTGAGTTGGAGTGAATATGCTCTTATCTCTGTAAGGAAGCGAGCTAGAGCGCTGAAACTGTGGCTATACGCACTTTCATGAAAACACGCTTCTTTGAGGTTTTAAGCTCAGAAAGTGAATCTGTGCGTGTTTCTGGCAAGGGAACAGCTTCAGATCACACTGCAATGCATATATGGCATCGTTTGGTCCAATGTCCTTGTATGGCCATTTGGAAGTGAGTATAATAATTCTGAAGTGAAGATTAGCACTTTTTCAAAAACTTTCTTTTTTTTAGATTTCCTTGTAAAAAATGTTCATTCTCTGTGAAACTCAGTGGGAAAGTAACAAACTCGAGAGAACTGTGACTGTATGGCTGGATTGGAATGAATATGCTCTTATCTCTGTAAGGAAGCGAGCTAGAGCGCCGAAACTGTGGCTATACGCACTTTCATGAAAACACGCTTCTTTGAGGTTTTAAGCTCAGAAAGTGAATCTGTGCGTGTTTCTGGCAAGGGAACAGCTTCAGATCACACTGCAATGCATATATGGCATCGTTTGATCCAATGTCCTTGTATGGCCATTTGGAAGTGAGTATAATAATTCTGTAGTGAAGATAAGCACTTTTTCAAAAACTTTCTTTTTTTTAGATTTCCTTGTAAAAAATGTTCATTCTCTGTGAAACTCAGTGGGAAAGTAACAAACTCGAGAGAACTGTGACTGTATGGCTGGATTGGAATGAATTTGCCTATATCTCTGTCAGGAAACGAGATAGAGCGCTGAAACTGTGGCTATACGCACTTTCATGAAAAAACGGTTCTTTGAGGTTTTAAGCTCAGAACGTAAATCTGTGCGTGTTTCTGGCAAGGGAGCAGCTTCAGATCACACTGCAATGAATATATGTAAACGTTCTGTCCAATGTGTTTGTTTGGCCATTTGGAAGTGAATATAAGCTTTTGAAGTGAAGATATGCACTTTTTCAAAAACATTCTTTTTTTTAGTTCTGCTTGTCAAAAATGTTCATTCTGTGTTCAACTCAGTGGGAAAGTGATAAACTTGAGTGAATTGTGACTGTAAGACTGAGTTGGAGTGAATATGCTCTTATCTCTGTAAGGAAGCGAGCTAGAGCGCTGAAACTGTGGCTATACGCACTTTCATGAAAACACGCTTCTTTGAGGTTTTAAGCTCAGAAACTCAATCTGTGCGTGTTTCTGGCAAGGGAACAGCTTCAGATCACACTGCAATGCATATATGGTATCGTTTGGTCCAATGTGCTTGTATGGCCATTTGGAAGTGAGTATAATAATTCTGAAGTGAAGATATGCACTTTTTCAAAAACTTTCTTTTTTTTAGATTTCCTCGTAAAAAATGTTCATTCTCTGTGGAACTCAGTGGGAAAGTAACAAACTTGAGAGAACTGTGACTGTATGGCTGAATTGGAATGAATATGCCTATATCTCTGTCAGGAAACGAGATAGAGCGCTGAAACTGTGGCTATACGCACTTTCATGAAAACACGCTTCTTTGAGGTTTTAAGCTCAGAACGTAAATATGTGCGTGTTTCTGGCAAGGGAACAGCTGCAGATCACACTGCAATGAAAATATGTAATCGTTCTGTCCAATGTGTTTGTTTGGCCATTTGGAAGTGAATATAAGCTTCTGAGGTGAAGATATGCACTTTTTCAAAAACTTTCTTTTTTTTAGTTCTGCTTGTCAACAATGTTCATTCTGTGTGTAACTCAGTGGGAAAGTGACAAACGAGTGAATTGTGACTGTATGTCTGAACTGGAGTGAAAATGCTCTTATCTCTATAAGGAAACGAGCTAGAGCGCTGAAACTTTGGCTATGCGCACTTTCATGAAAACCCGCTTCTTTGAGGTTTAAAGCTCAGAACGTGAATCTGAGCGTGTTTCTGGCTAGGGAACAGCTTCAGATCACACTGCAATGTATATATGGTATTGTTTGGTCCAATGTGCTTGCATGGCCATTTGGAAGTAAGTATAAAAAATCTGAAGTGAAGATATGCACTTTTTCAAAAACTTTCTTTTTGTTTGATTTCCTTGTAAAAAAATGTTCATTCTCTGTGTAACTCAGTGGGAGAGTGACAAACTTGAGTGAATTGTGACTGTATGACTGAGTTGGAGTGAATATGCTCTTATCTCTGTAAGTAAGCGAGCTAGAGCGCTGAAACTGTGGCTATACGCACTTTCATGAAAACACGCTTCTTTGAGGTTTTAAGCTCAGAAAGTGAATCTGTGCTTGTTTCTGGCAAGGGAAAAGCTTCAGATCACACTGCAATGTATATATGGTATCGTTTGGTCCAATGTGCTTGTATGGCCATTTGGAAGTGAGTATAAGAATTCTGAAGTGAAGATATGCACTTTTTCAAAAACTTTCTTTTTTTTACTTCTGCTTGTCAAAAATGTTCATTCTGTGTTCAACTCAGTGGGAAAGTGACAAACTTGAGTGAATTGTGACTGTATGACTGAGTTGGAGTGAATATGCTCTTATCTCTGTAAGGAAGCGAGCTAGAGCGCTGAAACTGTGGCTATACGCACTTTCATGAAAACACGCTTCTTTGTGGTTTTAAGCTCAGAAAGTGAATCTGTGCGTGTTTCTGGCAAGGGAAAAGCTTCAGATCACACTGCAATGTATAAATGGTATCGTTTGGTCCAATGTGCTTGTATGGCCAATTGGAAGTGAGTATAAGCTTTTGAAATGAAGATATGCACTTTTTCAAAAACTTTCTTTTTTTAGTTCTGCTTGTCAAAAATGTTCAATCTGTGTTCAACTCAGTGGGAAAGTGACAAACTTGAGTGAATTGTGACTGTATGACTGAGTTGGAGTGAATATGCTCTTATCTCTGTCAGGAAGCGAGCTAGAGCGCTGAAACTGTGGCTATACGCACTTTCATGAAAACACGCTTCTTTGAGGTTTTAAGCTCAGAAAGTCAATCTGTGCGTGTTTCTGGCAAGGGAACAGCTTCAGATCACACTGGAATGCATATATGGTATCGTTTGGTCCAATGTGCTTGTATGGCCATTTGGAAGTGAGTACAATAATTCTGAAGTGAAGCTAAGCACTTTTTCAAAAACTTTCTTTTTTTTAGATTTCCTTGTAAAAAATGTTCATTCTCTGTGAAACTCAGTGGGAAAGTAACAAACTTGAGAGAACTGTGACTGTATGGCTGGATTGGAATGAATATGCCTATATCTCTGTCAGGAAACGAGATAGAGCCCTGAAACTGTGGCTATACGCACTTTCATGAAAACACGCTTCTTTGAGGTTTTAAGCTCAGAAAGTGAATCTGTGCGTGTTTCTGGCAAGGGAACAGCTTCAGATCACACTGCAATGCATATATGGCATCGTTTGGTCCAATGTGCTTGTATGGCCATTTGGAAGTGAGTATAATAATTCTGAAGTGAAGATAAGCACTTTTTCAAAAACTTTCTTTTTTTTAGATTTCCTTGTAAAAAATGTTCATTCTCTGTGAAACTCAGTGGGAAAGTAACAAACTCGAGAGAACTGTGACTGTATGGCTGGATTGGAATGAATATGCCTATATCTCTGTCAGGAAACGAGATAGAGCGCTGAAACTGTGGCTATACGCACTTTCATGAAAACACGGTTCTTTGAGGTTTTAAGCTCAGAACGTAAATCTGTGCGTGTTTCTGGCAAGGGAACAGCTTCAGATCACACTGCAATGAATATATGTAAACGTTCTGTCCAATGTGTTTGTTTGGCCATTTGGAAGTGAATATAGGCTTCTGTAGTGAAGATATGCACTTTTTTTAAAAAACTTTCTTTTTTTTAGTTCTGCTTGTCAACAATGTTCATTCTGTGTGTAACTCAGTGGGAAAGTGACAAACTTGAGTGAATTGTGACTGTATGACTGAGTTGGAGTGAATATGCTCTTTTCTCTGTAAGGAAGCAATCTAGAGCGCTGAAACTGTGGCTACACGCACTTTCATGAAAACACGCTTCTTTGAGGCTTTAAGCTCAGAAAGTGAATCTGTGTGTGTTTCTGGCAAGGGAAAAGCTTCAGATCACACTGCAAGGTATATATGGTTTCGTTTGGTCCAATGTGCGTGTATGGCCATTTGGAAGTGAGTATAAGCTTTTGAAGTGAAGATATGCACTTTTTCAAAAACATTCTTTTTTTTAGTTCTGCTTGTCAAAAATGTTCATTCTGTGTTCAACTCAGTGGGAAAGTGACAAACTTGAGTGAATTGTGACTGTATGACTGAGTTGGAGTGAATATGCTCTTATCTCTGTAAGGAAGCGAGCTAGAGCGCTGAAACTGTGGCTATACGCACTTTCATGAAAACACGCTTCTTTGAGGTTTTAAGCTCAGAAACTCAATCTGTGCGTGTTTCTGGCAAGGGAACAGCTTCAGATCACACTGCAATGCATATATGGTATCGTTTGGTCCAATGTGCTTGTATGGCCATTTGGAAGTGAGTATAATAATTCTGAAGTGAAGATATGCACTTTTTCAAAAACTTTCTTTTTTTTAGATTTCCTCGTAAAAAATGTTCATTCTCTGTGGAACTCAGTGGGAAAGTAACAAACTTGAGAGAACTGTGACTGTATGGCTGAATTGGAATGAATATGCCGATATCTCTGTCAGGAAACGAGATAGAGCGCTGAAACTGTGGCTATACGCACTTTCATGAAAACACGCTTCTTTGAGGTTTTAAGCTCAGAACGTAAATATGTGCGTGTTTCTGGCAAGGGAACAGCTGCAGATCACACTGCAATGAAAATATGTAATCGTTCTGTCCAATGTGTTTGTTTGGCCATTTGCAAGTGAATATAAGCTTCTGAGGTGAAGATATGCACTTTTTCAAAAACTTTCTTTTTTTTAGTTCTGCTTGTCAACAATGTTCATTCTGTGTGTAACTCAGTGGGAAAGTGACAAACTTGAGTGAATTGTGACTGTATGTCTGAACTGGAGTGAAAATGCCCCTATCTCTATAAGGAAGCGAGCTAGAGCGCTGAAACTTTGGCTATGCGCACTTTCATGAAAACCCGCTTCTTTGAGGTTTAAAGCTCAGAACGTGAATCTGAGCGTGTTTCTGGCAAGGGAACAGCTTCAGATCACACTGCAATGTATATATGGTATCGTTTGGTCCAATGTGCTTGTATGGCCATTTGGAAGTAAGTATAAAAATTCTGAAGTGAAGATATGCACTTTTTCAAAAACTTTCTTTTTGTTAGATTTCCTTGTAAAAAAATGTTCATTCTCTGAGTAACTCAGTGGGAGAGTGACAAACTTGAGTGAATTGTGACTGTATGACTGAGTTGGAGTGAATATGCTCTTATCTCTGTAAGGAAGCGAGCTAGAGCGCTGAAACTGTGGCTATACGCACTTTCATGAAAACCCGCTTCTTTGAGGTTTAAAGCTCAGAAAGTGAATCTGTGCGTGTTTCTGGCAAGGGAAAAGCTTCAGATCACACTGCAATGTATATATGGTATCGTTTGGTCCAATGTGCTTGTATGGCCAATTGGAAGTGAGTATAAGCTTTTGAAATGAAGATATGCACTTTTTCAAAAACTTTCTTTTTTTAGTTCTGCTTGTCAAAAATGTTCAATCTGTGTTCGACTCAGTGGGAAAGTGACAAATTTGAGTGAATTGTGACTGTATGACTGAGTTGGAGTGAATATGCTCTTATCTCTGTAAGGAAGCGAGCTAGAGCGCTGAAACTGTGGCTATACGCACTTTCATGAAAACACGCTTCTTTGAGGTTTTAAGCTCAGAGAGTGAATCTGTGCGTGTTTCTGGCAAGGGAAAAGCTTCAGATCACACTGGAGTGCATATATGGTATCGTTTGGTCCAATGTGCTTGTATGGCCATTTGGAAGTGAGTACAATAATTCTGAAGTGAAGCTAAGCACTTTTTCAAAAACTTTCTTTTTTTTAGATTTCCTTGTTAAAAATGTTCATTCTCTGTGAAACTCAGTGGGAAAGTAACAAACTTGAGAGAACTGTGACTGTATGGCTGGATTGGAATGAATATGCCTATATCTCTGTCAGGAAACGAGATAGAGCCCTGAAACTGTGGCTATACGCACTTTCATGAAAACACGGTTCTTTGAGGTTTTAAGCTCAGAACGTAAATCTGAGCGTGTTTCTGGCAAGGGAACAGCTTCAGATCACACTGCAATGCATATATGGCATCGTTTGGTCCAATGTGCTTGTTTGGCCATTTGGAAGTGAATAGAAGCTTCTGAAGTGAAGATATGCACTTTTTCAAAAACTTTCTTTTTTTTAGTTCTGCTTGTCAACAATGTTCATTCTGTGTGTAACTCAGTGGGAAAGTGACAAACTTGAGTGAATTGTGACTGTATGACTTAGTTGGAGTGAATATGCTCTTATCTCTGTAAGGAAGCGAGCTAGAGCGCTGAAACTGTGGCTATACGCACTTTCATGAAAACACGCTTCTTTGAGGTTTTAAGCTCAGAAAGTCAATCTGTGCGTGTTTCTGGCAAGGGAACAGCTTCAGATCACACTGCAATGCATATATGGTATCGTTTGGTCCAATGTGCTTGTCTGGCCATTTGGAAGTGAGTATGAGAATTCTGAAGTGAAGATATGCACTTTTTCAAAAACTTTCTTTTTTTAGATTTCCTCGTAAAAAACGTTCATTCTCTGTGGAACCCAGTGGGAAAGTAACAAACTTGAGAGAACTGTGACTGTATGGCTGATTTGGAATGAATATGCCTATATCTCTGTCAGGAAACGAGATGGAGCGCTGAAACTGCGGCTATACGCACTTTCATGAAAACACGCTTCTTTGAGGTTTTAAGCTCAGAACGTAAATATGTTCGTGTTTCTGGACAGGGAACAGCTGCAAATCACACTGCAATGAATATATGTAATCGTTCTGTCCAATGTGTTTGTTTGGCCATTTGGAAGTGAATATAAGCTTCTGAAGTGAAGATATGCACTTTTTCAAAAACTTTCTTTTTTTTAGTTCTGCTTGTCAACAATGTTCATTCTGTGTGTAACTCAGTGGGAAAGTGACAAACTTGAGTGAATTGTGACTGTATGACTGAGTTGGAGTGAATATGCTCTTATCTCTGTAAGGAAGCGAGCGAGAGCGCTGAAACTGTGGCTATACGCACTTTCATGAAAACACGCTTCTTTGAGGTTTTAAGCTCAGAAAGTCAATCTGTGCGTGTTTCTGGCAAGGGAACAGCTTCAGATCACACTGCAATGCATATATGGTATCGTTTGGTCCAATGTGCTTGTATGGCCATTTGGAAGTGAGTACAAGATTTCTGAAGTGAAGATATGCACTTTTTCAAAAACTTTCTTTTTTTAGATTTCCTTGTAAAAAATGTTCATTCTCTGTGGAACCCAGTGGGAAAAAAACAATCTTGAGAGAACTGTGACTGTATGGCTGATTTGGAATGAATATGCCTATATCTCTGTCAGGAAACGAGATGGAGCGCTGAAACTGTGGCTATACGCACTTTCATGAAAACACGCTTCTTTGTGGTTTTAAGCTCAGAAAGTGAATCTGTGCGTGTTTCTGGCAAGGGAAAAGCTTCAGATCACACTGCAATGTATATATGGTATCGTTTGGTCCAATGTGCTTGTATGGCCATTTGGAAGTGAGTATAAGCTTTTGAAGTGAAGATATGCACTTTTTCAAAAACTTTCTTTTTTTTAGTTCTGCTTGTCAACAATGTTCATTCTGTGTGTAACTCAGTGGGAAAGTGACAAACTTGAGTGAATTGTGACTGTATGTCTGAACTGGAGTGACTATGCTCTTATCTCTGTAAGGAAGCGAGCTAGAGCGCTGAAACTGTGGCTATACGCACTTTCATGAAAACACGCTTCTTTGAGGTTTTACGCTCAGAGAGTCAATCTGTGCGTGTTTCTGGCAAGGGAAAAGCTTCAGATCACACTGCAATGTATATATGGTATCGTTTGGTCCAATGTGCTTGCATGGCCATTTGGAAGTAAGTATAAGAATTCTGAAGTGAAGATATGAATTTTTTCAAAAACTTTCTTTTTTTTAGATTTCCTTGTAAAAAATGTTCATTCTCTGTGTAACTCAGTGGGAAAGTAACAAACTTGAGAGAACTGTGACTGTATGGCTGAATTGTAATGAATATGCCTATATCTCTGTCAGGAAACGAGATAGAGCGCTGAAACTGTGGCTATACGCACTTTCATGAAAACACGCTTCTTTGAGGTTTTAAGCTCAGAACGTAAATATGTGCGTGTTTCTGGACAGGGAACAGCTGCAGATCACAATGCAATGAAAATATGTAATCGTTCTGTCCAATGTGTTTGTTTGGCCATTTGGAAGTGAATATAAGCTTCTGAGGTGAAGATATGCACTTTTTCAAAAACTTTCTTTTTTTTAGTTCTGCTTGTCAACAATGTTCATTCTGTGTGTAAATCAGTGGGAAAGTGACAAACTTGAGTGAATTGTGACTGTATGTCTGAACTGGAGTGAAAATGCCCCTATCTCTATAAGGAAGCGATCTAGAGCGCTGAAACTTTGGCTATGCGCACTTTCATGAAAACCCGCTTCTTTGAGGTTTAAAGCTCAGAACGTGAATCTGAGCGGGTTTCTGGCAAGGGAATAGCTTCAGATCACACTGCAATGTATATATGGTATCGTTTGGTCCAATGTGCTTGCATGGCCATTTGGAAGTGAGTATAAGAATTCTGAAGTGAAGATATGAACTTTTTCAAAAACTTTCTTTTTTTTAGATTTCCTTGTAAAAAAATGTTCATTCTCTGTGTAACTCAGTGGGAGAGTGACAAACTTGAGTGAATTGTGACTGTATGACTGAGTTGGAGTGAATATGCTCTTATCTCTGTAAGGAAGCGAGCTAGAGCGCTGAAACTGTGGCTATACGCACTTTCATGAAAACACGCTTCTTTGAGGTTTTAAGCTCAGAAAGTGAATCTGTGCGTGTTTCTGGCAAGGGAAAAGCTTCAGATCACACTGCAATGTATATATGGTATCGTTTGGTCCAATGTGCTTGTATGGCCATTTGGAAGTGAGTATAAGAATTCTGAAGTGAAGATATGCACTTTTTCAAAAACTTTCTTTTTTTAGATTTCCTTGTAAAAAACGTTCATTCTCTGTGGAACCCAGTGGGAAAAAAACAAACTTGAGAGAACTGTGACTGTATGGCTGATTTGGAATGAATATGCCTATATCTCTGTCAGGAAACGAGATGGAGCGCTGAAACTGCGGCTATACGCACTTTCATGAAAACACGCTTCTTTGAGGTTTTAAGCTCAGAACGTAAATATGTGCGTGTTTCTGGACGGGGAACAGCTGCAAATCACACTGCAATGAATATATGTAATCGTTCTGTCCAATGTGTTTGTTTGGCCATTTGGAAGTGAATATAAGCTTCTGAAGTGAAGATATGCACTTTTTCAAAAACTTTCTTTTTTTTAGTTCTGCTTGTCAACAATGTTCATTCTGTGTGTAACTCAGTGGGAAAGTGACAAACTTGAGTGAATTGTGACTGTATGACTGAGTTGGAGTGAATATGCTCTTATCTCTGTAAGGAAGCGAGCGAGAGCGCTGAAACTGTGGCTATACGCACTTTCATGAAAACACGCTTCTTTGAGGTTTTAAGCTCAGAAAGTCAATCTGTGCGTGTTTCTGGCAAGGGAACAGCTTCAGATCACACTGCAATGCATATATGGTATCGTTTGGTCCAATGTGCTTGTATGGCCATTTGGAAGTGAGTACAAGATTTCTGAAGTGAAGATATGCACTTTTTCAAAAACTTTCTTTTTTTAGATTTCCTTGTAAAAAATGTTCATTCTCCGTGGAACCCAGTGGGAAAAAAACAATCTTGAGAGAACTGTGACTGTATG
This sequence comes from Gymnothorax reevesii, assembly GCA_029721435.1. Taxonomy (NCBI): domain Eukaryota; kingdom Metazoa; phylum Chordata; class Actinopteri; order Anguilliformes; family Muraenidae; genus Gymnothorax; species Gymnothorax reevesii. The sequence goes on from CM056588.1 coordinate 27,104,996, forward strand.
GCTGATTTGGAATGAATATGCCTATATCTCTGTCAGGAAACGAGATGGAGCGCTGAAACTGTGGCTATACGCACTTTCATGAAAACACGCTTCTTTGTGGTTTTAAGCTCAGAAAGTGAATCTGTGCGTGTTTCTGGCAAGGGAAAAGCTTCAGATCACACTGCAATGTATATATGGTATCGTTTGGTCCAATGTGCTTGTATGGCCATTTGGAAGTGAGTATAAGCTTTTGAAGTGAAGATATGCACTTTTTCAAAAACTTTCTTTTTTTTAGTTCTGCTTGTCAAAAATGTTCATTCTGTGTTTAACTCAGTGGGAAAGTGACAAACTTGAGTGAATTGTGACTGTATGACTGAGTTGGAGTGAATATGCTCTTATCTCTGTAAGGAAGCGAGCTAGAGCGCTGAAACTGTGGCTATACGCACTTTCATGAAAACACGCTTCTTTGAGGTTTTAAGCTCAGAAAGTGAATCTGTGCGTGTTTCTGGCAAGGGAAAAGCTTCAGATCACACTGCAATGTATATATGGTATCGTTTGGTCCAATGTGCTTGTATGGCCATTTGGAAGTGAGTATAAGAATTCTGAAGTGAAGATATGCACTTTTTCAAAAACTTTCTTTTTTTTAGTTCTGCTTGTCAAAAATGTTCATTCTGTGTTTAACTCAGTGGGAAAGTGACAAACTTGAGTGAATTGTGACTGTATGACTGAGTTGGAGTGAATATGCTCTTATCTCTGTAAGGAAGCGAGCTAGAGCGCTGAAACTGTGGCTATACGCACTTTCATGAAAACACGCTTCTTTGAGGTTTTAAGCTCAGAAAGTCAATCTGTGCGTGTTTCTGGCAAGGGAACAGCTTCAGATCACACTGCAATGCATATATGGTATCGTTTGGTCCAATGTGCTTGTATGGCCATTTGGAAGTGAGTACAAGAATTCTGAAGTGAAGATATGCACTTTTTCAAAAACTTTCTTTTTTTTAGTTCTGCTTGTCAAAAATGTTCATTCTGTGTTTAACTCAGTGGGAAAGTGACAAACTTGAGAGAACTGTGACTGTATGGCTGGATTGGAATGAATATGCCTATATCTCTGTCAGGAAACGAGATAGAGCGCTGAAACTGTGGCTATACGCACTTTCATGAAAACACGGTTCTTTGAGGTTTTAAGCTCAGAACGTAAATCTGAGCGTGTTTCTGGCAAGGGAACAGCTTCAGATCACACTGCAATGAATATATGTAATCGTTCTGTCCAATGTGTTTGTTTGGCCATTTGGAAGTGAATAGAAGCTTCTGAAGTGAAGATATGCACTTTTTCAAAAACTTTCTTTTTTTTAGTTCTGCTTGTCAACAATGTTCATTCTGTGTGTAACTCAGTGGGAAAGTGACAAACTTGAGTGAATTGTGACTGTATGACTGAGTTGGAGTGAATATGCTCTTATCTCTGTAAGGAAGCGAGCTAGAGCGCTGAAACTGTGGCTATACGCACTTTCATGAAAACACGCTTCTTTGAGGTTTTAAGCTCAGAAAGTCAATCTGTGCGTGTTTCTGGCAAGGGAACAGCTTCAGATCACACTGCAATGCATATATGGTATCGTTTGGTCCAATGTGCTTGTATGGCCATTTGGAAGTGAGTACAAGAATTCTGAAGTGAAGATATGCACTTTTTCAAAAACTTTCTTTTTTTTAGATTTCCTTGTAAAAAAATGTTCATTCTCTGTGTAACTCAGTGGGAAAGTGACAAACTTAAGTGAATTGTGACTGTATGACTGAGTTGGAGTGAATATGCTCTTATCTCTGTAAGGAAGCGAGCTAGAGCGCTGAAACTGTGGCTATACGCACTTTCATAAAAATACGCTTCTTTGAGGTTTTAAGCTCAGAAAGTCAATCTGTGCGTGTTTCTGGCAAGGGAACAGCTTCAGGTCACACTGCAATGCATATATGGTATCGTTTGGTCCAATGTGCTTGTATGGCCATTTGGAAGTGAGTACAATAATTCTGAAGTGAAGATATGCACTTTTTCAAAGACTTTCTTTTTTTTAGATTTCCTTGTAAAAAATGTTCATTCTCTGTGGAACTCAGTGGGAAAGTAACAAACTTGAGAGAACTGTGACTGTATGGCTGAATTGGAATGAATATGCTTATATCTCTGTCAGGAAACGACATAGAGCGCTGAAACTGTGGCTATACGCACTTTCATGAAAACACGCTTCTTTGAGGTTTTAAGCTCAGAACGTAAATATCTGCGTGTTTCTGGACAGGGAACAGCTGCAGATCACACTGCAATGAAAATATGTAATCGTTCTGTCCAATGTGTTTGTTTGGCCATTTGGAAGTGAATATAAGCCTCTGAGGTGAAGATATGCACTTTTTCAAAAACTTTCTTTTTTTTTAGTTCTGCTTGTCAACAATGTTCATTCTGTGTGTAACTCAGTGGGAAAGTGACAAACTTGAGTGAATTGTGACTGTTTGTCTGAACTGGAGTGAAAATGCCCCTATCTCTATAAGGAAGCGAGCTAGAGCGCTGAAACTGTGGCTATACGCACTTTCATGAAAACACGCTTCTTTGTGGTTTTAAGCTCAGAAAGTGAATCTGTGCGTGTTTCTGGCAAGGGAAAAGCTTCAGATCACGCTGCAATGTATATATGGTATCGTTTGGTCCAATGTGCTTGTATGGCCATTTGGAAGTGAGTATAAGCTTTTGAAGTGAAGATATGCACTTTTTCAAAAACTTTCTTTTTTTTAGTTCTGCTTGTCAACAATGTTCATTCTGTGTTTAACTCAGTGGGAAAGTGACAAACTTGAGTGAATTGTGACTGTGTGACTGAGTTGGAGTGAATATGCTCTTATCTCTGTAAGGAAGCGAGCTAGAGCGCTGAAACTGTGGCTATACGCACTTTCATGAAAACACGCTTCTTTGAGGTTTTAAGCTCAGAAAGTCAATCTGTGCGTGTTTCTGGCAAGGGAACATCTTCTGATCACACTGCAATGCATAAATGGCATCGTTTGGTCCAATGTGCTTGTATGGCCATTTGGAAGTGAGTATAAGAATTCTGAAGTGAAGATATGCACTTTTTCAAAAACTTTCTTTTTTTTAGATTTCCTAGTAAAAAAATGTTCATTCTCTTTGTAACTCAGTGGGAAAGTGACAAACTTGACTGAATTGTGACTGTATGACTGAGTTGGAGTGAATATGCTCTTATCTCTGTAAGGAAGCTAGCTAGAGCGCTGAAACTGTGGCTATACGCACTTTCATGAAAACACGCTTCTTTGAGGTTTTAAGCTCAGAAAGTGAATCTGTGCGTGTTTCTGGCAAGGGAAAAGCTTCAGATCACACTGCAATGTATATATGGTATCGTTTGGTCCAATGTGCTTGTATGGCCATTTGGAAGTGAGTATAAGCTTTTGAAGTGAAGATATGCACTTTTTCAAAAACTTTCTTTTTTTAGATTTCCTTGTAAAAAATGTTCATTCTCTGTGGAACCCAGTGGGAAAGTAACAAACTTGAGAGAACTGTGACTGTATGGCTGATTTGGAATGAATATGCCTATATCTCTGTCAGGAAACGAGATGGAGCGCTGAAACTGCGGCTATACGCACTTTCATGAAAACACGCTTCTTTGAGGTTTTAAGCTCAGAACGTAAATATGTGCGTGTTTCTGGACAGGGAACAGCTGCAGATCACACTGCAATGAATATATGTAATCGTTCTGTCCAATGTGTTTGTTTGGCCATTTGGAAGTGAATATAAGCTTCTGAAGTGAAGATATGCACTTTTTCAAAAACGTTCTTTTTTTAGTTCTGCTTGTCAAAAATGTTCATTCTGTGTTCAACTCAGTGGGAAAGTGACAAACTTGAGTGAATTGTGACTGTATGACTGAGTTGGAGTGAATATGCTCTTATCTCTGTAAGGAAGCGAGCGAGAGCGCTGAAACTGTGGCTATACGCACTTTCATGAAAACACGCTTCTTTGAGGTTTTAAGCTCAGAAAGTCAATCTATGCGTGTTTCTGGCAAGGGAACAGCTTCAGATCACACTGCAATGCATATATGGTATCGTTTGGTCCAATGTGCTTGTATGGCCATTTGGAAGTGAGTACAAGAATTCTGAAGTGAAGATATGCACTTTTTCAAAAACTTTCTTTTTTTAGATTTCCTTGTAAAAAATGTTCATTCTCTGTGGAACCCAGTGGGAAAGTAACAAACTTGAGAGAACTGTGACTGTATGGCTGATTTGGAATGAATATGCCTATATCTCTGTCAGGAAACGAGATGGAGCGCTGAAACTGCGGCTATACGCACTTTCATGAAAACACGCTTCTTTGAGGTTTTAAGCTCAGAACGTAAATATGTGCGTGTTTCTGGACAGGGAACAGCTGCAGATCACACTGCAATGAATATATGTAATCGTTCTGTCCAATGTGTTTGTTTGGCCATTTGGAAGTGAATATAAGCTTCTGAAGTGAAGATATGCACTTTTTCAAAAACGTTCTTTTTTTAGTTCTGCTTGTCAACAATGTTCATTCTGTGTTCAACTCAGTGGGAAAGTGACAAACTTGAGTGAATTGTGACTGTATGACTGAGTTGGAGTGAATATGCTCTTATCTCTGTAAGGAAGCGAGCGAGAGCGCTGAAACTGTGGCTATACGCACTTTCATGAAAACACGCTTCTTTGAGGTTTTAAGCTCAGAAAGTCAATCTGTGCGTGTTTCTGGCAAGGGAACAGCTTCAGATCACACTGCAATGCATATATGGTATCGTTTGGTCCAATGTGCTTGTATGGCCATTTGGAAGTGAGTACAAGAATTCTGAAGTGAAGATATGCACTTTTTCAAAAACTTTCTTTTTTTAGATTTCCTTGTAAAAAATGTTCATTCTCCGTGGAACCCAGTGAGAAAAAAACAAACTTGAGAGAACTGTGACTGTATGGCTGATTTGGAATGAATATGCCTATATCTCTGTCAGGAAACGAGATGGAGCGCTGAAACTGTGGCTATACGCACTTTCATGAAAACACGCCTCTTTGAGGTTTTAAGCTCAGAAAGTGAATCTGAGCGTGTTTCTGGCAAGGGAACAGCTTCAGATCACACTGCAATGAATATATGGTATCGTTTGGTCCAATGTGCTTGTATGGCCATTTGGAAGTGAGTATAAGAATTCTGAAGTGAAGATATGCACTTTTTCAAAAACTTTCTTTTTTTTAGTTCTGCTTGTCAAAAATGTTCATTCTGTGTTTAACTCATTGGGAAAGTGACAAACTTGAGTGAATTGTGACTGTATGACTGAGTTGGAGTGAATATGCTCTTATCTCTGTAAGGAAGCGAGCTAGAGCGCTGAAACTGTGGCTATACGCACTTTCATGAAAACACGCTTCTTTGTGGTTTTAAACTCAGAAAGTGAAACTGTGCGTGTTTCTGGCAAGGGAAAAGCTTCAGATCACACTGCAATGTGTATATGGTATCGTTTGGTCCAATGTGCTTGTATGGCCAATTGGAAGTGAGTATAAGCTTTTGAAATGAAGATATGCACTTTTTCAAAAACTTTCTTTTTTTAGTTCTTCTTGTCAAAAATGTTCAATCTGTGTTCAACTCAGTGGGAAAGTGACAAACTTGAGTGAATTGTGACTGTATGACTGAGTTGGAGTGAATATGCTCTTATCTCTGTAAGGAAGCGAGCTAGAGCGCTGAAACTGTGGCTATACGCACTTTCATGAAAACACGCTTCTTTGAGGTTTTAAGCTCAGAAAGTCAATCTGTGCGTGTTTCTGGCAAAGGAACAGCTTCAGATCACACTGCAATGCATATATAGTATCGTTTGGTCCAATGTGCTTGTATGGCCATTTGGAAGTGAGTATAAGAATTCTGAAGTGAAGATATGCACTTTTTCAAAAACTTTCTTTTTTTAGATTTCCTTGTAAAAAATGTTCATTCTCCGTGGAACCCAGTGGGAAAAAAACAAACTTGAGAGAACTGTGACTGTATGGCTGATTTGGAATGAATATGCCTATATCTCTGTCAGGAAACGAGATGGAGCGCTGAAACTGTGGCGAAACGCACTTTCATGAAAACACGCCTCTTTGAGGTTTTAAGCTCAGAAAGTGAATCTGAGCGTGTTTCTGGCAAGGGAACAGCTTCAGATCACACTGCAATGAATATATGGTATCGTTTGGTCCAATGTGCTTGTATGGCCATTTGGAAGTGAGTATAAGAATTCTGAAGTGAAGATATGCACTTTTTCAAAAACTTTCTTTTTTTTTAGTTCTGCTTGTCAAAAATGTTCATTCTGTGTTTAACTCAGTGGGAAAGTGATAAACTTGAGTGAATTGTGACTGTATGACTGAGTTGGAGTGAATATGCTCTTATCTCTGTAAGGAAGCGAGCTAGAGCGCTGAAACTGTGGCTATACGCACTTTCATGAAAACACGCTTCTTTGAGGTTTTAAGCTCAGAAAGTCAATCTGTGCGTGTTTCTGGCAAGGGAACAGCTTCAGATCACACTGCAATGTATATATGGTATCGTTTGGTCCAATGTGCTTGTATGGCCAATTGGAAGTGAGTATAAGCTTTTGAAATGAAGATATGCACTTTTTCAAAAACTTTCTTTTTTTAGTTCTTCTTGTCAAAAATGTTCAATCTGTGTTCAACTCAGTGGGAAAGTGACAAACTTGAGTGAATTGTGACTGTATGACTGAGTTGGAGTGAATATGCTCTTATCTCTGTCAGGAAGCGAGCTAGAGCGCTGAAACTGTGGCTATACGCACTTTCATGAAAACACGCTTCTTTGAGGTTTTAAGCTCAGAAAGTCAATCTGTGCGTGTTTCTGGCAAAGGAACAGCTTCAGATCACACTGCAATGCATATATAGTATCGTTTGGTCCAATGTGCTTGTATGGCCATTTGGAAGTGAGTATAAGAATTCTGAAGTGAAGATATGCACTTTTTCAAAAACTTTCTTTTTTTAGATTTCCTTGTAAAAAATGTTCATTCTCCGTGGAACCCAGTGGGAAAAAAACAAACTTGAGAGAACTGTGACTGTATGGCTGATTTGGAATGAATATGCCTATATCTCTGTCAGGAATCGAGATGGAGCGCTGAAACTGTGGCTATACGCACTTTCATGAAAACACGCCTCTTTGAGGTTTTAAGCTCAGAAAGTGAATCTGAGCGTGTTTCTGGCAAGGGAACAGCTTCAGATCACACTGCAATGAATATATGGTATCGTTTGGTCCAATGTGCTTGTATGGCCATTTGGAAGTGAGTATAAGAATTCTGAAGTGAAGATATGCACTTTTTCAAAAACTTTCTTTTTTTTAATTTTGCTTGTCAAAAATGTTCATTCTGTGTTTAACTCAGTGGGAAAGTGACAAACCTGAGTGAATTGTGACTGTATGACTGAGTTGGAGTGAATATGCTCTTATCTCTGTAAGGAAGCGAGCTAGAGCGCTGAAACTGTGTCTATACGCACTTTCATGAAAACACGCTTCTTTGAGGTTTTAAGCTCAGAAAGTCAATCTGTGCGTGTTTCTGGCAAAGGAACAGCTTCAGATCACACTGCAATGCATATATGGTATCGTTTGGTCCAATGTGCTTGTATGGCCATTTGGAAGTGAGTATAAGAATTCTGAAGTGAAGATATGCACTTTTTCAAAAACTTTCTTTTTTTTAGATTTCCTTGTAAAAAAATGTTCATTCTCTGTGTAACTCAGTGGGAAAGTGACAAACTTGAGTGAATTGTGACTGTAGGACTGAGTTGGAGTGCATATGCTCTTATCTCTGTAAGGAAGCGAGCTAGAGCGCTGAAACTGTGGCTATACGCACTTTCATGAAAACACGCTTCTTTGAGGTTTTAAGCTCAGAGAGTGAATCTGTGCGTGTTTCTGGCAAGGGAAAAGCTTCAGATCACACTGCAATGTATATATGGTATCGTTTGGTCCAATGTGCTTGTATGGCCATTTGGAAGTGAGTAGAAGCTTTTGAAGTGAAGATATGCACTTTTTCAAAAACTTTCTTTTTTTTAGATTTCCTAGTAAAAAAATGTTCATTCTCTTTGTAACTCAGTGGGAAAGTGACAAACTTGAGTGAATTGTGACTGTATGACTGTGTTGGAGTGAATATGCTCTTATCTCTGTAAGGAAGCGAGCTAGAGCGCTGAAACTGTGGCTATACGCACTTTCATGATAACACGCTTCTTTGAGGTTTTAAGCTCAGAAAGTCAATCTGTGCGTGTTTCTGGCAAGGGAACAGCTTCAGATCACACTGCAATGCATATATGGTATCGTTTGGTCCAATGTGCTTGTATGGCCATTTGGAAGTGAGTATAAGAATTCTGAAGTGAAGATATGCACTTTTTCAAAAACTTTCTTTTTTTCGATTTCCAAGTAAAAAAAAATGTTCATTCTCTTTGTAACTCAGTGGGAAAGTGACAAACTTGAGTGAATTGTGACTGTATGACTGAGTTGGAGTGAATATGCTCTTATCTCTGTAAGGAAGCGAGCTAGAGCGCTGAAACTGTGGCTATACGCACTTTCATGATAACACGCTTCTTTGAGGTTTTAAGCTCAGAAAGTGAATCTGTGCGTGTTTCTGGCAAGGGAAAAGCTTCAGATCACACTGCAATGTATATATGGTATCCTTTGGTCCAATGTGCTTGTATGGCCATTTGGAAGTGAGTATAAGGTTTTGAAGTGAAGATATGCACTTTTTCAAAAATTTCTTTTTTTTAGTTCTGCTTGTCAAAAATGTTCATTCTCTTTGTAACTCAGTGGGAAAGTGACAAACTTGAGTGAATTGTGACTGTATGACTGAGTTGGAGTGAATATGCTCTTATCTCTGTAAGGAAGCGAGCTAGAGCGCTGAAACTGTGGCTATACGCACTTTCATGAAAACACGCTTCTTTGAGGTTTTAAGCTCAGAAAGTGAATCTGTGCGTGTTTCTGGCAAGGGAACAGCTTCAGATCACACTGCAATGCATATATGGTATCGTTTGGTCCAATGTGCTTGTATGGCCATTTGGAAGTGAGTATAAGCTTTTGAAGTGAAGATATGCACTTTTTCAAAAACTTTCTTTTTTTTAGTTCTGCTTGTCAAAAATGTTCATTCTGTGTTCAACTCAGTGGGAAAGTGACAAACTTGAGTGAATTGTGACTGTATGACTGAGTTGGAGTGAATATGCTCTTATCTCTGTAAGGAAGCGAGCTAGAGCGCTGAAACTGTGGCTATACGCACTTTCATGAAAACACGCTTCTTTGTGGTTTTAAACTCAGAAAGTGAATCTGTGCGTGTTTCTGGCAAGGGAAAAGCTTCAGATCACACTGCAATGTATATATGGTATCGTTTGGTCCAATGTGCTTGTATGGCCAATTGGAAGTGAGTATAAGCTTTTGAAATGAAGATATGCACTTTTTCAAAAACTTTCTTTTTTTAATTCTTCTTGTCAAAAATGTTCAATCTGTGTTCAACTCAGTGGGAAAATGACAAACTTGAGTGAATTGTGACTGTATGACTGAGTTGGAGTGAATATGCTCTTATCTCTGTAAGGAAGCGAGCTAGAGCGCTGAAACTGTGGCTATACGCACTTTCATGAAAACACGCTTCTTTGAGGTTTTAAGCTCAGAACGTAAATATGTGCGTGTTTCTGGACAGGGAACAGCTGCAGATCACACTGCAATGAATATAGGTAATCGTTCTGTCCAATGTGTTTGTTTGGCCATTTGGAAGTGAATATAAGCTTCTGAAGTGAAGATATGCACTTTTTCAAAAACGTTCTTTTTTTTAGTTCTGCTTGTCAACAATGTTCATTCTGTGTTCAACTCAGTGGGAAAGTGACAAACTTGAGTGAATTGTGACTGTATGACTGAGTTGGAGTGAATATGCTCTTATGTCTGTAAGGAAGCGAGCGAGAGCGCTGAAACTGTGGCTATACGCACTTTCATGAAAACACGCTTCTTTGAGGTTTTAAGCTCAGAAAGTCAATCTGTGCGTGTTTCTGGCAAGGGAACAGCTTCAGATCACACTGCAATGCATATATGGTATCGTTTGGTCCAATGTGCTTGTATGGCCATTTGGAAGTGAGTACAAGAATTCTGAAGTGAAGATATGCACTTTTTCAAAAACTTTCTTTTTTTAGATTTCCTTGTAAAAAATGTTCATTCTCCGTGGAACCCAGTGGGAAAAAAACAAACTTGAGAGAACTGTGACTGTATGGCTGATTTGGAATGAATATGCCTATATCTCTGTCAGGAAACGAGATGGAGCGCTGAAACTGTGGCTATACGCACTTTCATGAAAACACGCCTCTTTGAGGTTTTAAGCTCAGAAAGTGAATCTGAGCGTGTTTCTGGCAAGGGAACAGCTTCAGATCACACTGCAATGAATATATGGTATCGTTTGGTCCAATGTGCTTGTATGGCCATTTGGAAGTGAGTATAAGAATTCTGAAGTGAAGATATGCACTTTTTCAAAAACTTTCTTTTTTTTAGTTCTGTTTGTCAAAAATGTTCATTCTGTGTTTAACTCAGTGGGAAAGTGACAAACTTGAGTGAATTGTGACTGTATGACTGAGTTGGAGTGAATATGCTCTTATCTCTGTAAGGAAGCGAGCTAGAGCGCTGAAACTGTGGCTATACGCACTTTCATGAAAACACGCTTCTTTGTGGTTTTAAACTCAGAAAGTCAATCTGTGCGTGTTTCTGGCAAAGGAACAGCTTCAGATCACACTGCAATGCATATATGGTATCGTTTGGTCCAATGTGCTTGTATGGCCATTTGGAAGTGAGTATAAGAATTCTGAAGTGAAGATATGCACTTTTTCAAAAACTTTCTTTTTGTTAGATTTCCTTGTAAAAAAATGTTCATTCTGTGTTTAACTCAGTGGGAAAGTGACAAACTTGAGTGAATTGTGACTGTATGACTGAGTTGGAGTGCATATGCTCTTATCTCTGTAAGGAAGCGAGCTAGAGCGCTGAAACTGTGGCTATACGCACTTTCATGAAAACACGCTTCTTTGAGGTTTTAAGCTCAGAGAGTGAATCTGTGCGTGTTTCTGGCAAGGGAAAAGCTTCAGATCACACTGCAATGTATATATGGTATCGTTTGGTCCAATGTGCTTGTATGGCCATTTGGAAGTGAGTAGAAGCTTTTGAAGTGAAGATATGCACTTTTTCAAAAACTTTCTTTTTTTTAGATTTCCTAGTAAAAAAATGTTCATTCTCTTTGTAACTCAGTGGGAAAGTGACAAACTTGAGTGAATTGTGACTGTATGACTGTGTTGGAGTGAATATGCTCTTATCTCTGTAAGGAAGCGAGCTAGAGCGCTGAAACTGTGGCTATACGCACTTTCATGATAACACGCTTCTTTGAGGTTTTAAGCTCAGAAAGTCAATCTGTGCGTGTTTCTGGCAAGGGAACAGCTTCAGATCACACTGCAATGCATATATGGTATCGTTTGGTCCAATGTGCTTGTATGGCCATTTGGAAGTGAGTATAAGAATTCTGAAGTGAAGATATGCACTTTTTCAAAAACTTTCTTTTTTTCGATTTCCAAGTAAAAAAAAATGTTCATTCTCTTTGTAACTCAGTGGGAAAGTGACAAACTTGAGTGAATTGTGACTGTATGACTGAGTTGGAGTGAATATGCTCTTATCTCTGTAAGGAAGCGAGCTAGAGCGCTGAAACTGTGGCTATACGCACTTTCATGATAACACGCTTCTTTGAGGTTTTAAGCTCAGAAAGTGAATCTGTGCGTGTTTCTGGCAAGGGAAAAGCTTCAGATCACACTGCAATGTATATATGGTATCCTTTGGTCCAATGTGCTTGTATGGCCATTTGGAAGTGAGTATAAGGTTTTGAAGTGAAGATATGCACTTTTTCAAAAACTTTCTTTTTTTTAGTTCTGCTTGTCAAAAATGTTTATTCTCTTTGTAACTCAGTGGGAAAGTGACAAACTTGAGTGAATTGTGACTGTATGACTGAGTTGGAGTGAATATGCTCTTATCTCTGTAAGGAAGCGAGCTAGAGCGCTGAAACTGTGGCTATACGCACTTTCATGAAAACACGCTTCTTTGAGGTTTTAAGCTCAGAAAGTGAATCTGTGCGTGTTTCTGGCAAGGGAACAGCTTCAGATCACACTGCAATGCATATATGGTATCGTTTGGTCCAATGTGCTTGTATGGCCATTTGGAAGTGAGTATAAGCTTTTGAAGTGAAGATATGCACTTTTTCAAAAACTTTCTTTTTTTTAGTTCTGCTTGTCAAAAATGTTCATTCTGTGTTCAACTCAGTGGGAAAGTGACAAACTTGAGTGAATTGTGACTGTATGACTGAGTTGGAGTGAATATGCTCTTATCTCTGTAAGGAAGCGAGCTAGAGCGCTGAAACTGTGGCTATACGCACTTTCATGAAAACACGCTTCTTTGTGGTTTTATACTCAGAAAGTGAATCTGTGCGTGTTTCTGGCAAGGGAAAAGCTTCAGATCACACTGCAATGTATATATGGTATCGTTTGGTCCAATGTGCTTGTATGGCCAATTGGAAGTGAGTATAAGCTTTTGAAATGAAGATATGCACTTTTTCAAAAACTTTCTTTTTTTAATTCTTCTTGTCAAAAATGTTCAATCTGTGTTCAACTCAGTGGGAAAGTGACAAACTTGAGTGAATTGTGACTGTATGACTGAGTTGGAGTGAATATGCTCTTATCTCTGTAAGGAAGCGAGCTAGAGCGCTGAAACTGTGGCTATACGCACTTTCATGAAAACACGCTTCTTTGAGGTTTGAAGCTCAGAACGTAAATATGTGCGTGTTTCTGGACAGGGAACAGCTGCAGATCACACTGCAATGAATATATGTAATCGTTCTGTCCAATGTGTTTGTTTGGCCATTTGGAAGTGAATATAAGCTTCTGAAGTGAAGATATGCACTTTTTCAAAAACGTTCTTTTTTTTAGTTCTGCTTGTCAACAATGTTCATTCTGTGTTCAACTCAGTCGGAAAGTGACAAACTTGAGTGAATTGTGACTGTATGACTGAGTTGGAGTGAATATGCTCTTATCTCTGTAAGGAAGCGAGCGAGAGCGCTGAAACTGTGGCTATACGCACTTTCATGAAAACACGCTTCTTTGAGGTTTTAAGCTCAGAAAGTCAATCTGTGCGTGTTTCTGGCAAGGGAACAGCTTCAGATCACACTGCAATGCATATATGGTATCGTTTGGTCCAATGTGCTTGTATGGCCATTTGGAAGTGAGTACAAGAATTCTGAAGTGAAGATATGCACTTTTTCAAAAACTTTCTTTTTTTAGATTTCCTTGTAAAAAATGTTCATTCTCCGTGGAACCCAGTGGGAAAAAAACAAACTTGAGAGAACTGTGACTGTATGGCTGATTTGGAATGAATATGCCTATATCTCTGTCAGGAAACGAGATGGAGCGCTGAAACTGTGGCTATACGCACTTTCATGAAAACACGCCTCTTTGAGGTTTTAAGCTCAGAAAGTGAATCTGAGCGTGTTTCTGGCAAGGGAACAGCTTCAGATCACACTGCAATGAATATATGGTATCGTTTGGTCCAATGTGCTTGTATGGCCATTTGGAAGTGAGTATAAGAATTCTGAAGTGAAGATATGCACTTTTTCAAAAACTTTCTTTTTTTTAGTTCTGCTTGTCAAAAATGTTCATTCTGTGTTTAACTCAGTGGGAAAGTGACAAACTTGAGTGAATTGTGACTGTATGACTGAGTTGGAGTGAATATGCTCTTATCTCTGTAAGGAAGCGAGCTAGAGCGCTGAAACTGTGGCTATACGCACTTTCATGAAAACACGCTTCTTTGTGGTTTTAAACTCAGAAAGTCAATCTGTGCGTGTTTCTGGCAAAGGAACAGCTTCAGATCACACTGCAATGCATATATGGTATCGTTTGGTCCAATGTGCTTGTATGGCCATTTGGAAGTGAGTATAAGAATTCTGAAGTGAAGATATGCACTTTTTCAAAAACTTTCTTTTTTTTAGATTTCCTTGTAAAAAAATGTTCATTCTGTGTTTAACTCAGTGGGAAAGTGACAAACTTGAGTGAATTGTGACTGTATGACTGAGTTGGAGTGAATATGCTCTTATCTCTGTAAGGAAGCGAGCTAGAGCGCTGAAACTGTGGCTGTACGCACTTTCATGAAAACACGCTTCTTTGAGGTTTTTAGCTCAGAGAGTGAATCTGTGCGTGTTTCTGGCAAGGGAAAAGCTTCAGATCACACTGCAATGTATATATGGTATCGTTTGGTCCAATGTGCTTGTATGGCCATTTGGAAGTGAGTAGAAGCTTTTGAAGTGAAGATATGCACTTTTTCAAAAACTTTCTTTTTTTTAGATTTCCTAGTAAAAAAATGTTCATTCTCTTTGTAACTCAGTGGGAAAGTGACAAACTTGAGTGAATTGTGACTGTATGACTGTGTTGGAGTGAATATGCTCTTATCTCTGTTAGGAAGCGAGCTAGAGCGCTGAAACTGTGGCTATACGCACTTTCATGAAAACACGCTTCTTTGAGGTTTTAAGCTCAGAAAGTCAATCTGTGCGTGTTTCTGGCAAGGGAACAGCTTCAGATCACACTGCAATGCATATATGGTATCGTTTGGTCCAATGTGCTTGTATGGCCATTTGGAAGTGAGTATAAGAATTCTGAAGTGAAGATATGCACTTTTTCAAAAACTTTCTTTTTTTCGATTTCCAAGTAAAAAAAAATGTTCATTCTCTTTGTAACTCAGTGGGAAAGTGACAAACTTGAGTGAATTGTGACTGTATGACTGAGTTGGAGTGAATATGCTCTTATCTCTGTAAGGAAGCGAGCTAGAGCGCTGAAACTGTGGCTATACGCACTTTCATGATAACACGCTTCTTTGAGGTTTTAAGCTCAGAAAGTGAATCTGTGCGTGTTTCTGGCAAGGGAAAAGCTTCAGATCACACTGCAATGTATATATGGTATCCTTTGGTCCAATGTGCTTGTATGGCCATTTGGAAGTGAGTATAAGGTTTTGAAGTGAAGATATGCACTTTTTCAAAAACTTTCTTTTTTTTAGTTCTGCTTGTCAAAAATGTTCATTCTCTTTGTAACTCAGTGGGAAAGTGACAAACTTGAGTGAATTGTGACTGTATGACTGAGTTGGAGTGAAAATGCTCTTATCTCTGTAAGGAAGCGAGCTAGAGCGCTGAAACTGTGGCTATACGCACTTTCATGAAAACACGCTTCTTTGAGGTTTTAAGCTCAGAAAGTGAATCTGTGCGTGTTTCTGGCAAGGGAACAGCTTCAGATCACACTGCAATGCATATATGGTATCGTTTGGTCCAATGTGCTTGTATGGCCATTTGGAAGTGAGTATAAGCTTTTGAAGTGAAGATATGCACTTTTTCAAAAACTTTCTTTTTTTTAGTTCTGCTTGTCAAAAATGTTCATTCTGTGTTCAACTCAGTGGGAAAGTGACAAACTTGAGTGAATTGTGACTGTATGACTGAGTTGGAGTGAATATGCTCTTATCTCTGTAAGGAAGCGAGCTAGAGCGCTGAAACTGTGGCTATACGCACTTTCATGAAAACACGCTTCTTTGTGGTTTTAAACTCAGAAAGTGAATCTGTGCGTGTTTCTGGCAAGGGAAAAGCTTCAGATCACACTGCAATGTATATATGGTATCGTTTGGTCCAATGTGCTTGTATGGCCAATTGGAAGTGAGTATAAGCTTTTGAAATGAAGATATGCACTTTTTCAAAAACTTTCTTTTTTTAATTCTTCTTGTCAAAAATGTTCAATCTGTGTTCAACTCAGTGGGAAAGTGACAAACTTGAGTGAATTGTGACTGTATGACTGAGTTGGAGTGAATATGCTCTTATCTCTGTAAGGAAGCGAGCTAGAGCGCTGAAACTGTGGCTATACGCACTTTCATGAAAACACGCTTCTTTGAGGTTTGAAGCTCAGAACGTAAATATGTGCGTGTTTCTGGACAGGGAACAGCTGCAGATCACACTGCAATGAATATATGTAATCGTTCTGTCCAATGTGTTTGTTTGGCCATTTGGAAGTGAATATAAGCTTCTGAAGTGAAGATATGCACTTTTTCAAAAACGTTCTTTTTTTTAGTTCTGCTTGTCAACAATGTTCATTCTGTGTTCAACTCAGTCGGAAAGTGACAAACTTGAGTGAATTGTGACTGTATGACTGAGTTGGAGTGAATATGCTCTTATCTCTGTAAGGAAGCGAGCGAGAGCGCTGAAACTGTGGCTATACGCACTTTCATGAAAACACGCTTCTTTGAGGTTTTAAGCTCAGAAAGTCAATCTGTGCGTGTTTCTGGCAAGGGAACAGCTTCAGATCACACTGCAATGCATATATGGTATCGTTTGGTCCAATGTGCTTGTATGGCCATTTGGAAGTGAGTACAAGAATTCTGAAGTGAAGATATGCACTTTTTCAAAAACTTTCTTTTTTTAGATTTCCTTGTAAAAAATGTTCATTCTCCGTGGAACCCAGTGGGAAAAAAACAAACTTGAGAGAACTGTGACTGTATGGCTGATTTGGAATGAATATGCCTATATCTCTGTCAGGAAACGAGATGGAGCGCTGAAACTGTGGCTATACGCACTTTCATGAAAACACGCCTCTTTGAGGTTTTAAGCTCAGAAAGTGAATCTGAGCGTGTTTCTGGCAAGGGAACAGCTTCAGATCACACTGCAATGAATATATGGTATCGTTTGGTCCAATGTGCTTGTATGGCCATTTGGAAGTGAGTATAAGAATTCTGAAGTGAAGATATGCACTTTTTCAAAAACTTTCTTTTTTTTAGTTCTGCTTGTCAAAAATGTTCATTCTGTGTTTAACTCAGTGGGAAAGTGACAAACTTGAGTGAATTGTGACTGTATGACTGAGTTGGAGTGAATATGCTCTTATCTCTGTAAGGAAGCGAGCTAGAGCGCTGAAACTGTGGCTATACGCACTTTCATGAAAACACGCTTCTTTGTGGTTTTAAACTCAGAAAGTCAATCTGTGCGTGTTTCTGGCAAAGGAACAGCTTCAGATCACACTGCAATGCATATATGGTATCGTTTGGTCCAATGTGCTTGTATGGCCATTTGGAAGTGAGTATAAGAATTCTGAAGTGAAGATATGCACTTTTTCAAAAACTTTCTTTTTTTTAGATTTCCTTGTAAAAAAATGTTCATTCTGTGTTTAACTCAGTGGGAAAGTGACAAACTTGAGTGAATTGTGACTGTATGACTGAGTTGGAGTGAATATGCTCTTATCTCTGTAAGGAAGCGAGCTAGAGCGCTGAAACTGTGGCTGTACGCACTTTCATGAAAACACGCTTCTTTGAGGTTTTTAGCTCAGAGAGTGAATCTGTGCGTGTTTCTGGCAAGGGAAAAGCTTCAGATCACACTGCAATGTATATATGGTATCGTTTGGTCCAATGTGCTTGTATGGCCATTTGGAAGTGAGTAGAAGCTTTTGAAGTGAAGATATGCACTTTTTCAAAAACTTTCTTTTTTTTAGATTTCCTAGTAAAAAAATGTTCATTCTCTTTGTAACTCAGTGGGAAAGTGACAAACTTGAGTGAATTGTGACTGTATGACTGTGTTGGAGTGAATATGCTCTTATCTCTGTTAGGAAGCGAGCTAGAGCGCTGAAACTGTGGCTATACGCACTTTCATGAAAACACGCTTCTTTGAGGTTTTAAGCTCAGAAAGTCAATCTGTGCGTGTTTCTGGCAAGGGAACAGCTTCAGATCACACTGCAATGCATATATGGTATCGTTTGGTCCAATGTGCTTGTATGGCCATTTGGAAGTGAGTATAAGAATTCTGAAGTGAAGATATGCACTTTTTCAAAAACTTTCTTTTTTTCGATTTCCAAGTAAAAAAAAATGTTCATTCTCTTTGTAACTCAGTGGGAAAGTGACAAACTTGAGTGAATTGTGACTGTATGACTGAGTTGGAGTGAATATGCTCTTATCTCTGTAAGGAAGCGAGCTAGAGCGCTGAAACTGTGGCTATACGCACTTTCATGATAACACGCTTCTTTGAGGTTTTAAGCTCAGAAAGTGAATCTGTGCGTGTTTCTGGCAAGGGAAAAGCTTCAGATCACACTGCAATGTATATATGGTATCCTTTGGTCCAATGTGCTTGTATGGCCATTTGGAAGTGAGTATAAGCTTTTGAAGTGAAGATA
Source organism: Gymnothorax reevesii (assembly GCA_029721435.1). Taxonomy (NCBI): domain Eukaryota; kingdom Metazoa; phylum Chordata; class Actinopteri; order Anguilliformes; family Muraenidae; genus Gymnothorax; species Gymnothorax reevesii. Next base: position 27,123,170 of record CM056588.1, read on the forward strand.
TGCACTTTTTCAAAAACTTTCTTTTTTTTAGTTCTGCTTGTCAAAAATGTTCATTCTCTTTGTAACTCAGTGGGAAAGTGACAAACTTGAGTGAATTGTGACTGTATGACTGAGTTGGAGTGAATATGCTCTTATCTCTGTAAGGAAGCGAGCTAGAGCGCTGAAACTGTGGCTATACGCACTTTCATGAAAACACGCTTCTTTGAGGTTTTAAGCTCAGAAAGTGAATCTGTGCGTGTTTCTGGCAAGGGAACAGCTTCAGATCACACTGCAATGCATATATGGTATCGTTTGGTCCAATGTGCTTGTATGGCCATTTGGAAGTGAGTATAAGCTTTTGAAGTGAAGATATGCACTTTTTCAAAAACTTTCTTTTTTTTAGTTCTGCTTGTCAAAAATGTTCATTCTGTGTTCAACTCAGTGGGAAAGTGACAAACTTGAGTGAATTGTGACTGTATGACTGAGTTGGAGTGAATATGCTCTTATCTCTGTAAGGAAGCGAGCTAGAGCGCTGAAACTGTGGCTATACGCACTTTCATGAAAACACGCTTCTTTGTGGTTTTAAACTCAGAAAGTGAATCTGTGCGTGTTTCTGGCAAGGGAAAAGCTTCAGATCACACTGCAATGTATATATGGTATCGTTTGGTCCAATGTGCTTGTATGGCCAATTGGAAGTGAGTATAAGCTTTTGAAATGAAGATATGCACTTTTTCAAAAACTTTCTTTTTTTAATTCTTCTTGTCAAAAATGTTCAATCTGTGTTCAACTCAGTGGGAAAGTGACAAACTTGAGTGAATTGTGACTGTATGACTGAGTTGGAGTGAATATGCTCTTATCTCTGTAAGGAAGCGAGCTAGAGCGCTGAAACTGTGGCTATACGCACTTTCATGAAAACACGCTTCTTTGAGGTTTTAAGCTCAGAACGTAAATATGTGCGTGTTTCTGGACAGGGAACAGCTGCAGATCACACTGCAATGAATATATGTAATCGTTCTGTCCAATGTGTTTGTTTGGCCATTTGGAAGTGAATATAAGCTTCTGAAGTGAAGATATGCACTTTTTCAAAAACGTTCTTTTTTTTAGTTCTGCTTGTCAACAATGTTCATTCTGTGTTCAACTCAGTGGGAAAGTGACAAACTTGAGTGAATTGTGACTGTATGACTGAGTTGGAGTGAATATGCTCTTATGTCTGTAAGGAAGCGAGCGAGAGCGCTGAAACTGTGGCTATACGCACTTTCATGAAAACACGCTTCTTTGAGGTTTTAAGCTCAGAAAGTCAATCTGTGCGTGTTTCTGGCAAGGGAACAGCTTCAGATCACACTGCAATGCATATATGGTATCGTTTGGTCCAATGTGCTTGTATGGCCATTTGGAAGTGAGTACAAGAATTCTGAAGTGAAGATATGCACTTTTTCAAAAACTTTCTTTTTTTAGATTTCCTTGTAAAAAATGTTCATTCTCCGTGGAACCCAGTGGGAAAAAAACAAACTTGAGAGAACTGTGACTGTATGGCTGATTTGGAATGAATATGCCTATATCTCTGTCAGGAAACGAGATGGAGCGCTGAAACTGTGGCTATACGCACTTTCATGAAAACACGCCTCTTTGAGGTTTTAAGCTCAGAAAGTGAATCTGAGCGTGTTTCTGGCAAGGGAACAGCTTCAGATCACACTGCAATGAATATATGGTATCGTTTGGTCCAATGTGCTTGTATGGCCATTTGGAAGTGAGTATAAGCTTTTGAAGTGAAGATATGCACTTTTTCAAAAACTTTCTTTTTTTTAGTTCTGCTTGTCAAAAATGTTCATTCTGTGTTTAACTCAGTGGGAAAGTGACAAACTTGAGTGAATTGTGACTGTATGACTGAGTTGGAGTGAATATGCTCTTATCTCTGTAAGGAAGCGAGCTAGAGCGCTGAAACTGTGGCTATACGCACTTTCATGAAAACACGCTTCTTTGTGGTTTTAAACTCAGAAAGTCAATCTGTGCGTGTTTCTGGCAAAGGAACAGCTTCAGATCACACTGCAATGCATATATGGTATCGTTTGGTCCAATGTGCTTGTATGGCCATTTGGAAGTGAGTATAAGAATTCTGAAGTGAAGATATGCACTTTTTCAAAAACTTTCTTTTTGTTAGATTTCCTTGTAAAAAAATGTTCATTCTGTGTTTAACTCAGTGGGAAAGTGACAAACTTGAGTGAATTGTGACTGTATGACTGAGTTGGAGTGCATATGCTCTTATCTCTGTAAGGAAGCGAGCTAGAGCGCTGAAACTGTGGCTGTACGCACTTTCATGAAAACACGCTTTTTTGAGGTTTTTAGCTCAGAGAGTGAATCTGTGCGTGTTTCTGGCAAGGGAAAAGCTTCAGATCACACTGCAATGTATATATGGTATCGTTTGGTCCAATGTGCTTGTATGGCCATTTGGAAGTGAGTAGAAGCTTTTGAAGTGAAGATATGCACTTTTTCAAAAACTTTCTTTTTTTTAGATTTCCTAGTAAAAAAATGTTCATTCTCTTTGTAACTCAGTGGGAAAGTGACAAACTTGAGTGAATTGTGACTGTATGACTGTGTTGGAGTGAATATGCTCTTATCTCTGTTAGGAAGCGAGCTAGAGCGCTGAAACTGTGGCTATACGCACTTTCATGAAAACACGCTTCTTTGAGGTTTTAGCTCAGAAAGTCAATCTGTGCGTGTTTCTGGCAAGGGAACAGCTTCAGATCACACTGCAATGCATATATGGTATCGTTTGGTCCAATGTGCTTGTATGGCCATTTGGAAGTGAGTATAAGAATTCTGAAGTGAAGATATGCACTTTTTCAAAAACTTTCTTTTTTTCGATTTCCAAGTAAAAAAAAATGTTCATTCTCTTTGTAACTCAGTGGGAAAGTGACAAACTTGAGTGAATTGTGACTGTATGACTGAGTTGGAGTGAATATGCTCTTATCTCTGTAAGGAAGCGAGCTAGAGCGCTGAAACTGTGGCTATACGCACTTTCATGATAACACGCTTCTTTGAGGTTTTAAGCTCAGAAAGTGAATCTGTGCGTGTTTCTGGCAAGGGAAAAGCTTCAGATCACACTGCAATGTATATATGGTATCCTTTGGTCCAATGTGCTTGTATGGCCATTTGGAAGTGAGTATAAGCTTTTGAAGTGAAGATATGCACTTTTTCAAAAACTTTCTTTTTTTTAGTTCTGCTTGTCAAAAATGTTCATTCTCTTTGTAACTCAGTGGGAAAGTGACAAACTTGAGTGAATTGTGACTGTATGACTGAGTTGGAGTGAATATGCTCTTATCTCTGTAAGGAAGCGAGCTAGAGCGCTGAAACTGTGGCTATACGCACTTTCATGAAAACACGCTTCTTTGAGGTTTTAAGCTCAGAAAGTGAATCTGTGCGTGTTTCTGGCAAGGGAACAGCTTCAGATCACACTGCAATGCATATATGGTATCGTTTGGTCCAATGTGCTTGTATGGCCATTTGGAAGTGAGTATAAGCTTTTGAAGTGAAGATATGCACTTTTTCAAAAACTTTCTTTTTTTTAGTTCTGCTTGTCAAAAATGTTCATTCTGTGTTCAACTCAGTGGGAAAGTGACAAACTTGAGTGAATTGTGACTGTATGACTGAGTTGGAGTGAATATGCTCTTATCTCTGTAAGGAAGCGAGCTAGAGCGCTGAAACTGTGGCTATACGCACTTTCATGAAAACACGCTTCTTTGTGGTTTTAAACTCAGAAAGTGAATCTGTGCGTGTTTCTGGCAAGGGAAAAGCTTCAGATCACACTGCAATGTATATATGGTATCGTTTGGTCCAATGTGCTTGTATGGCCAATTGGAAGTGAGTATAAGCTTTTGAAATGAAGATATGCACTTTTTCAAAAACTTTCTTTTTTTAATTCTTCTTGTCAAAAATGTTCAATCTGTGTTCAACTCAGTGGGAAAGTGACAAACTTGAGTGAATTGTGACTGTATGACTGAGTTGGAGTGAATATGCTCTTATCTCTGTAAGGAAGCGAGCTAGAGCGCTGAAACTGTGGCTATACGCACTTTCATGAAAACACGCTTCTTTGAGGTTTTAAGCTCAGAACGTAAATATGTGCGTGTTTCTGGACAGGGAACAGCTGCAGATCACACTGCAATGAATATATGTAATCGTTCTGTCCAATGTGTTTGTTTGGCCATTTGGAAGTGAATATAAGCTTCTGAAGTGAAGATATGCACTTTTTCAAAAACGTTCTTTTTTTTAGTTCTGCTTGTCAACAATGTTCATTCTGTGTTCAACTCAGTGGGAAAGTGACAAACTTGAGTGAATTGTGACTGTATGACTGAGTTGGAGTGAATATGCTCTTATCTCTGTAAGGAAGCGAGCGAGAGCGCTGAAACTGTGGCTATACGCACTTTCATGAAAACACGCTTCTTTGAGGTTTTAAGCTCAGAAAGTCAATCTGTGCGTGTTTCTGGCAAGGGAACAGCTTCAGATCACACTGCAATGCATATATGGTATCGTTTGGTCCAATGTGCTTGTATGGCCATTTGGAAGTGAGTACAAGAATTCTGAAGTGAAGATATGCACTTTTTCAAAAACTTTCTTTTTTTAGATTTCCTTGTAAAAAATGTTCATTCTCCGTGGAACCCAGTGGGAAAAAAACAAACTTGAGAGAACTGTGACTGTATGGCTGATTTGGAATGAATATGCCTATATCTCTGTCAGGAAACGAGATGGAGCGCTGAAACTGTGGCTATACGCACTTTCATGAAAACACGCCTCTTTGAGGTTTTAAGCTCAGAAAGTGAATCTGAGCGTGTTTCTGGCAAGGGAACAGCTTCAGATCACACTGCAATGAATATATGGTATCGTTTGGTCCAATGTGCTTGTATGGCCATTTGGAAGTGAGTATAAGAATTCTGAAGTGAAGATATGCACTTTTTCAAAAACTTTCTTTTTTTTAGTTCTGCTTGTCAAAAATGTTCATTCTGTGTTTAACTCAGTGGGAAAGTGACAAACTTGAGTGAATTGTGACTGTATGACTGAGTTGGAGTGAATATGCTCTTATCTCTGTAAGGAAGCGAGCTAGAGCGCTGAAACTGTGGCTATACGCACTTTCATGAAAACACGCTTCTTTGTGGTTTTAAACTCAGAAAGTCAATCTGTGCGTGTTTCTGGCAAAGGAACAGCTTCAGATCACACTGCAATGCATATATGGTATCGTTTGGTCCAATGTGCTTGTATGGCCATTTGGAAGTGAGTATAAGAATTCTGAAGTGAAGATATGCACTTTTTCAAAAACTTTCTTTTTGTTAGATTTCCTTGTAAAAAAATGTTCATTCTGTGTTTAACTCAGTGGGAAAGTGACAAACTTGAGTGAATTGTGACTGTATGACTGAGTTGGAGTGCATATGCTCTTATCTCTGTAAGGAAGCGAGCTAGAGCGCTGAAACTGTGGCTGTACGCACTTTCATGAAAACACGCTTCTTTGAGGTTTTTAGCTCAGAGAGTGAATCTGTGCGTGTTTCTGGCAAGGGAAAAGCTTCAGATCACACTGCAATGTATATATGGTATCGTTTGGTCCAATGTGCTTGTATGGCCATTTGGAAGTGAGTAGAAGCTTTTGAAGTGAAGATATGCACTTTTTCAAAAACTTTCTTTTTTTTAGATTTCCTAGTAAAAAAATGTTCATTCTCTTTGTAACTCAGTGGGAAAGTGACAAATTTGAGTGAATTGTGACTGTATGACTGTGTTGGAGTGAATATGCTCTTATCTCTGTTAGGAAGCGAGCTAGAGCGCTGAAACTGTGGCTATACGCACTTTCATGAAAACACGCTTCTTTGAGGTTTTAAGCTCAGAAAGTCAATCTGTGCGTGTTTCTGGCAAGGGAACAGCTTCAGATCACACTGCAATGCATATATGGTATCGTTTGGTCCAATGTGCTTGTATGGCCATTTGGAAGTGAGTATAAGAATTCTGAAGTGAAGATATGCACTTTTTCAAAAACTTTCTTTTTTTCGATTTCCAAGTAAAAAAAAATGTTCATTCTCTTTGTAACTCAGTGGGAAAGTGACAAACTTGAGTGAATTGTGACTGTATGACTGTGTTGGAGTGAATATGCTCTTATCTCTGTAAGGAAGCGAGCTAGAGCGCTGAAACTGTGGCTATACGCACTTTCATGATAACACGCTTCTTTGAGGTTTTAAGCTCAGAAAGTGAATCTGTGCGTGTTTCTGGCAAGGGAAAAGCTTCAGATCACACTGCAATGTATATATGGTATCCTTTGGTCCAATGTGCTTGTATGGCCATTTGGAAGTGAGTATAAGCTTTTGAAGTGAAGATATGCACTTTTTCAAAAACTTTCTTTTTTTTAGTTCTGCTTGTCAAAAATGTTCATTCTCTTTGTAACTCAGTGGGAAAGTGACAAACTTGAGTGAATTGTGACTGTATGACTGAGTTGGAGTGAATATGCTCTTATCTCTGTAAGGAAGCGAGCTAGAGCGCTGAAACTGTGGCTATACGCACTTTCATGAAAACACGCTTCTTTGAGGTTTTAAGCTCAGAAAGTGAATCTGTGCGTGTTTCTGGCAAGGGAAAAGCTTCAGATCACACTGCAATGTATATATGGTATCGTTTGGTCCAATGTGCTTGTATGGCCAATTGGAAGTGAGTATAAGCTTTTGAAATGAAGATATGCACTTTTTCAAAAACTTTCTTTTTTTAATTCTTCTTGTCAAAAATGTTCAATCTGTGTTCAACTCAGTGGGAAAGTGACAAACTTGAGTGAATTGTGACTGTATGACTGAGTTGGAGTGAATATGCTCTTATCTCTGTAAGGAAGCGAGCTAGAGCGCTGAAACTGTGGCTATACGCACTTTCATGAAAACACGCTTCTTTGAGGTTTTAAGCTCAGAACGTAAATATGTGCGTGTTTCTGGACCGGGAACAGCTGCAGATCACACTGCAATGAATATATGTAATCGTTCTGTCCAATGTGTTTGTTTGGCCATTTGGAAGTGAATATAAGCTTCTGAAGTGAAGATATGCACTTTTTCAAAAACGTTCTTTTTTTTAGTTCTGCTTGTCAACAATGTTCATTCTGTGTTCAACTCAGTGGGAAAGTGACAAACTTGAGTGAATTGTGACTGTATGACTGAGTTGGAGTGAATATGCTCTTATCTCTGTAAGGAAGCGAGCGAGAGCGCTGAAACTGTGGCTATACGCACTTTCATGAAAACACGCTTCTTTGAGGTTTTAAGCTCAGAAAGTCAATCTGTGCGTGTTTCTGGCAAGGGAACAGCTTCAGATCACACTGCAATGCATATATGGTATCGTTTGGTCCAATGTGCTTGTATGGCCATTTGGAAGTGAGTATAAGCTTTTGAAGTGAAGATATGCACTTTTTCAAAAACTTTCTTTTTTTTAGTTCTGCTTGTCAAAAATGTTCATTCTGTGTTCAACTCAGTGGGAAAGTGACAAACTTGAGTGAATTGTGACTGTATGACTGAGTTGGAGTGAATATGCTCTTATCTCTGTAAGGAAGCGAGCTAGAGCGCTGAAACTGTGGCTATACGCACTTTCATGAAAACACGCTTCTTTGTGGTTTTAAACTCAGAAAGTGAATCTGTGCGTGTTTCTGGCACGGGAAAAGCTTCAGATCACACTGCAATGTATATATGGTATCGTTTGGTCCAATGTTCTTGTATGGCCAATTGGAAGTGAGTATAAGCTTTTGAAATGAAGATATGCACTTTTTCAAAAACTTTCTTTTTTTAATTCTTCTTGTCAAAAATGTTCAATCTGTGTTCAACTCAGTGGGAAAGTGACAAACTTGAGTGAATTGTGACTGTATGACTGACTTGGAGTGAATATGCTCTTATCTCTGTAAGGAAGCGAGCTAGAGCGCTGAAACTGTGGCTATACGCACTTTCATGAAAACACGCTTCTTTGAGGTTTTAAGCTCAGAACGTAAATATGTGCGTGTTTCTGGACAGGGAACAGCTGCAGATCACACTGCAATGAATATATGTAATCGTTTGGTCCAATGTGCTTGTATGGCCATTTGGAAGTGAGTACAAGAATTCTGAAGTGAAGATATGCACTTTTTCAAAAACTTTCTTTTTTTAGATTTCCTTGTAAAAAATGTTAATTCTCCGTGGAACCCAGTGGGAAAAAAACAAACTTGAGAGAACTGTGACTGTATGGCTGATTTGGAATGAATATGCCTATATCTCTGTCAGGAAACGAGATGGAGCGCTGAAACTGTGGCTATACGCACTTTCATGAAAACACGCCTCTTTGAGGTTTTAAGCTCAGAAAGTGAATCTGAGCGTGTTTTTGGCAAGGGAACAGCTTCAGATCACACTGTAATGAATATATGGTATCGTTTGGTCCAATGTGCTTGTATGGCCATTTGGAAGTGAGTATAAGAATTCTGAAGTGAAGATATGCACTTTTTCAAAAACTTTCTTTTTTTTAGTTCTGCTTGTCAAAAATGTTCATTCTGTGTTTAACTCAGTGGGAAAGTGACAAACTTGAGTGAATTGTGACTGTGTGACTGAGTTGGAGTGAATATGCTCTTATCTCTGTAAGGAAGCGAGCTAGAGCGCTGAAACTGTGGCTATACGCACTTTCATGAAAACACGCTTCTTTGTGGTTTTAAACTCAGAAAGTGAATCTGTGCGTGTTTCTGGCAAGGGAAAAGCTTCAGATCACACTGCAATGTATATATGGTATCGTTTGGTCCAATGTGCTTGTATGGCCAATTGGAAGTGAGTATAAGCTTTTGAAATGAAGATATGCACTTTTTCAAAAACTTTCTTTTTTTAGTTCTTCTTGTCAAAAATGTTCAATCTGTGTTCAACTCAGTGGGAAAGTGACAAACTTGAGTGAATTGTGACTGTATGACTGAGTTGGAGTGAATATGCTCTTATCTCTGTAAGGAAGCGAGCTAGAGCGCTGAAACTGTGGCTATACGCACTTTCATGAAAACACGCTTCTTTGAGGTTTTAAGCTCAGAAAGTCAATCTGTGCGTGTTTCTGGCAAAGGAACAGCTTCAGATCACACTGCAATGCATATATAGTATCGTTTGGTCCAATGTGCTTGTATGGCCATTTGGAAGTGAGTATAAGAATTCTGAAGTGAAGATATGCACTTTTTCAAAAACTTTCTTTTTTTAGATTTCCTTGTAAAAAATGTTCATTCTCCGTGGAACCCATTGGGAAAAAACAAACTTGAGAGAACTGTGACTGTATGGCTGATTTGGAATGAATATGCCTATATCTCTGTCAGGAAACGAGATGGAGCGCTGAAACTGTGGCTATACGCACTTTCATGAAAACACGCCTCTTTGAGGTTTTAAGCTCAGAAAGTGAATCTGAGCGTGTTTCTGGCAAGGGAACAGCTTCAGATCACACTGCAATGAATATATGGTATCGTTTGGTCCAATGTGCTTGTATGGCCATTTGGAAGTGAGTATAAGAATTCTGAAGTGAAGATATGCACTTTTTCAAAAACTTTCTTTTTTTTAGTTCTGCTTGTCAAAAATGTTCATTCTGTGTTTAACTCAGTGGGAAAGTGACAAACTTGAGTGAATTGTGACTGTATGACTGAGTTGGAGTGAATATGCTCTTATCTCTGTAAGGAAGCGAGCTAGAGCGCTGAAACTGTGGCTATACGCACTTTCATGAAAACACGCTTCTTTGTGGTTTTAAGCTCAGAAAGTGAATCTGTTCGTGTTTCTGGCAAGGGAAAAGCTTCAGATCACACTGCAATGTATATATGGTATCGTTTGGTCCAATGTGCTTGTATGACCAATTGGAAGTGAGTATAAGCTTTTGAAATGAAGATATGCACTTTTTCAAAAACTTTCTTTTTTTAGTTCTGCTTGTCAAAAATGTTCAATCTGTGTTCAACTCAGTGGGAAAGTGACAAACCTGAGTGAATTGTGACTGTATGACTGAGTTGGAGTGAATATGCTCTTATCTCTGTAAGGAAGCGAGCTAGAGCGCTGAAACTGGCTATACGCACTTTCATGAAAACACGCTTCTTTGAGGTTTTAAGCTCAGAAAGTGAATCTGTGCGTGTTTCTGGCAAGGGAACAGCTTCACATCACACTGCAATGCATATATGGTATCGTTTGGTCCAATGTGCTTGTATGGCCATTTGGAAGTGAGTACAAGAATTCTGACGTGAAGATATGCACTTTTTCAAAAACTTTCTTTTTTTTAGTTCTGCTTGTCAAAAATGTTCATTCTGTGTTCAACTCAGTGGGAAAGTGACAAACTTGAGTGAATTGTGACTGTATGACTGAGTTGGAGTGAATATGCTCTTATCTCTGTAAGGAAGCGAGCTAGAGCGCTGAAACTGTGGCTATACGCACTTTCATGAAAACACGCTTCTTTGTGGTTTTAAACTCAGAAAGTGAATCTGTGCGTGTTTCTGGCAAGGGAAAAGCTTCAGATCACACTGCAATGTATATATGGTATCGTTTGGTCCAATGTGCTTGTATGGCCAATTGGAAGTGAGTATAAGCTTTTGAAATGAAGATATGCACTTTTTCAAAAACTTTCTTTTTTTAATTCTTCTTGTCAAAAATGTTCAATCTGTGTTCAACTCAGTGGGAAAGTGACAAACTTGAGTGAATTGTGACTGTATGACTGAGTTGGAGTGAATATGCTCTTATCTCTGTAAGGAAGCGAGCTAGAGCGCTGAAACTGTGGCTATACGCACTTTCATGAAAACACGCTTCTTTGAGGTTTTAAGCTCAGAACGTAAATATGTGCGTGTTTCTGGACAGGGAACAGCTGCAGATCACACTGCAATGAATATATGTAATCGTTCTGTCCAATGTGTTTGTTTGGCCATTTGGAAGTGAATATAAGCTTCTGAAGTGAAGATATGCACTTTTTCAAAAACGTTCTTTTTTTTAGTTCTGCTTGTCAACAATGTTCATTCTGTGTTCAACTCAGTGGGAAAGTGACAAACTTGAGTGAATTGTGACTGTATGACTGAGTTGGAGTGAATATGCTCTTATGTCTGTAAGGAAGCGAGCGAGAGCGCTGAAACTGTGGCTATACGCACTTTCATGAAAACACGCTTCTTTGAGGTTTTAAGCTCAGAAAGTCAATCTGTGCGTGTTTCTGGCAAGGGAACAGCTTCAGATCACACTGCAATGCATATATGGTATCGTTTGGTCCAATGTGCTTGTATGGCCATTTGGAAGTGAGTACAAGAATTCTGAAGTGAAGATATGCACTTTTTCAAAAACTTTATTTTTTTAGATTTCCTTGTAAAAAATGTTCATTCTCCGTGGAACCCAGTGGGAAAAAAACAAACTTGAGAGAACTGTGACTGTATGGCTGATTTGGAATGAATATGCCTATATCTCTGTCAGGAAACGAGATGGAGCGCTGAAACTGTGGCTATACGCACTTTCATGAAAACACGCTTCTTTGAGGTTTTAAGCTCAGAGAGTGAATCTGTGCGTTTTTCTGGCAAGGGAAAAGCTTCAGATCACACTGCAATGAATATATGGTATCGTTTGGTCCAATGTGCTTGTATGGCCATTTGGAAGTGAGTATAAGCTTTTGAAATGAAGATATGCACTTTTTCAAAAACTTTCTTTTTTTTAGTTCTGCTTGTCAAAAATGTTCATTCTGTGTTTAACTCAGTGGGAAAGTGACAAACTTGAGTGAATTGTGACTGTATGACTGAGTTGGAGTGAATATGCTCTTATCTCTGTAAGGAAGCGAGCTAGAGCGCTGAAACTGTGGCTATACGCACTTTCATGAAAACACGCTTCTTTGTGGTTTTAAGCTCAGAAAGTGAATCTGTGCGTGTTTCTGGCAAGGGAACAGCTTCAGATCACACTGCAATGAATATATGGTATCGTTTGGTCCAATGTGCTTGTATGGCCATTTGGAAGTGAGTATAAGAATTCTGAAGTGAAGATATGCACTTTTTCAAAAACTTTCTTTTTGTTAGATTTCCTTGTAAAAAAATGTTCATTCTGTGTTTAACTCAGTGGGAAAGTGACAAACTTGAGTGAATTGTGACTGTATGACTGAGTTGGAGTGCATATGCTCTTATCTCTGTAAGGAAGCGAGCTAGAGCGCTGAAACTGTGGCTGTACGCACTTTCATGAAAACACGCTTTTTTGAGGTTTTTAGCTCAGAGAGTGAATCTGTGCGTGTTTCTGGCAAGGGAAAAGCTTCAGATCACACTGCAATGTATATATGGTATCGTTTGGTCCAATGTGCTTGTATGGCCATTTGGAAGTGAGTAGAAGCTTTTGAAGTGAAGATATGCACTTTTTCAAAAACTTTCTTTTTTTTAGATTTCCTAGTAAAAAAATGTTCATTCTCTTTGTAACTCAGTGGGAAAGTGACAAACTTGAGTGAATTGTGACTGTATGACTGTGTTGGAGTGAATATGCTCTTATCTCTGTTAGGAAGCGAGCTAGAGCGCTGAAACTGTGGCTATACGCACTTTCATGAAAACACGCTTCTTTGAGGTTTTAAGCTCAGAAAGTCAATCTGTGCGTGTTTCTGGCAAGGGAACAGCTTCAGATCACACTGCAATGCATATATGGTATCGTTTGGTCCAATGTGCTTGTATGGCCATTTGGAAGTGAGTATAAGAATTCTGAAGTGAAGATATGCACTTTTTCAAAAACTTTCTTTTTTTCGATTTCCAAGTAAAAAAAAATGTTCATTCTCTTTGTAACTCAGTGGGAAAGTGACAAACTTGAGTGAATTGTGACTGTATGACTGAGTTGGAGTGAATATGCTCTTATCTCTGTAAGGAAGCGAGCTAGAGCGCTGAAACTGTGGCTATACGCACTTTCATGATAACACGCTTCTTTGAGGTTTTAAGCTCAGAAAGTGAATCTGTGCGTGTTTCTGGCAAGGGAAAAGCTTCAGATCACACTGCAATGTATATATGGTATCCTTTGGTCCAATGTGCTTGTATGGCCATTTGGAAGTGAGTATAAGCTTTTGAAGTGAAGATATGCACTTTTTCAAAAACTTTCTTTTTTTTAGTTCTGCTTGTCAAAAATGTTCATTCTCTTTGTAACTCAGTGGGAAAGTGACAAACTTGAGTGAATTGTGACTGTATGACTGAGTTGGAGTGAATATGCTCTTATCTCTGTAAGGAAGCGAGCTAGAGCGCTGAAACTGTGGCTATACGCACTTTCATGATGTAATGTGAATATAGGCCACTGGATGGCGGTGTTTGCCTTTTTTTTGTGGAGCTCGGACTGGGGTCGTGTTTGGACATGTCCTGGACATGTCTGGGGCAAGTCTCAGAGAGTTAAAAGGGGGGAGGTCTGGACGTGGGTGGGGTCTGCAAAGGAGTGTATAGGGAGGGGAATTGAGACAGTAAAGTAGTAGGAGAAATTGCAAGAAGAAGGATACGTGTGACCAGACCTGTCATTTCTGTTCAAGACCTATGTAGTTTCTTTTGTGGATTTCTTTGACTGTGTTTGAGCATTTTCTTCATCCAGGACATCACCAAGCCACCCCACTAAAAAGGGACTGTAATTATTTCTGTTTTTTCTTATTTATCAATCTTGGTCTTTAGTTGTAGGTTGTTATTAGTCTTTGTCTTTGTTAAAAATTAAATGTGTTTAGTTGTTAAAACTGTTTTTGTCATCCCTTGCTGTTGCTGTTTGTGTTAAAAATGTAATAACAAATTGGGGCCATAACAAATTGGGGGCTCAAGGTCCGGGATAGACCATTGTGTGAGTAATTTATTGAAAATCTAACATTCCAAATTGTGAAATTGTTTTTGTGAATTTTCCTAGATATATATTGACAACAGCAATGGATGATTTCTTGGCATCACCAACCGTAGGGGTTTTGAAGTCTTTTAAAAAGACAGAACTGCTAGAAATTTGCAGACAGTTGGAGCTGACAGAGGTAAAACCAGCCATGCGAAAAGCAAGACTGGCTAGAGAGATAGTTGAATATTACATTGATGAAAATGTGTTTGCACCAGGAGATCTGGAACAGTTTCCAGTGGAAAATCCAAATATAGAAATGGAACTTAAATTAAAAATGCTAGAGATTGAAAGGGAGTAAAGAGAAAAAGAAAGGGAGGAAAAAGAGAAAGAAAGGGAAGAAAGAGAAAAAGAAAGGGAGGAAAAAGAGGAACAAAGAGAATTTGAGAGGGAAGAAAAAGAAAAACAAAGGCAGTTTGAGTTAGAAAAATTAGCAAGAGAAGAAAAACAAAGAGAATTTGAGTTAGAAAAATTTGCAAGACAGAGAGATTTTGAATTAGAGAAATTCGATAGAGAAGAAAGACTCCAAATGGAGCAACTAAAAATAAAAATTCAAACTGAAAATAAATTTCGGGCTAGCCAGGAGGTAAAACTGGTGCCTCCATTTTCGGAAAAGGATGTTGACAACTATTTCCAGTGTTTTGAAAAGGTAGCAAAGAGTTGCCAGTGGCCAAAGGAACACTGGCCTCTGATGTTGCAAACTGTCCTCAAGGGAAAAGCTCAACAAGCCTATTCGGCTTTGTCTGCAGATGATTCCTCTGATTATGAGGTTGTCAAAAAGGTTATTTTGAGAGCTTATGAGTTGGTTCCAGAGGCTTACCGACAGAAATTCAGAGGTCTGAAGAAATCTGAAAATCAGACTTATGTTGAATTTGCTAATGAGAAGCAGGTTTGCTTTGAGCGCTGGTGTACTTCTATGGAGGTCAAGGATGATTTCAACTCACTAAAAGAGATGGTGTTAGTTGAAGAATTCAAGAACTGTGTTAAGGATGATGTTAAGACCTACCTTAATGAGAAGCAAGCACTGAACTTGCAATCAGCTGCCAAATTTGCAGATGAATATGTTCTCACACATAAGTCCAAATTTCAGTCTAGCAGTAACAATAAATGGTCCCAATTTCAGAAAAAGGGTTACGGTGATACCCAAGATTCCTCACCCAAAGACAAAGACAAATCTGGTGATGGTGCTCAGAAATCCAGTAATAGGTCTGATCAAAGTGTGAAAGCTGACAGTGACAAAAGTGGTCTAGTTTGCAGTTATTGCAAGAAATCTGGTCATGTTACAACTAACTGTTGGTTCCTTAAAGCTAAGAAAGAAAAAGAAAAGGATACCAAACCAAATGCCTTTGTGAAAACAAGGTTAGAAACCCCTGTAGTAGATAACCAATCTGCTAAATTGCCTGCTTCTTGTGGGGCTAAAAAGCCTAATACAGCTGACTTTGTGAGGGAGGAATTTCTTCCATTTGTGTCAGAGGGATTTGTGGCTCTGAATGAGCATACTACTCCTGTCCCCATATATATCCTAAGGGATACCGGAGCTTCTCAGTCACTTTTGTTGATGGACTCCTTGGAGTTACGTGATGAGACCGCTTCAGGGGATTTCATACTTGTACAAGGTATTGAAGGGAGGACTGTATCTGTACCCCTGCGCTCTATATTCTTGAAGTCAGATTTAGTTACAGGACAGGTAAAGGTGGGACTTATGTCAAGTCTACCTATAAAGGGTGTTTCTCTGTTGCTAGGCAATGACCTGGCTGGGGGCAAAGTAGTTCCCCCTGTACATCTTACTTCACAGCCGAGCACTGAAGATGGGGATGAGGACCCATCTCTGTATCCTTCTTGCGCAGTGACTCGTGCTATGGCCAAGAAGGCTAAAGAAGATGATGTTGTGGTGCCGTCCAGTACATTGAATAGTCAGGACTCAGGTGGTTCGCCTCATCACTCTGATTGGCCTACTATGGTTTCTCCGTTTGAGGACTTATCAGATACTTTTATCAGTTCTCTATTTAGCCAGCCGGATGGGTCTGGTGATTCTGATGTGTCTGGAGACTTGTCTCTGTCCAGAAAGCGGTTGATTGAGGAGCAAACTAATGATCCTGAAATTGGTGTACTAAAGAGGAGAGCCCTTCCTGAAAAAGAAATAGATGCAGTTCCAGTTGGGTATTATCTCAAGGATGGTGTGTTGATGCGGAAGTGGCGCCCTCCTGATATCCCTGCCAATGCAGATTGGGCAGTGGTCAGGCAAATTGTTGTTCCGAAGGTCTATAGGAATGAGATCTTAACAATGGCTCATAGTTTACCTTTAGGAGGTCATCTTGGTGTTAACAAGACTGTTGATAAGATCATGAAACACTTCTTTTGGCCTGGGCTTCGGAAAGACGTTTCCAACTTTTGCAAAACCTGTCACACTTGTCAGGTAGTTGGAAAACACCAGTTAGACCCACCTGTAGCTCCATTGCAGCCTATCCCAGCATTTGGGGAGCCATTCTCTAGGGTCATTGTTGATTGCGTTGGTCCATTACCCAAGACTAGATCTGGAAATCAGTACTTGTTGACAATCATGTGTGCATCTACCAGATTCCCCGAAGCCATACCTCTACGTAACATCAAGGCAACTGCAATCTCGAAGGCTTTGATAAAGTTCTTCACGTTGTTTGGCCTTCCCAGGGAAATTCAGTCAGACCAAGGTAGCAATTTCACTTCAGGATTGTTTCAGCAGGTTGTGTATGAACTAGGTGCAAAGCAGATTCTTTCTAGTGCCTATCATCCAGAAAGTCAGGGTGCCTTAGAGCGGTTTCATTCCACTCTCAAGACAATGATGAGGACTTATTGTTATGACCATGAGAAAGACTGGGATGAAGGGGTTCATTTGCTGTTGTTTGCAGCTAGAGAAGCAGTGCAGGAGTCTACTGGATTCAGTCCATTTGAGCTAGTGTTTGGTCATGAAGTGAGAGGACCTTTGCTATTATTGAGTGAACAATGGCAAGAGGAAGAGCCGCAAATCAGTCTGTTAGACTATGTTAGCAAGTTCAAGGAAAGATTGCGTGCAGCTTGTGACCTTGCCAAAGAGAACTTGAAATCAAGTCAGGGAAAAATGAAAACTTGGTATGATCATAAGGCTAGAAGCCGTGAGTTTAAACCAGGAGACAAGGTCCTTGTGTTGTTTCCCTTGCAGTCCAATCCATTGCAGGCTAGATTTCATGGTCCTTATGAAATTCTGACAAAACTCAATGATCTCAATTACATTGTGAAGACTCCAGATAGGAGAAAACCAAAACAATTGTGTCATATTAACATGCTAAAGCCTTATCATGACAGAAATGCTAGGGTTGCAGCTGTCACTTCAGATTCTCCAATGGTCGAAACGTGTGAAGATGAGGGGGAGTTTCAAGATGATGAACCAAGAATTAAAGCTGAAGTTCTTTCATGTAAATTGTCAAACACTGAAGTGTTGCAAAATCTTGATGTAAAACTCCAGCACTTAGAACCCTCACAGAGAGATCAGTTTGAAAGGTTGATCAAGAAATATGAGGATTTGTTTCCTGATGTTCCAAAGAGAGTTACTATAGCCTCTCATGATGTAGATGTTGGTGATGCCAAATCAATAAAACAGCATCCATACCGGATGAATCCTGAAAAGAGAAAGATTGCTGAGAAAGAGGTTGAGTACATGTTAAAACATGATATTATCAGACCCTCCAACTCCGATTGGAGTTCACCCTGTGTGCTAGTTCCAAAACCTGATGGAAGTACTAGATTCTGTACAGATTATCGCAAAGTCAATGCTGTAACTAGAACTGATGTGTTTCCAATACCTAGGATTGATGATTGTATTGATAGTGTAGGGCAAGCAAAGTTTCTGACCAAGATTGATTTATTGAAGGGTTATTGGTGTGTGCCTTTAACTGAGAGGGCCAAGAGCATCTCTGCTTTTGCCACACCATCTGGATTGTACCAGTATGAAGTCCTACCCTTTGGCATGAAAAATGCCCCAGCCACGTTCCAAAGGATGATACAGTCTACAATCGCCGGATTGCCACACACGGGTGCGTACATCGATGACCTGATCACATGGAGTGACTCCTGGGAAGAACATCTAAAAGATGTAGAGACGTTGTTCCAGCGCCTGACCCAGGCTAACCTGACTGTTAACCTGAGCAAGAGTGACTTTGGTTGTGCTACTGTCACCTATCTTGGCTACGTCATAGGCCAGGGTAAGGTGGCACCCATAAATGCTAAAGTCCAAGCCATCATGGACTTTCCAGTTCCTGACAACAAAAAAGCTTTGCGCCGCTTCCTTGGAATGATCGGGTACTACCGCAAGTTCTGCAAGAACTTTGCTGAGATTGCTCTCAGTCTAACTAACCAACTGAAGAAAGGCGTAAAGTTCACCTGGGATGATGCATGCCAGAGAGCCTTCGATCACCTGAAGTCTCTGCTGTGTCACTTCCCCGTGCTCAAATCTCCTGACTTCAACAAACCGTTCTCCATCGCGGTCGATGCTAGCGACCAAGCTTGTGGATCTGTGCTCCTACAGAGAAGTGACTCTGATGACATTGAGCATCCCGTGGCATACTTCTCCAGGAAGTTCAATCGCCACCAAAGGAACTATTCCACAATAGAGAAGGAACTGTTGGCTCTGGTCCTTTCTTTACAACACTTTGAGGTTTATGTTTGTACAGGACAAAAGCCAATGATTGTGTACACTGACCACAATCCGTTAATGTTTTTGAGTAAGATGAAAAACAAGAATCGGAGATTGTTGAATTGGAGTTTGATTTTACAGGAGTTTGACTTGGAAATTAAGCATGTGAAGGGTACAGACAATGTAATTGCTGATTGCTTATCCCGTGTTTGAATGTGTATATATATATCATGTGTTTGAATATTGTATGATATGTATATATAGACAAGTGTTCACTTAACCATTTTGTATTGAAAAGAAAAATTTTGCCTTTATGAGTCAAAATTTTTCCCTTTTGGAATGGAGGTGTAATGTGAATATAGGCCACTGGATGGCGGTGTTTGCCTTTTTTTTGTGGAGCTCGGACTGGGGTCGTGTTTGGACATGTCCTGGACATGTCTGGGGCAAGTCTCAGAGAGTTAAAAGGGGGGAGGTCTGGACGTGGGTGGGGTCTGCAAAGGAGTGTATAGGGAGGGGAATTGAGACAGTAAAGTAGTAGGAGAAATTGCAAGAAGAAGGATACGTGTGACCAGACCTGTCATTTCTGTTCAAGACCTATGTAGTTTCTTTTGTGGATTTCTTTGACTGTGTTTGAGCATTTTCTTCATCCAGGACATCACCAAGCCACCCCACTAAAAAGGGACTGTAATTATTTCTGTTTTTTCTTATTTATCAATCTTGGTCTTTAGTTGTAGGTTGTTATTAGTCTTTGTCTTTGTTAAAAATTAAATGTGTTTAGTTGTTAAAACTGTTTTTGTCATCCCTTGCTGTTGCTGTTTGTGTTAAAAATGTAATAACAAATTGGGGCCATAACAATGAAAACACGCTTCTTTGAGGTTTTAAGCTCAGAAAGTGAATCTGTGCGTGTTTCTGGCAAGGGAACAGCTTCAGATCACACTGCAATGCATATATGGTATCGTTTGGTCCAATGTGCTTGTATGGCCATTTGGAAGTGAGTATAAGCTTTTGAAGTGAAGATATGCACTTTTTCAAAAACTTTCTTTTTTTTAGTTCTGCTTGTCAAAAATGTTCATTCTGTGTTCAACTCAGTGGGAAAGTGACAAACTTGAGTGAATTGTGACTGTATGACTGAGTTGGAGTGAATATGCTCTTATCTCTGTAAGGAAGCGAGCTAGAGCGCTGAAACTGTGGCTATACGCACTTTCATGAAAACACGCTTCTTTGTGGTTTTAAAATCAGAAGGTGAATCTGTGCGTGTTTCTGGCAAGGGAAAAGCTTCAGATCACACTGCAATGTATATATGGTATCGTTTGGTCCAATGTGCTTGTATGGCCAATTGGAAGTGAGTATAAGCTTTTGAAATGAAGATATGCACTTTTTCAAAAACTTTCTTTTTTTAATTCTTCTTGTCAAAAATGTTCAATATGTGTTCAACTCAGTGGGAAAGTGACAAACTTGAGTGAATTGTGACTGTATGACTGAGTTGGAGTGAATATGCTCTTATCTCTGTAAGGAAGCGAGCTAGAGCGCTGAAACTGTGGCTATACGCACTTTCATGAAAACACGCTTCTTTGAGGTTTTAAGCTCAGAACGTAAATATGTGCGTGTTTCTGGACAGGGAACAGCTGCAGATCACACTGCAATGAATATATGTAATCGTTCTGTCCAATGTGTTTGTTTGGCCATTTGGAAGTGAATATAAGCTTCTGAAGTGAAGATATGCACTTTTTCAAAAACGTTCTTTTTTTTAGTTCTGCTTGTCAACAATGTTCATTCTGTGTTCAACTCAGTGGGAAAGTGACAAACTTGAGTGAATTGTGACTGTATGACTGAGTTGGAGTGAATATGCTCTTATCTCTGTAAGGAAGCGAGCGAGAGCGCTGAAACTGTGGCTATACGCACTTTCATGAAAACACGCTTCTTTGAGGTTTTAAGCTCAGAAAGTCAATCTGTGCGTGTTTCTGGCAAGGGAACAGCTTCAGATCACACTGCAATGCATATATGGTATCGTTTGGTCCAATGTGCTTGTATGGCCATTTGGAAGTGAGTACAAGAATTCTGAAGTGAAGATATGCACTTTTTCAAAAACTTTCTTTTTTTAGATTTCCTTGTAAAAAATGTTCATTCTCCGTGGAACCCAGTGGGAAAAAAACAAACTTGAGAGAACTGTGACTGTATGGCTGATTTGGAATGAATATGCCTATATCTCTGTCAGGAAACGAGATGGAGCGCTGAAACTGTGGCTATACGCACTTTCATGAAAACACGCCTCTTTGAGGTTTTAAGCTCAGAAAGTGAATCTGAGCGTGTTTCTGGCAAGGGAACAGCTTCAGATCACACTGCAATGAATATATGGTATCGTTTGGTCCAATGTGCTTGTATGGCCATTTGGAAGTGAGTATAAGAATTCTGAAGTGAAGATATGCACTTTTTCAAAAACTTTCTTTTTTTTAGTTCTGCTTGTCAAAAATGTTCATTCTGTGTTTAACTCAGTGGGAAAGTGACAAACTTGAGTGAATTGTGACTGTATGACTGAGTTGGAGTGAATATGCTCTTATCTCTGTAAGGAAGCGAGCTAGAGCGCTGAAACTGTGGCTATACGCACTTTCATGAAAACACGCTTCTTTGTGGTTTTAAACTCAGAAAGTCAATCTGTGCGTGTTTCTGGCAAAGGAACAGCTTCAGATCACACTGCAATGCATATATGGTATCGTTTGGTCCAATGTGCTTGTATGGCCATTTGGAAGTGAGTATAAGAATTCTGAAGTGAAGATATGCACTTTTTCAAAAACTTTCTTTTTGTTAGATTTCCTTGTAAAAAAATGTTCATTCTGTGTTTAACTCAGTGGGAAAGTGACAAACTTGAGTGAATTGTGACTGTATGACTGAGTTGGAGTGCATATGCTCTTATCTCTGTAAGGAAGCGAGCTAGAGCGCTGAAACTGTGGCTGTACGCACTTTCATGAAAACACGCTTCTTTGAGGTTTTTAGCTCAGAGAGTGAATCTGTGCGTGTTTCTGGCAAGGGAAAAGCTTCAGATCACACTGCAATGTATATATGGTATCGTTTGGTCCAATGTGCTTGTATGGCCATTTGGAAGTGAGTAGAAGCTTTTGAAGTGAAGATATGCACTTTTTCAAAAACTTTCTTTTTTTTAGATTTCCTAGTAAAAAAATGTTCATTCTCTTTGTAACTCAGTGGGAAAGTGACAAACTTGAGTGAATTGTGACTGTATGACTGTGTTGGAGTGAATATGCTCTTATCTCTGTTAGGAAGCGAGCTAGAGCGCTGAAACTGTGGCTATACGCACTTTCATGAAAACACGCTTCTTTGAGGTTTTAAGCTCAGAAAGTCAATCTGTGCGTGTTTCTGGCAAGGGAACAGCTTCAGATCACACTGCAATGCATATATGGTATCGTTTGGTCCAATGTGCTTGTATGGCCATTTGGAAGTGAGTATAAGAATTCTGAAGTGAAGATATGCACTTTTTCAAAAACTTTCTTTTTTTCGATTTCCAAGTAAAAAAAAATGTTCATTCTCTTTGTAACTCAGTGGGAAAGTGACAAACTTGAGTGAATTGTGACTGTATGACTGTGTTGGAGTGAATATGCTCTTATCTCTGTAAGGAAGCGAGCTAGAGCGCTGAAACTGTGGCTATACGCACTTTCATGATAACACGCTTCTTTGAGGTTTTAAGCTCAGAAAGTGAATCTGTGCGTGTTTCTGGCAAGGGAAAAGCTTCAGATCACACTGCAATGTATATATGGTATCCTTTGGTCCAATGTGCTTGTATGGCCATTTGGAAGTGAGTATAAGCTTTTGAAGTGAAGATATGCACTTTTTCAAAAACTTTCTTTTTTTTAGTTCTGCTTGTCAAAAATGTTCATTCTCTTTGTAACTCAGTGGGAAAGTGACAAACTTGAGTGAATTGTGACTGTATGACTGAGTTGGAGTGAATATGCTCTTATCTCTGTAAGGAAGCGAGCTAGAGCGCTGAAACTGTGGCTATACGCACTTTCATGAAAACACGCTTCTTTGAGGTTTTAAGCTCAGAAAGTGAATCTGTGCGTGTTTCTGGCAAGGGAAAAGCTTCAGATCACACTGCAATGTATATATGGTATCGTTTGGTCCAATGTGCTTGTATGGCCAATTGGAAGTGAGTATAAGCTTTTGAAATGAAGATATGCACTTTTTCAAAAACTTTCTTTTTTTAATTCTTCTTGTCAAAAATGTTCAATCTGTGTTCAACTCAGTGGGAAAGTGACAAACTTGAGTGAATTGTGACTGTATGACTGAGTTGGAGTGAATATGCTCTTATCTCTGTAAGGAAGCGAGCTAGAGCGCTGAAACTGTGGCTATACGCACTTTCATGAAAACACGCTTCTTTGAGGTTTTAAGCTCAGAACGTAAATATGTGCGTGTTTCTGGACAGGGAACAGCTGCAGATCACACTGCAATGAATATATGTAATCGTTCTGTCCAATGTGTTTGTTTGGCCATTTGGAAGTGAATATAAGCTTCTGAAGTGAAGATATGCACTTTTTCAAAAACGTTCTTTTTTTTAGTTCTGCTTGTCAACAATGTTCATTCTGTGTTCAACTCAGTGGGAAAGTGACAAACTTGAGTGAATTGTGACTGTATGACTGAGTTGGAGTGAATATGCTCTTATCTCTGTAAGGAAGCGAGCGAGAGCGCTGAAACTGTGGCTATACGCACTTTCATGAAAACACGCTTCTTTGAGGTTTTAAGCTCAGAAAGTCAATCTGTGCGTGTTTCTGGCAAGGGAACAGCTTCAGATCACACTGCAATGCATATATGGTATCGTTTGGTCCAATGTGCTTGTATGGCCATTTGGAAGTGAGTATAAGCTTTTGAAGTGAAGATATGCACTTTTTCAAAAACTTTCTTTTTTTTAGTTCTGCTTGTCAAAAATGTTCATTCTGTGTTCAACTCAGTGGGAAAGTGACAAACTTGAGTGAATTGTGACTGTATGACTGAGTTGGAGTGAATATGCTCTTATCTCTGTAAGGAAGCGAGCTAGAGCGCTGAAACTGTGGCTATACGCACTTTCATGAAAACACGCTTCTTTGTGGTTTTAAACTCAGAAAGTGAATCTGTGCGTGTTTCTGGCAAGGGAAAAGCTTCAGATCACACTGCAATGTATATATGGTATCGTTTGGTCCAATGTTCTTGTATGGCCAATTGGAAGTGAGTATAAGCTTTTGAAATGAAGATATGCACTTTTTCAAAAACTTTCTTTTTTTAATTCTTCTTGTCAAAAATGTTCAATCTGTGTTCAACTCAGTGGGAAAGTGACAAACTTGAGTGAATTGTGACTGTATGACTGAGTTGGAGTGAATATGCTCTTATCTCTGTAAGGAAGCGAGCTAGAGCGCTGAAACTGTGGCTATACGCACTTTCATGAAAACACGCTTCTTTGAGGTTTTAAGCTCAGAACGTAAATATGTGCGTGTTTCTGGACAGGGAACAGCTGCAGATCACACTGCAATGAATATATGTAATCGTTTGGTCCAATGTGCTTGTATGGCCATTTGGAAGTGAGTACAAGAATTCTGAAGTGAAGATATGCACTTTTTCAAAAACTTTCTTTTTTTAGATTTCCTTGTAAAAAATGTTAATTCTCCGTGGAACCCAGTGGGAAAAAAACAAACTTGAGAGAACTGTGACTGTATGGCTGATTTGGAATGAATATGCCTATATCTCTGTCAGGAAACGAGATGGAGCGCTGAAACTGTGGCTATACGCACTTTCATGAAAACACGCCTCTTTGAGGTTTTAAGCTCAGAAAGTGAATCTGAGCGTGTTTTTGGCAAGGGAACAGCTTCAGATCACACTGTAATGAATATATGGTATCGTTTGGTCCAATGTGCTTGTATGGCCATTTGGAAGTGAGTATAAGAATTCTGAAGTGAAGATATGCACTTTTTCAAAAACTTTCTTTTTTTTAGTTCTGCTTGTCAAAAATGTTCATTCTGTGTTTAACTCAGTGGGAAAGTGACAAACTTGAGTGAATTGTGACTGTGTGACTGAGTTGGAGTGAATATGCTCTTATCTCTGTAAGGAAGCGAGCTAGAGCGCTGAAACTGTGGCTATACGCACTTTCATGAAAACACGCTTCTTTGTGGTTTTAAACTCAGAAAGTGAATCTGTGCGTGTTTCTGGCAAGGGAAAAGCTTCAGATCACACTGCAATGTATATATGGTATCGTTTGGTCCAATGTGCTTGTATGGCCAATTGGAAGTGAGTATAAGCTTTTGAAATGAAGATATGCACTTTTTCAAAAACTTTCTTTTTTTTAGTTCTGCTTGTCAAAAATGTTCATTCTGTGTTCAACTCAGTGGGAAAGTGACAAACTTGAGTGAATTGTGACTGTATGACTGAGTTGGAGTGAATATGCTCTTATCTCTGTAAGGAAGCGAGCTAGAGCGCTGAAACTGTGGCTATACGCACTTTCATGAAAACACGCTTCTTTGTGGTTTTAAACTCAGAAAGTGAATCTGTGCGTGTTTCTGGCAAGGGAAAAGCTTCAGATCACACTGCAATGTATATATGGTATCGTTTGGTCCAATGTTCTTGTATGGCCAATTGGAAGTGAGTATAAGCTTTTGAAATGAAGATATGCACTTTTTCAAAAACTTTCTTTTTTTAATTCTTCTTGTCAAAAATGTTCAATCTGTGTTCAACTCAGTGGGAAAGTGACAAACTTGAGTGAATTGTGACTGTATGACTGAGTTGGAGTGAATATGCTCTTATCTCTGTAAGGAAGCGAGCTAGAGCGCTGAAACTGTGGCTATACGCACTTTCATGAAAACACGCTTCTTTGAGGTTTTAAGCTCAGAACGTAAATATGTGCGTGTTTCTGGACAGGGAACAGCTGCAGATCACACTGCAATGAATATATGTAATCGTTTGGTCCAATGTGCTTGTATGGCCATTTGGAAGTGAGTACAAGAATTCTGAAGTGAAGATATGCACTTTTTCAAAAACTTTCTTTTTTTAGATTTCCTTGTAAAAAATGTTAATTCTCCGTGGAACCCAGTGGGAAAAAAACAAACTTGAGAGAACTGTGACTGTATGGCTGATTTGGAATGAATATGCCTATATCTCTGTCAGGAAACGAGATGGAGCGCTGAAACTGTGGCTATACGCACTTTCATGAAAACACGCCTCTTTGAGGTTTTAAGCTCAGAAAGTGAATCTGAGCGTGTTTTTGGCAAGGGAACAGCTTCAGATCACACTGTAATGAATATATGGTATCGTTTGGTCCAATGTGCTTGTATGGCCATTTGGAAGTGAGTATAAGAATTCTGAAGTGAAGATATGCACTTTTTCAAAAACTTTCTTTTTTTTAGTTCTGCTTGTCAAAAATGTTCATTCTGTGTTTAACTCAGTGGGAAAGTGACAAACTTGAGTGAATTGTGACTGTGTGACTGAGTTGGAGTGAATATGCTCTTATCTCTGTAAGGAAGCGAGCTAGAGCGCTGAAACTGTGGCTATACGCACTTTCATGAAAACACGCTTCTTTGTGGTTTTAAACTCAGAAAGTGAATCTGTGCGTGTTTCTGGCAAGGGAAAAGCTTCAGATCACACTGCAATGTATATATGGTATCGTTTGGTCCAATGTGCTTGTATGGCCAATTGGAAGTGAGTATAAGCTTTTGAAATGAAGATATGCACTTTTTCAAAAACTTTCTTTTTTTAGTTCTTCTTGTCAAAAATGTTCAATCTGTGTTCAACTCAGTGGGAAAGTGACAAACTTGAGTGAATTGTGACTGTATGACTGAGTTGGAGTGAATATGCTCTTATCTCTGTAAGGAAGCGAGCTAGAGCGCTGAAACTGTGGCTATACGCACTTTCATGAAAACACGCTTCTTTGTGGTTTTAAACTCAGAAAGTGAATCTGTGCGTGTTTCTGGCAAGGGAAAAGCTTCAGATCACACTGCAATGTATATATGGTATCGTTTGGTCCAATGTTCTTGTATGGCCAATTGGAAGTGAGTATAAGCTTTTGAAATGAAGATATGCACTTTTTCAAAAACTTTCTTTTTTTAATTCTTCTTGTCAAAAATGTTCAATCTGTGTTCAACTCAGTGGGAAAGTGACAAACTTGAGTGAATTGTGACTGTATGACTGAGTTGGAGTGAATATGCTCTTATCTCTGTAAGGAAGCGAGCTAGAGCGCTGAAACTGTGGCTATACGCACTTTCATGAAAACACGCTTCTTTGAGGTTTTAAGCTCAGAACGTAAATATGTGCGTGTTTCTGGACAGGGAAAAGCTTCAGATCACACTGCAATGAATATATGTAATCGTTTGGTCCAATGTGCTTGTATGGCCATTTGGAAGTGAGTACAAGAATTCTGAAGTGAAGATATGCACTTTTTCAAAAACTTTCTTTTTTTAGATTTCCTTGTAAAAAATGTTAATTCTCCGTGGAACCCAGTGGGAAAAAAACAAACTTGAGAGAACTGTGACTGTATGGCTGATTTGGAATGAATATGCCTATATCTCTGTCAGGAAACGAGATGGAGCGCTGAAACTGTGGCTATACGCACTTTCATGAAAACACGCCTCTTTGAGGTTTTAAGCTCAGAAAGTGAATCTGAGCGTGTTTTTGGCAAGGGAACAGCTTCAGATCACACTGTAATGAATATATGGTATCGTTTGGTCCAATGTGCTTGTATGGCCATTTGGAAGTGAGTATAAGAATTCTGAAGTGAAGATATGCACTTTTTCAAAAACTTTCTTTTTTTTAGTTCTGCTTGTCAAAAATGTTCATTCTGTGTTTAACTCAGTGGGAAAGTGACAAACTTGAGTGAATTGTGACTGTGTGACTGAGTTGGAGTGAATATGCTCTTATCTCTGTAAGGAAGCGAGCTAGAGCGCTGAAACTGTGGCTATACGCACTTTCATGAAAACACGCTTCTTTGTGGTTTTAAACTCAGAAAGTGAATCTGTGCGTGTTTCTGGCAAGGGAAAAGCTTCAGATCACACTGCAATGTATATATGGTATCGTTTGGTCCAATGTGCTTGTATGGCCAATTGGAAGTGAGTATAAGCTTTTGAAATGAAGATATGCACTTTTTCAAAAACTTTCTTTTTTTAGTTCTTCTTGTCAAAAATGTTCAATCTGTGTTCAACTCAGTGGGAAAGTGACAAACTTGAGTGAATTGTGACTGTATGACTGAGTTGGAGTGAATATGCTCTTATCTCTGTAAGGAAGCGAGCTAGAGCGCTGTAACTGTGGCTATACGCACTTTCATGAAAACACGCTTCTTTGAGGTTTTAAGCTCAGAAAGTCAATCTGTGCGTGTTTCTGGCAAAGGAACAGCTTCAGATCACACTGCAATGCATATATAGTATCGTTTGGTCCAATGTGCTTGTATGGCCATTTGGAAGTGAGTATAAGAATTCTGAAGTGAAGATATGCACTTTTTCAAAAACTTTCTTTTTTTAGATTTCCTTGTAAAAAATGTTCATTCTCCGTGGAACCCATTGGGAAAAAACAAACTTGAGAGAACTGTGACTGTATGGCTGATTTGGAATGAATATGCCTATATCTCTGTCAGGAAACGAGATGGAGCGCTGAAACTGTGGCTATACGCACTTTCATGAAAACACGCCTCTTTGAGGTTTTAAGCTCAGAAAGTGAATCTGAGCGTGTTTCTGGCAAGGGAACAGCTTCAGATCACACTGCAATGAATATATGGTATCGTTTGGTCCAATGTGCTTGTATGGCCATTTGGAAGTGAGTATAAGAATTCTGAAGTGAAGATATGCACTTTTTCAAAAACTTTCTTTTTTTTAGTTCTGCTTGTCAAAAATGTTCATTCTGTGTTTAACTCAGTGGGAAAGTGACAAACTTGAGTGAATTGTGACTGTATGACTGAGTTGGAGTGAATATGCTCTTATCTCTGTAAGGAAGCGAGCTAGAGCGCTGAAACTGTGGCTATACGCACTTTCATGAAAACACGCTTCTTTGTGGTTTTAAGCTCAGAAAGTGAATCTGTTCGTGTTTCTGGCAAGGGAAAAGCTTCAGATCACACTGCAATGTATATATGGTATCGTTTGGTCCAATGTGCTTGTATGACCAATTGGAAGTGAGTATAAGCTTTTGAAATGAAGATATGCACTTTTTCAAAAACTTTCTTTTTTTAGTTCTGCTTGTCAAAAATGTTCAATCTGTGTTCAACTCAGTGGGAAAGTGACAAACCTGAGTGAATTGTGACTGTATGACTGAGTTGGAGTGAATATGCTCTTATCTCTGTAAGGAAGCGAGCTAGAGCGCTGAAACTGGCTATACGCACTTTCATGAAAACACGCTTCTTTGAGGTTTTAAGCTCAGAAAGTGAATCTGTGCGTGTTTCTGGCAAGGGAACAGCTTCACATCACACTGCAATGCATATATGGTATCGTTTGGTCCAATGTGCTTGTATGGCCATTTGGAAGTGAGTACAAGAATTCTGACGTGAAGATATTCACTTTTTCAAAAACTTTCTTTTTTTAGATTTCCTTGTAAAAAATGTTCATTCTCCGTGGAACCCAGTGGGAAAAAAACAAACTTGAGAGAACTGTGACTGTATGGCTGATTTGGAATGAATATGCCTATATCTCTGTCAGGAAACGAGATGGAGCGCTGAAACTGTGGCTATACGCACTTTCATGAAAACACGCCTCTTTGAGGTTTTAAGCTCAGAAAGTGAATCTGAGCGTGTTTCTGGCAAGGGAACAGCTTCAGATCACACTGCAATGAATATATGGTATCGTTTGGTCCAATGTGCTTGTATGGCCATTTGGAAGTGAGTATAAGAATTCTGAAGTGAAGATATGCACTTTTTCAAAAACTTTCTTTTTTTTAGTTCTGCTTGTCAAAAATGTTCATTCTGTGTTTAACTCAGTGGGAAAGTGACAAACTTGAGTGAATTGTGACTGTATGACTGAGTTGGAGTGAATATGCTCTTATCTCTGTAAGGAAGCGAGCTAGAGCGCTGAAACTGTGGCTATACGCACTTTCATGAAAACACGCTTCTTTGTGGTTTTAAACTCAGAAAGTGAATCTGTGCGTGTTTCTGGCAAGGGAAAAGCTTCAGATCACACTGCAATGTATATATGGTATCGTTTGGTCCAATGTGCTTGTATGGCCAATTGGAAGTGAGTATAAGCTTTTGAAATGAAGATATGCACTTTTTCAAAAACTTTCTTTTTTTAGTTCTTCTTGTCAAAATGTTCAATCTGTGTTCAACTCAGTGGGAAAGTGACAAACTTGAGTGAATTGTGACTGTATGACTGAGTTGGAGTGAATATGCTCTTATCTCTGTAAGAAAGCGAGCTATAACGCTGAAACTGTGGCTATACGCACTTTCATGAAAACACGCTTCTTTGAGGTTTTAAGCTCAGAAAGTCAATCTGTGCGTGTTTCTGGCAAAGGAACAGCTTCAGATCACACTGCAATGCATATATAGTATCGTTTGGTCCAATGTGCTTGTATGGCCATTTGGAAGTGAGTATAAGAATTCTGAAGTGAAGATATGCACTTTTTCAAAAACTTTCTTTTTTTAGATTTCCTTGTAAAAAATGTTCATTCTCCGTGGAACCCAGTGGGAAAAAATAAACTTGAGAGAACTGTGACTGTATGGCTGATTTGGAATGAATATGCCTATATCTCTGTCAGGAAACGAGATGGAGCGCTGAAACTGTGGCTATACGCACTTTCATGAAAACACGCCTCTTTGAGGTTTTAAGCTCAGAAAGTGAATCTGAGCGTGTTTCTGGCAAGGGAACAGCTTCAGATCACACTGCAATGAATATATGGTATCGTTTGGTCCAATGTGCTTGTATGGCCATTTGGAAGTGAGTATAAGAATTCTGAAGTGAAGATATGCACTTTTTCAAAAACTTTCTTTTTTTTAGTTCTGCTTGTCAAAAATGTTCATTCTGTGTTTAACTCAGTGGGAAAGTGACAAACTTGAGTGAATTGTGACTGTATGACTGAGTTGGAGTGAATATGCTCTTATCTCTGTAAGGAAGCGAGCTAGAGCGCTGAAACTGTGGCTATACGCACTTTCATGAAAACACGCTTCTTTGTGGTTTTAAGCTCAGAAAGTGAATCTGTTCGTGTTTCTGGCAAGGGAAAAGCTTCAGATCACACTGCAATGTATATATGGTATCGTTTGGTCCAATGTGCTTGTATGACCAATTGGAAGTGAGTATAAGCTTTTGAAATGAAGATATGCACTTTTTCAAAAACTTTCTTTTTTTCGTTCTGCTTGTCAAAAATGTTCAATCTGTGTTCAACTCAGTGGGAAAGTGACAAACCTGAGTGAATTGTGACTGTATGACTGAGTTGGAGTGAATATGCTCTTATCTCTGTAAGGAAGCGAGCTAGAGCGCTGAAACTGTGGCTATACGCACTTTCATGAAAACACGCTTCTTTGAGGTTTTAAGCTCAGAAAGTCAATCTGTGCGTGTTTCTGGCAAGGGAACAGCTTCAGATCACACTGCAATGCATATATGCTATCGTTTGGTCCAATGTGCTTGTATGGCCATTTGGAAGTGAGTACAAGAATTCTGAAGTGAAGATTTGCACTTTTTCAAAAACTTTCTTTTTTTCGATTTCCTTGTAAAAAATGTTCATTCTCCGTGGAACCCAGTGGGAAAAAAACAAACTAGAGAGAACTGTGACTGTATGGCTGATTTGGAATGAATATGCCTATATCTCTGTCAGGAAACGAGATGGAGCGCTGAAACTGTGGCTATACGCACTTTCATGAAAACACGCCTCTTTGAGGTTTTAAGCTCAGAAAGTGAATCTGAGCGTGTTTCTGGCAAGGGAACAGCTTCAGATCACACTGCAATGAATATATGGTATCGTTTGGTCCAATGTGCTTGTATGGCCATTTGGAAGTGAGTATAAGAATTCTGAAGTGAAGATATGCACTTTTTCAAAATTTTCTTTTTTTTAGTTCTGCTTGTCAAAAATGTTCATTCTGTGTTTAACTCAGTGGGAAAGTGACAAACTTGAGTGAATTGTGACTGTATGACTGAGTTGGAGTGAATATGCTCTTATCTCTGTAAGGAAGCGAGCTAGAGCGCTGAAACTGTGGCTATACGCACTTTCATGAAAACACGCTTCTTTGTGGTTTTAAACTCAGAAAGTGAATCTGTGCGTGTTTCTGGCAAGGGAAAAGCTTCAGATCACACTGCAATGTATATATGGTATCGTTTGGTCCAATGTGCTTGTATGGCCAATTGGAAGTGAGTATAAGCTTTTGAAATGAAGATATGCACTTTTTCAAAAACTTTCTTTTTTTAGTTCTTCTTGTCAAAAATGTTCAATCTGTGTTCAACTCAGTGGGAAAGTGACAAACTTGAGTGAATTGTGACTGTATGACTGAGTTGGAGTGAATATGCTCTTATCTCTGTAAGGAAGCGAGCTAGAGCGCTGAAACTGTGGCTATACGCACTTTCATGAAAACACGCTTCTTTGAGGTTTTAAGCTCAGAAAGTCAATCTGTGCGTGTTTCTGGCAAAGGAACAGCTTCAGATCACACTGCAATGCATATATAGTATCGTTTGGTCCAATGTGCTTGTATGGCCATTTGGAAGTGAGTATAAGAATTCTGAAGTGAAGATATGCACTTTTTCAAAAACTTTCTTTTTTTAGATTTCCTTGTAAAAAATGTTCATTCTCCGTGGAACCCAGTGGGAAAACAACAAACTTGAGAGAACTGTGACTGTATGGCTGATTTGGAATGAATATGCCTATATCTCTGTCAGGAAACGAGATGGAGCGCTGAAACTGTGGCTATACGCACTTTCATGAAAACACGCCTCTTTGAGGTTTTCAGCTCAGAAAGTGAATCTGAGCGCGTTTCTGGCAAGGGAACAGCTTCAGATCACACTGCAATGAATATATGGTATCGTTTGGTCCAATGTGCTTGTATGGCCATTTGGAAGTGAGTATAAGAATTCTGAAGTGAAGATATGCACTTTTTCAAAAACTTTCTTTTTTTTAGATTTCCTTGTAAAAAAATGTTCATTCTCTGTGTCACTTTCCCACTGAGTTACAAACTTGAGTGAATTGTGACTGTATGACTGAGTTGGAGTGCATATGCTCTTATCTCTGTAAGGAAGCGAGCTAGAGCGCTGAAACTGTGGCTACACGCACTTTCATGAAAACACGCTTCTTTGAGGTTTTAAGCTCAGAAAGTCAATCTGTGCGTGTTTCTGGCAAAGGAACAGCTTCAGATCACACTGCAATGCATATATGGTATCGTTTGGTCCAATGTGCTTGTATGGCCATTTGGAAGTGAGTAGAAGCTTTTGAAGTGAAGATATCTCTGTAAGGAAGCGAGCTAGAGCGCTGAAACTGTGGCTATACGCACTTTCATGAAAACACGCTTCTTTGAGGTTTTAAGCTCAGAAAGTCAATCTGTGCATGTTTCTGGCAAGGGTACAGCTTCAGATCCCACTGCAATGCATATATGGTATCGTTTGGTCCAATGTGCTTGTATGGCCATTTGGAAGTGAGTATAAGAATTCTGAAGTGAAGATATGCACTTTTTCAAAAACTTTCTTTTTTTCGATTTCCAAGTAAAAAAAAATGTTCATTCTCTTTGTAACTCAGTGGGAAAGTGACAAACTTGAGTGAATTGTGACTGTATGACTGAGTTGGAGTGAATATGCTCTTATCTCTGTAAGGAAGCGAGCTAGAGCGCTGAAACTGTGGCTATACGCACTTTCATGATAACACGCTTCTTTGAGGTTTTAAGCTCAGAAAGTGAATCTGTGCGTGTTTCTGGCAAGGGAAAAGCTTCAGATCACACTGCAATGTATATATGGTATCCTTTGGTCCAATGTGCTTGTATGGCCATTTGGAAGTGAGTATAAGCTTTTGAAGTGAAGATATGCACTTTTTCAAAAACTTTCTTTTTTTTAGTTCTGCTTGTCAAAAATGTTCATTCTGTGTTTAACTCAGTGGGAAAGTGACAAACTTGAGTGAATTGTGACTGTATGACTGAGTTGGAGTGAATATGCTCTTATCTCTGTAAGGAAGCGAGCTAGAGCGCTGAAACTGTGGCTATACGCACTTTCATGAAAACACGCTTCTTTGAGGTTTTAAGCTCGGAAAGTCAATCTGTGCGTGTTTCTGGCAAGGGAACAGCTTCAGATCACACTGCAATGCATATATGGTATCGTTTGGTCCAATGTGCTTGTCTGGCCATTTGGAAGTGAGTATAAGAATTCTGAAGTGAAGATATGCACTTTTTCAAAAACTTTCTTTTTTTTAGATTTCCAAGTAAAAAAAAAATGTTCATTCTCTTTGTAACTCAGTGGGAAAGTGACAAACTTGAGTGAATTGTGACTGTATGACTGAGTTGGAGTGAATATGCTCTTATCTCTGTAAGGAAGCGAGCTAGAGCGCTGAAACTGTGGCTATACGCACTTTCATGAAAACACGCTTCTTTGTGGTTTTAAACTCAGAAAGTGAATCTGTGCGTGTTTCTGGCAAGGGAAAAGCTTCAGATCACACTGCAATGTATATATGGTATCGTTTGGTCCAATGTGCTTGTATGGC
This sequence comes from Gymnothorax reevesii, assembly GCA_029721435.1. Classification (NCBI taxonomy): domain Eukaryota; kingdom Metazoa; phylum Chordata; class Actinopteri; order Anguilliformes; family Muraenidae; genus Gymnothorax; species Gymnothorax reevesii. The sequence continues at coordinate 27,157,181 of CM056588.1, forward strand.
CAATTGGAAGTGAGTATAAGCTTTTGAAATGAAGATATGCACTTTTTCAAAAACTTTCTTTTTTTAGTTCTTCTTGTCAAAAATGTTCAATCTGTGTTCAACTCAGTGGGAAAGTGACAAACTTGAGTGAATTGTGACTGTATGACTGAGTTGGAGTGAATATGCTCTTATCTCTGTAAGGATGCGAGCTAGAGCGCTGAAACTGTGGCTATACGCACTTTCATGAAAACACGCTTCTTTGAGGTTTTAAGCTCAGAACGTAAATATGTGCGTGTTTCTGGACAGGGAACAGCTGCAGATCACACTGCAATGAATATATGTAATCGTTCTGTCCAATGTGTTTATTTGGCCATTTGGAAGTGAATATAAGCTTCTGAAGTGAAGATATGCACTTTTTCAAAAACGTTCTTTTTTTTAGTTCTGCTTGTCAACAATGTTCATTCTGTGTTCAACTCAGTGGGAAAGTGACAAACTTGAGTGAATTGTGACTGTATGACTGAGTTGGAGTGAATATGCTCTTATCTCTGTAAGGAAGCGAGCGAAAGCGCTGAAACTGTGGCTATACGCACTTTCATGAAAACACGCTTCTTTGAGGTTTTAAGCTCAGAAAGTCAATCTGTGCGTGTTTCTGGCAAGGGAAAAGCTTCAGATCACACTGCAATGCATATATGGTATCGTTTGGTCCAATGTGCTTGTATGGCCATTTGGAAGTGAGTATAAGCTTTTGAAATGAAGATATGCACTTTTTCAAAAACTTTCTTTTTTTAGTTCTTCTTGTCAAAAATGTTCAATCTGTGTTCAACTCAGTGGGAAAGTGACAAACTTGAGTGAATTGTGACTGTATGACTGAGTTGGAGTGAATATGCTCTTATCTCTGTAAGGAAGCGAGCTAGAGCGCTGAAACTGTGGCTATACGCACTTTCATGAAAACACGCTTCTTTGAGGTTTTAAGCTCAGAAAGTCAATCTGTGCGTGTTTCTGGCAAAGGAACAGCTTCAGATCACACTGCAATGCATATATAGTATCGTTTGGTCCAATGTGCTTGTATGGCCATTTGGAAGTGAGTATAAGAATTCTGAAGTGAAGATATGCACTTTTTCAAAAACTTTCTTTTTTTAGATTTCCTTGTAAAAAATGTTCATTCTCCGTGGAACCCAGTGGGAAAAAAACAAACTTGAGAGAACTGTGACTGTATGGCTGATTTGGAATGAATATGCCTATATCTCTGTCAGGAAACGAGATGGAGCGCTGAAACTGTGGCTATACGCACTTTCATGAAAACACGCCTCTTTGAGGTTTTAAGCTCAGAAAGTGAATCTGAGCGTGTTTCTGGCAAGGGAACAGCTTCAGATCACACTGCAATGAATATATGGTATCGTTTGGTCCAATGTGCTTGTATGGCCATTTGGAAGTGAGTATAAGAATTCTGAAGTGAAGATATGCACTTTTTCAAAAACTTTCTTTTTTTTAGTTCTGCTTGTCAAAAATGTTCATTCTGTGTTTAACTCAGTGGGAAAGTGACAAACTTGAGTGAATTGTGACTGTATGACTGAGTTGGAGTGAATATGCTCTTATCTCTGGAAGGAAGCGAGCTAGAGCGCTGAAACTGTGGCTATACGCACTTTCATGAAAACACGCTTCTTTGTGGTTTTAAGCTCAGAAAGTGAATCTGTGCGTGTTTCTGGCAAGGGAAAAGCTTCAGATCACACTGCAATGTATATATGGTATCGTTTGGTCCAATGTGCTTGTATGACCAATTGGAAGTGAGTATAAGCTTTTGAAATGAAGATATGCACTTTTTCAAAAACTTTCTTTTTTTAGTTCTGCTTGTCAAAAATGTTCAATCTGTGTTCAACTCAGTGGGAAAGTGACAAACCTGAGTGAATTGTGACTGTATGACTGAGTTGGAGTGAATATGCTCTTATCTCTGTAAGGAAGCGAGCTAGAGCGCTGAAACTGTGGCTATACGCACTTTCATGAAAACACGCTTCTTTGAGGTTTTAAGCTCAGAAAGTCAATCTGTGCGTGTTTCTGGCAAAGGAACAGCTTCAGATCACACTGCAATGCATATATGGTATCGTTTGGTCCAATGTGCTTGTATGGCCATTTGGAAGTGAGTATAAGAATTCTGAAGTGAAGATATGCACTTTTTCAAAAACTTTCTTTTTTTTAGATTTCCTTGTAAAAAAATGTTCATTCTCTGTGTAACTCAGTGGGAAAGTGACAAACTTGAGTGAATTGTGACTGTATGACTGAGTTGGAGTGCATATGCTCTTATCTCTGTAAGGAAGCGAGCTAGAGCGCTGAAACTGTGGCTATACGCACTTTCATGAAAACACGCTTCTTTGAGGTTTTAAGCTCAGAGAGTGAATCTGTGCGTGTTTCTGGCAAGGGAAAAGCTTCAGATCACACTGCAATGTATATATGGTATCGTTTGGTCCAATGTGCTTGTATGGCCATTTGGAAGTGAGTAGAAGCTTTTGAAGTGAAGATATGCACTTTTTCAAAAACGTTCTTTTTTTTAGATTTCCTAGTAAAAAAATGTTCATTCTCTTTGTAACTCAGTGGGAACATGACAAACTTGAGTGAATTGTGACTGTATGACTGTGTTGGAGTGAATATGCTCTTATCTCTGTAAGGAAGCGAGCTAGAGCGCTGAAACTGTGGCTATACGCACTTTCATGAAAACACGCTTCTTTGAGGTTTTAAGCTCAGAAAGTCAATCTGTGCGTGTTTCTGGCAAGGGAACAGCTTCAGATCACACTGCAATGCATATATGGTATCGTTTGGTCCAATGTGCTTGTCTGGCCATTTGGAAGTGAGTATAAGAATTCTGAAGTGAAGATATGCACTTTTTCAAAAACTTTCTTTTTTTTAGATTTCCAAGTAAAAAAAAAATGTTCATTCTCTTTGTAACTCAGTGGGAAAGTGACAAACTTGAGTGAATTGTGACTGTATGACTGAGTTGGAGTGAATATGCTCTTATCTCTGTAAGGAAGCGAGCTAGAGCGCTGAAACTGTGGCTATACGCACTTTCATGAAAACACGCTTCTTTGAGGTTTTAAGCTCAGAAAGTGAATCTGTGCGTGTTTCTGGCAAGGGAAAAGCTTCAGATCACACTGCAATGTATATATGGTATCCTTTGGTCCAATGTGTTTGTTTGGCCATTTGGAAGTGAATATAAGCTTCTGAAGTGAAGATATGCACTTTTTCAAAAACGTTCTTTTTTTTAGTTCTGCTTGTCAACAATGTTCATTCTGTGTTCAACTCAGTGGGAAAGTGACAAACTTGAGTGAATTGTGTCTGTATGACTGAGTTGGAGTGAATATGCTCTTATCTCTGTAAGGAAGCGAGCGAGAGCGCTGAAACTGTGGCTATACGCACTTTCATGAAAACACGCTTCTTTGAGGTTTTAAGCTCAGAAAGTCAATCTGTGCGTGTTTCTGGCAAGGGAACAGCTTCAGATCACATTGCAATGCATATATGGTATCGTTTGGTCCAATGTGCTTGTATGGCCATTTGGAAGTGAGTACAAGAATTCTGAAGTGAAGATATGCACTTTTTCAAAAACTTTCTTTTTTTAGATTTCCTTGTAAAAAATGTTCATTCTCCGTGGAACCCAGTGGGAAAAAAACAAACTTGAGAGAACTGTGACTGTATGGCTGATTTGGAATGAATATGCCTATATCTCTGTCAGGAAACGAGATGGAGCGCTGAAACTGTGGCTATACACACTTTCATGAAAACACGCCTCTTTGAGGTTTTAAGCTCAGAAAGTGAATCTGAGCGTGTTTCTGGCAAGGGAACAGCTTCAGATCACACTGCAATGAATATATGGTATCGTTTGGTCCAATGTGCTTGTATGGCCATTTGGAAGTGAGTATAAGAATTCTGAAGTGAAGATATGCACTTTTTCAAAAACTTTCTTTTTTTTAGATTTCCTTGTAAAAAAATGTTCATTCTCTGTGTAACTCAGTGGGAAAGTGACAAACTTGAGTGAATTGTGACTGTATGACTGAGTTGGAGTGAATATGCTCTTATCTCTGTAAGGAAGCGAGCTAGAGCGCTGAAACTGTGGCTATACGCACTTTCATGAAAACACGCTTCTTTGAGGTTTTAAGCTCAGAACGTAAATCTGTGCGTGTTTCTGGCAAGGGAACAGCTTCAGATCAAACTGCAATGCATATATGGTATCGTTTGGTCCAATGTGCTTGTATGGCCATTTGGAAGTGTGTATAAGAATTCTGAAGTGAAGATATGCACTTTTTCAAAAACTTTCTTTTTTTAGATTTCCTTGTAAAAAACGTTCATTCTCTGTGGAACCCAGTGGGAAAGTAACAAACTTGAGAGAACTGTGACTGTATGGCTGATTTGGAATGAATATGCCTATATCTCTGTCAGGAAACGAGATGGAGCGCTGAAACTGCGGCTATACGCACTTTCATGAAAACACGCTTCTTTGAGGTTTTAAGCTCAGAACGTAAATATGTTCGTGTTTCTGGACAGGGAACAGCTGCAAATCACACTGCAATGAATATATGTAATCGTTCTGTCCAATGTGTTTGTTTGGCCATTTGGAAGTGAATATAAGCTTCTGAAGTGAAGATATGCACTTTTTCAAAAACGTTCTTTTTTTTAGTTCTGCTTGTCAACAATGTTCATTCTGTGTTCAACTCAGTGGGAAAGTGACAAACTTGAGTGAATTGTGACTGTATGACTGAGTTGGAGTGAATATGCTCTTATATCTGTAAGGAAGCGAGCGAGAGCGCTGAAACTGTGGCTATACGCACTTTCATGAAAACACGCTTCTTTGAGGTTTTAAGCTCAGAAAGTCAATCTGTGCGTGTTTCTGGCAAAGGAACAGCTTCAGATCACACTGCAATGCATATATGGTATCGTTTGGTCCAATGTGCTTGTATGGCCATTTGGAAGTGAGTATAAGAATTCTGAAGTGAAGATATGCACTTTTTCAAAAACTTTCTTTTTTTTAGATTTCCTTGTAAAAAAATGTTCATTCTCTGTGTAACTCAGTGGGATAGTGACAAACTTGAGTGAATTGTGACTGTATGACTGAGTTGGAGTGCATATGCTCTTATCTCTGTAAGGAAGCGAGCTAGAGCGCTGAAACTGTGGCTATACGCACTTTCATGAAAACACGCTTCTTTGAGGTTTTAAGCTCAGAGAGTGAATCTGTGCGTGTTTCTGGCAAGGGAAAAGCTTCAGATCACACTGCAATGTATATATGGTATCGTTTGGTCCAATGTGCTTGTATGGCCATTTGGAAGTGAGTAGAAGCTTTTGAAGTGAAGATATGCACTTTTTCAAAAACTTTCTTTTTTTTAGATTTACTAGTAAAAAAATGTTCATTCTCTTTGTAACTCAGTGGGAAAGTGACAAACTTGAGTGAATTGTGACTGTATGACTGTGTTGGAGTGAATATGCTCTTATCTCTGTAAGGAAGCGAGCTAGAGCGCTGAAACTGTGGCTATACGCACTTTCATGAAAACACGCTTCTTTGAGGTTTTGAGCTCAGAAAGTCAATCTGTGCGTGTTTCTGGCAAGGGAACAGCTTCAGATCACACTGCAATGCATATATGGTATCGTTTGGTCCAATGTGCTTGTATGGCCATTTGGAAGTGAGTATAAGAATTCTGAAGTGAAGATATGCACTTTTTCAAAAACTTTCTTTTTTTCGATTATCAAGTAAAAAAAATGTTCATTCTCTTTGTAACTCAGTGGGAAAGTGACAAACTTGAGTGAATTGTGACTGTATGACTGAGTTGTAGTGAATATGCTCTTATCTCTGTAAGGAAGCGAGCTAGAGCGCTGAAACTGTGGCTATACGCACTTTCATGAAAACACGCTTCTTTGAGGTTTTAAGCTCAGAAAGTCAATCTGTGCGTGTTTCTGGCAAGGGAACAGCTTCAGATCACACTGCAATTCATATATGGTATCGTTTGGTCGAATGTGCTTGTCTGGCCATTTGGAAGTGAGTATAAGAATTCTGAAGTGAAGATATGCACTTTTTCAAAAACTTTCTTTTTTTTAGATTTCCAAGTAAAAAAAAAATGTTCATTCTCTTTGTAACTCAGTGGGAAAGTGACAAACTTGAGTGAATTGTGACTGTATGACTGAGTTGGAGTGAATATGCTCTTATCTCTGTAAGGAAGCGAGCTAGAGCGCTGAAACTGTGGCTATACGCACTTTCATGAAAACACGCTTCTTTGAGGTTTTAAACTCAGAAAGTGAATCTGTGCGTGTTTCTGGCAAGGGAAAAGCTTCAGATCACACTGCAATGTATATATGGTATCGTTTGGTCCAATGTGCTTGTATGGCCAATTGGAAGTGAGTATAAGCTTTTGAAATGAAGATATGCACTTTTTCAAAAACTTTCTTTTTTTAATTCTTCTTGTCAAAAATGTTCAATCTGTGTTCAACTCAGTGGGAAAGTGACAAACTTGAGTGAATTGTGACTGTATGACTGAGTTGGAGTGAATATGCTCTTATCTCTGTAAGGATGCGAGCTAGAGCGCTGAAACTGTGGCTATACGCACTTTCATGAAAACACGCTTCTTTGAGGTTTTAAGCTCAGAACGTAAATATGTGCGTGTTTCTGGACAGGGAACAGCTGCAGATCACACTGCAATGAATATATGTAATCGTTCTGTCCAATGTGTTTGTTTGGCCATTTTTAAGTGAAAATAAGCTTCTGAAGTGAAGATATGCACTTTTTCAAAAACGTTCTTTTTTTTAGTTCTGCTTGTCAACAATGTTCATTCTGTGTTCAACTCAGTGGGAAAGTGACAAACTTGAGTGAATTGTGACTGTATGACTGAGTTGGAGTGAATATGCTCTTATCTCTGTAAGGAAGCGAGCGAGAGCGCTGAAACTGTGGCTATACGCACTTTCATGAAAACACGCTTCTTTGAGGTTTTAAGCTCAGAAAGTCAATCTGTGCGTGTTTCTGGCAAGGGAACAGCTTCAGATCACACTGCAATGCATATATGGTATCGTTTGGTCCAATGTGCTTGTATGGCCATTTGGAAGTGAGTACAAGAATTCTGAAGTGAAGATATGCACTTTTTCAAAAACTTTCTTTTTTTAGATTTCCTTGTAAAAAATGTTCATTCTCCGTGGAACCCAGTGGGAAAAAAACAAACTTGAGAGAACTGTGACTGTATGGCTGATTTGGAATGAATATGCCTATATCTCTGTCAGGAAACGAGATGGAGCGCTGAAACTGTGGCTATACGCACTTTCATGAAAACACGCCTCTTTGAGGTTTTAAGCTCAGAAAGTGAATCTGAGCGTGTTTCTGGCAAGGGAACAGCTTCAGATCACACTGCAATGAATATATGGTATCGTTTGGTCCAATGTGCTTGTATGGCCATTTGGAAGTGAGTATAAGAATTCTGAAGTGAAGATATGCATTTTTTCAAAAACTTTCTTTTTTTTAGTTCTGCTTGTCAAAAATGTTCATTCTGTGTTTAACTCAGTGGGAAAGTGACAAACTTGAGTGAATTGTGACTGTATGACTGAGTTGGAGTGAATATGCTCTTATCTCTGTAAGGAAGCGAGCTAGAGCGCTGAAACTGTGGCTATACGCACTTTCATGAAAACACGCTTCTTTGTGGTTTTAAACTCAGAAAGTGAATCTGTGCGTGTTTCTGGCAAGGGAAAAGCTTCAGATCACACTGCAATGTATATATGGTATCGTTTGGTCCAATGTGCTTGTATGGCCAATTGGAAGTGAGTATAAGCTTTTGAAATGAAGATATGCACTTTTTCAAAAACTTTCTTTTTTTAGTTCTTCTTGTCAAAAATGTTCAATCTGTGTTCAACTCAGTGGGAAAGTGACAAACTTGAGTGAATTGTGACTGTATGACTGAGTTGGAGTGAATATGCTCTTATCTCTGTAAGGAAGCGAGCTAGAGCGCTGAAACTGTGGCTATACGCACTTTCATGAAAACACGCTTCTTTGAGGTTTTAAGCTCAGAAAGTCAATCTGTGCGTGTTTCTGGCAAAAAAACAGCTTCAGATCACACTGCAATGCATATATAGTATCGTTTGGTCCAATGTGCTTGTATGGCCATTTGGAAGTGAGTATGAGAATTCTGAAGTGAAGATATGCACTTTTTCAAAAACTTTCTTTTTTTAGATTTCCTTGTAAAAAATGTTCATTCTCCGTGGAACCCAGTGGGAAAAAAACAAACTTGAGAGAACTGTGACTGTATGGCTGATTTGGAATGAATATGCCTATATCTCTGTCAGGAAACGAGATGGAGCACTGAAACTGTGGCTATACGCACTTTCATGAAAACACGCCTCTTTGAGGTTTTAAGCTCAGAAAGTGAATCTGAGCGTGTTTCTGGCAAGGGAACAGCTTCAGATCACACTGCAATGAATATATGGTATCGTTTGGTCCAATGTGCTTGTATGGCCATTTGGAAGTGAGTATAAGAATTCTGAAGTGAAGATATGCACTTTTTCAAAAACTTTCTTTTTTTTAGTTCTGCTTGTCAAAAATGTTCATTCTGTGTTTAACTCAGTGGGAAAGTGACAAACTTGAGTGAATTGTGACTGTATGACTGAGTTGGAGTGAATATGCTCTTATCTCTGTAAGGAAGCGAGCTAGAGCGCTGAAACTGTGGCTATACGCACTTTCATGAAAACACGCTTCTTTGTGGTTTTAAGCTCAGAAAGTGAATCTGTGCGTGTTTCTGGCAAGGGAAAAGCTTCAGATCACAATGCAATGTATATATGGTATCGTTTGGTCCAATGTGCTTGTATGACCAATTGGAAGTGAGTATAAGCTTTTGAAATGAAGATATGCACTTTTTCAAAAACTTTCTTTTTTTAGTTCTGCTTGTCAAAAATGTTCAATCTGTGTTCAAGTCAGTGGGAAAGTGACAAACCTGAGTGAATTGTGACTGTATGACTGAGTTGGAGTGAATATGCTCTTATCTCTGTAAGGAAGCGAGCTAGAGCGCTGAAACTGTGGCTATACGCACTTTCATGAAAACACGCTTCTTTGAGGTTTTAAGCTCAGAAAGTCAATCTGTGCGTGTTTCTGGCAAAGGAACAGCTTCAGATCACACTGCAATGCATATATGGTATCGTTTGGTCCAATGTGCTTGTCTGGCCATTTGGAAGTGAGTATAAGAATTCTGAAGTGAAGATATGCACTTTTTCAAAAACTTTCTTTTTTTTAGATTTCCAAGTAAAAAAAAAATGTTCATTCTCTTTGTAACTCAGTGGGAAAGTGACAAACTTGAGTGAATTGTGACTGTATGACTGAGTTGGAGTGAATATGCTCTTATCTCTGTAAGGAAGCGAGCTAGAGCGCTGAAACTGTGGCTATACGCACTTTCATGAAAACACGCTTCTTTGAGGTTTTAAGCTCAGAAAGTGAATCTGTGCGTGTTTCTGGCAAGGGAAAAGCTTCAGATCACACTGCAATGTATATATGGTATCCTTTGGTCCAATGTGTTTGTTTGGCCATTTGGAAGTGAATATAAGCTTCTGAAGTGAAGATATGCACTTTTTCAAAAACGTTCTTTTTTTTAGTTCTGCTTGTCAACAATGTTCATTCTGTGTTCAACTCAGTGGGAAAGTGACAAACTTGAGTGAATTGTGACTGTATGACTGAGTTGGAGTGAATATGCTCTTATCTCTGTAAGGAAGCGAGCGAGAGCGCTGAAACTGTGGCTATACGCACTTTCATGAAAACACGCTTCTTTGAGGTTTTAAGCTCAGAAAGTCAATCTGTGCGTGTTTCTGGCAAGGGAACAGCTTCAGATCACATTGCAATGCATATATGGTATCGTTTGGTCCAATGTGCTTGTATGGCCATTTGGAAGTGAGTACAAGAATTCTGAAGTGAAGATATGCACTTTTTCAAAAACTTTCTTTTTTTAGATTTCCTTGTAAAAAATGTTCATTCTCCGTGGAACCCAGTGGGAAAAAAACAAACTTGAGAGAACTGTGACTGTATGACTGATTTGGAGTGAATATGCTCTTATCTCTGTAAGGAAGCGAGCGAGAGCGCTGAAACTGTGGCTATACGCACTTTCATGAAAACACGCTTCTTTGAGGTTTTAAGCTCAGAAAGTCAATCTGTGCGTGTTTCTGGCAAGGGAACAGCTTCAGATCACACTGCAATGAATATATGGTATCGTTTGGTCCAATGTGCTTGTATGGCCATTTGGAAGTGAGTATAAGAATTCTGAAGTGAAGATATGCACTTTTTCAAAATTTTCTTTTTTTTAGTTCTGCTTGTCAAAAATGTTCATTCTGTGTTTAACTCAGTGGGAAAGTGACAAACTTGAGTGAATTGTGACTGTATGACTGAGTTGGAGTGAATATGCTCTTATCTCTGTAAGGAAGCGAGCTAGAGCGCTGAAACTGTGGCTATACGCACTTTCATGAAAACACGCTTCTTTGTGGTTTTAAACTCAGAAAGTGAATCTGTGCGTGTTTCTGGCAAGGGAAAAGCTTCAGATCACACTGCAATGTATATATGGTATCGTTTGGTCCAATGTGCTTGTATGGCCAATTGGAAGTGAGTATAAGCTTTTGAAATGAAGATATGCACTTTTTCAAAAACTTTCTTTTTTTAGTTCTTCTTGTCAAAAATGTTCAATCTGTGTTCAACTCAGTGGGAAAGTGACAAACTTGAGTGAATTGTGACTGTATGACTGAGTTGGAGTGAATATGCTCTTATCTCTGTAAGGAAGCGAGCTAGAGCGCTGAAACTGTGGCTATACGCACTTTCATGAAAACACGCTTCTTTGAGGTTTTAAGCTCAGAAAGTCAATCTGTGCGTGTTTCTGGCAAAGGAACAGCTTCAGATCACACTGCAATGCATATATAGTATCGTTTGGTCCAATGTGCTTGTATGGCCATTTGGAAGTGAGTATAAGAATTCTGAAGTGAAGATATGCACTTTTTCAAAAACTTTCTTTTTTTAGATTTCCTTGTAAAAAATGTTCATTCTCCGTGGAACCCAGTGGGAAAAAAACAAACTTGAGAGAACTGTGACTGTATGGCTGATTTGGAATGAATATGCCTATATCTCTGTCAGGAAACGAGATGGAGCGCTGAAACTGTGGCTATACGCACTTTCATGAAAACACACCTCTTTGAGGTTTTAAGCTCAGAAAGTGAATCTGAGAGTGTTTCTGGCAAGGGAACAGCTTCAGATCACACTGCAATGAATATATGGTATCGTTTGGTCCAATGTGCTTGTATGGCCATTTGGAAGTGAGTATAAGAATTCTGAAGTGAAGATATGCACTTTTTCAAAAACTTTCTTTTTTTTAGTTCTGCTTGTCAAAAATGTTCATTCTGTGTTTAACTCAGTGGGAAAGTGACAAACTTGAGTGAATTGTGACTGTATGACTGAGTTGGAGTGAATATGCTCTTATCTCTGTAAGGAAGCGAGCTAGAGCGCTGAAACTGTGGCTATACACACTTTCATGAAAACACGCTTCTTTGTGGTTTTAAGCTCAGAAAGTGAATCTGTGCGTGTTTCTGGCAAGGGAAAAGCTTCAGATCACACTGCAATGTATATATGGTATCGTTTGGTCCAATGTGCTTGTATGACCAATTGGAAGTGAGTATAAGCTTTTGAAATGAAGATATGCACTTTTTCAAAAACTTTCTTTTTTTAGTTCTGCTTGTCAAAAATGTTCAATCTGTGTTCAACTCAGTGGGAAAGTGACAAACCTGAGTGAATTGTGACTGTATGACTGAGTTGGAGTGAATATGCTCTTATCTCTGTAAGGAAGCGAGCTAGAGCGCTGAAACTGTGGCTATACGCACTTTCATGAAAACACGCTTCTTTGAGGTTTTAAGCTCAGAAAGTCAATCTGTGCGTGTTTCTGGCAAAGGAACAGCTTCAGATCACACTGCAATGCATATATGGTATCGTTTGGTCCAATGTGCTTGTATGGCCATTTGGAAGTGAGTATAAGAATTCTGAAGTGAAGATATGCACTTTTTCAAAAACTTTCTTTTTTTTAGATTTCCTAGTAAAAAAATGTTCATTCTCTTTGTAACTCAGTGGGAAAGTGACAAACTTGAGTGAATTGTGACTGTATGACTGAGTTGGAGTGAGATATGCTCTTATCTCTGTAAGGAAGCGAGCTAGAGCGCTGAAACTGTGGCTATACGCACATTCATGAAAACACGCTTATTTGAGGTTTTAAGCTCAGAACGTAAATATGTGCGTGTTTCTGGACAGGGAACAGCTGCAGATCACACTGCAATGAATATATGTAATCGTTCTGTCCAATGTGTTTGTTTGGCCATTTGGAAGTGAATATAAGCTTCTGAAGTGAAGATATGCACTTTTTCAAAAACTTTCTTTTTTTTAGTTCTGCTTGTCAACAATGTTCATTCTGTGTGTAACTCAGTGGGAAAGTGACAAACTTCAGTGAATTGTGACTGTATGTCTGAACTGGTGTGAAAATGCCCCTATCTCTATCAGGAAGCGAGCTAGAGCGCTGAAACTGTGGCTATGTGCACTTTCATGAAAACCCGCTTCTTTGAGGTTTTAAGCTCAGAACGTGAATCTGAGCGTGTTTCTGGCTAGAGAACAGCTTCAGATCACACTGCAATGTATATATGGTATCGATTGGTCCAATGTGCTTGTATTGCCATTTGGAAGTGAGTATAAGAATTCTGAAGTGAAGATATGCACTTTTTCAAAAACTTTCTTTTTTTTAGATTTCCTTGTAAAAAATGTTCATTCTCTGTGGTACTCAGTGGGAAAGTAACAAACTTGAGAGAACTGTGACTGTATGGCTGAATTGGAATGAATATGCCTATATCTCTGTCAGGAAACGAGATAGAGCGCTGAAACTGTGGCTATACGCACTTTCATGAAAACACGCTTCTTTGAGGTTTTAAGCTCAGAACGTAAATTTGTGCGTGTTTCTGGACAGGGAACAGCTGCAGATCACACTGCAATGAATATATGTAATCGTTCTGTCCAATGTGTTTGTTTGGCCATTTGGAAGTGAATATAAGCTTCTGACGTGAAGATATGCACTTTTTCAAAAACTTTCTTTTTTTTAGTTCTGCTTGTCAACAATGTTCATTCTGTGTGTAACTCAGTGGGAAAGTGACAAACTTGAGAGAATTGTGACTGTATGGCTGAATTGGAATGAATATGCCTATATCTCTGTCAGGAAACGAGATAGAGCGCTGAAACTGTGGCTATGCGCACTTTCATGAAAACCCGCTTCATTGAGGTTGAAAGCTCAGAACGTGAATCTGAACGTGTTTTTGGCAAGGGAACAGCTTCAGATCACACTGCAATGTATATATGGTATCGTTTGGTCCAATATGCTTGTATGGCCATTTGGAAGTGAGTATAAGAATTCTGAAGTGAAGATATGCACTTTTTCAAAAACTTTCTTTTTTTTAGATTTCCTTGTAAAAAATGTTCATTCTCTGTGGTACTCAGTGGGAAAGTAACAAACTTGAGAGAACTGTGACTGTATGGCTGAATTGGAATGAATATGCCTATATCTCTGTCAGGAAACGAGATAGAGCGCTGAAACTGTGGCTATACGCACTTTCATGAAAACACGCTTCTTTGAGGTTTTAAGCTCAGAACGTAAATATGTGCGTGTTTCTGGACAGGGAACAGCTGCAGATCACACTGCAATGAATATATGTAATCGTTCTGTCCAATGTGTTTGTTTGGCCATTTGGAAGTGAATATAAGCTTCTGACGTGAAGATATGCCTTTTTCAAAAACTTTCTTTTTTTTAGTTCTGCTTGTCAACAATGTTCATTCTGTGTGTAACTCAGTGGGAAAGTGACAAACTTGAGAGAATTGTGACTGTATGGCTGAATTGGAATGAATATGCCTATATCTCTATAAGGAAGCGAGCTAGAGCGCTGAAACTGTGGCTATGCGCACTTTCATGAAAACCCGCTTCTTTGAGGTTGAAAGCTCAGAACGTGAATCTGAACGTGTTTTTGGCAAGGGAACAGCTTCAGATCACACTGCAATGTATATATGGTATCGTTTGGTCCAATGTGCTTGTATGGCCATTTGGAAGTGAGTATAAGAATTCTGAAGTGAAGATATGCACTTTTTCAAAAACTTTCTTTTTTTTAGATTTCCTTGTAAAAAAATGTTCATTCTCTGTGTAACTCAGTGGGAAAGTGACAAACTTGAGTGAATTGTGACTGTATGACTGAGTTGGAGTGAGATATGCTCTTATCTCTGTAAGGAAGCGAGCTAGAGCGCTGAAACTGTGGCTATACGCACATTCATGAAAACACGCTTATTTGAGGTTTGAAGCTCAGAACGTAAATATGTGCGTGTTTCTGGACAGGGAAAAGCTGCAGATCACACTGCAATGAATATATGTAATCGTTCTGTCCAATGTGTTTGTTTGGCCATTTGGAAGTGAATATAAGCTTCTGAAGTGAAGATATGCACTTTTTCAAAAACTTTCTTTTTTTTAGTTCTGCTTGTCAACAATGTTCATTCTGTGTGTAACTCAGTGGGAAAGTGACAAACTTCAGTGAATTGTGACTGTATGTCTGAACTGGAGTGAAAATGCCCCTATCTCTATAAGGAAGCGAGCTAGAGCGCTGAAACTGTGGCTATGTGCACTTTCATGAAAACCCGCTTCTTTGAGGTTTTAAGCTCAGAACGTGAATCTGAGCGTGTTTCTGGCAAGGGAACAGCTTCAGATCACACTGCAATGTATATATGGTATCGATTGGTCCAATGTGCTTGTATGGCCATTTGGGAGTGAGTATAAGAATTCTGAAGTGAAGATATGCACTTTTTCAAAAACTTTCTTTTTTTTAGATTTCCTTGTAAAAAAAATGTTCATTCTCTGTGTAACTCAGTGGGAAAGTGACAAACTTGAGTGAATTGTGACTGTATGTCTGAACTGGAGTGAAAATGCCCCTATCTCTACAAGGAAGCGAGCTAGAGCGCTGAAACTGTGGCTATGCGCACTTTCATGAAAACCCGCTTCTTTGAGGTTTAAAGCTCAGAACGTGAATCTGAGCGTGTTTCTGGCAAGGGAACAGCTTCAGATCACACTGCAATGTATATATGGTATCGTTTGGCCCAATGTGCTTGTATGGCCATTTGGAAGTGAGTATAAGCTTTTGAGGTGAAGATATGCACTTTTTCAAAAACTTTCTTGTTTTTAGTTCTGCTTGTCAAAAATGTTCATTCTGTGTTCAACTCAGTGGGAAAGTCACGAACTTGAGTGAATTGTGACTGTATGACTGAGTTGGAGTGAAAATGCCCCTATCTCTACAAGGAAGCGAGCTAGAGCGCTGAAACTGTGGCTATGCGCACTTTCATGAAAACCCGCTTCTTTGAGGTTTAAACCTCAGGACGTGAATCTGAGCGTGTTTCTGGCAAGGGAACAGCTTCAGATCACATTGCAATGTATACATGGTATCGTTTGGCCCAATGTGCTTGTATGGCCATTTGGAAGTGAGTATAAGCTTTTGAAGTGAAGATATGCACTTTTTCAAAAACTTTCTTTTTTTTAGTTCTGCTTGTCAAAAATGTTCATTCTGTGTTCAACTCAGTGGGAAAGTGACAAACTTGAGTGAATTGTAACTGTATGACTGAGTTGGAGTGAATATGCTCTTATCTCTGTAAGGAAGCGAGCTAGAGCGCTGAAACTGTGGCTATGCGCACTTTCATGAAAACCCGCTTCATTGAGGTTGAAAGCTCAGAACGTGAATCTGAACGTGTTTTTGGCAAGGGAACAGCTTCAGATCACACTGCAATGTATATATGGTATCGTTTGGTCCAATGTGCTTGTATGGCCATTTGGAAGTGAGTATAAGAATTCTGAAGTGAAAATATGCACTTTTTCAAAAACTTTCTTTTTTTTAGATTTCCTTGTAAAAAATGTTCATTCTCTGTGGTACTCAGTGGGAAAGTAACAAACTTGAGAGAACTGTGACTGTATGGCTGAATTGGAATGAATATGCCTATATCTCTGTCAGGAAACGAGATAGAGCGCTGAAACTGTGGCTATACGCACTTTCATGAAAACACGCTTCTTTGAGGTTTCAAGCTCAGAACGTAAATATGTGCGTGTTTCTGGACAGGGAACAGCTGCAGATCACACTGCAATGAATATATGTAATCGTTCTGTCCAATGTGTTTGTTTGGCCATTTGGAAGTGAATATAAGCTTCTGACGTGAAGATATGCCTTTTTCAAAAACTTTCTTTTTTTTAGTTCTGCTTGTCAACAATGTTCATTCTGTGTGTAACTCAGTGGGAAAGTGACAAACTTGAGAGAATTTTTACTGTATGGCTGAATTGGAATGAATATGCCTATATCTCTGTCAGGAAACGAGATAGAGCGCTGAAACTGTGGCTATGCGCACTTTCATGAAAACCCGCTTCATTGAGGTTGAAAGCTCAGAACGTGAATCTGAACGTGTTTTTGGCAAGGGAACAGCTTCAGATCACACTGCAATGTATATATGGTATCGTTTGGTCCAATGTGCTTGTATGGCCATTTGGAAGTGAGTGTAAGAATTCTGAAGTGAAGATATGCACTTTTTCAAAAACTTTCTTTTTTTTAGATTTCCTTGTAAAAAATGTTCATTCTCTGTGTAACTCAGTGGGAAAGTGACAAACTTGAGTGAATTGTGACTGTATGACTGAGTTGGAGTGAGATATGCTCTTATCTCTGTAAGGAAGCGAGCTAGAGCGCTGAAACTGTGGCTATACGCACATTCATGAAAACACGCTTATTTGAGGTTTTAAGCTCAGAACGTAAATATGTGCGTGTTTCTGGACAGGGAACAGCTGCAGATCACACTGCAATGAATATATGTAATCGTTCTGTCCAATGTGTTTGTTTGGCCATTTGGAAGTGAATATAAGCTTCTGAAGTGAAGATATGCACTTTTTCAAAAACTTTCTTTTTTTTAGTTCTGCTTGTCAACAATGTTCATTCTGTGTGTAACTCAGTGGGAAAGTGACAAACTTCAGTGAATTGTGACTGTATGTCTGAACTGGAGTGAAAATGCCCATATCTCTATCAGGAAGCGAGCTAGAGCGCTGAAACTGTGGCTATGTGCACTTTCATGAAAACCCGCTTCTTTGAGGTTTTAAGCTCAGAACGTGAATCTGAGCGTGTTTCTGGCAAGGGAACAGCTTCAGATCACACTGCAATGAATATATTTAATCGTTCTGTCCAATGTGTTTGTTTGGCCATTTGGAAGTGAGTATAAGAATTCTGAAGTGAAGATATGCACTTTTTCAAAAACTTTCTTTTTTTTAGTTCTGCTTGTCAAAAATGTTCATTCTGTGTTCAACTCAGTGGGAAAGTGACAAACTTGAGTGAATTGTAACTGTATGACTGAGTTGGAGTGAATATGCTCTTATCTCTGTAAGGAAGCGAGCTAGAGCGCTGAAACTGTGGCTATGCGCACTTTCATGAAAACCCGCTTCATTGAGGTTGAAAGCTCAGAACGTGAATCTGAACGTGTTTTTGGCAAGGGAACAGCTTCAGATCACACTGCAATGTATATATGGTATCGTTTGGTCCAATGTGCTTGTATGGCCATTTGGAAGTGAGTATAAGCTTTTGAAGTGAAGATATGCACTTTTTCAAAAACTTTCTTTTTTTTAGTTCTGCTTGTCAAAAATGTTCATTCTGTGTTCAACTCAGTGGGAAAGTGACAAACTTGAGTGAATTGTAACTGTTTGACTGAGTTGGAGTGAATATGCTCTTATCTCTGTCAGGAAGCGAGCTAGAGCGCTGAAACTGTGGCTATGCGCACTTTCATGAAAACCCGCTTCATTGAGGTTGAAAGCTCAGAACGTGAATCTGAACGTGTTTTTGGCAAGGGAACAGCTTCAGATCACACTGCAATGTATATATGGTATCGTTTGGTCCAATGTGCTTGTATGGCCATTTGGAAGTGAGTGTAAGAATTCTGAAGTGAAGATATGCACTTTTTCAAAAACTTTCTTTTTTTTAGATTTCCTTGTAAAAAAATGTTCATTCTCTGTGTAACTCAGTGGGAAAGTGACAAACTTGAGTGAATTGTGACTGTATGACTGAGTTGGAGTGAGATATTCTCTTATCTCTGTAAGGAAGCGAGCTAGAGCGCTGAAACTGTGGCTATACGCACATTCATGAAAACACGCTTATTTGAGGTTTGAAGCTCAGAACGTAAATATGTGCATGTTTCTGGACAGGGAACAGCTGCAGATCACACTGCAATGAATATATGTAATCGTTCTGTCCAATGTGTTTGTTTGGCCATTTGGAAGTGAATATAAGCTTCTGAAGTGAAGATATGCACTTTTTCAAAAACTTTCTTTTTTTTAGTTCTGCTTGTCAACAATGTTCATTCTGTGTGTAACTCAGTGGGAAAGTGACAAACTTCATTGAATTGTGACTGTATGTCTGAACTGGAGTGAAAATGCCCCTATCTCTATCAGGAAGCGAGCTAGAGCGCTGAAACTGTGGCTATGTGCACTTTCATGAAAACCCGCTTCTTTGAGGTTTTAAGCTCAGAACGTGAATCTGAGCGTGTTTCTGGCAAGAGAACAGCTTCAGATCACACTGCAATGTATATATGGTATCGATTGGTCCAATGTGCTTGTATGGCCATTTGGAAGTGAGTATAAGAATTCTGAAGTGAAGATATGCACTTTTTCAAAAACTTTCTTTTTTTTAGTTCTGCTTGTCAAAAATGTTCATTCTGTGTTCAACTCAGTGGGAAAGTGACAAACTTGAGTGAATTGTAACTGTATGACTGAGTTGGAGTGAATATGCTCTTATCTCTGTAAGGAAGCGAGCTAGAGCGCTGAAACTGTGGCTATGCGCACTTTCATGAAAACCCGCTTCATTGAGGTTGAAAGCTCAGAACGTGAATCTGAACGTGTTTTTGGCAAGGGAACAGCTTCAGATCACACTGCAATGTATAGATGGTATCGTTTGGTCCAATGTGCTTGTATGGCCATTTGGAAGTGAGTATAAGAATTCTGAAGTGAAAATATGCACTTTTTCAAAAACTTTCTTTTTTTTAGATTTCCTTGTAAAAAATGTTCATTCTCTGTGGTACTCAGTGGGAAAGTAACAAACTTGAGAGAACTGTGACTGTATGGCTGAATTGGAATGAATATGCCTATATCTCTGTCAGGAAACGAGATAGAGCGCTGAAACTGTGGCTATGCGCACTTTCATGAAAACCCGCTTCATTGAGGTTGAAAGCTCAGAACGTGAATCTGAACGTGTTTTTGGCAAGGGAACAGCTTCAGATCACAATGCAATGTATATATGGTATCGTTTGGTCCAATGTGCTTGTATGGCCATTTGGAAGTGAGTGTAAGAATTCTGAAGTGAAGATATGCACTTTTTCAAAAACTTTCTTTTTTTTAGATTTCCTTGTAAAAAATGTTCATTCTCTGTGTAACTCAGTGGGAAAGTGACAAACTTGAGTGAATTGTGACTGTATGACTGAGTTGGAGTGAGATATGCTCTTATCTCTGTAAGGAAGCGAGCTAGAGCGCTGAAACTGTGGCTATACGCACATTCATGAAAACACGCTTATTTGAGGTTTTAAGCTCAGAACGTAAATATGTGCGTGTTTCTGGACAGGGAACAGCTTCAGATCACACTGCAATGAATATATGTAATCGTTCTGTCCAATGTGTTTGTTTGGCCATTTGGAAGTGAATATAAGCTTCTGAAGTGAAGATATGCACTTTTTCAAAAACTTTCTTTTTTTTAGTTCTGCTTGTCAACAATGTTCATTCTGTGTGTAACTCAGTGGGAAAGTGACAAACTTCAGTGAATTGTGACTGTATGTCTGAACTGGAGTGAAAATGCCCCTATCTCTATCAGGAAGCGAGCTAGAGCGCTGAAACTGTGGCTATGTGCACTTTCATGAAAACCCGCTTCTTTGAGGTTTTAAGCTCAGAACGTGAATCTGAGCGTGTTTCTGGCAAGGGAACAGCTTCAGATCACACTGCAATGAATATATGTAATCGTTCTGTCCAATGTGTTTGTTTGGCCATTTGGAAGTGAGTATAAGAATTCTGAAGTGAAGATATGCACTTTTTCAAAAACTTCCTTTTTTTTAGTTCTGCTTGTCAAAAATGTTCATTCTGTGTTCAACTCAGTGGGAAAGTGACAAACTTGAGTGAATTGTAACTGTATGACTGAGTTGGAGTGAATATGCTCTTATCTCTGTAAGGAAGCGAGCTAGAGCGCTGAAACTGTGGCTATGCGCACTTTCATGAAAACCCGCTTCATTGAGGTTGAAAGCTCAGAACGTGAATCTGAACGTGTTTTTGGCAAGGGAACAGCTTCAGATCACACTGCAATGTATATATGCTATCGTTTGGTCCAATGTGCTTGTATGGCCATTTGGAAGTGAGTATAAGAATTCTGAAGTGAAGATATGCACTTTTTCAAAAACTTTCTTTTTTTTAGTTCTGCTGTCAAAAATGTTCATTCTGTGTTCAACTCAGTGGGAAAGTGACAAACTTGAGTGAATTGTAACTGTATGACTGAGTTGGAGTGAATATGCTCTTATCTCTGTAAGGAAGCGAGCTAGAGCGCTGAAATTGTGGCTATGCGCACTTTCATGAAAACCCGCTTCATTGAGGTTGAAAGCTCAGAACGTGAATCTGAACGTGTTTTTGGCAAGGGAACAGCTTCAGATCACACTGCAATGTATATATGGTATCGTTTGGTCCAATGTGCTTGTATGGCCATTTGGAAGTGAGTGTAAGAATTCTGAAGTGAAGATATGCACTTTTTCAAAAACTTTCTTTTTTTTAGATTTCCTTGTAAAAAATGTTCATTCTCTGTGTAACTCAGTGGGAAAGTGACAAACTTGAGTGAATTGTGACTGTATGACTGAGTTGGAGTGAGATATGCTCTTATCTCAGTAAGGAAGCGAGCTAGAGCGCTGAAACTGTGGCTATACGCACATTCATGAAAACACGCTTATTTGAGGTTTTAAGCTCAGAACGTAAATATGTGCGTGTTTCTGGACAGGGAACAGCTGCAGATCACACTGCAATGAATATATGTAATCGTTCTGTCCAATGTGTTTGTTTGGCCATTTGGAAGTGAATATAAGCTTCTGAAGTGAAGATATGCACTTTTTCAAAAACTTTCTTTTTTTTAGTTCTGCTTGTCAACAATGTTCATTCTGTGTGTAACTCAGTGGGAAAGTGACAAACTTCAGTGAATTGTGACTGTATGTCTGAACTGGAGTGAAAATGCCCATATCTCTATCAGGAAGCGAGCTAGAGCGCTGAAACTGTGGCTATGTGCACTTTCATGAAAACCCGCTTCTTTGAGGTTTTAAGCTCAGAACGTGAATCTGAGCGTGTTTCTGGCAAGGGAACAGCTTCAGATCACAAAGGAATGAATATATTTAATCGTTCTGTCCAATGTGTTTGTTTGGCCATTTGGAAGTGAGTATAAGAATTCTGAAGTGAAGATATGCACTTTTTCAAAAACTTTCTTTTTTTTAGTTCTGCTTGTCAAAAATGTTCATTCTGTGTTCAACTCAGTGGGAAAGTGACAAACTTGAGTGAATTGTAACTGTATGACTGAGTTGGAGTGAATATGCTCTTATCTCTGTAAGGAAGCGAGCTAGAGCGCTGAAACTGTGGCTATGCGCACTTTCATGAAAACCCGCTTCATTGAGGTTGAAAGCTCAGAACGTGAATCTGAACGTGTTTTTGGCAAGGGAACAGCTTCAGATCACACTGCAATGTATATATGGTATCGTTTGGTCCAATGTGCTTGTATGGCCATTTGGAAGTGAGTATAAGCTTTTGAAGTGAAGATATGCACTTTTTCAAAAACTTTCTTTTTTTTAGTTCTGCTTGTCAAAAATGTTCATTCTGTGTTCAACTCAGTGGGAAAGTGACAAACTTGAGTGAATTGTAACTGTTTGACTGAGTTGGAGTGAATATGCTCTTATCTCTGTCAGGAAGCGAGCTAGAGCGCTGAAACTGTGGCTATGCGCACTTTCATGAAAACCCGCTTCATTGAGGTTGAAAGCTCAGAACGTGAATCTGAACGTGTTTTTGGCAAGGGAACAGCTTCAGATCACACTGCAATGTATATATGGTATCGTTTGGTCCAATGTGCTTGTATGGCCATTTGGAAGTGAGTGTAAGAATTCTGAAGTGAAGATATGCACTTTTTCAAAAACTTTCTTTTTTTTAGATTTCCTTGTAAAAAAATGTTCATTCTCTGTGTAACTCAGTGGGAAAGTGACAAACTTGAGTGAATTGTGACTGTATGACTGAGTTGGAGTGAGATATTCTCTTATCTCTGTAAGGAAGCGAGCTAGAGCGCTGAAACTGTGGCTATACGCACATTCATGAAAACACGCTTATTTGAGGTTTGAAGCTCAGAACGTAAATATGTGCATGTTTCTGGACAGGGAACAGCTGCAGATCACACTGCAATGAATATATGTAATCGTTCTGTCCAATGTGTTTGTTTGGCCATTTGGAAGTGAATATAAGCTTCTGAAGTGAAGATATGCACTTTTTCAAAAACTTTCTTTTTTTTAGTTCTGCTTGTCAACAATGTTCATTCTGTGTGTAACTCAGTGGGAAAGTGACAAACTTCATTGAATTGTGACTGTATGTCTGAACTGGAGTGAAAATGCCCCTATCTCTATCAGGAAGCGAGCTAGAGCGCTGAAACTGTGGCTATGTGCACTTTCATGAAAACCCGCTTCTTTGAGGTTTTAAGCTCAGAACGTGAATCTGAGCGTGTTTCTGGCAAGAGAACAGCTTCAGATCACACTGCAATGTATATATGGTATCGATTGGTCCAATGTGCTTGTATGGCCATTTGGAAGTGAGTATAAGAATTCTGAAGTGAAGATATGCACTTTTTCAAAAACTTTCTTTTTTTTAGTTCTGCTTGTCAAAAATGTTCATTCTGTGTTCAACTCAGTGGGAAAGTGACAAACTTGAGTGAATTGTAACTGTATGACTGAGTTGGAGTGAATATGCTCTTATCTCTGTAAGGAAGCGAGCTAGAGCGCTGAAACTGTGGCTATGCGCACTTTCATGAAAACCCGCTTCATTGAGGTTGAAAGCTCAGAACGTGAATCTGAACGTGTTTTTGGCAAGGGAACAGCTTCAGATCACACTGCAATGTATAGATGGTATCGTTTGGTCCAATGTGCTTGTATGGCCATTTGGAAGTGAGTATAAGAATTCTGAAGTGAAAATATGCACTTTTTCAAAAACTTTCTTTTTTTTAGATTTCCTTGTAAAAAATGTTCATTCTCTGTGGTACTCAGTGGGAAAGTAACAAACTTGAGAGAACTGTGACTGTATGGCTGAATTGGAATGAATATGCCTATATCTCTGTCAGGAAACGAGATAGAGCGCTGAAACTGTGGCTATGCGCACTTTCATGAAAACCCGCTTCATTGAGGTTGAAAGCTCAGAACGTGAATCTGAACGTGTTTTTGGCAAGGGAACAGCTTCAGATCACAATGCAATGTATATATGGTATCGTTTGGTCCAATGTGCTTGTATGGCCATTTGGAAGTGAGTGTAAGAATTCTGAAGTGAAGATATGCACTTTTTCAAAAACTTTCTTTTTTTTAGATTTCCTTGTAAAAAATGTTCATTCTCTGTGTAACTCAGTGGGAAAGTGACAAACTTGAGTGAATTGTGACTGTATGACTGAGTTGGAGTGAGATATGCTCTTATCTCTGTAAGGAAGCGAGCTAGAGCGCTGAAACTGTGGCTATACGCACATTCATGAAAACACGCTTATTTGAGGTTTTAAGCTCAGAACGTAAATATGTGCGTGTTTCTGGACAGGGAACAGCTGCAGATCACACTGCAATGAATATATGTAATCGTTCTGTCCAATGTGTTTGTTTGGCCATTTGGAAGTGAATATAAGCTTCTGAAGTGAAGATATGCACTTTTTCAAAAACTTTCTTTTTTTTAGTTCTGCTTGTCAACAATGTTCATTCTGTGTGTAACTCAGTGGGAAAGTGACAAACTTCAGTGAATTGTGACTGTATGTCTGAACTGGAGTGAAAATGCCCCTATCTCTATCAGGAAGCGAGCTAGAGCGCTGAAACTGTGGCTATGTGCACTTTCATGAAAACCCGCTTCTTTGAGGTTTTAAGCTCAGAACGTGAATCTGAGCGTGTTTCTGGCAAGGGAACAGCTTCAGATCACACTGCAATGAATATATGTAATCGTTCTGTCCAATGTGTTTGTTTGGCCATTTGGAAGTGAGTATAAGAATTCTGAAGTGAAGATATGCACTTTTTCAAAAACTTCCTTTTTTTTAGTTCTGCTTGTCAAAAATGTTCATTCTGTGTTCAACTCAGTGGGAAAGTGACAAACTTGAGTGAATTGTAACTGTATGACTGAGTTGGAGTGAATATGCTCTTATCTCTGTAAGGAAGCGAGCTAGAGCGCTGAAACTGTGGCTATGCGCACTTTCATGAAAACCCGCTTCATTGAGGTTGAAAGCTCAGAACGTGAATCTGAACGTGTTTTTGGCAAGGGAACAGCTTCAGATCACACTGCAATGTATATATGCTATCGTTTGGTCCAATGTGCTTGTATGGCCATTTGGAAGTGAGTATAAGAATTCTGAAGTGAAGATATGCACTTTTTCAAAAACTTTCTTTTTTTTAGTTCTGCTGTCAAAAATGTTCATTCTGTGTTCAACTCAGTGGGAAAGTGACAAACTTGAGTGAATTGTAACTGTATGACTGAGTTGGAGTGAATATGCTCTTATCTCTGTAAGGAAGCGAGCTAGAGCGCTGAAATTGTGGCTATGCGCACTTTCATGAAAACCCGCTTCATTGAGGTTGAAAGCTCAGAACGTGAATCTGAACGTGTTTTTGGCAAGGGAACAGCTTCAGATCACACTGCAATGTATATATGGTATCGTTTGGTCCAATGTGCTTGTATGGCCATTTGGAAGTGAGTATAAGCTTTTGAAGTGAAGATATGCACTTTTTCAAAAACTTTCTTTTTTTTAGTTCTGCTTGTCAAAAATGTTCATTCTGTGTTCAACTCAGTGGGAAAGTGACAAACTTGAGTGAATTGTAACTGTATGACTGAGTTGGAGGGAATATGCTCTTATCTCTGTAAGGAAGCGAGCTAGAGCGCTGAAACTGTGGCTATGCGCACTTTCATGAAAACCCGCTTCATTGAGGTTGAAAGCTCAGAACGTGAATCTGAACGTGTTTTTGGCAAGGGAACAGCTTCAGATCACACTGCAATGTATATATGGTATCGTTTGGTCCAATGTGCTTGTATGGCCATTTGGAAGTGAGTATACGAATTCTGAAGTGAAAATATGCACTTTTTCAAAAACTTTCTTTTTTTTAGATTTCCTTGTAAAAAATGTTCATTCTCTGTGGTACTCAGTGGGAAAGTAACAAACTTGAGAGAACTGTGACTGTATGGCTGAATTGGAATGAATATGCCTATATCTCTGTCAGGAAACGAGATAGAGCGCTGAAACTGTGGCTATACGCACTTTCATGAAAACACGCTTCTTTGAGGTTTTAAGCTCAGAACGTAAATATGTGCGTGTTTCTGGACAGGGAACAGCTGCAGATCACACTGCAATGAATATATGTAATCGTTCTGTCCAATGTGTTTGTTTGGCCATTTGGAAGTGAATATAAGCTTCTGACGTGAAGATATGCCTTTTTCAAAAACTTTCTTTTTTTTAGTTCTGCTTGTCAACAATGTTCATTCTGTGTGTAACTCAGTGGGAAAGTGACAAACTTGAGAGAATTGTGACTGTATGACTGAGTTGGAGTGAATATGCTCTTATCTCTGTAAGGAAGCGAGCTAGAGCGCTGAAATTGTGGCTATGCGCACTTTCATGAAAACCCGCTTCATTGAGGTTGAAAGCTCAGAACGTGAATCTGAACGTGTTTTTGGCAAGGGAACAGCTTCAGATCACACTGCAATGTATATATGGTATCGTTTGGTCCAATGTGCTTGTATGGCCATTTGGAAGTGAGTGTAAGAATTCTGAAGTGAAGATATGCACTTTTTCAAAAACTTTCTTTTTTTTAGATTTCCTTGTAAAAAAATGTTCATTCTCTGTGTAACTCAGTGGGAAAGTGACAAACTTGAGTGAATTGTGACTGTATGACTGAGTTGGAGTGAGATATGCTCTTATCTCTGTAAGGAAGCGAGCTAGAGCGCTGAAACTGTGGCTATACGCACAGTCATGAAAACACGCTTATTTGAGGTTTGAAGCTCAGAACGTAAATATGTGCGTGTTTCTGGACAGGGAACAGCTGCAGATCACACTGCAATGAATATATGTAATCGTTCTGTCCAATGTGTTTGTTTGGCCATTTGGAAGTGAATATAAGCTTCTGAAGTGAAGATATGCACTTTTTCAAAAACTTTCTTTTTTTTAGTTCTGCTTGTCAACAATGTTCATTCTGTGTGTAACTCAGTGGGAAAGTGACAAACTTCAGTGAATTGTGACTGTATGTCTGAACTGGAGTGAAAATGCCCCTATCTCTATCAGGAAGCGAGCTAGAGCGCTGAAACTGTGGCTATGTGCACTTTCATGAAAACCCGCTTCTTTGAGGTTTTAAGCTCAGAACGTGAATCTGAGCGTGTTTCTGGCAAGAGAACAGCTTCAGATCACACTACAATGTATATATGGTATCGATTGGTCCAATGTGCTTGTATGGCCATTTGGAAGTGAGTATAAGAATTCTGAAGTGAAGATATGCACTTTTTCAAAAACTTTCTTTTTTTTAGTTCTGCTTGTCAAAAATGTTCATTCTGTGTTCAACTCAGTGGGAAAGTGACAAACTTGAGTGAATTGTAACTGTATGACTGAGTTGGAGTGAATATGCTCTTATCTCTGTAAGGAAGCGAGCTAGAGCGCTGAAACTGTGGCTATGCGCACTTTCATGAAAACCCGCTTCATTGAGGTTGAAAGCTCAGAACGTGAATCTGAACGTGTTTTTGGCAAGGGAACAGCTTCAGATCACACTGCAATGTATATATGGTATCGTTTGGTCCAATGTGCTTGTATGGCCATTTGGAAGTGAGTATAAGAATTCTGAAGTGAAGATATGCACTTTTTCAAAAACTTTCTTTTTTTTAGATTTCCTTGTAAAAAATGTTCATTCTCTGTGGTACTCAGTGGGAAAGTAACAAACTTGAGAGAACTGTGACTGTATGGCTGAATTGGAATGAATATGCCTATATCTCTGTCAGGAAACGAGATAGAGCGCTGAAACTGTGGCTATACGCACTTTCATGAAAACACGCTTCTTTGAGGTTTTAAGCTCAGAACGTAAATTTGTGCGTGTTTTTGGACAGGGAACAGCTGCAGATCACACTGCAATGAATATATGTAATCGTTCTGTCCAATGTGTTTGTTTGGCCATTTGGAAGTGAATATAAGCTTCTGACGTGAAGATATGCCTTTTTCAAAAACTTTCTTTTTTTTAGTTCTGCTTGTCAACAATGTTCATTCTGTGTGTAACTCATGGGAAAGTGACAAACTTGAGAGAATTGTGACTGTATGGCTGAATTGGAATGAATATGCCTATATCTCTGTCAGGAAACGAGATAGAGCGCTGAAACTGTGGCTATGCGCACTTTCATGAAAACCCGCTTCATTGAGGTTGAAAGCTCAGAACGTGAATCTGAACGTGTTTTTGGCAAGGGAACAGCTTCAGATCAGACTGCAATGTATATATGGTATTGTTTGGTCCAATGTGCTTGTATGGCCATTTGGAAGTGAGTATAAGAATTCTGAAGTGAAGATATGCACTTTTTCAAAAACTTTCTTTTTTTTAGATTTCCTTGTAAAAAATGTTCATTCTCTGTGTAACTCAGTGGGAAAGTGACAAACTTGAGTGAATTGTGACTGTATGACTGAGTTGGAGTGAGATATGCTCTTATCTCTGTAAGGAAGCGAGCTAGAGCGCTGAAACTGTGG
This sequence comes from Gymnothorax reevesii, assembly GCA_029721435.1. Lineage (NCBI taxonomy): Eukaryota > Metazoa > Chordata > Actinopteri > Anguilliformes > Muraenidae > Gymnothorax > Gymnothorax reevesii. The sequence continues at coordinate 27,185,177 of CM056588.1, forward strand.
CTATACGCACATTCATGAAAACACGCTTATTTGAGGTTTGAAGCTCAGAACGTAAATATGTGCGTGTTTCTGGACAGGGAACAGCTGCAGATCACACTGCAATGAATATATGTAATCGTTCTGTCCAATGTGTTTGTTTGGCCATTTGGAAGTGAATATAAGCTTCTGAAGTGAAGATATGCACTTTTTCAAAAACTTTCTTTTTTTTAGTTCTGCTTGTCAACAATGTTCATTCTGTGTGTAACTCAGTGGGAAAGTGACAAACTTCAGTGAATTGTGACTGTATGTCTGAACTGGAGTGAAAATCCCGCTATCTCTATTAGGAAGCGAGCTAGAGCGCTGAAACTGTGGCTATGTGCACTTTCATGAAAACCCGCTTCTTTGAGGTTTTAAGCTCAGAACGTGAATCTGAGCGTGTTTCTGGCAAGGGAACAGCTTCAGATAACACTGCAATGTATATATGGTATCGATTGGTCCAATGTGCTTGTATGGCCATTTGGAAGTGAGTATAAGAATTCTGAAGTGAAGATATGCACTTTTTCAAAAACTTTCTTTTTTTTAGATTTCCTTGTAAAAAAAATGTTCATTCTCTGTGTAACTCAGTGGGAAAGTGACAAACTTGAGTGAATTGTGACTGTATGTCTGAACTGGAGTGAAAATGCCCCTATCTCTACAAGGAAGCGAGCTAGAGCGCTGAAACTGTGGCTATGCGCACTTTCATGAAAACCCGCTTCTTTGAGGTTTAAACCTCAGAACGTGAATCTGAGCGTGTTTCTGGCAAGGGAACAGCTTCAGATCACACTGCAATGTATATATGGTATCGTTTGGCCCAATGTGCTTGTATGGCCATTTGGAAGTGAGTATAAGCTTTTGAGGTGAAGATATGCACTTTTTCAAAAACTTTCTTTTTTTTAGTTCTGCTTGTCAAAAATGTTCATTCTGTGTTCAACTCAGTGGGAAAGTCACGAACTTGAGTGAATTGTGACTGTATGACTGAGTTGGAGTGAAAATGCCCCTATCTCTACAAGGAAGCGAGCTAGAGCGCTGAAACTGTGGCTATGCGCACTTTCATGAAAACCCGCTTCTTTGAGGTTTAAACCTCAGGACGTGAATCTGAGCGTGTTTCTGGCAAGGGAACAGCTTCAGATCACATTGCAATGTATACATGGTATCGTTTGGCCCAATGTGCTTGTATGGCCATTTGGAAGTGAGTATAAGCTTTTGAAGTGAAGATATGCACTTTTTCAAAAACTTTCTTTTTTTTAGTTCTGCTTGTCAAAAATGTTCATTCTGTGTTCAACTCAGTGGGAAAGTGACAAACTTGAGTGAATTGTAACTGTATGACTGAGTTGGAGTGAATATGCTCTTATCTCTGTAAGGAAGCGAGCTAGAGCGCTGAAACTGTGGCTATGCGCACTTTCATGAAAACCCGCTTCATTGAGGTTGAAAGCTCAGAACGTGAATCTGAACGTGTTTTTGGCAAGGGAACAGCTTCAGATCACACTGCAATGTATATATGGTATCGTTTGGTCCAATGTGCTTGTATGGCCATTTGGAAGTGAGTAGAAGAATTCTGAAGTGAAAATATGCACTTTTTCAAAAACTTTCTTTTTTTTAGATTTCCTTGTAAAAAAATGTACATTCTCTGTGTAACTCAGTGGGAGAGTGACAAACTTGAGTGAATTGTGACTGTATGACTGAGTTGGAGTGAGATATGCTCTTATCTCTGTAAGGAAGCGAGCTAGAGCGCTGAAACTGTGGCTATACGCACATTCATGAAAACACGCTTATTTGAGGTTTGAAGCTCAGAACGTAAATATGTGCGTGTTTCTGGACAGGGAACAGCTGCAGATCACACTGCAATGAATATATGTAATCGTTCTGTCCAATGTGTTTGTTTGGCCATTTGGAAGTGAATATAAGCTTCTGACGTGAAGATATGCCTTTTTCAAAAACTTTCTTTTTTTTAGTTCTGCTTGTCAACAATGTTCATTCTGTGTGTAACTCAGTGGGAAAGTGACAAACTTCAGTGAATTGTGACTGTATGTCTGAACTGGAGTGAAAATGCCGCTATCTCTATTAGGAAGCGAGCTAGAGCGCTGAAACTGTGGCTATGTGCACTTTCATGAAAACCCGCTTCTTTGAGGTTTTAAGCTCAGAACGTGAATCTGAGCGTGTTTCTGGCAAGGGAACAGCTTCAGATAACACTGCAATGTATATATGGTATCGATTGGTCCAATGTGCTTGTATGGCCATTTGGAAGTGAGTATAAGAATTCTGAAGTGAAGATATGCACTTTTTCAAAAACTTTCTTTTTTTTAGATTTCCTTGTAAAAAAAATGTTCATTCTCTGTGTAACTCAGTGGGAAAGTGACAAACTTGAGTGAATTGTGACTGTATGTCTGAACTGGAGTGAAAATGCCCCTATCTCTACAAGGAAGCGAGCTAGAGCGCTGAAACTGTGGCTATGCGCACTTTCATGAAAACCCGCTTCTTTGAGGTTTAAACCTCAGAACGTGAATCTGAGCGTGTTTCTGGCAAGGGAACAGCTTCAGATCACACTGCAATGTATATATGGTATCGTTTGGCCCAATGTGCTTGTATGGCCATTTGGAAGTGAGTATAAGCTTTTGAGGTGAAGATATGCACTTTTTCAAAAACTTTCTTTTTTTTAGTTCTGCTTGTCAAAAATGTTCATTCTGTGTTCAACTCAGTGGGAAAGTCACGAACTTGAGTGAATTGTGACTGTATGACTGAGTTGGAGTGAAAATGCCCCTATCTCTACAAGGAAGCGAGCTAGAGCGCTGAAACTGTGGCTATGCGCACTTTCATGAAAACCCGCTTCTTTGAGGTTTAAATCTCAGGACGTGAATCTGAGCGTGTTTCTGGCAAGGGAACAGCTTCAGATCACATTGCAATGTATACATGGTATCGTTTGGCCCAATGTGCTTGTATGGCCATTTGGAAGTGAGTATAAGCTTTTGAAGTGAAGATATGCACTTTTTCAAAAACTTTCTTTTTTTTAGTTCTGCTTGTCAAAAATGTTCATTCTGTGTTCAACTCAGTGGGAAAGTGACAAACTTGAGTGAATTGTAACTGTATGACTGAGTTGGAGTGAATATGCTCTTATCTCTGTAAGGAAGCGAGCTAGAGCGCTGAAACTGTGGCTATGCGCACTTTCATGAAAACCCGCTTCATTGAGGTTGAAAGCTCAGAACGTGAATCTGAACGTGTTTTTGGCAAGGGAACAGCTTCAGATCACACTGCAATGTATATATGGTATCGTTTGGTCCAATGTGCTTGTATGGCCATTTGGAAGTGAGTAGAAGAATTCTGAAGTGAAAATATGCACTTTTTCAAAAACTTTCTTTTTTTTAGATTTCCTTGTAAAAAAATGTACATTCTCTGTGTAACTCAGTGGGAGAGTGACAAACTTGAGTGAATTGTGACTGTATGACTGAGTTGGAGTGAGATATGCTCTTATCTCTGTAAGGAAGCGAGCTAGAGCGCTGAAACTGTGGCTATACGCACTTTCATGAAAACACGCTTCTTTGAGGTTTTAAGCTCAGAACGTAAATATGTGCGTGTTTCTGGACAGGGAACAGCTGCAGATCACACTGCAATGAATATATGTAATCGTTCTGTCCAATGTGTTTGTTTGGCCATTTGGAAGTGAATATAAGCTTCTGACGTGAAGATATGCCTTTTTCAAAAACTTTCTTTTTTTTAGTTCTGCTTGTCAACAATGTTCATTCTGTGTGTAACTCAGTGGGAAAGTGACAAACTTGAGAGAATTGTGACTGTATGGCTGAATTGGAATGAATATGCCTATATCTCTGTCAGGAAACGAGATAGAGCGCTGAAACTGTGGCTATGCGCACTTTCATGAAAACCCGCTTCATTGAGGTTGAAAGCTCAGAACGTGAATCTGAACGTGTTTTTGGCAAGGGAACAGCTTCAGATCAGACAGCAATGTATATATGGTATCGTTTGGTCCAATGTGCTTGTATGGCCATTTGGAAGTGAGTATAAGAATTCTGAAGTGAAGATATGCACTTTTTCAAAAACTTTCTTTTTTTTAGATTTCCTTGTAAAAAAATGTTCATTCTCTGTGTAACTCAGTGGGAAAGTGACAAACTTGAGTGAATTGTGACTGTATGACTGAGTTGGAGTGAGATATGCTCTTATCTCTGTAAGGAAGCGAGCTAGAGCGCTGAAACTGTGGCTATACGCACATTCATGAAAACACTTTTATTTGAGGTTTGAAGCTCAGAACGTAAATATGTGCGTGTTTCTGGACAGGGAACAGCTGCAGATCACACTGCAATGAATATATGTAATCGTTCTGTCCAATGTGTTTGTTTGGCCATTTGGAAGTGAATATAAGCTTCTGAAGTGAAGATATGCACTTTTTCAAAAACTTTCTTTTTTTTAGTTCTGCTTGTCAACAATGTTCATTCTGTGTGTAACTCAGTGGGAAAGTGACAAACTTCAGTGAATTGTGACTGTATGTCTGAACTGGAGTGAAAATGCCCCTATCTCTATTAGGAAGCGAGCTAGAGCGCTGAAACTGTGGCTATGTGCACTTTCATGAAAACCCGCTTCTTTGAGGTTTTAAGCTCAGAACGTGAATCTGAGCGTGTTTCTGGCAAGGGAACAGCTTCAGATCACACTGCAATGTATATATGGTATCGATTGGTCCAATGTGCTTGTACGGCCATTTGGAAGTGAGTATAAGAATTCTGAAGTGAAGAGATGCACTTTTTCAAAAACTTTCTTTTTTTTAGATTTCCTTGTAAAAAAAATGTTCATTCTCTGTGTAACTCAGTGGGAAAGTGACAAACTTGAGTGAATTGTGACTGTATGTCTGAACTGGAGTGAAAATGCCCCTATCTCTACAAGGAAGCGAGCTAGAGCGCTGAAACTGTGGCTATGCGCACTTTCATGAAAACCCGCTTCTTTGAGGTTTAAAGCTCAGAACGTGAATCTGAGCGTGTTTCTGGCAAGGGAACAGCTTCAGATCACACTGCAATGTATATATGGTATCGTTTGGTCCAATGTGCTTGTATGGCCATTTGGAAGTGAGTATAAGCTTTTGAAGTGAAGATATGCACTTTTTCAAAAACTTTCTTTTTTTTAGTTCTGCTTGTCAAAAATGTTCATTCTGTGTTCAACTCAGTGGGAAAGTGACAAACTTGAGTGAATTGTAACTGTATGACTGAGTTGGAGTGAATATGCTCTTATCTCTGTAAGGAAGCGAGCTAGAGCGCTGAAACTGTGGCTATGCGCACTTTCATGAAAACCCGCTTCATTGAGGTTGAAAGCTCAGAACGTGAATCTGAACGTGTTTTTGGCAAGGGAACAGCTTCAGATCACACTGCAATGTATATATGGTATCGTTTGGTCCAATGTGCTTGTATGGCCATTTGGAAGTGAGTATACGAATTCTGAAGTGAAAATATGCACTTTTTCAAAAACTTTCTTTTTTTTAGATTTCCTTGTAAAAAATGTTCATTCTCTGTGGTACTCAGTGGGAAAGTAACAAACTTGAGAGAACTGTGACTGTATGGCTGAATTGGAATGAATATGCCTATATCTCTGTCAGGAAACGAGATAGAGCGCTGAAACTGTGGCTATACGCACTTTCATGAAAACACGCTTCTTTGAGGTTTTAAGCTCAGAACGTAAATATGTGCGTGTTTCTGGACAGGGAACAGCTGCAGATCACACTGCAATGAATATATGTAATCGTTCTGTCCAATGTGTTTGTTTGGCCATTTGGAAGTGAATATAAGTTTCTGACGTGAAGATATGCCTTTTTCAAAAACTTTCTTTTTTTTAGTTCTGCTTGTCAACAATGTTCATTCTGTGTGTAACTCAGTGGGAAAGTGACAAACTTGAGAGAATTGTGACTGTATGGCTGAATTGGAATGAATATGCCTATATCTCTGTCAGGAAACGAGATAGAGCGCTGAAACTGTGGCTATGCGCACTTTCATGAAAACCCGCTTCATTGAGGTTGAAAGCTCAGAACGTGAATCTGAACGTGTTTTTGGCAAGGGAACAGCTTCAGATCACACTGCAATGTATATATGGTATCGTTTGGTCCAATGTGCTTGTATGGCCATTTGGAAGTGAGTGTAAGAATTCTGAAGTGAAGATATGCACTTTTTCAAAAACTTTCTTTTTTTTAGATTTCCTTGTAAAAAAATGTTCATTCTCTGTGTAACTCAGTGGGAAAGTGACAAACTTGAGTGAATTGTGACTGTATGACTGAGTTGGAGTGAGATATGCTCTTATCTCTGTAAGGAAGCGAGCTAGAGCGCTGAAACTGTGGCTATACGCACATTCATGAAAACACGCTTATTTGAGGTTTTAAGCTCAGAACGTAAATATGTGCGTGTTTCTGGACAGGGAACAGCTGCAGATCACACTGCAATGAATATATGTAATCGTTCTGTCCAATGTGTTTGTTTGGCCATTTGGAAGTGAATATAAGCTTCTGAAGTGAAGATATGCACTTTTTCAAAAACTTTCTTTTTTTTAGTTCTGCTTGTCAACAATGTTCATTCTGTGTGTAACTCAGTGGGAAAGTGACAAACTTCAGTGAATTGTGACTGTATGTCTGAACTGGAGTGAAAATGCCCCTATCTCTATCAGGAAGCGAGCTAGAGCGCTGAAACTGTGGCTATGTGCACTTTCATGAAAACCCGCTTCTTTGAGGTTTTAAGCTCAGAACGTGAATCTGAGCGTGTTTCTGGCAAGAGAACAGCTTCAGATCACACTGCAATGTATATATGGTATCGATTGGTCCAATGTGCTTGTATGGCCATTTGGAAGTGAGTATAAGAATTCTGAAGTGAAGATATGCACTTTTTCAAAAACTTTCTTTTTTTTAGTTCTGCTTGTCAAAAATGTTCATTCTGTGTTCAACTCAGTGGGAAAGTGACAAACTTGAGTGAATTGTAACTGTATGACTGAGTTGGAGTGAATATGCTCTTATCTCTGTAAGGAAGCGAGCTAGAGCGCTGAAACTGTGGCTATGCGCACTTTCATGAAAACCCGCTTCATTGAGGTTGAAAGCTCAGAACGTGAATCTGAACGTGTTTTTGGCAAGGGAACAGCTTCAGATCACACTGCAATGTATATATGGTATCGTTTGGTCCAATGTGCTTGTATGGCCATTTGGAAGTGAGTATAAGAATTCTGAAGTGAAGATATGCACTTTTTCAAAAACTTTCTTTTTTTTAGATTTCCTTGTAAAAAATGTTCATTCTCTGTGGTACTCAGTGGGAAAGTAACAAACTTGAGAGAACTGTGACTGTATGGCTGAATTGGAATGAATATGCCTATATCTCTGTCAGGAAACGAGATAGAGCGCTGAAACTGTGGCTATACGCACTTTCATGAAAACACGCTTCTTTGAGGTTTTAAGCTCAGAACGTAAATTTGTGCGTGTTTCTGGACAGGGAACAGCTGCAGATCACACTGCAATGAATATATGTAATCGTTCTGTCCAATGTGTTTGTTTGGCCATTTGGAAGTGAATATAAGCTTCTGACGTGAAGATATGCCTTTTTCAAAAACTTTCTTTTTTTTAGTTCTGCTTGTCAACAATGTTCATTCTGTGTGTAACTCAGTGGGAAAGTGACAAACTTGAGAGAATTGTGACTGTATGGCTGAATTGGAATGAATATGCCTATATCTCTGTCAGGAAACGAGATAGAGCGCTGAAACTGTGGCTATGCGCACTTTCATGAAAACCCGCTTCATTGAGGTTGAAAGCTCAGAACGTGAATCTGAACGTGTTTTTGGCAAGGGAACAGCTTCAGATCAGACTGCAATGTATATATGGTATCGTTTGGTCCAATGTGCTTGTATGGCCATTTGGAAGTGAGTATAAGAATTCTGAAGTGAAGATATGCACTTTTTCAAAAACTTTATTTTTTTTAGATTTCCTTGTAAAAAAATGTTCATTCTCTGTGTAACTCAGTGGGAAAGTGACAAACTTGAGTGAATTGTGACTGTATGACTGAGTTGGAGTGAGTTATGCTCTTATCTCTGTAAGGAAGCGAGCTAGAGCGCTGAAACTGTGGCTATACGCACATTCATGAAAACACGCTTATTTGAGGTTTGAAGCTCAGAACGTAAATATGTGCGTGTTTCTGGACAGGGAACAACTGCAGATCACACTGCAATGAATATATGTAATCGTTCTGTCCAATGTGTTTGTTTGGCCATTTGGAAGTGAATATAAGCTTCTGAAGTGAAGATATGCACTTTTTCAAAAACTTTCTTTTTTTTAGTTCTGCTTGTCAACAATGTTCATTCTGTGTGTAACTCAGTGGGAAAGTGACAAACTTGAGTGAATTGTGACTGTATTGTTGAACTGGAGTGAAAATGCCCCTATCTCTACAAGGAAGCGAGCTAGAGCGCTGAAACTGTGGCTTTGTGCACTTTCATGAAAACCCGCTTCTTTGAGGTTTTAAGCTCAGAACGTGAATCTGAGCGTGTTTCTGGCAAGAGAACAGCTTCAGATCACACTGCAATGTATATATGGTATCGATTGGTCCAATGTGCTTGTATGGCCATTTGGAAGTGAGTATAAGAATTCTGAAGTGAAGATATGCACTTTTTCAAAAACTTTCTTTTTTTTAGTTCTGCTTGTCAAAAATGTTCATTCTGTGTTCAACTCAGTGGGAAAGTGACAAACTTGAGTGAATTGTAACTGTATGACTGAGTTGGAGTGAATATGCTCTTATCTCTGTAAGGAAGCGAGCTAGAGCGCTGAAACTGTGGCTATGCGCACTTTCATGAAAACCCGCTTCATTGAGGTTGAAAGCTCAGAACGTGAATCTGAACGTGTTTTTGGCAAGGGAACAGCTTCAGATCACACTGCAATGTATATATGGTATCGTTTGGTCCAATGTGCTTGTATGGCCATTTGGAAGTGAGTATAAGAATTCTGAAGTGAAGATATGCACTTTTTCAAAAACTTTCTTTTTTTTAGATTTCCTCGTAAAAAATGTTCATTCTCTGTGGTACTCAGTGGGAAAGTAACAAACTTGAGAGAACTGTGACTGTATGGCTGAATTGGAATGAATATGCCTATATCTCTGTCAGGAAACGAGATAGAGCGCTGAAACTGTGGCTATACGCACTTTCATGAAAACACGCTTCTTTGAGGTTTTAAGCTCAGAACGTAAATTTGTGCGTGTTTCTGGACAGGGAACAGCTGCAGATCACACTGCAATGAATATATGTAATCGTTCTGTCCATTGTGTTTGTTTGGCCATTTGGAAGTGAATATAAGCTTCTGACGTGAAGATATGCCTTTTTCAAAAACTTTCTTTTTTTTAGTTCTGCTTGTCAACAATGTTCATTCTGTGTGTAACTCAGTGGGAAAGTGACAAACTTGAGAGAATTGTGACTGTATGGCTGAATTGGAATGAATATGCCTATATCTCTGTCAGGAAACGAGATAGAGCGCTGAAACTGTGGCTATGCGCACTTTCATGAAAACCCGCTTCATTGAGGTTGAAAGCTCAGAACGTGAATCTGAACGTGTTTTTGGCAAGGGAACAGCTTCAGATCAGACTGCAATGTATATATGGTATCGTTTGGTCCAATGTGCTTGTATGGCCATTTGGAAGTGAGTATAAGAATTCTGAAGTGAAGATATGCACTTTTTCAAAAACTTTCTTTTTTTTAGATTTCCTTGTAAAAAAATGTTCATTCTCTGTGTAACTCAGTGGGAAAGTGACAAACTTGAGTGAATTGTGACTGTATGACTGAGTTGGAGTGAGTTATGCTCTTATCTCTGTAAGGAAGCGAGCTAGAGCGCTGAAACTGTGGCTATACGCACATTCATGAAAACACGCTTATTTGAGGTTTGAAGCTCAGAACGTAAATATGTGCGTGTTTCTGGACAGGGAACAGCTGCAGATCACACTGCAATGAATATATGTAATCGTTCTGTCCAATGTGTTTGTTTGGCCATTTGGAAGTGAATATAAGCTTCTGAAGTGAAGATATGCACTTTTTCAAAAACTTTCTTTTTTTTAGTTCTGCTTGTCAACAATGTTCATTCTGTGTGTAACTTAGTGGGAAAGTGACAAACTTCAGTGAATTGTGACTGTATGTCTGAACTGGAGTGAAAATGCCCCTATCTCTACAAGGAAGCGAGCTAGAGCGCTGAAACTGTGGCTATGCGCACTTTCATGAAAACCCGCTTCTTTGAGGTTTAAAGCTCAGAACGTGAATCTGAGCGTGTTTCTGGCAAGGGAACAGCTTCAGATCACACTGCAATGTATATATGGTATCGTTTGGTCCAATGTGCTTGTATGGCCATTTGGAAGTGAGTATAAGCTTTTGAAGTGAAGATATGCACTTTTTCAAAAACTTTCTTTTTTTTAGTTCTGCTTGTCAAAAATGTTCATTCTGTGTTCAACTCAGTGGGAAAGTGACAAACTTGAGTGAATTGTAACTGTATGACTGAGTTGGAGTGAATATGCTCTTATCTCTGTTAGGAAGCGAGCTAGAGCGCTGAAACTGTGGCTATGCGCACTTTCATGAAAACCCGCTTCATTGAGGTTGAAAGCTCAGAACGTGAATCTGAACGTGTTTTTGGCAAGGGAACAGCTTCAGATCACACTGCAATGTATATATGGTATCGTTTGGTCCAATGTGCTTGTATGGCCATTTGGAAGTGAGTATACGAATTCTGAAGTGAAAATATGCACTTTTTCAAAAACTTTCTTTTTTTTAGATTTCCTTGTAAAAAATGTTCATTCTCTGTGGTACTCAGTGGCAAAGTAACAAACTTGAGAGAACTGTGACTGTATGGCTGAATTGGAATGAATATGCCTATATCTCTGTCAGGAAACGAGATAGAGCGCTGAAACTGTGGCTATACGCACTTTCATGAAAACACGCTTCTTTGAGGTTTTAAGCTCAGAACGTAAATATGTGCGTGTTTCTGGACAGGGAACAGCTGCAGATCACACTGCAATGAATATATGTAATCGTTCTGTCCAATGTGTTTGTTTGGCCATTTGGAAGTGAATATAAGTTTCTGACGTGAAGATATGCCTTTTTCAAAAACTTTCTTTTTTTTAGTTCTGCTTGTCAACAATGTTCATTCTGTGTGTAACTCAGTGGGAAAGTGACAAACTTGAGAGAATTGTGACTGTATGGCTGAATTGGAATGAATATGCCTATATCTCTGTCAGGAAACGAGATAGAGCGCTGAAACTGTGGCTATGCGCACTTTCATGAAAACCCGCTTCATTGAGGTTGAAAGCTCAGAACGTGAATCTGAACGTGTTTTTGGCAAGGGAACAGCTTCAGATCACACTGCAATGTATATATGGTATCGTTTGGTCCAATGTGCTTGTATGGCCATTTGGAAGTGAGTGTAAGAATTCTGAAGTGAAGATATGCACTTTTTCAAAAACTTTCTTTTTTTTAGATTTCCTTGTAAAAAAATGTTCATTCTCTGTGTAACTCAGTGGGAAAGTGACAAACTTGAGTGAATTGTGACTGTATGACTGAGTTGGAGTGAGATATGCTCTTATCTCTGTAAGGAAGCGAGCTAGAGCGCTGAAACTGTGGCTATACGCACATTCATGAAAACACGCTTATTTGAGGTTTTAAGCTCAGAACGTAAATATGTGCGTGTTTCTGGACAGGGAACAGCTGCAGATCACACTGCAATGAATATATGTAATCGTTCTGTCCAATGTGTTTGTTTGGCCATTTGGAAGTGAATATAAGCTTCTGAAGTGAAGATATGCACTTTTTCAAAAACTTTCTTTTTTTTAGTTCTGCTTGTCAACAATGTTCATTCTGTGTGTAACTCAGTGGGAAAGTGACAAACTTCAGTGAATTGTGACTGTATGTCTGAACTGGAGTGAAAATGCCCCTATCTCTATCAGGAAGCGAGCTAGAGCGCTGAAACTGTGGCTATGTGCACTTTCATGAAAACCCGCTTCTTTGAGGTTTTAAGCTCAGAACGTGAATCTGAGCGTGTTTCTGGCAAGAGAACAGCTTCAGATCACACTGCAATGTATATATGGTATCGATTGGTCCAATGTGCTTGTATGGCCATTTGGAAGTGAGTATAAGAATTCTGAAGTGAAGATATGCACTTTTTCAAAAACTTTCTTTTTTTTAGTTCTGCTTGTCAAAAATGTTCATTCTGTGTTCAACTCAGTGGGAAAGTGACAAACTTGAGTGAATTGTAACTGTATGACTGAGTTGGAGTGAATATGCTCTTATCTCTGTAAGGAAGCGAGCTAGAGCGCTGAAACTGTGGCTATGCGCACTTTCATGAAAACCCGCTTCATTGAGGTTGAAAGCTCAGAACGTGAATCTGAACGTGTTTTTGGCAAGGGAACAGCTTCAGATCACACTGCAATGTATATATGGTATCGTTTGGTCCAATGTGCTTGTATGGCCATTTGGAAGTGAGTATAAGAATTCTGAAGTGAAGATATGCACTTTTTCAAAAACTTTCTTTTTTTTAGATTTCCTTGTAAAAAATGTTCATTCTCTGTGGTACTCAGTGGGAAAGTAACAAACTTGAGAGAACTGTGACTGTATGGCTGAATTGGAATGAATATGCCTATATCTCTGTCAGGAAACGAGATAGAGCGCTGAAACTGTGGCTATACGCACTTTCATGAAAACACGCTTCTTTGAGGTTTTAAGCTCAGAACGTAAATTTGTGCGTGTTTCTGGACAGGGAACAGCTGCAGATCACACTGCAATGAATATATGTAATCGTTCTGTCCAATGTGTTTGTTTGGCCATTTGGAAGTGAATATAAGCTTCTGACGTGAAGATATGCCTTTTTCAAAAACTTTCTTTTTTTTAGTTCTGCTTGTCAACAATGTTCATTCTGTGTGTAACTCAGTGGGAAAGTGACAAACTTGAGAGAATTGTGACTGTATGGCTGAATTGGAATGAATATGCCTATATCTCTGTCAGGAAACGAGATAGAGCGCTGAAACTGTGGCTATGCGCACTTTCATGAAAACCCGCTTCATTGAGGTTGAAAGCTCAGAACGTGAATCTGAACGTGTTTTTGGCAAGGGAACAGCTTCAGATCAGACTGCAATGTATATATGGTATCGTTTGGTCCAATGTGCTTGTATGGCCATTTGGAAGTGAGTATAAGAATTCTGAAGTGAAGATATGCACTTTTTCAAAAACTTTATTTTTTTTAGATTTCCTTGTAAAAAAATGTTCATTCTCTGTGTAACTCAGTGGGAAAGTGACAAACTTGAGTGAATTGTGACTGTATGACTGAGTTGGAGTGAGTTATGCTCTTATCTCTGTAAGGAAGCGAGCTAGAGCGCTGAAACTGTGGCTATACGCACATTCATGAAAACACGCTTATTTGAGGTTTGAAGCTCAGAACGTAAATATGTGCGTGTTTCTGGACAGGGAACAACTGCAGATCACACTGCAATGAATATATGTAATCGTTCTGTCCAATGTGTTTGTTTGGCCATTTGGAAGTGAATATAAGCTTCTGAAGTGAAGATATGCACTTTTTCAAAAACTTTCTTTTTTTTAGTTCTGCTTGTCAACAATGTTCATTCTGTGTGTAACTCAGTGGGAAAGTGACAAACTTGAGTGAATTGTGACTGTATTGTTGAACTGGAGTGAAAATGCCCCTATCTCTACAAGGAAGCGAGCTAGAGCGCTGAAACTGTGGCTTTGTGCACTTTCATGAAAACCCGCTTCTTTGAGGTTTTAAGCTCAGAACGTGAATCTGAGCGTGTTTCTGGCAAGAGAACAGCTTCAGATCACACTGCAATGTATATATGGTATCGATTGGTCCAATGTGCTTGTATGGCCATTTGGAAGTGAGTATAAGAATTCTGAAGTGAAGATATGCACTTTTTCAAAAACTTTCTTTTTTTTAGTTCTGCTTGTCAAAAATGTTCATTCTGTGTTCAACTCAGTGGGAAAGTGACAAACTTGAGTGAATTGTAACTGTATGACTGAGTTGGAGTGAATATGCTCTTATCTCTGTAAGGAAGCGAGCTAGAGCGCTGAAACTGTGGCTATGCGCACTTTCATGAAAACCCGCTTCATTGAGGTTGAAAGCTCAGAACGTGAATCTGAACGTGTTTTTGGCAAGGGAACAGCTTCAGATCACACTGCAATGTATATATGGTATCGTTTGGTCCAATGTGCTTGTATGGCCATTTGGAAGTGAGTATAAGAATTCTGAAGTGAAGATATGCACTTTTTCAAAAACTTTCTTTTTTTTAGATTTCCTCGTAAAAAATGTTCATTCTCTGTGGTACTCAGTGGGAAAGTAACAAACTTGAGAGAACTGTGACTGTATGGCTGAATTGGAATGAATATGCCTATATCTCTGTCAGGAAACGAGATAGAGCGCTGAAACTGTGGCTATACGCACTTTCATGAAAACACGCTTCTTTGAGGTTTTAAGCTCAGAACGTAAATTTGTGCGTGTTTCTGGACAGGGAACAGCTGCAGATCACACTGCAATGAATATATGTAATCGTTCTGTCCATTGTGTTTGTTTGGCCATTTGGAAGTGAATATAAGCTTCTGACGTGAAGATATGCCTTTTTCAAAAACTTTCTTTTTTTTAGTTCTGCTTGTCAACAATGTTCATTCTGTGTGTAACTCAGTGGAAAAGTGACAAACTTGAGAGAATTGTGACTGTATGGCTGAATTGGAATGAATATGCCTATATCTCTGTCAGGAAACGAGATAGAGCGCTGAAACTGTGGCTATGCGCACTTTCATGAAAACCCGCTTCATTGAGGTTGAAAGCTCAGAACGTGAATCTGAACGTGTTTTTGGCAAGGGAACAGCTTCAGATCAGACTGCAATGTATATATGGTATCGTTTGGTCCAATGTGCTTGTATGGCCATTTGGAAGTGAGTATAAGAATTCTGAAGTGAAGATATGCACTTTTTCAAAAACTTTCTTTTTTTTAGATTTCCTTGTAAAAAAATGTTCATTCTCTGTGTAACTCAGTGGGAAAGTGACAAACTTGAGTGAATTGTGACTGTATGACTGAGTTGGAGTGAGTTATGCTCTTATCTCTGTAAGGAAGCGAGCTAGAGCGCTGAAACTGTGGCTATACGCACATTCATGAAAACACGCTTATTTGAGGTTTGAAGCTCAGAACGTAAATATGTGCGTGTTTCTGGACAGGGAACAGCTGCAGATCACACTGCAATGAATATATGTAATCGTTCTGTCCAATGTGTTTGTTTGGCCATTTGGAAGTGAATATAAGCTTCTGAAGTGAAGATATGCACTTTTTCAAAAACTTTCTTTTTTTTAGTTCTGCTTGTCAACAATGTTCATTCTGTGTGTAACTTAGTGGGAAAGTGACAAACTTCAGTGAATTGTGACTGTATGTCTGAACTGGAGTGAAAATGCCCCTATCTCTATTAGGAAGCGAGCTAGAGCGCTGAAACTGTGGCTATGTGCACTTTCATGAAAACCCGCTTCTTTGAGGTTTTAAGCTCAGAACGTGAATCTGAGCGTGTTTCTGGCAAGGGAACAGCTTCAGATCACACTGCAATGTATATATGGTATCGATTGGTCCAATGTGCTTGTATGGCCATTTGGAAGTGAGTATAAGAATTCTGAAGTGAAGATATGCACTTTTTCAAAAACTTTCTTTTTTTTAGATTTCCTTGTAAAAAAAATGTTCATTCTCTGTGTAACTCAGTGGGAAAGTGACAAACTTGAGTGAATTGTGACTGTATGTCTGAACTGGAGTGAAAATGCCCCTATCTCTACAAGGAAGCGAGCTAGAGCGCTGAAACTGTGGCTATGCGCACTTTCATGAAAACCCGCTTCTTTGAGGTTTAAAGCTCAGAACGTGAATCTGAGCGTGTTTCTGGCAAGGGAACAGCTTCAGATCACACTGCAATGTACATATGGTATCGTTTGGCCCAATGTGCTTGTATGGCCATTTGGAAGTGAGTATAAGCTTTTGAGGTGAAGATATGCACTTTTTCAAAAACTTTCTTTTTTTTAGTTCTGCTTGTCAAAAATGTTCATTCTGTGTTCAACTCAGTGGGAAAGTCACGAACTTGAGTGAATTGTGACTGTATGACTGAGTTGGAGTGAAAATGCCCCTATCTCTACAAGGAAGCGAGCTAGAGTGCTGAAACTGTGGCTATGCGCACTTTCATGAAAACCCGCTTCTTTGAGGTTTAAACCTCAGGACGTGAATCTGAGCGTGTTTCTGGCAAGGGAACAGCTTCAGATCACATTGCAATGTATACATGGTATCGTTTGGCCCAATGTGCTTGTATGGCCATTTGGAAGTGAGTATAAGCTTTTGAAGTGAAGATATGCACTTTTTCAAAAACTTTCTTTTTTTTAGTTCTGCTTGTCAAAAATGTTCATTCTGTGTTCAACTCAGTGGGAAAGTGACAAACTTGAGTGAATTGTGACTGTATGACTGAGTTGGAGTGAATATGCTCTTATCTCTGTCAGGAAGCGAGCTAGAGCGCTGAAACTGTGGCTATGCGCACTTTCATGAAAACCCGCTTCATTGAGGTTGAAAGCTCAGAACGTGAATCTGAACGTGTTTTTGGCAAGGGAACAGCTTCAGATCACACTGCAATGTATATATGGTATCGTTTGGTCCAATGTGCTTGTATGGCCATTTGGAAGTGAGTATAAGAATTCTGAAGTGAAGATATGCACTTTTTCAAAAACTTTCTTTTTTTTAGATTTCCTTGTAAAAAAATGTACATTCTCTGTGTAACTCAGTGGGAGAGTGAAAAACTTGAGTGAATTGTGACTGTATGACTGAGTTGGAGTGAGATATGCTCTTATCTCTGTAAGGAAGCGAGCTAGAGCGCTGAAACTGTGGCTATACGCACATTCATGAAAACACGCTTATTTGAGGTTTGAAGCTCAGAACGTAAATATGTGCGTGTTTCTGGACAGGGAACAGCTGCAGATCACACTGCAATGAATATATGTAATCGTTCTGTCCAATGTGTTTGTTTGGCCATTTGGAAGTGAATATAAGCTTCTGACGTGAAGATATGCCTTTTTCAAAAACTTTCTTTTTTTTAGTTCTGCTTGTCAACAATGTTCATTCTGTGTGTAACTCAGTGGGAAAGTGACAAACTTGAGAGAATTGTGACTGTATGGCTGAATTGGAATGAATATGCCTATATCTCTGTCAGGAAACGAGATAGAGCGCTGAAACTGTGGCTATGCGCACTTTCATGAAAACCCGCTTCATTGAGGTTGAAAGCTCAGAACGTGAATCTGAACGTGTTTTTGGCAAGGGAACAGCTTCAGATCAGACTGCAATGTATATATGGTATCGTTTGGTCCAATGTGCTTGTATGGCCATTTGGAAGTGAGTGTAAGAATTCTGAAGTGAAGATATGCACTTTTTCAAAAACTTTCTTTTTCTTAGATTTCCTTGTAAAAAAATGTTCATTCTCTGTGTAACTCAGTGGGAAAGTGACAAACTTGAGTGAATTGTGACTGTATGTCTGAACTGGAGTGAAAATGCCCCTATCTCTACAAGGAAGCGAGCTAGAGCGCTGAAACTGTGGCTATGCGCACTTTCATGAAAACCCGCTTCTTTGAGGTTTAAAGCTCAGAACGTGAATCTGAGCGTGCTTCTGGCAAGGGAACAGCTTCAGATCACACTGCAATGTATATATGGTATCGTTTGGCCCAATGTGCTTGTATGGCCATTTGGAAGTGAGTATAAGCTTTTGAGGTGAAGATATGCACTTTTTCAAAAACTTTCTTTTTTTTAGTTCTGCTTGTCAAAAATGTTCATTCTGTGTTCAACTCAGTGGGAAAGTCACGAACTTGAGTGAATTGTGACTGTATGACTGAGTTGGAGTGAAAATGCCCCTATCTCTACAAGGAAGCGAGCTAGAGCGCTGAAACTGTGGCTATGCGCACTTTCATGAAAACCCGCTTCTTTGAGGTTTAAACCTCAGGACGTGAATCTGAGCGTGTTTCTGGCAAGGGAACAGCTTCAGATCACATTGCAATGTATACATGGTATCGTTTGGCCCAATGTGCTTGTATGGCCATTTGGAAGTGAGTATAAGCTTTTGAAGTGAAGATATGCACTTTTTCAAAAACTTTCTTTTTTTTAGTTCTGCTTGTCAAAAATGTTCATTCTGTGTTCAACTCAGTGGGGAAGTGACAAACTTGAGTGAATTGTAACTGTATGACTGAGTTGGAGTGAATATGCTCTTATCTCTGTAAGGAAGCGAGCTAGAGCGCTGAAACTGTGGCTATGCGCACTTTCATGAAAACCCGCTTCATTGAGGTTGAAAGCTCAGAACGTGAATCTGAACGTGTTTTTGGCAAGGGAACAGCTTCAGATCACACTGCAATGTATATATGGTATCGTTTGGTCCAATGTGCTTGTATGGCCATTTGGAAGTGAGTATAAGAATTCTGAAGTGAAAATATACACTTTTTCAAAAACTTTCTTTTTTTTAGATTTCCTTGTAAAAAATGTTCATTCTCTGTGGTACTCAGTGGGAAAGTAACAAACTTGAGAGAACTGTGACTGTATGGCTGAATTGGAATGAATATGCCTATATCTCTGTCAGGAAACGAGATAGAGCGCTGAAACTGTGGCTATACGCACTTTCATGAAAACACGCTTCTTTGAGGTTTTAAGCTCAGAACGTAAATATGTGCGTGTTTCTGGACAGGGAACAGCTGCAGATCACACTGCAATGAATATATGTAATCGTTCTGTCCAATGTGTTTGTTTGGCCATTTGGAAGTGAATATAAGCTTCTGACGTGAAGATATGCCTTTTTCAAAAACTTTCTTTTTTTTAGTTCTGCTTGTCAACAATGTTCATTCTGTGTGTAACTCAGTGGGAAAGTGACAAACTTGAGAGAATTGTGACTGTATGGCTGAATTGGAATGAATTTGCCTATATCTCTGTCAGGAAACGAGATAGTGCGCATAGCCACAGTTTCAGCGCTCTTTCATGAAAACCCGCTTCATTGAGGTTGAAAGCCCAGAACGTGAATCTGAACGTGTTTTTGGCAAGGGAACAGCTTCAGATCACACTGCAATGTATATATGGTATCGTTTGGTCCAATGTGCTTGTATGGCCATTTGGAAGTGAGTGTAAGAATTCTGAAGTGAAGATATGCACTTTTTCAAAAACTTTCTTTTTTTTAGATTTCCTTGTAAAAAAATGTTCATTCTCTGTGTAACTCAGTGGGAAAGTGACAAACTTGAGTGAATTGTGACTGTATGACTGAGTTGGAGTGAGATATGCTCTTATCTCTGTAAGGAAGCGAGCTAGAGCGCTGAAACTGTGGCTATACGCACATTCATGAAAACACGCTTATTTGAGGTTTGAAGCTCAGAACGTAAATATGTGCGTGTTTCTGGACAGGGAACAGCTGCAGATCACACTGCAATGAATATATGTAATCGTTCTGTCCAATGTGTTTGTTTGGCCATTTGGAAGTGAATATAAGCTTCTGAAGTGAAGATATGCACTTTTTCAAAAACTTTCTTTTTTTTAGTTCTGCTTTTCAACAATGTTCATTCTGTGTGTAACTCAGTGGGAAAGTGACAAACTTCAGTGAATTGTGACTGTATGTCTGAACTGGAGTGAAAATGCCCCTATCTCTATAAGGAAGCGAGCTAGAGCGCTGAAACTGTGGCTATGTGCACTTTCATGAAAACCCGCTTCTTTGAGGTTTTAAGCTCAGAACGTGAATCTGAGCGTGTTTCTGGCAAGGGAACAGCTTCAGATCACACTGCAATGTATATATGGTATCGATTGGTCCAATGTGCTTGTATGGCCATTTGGAAGTGAGTATAAGAATTCTGAAGTGAAGATATGCACTTTTTCAAAAACTTTCTTTTTTTTAGATTTCCTTGTAAAAAAAAATGTTCATTCTCTGTGTAACTCAGTGGGAAAGTGACAAACTTGAGTGAATTGTGACTGTATGTCTGAACTGGAGTGAAAATGCCCCTATCTCTACAAGGAAGCGAGCTAGAGCGCTGAAACTGTGGCTATGCGCACTTTCATGAAAACCCGCTTCCTTGAGGTTTAAAGCTCAGAACGTGAATCTGAGCGTGTTTCTGGCAAGGGAACAGCTTCAGATCACATTGCAATGTATACATGGTATCGTTTGGCCCAATGTGCTTGTATGGCCATTTGGAAGTGAGTATAAGCTTTTGCAGTGAAGATATGCACTTTTTCAAAAACTTTCTTTTTTTTAGTTCTGCTTGTCAAAAATGTTCATTCTGTGTTCAACTCAGTGGGAAAGTGACAAACTTGAGAGAATTGTGACTGTATGGCTGAATTGGAATGAATATGCCTATATCTCTGTCAGGAAACGAGATAGAGCGCTGAAACTGTGGCTATGCGCACTTTCATGAAAACCCGCTTCATTGAGGTTGAAAGCTCAGAACGTGAATCTGAACGTGTTTTTGGCAAGGGAACAGCTTCAGATCAGACTGCAATGTATATATGGTATCGTTTGGTCCAATGTGCTTGTATGGCCATTTGGAAGTGAGTATAAGAATTCTGAAGTGAAGATATGCACTTTTTCAAAAACTTTCTTTTTTTTAGATTTCCTTGTAAAAAAAATGTTCATTCTCTCTCTAACTCAGTGGGAAAGTGACAAACTTGAGTGAATTGTGACTGTATGACTGAGTTGGAGTGAGATATGCTCTTATCTCTGTAAGGAAGCGAGCTAGAGCGCTGAAACTGTGGCTATACGCACATTCATGAAAACACGCTTATTTGAGGTTTGAAGCTCAGAACGTAAATATGTGCGTGTTTCTGGACAGGGAACAGCTGCAGATCACACTGCAATGAATACATGTAATCGTTCTGTCCAATGTGTCTGTTTGGCCATTTGGAAGTGAATATAAGCTTCTGAAGTGAAGATATGCACTTTTTCAAAAACTTTCTTTTTTTTAGTTCTGCTTGTCAACAATGTTCATTCTGTGTGTAACTCAGTGGGAAAGTGACAAACTTCAGTGAATTGTGACTGTATGTCTGAACTGGAGTGAAAATGCCCCTATCTCTATAAGGAAGCGAGCTAGAGCGCTGAAACTGTGGCTATGTGCACTTTCATGAAAACCCGCTTCTTTGAGGTTTTAAGCTCAGAATGTGAATCTGAGCGTGTTTCTGGCAAGGGAACAGCTTCAGATCACACTGCAATGTATATATGGTATCGATTGGTCCAATGTGCTTGTATGGCCATTTGGAAGTGAGAATAAGAATTCTGAAGTGAAGATATGCACTTTTTCAAAAACTTTCTTTTTTTTAGTTCTGCTTGTCAAAAATGTTCATTCTGTGTTCAACTCAGTGGGAAAGTGACAAACTTGAGTGAATTGAAACTGAATGACTGAGTTGGAGTGAATATGCTCTTATCTCTGTAAGGAAGCGAGCTAGAGCGCTGAAACTGTGGCTATGCGCACTTTCATGAAAACTCGCTTCATTGAGGTTGAAAGCTCAGAACGTGAATCTGAACGTGTTTTTGGCAAGGGAACAGCTTCAGATCACACTGCAATGTATATATGGTATCGTTTGGTCCAATGTGCTTGTATGGCCATTTGGAAGTGAGTATAAGAATTCTGAAGTGAAGATATGCACTTTTTCAAAAACTTTCTTTTTTTTAGATTTCCTTGTAAAAAATGTTCATTCTCTGTGGTACTCAGTGGGAAAGTAACGAACTTGAGAGAACTGTGACTGTATGGCTGAATTGGAATGAATATGCCTATATCTCTGTCAGGAAACGAGATAGAGCGCTGAAACTGTGGCTATACGCACTTTCATGAAAACACGCTTCTTTGAGGTTTTAAGCTCAGAACGTAAATATGTGCGTGTTTCTGGACAGGGAACAGCTGCAGATCACACTGCAATGAATATATGTAATCGTTCTGTCCAATGTGTTTGTTTGGCCATTTGGAAGTGAATATAAGCTTCTGACGTGAAGATATGCCTTTTTCAAAAACTTTCTTTTTTTTAGTTCTGCTTGTCAACAATGTTCATTCTGTGTGTAACTCAGTGGGAAAGTGACAAACTTGAGAGAATTGTGACTGTATGGCTGAATTGGAATGAATATGCCTATATCTCTGTCAGGAAACGAGATAGAGCGCTGAAACTGTGGCTATGCGCACTTTCATGAAAACCCGCTTCATTGAGGTTGAAAGCTCAGAACGTGAATCTGAACGTGTTTTTGGCAAGGGAACAGCTTCAGATCAGACTGCAATGTATATATGGTATCGTTTGGTCCAATGTGCTTGTATGGCCATTTGGAAGTGAGTATAAGAATTCTGAAGTGAAGATATGCACTTTTTCAAAAACTTTCTTTTTTTTAGATTTCCTTGTAAAAAAAATGTTCATTCTCTCTCTAACTCAGTGGGAAAGTGACAAACTTGAGTGAATTGTGACTGTATGACTGAGTTGGAGTGAGATATGCTCTTATCTCTGTAAGGAAGCGAGCTAGAGCGCTGAAACTGTGGCTATACGCACATTCATGAAAACACGCTTATTTGAGGTTTGAAGCTCAGAACGTAAATATGTGCGTGTTTCTGGACAGGGAACAGCTGCAGATCACACTGCAATGAATACATGTAATCGTTCTGTCCAATGTGTCTGTTTGGCCATTTGGAAGTGAATATAAGCTTCTGAAGTGAAGATATGCACTTTTTCAAAAACTTTCTTTTTTTTAGTTCTGCTTGTCAACAATGTTCATTCTGTGTGTAACTCAGTGGGAAAGTGACAAACTTCAGTGAATTGTGACTGTATGTCTGAACTGGAGTGAAAATGCCCCTATCTCTATAAGGAAGCGAGCTAGAGCGCTGAAACTGTGGCTATGTGCACTTTCATGAAAACCCGCTTCTTTGAGGTTTTAAGCTCAGAATGTGAATCTGAGCGTGTTTCTGGCAAGGGAACAGCTTCAGATCACACTGCAATGTATATATGGTATCGATTGGTCCAATGTGCTTGTATGGCCATTTGGAAGTGAGAATAAGAATTCTGAAGTGAAGATATGCACTTTTTCAAAAACTTTCTTTTTTTTAGTTCTGCTTGTCAAAAATGTTCATTCTGTGTTCAACTCAGTGGGAAAGTGACAAACTTGAGTGAATTGAAACTGAATGACTGAGTTGGAGTGAATATGCTCTTATCTCTGTAAGGAAGCGAGCTAGAGCGCTGAAACTGTGGCTCTGCGCACTTTCATGAAAACCCGCTTCATTGAGGTTGAAAGCTCAGAACGTGAATCTGAACGTGTTTTTGGCAAGGGAACAGCTTCAGATCACACTGCAATGTATATATGGTATCGTTTGGTCCAATGTGCTTGTATGGCCATTTGGAAGTGAGTATAAGAATTCTGAAGTGAAGATATGCACTTTTTCAAAAACTTTCTTTTTTTTAGATTTCCTTGTAAAAAATGTTCATTCTCTGTGGTACTCAGTGGGAAAGTAACAAACTTGAGAGAACTGTGACTGTATGGCTGAATTGGAATGAATATGCCTATATCTCTGTCAGGAAACGAGCTAGAGCGCTGAAACTGTGGCTATACGCACTTTCATGAAAACACGCTTCTTTGAGGTTTTAAGCTCAGAACGTAAATTTGTGCGTGTTTCTGGACAGGGAACAGCTGCAGATCACACTGCAATGAATATATGTAATCGTGCTGTCCAATGTGTTTGTTTGGCCATTTGGAAGTGAATATAAGCTTCTGACGTGAAGATATGCCTTTTTCAAAAACTTTCTTTTTTTTAGTTCTGCTTGTCAACAATGTTCATTCTGTGTGTAACTCAGTGGGAAAGTGACAAACTTGAGAGAATTGTGACTGTATGGCTGAATTGGAATGAATATGCCTATATCTCTGTCAGGAAACGAGATAGAGCGCTGAAACTGTGGCTATGCGCACTTTCATGAAAACCCGCTTCATTGAGGTTGAAAGCTCAGAACGTGAATCTGAACGTGTTTTTGGCAAGGGAACAGCTTCAGATCAGACTGCAATGTATATATGGTATCGTTTGGTCCAATGTGCTTGTATGGCCATTTGGAAGTGAGTATAAGAATTCTGAAGTGAAGATATGCACTTTTTCAAAAACTTTCTTTTTTTTAGATTTCCTTGTAAAAAAAATGTTCATTCTCTCTCTAACTCAGTGGGAAAGTGACAAACTTGAGTGAATTGTGACTGTATGACTGAGTTGGAGTGAGATATGCTCTTATCTCTGTAAGGAAGCGAGCTAGAGCGCTGAAACTGTGGCTATACGCACATTCATGAAAACACGCTTATTTGAGGTTTGAAGCTCAGAACGTAAATATGTGCGTGTTTCTGGACAGGGAACAGCTGCAGATCACACTGCAATGAATACATGTAATCGTTCTGTCCAATGTGTCTGTTTGGCCATTTGGAAGTGAATATAAGCTTCTGAAGTGAAGATATGCACTTTTTCAAAAACTTTCTTTTTTTTAGTTCTGCTTGTCAACAATGTTCATTCTGTGTGTAACTCAATGGGAAAGTGACAAACTTCAGTGAATTGTGACTGTATGTCTGAACTGGAGTGAAAATGCCCCTATCTCTATAAGGAAGCGAGCTAGAGCGCTGAAACTGTGGCTATGTGCACTTTCATGAAAACCCGCTTCTTTGAGGTTTTAAGCTCAGAACGTGAATCTGAGCGTGTTTCTGGCAAGGGAACAGCTTCAGATCACACTGCAATGTATATATGGTATCGATTGGTCCAATGTGCTTGTATGGCCATTTGGAAGTGAGTATAAGAATTCTGAAGTGAAGATATGCACTTTTTCAAAAACTTTCTTTTTTTTAGATTTCCTTGTAAAAAAAATGTTCATTCTCTGTGTAACTCAGTGGGAAAGTGACAAACTTGAGTGAATTGTGACTGTATGACTGAGTTGGAGTGAGATATGCTCTTATCTCTGTAAGGAAGCGAGCTAGAGCGCTGAAACTGTGGCTATACGCACATTCATGAAAACACGCTTATTTGAGGTTTGAAGCTCAGAACGTAAATATGTGCGTGTTTCTGGACAGGGAACAGCTGCAGATCACACTGCAATGAATATATGTAATCCTTCTGTCCAATGTGTTTGTTTGGCCATTTGGAAGTGAATATAAGCTTCTGAAGTGAAGATATGCACTTTTTCAAAAACTTTCTTTTTTTTAGTTCTGCTTGTCAACAATGTTCATTCTGTGTGTAACTCAGTGGGAAAGTGACAAACTTCAGTGAATTGTGACTGTATGTCTGAACTGGAGTGAAAATGCCCCTATCTCTACAAGGAAGCGAGCTAGAGCGCTGAAACTGTGGCTATGCGCACTTTCATGAAAACCCGCTTCTTTGAGGTTTAAAGCTCAGAACGTGAATCTGAGCGTGTTTCTGGCAAGGGAACAGCTTCAGATCACACTGCAATGTATATATGGTATCGTTTGGCCCAATGTGCTTGTATGGCCATTTGGAAGTGAGTATAAGCTTTTGAGGTGAAGATATGCACTTTTTCAAAAACTTTCTTTTTTTTAGTTCTGCTTGTCAAAAATGTTCATTCTGTGTTCAACTCAGTGGGAAAGTCACGAACTTGAGTGAATTGTGACTGTATGACTGAGTTGGAGTGAAAATGCCCCTATCTCTACAAGGAAGCGAGCTAGAGCGCTGAAACTGTGGCTATGCGCACTTTCATGAAAACCCGCTTCTTTGAGGTTTAAAGCTCAGAACGTGAATCTGAGCGTGTTTCTGGCAAGGGAACAGCTTCAGATCACATTGCAATGTATACATGGTATCGTTTGGCCCAATGTGCTTGTATGGCCATTTGGAAGTGAGTATAAGCTTTTGCAGTGAAGATATGCACTTATTCAAAAACTTTCTTTTTTTTAGTTCTGCTTGTCAAAAATGTTCATTCTGTGTTCAACTCAGTGGGAAAGTGACAAACTTGAGTGAATTGTAACTGTATGACTGAGTTGGAGTGAATATGCTCTTATCTCTGTAAGGAAGCGAGCTAGAGCGCTGAAACTGTGGCTATGCGCACTTTCATGAAAACCCGCTTCATTGAGGTTGAAAGCTCAGAACGTGAATCTGAACGTGTTTTTGGCAAGGGAACAGCTTCAGATCACACTGCAATGTATATATGGTATCGTTTGGTCCAATGTGCTTGTATGGCCATTTGGAAGTGAGTATAAGAATTCTGAAGTGAAAATATGCACTTTTTCAAAAACTTTCTTTTTTTTAGATTTCCTTGTAAAAAATGTTCATTCTCTGTGGTACTCAGTGGGAAAGTAACAAACTTGAGAGAACTGTGACTGTATGGCTGAATTGGAATGAATATGCCTATATCTCTGTCAGGAAACGAGATAGAGCGCTGAAACTGTGGCTATACGCACTTTCATGAAAACACGCTTCTTTGAGGTTTTAAGCTCAGAACGTAAATATGTGCGTGTTTCTGGACAGGGAACAGCTGCAGATCACACTGCAATGAATATATGTAATCGTTCTGTCCAATGTGTTTGTTTGGCCATTTGGAAGTGAATATAAGCTTCTGACGTGAAGATATGCCTTTTTCAAAAACTTTCTTTTTTTTAGTTCTGCTTGTCAACAATGTTCATTCTGTGTGTAACTCAGTGGGAAAGTGACAAACTTGAGAGAATTGTGACTGTATGGCTGAATTGGAATGAATATGCCTATATCTCTGTCAGGAAACGAGATAGAGCGCTGAAACTGTGGCTATGCGCACTTTCATGAAAACCCGCTTCATTGAGGTTGAAAGCTCAGAACGTGAATCTGAACGTGTTTTTGGCAAGGGAACAGCTTCAGATCACACTGCAATGTATATATGGTATCGTTTGGTCCAATGTGCTTGTATGGCCATTTGGAAGTGAGTGTAAGAATTCTGAAGTGAAGATATGCACTTTTTCAAAAACTTTCTTTTTTTTAGATTTCCTTGTAAAAAAATGTTCATTCTCTGTGTAACTCAGTGGGAAAGTGACAAACTTGAGTGAATTGTGACTGTATGACTGAGTTGGAGTGAGATATGCTCTTATCTCTGTAAGGAAGCGAGCTAGAGCGCTGAAACTGTGGCTATACGCACATTCATGAAAACACGCTTATTTGAGGTTTTAAGCTCAGAACGTAAATATGTGCGTGTTTCTGGACAGGGAACAGCTGCAGATCACACTGCAATGAATATATGTAATCGTTCTGTCCAATGTGTTTGTTTGGCCATTTGGAAGTGAATATAAGCTTCTGAAGTGAAGATATGCACTTTTTCAAAAACTTTCTTTTTTTTAGTTCTGCTTGTCAACAATGTTCATTCTGTGTGTAACTCAGTGGGAAAGTGACAAACTTCAGTGAATTGTGACTGTATGTCTGAACTGGAGTGAAAATGCCCCTATCTCTATCAGGAAGCGAGCTAGAGCGCTGAAACTGTGGCTATGTGCACTTTCATGAAAACCCGCTTCTTTGAGGTTTTAAGCTCAGAACGTGAATCTGAGCGTGTTTCTGGCAAGGGAACAGCTTCAGATCACACTGCAATGTATATATGGTATCGATTGGTCCAATGTGCTTGTATGGCCATTTGGAAGTGAGAATAAGAATTCTGAAGTGAAGATATGCACTTTTTCAAAAACTTTTTTTTTTTTAGTTCTGCTTGTCAAAAATGTTCATTCTGTGTTCAACTCAGTGGGAAAGTGACAAACTTGAGTGAATTGTAACTGTATGACTGAGTTGGAGTGAATATGCTCTTATCTCTGTAAGGAAGCGAGCTAGAGCGCTGAAACTGTGGCTATGCGCACTTTCATGAAAACCCGCTTCATTGAGGTTGAAAGCTCAGAACGTGAATCTGAACTTGTTTTTGGCAAGGGAACAGCTTCAGATCACACTGCAATGTATATATGGTATCGTTTGGTCCAATGTGCTTGTATGGCCATTTGGAAGTGAGTATAAGAATTCTGAAGTGAAGATATGCACTTTTTCAAAAACTTTCTTTTTTTTAGATTTCCTTGTAAAAAATGTTCATTCTCTGTGGTACTCAGTGGGAAAGTAACAAACTTGAGAGAACTGTGACTGTATGGCTGAATTGGAATGAATATGCCTATATCTCTGTCAGGAAACGAGCTAGAGCGCTGAAACTGTGGCTATACGCACTTTCATGAAAACACGCTTCTTTGAGGTTTTAAGCTCAGAACGTAAATTTGTGCGTGTTTCTGGACAGGGAACAGCTGCAGATCACACTGCAATGAATATATGTAATCGTGCTGTCCAATGTGTTTGTTTGGCCATTTGGAAGTGAATATAAGCTTCTGACGTGAAGATATGCCTTTTTCAAAAACTTTCTTTTTTTTAGTTCTGCTTGTCAACAATGTTCATTCTGTGTGTAACTCAGTGGGAAAGTGACAAACTTGAGAGAATTGTGACTGTATGGCTGAATTGGAATGAATATGCCTATATCTCTGTCAGGAAACGAGATAGAGCGCTGAAACTGTGGCTATGCGCACTTTCATGAAAACCCGCTTCATTGAGGTTGAAAGCTCAGAACGTGAATCTGAACGTGTTTTTGGCAAGGGAACAGCTTCAGATCAGACTGCAATGTATATATGGTATCGTTTGGTCCAATGTGCTTGTATGGCCATTTGGAAGTGAGTATAAGAATTCTGAAGTGAAGATATGCACTTTTTCAAAAACTTTCTTTTTTTTAGATTTCCTTGTAAAAAAAATGTTCATTCTCTCTCTAACTCAGTGGGAAAGTGACAAACTTGAGTGAATTGTGACTGTATGACTGAGTTGGAGTGAGATATGCTCTTATCTCTGTAAGGAAGCGAGCTAGAGCGCTGAAACTGTGGCTATACGCACATTCATGAAAACACGCTTATTTGAGGTTTGAAGCTCAGAACGTAAATATGTGCGTGTTTCTGGACAGGGAACAGCTGCAGATCACACTGCAATGAATACATGTAATCGTTCTGTCCAATGTGTCTGTTTGGCCATTTGGAAGTGAATATAAGCTTCTGAAGTGAAGATATGCACTTTTTCAAAAACTTTCTTTTTTTTAGTTCTGCTTGTCAACAATGTTCATTCTGTGTGTAACTCAGTGGGAAAGTGACAAACTTCAGTGAATTGTGACTGTATGTCTGAACTGGAGTGAAAATGCCCCTATCTCTATAAGGAAGCGAGCTAGAGCGCTGAAACTGTGGCTATGTGCACTTTCATGAAAACCCGCTTCTTTGAGGTTTTAAGCTCAGAACGTGAATCTGAGCGTGTTTCTGGCAAGGGAACAGCTTCAGATCACACTGCAATGTATATATGGTATCGATTGGTCCAATGTGCTTGTATGGCCATTTGGAAGTGAGTATAAGAATTCTGAAGTGAAGATATGCACTTTTTCAAAAACTTTCTTTTTTTTAGATTTCCTTGTAAAAAAAATGTTCATTCTCTGTGTAACTCAGTGGGAAAGTGACAAACTTGAGTGAATTGTGACTGTATGACTGAGTTGGAGTGAGATATGCTCTTATCTCTGTAAGGAAGCGAGCTAGAGCGCTGAAACTGTGGCTATACGCACATTCATGAAAACACGCTTATTTGAGGTTTGAAGCTCAGAACGTAAATATGTGCGTGTTTCTGGACAGGGAACAGCTGCAGATCACACTGCAATGAATATATGTAATCCTTCTGTCCAATGTGTTTGTTTGGCCATTTGGAAGTGAATATAAGCTTCTGAAGTGAAGATATGCACTTTTTCAAAAACTTTCTTTTTTTTAGTTCTGCTTGTCAACAATGTTCATTCTGTGTGTAACTCAGTGGGAAAGTGACAAACTTCAGTGAATTGTGACTGTATGTCTGAACTGGAGTGAAAATGCCCCTATCTCTACAAGGAAGCGAGCTAGAGCGCTGAAACTGTGGCTATGCGCACTTTCATGAAAACCCGCTTCTTTGAGGTTTAAAGCTCAGAACGTGAATCTGAGCGTGTTTCTGGCAAGGGAACAGCTTCAGATCACACTGCAATGTATATATGGTATCGTTTGGCCCAATGTGCTTGTATGGCCATTTGGAAGTGAGTATAAGCTTTTGAGGTGAAGATATGCACTTTTTCAAAAACTTTCTTTTTTTTAGTTCTGCTTGTCAAAAATGTTCATTCTGTGTTCAACTCAGTGGGAAAGTCACGAACTTGAGTGAATTGTGACTGTATGACTGAGTTGGAGTGAAAATGCCCCTATCTCTACAAGGAAGCGAGCTAGAGCGCTGAAACTGTGGCTATGCGCACTTTCATGAAAACCCGCTTCTTTGAGGTTTAAAGCTCAGAACGTGAATCTGAGCGTGTTTCTGGCAAGGGAACAGCTTCAGATCACATTGCAATGTATACATGGTATCGTTTGGCCCAATGTGCTTGTATGGCCATTTGGAAGTGAGTATAAGCTTTTGCAGTGAAGATATGCACTTATTCAAAAACTTTCTTTTTTTTAGTTCTGCTTGTCAAAAATGTTCATTCTGTGTTCAACTCAGTGGGAAAGTGACAAACTTGAGTGAATTGTAACTGTATGACTGAGTTGGAGTGAATATGCTCTTATCTCTGTAAGGAAGCGAGCTAGAGCGCTGAAACTGTGGCTATGCGCACTTTCATGAAAACCCGCTTCATTGAGGTTGAAAGCTCAGAACGTGAATCTGAACGTGTTTTTGGCAAGGGAACAGCTTCAGATCACACTGCAATGTATATATGGTATCGTTTGGTCCAATGTGCTTGTATGGCCATTTGGAAGTGAGTATAAGAATTCTGAAGTGAAAATATGCACTTTTTCAAAAACTTTCTTTTTTTTAGATTTCCTTGTAAAAAATGTTCATTCTCTGTGGTACTCAGTGGGAAAGTAACAAACTTGAGAGAACTGTGACTGTATGGCTGAATTGGAATGAATATGCCTATATCTCTGTCAGGAAACGAGATAGAGCGCTGAAACTGTGGCTATACGCACTTTCATGAAAACACGCTTCTTTGAGGTTTTAAGCTCAGAACGTAAATATGTGCGTGTTTCTGGACAGGGAACAGCTGCAGATCACACTGCAATGAATATATGTAATCGTTCTGTCCAATGTGTTTGTTTGGCCATTTGGAAGTGAATATAAGCTTCTGACGTGAAGATATGCCTTTTTCAAAAACTTTCTTTTTTTTAGTTCTGCTTGTCAACAATGTTCATTCTGTGTGTAACTCAGTGGGAAAGTGACAAACTTGAGAGAATTGTGACTGTATGGCTGAATTGGAATGAATATGCCTATATCTCTGTCAGGAAACGAGATAGAGCGCTGAAACTGTGGCTATGCGCACTTTCATGAAAACCCGCTTCATTGAGGTTGAAAGCTCAGAACGTGAATCTGAACGTGTTTTTGGCAAGGGAACAGCTTCAGATCACACTGCAATGTATATATGGTATCGTTTGGTCCAATGTGCTTGTATGGCCATTTGGAAGTGAGTGTAAGAATTCTGAAGTGAAGATATGCACTTTTTCAAAAACTTTCTTTTTTTTAGATTTCCTTGTAAAAAAATGTTCATTCTCTGTGTAACTCAGTGGGAAAGTGACAAACTTGAGTGAATTGTGACTGTATGACTGAGTTGGAGTGAGATATGCTCTTATCTCTGTAAGGAAGCGAGCTAGAGCGCTGAAACTGTGGCTATACGCACATTCATGAAAACACGCTTATTTGAGGTTTTAAGCTCAGAACGTAAATATGTGCGTGTTTCTGGACAGGGAACAGCTGCAGATCACACTGCAATGAATATATGTAATCGTTCTGTCCAATGTGTTTGTTTGGCCATTTGGAAGTGAATATAAGCTTCTGAAGTGAAGATATGCACTTTTTCAAAAACTTTCTTTTTTTTAGTTCTGCTTGTCAACAATGTTCATTCTGTGTGTAACTCAGTGGGAAAGTGACAAACTTCAGTGAATTGTGACTGTATGTCTGAACTGGAGTGAAAATGCCCCTATCTCTATCAGGAAGCGAGCTAGAGCGCTGAAACTGTGGCTATGTGCACTTTCATGAAAACCCGCTTCTTTGAGGTTTTAAGCTCAGAACGTGAATCTGAGCGTGTTTCTGGCAAGGGAACAGCTTCAGATCACACTGCAATGTATATATGGTATCGATTGGTCCAATGTGCTTGTATGGCCATTTGGAAGTGAGAATAAGAATTCTGAAGTGAAGATATGCACTTTTTCAAAAACTTTTTTTTTTTTAGTTCTGCTTGTCAAAAATGTTCATTCTGTGTTCAACTCAGTGGGAAAGTGACAAACTTGAGTGAATTGTAACTGTATGACTGAGTTGGAGTGAATATGCTCTTATCTCTGTAAGGAAGCGAGCTAGAGCGCTGAAACTGTGGCTATGCGCACTTTCATGAAAACCCGCTTCATTGAGGTTGAAAGCTCAGAACGTGAATCTGAACTTGTTTTTGGCAAGGGAACAGCTTCAGATCACACTGCAATGTATATATGGTATCGTTTGGTCCAATGTGCTTGTATGGCCATTTGGAAGTGAGTATAAGAATTCTGAAGTGAAGATATGCACTTTTTCAAAAACTTTCTTTTTTTTAGATTTCCTTGTAAAAAATGTTCATTCTCTGTGGTACTCAGTGGGAAAGTAACAAACTTGAGAGAACTGTGACTGTATGGCTGAATTGGAATGAATATGCCTATATCTCTGTCAGGAAACGAGATAGAGCGCTGAAACTGTGGCTATACGCACTTTCATGAAAACACGCTTCTTTGAGGTTTTAAGCTCAGAACGTAAATTTGTGCGTGTTTCTGGACAGGGAACAGCTGCAGATCACACTGCAATGAATATATGTAATCCTTCTGTCCAATGTGTTTGTTTGGCCATTTGGAAGTGAATATAAGCTTCTGACGTGAAGATATGCCTTTTTCAAAAACTTTCTTTTTTTTAGTTCTGCTTGTCAACAATGTTCATTCTGTGTGTAACTCAGTGGGAAAGTGACAAACTTGAGAGAATTGTGACTGTATGGCTGAATTGGAATGAATATGCCTATATCTCTGTCAGGAAACGAGATAGAGCGCTGAAACTGTGGCTATGCGCACTTTCATGAAAACCCGCTTCATTGAGGTTGAAAGCTCAGAACGTGAATCTGAACGTGTTTTTGGCAAGGGAACAGCTTCAGATCACACTGCAATGTATATATGGTATCGTTTGGTCCAATATGCTTGTATGGCCATTTGGAAGTGAGTATAAGAATTCTGAAGTGAAGATATGCACTTTTTCAAAAACTTTCTTTTTTTTAGATTTCCTTGTAAAAAATGTTCATTCTCTGTGGTACTCAGTGGGAAAGTAACAAACTTGAGAGAACTGTGACTGTATGGCTGAATTGGAATGAATATGCCTATATCTCTGTCAGGAAACGAGATAGAGCGCTGAAACTGTGGCTATACGCACTTTCATGAAAACACGCTTCTTTGAGGTTTTAAGCTCAGAACGTAAATATGTGCGTGTTTCTGGACAGGGAACAGCTGCAGATCACACTGCAATGAATATATGTAATCGTTCTGTCCAATGTGTTTGTTTGGCCATTTGGAAGTGAATATAAGCTTCTGACGTGAAGATATGCCTTTTTCAAAAACTTTCTTTTTTTTAGTTCTGCTTGTCAACAATGTTCATTCTGTGTGTAACTCAGTGGGAAAGTGACAAACTTGAGAGAATTGTGACTGTATGGCTGAATTGGAATGAATATGCCTATATCTCTGTCAGGAAACGAGATAGAGCGCTGAAACTGTGGCTATGCGCACTTTCATGAAAACCCGCTTCATTGAGGTTGAAAGCTCAGAACGTGAATCTGAACGTGTTTTTGGCAAGGGAACAGCTTCAGATCAGACTGCAATGTATATATGGTATCGTTTGGTCCAATGTGCTTGTATGGCCATTTGGAAGTGAGTATAAGAATTCTGAAGTGAAGATATGCACTTTTTCAAAAACTTTCTTTTTTTTAGATTTCCTTGTAAAAAAATGTTCATTCTCTGTGTAACTCAGTGGGAAAGTGACAAACTTGAGTGAATTGTGACTGTATGACTGAGTTGGAGTGAGATATGCTCTTATCTCTGTAAGGAAGCGAGCTAGAGCGCTGAAACTGTGGCTATACGCACATTCATGAAAACACGCTTATTTGTGGTTTGAAGCTCAGAACGTACATATGTGCGTGTTTCTGGACAGGGAACAGCTGCAGATCACACTGCAATGAATATATGTAATCGTTCTGTCCAATGTGTTTGTTTGGCCATTTGGAAGTGAATATAAGCTTCTGAAGTGAAGATATGCACTTTTTCAAAAACTTTCTTTTTTTTAGTTCTGCTTGTCAACAATGTTCATTCTGTGTGTAACTCAGTGGGAAAGTGACAAACTTCAGTGAATTGTGACTGTATGTCTGAACTGGAGTGAAAATGCCCCTATCTCTATAAGGAAGCGAGCTAGAGCGCTGAAACTGTGGCTATGTGCACTTTCATGAAAACCCGCTTCTTTGAGGTTTTAAGCTCAGAACGTGAATCTGAGCGTGTATCTGGCAAGGGAACAGCTTCAGATCACACTGCAATGTATATATGGTATCGATTGGTCCAATGTGCTTGTATGGCCATTTGGAAGTGAGTATAAGAATTCTGAAGTGAAGATATGCACTTTTTCAAAAACTTTCTTTTTTTTAGATTTCCTTGTAAAAAAAATGTTCATTCTCTGTGTAACTCAGTGGGAAAGTGACAAACTTGAGTGAATTGTGACTGTATGTCTGAACTGGAGTGAAAATGCCCCTATCTCTACAAGGAAGCGAGCTAGAGCGCTGAAACTGTGGCTATGCGCACTTTCATGAAAACCCGCTTCTTTGAGGTTTAAAGCTCAGAACGTGAATCTGAGCGTGTTTCTGGCAAGGGAACAGCTTCAGATCACACTGCAATGTATATATGGTATCGTTTGGCCCAATGTGCTTGTATGGCCATTTGGAAGTGAGTATAAGCTTTTGAGGTGAAGATATGCACTTTTTCAAAAACTTTCTTTTTTTTAGTTCTGCTTGTCAAAAATGTTCATTCTGTGTTCAACTCAGTGGGAAAGTCACGAACTTGAGTGAATTGTGACTGTATGACTGAGTTGGAGTGAAAATGCCCCTATCTCTACAAGGAAGCGAGCTAGAGCGCTGAAACTGTGGCTATGCGCACTTTCATGAAAACCCGCTTCTTTGAGGTTTAAACCTCAGGACGTGAATCTGAGCGTGTTTCTGGCAAGGGAACAGCTTCAGATCACATTGCAATGTATACATGGTATCGTTTGGCCCAATGTGCTTGTATGGCCATTTGGAAGTGAGTATAAGCTTTTGAAGTGAAGATATGCATTTTTTCAAAAACTTTCTTTTTTTTAGTTCTGCTTGTCAAAAATGTTCATTCTGTGTTCAACTCAGTGGGAAAGTGACAAACTTGAGTGAATTGTAACTGTATGACTGAGTTGGCGTGAATATGCTCTTATCTCTGTAAGGAAGCGAGCTAGAGCGCTGAAACTGTGGCTGTGCGCACTTTCATGAAAACCAGCTTCTTTGAGGTTTTAAGCTCAGAACGTGAATCTGAGCGTGTTTCTGGCAAGGGAACAGCTTCAGATCACACTGCAATGTATATATGGTATCGATTGGTCCAATGTGCTTGTATGGCCATTTGGAAGTGAGTATAAGAATTCTGAAGTGAAGATATGCACTTTTTCAAAAACTTTCTTTTTTTTAGTTCTGCTTGTCAAAAATGTTCATTCTGTGTTCAACTCAGTGGGAAAGTGATAAACTTGAGTGAATTGTAACTGTATGACTGAGTTGGAGTGAATATGCTCTTATCTCTGTAAGGAAGCTAGCTAGAGCGCTGAAACTGTGGCTATGCGCACTTTCATGAAAACCCGCTTCATTGAGGTTGTAAGCTCAGAACGTGAATCTGAACGTGTTTTTGGCAAGGGAACAGCTTCAGATCACACTGCAATGTATATATGGTATCGTTTGGTCCAATGTGCTTGTATGGCCATTTGGAAGTGAGTATAAGAATTCTGAAGTGAAAATATGCACTTTTTCAAAAACTTTTTTTTAGATTTCCTTGTAAAAAATGTTCATTCTCTGTGGTACTCAGTGGGAAAGTAACAAACTTGAGAGAACTGTGACTGTATGGCTGAATTGGAATGAATATGCCTATATCTCTGTCAGGAAACGAGATAGAGCGCTGAAACTGTGGCTATACGCACTTTCATGAAAACACGCTTCTTTGAGGTTTTAAGCTCAGAACGTAAATATGTGCGTGCTTCTGGACAGGGAACAGCTGCAGATCACACTGCAATGAATATATGTAATCGTTCTGTCCAATGTGTTTGTTTGGCCATTTGGAAGTGAATATAAGCTTCTGACGTGAAGATATGCCTCTTTCAAAAACTTTCTTTTTTTTAGTTCTGCTTGTCAACAATGTTCATTCTGTGTGTAACTCAGTGGGAAAGTGACAAACTTAGGTGAATTGTGACTGTATGTCTGAACTGGAGTGAAAATGCCCCTATCTCTATCAGGAAGCGAGCTAGAGCGCTGAAACTGTGGCTATGTGCACTTTCATGAAAACCCGCTTCTTTGAGGTTTTAAGCTCAGAACGTGAATCTGAGCGTGTTTCTGGCAAGGGAACAGCTTCAGATCACACTGCAATGTATATATGGTATCGTTTGGTCCAATATGCTTGTATGGCCATTTGGAAGTGAGTATAAGAATTCTGAAGTGAAGATTTGCACTTTTTCAAAAACTTTCTTTTTTTTAGATTTCCTTGTAAAAAATGTTCATTCTCTGTGGTACTCAGTGGGAAAGTAACAAACTTGAGAGAACTGTGACTGTATGGCTGAATTGGAATGAATATGCCTATATCTCTGTCAGGAAACGAGATAGAGCGCTGAAACTGTGGCTATACGCACTTTCATGAAAACACGCTTCTTTGAGGTTTTAAGCTCAGAACGTAAATATGTGCGTGTTTCTGGACAGGGAACAGCTGCAGATCACACTGCAATGAATATATGTAATCGTTCTGTCCAATGTGTTTGTTTGGCCATTTGGAAGTGAATATAAGCTTCTGACGTGAAGATATGCCTTTTTCAAAAACTTTCTTTTTTTTAGTTCTGCTTGTCAACAATGTTCATTCTGTGTGTAACTCAGTGGGAAAGTGACAAACTTGAGAGAATTGTGACTGTATGGCTGAATTGGAATGAATATGCCTATATCTCTGTCAGGAAACGAGATAGAGCGCTGAAACTGTGGCTATGCGCACTTTCATGAAAACCCGCTTCATTGAGGTTGAAAGCTCAGAACGTGAATCTGAACGTGTTTTTGGCAAGGGAACAGCTTCAGATCAGACTGCAATGTATATATGGTATCGTTTGGTCCAATGTGCTTGTATGGCCATTTGGAAGTGAGTATAAGAATTCTGAAGTGAAGATATGCACTTTTTCAAAAACTTTCTTTTTTTTAGATTTCCTTGTAAAAAAATGTTCATTCTCTGTGTAACTCAGTGGGAAAGTGACAAACTTGAGTGAATTGTGACTGTATGACTGAGTTGGAGTGAGATATGCTCTTATCTCTGTAAGGAAGCGAGCTAGAGCGCTGAAACTGTGGCTATACGCACATTCATGAAAACACGCTTATTTGTGGTTTGAAGCTCAGAACGTACATATGTGCGTGTTTCTGGACAGGGAACAGCTGCAGATCACACTGCAATGAATATATGTAATCGTTCTGTCCAATGTGTTTGTTTGGCCATTTGGAAGTGAATATAAGCTTCTGAAGTGAAGATATGCACTTTTTCAAAAACTTTCTTTTTTTTAGTTCTGCTAGTCAACAATGTTCATTCTGTGTGTAACTCAGTGGGAAAGTGACAAACTTCAGTGAATTGTGACTGTATGTCTGAACTGGAGTGAAAATGCCCCTATCTCTATAAGGAAGCGAGCTAGAGCGCTGAAACTGTGGCTATGTGCACTTTCATGAAAACCCGCTTCTTTGAGGTTTTAAGCTCAGAACGTGAATCTGAGCGTGTATCTGGCAAGGGAACAGCTTCAGATCACACTGCAATGTATATATGGTATCGATTGGTCCAATGTGCTTGTATGGCCATTTGGAAGTGAGTATAAGAATTCTGAAGTGAAGATATGCACTTTTTCAAAAACTTTCTTTTTTTTAGATTTCCTTGTAAAAAAAATGTTCATTCTCTGTGTAACTCAGTGGGAAAGTGACAAACTTGAGTGAATTGTGACTGTATGTCTGAACTGGAGTGAAAATGCCCCTATCTCTACAAGGAAGCGAGCTAGAGCGCTGAAACTGTGGCTATGCGCACTTTCATGAAAACCCGCTTCTTTGAGGTTTAAAGCTCAGAACGTGAATCTGAGCGTGTTTCTGGCAAGGGAACAGCTTCAGATCACACTGCAATGTATATATGGTATCGTTTGGCCCAATGTGCTTGTATGGCCATTTGGAAGTGAGTATAAGCTTTTGAGGTGAAGATATGCACTTTTTCAAAAACTTTCTTTTTTTTAGTTCTGCTTGTCAAAAATGTTCATTCTGTGTTCAACTCAGTGGGAAAGTCACGAACTTGAGTGAATTGTGACTGTATGACTGAGTTGGAGTGAAAATGCCCCTATCTCTACAAGGAAGCGAGCTAGAGCGCTGAAACTGTGGCTATGCGCACTTTCATGAAAACCCGCTTCTTTGAGGTTTAAACCTCAGGACGTGAATCTGAGCGTGTTTCTGGCAAGGGAACAGCTTCAGATCACATTGCAATGTATACATGGTATCGTTTGGCCCAATGTGCTTGTATGGCCATTTGGAAGTGAGTATAAGCTTTTGAAGTGAAGATATGCATTTTTTCAAAAACTTTCTTTTTTTTAGTTCTGCTTGTCAAAAATGTTCATTCTGTGTTCAACTCAGTGGGAAAGTGACAAACTTGAGTGAATTGTAACTGTATGACTGAGTTGGCGTGAATATGCTCTTATCTCTGTCAGGAAGCGAGCTAGAGCGCTGAAACTGTGGCTATGCGCACTTTCATGAAAACCAGCTTCTTTGAGGTTTTAAGCTCAGAACGTGAATCTGAGCGTGTTTCTGGCAAGGGAACAGCTTCAGATCACACTGCAATGTATATATGGTATCGATTGGTCCAATGTGCTTGTATGGCCATTTGGAAGTGAGTATAAGAATTCTGAAGTGAAGATATGCACTTTTTCAAAAACTTTCTTTTTTTTAGTTCTGCTTGTCAAAAATGTTCATTCTGTGTTCAACTCAGTGGGAAAGTGATAAACTTGAGTGAATTGTAACTGTATGACTGAGTTGGAGTGAATATGCTCTTATCTCTGTAAGGAAGCTAGCTAGAGCGCTGAAACTGTGGCTATGCGCACTTTCATGAAAACCCGCTTCATTGAGGTTGTAAGCTCAGAACGTGAATCTGAACGTGTTTTTGGCAAGGGAACAGCTTCAGATCACACTGCAATGTATATATGGTATCGTTTGGTCCAATGTGCTTGTATGGCCATTTGGAAGTGAGTATAAGAATTCTGAAGTGAAAATATGCACTTTTTCAAAAACTTTTTTTTAGATTTCCTTGTAAAAAATGTTCATTCTCTGTGGTACTCAGTGGGAAAGTAACAAACTTGAGAGAACTGTGACTGTATGGCTGAATTGGAATGAATATGCCTATATCTCTGTCAGGAAACGAGATAGAGCGCTGAAACTGTGGCTATACGCACTTTCATGAAAACACGCTTCTTTGAGGTTTTAAGCTCAGAACGTAAATATGTGCGTGTTTCTGGACAGGGAACAGCTGCAGATCACACTGCAATGAATATATGTAATCGTTCTGTCCAATGTGTTTGTTTGGCCATTTGGAAGTGAATATAAGCTTCTGACGTGAAGATATGCCTCTTTCAAAAACTTTCTTTTTTTTAGTTCTGCTTGTCAACAATGTTCATTCTGTGTGTAACTCAGTGGGAAAGTGACAAACTTAGGGAATTGTGACTGTATGTCTGAACTGGAGTGAAAATGCCCCTATCTCTATCAGGAAGCGAGCTAGAGCGCTGAAACTGTGGCTATGTGCACTTTCATGAAAACCCGCTTCTTTGAGGTTTTAAGCTCAGAACGTGAATCTGAGCGTGTTTCTGGCAAGGGAACAGCTTCAGATCACACTGCAATGTATATATGGTATCGTTTGGTCCAATATGCTTGTATGGCCATTTGGAAGTGAGTATAAGAATTCTGAAGTGAAGATATGCACTTTTTCAAAAACTTTCTTTTTTTTAGATTTCCTTGTAAAAAATGTTCATTCTCTGTGGTACTCAGTGGGAAAGTAACAAACTTGAGAGAACTGTGACTGTATGGCTGAATTGGAATGAATATGCCTATATCTCTGTCAGGAAACGAGATAGAGCGCTGAAACTGTGGCTATACGCACTTTCATGAAAACACGCTTCTTTGAGGTTTTAAGCTCAGAACGTAAATATGTGCGTGTTTCTGGACAGGGAACAGCTGCAGATCACACTGCAATGAATATATGTAATCGTTCTGTCCAATGTGTTTGTTTGGCCATTTGGAAGTGAATATAAGCTTCTGACGTGAAGATATGCCTTTTTCAAAAACTTTCTTTTTTTTAGTTCTGCTTGTCAACAATGTTCATTCTGTGTGTAACTCAGTGGGAAAGTGACAAACTTGAGAGAATTGTGACTGTATGGCTGAATTGGAATGAATATGCCTATATCTCTGTCAGGAAACGAGATAGAGCGCTGAAACTGTGGCTATGCGCACTTTCATGAAAACCCGCTTCATTGAGGTTGAAAGCTCAGAACGTGAATCTGAACGTGTTTTTGGCAAGGGAACAGCTTCAGATCAGACTGCAATGTATATATGGTATCGTTTGGTCCAATGTGCTTGTATGGCCATTTGGAAGTGAGTATAAGAATTCTGAAGTGAAGATATGCACTTTTTCAAAAACTTTCTTTTTTTTAGATTTCCTTGTAAAAAAATGTTCATTCTCTGTGTAACTCAGTGGGAAAGTGACAAACTTGAGTGAATTGTGACTGTATGACTGAGTTGGAGTGAGATATGCTCTTATCTCTGTAAGGAAGCGAGCTAGAGCGCTGAAACTGTGGCTATACGCACATTCATGAAAACACGCTTATTTGAGGTTTGAAGCTCAGAACGTAAATATGTGCGTGTTTCTGGACAGGGAACAGCTGCAGATCACACTGCAATGAATATATGTAATCGTTCTGTCCAATGTGTTTGTTTGGCCATTTGGAAGTGAACATAAGCTTCTGAAGTGAAGATATGCACTTTTTCAAAAACTTTCTTTTTTTTAGTTCTGCTTGTCAACAATGTTCATTCTGTGTGTAACTCAGTGGGAAAGTGACAAACTTGAGTGAATTGTGACTGTATGACTGAGTTGGAGTGAATATGCTCTTATCTCTGTAAGGAAGCGAGCTAGAGCGCTGAAACTGTGGCTATGCGCACTTTCATGAAAACCCGCTTCTTTGAGGTTTAAAGGTCAAAACGTGAATCTGAGCGTGTTTCTGGGAAGGGAACAGCTTCAGATCACACTGCAATGTATATATGGTATCGTTTGGCCCAATGTGCTTGTATGGCCATTTGGAAGTGAGTATAAGCTTTTGAAGTGAAGATATGCACTTTTTCAAAAACTTTCTTTTTTTTAGTTCTGCTTGTCAAAAATGTTCATTCTGTGTTCAACTCAGTGGGAAAGTGACAAACTTGAGTGAATTGTAACTGTATGACTGAGTTGGAGTGAATATGCTCTTATCTCTGTCAGGAAGCGAGCTCGAGCGCTGAAACTGTGGCTATACGCACTTTCATGAAAACCCGCTTCATTGAGGTTGAAAGCTCAGAACGTGAATCTGAACGGGTTTTTGGCAAGGGAACAGCTTCAGATCACACTGCAATGTATATATGGTATCGTTTGGTCCAATGTGCTTGTATGGCCATTTGGAAGTGAGTATAAGAATTCTGAAGTGAAGATATGCACTTTTTCAAAAACTTTCTTTTTTTTAGATTTCCTTGTAAAAAAATGTTCATTCTCTGTGTAACTCAGTGGGAAAGTGACAAACTTGAGTGAATTGTGACTGTATGACTGAGTTGGAGTGAATATGCTCTTATCTCTGTCAGGAAACGAGATAGAGCGCTGAAACTGTGGCTATACGCACTTTCATGAAAACACGCTTCTTTGAGGTTTAAAGCTCAGAACGTAAATATGTGCGCGTTTCTGGACAGGGAACAGCTGCAGATCACACTGCAATGAATATATGTAATCGTTCTGTCCAATGTGTTTGTTTGGCCATTTGGAAGTGAATATAAGCTTCTGAACTGAAGATATGCACTTTTTCAAAAACTTTCTTTTTTTTAGTTCTGCTTGTCAACAATGTTCATTCTGTGAGTAACTCAGTGGGAACGTGACAAACTTTAGTGAATTGTGACTGTATGTCTGAACTGGAGTGAAAATGCCCCTATCTCTATAAGGAAGCGAGCTAGAGCGCTGAAACTGTGGCTATGTGCACTTTCATGAAAACCCGCTTCTTTGAGGTTTTAAGCTCAGAACGTGAATCTGAGCGTGTTTCTGGCAAGGGAACAGCTTCAGATCACACTGCAATGTATATATGGTATCGTTTGGCCCAATGTGCTTGTATGGCCATTTGGAAGTGAGTATAAGCTTTTGAGGTAAAGATATGCACTTTTTCAAAAACTTTCTTTTTTTTAGTTCTGCTTGTCAAAAATGTTCATTCTGTGTTCAACTCAGTGGGAATGTGACAAACTTGAGTGAATTGTGACTGTATGACTGAGTTGGAGTGAATATGCTCTTATATCTGTAAGGAAGCGAGCTAGAGCGCTGAAACTGTGGCTATACGCACTTTCATGAAAACACGCTTCTTTGAGGTTTTTAGCTCAGAAAGTCAATCTGTGCGTGTTTCTGGCAAGGGAACAGCTTCAGATCACACTGCAATGCATATATGGTATCGTTTGGTCCAATGTGCTTGTCTGGCCATTTGGAAGTGAGTATAAGAATTCTGAAGTGAAGATATGCACTTTTTCAAAAACTTTCTTTTTTTTAGATTTCCTTGTAAAAAATGTTCATTCTCTGTGGAACTCAGTGGGAAAGTAACAAACTTGAGAGAACTGTGACTGTATGGCTGAATTGGAATGAATATGCCTTTTTCTCTGTCAGGAAACGAGATAGAGCGCTGAAACTGTGGCTATACGCACTTTCATGAAAACACGCTTCTTTGAGGTTTTAAGCTCAGAACGTAAATATGTGCGTGTTTCTGGACAGGGAACAGCTGCAGATCACACTGCAATGAATATATGTAATCGTTCTGTCCAATGTGTTTGTTTGGCCATTTGGAAGTGAATATAAGCTTCTGAAGTGAAGATATGCACTTTTTCAAAAACTTTCTTTTTTTTAGTTCTGCTTGTCAACAATGTTCATTCTGTGTGTAACTCAGTGGGAAAGTGACAAACTTGAGTGAATTGTGACTGTATGTCTGAACTGGAGTTAAAATGCCCCTATCTCTATAAGGAAACGAGATAGAGCGCTGAAACTGTGGCTATACGCACTTTCATGAAAACACGCTTCTTTGAGGTTTTAAGCTCAGAAAGTCAATCTGTGCGTGTTTCTGGCAAGGGAACAGCTTCAGATCACACTGCAATGCATATATGGTATCGTTTGGTCCACTGTGCTTGTATGGCCATTTGGAAGTGAGTATTTGGATGTTCCCCGGATGAGTGAACGCTGGCGCAACTAGCTGCCGCTGCTCGCCGGTAACCTCCTAACTTTTTTTTAAAGTTTGCTGTTCTGGTGCTGCTGATCACCGGTAACAGTTTAAGTTTTGCATACTGTGCTTATTTTATGGTCCTACGTGATCCTAAACGGACAGTGTAATTACCCGCACTTGGAATATTTTCACGATCATCGCCTGTGTTTGTTACCTGCTCTGTCCCGACCTGAACCTCGCCTGACGTTCCTTGGTTGTCAACACTGCTAGCGTTCTCGACCACAATGTGGGCTGGTAGATCATCCATCCTGTCCATCTGTGCCTGGCTCTTCCTGCCCCCCGTCCACCTACCAGTGGCGGGTCTGCTCCATTACTCAGCCTCTGATCTGCTTCGGCTGCGCTGTCACTGGCCTGGTCCCATGCCTGAGGCACTCCACCTCCACCCGGACATCACCTTACAGCCCCGCCGGAGATACATCCACCGAGGGTCTCGTCGGAACTTCCTATACAACAGCTCCTCAGCGATTAAGTCCATCTGGTCCAGCTCTCGACCCCGGACTCGTCGCCCTCCACACTCTACCATTCGGGCTAGCGTGCTAGCCCGCCTAGCTCGGTCGGCTAGCACCACCACCAGCTGCGACAGCACTCCACTCAACTTTGCTCTGCTCAACATCCGTTCGCTGACAGGCAAGGGACAACTCATCCAGGACTTCATCTCTGACCGTAAGCTAGACTTCTTCTGCTTAACTGAGACGTGGCAACAGCCCCATGACTATTCCCAGCTCAATGAATCCACTCCTGATGGGTTTGTTTACATCTGTCAACCCCGTGCTTCCGGCCGGGGCGGAGGTCTCGCGATAATTCATCGCGAGAAGTGGAAAATCTTGCCGGTAGCCGTACCCGTCTCTAACACGTTTGAGTCCACTGTCTGTGAGTTGTCTGGTCCCACTCCAACCATCATTGCCGCTGTCTACCGCCCTCCAAAACCGAATAGTGACTTTTTAACTGACTTTGCTGCTTTTCTCACCCATCTATCTTCCCTCTCACCTAACATAATACTGCTGGGTGATTTCAATATC
Organism: Gymnothorax reevesii; assembly: GCA_029721435.1. Lineage (NCBI taxonomy): Eukaryota > Metazoa > Chordata > Actinopteri > Anguilliformes > Muraenidae > Gymnothorax > Gymnothorax reevesii. The sequence continues at coordinate 27,230,045 of CM056588.1, forward strand.
CACATGGACAATACTAATCTGCCTCTCACTAAGGACTTCACCTCTTGCCTAGAGAGTTTTGGATGCCTGCAACACACCACTATTCCTACGCACTCCAAAGGACATATTTTGGATTTAATCTGCTGCTCTGGTGTTACCCCTCATGACCTAACAGCTGATGAACTCCCCATAACTGATCACTTTCTCCTCTCCTTCACTGTGAAACTCACTCTTTCTATCCGTAAAACATCACACCTAATTTCTTATCGGAATATAAAAAATATCAACCCCACCACTCTTACTTCAAACATCCACTCCTCCCGCCTCCTCGACATCCATAGTCTGTCCACTCCCGACGATCTGGTCTCCCATTATAACACTGGACTCCACAACATTCTTGACTCTCTCGCTCCACTCAAAAACAGATCTGTTTCCTTCACTGTCTCCGCTCCTTGGTTCACCCCCGATCTCCGGCTCATGAAAGCCAGAGCTCGGCAGCTTGAACGTCTCTACAGAAAAACCGGACTCACTATTCACAAAGAAATGTACAATAACCACTTCCTACACTACAAGGATTCCATTAATAGCACCAAAACACAATACTACTCCTGCCTCATCACTGCCAACAAAGGAAATTCAAAATCACTTTTTTCCTTACTCAATAAGATCACCAAACCCCAGGACTCTCTCCCCCCCCCATCTATACACTACCTCCTTCTGGAACACCATTATGTCATTTTTTAACGAAAAAATCAAGAACATCCACCAGAATCTTCTATCACTACCCCACCTTAGCACCTCAGCTGACCCTCCTCCACCCACACTCCTCCTCTCCTTCCAGCTTCCCACACTCAAAGAAATCACTGAACTCATCCAGAAATCCAAACCTTCCACCTGTCAATTGGACCCCCTCCCCACGCAACTTGTTAAAACCTGCCTCCCTTCTCTGGTCCCCCTCATCTCTGCTATCATCCACTCCTCCCTCACCACTGGAACTGTCCCTTCTTCCTTCAAAATGGCCGCCATCACCCCAATCATGAAGAAACCTGGTGCTGACCCCTCCAACCTCAACAACCTCCGTCCTATCTCCAATCTACCTTTCATCTCCAAAATCCTTGAGAAAACAGTCGCCTCTCAGCTTCACACTCACCTATCTCACAACAATCTGTATGAACAGTTCCAGTCTGGTTTCCGCCCACTCCATAGCACTGAAACAGCACTCATCAAGATCACAAATGACCTCCTCATGGCTTCTGACTCCGGACTCCTCACCATCCTCATCCTCCTTGACCTGAGTGCAGCATTCGACACCATCTGTCACACCACCCTTCTTAGCAGGCTTTCCTCCATTGGCATCACCCACACTCCCCTTGACTGGTTCACATCCTACTTCTCTGGCCGCACTCAGTTCGTGCAACTCAGGTCCCTTAAATCCACCCCCTCCCCTGTCACCTCAGGTGTGCCCCAGGGCTCCGTCCTGGGGCCCCTCCTCTTCATCATCTATCTCCTCCCCCTTGGCAATATCTTCCGCAAATTCAACATCCACTTCCACTGCTACGCCGATGACACCCAGCTCTACCTCACTACGAAGCCATCATCATCACTCCCACCCACCTCCCTTACAGACTGCATCTCTGAAATAAAAAACTGGTTCACGCAAAACCTCCTTCAACTTAACAGCAATAAAACTGAGGTTCTCCTCATTGGAACAAAATCCACCCTATCCAAAACCAACAGCTTCTCACTTGACATTGACAGCTCCTCCGTTTCACCCTCCCCCCAGGTTAAGAGTCTGGGTGTCACCCTTGACGGTACACTATCCTTCCAAACCCACATCAACAACATTACCCGGTCCGCCTACTTCCACCTACGAAACATCAACCGCCTCCGTCCCTCCCTTACGCCCCACACTGCCGCCATCCTTGTCCACAGCCTCGTCACCTCCCGTCTGGATTACTGCAACTCACTCCTCTTAGGCCTCCCTCACAAATCACTCCACAAACTCCAAATGGTCCAGAACTCAGCTGCTCGCATCATAACACGAACCCCCTCTATCCACCACATCACCCCTGTCCTTCAACAACTCCACTGGCTCCCCATCCATTTCCGCATTCAGTACAAGATCCTCCTGATGACATTCAAGGCCATTCACAACCTCGCCCCTCCATATCTGTCTGACCTTCTCCATTCTCCCCCTCACTCCCGCTCCCTCAGATCCTCCTCCTCCATCTCCCTGTCTGTCCCCCCCGCCCGCCTTACCACCATGGGGAGCAGAGCATTCAGTCGCTCTGCCCCCCGCCTCTGGAACTCTCTTCCACCCCTACTCAGAAACAAAGACTCACTTCCCCACTTCAAATCACAACTCAAAACTCATCTGTTCAAATCAGCCTATTCCATATGATGCCAGTCGCCCTTGTCCCCTGATCTTTTAAAACTGTTTTTAATTGTGTCTTGTATTTTTAATGATGTCTCTGTTTATATTTTCTTTGTGTTAGGTGTCCTTGAGTGTCTAAAAAGGCGCCCATAAATAAAATGTATTATTATTATTATTATTATTATTATTATTAATAATTCTGAAGTGAAGATATGCACTTTTTCAAAAACTTTCTTTTTTTTCGATTTCCTTGTAAAAAATGTTCATTCTCTGTGGAACTCAGTGGGAAAGTAACAAACTTGAGAGAACTGTGACTGTATGGCTGAATTGGAATGAATATGCTCTTATCTCTGTAAGGAAGCGAGCTAGAGCGCCGAAACTGTGGCTATACGCACTTTCATGAAAACACGCTTCTTTGAGGTTTTAAGCTCAGAAAGTGAATCTGTGCGTGTTTCTGGCAAGGGAACAGCTTCAGATCACACTGCAATGCATATATGGCATCGTTTGGTCCAATGTGCTTGTCTGGCCATTTGGAAGTGAGTATAAGAATTCTGAAGTGAAGATATGCACTTTTTCAAAAACTTTCTTTTTTTTCGATTTCCTTGTAAAAAATGTTCATTCTCTGTGGAACTCAGTGGGAAAGTAACAAACTTGAGAGAACTGTGACTGTATGGCTGGATTGGAATGAATATGCCTATATCTCTGTCAGGAAACGAGATAGAGCGCTGAAACTGTGGCTATACGCACTTTCATGAAAACACGGTTCTTTGAGGTTTTAAGCTCAGAACGTAAATCTGTGCGTGTTTCTGGCAAGGGAACAGCTTCAGATCACACTGCAATGAATATATGTAAACGTTCTGTCCAATGTGTTTGTTTGGCCATTTGGAAGTGAATATAGGCTTCTGTAGTGAAGATATGCACTTTTTTTAAAAAACTTTCTTTTTTTTAGTTCTGCTTGTCAACAATGTTCATTCTGTGTGTAACTCAGTGGGAAAGTGACAAACTTGAGTGAATTGTGACTGTATGACTGAGTTGGAGTGAATATGCTCTTATCTCTGTAAGGAAGCGAGCTAGAGCGCTGAAACTGTGGCTATACGCACTTTCATGAAAACACGCTTCTTTGAGGTTTTAAGCTCAGAAACTCAATCTGTGCGTGTTTCTGGCAAGGGAACAGCTTCAGATCACACTGCAATGCATATATGGTATCGTTTGGTCCAATGTGCTTGTATGGCCATTTGGAAGTGAGTATAATAATTCTGAAGTGAAGATATGCACTTTTTCAAAAACTTTCTTTTTTTTAGATTTCCTCGTAAAAAATGTTCATTCTCTGTGGAACTCAGTGGGAAAGTAACAAACTTGAGAGAACTGTGACTGTATGGCTGAATTGGAATGAATATGCCTATATCTCTGTCAGGAAACGAGATAGAGCGCTGAAACTGTGGCTATACGCACTTTCATGAAAACACGCTTCTTTGAGGTTTTAAGCTCAGAACGTAAATATGTGCGTGTTTCTGGCAAGGGAACAGCTGCAGATCACGCTGCAATGAAAATATGTAATCGTTCTGTCCAATGTGTTTGTTTGGCCATTTGGAAGTGAATATAAGCTTCTGAGGTGAAGATATGCACTTTTTCAAAAACTTTCTTTTTTTTAGTTCTGCTTGTCAACAATGTTCATTCTGTGTGTAACTCAGTGGGAAAGTGACAAACTTGAGTGAATTGTGACTGTATGTCTGAACTGGAGTGAAAATGCTCTTATCTCTGTAAGGAAACGAGCTAGAGCGCTGAAACTTTGGCTATGCGCACTTTCATGAAAACCCGCTTCTTTGAGGTTTAAAGCTCAGAACGTGAATCTGAGCGTGTTTCTGGCTAGGGAACAGCTTCAGATCACACTGCAATGTATATATGGTATCGTTTGGTCCAATGTGCTTGCATGGCCATTTGGAAGTAAGTATAAAAATTCTGAAGTGAAGATATGCACTTTTTCAAAAACTTTCTTTTTGTTAGATTTCCTTGTAAAAAAATGTTCATTCTCTGTGTAACTCAGTGGGAGAGTGACAAACTTGAGTGAATTGTGACTGTATGACTGAGTTGGAGTGAATATGCTCTTATCTCTGTAAGGAAGCGAGCTAGAGCGCTGAAACTGTGGCTATACGCACTTTCATGAAAACACGCTTCTTTGAGGTTTTAAGCTCAGAAAGTGAATCTGTGCTTGTTTCTGGCAAGGGAAAAGCTTCAGATCACACTGCAATGTATATATGGTATCGTTTGGTCCAATGTGCTTGTATGGCCATTTGGAAGTGAGAAAAGAATTCTGAAGTGAAGATATGCACTTTTTCAAAAACTTTCTTTTTTTTACTTCTGCTTGTCAAAAATGTTCATTCTGTGTTCAACTCAGTGGGAAAGTGACAAACTTGAGTGAATTGTGACTGTATGACTGAGTTGGAGTGAATATGCTCTTATCTCTGTAAGGAAGCGAGCTAGAGCGCTGAAACTGTGGCTATACGCACTTTCATGAAAACACGCTTCTTTGTGGTTTTAAGCTCAGAAAGTGAATCTGTGCGTGTTTCTGGCAAGGGAAAAGCTTCAGATCACACTGCAATGTATATATGGTATCGTTTGGTCCAATGTGCTTGTATGGCCAATTGGAAGTGAGTATAAGCTTTTGAAATGAAGATATGCACTTTTTCAAAAACTTTCTTTTTTTAGTTCTGCTTGTCAAAAATGTTCAATCTGTGTTCGACTCAGTGGGAAAGTGACAAATTTGAGTGAATTGTGACTGTATGACTGAGTTGGAGTGAATATGCTCTTATCTCTGTAAGGAAGCGAGCTAGAGCGCTGAAACTGTGGCTATACGCACTTTCATGAAAACACGCTTCTTTGAGGTTTTAAGCTCAGAAAGTCAATCTGTGCGTGTTTCTGGCAAGGGAACAGCTTCAGATCACACTGGAATGCATATATGGTATCGTTTGGTCCAATGTGCTTGTATGGCCATTTGGAAGTGAGTACAATAATTCTGAAGTGAAGCTAAGCACTTTTTCAAAAACTTTCTTTTTTTTAGATTTCCTTGTAAAAAATGTTCATTCTCTGTGAAACTCAGTGGGAAAGTAACAAACTTGAGAGAACTGTGACTGTATGGCTGGATTGGAATGAATATGCCTATATCTCTGTCAGGAAACGAGATAGAGCCCTGAAACTGTGGCTAATTGCACTTTCATGAAAACACGCTTCTTTGAGGTTTTAAGCTCAGAAAGTGAATCTGTGCGTGTTTCTGGCAAGGGAACAGCTTCAGATCACACTGCAATGCATATATGGCATCGTTTGGTCCAATGTGCTTGTATGGCCATTTGGAAGTGAGTATAATAATTCTGAAGTGAAGATAAGCACTTTTTCAAAAACTTTCTTTTTTTTAGATTTCCTTGTAAAAAATGTTCATTCTCTGTGAAACTCAGTGGGAAAGTAACAAACTCGAGAGAACTGTGACTGTATGGCTGGATTGGAATGAATATGCCTATATCTCTGTCAGGAAACGAGATAGAGCGCTGAAACTGTGGCTATACGCACTTTCATGAAAACACGGTTCTTTGAGGTTTTAAGCTCAGAACGTAAATCTGTGCGTGTTTCTGGCAAGGGAACAGCTTCAGATCACACTGCAATGAATATATGTAAACGTTCTGTCCAATGTGTTTGTTTGGCCATTTGGAAGTGAATATAAGCTTCTGTAGTGAAGATATGCACTTTTTTTAAAAAACTTTCTTTTTTTTAGTTCTGCTTGTCAACAATGTTCATTCTGTGTGTAACTCAGTGGGAAAGTGACAAACTTGAGTGAATTGTGACTGTATGACTGAGTTGGAGTGAATATGCTCTTTTCTCTGTAAGGAAGCAATCTAGAGCGCTGAAACTGTGGCTATACGCACTTTCATGAAAACACGCTTCTTTGAGGCTTTAAGCTCAGAAAGTGAATCTGTGCGTGTTTCTGGCAAGGGAAAAGCTTCAGATCACACTGCAAGGTATATATGGTATCGTTTGGTCCAATGTGCTTGTATGGCCATTTGGAAGTGAGTATAATCTTTTGAAGTGAAGATATGCACTTTTTCAAAAACATTCTTTTTTTTAGTTCTGCTTGTCAAAAATGTTCATTCTGTGTTCAACTCAGTGGGAAAGTGACAAACTTGAGTGAATTGTGACTGTATGACTGAGTTGGAGTGAATATGCTCTTATCTCTGTAAGGAAGCGAGCTAGAGCGCTGAAACTGTGGCTATACGCACTTTCATGAAAACACGCTTCTTTGAGGTTTTAAGCTCAGAACGTAAATATGTGCGTGTTTCTGGCAAGGGAACAGCTGCAGATCACACTGCAATGAAAATATGTAATCGTTCTGTCCAATGTGTTTGTTTGGCCATTTGGAAGTGAATATAAGCTTCTGAGGTGAAGATATGCACTTTTTCAAAAACTTTCTTTTTTTTAGTTCTGCTTGTCAACAATGTTCATTCTGTGTGTAACTCAGTGGGAAAGTGACAAACTTGAGTGAATTGTGACTGTATGTCTGAACTGGAGTGAAAATGCCCCTATCTCTATAAGGAAGCGAGCTAGAGCGCTGAAACTTTGGCTATGCGCACTTTTATGAAAACCCGCTTCTTTGAGGTTTAAAGCTCAGAACGTGAATCTGAACGTGTTTCTGGCAAGGGAACAGCTTCAGATCACACTGCAATGTGTATATGGTATCGTTTGGTCCAATGTGCTTGCATGGCCATTTGGAAGTAAGTATAAAAATTCTGAAGTGAAGATATGCACTTTTTCAAAAACTTTCTTTTTGTTAGATTTCCTTGTAAAAAAATGTTCATTCTCTGAGTAACTCAGTGGGAGAGTGACAAACTTGAGTGAATTGTGACTGTATGACTGAGTTGGAGTGAATATGCTCTTATCTCTGTAAGGAAGCGAGCTAGAGCGCTGAAACTGTGGCTATACGCACTTTCATGAAAACACGCTTCTTTGAGGTTTTAAGCTCAGAAAGTGAATCTGTGCTTGTTTCTGGCAAGGGAAAAGCTTCAGATCACACTGAAATGTATATATGGTATCGTTTGGTCCAATGTGCTTGTATGGCCATTTGGAAGTGAGTATAAGAATTCTGAAGTGAAGATATGCACTTTTTCAAAAACTTTCTTTTTTTAGATTTCCTTGTAAAAAATGTTCATTCTCTGTGAAACTCAGTGGGAAAGTAACAAACTTGAGAGAACTGTGACTGTATGGCTGGATTGGAATGAATATGCCTATATCTCTGTCAGGAAACGAGATAGAGCCCTGAAACTGTGGCTATACGCACTTTCATGAAAACACGCTTCTTTGAGGTTTTAAGCTCAGAAACTCAATCTGTGCGTGTTTCTGGCAAGGGAACAGCTTCAGATCACACTGCAATGCATATATGGTATCGTTTGGTCCAATGTGCTTGTATGGCCATTTGGGAGTGAGTATAATAATTCTGAAGTGAAGATATGCACTTTTTCAAAAACTTTCTTTTTTTAAGATTTCCTCGTAAAAAATGTTCATTCTCTGTGGAACTCAGTGGGAAAGTAACAAACTTGAGAGAACTGTAACTGTATGGCTGAATTGGAATGAATATGCCGATATCTCTGTCAGGAAACGAGATAGAGCGCTGAAACTGTGGCTATACGCACTTTCATGAAAACACGCTTCTTTGAGGTTTTAAGCTCAGAACGTAAATATGTGCGTGTTTCTGGCAAGGGAACAGCTGCAGATCACGCTGCAATGAAAATATGTAATCGTTCTGTCCAATGTGTTTGTTTGGCCATTTGGAAGTGAATATAAGCTTCTGAGGTGAAGATATGCACTTTTTCAAAAACTTTCTTTTTTTTAGTTCTGCTTGTCAACAATGTTCATTCTGTGTGTAACTCAGTGGGAAAGTGACAAACGAGTGAATTGTGACTGTATGTCTGAACTGGAGTGAAAATGCTCTTATCTCTGTAAGGAAACGAGCTAGAGCGCTGAAACTTTGGCTATGCGCACTTTCATGAAAACCCGCTTCTTTGAGGTTTAAAGCTCAGAACGTGAATCTGAGCGTGTTTCTGGCTAGGGAACAGCTTCAGATCACACTGCAATGTATATATGGTATCGTTTGGTCCAATGTGCTTGCATGGCCATTTGGAAGTAAGTATAAAAATTCTGAAGTGAAGATATGCACTTTTTCAAAAACTTTCTTTTTGTTAGATTTCCTTGTAAAAAAATGTTCATTCTCTGAGTAACTCAGTGGGAGAGTGACAAACTTGAGTGAATTGTGACTGTATGACTGAGTTGGAGTGAATATGCTCTTATCTCTGTAAGGAAGCGAGCTAGAGCGCTGAAACTGTGGCTATACGCACTTTCATGAAAACACGCTTCTTTGAGGTTTTAAGCTCAGAAAGTGAATCTGTGCTTGTTTCTGGCAAGGGAAAAGCTTCAGATCACACTGCAATGTATATATGGTATCGTTTGGTCCAATGTGCTTGTATGGCCATTTGGAAGTGAGTATAAGAATTCTGAAGTGAAGATATGCACTTTTTCAAAAACTTTCTTTTTTTTACTTCTGCTTGTCAAAAATGTTCAATCTGTGTTCAACTCAGTGGGAAAGTGACAAACTTGAGTGAATTGTGACTGTATGACTGAGTTGGAGTGAATATACTCTTATCTCTGTCAGGAAGGGAGCTAGAGCGCTGAAACTGTGGCTATACGCACTTTCATGAAAACACGCTTCTTTGAGGTTTTAAGCTCAGAAAGTCAATCTGTGCGTGTTTCTGGCAAGGGAACAGCTTCAGATCACACTGGAATGCATATATGGTATCGCTTGGTCCAATGTGCTTGTATGGCCATTTGGAAGTGAGTACAATAATTCTGAAGTGAAGATAAGCACTTTTTCAAAAACTTTCTTTTTTTTTGATTTCCTTGTAAAAAATGTTCATTCTCTGTGAAACTCAGTGGGAAAGTAACAAACTTGAGAGAACTGTGACTGTATGGCTGGATTGGAATGAATATGCCTATATCTCTGTCAGGAAACGAGATAGAGCGCTGAAACTGTGGCTATACGCACTTTCATGAAAACACGGTTCTTTGAGGTTTTAAGCTCAGAACGTAAATCTGAGCGTGTTTCTGGCAAGGGAACAGCTTCAGATCACACTGCAATGAATATATGTAATCGTTCTGTCCAATGTGTTTGTTTGGCCATTTGGAAGTGAATAGAAGCTTCTGAAGTGAAGATATGCACTTTTTCAAAAACTTTCTTTTTTTTAGTTCTGCTTGTCAACAATGTTCATTCTGTGTGTAACTCAGTGGGAAAGTGACAAACTTGAGTGAATTGTGACTGTATGTCTGAACTGGAGTGAAAATGCCCCAATCTCTATAAGGAAGCGAGCTAGAGCGCTGAAACTTTGGCTATGCGCACTTTCATGAAAACACGCTTCTTTGAGGTTTTAAGCTCAGAAAGTCAATCTGTGGGGGTTTCTGGCATGGGAATAGCTTCAGATCACACTGCAATGTATATATGGTATCGTTTGGTCCAATGTGCTTGAATGGCCATTTGGAAGTAAGTATAAGAATTCTGAAGTGAAGATATGAACTTTTTCAAAAACTTTCTTTTTTTAGATTTCTTTGTAAAAAATGTTCATTCTGTGTTCAACTCAGTGGGAAAGTGACAAACTTGAGTGAATTGTGACTGTATTACTGAGTTGGAGTGAATATGCTCTTATCTCTGTAAGGAAGCGAGCGAGAGCGCTGAAACTGTGGCTATACGCACTTTCATGAAAACACGCTTCTTTGAGGTTTTAAGCTCAGAAAGTCAATCTGTGCGTGTTTCTGGCAAGGGAACAGCTTCAGATCACACTGCAATGCATATATGGTATCGTTTGGTCCAATGTGCTTGTATGGCCATTTGGAAGTGAGTACAAGAATTCTGAAGTGAAGATATGCACTTTTTCAAAAACTTTCTTTTTTTAGATTTCCTTGTAAAAAATGTTCATTCTCCGTGGAACCCAGTGGGAAAAAAACAAACTTGAGAGAACTGTGACTGTATGGCTGATTTGGAATGAATATGACTATATCTCTGTCAGGAAACGAGATGGAGCGCTGAAACTGTGGCTATACGCACTTTCATGAAAACACGCCTCTTTGAGGTTTTAAGCTCAGAAAGTCAATCTGTGCGTGTTTCTGGCAAGGGAACAGCTTCAGATCACACTGCAATGTATATATGGTATCGTTTGGTCAAATGTGCTTGTATGGCTATTTGGAATTGAGTATAAGAATTCTGAAGTGAAGATATGCACTTTTTCAAAAACTTTTTTTTTTTTACATTTCCTTGTAAAAAAATGTTCATTCTCTGTGTAACTCAGTGGGAAAGTGACAAACTTGAGTGAATTGTGACTGAATGACTGAGTTGGAGTGAATATGCTCTTATCTCTGTAAGGAAGCGAGCTAGAGCGCTGAAACTGTGGCTATACGCACTTTCATAAAAACACGCTTCTTTGAGGTTTTAAGCTCAGAAAGTCAATCTGTGCGTGTTTCTGGCAAGGGTACAGCTTCAGGTCACACTGCAATGCATATATGGTATCGTTTGGTCCAATGTGCTTGTATGGCCATTTGGAAGTGTGTATAAGAATTCTGAAGTGAAGATATGCACTTTTTCAAAAACTTTCTTTTTTTTAGATTTCCTTGTAAAAAATGTTCATTCTCTGTGGAACTCAGTGGGAAAGTAACAAACTTGAGAGAACTGTGACTGTATGGCTGAATTGGAATGAATATGCCTATATCTCTGTCAGGAAACGAGATAGAGCGCTGAAACTGTGGCTATACGCACTTTCATGAAAACACGCTTCTTTGAGGTTTTAAGCTCAGAACGTAAATATGTGCGTGTTTCTGGACAGGGAACAGCTGCAGATCACACTGCAATGAAAATATGTAATCGTTCTGTCCAATGTGTTTGTTTGGCCATTTGGAAGTGAATAGAAGCTTCTGAAGTGAAGATATGCACTTTTTCAAAAACTTTCTTTTTTTTAGTTCTGCTTGTCAACAATGTTCATTCTGTGTGTAACTCAGTGGGAAAGTGACAAACTTGAGTGAATTGTGACTGTATGTCTGAACTGGAGTGAAAATGCCCCTATCTCTATAAGGAAGCGAGCTAGAGCGCTGAAACTGTGGCTATACGCACTTTCATGAAAACACGCTTCTTTGTGGTTTTAAGCTCAGAAAGTGAATCTGTGCTTGTTTCTGGCAAGGGAAAAGCTTCAGATCACACTGCAATGTATATATGGTATCGTTTGGTCCAATGTGCTTGTATGGCCATTTGGAAGTGAGTATAAGCTTTTGAAGTGAAGATATGCACTTTTTCAAAAACTTTCTTTTTTTTAGTTCTGCTTGTCAAAAATGTTCATTCTGTGTTTAACTCAGTGGGAAAGTGACAAACTTGAGTGAATTGTGACTGTATGACTGAGTTGGAGTGAATATGCTCTTATCTCTGTAAGGAAGCGAGCTAGAGCGCTGAAACTGTGGCTATACGCACTTTCATGAAAACACGCTTCTTTGAGGTTTTAAGCTCAGAAAGTCAATCTGTGCGTGTTTCTGGCAAGGGAACATCTTCAGATCACACTGCAATGCATAAATGGCATCGTTTGGTCCAATGTGCTTGTATGGCCATTTGGAAGTGAGTATAAGAATTCTGAAGTGAAGATATGCACTTTTTCAAAAACTTTCTTTTTTTTAGATTTCCTAGTAAAAAAATGTTCATTCTCTTTGTAACTCAGTGGGAAAGTGACAAACTTGAGTGAATTGTGACTGTATGACTGAGTTGGAGTGAATATGCTCTTATCTCTGTAAGGAAGCGAGCTAGAGCGCTGAAACTGTGGCTATACGCACTGTCATGAAAACACGCTTCTTTGAGGTTTTAAGCTCAGAAAGTGAATCTGTGCGTGTTTCTGGCAAGGGAAAAGCTTCAGATCACACTGCAATGTATATATGGTATCGTTTGGTCCAATGTGCTTGTATGGCCATTTGGAAGTGAGTATAAGAATTCTGAAGTGAAGATATGCACTTTTTCAAAAACTTTCTTTTTTTTAGATTTCCTTGTAAAAAAATGTTCATTCTCTGTGTAACTCAGTGGGAAAGTGACAAACTTAAGTGAATTGTGACTGTATGACTGAGTTGGAGTGAATATGCTCTTATCTCTGTAAGGAAGCGAGCTAGAGCGCTGAAACTGTGGCTATACGCACTTTCATAAAAACACGCTTCTTTGAGGTTTTAAGCTCAGAAAGTCAATCTGTGCGTGTTTCTGGCAAGGGAACAGCTTCAGGTCACACTGCAATGCATATATGGTATCGTTTGGTCCAATGTGCTTGTATGGCCATTTGGAAGTGAGTATAATAATTCTGAAGTGAAGATATGCACTTTTTCAAAAACTTTCTTTTTTTTAGATTTCCTTGTAAAAAATGTTCATTCTCTGTGGAACTCAGTGGGAAAGTCACAAACTTGAGAGAACTGTGACTGTATGGCTGAATTGGAATGAATATGCCTATATCTCTGTCAGGAAACGAGATAGAGCGCTGAAACTGTGGCTATACGCACTTTCATGAAAACACGCTTCTTTGAGGTTTTAAGCTCAGAACGTAAATATGTGCGTGTTTCTGGACAGGGAACAGCTGCAGATCACAATGCAATGAAAATATGTAATCGTTCTGTCCAATGTGTTTGTTTGGCCATTTGGAAGTGAATATAAGCTTCTGAGGTGAAGATATGCACTTTTTCAAAAACTTTCTTTTTTTTAGTTCTGCTTGTCAACAATGTTCATTCTGTGTGTAACTCAGTGGGAAAGTGACAAACTTGAGTGAAAATTGACTGTATGTCTGAACTGGAGTGAAAATGCCCCTATCTCTATAAGGAAGCGAGCTAGAGCGCTGAAACTGTGGCTATACGCACTTTCATGAAAACACGCTTCTTTGTGGTTTTAAGCTCAGAAAGTGAATCTGTGCGTGTTTCTGGCAAGGGAAAAGCTTCAGATCACGCTGCAATGTATATATGGTATCGTTTGGTCCAATGTGCTTGTATGGCCATTTGGAAGTGAGTATAAGCTTTTGAAGTGAAGATATGCACTTTTTCAAAAAATTTCTTTTTTTTAGTTCTGCTTGTCAAAAATGTTCATTCTGTGTTTAACTCAGTGGGAAAGTGACAAACTTGAGTGAATTGTGACTGTGTGACTGAGTTGGAGTGAATATGCTCTTATCTCTGTAAGGAAGCGAGCTAGAGCGCTGAAACTGTGGCTATACGCACTTTCATGAAAACACGCTTCTTTGAGGTTTTAAGCTCAGAAAGTCAATCTGTGCGTGTTTCTGGCAAGGGAACATCTTCAGATCACACTGCAATGCATAAATGGCATCGTTTGGTCCTATGTGCTTGTATGGCCATTTGGAAGTGAGTATAAGAATTCTGAAGTGAAGATATGCACTTTTTCAAAAACTTTCTTTTTTTTAGATTTCCTAGTAAAAAAATGTTCATTCTCTTTGTAACTCAGTGGGAAAGTGACAAACTTGAGTGAATTGTGACTGTATGACTGAGTTGGAGTGAATATGCTCTTATCTCTGTAAGGAAGCGAGAAAGAGCGCTGAAACTGTGGCTATACGCACTTTCATGAAAACACGCTTCTTTGAGGTTTTAAGCTCAGAAAGTGAATCTGTGCGTGTTTCTGGCAAGGGAAAAGCTTCAGATCACACTGCAATGTATATATGGTATCGTTTGGTCCAATGTGCTTGTATGGCCATTTGGAAGTGAGTATAAGCTTTTGAAGTGAAGATATGCACTTTTTCAAAAACTTTCTTTTTTTTAGTTCTGCGTGTCAACAATGTTCATTCTGTGTTCAACTCAGTGGGAAAGTGACAAACTTGAGTGAATTGTGACTGTATGACTGAGTTGGAGTGAATATGCTCTTATCTCTGTAAGGAAGCGAGCGAGAGCGCTGAAACTGTGGCTATTCGCACTTTCATGAAAACACGCTTCTTTGAGGTTTTAAGCTCAGAAAGTCAATCTGTGCGTGTTTCTGGCAAGGGAACAGCTTCAGATCACACTGCAATGCATATATGGTATCGTTTGGTCCAATGTGCTTGTATGGCCATTTGGAAGTGAGTACAAGAATTCTGAAGTGAAGATATGCACTTTTTCAAAAACTTTCTTTTTTTAGATTTCCTTGTAAAAAATGTTCATTCTCCGTGGAACCCAGTGGGAAAAAAACAAACTTGAGAGAACTGTGACTGTATGGCTGATTTGGAATGAATATGCCTATATCTCTGTCAGGAAACGAGATGGAGCGCTGAAACTGTGGCTATACGCACTTTCATGAAAACACGCCTCTTTGAGGTTTTAAGCTCAGAAAGTCAATCTGTGCGTGTTTCTGGCAAGGGAACAGCTTCAGATCACACTGCAATGTATATATGGTATCGTTTGGTCAAATGTGCTTGTATGGCCATTTGGAAGTGAGTACAAGAATTCTGAAGTGAAGATATGCACTTTTTCAAAAACTTTCTTTTTTTTAGATTTCCTTGTAAAAAAATGTTCATTCTCTGTGTAACTCAGTGGGAAAGTGACAAACTTAAGTGAATTGTGACTGTATGACTGAGTTGGAGTGAATATGCTCTTATCTCTGTAAGGAAGCGAGCTAGAGCGCTGAAACTGTGGCTATACGCACTTTCATAAAAATACGCTTCTTTGAGGTTTTAAGCTCAGAAAGTCAATCTGTGCGTGTTTCTGGCAAGGGAACAGCTTCAGGTCACACTGCAATGCATATATGGTATCGTTTGGTCCAATGTGCTTGTATGGCCATTTGGAAGTGAGTATAATAATTCTGAAGTGAAGATATGCACTTTTTCAAAAACTTTCTTTTTTTTAGATTTCCTTGTAAAAAATGTTCATTCTCTGTGGAACTCAGTGGGAAAGTAACAAACTTGAGAGAACTGTGACTGTATGGCTGAATTGGAATGAATATGCCTATATCTCTGTCAGGAAACGAGATAGAGCGCTGAAACTGTGGCTATACGCACTTTCATGAAAACACGCTTCTTTGAGGTTTGAAGCTCAGAACGTAAATATGTGCGTGTTTCTGGACAGGGAACAGCTGCAGATCACACTGCAATGAAAATATGTAATCGTTCTGTCCAATGTGTTTGTTTGGCCATTTGGAAGTGAATATAAGCTTCTGAGGTGAAGATATGCACTTTTTCAAAAACTTTCTTTTTTTTAGTTCTGCTTGTCAACAATGTTCATTCTGTGTGTAACTCAGTGGGAAAGTGACAAACTTGAGTGAAAATTGACTGTATGTCTGAACTGGAGTGAAAATGCCCCTATCTCTATAAGGAAGCGAGCTAGAGCGCTGAAACTGTGGCTATACGCACTTTCATGAAAACACGCTTCTTTGTGGTTTTAAGCTCAGAAAGTGAATCTGTGCGTGTTTCTGGCAAGGGAAAAGCTTCAGATCACACTGCAATGTATATATGGTATCGTTTGGCCCAATGTGCTTGTATGGCCATTTGGAAGTGAGTATAAGCTTTTGAGGTGAAGATATGCACTTTTTCAAAAACTTTCTTTTTTTTAGATTTCCTTGTAAAAAATGTTCATTCTCTGTGGTACTCAGTGGGAAAGTAAAAAACTTGAGAGAACTGTGACTGTATGGCTGAATTGGAATGAATATGCCTATATCTCTGTCAGGAAACGAGATAGAGCGCTGAAACTGTGGCTATACGCACTTTCATGAAAACACGCTTCTTTGAGGTTTGAAGCTCAGAACGTAAATATGTGCGTGTTTCTGGACAGGGAACAGCTGCAGATCACACTGCAATGAAAATATGTAATCGTTCTGTCCAATGTGTTTGTTTGGCCATTTGGAAGTGAATATAAGCTTCTGAGGTGAAGATATGCACTTTTTCAAAAACTTTCTTTTTTTTAGTTCTGCTTGTCAACAATGTTCATTCTGTGTGTAACTCAGTGGGAAAGTGACAAACTTGAGTGAAAATTGACTGTATGTCTGAACTGGAGTGAAAATGCCCCTATCTCTATAAGGAAGCGAGCTAGAGCGCTGAAACTGTGGCTATACGCACTTTCATGAAAACACGCTTCTTTGTGGTTTTAAGCTCAGAAAGTGAATCTGTGCGTGTTTCTGGCAAGGGAAAAGCTTCAGATCACGCTGCAATGTATATATGGTATCGTTTGGTCCAATGTGCTTGTATGGCCATTTGGAAGTGAGTATAAGCTTTTGAAGTGAAGATATGCACTTTTTCAAAAAATTTCTTTTTTTTAGTTCTGCTTGTCAAAAATGTTCATTCTGTGTTTAACTCAGTGGGAAAGTGACAAACTTGAGTGAATTGTGACTGTGTGACTGAGTTGGAGTGAATATGCTCTTATCTCTGTAAGGAAGCGAGCTAGAGCGCTGAAACTGTGGCGATACGCACTTTCATGAAAACACGCTTCTTTGAGGTTTTAAGCTCAGAAAGTCAATCTGTGCGTGTTTCTGGCAAGGGAACATCTTCAGATCACACTGCAATGCATAAATGGCATCGTTTGGTCCTATGTGCTTGTATGGCCATTTGGAAGTGAGTATAAGAATTCTGAAGTGAAGATATGCACTTTTTCAAAAACTTTCTTTTTTTTAGATTTCCTAGTAAAAAAATGTTCATTCTCTTTGTAACTCAGTGGGAAAGTGACAAACTTGAGTGAATTGTGACTGTATGACTGAGTTGGAGTGAATATGCTCTTATCTCTGTAAGGAAGCGAGAAAGAGCGCTGAAACTGTGGCTATACGCACTTTCATGAAAACACGCTTCTTTGAGGTTTTAAGCTCAGAAAGTGAATCTGTGCGTGTTTCTGGCAAGGGAAAAGCTTCAGATCACACTGCAATGTATATATGGTATCGTTTGGTCCAATGTGCTTGTATGGCCATTTGGAAGTGAGTATAAGCTTTTGAAGTGAAGATATGCACTTTTTCAAAAACTTTCTTTTTTTTAGTTCTGCGTGTCAACAATGTTCATTCTGTGTTCAACTCAGTGGGAAAGTGACAAACTTGAGTGAATTGTGACTGTATGACTGAGTTGGAGTGAATATGCTCTTATCTCTGTAAGGAAGCGAGCGAGAGCGCTGAAACTGTGGCTATACGCACTTTCATGAAAACACGCTTCTTTGAGGTTTTAAGCTCAGAAAGTCAATCTGTGCGTGTTTCTGGCAAGGGAACAGCTTCAGATCACACTGCAATGCATATATGGTATCGTTTGGTCCAATGTGCTTGTATGGCCATTTGGAAGTGAGTACAAGAATTCTGAAGTGAAGATATGCACTTTTTCAAAAACTTTCTTTTTTTAGATTTCCTTGTAAAAAATGTTCATTCTCCGTGGAACCCAGTGGGAAAAAAACAAACTTGAGAGAACTGTGACTGTATGGCTGATTTGGAATGAATATGCCTATATCTCTGTCAGGAAACGAGATGGAGCGCTGAAACTGTGGCTATACGCACTTTCATGAAAACACGCCTCTTTGAGGTTTTAAGCTCAGAAAGTCAATCTGAGCGTGTTTCTGGCAAGGGAACAGCTTCAGATCACACTGCAATGAATATATGGTATCGTTTGGTCCAATGTGCTTGTATGGCCATTTGGAAGTGAGTATAAGAATTCTGAAGTGAAGATATGCACTTTTTCAAAAACTTTCTTTTTTTTAGTTCTGCTTGTCAAAAATGTTCATTCTGTGTTTAACTCAGTGGGAAAGTGACAAACTAGAGTGAATTGTGACTGTATGACTGAGTTGGAGTGAATATGCTCTTATCTCTGTAAGGAAGCGAGCTAGAGCGCTGAAACTGTGGCTATACGCACTTTCATGAAAACACGCTTCTTTGTGGTTTTAAACTCAGAAAGTGAATCTGTGCGTGTTTCTGGCAAGGGAAAAGCTTCAGATCACACTGCAATGTATATATGGTATCGTTTGGTCCAATGTGCTTGTATGGCCAATTGGAAGTGAGTATAAGCTTTTGAAATGAAGATATGCACTTTTTCAAAAACTTTCTTTTTTTAGTTCTTCTTGTCAAAAATGTTCAATCTGTGTTCAACTCAGTGGGAAAGTGACAAACTTGAGTGAATTGTGACTGTATGACTGAGTTGGAGTGAATATGCTCTTATCTCTGTAAGGAAGCGAGCTAGAGCGCTGAAACTGTGGCTATACGCACTTTCATGAAAACACGCTTCTTTGAGGTTTTAAGCTCAGAAAGTCAATCTGTGCGTGTTTCTGGCAAAGGAACAGCTTCAGATCACACTGCAATGCATATATAGTATCGTTTGGTCCAATGTGCTTGTATGGCCATTTGGAAGTGAGTATAAGAATTCTGAAGTGAAGATATGCACTTTTTCAAAAACTTTCTTTTTTTAGATTTCCTTGTAAAAAATGTTCATTCTCCGTGGAACCCAGTGGGAAAAAAACAAACTTGAGAGAACTGTGACTGTATGGCTGATTTGGAATGAATATGCCTATATCTCTGTCAGGAAACGAGATGGAGCGCTAAAACTGTGGCTATACGCACTTTCATGAAAACACGCCTCTTTGAGGTTTTAAGCTCAGAAAGTGAATCTGAGCGTGTTTCTGGCAAGGGAACAGCTTCAGATCACACTGCAATGAATATATGGTATTGTTTGGTCCAATGTGCTTGTATGGCCATTTGGAAGTGAGTATAAGAATTCTGAAGTGAAGATATGCACTTTTTCAAAAACTTTCTTTTTTTTAGTTCTGCTTGTCAAAAATGTTCATTCTGTGGTTAACTCAGTGGGAAAGTGACAAACTTGAGTGAATTGTGACTGTATGACTGAGTTGGAGTGAATATGCTCTTATCTCTGTAAGGAAGCGAGCTAGAGCGCTGAAACTGTGGCTATACGCACTTTCATGAAAACACGCTTCTTTGTGGTTTTAAGCTCAGAAAGTGAATCTGTGCGTGTTTCTGGCAAGGGAAAAGCTTCAGATCACACTGCAATGTATATATGGTATCGTTTGGTCCAATGTGCTTGTATGACCAATTGGAAGTGAGTATAAGCTTTTGAAATGAAGATATGCACTTTTTCAAAAACTTTCTTTTTTTAGTTCTGCTTGTCAAAAATGTTCAATCTGTGTTCAACTCAGTGGGAAAGTGACAAACCTGAGTGAATTGTGACTGTATGACTGAGTTGGAGTGAATATGCTCTTATCTCTGTAAGGAAGCGAGCTAGAGCGCTGAAACTGTGGCTATACGCACTTTCATGAAAACACGCTTCTTTGAGGTTTTAAGCTCAGAAAGTCAATCTGTGCGTGTTTCTGGCAAGGGAACAGCTTCAGATCACACTGCAATGCATATATGGTATCGTTTGGTCCAATGTGCTTGTATGGCCATTTGGAAGTGAGTACAAGAATTCTGAAGTGAAGATATGCACTTTTTCAAAAACTTTCTTTTTTTAGATTTCCTTGTAAAAAATGTTCATTCTCCGTGGAACCCAGTGGGAAAAAAACAAACTTGAGAGAACTGTGACTGTATGGCTGATTTGGAATGAATATGCCTATATCTCTGTCAGGAAACGAGATGGAGCGCTGAAACTGTGGCTATACGCACTTTCATGAAAACACGCCTCTTTGAGGTTTTAAGCTCAGAAAGTGAATCTGAGCGTGTTTCTGGCAAGGGAACAGCTTCAGATCACACTGCAATGAATATATGGTATCGTTTGGTCCAATGTGCTTGTATGGCCATTTGGAAGTGAGTATAAGAATTCTGAAGTGAAGATATGCACTTTTTCAAAAACTTTCTTTTTTTTAGTTCTGCTTGTCAAAAATGTTCATTCTGTGTTTAACTCAGTGGGAAAGTGACAAACTTGAGTGAATTGTGACTGTATGACTGAGTTGGAGTGAATATGCTCTTATCTCTGTAAGGAAGCGAGCTAGAGCGCTGAAACTGTGGCTATACGCACTTTCATGAAAACACGCTTCTTTGTGGTTTTAAACTCAGAAAGTGAATCTGTGCGTGTTTCTGGCAAGGGAAAAGCTTCAGATCACACTGCAATGTATATATGGTATCGTTTGGTCCAATGTGCTTGTATGGCCAATTGGAAGTGAGTATAAGCTTTTGAAATGAAGATATGCACTTTTTCAAAAACTTTCTTTTTTTAGTTCTTCTTGTCAAAAATGTTCAATCTGTGTTCAACTCAGTGGGAAAGTGACAAACTTGAGTGAATTGTGACTGTATGACTGAGTTGGAGTGAATATGCTCTTATCTCTGTAAGGAAGCGAGCTAGAGCGCTGAAACTGTGGCTATACGCACTTTCATGAAAACACGCTTCTTTGAGGTTTTAAGCTCAGAAAGTCAATCTGTGCGTGTTTCTGGCAAAGGAACAGCTTCAGATCACAC
Organism: Gymnothorax reevesii; assembly: GCA_029721435.1. Lineage (NCBI taxonomy): Eukaryota > Metazoa > Chordata > Actinopteri > Anguilliformes > Muraenidae > Gymnothorax > Gymnothorax reevesii. The sequence goes on from CM056588.1 coordinate 27,250,810, forward strand.
TGCAATGCATATATAGTATCGTTTGGTCCAATGTGCTTGTATGGCCATTTGGAAGTGAGTATAAGAATTCTGAAGTGAAGATATGCACTTTTTCAAAAACTTTCTTTTTTTAGATTTCCTTGTAAAAAATGTTCATTCTCCGTGGAACCCAGTGGGAAAAAAACAAACTTGAGAGAACTGTGACTGTATGGCTGATTTGGAATGAATATGCCTATATCTCTGTCAGGAAACGAGATGGAGCGCTGAAACTGTGGCTATACGCACTTTCATGAAAACACGCCTCTTTGAGGTTTTAAGCTCAGAAAGTGAATCTGAGCGTGTTTCTGGCAAGGGAACAGCTTCAGATCACACTGCAATGAATATATGGTATCGTTTGGTCCAATGTGCTTGTATGGCCATTTGGAAGTGAGTATAAGAATTCTGAAGTGAAGATATGCACTTTTTCAAAAACTTTCTTTTTTTAGTTCTGCTTGTCAAAAATGTTCAATCTGTGTTCAACTCAAAGGGAAAGTGACAAACCTGAGTGAATTGTGACTGTATGACTGAGTTGGAGTGAATATGCTCTTATCTCTGTAAGGAAGCGAGCTAGAGCGCTGAAACTGTGGCTATACGCACTTTCATGAAAACACGCTTCTTTGAGGTTTTAAGCTCAGAAAGTCAATCTGTGCGTGTTTCTGGCAAGGGAACAGCTTCAGATCACACTGCAATGCATATATGGTATCGTTTGGTCCAATGTGCTTGTATGGCCATTTGGAAGTGAGTACAAGAATTCTGAAGTGAAGATATGCACTTTTTCAAAAACTTTCTTTTTTTAGATTTCCTTGTAAAAAATGTTCATTCTCCGTGGAACCCAGTGGGAAAAAAACAAACTTGAGAGAACTGTGACTGTATGGCTGATTTGGAATGAATATGCCTATATCTCTGTCAGGAAACGAGATGGAGCGCTGAAACTGTGGCTATACGCACTTTCATGAAAACACGCCTCTTTGAGGTTTTAAGCTCAGAAAGTGAATCTGAGCGTGTTTCTGGCAAGGGAACAGCTTCAGATCACACTGCAATGAATATATGGTATCGTTTGGTCCAATGTGCTTGTATGGCCATTTGGAAGTGAGTATAAGAATTCTGAAGTGAAGATATGCACTTTTTCAAAAACTTTCTTTTTTTTGGTTCTGCTTGTCAAAAATGTTCATTCTGTGTTTAACTCAGTGGGAAAGTGACAAACTTGAGTGAATTGTGACTGTATGACTGAGTTGGAGTGAATATGCTCTTATCTCTGAAAGGAAGCGAGCTAGAGCGCTGAAACTGTGGCTATACGCACTTTCATGAAAACACGCTTCTTTGTGGTTTTAAACTCAGAAAGTGAATCTGTGCGTGTTTCTGGCAAGGGAAAAGCTTCAGATCACACTGCAATGTATATATGGTATCGTTTGGTCCAATGTGCTTGTATGGCCAATTGGAAGTGAGTATAAGCTTTTGAAATGAAGATATGCACTTTTTCAAAAACTTTCTTTTTTTAGTTCTTCTTGTCAAAAATGTTCAATCTGTGTTCAACTCAGTGGGAAAGTGACAAACTTGAGTGAATTGTGACTGTATGACTGAGTTGGAGTGAATATGCTCTTATCTCTGTAAGGAAGCGAGCTAGAGCGCTGAAACTGTGGCTATACGCACTTTCATGAAAACACGCTTCTTTGAGGTTTTAAGCTCAGAAAGTGAATCTGTGCGTGTTTCTGGCAAGGGAACAGCTTCAGATCACACTGCAATGCATATATGGTATCGTTTGGTCCAATGTGCTTGTATGGCCATTTGGAAGTGAGTATAAGAATTCTGAAGTGAAGATATGCACTTTTTCAAAAACTTTCTTTTTTTTAGATTTCCTTGTAAAAAAATGTTCATTCTCTGTGTAACTCAGTGGGAAAGTGACAAACTTGAGTGAATTGTGACTGTATGACTGAGTTGGAGTGAATATGCTCTTATCTCTGTAAGGAAGCGAGCTAGAGCGCTGAAACTGTGGCTATACGCACTTTCATGAAAACACGCTTCTTTGAGGTTTTAAGCTCAGAAAGTGAATCTGTGCGTGTTTCTGGCAAGGGAACAGCTTCAGATCACACTGCAATGCATATATGGTATCGTTTGGTCCAATGTGCTTGTATGGCCATTTGGAAGTGAGTATAAGCTTTTGAAGTGAAGATATGCACTTTTTCAAAAACTTTCTTTTTTTTAGTTCTGCTTGTCAAAAATGTTCATTCTGTGTTCAACTCAGTGGGAAAGTGACAGACTTGAGTGAATTGTGACTGTATGACTGAGTTGGAGTGAATATGCTCTTATCTCTGTAAGGAAGCGAGCTAGAGCGCTGAAACTGTGGCTATACGCACTTTCATGAAAACACGCTTCTTTGTGGTTTTAAACTCAGAAAGTGAATCTGTGCGTGTTTCTGGCAAGGGAAAAGCTTCAGATCACCCTGCAATGTATATATGGTATCGTTTGGTCCAATGTGCTTGTATGGCCAATTGGAAGTGAGTATAAGCTTTTGAAATGAAGATATGCACTTTTTCAAAAACTTTCTTTTTTTAGTTCTTCTTGTCAAAAATGTTCAATCTGTGTTCAACTCAGTGGGAAAGTGACAAACTTGAGTGAATTGTGACTGTATGACTGAGTTGGAGTGAATATGCTCTTATCTCTGTAAGGAAGCGAGCTAGAGCGCTGAAACTGTGGCTATACGCACTTTCATGAAAACACGCTTCTTTGAGGTTTTAAGCTCAGAACGTAAATATGTGCGTGTTTCTGGACAGGGAACAGCTGCAGATCACACTGCAATGAATATATGTAATCGTTCTGTCCAATGTGTTTGTCTGGCCATTTGGAAGTGAATATAAGCTTCTGAAGTGAAGATATGCACTTTTTCAAAAACGTTCTTTTTTTTAGTTCTGCTTGTCAACAATGTTCATTCTGTGTTCAACTCAGTGGGAAAGTGACAAACTTGAGTGAATTGTGACTGTATGACTGAGTTGGAGTGAATATGCTCTTATCTCTGTAAGGAAGCGAGCTAGAGCGCTGAAACTGTGGCTATACGCACTTTCATGAAAACACGCTTCTTTGAGGTTTTAAGCTCAGAACGTAAATATGTGCGTGTTTCTGGACAGGGAACAGCTGCAGATCACACTGCAATGAATATATGTAATCGTTCTGTCCAATGTGTTTGTTTGGCCATTTGGAAGTGAATATAAGCTTCTGAAGTGAAGATATGCACTTTTTCAAAAACGTTCTTTTTTTTAGTTCTGCTTGTCAACAATGTTCATTCTGTGTTCAACTCAGTGGGAAAGTGACAAACTTGAGTGAATTGTGACTGTATGACTGAGTTGGAGTGAATATGCTCTTATCTCTGTAAGGAAGCGAGCGAGAGCGCTGAAACTGTGGCTATACGCACTTTCATGAAAACACGCCTCTTTGAGGTTTTAAGCTCAGAAAGTGAATCTGAGCGTGTTTCTGGCAAGGGAACAGCTTCAGATCACACTGCAATGAATATATGGTATCGTTTGGTCCAATGTGCTTGTATGGCCATTTGGAAGTGAGTATAAGAATTCTGAAGTGAAGATATGCACTTTTTCAAAAACTTTCTTTTTTTTAGTTCTGCTTGTCAAAAATGTTCATTCTGTGTTTAACTCAGTGGGAAAGTGACAAACTTCAGTGAATTGTGACTGTATGACTGAGTTGGAGTGAATATGCTCTTATCTCTGTAAGGAAGCGAGCTAGAGCGCTGAAACTGTGGCTATACGCACTTTCATGAAAACACGCTTCTTTGAGGTTTTAAGCTCAGAAAGTCAATCTGTGCGTGTTTCTGGCAAAGGAACAGCTTCAGATCACACTGCAATGCATATATAGTATCGTTTGGTCCAATGTGCTTGTATGGCCATTTGGAAGTGAGTATAAGAATTCTGAAGTGAAGATATGCGCTTTTTCAAAAACTTTCTTTTTTTAGATTTCCTTGTAAATAATGTTCATTCTCCGTGGAACCCAGTGGGAAAAAAACAAACTTGAGAGAACTGTGACTGTATGGCTGATTTGGAATGAATATGCCTATATCTCTGTCAGGAAACGAGATGGAGCGCTGAAACTGTGGCTATACGCACTTTCATGAAAACACGCCTCTTTGAGGTTTTAAGCTCAGAAAGTGAATCTGAGCGTGTTTCTGGCAAGGGAACAGCTTCAGATCACACTGCAATGAATATATGGTATCGTTTGGTCCAATGTGCTTGTATGGCCATTTGGAAGTGAGTATAAGAATTCTGAAGTGAAGATATGCACTTTTTCAAAAACTTTCTTTTTTTTAGTTTTGCTTGTCCAAAATGTTCATTCTGTGTTTAACTCAGTGGGAAAGTGACAAACTTGAGTGAATTGTGACTGTATGACTGAGTTGGAGTGAATATGCTCTTATCTCTGTAAGGAAGCGAGCTAGAGCGCTGAAACTGTGGCTAAACGCACTTTCATGAAAACACGCTTCTTTGTGGTTTTAAGCTCAGAAAGTGAATCTGTGCGTGTTTCTGGCAAGGGAAAAGCTTCAGATCACACTGCAATGTATATATGGTATCGTTTGGTCCAATGTGCTTGTATGACCAATTGGAAGTGAGTATAAGCTTTTGAAATGAAGATATGCACTTTTTCAAAAACTTTCTTTTTTTAGTTCTGCTTGTCAAAAATGTTCAATCTGTGTTCAACTCAGTGGGAAAGTGACAAACCTGAGTGAATTGTGACTGTATGACTGAGTTGGAGTGAATATGCTCTTATCTCTGTAAGGAAGCGAGCTAGAGCGCTGAAACTGTGGCTATACGCACTTTCATGAAAACACGCTTCTTTGAGGTTTTAAGCTCAGAAAGTGAATCTGTGCGTGTTTCTGGCAAAGGAACAGCTTCAGATCACACTGCAATGCATATTTGGTATCGTTTGGTCCAATGTGCTTGTATGGCCATTTGGAAGTGAGTATAAGAATTCTGAAGTGAAGATATGCACTTTTTCAAAAACTTTCTTTTTTTTAGATTTCCTTGTAAAAAAATGTTCATTCTCTGTGTAACTCAGTGGGAAAGTGACAAACTTGAGTGAATTGTGACTGTATGACTGAGTTGGAGTGCATATGCTCTTATCTCTGTAAGGAAGCGAGCTAGAGCGCTGAAACTGTGGCTATACGCACTTTCATGAAAACACGCTTCTTTGAGGTTTTAAGCTCAGAGAGTGAATCTGTGCGTGTTTCTGGCAAGGGAAAAGCTTCAGATCACACTGCAATGTATATATGGTATCGTTTGGTCCAATGTGCTTGTATTGCCATTTGGAAGTGAGTATAAGCTTTTGAAGTGAAGATATGCACTTTTTCAAAAACTTTCTTTTTTTTAGATTTCCTAGTAAAAAAATGTTCATTCTCTTTGTAACTCAGTGGGAAAGTGACAAACTTGAGTGAATTGTGACTGTATGACTGTGTTGGAGTGAATATGCTCTTATCTCTGTAAGGAAGCGAGCTAGAGCGCTGAAACTGTGGCTATACGCACTTTCATGAAAACACGCTTCTTTGAGGTTTTAAGCTCAGAAAGTGAATCTGTGCGTGTTTCTGGCAAGGGAACAGCTTCAGATCACACTGCAATGCATATATGGTATCGTTTGGTCCAATGTGCTTGTATGGCCATTTGGAAGTGAGTATAAGAATTCTGAAGTGAAGATATGCACTTTTTCAAAAACTTTCTTTTTTTCGATTTCCAAGTAAAAAAAAATGTTCATTCTCTTTGTAACTCAGTGGGAAAGTGACAAACTTGAGTGAATTGTGACTGTATGACTGAGTTGGAGTGAATATGCTCTTATCTCTGTAAGGAAGCGAGCTAGAGCGCTGAAACTGTGGCTATACGCACTTTCATGATAACACGCTTCTTTGAGGTTTTAAGCTCAGAAAGTGAATCTGTGCGTGTTTCTGGCAAGGGAAAAGCTTCAGATCACACTGCAATGTATATATGGTATCCTTTGGTCCAATGTGCTTGTCTGGCCATTTGGAAGTGAGTATAAGAATTCTGAAGTGAAGATATGCACTTTTTCAAAAACTTTCTTTTTTTTAGATTTCCAAGTAAAAAAAAAATGTTCATTCTCTTTGTAACTCAGTGGGAAAGTGACAAACTTGAGTGAATTGTGACTGAATGACTGAGTTGGAGTGAATATGCTCTTATCTCTGTAAGGAAGCGAGCTAGAGCGCTGAAACTGTGGCTATACGCACTTTCATGAAAACACGCTTCTTTGTGGTTTTAAACTCAGAAAGTGAATCTGTGCGTGTTTCTGGCAAGGGAAAAGCTTCAGATCACACTGCAATGTATATATGGTATCGTTTGGTCCAATGTGCTTGTATGGCCAATTGGAAGTGAGTATAAGCTTTTGAAATGAAGATATGCACTTTTTCAAACACTTTCTTTTTTTAGTTCTTCTTGTCAAAAATGTTCAATCTGTGTTCAACTCAGTGGGAAAGTGACAAACTTGAGTGAATTGTGACTGTATGACTGAGTTGGAGTGAATATGCTCTTATCTCTGTAAGGAAGCGAGCTAGAGCGCTGAAACTGTGGCTATACGCACTTTCATGAAAACACGCTTCTTTGAGGTTTTAAGCTCAGAAAGTGAATCTGTGCGTGTTTCTGGCAAAGGAACAGCTTCAGATCACACTGCAATGCATATATAGTATCGTTTGGTCCAATGTGCTTGTATGGCCATTTGGAAGTGAGTATAAGAATTCTGAAGTGAAGATATGCACTTTTTCAAAAACTTTCTTTTTTTAGATTTCCTTGTAAAAAATGTTCATTCTCCGTGGAACCCAGTGGGAAAAAAACAAACTTGAGAGAACTGTGACTGTATGGCTGATTTGGAATGAATATGCCTATATCTCTGTCAGGAAACGAGATGGAGCGCTGAAACTGTGGCTATACGCACTTTCATGAAAACACGCCTCTTTGAGGTTTTAAGCTCAGAAAGTGAATCCGAGCGTGTTTCTGGCAAGGGAACAGCTTCAGATCACACTGCAATGAATATATGGTATCGTTTGGTCCAATGTGCTTGTATGGCCATTTGGAAGTGAGTATAAGAATTCTGAAGTGAAGATATGCACTTTTTCAAAAACTTTCTTTTTTTTAGTTTTGCTTGTCAAAAATGTCCATTCTGTGTTTAACTCAGTGGGAAAGTGACAAACTTGAGTGAATTGTGACTGTATGTGTGGAAACATTTTTTATTGATTAATTTAATTATTATTAATTGCTTATCCTTGCTTGCTCATATTCTGTTTTAGTTCACAACTTCATAGGCCTAGAGTGTGTGTGTGCTTACATATTTCTGATTTAGCAGGGGCCTGCATAATTAAACTAGTGTGCCATAACAAGTAGCCTATCTAGAGTCATGAATCCTTGAATGTCTGTGCCAAGGGCAAGATGTCTTTCTCTTTCTCTAAGCTTATGTGTTTACAGAAAGCCCCGGAATCCATGGCAAGATAAGCTGGAGCCAGAGCTGATGAAGGAGACAGGTGCTCTCCTCCCTAACGGATGTGTACGTGCATGGGTAGACAGCTTGACGCATCACGTGAGAGGGCGAAGATTCCAGAAAAACTGTATGATGTGTAAATCAGCACGGGGGGAGGAGAACGCCATGGAGAATTCCTACAAATACCAGAACACTTTCTAACTCTTTATCCTCTGTCTTGACCTATACTTCTGTATGTGGGGATCCTTCTTTGCAAAGAAGTAAACAGACTTTGGTTTGGATATTAACTTCTCTGCCTCCGACTGATTTTTTTCCTGAGTCGTCTTGAGTTTTCTCTCGTGAAGGTAAAACTTGGAATATAAAATCAAAATTCCTTTAACATTGGGGGCTTCGTCCGAGATTCCAATATCTCACCTGCACTCCCTGGAGAATCGGCGCCGACTGAAATCCCTGCGCACGGTCGTCCAGGGGACGTTGTGGAAAGACCTCAGCCCGGGGCAATTGAGGGCCCTTTTGGGTATATAGGAGGCCAGTACGGGAGGTTCTCCAATAAATTGGAGTGGAGGTGCGGGTGAGTGACGGAATTTATTACTGAATTCGGCTTAGTTGTTGTGAGGCAGAGAAAGTAATATTGCCAATTATGGGACTGATGAACAGTAAAAAGGTTGCTGTGGTTGTTGTTGTAAGGACTGCTGTTCTGGGACTGATGATGACGAAGTGTGACTGAGACTGGTCAATTTGTTGAAAGTTGACATAATGATTCTGGGAATCATTGTGAGCAAAAGAATTTGGGTTTCAGTTGAAATAGAGCATTGTTTGTGTATGTTATCGAAGCAACAATGGTGTCAGATCATAAGAAAATTTAAGCCTTGGATCTTTTCCAATGTGAATGAATGTGAGAGAGGAAAGTGCACTAAGGTATGTGTGTGTCCTGAGCTCAGACTGCCTGTGCGTATGTGGAAATCAATGTGAATGAACCTAACTCAGTGTCTGTAAACAACTGCATTGCTGGCATATTTGTTAGTTCTGTCTTTGTTAGATTGAATCTATTCCATGAAGTGCATAAAGATGTTTTCAATAAAATTAGCATTGATTTGAGAATAAGTTAAGGTGCCAGTTGATTAGCTAATATTTACAGTATTTTATGGAATTCTTAGAGTAATTGTAGGATTGGTAAAAAGTGAAGTTGATCAGAGTAAGTGAAATTAGTTGGTCCGAGTAAGTGAAGTTGGTGTAAGTGGAGTCGGTTAAAGCACGAGTTTAGCCATTTTAATGGCTGTGGAGTTGTAGAGGGACGAAGTTGCAGAAGTGCACAGCAATTGCACCAAAGTGGAAAAGTGTTTCTAATGTTGTGGCTAACTGAATTTCTTTAAGATGTAGGAAAAAGTGAATTATTAAAGCATGAAGTAATTACACTATTTGAATTTGTGAGATATTTTTAAAGAGCAAGAAAATCTAAGCACTTTTCTGTAAATAATTAGGCTGTGTGAGATTGGTGTGCTAGAAGCATATCTCAGAAAAGAAAATGAAGTGAAGTGGAAACAAGAATAACACAGTATGTTCAAAATTTGCCAAAATACTGTGTAACACTGTATACAATAAGAGACTGTGTGCCAAATTCAATTTAGAGGTTTTTCTATCAAGCATTGAAAAATTGCAATTGCTATCTGAAGTGAAAAAAAAAGGTAAAATGATCAGAAAAGTGCCAGTAAATACAAAATATAATATGATATTTAATGGTATATATTAAATTGAAATAAAAAAAATCAATCAAAGTGTTAGAGAATCATGGATCTTTAGAAGCGGAAGCACTAAGTGGAACAAATGTGACTGAAAGCTTTCCTGACAAAAGAAATGCAATTAAAAATCTTCTCTCCATTTTGAACAGGAATTGTCATCGAGTGTCTCCATGGCAAAGGAACGGAGTGGACTGATAACCTTAATCTGTTTATTTAACTTTTACAGGGAAGTGTCCAAACGAGTTGAATTAAAACAAAATTGTTCATTATTGTTTGTCTCTAACTCCTCTTGGAACTTTTCCACAGAGAGCACAGCTGAAGAGAAGAAATGAAAATAACCCTGGGTAAAAGTGATAAAGCTGGCCAGCTGGATATGTTTTAGCTTAAAAGTTTACCTTCTAAAATAGATTTGGGGAAATACAATCTGAAGTAGTAACACAAGACTAAATTCAAAAGTCAACGAGTAACGCGATCACATATTACATTGCTTGCGATTTCTAAATCCATTTTTGATTAAGTGAGTCAAATAAAAGGTACTGACTGAAAGGACCTTTATGTGCCAGGAGCCCAAAGTGAAAACTAATATTATATATGTAGCCATTTTTGTGAATAAAAAATATAAAAATTGTTTTGCTAATTGTAACATGGTCTAAAGTGATTCCACCCGGTTCTGCTGATGATGAGGGGAAATGTAAGAATGGTTGGGGCTAATAAGCCCTGACTGTGTATTTCCTCCATGCTTTTAGCGGAACCCTAGACTGAGGTGGATTGCTTAATCACAATTCATTGAGAGGAAAAAAAAAATATAAAAATGTATTCTCCATTGTGTTAAAGAAGTCCTATCTAATAATACTGCATGTCCTGGACTCAGGGACACCCCTCTATCAAATCCTGATATTGAATACTTTGTTGATGGTTGGGCGTCAGGAGTCGATAAGGGCAACCCATGTGTTGGATTTGCTGTCTGTACTCATGATAGCTGTGTTGATTGTGGCCCTCTGCACTGCAAACATGTTGATCAGTTTGGCTGAGGCCTTTGCTGACATAGAAACAAGGGCAGCAGTCAAACACACTCTTGTGGGGCTATTACACCAATCTGAAGACTCAATTTCAAGTGAGCTGCTGTGAGCAGAGCATGATGCTCCCCCACAAGACAATGTCAATGGACATCACATGGAACACAATACACTGATGGCAGGTGGTCAGGACCCTATGGAAAGCCTATATTACCAACATCCCTCTTCCATATTGCTGTAGATTTGGTGCATGGGCAGTGCCATGTATCAAGAGGGGGGACCAAGGGGTTAATAGATCAAAGTACAACATGACGAAGTTATAACACACAGGACACACAGGGAAGCGTAGTAGTACAGTAGGGGGCAATCCCTACACCCCCTGGGCCATTCCACACATTTCATACATTTAACACTGTGTGAAGCGAAAAGAAGTGATGTGTTATTATTGATGTGACCTTTGCTAAATGAGGTAGAAGCTATAGATGCAATCACAGTAGCAAAAATCCTGAGTAGGGAAATTGTTCCTAGGTGGGGATTCTAAAAGCATTCTATAGTGATAATGGGCCAGAATCTAGAAATGAAGAACTGGCTTGTTTGGGAGTAAAATTGGGAATAGAATTGAAAAAAACATTATGCATATCATCCACAATTAGCAGGATTGGCAGAAAGTGTAATAGAACCCTGAAAGCAAAACTGCGCAAAGCCATGGCAGAAACTAAATGGAACTGGGTAGCATGTCTGCCATAAGTATTAACTAGCATGAGGATAACCCCACAAGCGGGGATTGCGGTTGTCACCTTATGAAGTAGTACATGGGAAATCTTTTGAGTTATTACATTTACTGCAGAGAACACAGGTAGAAGAAGCGACTCTGGCAGAGTATATGGATAGAATGTTGACTAACAAACGTGAGCTACAAAATATGCTTCCTCCTAGATCAGTAGCGGAATCGCCGCCTCGTGAGATAAAGCCTGGAGATTGGATCCTGGTGCGGAGTGTCGGAAAAAAGCGGAAGTGAGCCGGCATGGAACGGTCCATATCAAGTGCTCCTGACCACACCGACTGCAGTAAAAATCCAGGAGAGGGAGGCGTGGATACATCAGTCACATTGTAAGGTGGTATCTCCTCCTCCAGCGGGTGTGTAGGTACATCTGGGTGAGTCAGGATAGACTTGGAGGGAGTCCGGCTACAAAGGGGGGCGTGGCATATAGAGCCCGTCCGTCTCAAACCCGGTGAAGAGTTTATTTACGCTCCAAGTCAGTAGAGACTCCGGACTTATTCATTAAAAAAAAAAAAAAGGGTTTAATAAAATGGCTTATCTCTCCCTGTGTCTGTTCATTTTTAAACATATGTTGCGCCTTCAATGAATGTGAACAGTATAGTTAAATGCGCCATGGCAGTGTCTACTGCACGTAATGGATTAGTTTCAATAGACCCCAGTTTACCCCCACTTAATATAGTCGATGTTTCAAAGGAAATGGCACAGGGTTTGTGGGGGTAACCTAGGGGTGCCAGGGGAAACTATTGATTTTGTGTGGGTATTCACTAATAAGCGACGGGAACAATTCAGAATGACTAACCGCCCTGGGGGAAGGGTTAGCATCTGGGGAGCCATTTCCCTATGATGAAATTAAATTGTTTGCATTAATGGCTGCACCGACGAGTGCTTGGAAAAACCCTAATTGTAAATGATACACCAATTTCTTTTCTATGTGACACGGGGGCATGTTGAACTGTTATCAGAAAAGTAAGTGCAATTTTTCCACATCGGCTCAGCACTAATATGACACAAACTTGTGCTGCGAATGGGGCAACGGGACAGCGTAGCTACAGAGGAACTCAAATTTGAGGATCCTGAGGGATTTGTTACACTCTGCTCTGTAATGGTGTCCACACAGCGCCCAGTAAACCTCCTGGGGAGGGACGTAATGTCTAAACTGGGGCTCGGGGTGGTTCCTACAGGTCCTACTATGTGGGAGGCAATGCGCGTGTTCGAGGGAAACGAACAGGGTGAGATTGCAGGGATCAGATGGTGGTTCTGGGAACCGGCCCCCCAGCGATCTACTAAGCGTTGCAATTCGCAGATTTGCCCCCTCGCAAGCCGATTACAGCAATGTTGCAAATAGTGCAGGGGAGAGGACTGAAGACCCCCGTGTCTGGTGAAGTAATGTCTGGTGAAGTATGAATTAACATACTGCCGTAGTACTATCTAATCGGCGTGTTTGTCGCATGTAAGTTGAGGGAAACACGTGGTACGTGGGCGACAGCCCACACCTAGCAGAGGGGCGATGGAGACAACCTCTGTGGACAGGTGAGGCTGGTGAAACTGTGAAAGCGAATGCGCCAGTCAGCGAGTGGTGCTTCTGTGATCGGTGGGCTCTGAAAAGGAGACACCGGGAAGCAGAAGGCAGAGTTCTGAACCTGGGGGAGCCTGGGTGGAGATCTCTGTGGAAAGGGATCAAGCCGGGGACTGCGCCCCGAATGGGAGTTTTCAAAGGATCTAATTGCAAAAATGTGTGTCCAAGTTGGAATTGCAGGATGCTACTCCTGCTTATTGTATCTGTTGACAGCAGTACAGGGGGGATCTGTCAGCTTATTGAGCCAGTGTGTGTACCTATATACCAGCTAATGATGAGGCAGGAGGGGTGATTGATCAAGCCTTGCAACGTTTGGAAGACATATCTGATGCACAACAGCGAGATCTCGCACCAGCAGTGGCAATTTCTTGGTGGGACTGGCTTCTGTCTGGGAGTTGGGAAATGGGAATTACATCTGTAATGAGTCTTGTAGTTGGGAATTTGCAGTACTGCTCTTTTGCAGCTGCTGTCGAATTCCCATAATTAAAGGAATGATATCAGGAGTATTGAGTACTAATCCACAGTATCAGATGTTTCTATTACAGGACAACAATGAGATGTATACTCTGCCCGAGGAGCTTAAGGAATCATACAACAATGTAATTGAGTTGGAGGGTTTGTTTGAACAAAAGGATGGAGTGTAATGGTAATATGATGAAACATCTTCCCCGTGAATGAATCACATGCTGAAAATTGAGAGAAGTGGCATGCTGGCGGATAATCAATTATAAACAGGGGGGAAATGTGGAAACATTTTTTATTGATTAATTTAATTATTATTAATTGCTTATCCTTGCTTGCTCATATTCTGTTTTAGTTCACAACTTCATAGGCCTAGAGTGTGTGTGTGCTTACATATTTCTGATTTAGCAGGGGCCTGCATAATTAAACTAGTGTGCCATAACAAGTAGCCTATCTAGAGTCATGAATCCTTGAATGTCTGTGCCAAGGGCAAGATGTCTTTCTCTTTCTCTAAGCTTATGTGTTTACAGAAAGCCCCGGAATCCATGGCAAGATAAGCTGGAGCCAGAGCTGATGAAGGAGACAGGTGCTCTCCTCCCTAACGGATGTGTACGTGCATGGGTAGACAGCTTGACGCATCACGTGAGAGGGCGAAGATTCCAGAAAAACTGTATGATGTGTAAATCAGCACGGGGGGAGGAGAACGCCATGGAGAATTCCTACAAATACCAGAACACTTTCTAACTCTTTATCCTCTGTCTTGACCTATACTTCTGTATGTGGGGATCCTTCTTTGCAAAGAAGTAAACAGACTTTGGTTTGGATATTAACTTCTCTGCCTCCGACTGATTTTTTTCCTGAGTCGTCTTGAGTTTTCTCTCGTGAAGGTAAAACTTGGAATATAAAATCAAAATTCCTTTAACAGTATGACTGAGTTGGAGTGAATATGCTCTTATCTCTGTAAGGAAGCGAGCTAGAGCGCTGAAACTGTGGCTATACGCACTTTCATGAAAACACGCTTCTTTGTGGTTTTAAGCTCAGAAAGTGAATCTGTGCGTGTTTCTGGCAAGGGAAAAGCTTCAGATCACACTGCAATGTATATATGGTATCGTTTGGTCCAATGTGCTTGTATGACCAATTGGAAGTGAGTATAAGCTTTTGAAATGAAGATATGCACTTTTTCAAAAACTTTCTTTTTTTAGTTCTGCTTGTCAAAAATGTTCAATCTGTGTTCAACTCAGTGGGAAAGTGACAAACCTGAGTGAATTGTGACTGTATGACTGAGTTGGAGTGAATATGCTCTTATCTCTGTAAGGAAGCGAGCTAGAGCGCTGAAACTGTGGCTATACGCACTTTCATGAAAACACGCTTCTTTGAGGTTTTAAGCTCAGAAAGTCAATCTGTGCGTGTTTCTGGCAAAGGAACAGCTTCAGGTCACACTGCAATGCATATATGGTATCGTTTGGTCCAATGTGCTTGTATGGCCATTTGGAAGTGAGTATAAGAATTCTGAAGTGAAGATATGCACTTTTTCAAAAACTTTCTTTTTTTTAGATTTCCTTGTAAAAAAATGTTCATTCTCTGTGTAACTCAGTGGGAAAGTGACAAACTTGAGTGAATTGTGACTGTATGACTGAGTTGGAGTGCATATGCTCTTATCTCTGTAAGGAAGCGAGCTAGAGCGCTGAAACTGTGGCTATACGCACTTTCATGAAAACACGCTTCTTTGAGGTTTTAAGCTCAGAGAGTGAATCTGTGCGTGTTTCTGGCAAGGGAAAAGCTTCAGATCACACTGCAATGTATATATGGTATCGTTTGGTCCAATGTGCTTGTATGGCCATTTGGAAGTGAGTAGAAGCTTTTGAAGTGAAGATATGCACTTTTTCAAAAACTTTCTTTTTTTTAGATTTCCTAGTAAAAAAATGTTCATTCTCTTTGTAACTCAGTGGGAAAGTGACAAACTTGAGTGAATTGTGACTGTATGACTGTGTTGGAGTGAATATGCTCTTATCTCTGTAAGGAAGCGAGCTAGAGCGCTGAAACTGTGGCTATACGCACTTTCATGAAAACACGCTTCTTTGAGGTTTTAAGCTCAGAAAGTCAATCTGTGCGTGTTTCTGGCAAGGGAACAGCTTCAGATCACACTGCAATGCATATATGGTATCGTTTGGTCCAATGTGCTTGTATGGCCATTTGGAAGTGAGTATAAGAATTCTGAAGTGAAGATATGCACTTTTTCAAAAACTTTCTTTTTTTCGATTTCCAAGTAAAAAAAAATGTTCATTCTCTTTGTAACTCAGTGGGAAAGTGACAAACTTGAGTGAATTGTGACTGTATGACTGAGTTGGAGTGAATATGCTCTTATCTCTGTAAGGAAGCGAGCTAGAGCGCTGAAACTGTGGCTATACGCACTTTCATGATAACACGCTTCTTTGAGGTTTTAAGCTCAGAAAGTGAATCTGTGCGTGTTTCTGGCAAGGGAAAAGCTTCAGATCACACTGCAATGTATATATGGTATCCTTTGGTCCAATGTGCTTGTATGGCCATTTGGAAGTGAGTATAAGCTTTTGAAGTGAAGATATGCACTTTTTCAAAAACTTTCTTTTTTTTAGTTCTGCTTGTCAAAAATGTTCATTCTGTGTTTAACTCAGTTTCGAAAGTGACAAACTTGAGTGAATTGTGACTGTATGACTGAGTTGGAGTGAATATGCTCTTATCTCTGCAAGGAAGCGAGCTAGAGCGCTGAAACTGTGGCTATACGCACTTTCTTGAAAACACGCTTCTTTGAGGTTTTAAGCTCAGAAAGTCAATCTGTGCGTGTTTCTGGCAAGGGAACAGCTTCAGATCACACTGCAATGCATATATGGTATCGTTTGGTCCAATGTGCTTGTATGGCCATTTGGAAGTGAGTATAAGAATTCTGAAGTGAAGATATGCACTTTTTCAAAAACTTTCTTTTTTTTCGATTTCCAAGTAAAAAAAAATGTTCATTCTCTTTGTAACTCAGTGGGAAAGTGACAAACTTGAGTGAATTGTGACTGTATGACTGAGTTGGAGTGAATATGCTCTTATCTCTGTAAGGAAGCGAGCTAGAGCGCTGAAACTGTGGCTATACGCACTTTCATGAAAACACGCTTCTTTGTGGTTTTAAACTCAGAAAGTGAATCTGTGCGTGTTTCTGGCAAGGGAAAAGCTTCAGATCACACTGCAATGTATATATGGTATCGTTTGGTCCAATGTGCTTGTATGGCCAATTGGAAGTGAGTATAAGCTTTTGAAATGAAGATATGCACTTTTTCAAAAACTTTCTTTTTTTAGTTCTTCTTGTCAAAAATGTTCAATCTGTGTTCAACTCAGTGGGAAAGTGACAAACTTGAGTGAATTGTGACTGTATGACTGAGTTGGAGTGAATATGCTCTTATCTCTGTAAGGAAGCGAGCTAGAGCGCTGAAACTGTGGCTATACGCACTTTCATGAAAACACGCTTCTTTGAGGTTTTAAGCTCAGAACGTAAATATGTGCGTGTTTCTGGACAGGGAACAGCTGCAGATCACACTGCAATGAATATATGTAATCGTTCTGTCCAATGTGTTTGTTTGGCCATTTGGAAGTGAATATAAGCTTCTGAAGTGAAGATATGCACTTTTTCAAAAACGTTCTTTTTTTTAGTTCTGCTTGTCAACAATGTTCATTCTTTGTTCAACTCAGTGGGAAAGCGACAAACTTGAGTGAATTGTGACTGTATGACTGAGTTGGAGTGAATATGCTCTTATCTCTGTAAGGAAGCGAGCGAGAGCGCTGAAACTGTGGCTATACGCACTTTCATGAAAACACGCTTCTTTGAGGTTTTAAGCTCAGAAAGTCAATCTGTGCGTGTTTCTGGCAAGGGAACAGCTTCAGATCACACTGCAATGCATATATGGTATCGTTTGGTCCAATGTGCTTGTATGGCCATTTGGAAGTGAGTACAAGAATTCTGAAGTGAAGATATGCACTTTTTCAAAAACTTTCTTTTTTTTAGTTCTGCTTGTCAACAATGTTCATTCTTTGTTCAACTCAGTGGGAAAGTGACAAACTTGAGTGAATTGTGACTGTATGACTGAGTTGGAGTGAATATGCTCTTATCTCTGTAAGGAAGCGAGCGAGAGCGCTGAAACTGTGGCTATACGCACTTTCATGAAAACACGCTTCTTTGAGGTTTTAAGCTCAGAAAGTCAATCTGTGCGTGTTTCTGGCAAGGGAACAGCTTCAGATCACACTGCAATGCATATATGGTATCGTTTGGTCCAATGTGCTTGTATGGCCATTTGGAAGTGAGTACAAGAATTCTGAAGTGAAGATATGCACTTTTTCAAAAACTTTCTTTTTTTAGATTTCCTTGTAAAAAATGTTCATTCTCCGTGGAACCCAGTGGGAAAAAAACAAACTTGAGAGAACTGTGACTGTATGGCTGATTTGTAATGAATATGCCTATATCTCTGTCAGGAAACGAGATGGAGCGCTGAAACTGTGGCTATACGCACTTTCATGAAAACACGCCTCTTTGAGGTTTTAAGCTCAGAAAGTGAATCTGAGCGTGTTTCTGGCAAGGGAACAGCTTCAGATCACACTGCAATGAATATATGGTATCGTTTGGTCCAATGTGCTTGTATGGCCATTTGGAAGTGAGTATAAGAATTCTGAAGTGAAGATATGCACTTTTTCAAAAACTTTCTTTTTTTTAGTTCTGCTTGTCAAAAATGTTCATTCTGTGTTTAACTCAGTGGGAAAGTGACAAACTTGAGTGAATTGTGACTGTATGACTGAGTTGGAGTGAATATGCTCTTATCTCTGTAAGGAAGCGAGCTAGAGCGCTGAAACTGTGGCTATACGCACTTTCATGAAAACACGCTTCTTTGTGGTTTTAAACTCAGAAAGTGAATCTGTGCGTGTTTCTGGCAAGGGAAAAGCTTCAGATCACACTGCAATGTATATATGGTATCGTTTGGTCCAATGTGCTTGTATGGCCAATTGGAAGTGAGTATAAGCTTTTGAAATGAAGATATGCACTTTTTCAAAAACTTTCTTTTTTTAGTTCTTCTTGTCAAAAATGTTCAATCTGTGTTTAACTCAGTGGGAAAGTGACAAACTTGAGTGAATTGTGACTGTATGACTGAGTTGGAGTGAATATGCTCTTATCTCTGTAAGGAAGCGAGCTAGAGCGCTGAAACTGTGGCTATACGCACTTTCATGAAAACACGCTTCTTTGAGGTTTTAAGCTCAGAAAGTCAATCTGTGCGTGTTTCTGGCAAAGGAACAGCTTCAGATCACACTGCAATGCATATATAGTATCGTTTGGTCCAATGTGCTTGTTTGGCCATTTGGAAGTGAGTATAAGAATTCTGAAGTGAAGATATGCACTTTTTCAAAAACTTTCTTTTTTTAGATTTCCTTGTAAAAAATGTTCATTCTCCGTGGAACCCAGTGGGAAAAAAACAAACTTGAGAGAACTGTGACTGTATGGCTGATTTGGAATGAATATGCCTATATCTCTGTCAGGAAACGAGATGGAGCGCTGAAACTGTGGCTATACGCACTTTCATGAAAACACGCCTCTTTGAGGTTTTAAGCTCAGAAAGTGAATCTGAGCGTGTTTCTGGCAAGGGAACAGCTTCAGATCACACTGCAATTAATATATGGTATCGTTTGGTCCAATGTGCTTGTATGGCCATTTGGAAGTGAGTATAAGAATTCTGAAGTGAAGATATGCACTTTTTCAAAAACTTTCTTTTTTTTAGTTCTGCTTGTCAAAAATGTTCATTCTGTGTTTAACTCAGTGGGAAAGTGACAAACTTGAGTGAATTGTGACTGTATGACTGAGTTGGAGTGAATATGCTCTTATCTCTGTAAGGAAGCGAGCTAGAGCGCTGAAACTGTGGCTATACGCACTTTCATGAAAACACGCTTCTTTGTGGTTTTAAGCTCAGAAAGTGAATCTGTGCGTGTTTCTGGCAAGGGAAAAGCTTCAGATCACACTGCAATGTATATATGGTATCGTTTGGTCCAATGTGCTTGTATGACCAATTGGAAGTGAGTATAAGCTTTTGAAATGAAGATATGCACTTTTTCAAAAACTTTCTTTTTTTAGTTCTGCTTGTCAAAAATGTTCAATCTGTGTTCAACTCAGTGGGAAAGTGAAAAACCTGAGTGAATTGTGACTGTATGACTGAGTTGGAGTGAATATGCTCTTATCTCTGTAAGGAAGCGAGCTAGAGCGCTGAAACTGTGGCTATACGCACTTTCATGAAAACACGCTTCTTTGAGGTTTTAAGCTCAGAAAGTCAATCTGTGCGTGTTTCTGGCAAGGGAACAGCTTCAGATCACACTGCAATGCATATATGGTATCGTTTGGTCCAATGTGCTTGTATGGCCATTTGGAAGTGAGTACAAGAATTCTGAAGTGAAGATATGCACTTTTTCAAAAACTTTCTTTTTTTAGATTTCCTTGTAAAAAATGTTCATTCTCCGTGGAACCCAGTGGGAAAAAAACAAACTTGAGAGAACTGTGACTGTATGGCTGATTTGGAATGAATATGCCTATATCTCTGTCAGGAAACGAGATGGAGCGCTGAAACTGTGGCTATACGCACTTTCATGAAAACACGCCTATTTGAGGTTTTAAGCTCAGAAAGTGAATCTGAGCGTGTTTCTGGCAAGGGAACAGCTTCAGATCACACTGCAATGAATATATGGTATCGTTTGGTCCAATGTGCTTGTATGGCCATTTGGAAGTGAGTATAAGAATTCTGAAGTGAAGATATGCACTTTTTCAAAAACTTTCTTTTTTTTAGATTTCCTTGTAAAAAAATGTTCATTCTCTGTGTAACTCAGTGGGAAAGTGACAAACTTGAGTGAATTGTGACTGTATGACTGAGTTGGAGTGAATATGCTCTTATCTCTGTAAGGAAGCGAGCTAGAGCGCTGAAACTGTGGCTATACGCACTTTCATGAAAACACGCTTCTTTGAGGTTTTAAGCTCAGAGAGTGAATCTGTGCGTGTTTCTGGCAAGGGAAAAGCTTCGGATCACACTGCAATGTATATATGGTATCGTTTGGTCCAATGTGCTTGTATGGCCATTTGGAAGTGAGTAGAAGCTTTTGAAGTGAAGATATGCACTTTTTCAAAAACTTTCTTTTTTTTAGATTTCCTAGTAAAAAAATGTTCATTCTCTTTGTAACTCAGTGGGAAAGTGACAAACTTGAGTGAATTGTGACTGTATGACTGTGTTGGAGTGAATATGCTCTTATCTCTGTAAGGAAGCGAGCTAGAGCGCTGAAACTGTGGCTATACGCACTTTCATGAAAACACGCTTCTTTGAGGTTTTAAGCTCAGAAAGTCAATCTGTGCGTGTTTCTGGCAAGGGAACAGCTTCAGATCACACTGCAATGCATATATGGTATCGTTTGGTCCAATGTGCTTGTATGGCCATTTGGAAGTGAGTACAAGAATTCTGAAGTGAAGATATGCACTTTTTCAAAAACTTTCTTTTTTTCGATTTCCAAGTAAAAAAAAATGTTCATTCTCTTTGTAACTCAGTGGGAAAGTGACAAACTTGAGTGAATTGTGACTGTATGACTGAGTTGGAGTGAATATGCTCTTATCTCTGTAAGGAAGCGAGCTAGAGCGCTGAAACTGTGGCTATACGCACTTTCATGATA
Organism: Gymnothorax reevesii; assembly: GCA_029721435.1. Classification (NCBI taxonomy): domain Eukaryota; kingdom Metazoa; phylum Chordata; class Actinopteri; order Anguilliformes; family Muraenidae; genus Gymnothorax; species Gymnothorax reevesii. The sequence continues at coordinate 27,271,567 of CM056588.1, forward strand.
ACACGCTTCTTTGAGGTTTTAAGCTCAGAAAGTGAATCTGTGCGTGTTTCTGGCAAGGGAAAAGCTTCAGATCACACTGCAATGTATATATGGTATCCTTTGGTCCAATGTGTTTGTTTGGCCATTTGGAAGTGAATATAAGCTTCTGAAGTGAAGATATGCACTTTTTCAAAAACGTTCTTTTTTTTAGTTCTGCTTGTCAACAATGTTCATTCTGTGTTCAACTCAGTGGGAAAGTGACAAACTTGAGTGAATTGTGACTGTATGACTGAGTTGGAGTGAATATGCTCTTATCTCTGTAAGGAAGCGAGCGAGAGCGCTGAAACTGTGGCTATACGCACTTTCATGAAAACACGCTTCTTTGAGGTTTTAAGCTCAGAAAGTCAATCTGTGCGTGTTTCTGGCAAGGGAACAGCTTCAGATCACATTGCAATGCATATATGGTATCGTTTGGTCCAATGTGCTTGTATGGCCATTTGGAAGTGAGTACAAGAATTCTGAAGTGAAGATATGCACTTTTTCAAAAACTTTCTTTTTTTAGATTTCCTTGTAAAAAATGTTCATTCTCCGTGGAACCCAGTGGGAAAAAAACAAACTTGAGAGAACTGTGACTGTATGGCTGATTTGGAATGAATATGCCTATATCTCTGTCAGGAAACGAGATGGAGCGCTGAAACTGTGGCTATACGCACTTTCATGAAAACACGCCTCTTTGAGGTTTTAAGCTCAGAAAGTCAATCTGTGCGTGTTTCTGGCAAGGGAACAGCTTCAGATCACACTGCAATGTATATATGGTATCGTTTGGTCAAATGTGCTTGTATGGCCATTTGGAAGTGAGTATAAGAATTCTGAAGTGAAGATATGCACTTTTTCAAAAACTTTCTTTTTTTTAGATTTCCTTGTAAAAAAATGTTCATTCTCTGTGTAACTCAGTGGGAAAGTGACAAACTTGAGTGAATTGTGACTGTATGACTGAGTTGGAGTGAATTTGCTCTTATCTCTGTAAGGAAGCGAGCTAGAGCGCTGAAACTGTGGCTATACGCACTTTCATGAAAACACGCTTCTTTGAGGTTTTAAGCTCAGAAAGTCAATCTGTGCGTGTTTCTGGCAAGGGAACAGCTTCAGATCAAACTGCAATGCATATATGGTATCGTTTGGTCCAATGTGCTTGTATGGCCATTTGGAAGTGTGTATAAGAATTCTGAAGTGAAGATATGCACTTTTTCAAAAACTTTCTTTTTTTAGATTTCCTTGTAAAAAACGTTCATTCTCTGTGGAACCCAGTGGGAAAGTAACAAACTTGAGAGAACTGTGACTGTATGGCTGATTTGGAATGAATATGCCTATATCTCTGTCAGGAAACGAGATGGAGCGCTGAAACTGCGGCTATACGCACTTTCATGAAAACACGCTTCTTTGAGGTTTTAAGCTCAGAACGTAAATATGTGCGTGTTTCTGGACAGGGAACAGCTGCAGATCACACTGCAATGCATATATGGTATCGTTTGGTCCAATGTGCTTGTATGGCCATTTGGAAGTGTGTATAAGAATTCTGAAGTGAAGATATGCACTTTTTCAAAAACTTTCTTTTTTTAGATTTCCTTGAAAAAATGTTCATTCTCCGTGGAACCCAGTGGGAAAAAAACAAACTTGAGAGAACTGTGACTGTATGGCTGATTTGGAATGAATATGCCTATATCTCTGTCAGGAAACGAGATGGAGCGCTGAAACTGTGGCTATACGCACTTTCATGAAAACACGCCTCTTTGAGGTTTTAAGCTCAGAAAGTCAATCTGTGCGTGTTTCTGGCAAGGGAACAGCTTCAGATCACACTGCAATGTATATATGGTATCGTTTGGTCAAATGTGCTTGTATGGCCATTTGGAAGTGAGTATAAGAATTCTGAAGTGAAGATATGCACTTTTTCAAAAACTTTCTTTTTTTTAGATTTCCTTGTAAAAAAATGTTCATTCTCTGTGTAACTCAGTGGGAAAGTGACAAACTTGAGTGAATTGTGACTGTATGACTGAGTTGGAGTGAATATGCTCTTATCTCTGTAAGGAAGCGAGCTAGAGCGCTGAAACTGTGGCTATACGCACTTTCATGAAAACACGCTTCTTTGAGGTTTTAAGCTCAGAAAGTCAATCTGTGTGTGTTTCTGGCAAAGGAACAGCTTCAGATCACACTGCAATGCATATATAGTATCGTTTGGTCCAATGTGCTTGTATGGCCATTTGGAAGTGAGTATAAGAATTCTGAAGTGAAGATATGCACTTTTTCAAAAACTTTCTTTTTTTAGATTTCCTTGTAAAAAATGTTCATTCTCCGTGGAACCCAGTGGGAAAAAAACAAACTTGAGAGAACTGTGACTGTATGGCTGATTTGGAATGAATATGCCTATATCTCTGTCAGGAAACGAGATGGAGCGCTGAAACTGTGGCTATACGCACTTTCATGAAAACACGCCTCTTTGAGGTTTTAAGCTCAGAAAGTGAATCTGAGCGTGTTTCTGGCAAGGGAACAGCTTCAGATCACACTGCAATGAATATATGGTATCGTTTGGTCCAATGTGCTTGTATGGCCATTTGGAAGTGAGTATAAGAATTCTGAAGTGAAGATATGCACTTTTAAAAAAACTTTCTTTTTTTTAGTTCTGCTTGTCAAAAATGTTCATTCTGTGTTTAACTCAGTGGGAAAGTGACAAACTTCAGTGAATTGTGACTGTATGACTGAGTTGGAGTGAATATGCTCTTATCTCTGTAAGGAAGCGAGCTAGAGCGCTGAAACTGTGGCTATACGCACTTTCATGAAAACACGCCGTTTTGAGGTTTTAAGCTCAGAAAGTCAATCTGTGCGTGTTTCTGGCAAGGGAACAGCTTCAGATCACACTGCAATGCATATATGGTATCGTTTGGTCCAATGTGCTTGTCTGGCCATTTGGAAGTGAGTATAAGAATTCTGAAGTGAAGATATGCACTTTTTCAAAAACTTTCTTTTTTTTAGATTTCCAAGTAAAAAAAAAATGTTCATTCTCTTTGTAACTCAGTGGGAAAGTGACAAACTTGAGTGAATTGTGACTGTATGACTGAGTTGGAGTGAATATGCTCTTATCTCTGTAAGGAAGCGAGCTAGAGCGCTGAAACTGTGGCTATACGCACTTTCATGAAAACACGCTTCTTTGAGGTTTTAAGCTCAGAAAGTGAATCTGTGCGTGTTTCTGGCAAGGGAAAAGCTTCAGATCACACTGCAATGTATATATGGTATCCTTTGGTCCAATGTGTTTGTTTGGCCATTTGGAAGTGAATATAAGCTTCTGAAGTGAAGATATGCACTTTTTCAAAAACGTTCTTTTTTTTAGTTCTGCTTGTCAACAATGTTCATTCTGTGTTCAACTCAGTGGGAAAGTGACAAACTTGAGTGAATTGTGACTGTATGACTGAGTTGGAGTGAATATGCTCTTATCTCTGTAAGGAAGCGAGCGAGAGCGCTGAAACTGTGGCTATACGCACTTTCATGAAAACACGCTTCTTTGAGGTTTCAAGCTCAGAAAGTCAATCTGTGCGTGTTTCTGGCAAGGGAACAGCTTCAGATCACATTGCAATGCATATATGGTATCGTTTGGTCCAATGTGCTTGTATGTCCATTTGGAAGTGAGTATAAGAATTCTGAAGTGAAGATATGCACTTTTTCAAAAACTTTCTTTTTTTAGATTTCCTTGTAAAAAAATGTTCATTCTCTGTGTAACTCAGTGGGAAAGTGACAAACTTGAGTGAATTGTGACTGTATGACTGAGTTGGAGTGCATATGCTCTTATCTCTGTAAGGAAGCGAGCTAGAGCGCTGAAACTGTGGCTATACGCACTTTCATGAAAACACGCTTCTTTGAGGTTTTAAGCTCAGAGAGTGAATCTGTGCGTGTTTCTGGCAAGGGAAAAGCTTCAGATCACACTGCAATGTATATATGGTATCGTTTGGTCCAATGTGCTTGTATGGCCATTTGGAAGTGAGTAGAAGCTTTTGAAGTGAAGATATGCACTTTTTCAAAAACTTTCTTGTTTTTTTAGATTTCCTAGTAAAAAAATGTTCATTCTCTTTGTAACTCAGTGGGAAAGTGACAAACTTGAGTGAATTGTGACTGTATGACTGTGTTGGAGTGAATATGCTCTTATCTCTGTAAGGAAGCGAGCTTGAGCGCTGAAACTGTGGCTATACGCACTTTCATGAAAACACGCTTCTTTGAGGTTTTAAGCTCAGAAAGTGAATCTGTGCGTGTTTCTGGCAAGGGAACAGCTTCAGATCACACTGCAATGCATATATGGTATCGTTTGGTCCAATGTGCTTGTATGACCAATTGGAAGTGAGTATAAGAATTCTGAAGTGAAGATATGCACTTTTTCAAAAACTTTCTTTTTTTAGTTCTGCTTGTCAAAAATGTTCAATCTGTGTTCAACTCAGTGGGAAAGTGACAAACCTGAGTGAATTGTGACTGTATGACTGAGTTGGAGTGAATATGCTCTTATCTCTGTAAGGAAGCGAGCTAGAGCGCTGAAACTGTGGCTATACGCACTTTCATGAAAACACGCTTCTTTGAGGTTTTAAGCTCAGAAAGTCAATCTGTGCGTGTTTCTGGCAAAGGAACAGCTTCAGATCACACTGCAATGCATATATGGAATCGTTTGGTCCAATGTGCTTGTATGGCCATTTGGAAGTGAGTATAAGAATTCTGAAGTGAAGATATGCACTTTTTCAAAAACTTTCTTTTTTTTAGATTTCCTTGTAAAAAAATGTTCATTCTCTGTGTAACTCAGTGGGAAAGTGACAAACTTGAGTGAATTGTGACTGTATGACTGAGTTGGAGTGAATATGCTCTTATCTCTGTAAGGAAGCGAGCTAGAGCGCTGAAACTGTGGCTATACGCACTTTCATGAAAACACGCTTCTTTGAGGTTTTAAGCTCAGAGAGTGAATCTGTGCGTGTTTCTGGCAAGGGAAAAGCTTCAGATCACACTGCAATGTATATATGGTATCGTTTGGTCCAATGTGCTTGTATGGCCATTTGGAAGTGAGTAGAAGCTTTTGAAGTGAAGATATGCACTTTTTCAAAAACTTTCTTTTTTTTAGATTTCCTAGTAAAAAAATGTTCATTCTCTTTGTAACTCAGTGGGAAAGTGACAAACTTGAGTGAATTGTGACTGTATGACTGAGTTGGAGTGAATATGCTCTTATCTCTGTAAGGAAGCGAGCTCGAGCGTTGAAACTGTGGCTATACGCACTTTCATGAAAACACGCTTCTTTGAGGTTTTAAGCTCAGAAAGTGAATCTGTGCGTGTTTCTGGCAAGGGAAAAGCTTCAGATCACACTGCAATGTATATATAGTATCGTTTGGTCCAATGTGCTTGTATGGCCATTTGGAAGTGAGTATAAGCTTTTTAAGTGAAAATATGCACTTTTTCAAAAACTTTCTTTTTTTTAGTTCTGCTTGTCCAAAATGTTCTTTCTGTGTTCAACTCAGTGGGAAAGTGACAAACTTGAGTGAATTGTGACTGAATGTCTGAACTGGAGTGAAAATGCCCCTATCTCTATCAGGAAGCGAGCTAGAGCGCTGAAACTGTGGCTATGCGCACTTTAATGAAAACCCGCTTCTTTGAGGTTTAAAGCTCAGAACGTGAATCTGAGCGTGTTTCCGGCAAAGGAACAGCTTCAGATCACACTGCAATGTATATATGGTATCGTTTGGTCCAATGTGCTTGTATGGCCATTTGGAAGTGAGTATAAGAATTCTGAAGTGAAGATATGCACTTTTTCAAAAACTTTCTTTTTTTTAGATTTCCTTGTAAAAAATGTTCATTCTCTGTGAAACTCAGTGGGAAAGTAACAAACTTGAGAGATCTGTGACTGTATGGCAGGATTGGAATGAATATGCCTATATCTCTGTCAGGAAACGAGATAGAGCGCTGAAACTGTGGCTATACGCACTTTCATGAAAACACGCTTCTTTGAGGTTTTAAGCTCAGAACATAAATCTGAGCGTGTTTCTGGCAAGGGAACAGCTTCAGATCATACTGCAATGAATATATGTAATCGTTCTGTCCAATGTGTTTGTTTGGCCATTTGGAAGTGAATATAAGCTTCTGAAGTGAAGATATGCACTTTTTCAAAAACTTTCTTTTTTTTAGTTCTGATTGTCAACAATGTTCATTCTCTGTGTAACTCAGTGGGAAAGTGACAAACTTGAGTGAATTGTGACTGTATGACTGAGTTGGAGTGAATATGCTCTTATCTCTGTAAGGAAGCGAGCTAGAGCGCTGAAACTGTGGCTATACGCACTTTCATGAAAACACGCTTCTTTGAGGTTTTAAGCTCAGAGAGTGAATCTGTGCGTGTTTCTGGCAAGGGAAAAGCTTCAGATCACACTGCAATGTATATATGGTATCGTTTGGTCCAATGTGCTTGTATGGCCATTTGGAAGTGAGTAGAAGCTTTTGAAGTGAAGATATGCACTTTTTCAAAAACTTTCTTTTTTTTAGATTTCCTAGTAAAAAAATGTTCATTCTCTTTGTAACTCAGTGGGAAAGTGACAAACTTGAGTGAATTGTGACTGTATGACTGAGTTGGAGTGAATATGCTCTTTTCTCTGGAAGGAAGCAATCTAGAGCGCTGAAACTGTGGCTATACGCACTTTCATGAAAACACGCTTCTTTGAGGCTTTAAGCTCAGAAAGTGAATCTGTGCGTGTTTCTGGCAAGGGAAAAGCTTCAGATCACACTGCAAGGTATATATGGTATCGTTTGGTCCAATGTGCTTGTATGGCCATTTGGAAGTAAGTATAAGAATTCTGAAGTGAGGATATGCACTTTTTCAAAAACTTTCTTTTTTTTAGATTTACTTGTAAAAAATGTTCATTCTCTGTGAAACTCAGTGGGAAAGTAACAAACTTGAGAGATCTGTGACTGTATGGCTGGATTGGAATGAATATGCCTATATCTCTGTCAGGAAACGAGATAGAGCGCTGAAACTGTGGCTATACGCACTTTCATGAAAACACGCTTCTTTGAGGTTTTAAGCTCAGAAAGTCAATCTGTGCGTGTTTCTGGCAAGGGAACAGCTTCAGATCACACTGCAATGCATATATGGTATCGTTTGGTCCAATGTGCTTGTATGGCCATTTGGAAGTGAGTACAAGAATTCTGAAGTGAAGATATGCACTTTTTCAAAAACTTTCTTTTTTTAGATTTCCTTGTAAAAAATGTTCATTCTCCGAGGAACCCAGTGGGAAAAAAACAAACTTGACAGAACTGTGACTGTATGGCTGATTTGGAATGAATATGCCTATATCTCTGTCAGGAAACGAGATGGAGCGCTGAAACTGTGGCTATACGCACTTTCATGAAAACACGCCTCTTTGAGGTTTTAAGCTCAGAAAGTGAATCTGAGCGTGTTTCTGGCAAGGGAACAGCTTCAGATCACACTGCAATGAATATATGGTATCGTTTGGTCCAATGTGCTTGTATGGCCATTTGGAAGTGAGTATAAGAATTCTGAAGTGAAGATATGCACTTTTTCAAAAACTTTCTTTTTTTTAGTTCTGCTTGTCAAAAATGTTCATTCTGTGTTTAACTCAGTGGGAAAGTGACAAACTTGAGTGAATTGTGACTGTATGACTGAGTTGGAGTGAATATGCGCTAATCTCTGTAAGGAAGCGAGCTAGAGCGCTGAAACTGTGGCTATACTCAATTTCAGGTAAACACGCTTCTTTAAAGGTTTCAAGCTCTGAACATGAATCTGTGTGTGTTTCTGGCCTTAGATCTGCTTCAGATCACTGTGCAATGCATACATGGTGTCGATTGATCAAATGTGCATGTATGGCCATTTGCATGTGAATACAAATATCTGAAATGAAGATATGCACTTCTTAAAAAAAAATGTTTTTTTTTAGTTTTGCTCTTCAATAATTTTAATTCTGTTTGTAACTCAGTGGGAATGTGATAAATAATGAAATGTCACAAAATCACTGAATTGGATTGAATTTGTTGCTAACTCGGTCAGGAAGCGCGCTAGAGCGCTCAAACTGTGGCTATACTCAATTTCATGAAAGCACGCTTCTTTGAGGTTTCAAGCTCAGAACATGAATCTGTGCGAGTTTCTACCCTGGGAACTGCTTCAAATCACTTTCCAATGCATATATGGTATCAATTGGTCCAATGTGCATGTATGGCCATTGGGAAGTGAATAGGAGCATTTGAAGTGAAGATATGCACTTTTTAAAAAATCTTTCTTTTTTTTTACTTTTACCTGTCAATAATTTTTATTCTGCGTATAACTCAGTGGGAATGCAACAAATATTGATGAAATGTCAAAAAATGACTGAATTGGATTGAATTTGCTGCTATCTCGGTAAGGAAGCGTGCTCGAGAGCTGAAACTGTGGCTATCCTAAATTTCATGAAAACACGCTTCTTTGAGGTTTACGTTCAGAACATGAATCTGTGTGTATTTCTGGCCTTGATACTGCTTTAGATCACTGTGCAATGCATATATGGTATCGATTGGTCCAATGTGCATGTATGGCCATGTGGAAGTGAATATGAGCATCTGAAGATATGCACTGTTGAAGAAAAATTTCTTTTTTTTACTTTTTCTTGTCAATAATTTTTATTCTGTGTTTAACTGTGTGGGAATGCAACAAATATTGATGAAATGACTGAATTGGATTGAATTTGTTGCTAACTCGCTCAGGAAGCGAGCTCGTGCGCTGAAACTGTGGCTATACCATATTTCATGAACACTTGCTTTTTTGAGGTTTTATGGTCAGAACATGAATCTGTGTGAATTTCTGGCCTGCATACTGCTTCAGATCACCGTGCAATGCATATATGGTATTGATTGGTCCAATGTGCAAGAATGGCCATCGGGAAATGAATATTTGCGACTTTTTAGTCAGGGAACTGCTTCACATCACATTGCAATGCATATATGGTATCAGTTGGTCCAATGTACATGTATGGCCATTGGGAAATGAATATGAGCATCTGAAGTGAAGATATGCATTTAAAAATAAACTTTCTTTTTTTTAGTTTTGCTTGTCAATGATTTTTATTCTGTGTGTAATTCAGTGGGAATGTAACAAATATTGATAAAATGTCACAAAATGATTGAATTTGCTGCTATCTCGGTAAGGAAGCGTGTTTGAGCGCTGAAACTGTGGCTATACTCAATTTCAGGAAAACACGCTTCTTTGAAGGTTTCAAGCTCTGAACATGAATCTGTGTGTGTTTCTGGCCTTAGATCTGCTTCAGATCACTGTGCAATGCATACATGGTGTCGATTGATCAAATGTGCATGTATGGCCATTTGCATGTGAATACAAATATCTGAAGTGAAGATATGCACTTCTTAAAAAAAACTTTGTTTTTTTTAGTTTTGCTCTTCAATAATTTTAATTCTGTTTGTAACTCAGTGGGAATATGATAAATAATGAAATGTCACAAAATCACTGAATTGGATTGAATTTGTTGCTAACTCGGTCAGGAAGCGCGCTAGAGCGCTCAAACTGTGGCTATACTCAATTTCATGAAAACACGCTTCTTTGAGGTTTCAAGCTCAGAACATGAATCTGTGCGAGTTTCTACCCTGGGAACTGCTTCAAATCACTTTCCAGTGCATATATGGTATCAATTGGTCCAATGTGCATGTATGGCCATTGGGAAGTGAATAGGAGCATCTGAAGTGAAGATATGCACTTTTTAAAAAATCTTTCTTTTTTTTTAGTTTTGCCTGTCAATAATTTTTATTCTGCGTGTAACTCAGTGGGAATGCAACAAATATTGATGAAATGTCAAAAAATGACTGAATTGGATTGAATTTGTTGCTAACTCGCACAGGAAGCGAGCTAGTGCGCTGAAACTGTGGCTATACTCAATTTCATGAAAACACGCTTCTTTGAGGTTTCAAGCTCTGAACACGAATCTGTGCGAGTTTTTAGCCAGGGAACTGCTTCACATCACTTTGCAATACATATATGGTATCAATTGGTCCAATGTACATGTATGGCCATTGGGAAATGAATATGAGCATCTGAAGTGAAGATATGCATTTAAAAAAAAAAACTTTTTTTTTTTAGTTTTGCTTGTCAATAATTTTTATTCTGTGTGTAATTAAGTGGGAATGCAACAAATATTGATGAAATGTCACAAAATAATTGAATTTGCTGCTATCTCGGTAAGTAAGCGTGCAGGAGCGCTGAAACTGTGGCTATACCATATTTCATGAACACTTGCTTTTTTGAGGTTTCAAGCTCGGAACATGAATCTGTGCGAGTTTTTAGCCTGGGAACTGCTTCAAATCACTGTGCAATGCATACATGGTATCGATTGGTCCAATGTGCATGTATGGCCATTTGGAAATGAATATGAGCATCTGAAGTTAAGATATGCACTTTTGAAAAAAACTTTCTTTTTTTTATTTTGCTTGTCAATATTTTTCATTCTGTGAGTAACTCAGTGGGAACGTAATAAATATTAATGTAATGTTACAAAATGATTGAATTGGATTGAATTTGCTGCTATCTTGGTAAGTAAGCGTGCTTGAGCGCTGAAACTGGCTACACCCAATTTCATGAACACTTGCTTTTTTGCGGTTTTATGGTCAGAACATGAATCTGTGCGAGTTTCTTGCCTGGGAACTGCTTTAAATCACTTTGCAATGCATATATGGTATCAATTAGTCCAATGTGCATGTTTGGCCATTTGCAAGTGAATACAAATATCCTAAGTGAGGATATGCACTTTTGAGGAAAACTTTTTTTTTTACTTTTTCTTGTCAATAATTTTTATTCTGTGTTTAACTGTGTGGGAATGCAACAAATATTGATGAAATGACACAAAATGACTGAATTGGATTGAATTTGTTGCTAACTCGCTCAGGAAGCGAGCTAGTGCGCTGTAACTGTGGCTATACTCAATTTCATGAAAACACGCTTCTTTGAGGTTTCATGCTCTGAACACGAATCTGTGCGAGTTTTTAGCCTGGGAACTGCTTCACATCACTTTGCAATACATATATGGTATCAATTGGTCCAATGTACATGTATGGCCATTGGGAAATGAATATGAGCATCTGAAGTGAAGATATGCACTTTTTAAAAAAAATTTCTTTTTTTTAGTTTTGCTTGTCAATATTTTTCATTCTGTGAGTAACTCAGTGGGAACGTAATAAATATTAATGAAATGTTACAAAATGATTGAATTGGATTGAATTTGCTGCTATCTTGGTAAGTAAGCGTGCCTGAGCGCTGAAACTGGCTATACCCAATTTCATGAACACTTGCTTTTTTGAGGTTTTATGGTCAGAACATGAATCTGTGCGAGTTTTTAGCCTGGGAACTGCTTCACATCACTTTGCAATACATATATGGTATCAATTGGTCCAATGTACATGTATGGCAATTGGGAAATGAATATGAGCATCTGAAGTGAAGATATGCATTTAAAAAAAAACTTTCTTTTTTTAGTTTTGCTTGTCAATAATTTTTATTCTGTGTGTAACTCAGTGGGAATGCAACAAATATTGATGAAATGTCAAAAAATGACTGAATTGGATTGAATTTGCTGCTATCTCGGTAAGGAAGCGTGCTCGAGAGCTGAAACTGTGGCTATCCTAAATTTCATAAAAACACGCTTCTTTGAGGTTTACGTTCAGAACATGAATCTGAGTGTATTTCTGGCCTGGATACTGCTTTAGATCACTGTGCAATGCATATATGGTAACGATTGGTCCAATGTACATGTATGGCCATTGGGAAATGAATATGAGCATCTGAAGTGAAGATATGCATTAAAAAAAAAACTTTCTTTTTTTAGTTTTGCTTGTCAATAATTTTTATTCTGTGTGTAATTCAGTGGGAATGCAACAAATATTGATGAAATGTCACAAAATGATTGAATTTGCTGCTATCTCGGTAAGTAAGCGTGCTTGAGCGCTGAAACTGTGGCTATACCCAATTTCAGGAACACTTGCTTTTTTGAGGTTTTATGATCAGAACATGAATCTGTGTGAATTTCTGGCCTGCATACTGCTTCAGATCACCGTGCAATGCATATATGGTATTGATTGGTCCAATGTGCATGAATGGCCATTGGGAAATGAATATTTGCGAGTTTTTAGTCAGGGAACTGCTTCACATCACTTTGCAATGCATATATGGTATCAATTGGTCCAATGTACATGTATGGCCATTGGGAAATGAATATGAGCATCTGAAGTGAAGATATGCATTTAAAAAAAAACTTTCTTTTTTTTAGTTTTGCTTGTCAATGATTTTTATTCTGTGTGTAATTCAGTGGGAATGCAACAAATATTGATAAAATGTCACAAAATGATTGAATTTGCTGCTATCTCGGTAAGGAAGCGTGCTTGAGCGCTGAAACTGTGGCTATACTCAATTTCAGGAAAACACGCTTCTTTGAAGGTTTCAAGCTCTGAACATGAATCTGTGTGTGTTTCTGGCCTTAGATCTGCTTCAGATCACTGTGCAATGCATACATGGTGTCGATTGATCAAATGTGCATGTATGGCCATTTGCATGTGAATACAAATATCTGAAGTGAAGATATGAACTTCTTAAAAAAACTTTGTTTTTTTTAGTTTTGCTCTTCAATAATTTTAATTCTGTTTGTAACTCAGTGGGAATGTGATAAATAATGAAATGTCACAAAATCACTGAATTGGATTGAATTTGTTGCTAACTCGGTCAGGAAGCGTGCTAGAGCGCTCAAACTGTGGCTATACTCAATTTCATGAAAGCACGCTTCTTTGAGGTTTCAAGCTCAGAACATGAATCTGTGCGAGTTTCTACCCTGGGAACTGCTTCAAATCACTTTCCAATGCATTTATGATATCAATTGGTCCGATGTGCATGTATGGCCATTGGGAAGTGAATAGGAGCATCTGAAGTGAAGATATGCACTTTTTAAAAAATCTTTCTTTTTTGTTTAGTTTTGCCTGTCAATAATTTTTATTCTGCGTGTACCTCAGAGGGAATGCAACAAATATTGATGAAATGTCAAAAAATGACTGAATTGCATTGAATTTGCTGCTATCTCGGTAAGGAAGCGTGCTCGAGAGCTGAAACTGTGGCTATCCTAAATTTCATGAAAACACGCTTCTTTGAGGTTTACGTTCAGAACATGAATCTGGGTGTATTTCTGGCCTGGATACGGCTTTAGATCACTGTGCAATGCATATATGGTATCGATTGGTCCAATGTGCATGTATGGCCATGTGGAAGTGAATATGAGCATCTGAAGATATGCACTTTTGAAAAAAACTTTCTTTTTTTTACTTTTTCTTGTCAATAATTTTTATTCTGTGTTTAACTGTGTGGTAATGCAACAAATATTGATGAAACGACACAAAATGACTGAATTGGATTGAATTTGTTGCTAACTCGCTCAGGAAGCGAGCTACTGCGCTGAAACTGTGGCTATACTCAATTTCATGAAAACAGGCTTCTTTGAGGTTTCAAGGTCTTAACACGAATCTGTGCGAGTTTTTAGCCTGGGAACTGCTTCAGATCACTTTGCAATGCATATATGGTATCAATTGGTCCAATGTACATGTATGGCCATTGCAAAATGAATATGAGCATCTGAAGTGAAGATATGCATTTAAAAAAAAAACTTTCTTTTTTTAGTTTTGCTTGTCAATAATTTTTATTCTGTGTGTAATTCAGTGGGAATGCAACAAATATTGATGAAATGTCACAAAATGATTGAATTTGCTGCTATCTCGGTATATAAGCGTGCTTGAGCGCTGAAACTGTGGCTATACCCAATTTCAGGAACACTTGCTTTTTTGAGGTTTTATGGTCAGAACATGAATCTGTGTGAATTTCTGGCCTGCATACTGCTTCAGATCACCGTGCAATGCATATATGGTATTGATTGGTCCAATGTGCATGAATGGCCATTGGGAAATGAATATGTGCGAGTTTTTAGTCAGGGAACTGCTTCACATCACTTTGCAATGCATATATGGTATCAATTGGTCCAATGTACATGTATGGCCATTGGGAAATGAATATGAGCATCTGAAGTGAAGATATGCATTGAAAAAAAAACTTTCTTTTTTTTAGTTTTGCTTGTCAATAATTTTTATTCTGCGTGTAACTCAGTGGGAATGCAACAAATATTGATGAAATGTCAAAAAATGACTGAATTGGATTGAATTTGCTGCTATCTCGGTAAGGAAGCGTGCTCGAGAGCTGAAACTGTGGCTATCCTAAATTTCATGAAAACACGCTTCTTTGAGGTTTACGTTCAAAACATGAATCTGTGTGTATTTCTGGCCTGGATACGGCTTTAGATCACTGTGCAATGCATATATGGTATCGATTGGTCCAATGTGCATGTATGGCCATGTGGAAGTGAATATGAGCATCTGAAGATATGCACTTTTGAAAAAAACTTTCTTTTTTTTACTTTTTCTTGTCAATAATTTTTATTCTGTGTTTAACTGTGTGGGAATGCAACAAATATTGATGAAATGACACAAAATGACTGAATTGGATTGCATTTGTTGCTAACTCGCTCAAGAAGCGAGCTAGTGCGCTGAAACTGTGGCTATACTCAATTTCATGAAAACACGCTTCTTTGAGGTTTCAAGCTCTGAACACGAATCTGTGCGAGTTTTTAGCCTGGGAACTGCTTCACATCACTTTGCAATACATATATGGTATCAATTGGTCCAATGTACATGTATGGCCATTGGGAAATGAATATGAGCATCTGAAGTGAAGATTTGCATTTAAAAAAAAAACTTCCTTTTTTTAGTTTTGCTTGTCAATAATTTTTATTCTGTGTGTAATTCAGTGGGAATGCAACAAATATTGATGAAATGTCACAAAATGATTGAATTTGCTGCTATTTCGGGAAGGAAGCGTGCTTCAGCGCTGAAACTGTGGCTATACTCAATTTCAGGAAAACACGCTTCTTTGAGGTTTCAAGCTCTGAACATGAATCTGTTTGTGTTTCTGGCCTTAGATATGCTTCAGATCACTGTGCAATGCATACATGGTGTCGATTGATCAAATGTGCATGTATGGCCATTTGCAAGTGAATACAAATATCTGAAGTGAAGATATGCACTTTTGAAGAAATCTTTCTTTTTTTTACTTTTTTTTGTCAATAATTTTTATTCTGTGTTTAACTGTGAGGTAATGCAACAAATATTGATGAAATGACACAAAATGATTGAATTTGTTGCTAACTCTCTCAGGAAGCGAGCTACTGCGCTGAAACTGTGGCTATACTCAATTTCATGAAAACACGCTTCTTTGAGGTTTCAAGGTCTTAACACGAATCTGTGCGAGTTTTTAGCCTGGGAACTGCTTCACATCACTTTGCAATGCATATATGGTATCAATTGGTCCAATGTACATGTATGGCCATTGCAAAATGAATATGAGCATCTGAAGTGAAGATATGCATTTAAAAAAAAAAACTTTCTTTTTTTAGTTTTGCTTGTCAATAATTTTTATTCTGTGTGTAATTCAGTGGGAATGCAACAAATATTGATGAAATGTCACAAAATGATTGAAATTCCTGCTATCTCGGTAAGGAAGCGTGCTTGAGCGCTGAAACTGTGGCTATACTCAATTTCATGAAAACACGCTTCTTTGAGGTTGCAAGCTCTGAACATGAATCTGTGTGTGTTTCTGGCCTTAGAACTGCTTCAGATCACTGTGCAATGCATACATGGTATCGATTGGTCCAATGTGCATGTATGGCCATTTGGAAATGAATATGAGCATCTGAAGTTAAGATATGCACTTTTTAAAAAAACTTTCTTTTTTTTAGTTTTGCTTGTCAATATTTTTCATTCTGTGAGTAACTCAGAGGGGATGTAATAAATATTAATGAAATGTTACAAAATGATTGAATTGGATTGAATTTGCTGCTATCTTGGTAAGTAAGCGTGCTTGAGCGCTGAAACTGGCTATACCCAATTTCATGAACACTTGCTTTTTTGAGGTTTTATGGTCAGAACATGAATCTGTGCGAGTTTCTTGCCTGGGAACTGCTTTAAATCACTTTGCAATGCATATATGGTATCAATTAGTCCAATGTGCATGTTTGGCCATTTGCAAATGAATACAAATATCTTAAGTGAGGATATGCAATTTTGAGGAAAACTTTTTTTTTTGACTTTTTCTTGTCAATAATTTTTATTCTGTGTTTAACTGTGTGGGAATGCAACAAATATTGATGAAATGACACAAAATGACTGAATTGGATTGAATTTGTTGCTAACTCGCTCAGGAAGCGAGCTAGTGCGCTGTAACTGTGGCTATACTCAATTTCATGAAAACACGCTTCTTTGAGGTTTCAAGCTCTGAACATGAATCTGTGCGAGTTTTTAGCCTGGGAACTGCTTCACATCACTTTGCAATACATATATGGTATCAATTGGTCCAATGTACATGTATGGCCATTGGGCAATGAATATGAGCATCTGAAGTGAAGATATGCATTTAAAAAAAAAAACTTTCTTTTTTTAGTTTTGCTTGTCAATAATTTTTATTCTGTGTGTAATTCAGTGGGAATGCAACAAATATTGATAAAATGTCACAAAATGATTGAATTTGCTGCTATCTCGGTAAGGAAGCGTGCTTGAGCGCTGAAACTGTGGCTATACTCAATTTCAGGTAAACACGCTTCTTTGAAGGTTTCAAGCTCTGAACATGAATCTGTGTGTGTTTCTGGCCTTAGATCTGCTTCAGATCACTGTGCAATGCATACATGGTGTCGATTGATCAAATGTGTATGTATGGCCATTTGCATGTGAATACAAATATCTGAAATGAAGATATGCACTTCTTAAAAAAAAATGTTTTTTTTTAGTTTTGCTCTTCAATAATTTTAATTCTGTTTGTAACTCAGTGGGAATATGATAAATAATGAAATGTCACAAAATCACTGAATTGGATTGAATTTGATGCTAACTCGGTCAGGAAGCGCGCTAGAGCGCTCAAACTGTGGCTATACTCAATTTCATGAAAGCACGCTTCTTTGAGGTTTCAAGCTCAGAACATGAATCTGTGCGAGTTTCTACCCTGGGAACTGCTTCAAATCACTTTCCAATGCATATATGGTATCAATTGGTCCAATGTGCATGTATGGCCATTGGGAAGTGAATAGGAGCATTTGAAGTGAAGATATGCACTTTTTAAAAAAAACTTTCTTTTTTTCGTTTTGCTTGTCAATAATTTTTATTCTGTGTGTAATTCAGTGGGAATGCAACAAATATTGATGAAATGTCACAAAATGATTGAAATTCCTGCTATCTCGGTAAGGAAGCGTGCTTGAGCGCTGTAACTGTGGCTATACTCAATTTCATGAAAACACGCTTCTTTGAGGTTTCAAGCTCTGAACACGAATCTGTGCGAGTTTTTAGCCTGGGAACTGCTTCACATCACTTTGCAATACATATATGGTATCAATTGGTCCAATGTACATGTATGGCCATTGGGAAATGAATATGAGCATCTGAAGTGAAGATATGCATTTAAAAAAAAAACTTTCTTTTTTTCGTTTTGCTTGTCAATAATTTTTATTCTGTGTGTAATTCAGTGGGAATGCAACAAATATTGATGAAATGTCACAAAATGATTGAAATTCCTGCTATCTCGGTAAGGAAGCGTGCTTGAACGCTGAAACTGTGGCTATACTCAATTTCATGAAAACACGCTTCTTTGAGGTTTCAAGCTCTGAACATGAATCTGTGTGTGTTTCTGGCCTTAGAACTGCTTCAGATCACTGTGCAATGCATAAATGGTATCGATTGGTCCAATGTGCATGTATGGCCATTTGGAAATGAATATGAGCATCTGAAGTTAAGATATGCACTTTTTAAAAAAAATTTCTTTTTTTTAGTTTTGCTTGTCAATATTTTTCATTCTGTGAGTAACTCAGTGGGAACGTAATAAATATTAATGAAATGTTACAAAATGATTGAATTGGATTGAATTTGCTGCTATCTTGGTAAGTAAGCGTGCCTGAGCGCTGAAACTGGCTTTACCCAATTTCATGAACACTTGCTTTTTTGAGGTTTTATGGTCAGAACATGAATGTGTGCGAGTTTCTTACCTGGGAACTGCTTTATATCACTTTGCAATGCCTATATGGTATCAATTAGTCCAATGTGCATGTTTGGCCATTTGCAAGTGAATACAAATATCTTCAGTGAGCATATGCACTTTTGAGGAAAACTTTTTTTTTTTTACTTTTTCTTGTCAATAATTTTTATTCTGTGTTTAACTGTGTGGGAATGCAACAAATATTGATGAAATGACACAAAATGACTGAATTGGATTGAATTTGTTGCTAACTCGCTCAGGAAGCGAGCTAGTGCGCTGTAACTGTGGCTATACTCAATTTCATGAAAACACGCTTCTTTGAGGTTTCAAGGTCTTAACACGAATCTGTGCGAGTTTTTAGCCTGGGAACTGCTTCAGATCACTTTGCAATGCATATATGGTATCAATTGGTCCAATGTACATGTATGGCCATTGCAAAATGAATATGAGCATCTGAAGTGAAGATATGCATTTAAAAAAAAAACTTTCTTTTTTTTAGCTTTGCTTGTCAATAATTTTTATTCTGCGTGTAACTCAGTGGGAATGCAACAAATATTGATGAAATGTCAAAAAATGACTGAATTGGATTGAATTTGCTGCTATCTCGGTAGGGAAGCGTGCTCGAGAGCTGAAACTGTGGCTATCCTAAATTTCATGAAAACACGCTTCTTTGAGGTTTACGTTCAAAACATGAATCTGTGTGTATTTCTGGCCTGGATACGGCTTTAGATCACTGTGCAATGCATATATGGTATCGATTGGTCCAATGTGCATGTATGGCCATGTGGAAGTGAATATGAGCATCTGAAGATATGCACTTTTGAAAAAAACTTTCTTTTTTTTACTTTTTCTTGTCAATAATTTTTATTCTGTGTTTAACTGTGTGGGAATGCAACAAATATTGATGAAATGACACAAAATGACTGAATTGGATTGCATTTGTTGCTAACTCGCTCAAGAAGCGAGCTAGTGCGCTGAAACTGTGGCTATACTCAATTTCATGAAAACACGCTTCTTTGAGGTTTCAAGCTCTGAACACGAATCTGTGCGAGTTTTTAGCCTGGGAACTGCTTCACATCACTTTGCAATACATATATGATATCAATTGGTCCAATGTACATGTATGGCCATTGGGAAATGAATATGAGCATCTGAAGTGAAGATTTGCATTTATAAAAAAAACTTCCTTTTTTTAGTTTTGCTTGTCAATAATTTTTATTCTGTGTGTAATTCAGTGGGAATGCAACAAATATTGATGAAATGTCACAAAATGATTGAATTTGCTGCTATTTCGGGAAGGAAGCGTGCTTCAGCGCTGAAACTGTGGCTATACTCAATTTCAGGAAAACACGCTTCTTTGAGGTTTCAAGCTCTGAACATGAATCTGTTTGTGTTTCTGGCCTTAGATATGCTTCAGATCACTGTGCAATGCATACATGGTGTCGATTGATCAAATGTGCATGTATGGCCATTTGCAAGTGAATACAAATATCTGAAGTGAAGATATGCACTTTTGAAGAAATCTTTCTTTTTTTTACTTTTTTTTGTCAATAATTTTTATTCTGTGTTTAACTGTGAGGTAATGCAACAAATATTGATGAAATGACACAAAATGATTGAATTTGTTGCTAACTCTCTCAGGAAGCGAGCTACTGCGCTGAAACTGTGGCTATACTCAATTTCATGAAAACACGCTTCTTTGAGGTTTCAAGGTCTTAACACGAATCTGTGCGAGTTTTTAGCCTGGGAACTGCTTCACATCACTTTGCAATGCATATATGGTATCAATTGGTCCAATGTACATGTATGGCCATTGCAAAATGAATATGAGCATCTGAAGTGAAGATATGCATTTAAAAAAAAAAACTTTCTTTTTTTAGTTTTGCTTGTCAATAATTTTTATTCTGTGTGTAATTCAGTGGGAATGCAACAAATATTGATGAAATGTCACAAAATGATTGAAATTCCTGCTATCTCGGTAAGGAAGCGTGCTTGAGCGCTGAAACTGTGGCTATACTCAATTTCATGAAAACACGCTTCTTTGAGGTTGCAAGCTCTGAACATGAATCTGTGTGTGTTTCTGGCCTTAGAACTGCTTCAGATCACTGTGCAATGCATACATGGTATCGATTGGTCCAATGTGCATGTATGGCCATTTGGAAATGAATATGAGCATCTGAAGTTAAGATATGCACTTTTTAAAAAAACTTTCTTTTTTTTAGTTTTGCTTGTCAATATTTTTCATTCTGTGAGTAACTCAGAGGGGATGTAATAAATATTAATGAAATGTTACAAAATGATTGAATTGGATTGAATTTGCTGCTATCTTGGTAAGTAAGCGTGCTTGAGCGCTGAAACTGGCCATACCCAATTTCATGAACACTTGCTTTTTTGAGGTTTTATGGTCAGAACATGAATCTGTGCGAGTTTCTTGCCTGGGAACTGCTTTAAATCACTTTGCAATGCATATATGGTATCAATTAGTCCAATGTGCATGTTTGGCCATTTGCAAATGAATACAAATATCTTAAGTGAGGATATGCAATTTTGAGGAAAACTTTTTTTTTTGACTTTTTCTTGTCAATAATTTTTATTCTGTGTTTAACTGTGTGGGAATGCAACAAATATTGATGAAATGACACAAAATGACTGAATTGGATTGAATTTGTTGCTAACTCGCTCAGGAAGCGAGCTAGTGCGCTGTAACTGTGGCTATACTCAATTTCATGAAAACACGCTTCTTTGAGGTTTCAAGCTCTGAACATGAATCTGTGCGAGTTTTTAGCCTGGGAACTGCTTCACATCACTTTGCAATACATATATGGTATCAATTGGTCCAATGTACATGTATGGCCATTGGGCAATGAATATGAGCATCTGAAGTGAAGATATGCATTTAAAAAAAAAAACTTTCTTTTTTTAGTTTTGCTTGTCAATAATTTTTATTCTGTGTGTAATTCAGTGGGAATGCAACAAATATTGATAAAATGTCACAAAATGATTGAATTTGCTGCTATCTCGGTAAGGAAGCGTGCTTGAGCGCTGAAACTGTGGCTATACTCAATTTCAGGTAAACACGCTTCTTTGAAGGTTTCAAGCTCTGAACATGAATCTGTGTGTGTTTCTGGCCTTAGATCTGCTTCAGATCACTGTGCAATGCATACATGGTGTCGATTGATCAAATGTGTATGTATGGCCATTTGCATGTGAATACAAATATCTGAAATGAAGATATGCACTTCTTAAAAAAAAATGTTTTTTTTTAGTTTTGCTCTTCAATAATTTTAATTCTGTTTGTAACTCAGTGGGAATATGATAAATAATGAAATGTCACAAAATCACTGAATTGGATTGAATTTGTTGCTAACTCGGTCAGGAAGTGCGCTAGAGCGCTCAAACTGTGGCTATACTCAATTTCATGAAAGCACGCTTCTTTGAGGTTTCAAGCTCAGAACATGAATCTGTGCGAGTTTCTACCCTGGGAACTGCTTCAAATCACTTTCCAATGCATATATGGTATCAATTGGTCCAATGTGCATGTATGGCCATTGGGAAGTGAATAGGAGCATTTGAAGTGAAGATATGCACTTTTTAAAAAAAACTTTCTTTTTTTCGTTTTGCTTGTCAATAATTTTTATTCTGTGTGTAATTCAGTGGGAATGCAACAAATATTGATGAAATGTCACAAAATGATTGAAATTCCTGCTATCTCGGTAAGGAAGCGTGCTTGAGCGCTGTAACTGTGGCTATACTCAATTTCATGAAAACACGCTTCTTTGAGGTTTCAAGCTCTGAACACGAATCTGTGCGAGTTTTTAGCCTGGGAACTGCTTCACATCACTTTGCAATACATATATGGTATCAATTGGTCCAATGTACATGTATGGCCATTGGGAAATGAATATGAGCATCTGAAGTGAAGATATGCATTTTAAAAAAAAACTTTCTTTTTTTCGTTTTGCTTGTCAATAATTTTTATTCTGTGTGTAATTCAGTGGGAATGCAACAAATATTGATGAAATGTCACAAAATGATTGAAATTCCTGCTATCTCGGTAAGGAAGCGTGCTTGAACGCTGAAACTGTGGCTATACTCAATTTCATGAAAACACGCTTCTTTGAGGTTTCAAGCTCTGAACATGAATCTGTGTGTGTTTCTGGCCTTAGAACTGCTTCAGATCACTGTGCAATGCATAAATGGTATCGATTGGTCCAATGTGCATGTATGGCCATTTGGAAATGAATATGAGCATCTGAAGTTAAGATATGCACTTTTTAAAAAAAATTTCTTTTTTTTAGTTTTGCTTGTCAATATTTTTCATTCTGTGAGTAACTCAGTGGGAACGTAATAAATATTAATGAAATGTTACAAAATGATTGAATTGGATTGAATTTGCTGCTAGCTTGGTAAGTAAGCGTGCCTGAGCGCTGAAACTGGCTTTACCCAATTTCATGAACACTTGCTTTTTTGAGGTTTTATGGTCAGAACATGAATGTGTGCGAGTTTCTTACCTGGGAACTGCTTTATATCACTTTGCAATGCCTATATGGTATCAATTAGTCCAATGTGCATGTTTGGCCATTTGCAAGTGAATACAAATATCTTCAGTGAGCATATGCACTTTTGAGGAAAACTTTTTTTTTTTTACTTTTTCTTGTCAATAATTTTTATTCTGTGTTTAACTGTGTGGGAATGCAACAAATATTGATGAAATGACACAAAATGACTGAATTGGATTGAATTTGTTGCTAACTCGCTCAGGAAGCGAGCTAGTGCGCTGTAACTGTGGCTATACTCAATTTCATGAAAACACGCTTCTTTGAGGTTTCAAGCTCTGAACACGAATCTGTGCGAGTTTTTAGCCTGGGAACTGCTTCACATCACTTTGCAATACATATATGGTATCAATTGGTCCAATGTACATGTATGGCAATTGGGAAATGAATATGAGCATCTGAAGTGAAGATATGCATTTAAAAAAAAACTTTCTTTTTTTAGTTTTGCTTGTCAATAATTTTTATTCTGTGTGTAACTCAGTGGGAATGCAACAAATATTGATGAAATGTCAAAAAATGACTGAATAGGATTGAATTTGCTGCTATCTCGGTAAGGAAGCGTGCTCGAGAGCTGAAACTGTGGCTATCCTAAATTTCATAAAAACACGCTTCTTTGAGGTTTACGTTCAGAACATGAATCTGTGTGTATTTCTGGCCTGGATACTGCTTTAGATCACTGTGCAATGCATATATGGTAACGATTGGTCCAATGTACATGTATGGCCATTGGGAAATGAATATGAGCATCTGAAGTGAAGATATGCATTAAAAAAAAAACTTTCTTTTTTTAGTTTTGCTTGTCAATAATTTTTATTCTGTGTGTAATTCAGTGGGAATGCAACAAATATTGATGAAATGTCACAAAATGATTGAATTTGCTGCTATCTCGGTAAGTAAGCGTGCTTGAGCGCTGAAACTGTGGCTATACCCAATTTCAGGAACACTTGCTTTTTTGAGGTTTTATGATCAGAACATGAATCTGTGTGAATTTCTGGCCTGCATACTGCTTCAGATCACCGTGCAATGCATATATGGTATTGATTGGTCCAATGTGCATGAATGGCCATTGGGAAATGAATATTTGCGAGTTTTTAGTCAGGGAACTGCTTCACATCACTTTGCAATGCATTTATGGTATCAATTGGTCCAATGTACATGTATGGCCATTGGGAAATGAATATGAGCATCTGAAGTGAAGATATGCATTTAAAAAAAAACTTTCTTTTTTTTAGTTTTGCTTGTCAATGATTTTTATTCTGTGTGTAATTCAGTGGGAATGCAACAAATATTGATAAAATGTCACAAAATGTTTGAATTTGCTGCTATCTCGGTAAGGAAGCGTGCTTGAGCGCTGAAACTGTGGCTATACTCAATTTCAGGAAAACACGCTTCTTTGAAGGTTTCAAGCTCTGAACATGAATCTGTGTGTGTTTCTGGCCTTAGATCTGCTTCAGATCACTGTGCAATGCATACATGGTGTCGATTGATCAAATGTGCATGTATGGCCATTTGCATGTGAATACAAATATCTGAAGTGAAGATATGCACTTCTTAAAAAAAACTTTTTTTTTTTTAGTTTTGCTCTTCAATAATTTTAATTCTGTTTGTAACTCAGTGGGAATATGATAAATAATGAAATGTCACAAAATGACTGAATTGGATTGAATTTGTTGCTAACTCGGTCAGGAAGCGCGCTAGAGCGCTCAAACTGTGGCTATACTCAATTTCATGAAAACACGCTTCTTTGAGGTTTCAAGCTCTGAACATGAATCTGTGTGTGTTTCTGGCCTTAGAACTGCTTCAGATCACCGAGCAATGCATATATGGTATTGATTCATCAAATGTGCATGTATGGCCATTTGCATGTGAATACAAATATCTGAAGTGAAGATATGCACGTTTTGCTCTTCAATAATTTTAATTCTGTTTGTAACTCAGTGGGAATGTGATAAATAATGAAATGTCACAAAATCACTGAATTGGATTGAATTTGTTGCTAACTCGGTCAGGAAGCGCGCTTGAGCGCTCAAACTGTGGCTATACTCAATTTCATGAAAGCACGCTTCTTTGAGGTTTCAAGCTCAGAACATAAATCTGTGCGAGTTTCTACCCTGGGAACTGCTTCAAATCACTTTCCAATGCATATATGGTATCAATTGGTCCAATGTGCATGTATGGCCATTGGGAAGTGAATAGGAGCATCTGAAGTGAAGATATGCACTTTTTTAAAAACTCTTACTTTTTTTTTAGTTTTGCCTGTCAATAATTTTTATTCTGCGTGTAACTCAGTGGGAATGCAACAAATATTGATGAAATGTCAAAAAATGACTGAATTGGATTGAATTTGCTGCTATCTCGGTAAGGAAGCGTGCTCGAGAGCTGAAACTTTGGCTATCCTAAATTTCATGAAAACACGCTTCTTTGAGGTTTACGTGCAGAACATGAATCTGTGTGTATTTCTGGCCTGGATACTGCTTTAGAGCACTGTGCAATGCATATATGGTATCGATTGGTCCAATGTGCATGTATGGCCATGTGGAAGTGAATATGAGCATCTGAAGATATGCACTTTTGAAGAAAACTTTCTTTTTTTTACTTTTTCTTGTCAATAATTTTTATTCTGTGTTTAGCTGTGTGGGAATGCAACAAATATTGATGAAATGACACAAAATGACTGAATTGGATTGAATTTGTTGCTAACTCGCTCAGGAAGCGAGCTACTGCGCTGAAACTGTGGCTATACTCAATTTCATAAAAACACGCTTCTTGGAGGTTTCAAAGTCTGAACACGAATCTGTGCGAGTTTTTAGCCTGGGAACTGCTTCACATCACTTTGCAATGCATATATGGTATCAATTGGTCCAATGTACATGTATGGCCATTGGGAAATGAATATGAGCATCTGAAGTGAAGATATGCATTTAAAAAAAAACTTTCTTTTTTTAGTTTTGCTTGTCAATGATTTTTATTCTCTGTGTAATTCAGTGGGAATGCAACAAATATTGATGAAATGTCACAAAATGATTGAAATTCCTGCTATCTCGGTAAGGAAGCGTGCTTGAGCGCTGAAACTGTGGCTATACTCAATTTCATGAAAACACGGTTCTTTGAGGTTTCAAGCTCTGAACATGAATCTGTGTGTGTTTCTGGCCTTCGATCTGCTTCAGATCACTGTGCAATGCATACATGGTATCAATTAGTCCAATGTGCATGTACGGCCATTTGCAAGTGAATCCAAATATCTTAAGTGAGGATATGCACTTTTGAGTAAAACTTTTTTTTTTTACTTTTTCTTGTCAATAATTTTTATTCTGTGTTTAACTGTGTGGGAATGCAACAAATATTGATGAAATGACACAAAATGACTGAATTGGATTGAATTTGTTGCTAACTCGCTCAGGAAGCGAGCTAGTGCGCTGAAACTGTGGCTATACTCAATTTTATGAAAACACGCTTCTTTGAGGTTTCAAGCTCTGAACACGAATCTGTGCAAGTTTTTTGCCTGGGAACTGCTTCACATCACTTTGCAATGCATATATGGTATCAATTGGTCCAATGTACATGTATGGCCATTGGGAAATGAATATGAGCATCTGAAGTGAAGATATGCATTTAAAAAAAAAACTTTCTTTTTTTAGTTTTGATTGTCAATAATTTTTATTCTGTGTGTAATTCAGTGGGAATGCAACAAATATTGATGAAATGTCACAAAATGATTGAATTTGCTGCTATCTCGGTAAGTAAGCGTGCTTGAGCGCTGAAACTGTGGCTATACCATATTTCATGAACACTTGCTTTTTTGAGGTTTTATGGTCAGAACATGAATCTGTTTTAATTTCTGGCCTTAAACCTGCTTCAGATCACCGTGCAATGCATATATGGTATTGATTGGTCCAATGTGCAAGAATGGCCATTGGGAAATGAATATGAGCATCTGAAGTTAGGATATGCACTTTTTAAAAAAACTTTCTTTTTTTTAGTTTTGCTTGTAAGTATTTTTTATTCTGTGTGCAATTCAGTGGGAATTCAACAAATATTGATAAAATGTCAAAAAATGACTGAATTGGATTGAATTTATTGCTATCTCGGTAAGGAAGCGTGCTTGAGCGCTGAAACTGTGGCTATACTCAATTTCATAAAAATACACTTCTTTGAGGTCTCAAGCTCTGTACATGAACCTGTGCGAGTTTCTTGCCTGGGAACTGCTTTAAATCACTTTGCAATGCATCTATGGTATCAATTAGTCCAATGTGCATGTACGGCCATTTGCAAGTGAATACAAATATCTGAAGTGAAGATATGCACTTTTGAAGAAAACTTTCTTTTTTTTACTTTTTCTGCTCAAAATTTTTATTCTGTGTTTAACTGTGTGGTAATGCAACAAATATTGATGAAACGACACAAAATGACTGAATTGGATTGAATTTGTTGCTAACTTGGTCAGGAAGCGAACTAGTGCGCTGAAACTGTGGCTATACTCAATTTCATGAAAACACGCTTCTTTGAGGTTTCAAGCTCTGAACACGAATCTGTGCGAGTTTTTAGTCAGGGAACTGCTTCACATCACTTTGCAATGCATATATGGTATCAATTGGTCCAATGTACATGTATGGCCATTGGGAAGTGAATAGGAGCATCTGAAGTGAAGATATGCATTTAAAAAAAAACTTTCTTTTTTTTAGTTTTGCTTGTCAATGATTTTTATTCTGTGTGTAATTCAGTGGGAATGCAACAAATATTGATGACATGCCACAAAATGATTGAATTTGCTGATATCTCGGTAAGGAAGCGTGCTTGAGCGCTGAAACTGTGACTATACTCAATTTCAGGAAAACACGCTTCTTTGAAGGTTTCAAGCTCTGAACATGAATCTGTGTGTGATTCTGACCTTAGATCTGCTTCAGATCACTGTGCAATGCATACATGGTGTCGATTCATAAAATGTGCAAGTATGGCCATTTGCATGTGAATACAAATATCTGAAGTGAAGATATGCACTTCTTCAAAAAAACTTTTTTTTTTTAGTTTTGCTCTTCAATAATTTTAATTCTGTTTGTAACTCAGTGGGAATGTGATAAATAATGAAATGTCACAAAATCACTGAATTGGATTGAATTTCTTGCTAACTCGGTCAGGAAGCGCGCAAGAGCGCTCAAACTGTGGCTATACTCAATTTCATGAAAGCACGCTTCTTTGAGGTTTCAAGCTCATAACATGAATCTGTGCGAGTTTCTACCCTGGGAACTGCTTCAAATCACTTTCCAATGCATATATGGTATCAATTGGTCCAATGTGCATGTATGGCCATTGGGAAGTGAATAGGAGCATCTGAAGTGAAGATATGCACTTTTTAAAAAATCTTTCTTTTTTTTAGTTTTGCCTGTCAATAATTTTTATTCTGCGTGTAACTCAGTGGGAATGCAACAAATATTGATGAAATGTCAAAAAATGACTGAATTGGATTGAATTTGCTGCTATCTCGGAAAGGAAGCGTGCTCGAGAGCTGAAACTGTGGCTATAATCAATTTCATGAAAACACGCTTCTTTTAGGTTTCAAGCTCAGAACATGAATCTGTGAGTGTTTCTGGCCTGGATACTGCTTTAGATCACTGTGCAATGCATATATGGTATCGATTGGTCCAATGTGCATGTATGGCCATGTGGAAGTGAATATGAGCATCTGAAGATATGCACTTTTGAAGAAAACTTTCTTTTTTTTACTTTTTCTTGTCAATAATTTTTATTCAGTGTTTACCTGTGTGGGAATGCAACAAATATTGATGAAATGACACAAAATGACTGAATTGGATTGAATTTGTTGCTAACTCGCTCAGGAAGCGAGCTAGTGCGCTGAGACTGTGGCTATACTCAATTTTATGAAAACACGCTTCTTTGAGGTTTCAAGCTCTGAACACGAATCTGTGCGAGTTTTTTTGCCTGGGAACTGCTTCACATCACTTTGCAATGCATATATGGTATCAATTGGTCCAATGTACATGTATGGCCATTGGGAAATGAATATGAGCATCTGAAGTGAAGATATGCACTTTTTAAAAAAACTTTTTTTTTTAGTTTTGCTCGTCAATAATTTTCATTCTGTGTGTAACTCAGTGGGAATGTAATTAATAATGAAATGTCACAAAATTACTGAATTGGATTGAATTTGTTGCTAACTCGGTCAGGAAGCGAGCTAGAGCGCTCAAACTGTGGCTATAATCAATTTCATGAAAACACGCTTCTTTGAGGTTTCAAGCTCAGAACATGAATCTGTGAGTGTTTCCAGCCTGGGAACTGCTTCAGATCAGTTTGCAATGCGAATATGGTATCGATTGGTCCAAAGTGCACGTATGGCCATTTGCAAGTGAATATGAGCATCTGAAGTGAAGATATGCACTTTTTAAAAAAATTTTCTTTTTTTTTAAGTTTTGCTCGTCAATAATTTTTATTCTGTGTGAAACTCTGTGGGAATACAACTAATATTGATGAAATGTCACAAAATGACTGAATTGGATTGAATTTGCTTATATCTCGGTTAGGAAGCGTGCTTGAGCGCTGAAACTGTGGCTATACTCAATTTCATAAAAACACACTTCTTTGAGGTCTCAAGCTCTGAACATTAATCTGTGCGAGTTTCTTGCCTGGATACTACTTCATATCACCGTGCAATGCATATATGGTATTGATTGGTCCAATGAGCATGAATGGCCATTTGCAAGTGAATATGAGCATCTGAAGTGAAGATATGCACTTTTTAAAAAAACTTTCCTTTTTTTAGTTTTGCTTGTCAATAATTTTTATTCTGTGTGCAATTCAGTGGGAATGCATCAAATATTGATAAAATGTCAAAAAGTGACTGAATTGGATTGAATTTGTTGATATCTCGGTAAGGAAGCGTGCTTGAGCGCTGAAACTGTGGCTATACTCAATTTCATAAAAACACACTTCTTTGAGGTCTCAAGCTCTGAACATTAATCTGTGCGAGTTTCTTGCCTGGGAACTGCTTTAAATCACTTTGCAATGCATATATGGTATCAATTAGTCCAATGTGCATGTACGGCCATTTGCAAGTGAATACAAATATCTGAAGTGAAGATATCCACTTTTGAAGAAAACTTTCTTTTTTTTACTTTTTCTTGTCAATAATTTTTATTCCGTGTTTAACTGTGTGGTAATGCAACAAATATTGATTAAACGACACAAAATGACTGAATTGGATTGAATTTGTTGCTAACTTGCTCAGGAAGCGAGCTAGTGCGCTGAAACTGTGGCTATACTCAATTTCATGACAACACGCTTCTTTGAGGTTTCAAGCTCTGAACACGAATCTGTTCGAGTTTTTAGTCAGGGAACTGTTTCACATCACTTTGCAATGCATATATGGTATCAATTGGTCCAATGTACATGTATGGCCATTGTGAAATGAATATGAGCATCTGAAGTGAAGATATGCATTTAAAAAAAAAACTTTCTATTTTTTAGTTTTGCTTGTCAATGATTTTTATTCTGTGTGTAATTCAGTGGGAATGCAACAAATATTGATGAAATGTCAAAAAATGACTGAATTGGATTGAATTTGCTGCTATGTCGGTAAGGAAGCGTGCTCGAGAGCTGAAACTGTGGCTATCCTAAATTTCATGAAAACACGCTTCTTTGAGGTTTACGTTCAGAACATGAATCTATGTGTATTTCTGGCCTGGATACTGCTTTAGATCACTGTGCAATGCATATATGGTATCGATTGGTCCAATGTGCATGTATGGTCATGTGGAAGTGAATATGAGCATCTGAAGATATGCACTTTTGAAGAAAACTTTCTTTTTTTTACTTTTTCTTGTCAATAATTTTTATTCTGTGTTTAACTGTGTGGGAATGCAACAAATATTGATGAAATGACACAAAATGACTGAATTGGATTGAATTTGTTGCTAACTTGGTCAGGAAGCGAGCTAGTGCGCTGAAACTGTGGCTATACTCAATTTCATGAAAACACGCTTCTTTGAGGTTTCAAGCTCTGAACACGAATCTGTGCGAGTTTTCAGTCAGGGAACTGCTTCACATCACTTTGCAATGCATATATGGTATCAATTGGTCCAATGTACATGTATGGCCATTGGGAAATGAATATGAGCATCTGAAGTGAAGATATGAATTTAAAAAAAAACTTTCTTTTTTTTAGTTTTGCTTGTCAATGATTTTTATTCTGTGTGTAATTCAGTGGGAATGCAACAAATATTGATGAAATGTCACAAAATGATTGAATTTGCTGCTATCTCGGTAAGGAAGCGTGCTTGAGCGCTGAAACTGTGGCTATACTCAATTTCAGGAAAACACGCTTCTTTGAGGTTTCAAGCTTTGAACATGAATCTGTGTGTGTTTCTGGCCTTAGATCTGCTTCAGATCACTGTGCAATGCATACATGTTGTCGATTTATCAAATGTGCATGTACGGCCATTTGCATGTGAATACAAATATCTGAAATGAAGATATGCACTTCTTAAGAAAAACTTTCTTTTTTTTAGTTTTGCGGTCAATAATTTTCATTCTGTGAGTAACAGTGGGAATGTAATAAATATTAATGAAATCTTACAAAATGATTGAATTGGATTGAATTTACTGCTATCTCGGTAAGGAAGCGTGCTTGAGCGCTCAAACTGTGTCTCTACTCAATTTTCATGAAAACACGCTTCTTTGAGGTTAAAGCTCTGAATATGAATCTTTGTGAGTTTCTGGTTTTAGAACTGCTTCAGATCACTGTGCAATGCATACATGGTGTCGATTCATCAAATGTGCATGTATGGCCATTTGCATGTGAATACAAATATCTGAAGTGAAGATATGCACTTCTTAAAAAAAACTTTGTTTTTTTTAGTTTTGCTCTTCAATAATTTTAATTCTGTTTGTTACTCAGTGGGAATGAAATGTCACAAAATCACTGAATTGGATTGAATTTGTTGCTAACTCGGTCAGGAAGCGTGCTTGAGCGCTGAAACTGTGGCTATACCATATTTCATGAACACTTGCTTTTTTGAGGTTTTATGGTCAGAACATGAATCTGTGTGAATTTCTGGCCTGCATACTGCTTCAGATCACCGTGCAATGCATATATGGTATTGATTGGTCCAATCTGCATGAATGGCCATTGGGAAATGAATATGAGCATCTGAAGTTAGGATATGCACTTTTTAAAAAAACTTCCTTTTTTTTAGTTTTGCTTGTCAATAATTTTTATTCTGTGTGCAATTCAGTGGGAATGCATCAAATATTGATAAAATGTCAAAAAATGACTGAATTGGATTGAATTTATTGCTATCTCGGTAAGAAAGCGTGCTTGAGCGCTGAAACTGTGGTTATACTCAATTTCATAAAAACACGCTTCTTTGAGGTCTCAAGCTCTGAACAAGAATCTGTGCGAGTTTTTAGCCTGGGAACTGCTTCATATCAGTTTGCAATGCATATATGGTGTCAATTATTCCGATGTACATGTATGGCCATTGGGAAATGAATATGAGCATCTGAAGTGAAGATATGCATTTAAAAAAAAAAAACTTTCTTTTTTTAGTTTTACTTGTCAATAATTTTTATTCTGTGTGTAATTCAGTGGGAATGCAACAAATATGGATGAAATGTCACAAAATGATTGAATTTGCTGCTAACTCGGTAAGGAAGCCTGCTTGAGCGCTGAAACTGTGGCTATACTCTATTTAATGAAAAGACGCTTCTTTGAGGTTTCAAGCTCTGAACATGAAGCTGTGTGTGTTTCTGGTCTTAGAACTGCTTCAGATCACTGTGCAATGCATTCATGGTATTGATTGGTCAAATGTACATGTATGGCCATTTGGAAATGAGTATGAGCATTTGAAGTGAAGATATGCACTTTTTAAAGAAAAATTCTTTTTTTTAGTTTTGCTTGTCAATAATTTTCATACTGTGAGTAACTCAGTGGGAATATATTAAATATTAATGAAATGTTACAAAATGACTGAATTGGATCGAATTCGCTGCTATCTTGGTAAGGAAGCGTGCTTGAGCGCTGAAACTGTGGCTATAACCAATTTTATGAACACTTGCTTTTTTGAGGCTTTAAGCTCAGAACTTGAATCTGTGTGTATTTCTGGCCTGGACACTGCTTCAGATCACTCCAATGCTTATATGGTATTGATTGGTCCAATGTGCATGTTTGGCCTTTGGGAAATGAATATGAGCATCTGAAGTGAAGATATGCACTTTTTAAAAAAACTTTCTTTTTTTTAGTTTTGCTTGTCAATAATTTTTATTCTGTGTGTAATTCAGGGGGAATGCAACAAATATTGATAAAATGTCAAAAAATGACTGAATTGGATTGAATTTGTTGCAATGTCGGTAAGGAAGTGCGCAAGAGCGCTCAAACTGTGTCTATACTCAATTTCATGAAAACACGCTTCTTTGAGGTTTAAGCTCATAACTTGAATCTGTGTGTATTTCTGGCCTGGATACGGCTTCAGATCAATGCAATGCATATATGGTATTGATTGGTCCAATGTGCATGAATGGCCATTGGGAAATTAATCTGAGCATCTGAAGTGAAGATATGCACTTTTTGAAAAAAATTTCTTTTTTTAAGTTTTGCTCGTCAATAATTTTTATTCTGTGTGTAACTCAGTGGGAATGTAAACAATATTGATGAAATGTCACAAAATGATTGAATTTGCTGCTAACTCGGTAAGGAAGCGTGCTTGAGCGCTGAAACTGTGGCTATCCTCAATTTCATAAAAAGACGCTTCTTTGAGGTCTCAAGCTCTGATCATGAATCTGTGCGAGTTTCTAGCCAGGGAACTGCTTCAGATCACTTTGCAAGGCATATATGGTATTGACTGGTCCAATGCGCATGTATGGCCATTGCGAAATGAATATGAGCTTCTCAAGTGAAGATCTGCACTTTGTAGACACTTTTTTTCATTTCTGCTTTTAAATTTTTTTTATTCTGAGAGGGAATGAAACAAATATGAGTGAAATGTCACAAAATGACTGAATTGATTGAATTTGCTGCTATCTCTGTATGGAAGCGAGCAAGAGCGCACAAATTATGGCTGTACTCATTTTCATGAAAAAACACTTCCTTTGATTTGTAAGCTCAGAATGTGAAGCTCTTCGTGTTTCTGGCCTGGGAACTGCTTCAGATCACTGTGCATTGCATATATGGTATTGATTGGTCCAATGCTTATGGATGGCCATTGGGAAATTAATATCAGCTTCTCAAGTAAAGATATTCACTTCTTAAAAAAACTTTTTTTTTTTTAGTTTTGCTTGTCAATAATTTTAAATTTGTGTGTAACAGTGGAAATGCAACAAATATTGATGAAATGTCACAAGATGACTGAATTGGATTGAATTTGCTGCTATCTCGGTAAGGAAGCGTGCTTGAGCTTTCTAACTGTGTCTATACTCAATTTCATGAAAACACGCTTTTTTGAGGTTTCAGCTCAGAACTTGAATCTGTGTGTATTTCTGGCCTGGATACTGCTTCAGATCAATGCAATGCTAATATGGAATTGATTGGTCCAATGTGCATGTTTGGCCTTTGGGAAATGAATGTGAGCATCTGAAGTGAAGATATGCACTTTTTAAAAAAACTTCCTTTTTTTTAGTTTTGCTTGTCAAAAATTTTCATTCTGTGAGTAACTCAGTGGGAATGTAATAAATATTAATTAAATGTAACAAAATGATTGAATTGGATTGAATTTGCTGCCATCTCGGTAAGTAAGAGTGATTGAGCGCTGAAACTGTGGCTATACTCAATTTCATGAACACTTGCTTTTTTGATGCTTTAAGCTCAGAACATGAATCTGTGCGAGGTTCTACCCTGGGAGCTGCTTCAAATCACTTTCCAATGCATATATGGTATCAATTGGTCCAATGTGCATGTATGGCCATTTGGAAGTGAATCGGAGCATCTGAAGTGAAGATATGCGCTTTTTTAAAAAACTTTCTTTTTTTTAGTTTTGCTTGTCAATAATCTTTATTCTGTGTGTAACTCAGTGGCAATGCAACAAATATTGATGAAATGTCACAAAATGATTGAATTTGCTGCTAACTCGGTAAGGAAGCGTGCTTGAGCGCTGAAACTGTGGCTATACTCTATTTAATGAAAAGACGCTTCTTTGAGGTTTCAAGCTCTGAACATGAAGCTGTGTGTGTTTCTGGTCTTAGAACTGCTTCAGATCACTGTGCAATGCATTCATGGTATTGATTGGTCAAATGTACATGTATGGCCATTTGGAAATGAGTATGAGCATTTGAAGTGAAGATATGCACTTTTTAAAGAAAAATTCTTTTTTTTAGTTTTGCTTGTCAATAATTTTCATACTGTGAGTAACTCAGTGGGAATATATTAAATATTAATGAAATGTTACAAAATGACTGAATTGGATCGAATTTGCTGCTATCTCGGTAAGGAAGCGTGCTTGAGCGCTGAAACTGTGGCTATAACCAATTTTATGAACACTTGCTTTTTTGAGGCTTTATGCTCAGAACTTGAATCTGTGTGTATTTCTGGCCTGGACACTGCTTCAGATCACTCCAATGCTTATATGGTATTGATTGGTCCAATGTGCATGTTTGGCCTTTGGGAAATGAATATGAGCATCTGAAGTGAAGATATGCACTTTTTAAAAAAACTTTCTTTTTTTTAGTTTTGCTTGTCAATAATTTTTATTCTGTGTGTAATTCAGGGGGAATGCAACAAATATTGATAAAATGTCAAAAAATGACTGAATTGGATTGAATTTGTTGCTATGTCGGTAAGGAAGTGCGCAAGAGCGCTCAAACTGTGTCTATACTCAATTTCATGAAAACACGCTTCTTTGAGGTTTAAGCTCATAACTTGAATCTGTGTGTATTTCTGGCCTGGATACGGCTTCAGATCAATGCAATGCATATATGGTATTGATTGGTCCAATGTGCATGAATGGCCATTGGGAAATTAATCTGAGCATCTGAAGTGAAGATATGCACTTTTTGAAAAAAATTTCTTTTTTTAAGTTTTGCTCGTCAATAATTTTTATTCTGTGTGTAACTCAGTGGGAATGTAAACAATATTGATGAAATGTCACAAAATGATTGAATTTGCTGCTAACTCGGTAAGGAAGCGTGCTTGAGCGCTGAAACTGTGGCTATCCTCAATTTCATAAAAAGACGCTTCTTTGAGGTCTCAAGCTCTGATCATGAATCTGTGCGAGTTTCTAGCCAGGGAACTGCTTCAGATCACTTTGCAAGGCATATATGGTATTGACTGGTCCAATGCGCATGTATGGCCATTGCGAAATGAATATGAGCTTCTCAAGTGAAGATCTGCACTTTGTAGACACTTTTTTTCATTTCTGCTTTTAAATTTTTTTTATTCTGAGAGGGAATGAAACAAATATGAGTGAAATGTCACAAAATGACTGAATTGATTGAATTTGCTGCTATCTCTGTATGGAAGCGAGCAAGAGCGCACAAATTATGGCTGTACTCATTTTCATGAAAAAACACTTCCTTTGATTTGTAAGCTCAGAATGTGAAGCTCTTCGTGTTTCTGGCCTGGGAACTGCTTCAGATCACTGTGCATTGCATATATGGTATTGATTGGTCCAATGCTTATGGATGGCCATTGGGAAATTAATATCAGCTTCTCAAGTAAAGATATTCACTTCTTAAAAAAACTTTTTTTTTTTTAGTTTTGCTTGTCAATAATTTTAAATTTGTGTGTAACAGTGGAAATGCAACAAATATTGATGAAATGTCACAAGATGACTGAATTGGATTGAATTTGCTGCTATCTCGGTAAGGAAGCGTGCTTGAGCTTTCTAACTGTGTCTATACTCAATTTCATGAAAACACGCTTTTTTGAGGTTTCAGCTCAGAACTTGAATCTGTGTGTATTTCTGGCCTGGATACTGCTTCAGATCAATGCAATGCTAATATGGAATTGATTGGTCCAATGTGCATGTTTGGCCTTTGGGAAATGAATGTGAGCATCTGAAGTGAAGATATGCACTTTTTAAAAAAACTTCCTTTTTTTTAGTTTTGCTTGTCAAAAATTTTCATTCTGTGAGTAACTCAGTGGGAATGTAATAAATATTAATTAAATGTAACAAAATGATTGAATTGGATTGAATTTGCTGCCATCTCGGTAAGTAAGAGTGATTGAGCGCTGAAACTGTGGCTATACTCAATTTCATGAACACTTGCTTTTTTGATGCTTTAAGCTCAGAACATGAATCTGTGCGAGGTTCTACCCTGGGAGCTGCTTCAAATCACTTTCCAATGCATATATGGTATCAATTGGTCCAATGTGCATGTATGGCCATTTGGAAGTGAATCGGAGCATCTGAAGTGAAGATATGCGCTTTTTTAAAAAACTTTCTTTTTTTTAGTTTTGCTTGTCAATAATCTTTATTCTGTGTGTAACTCAGTGGCAATGCAACAAATATTGATGAAATGTCACAAAATGATTGAATTTGCTGCTAACTCGGTAAGGAAGCGTGCTTGAGCGCTGAAACTGTGGCTATACTCTATTTAATGAAAAGACGCTTCTTTGAGGTTTCAAGCTCTGAACATGAAGCTGTGTGTGTTTCTGGTCTTAGAACTGCTTCAGATCACTGTGCAATGCATTCATGGTATTGATTGGTCAAATGTACATGTATGGCCATTTGGAAATGAGTATGAGCATTTGAAGTGAAGATATGCACTTTTTAAAGAAAAATTCTTTTTTTTAGTTTTGCTTGTCAATAATTTTCATACTGTGAGTAACTCAGTGGGAATATATTAAATATTAATGAAATGTTACAAAATGACTGAATTGGATCGAATTTGCTGCTATCTCGGTAAGGAAGCGTGCTTGAGCGCTGAAACTGTGGCTATAACCAATTTTATGAACACTTGCTTTTTTGAGGCTTTATGCTCAGAACTTGAATCTGTGTGTATTTCTGGCCTGGACACTGCTTCAGATCACTCCAATGCTTATATGGTATTGATTGGTCCAATGTGCATGTTTGGCCTTTGGGAAATGAATATGAGCATCTGAAGTGAAGATATGCACTTTTTAAAAAAACTTTCTTTTTTTTAGTTTTGCTTGTCAATAATTTTTATTCTGTGTGTAATTCAGGGGGAATGCAACAAATATTGATAAAATGTCAAAAAATGACTGAATTGGATTGAATTTGTTGCTATGTCGGTAAGGAAGCGCGCAAGAGCGCTCAAACTGTGTCTATACTCAATTTCATGAAAACACGCTTCTTTGAGGTTTAAGCTCATAACTTGAATCTGTGTGTATTTCTGGCCTGGAATAGGCTTCAGATCAATGCAATGCATATATGGTATTGATTGGTCCAATGTGCATGAATGGCCATTGGGAAATTAATATGAGCATCTGAAGTGAAGATATGCACTTTTTAAAAACACTTTCTTTTTTTTATTTTGCTTGTCAATAATCTTTATTCTGTGTGTAACTTAGTGGGAATGCAACAAATATTGATGAAATGTCACAAAATGATTGAATTTGCTGCTAACTCGGTAAGGAAGCGTGCTTGAGCGCTGAAACTGTGTCTCTACTCAATTTCATGAAAACACGCTTCTTTGAGGTTGAAGCTCTGAATATGAATCTGTGTGTTTCTGGTTTTAGAACTGCTTCAGATCACTGTGCAATGCATACATGGTATTGATTAGTCAAATGTGCATGTATGGCCATTTAAAAATGAATATGAGCATCTGAAGTGAAGATATGCACTTTTTAAAAAAACTTCCTTTTTTTTAGTTTTGCTTGTCAAAAATTTTCATTCTGTGAGTAACTCAGTGGGAATGTAATAAATATTAATTAAATGTAACAAAATGATTGAATTGGATTGAATTTGCTGCCATCTCGGTATGTAAGAGTGATTGAGCGCTGAAACTGTGGCTATACTCAATTTCATGAACACTTGCTTTTTTGATGCTTTAAGCTCAGAACATGAATCTGTGCGAGGTTCTACCCTGGGAGCTGCTTCAAATCACTTTCCAATGCATATATGGTATCAATTGGTCCAATGTGCATGTATGGCCATTTGGAAATTAATATGAGCATCTGAAGTGAAGATATGCACTTTTTAAAAACACTTTCTTTTTTTTATTTTGCTTGTCAATAATCTTTATTCTGTGTGTAACTTAGTGGGAATGCAACAAATACTGATGAAATGTCACAAAATGATTGAATTTGCTGCTAACTCGGTAAGGAAGCGTGCTTGAGCGCTGAAACTGTGTCTCTACTCAATTTCATGAAAACACGCTTCTTTGAGGTTGAAGCTCTGAATATGAATCTGTGTGTTTCTGGTTTTAGAACTGCTTCAGATCACTGTGCAATGCATACAAAGTACCTATTGGTCAAATGTGCATGTATGGCCATTTAAAAATGAATATGAGCATCTGAAGATAAGATATGCACTTTTTAAAAAAAACTTTTTTTTTTAGTTTTGCTCTTCAATAATTTTAATTCTGTGTGTAACTCAGTTGGAATGTGATAAATAAAGAAATGTCACAAAATCACTGAATTGGATTGAATTTGTTGCTAACTCGGTCATGAAGCGCGCTAGAGCGCTCAAACTGTGGCTATCCTCAATTTCATGAAAACACGCTTCTTTGAGGTTTACGTTCAGAACATAAATCTGTGTGTATTTCTGGCCTGGATACTGCTTTAGATCATTGTGCAATGCATATATGGTATCAACTGGTCCAATGTGCATGAATTGCCATTTGCAAGTGACTATGAGCATCTGAAGTGAAGATATGCACTTTTTAAAAAAACTTTCTTTTTTTTAAGTTTTGCTCGTCAATAATTTTTATTCTGTGTGTAACTCAGTGGGAATGCAACAAATATTGATGAAATGTCAAAAAATGACTTAATTGGATTGAATTTGTTGCTATCTCGGTAAGGAAGCGTGCTTGAGCGCTGAAACTGTGGCTATCCTCAATTTCATAAAAACACACTTCTTTGAGGTCTCAAGCTCTGAACATGAATCTGTGCGAGTTTCTTGCCTGGGAACTGCTTTAAATCACTTTGAAATGCATATATGGTATCAATTAGTCCAATGTGCATGTTTGGCCTTTTGCAAGTGAATACAAATATCTGAAGTGAGGATATGCACTTTTGAAGAAAACTTTTTTTTTAAACTTTTTCTTGTCAATAATTCTTATTCTGTGTTTAACTGTGTGGGAATGCAACAGATATTGATGAAATGACACAAAATGACTGAATTGGATTGAATTTGCCGCTAACTCGGTAAGGAAGCGTGCTTGAGCGCTGAAACTGTGGCTATACTCAATTTCATGAAAACACGCTTCTTTGAGGTTTCAAGCTCTGAACACGAATCTGTGCGAGTTTTTAGCCTGGGAACTGCTTCACATCACTTTGCAATGCATAAATGGAATCATTTGGTCCAATGTACATGTATGGCCATTGGGAAATGAAAATGAGCATCTGAAGTGAAGATATGCATTTAAAAAAAAACTTTCTTTTTTTAGTTTTGCTTGTCAATAATTTTTATTCTGTGTGTAATTCAGTGGGAATGCAACAAATATTGATGAAATGTCACAAAATGAGTGAATTGTATTGAATTTGTTGCTAACTCGCTCAGGAAGCGAGCTAGTGCGCTGAAACTGTGGCTATACTCAATTTCATGAAAACACGCTTCTTTGAGGTTTCAAGCTCTGAACATGAATTTGTGCGAATTTCTAGCCTGGGAACTGCTTCACATCACTTTGCAATGTACATATGGTATCAATTGGTCAAATGTGCATGTATGTCCATTTGGAAATGAATATGAGCATCTGAAGTGAAGATATGCACTTTTTTAAAAAAAAATTCTTTTTTTTAGTTTTGCTTGTCAATAATTTTCAATCTGAGAGTAACTCAGTGGGAATGTATTAAATATTAATGAAGTGTTACAAAATGACTGAATTCGATTGAATTTGTTGCTATTTCGGTAAGTAAGCGTGCTTGAGCGCTGAAACTGTGGCTATACTCAATTTCATAAAAACACACTTCTTTGAGGTTTCAAGCTCAGAACATAAATCTGTGCGAGTTTCTACCCAGGGAACTGCTTCAAATCACTTTCCAATGCATATATCGTATCAATTGGTCCAATGTGCATGTATGGCAATTTGGAAGTGAATAGGAGCATCTGAAGTGAAGATATGCACTTTTTTAAAAAACTTTCTTTTTTTTAGTTTTGCTTGTCAATAATCTTTATTCTGTGTGTAACTTAGTGGGACTCCAACAAAACATTGATGAAATGTCACAAAATGATTGAATTTGCTGCTAACTCGGTAAGGAAGCGTGCTTGAGCGCTGAAACTGTGGCTATTCTCA
The DNA here is from genome assembly GCA_029721435.1 of Gymnothorax reevesii. Lineage (NCBI taxonomy): Eukaryota > Metazoa > Chordata > Actinopteri > Anguilliformes > Muraenidae > Gymnothorax > Gymnothorax reevesii. Next base: position 27,312,610 of record CM056588.1, read on the forward strand.
ATTTCATGAAAACACGCTTCTTTGAGGTTTCAAGCTCTCAACGTGAAGCTGTGTGTGTTTCTGGCCTTAGCACTGCTTCAGATCACTGTGCAATGCATACATGGTATTGATTGGTCAAATGTGCATGTTTCGCCTTTGGGAAATGAATATGAGCATCTGAAGTGAAGATATGCACTTTTTAAAAAAACTTTATTTTTTTTAGTTTTGCTTGTCAATGATTTTTATTCTGTTGGGAAGTCAACAAATATTGTTGAAATGTCAAAAAATGACTTAATTGGATTGAATTTGTCGCTATGTCGGTAAGGAAGCGCGCTAGAGCGCTCAAACTGTGTCTATACTCAATTTTATGAAAACACGCTACTTTGAGGTTAAAGCTCTGAACATTAATCTGTGTGTGTTTCTGGCCTTAGAACTGCTTCAGATCACTGTGCAATGCATACGTGGTATTGATTGGTCAAATGTGCATGTTTCGCCTTTGGGAAATGAATATGAGCATCTGAAGTGAAGATATGCACTTTTTAAAAAAACTTTATTTTTTTTAGTTTTGCTTGTCAATGATTTTTATTCTGTTGGGAAGTCAACAAATATTGTTGAAATGTCAAAAAATGACTTAATTGGATTGAATTTGTCGCTATGTCGGTAAGGAAGCGCGCTAGAGCGCTCAAACTGTGTCTATACTCAATTTTATGAAAACACGCTACTTTGAGGTTAAAGCTCTGAACATTAATCTGTGTGTGTTTCTGGCCTTAGAACTGCTTCAGATCACTGTGCAATGCATATATCGTCTCCATTAGTCCAATGTGCATTTATAGCCATTTGCAAGTGAATACAAATATCTGAAGTGAAGATATGCACTTTTGAAGAAAACTTTCTTTTTTTTTACTTTTTCTGGTCAATAATTTTTATTCTGTGTTTAACTCTGTGGGAATGCAACAAATATTGATGAAATGTCACAAAATGACAAAATGACAAAATGACAAAATGGCTTACTCGGTAAGTAAGCGTGCTTGAGCGTTGAAACTGTGGCTATACTCAATTTCATGAAAACACGCTTCTTTGAGGTTTCAAGCGTTGAACATGAATCTGTGTGTGTTTCTGGCCTTAGATCTGCTTCAGATCACTGTGCAATGCATATATGGTATCGATTGGTAAAATGTGCATGTATGGCCATGTGTAAAAGAATATGAGCATCTAAAGTGAATATATGCACTTTAAAAAAAAAACTTTCTTTTTTTTAGTTTTGCCCGTCAATAATTTTTATTCTGTGTGTAACTCAGGGGGAATGCAATAAATATTGATGAAATGTCACAAAATGACTGAATATGATTGAATTTGCTGCTATCTCGGTAAGGAAGCGTGCTTGAGCGCTGAAACTGTGGCTATACTCATTTTCATGAAAACACACGAGTTGTCAGCTCAGAATGTGAAGCTCTTCGTGTTTCTGGCCTGGGAACTGCTTCAGATCACTGTGCTTTCCATATATGGTATTGATTGGTCCAATGCTCATGGATGGCCATTGGGAAATTAATATCAGCTTCTCAAGTAAAGATATTCACTTCTTAAAAAAACTTTTTTTTTTTTAGTTTTGCTTGTCAATAATTTTAAATTTGTGTGTAACAGTGGAAATGCAACAAATATTGATGAAATGTCACAAGATGACTGAATTGGATTGAATTTGCTGCTATCTCGGGAAGGAAGCGTGCTTGAGCTTTCAAACTGTGTCTATACTCAATTTCATGAAAACACGCTTTTTTGAGGTTTAAGCTCAGAACTTGAATCTGTGTGTATTTCTGGCCTGGATACTGCTTCAGATCAATGCAATGCTAATATGGAATTGATTGGTCCAATGTGCATGTTTGGCCATTGGGAAATGAATATGAGCATCTGAAGTGAAGATATGCACTTTTTAAAAAAACTTCCTTTTTTTTAGTTTTGCTTGTCAAAAATTTTCATTCTGTGAGTAACTCAGTGGGAATATAATAAATATTAATTAAATGTAACAAAATGATTGAATTGGATTGAATTTGCTGCCATCTCGGTATGTAAGAGTGATTGAGCGCTGAAACTGTGGCTATACTCAATTTCATGAACACTTGCTTTTTTGATGCTTTAAGCTCAGAACATGAATCTGTGCGAGGTTCTACCCTGGGAGCTGCTTCAAATCACTTTCCAATGCATATATGGTATCAATTGGTCCAATGTGCATGTATGGCCATTTGGAAATTAATATGAGCATCTGAAGTGAAGATATGCACTTTTTAAAAACACTTTCTTTTTTTTATTTTGCTTGTCAATAATCTTTATTCTGTGTGTAACTTAGTGGGAATGCAACAAATATTGATGAAATGTCACAAAATGATTGAATTTGCTGCTAACTCGGTAAGGAAGCGTGCTTGAGCGCTGAAACTGTGTCTCTACTCAATTTCATGAAAACACGCTTCTTTGAGGTTGAAGCTCTGAATATGAATCTGTGTGTTTCTGGTTTTAGAACTGCTTCAGATCACTGTGCAATGCATACATGGTATTGATTAGTCAAATGTGCATGTATGGCCATTTAAAAATGAATATGAGCATCTGAAGATAAGATATGCACTTTTTAAAAAAAACTTTGTTTTTTTTAGTTTTGCTCTGCAATAATTTTAATTCTTTGTGTAACTCAGTGGGAATGTGATAAATAATGAAATGTCACAAAATCACTGAATTGGATTGAATTTGTTGCTAACTCGGTCATGAAGCGCGCTAGAGCGCTCAAACTGTGGCTATCCTCAATTTCATGAAAACACGCTTCTTTGAGGTTTACGTTCAGAACATAAATCTGTGTGTATATCTGGCCTGGATACTGCTTTAGATCATTGTGCAATGCATATATGGTATCAATTGGTCCAATGTGCATGAATGGCCATTTGCAAGTGAAAATGAGCATCTGAAGTGAAGATATGCACTTTTTAAAAAAACTTTCTTTTTTTTAAGTTTTGCTCGTCAATAATTTTTATTCTGTGTGTAACTCAGTGGGAATGCAACAAATATTGATGAAATGACTGAATTGGATTGAATTGGCCTATATCTCGGTTAGGAAGCGTGCTTGAGCGCTGAAACTGTGGCTATCCTCAATTTCATAAAAACACGCTTCTTTGAGGTCTCAAGCTCTGATCATGAATCTGTGCGAGTTTCTAGCCAGGGAACTGCTTCAGATCACTTTGCAAGGCATATATGGTATTGACTGGTCCAATGCGCATGTATGGCCATTGCGAAATGAATATGAGCTTCTCAAGTGAAGATCTGAACTTTGTAGACACTTTTTTTCATTTCTGCTTTTAAATTTTTTTTATTCTGAGAGGGAATGAAACAAATATGAGTGAAATGTCACAAAATGACTGAATTGATTGAATTTGCTGCTATCTCTGTATGGAAGCGAGCAAGAGCGCACAAATTATGGCTGTACTCATTTTCATGAAAAAACACTTCCTTTGATTTGTAAGCTCAGAATTTAATGCTCTGCGTGTTTCTGGCCTGGGAACTGCTTGAGATCACTGTGCAATGCATACATGGTATTGATTGGTCCAATGTGCATGAATGGCCATTGGGAAATGAATATGAGCATCTAAAGTGAAGATATGCACTTTTAAAAAAAACTTTCTTTTTTTTAGTTTTGCTTGTCAATAATTTTTATTCTGTGTGCAATTCAGTGGGAATGCAACAAATATTGATAAAATGTCAAAAAATGACTTAATTGGATTGAATTTGTTGCTATCTCGGTAAGGAAGCGTGCTTGAGCGCTGAAACTGTGGCTATACTCAATTTCATAAAAACACACTTCTTTGAGGTCTCAAGCTCTGAACATGAATCTGTGCGAGTTTCTTGCCTGGGAACTGCTTTAAATCACTTTGAAATGCATATATGGTATCAATTAGTCCAATGTGCATGTTTGGCCTTTTGCAAGTGAATACAAATATCTGAAGTGAGGATATGCACTTTTGAAGAAAACTTTTTTTTTAAACTTTTTCTTGTCAATAATTCTTATTCTGTGTTTAACTGTGTGGGAATGCAACAGATATTGATGAAATGACACAAAATGACTGAATTGGATTTAATTTGCTGCTAACTCGGTAAGGAAGCGTGCTTGAGCGCTGAAACTGTGGCTATACTCAATTTCATGAAAACACGCTTCTTTGAGGTTTCAAGCTCTGAACACGAATCTGTGCGAGTTTTTAGCCTGGGAACTGCTTCACATCACTTTGCAATGCATAAATGGAATCAATTGGTCCAATGTACATGTATGGCCATTGGGAAATGAAAATGAGCATCTGAAGTGAAGATATGCATTTAAAAAAAAACTTTCTTTTTTTAGTTTTGCTTGTCAATAATTTTTATTCTGTGTGTAACTCAGTGGGAATGCAACAAATATTGATGAAATGTCACAAAATGAGTGAATTGTATTGAATTTGTTGCTAATTCGCTCAGGAAGCGAGCTAGTGCGCTGAAACTGTGGCTATACTCAATTTCATGAAAACACGCTTCTTTGAGGTTTCAAGCTCTGAACATGAATTTGTGCGAATTTCTAGCCTGGGAACTGCTTCACATCACTTTGCAATGTACATATGGTATCAATTGGTCAAATGTGCATGTATGGCCATTTGGAAATGAATATGAGCATCTGAAGTGAAGATATGCACTTTTTTTAAAAAAAATTCTTTTTTTTAGTTTTGCTTGTCAATAATTTTTATTCTGTGTGTAATTCAGTGGGAATGCAACAAATATTGATGAAATGTCACAAAATGAGTGAATTGTATTGAATTTGTTGCTAACTCGCTCAGGAAGCGAGCTAGTGCGCTGAAACTGTGGCTATACTCAATTTCATGAAAACACGCTTCTTTGAGGTTTCAAGCTCTGAACATGAATTTGTGCGAATTTCTAGCCTGGGAACTGCTTCACATCACTTTGCAATGTACATATGGTATCAATTGGTCAAATGTGCATGTATGGCCATTTGGAAATGAATATGAGCATCTGAAGTGAAGATATGCACTTTTTTAAAAAAAAATTCTTTTTTTTAGTTTTGCTTGTCAATAATTTTCAATCTGAGAGTAACTCAGTGGGAATGTATTAAATATTAATGAAGTGTTACAAAATGACTGAATTGGATTGAATTTGTTGCTATTTCGGTAAGTAAGCGTGCTTGAGCGCTGAAACTGTGGCTATACTCAATTTCATAAAAACACACTTCTTTGAGGTTTCAAGCTCAGAACATGAATCTGTGCAAGTTTCTACCCAGGGAACTGCTTCAAATCACTTTCCAATGCATATATCGTATCAATTGGTCCAATGTGCATGTATGGCAATTTGGAAGTGAATAGGAGCATCTGAAGTGAAGATATGCACTTTTTTAAAAAACTTTCTTTTTTTTAGTTTTGCTTGTCAATAATCTTTATTCTGTGTGTAACTTAGTGGGACTCCAACAAATATTGATGAAATGTCACAAAATGATTGAATTTGCTGCTAACTCGGTAAGGAAGCGTGCTTGAGCGCTGAAACTGTGGCTATACTCAATTTCATGAAAACACGCTTCTTTGAGGTTTCAAGCTCTCAACATGAAGCTGTGTGTGTTTCTGGCCTAAGCACTGCTTCAGATCACAGTGCAATGCATACATGGTATTGATTGGTCAAATGTGCATGTTTCGCCTTTGGGAAATGAATATGAGCATCTGAAGTGAAGATATGCACTTTTTAAAAAAACTTTCTTTTTTTTAGTTTTGCTTTTCAATGATTTTTATTCTGTTGGGAAGTCAACAAATATTGTTGAAATGTCAAAAAATGACTTAATTGGATTGAATTTGTCGCTATGTCGGTAAGGAAGCGCGCTAGAGCGCTCAAACTGTGTCTATACTCAATTTTATGAAAACACGCTACTTTGAGGTTAAAGCTCTGAACATTAATCTGTGTGTGTTTCTGGCCTTAGAACTGCTTCAGATCACTGTGCAATGCATATATCGTCTCCATTAGTCCAATGTGCATTTATGGCCATTTGCAAGTGAATACAAATATCTGAAGTGAAGATATGCACTTTTGAAGAAAACTTTCTTTTTTTTTACTTTTTCTGGTCAATAATTTTTATTCTGTGTTTAACTCTGTGGGAATGCAACAAATATTGATGAAATGTCACAAAATGACTGAATTGGATTGAATTTGCTTATAACTCGGTAAGTAAGCGTGCTTGAGCGTTGAAACTGTGGCTATACTCAATTTCATGAAAACACGCTTCTTTGAGGTTTCAAGCGTTGAACATGAATCTGTGTGTGTTTCTGGCCTTAGATCTGCTTCAGATCACTGTGCAAGGCATATCGATTGGTAAAATGTGCATGTATGGCCATGTGTAAATGAATATGAGCATCTAAAGTGAATATATGCACTTTAAAAAAAAAACTTTCTTTTTTTTAGTTTTGCCCGTCAATAATTTTTATTCTGTGTGTAACTCAGGGGGAATGCAATAAATATTGATGAAATGTCTCAAAATGACTGAATATGATTGAATTTGCTGCTATCTCGGTAAGGAAGCGTGCTTGAGCGCTGAAACTGTGGCTATACTCATTTTCATGAAAACACACGAGTTGTCAGCTCAGAATGTGAAGCTCTTCGTGTTTCTGGCCTGGGAACTGCTTCAGATCACTGTGCTTTGCATATATGGTATTGATTGGTCCAATGCTCATGGATGGCCATTGGGAAATTAATATCAGCTTCTCAAGTAAAGATATTCACTTCTTAAAAAAACTTTTTTTTTTTAGTTTTGCTTGTCAATAATTTTAAATTTGTGTGTAACATAGTGGAAATGCAACAAATATTGATGAAATGTCACAAGATGACTGAATTGGATTGAATTTGCTGCTATCTCGGTAAGGAAGCGTGCTTGAGCTTTCAAACTGTGTCTATACTCAATTTCTTGAAAACACGCTTCTTTGAGGTTTAAGCTCAGAACTTGAATCTGTGTGTATTTCTGGCCTAGATACTGCTTCAGATCAATGCAATGCTAATATGGAATTAATTGGTCCAATGTGCATGTTTGGCCTTTGGGAAATGAATATGAGCATCTGAAGTGAAGATATGCACTTTTTAAAAAAAACTTCCTTTTTTTTAGTTTTGCTTGTCAAAAATTTTCATTCTGTGAGTAACTCAGTGGGAATGTAATAAATATTAATTAAATGTAACAAAATGATTGAATTGGATTGAATTTGCTGCCATCTCGGTAAGTAAGAGTGATTGAGCGCTGAAACTGTGGCTATACTCAATTTCATGAACATTTGCTTTTTTGATGCTTTAAGCTCAGAACATGAATCTGTGCGAGTTTCTACCCAGGGAACTGCTTCAAATCACTTTCCAATGCATATATCGTATCAATTGGTCCAATGTGCATGTATGGCAATTTGGAAGTGAATAGGAGCATCTGAAGTGAAGATATGCACTTTTTTAAAAAACTTTCTTTTTTTTAGTTTTGCTTGTCAATAATCTTTATTCTGTGTGTAACTTAGTGGGACTCCAACAAATATTGATGAAATGTCACAAAATGATTGAATTTGCTGCTAACTCGGTAAGGAAGCGTGCTTGAGCGCTGAAACTGTGGCTATACTCAATTTCATGAAAACACGCTTCTTTGAGGTTTCAAGCTCTCAACATGAAGCTGTGTGTGTTTCTGGCCTAAACACTGCTTCAGATCACAGTGCAATGCATACATGGTATTGATTGGTCAAATGTGCATGTTTCGCCTTTGGGAAATGAATATGAGCATCTGAAGTGAAGATATGCACTTTTTAAAAAAACTTTCTTTTTTTTAGTTTTGCTTGTCAATGATTTTTATTCTGTTGGGAAGTTAACAAATATTGTTGAAATGTCAAAAAATGACTTAATTGGATTGAATTTGTCGCTATGTCGGTAAGGAAGCGCGCTAGAGCGCTCAAACTGTGTCTATACTCAATTTTATGAAAACACGCTACTTTGAGGTTAAAGCTCTGAACATTAATCTGTGTGTGTTTCTGGCCTTAGAACTGCTTCAGATCACTGTGCAATGCATATATCGTCTCCATTAGTCCAATGGGCATTTATGGCCATTTGCAAGTGAATACAAATATCTGAAGTGAAGATATGCACTTTTGAAGAAAACTTTCTTTTTTTTTACTTTTTCTGGTCAATAATTTTTATTCTGTGTTTAACTCTGTGGGAATGCAACAAATATTGATGAAATGTCACAAAATGACTGAATTGGATTGAATTTGATTATAACTCAGTAAGTAAGCGTGCTTGAGCGTTGAAACTGTGGCTATACTCAATTTCATGAAAACACGCTTCTTTGAGGTTTCAAGCGTTGAACATGAATCTGTGTGTGTTTCTGGCCTTAGATCTGCTTCAGATCACTGTGCAATGCATATATGGTATCGATTGGTAAAATGTGCATGTATGGCCATGTGTAAATGAATATGAGCATCTAAAGTGAATATATGCACTTTGAAAAAAAAACTTTCTTTTTTTTAGTTTTGCCCGTCAATAATTTTTATTCTGTGTGTCATTCAGGGGGAATGCAACAAATATTGATGAAATGTCACAAAATGATTGAATTTGCTGCTAACTCGGTAAGGAAGCGTGCTTGAGCGCTGAAACTGTGGCTATACTCTATTTAATGAAAAGACGCTTCTTTGAGGTTTCAAGCTCTGAACATGAAGCTGTGTGTGTTTCTGGTCTTAGAACTGCTTCAGATCACTGTGCAATGCATTCATGGTATTGATTGGTCAAATGTACATGTATGTCCATTTGGAAATGAGTATGAGCATTTGAAGTGAAGATATGCACTTTTTAAAGAAAAATTCTTTTTTTTAGTTTTGCTTGTCAATAATTTTCATACTGTGAGTAACTCAGTGGGAATATATTAAATGTTACAAAATGACTGAATTGGATCGAATTTGCTGCTATCTCGGTAAGGAAGCGTGCTTGAGCGCTGAAACTGTGGCTATAACCAATTTTATGAACACTTGCTTTTTTGAGGCTTGAAGCTCAGAACTTGAATCTGTGTGTATTTCTGGCCTGGACACTGCTTCAGATCACTCCAATGCTTATATGGTATTGATTGGTCCAATGTGCATGTTTGGCCTTTGGGAAATGAATATGAGCATCTGAAGTGAAGATATGCACTTTTTAAAAAAACTTTCTTTTTTTTTAGTTTTGCTTGTCAATAATTTTTATTCTGTGTGTCATTCAGGGGGAATGCAACAAATATTGATAAAATGTCAAAAAATGACTGAATTGGATTGAATTTGTTGCTATGTCGGTAAGGAAGCGCGCAAGAGCGCTCAAACTGTGTCTATACTCAATTTCATGAAAACACGCTTCTTTGAGGTTTCAAGCTCTCAACATGAAGCTGTGTGTGTTTCTGGCCTTAGCACTGCTTCAGATCACTGTGCAATACATACATGGTATTGATTGGTCAAATGTGCATGTTTCGCCTTTGGGAAATGAATATGAGCATCTGAAGTGAAGATATGCACTTTTTAAAAAAACTTTCTTTTTTTTAGTTTTGCTTGTCAATGATTTTTATTCTGTTGGGAAGTCAACAAATATTGTTGAAATGTCAAAAAATGACTTAATTGGATTGAATTTGTCGCTATGTCGGTAAGGAAGTGCGCTAGAGCGCTCAAACAGTGTCTATACTCAATTTTATGAAAACACGCTACTTTGAGGTTAAAGCTCTGAACATTAATCTGTGTGTGTTTCTGGCCTTAGAACTGCTTCAGATCACTGTGCAATGCATACAAAGTACCTATTGGTCAAATGTGCATGTATGGCTTTTTGTAAATGAATCTGAGCATCTGAAGTGAAGATATGCACTTTTTGAAAAAACTTTCTTTTTTAAAGTTTTGCTCGTCAATAATTTTTATTCTGTGTGTAACATAGTGGGAATGTAATCAGTAATCAAATGTCACAAAATGACTGAATAAGATTTAATTTTTGCTATCTCGGTACGGAAGCGAGCTTGAGCGCTGAAACTGTGGCTATACTCATTTTCATGAAAACACACGAGTAGTCAGCTCAGAATGTGAAGCTCTTCGTGTTTCTGGCCTGGGAACTGCTTCAGATCACTGTGCTTTGCATATATGGTATTGATTGGTCCAATGCTCATGGATGGCCATTGGGAAATTAATATCAGCTTCTCAAGTAAAGATATTCACTTCTTAAAAAAACTTTTTTTTTTTTAGTTTTGCTTGTCAATAATTTTAAATTTGTGTGTAACATAGTGGAAATGCAACAAATATTGATGAAATGTCACAAGATGACTGAATTGGATTGAATTTGTTGCTAACTCGCTCAGGAAGCGAGCTAGTGCGCTGAAACTGTGGCTATACTCAATTTCATGAAAACACGCTTCTTTGAGGTTTCAAGCTCTGAACATGAATTTGTGCGAATTTCTAGCCTGGGAACTGCTTCACATCACTTTGCAATGTACATATGGTATCAATTGGTCAAATGTGCATGTATGGCCATTTGGAAATGAATATGAGCATCTGAAGTGAAGATATGCACTTTTTTAAAAAAAAATTCTTTTTTTTAGTTTTGCTTGTCAATAATTTTCAATCTGAGAGTAACTCAGTGGGAATGTATTAAATATTAATGAAGTGTTACAAAATGACTGAATTGGATTGAATTTGTTGCTATTTCGGTAAGTAAGCGTGCTTGAGCGCTGAAACTGTGGCTATACTCAATTTCATAAAAACACACTTCTTTGAGGTTTCAAGCTCAGAACATGAATCTGTGCGAGTTTCTACCCAGGGAACTGCTTCAAATCACTTTCCAATGCATATATCGTATCAATTGGTCCAATGTGCATGTATGGCAATTTGGAAGTGAATAGGAGCATCTGAAGTGAAGATATGCACTTTTTTAAAAAACTTTCTTTTTTTTAGTTTTGCTTGTCAATAATCTTTATTCTGTGTGTAACTTAGTGGGACTCCAACAAATATTGATGAAATGTCACAAAATGATTGAATTTGCTGCTAACTCGGTAAGGAAGCGTGCTTGAGCGCTGAAACTGTGGCTATACTCAATTTCATGAAAACACGCTTCTTTGAGGTTTCAAGCTCTCAACATGAAGCTGTGTGTGTTTCTGGCCTAAGCACTGCTTCAGATCACAGTGCAATGCATACATGCTATTGATTGGTCAAATGTGCATGTTTCGCCTTTGGGAAATGAATATGAGCATCTGAAGTGAAGATATGCACTTTTTAAAAAAACTTTCTTTTTTTTAGTTTTGCTTGTCAATGATTTTTATTCTGTTGGGAAGTCAACAAATATTGTTGAAATGTCAAAAAATGACTTAATTGCATTGAATTTGTCGCTATGTCGGTAATGAAGCGTGCTAGAGCGCTCAAACTGTGTCTATACTCAATTTTATGAAAACACGCTACTTTGAGGTTAAAGCTCTGAACATTAATCTGTGTGTGTTTCTGGCCTTAGAACTGCTTCAGATCACTGTGCAATGCATATATCGTCTCCATTAGTCCAATGGGCATTTATGGCCATTTGCAAGTGAATACAAATATCTGAAGTGAAGATATGCACTTTTGAAGAAAACTTTCTTTTTTTTTACTTTTTCTGGTCAATAATTTTTATTCTGTGTTTAACTCTGTGGGAATGCAACAAATATTGATGAAATGTCACAAAATGACTGAATTGGATTGAATTTGCTTATAACTCGGTAAGTAAGCGTGCTTGAGCGTTGACACTGTGGCTATACTCAATTTCATGAAAACACGCTTCTTTGAGGTTTCAAGCTCTGAACATGAATTTGTGCGAATTTCTAGCCTGGGAACTGCTTCACATCACTTTGCAATGTACATATGGTATCAATTGGTCAAATGTGCATGTATGGCCATTTGGAAATGAATATGAGCATCTGAAGTGAAGATATGCACTTTTTTTAAAAAAAATTCTTTTTTTTAGTTTTGCTTGTCAATAATTTTCAATCTGAGAGTAACTCAGTGGGAATGTATTAAATATTAATGAAGTGTTACAAAATGACTGAATTGGATTGAATTTGTTGCTATTTCGGTAAGTAAGCGTGCTTGAGCGCTGAAACTGTGGCTATACTCAATTTCATAAAAACACACTTCTTTGAGGTTTCAAGCTCAGAACATGAATCTGTGCGAGTTTCTACCCAGGGAACTGCTTCAAATCACTTTCCAATGCATATATCGTATCAATTGTTCCAATGTGCATGTATGGCAATTTGGAAGTGAATAGGAGCATCTGAAGTGAAGATATGCACTTTTTTAAAAAACTTTCTTTTTTTTAGTTTTGCTTGTCAATAATCTTTATTCTGTGTGTAACTTAGTGGGACTCCAACAAATATTGATGAAATGTCACAAAATGATTGAATTTGCTGCTAACTCGGTAAGGAAGCGTGCTTGAGCGCTGAAACTGTGGCTATACTCAATTTCATGAAAACACGCTTCTTTGAGGTTTCAAGCTCTCAACATGAAGCTGTGTGTGTTTCTGGCCTAAGCACTGCTTCAGATCACAGTGCAATGCATACATGGTATTGATTGGTCAAATGTGCATGTTTCGCCTTTGGGAAATGAATATGAGCATCTGAAGTGAAGACATGCACTTTTTAAAAAAACTTTCTTTTTTTTAGTTTTGCTTGTCAATGATTTTTATTCTGTTGGGAAGTCAACAAATATTGTTGAAATGTCAAAAAATGACTTAATTGGATTGAATTTGTCGCTATGTCGGTAAGGAAGCGCGCTAGAGCGCTCAAACTGTGTCTATACTCAATTTTATGAAAACACGCTACTTTGAGGTTAAAGCTCTGAACATTAATCTGTGTGTGTTTCTGGCCTTAGAACTGCTTCAGATCACTGTGCAATGCATATATCGTCTCCATTAGTCCAATGGGCATTTATGGCCATTTGCAAGTGAATACAAATATCTGAAGTGAAGATATGCACTTTTGAAGAAAACTTTCTTTTTTTTTACTTTTTCTGGTCAATAATTTTTATTCTGTGTTTAACTCTGTGGGAATGCAACAAATATTGATGAAATGTCACAAAATGACTGAATTGGATTGAATTTGCTTATAACTCAGTAAGTAAGCGTGCTTGAGCGTTGAAACTGTGGCTATACTCAATTTCATGAAAACACGCTTCTTTGAGGTTTCAAGTGTTGAACATGAATCTGTGTGTGTTTCTGGCCTTAGATCTGCTTCAGATCACTGTGCAATGCATATATGGTATCGATTGGTAAAATGTGCATGTATGGCCATGTGTAAATGAATATGAGCATCTAAAGTGAATATATGCACTTTAAAAAAAAAACTTTCTTTTTTTTAGTTTTGCCCGTCAATAATTTTTATTCTGTGTGTCATTCAGGGGGAATGCAACAAATATTGATGAAATGTCACAAAATGATTGAATTTGCTGCTAACTCGGTAAGGAAGCGTGCTTGAGCGCTGAAACTGTGGCGATACTCCATTTAATGAAAAGACGCTTCTTTGAGGTTTCAAGCTCTGAACATGAAGCTGTGTGTGTTTCTGGTCTTAGAACTGCTTCAGATCACTGTGCAATGCATTCATGGTATTGATTGGTCAAATGTACATGTATGTCCATTTGGAAATGAGTATGAGCATTTGAAGTGAAGATATGCACTTTTTAAAGAAAAATTCTTTTTTTTAGTTTTGCTTGTCAATAATTTTCATATTGTGAGTAACTCAGTGGGAATATATTAAATGTTACAAAATGACTGAATTGGATCGAATTTGCTGCTATCTCGGTAAGGAAGCGTGCTTGAGCGCTGAAACTGTGGCTATAACCAATTTTATGAACACTTGCTTTTTTGAGGCTTGAAGCTCAGAACTTGAATCTGTGTGTATTTCTGGCCTGGACACTGCTTCAGATCACTCCAATGCTTATATGGTATTGATTGGTCCAATGTGCATGTTTGGCCTTTGGGAAATGAATATGAGCATCTGAAGTGAAGATATGCACTTTTTAAAAAAACTTTCTTTTTTTTTAGTTTTGCTTGTCAATAATTTTTATTCTGTGTGTCATTCAGGGGGAATGCAACAAATATTGATAAAATGTCAAAAAATGACTGAATTGGATTGAATTTGTTGCTATGTCGGTAAGGAAGCGCGCAAGAGCGCTCAAACTGTGTCTATACTCAATTTCATGAAAACACGCTTCTTTGAGGTTTCAAGCTCTCAACATGAAGCTGTGAGTGTTTCTGGCCTTAGCACTGCTTCAGATCACTGTGCAATGCATACATGGTATTGATTGGTCAAATGTGCATGTTTCGCCTTTGGGAAATGAATATGAGCATCTGAAGTGAAGATATGCACTTTTTAAAAAAACTTTATTTTTTTTAGTTTTGCTTGTCAATGATTTTTATTCTGTTGGGAAGTCAACAAATATTGTTGAAATGTCAAAAAATGACTTAATTGGATTGAATTTGTCGCTATGTCAGTAAGGAAGCGCGCTAGAGCGCTCAAACAGTGTCTATACTCAATTTTATGAAAACACACTACTTTGAGGTTAAAGCTCTGAACATTAATCTGTGTGTGTTTCTGGCCTTAGAACTGCTTCAGATCACTGTGCAATGCATACAAAGTACCTATTGGTCAAATGTGCATGTATGGCTATTTGTAAATGAATCTGAGCATCTGAAGTGAAGATATGCACTTTTTGAAAAAACTTTCTTTTTTTAAGTTTTGCTCGTCAATAATTTTTATTCTGTGTGTAACATAGTGGGAATGTAATCAATAATCAAATGTCACAAAATGACTGAATAAGATTTAATTTTTGCTATCTCGGTACGGAAGCGAGCTTGAGCGCTGAAACTGTGGCTATACTCATTTTCATGAAAACACACGAGTAGTCAGCTCAGAATGTGAAGCTCTTCGTGTTTCTGGCCTGGGAACTGCTTCAGATCACTGTGCTTTGCATATATGGTATTGATTGGTCCAATGCTCATGGATGGCCATTGGGAAATTAATATCAGCTTCTCAAGTAAAGATATTCACTTCTTAAAAAAACTTTTTTTTTTTTAGTTTTGCTTGTCAATAATTTTAAATTTGTGTGTAACATAGTGGAAATGCAACAAATATTGATGAAATGTCACAAGATGACTGAATTGGATTGAATTTGTTGCTAACTCGCTCAGGAAGCGAGCTAGTGCGCTGAAACTGTGGCTATACTCAATTTCATGAAAACACGCTTCTTTGAGGTTTCATGCTCTGAACATGAATTTGTGCGAATTTCTAGCCTGGGAACTGCTTCACATCACTTTGCAATGTACATATGGTATCAATTGGTCAAATGTGCATGTATGGCCATTTGGAAATGAATATGAGCATCTGAAGTGAAGATATGCACTTTTTAAAAAAAAAAATCTTTTTTTTAGTTTTGCTTGTCAATAATTTTTATTCTGTGTGTAATTCAGTGGGAATGCAACAAATATTGATGAAATGTCACAAAATGAGTGAATTGTATTGAATTTGTTACTAACTCGCTCAGGAAGCGAGCTAGTGCGCTGAAACTGTGGCTATACTCAATTTCATGAAAACACGCTTCTTTGAGGTTTCAAGCTCTGAACATGAATTTGTGCGAATTTCTAGCCTGGGAACTGCTTCACATCACTTTGCAATGTACATATGGTATCAATTGGTCAAATGTGCATGTATGGCCATTTGGAAATGAATATGAGCATCTGAAGTGAAGATATGCACTTTTTTTTAAAAAAATTCTTTTTTTTAGTTTTGCTTGTCAATAATTTTCAATCTGAGAGTAACTCAGTGGGAATGTATTAAATATTAATGAAGTGTTACAAAATGACTGAATTGGATTGAATTTGTTGCTATTTCGGTAAGTAAGCGTGCTTGAGCGCTGAAACTGTGGCTATACTCAATTTCATAAAAACACACTTCTTTGAGGTTTCAAGCTCAGAACATGAATCTGTGCGAGTTTCTACCCAGGGAACTGCTTCAAATCACTTTCCAATGCATATATCGTATCAATTGGTCCAATGTGCATGTATGGCAATTTGGAAGTGAATAGGAGCATCTGAAGTGAAGATATGCACTTTTTTAAAAAACTTTCTTTTTTTTAGTTTTGCTTGTCAATAATCTTTATTCTGTGTGTAACTTAGTGGGACTCCAACAAATATTGATGAAATGTCACAAAATGATTGAATTTGCTGCTAACTCGGTAAGGAAGCGTGCTTGAGCGCTGAAACTGTGGCTATACTCAATTTCATGAAAACACGCTTCTTTGAGGTTTCAAGCTCTCAACATGAAGCTGTGTGTGTTTCTGGCCTAAGCACTGCTTCAGATCACAGTGCAATGCATACATGGTATTGATTGGTCAAATGTGCATGTTTCGCCTTTGGGAAATGAATATGAGCATCTGAAGTGAAGATATGCACTTTTTAAAAAAACTTTCTTTTTTTTAGTTTTGCTTGTCAATGATTTTTATTCTGTTGGGAAGTCAACAAATATTGTTGAAATGTCAAAAAATGACTTAATTGGATTGAATTTGTCGCTATGTCGGTAAGGAAGCGCGCTAGAGCGCTCAAACTGTGTCTATACTCAATTTTATGAAAACACGCTACTTTGAGGTTAAAGCTCTGAACATTAATCTGTGTGTGTTTCTGGCCTTAGAACTGCTTCAGATCACTGTGCAATGCATATATCGTCTCCATTAGTCCAATGTGCATTTATGGCCATTTGCAAGTGAATACAAATATCTGAAGTGAAGATATGCACTTTTGAAGAAAACTTTCTTTTTTTTTACTTTTTCTGGTCAATAATTTTTATTCTGTGTTTAACTCTGTGGGAATGCAACAAATATTGATGAAATGTCAAAAAATGACTGAATTGGATTGAATTTGCTTATAACTCGGTAAGTAAGCGTGCTTGAGCGCTGAAACTGTGGCTATACTCATTTTCATGAAAACACACGAGTATTCAGCTCAGAATGTGAAGCTCTTCGTGTTTCTGGCCTGGGAACTGCTTCAGATCACTGTGCTTTGCATATATGGTATTGATTGGTCCAATGCTCATGGATGGCCATTGGGAAATTAATATCAGCTTCTCAAGTGAAGATATTCACTTCTTAAAAAAACTTTTTTTTTTTTAGTTTTGCTTGTCAATAATTTTAATTTTGTGTGTAACATAGTGGAAATGCAACAAATATTGATGAAATGTCACAAGATGACTGAATTGGATTGAATTTGCTGCTATCTCGGTAAGGAAGCGTGCTTGAGCTTTCAAACTGTGTCTATACTCAATTTCATGAAAACACGCTTTTTTGAGGTTTAAGCTCAGAACTTGAATCTGTGTGTATTTCTGGCCTAGATACTGCCTCAGATCAATGCAATGCTAATATGGAATTGATTGGTCCAATGTGCATGTTTGGCCTTTGGGAAATGAATATGAGCATCTGAAGTGAAGATATGCACTTTTTAAAAAAAACTTCCTTTTTTTTGTTTTGCTTGTCAAAAATTTTCATTCTGTGAGTAACTCAGTGGGAATGTAATAAATATTAATTAAATGTAACAAAATGATTGAATTGGATTGAATTTGATGCCATCTCGGTAAGTAAGAGTGATTGAGCGCTGAAACTGTGGCTATACTCAATTTCATGAACACTTGCTTTTTTGATGCTTTAAGCTCAGAACATGAATCTGTGCGAGGTTCTACCCTGGGAGCTGCTTCAAATCACTTTCCAATGCATATATGGTATCAATTGGTCCAATGTGCATGTATGGCCATTTGGAAGTGAATCGGAGCATCTGAAGTGAAGATATGCGCTTTTTTAAAAAACTTTCTTTTTTTTAGTTTTGCTTGTCAATAATCTTTATTCTGTGTGTAACTCAGTGGGAATGCAACAAATATTGATGAAATGTCACAAAATGATTGAATTTGCTGCTAACTCGGTAAGGAAGCGTGCTTGAGCGCTGAAACTGTGGCTATACTCTATTTAATGAAAAGACGCTTCTTTGAGGTTTCAAGCTCTGAACATGAAGCTGTGTGTGTTTCTGGTCTTAGAACTGCTTCAGATCACTGTGCAATGCATTCATGGTATTGATTGGTCAAATGTACATGTATGTCCATTTGGAAATGAGTATGAGCATTTGAAGTGAAGATATGCACTTTTTAAAGAAAAATTCTTTTTTTTAGTTTTGCTTGTCAATAATTTTCATACTGTGAGTAACTCAGTGGGAATATATTAAATGTTACAAAATGACTGAATTGGATCGAATTTGCTGCTATCTCGGTAAGGAAGCGTGCTTGAGCGCTGAAACTGTGGCTATAACCAATTTTATGAACACTTGCTTTTTTGAGGCTTGAAGCTCAGAACTTGAATCTGTGTGTATTTCTGGCCTGGACACTGCTTCAGATCACTCCAATGCTTATATGGTATTGATTGGTCCAATGTGCATGTTTGGCCTTTGGGAAATGAATATGAGCATCTGAAGTGAAGATATGCACTTTTTAAAAAAACTTTCTTTTTTTTTTGTTTTGCTTGTCAATAATTTTTATTCTGTGTGTCATTCAGGGGGAATGCAACAAATATTGATAAAATGTCAAAAAATGACTGAATTGGATTGAATTTGTTGCTATGTCGGGAAGGAAGCGCGCAAGAGCGCTGAAACTGTGTCTATTCTCAATTTCATGAAAACACGCTTCTTTGAGGTTTCAAGCTCTCAACATGAAGCTGTGTGTGTTTCTGGCCTTAGAACTGCTTCAGATCACTGTGCAATGCATACAAAGTACCTATTGGTCCAATGTAGATTTTTGGCCATTTGGAAATGAATATGAGCATCTGAAGTGAAAATATGCACTTTTTAAAAAAACTTTCTTATTTTAGTTTTGCTTGTCAATAATTTTTATTCTGTGTGTAACTCAGTGGGAATGCAACAAATATTGATGAAATGTCACAAAATGACTTAATTGGATTGAATTTGCTGCTATCTCGGAAAGGAAACGTGCTTGAGAGTTGAAACTGAGGCTATACTCAATTTCATGAAAACACGCTTCTTGGAGGTTTCAAGCGTTGAACATGAATCTGTGTGTATTTCTGGCCTTAGATCTGCTTCAGATCACTGTGCAATGCATATATGGTTTCGATTGGTAAAATGTGCATGTATGGCCATGTGTAAATGAATATGAGCATCTAAAGTGAATATATGCACTTTTAAAAAAAACTTTCTTTTTTTTAGTTTTGCCCGTCAATAATTTTTATTCTGTGTGTAACTCAGTGGGAATGCAATAAATATTGATGAAATGTCTCAAAATGACTGAATATGATTGAATTTGCTGCTATCTCGGGAAGGAAGCGTGCTTGAGCGCTCAAACTGTGTCTATACTCAATTTTATGAAAACACGCTACTTTGAGGTTAAAGCTCTAAACATTCATCTGTGTGTGTTTCTGGCCTTAGATCTGCTTCAGATCACTGTGCAATGCATATATGGTAATGATTGGTTAAATGTGCATGTATGGCCATGTGTAAATGAATATGAGCATCTAAAGTGAATATATGCACTTTTAAAAAAAAACTTTCTTTTTTTTAGTTTTGCCCGTCAATAATTTTTATTCTGTGTGTAACTCAGTGGGAATGCAATAAATATTGATGAAATGTCTCAAAATGACTGAATATGATTGAATTTGCTGCTATCTCGGTAAGGAAGCGTGCTTGAGCGCTGAAACTGTGGCTATACTCATTTTCATGAAAACACACGAGTTGTCAGCTCAGAATGTGATGCTCTTCGTGTTTCTGGCCTGGGAACTGCTTCAGATCACTGTGCTTTGCATATATGGTATTGATTGGTCCAATGCTCATGGATGGCCATTGGGAAATTAATATCAGCTTCTCAAGTAAAGATATTCACTTCTTAAAAAAACTTTTTTTTTTTTAGTTTTGCTTGTCAATAATTTTAAATTTGTGTGTAACATAGTGGAAATGCAACAAATATTGATGAAATGTCACAAGATGACTGAATTGGATTGAATTTGTTGCTAACTCGCTCAGGAAGCGAGCTAGTGCGCTGAAACTGTGGCTATACTCAATTTCATGAAAACACGCTTCTTTGAGGTTTCAAGCTCTGAACATGAGTTTGTGCGAATTTCTAGCCTGGGAACTGCTTCACATCACTTTGCAATGTACATATGGTATCAATTGGTCAAATGTGCATGTATGGCCATTTGGAAATGAATATGAGCATCTGAAGTGAAGATATGCACTTTTTTAAAAAAAAATTCTTTTTTTTAGTTTTGCTTGTCAATAATTTTTATTCTGTGTGTAATTCAGTGGGAATGCAACAAATATTGATGAAATGTCACAAAATGAGTGAATTGTATTGAATTTGTTGCTAACTCGCTCAGGAAGCGAGCTAGTGCGCTGAAACTGTGGCTATACTCAATTTCATGAAAACACGCTTCTTTGAGGTTTCAAGCTCTGAACATGAATTTGTGCGAATTTCTAGCCTGGGAACTGCTTCACATCACTTTGCAATGTACATATGGTATCAATTGGTCAAATGTGCATGTATGGCCATTTGGAAATGAATATGAGCATCTGAAGTGAAGATATGCACTTTTTTAAAAAAAAATTCTTTTTTTTAGTTTTGCTTGTCAATAATTTTCAATCTGAGAGTAACTCAGTGGGAATGTATTAAATATTAATGAAGTGTTACAAAATGACTGAATTGGATTGAATTTGTTGCTATTTCGGTAAGTAAGCGTGCTTGAGCGCTGAAACTGTGGCTATACTCAATTTCATAAAAACACACTTCTTTGAGGTTTCAAGCTCAGAACATGAATCTGTGCGAGTTTCTACCCAGGGAACTGCTTCAAATCACTTTCCAATGCATATATCGTATTAATTGGTCCAATGTGCATGTATGGCAATTTGGAAGTGAATAGGAGCATCTGAAGTGAAGATATGCACTTTTTTAAAAAACTTTCTTTTTTTTAGTTTTGCTTGTCAATAATCTTTATTCTGTGTGTAACTTAGTGGGACTCCAACAAATATTGATGAAATGTCACAAAATGATTGAATTTGCTGCTAACTCGGTAAGGAAGCGTGCTTGAGCGCTGAAACTGTGGCTATACTCAATTTCATGAAAACACGCTTCTTTGAGGTTTCAAGCTCTCAACATGAAGCTGTGTGTGTTTCTGGCCTAAGCACTGCTTCAGATCACAGTGCAATGCATACATGGTATTGATTGGTCAAATGTGCATGTTTCGCCTTTGGGAAATGAATATGAGCATCTGAAGTGAAGATATGCACTTTTTAAAAAAACTTTCTTTTTTTTAGTTTTGCTTGTCAATGATTTTTATTCTGTTGGGAAGTCAACAAATATTGTTGAAATGTCAAAAAATGACTTAATTGGATTGATTTTGTCGCTATGTCGGTAAGGAAGCGCGCTAGAGCGCTCAAACTGTGTCTATACTCAATTTTATGAAAACACGCTACTTTGAGGTTAAAGCTCTGAACATTAATCTGTGTGTGTTTCTGGCCTTAGAACTGCTTCAGATCACTGTGCAATGCATATATCGTCTCCATTAGTCCAATGTGCATTTATGGCCATTTGCAAGTGAATACAAATATCTGAAGTGAAGATATGCACTTTTGAAGAAAACTTTCTTTTTTTTTACTTTTTCTGGTCAATAATTTTTATTCTGTGTTTAACTCTGTGGGAATGCAACAAATATTGATGAAATGTCACAAAATGACTGAATTGGATTGAATTTGCTTATAACTCGGTAAGTAAGCGTGCTTGAGCGTTGAAACTGTGGCTATACTCAATTTCATGAAAACACGCTTCTTTGAGGTTTCAAGCGTTGAACATGAATCTGTGTGTGTTTCTGGCCTTAGATCTGCTTCAGATCACTGTGCAACGCATATATGGTATCGATTGGTAAAATGTGCATGTATGGCCATGTGTAAATGAATATGAGCATCTAAAGTGAATATATGCACTTTAAAAAAAAAACTTTCTTTTTTTTAGTTTTGCCCGTCAATAATTTTTATTCTGTGTGTAACTCAGGGGGAATGCAATAAATATTGATGAAATGTCTCAAAATGACTGAATATGATTGAATTTGCTGCTATCTCGGTAAGGAAGCGTGCTTGAGCGCTGAAACTGTGGCTATACTCATTTTCATGAAAACACACGAGTTGTCAGCTCAGAATGTGAAGCTCTTCGTGTTTCTGGCCTGGGAACTGCTTCAGATCACTGTGCTTTGCATATATGGTATTGATTGGTCCAATGCTCATGGATGGCCATTGGGAAATTAATATCAGCTTCTCAAGTAAAGATATTCACTTCTTAAAAAAACTTTTTTTTTTTAGTTTTGCTTGTCAATAATTTTAAATTTGTGTGTAACATAGTGGAAATGCAACAAATATTGATGAAATGTCACAAGATGACTGAATTGGATTGAATTTGCTGCTATCTCGGTAAGGAAGCGTGCTTGAGCTTTCAAACTGTGTCTATACTCAATTTCATGAAAACACGCTTTTTTGAGGTTTAAGCTCAGAACTTGAATCTGTGTGTATTTCTGGCCTAGATACTGCTTCAGATCAATGCAATGCTAATATGGAATTGATTGGTCCAATGTGCATGTTTGGCCTTTGGGAAATGAATATGAGCATCTGAAGTGAAGATATGCACTTTTTAAAAAAAACTTCCTTTTTTTTAGTTTTGCTTGTCAAAAATTTTCATTCTGTGAGTAACTCAGTGGGAATGTAATAAATATTAATTAAATGTAACAAAATGATTGAATTGGATTGAATTTGCTGCCATCTCGGTAAGTTAGAGTGATTGAGCGCTGAAACTGTGGCTATACTCAATTTCATGAACATTTGCTTTTTTGATGCTTTAAGCTCAGAACATGAATCTGTGCGAGTTTCTACCCAGGGAACTGCTTCAAATCACTTTCCAATGCATATATCGTATCAATTGGTCCAATGTGCATGTATGGCAATTTGGAAGTGAATAGGAGCATCTGAAGTGAAGATATGCACTTTTTTAAAAAACTTTCTTTTTTTTAGTTTTGCTTGTCAATAATCTTTATTCTGTGTGTAACTCAGTGGGAATGCAACAAATATTGATGAAATGTCACAAAATGATTGAATTTGCTGCTAACTCGGTAAGGAAGCGTGCTTGAGCACTGAAACTGTGGCTATACTCAATTTCATGAAAACACGCTTCTTTGAGGTTTCAAGCTCTGAACATGAAGCTGTGTTTGTTTCTGGCCTTAGAACTGCTTCAGATCACTGTGCAATGCATACATGTTATTGATTGGTCAAATGTGCATGTATGGCCATTTGGAAATGAATATGAGCATTTGAAGTGAAGATATGCACTTTTTAAAAAAAAAATTCTTTTTTTTAGTTTTGCTTGTCAATAATTTTCATTCTGTGACTAACTCAGTGGGAATATATTACATATTAATGAAATGTTACAAAATGACTGAATTGGATCGAATTTGCTGCTATCTCGGTAAGTAAGCGTGCTTGAGCGCTGAAACTGTGACTATACCCAATTTCATGAACACTTGCTTTTTTGAGGTTTTGAGCTCAGAACATGAATCTGTGTGAATTTCTGACCTGGATACTGCTTCAGATCATCGTGCAATGCATATATGGTATTGATTGGTCCAATGTGCATGAATGGCCATTGGGAAATGAATATGAGCATCTGAAGTGAAGATATGCACTTTTTAAAAAAACTTTCTTTTTTTTAGTTTTGCTTGTCAATATTTTTTATTCCGTGTGTAATTCAGTGGGAATGCAACAAATATTGATGAAATGACACAAAATGACTGAATTGGATTGATTTGTTGCTAACTCGCTCAGGAAGCAAGCTCGTGCGCTGAAACTGTGGCTATACTCAATTTCATGAAAACACGCTTCTTTGAGGTTTCAAGCTCTGAACATGAAGCTGTGTGTTTTTCTGGCCTTAGAACTGCTTCAGATCACTGTGCAATGCATACAAAGTATCGATTGGTCAAATGTGCATGAATGGCTATTTGGAAATGAATCTGAGCATCTGAAGTGAAGATATGCACTTTTTGAAAAAACTTTCTTTTTTTAAGTTTTGCTTGTCAATAATTTTTGTTCTGTGTGTAACTCAGTGGGAATGTAATCAATAATGAAATGTCACAAAATGACTGATTTGGATTGAATTTGTTGCTAACTCGGTCAGGAAGCGAGCTAGTGCGCTGAAACTGTGGCTATACTCAATTTCATGAAAACACGCTTCTTTGAGGTTTCAAGCTCTGAACATGAATCTGTGCGAGTTTCTAGCCTGGAAACTGCTTCACATCACTTTGCAATGCATATATGGAATCAATTGGTCCAATGTACATGTATGGCCATTTGGAAGTGAATACAAGCATCTGAAGTGTAGATATGCACTTTTTCAAAAAACTTTTTTTTTTAGTTTTGCTTGTCAATAATTTTTATTCTGGGTGTAATTCAGTGGGAATGCAACAAATATTGATGAAATGACACAAAATGACTGAATTGGATTGATTTGTTGCTAACTCTCTCAGGAAGCAAGCTAGTGCGCTGAAACTGTGGCTATACTCAATTTCATGAAAACACGCTTCTTTGAGGTTTCAAGCTCTGAACATGAAGCTGTGTGTTTTTCTGGCCTTAGAACTGCTTCAGATCACTGTGCAATGCATACAAAGTATCGATTGGTCAAATGTGCATGTATGGCTATTTGGAAATGAATCTGAGCATCTGAAGTGAAGATATGCACTTTTTGAAAAAACTTTCTTTTTTTAAGTTTTGCTCGTCAATAATTTTTATTCTGTGTGTAACTTAGTGGGAATGTAATCAATAATCAAATGTCACAAAATGACAATCAGATTTACTTTTCTGCTATCTCGGTACGGAAGCGTGCTTGAGCGCTGAAACTGTGGCTATACTCAATTTCATGAAAACACGCTTCTTTGAGGTTTCAAGCTCTGAACATGAATCTGTGTGTGTTTCTGGCCTTAGAACTGCTTCAGATCACTATGCAATGCATACATGGTATTGATTGATCAAATGTGCATGTATGGCCATTTGAAAATGAATATGAGCATTTGAAGTTAAGATATGCACTTTTTAAAAAAACTTTCTTTTTTTAGTTTTGCTTGTCAATAATTTCCATTCTGTGAGTAACTCAGTGGGAATGTAATAATATTAATGAAATGTTACAAAATGATTGAATTGGATTAAATTTGCTGCTATCTCGGTAAGGAAGCGTGCTTGAGCGCTGAAACTGTGGCTATACCCAATTTCATGAACACTTGCTTTTTTGAGGTTTTAAGCTCAGAACATGAATCTGTGTGAATTTCTGACCTGGATACTGCTTCAGATCACCATGCAATGCATATGCAGTATTGATTGGTCCAATGTGCATGAATGGCCATTGGGAAATGAATATGAGCATCTGAAGTGAAGATATGCACTTTTTAAAAAAACTTTCTTTTTTTTAGTTTTGCTTGTCAATAATTTTTATTCTGTGTGTAACTCAGTGGGACTGCAACAAATATTGATGAAATGTCACAAAATGACTGAATTGGATTGAATTTGCGGCTATTTCGGTAAGGAAGCGTGCTTGAGCGCTAAAATTGTGGCTATATTCAATTTCATAAAAACACGCTTCGTTGAGGTTTCAAACTCTGAACATGAATCTGTGCGAGTTTCTTGCCTGGGAACTGCTTCAAATCACTTTGCATTGTACATATGGTATCAATTGGTCCAATGTGCATGTATGGCTATTTGGAAGTGAATACGAATATCTGAAGTGAAGATATGCACTTTTTTAAAAAACTTTCTTTTTTTTAGTTATGCTAGTCAATAATTTTCATTCTGTGTTTAACTCAGTGGGAATGCCACAAATATTGATGAAATGTCACAAAATGACTGAATTGGATTGAATTTGCGGCTATTTCGGTAAGGAAGCGTGCTTGAGCGTTAAACTGTGGCTATACTCAATTTCATAAAAACACGCTTCGTTGAGGTTTCAAACTCTGAACATGAATCTGTGCGAGTTTCTTGCCTGGGAAATTCTTCAGATAACTGTGCAATGTATATATGGCAATGAATGGTCCAATGTGCATGTATGGCCATTTCGAAGTGAATATGAGCATCTGAAGTGAAGATATGCACTTTTTAAAAAAACTTTCTTTTTTTTAGTTTTGCTTGTCAATAATTTTCATTCTGTGAGTAACTCAGTGGGAATGTATTAAATATTAATGAAATGTTACAAAATGACTGAATTGAATTGAATTTGCTGCCATCTCGGGAAGGAAACCGGCTCGAGCGCTGAAACCCGTGGCGATACTCAATTTCATGAAAACACGCTACTTTGAGGTTAAAGCTCTGAACATGAATCTGTGTGTGTTTCTGGCCTTAGAACTGCGTCAGATCACTCTGCAATGCATATATGGTATCAAATGGTTTAATGTGCATGTATTGCCATGTAGAAGTAGCCTAAATATGAGCATCTGAAGTGAAGACATGCACTTTTTAAAAAAAATTTCTTTTTTTAAGTTTTGCTCGTCAATAATTTTTATTCTGTGTGTAACTCAGTGGGAATGTAAACAATATTGATGAAATGCCACAAAATGATTGAATTTGCTGCTAACTCGGTAAGGAAGCGTGCTTGAGCGCTGAAACTGTGGCTATACTCAATTTCATGAAAACACGCTTCTTTGAGGTCTCAAGCTCTGAACATGAAGCTGTGTGTTTTTCTGGCCTTAGAACTGCTTCAGATCACTGTGCAATGCATACAAAGAATCGATTGGTCAAATGTGCATGTATGGCTATTTGGAAATGAATCTGAGCATCTGAAGTGAAGATATGCACTTTTTGAAAAAACTTTCTTTTTTTAAGTTTTGCTCATCAATAATTTTTCTTCTGTGTGTAACTTAGTGGGAATGTAATCAATAATCAAATGTCAAAAAATGACTGAATAGGATTGAATTTGCGGTCATCTGGGGAAGGAAGCGTGCTTGAGCGTTAAACTGTGGCTTTACTCAATTTCATAAAAACACGCTTCGTTGAGGTTTCAAACTCTGAACATGAATCTGTGCGAGTTTCTTGCCTGGGAAATGCTTCAGATAACTGTGCAATGTATATATGGCATTGATTGGTCCAATTTGCATGTATGGCCATTTCGAAGTGAATATGAGCATCTGAAGTGAAGATATGCACTTTTTAAAAAAACTTTCTTTTTTTTAGTTTTACTTGTCAATAATTCTCATTCTGTGAGTAACTCAGTGGGAATGTATTAAATATTAATGAAATGTTACAAAATGACTGAATTGAATTGAATTTGCTGCCATCTCGGGAAGGATACGGGCTCGAGCGCTGAAACCCGTGGCGATACTCAATTTCATGAAAACACGCTACTTTGAGGTTCAAGCTCTGAACATGAATCTGTGTGTGTTTCTGGCCTTAGAACTGCTTCAGATCACTGTGCAATGCATATATGGTATCAATTGGTTTAATGTGCATGTATTGCCATGTAGAAGTAAATATGAGCATCTGAAGTGAAGATATGCACTTTTTAAAAATACTTTCTTTTTTTTTAGTTTTGCTTGTCAATAATTTTTATTCTGTGTGTAATTCAGTGGGAATGAAACAAATATTGATGAAATGTCAGAAAATGATTGAATTTGCTGCTATCTCGGTAAGGAAGCGTGCTTGAGCGCTGAAACTATGGCTATACTCAATGTCATGAAAACACGCTTCTTTGAGGTTTTAAGCTCAGAATTGGAATCTGTGTGTATTTCTGGCCTGGATACTGCTTCAGATCACTGCAATGCATATATGGTATCGATTGGTCCAATGTGCATGTTTGGCCATTGTGAAATGAATATGAGCATCTGAAGCGAAGATATGCACTTTTTAAAAAAACTTTCTTTTTTTTAGTTTTGCTTGTCAATAATTGTCATTCTGTGAGTAACTCAGTGGGAATGTATTAAATATTAATGAAATGTTACAAAATGACTTAATTGAATTGAATTTGCTGCTATCTCGGGAAGGAAACGTGCTCGAGCGCTGAAACACGTGGCTAAACTCAATTTCATGAAAACACGCTACTTTGAGGTTAAAGCTCTGAACATGAATCTGTGTGTGTTTCTGGCCGTAGAACTGCTTCAGATCACTGTGCAATGCATACATGGTATTGATTGGTCAAATGTGCATGTTTGGCCATTTGGAAATGAAAAGGAGCATCTGAAGTTAAGATATGCACTTTTTAAAAAAAAAATTTCTTTTTTTTAGTTTAACTCTTCAATAATTTTAATTCTGTGTGTAACTCAGTGGGAATGTGATAAATAATGAAATGTCACAAAATGACTGAATTGGATTGAATTTGTTGCTAACTCGGTCAGGAAGCGAGCTTGAGCGCAGAAACTGTAGCTATACTCAATTTCATGAAAACACGCTTCCTTGAGGTTTCACGCTCTGAACATGAATCTGTGTGTGTTTCTGGCCTTAGAACTGCTTCAGATCACTGTGCAAAGCATATATCGTCTCAATTAGTCCAATGTGCATGTATGGCCATTTGCAAGTGAATACAAATATCTGAAGTGAAAATATGCACTTTTGAAGAAAACTTTCTTTTTTTTTTACTTTTTCTTGTCAATAATTTTTATTCTGTGTTTAACTCTGTGGGAATAAAACAAATATTGATGAAATGACACAAAATGACTGAATTGTATTGAATTTGTTGCTAACTCGCTCAGGAAGCGAGCTAGTGCGCTGAAACTGTGGCTATACTCAATTTCATGAAAACACGCTTCTTTGATTTTTCTAGCTCTGAACATGAATCTGTGCGAGTTTCTAGCTGGGAACTGCTTCACATCACTTTGCAATGTACATATGGTATCAATTGGTCAAATGTGCATGTATGGCCATTTGGAAATGAATATGAGCATCTGAAGTGAAGATATGCACTTTTTAAAAAAACTTTCTTTTTTTTAGTTTTGCTTTTCAAAAATTTTCATTCTGTGAGTAACGCAGTGGGAATGTAATAAATATTAATGAAATGTTACAAAATGATTGAATTGGATTGAATTTGCTGCTATCTCGGTAAGCAAGCGTGCTTGAGCGCTGATACTGTGGCTATACCCAATTTCATGAACATTTGCTTTTTTGAGGCTTTATCATCAGAACATGAATCTGTGCGAGTTTCTACCCTGGGAGCTGCTTCAAATCACTTTCCAATGCATATATGGTATCAATTGTTCCAATGTGCATGTATGGCCATTTGGAAGTGAATAGAAGCATCTGAAGTGAAGATATGCACTTTTTAAAAAAAACTTTCTTTTTTTTAGTTTTGCTTGTCAATAATCTTTATTCTGTGTGTAACTCAGTGGGAATGCAACAAATATTGATGAAATGTCACAAAATGATTGAATTTGCTGTTAACTCGGTAAGGAAGCGTGCTTGAGCGCTGAAACTGTGGCTATACTCTATTTCATGAAAACATGCTTTTTTGAGGTTTCAAGCTCTGATCATGAAGCTATGTGTGTTTCTGGCCTTAGAACTGCTTCAGATCACTGTGCAATGCATTCATGGTATTGATTGGTCAAATGTGCATGTATCGCCATTTGGAAATGAATATGTGCATCTGAAGTGAAGATATGCACTTTTTAAAAAAAAATTCTTTTTTTTAGTTTTGCTTGTCAATAATTTTCATTCTGTGAGTAACTCAGTGGGAATATATTAAATATTAATGAAATGTTCCAAAATGACTGAATTGGATCGAATTTGCTGCTTTCTCGGTAAATAAGCGTGCTTGAGCTCTGAAACTGTGGCTATACCCAATTTCATGAAGACTTGCTTTTTTGAGGTTTTGAGCTCAAAAAATGAATCTGTGTGAATTTCTGGCCTGGATACTGCTTCAGATCACCATTGCAATGCATATATGGTATTGATTGGTCCAATGATGTGCATGAATGGCCATTGGGAAATTAATATGAACATCTGAAGTGATGATATGCACTTTTTAAAAAAACTTTCTTTTTTTTAGCTTAGCTTTGTCAATAATTTTCATTCTGTGAGTAACTCAATGGAAATGTAATAAATATTAATGAAATTTTACAAAATGACAGAATTGGATTGAATTTGCTGCTATCTCGGTAAGGAAGCGTGCTTGAGCGCTGAAACTGTGGCTATACCCAATTTTATGAACACTTGCTTTTTTGAGGCTTTAAGCTCAGAACTTGAATCTGTGTGTATTTCTGGCCTGGATACTGCTTCAGATCACTGCAATGGTAATATGGTATTGATTTGTCCAATGTGCATGTTTGGCCTTTGGGAAATGAATATGAGCATCTGAAGTGAAGATATGCACTTTTTAAAAAAAAACTTTCTTTTTTTTAGTTTTGCTCTTCAATAATTTTAATTCTGGGTGTAACTCAGTGGGAATGTGATAAATAATGAAATGTCACAAAATGACTGAATTGGATTGAATTTGTTGCTAACTCGGTCAGGAAGCGAGCTTGAGCGCAGAAACTGTGGCTCTACTCAATTTCATGAAAACACGCTTCCTTGAGGTTTCAAGCTCTGAACATGAATCTGTGTGTGTTTCTGGCCTTAGAACTGCTTCAGATCACTGTGCAATGCATATATCGTCTCAATTAGTCCAATGTGCATGTATGGCCATTTGCAAGTGAATACAAATATCTGAAGTGAAGATATGCACTTTTGAAGAAAACTTTCTTTTTTTTTTACTTTTTCTTGTCAATAATTTTTATTCTGTGTTTAACTCTGTGGGAATGCAACAAATATTGATGAAATGTTACAAAATGATTGAATTGAATTGAATTTGCTGCTATCTCGGAAAGTAAGCGTGCTTGAGCGCTGAAA
Source organism: Gymnothorax reevesii (assembly GCA_029721435.1). Lineage (NCBI taxonomy): Eukaryota > Metazoa > Chordata > Actinopteri > Anguilliformes > Muraenidae > Gymnothorax > Gymnothorax reevesii. The sequence goes on from CM056588.1 coordinate 27,343,525, forward strand.
CTGTGGCTATACCCAATTTCATGAACACTTGCTTTTTTGAGGTTTCAAGCTCTGAAAATGAATCTGTGCGAGTTTCTGGCCTGGATACTGCTTCAGATCACCATTGCAATGCATATATGGTATTGATTGGTCCAATGTGCATGAATGGCCATTGGGAAATTAATATGAACATCTGGAGTGAAGATAGGCGCTTTTTAAAAAAATTTTCTTTTTTTTAGCTTAGCTTTGTCAATAATTTTCATTCTGTGAGTAACTCAATGGAAATGTAATAAATATTAATGAAATGCTACAAAATGACAGAATTGGATTGAATTTGCTGCTACCTCGGTAAGGAAGCTTGCTTGAGCGCTGAAACTGTGGCTATACCCAATGTCATGAACACTTGCTTTTTTGAGGTCTTAAGCTCAGAACATGAATCTGTGTGAATTTCTGCTTCAGATCACCGTGCAATGCATATATGGTATTGATTGGTCCAATGTGCATGAATGGCCATTGGGAAATGAATATGAGCATCTGAAGTGAAGATATGCACTTTTTAAAAAAACTTTCTTCTTTTTAGTTTTGCTTGTCAATAATTTTTATTCTGTGTGTAATTCAGTGGGACTGCAACAAATATTGATAAAATGTCAAAAAATGACTGAATTGGATTGAATTTGTTGCTATCTCGGTAAGGAAGTGTGCTTGAGCGCTGAAACTGTGGCTATACTCAATTTCATAAAAACACACTCCTTTGAGGTCTCAAGCTCTGAACATGAATCCGTGCGAGTTTCTTGCCTGGGAACTGCTTTAAATCACTTTGCAATGCATATATGGTATCAATTAGTCCAATGTGCATGTATGGCCATTTGCAAGTGAATACAAATATCTGAAGTGAAGATATGCACTTTTGAAGAAAACTTTCTTTTTTTTACTTTTTCTTGTCAATAATTTTTATTCTGTGTTTAACTGTGTGGGAATGCAACAAATATTGATGAAATGACACAAAATGACTGAATTGGATTGAATTTGTTGCTAACTCGCTCAGGATGCGAGCTAGTGCGCTGAAACTGTGGCTATACTCAATTTCATGAAAACACGCTTCCTTGAGGTTTCACGCTCTGAACATGAATCTGTGTGTGTTTCTGGCCTTAGAACTGCTTCAGATCACTGTGCAAAGCATATATCGTCTCAATTAGTCCAATGTGCATGTATGGCCATTTGCAAGTGAATACAAATATCTGAAGTGAAAATATGCACTTTTGAAGAAAACTTTCTTTTTTTTTTACTTTTTCTTGTCAATAATTTTTATTCTGTGTTTAACTCTGTGGGAATAAAACAAATATTGATGAAATGACACAAAATGACTGAATTGTATTGAATTTGTTGCTAACTCGCTCAGGAAGCGAGCTAGTGCGCTGAAACTGTGGCTATACTCAATTTCATGAAAACACGCTTCTTTGATTTTTCTAGCTCTGAACATGAATCTGTGCGAGTTTCTAGCTGGGAACTGCTTCACATCACTTTGCAATGTACATATGGTATCAATTGGTCAAATGTGCATGTATGGCCATTTGGAAATGAATATGAGCATCTGAAGTGAAGATATGCACTTTTTAAAAAAACTTTCTTTTTTTTAGTTTTGCTTTTCAAAAATTTTCATTCTGTGAGTAACGCAGTGGGAATGTAATAAATATTAATGAAATGTTACAAAATGATTGAATTGGATTGAATTTGCTGCTATCTCGGTAAGCAAGCGTGCTTGAGCGCTGAAACTGTGGCTATACCCAATTTCATGAACATTTGCTTTTTTGAGGCTTTATCATCAGAACATGAATCTGTGCGAGTTTCTACCCTGGGAGCTGCTTCAAATCACTTTCCAATGCATATATGGTATCAATTGTTCCAATGTGCATGTATGGCCATTTGGAAGTGAATAGAAGCATCTGAAGTGAAGATATGCACTTTTTAAAAAAAACTTTCTTTTTTTTAGTTTTGCTTGTCAATAATCTTTATTCTGTGTGTAACTCAGTGGGAATGCAACAAATATTGATGAAATGTCACAAAATGATTGAATTTGCTGTTAACTCGGTAAGGAAGCGTGCTTGAGCGCTGAAACTGTGGCTATACTCTATTTCATGAAAACATGCTTTTTTGAGGTTTCAAGCTCTGATCATGAAGATATGTGTGTTTCTGGCCTTAGAACTGCTTCAGATCACTGTGCAATGCATACATGGTATTGATTGGTCAAATGTGCATGTATCGCCATTTGGAAATGAATATGTGCATCTGAAGTGAAGATATGCACTTTTTAAAAAAAAATTCTTTTTTTTAGTTTTGCTTGTCAATAATTTTCATTCTGTGAGTAACTCAGTGGGAATATATTAAATATTAATGAAATGTTCCAAAATGACTGAATTGGATCGAATTTGCTGCTTTCTCGGTAAATAAGCGTGCTTGAGCTCTGAAACTGTGGCTATACCCAATTTCATGAAGACTTGCTTTTTTGAGGTTTTGAGCTCAAAAAATGAATCTGTGTGAATTTCTGGCCTGGATACTGCTTCAGATCACCATTGCAATGCATATATGGTATTGATTGGTCCAATGATGTGCATGAATGGCCATTGGGAAATTAATATGAACATCTGAAGTGATGATATGCACTTTTTAAAAAAACTTTCTTTTTTTTAGCTTAGCTTTGTCAATAATTTTCATTCTGTGAGTAACTCAATGGAAATGTAATAAATATTAATGAAATTTTACAAAATGACAGAATTGGATTGAATTTGCTGCTATCTCGGTAAGGAAGCGTGCTTGAGCGCTGAAACTGTGGCTATACCCAATTTTATGAACACTTGCTTTTTTGAGGCTTTAAGCTCAGAACTTGAATCTGTGTGTATTTCTGGCCTGGATACTGCTTCAGATCACTGCAATGCTAATATGGTATTGATTTGTCCAATGTGCATGTTTGGCCTTTGGGAAATGAATATGAGCATCTGAAGTGAAGATATGCACTTTTTAAAAAAAACTTTCTTTTTTTTAGTTTTGCTCTTCAATAATTTTAATTCTGGGTGTAACTCAGTGGGAATGTGATAAATAATGAAATGTCACAAAATGACTGAATTGGATTGAATTTGTTGCTAACTCGGTCAGGAAGCGAGCTTGAGCGCAGAAACTGTGGCTCTACTCAATTTCATGAAAACACGCTTCCTTGAGGTTTCAAGCTCTGAACATGAATCTGTGTGTGTTTCTGGCCTTAGAACTGCTTCAGATCACTGTGCAATGCATATATCGTCTCAATTAGTCCAATGTGCATGTATGGCCATTTGCAAGTGAATACAAATATCTGAAGTGAAGATATGCACTTTTGAAGAAAACTTTCTTTTTTTTTTACTTTTTCTTGTCAATAATTTTTATTCTGTGTTTAACTCTGTGGGAATGCAACAAATATTGATGAAATGTTACAAAATGATTGAATTGAATTGAATTTGCTGCTATCTCGGAAAGTAAGCGTGCTTGAGCGCTGAAACTGTGGCTATACCCAATTTCATGAACACTTGCTTTTTTGAGGTTTCAAGCTCTGAAAATGAATCTGTGCGAGTTTCTGGCCTGGATACTGCTTCAGATCACCATTGCAATGCATATATGGTATTGATTGGTCCAATGTGCATGAATGGCCATTGGGAAATTAATATGAACATCTGGAGTGAAGATAGGCGCTTTTTAAAAAAATTTTCTTTTTTTTAGCTTAGCTTTGTCAATAATTTTCATTCTGTGAGTAACTCAATGGAAATGTAATAAATATTAATGAAATGCTACAAAATGACAGAATTGGATTGAATTTGCTGCTACCTCGGTAAGGAAGCTTGCTTGAGCGCTGAAACTGTGGCTATACCCAATGTCATGAACACTTGCTTTTTTGAGGTCTTAAGCTCAGAACATGAATCTGTGTGAATTTCTGCTTCAGATCACCGTGCAATGCATATATGGTATTGATTGGTCCAATGTGCATGAATGGCCATTGGGAAATGAATATGAGCATCTGAAGTGAAGATATGCACTTTTTAAAAAAACTTTCTTCTTTTTAGTTTTGCTTGTCAATAATTTTTATTCTGTGTGAAATTCAGTGGGACTGCAACAAATATTGATAAAATGTCAAAAAATGACTGAATTGGATTGAATTTGTTGCTATCTCGGTAAGGAAGTGTGCTTGAGCGCTGAAACTGTGGCTATACTCAATTTCATAAAAACACACTCCTTTGAGGTCTCAAGCTCTGAACATGAATCCGTGCGAGTTTCTTGCCTGGGAACTGCTTTAAATCACTTTGCAATGCATATATGGTATCAATTAGTCCAATGTGCATGTATGGCCATTTGCAAGTGAATACAAATATCTGAAGTGAAGATATGCACTTTTGAAGAAAACTTTCTTTTTTTTACTTTTTCTTGTCAATAATTTTTATTCTGTGTTTAACTGTGTGGGAATGCAACAAATATTGATGAAATGACACAAAATGACTGAATTGGATTGAATTTGTTGCTAACTCGCTCAGGATGCGAGCTAGTGCGCTGAAACTGTGGCTATACTCAATTTCATGAAAACACGCTTCTTTGAGGTTTCAAGCTCTGAACATGAATCTGTGCGAGTTTTTAGCCTGGGAACTGCATCACATCACTGTGCAATGCATATATGGTATCAATTGGTCCAATGTACATGTATGGCCATTGGGAAATGAATATGAGCATCTGAAGTGAAGATATTTATTTAAAAAAAAAAACTTTCTTTTTTTTAGTTTTGCTTGTCAATAATTTTTATTCTGTGTGTAACTCAGTGGGAATGCAACAAATATTGATGAAATGTCACAAAATGATTGAATTTGTTGCTAATTCGGTCAGGAAGCGAGCTAGTGCGCTGAAACTCTGGCTATACTCAATTTCATGAAAACACGCTTCTTTGAGGTTTCAAGCTCTGAACATGACTCTGTGCGAGTTTTTAGCCTGAGAACTGCTTCAAATCACTTTGAAATGATTTTCATATATGGTATCAATTGGTCCAATGTACATTTATGGCCATTTGGAAGTGAATACGAGCATCTGAAGTGAAAATATGCACTTTTTAAAAAAAACTTTCTTTTTTTAGTTTTGCTTGAAATTGAGTATAGCCACGGGTTTCAGCGCTCGAGCACGTTTCCTTACCGAGATAGCAGCAAATTCAATTAAGTCATTTTGAAACATTTCATTAATATTTAATACATTCCCACTGAGTTACTCACAGAATGAAAATTATTGACAAGCAAAACGAAAAAAAAGAAAGTTTTTTTAAAAAGTGCATATCTTCACTTCAGATGCTCATATTCATTTCACAATGGCCAAACATGCACATTGGACCAATCGATACCATATATGCATTGCAGTGATCTGAAGCAGTATCCAGGCCAGAAATACACACAGATTCAAATTCAGAGCTTAAAACCTCAAAGAAGCGTGTTTTCATGACATTGAGAAAAGCCACAGTTTCAGCGCTCAAGCACGCTTCCTGACCGAGATTGCAGCAAATTCAATCATTTTCTGACATTTCATCAATATTTGTTGCATTCCCACTGAATTACACACAGAAAAAAAATTATTGACAAGCAAAACTAAAAAAAAGAAAATTTTTTTAAAAAGCGCATATCTTCACTCCAGATGCTCATATTAATTTCCCAATGGCCATTCATGCACATTGGACCAATCAATACCATATATGCATTGGAAAGTGATTTGAAGCAGCTAGAAACTCGGTAGAAACTCGCACAGATTCATGTTCTGAGCTTAAAGCCTCAAAAAAGCAAATGTTCATAAAATTGGGTACAGCCACATTTTCAGCGCTCAAGCACGCTTACTTACCGAGATAGCAGCAAATTCAATCCCATTCAATCATTTTGTAACATTTCATTAATATTTATTACATTCCCACTGAGTTACTCACAGAATGAAAATTTTTGACAAGCAAAACTAAAAAAAAGAAAGTTTTTTTAAAAAGTGCATATCTTAACTTCAGATGCTCATATTCATTTCCAAATGGCCATACATGCACATTTGTCCAATCGATACCATGTATGCATTGCACAGGGGATCTGAAGCAGTTCTAAGGCCAGAAACACACACAGATTCATATTCAGAGCTTTAACCTCAAAGAAGCGTGTTTTCATGAAATTGAGTATAGACACAGTTTGAGCGCTCGAGCGCGCTTCCTTAACGACATAGCGACAAATTCAATCCAATTCAGTCATTTTTTGACATTTTATCAATATTTGTTGCATTCCCCCTGAATTACACACAGAATAAAAATTATTGACAAGCAAAACTAAAAAAAAGAAAGTTTTTTTAAAAAGTGCATATCTTCACTTCAGATGCTCATATTCATTTCCCAAAGGCCAAACATGCACATTGGACCAATCAATACCATATTAGCATTGCAGTGATCTGAAGCAGTATCCAGGCCAGAAATACACACAGATTCAAGTTCTGAGCTTAAAGCCTCAAAAAAGCAAGTGTTCATAAAATTGGGTAAAGCCACAGATTTCAGCGCTCAAGCACGCTTCCTTACCGAGATAGCAGCAAATTCAATCCAATTCTGTCATTTTGTAACATTTCATTAATATTTATTACATTTTCATTGAGTTACTCACAGAATGAAAATTATTGACAAAGCTAATCTAAAAAAAAGAAAGTTTTTTTAAAAAGTGCATATCATCACTTCAGATCTTCATATTAATTTCCCAATGGCCATTCATGCACATTGGACCAATCAATTCCATATATGCATTGCAATGGTGATCTGAAGCAGTATCCAGGCCAGAAACTCGCACAGATTCATTTTCAGAGCTTGAAACCTCAAAGAAGCGTGTTTTCATGAAATTGAGTATAGCCACAGTTTCAGCGCACTAGCTCGCTTCCTGAGCGAGTTAGCAACAAATTCAATACATTTCAGTCATTTTGTGTCATTTCATCAATATTTGTTGCAGTCCCACAGAGTTAAACACAGAATAAAAATTATTGACAAGAAAAAGTAAAAAAAAAAGAAAGTTTTCTTCAAAAGTGCATATCTTCACTTCAGATATTTGTATTCACTTGCAAATGGCCATACATGCACATTGGACTAATAGAGACGAAATATGCATTGCACAGTGATCTGAAGCAGTTCTAAGGCCAGAAACACACAGAGATTCATGTTCAGAGCTTTAACCTCAAAGTAGCGTGTTTTCAGGAAATTGAGTATCGCCACGGGTTTCTGCGCTCAAGCACGCTTCCTTACCCAGATAGCCGCAAATTCAATCCAATTCAGTCATTTTGTGACTTTTCATCAATATTTGTGGCATTCCCACTGAGTTAAACACAGAATGAAAATTATTGACAAGCAAAACTAAAAAAAAGAAAGTTTTTTTTAAAAAGTGCATATCTTCACTTCAGATATACGTATTCACTTCCAAATGGCCATACATGCACATTGGACCAATTGATGCCATATGTACAATGCAAAGTGATTTGAAGCAGTTCCCAGGCAAGAAACTCGCACAGATTCATGTTCAGAGTTTGAAACCTCAACGAAGCGTGTTTTTATGAAATTGAGTATAGCCACAGTTTTAGCGCTCAAGCACGCTTCCTTACCCAGATAACTGCAAATTCAATCCAATTCAGTCATTTTGTGACATTTCATCAAGGTATTGATTGGTCAAATGTGCATGTATGGCCATTTGGAAATGAATATTAGCATCTGAAGTGAAGATATGCACTTTTTAAAAAAACTTTCTTTTTTTACTTTTTCTTGTCAATAATTTTAATTCTGTGTTTAACTCTGTGGGAATGCAACAAATATTGATGAAATGACACAAAATAACTGAATTGGATTGAATTTGTTGCTAACTCGATCAGGAAGCGAGCTCGTGCGCTGAAACTGTGACTATATTCAATTTCATGAAAACACGCTTCTTTGAGGTTTCAAGCTCTGAACATGAATCTGTGCGAGTTTCTAGCCTGAGAACTGCTTCAAATCACTTTGCAATGCATATATGGTATCAATTGGTCCAATGTACATGTATGGCAATTGGGAAATGAATATGAGCATCTGAAGTGAAGATATGCATTTTTTAAAAAAAACTTTCTTTTTTTTAGTTTTGCTTGTCAATAATTTTTATTCTGTGTGTAATTCAGTGGGAATGCAACAAATATTAATGAAATGTCACAAAATGACTGAATTGGATTGAATTTGTTGCTAACTCAGTCAGGAAGCGAGCAAGAGAGCAGAAATTCTCAATTTCATGAAAACACGCTTCTTTGAGGTTTTTAGCTCAGAACATGAATCTGTGTTTATTTCTGGTCTGGATACTGCTTCAGATCACTGTGCAGATCACATACAAGGTATCGATTGGTCAAATGTGCATGTATGGCCATTTGGAAATGACTATGAGCATCTGAAGTGAAGATATGCATTTTTTAAAAAAACTCTTTATTTTAGTTTTGCTTGTCAATGATTTTTATTCTGTGTGTAATTCAGTGGGAATGCAACAAATATTGATGAAATGTCACAAAATTATTGAATTTGCTGCTAACTCGGTAAGGAAGCGTGCTTGAGCGCTGAAACTGTGGCTATACTCAATTTCATGAAAACACGCTTCTTTGAGGTTTCAAGCTCTGAACATGAAGCTGTGTGTGTTTCTGGCCTTAGAACTGCTTCAGATCACTGTGCAATGCATACAAGATATCGATTGGTCAAATGTGCATGTATGGCCATTTGGAAATGAATATGAGCATCTGAAGTGAAGATATGCACTTTTTGAAAAAACTTTCTTTTTTTAAGTTTTGCTCGTCAATAATTTTTATTCTGTGTGTAACTCAGTGGGAATGTAATCAATAATGAAATGTCACAAAATGACTGAATTGGATTGAATTTTCTGCTATCTCGGTAAGGAAGCGTGCTTGAGCGCTGAAACTGTGGCTATACCCAATTTCATGAACACTTGCTTTTTTTAGGTTTTTATCTCAGAACTTGAATCTGTGTGTATTTCTGGCCTGGATACTGCTTCAGATCACTGCAATGCATATATGGTATCGATTGGTCCAATGTGCATGAATGGCCATTGGGAAATTAATATGAGCATCTGAAGTGAAGATATGCACTTTTTAAAAAAAACTTTCTTTATTTTAGTTTTGCTTGTCAATGATTTTTATTCTGTGTGTAATTCAGTGGGAATGCAACAAATATTGATGAAATGTCACAAAATTATTGAATTTGCTGCTAACTCGGTAAGGAAGCGTGCTTGAGCGCTGAAACTGTGGCTATACTCAATTTCATGAAAACACGCTTCTTTGAGGTTTCAAGCTCTGAACATGAAGCTGTGTGTGTTTCTGGCCTTAGAACTGCTTCAGATCACTGTGCAATGCATACAAGATATCGATTGGTCAAATGTGCATGTATGGCCATTTGGAAATGAATATGAGCATCTGAAGTGAAGATATGCACTTTTTAAAAAAACTTTCTTTTTTTAAGTTTTGCTCGTCAATAATTTTTATACTGTGTGTAACTCAGTGGGAATGCAATCAGTAATGAAATGTCACAAAATGACTGAATTGGATTGAATTTTCTGCTATTTCGGTAAGGAAGCGTGCTTGAGCGCTGAAACTGTGGCTATACCCAATTTCATGAAAACACGCTTTTTTGAGGTTTTTATCTCAGAACTTGAATCTGTGTGTATTTCTGGCCTGGATACTGCTTCCGATCACTGCAATGCATAGATGGTATCGATTGTTCCAATGTGCATGTATGGCCATTGGGAAATGAATATGAGCATCTGAAGTGAAGATATGCACTTTTTAAAAAAACTTTCTTTTTTTTAGTTTTGCTTGTCAATAATTTTCATTCTGTGAGTAACTCCGTGGGAATGTATTAAATATGAATGTGTTATGGCCCCAATTTGTTATTACATTACAACACAACAGCAACAGCAACAGCAAGGGATGACAGACACAGTTTTAACAACTGAAACACATTTAATTTTTAACAAAGACAATAATGACTAAACAACTCACAACTAAGACCAAGATTGAATTATGTACAAAACATAAATATTTACGTCACCCCCTTTTCGTGGGGGTGGCTTGGTGATGTCCTGGATGATGAAAATGCTCAAACACAGGCAAAGAAATCCACAAAAGAAACGTCACAGGTCTTGAACAGAATGGCAGGTCTGGTCATCTTCTTGCAATTTCTCCTACTACTTTTCTCTCTCAATTCTTTTCCTTATATACTCTTTTGCAGACCCCACCCACATTTAGACCTCTTTTTTTTATTTTCTGAGACTTGCCCCAGACATGTCCAGGACATGTCTCAACATGACTCCAGTCTGAGCTTAACAAAAAAAAGGTAAATACTGCCATCTAGTGGCCCATATTCACATTACACCTCCATTCCAAAAGGGAAAAATTTTCTTTTCAATACAAAATGGTTAAGTGAACACTTGTCTATATATACATATCATACAATATTCAAATAAACACATGATATATATATACATATTCAAACACGGGATAAGCAATCAGCAATTATATTGTCTGTACCCTTCACATGCTTAATTTCCAAGTCAAACTCCTGTAAAATCAAACTCCAATTCAACAATCTCCGATTCTTGTTTTTCATCTTACTCAAAAACATTAACGGTTTGTGGTCAGTGTACACAATCATTGGCTTTTGTCCTGTACAAACATAAACCTCAAAGTGTTTTAAAGAAAGGACCAGAGCCAACAGCTCCTTCTCAATTGTGGAATAGTTCCTTTGGTGGCGATGGAACTTTCTGGAGAAGTATGCCAGAAATGCTCAATGTCATCAGAGTCACTTCTCTGTAGGAGCACAGATCCACAAGCTTGGTCGCTAGCATCGACTGCGATGGAGAACGGTTTGTTGAAGTCAGGAGATTTGAGCACGGGGAAGTGACACAGCAGAGACTTTAGGCGATCGAAGGCTCTCTGGCATGCATCATCCCAAGTGAACTTTACGCCTTTCTTCAGTTGGTTAGTTAGACTGAGAGCAATCTCAGCAAAGTTCTTGCAGAACTTGCGGTAGTACCCGATCATTCCAAGGAAGCGGCGCAAAGCTTTTTTGTTGTCAGGAACTGGAAAGTCCATGATGGCTTGGACTTTAGCATTTATGGGTGCCACCTTACCCTGGCCTATGACGTAGCCAAGATAGGTGACAGTAGCACAACCAAAGTCACTCTTGCTCAGGTTAACAGTCAGGTTAGCCTGGGTCAGGCGCTGGAACAACGTCTCTACATCTTTTAGATGTTCTTCCCAGGAATCACTCCATGTGATCAGGTCGTCGATGTACGCACCCGTGTGTGGCAATCCGGCGATTGTAGACTGTATCATCCTTTGGAACGTGGCTGGGGCATTTTTCATGCCAAAGGGTAGGACTTCATACTGGTACAATCCAGATGATGTGGCAAAAGCAGAGATGCTCTTGGCCCTCTCAGTTAAAGGCACACAGCAATAACCCTTCAATAAATCAATCTTGGTCAGAAACTTTGCTTGCCTTACACTATCAATACAATCATCAATCCTAGGTATTGGAAACACATCAGTTCTAGTTACAGCATTGACTTTGCGATAATCTGTACAGAATCTAGTACTTCCATCAGGTTTTGGAACTAGCACACAGGGTGAACTCCAATCGGAGTTGGAGGGTCTGATAATATCATGTTTTAACATGTACTCAACCTCTTTCTCAGCAATCTTTCTCTTTTCAGGATTCATCCGGTATGGATGCTGTTTTATTGGTTTGGCATCACCAACATCTACATCATGAGAGGCTATAGTAACTCTCTTTGGAACATCAGGAAACAAATCCTCATATTTCTTGATCAACCTTTCAAACTGATCTCTCTGTGAGGGTTCTAAGTGCTGGAGTTTTACATCAAGATTTTACAACACTTCAGTGTTTGACAATTTACATGAAAGAACTTCAGCTTTAATTCTTGGTTCATCATCTTGAAACTCCCCCTCATCTTCACACGTTTCGACCATTGGAGAATCTGAAGTGACAGCTGCAACCCTAGCATTTCTGTCATGATAAGGCTTTAGCATGTTAATATGACACAATTGTTTTGGTTTTCTCCTATCTGGAGTCTTCACAATGTAATTGAGATCATTGAGTTTTGTCAGAATTTCATAAGGACCATGAAATCTAGCCTGCAATGGATTGGACTGCAAGGGAAACAACACAAGGACCTTTTCTCCTGGTTTAAACTCACGGCTTCTAGCCTTATGATCATACCAAGTTTTCATTTTTCCCTGACTTGATTTCAAGTTCTCTTTGGCAAGGTCACAAGCTGCACGCAATCTTTCCTTGAACTTGCTAACATAGTCTAACAGACTGATGTGCGGCTCTTTCTCTTGCCATTGTTCACTCAATAATAGCAAAGGTCCTCTCACTTCATGACCAAACACTAGCTCAAATGGACTGAATCCAGTAGACTCCTGCACTGCTTCTCTAGCTGCAAACAACAGCAAATGAACCCCTTCATCCCAGTCTTTCTCATGGTCATAACAATAAGTCCTCATCATTGTCTTGAGAGTGGAATAAAACCGCTCTAAGGCACCCTGACTTTCTGGATGATAGGCACTAGAAAGAATCTGCTTTGCACCTAGTTCATAGACAACCTGCTGAAACAATCCTGAAGTGAAATTGCTACCCTGGTCTGACTGAATTTCCCTGGGAAGGCCAAACAACGTGAAGAACTTTATCAAAGCCTTCGAGATTGCAGTTGCCTTGATGTTACGTAGAGGTATGGCTTCGGGGAATCTGGTAGATGCACACATGATTGTCAACAAGTACTGATTTCCAGATATAGTCTTGGGTAATGGACCAACGCAATCAACAATGACCCTAGAGAATGGCTCCCCAAATGCTGGGATAGGCTGCAATGGTGCTACAGGTGGGTCTAACTGGTGTTTTCCAACTACTTGACAAGTGTGACAGGTTTTGCAAAAGTTGGAAACATCTTTCCGAAGCCCAGGCCAAAAGAAGTGTTTCATGATCTTATCAACAGTCTTGTTAACACCAAGATGACCTCCTAAAGGTAAACTATGAGCCATTGTTAAGATCTCATTCCTGTAGACCTTCGGAACAACAATTTGCCTGACCACTGCCCAATCTGCATTGGCAGGGATATCAGGAGGCCGCCACATCAACACACCATCCTTGAGATAATACCCAACTGGAACTGCGTCTATTTCTTTATCAGGAAAGGCTCTCCTCTTTAGTACACAAATTTCAGGATCATTAGTTTGCTCCTCAATCAACCGCTTTCTGGACAGAGACAAGTCTCCAGACACATCAGAATCACCAGACCCATCTGGCTGGCTGAACAATGAACTGATAAAAGTGTCTGATAAGTCCTCAAACGGAGAAACCATAGTAGGCCAATCAGAGTCATGAGGCAAACCACCTGAGTCCTGACTATTCAATGTGCTGGACGGCACCAGAACATCTTCTTCTTTAGCCTTCTTGGCCATAGCACGAGTCACTGCGCAAGAAGGATACAGAGATGGGTCCTCATCCCCATCTTCAGTGCTCGGCTGTGAAGTAAGATGTACAGGGGGAACTACTTTGCCCCCAGCCAGGTCATTGCCTAGCAACAGAGAAACACCCTTTATAGGTAGACTTGACATAAGTCCCACCTTTACCTGTCCTGTAACAAAATCTGACTTCAAGAATATAGAGCGCAGGGGTACAGATACAGTCCTCCCTTCAATACCTTGTACAAGTATGAAATCCCCTGAAGCGGTCTCATCACGTAACTCCAAGGAGTCCATCAACAAAAGTGACTGAGAAGCTCCGGTATCCCTTAGGATATATATGGGGACAGGAGTAGTATGCTCATTCAGAGCCACAAATCCCTCTGACACAAATGGAAGAAATTCCTCCCTCACGAAGTCAGCTGTATCAGGCTTTTTAGCCCCACAAGAAGCAGGCAATTTAGCAGATTGGTAATCTACAACAGGGGTTTCTAACCTTGTTTTCACAAAGGCATTTGGTTTGGTATCCTTTTCTTTTTCTTTCTTAGCTTTAAGGAACCAACAGTTAGTTGTAACATGACCAGATTTCTTGCAATAACTGCAAACTAGACCACTTTTGTCACTGTCAGCTTTCACACTTTGATCAGACCTGTTACTGGATTTCTGAGCACCATCACCAGATTTGTCTTTGTCTTTGGGTGAGGAATCTTGGGTATCACCACAACCCTTTTTCTGAAATTGGGACCATCTATTATTACTGCTAGACTGAAATTTGGACTTATGTGTGAGAACATATTTATCTGCAAATTTGGCAGCTGATTGCAAGTTCAGCCTTCATCCCAGTCTTTCTCATTAAGGTAGGTCTTAACATCATCTTTAACACAGTTCTTGAATTCTTCAACTATCACCATCTCTTTTAGTGAGTTGAAATCATCCTTGACCTCCATAGAAGTACACCAGCGCTCAAAGCAAACCTGCTTTTCATTTGCAAATTCAACATAAGTCTGATTTTCAGATTTCTTCAGACCTCTGAATTTCTGTCGGTAAGCCTCTGGAACCAACTCATAAGCTCTCAAAATAACCTTTTTCACAACCTCATAATCAGAGGAATCATCTGCAGACAAAGCCGAATAGGCTTGTTGAGCTTTACCCTTGAGGACAGTTTGCAACATCAGAGGCCAGTGTTCCTTTGGCCACTGGCAACTCTTTGCTACCTTTTCAAAACACTGGAAATAGTTGTCAACGTCCTTTTCTGAAAATGGAGGCGCCAGTTTTACCTCCTGACTGGCACCAAATTTATTTTTAGTTTCAATTTTAATTTTTAGTTGCTCCATTTGGAGTCTTTCTTCTCTATCGAATTTCTCTAATTCAAAATCTCTCTGTCTTGCAAATTTTTCTAACTCAAATTCTCTTTGTTTTTCTTTTTCCTCCCTTTCTATTTTCTCTTCTCTTGCTAATTTTTCTAACTCAAACTGCCTTTGTTTTTCTTTTTCTTCCCTCTCAAATTCTCTCTGCTTTTCTTTTTCCTCCCTTTCTTTTTCTCTTTCCACCCTTTCTTTTTCTCTTTCCTCCCTTTCAATCTCTAGCATTTTTTTAGTTTTGCACGTCAATAATTTTCATTCTGTGTGGAATGTAACAAATATTAATGACATGTCACAAAATGACTGAATTGGATTGAATTTGTAGCTAATTCGGTCAGGAAGCGAGCAAGAGCGCTGAAACTGTGGCTATACTCAATTTCATGAAAACACGCTTCTTTGAGGTTTCAAGCTCTGAACATGAATCTGTGTGTGTTTCTGGCCTTAAAACTGCTTCAGATCACTGTGCAATGCATATATGGTATCGACTGGTCCAATGTGCATGTATGGCCATTGGGAAATGAATATGAGTGAAGATCTGCACTTTGTAGAAACTTTTTTCATTTCTGCTTCTCAAAAATTTTTATTCTGAGTGGGAATGAAACAAATATGAGTGAAATGTCACAAAATAACTGAATTGATTGAATTTGCTGCTATCTCTGTATGGAAGCGAGCAAGAGCGCACAAACTATGGCTATACTCATTTTCATGAAAACACACTTCTTTTGAGTTGTAAGCTCAGAATGTGAAGCTCTGCGTGTTTCTGGCCTGGGAACTGCTTCAGATCACTGTGCAATGCATATATGGTATTGATTGGTCCAATGTGCATGTATGGCCATTGGGAAATGAATATGAGCATCTGAAGTGAAGATATGCACTTTTTCAAAAACTTTCTTTTTTTTAGTTTTGCATGTCAATAATTTTCATTGTGTGTAACTCATTGGGAATGTAACAAATATTAATGAAATGTCACAAAATGACTGAATTGGATTGAATTTGTTGCTATCTTGGACAGGAAGCGAGCTAGAGTGCTGAAACTGTGGCTATACTCAATTTCATGAAAATTCTCTTCTTTGAGGTTTTAAGCTCAGAACATGAATCTTGTGTGTTTCTGTCCTGGATACTGCTTCAGTTCACTGTGCAGTGCATATATGGTATTGATTGGTCCAATGTGCATGTATCTTGGAAGTGAATATGAGCTTCTGAAGTGAATATATGCACTTTGTAGAAACTTTCTTTTTTTAAAAATTTCATTTCATTTCTCTAGAGCGCTTCAAACTGTGGCTATACTCAATTTCATGAAAACGAGGTTTTAGGCTCAGAACATGAATCTGTGCTTGTATCAGGCCTGGGAACTGCTTCAGATCATTTTGCATTGCATTGCATCGATAGATCCAATGTGCATGTCTGGCTATTTGGAAGTGAATATTAGCTTCTGAAGAGAAGATACGCACTTTTTATGAAAACTACCTTTTTTTAGTTCTGCAAGTCAAAAATTTTCATTCTGAGTGTAAATTAGTGGGAATGTAACAAATATTATTGAAATGTCACAAAATGACTGAATTTGATTGAATTTGCTGCTATCTCTCTACGGAAGCGAGCTAGAGCGTTGAAACTAGCTATACTCAATTTCATGAAAACACGCTTCTTTGAGGTTTTAAGCTTTGAACATGAATCTCTGCGTGTTTCTGGCCTGGGAACTGCTTCAGATCACTTTGCAATGCATATTTGCTATCTATTGGTGCAACTTGCATTTATTGCTACTTGGAAGTGAATATGAGCTTCTGAAGTGAACATATGCCCTTTTTTTAAAAAAACTTCCTTTTTTCAGTTCTGCTTGTCAAAAAATTTCATTCTGTGTGTATCTCAGTTGGAATGTAACAAACTTGAGTGAAATGTCACTATATTACTGAATTGTAGTGAATTTTAAGCCATCTCTGTAAGGAAGCGAGCAAGAGCGCTGAATTATGGCTATATGCACTTTCATGAAAACACGCTTCTTTGAGGTTTTCAGCTCAGAACATGAATCTGTCCCTGTATCAGGCCTGGAACTTGCTTCAGATCACTGTTGTTATGGACCCAATTTATTATGGTGCCAATTTGTTATTACATTTATGACAGCAAGGGATGACAGACACAATTTTAAAACTTAAACACATTTAATTGAACAAAGACAACTAACAACTAACTTCTCTACTGACCAAGATTGATATATACAAGAAAAAAAATATTTACAGTCCCTTTGGTTGGGTTGCTTGGTGATGTTCCCGGTGAGGAAAAAGCTCCAACACAGGCAAAAATCCACAAAAAGCTACAAAGCTCATGAAAAGAGTGACAGGTCTGGTCAAATGTATCCTTCTCCCTGCAATTTCTCCTAATACTCCACTCCCTCAATTTTCCTCTTTTGCAGACCCCTCCCACATTTAGACCTCTTTTTTTAAAATTCTCTGGGACTAGTCCCAGACATGCCCAAGCCTAGCTCTAGTCTGGGCTTAACATAAGAAAGGTCAATACGGCCCTCTAGTGGCTTCTATTTGCATTACACTGTGCATTGCACTCATGGCATCGATTGGCCTAATGCAGGGAATTTTTTTCAATTCTCTGGGACTTTCCATCTCAGACATGCCCAGGACATGTCCAAACCTAGCTCCAGTCTGGGCATAACAAAAGAAAAGGTATATACTGCCAATAATAATAATAATATTTGCATTACAGCATATTAACATAAGTTCTGCAGTTAATTTAGTTCTGCGGCGTGAACGTTTCGGTTCAAAATGATGTTAGAACATGATGTTAAATATAACATCACAAAAGGATCGCAGCAGTAATGATAAGTTGATGCGTTGATGCGATAAGTTGAGGCTGCATCGGTCACGGCAGCGGATGATAAAGCAGGCGGTCTAATTCATCCTCAAGGACTCTGCCTCTGGACGGACTGAACAAACTTAAAACCTCCAAAGAAATGGTGAAGTCTGTTGTAACATTTGAGGAAATTTGGTTGGCCTGTATGGTTTTGCGAAATCAACGTGTTATCATCCATAAGGTCTTTAGGTGTACAGATGACAAATTATTTACTAAGGTGTTGTGTGTTGTATTGTGAAGCACGTCATTACAAATATTTGTAGAGTGAAGTAGGCTATTTTATTACCCACGCCCGACGAGGTGGCGTAGGGATGCAGTTTAGCACCGTATGTGCGTTTGCGTGCGACAGCTCGGCCACCACCCAAACTTTGCGGGGTAGATGATCCTAGGGTACCCTGTCCAAATTTGCGTTTTGAGGTCGAAAGATCAACAGGAGGCCCACGCATCTCTATGGAGTGCGCATCATCTAGTTTTCGGCCATGTTCGAAACCGCGCTCTACGGTCTACAAGAAGCGAGTAGTGCGACTACTCGCTTCTCCCTACGCGCGAACCTTTCCTTCTTCTTCTTTACACTAGTAACACCCCAATTTGTGTATTACCGCCATCTGTATATCTGTGTGGTATAAAATAATGATTTACGAACGAACCCGTTTGAGAAATTAATATTTTCAAATGTGATCTATAAAATAAAACCCTCTTAACCTAACAGTACGCGGAAGACCAAATAAGGAAAAATGTGCATTCGTTTAGCCAACCTGGCTTTAACCGGGTCGAAAACTGCTATTTTAGGTTGGTTAGGTTTCGCCGTTATGCCTTACCGGCTTAAGATGCGGCCAAGGACGCAACGGAGTCAATCGGCCCGCCATCAGCGTTTCATCTGTGCGCTTATCCATCAGATACCATTTAAAAACAAGTTTCTACTTTCACTCAGCTTACTGAGTTCACATCATCTTACCAGTGGATGATGTGAACAGATGAGAGTGAAATGTTAACTTTGCTTCAACCAAAGAACAGTTGTATTCGAATACCGAATGACCACGAAGAAAGTAGGCTATTCTTTAAAGTATTCTCTACTTGCTTCAAAAACAAATACGATAAAATTATGCATGATAATTGACATTAGATTTAATGTTAATTATCTTGCATAATTTTATCGTATTTCTACTTAAAGCAAAACTTAAACCCAAACAGTTACGTAACGGGTTCCGCCGTTTTGCAGTTAAAGCGGCTTCTTATTATTTCTCAGCGAGTTTTTTTTTTTCCCCAGCAGTTTACATCGCGGTGCATCTTGGGCAATTTATGTATGAATAATATGCATACCATGCACCCACAAAATATCTGCTCCATCCGGTAACTTGTAACACTCTACCCCCTAACTCTGAGGTAATCGGCAGCGTTAGTGGTACGTTAGTACGAGGGTTTGGAGCAGAGGTAATTGAATAGCGAGCTTGCGATGCATCCACAAAATATCTGCCCAATCTACCAAACATCCGGAAACTTTTCGCGGACACAAAATCACTCCCCACGCATAAAAACACCACATCCCCTAAATCTGACGTCATCGGTAGTGCGAGTAGTGCGCGGTTTCGAACACGGCTTTCGTCTTAAAATGAAATATAATGCGGACTCTGCAACTGAACGTTCATTTGATGTCATTGGCTACTCTTGACTTGTCGTAAAAGCCAAAAAGTCAAAGTATCGATCGTGAGAGAGCATGGTTCCGGTGTTAATACGCAGTGAAACAGTGGCTACATGCACTTTCATGAAAACACGCATCTTTGAGGTTTTAAGCTCAGAACTCGAATTTGTGCTAGTATCTGGCCTAGTGCGTCAGATCACTGTGCAATGCATATATGGCATCGACTGGTCCAATGAGCATTTCTGGCCATTTTTAAGTGAATGAGCTACTTAACTGATGATATGCACTTTAAAAATGTAATCTGATATTTTGGTCCCCAGATTAATACACTGCAGTCGTTGACGTGAGTGAGAAGGAAGACAGGTTACGGTTGAGAAAATTCACTTCTTTATAAGTAACCACAGAGACAGCCCAACAATGACAGTCTTCGATGCTTAAGCCTCTTTTCCCTTACATTAGACCAGAGATACTCACTCTTATCCAGAATGAGCCGCAGTGGGTGCAGGCTTTCATTCTAACCATGCA
Source organism: Gymnothorax reevesii (assembly GCA_029721435.1). NCBI lineage: Eukaryota > Metazoa > Chordata > Actinopteri > Anguilliformes > Muraenidae > Gymnothorax > Gymnothorax reevesii. The sequence continues at coordinate 27,363,436 of CM056588.1, forward strand.
GTTTGCCATAGTCCCTTGATAAGTAGAATCAGGTACCTGATTCTACTTATCAAGGGACTATGGGAAAAGCTTTAAGGGTTGATTAGTAGAATCAGGTGTGCGACAGCTTGGATAGAGTGAAAGCTCGCACCCACTGTGGCTCATTCTGGAAAAGAGTGCAATCCACGGAATACCCCTCAGCCCGATGTCAAAGTTTTTGGAGACGCCCGCCCGCTCGCCCAACCGGATAGCAATACCCAGTCAGCCTTTGAGGGCTGAGGTGGGAGGGGTCTGCAAAAGAGTATATAAAGATGAAAATTGAGAGAGTAAAGAAGGAGAAATTGCAAGGAGAAGGATACATTTGACCAGACCTGTCACTCTTTTCAAGACCTGTGAAGCTTTTTGTGGATTTTTGCCTGTGTTGGAGCATTTTCCTAACCCGGAACATCACCAAGCAACCCAACCAAAGGGACTGTAAATTTTTTTTTTTTCTTGTATATAACAATCTTGGTCAGTTGAGTAGATAGTAGATTAGTTAAGTCTTTGTTTAATTAAATGTGTTTAAGTTTTAAAATTGTCTGTCATCCCTTTGTTTTTCCCCCCTTTTGCCTTATGTGTTTCCTGTGTGTTTTTGTTTTCTTTCTTTCACTTAAGCACTCTTTTGTGAAGCACTTTGGTGAGGCTCAGCCGTCTGTAAATGTGCTATAGAAATAAAAATTGATTGATTGAGTCATCATCCCTGAAAACTTCGGTCAATTTGGTCCAATGGTTACCACAGTAATCAACACAAAGTGAGTGATGATCCTTTAAAGTAACAATGACATGTAAAGCAATTTTTCTCCAAATTTGAGACCCCACCTTTATTTCAACACTTTATGGCTTAAATATTGACATTTTGATTATAGGGTATAATGCAAGCATGTATAGTGCTTGCATTTGCATGTATAGTGCTTGCATTTGCGCATCTGTAGATGTAAACAATACCTCGATAGGATCATTGGTTAATGAGTCATGATCCTCCGAAGTTCCCTCAAAACTGAGATTTTCGGTTTTAGTGGTTCAAGCAGATCTCAGAGCAAAACCACGTGGCTTATGATTTAAGTAATTTTTATATAGGCATCTTCTTCAAAATGAGCTATGAAACAGTTATCGGTTGCGGCAGTAGAAAATTACCGACACAACCACCCTCAGAAAACCCGAAAATCGCAAAATTTCAATGATTTAAATTTATACTCAATTTACAGCTGAACTATATTATTTATATAATAAAGTATATCAGAGAAATTGTAGATCTATGTATTAGGAACATTTTGATTATCATTAAATACGAAATATCATGGTTTGTTACTGAGCTACAAGCATTGGAATCTGACACCAGAAATTTCACTTTCCGAAAAGAGCAATTTTCAAAGGAGGATCATTCAAGTTCTAAGACGAGATTGGAAAAATGCCTCAATAGAATTCACTACAAAGTTATCTGCTTTCATTTGAGCCATTACACGTCACTACAGCCGTTAGTGAGAAAAAGATTTTTAAAGAGGACCTTCGTCAAATTTTGAAAATGTCGAAAGATTTTCGGAATAGCGTAAAATCTAATCAGGCGCTCAGAAACCGCTATGGGTGCAATCGATGGGGAATGATGTCCTCTACATTTTGGTGAAAGTTTTGTGAAATTATCTTGAATAGTTTGAGCTATTGAGGTTCAAAGATTTTTACGTTTTGAGTTTATCCCCCTTGACGCAGAGTGAAAACGAATTTTTTTTTTTTTTTTTTTTTTTAGGTGACGTGCCGACACCTCATTATGCTCCATCATCCCAGAAAATTTAATTTTTAAAAAATCGGCCCAGTTGTTACTTCAAACGAAAGCACACAAAAAGAGTACAAGTAAGAATAAAAACAGGACGATAATAGGTCTCCACAACTTTCGTCTTGGAGACCCAATAATAATGATGATGACGGGAAAGATTCAAAACGGCAAATGTCAGGTGTAGGCCGAATCATGATTTGGTACAAAAGCAGTATCCTGGAAAGGTTAGGTCTTTCAAAAGCAAAGATGGGCTGTGGATCATCAGTTTGCCCATAAATGCAGAAGTAAATCATTGAAAGGTTTAAAAATGTCCAGAGAAAGATAATGGATTTGGATATTTCCCTTTCCACGGTGCGCAATTCCTGTGAATAAAAGGCAAGGGCACAAGCAAAGGCAAATAGGCCTCGTAATTGGACAATCTTTGCTCCAGAAAGATTGCTTTGCTCCTGAATGCTGCTTTGAGCCAAAACATGATTACAATCACGACAGCAGCTGTCTCATTTCTAAAATTTTTTACCTCATGAAATCCTAAATTCTACCTCTCAAATAGAGCCATCGATTATTTCTGGGGATGCGCAGTCTCAATTTTTAAAGGTGACAAAAGGTGTACCAAAAGGTTCCATTCTTGGTCCAATTTTATTCACAATTTATATAAATGACATTGCTCTTAATGTAACAAATTGTAAGGTTCATTTTTATGCTGATGACAGTGCTTTATTCCACTGCTCCAACATGCTTACAGGCCCTCACATTTTTACAATCTGCTTTTAACGTCATGGAGAATGCTCTAGCTCAGGGGTTCCCAAACTTTTCCAAATCAGGGCCAACTTGAAAATCTAAAAAATGTCCGCGGCCCACCTTTGTCCTATAAACAGTACATAGACGAAATTATGCATTCTCAGAACACTTAACAGCAACAATAATTTTTGTTGTTAAGAAAATAAAATTAAATAAAAAACAACAATAATTGTTGTTGTTGTTGTTGTTTTTTATTATTATTATTATTCTTATTATAAAAATTCAGGATTGAAACAAAAGCTGGGAGATAAAGGAAGCCCAAACTTTTAATCTGTGGTGTACACACAAGAATATCGAACACAGTACCTGCTCCTCCGATTATGACCCCCGGTCATAATGACCAAAAAGCTACGTTCCGATCATAAACTATATAAGGTTCCTAAAATATTGTTAGGTCAATAACACTCAATAGGTCATTACTTCTAAATATTTGTTTTAATCGTGCAATGAATATTTTACAATAAAAATCATAAAAAATCATATTTGCAAAAATGAATCATATTTTTAATGACCTCTCACGACCCACCTACAGTACCACCACGGCCCACCAGGGGGCCGCGGCCCACACTTTGGGAATCACTGCTCTAGCTGATCTTAAATTGGTTTTAAATACGGATAAAAAAAAGTTCATGATCTTTTCAGCACAGAATGCAATTGTCAGGAGACTCCATTTTCTCAGTGACTGGGGCTCAGATTGAGCATGTTCAGTCTTACAAATATCTGGGTATCTGGTTGAATCATGACTTTTAAGACTCATGTGTCCAACCTGTCCAAGAAACTTAGAATAAAAAATGGGTCACGAGAATGGTATTTGTTGGAGGCTCCCAGGATTAGAACAAATTTGGGATGTACCTCTTTTAGTGCATTCGCTCCTTGTATGTGGAATAATTTCCAGGATACACTGAAGCTAGACAGCCTCCCCTTTGTGTCTTTCAAGAAATTAGTGTTTGATATATTGCTTTTGGAGGCCAGATGTATTTGCTTTTAATTGATGGTAGGATTTGCTCATTTATTTTACTCTGTCCTATGTTCTTATGTTTATTTTATTGAATTATTTTTTTTAATAACTTTGTTTTATTCCAGTTCAAAGCTTGTTATTCCTTTAATCTGAAATTGTTCTGACTTTTGTGTATTTTGCGTGCGCCATTTGTCTTTAACCTTTCATTGTAATTGTTTTTACTGTACGGTCTCAGTGGGACTTCCCTGCAATAAAGGTTGATTGATTGAAAATAAAGCTGTGTTTTTTTAAATTTTTTATTTTGACCTGCAGACAGAAGACAAGATGTTCATCGCAATTTTTTTTTTTTTTGGAAATTGTTGCAGTTCTGAACGGAAGGAATGGGTGAGCATTTACAACTTAACTAAAGCTGCCCAGACAAAACATTAAACATCTTGTCTTCTGTCTGCAGGTCAAAATAAATTAAAAAAAAAAAAAAAAAAAAACAGCTTTATTTTCATGTTCATTTTCCATACCGTTCCAACCTTTTCAAAGTTAGGGTTGTAAATTAATCATAATAAAAGCAGGGCCTTAGAGGCAGGAAACCCTGAGCATAGCTGGACTTGCACAAGGCTAAAGGCAACAAACCAGGTCTATAGTTAATGGATGAGGCAGATTTATTTAGCCAGTACATTTTTGCAAATGAAATTATATTTCATATGCATAGAGATGTGCATAAAGAAATGAAAAGCTTAAGAAATGAAAGGAAGAAAAAAGGGGGGGGGAAAAAAAACAACTTCCTCTCCCCCCATTAATCTTTATATTTTCTTGCTAGATTCTCTCTCAAATATTTCCAGGAACAAAATTTTCATAGCGCTGGTAAACTAGAACCAAGCAGCACAAGGGAGCATAATTTAATGACTAAGAAATGTCAGTTAATTCCCTGACATGATGTCGCATGCGTGTTTCAAGGAAAGTCTGACCAACTGATATTAACCAGCCCAGATCCCCGATCAAGGTCCCCGAGGGAGAAATCGGGAAAGACGGGGGGCAGGGTTTCATTCCCAGCCAGGGGTTCGCAGTCCTCCCCTTTCTGAAGGATGCCTCTTATGGGTGTGAAGTTGAGGAAGGAAAAGTCGCCCAGGCTGCCAACTCCATTACAGTTTCCAGATGGCATGTCTCTGAGGGATGAAAGCCCCAGGTCTTCATCCCCAATGATTCCATCCTCTGGGGGCCTGAAGAAACTGCCCTCCTGGAAGCTCCCCAGGGTGGCTGGAGGGGTGTGGCTTTCCCCCAACAGGGGAGGAGCCCCGCTGGGAGAGAGGAAGGAGGGGTCAGTGCAGGGCGTGGACGTAACCACGTTACTGGTCCTTTTTACTGGAGTCCTGAAGTTGGAGGGGCTATCCGTTGCACAGCTCGTTTTCAGTGCTGAGGACATTGCGTTCTCGCTACCGAGCCCCGAGTCGTCAATGATTGAGATGTTGAGGAGGCCTTGAGAAGGTAGCTCCGGTTCCTGTAGCACCTGATGCCTCTGCTTGCGCCTCTGTCGTGTTGGCTGCTGCCGCCCTGTGCTACGGCGCTTTATCACTGCTGCCCCCCTCTGGCTGTATGGAGTCACTGTAGCTGCTGGGGCAGGGATACCAGCTGTGGAGCAACATATTTTGGGGAACTGGCAAAGATAAAAGAAATCCTGTTAATACAAAGCATAAAAAAATTCTTTCATCGTTTGCAAGTAAAAACCTTTCTGGTTGAAGCTTGTGGGGTTAGAAAAATAAAATTAAGTAGATAAAGTTAATTTTATATAGGAGTTCTCAATTTCAATTAGAGCATTCTGCTCCTGACAGATTTCATCATGGTACCCTTGTTGCAGCAAAGACACAGAAACTGGAATTCAAGAGACTAATGCAGGATGAAATTTCACCATAGATGATGCAATACAAGAGTTCTTTTGTTAGAATAAGGGTATTCAGCTCATGGGCTAAGCACATCTTTTGTTGCACAGAAGGACTGACAATGGCATTAGCTTTAAACGTGCGGCGCACCTACCCTCTATCACAGTGCAGAATCTTTACTCCTGCATCTGTTGTGAGGGGTCGCCATTCAAGCCTGACCCCTGAAGCCTTAGGCAGATTTAGATGCCATAATACTGTTACCTTGGGGGCAATGGCTCTCGGAGTGTTGTCGGGGAGAGGCAAACAGGGTGAGGGGTGGGTGACACTGTCACTGACAGCAGGAGGGTTCACGAGCATAGGGACTGGGACCAAGCAGTGTAGAACTCCACGGGGCAACAAAGGGTGCATCTTCCTCTCTCTGGGGCCAGACGGTCCTATCAATCAATCATTCAAGTCAAGCTTTCAACCAATCAACAGAGGCGCAGCAATATTCAGCTGTAAATTCCACCATGTCAAAATACTTCACCAAGAAAATGTTTAACCCAATAAGATCTAGGGCAGTCTCTAATGAAACATTCCAAAAGCCAAGGCATTGTTAGAAAAAAACCCCACGAGGGTTCCCCGAAAAACTTGACAAGATTATCAACATTCACAAAAAAACTTATTTTTCAGTCTCCGTAGCCCATAAAAACATGGAATAAAAATAGGCGTGCAATGCACGGAATACCCCTCAGCCCGATGTCGAAGTTTTTGGAGACGCCCGCTCGCCCAACCGCACGCCCGCCCAACTGCACGAAGGATTGCAATATCCTGTCAGCCTTGAGGGCTGAGGGGTAAAAAAAAATCACTTGAAAGCCTGAACTTTTGAAAAGCCTGAGCTTTTGTTGGAAATAAAGAAATTTGGGCAAAGGCAATTAACATTTTAAAAACCAAAAACAGAGAAGAAAACCATTTCATAGTGATAGTCTTCAAAAAAGTAGCACTGTAATAAGATGTCAGTGTTGCTCCCCTCCATCAGGTCCACAGCCACTGTCACGATCTCAAGTGCAGCTTTGGAAACACTTTTTTGTGGAACACAAAAAGGCAAAAAAAAATTTCAAACAAACTCCATAACGCATTTCGCCTCACGTATTCGTGTTTTAGTGACTCACTGTATTGGTTACTTTTCTCAAAAATGATAGCATCAACTAAAACGCGCTCATGTTGCATCAGGTCATAAAGGGAGAAGCATGCAGACCTATGGTTGATGGGTTAATCAACCATAATCACTTTCAGTAGGTTAGTCAGCACTTACCTTTTTTGCTGGGTGCCTCAGAAGAAACATTTTTCTAAAAATAAATAAATAAAAAGCAAACAATTAGAGATATGCATCCATTCGTGTAATACCATTTCCCCTGTACTTTCATAATTAAGCACTCACATTTTCTCCAAGAGTTAAGGCATTAGGTTGTGCATGTGGTCTCATCTTCCAGAAAGATGTTCTACCACCGTCTTCTGCTACGCGAATGAATACATCTTGGGTTGACAAGCTGTGACGGATAGAATTCTAAGGGAAAAGAATACTTATCAAAAATGCAGCATCTCATATTTCAAAAAACAGAACAGTTATTGAACTGCAATGTTATTACCATTTAAAGCACCCATGTTATGGAAGTTACTTTCATCCAGTTCAGGCCATCTATACAATGGTTTTAAATTCATCCAACTGCCCAAAGGTTGACTTTGAGGACAACCTCAGTCTTGCAGTTGAACCTCATTTCCACTTGAGCGTTTGAAACATGGAGTTTGAAATTGCCGTTTTTCAGTCACAAACACATCTGTTTAGCAAGGTTCATGTCTAAACTATTCCAGCTCTGTTTCTGTGCCCAGTTCCTACTGCAGCCTTGAAAGGCACTCCGCTCTTCATCATAGCAATAACATTTACTTTTTCCTGTTTGTCAACAACAAAGTACCAGCTAAGCTTAATCCTCGTCAGCTCTGCTTGCATGTCATCGTCACTTTACATCAGACTGTTCATTGGACCAGCCCCCTTACAATGTTGGATTCACTAAAATGTTATTCCTGAAGGACGACTGCATTCCAAAATACAAACCTGGAATCTACATTTCTGATTTCTTTAAGTTTAAACTGAATTGCAAGTGAAGTTAAACTTGCACTGCAACTTAATTTTGCATTTAATTATATACAGTGCCTTGCATATTGGCACCCTTGGTATATATTTAAAAAAAAAAAAAAAAAAAAAAAAAAAGATCTAAAAAGGCAGAAATTGGAACAATCTTTTAATCAAAAGCGTTACTAAAAATAGTCTCCCAAGATCTCCCATTTCCCAAGGGTATAAAGATGATAGAACACAGGCCAATATACTTCAGTACAGATGTTGACCAATGAATAGATTTTGGTAGATTAATTGGCACCGATAGTACATTTTACGAACCGTCAGTTGGGGCAGAACCAGGGGGGTATTTCATTAAACTTGTCTAACCATCCGTCGAGTGAAAAGTCAGACCTTTAACAGACCATGTCCTTCAGGTGTTTTAATAAAACAGAAGTAGGATGTCCAACCATAGTCTGGCGCGAACGGACCGTCCATCACTGTCTGTTCGAAGTTGCATGATAATTTACACCTCAGCAATGGACAGCTTTGCCATTTGGTGTTCAAATATTCAAAAGCAAGAAGCTACTCGCCCCGCAGAGGGGTGAATTGGGAAAAGAGATCGACAATCTACCCCGGAGCAGATAAGAAAAGCAGTGATACTATTCGCACCGCAGCAGGGCGGATAAGATGAGCACCTCTGCCATTGGCCTCACACCTGGGCCAAGAAGAGATTTCTTTTTTTAATCCACCCTACTCTTGTGCACTGCAGGGCGAATAGCGCAAAAAAAAGTAACCTAACGGCACACATCAAGCAGGATGTCATTTTCAATTTCAGTATTCACCGAATACTAGCTAGCAAGCTAATCAAAAGCAGCCTTTGCTCACTGTGCATTCTGTACCAAAAGCCACGAGTAGCTATTGAGTTGCAATATAACTAAGCCATTCATGACTAATTAAGATGGAGGATTTTTATGTATTAATCCTTAACTATTGAAGTACAGCAGGTATTCTCTAACTTCTCAGAGCAGATCTCAGTATCAAAAAGGATACCCCATAGAAAACAGCCACAACTACAGTGGTGAGAATGACTTGCACAAAATTGCCAAGGTTTTCATCAGTTTTTGTTGGAAAGTTTATATAAACCTCCTCTTGCAGACGTCTAAAAATAACATGCTGAAAATAAAAACCGCATAATGAGGCCTTTAAGTTTTACCATTTTTTGAAGGATACTAGGCCACAAATCAGATTCCACAGCCATCCTAAATACCCAGGCAATGGCCTGACCATTTCAGAAACATCATCACTGCCTGTTAGGCCAGTCCTCTCACCCTCCATCCTGGCTTGGCATGGTATTTGTAGTAGGGAAAGTGGTCCTCTACCCAAGCATAGATCTGCTTTAGTGGTAGTCTCTTTCCAGGCGTGCTGTTCAAGGCTAGCTTAATCAGTTCTGAATAGGAGTGCTGAGGCCTCTTCAGTGGAGTACCAGTTGGTTTCAGTGTCTGGTAGAAAACATTACAGCATTACATATACAACTTTTAATGAAGATGCCAATTTTGACACATCAATCCAGTTCAAACACTTGACACTTCAGGGTCTGTCTCTGGTTTTGAACCATTTTAAGTCACATGACCAAGTGACTTGACTCAGCAGGGGGAAAAAAAAAAATTGTAAATTAAATACACTGGGAAAGTTTGAATGCTTGTTAAGAGTGAGTGATTGAGAGAGTAAGTCGCTGGCTATAGCATTTGTGAGAAGTACATATTGTAACATCAGTTAGTTAGACAATTTGATTTAGATACACTTGTGGTCAAATGTTTGCATTGTTAGAGAATGACTCATCCTGCAAAAAAAAAAATATAAAATAAAAATTGTCCTTTATTCAACGATAGTGATCGTGTGAGGTTATTCATCATCACATGATGGAAATAACCCAAATGGCCATGATCATAAACTTACATACCCTTGATTATTTGATCTGGTTACACAGACACAAGGTGACACACTCCAGTTTAAATGGCTATTAAGGGCTCCATACCTGTGGCTTTTTAAATTGTTACTAGTGTCTGTATCGTCATTGAGTTTGTTAGCTCCCGAGTGGATGCACTGATCTGGCAAGACACTGAGCCTCGTGGAGCAGAAAAGAACTGTCTAAGGACCATTGTAACAAGGTAGTTCAAATTTTTAAAGACAGGAAAGAGATATCCAAACACTTGAACACAAACACTTGAAAATGCCAGTCAGTGATAAAGAGGTGGAATATGTTGATACAAAGCCAACGTCAGGTAGGCCAAAAAGAGATTTCAGCCCAAACTGCCAGGAGAATTGTTCAAGACAGAGAAATATCCTCAAGCTTCATCAAGAGAAATACCAGATGCTCTGGAAAAAAGATGGTGTGGTTGTTTCAAGGAGCACAAGACGGAGGTACTCAAATAACAATGAGCTGCATGGTCGAGTTGCTAGAAGGAAGGAATTATTGCGCCGAACCCACAAAAAAGCCTGCCTAAAATATGCCAGACAACACCTCACAACCAAAATAGAACTTTATGGTCACAACCATAAACCACAACCTAAGTGCTATGTTTGGAGAGCAGTCAACCAAGGCCCATCGTGGAAACTATACCATCCCCACTGTAAAGCATGGACCACCATGCTTTGATGTTTTGGAGTGTGGGAGCACTAAAGGCACAGGGCATCTTGTGAAAATTGTTGTCAGGATTAATGCAGCATGCTATCAGAAAATACTAGCAGACAATTTGCATTCTTCAGCATGAAAGCTGCGCATGGGACGCACTTGGGACTTTCTAGCATGACAATGACCCATAGCATAAGGCCAAGTTGACCCTCCAGTGATTACAGAAGAGAAAGGTGAAGGTTCCAGAATGGCCATCACAGTCTCCTGACCTCAATATCATCGAGCCGCTTTAGGGAGATCTCAAACATGTAGTTCATGGCAAGCAGACCAAAGAATTAGCAGGAGCTGCAGGCATTTTACAAGGAAGAATGGGGAGCTTATCCACCAAAGAGAATTAGGGGCCTCATTGACAATTATCACAAAAGACTAGTGCACGCTGTTATTGATACTAAAGGGGGAGATACACAATTAAGAACTAAGGGTATGCACACTTTTGAACAGGGTTCATTTAATTTTTTTCCCTAATTGCCATGTTTTATTTGATGATTGTGCCATTCTAAATGACCAACAGTTGGATACAAATTCAATAAGAAATAAATGAAATGTGTTTTGCCTGATCATTCATATTTTGCTTAAAAAAAATGTTACCCATTTTACAAATTCAGCCAGGGTATGCAGGAGGAATGCAGGTATGCAGGAACTGACGTCCAAATGAATACTCAGACACAGGATTTCCCAGCAGAACATTTTCCAGAGCATCATGCTCCCCTCACCACCTTTTCTTCTTTCCAAAATGGATCCACAGTGACGGACTATGAATAAGTTCAAAATTAGCCAGGTTTTGTTTGCATGTGCTGGCTTGACGAGCACTAAACTCACAATTAGATCTATGAGTTACCATGGCAGGATAAGAGAGCCACATTGAAAACACTGGTTTTAGACTCAACATACCATGTTAGCTCATTAATCTTGCTTTATAGTATATCTTGGAGTGATTTTGGACCATTCCTCTATTTGGACCAAGATCAGTCACATTCTTGAGTTTACCATCATCAACTGCCCTTGGGTTCAGGCCACAGGTCTTCAGATCAGATTACTGAGAAAGCCATTGAAGAGTATTGAAATTGTTGGCCCTCCTTCCTTGTATGCTCCTCCATCTCAATGCTGAATATGCTGATGTATCTGGCAAAAACGTTCACAACTGTCTCATCAGACCATAGGACCTGGTGGTCAGACAATTATGGTCTGACTACCATTTGTGCGTTTGTGCGTGTGTGTTCAGATGAGATAAAATTGAGTGTTTTGGTCAGATTCAGCACTGGCATGTTTCTTGTCAAGAGAGACTTATACAAGGAAAGGCACCTCATACCCACAGTGAAATATGGTCCAGTGATGTTTTGGGTTGTTTTAATTCCAGACGACTAGGGAGACTAGTAAAGGTCAATGGCCAAATGAATTCAACCAAAAATCAAGCAATTTTAGCAGACAACCTGGTCGTCTCTGCCAGAGGGCTGAGACTTGGCCTTGGGTAGATTTGCCAGCAAGACATTCCAAAGCACATGTCGAAATGCAGGCTGAATTGGTTCTGAGACAACAAAATCAGCATCCAAAAAAGGCTCCGTCATTAGAATGCAGTTCAATAGAAAACTTTTGGACTATACTTCAGAGGGCATTAGGCAACTGCAAACCCTAGAATGTGACGGATCCTTAACAGGATCTGCACATCAGAATGGTCCAAAATGCCCTAAAATGCGTACTTTAGTTTAAAAGTTGCCCTAAAATGCGTACTAACAGTGCAAGAAAAGACTCGATGCAGTTATCCTTGACAGAGGAGGCTGCATCAAGTACTAAACTAGGGGACATAAATTGTGAAACCTAGATATGGAAGAAATAGATTTTTAACCAAAAGAATCAATAAATTTGGGCGATTAAATTGAAGCATTAATAAAGTAGAGTATTACTCAGCCGTAGGCATTTTGAGTACATCTCTATAATGACATCTAAATCTTTGAGGAATTTTATAGCTTTTCCAATCGCTAATTCTATAGGCCACATTATATGAACAGAAAATTTGCACTATTTACAGAAGATAAATCCCGGATTACCTACCTGCAGTTTCGATGAAGCCTTGTTTTCAGAGACAATTCCACGACAGGAGAACCGCCCCAGCCAGTTAATATTGGTCAGACTGTCGTCCAGATCCATCCCATTTTCTAAAGAAATTTTTGTTTGGTCGCATCATTAGATTGAATTATAACTAGTAATTTAGATTGAATAATAACCAACTATAATAACTCGTTAGATTATCGGATTGCGTATTTATTAAAAACACAATTCGGAAAATTGTGTGCGTTATGTTTCACATTTTGAATCAACGGAATCGGAGACGCTAATGTTAGTTAACGTTAGCTTAACATCAGACTAGGTAACAGTGCTGCCAGAATTTCGAATATGGGGAAAGAAAGCAACCTGTGCGGGTCAATCAAAAGTTTTACTTTAGACGAATGTCTTTGTGGCCCTGCGCAAGAATGCAATCCTGAAAAAAACAACGTTACCTTCTCGCTGTTGTTGTTCAATTATGCTAGCTACCAAACTTACTTCTTAACCGACTGTTGCTTAGTTAGCCGACGCCCCTGTGAAATATATGATGCTGAGCTAACTAGTCGTCGACTTAAACATATAAACATAAAACAAAGGCATGTCAATTCAGATCAAGAAGAGACGGTGAACGGTTTTTCCAAATGTTTTCGTTAGCTACTTTAACGGAAGTCATTCTGTTTTCTGCATAGACATGGACTAGGCATGTTGAAGGTCATTTAAATTATAATTTGCATGCAGAGAAACAAACACGAATGAATGAATAATGTTGCACACACTTAACAGCTTGTACATCTTGCTGGTTAGCTAGGCACTCTACAGCTGTGAGCCATAATATAAGTTAGCTAGCTTAGCTGGTAACGTTAAGCAAGCTTTGAACAGGCCCCTTTGAGATTGGCAAACGCGTGCCATGTGCACGAACAAACAACGTTGTTGATTTTTAACAAATCAGGTAAAGCAGCGAATGAACTCCAAATGCGTCATTAAATGAGGCGGGACACTCCTCAATTTCAGATTCATAGGCAAGATGAAATATGTATCTTACCCATTTCTTGTTGACCAGCTAGCAAAGCAAAAACCGTTTTGAAATTGGTGGCTTTAACGATTCCAGCCAATTAAAATCCAATGCAAGATCTCGCGATATCAAAACTACGCGAAGGGTAGTTTCTTCTTCTTCTTTTAGTTTAATAGCGGCTGGGATTATTAACTTATTAGGTGCATACCGTCACCTACTGTACCGGAGTATGTAGCATGAGTTACTACAAGGATTACTGGATATCACCAAATTGTTAAATAATTAATAAATAATTAGGAGCTTAAACAAACAAAAAAAAAAGCATGTAACAGGATTTGCTTGTAGAAAGTTTGAATCCCCAATCATATGACCACTGTTCTGTTTTCCCTATTGCTTCCTTAATTTTGCCCATAACACTCGAGTGATCTCGTCCCCTTGTCCAAATGGCCCCATCATCAGCTTACGATTTGACCCGATCCTACTGTCCAGAATCATAAAAATATGATACTGGATCATAACATTAAATAAAACTGGATTAATTACACTACCTTGTGGTATTCCATTAATAATATCAAATTCATCAGACAACTCTGAACCTACCTTAACTCTGAATCTTCGGTCAGATAAGAAATCTAATACCCAGTTATAAAATCTTCCTCTAATTCCCATCCTGTTCAGTTTGATTAACAACCCCTCTCTCCACATAGAATCGTAAGCTTTTTCAATGTCAAAAAATACAATAATCATTAATTCTTTCATTTTGAATGTCTTCTCTATCTCATTACTTTCTTTAACCACGGCATCCATTGTTGACCGTCCTTTCCGAAATCCACTTTGATATGATGCAAGTAACCCTCTATGTTCCAAGAAGTAATTAAGTCTTTTGACTAGAATCTTTTCCATCCATTTACAAAGATGAGAGGTTAATGCTATAGTTTCCAGCATTGTTCGGATCTTTACCAGGTTTTTTAAAAGGCAGTATTACGGCACTCTTCCAGTTTTTTGGCATTTTCCCTTCTTTCCATATCTTATTAAATAATTGCAGAATTAACTTTAATACTTCTTCAGGTACTTTTCTGAACATGGCATAACTCAGCTGATCTTCTCCTGTTGCGGTATAACCAGTTCCATTTAATGCTGTAACTAATTCATTCATGGTTATTTCTAAATCCATAGCACTTTTCTCTTCATCTTTCTTACTATGTACATCCCTATTTTCATTTAGGATCTCCTCTTTCCTTCGTCTATGGAGGTCATCCAGATGGTTACCGCTGTGGACACTAGCAAAATTTTTACCTAATATATTTGCCTTTTCCTTATCTGTTATTGCCAGTAGTCCATCTTCCTCTAGTACAGGTATTTTAACAAATACCTTTTTTCCATTCCTTTTTTTTAACATTGACCAAACAGCTCCGATTGAAACTTCCCTCTCTATAGTAGAGCAATAATTTCTCCATGCATTACGTTTACAATTTTTAATTATTCTGCGTGCTAAAGCCTTTTTCCTCTGATAATTGAGTATATTTTCTTGATTCAAGTTATTTCTCAACATTCTCAGTGCACTATTTCATTCCTTTATAGCTTGAGTACATTCAACATTCCACCACGGAACCATTTTCCTCTCCCCCCCAAAGTCTTCATTGGTATACTATTTAATGCAGCATTTCGTATCAAATTTGAAATTTCAGATGCATATTCCTCAATATTACCCTCACCTGAAATCAGTTTTACAGACTCACAACATATTTCTGTAAATTTTCCCCAATCTGCTTTTTCAAAACTCCACTTCTTATGACAAGGCCTATCTTGTATATTTATCTCGATATTTTCAAAGCATAGAATTGGAAAATGGTCGCTTCCAATAGTTGAACTGTCTTTAACACTCCACTCACAGGAACTTGCCAAATTATTGGAAATTAGGGTAAGATCAATACTTGACAATGAATTAGAACGTACGTCAATCCTTGTGCCATGACCATTATTAAGACAAACTAACTGTCTCACATGTGATGTGAATAGTGGCCACTAAATGGCAGCATTTACCTTTCTTTCATTGAGCTCAGACTGTAGCTAGGTTTAGACATGTCCTGGACATGTCTGGGGCAAGTCCCCAAAAATAAAAAAAAGAGGTCTAAATGTGGGTGGGGTCTGCAAAAGAGTATATAAGGAAAAGAATTGAGACAGTAAAGCAGTAGGAGAAATTGCAAGGAGAAGGATACATGTGACCAGACCTGTCATTCTGTTTAAGACCTGTGAAGCTTCTAGTGGATTTTTGCCTGTGTAAGAGCATTTTCCTCACCCAGCACATCACCAGGAAACCCACAAAAAGGACTGTAAATATTTCTGTTTTTTTTTTTTTCCAATCAATCTTGGTCTGTAGATTAGTTTAGTCATTATTGTCTTTGTTAAAAATTAAATGTGTTCAAGTTTTAAAAACTGTTTCTGTCATCCCTTGCTGTTGCTGTTGCTATTGTGTGTAAAGTAATAACAAATTGGGGCCATAACAAATTGGGGGCTCAAGTCCGGGATAGAACATTGTGTGAGTCATTTATTGAAAATACATTGATGAAAATGTGTTTGCACCAAGAGATCTGGAACAGTTTCCAGTGGAAAATCCAAATATAGAAATGGAACTTAAATTAAAAATGCTAGAGATTGAAAGGGAAGAAAAAGAAAAACAAAGGCAGTTTGTGTTGGAAAAATTAGCAAGAGATGAGAAAAAGAAAGGGAGGAAAAAGAGAAAGAAAGGGAGGAAAGAGAAAAAGAAAGGGAGGAAAAAGAGAAACAAAGAGAATTTGAGAGGGAAGAAAAAGAAAAACAAAGAGAATTTGAGTCAGAAAAATTTGCAAGACAGAGAGATTTTGAATTAGAGAAATTCGATAGAGAAGAAAGACTCCAAATGGAGCAACTAAAAATTAAAATGCAAACTGAAAATAAATTTTGGGCTAGCCAGGAGGTAAAATTGGTGCCTCCATTTTCGGAAAAGGATGTTGACAACTATTTCCAGTGTTTTGAAGAGGTAGCAAAGAGTTGCCAGTGGCCAAAGGAACACTGGCCTCTGATGTTGCAAACTGTCCTCAAGGGTAAAGCTCAACAAGCCTATTCGGCTTTGTCTGCAGATGATTCCTCTGATTATGAGGTTGTGAAAAAGGTTATTTTGAGAGCTTATGAGTTGGTTCCAGAGGCTTACCGACAGAAATTCAGAGGTCTGAAGAAATCTGAAAATCAGACTTATGTGGAATTTGCTAATGAGAAGCAGGTTTGCTTTGAGCGCTGGTGTACTTCTATGGAGGTCAAGGATGATTTCAACTCACTAAAAGAGATGGTGTTAGTTGAAGAATTCAAGAACTGTGTTAAGGATGATATTAAGACCTACCTTAATGAGAAGCAAGCACTGAAATTGCAATCAGCTGCCAAATTTTCAGATGAATATGTTCTCACACATAAGTCCAAATTTCAGTCTAGCAGTAACAATAGATGGTCCCAATTTCAGAAAAAGGGTTACGGTGATACCCAAGATTCCTCACCCAAAGACAAAGACAAATCTGGTGATGGTGCTCAGAAATCCAGTAACAGGTCTGATCAAAGTGTGAAAGCTGACAGTGACAAAAGTGGTCTAGTTTGCAGTTATTGCAAGAAATCTGGTCATGTTACAACTAACTGTTGGTTCCTTAAAGCTAAGAAAGAAAAAGAAAAGGATACCAAACCAAATGCCTTTGGGAAAACAAGGTTAGAAACCCCTGTAGTAGATAACCAATCTGCTAAATTGCCTGCTTCTTGTGGGGCTAAAAAGCCTGATACAGCTGACTTCGTGAGGGAGGAATTTCTTCCATTTGTGTCAGAGGGATTTGTGGCTCTGAATGAGCATACTACTCCTGTCCCCATATATATCCTAAGGGATACCGGAGCTTCTCAGTCACTTTTGTTGATGGACTCTTTGGAGTTACGTGATGAGACCGCTTCAGGGGATTTCATACTTGTACAAGGTATTGTACCCCTGCGCTCTATATTCTTGAAGTCAGATTTACTTACAGGACAGGTAAAGGTGGGACTTATGTCAAGTCTACCTATAAAGGGTGTTTCTCTGTTGCTAGGCAATGACCTGGCTGGGGGCAAAGTAATTCCCCCTGTACATCTTACTTCACAGCCGAGCACTGAAGATGGGGATGAGGACCCATCTCTGTATCCTTCTTGCGCAGTGACTTGTGCTATGGCTAAGAAGGCTACAGAAGAAGATGATATGGTGCCGTCCAGCACATTGAATAGTCAGGACTCAGGTGGTTCGCCTCATGACTCTGATTGGCCTACTATGGTTTCTCCGTTTGAGAACTTATCAGACACTTTTATCAGTTCATTGTTCAGCCAGCCAGAGGGGTTTGGTGATTCTGATGTGTCTGGAGACTTGTCCCTGTCCAGAAAGCGGTAGATTGAGGAGCAAACTAATGATCCTGAAATTTGTGCACTAAGGAGGAGAGCACTTCCTGATAAAGAAATAGACGCAGTTCCAGTTGGGTATTATCTCAATGATGGTGTGCTGATGCGGAAGTGGCACCCTCCTGATATCCCTGCCAATGCAGATTGGGCAGTGGTCAGGCAAATTGTTGTTCCGAAGGTCTACAGGAATGAGATCTTAACAATGGCTCATAGTTTATCTTTAGGAGGTCATCTTGGTGTTAACAAGACTGTTGATAAGATCATGAAACACTTCTTTTGGCCTGGGCTTCGGAAAGACGTTTCCAACTTTTGCAAAACCTGTCACACTTGTCAGGTAGTTGGAAAACACCAGTTAGACCCACCTGTAGCTCCATTGCAGCCTATCCCAGCATTTGGGGGGCCAAAATTCAGAACTATCACCCATCGCTACACTCACGGTACAGTTTGATTTCCAACCTGCCGTTCACTCCAAACAATTCGCTCTCGATCACCAACCAGTTTCCACTTCCGCCACACCGCCGCCTCGACTCCACACAAAGGGTAGCTGGTGATCA
This sequence comes from Gymnothorax reevesii, assembly GCA_029721435.1. NCBI lineage: Eukaryota > Metazoa > Chordata > Actinopteri > Anguilliformes > Muraenidae > Gymnothorax > Gymnothorax reevesii. Next base: position 27,381,676 of record CM056588.1, read on the forward strand.
GTAGCTGATGACGCCTATGTCGCAGCTATTCGGTGTCTCAGTCAGAGATGGCGCTGTGACTTGACACTACGTCGATTAATGTGTTTTTTAATAACAAAGTTACAGAAAGAGCGCTTTGCATGTTTTAATTGAAGAAACTCATGACAGACATTCATATAAAATGTCTCTTTCGCGGGGAGCGTTGAAAAATACAAGTGCATTTATCTTGGTCTTTTCTTCGCGCAAAAAAGCGGAGTAAACTGTCACCATTTATCGATGTTCTACCTCCACCACGGAAGTTATGTTTTTGCCAGCGTTGGTCTTGTCTGTCTGTCTGTCTGTCTGTCTACAAAATAACTCAAAAGTAATGAACGGATATCTCTGAAATTTTGTGGGTGGGTTGCTATTACATCGGGGATGCACCCTATTTATTTTGACTGTGATCGGTCAAATCAGAGATATTTTTTGGAAGGAAGATCCAAACGATTTTTGCCTTATGTAAAAAGCAGGCGGAAGGCAAGGATTGTACCTTCACGTGGTACTGATGGTGTTACAGTGGCTGATTCTCCATCATTGTTTAATAGGCATTTTAAATCTGAGTTTAATTTTTTTTATGAGACTCCTCCAGATATTAACCCTTTTACGAATGGCATCTTATTGTGTGTATCTATAACAAATGATGATATCCTCAGTGTTTTAAAGAGTGTCAACAAGGCTTGTGGTTATAATAATATCCCAAATATTGTCTTGAAGGAGTGTGCTGAAAAATTGTGTCTACCCCTGTTTCAAAAAGTCACTTGAGTCTGGGCATTATCCCGCTGTTTTTAAGAAAGCTAATGTAATCCCCATTTTTAAGCTGGTGATAGGACCCGTGAAGACTTTTAGGCCTGTATCACTTTTACCTTTTTCTAGAAAGGTATTTAAGAAAGTTGTTTATAATAAGCTATATCCATATTTGTCCTCCTTTATCTGCCCAGTGCAACATTGGTTTCATTTTGAAGAGAAGTACAACAACTAATCTGACTCTTTGTATTGACTATATCAGTTCCTGTATTAATAATCGCAGCCAGGTAGACGTTATATATGCCGATTTTACAAAGGATTTTGACAGTGTTTTGCATCAACATCTGATCTGTAAATTGAAAGCTTATGGAATTTCTGGCCATCTGTTAAAGTGGTGTTCTTATTTGCCTCAAGGTGGACAGAGAGTTGTTATTAATGGAGAAATGTCTGAATAGACCAAATGTATTATCACATGTTCCTCAGGGGTCCCTTGTGGGGCCATTAATGTTTATTATCTTTATCAATGACCTTGCATCTGTACTCAGCACCTCAAATAGTTTTTTTTAATATCCAGATGATAGCAAATTTGGCAGAGAGATAATATCAGTAATTGATTGTAATTTATTACAGAAAGAGATTGCTAATGTTGTTGAGTGGTGTTAACTTTGAAAGTTGAACCTGAATATTTTAAAATGTCACATTATTTTTTTACCAATAAGAAGAATTATGTCTGGCACAGTTATACCATAATGGACCAAGCTCTTGGGAGAGTTTTTAGTGTTAAACATTTAGGTGTTTTATTGTCTTCAAATCATTGTTTTAATTCTCATATTTCATATAACTGTAACAAATCCATGTGCTGCTTGAATTTTTAAAACATACATGTAAAACGTTCTTTTAGATCTGCAGCATGCATGAAATCATTGCATGTCTCATATTTGGAGTAGCCTTGAATATTGTTCAGTTGTTTGTAACCCTTGGCATTCTACACTTATTAACAAGTTAGAGAGGGCCCAACAAAAGTTTATTGCATTTTTATGTTTTAAAACACAATGTGTATACTCCAAGGAATCTTAAATTGAACTCTGTGAGATTTTTAAGCTGCCAACGACAAAACCCAAAACCAGTGAAGTTGGCAAGTTATGTAAATGGTAAATAAAAACAGAATACGATGACTTGCAAATCCTTTTCAACCTATATTCAACTGATTACACAGCAAAGACAAGTTACTTAATGTTCGAACAGGTAAACTTTGTAATTTTTTGCAAATATTAGCTCATTTGGAATTTTATGCCTGCAACATGTTTCAAAAAAGCTGGCACAAGTGGCAAAAAAGACTGAGAGAGTTAAAGAATGCTCATCAAACACTTATTTGGAACATCCCACAGGTGAATGGGCTAATTGGGAACATGTGGGTGCCATGATTGGGTATAAAAGCAGCTTCCCCGAAATGCTCAGTCATTCACAAACAAGGATGGGGCGAGGGTCACCACTTAGTGAACAAATGCGTGAGCTGATTGTCGAACAGTTTAAAAACAACATTCCTCAACGAGCTATTGCAAGAAATTTAGGGATTTCATCATCTACGGTCCGTAATATCGTCAAAAGGTTCAGAGAATCTGGGGAAATCACTGCAGGTAAGCGACAAGGCTGAAAACCAACATTGAATGCCCGTGACATTCGATCCCTCAGGCGGTACTGCATCAAAAACTGACATCAGTGTGTAAAGGACATCACCACATGGGCTCAGGAACACTTCAGAAAATCACTGTCAGTAACTACAGTTCGTCGCTACATCTGCAAGTGCAAGTTAAAACTCTACAATGCAAAGCGAAAGGCATTTATCAACAGCACCCGGAAACGCCGCCGGCTTCGCTGGGCCCAAGCTCATCTAAAATGGACTGATGCAAAGTGGAAAAGTGTTCTGTGGTCTGACGAGTCCACATTTCAAATTGTTTTTGGAAACTGTGGACGTTGTGTCCTCCGGACCAAAGAGGAAAAGAACCATCTGTACTGTTATAGGCGCAAAGTTCAAAAGCCAGCATCTGTGATGATATGGGGTGTATTAGTGCCCAAGGCATGGGCAACTTACACATAAGTGAAGGCACCATTAATGCTGAAAGGTTCATACAGGTTTTGGAGCAGCATATGGTGCCATCCAAGCGACGTCTTTTTCATGGACGCCCCTGCTTATTTCAGCAAGACAATGCCAAGCTACATTCTGCACGTGTTACAACAGCGTGGCTCCGTAGTAAAAGAGTGCGGTTACTAGACTGGCCTGCCTGTAGTCCAGACCTGTCTCCCATTGAAAATGTGTGGCGCATTATGAAGCGTAAAATACGACAAGGGAGACCCCGGACTGTTGAACAACTTAAGCTGTACATCAAGCAAGAGTACCACCTGAAAAGCTTCAAAAATTGGTCTCCTCAGTTCCCAAACGTTTACTGAGTGTCGTTAAAAGAAAAGGCGATGTAACACAGTGGTAAAAAGGCCCCTGTGCCAACTTTTTTTGCAATGTGTTGCTGCCTTTAAATTCTTAGTTAATGATTATTTGCAAAAAAAAATAAAACGTTTCTCAGTTTGAACATTAAACATCTTTGAACATTAATACATTGCAGTGTATTCAATTGAATATAAGTTGAAAAGGATTTGCAAATCATTGTATTCTGTTTTTATCTACGATTTACATAACGTGCCAACTTGGGTTTTGTATTATAGTTTGAAGAAAGTACATGGATATCATCTTTTTGTATAAGTTAGTTCATATACTGCACAACTGTTCTGATAGTACTTGTCAAATAAGTTTTAATGTAATTTGCAAATGTTATTTGACATGAGCTTAAAAATTTGAGTTTGGCTAACCAGCGTTAAGTCTGGAGTAGTTGTTAGGTTTTGGACAGGTAAATGTTTGTGGGAAGTACATTCATCCGAATTTTTGGGAAAAAAAAAAAGAAAAAAACGGAAGCACTTATTCAAAACAGATTTATTTGCATTGTTTTAATCCATGAAGCATTGGTAAGACATTACATCAACTCTGGTCCGTAGGCCACAAGAATTATAAATCATTCATTCATTCTAACTTGTGAAACATTTAAGTTTCCTTTTGGCTCTCACGTCATCTCCTTGGATTTTACGGTTTCCCTGCCTTAACTCTGCTCCTATCCTATCCTTATATCTCTGGTTTTACATTGCTCATCACTTGTGTGCTAGTGTATTTTTCCGTCATGAAAGAAAATGGATGCTTCAAGTATTTGAAACTAAAATAAGTGCACTTTTATTGGAAACATTCGTTAGACGCCAAATAAGTTCTCTCCTTGATTGACCATTCTAAATATCCAGCCATATAGGCAAAAATCATAGCCCTGCTCGGTTCTTGTCCTCAGAATCATAGCTGTTGCATAGCATTTGATTACTTTTTGCTCCAGTCCTGGAACAGTCTTCATTCAAAGCTCCAGTATTACCACTTTGTCCCTAAAAATCAATTCAGTTATTATTCGTTATTATGATCCACATAACAGCTATTTCAATACAGATCAGTGAATGGAAGTAATACGCTCAGTAATACACCACTGGTCTCCTGAAGGGGCTGGGCACTCACATGACTTGTACAAGACATTACTCCTCGATGAAGGGTCTTGCTCCTCAGTCTTTAGTCAAACTCTTGAAATCCTATGACACACGATAACTGAACTTTGCTCCCAGTGATATCACTGAAATTTTGTGGGTTGATTTGTCTTGCATCAGGGACGGACCTTAGACTTAAATTTCTTATGAACCATGTTCACTCACCAAGATTTCGACTGTGCTACTATGGTGAGGGTTTGCAGTCACGGAGTGCCTCCAGTCTACTTTGACTTTCATCATGACTGGAAAACTGCATTGTTTGGTTTCACTAAATGTGACAATAATCTTTGCTCTCAGATCTGTTTGACTAAGTAGCATATTATTTTGACCAAATTTTATATTCATAGATCAAAATGCCGAACTTTTCAGAAATGATTGCTTTTATCATGCAATGCATTTTTAGCTACAATATTTAAATATATGGACAACAAAGCTGTTAGAAGTTGCAACCTCAATTCCTAAATAGTTGGGACGAAGTGTAAATTGAGAATAAAATCAAAATGCAATGACTTTCGGATCACATGAGCCAATATGTTATTTATAATAGAGCATAGATAACATTTCAAATGTTGAAACTGAGACATTCTCCATTTTTACCCAAAAAATTAGCTTCTTTCAAATTTTATGGCTGCAACAGGTTGGGACCCGGGCAAAAAAGGGCTGAAAAAACAGTTAATATTGAAGAATCTGCTGAAAGAATATTTAGGAAGTAATTAAGTTAACAGGCATCAACATTAACATGATTGGCTTTAAAAGGGATGTCTTAGAAAGGCTGAGTCTCTCAGATGTAAAGATGGCTAGGGGCTCTCCAACCTATGAAGGCTTGCGTTAAAGAATTGTGGAATACTTTAAAAACAATGTTCCTCAATGTCAAATTGCTAAGGCTTTGAAGGTCTTATCATCGACAGTGCATAACATCATCAAAAGATTCAGAGAAACTGGAAAAATCTCTGTTCGTAAGGGACAAGCCCAAAGACCTTTACTGGATGCCCGTGATCTTCAGGCCCTCAGACACCACTGCATCACTCACCAGCATGATTCTGTCATTGACATTAGTAAATGGGCCCAGGAATACTTCAACAAACCACTGTCAGTAAACACAGTCCGCAGTGCATCCTCAGATGCCACCTAAAACTCTATCATGCATTGTTCAGCATGATCCAGAAGTGCTGCCATGTTCTGTGGGCTCAGGCTCATTTAGAATGGACTGTAGCAAAATGGCAAAGTGTCCTGTGGTCAGACAGGTCCAAATTTGATAGTCTTGTTGGAAATCATGGGTGTCGTGTCCTCCGGGCTAAAGAGGAGAAAGGCCACCTCTCCTGTTATCAGTGTTCAGTTCAAAATAGGGATGCATTAGTGCAAATGGTGTGGGACACTTGCATGCTTTAAAAAGCACCATGAATGCTGAAAGGTATATAAAGGTTTTAGAGCAACATATGCTCCCCTCCAGGTGACATCTATTCCAGGGAAGATCTTGTGTATTTCGGCAGGACAATTCAAAACCACATTCTGCAGCTATTACAACAGCATGGCTTTGTAGTAGAGGAGTTCATGTGCTGAATTGGCCTGCCTGCCAATGATCTTTCACCAATTGAGAACACTTGGTGCATAATTAAATGAAAATTCCATCAAATGAGACCCAAAGTTCTCCAGCAGCTGGAAGCCTGTATTATACAAGAGTGGGATCAAATTCCAATGGCTAAATTCAAGGAACTTGTCTCCTCAATGCCCATATGCCTCTATTCTGTGTTATAAAGAAGAGGGGATGCTACACCATGGTAAACAGGCCCCAGTCCCAACTTTAAGACCTGTAGCAGCCATCAAATTTGAAATGAGCTCATTTTATTGATAAAATTGTAACATTTTTCAGTTTCAACATTTGCTATGTTATCTCTGTGCTATTGCGAATAAAATGCTGGCTGGTGTGATTTGAAAGTCATTTCATTTTGATTTTATTTGAAATTTACACTTTGTCCCAACTATTTCAGAATTGGGGTTGTATTTTGAGGTATTTATGCACTCTAGCTTTTTTAACCAATTCTATAACTTTTAGGCCCTTTGGCATGTGTGATGATGTCATCGTGATCATGTTATCCAGTACGAACTTCTTGATTGTTGCTACACTTGCTGTTTGTTAAAGTCAGAGAAGGTTAAAAAAAATTTTCAGAAATGATCCTGAGATTGGTACTCATAATACACAGGTGTATAATCCAGGGGTCAGAAAGTGAAAATCCTTGCATGTTTTCATTCCACCCGTGAACTCCTGTCAGCAGATTTCACTTGTTAGTTTTACCTCCCAGCAGAAGAATGGGGCCAACTGACAGGTCTTTTGTGGCTGGAACAATATCCTGGGATGGACTTTTACTTTCTGAACCTGGATTATACACCTCTGATAATACACCAATGAGTTGAAACATTTTGACCATTCACTGATGAAGCAAATGGTTTAAAGTAAGTCGTAGATAAGGGAGCAGGTGGCTGGGTTATTTTTCATAACAAAGTTAGCGAAAAATCCAGTGATTTACAATCTAAGTGGCTTGCAATTCTAGTTAGGTATGATCTGATTGGCTTCAGTGTGGCTCAGAGCGGAAGCGGTATCACAGCGTGGTAAGGAAAAAAAGCTTGCATCCCGATCTGACATATACACTGCCCGTCCAAAAAAAAAAAAAAAAGATTAAATAAATAAATAAAAGCAAATACTCAAGAGCCTATGATTGAATCATTAGAGCACCGATGAATATGTTTCAGTTTAATTTAATCTTGACTGATTTCTTTAAAAACCATGTCAGATGACATATCTCATGGCCGTTGAAAAGATGTTATAGTCTTTTAAGAGGAGAACATTATCGGCCAGCATCAAGCAAATAAAACAGTAAAGGAGATTGCTGAAATCATTGGAATTGAGTCTAGAACTGTTCACCAATTTATGAACCCGGAAGGATTGTGGTGAACTGTCTATTTCATGAAAGAAATGGGTTTAAGAAAAAACATGACTGATCCTGACTGGGGATCTCTAAAATGCTCAGTGAAATCTTATCTTTAAAAAAATCAACAGTTGAATCCATGGCTATGTTTAATTATGAAAGTAAGAGCATTTCCACATGCACAATGCAAACAAGAACTTGGAGGATTGGGACTTAACAGCTACAGAGCTGCAAGAAAGCCATTAGTTACTTAGGCTTATTGGAACAAAACATCTTCAGTTTGCAAAGTAACATGAAGATTAGACTGAGGGGCACTGGAAAAAGGTGACATGGTTTAATGAGTCCAGATTTACTCTATTCCAGAGTGATGGGCACACCAGGGTAGTTACCTGCGATGGACTAATATCCTGTCCAAGGGGAGTAGCAATACTCCTAGTCGCTTCATGCTACAGAAATCGAAGTGAAGCACTAGCCTGATAAGGGACATGGGCTCGGAACAGCCTTTGCAATTCTTTTTAGTTATTCTATGTATCCGTCTTATCTGTGAAATGTTTGTTACTTTCCTAATTTTTGCTCTGATCGCAGGTGCAAAATTGTAGACAACTATTTGAATTGACACGGGCGTATTTCCCTCATCAAAACTGGCCTGGGGAAGAAACATTTCGCTATTGAAAAATCTGAAGCGCTTTGCAGTGTCACTAATAATACGTCCATCAGGGGGAGTAGTAACAGAAAAGTGGTTACATTAACATCGGTATATGTAGCACCATCTAGTGGGTGAAGCTAATGAAACAACGCAAAATTCGTTTTCATTTTTTATTTAAATGCATATTACAGTAAATATATAAAAATGACATCAAATGGAACATTGTTCTCTAAAAAAAAATCTAAAAAAGTGCTGAAAAATTAAAGGATTTAACGGTTTTTCTGTAATAAGTGTACATATTTAGAAAAATAAATAAGTATAAATTAGTTGGGGCAGTATTAGGTTCAATATAAAGAATCCATTGAGTTCTAATGACGGAATAAAACTTTTGCAGCGATTCCAGTACACGAAAAAGTTCCAGGAAAAGAAGTACAAAATCAAACTCCGATCGTTTCTTGTTGCATGATTACAGACATTAAGCAGTCCCAAAAAACCACTTGTGACACTGGTATTAACCCACATCCACCACTAAATCCTTCGGTGGAAAGTGGATCAACACCAGGTATTATTAATGTGTATCGAGTGGTTGTCATTTAAACACACACCATTTGAAAATTTTTACTATTCCATGTATGAATTTGACAGAAAAAAACAGGATCAATTAGCAATCCATACTTTTACAGAATAGTGAATGCAGTAAGTTGGGGACTGTATTTGGTCCTGAGCAACTTAGGCAGACAAGGTGGCCGAGTAAAGCATTTTTTATGAACTCATATTGGGAATGCATGGGAGAGTGTCATAACTACTGGCCACACTGTCCAACACCTGAATTTAATGACATTTAGTCTGACAATAAAAAAGGCAAGTTAAAATAACCATTGGCCCACAGTAGCGCTTTCTGAGAATGGGTGAAGTAGATTTATTAATTACACGAGTACTATATGAAATCATGAAAATTCTGATTCGCCTACATCATTTGTACAGAAAAGACACCAGTAACATTGCAAATTTGGTAGATCTTACACCAAACCAGACAAACATCCTTTACAATATTGGACTCCAGGATGGCACTCCAAGTAAAGCAACTATAAAGCTTTTAACATGGTCTGATTGTATTTACTGCAATCAGATTCTGCATAGCCTGATTTCTTTGAAATAATCTCAAGGCTGTGCTAAATGATAACTGGCCTTGAGTTGACACCTGAATTCTGCATCACAAGTTCTCACTGCATTACTCTCATGCAGCCTTTACCTGTGGCACAGTTTAAGCACTAATTGTCCTGTGGGTGACATTGCTTTTTTGGGTCGGAAGAGTCGAGAGATTTAACTACTAAAAGCAACAACACCAGAAGAAAATGTGAGCAGGACTAGGAAAAGGGGTCACTTGGGTAATTTTATGAAAACAGATTTTCCAACAAAATTAAAGAGTGATCCAAGTTCTTAATTTTGAGAAAAAAATTTGGTGAATTTGCGCATGAAGTGTAGCAGTGCTGGGATATCACTGAGTTATTCTCCCCCCGTTATTCACCCAGTTATTCTCAGAATGGGGAAAAAAAATCCCAAGAGACCCCTTTTCCTAGTCCTGCACACATATGCAGCATGTCAAACAGTTTGTTCACCTGAAAAAAAATAATTTACAAGTAGTTAGCGTCATTCAAGTAGGGCCAAAATTGGGCAGGGCGTTAAACACAAAAAAGCAAAAATCAAACCAATTTTGACCCACAAATCATACGTTTACAGAAAGGACTTCATTACTGAAAAAGAAGTAACTTCTATGTACAGACATCTGAACAGAAGAACATTTTCTGGAATTAAAAAAAAGGTTTGTCGTGAAAATACACCTGTAGACATATGCAGTAATGGAATGACTCCAGTGAGTTCATAAACAAAATACTTAATTACTCAGCTGCACATAAATATGGCATGTTGATACACATCTATCAACATTTACAAAACTAACAGCTCTTGAATTTAATGTTTCTTGGAAGACTTATGGTAGCATTTCCCTTAATATAAGATTTTTTCATTCAGTCGCAGGAATGGGCCAGCGCAGACAAGGCATACACTACACAAACTGTAAAAGGTATGCCCCGTGTAAACCCAAATTTTGGGGTTCGGTTCCATATCACTCCTTACTATCCAAAGTGACACCATCCTCAGTCTCCTTTCATTGCCATGGGTGTCAATTTGGGATCAGTGTGACTGAGGGCAAGCAGCAGGGCATTTAAAGCTTCACCCATTTTTGGAATTAAAGATTTTTTTTTTTTTTTAAACTGAAGGCATGAACAATCCAGTGCACCTATATTCTTGTCTACCGTCAAGGAGCTCGGGAGTATTGCTTTCCAATACTGCCATTCGGATGTCCAGCTTATCGATAAATTCTGCATATCATTAAATAAAGCAGCTTTTTTTATACCCAGACTGCACTGTAAAGAACCAATAATCTACAGGAGGCCGTCTTTTACAGTGCCGTAACAGTATTTACAAACACAGGAACTGACATTATATAAAAAAAATGTTTACAGTCAAAATGTATACGAAAACTGTACTCTGCCATTATTATAATTGCCAGGCCACATTATAGTAGTCTCCTGATGCTATAAATATTTTAATAATGGCCATACTTTGTTAAAAATAAAATACACAACTTTTTTTATCCCTTCTTAGTTTTCTTAAAAAAAGATAACGAAATTCGTTTTATAAAAGAAAATAATCATAGTAAAACTACAAAAAAATTACAATCTAACTGATATACATTAAACTAATACAAAAAAGTACAGCTGGATTGGGGGGATGGGGGTCTGCCACTGGAGACAAAACTAAGATGCCGAGGGAGGGGCCTTAGGACAAGCTCGCAGCCAATCACCAGTCCTCCTCCAAGTCTTCCGGGAGAGAGGTGCGGAGAGGGGTGGAACATAGGCCTGGCAGAGGGGTGGGGTGCACTTCAGACAGGGCCGTTTCAGGGGTAGGGACTATCGTCTCCTGCTTTTTGGAGCCACAGCAGGGTTTAAAGAGACGTGGGTCGATGATCACCTCACCGAAACGTCCTTTGTACACAATACCACAACACACCTTCTGCCTGTGACGAAACAGGAAAGGGACCTTTATGCAAGCTCAAGGGTTGGACAAACTGTGCCAGTGACAGAAAAATGCGAAGAAGAACTGACAACTAACTAGCAGTACAGGCCTCATCACCCAGGAACTATACGCTTAGTCAGATACACTGAACAGACTGATGTCCGGGGGTCCGTACCTTTTCCAGTAAGAGAGGTCCAGGAATGAAAAGACGGATGGGGTAGAACGCCTCTGTTTGGACTCGATGTCTGAGCCATCATCTGATTGGTTGCTGTAACTGGGAGACTGGGAAGGTGACATGCTGGAGGTGGTGCTGTGGTTATCAGAATCTACAGGCAAGAAGGGAAAAACATGCCATGAGCATTGCAGAGAGAATCCCAAATGCTACATGGTGTTAGTAATTTGCCAAAAAAATTTAACTTAATGGGGAAAAAAGTGAGAAAGAGGTCATTAATCCACAAACAGTAAATGACAAAATAGAACAGGTCTTTCCAAATCTGGCCCAAAAAATCCAAATTCAGCCCTGCTTCTCTCTTTCCAGGCAATTAATCAATGGCCAGACATTCATCACTCCCAACTTCCAGACAAAGGAAGGGTGAAATACCAGCAATTCTTAGCCTTCAAAGACTGATTACAGAAGCCCTGAACCAGGCTGAGACAGCACTAGACAGCCACTCGCAGAGACTGCGACAGCACTGGACAGCCACTCGCAGAGACTGACATTCACTCACTTTGCCTCTTGAATTTGTGGAGCCTTTTCAGTTTGCTTTTCTTCTTTCCATCATTGCTTTTCACCTTCTTAGGTTTGGTCAGCTTAAATCCTGGGCCTGCTCTCGCATCCACTACCTGTGAAGCAACCAGGGACAACTCATAACTGATGAACATTCAGCTAAAAACCAGACAAAATTGAAGCTGCTTTCACCTGAATTAAGTGACTTTGACTCAGAACACATTAAACGCCAAAGTGTTTAATTATGTCAATAAAAAATCAATAAAAAAGTATGCAAAATTGAAGCAATATTTAGAAACATACATGACTCCAGTTCTTCTTGGATCCAAGTGGCAGTTTTTTCCATCTCTTAACCAACAGGACACAAGCATTGCAGATATCTCCAACACGATTTTCCACCAACCTATGGGAATAATTAAGCGCTTACATAAAAGCAAATATGCAAGCTTGCAAAAAGCATGCAAGGCCTCAGAAACCATCAATGCGTGACTATCACAATCAAGTAACAAAAGGGGGCTATTCATGTGTCAAGCGCTCGTCACACCCACCAATAACTTGTAAGAAGAAGGGGGAAAAAAAAAAATTATATATATACATATATATTTGTGTGTATATATATACACACACACACACCTTAAAAAGGTGCCAACATGAGTATAGGTAGCGTCACTTAATCTTACATTCGAAGGAAATTATTACACATTGGAGAAGTTAATCTCACTGGACTTACCCAAAACAAAGCCTGAAGTTTTCCTCGTATCTGCTGCTGTCTGTAAAGCGCGAACTGGAAGACTTGGTCTTGCAGATGCAGCAGCCTTCATTACTCCGATATATCTTTGACTTATGAAAACCAAACATTTCAAAATAAGCCGCCGAGCTCTAAGGATACCACTAATCTGCCAAAACGAAAAAGGAACAAAAATGAATGTTACATTGCAGCCAATAAATAAAGAGGTACTTTATTTACATTGTTTGGTACATTGGTACATTGTTTAGGCGTTTCGCTGATGATACCGCTATAGACAGCTTTCCGCGCTGAAGGGGGGCGGTCACCACGCACTTCGAGACACTCAGCCTGACATTTCCATCTGTCTCGGTATTTACACAATAAGTATATTTACTGCTTAATAAAAATGTAGCCAACTGACAATTAATCTTATTCTTTTTTTAATAGAGAGGAGGGAATTCGTTTACTGATTTTAGCCAACTTTACTTAAACGTCATTATAGAACAAGGCGCAACATAACCTACAAGACTATATCCTGCCATAAAAATCGCGCACTAAACGAACGGTAATCGGAGTCAGCCTTTCGAGTGCATTTTACTTTCCAACAAAAAACTATTTTTCTATAACTGTGGTAAAGTACAGCTCTGAAATAAATGGGTTACTCGCGAAGTTTCGCGACTGAAAGAATGATTCATCCCGAAAAAATGAAATTCGGACAAAATGTAGCATAAATGACAAGCTACTTCATGTTTAAGCTAAATTACATAAAGGGTCCAAAATGGGTCATGCTTAAGATTTGACACATTCCAAAAAAAAACCATGAAATAGCAAACCAGCTAGCAAACGTCAGCAACCTCCAACACTGGCTAGCATTACAAAAACACCTTACGCTGCTTTTACACCGCACTCGAAACGAATTTCTTGAAACAAATTACATTCAAACAATGCAAAGACACAAATAAACGTGAAACGTGACTATTCGCGTCTTTGCATTGACTTTGAATGTGATCCGTCGTGCGAAAAATTCGTTTTACGTCCAGTGTGAAAGCAGTTTTATTCTGACGCCATCGTTCGGAAAAAAAAACAGCCAAAGCTCGTGCTTCTTTACGTTTACGTAACACGAGCTGCAGCGCCAGCATAGATAACATGGCAGAAGACAATTCACGCTGTCAGGAACAGAAATTTAACATCAACCCAATCACACCGCCATGCGCCAAGTCAGTCAACTCGTAGTTATGCTGGGAGTAGTCTCCAACAAAAAGCGGGGAGGTCCCTTTTCTTAAAGGAAAGTTAGCTGGCAAACAAACACGCATGCCGCACCAAACATCAACAGTGGCATTAGAATTAAGATTCAGCGACTTGACACTTGCCAAATATTTTTACCATTTCAGATGCATGCCGTATATATAATGTCCAACTTTCGACCGCGGAGAGCGCGAAACAACTCCATTTCGGATGTAGCCAGCTAGTTTTCCTGTAGCTACCACGCTACACTCCACGTTCTCCTATTGTTGTGCGTTAATGGTTACCTTATCGACATGCTTCCATCTAGTTTTCAGACGCGACAGACTTCCGTCAAGTTCACAAATACAAATTTACGAACCCTCAGAGCATTTGTTTGCAACTTTCGGAACAAGACTGAGATGTAATATTAAGAACATTGACTTACCGAGCAAAAAACTTTGAATCCTCGCCGTTTTCTTCGGACAACACTGCGCATGCCTTACTACTACTACTATTACTACTACTGCTTACAGCTGTATATTAGAATATCATTAGCATAAAAACATAGACACAAAACGTCGCATCACAGAAATGCCATATAAGGAGCGTCCGTATTCTTTTAAAAAGGGGTGCAACCAATGGGACTACACAATAGAAGGCATTTAAGAAAGCTGCATCTCGGGAAACGTAGTGAATAAGTGACAATTCCAGCGCTTCTTTCCGCAACACTAGAACGGCTGTGACACTACATTTCCCACAAAGCGCAAACATGAGAAGACACAAGACAAAAATCTATTGTTAAACGGGGTTTCAGAAATGGCGCGAACGGGACTAAGTAGCCCTTACGACGGTCTCCACACGATTTGCTAGGCAACTGTTATGATACAAAGCGAGGGGTTAAGTTTCTACAAAATCTTTTTTTTTGAACGAAAAGACTGGTCATGCGAAGAACTTGGTCCAACAGCGTAGCTGACCTACTGTTAACACAGGGCGGTAAACTGGCTCCTCCCTCTGAATATACTCGTGTTCAGAGCACACGTACCGAGAGCTTCATTCACAAGTTGGTCTGGAAAAGTGTTTTTCTGTGGACGACCGCCAGTAAAGGTTCTTCTACCCCCGTTGCAATCTCGAAACAAATTAGTCAGGAGTGGTTGAGGTACCAAGTAAATTGGAATAATATGCTTTCCTGCATCCTCACATTAATAATTTAGAGGCCAGATAGATGGTTATTATTTCGACTACTTGCGCTTATGAGTATGACCACAGACTGTTGCTAAATAGATATAGTTTTCCCCCCCCCCACGTTGTTTGTATCTCGAATGCGTCTGGGACAATCATTTATTTCATATGTAGTATTCTGTTTTAGTTGTAGATTACGAGAATGGATTAAAAAAAATACATTGCGGTTTGAAATGGGAACCGTTTATTAACGAGTACAGCCAAATGGCAAGATTAACTAGTTACTTACCATGATTGCCCAGTGGGTTGACCTGCTGCAATAATATAGAATGGTTTCCAGGGCGGTTATCTAGACACTTCGTACAGTACCAGTAATACTTTTTTGCACACCCCAAGTCTTTATCTTACACATATTTTTACAATAAAGAAACCACTGGAACCCAATACTTCTTTATTACAAATAATACATTTCCAAGAAAATTCCACAAGGAATACAGGGCAGGTGATTGAAATGATCCGCTCGCTATCAACTCCTTGAAGCTGCTTGATGGTGAGTTGATCAATTGAATCACCTGTGCTGGAGCAGGGAGAGAGAGATCTAAAACACACAGGACAGGTGGTACTCCAGGAGAGTTTTGAGAAGCACAGGATTAGATTGTTGTTACTGATCTGCGTAAATATTGATAAAATGACTAATCATAGCTTTTCTTAATTTGTTTTATTATATACATTGGGCTTCAGTTTTCCTACCTTTCTGTTATACAACGAATATGAGACTGTTACAGAAGAACAAAATATAAAAAAACTAACAATTATAGAAAATATTTGGGAGTATAAAAACTTTTGACTGGTAGTAAAAATCATTTTCCTTGATAAAATTATTGATGTTCATTCTAACAAACCTGCGAAAAAAGCTCTTCTGTTTGTAAAAATATAAAGTAGACTTCTGCATACAGACAAGAAATCTGGGCCTATACTCACAAAGCATCTTAGCACTAAAAGTAGGTCCAAACTGCCGGATTTAGGAGAACCTCCTTAAAAAAATGGGCATGACAGTCGTAAATTTAGGACTCCTAATTATTTTTACTAAGTGTTATTCACAAAACATTTTAGGCCTAAGGGGGCTGCCAAGCCAATGTTGACATGGAGATTAAAAAAAAAATTTTTGAAGTATGTATTATGATTCGTCATTATAAGTGGAAAACTCATTGTAATATATTACTAAACTGTAAAAATGTAAATAATTATGTATATATGTATAATATATTGAAATAAATACATTGAAACTAATTAATACTTCTATTGTTGTCATTCTGTAACAATTTGCCTCTTGTAATTCCGTGACATTGACTTTTTGAAATTTCTTGCCCATAAAGCAGGGTTAAAGTCAATATTTGTTTCTATAACATACAGTATTAACAAAAAACACCTTAAATATGAACATATTGAAGTTTCATAACTTAACTGTGACAGGAACATCACTTTCTGGATAGTTAAACAACATTAAAAAAACCACGTCAATTTTGTGTAATTCCGTGACGGAGTAGTTTTTGCTTGTTTTTTCTATGAATATTTCTCAAAATATTAAGTGAAAATATATTTTATTAAAGAACAAGTTAATACCTTCAATATGACATATCATACTTGATTTTATCTTATTTAGTTGTAGAGTAACAACCCAAAATGTAATGGGACTGTAATTCCGTGACAGCTTGGCGGCCTCCCTAAAAGTAGCTCCTAAGTCTGGGAGAGCTTAAAAGTAGTCAAGAGGACTCCTAACTCGCTAAAACCTATTCACAAAGAATCGGAAAATGGCCACTGCTGTTGAAAGAAGGAATGACTAGGAAATTCTGAATGATGCGCAGTTGTTGAAAAGATATCAGATCGACCGTGAAGGGATTTTATATGTTGTTGACTTGGTGAGGGAGAGAATTTAATCTCCAACCATGAGAAACAACCCAATAAGCACCAAAATAATATGTTTGACAACACTTGGCCACCGGAAAAATGCAGCTTTGCAACGCAGACAATTTAGGGATTTCACAATCATCTGTCAGTCTCTCATTTCAACAATCAATGCGCTCTCTGAACCCCATATCATCCGACAGTTTCCAGTGGACATTCACCAACAACAAAGAATCAAACTTGAATCAAATTACTGCTATTACTCCTAGCAGTAAGATAAGATGCTTTGTGAATACAGGCCCAGGACATAACAAAAAATCAGATGGTCCTAATCAGGTCCTAAAATTGTGTAAATAAACCTCAGGTGTAAAACAAAGCACAATGTGCAAAAAATTCTACCAAAATGCAAAAGCCTTGTAAGAAAAACGACGTATGCCCTTATTGCTTCCAATGGAATTCAGGAGGTAATCAGCAGCCAGGTGTTGCTGATCAAATGCACTTGATTAATTGATCATCAGCAAGGTCACCGCCTCTGTAAAAGCAGAGGGTTTAGCCCTTTGCTTGTCTGGAGCATTTAAGTGTTTTAACACAATTCCAAGCGGGAAAGGCATCAGCAATCATCTTAGAGAAGCAAATGTTGCTGCCCATCAATCTGGGAGGGGTTAGAAGGCTATTTCCAAACAATTTGAAGTTTATTCTTCTGTGAGGAATATTATTCAAAAGTGGGAAACAACAGTTGCCAATCTTCCCAGGAGTGGACATCCCAGCAAATTCACCCCAAGGTCAGGCCGTGCAATACTCAGAAATGGCACAAAACCCAAGAACAACATCTAGGACTCTAACATTTAACATGCTAGCTGAGGCCTTTAAAGTTCGCAACAATACAATTAGAAAAAGACAAGCCATACTTGTTTAGTTTGGAAGGGTTGCCGAGAGAAAGCCTCTTTTCTCCAAAAAGAACATGGCAGCACGGCTTAGGTTTGTGAAGTTGCATCTGAATAAACCTCAAGCCTTCTGGAATTATGTTCTTTGGACAGACGAGACCAAAGTGGAGTTGTCTGGCCATAATGCACAGCGCCTCGTTTGGCACAAGCCAAACACACCCATCAACAAGAACACTTCATGCCAACTGTCAAGCATTGTGGTGGAGGGATGATGATTTGGGCTTGTTTTGCAGCCACAGGACCTGGGAATCTTGCAGTCATTGAGTCAACCATGAACTCCAGTGTGAACCAAAGTATTCTAGAGTCAAATGTGAAACCATCTGTACAACAGCTATAGTTTGGCCACAATGGGGTCATGCAAAAGGACAATGATCCCAAGCACACCAGCAAATCTACAACAGAATGGCTGGAAAAAGGAAATCAAGGCCAATTCAAAGTCGAGACTTCAACCCGATAGAAAAGCTGTAGTGGGACCTTAAGAGAGCAGTGCATAAACAAATGTCCTCAAACATCAATAAATTGACGCAATGTTGTAAAGAACATTGGGCCAAAATTCCTCCACCATGATGTGAGAGACTGAGAAAATCATATAGAAAATGATTAGTTCAGGGTATTGCAGCTAAAGGTGGTTCTACAACCTATTGAATCATGGGGCATACTTCGTTTTTCGCAGATCACTTCTGCACTTTGGCTAAATTTTGGTTTAATAAATAATGGCACGGTAAAATTTGTCTTGTTTAACACATTAGATTAGATTTACCTCATTTTAAGACCTGATGAGGACAAGCTGATTTAAAAAAAAAAAAAAAAGTCCTGATAAGTAAAATTACACAACGTAAAGAGGATGTACCTTCTTTTTCTTGCAGCTGCAAGTCAAATGAGTGTTTTTACAGCATCAGGACCAGCCTGAGTATGCTGGTTTTTATTCCAACCGCAACTGCAATCTCAGGATTGCAATTAGTTTTTCATCTTTATTAATTACAGTAACCTTAATTGCATGGGTTTAGAGGAATAGTTCAACATTTTGAGCTATATTATTTCAGAAGTGACCATGCATACCCTATTAAGAATAAGGATTTAATATCTGCATTGTGATACATTAGAAACAACTAAACAAAAAGCTTGAAACTACTTTTGTATTTAACTGATCAGATTAAAGAATCAATATGTTCCCGATTAGTGAAGCCGTGGACACATGAACGAATCATTGATTCGGCAAGCAGATCGTCAAACAAGTTTTGTGTCATGTTTGTGTCAGTTTCAGAATAGAATTTTGAAAGAACTTCGAACAGATGTATTCTGCAACATGATTTAAAGCTTAACAATGTTATCAGTTAACCTTTTCAGCATGATGTGAGATATCAAAGTCAGATGCTGTGGAAAACCTATCATGATAGGTTTTCAATAGCTCAGGATAACTGCATTTTTAATTCCTTGAAAATGTATATGGCGCTCAAAGGGTTCAAAAAAATATAATCCTACATTTCTTGTTCATGTTCAAGAATCTTTTATTCTTCATGGCATGCATAGATATTTGTCTAAATCTGTCTTAAAGGTATAGAGTAGGATCTTTCTAAGAAAAATTAATTGATTCATCCAAAAATAATTCCTCTCAATCATTACTTATGACAGTTGTGTGGGGGTGTCTATCTCCAAATACCCTGCCCTGTCAGTATAGTGTCATTTTACTTTGCATGGTATGCTTCTGGGAGTCAGACTTTATGCAGTGGGTGTGTAGCCCCCAGCCCACGCAAGTTCCCAAGAGGAAGCTATGAAAATGATGGACAGTGTAGTAAAAAGGAAATATATCAAGGTGAAACTGCAAGTGAAAAAAGTCAGTTTCAGAATGAGAGTAAATCTGGGGTTAGCTTTGACCCAACTGCTAGGCAGAACTAAAGGTGATAAAGGGGATTAAGAGCAACACAGAATTGACTAGTTTCCCGTTGGACAGGTAAGTGCAAGCAGTTACCCAAGTTAGCTTGCTGAAGTGTCAGCTTTTCCTTCATAACAAATATTAAGTTAAAAAAATAGGCGTGCAATGCATTGAATACCCCTCAGCCCGATGTCAAAGTTTTTGGAGACGCCCGCCTGCCCGCCCAACCGCACTAAGGATAGCAATACCCCGTCAGCCTTGAGGGCTGAGGGGTAAAAATGGTGCTTTCTAGCTATGAAACAGCATATTAGCAGAGTATGTGCACACCAAGTTCGAAGACCAACCCCTGCATAAGTTTGATCTTAACCAAAATGATTTTCTCTGAAATACCTGTCACAGAAATCCCAACTGCTGTAGACTCAGGGCTACTGTGAGGTATTTAATCAGCAGGTAACCTATGTAGGGTAGCTGATGATGCATGATGCTGACATTACTGTTGCCAGGGTTTTTTTAAATCACATTGTGGAACTGGTATAGCAACGTCGTCATATACAGCATTGGTCTAAAACCATAATACAGAGTAATTCTGAAACAACTAGTTAACATTAAGTTTGTTCTAATGACCTAAGGTTTGCACAGGATGATCTAGTTTGGAGCGAAACTCAAATTACAGTCAGGGATCATGCACTTCTGTTGTAGCTGAGCCTCGAAGAAGGGGTCAACTTTGAATGTTGACTTTACAAACAGCAATGGACAAATCCTACTTAGGATTCTAAGGACATGCACCCAATTCAGGCATTGTTAATTCAGGCTTGTTAAAATCTTGGGATTGCAATCGTGGCTGGAGCAAAACCAGAATACATGCGGTCGGTCCAGGACCAAGTTTAGAACCAATGATTTAGAAAGCGCTGCCAATCTTGTGCATATACAGCCCCTGATTGAATTCCAGGTGAAGTTAAATTTCAAACTCATGGTGTAGGTCACCTCTTAATCAGTTCATGTGAATTTCGGGACACCTGCTCGTGTAGCCCGGGGATTTCAACGAATTAGCCGCAATCTGCTAATGCAGTGTCTGAGCAAGGTAACTGTTCATTGGCCAATGAGAAGCGAGTTCTTTTTTTTTTTTTTTTTTTAAGGGATGCCCACTAAAAACATCCTGTTCTTCAGAGGGGAAAAATGCCAGGCAATGAATGGCATAGAAATTTTGGTTTTTAATGGGTTTTTGTGAAAACGTGTAAACTTCCCTTTCAGACAACCAAGGATATTATAACTAGGAAAAAATAACAGTATAATCCGGGACCTGTAAAGTTTTTGTGTATTCATCATGGAAGATGTGGAAAATATTTGAAATGTATGTTCCCCCCCTTTTCAAAAAACATTCTCTCCCATCATCAATTCTGAAAAGGCATATTTCAACATAATTTGCTTTTAGTTAAACATGTTTTACTGGTAGCTTTAAATGCTTTCACAACAGAGTAGGCAATTCAACACATATATTGAAATAATACTGATCCATTCTGAAAATATATTATCTTCCTTGTCCCTGCTTTCATTTGAGATCTAGTAATTACAAGAAATGTACAACAGAAAAATTTTAGCAATGCATTGTAACACAGATAGCGTGTTTCCACAAAGAAATAAAAATTCATGATAGAAAATGTTTTAAATGTCCAACTGCATGTTATTAAGGATGTATATAATGACACATTAGGCTCATTGCACTTTGTGGCAAGTGTATCAGCAGCTTTAAAATAAGTCATTTTCCATCACTCTCGTCAATGTTTACATGAAAATCGTTCTTCTGTTAGAGTCCTTGTTGTTCTTGCTGGCCTCGGCCCAGGGGGTGCAATGCGGGCTCTAAATACTTATGCCTTTGATAAGTGATGGCTCTAGAGTGATGCTGAATTCCTGTACAGTCTGCAGCACCCTGATTAGAGAGTTCACCAGGCTGTGGTCTTTTATGAAGGCCGAGTCTTCATACATCTGCCCTGTGATTGGACAATCCGCCAATAAAGCAATCCAGTGGTGCAACAGATGATCCCTGGAAGGCAGAAAATAATTGGAGATGAAGTCAAAAACATTCTTAACCTTAACAACACATCAACATTATGATGTGACGCACCAAATTATGCTGTCAGGCCAAATAAAAAGTTGCACGCTAATATTTCATTGGACTGCTTTTAGCTTTGCTTATGGTGTGCCTTCGTCCTGGCATTGTTACGTCAATTATTTCCGTCAAAAAAAAGCTGCATTGATTTTTGGCTGAGATCTTGTATTGACATCGAGAGTCAAACCACGCTAAAAGTTCTCTCCTGACAGGGATAGTTCAGATTTTTTGACATGAAGCCTTATGAAATACTCCTTAGCAGTGTAGTGCATGAGAGGTGATTTTTTTTGTTAATGAGTCTTGTGAGCGGAGTTTCAAAGTTTCTAATGAAGTAGTGCCGGTTAGTTTGCTGGGGCCACAAAAATAAGAAGTTTTGTTTCCCAAAATAACTTGTTTTAAAAAGAGTAATATATTTCAGTCAGAAAACCATGGTCAGTGAATAACTCACTTCACAATCACCTTACACTATTTTTCTATCCCTCAGTATCACTGCTCGCTGCGCCGTGCGCAGGCTATCAGCAGGTTGACCTGTTAGTCAAATGGAGATACAAAACCCAAAACCAGTGAAGTTGGCACGTTGAGTAAATCGTAAATAAAAACAGAATACAATGATTTGCAAATCCTTTTCAACCTATATTCAATTGAATACACTGCAAAGACAAGTTACTTAATGTTCGAACAGGTAAACTTTGTAATTTTTTGCAAATATTAGCTCATTTGGAATTTGATGCCTGCAACATGTTTCAAAAAAGCTGGCACAAGTGGCAAAAAAGACAGAGTTGAGGAATGCTCATCAAACACTTATTTGGAACATCCCGCAGGTGAACGGGCTAATTCGGAACAGGTGGGTGCCATGATTGGGTATAAAAGCAGCTTCCCTGAAATGCTCAGTCATTCACAAACATGGATGGGGTGAGGGTCACCACTTAGTGAACAAATGCGTGAGCTGATTGTCGAACAATTTAAAAACAACATTCCTCAACGAGCTATTGCAAGAAATTTAGGGATTTCATCATCTAGGGTCCATAATATCGTCAAAAGGTTCAGAGAATCTGGAGAAATCACTGCACGTAAGCGACAAGGTCGAAAACCAACATTGAATACCCTTGAACTTCGATCCCTCTGGTGGTACTGCATCAGAAACCGACATCAGTGTGTAAAGGACATCACCACATGGGCTCAGGAACACTTCAGAAAACCACTGTCAGTTACTACAGTTCGTCGCTACATCTGCAAGTGCACGTTAAAACTCTACAATGCAATGCGAAAGCCATTTATCAACACCATCCAGAAACGTAGCCGGCTTCGCTGGGCCCAAGCTCATCTAAGATGGACTGATGCAAAGTGGAAAAGTGTTCTGTGGTCTGACGAGTCCACATTTCAAATTGTTTTTGGAAACTGTGGATGTCGTGTCCTCCGGACCAAAGAGGAAAAGAACCATCCGGACTGTTATAGGCGCAAAGGTTAAAAGCCAGCATCTGTGATGGTATGGGGGTGTATTAGTGTCCAAGGCATGGGCAACTTACACATATGTGAAGGCACCATTAATGCTGAAAGGTACATACAGGTTTTGGAGCAACATATGTTGCCATCCAAGCAACGTCTTTTTCATGGACGCCCCTGCTTATTTCAGCAAGACAATGCCAAGCCACAATCTGCACGTGTTACGACAGCATGGCTCCGTAGTAAAGGAGTGCGGGTACTAGACTGGCCTGCCTGTAGTCCAGACCTGTCTCCCATTGAAAATGTGTGGTGCATTATGAAGCGTAAAATACGACAACGGAGACCCCGGACTGTTGAACAACTTAAGCTGTACATCAAGCAAGAATGGGAAAGAGTTCCACCTGAGAAGCTTCAAAAATTGGTCTCCTCAGTTCCCAAACATTTACTGAGTGTCATTAAAAGGAAAGGCGATGTAACACAGTGGTAAAAAGGCCCCTGTGCCAACTTTTTTGCAATGAGTTGCTGCCTTTAAATTCTAAGTTAATGATTATTTGCAAAAAAAAAAAAAAAAAAAGTTTCTCAGTTTGAACATTAAAGATCTTGTCTTTGCAGTGTATTCAATTGAATATAAGTTGAAAAGGATTTGCAAATCATTGTATTCTGTTTTTATCTACGACTCACATAACGTGCCAACTTCACTGGTCTTGGGTTTTGTAGATAGGGTTGAGAGAGAGGCTGTCCAAGCCGATGAGGAGCCCACGAGAGCAGCTAGGAGAAGCAGAGTCAACGAAAAGTAGCTGTACAGAGCTACGGCTGCCACAAATGGGAACTTGTCATGCTACTGATGCAGGATCTCTCAATATCAGACGCACCTGCCTGTGTGTGACAGCTGAAATATTCCAGAGTGCATGGATTGCAACGATAATTCTAAATACTCCAATATCCCCAAAATTCTTCATATCTATTGAAAACAAAATGGCCTGCTGGCCTGAAGGCCTTGTGTCCCCCGTCGCACAAGTGACCAGAAACATGTGGCAAAAACTGTTTTGATGGCAGAAAATAATGTGGTGCACTGTACGACTAATAATGTGAAGTACAATGACAACTGTAGCTCATTGGTCATTGGTTGAACAGAGAGATGGATGAGGGATGGATGATTGTGATATGATAGTCCCCCCAGGAATCTGCGGAGAAAAAGTGTTGATTCCGCGGAGAACATTCCTGATTCTGCGGAGAGCAATTCTTGATTCCGCGGCTTGAAAGTTGATTTTCCGCGGGCATTAAAAAAAAACCTAAAACGACCAGTTATAAAGCAAATTTATGTAATAATGAAGCAAAAATTCTCTTATGAAATTATTTGCAATACCAAAACACTGCGAAACATTGCGGTTATAAAATAAGCAGCATCAATATTCTCTTTGTCCCTCTTGAGCAGATTTATTGCATGACTTATAAAGTGCAAAACATTTCACCAAACTATGGGTGAACGAGGCTTAGTAACTGAACAAGTGCCAAAGATCAGAGTAAAGATTTAAACAAAGTGTACACTATTCACTGTATCCTCAGGATATTGTAAACGTTACTGCATACAATAGAATGTATAAAAAGATGGATGTGGCTACCGTGATGTCACCCACTGGTTCGAAGATGAAGAAGTGAATCGAAGATCCGGGGAGGAACGTGGCTCTGGATCTGACCGTATTGGACGAGGACCAGAGGATAGCAACGCCTCAGAAGCATATTCTGGCTTTATACTTTATTCTAGTTTATATGGGACCATAATTCACGAAAATGAATGTCATGATATATGGAAGGAGACCTGAAACTTGCTATGGCTAACATAAAATGATGTGAAAAATCATTATTTCAAATTAAAAATCAGGTCGGAAAGTAGGATCATTTTCTCATAGACTTCTATTGCATTGAACTTCTTTCTGCAACCACTGACGTCGCCATCTGCTGGCCATTAAATAGAATGCCATTCTACGGTACTTGCACATGGGCTTCTTTTTTCAAATCAGGGTGCTGCGTCCATCTTTTTGTATAGTTTATGCTGCATACAGCAGAAAAAAATCAGTTTCCGTAACCGGCAGCACCAGCTGTGAGTCTTAGATCCCGTTTATCTGACCGCAAAATCTAGCGGCCGGGATGAAAAATACATGTAAAATATAAAATTCTGCACCTCGCCCTATATTCCGCGGACTGCTTTGATTTCCGCGGAGGGCTTTGAAATCTGCGGAAAATTCCGCGATCGCGGAATCGCGGATTCCTGGGGGGACTAATATGAGCTAAATATAACCATGGGTCATGAGAGAGAGTACAATTTTCATGACTTGTGGATGATGGACGCATCGCCAAGGCATAAATTTGTGCCCATGGCTGAGACCTACCTAACAAACCAATAAGAATGTCATATGAATTTGGTAAGCCTCCATCAAAGCTGTCAAAAGTTATTGCGAGTACAGTGTTCCTCACATCTTTTTGCTCAGTGACAAAACTAGGTCAAGGCCACTCATCATTGAACTTGAGCAAGGCCTTCATGAGAGGCATATGTGGTGTGAATTTGGTGATCCTCCATCAAAGCTGTCTTGCGAGTACACTGTTCCCGGACGGACGCACGGACGGACGGATGGATGGACAGCATTTCTATGTCCCCGTCCTGCCGGGGCGACAGGGGACAATAAAGCGAACATGGCGCATGTTGTGATAGTGCCCCTTTAAACATCACTTTTGGCATCACTGGGTCCGTTTTCAAGTGGTGCTTATTGTAGTGGTGGCTTCATGGTACGGACACTACTGTATGCTGGATGCAGGCGGTATTTGGGTCATAAGACACATCACAAAGACCAGCCATTAAAATGCCAAATGCTTTATATTTTTGATCCAATTAAAGTAGCAGAGAGGATTGTACTTCAGTCCATTGGTGAAAATTTTCTGCATTAGACTTTTCATTATAATACCTCTGGTTTGTAATAGAAACACAGAACACATTGCCAGCAGGTGTTTTTGCCACTCAGAAGCTGTCAATGAGTCCCATGTTATCCTTTTAGACTCACTAACAGGCAAGTCACAGCGCTGTATGCTGCACAGCGGACAGAGCCAACCCACAATTAAAGCATGATAAATGACAGGCCCAAGCCACATACTGCAGTGCTGTCCCTTAACGCTGACTCAAGTCTTCTGGCGTGATGAAAACACTGCTGACAGCTGGGAAGCTTGGAGGTTTTCAATGCAAATTATTTTCTAATATGTAAAGCATACGTGAGCCGCTCTCTCAAATGTAATCCAAAATACATTGGCTTAATTCTGTCAAATTACCTTGTTCACTCATGAAAGGTTTCCCAAAAAAGCAATTAAATAATAATGCAAGAGTAAAGCTGCTTGCACCGGATGAGAAACAAATTTTTTGCAGGACAGATTACTTTCAAAGTCAATGCAATGCGTTTCGCGTGTATTTGCGGCTTTGCATTGACTTTGAATGTAATCTGTCGTGCAAAAAATTTGTTTCGCATCCGGTGTGCAAGCGGCTTAACAATTAGTGAAAAAAGTTCTCAGTGTTTCAGGTGCATCTGCCTGAATGAGGTTTCCTGTGCGGTGAGCTCACCGGACTCCCAGACACACCAGCATCTGGAACTTCCCATCTTTGCCAATGTTCCGCGGGGTGCTGTTGATGGCACATATGGCGTGACAGAAATTGTTCACCCTGGACTGCCAATTCTCTTCTTGCAACATCTCCCCCTGCTCCAGGTTCTCAAAGTATGTTTGTGCCTTATCTGGGGTTGTATATTTCAGCAGGGATAAACACAAATAAGAGGTCAATGCCTCGCACACCAAACTGGTACTCACAGAGTTCCAAACAAAATAGTAAAAAGGGTCTGTTTGTCATGGTTCAGGCCAAGTTTCTGTGTTCAACATACAGTCTTGTAGTATAACTTTGTGCCAAATTTGAGCAATGTGTCCATGCTGACTATGGTGATGCAGATAGTGTACCAGTAAAACTGGTGCTTCCAACAAAATGATTCAGTGAGAACAATCAGATGAGAATAGCAGTCCTTGCCATGCAGGTGCTTACCGAGGAAGTCCCAGATGAAGACATTCTTGAAGAGCCGTGGAGATTTGAACCCGTGCTGGAACACCTGTTCCAGTGCCCAGACCAACCCGAACTCTCCACACAGAAGCAGAGTGAGACTGCCCCTCTGAGAGGGGGGGGGGGACGAAAAGAAAGATGTGATGTCATCACAGACATACCCCTCATTCCTCAGGATAAATGCGTAACCCCTTTACACAGAATACTACTATCGCCAATTTTTCCTGTTATGCATGAGCATATTTAAGGCTTCATAAGTCAGTATGTGTGTCACAGAGACTGTGGAAAATTATTCCAGTGAAGCAAGACGTGTGGAAATTTAAAGAATTATTTAGCATTTAAAATTTCGGAATTTACAGACGCCAGTGTCTATATCTGCACAGAGTTAAGTAAGCCCATGAACTCTCGTTTGAATTCAAAGTCCCCTTACAGGACCTCACCTCTTTCTCTGGTTTGTGGAAGTACTTCACAATGCCATTGATGGCTTCTCCTACTCCCTCCTGGATCTGAGCTGTATTTAACTCTGCAGTGGGTGAAGAGAATCATTAATTGTTCAGCCACAAAACACAAACTTCAAAATCTCAATTTTTTTCCCCCCGGTCCGCTAGCATCCCCCTTCTTTGGAGGACAACTTTATTCTGAATCATAAATGTTATGCAAAAACATAATGGTGAAACCTCTCTGTGGGAGGGCTATAATAAAGCGAAACAAATTATTATTATTACTTTATTTACTTTTTTGTAAACCGTGGAAAAAAATAGACGAATTATACAATCAAATGGGGGTTGATGTTGATATGAATAGATGTAGACAGTGTAAAATATACAGGTACAGACAAAATCTCAATTCTTTAAACAATCAGTTTATGTTAACACAGTCTTTCCCTCACACAATCTCTTTACTATCCTGTAGCTGTCATAATCTAGCCCCCCTCCTCGAGATTTGTTTCAGTCTGCGGGGTCACTCACTTGGTTTACCGCTTGGCGAGATGGCGACCAGCCTCCGGATCATACTGGGGGACTGCAGCATGGGAGGTGTCCGGCAGAGGCGGTCCTCTGTCTCTGTGCTGGGCATGGCCAGCTCTCCCACCAGCACTCGCTCCAGGCTGCCGTCATCCACACCCTTACCCAGCCAGCGGCCGCAGGGGAATCTGCCCGAAGCAGGCACATGGGGGTCAAACACACCAGGTCTAATGAGCAGAGAAGCCTGCAAAGCACACACATCTAGCCTACCCCAGGGGTCCTAACCGCTAAAGAGGGAGGTCTCTGGGGCTCAGGAAAAGCTTGTTCCCAAACACAGACTGGAATATCACGAGAGCTTCACAAGCCTGTTTTATTTTCATAACATGTACTCCATGAGAGAAAACAGAAAATGCAAATAAAACACTACTTCTCATTCGGTTTGCTTCTCAAAATGGCACCCTAAGCAGCCACTGATGCAGGATGTGACAACATGCCTTTTTGGCATGAGGCCTACAAGGAAAATAATGCCAATTTAAAATATTTAAGCTGTAGATATGAGCAAATTCATTTCTGCCAAAGAACCTCCAGGAAGAACCGTGTAATTATGCGGGTGATTACAGATTGGCTTAAACTTCTAAGGAGACTCATTGGCATGTAACAGCAGCCGTGTTACAGCCATCACGCCAATGGTTCAGAATGCCACAGCACTATTCAAATGCACCCAGAACAGACTGCAGTTGCCAAATAAGCTGCACTCACTTGTAGGTATGTCCAGTGATCTCATTCCTCACCATGACACATTCCAACAGCCACTTTGCATAAAGCCCCGCATTGTCATGTCCCACCTGCGCTGTGGTCAGCTTGCCCAGGTTTTGGCACTGAATGAAGGAATTAGGGAGGGAGAAAAGACCCGTCTCAGTATGCCAGACAGAAAGGTATGCACATTCCTGGCATCTAAAAGGCATTTTTCCCAGGCGTCTCTTGCCCAGCTCAAAGGCCCTTGGCTCCCTGCCCAATTTAAACTTGTCCAGTAATTACGTTCCCTAACTTAATTAATCTCTCTTTTTATCATATCCATTACCTGGAACAACTAATAGGCATCTGAAAATGCAACTTAATTCTACCTAGCTCCAAATGGAATTTTTTAAAAACTTTGTTTATTGGTTTTCTGATCGCAGATTTGAAAAGAACGCATAGCAGTTTGAATTTTTAACATACATGAACTGAAGTGCAAGAGGGATTTGAAACAAATAAGGTCTCTGAGGTTGAAAATCACTGGTGAATACAACCAAATTACAATTTCATGCAGAAATCAAAAATCAAGAGCACAATTTCATAACAGATATTAAGCAACTTCCCCTTTCAATCATGAAGCCATAAGCAAAAAAACATAATGGTGCTCGTAACATGTTAATGATGTTACAGTAACATGAGTGTTTGAGAACGCATCCCACTCTATGCCATTGTAAATCCCATCCCTTCTCACTGTATTCCCCATAACCATCCATTATAGGCCCCTCATGATTGGGAAACTAAAATCACAGCTCACCTCAAAGGTGAGCTCCAGACAGTTTTTGGGGATTTGGAGAACCCCAGTTTCGGACAGCTCCCCAGAAATGCAAATCCAGGGGTTAGCGGTGAACATGGAGCCTCCTAGTTTCTTACTGGGAATGACCATGGCATGGTACGGGATCACTATGGGAGGAAAACACGTAAGTAAATCACTGCAAAACTGGGATCTCTGACAAGCACACACAAACATTCAAAGTACAGCTTACTAAAATCATGGGCAAGATAAATGAGAAGACGTAGGTTTCCCAAGTTCTGAACTAGATTCTCCTTCGATATCATCATGAAAACATTCTGATTTTTTTACCATAGATCACTGGACATTGGTTACAGACTCATGTCAACTCAGGGTGTACAAAAAGAGTGGCAACGAGCAGTGAGGCCAACATTAATCGCAGTATTTCAGAGCTGGTGTTTAGTGAAGTAAAGCTGCCATACATGTAGCTCATTAGTGAGGGAAAAACTGCAGTTAGGGGGTGGGAAACCGTAAAATGGGCTGCTATTGTGAGTTTATGCCTGAGCTGATGCGTGATCCAAGTTAGAGGTTAAGTTGTCATTGTGGTTAAAACTGAGATTATGACTGAGAGTGTGGTCTAAGTCACAGGTATGGCAAGTTGGTAGGAGAGCCACCTGCACTCACTGATAGTAGTGAAGACATTGGTGAAGCAGAAGTATTCAACGGCGTTGAAGGACAGGAGGTGGTAGAGGAACTGCTCGATTTCATCATCACACCGCAGAAAAGCATAGCGCTTGTACAGCTTCCTTCAAAAGAATAATGCACAACTCTAAGTCAGCTGGGTTATATCTGCAAACACAAGCCCTTGAACTGTTATTGTTATGAGTCTCCCGCAGTCTACACCCAGAGCCCAGAAGATCTAAAGATTCCTGTACTTTGTAATAATACCCCTCTAAATCTTTCCACAGAGACAAAACAATTTTTAAATATTCACCCAGACAACAAATGGCAGAGTTAATTGCTTTTTTTGCACCTCACAGCACCTGAGGCTGCCAGATAAAGAAGAGGTGTGGATGCCATGTGCGGCAGTGGTAGACAGTGTAACGCCTCAGAAGGGAAACATCAGGGGTGTGACCCAGTTTACCAAAGGCATCCCTTAAATAATTAAAAGTTTCATTCACCTTTAATGGCAGTCTGCAAAGTGCTGGCATTTCAAGAGCTCATATATGAATTAAATGGATTCTTGAAATGTCTCCCTTTACCTTAATGTGTACCTGAGGAATGCCGAATTGGAGACAGTCATTCGGCACTATGGATGAATTTCCGACCTTCCTCCCAAACTATCAGGTCTAAACCATCACCAGGACACAATCTCAGGTTTCATATTTATACTGGTTAAATTCAGCCAAACCAAGTTCACATGCAGACTGCAGGCTCCACACTAGTGCTTGATCCAAGTCAAAACTCACCCTAAAACCAATTTAACCAAAGAGATTCACACAGTCAAAAAGCTGCACACCTTAAGACTCGAGCCCACATCAGTCGTGCAGCATTTAGAGTATTAGAAGACTCCTGTATGTTGTTGTCCCACTGGACAGAGCTCCGAGACATGCCTCAACTGGCAACTGTGTGGTTAAAGGACCTGAAGGTGTTTCTTACATGGTCAGCTTGTAGTCATGAGGATGTTTCTTACCAGGTCAGCTCGCGGTCAAACAGAAGCTGTTTGAGATGCCTGGACAGCAGCTTCTTCTCCATGGAAAGGCGTACCCAGGCCCGAGCTCGGCCCACGTCGCTCTTGATCTCGGCCATGTTCAGGACGTGCCTGTGGGGCAGAGACGGGGTCGGATGGGGGGTGTAAGCGCAGTGGGACAATGCTGCCCATCTCCCCCACAGAACACCTGGGGTAGAATCTGTGTCAGGCCTGCTGAGGACTCTCCCATGGATACGGCAAATATAGACCCTTAGCTGAGCGTGACAGCTCAGTGTACGGTGCTCCCCTGTTCTCTTTAACCCTCCTATTATGTTCTGGATTAATTTGACCCAACTCAGTGTTCAATGTCTCTAAAAACATGGTTAACATATTTTCAGCTAGATTTATTTCTTAAATTTATGGGTAAAACATAGATTTACCTATAAAAAATTTGGTTTGGGTGATTTTGACCCCAGAATCAATTACTACATAAAACCATCATTTTGATCTCGTTTTTGTAGTGTTGCCCAAAACTGGGGGCATGTTCAAATTAATTTCTCATTTATTCCACATTTGGCTATAATCATGTAAAATCAATGCTTGATGTATAAGGGGAGGATGGGGGAGTCATGTTTTATTTACTGGGCCATTATGGTCAGTAATAAGGCATGAATGAACTGAGAGGAGGTTATGTAACACTTTCCGATACAAACATCTGACGTAGTTATTCATAGTGGGGATCAAACTGACCTCAAACCAAAAATGGTTGAGTAATTTGAACACTATAGGAAAGTTAAATAAAATGTCCAGACTGATGGGAGGACAGACAGGAGAAACGTCTCAGAGTTCAGCTCAGAGCAAGGAGAGGAGCTGCCTCACACCATCCCTCTCAGTCACCGGTGCCATAATGGTGCACATGTCCAGACGCATCGCTTCCGCTCTGCCGCTGCCAGTTAGAGCCGTCTGCTCACTAAGCACCCCCAGCTCTCCCCCTGCCTCACTCTCAAATCAGCCCGGATTCCCCTCCAGCTCTCTGCACAGCAGTGCCCTGCTTGCGTTCTCCACACACACACACACACACACACACACACACACACCCTGGGTTACTCTCCCACTACGCTGCTCACACGTTCAAGAGGGCAGGAGAAACACGAGGGTCGGCAGTGGACGAGAGCCCGGATCAGATGATTGATTAATTACTTTCTGCGATGTAAGAGGGGATGTGAATAACATTTGTGAATAACATAAGTTTTCTTTGATTCGGCTGGTTTTGCTGGCGTACAGCAAAGCATTTTGTCCAGAGGGGTAAAACGGCAGCTGTGCATCTTACAATTAATGATGGAGGTGAGTCAACATGCCCTGCCGCCATTGCATCACATGTAAAGTTCGATGAATGAAACCACACAAATGCAATTCAGGATTTATTATTGGCAGTGATATTTCATCTCTACATGAAACTCCCTCATCTGTGCACTGCGGTTTCGTAGCTTGTTGGTTGAAGAGAGAGTGGTATCGGCAGTAAACAGGTGTGAGCAGACATCATTTCTAATGTAGTCACTGTTTGTGTGTAAACTGAATGTATGATTGAATACATGTTTGTACATGGGTGCACATGCGTATCTGCATGTGTGCATGGTTACATATTTGGGAGTGCCTGTGCCTATATTTTTGTATGTTTATGAGATTAAGAATTTCTGTGTATATCTGTGAATGTGTGGTCATAATACAGTATCTACATGTGCTTGTGTGTGTGTGTGAGTGTGGGTGCGTGTGTGTGTGTGAATAAGCCCGTCCAGTGAACTGACACAGACTTCGGTCTCTCTTACAGTGGCCTGCAGGGGGTGTGGTAAGTAGGCTGGAAGTAACAGTCTCACAGTGGGGGCTCCTTCATGCCACAGCGGTCTCAACACAGTCTGCACGCACCGCTACCCTCCTCCCGCACCCCCTCCCCTCCCACTCCCCCCGCTACCCCTCCACACGCCCGTCATACACCTGCTCTTTACTATACAGCCTTTCCCATTACCCATTATTCTTCCTCTGCTGGTCACATACTTTTCATATACGCTGGTTCTGTTGGTCCCAAGTTTAGTTTAGTTTAGTTTAGTTTATCCTAAGCTAATTCCATTTCTTAAAAGAAAAAAAAAACTTCCATTAGCGCCATGAGATCACACTTGGGAAGCTCCATGAATCAGATAACACTGATTAACTGATAACACTGAACACTGATAACACTTATGGAAGATGTGCGTTAGAAGCGAATTTGATTGAGTGAGCGCGTGTGTGTGAGTGTGTTTGTGTGTGTGTGTGTGCATGCATGTACGCGGGTGTGTGTGTGTAATAGAGTTTGCATGGACAGTTACACACCTCATGTCCTCGATCAGGGAGACTTTGAGGGGGGGCATGGTGATCCCGGGATCAGACCTTCTCCTCTCAGACACCTGCCCTGAGGTGCAAAGGGGAATGGGGGGGGGGGGATGTGGGTGAGCAGCAGTGATTTAATATGAGCTGCTCTCTGTATTCATGCTCTCAGCTGCTCTAAGCTGCACATTATAAAACACACACTGAAGCAGGGATCTCCAACTCCTGCTCTGCAGTACCAGCTCTCCACAGCTGGAGGGCTATAGTGTCCACAGATTTTAGATTACAGGAGATACCTGGGAGACTGAAGCCTGCAGGTGTGGGGTCCCTCTTCTCTGTGCTTTCCTGATAGTGCAGAAGGTGGGACCACAGGGCTGATTTCCCCTTACAGGAAGAGGAAACAGCCAGATATGAGTGACTGAAGCTAGAATACAAACTGCAAGCCATTTCTCATTTTTTAAGCAATAGCAACACAATGATGGGATACATTCAAGAGGACAGAGTCTGATTGAAAAGCAGTGTTGGACATCCTGACTGCCACCTGACCCCTGATTGCTGGTTTGTTTCTCCATTCAGGTGCGTTTACTGCTTCAGATGTAGAGGTTTACCTGTTTGACCTGCAGACCGTGGCTCCAGATCCGCTCCAGCAGGTCACAGAGGCTGGCGATGAGTGTGTTCTCCTCCACGCCGGTGATGTTGACCTCTCCATGACCCAGCTCTACAGCCTCCCGCCCCATCTTCTCCACCAGCATCCGCTTAGTCTGGAACACAGAGCAGGATGATATCTGCATCACACAGAGAGCGGACAGATAATCACCGCCTCATAAGGCAGAGTGATACCGCCATCAAAAATAAAGCAGAGTAATATCTGTATCAGATGGTGAGAATAGTGATATCATCATTACTCAGAGAGCAGACTGATATCACCATCAGATAATGAGTGGAGTGATACCGGCATTACACTGACAGGTACAATGAAATCATCTCGCACACAGGAAGTAGTGGTATTGCCACCGCTACCTAGACTTCCACTGCAAATAATAATAATAATAATAATAACAAAAACAACAACAACAACAACAATAACAACCACAACAATAAATGATATAATAATTCAGAGTGTAAAATACCTTGTTCCTACACTCTTTCAGTAGCCCCTCCACAAACTTCCAGTTGGTTTGTGCAATGACAGAGGGGGACAAGTTGGAAAGTTTTGGCTGGCGGATCATGGTGCCCAGAGTCCGAGCCTCCTGGATGTATTTCTGCAACCAGAGAGGCAAATCTATCTCAACTGTGCTGCGATCATAATATTTCAACCGCACAATATCTAACAATTATAGTGTTTCACACAGCATCCTAAAATCACTAAATCACACAAACAGAGGTTCACATCACAAAACTTCACATAAAAACAGCAAAACAAACCCAGGCCTAACTAACTCAATATTAGCACAGACAAAAAAAAAAAAAAAAAAAAAAAAAGAGTCCCACCCATTTCAAGATTAAAACCGTACTGGCTGTTTGCTCTTAGCAGGATGGCCTCTCTTCTGTCAGTGAATAAGCTTATAAAGCAGTAAATAAATCCAATGCTACATATGTATCTGTCGGTCTTGAAAAGGGAGAGAAGAAACAACCAAACTCAAAGCCTGTTTTTCCAAAACAGTTTACAGGAACATTACAGCCAGTAATGACCCAAGACCAGCAGCAGCTGCAGCGCCAAAGAGTGAGTCACCGTGAGAGAGAAAGAGAGAGTTAGCAAAGTGAAGCGAGAGATGAAAGAAGGATAGGTGAAGGAAGAATGGAAGGAGAGACAGGGGAGAGAAGGGGACGGAGAGAGGTTTGGAGGGGGAAAGAGAATCACAGCAGCAGAAAAAGTAAAAAAAAAAAAAAGAAGAAGTCAGACGAAAAGAACTAGATTAACCCTTAGAGTGGTGAAAAAATTTTCAAGGAATTAAAAATTTAATTATCCTGAGCTGTTGAAAATTTATCATGTGGCACCTTGTTTGAAAGAGCTACCCTGTGGGAGCTCCTTTAAACAAGTTGCCACATAATAGGATTTCAACAGCATCTGATTTTGATATCGTACATCATCGGTCAAAAATAGTTGCCTATAGCACTCTGAGAGTTGAAGTTCTAGGCATGCAGGAGATTATAGGACCAGCACACTGTAAATGGTGGGAGATGATGCAATCACAGCTGCAGATACTTACCTCTCTCTGGTCATTATCCAGGTACAGGTGCTCAGCGTGCTGCATCAGTCTGTCCTTCCGCCTCCACTGCGCTGGGGCGCTACGTTTGGCCCACCTCTCACAGGAAACAGTGTGTCAGGATGAAGCACGGGACCCTCCCAAAATGAGCTACACTTTTGCTTATTTAGAGTATACAGCAGTCTGGACCACTGCTCAAGGGGCCAAGATCAAATCAACTGCTTTCACCAGACTGTCAAAAATGCATTGACACGAACTACGCTGCATGTATCACTGCAAATAAAAGCATGTATGTTTCTCTGGCTGAAGTCAGGCTTCTCTCCTATAAGCCTGATCTGAGTGGACATGCGGTCATGGTAGGCCATCACTTCAGCTTTTTGCACAAGATCACTCTAAACCTCACAACCCCTTCCAGGATATATAGCCTGATTACCACTCAATGTATTAAGTAATTAAGACCAATACATGGTCTGTGATGATTAAAATCTGAAAATGACAGATGACTAGGCCACCATGCAAGATTACATTGTTAGACAGGCGATAATCAGAAAAATTTAACTAATTACATTAAAAAATTAAACTCATAATTCTTTCTCTCATAGTCTTTTATTCATCAAAGATTATGAGAGATTATAAAATGCAGTATTTTGAAATGCTTGAACTAGTGCGTCAAACCATCACTGAACACAAAATGACTTTCAAATCGGAGAGAAATGGCTTTATTGGGCTACAGTAAGCCTAGCAAACAAATGTATACAATTATGTGCCGTTTCAGGAGAATTTCTCAGAAACTTCAAAAAACATCCATGTTTCATGTCAAATCACTTCGTAACTTTGTGATGCAATGAACAATAATTGCATGACAAAATTGTGTTCACAAAGTTGCAAATCAATTCTTAATATAACTTAGATGACTAATCAAACAAATTACACACAAACTAGTTAAGCGTAATCATGAGTTAAAGGAGAGGATTCTGGTGACCCTGTCTCACCTCTGACAGCATGTCTGTACATGAGAAAGGGAGGAAACACCATTTTGGTCCATATATCAATCCATGCAAAAGCCAGGGGATGTCAATGCTGAACCTAAACAAGTTCCTCTCAGACTGAGATAACTCACTCTGAAGCACAGAAATGAGGTAGAGTATAGAGTAGGGGTGGCCAACCCTGGTCCTGAAGAGCCACAGTGTCTGCTGGTTTTTGGCGTTACTCAGCACTTGATTGATGAGTTAGAGCAGCTGATTACACACTTAACTCACCTCACCTGGTGTCTTAGGTTTTCTCCACCCAATTTAAACAAGTCAGCACACACTGTGGCTCTCCAATACCAGGGTTGGCCGCTTCCTGATATAATCTTATACCCCCATTCCACACAACCGTTCAAGCTACCGTTCCCATACCGATCAAGGAATGGTACTGGAACGGAAGTGGTCGGGAGGGAACCTTAATGGAGCCTACTTGGAACGGCACTGGACGTTAGCGGAACTCCTTTGAATGGTAGGAACAGTTGGGGCAGCTGAGGTTGGGCTGCATGTTCAAAATTTTGGCCGTTCCCCTCCCGTTCTGAATGACGAGTAATGGATCCTTAGCACATTGTTATGAGAACTGATGAGTCGTTAATGGAACGTAAGCAATGGTAACACAACGCTAATGCATCAGGAGTTAACGGTTGCCAATATTCGCCCCGCACCCGTAACGTTCTCATACCGTTGCTACCGTTCCCTACCATTCTCATACCGATCTGGTAACGTTCTGATCCAACCCAATCTCCACCTCACCGTTTCAACCAGTTTGTCTTACGTTCCCCTAGCATTGTATTAAGGTTCCAATAGCATTCTGATACCGTCCCAACCATTCCAATACCGATGCATTAGCGTTGCTGCCCCGTGCCAGCCGATGTGCATATATGTGTCACGTTCCAATGCCAATCAGTTTATTTTCACACGAGCAAGAGCGCACACCGTCACAGAACAGTAAGCATGAGTGTTGACAATTATCTTTTTTTTTTTGGGTGAGGGACTTGTTTTCAGAGTTCTTTTTTATCTTTTCGTTCTTAAAAAAGGGCACAAAGAAGAAATTGTAATTTGAACAACAATATTTATGCTCATTATTTGGCAAAGCTCAAGAATAAGCTCTACGATTGCCTTACCTTGGGTAAAACGCAGTGCCTACGTGTCCGAAAGTCAGAGTTTTAATATAACTCTGTGTCTGACAGTCGGATGGTTTCAGCATAACTCCTTGACTGACAGTCGATATTATTTTTAATTTCTTAAAATCTACTGAATCTTTTAGATATTAAACGTGAATGTTTTGATCAGAGGGCTCAGTTCTTCAAGATGAGTACCGAGAATTTCAATCAATGTTTCTGTTAAAGTTTAAGCTGTTTAAGTTTAATAAAGTGAGTCGACATTGGACTTTGTGCATTTATGCTTTGTGAGGGACTTTGTGCATTTATGACGAAGTTAGTGACTGCCGGACAGAAATCCTAAAATAGGCTACACTCCGTGTCCGAAAGTCAGATAGGTTTAAATTTTTCTTGTATTCCAGCAATTATTATACGTACAAACTTGGCCATGTCTGTGTTCGACCTTCACAAAATTCAAATTGATAGCTATCGACTTTTCTTGGTATTTTTATTCGTCTGTTTTCTTTCGTTGAAGATAGACAACAGTCTTTATTCGGTATCTTTTGAAAATTAGTCAGATGGATCGAACAGGAATCACGCTTTATTTCCATACCAGAGAAAAAATAGTGCTTGTAATCAGTGAGCAAATCAATTCCATTGACCACTGACATTGTGAATTAAATATTGCATGCACGATCAAGACTGTCGGACGCAAAATGCAAAATACTCCATGTATGGAAGCCAGCAGAAAGTAGAAGTATTGATATGAGAGCAGATTAATTATGAAATGAAGAATAAAATATATCACCAATAATCAGAACATCCAATGTGCACTGCAATCAATTTATTTGGGCCATTTTTATAAATAGCTTACAACAAAGTCCGTACAATCTAGGACATTAAATGCAAAATACTCAGTGTCCAACAGCCAAAAAAGAAGACGATTAGAACAGAATGACAACAAAATATTATTATTATAATTATTATTATTAATAATAATAATAATAATAATAACACAGAACATCCAATGAACAGTGCAATTTATTTATTTGCGGGCCATCTTTTTTGGATGTTCTGTTTGTTGGTGATATTCTTTATTTCGTTATAGGCTAAATCTGTCATCCTGTGGATAACAGGATGATATTGCGTGTTGCCCCAACTGGGATCAATGTAGAAGTCTCAAAACCAAAGTAGGCCTATGTAATTACTGTAAATGAAACCGCGCCGGTTTCAGTTTCCGCGAATACACTGTTAATAATAAACAAATAAACTGAAGCCTTTTTGCCACGTAGCCCAATTTAACTGGCACCGTTTAGCCAGTTATTTTAACTGTAATTTTACAATTAGTTTACCACAGAGTTCAGTGCATGTTCAGGGTAAACCACGGTCAAAGGCGCGCATGACTCCACTAACAGTTAAAATGGCAAGGAGACAATACGTTAATTTAACGGTTAAATTCAGTCAGTTTATAAATGTGTAGGAAAGCCGAACTGGCTTGGTGCAGGTCGGTGCAAAAATAAATAATGGCAAATATCCGCTGGGTTTTTGTAAACGCCTGGGGTCCAAGTCGATTTTGCACCCGGTGCTACTAAATGGTCATACAGCCTATGGTAGGCCTATTCCCTTTGTAGATTTCCTTCCACGTTCATTATTATTTCATTTGTTCAAGTATTTTGTTAGGCCATGTGAAATGTTGTCCAATACATTGCATTTTATTTTTTAGCAACTGAATACATGTTTGATGTGTGTCTCGCTTTTATAACCTCTGAAGATCGTTACGGCAATGGTAACATAATGCTACTTGATCGTTAATGGATTGCTAACAGCATGCTACAGTCGCTGAGAAATCGGTAATGAATGGTCGAGGACAGTACACTCGGCACAGCAACGGTGTGAGATCTGAAAGGAATGTTGCTGGAACGCTAGTGATTGGTACTAAAACAGTAAAGATTGTAATGGACACGCTATGGATCGTTCTATTAGAGGTCGTCTCTTATTTCAATCTTCCAAATTAAGCAGGGTTTACACATTGGCACGATGCGTTACAAATATCATTTTCCCGTTCTAACAGTGACTCCTATTTGTGACATTCTAACGTGACTTAACGCATCTACATAGGGTTCTTAACGGCGCGTATCATTTGTGACATTCGTGATATTCGTGGAGCATGTTTTTGGCTGCCAAAAAATCTTCCACGAATGTCACGAATCACCTTTGATTTGTGGCGTTAGCAACTGAGCGTGTCGATTCATGGTGATTAGTGGTGATTCATAATAGTGTGACAGCACTCTTGCCATTCTTTGAGCCCATACTGTCACGTGTTGTTACGAATCAACACGAAAGCTGTTAAGGACTGAACTGAATGACGCGTGACGCCTCTGCCCCAAATCATCAAATTCAATTCAAATTTGTGATCCTCGGTCACGAATTTAGATTTGTGGCATTCATGACTTGTCGTCCTTATGAGTAAACCCAGCTTTAACATTTAGGATCAGGGATAAGGTTAAATTTAGGATTAGGTTTTGGGTAAAGGGTTAGAGTTAAGGTTAAGGATAGGGAAACCAGTGACTATTCACTTAAACCAAAGCCATTTACTGGAGATGAAATGACGTTACGTCAGTTCGGCAGATGGAATTAAGTGATGACCCAAAGAATGCAGCCTTCAAAGGACATGGCCTATGGTTTGAGATGCATCCATTATGAGCCACAGAGGCTTTGCTGATCTCAGGTGGATGAGCTGATTTAGTGGGGCTGGGCAGCAATGCAGCCTGATTTCCCAGCATGCTCTATGCGGAGTCTCACTTGTTGCTGGTGGGGCCGGTAGACAGAACATCAGCCTGTAGGAGGGGGAAGAATCCCGGCTCATAGCGGCCCTGACCGATCTTCATGTCCAGCAAGTG
This sequence comes from Gymnothorax reevesii, assembly GCA_029721435.1. NCBI lineage: Eukaryota > Metazoa > Chordata > Actinopteri > Anguilliformes > Muraenidae > Gymnothorax > Gymnothorax reevesii. The sequence goes on from CM056588.1 coordinate 27,422,693, forward strand.
CGGGTGCAGAGCCGTGTGATCCATCTTGGACAGTCGCATCTCCAAGGCCTTCACTGTGGAGGAACCAATATCCCTCATTACTGGGTGACTCTTCAGCAATAATGCGAACCACCTCCCTGAGAGCCAGCTACGCACACCCAATCCTATCAGTCAACACTACAGATCCCAAATCTACTCAGACGAGGACCAGTGTGAGTGCAGAACTTTCAGCTATTCAAATAATCTTGGTGCTCAAGCAACTGCCTGACCAGCTGAATCTGGGTCCTAGTTCAAATCCTTATAGGAGTACTAGGCTTCCCATGGCCATGCAATCTGATCCCAAATCAGTTCTCCTACGTCCTTGTTGAAGACGGGCCTTAGATTACAGTCCAGATTGAGTTTGGTCTCCAGTTTTGATAATTTAATTGGCAGTGCAAACAAAACGCAAGCCACAGAAGTGACAGAATGCAGGGAATGCAAACACACTTAGAGCTTTTACAGATTCTGCAAGCCTGCTTCAGGGACAGGTTAAAAAAAAAAAAAAAAAAAATCAAATAATTCCTGACTCTTCAACAGCTTAACATAGTGAGTTCAGAATCCAATAATCCAACAAATCAATCCTCAGCCCCACAAGGCAGAAGAATTCATTAAACCTACACAATGGGTAATTACATACATAATTAAACAGCCCAGTGCAGCATGGTATATCGCCATAATTGTGGAAGTATACAGTCAATCATTGATTTTAAAATCCCATGAGATTATTCACTCTGTGTGTTCCCTCAGGCACCAGTGTAACGCACCACCTGGCGCAGTGGAGGAGGCGAAGTGGGGCACACTATGTGTCGGGGGAATTTCCTAAATGGGTAGCAATGGGACGGGGCTCACAACTGTAGTTTAATGAGCACTTTGGGGGGAAAAAAGAACACAGCGCACACAATTATTTACTGCCATCAATAAGGATTTCAATATTAGCACAAATTTGGCCATTTTGCAGATGGAGAGACACTAGAATCTGTGAGTATCTGGATACTAACACTTGTTTTTTAGTCATGCATTTGAGGAGATCCTACAGTCTGTAAGTATCTGGACAAACACATTGGTTTAGCAGTGTTGCAAACGGAGAGGTATGGACAACGACACTGATTTAGTAGTGTTGTATACAGAGTGGCTGACCTGACTCCTCGATGTTGGTGCACCTCTGGTACATGCAGGTACGCAGGGTCGGCGTGCGGACGCTCAGCATGCGGACCTTATCCACACGCGTGTCGAACACACGCAGAGCGTGCCCCTTATCCTCGTCCTCATGGCACAGGATCTTACTGTCGATGAACGAGGCAAAAGTCTGCGTCTCCAGGAAGCGGGACAGGAAGGGGAGGTACGGCTCTGGCTGATCCGAGAGGAAAGAGGCCTAAATGGGAGGGAAAACCATCAAAAAAAAGATAAGGGTAGAAAGAGGAAATAGAGTATCCCTTTAATTCTGGATATAATCCACAGAACTGATTTGGCAAAGACAAAGGGACACACGCAAAGAGGTGTCAATAAAAACAAATTTTTATCATTTTTGAACAGACGACACATCCATCTTTTTCTGCTCTTGTACAGTGTCATGACTTGAAAAAAATCACAAGTTATTCAACCTGCTGAAGATCCGGAGAATACTGTTAAGGATTTTATGATTAAACAGCTAAAACTCCCTTCCGAAACAGTCAACACCATCGCATTTCACCGCGTCCACCGTATGGGTCAGAAAAATACTAACAGACCACGTCCTATCGTCGCGAAGTTCGAACGAACATTTTAAACAGTAAATTCTCACGCAGCAAAAAGGCAGACAACTGAAAGAAACCGATTATGGACTGAACGACCAGTTTCCACGCAAGATCATGCTGTGCCATAAAACACTACATCCCATCCGCAAGCAAATGATCCTGAAAGGAAAGAAAGAAATTCTTTCTGTCGACAGACTTTACATTGATGGTCAGCTCTATCGGGACAAGGACATAACTCCCTGGCTGTTCTAACCCTACTAGTCATTATTCACCACTATTCGCCTACTCTGACTACCGTCTTTTCCCACTAATATTCACTCGAAAACCCTAATAGCCAACACTTGCACATGCAAACAGTCACCCTTCTACACTGATATACATATATCATTATGTGCATATGTAGGTCTATACAAACACCTGCGCACAGAAAGCAGTTCTTCTGATGTGGGGGGTTTTTTTTTTGCTTTTTTCTATTCACATCTCATCCCCTTCAACAACACAAACCTTACTACTCTCTGCCCATTTCAATCATTTTTTTTTCTGAGATTACAAAACTTATCAGTCACATCAATAACCATTACTCAACATACAGCACAGTCGCCGTTAAAACCAAAGAAAAAGAAATCCGCCAGTACGGGGGCGTTAGGCTCTCAGTAGGACCAGGAAATCTCGTCGTCAGCTGTGCAGTAGGACCGGCGTATTGACGCACATGAAGACGAAAGAAGACCTCCCGCCGCCTACCACGCATGGGGTAGCCGGGCAACAGCCAGTTAGCCGGGTGTTTGTTTAATCATAACTGAGCCACGAGGGCGGTTGGGGCGGTCGTTTTGACAGTAGTCCGTACATGTAGATAATGGCACAGCTTGTTGGCGATTTATTTCCATATATGAATGCAAAAGTAACTTTAGCCTATATAAAATATTGATTTGCTTTTGCGGGGGTGATGTTGCCGGTAATCATTTCTGCAAACCTTTTTATATTTGACGATACAGTTTGCTCAACCTGTGCAACTATAGTAGCGTATTATACCACACTTAAGTTTTAAATATATTTAAAACTTTAGCGTGGAATAATACGCAAATGGATTATATCATGCTATTTTTGTTGAGGATTTTGTTTGACAGGTATCATTTCTGCAATATTTTATGTTCGGAGATAATGTGTGCTTTTATGTGCTATTATTTTACACTCAAGTGCTGAAATAGGCTATATTATTTTTCCTGTTACAAACCTCTAATTTAGTATCTTATATCCATTCCAATATCGAAGATTACTCACATCCCGTCTCAATAAAGTTAATTTAAGGAAAGAACTTGATGTTTTTCGATTTATATGTTCAAATATATTGTTCGCAAAGCTTGCAACTAGAGATGAATTGTGTACAATATGAATTTAGTTTGACCTAAACAACTCTTGAATGCACCATAAAAAAAAGAAACAAGCAAAATGAACTATTTGTGGAACCTTGCATGGGTTATTTTTTAGTAAGCTGACTATATATCAATCAATAAGGAAAACGTAATTAATTTAAAAGATCTGCTCAATATCTTATCTCTAAAGGACAATAACTTAAATATCACTTAAAACTGAAAGGCTCTTTTGTAAACAGAATTTGCAGAATTTAACGCAGATACACCTGGATACATTCGATATACAGCTCAGTTTCATCTCTATTTTTTACTCATTGTCACCCTAATAATCCCTTTAGGCTCATTGTAGCCTGTTAAAGAATTAATGACCGGCTCAACGCGTGGCAGAAATTTTCTATAAAATGCCCAACCATAAACTGACATCACATTCACAACTATGGAACCCATCACGATATGACGCATTTCCCCACTGTTTAGGTCGAAGATTGACTCCTTGGCGAGAGACAACCTCACACTGCAGGTCCGAAAAGCATAATTTCGCAGAATAACGTGATCATAAGATCACAGACTATTAAGTTGTATATTGCCAATTTTGTTTATTTATATTGCAGTCGGCTTTTCAAAACCAATAAATCAATTGCGGCACACTTCGCTGAAGATCTTCCCACAAACCCTCAGAATTGCAGACAATTTCTGCGATTAAAAGACGTATTTAAAATACCAAAAAAAAATTGTTTATATTACATTCTTAGTAAACTTTATTATCCCCACAAGGGGGCAATTTGTTTTACAGCCAGCAGAAAAAAAACAGCACAACAACAAAAAAGACAGACAACAATATGCACATTCACCACGAGTTATAATAAATAAATAAATAAATACAGTGCACTATTGTTTTAGGGAACCAATCAACACAACATATTAATAAGGCCAATTGTCATTGGTACAAACGAGTTTTTAAATCTGTTTGTTCTGACCTTTGCTGCCATGTACCTGCGACCAGAAGGCAGTAGCCTGTATTGGCAGGCCAGCGGATGACTGGGGTCAGTCAGGATGCTTTCAGCTCTTCTGGTCGCCCTGGCTCTATACAGGACAGAGAGCTCCTCAAAAACACCGTTGAATGTATCATAATATTTTTTTCCTTGTTCATGCAGGGCTTTTTAAACCGAGGAAATAATCAACCACACGCTCTCCAGAGGTTGCATAAGCTCTCACTTTCACTGCAGGAGAAAATAAAAAGATAAAATAGCCTACATAACGGCAAACACAAACGTAATTCTAACAGTCAAAATGCTCTCTATTCTGCAATTTACACGCGGCACTACATTCTGTTCCGCGGAGCCACATGTGGTTATTCCTGGCGGTAAATTGTCCTGCGATACGGCTCATTGGTTAGATCGTGGTTAGAAATGGGCGAGAAGGGCGAAATGTCCGAGGGAACTGGGCGTGAACTAACGCCGTCTCTTCAGTTTTAATGGCGACTGTACTGTAGCACATAGTCCCACTTTGGTCCACTGGTAACTAATGTGCCATTTCCTGCACAGGTCTCCCTCGACTCTTCTGTCCCCACCCCCATGCTCCCGCATGCCTATTACTCTCCATTACTTGTTTGTTTGTTTGTTTGCATGTCTGTCCGTTCTAACTTTTCCCTTCTGTCTTGTTGTTTTTTTTTTCCTTTTTTGCTTGCTTATTTGTTTATTCCTGTTTGGTAGTTTGTTCCACAGCGGCAGGCACATATCCTATATATACAATACATATCTGCACAAGCACATACATACAAATATATATACACACTCATACCTACGCACACCCCAAGCAACACACACTCTCTCATACACACACACACAAACACACATACACGGTCAATTGATACAATAGTAATTGCTATATGGCCTCACTAAAATTTGTTTCCTGGAATATTCGGGGGATTGGTACCCAGGCAAAAAAAAATATCGAAATTTTTAGTCATTTATCTAGATTACAAGCAGATTTCTGCTTATTATAAGAAACACATCTGTCCAATACTGACCATGATAAATTAAAATCAGCACACTATAGTCATATATATTCAGCCCACTACAACAGTAAGCAAAGAGGTGTATCCATTTTAATTAACAACAAAGTTTCATTCACACACAACTCTACCATCACTGATTCTGAGGGACACTTTATCATTATTAATATATCGATCAACAACAACCCAATCACAATAGGTAACCTCTACGGCCCAAACATTGATGACCCAGTTTTTTTTTTCACAACTTTTTTTATCCCGTCTCCACATTCTCTCATAGCCCAAATGTAATAGGTGGGGACTTTAACACTGGACTTGACCCGTTATTAGACAAGAGCAGCAACCAAACCCATAAACATATCTGGAAATCTACAGAAAAAATTAAACAGTTTATGAGCGACCTGGGCCTTGGTGACAGTTGGCGGATGCAATACCCAACAGCAAAACCGCACACATTCTTTTCGCCAGTCCACCAATCATTTTCAACAAGAAATGGATCTGGAACAAAAAATCAAACAACTGGAAGACACAATTGCAAACACCCGTCAGTAAAATCTCAAATTGAATTAAGAAAATACAAAAATCAAATGAATGAAATCATAAACAAACAAAAAAAACCTAAATTTCAGATACAGAGACACCGGCAAGAAAATTTCCACCACAGCAATAAATCAGGTAAATATTTAGCAAATCAACTTAAACAAAATAAAGAAAAAAACAACTCTCTCTATCATCAGGGACTCAGCAGGGAAGCCTGAGCAATCACCAGAAGAATTAAATAATATTTTAAAGGATTTTTATGTTAAATTATATTCACCAGAAAAAGAACCCATCCCTCAAGACATTAATTTATTTCTTGATAGTATTAACCTTCCTCAATTGTCCCCAGATCAAGTTTTGACCGTTGATGCTCCTCTTACCTATCAAGAACTCTCCACTGCCTTGCATAAAATGCCTAATAATAAGTCACCAGGAGCCCATTGCTTCCCTGCTGAGGTTTACAAGCATTTCTGGTTTATTTTAGCTCCTCTTTTTCAAAGGGTCATCGCTGAAATAAGGCAGACATCCCAACTACCAAAACATAAATACAGCCACAATCTCACTGCCTCTTAAACCTAACAAAGACTCAACGTCCTTCTAGCAACTGCCCCATCTCCCTTTTGAATGTAGACCTTAAAATCATCACCAAAGCACTTTCCAACAGAATAGAAAAAATCGTTCCATCAATAATCCATCCTGCTGAGACTGGATTTGTCAAAGTGATAGGATTGAGCGAGCTTCTGAATGAAGGTTTTTCCCTCAGCACACACAGATCCACACACGCACACACGCGCACACACACACACACACACACACACACACACACACACACATTCCCAGCCACCTCCCCTTGCTTACCCCAGACCCCCCCACACACACACACACACAGACACCCATTCCCATCCACCTCCCCTTGATTACCCCAGACCCCCCACCACACACACACTTACATCAATATACTCTCACAGTGAGGGGCGCCTGGCACCTGGTCACACTTGCTAATTGCTCAGAAGGAAGGTACATGATCAAGGGTAATATCAACATCCTGTAAGTTTGGCTGGATGTCTACGGGAAGGTGTTACATCCACCACTTGCTCTACCAAGGATCTTGTACTTAAACCCTGAAATGTGAACAGTGTGTCAGGATTCTCTGCGAAGGCTACGGCGGACGCTAGGATCCTCCCTTGCGCATTGTAATAAAAGCCTTTTCAATTGGAAAGTGGTCATTGGTGTGTCACTTCATCGGTCCCAACTTGATTCCACGGCAGGAAATATTCTTAACAGATGGCGATGAGGATGGGATAGGAAACATCTCCTGGTTGGACCAACGATAATCAACTAGAGGGTGAGTATTTTTTATTTTACCATCCTCATTAGGCGTTGATTGTCCTTGAGCCAATTATTAGAGTGACTCCTATTATTTTGATAAAAAAATAGTGTGGAATGGGACGGTGTTGTGATTGAATCACTGATGATCTTTTGGCATATTGACGTCGTTACCACTGAACTTTATGGAGTTGGGTTGTACTCCCTGTAAGAGGACACAGCAGTGTCATTAGTCAGTGGCCCTAGTGGAGTTGGGTTGGACTCCCCATAAGAGGACGTGTTATGCATTTGGAGGTCTGGAGACCTTGATAGCATTGATAGAAAGATTGATAGCATTGCCGGGCATTTGATGAAAGGACGCGGAAGCGTCACTGCCATTGGGTTTTTGAGTCGGGTTGGACTCTCGCAAGAGGACTTTGTCGTTACCACTGACATTTTGTGGAGTTGGGTTGTACTCCCCGTAAGGGGACACAGCGGTGACATTAGTCAGTGGCCCCAGTGGAGTTGGGTTGGACTCCCCATAAGAGGACATTGTCGTTACCATTGGCATTTGCATAGCCTGCTGTTAGCGAGTGCTGACGAGCCTCGCTGCGGTAGTTTTAGGAAAATAGAGTTGTTCGAGGAACTGTTTGGACCGTTTTGCCATTGTTTTAAAAAGGGAGTTTGCTTTGGTAAACTTTTGAATTGTGTGAAACTGGGCTGTGTGGCGAGCGGGAATGCTTAAGTAGAAACCTTGGTTATTTGCCAATGTCATTGAATGCGTGAAAGTGCACTGATTGTTGTTTGTTTTGCTATTCCGTTTTCGTACTTGGTCTGATAACTGTGTGTAAAGTCATTGAATCATGTGAATGTCTGCAGCGGACTTGTTATATTGTCATGCTAAGTTTGTGTGTTAGGCTGGGTTATACGAGTACACAATATACCCTGCATTATTCATTTTAGTGATATACAGTGTATACCTGTATATATATATATATATATATATATATATGTAGATAGAAAATGATATAAATTGCGTACGTACTGTAATGAACTTGTCGAGGTTCCGGTTCCATAGGATAAGGACCGCGAACAGTACATGAGCCCAAATACTCTTGATAGTACTTGAGCCCAAAATAAGGGACTTTATATAGTCAATGAATCCGAGATAAGGGGGTAATGATAAAATAAACGAATAATTACTTAATTTTTAAAAACACACTGCCCTACTATTCAATTTTGACTTGATAGTTTGATAGCACATAGTTTACTTTTTACCCTTTGAACACACCTACACATGGGACTGTAATGTGAATATAGGCCACTAGATAGCAGTATTTATCTTTTTTTTATTCAGCTCAGACTGGAGCTATGTTTGGACATGTTTCAGACATGTCTGGGGCAAGTCCCCGAAAATTAAAAAAAAAAGGTCTAAATGTGGGAGGGGTCTGAAAAAGAGTATACAAGGAGTAGAATTGAGACAGTAAAGTAGTAGGAGAAATTGCAAGGAGAAGGATACATGTGACCAGACCAGTCATTTCTGTTCAAGACCTGTGAAGTTTCTTTTGTGGATTTTTGCCTGTGTTTGAGCATTTTCCTCACCCAGGACATCACCAAGCCACCCCACCAAAACAAGGGACTGTAAATATTTCTGTTTTTGTTGTAAATCAATCTTGGTCGTAGTTGTAGAAAGGAGATTAGTTAGTTGTTATTGTCTGTTTGATTAAATGTGTTTGGGTTTTGAATTGTGTCTGTCATCCCTTGCTGTTGTTGTTGTGTTGTAAATTGTAATAACAAATTGGGGGCCATAACAGGACGTAGCTACCGACAAGTATAAATAATTTGCATAAGTGTCTGTAGTTGATAATTATAGATAATATTATTATGGTATGGTCCTGATTCCCTAATAGATAAGAGTTTTAACTGTCTGAACAAAGAATTGAGAAGGAGATATTGGCCGAAGCGGTTTAGAAGGCCGCTCTGGAAGCAATTGTACTGAGATATAAAAGCAATTAAAGCTAATCCCTGTTTCCTTTGAAAGCAAACGCAGATTAAACTTTAGCTGAGGCTCTGAATGAATGGTGGAACAGTCGTAAAGAGGGCAGTGAGGAAAACAAGGAAGTTGTGATGTGTTTTGTCTTGAGCTATGAGAGCACTGTTTTAATGTGGCAATAATGTGGGTTGTTTTTAAGTGTTCGCTGTATTCCTCTGTATTTTTTTTTAAGTAGAAAAATATGCAGGCACATCTTAGTTGCAGAATGGATGGTTTGGTAGAGTAAGGGGACAGACACACCAGTTCCTCAAGTGCTGATGAGCGGGAGACGACAACTGAGGGAAGGTGTGATCACTTATACCTTGAATTTCAAAGGATGCTGAGGAACAAAAGGGTAATTTGCCTAGAATGATAGGAGACTGGAGGGTGATGAGGTTAACACATAGGGCTGAGGGGTTACTGAGGTCTTGTAAATATGCCTGTGACGGAGGAAATGGTATGTAGCACCAGAGGGATTGCAAATGGGATTTAGATTGAACTTACGGATGGAAATGTTAAATAGAGAAGAAGGGTTCGGACGCCAGGTGCTGGGATACGGTACAGTGGAGGACGTAGGGCCTTGCTCAGAAACGAGGGAAGTGACGCACTGCTCATAAGCCAGTGAGACTGAAAGCAAAACGTAAGTAGGAAAGTGGTGAAATGGAGCTGGAAGTAGTTCCATGTGAATAAGAGAGGAAAGAAGCATGAGGATATTACTGTAAACTACAATAATTTCTGAGAGACTGCAGAGAACCATGGTGTTCATTGTTGGCATTAGATGTGTTGTGAAAATGTCAGAATAATGATCCATACAAGATTACAAAAAAAAGGAACAGACTAGGCAATTAAAATATCAGGAGGTTGTTTCTGAGCAATCCCACAGTTTTCTTTCAGTAGAATGTACAATAGCATGGCAATCTCCTCAAATTGCTGAATTATATGCTTTTGCTGAAGCATGTGAAACAATGACAGACTATAACGTGAATATCTATACGGACTCTAGATTTGCTTTTCGGGTTGTACATGATTATTTGAGTTTGTCGGAAAATAGGGGGCTCAAGACCAGCATATCAGGCCCAATACAAAATGAGGGGGTAGTGAACAAACTACACAAGTCTTTACAGAGACCAAAACTGGTACAAGTATTGAAAGTAAAAGCCCACAGCAATGTGAGTGATCCTCACTCTGAGGGTAACAGGAAGGCATGATTGATTGAAGGGAATGCGGCACAGGATGGCACAAACATGATGGATTCCTAAATTGAGTGTTAACATTTACAATTATGTTTGCAGGGTGCATGACGTGTGCGTGATGCAATCCAGGACCCACCATTAAGGCTAGGATGAGACAACAGCCCCGACCCACCCAAACTTTTCAGGGAAAGACTGGGTGACACAGCTACCATCGGTTCTCCTCTCTAGGAGAGCAGGACCAACTGACCCTAACTCACTTTCTCCGTTTGAAATGCTTACAGGCCGACCCACGAGGACTCCTGGAGATCTGTGCATTGGTGGTGCTGATTTGCATGCAATGAGAGACTGTCTTGTTGAATACTGCAGAAATTTGTCCCAGTATGTCTCACAGGATCACATGACAGAACCAGACGCAGGAGAGGACAACGTGGAAACGTGCCAAGTAAAACATAGATCAGAAGACATTTGATCCTACCTGGTCCGGACCACACACTGTCCTGCTCACAACCCCATCGGCTGCTCGGGTGACTGGGATTCCAGTGTGGATCCATATCACACGTTTGAAAAAATATTGGGCGGAGACACAACATGGGGCACAATCATCCCCGTCTCCTCCTCTGGCTCCTGGGAGCCAGTTCTTTTCGTTTCGTGTCTAAAGGCAGACACACGTTTCCACAGTACAAAATGTGCACCAACTCGGCAGGCTGCAGCTGGACCTGGGACAACCTCAGGAGGACATTTGGAAGATGACAGATTGTTATTTTTGGGGTATAAGGAACCCTGGTAAATTAGTACAAACGTAGGTCTATGTTGTTGTGTTGTTGAATGTAATGGATCTGATGTATTAATCTGGAAGGATCTGAGAGTGTGGGTTGACACAAGATTAGGTTGGGAAGAGGCTATTAGAGTGGATGAAATGTTTAATATCAATTGGTATAAACGGCGGGACTGGAGGAAGATGGTTGCCCCAGTCCGAAGGCCATACATAAGTATGCCCTTAAATTGAGAGGTGCATGCAGCCCTCCAGGGAAGCCCGGCACAAGCCCTGTATTGTATCCTGGACCAAAAATTGGATAAGCTGCTGAAGGAGAGCCTCTGCCTGCTCTGGTTGGTGTGTCAACCCGACATTCTCACTTAATTATTAAGGTGAAACAGATTATCTGGCCAAGGAATTGTACACTTTTTACAGAATTAGAACAATCTATCCAAACCCTGATCAATTTTATGTTACAACGGTTGCCAAAATGTTATAAAAATGATGTACATAGGAAACGTAGAGATCTGCTATCAGATATTGCAGGATGGGTGGGAGCCACTGGCTCAACAGTGAATGCCATTTCAATGGCTATAGAATTTAATAACCATGATTGGGCTGGCAATCTGTTAGCAACAGGCACAATTTTGGTGGCAAAGGGAGGACTACTTTCTAACCAAACTACTTGCTATCTTGCTTCCGCTATGCATGAGACTGGGGAGGTGATCATTGTTTTGCTCCAGCATTTACTTGAAAATACTAAAACTTACAAAAAGATTCTAGTGGTAGACCATGTGCATAGGAGGATGGAGGAGGTGGGTTACAGATCTGGCATTCAGCATGGAGGTGGCAGCTCTGATAGGCGACCTGCTCGCGTCACATGTACCAGGGTAGGTACGGTCTGCAGTCCTTCTGGAGGCTGAGTCAACTACCTGGGTGGCGGCCGGGGAGGGGTCCCTATCGATAGTTGGGGCATGTCACGATGGCGAGGACATCCGTGGGGGTGTTCTAACTCCCTTTACAAATACCTTTATTACCTGAATCTACTGGAGCAACAGCAGTGAAAATCAACACTGCCACTTGGTGCAGGTTTTGGGCCTTTATACTCTGGTCCATAGCTGACTAACATTTCCTACTGCATTAACCCTACTGGCACTTCTATCACTATCGGCTCCATTCTAGTCGCTCCCGATGTCACCACTAACATTTCTGTTCCAGCCTTGGAGCTCTGAGTACTGGACCACACAAATTATTTTGAGAGAGCTCTCATGGCGGTCTCTGACAGAATTAACAGGATATCATACTGTAGCAAAAAAGGCAACAACTGTGACCCTCTGACTAAAAGGTACAGACATTTCTGGGAGTAGTGTCCCCTGAAGACGACTTTCGGTGGTACTATCCCAGGGTGTCTGGGGACTTAGAATTTTAAGTTTTGTTTTAGTTATTTATATGCATTATAAATTTAATTGGCTAATCAAGAATGTACAGCACAGTCGAACATTTGCTAATCTGACCCATTATCTTGCAAATGGTGGCCTAATCGGTATCTAAATCATGGTGGGTGAGACCTTAGCTCACCACCAATACAAAATGAGGGAATGATAGGATTGAGCGAGCTTCTGAATGAAGGTTTTTCCCTCAGCACACACAGATCCACACACGCACCAATTCTCTGCCCCTTCCCCTCGCTTACCCCACACACACACACACACACACACACACACACACACACACACACACACACACACACACACACACATACACACATACACACATACACACATTCATTCCCAGCACCCTCCCCTTGCTTACCCCAGCCCCCCCCCCCAATACACACACACGCACTCACATCAATATCCTCCCACAGTGGGGGGCGCCTGGCACCTGGTCACACATGGTAATTGCTGTATTGTACTCAGAAGGAAGGTACGTGATCAAAGGTAATATCAAGATCTTGTAAGTTTGGCTGGATGTCTATGGGAAGGTGTTACATCCACCACTTGCTCTACCACGGATCTTGTACTTAAACCCGAGAAGTGAACAGTGTGTCAGGATTCTCTGCGAAGGCTACGGCGGACGCTAGGATCCTCCCTTGCGCATTGTAATAAAAGCCTTTTCAATTGGAAAGTGGTCATTGGTGTGTCACTTCATCGGTCCCAACTTGACTCCACGGCAGGAAATATTCTTAACAAAAGGAAGACACTCATCTAACAACTCACGTAGACTCTTCAATCTAATGGACAATTCATCACAACGCCAAACAGAATCCATTATAATCACACTTGATACAGAAAAAGCATTTGATAGAGTTAATTGGTCATTTCTCATCTCCACTTTACAGAAATTTGGCTGTGGGGATTCATTTATCAATTGGATTAAAATACTATATACTGCACCTCCAGCCACTGTCATCACAAATGGAATAACGTCACAACCTTTCACTCTACACCCAGGCACAAGACAAGGGCCACTCAGTCCATCTCTTTTCATAATATTCATTGAACCCCTAGCTGCTGCCATTCGCCAAAATGTCAACATTCAAGGAATTTAAACACCTAATGAACATCACAAAATTAGTCTTTATGTCGAAGTAATTTTGCTCTTCCTACAGAACCCTCACCAATCTCTACATGCAACAATTGAACTGATAGAAGCCTATTCGAATATCACTAATAACTCCATCAACCGGCATAAATCTTCAATTCTTCCACTACAAAAAAATAGCTGGGATATGACAACCCACCCACCACCGATTCCTCTGTGTACAACACACATCACCTATAGAGGTATTTCCCCCAGGCTGTCAGAATTGTTCAATCTGAATTATGCCCCATTACTAAAAAAAAAAACAGAGAATCTTAATCGATGGATGAATTTACCACTCTCCATAACAGGTAGAATAGCAACAGTTAAAATGGCCATTCTACCCGAAACAAACTACCTCCTGTCTATGATTCCATCTCAACCAACCCTCTCCTGGTTCAAATCTCTCAATTCAATCACTACCAAATTTTACTGAAAAAATAAAACCCCAAGAATCAAACTGGCACCATTACAGAAACCCAAATCCCTAGGAGGGCTGGCAGCTCCAAACTTTATACATTACTCAATAGCTAACCAACTTCAATATATTTACAATTGGGTTCATCCTCAGCAATCAGATAACTCCTGGTTAGATATAGAACAGACATTTTGTAAAGGCATACTCATTTCAGATTTGCCATTTCTCAGTCAATCCATAAAATCCCATTCCAGTTTCAAGACATTAACAATATCAGCAGCTCTGACAGCCTGGTGGAAGTTTCACAAAATTACTAATTCCACTCTGGCACCATCGAAATTCACACCCCTCTGGAATAACCCCCGACTTTATTAGATATAACAAGTAGATCAGAAGGATCTAATAGATGCGACCTCGCCTAGCATCCGTCACGCGGCCTAGTGTCCATGACTGGTGGTTTCTTGTACAAGTGTGATCTTGAAATTGGCAAATGACCTTGAAAATCAATAGGGGACCCTTCCTCTGTACCAAGAAGCTTGTTCTAAGATGTAATAGCCATCCATAAGTGGAGTTACGGTGCGAAAACTGTGAAATCGAGGCAAAATCGACTCTTTTCTGACTGGTGTGACGTTGAGATTCGACAGATGACCTTGAAAATCAATAGGGAACCCCTCCTCTATACCAAGATGCTTGTTCTAAGATTTCATAGCCGTTCATTGAATTAAACTTGAGTTACGGTGCAAAAACCGTCTAATCGGGCAAAATTGACACTTTTTTTGCCTTTGTGACCTTGGGATTTGACGGATGACCTTGAAAAACAATAGGGAACACCTCCTGTATGCCTAGAAGCTATTTCCAAAATTTCATAGCGATCCATTAATTCTAACTGGAGTTACAGCGCGAAAACCCGCAAACAAGGTCGTGACCTCTGAGAACTTGACCTTTGACCTCGACCTTGTGCATGGACATCACTTTGGTGAAGGTCAATAACTGCTAAAAATTTCATGATGATATGACGACAGGTACATGGTCAAAAAGGTGGCACAGACAGACAGACAGACAGAAGCATTCATAGAGCTGCTTGGTCGCAGCTAAAAAGCCACTTCAGCTTAGTTCATGGCTAGACAAGGGTCTCACACACCTACAACATATAATCCAAACTAACACCTTCACTCAATTTCAAAACTTGGTCCAGGACTTTGGCATCAGGAGTAATCAGTATTTGGAATATTTGAGACTCAAATCCTAAATTACAGCTACATATTGTAACATTCACCCCAACGTATATTGGCTTAAGTTACAAACAAAACATGGGATACGCTTGATCATAACAATTAAGTGAATTTAGTACCGCTTAAAAAAACAAAAACGGAAGAAATGCAGCGCAGACCAAGGAATATTTGCAACACCGCTATATTGCACAACACCCAACCTCACAGGCAATAAGCAATCGCTTTCTTTAGTACAGCCCCGTAAAATAAAAAAATAATAAGTCCGTGCGGTCAGTCGGGTTTCACTTTTACCGCATCCAGTTCTTCCAAGTGTCCAAAATATTTCCACCTCCGGAGCAAAAATGAAATATCCTTATGCCAACCGAAAATCCAAAATTAATCCATATGGAATAAAACAAAAAGAGAATGATCTTCGACCACCGGAAAAAAAAATCAAAAAGCCGAAAAAGAAAATCAAGAAGCAAAAATATATAGGCCTATCTGAAAAAGGATAGATCTCACCGGGTGTTGAGATGCTCTTTTTCGTTGCTGCAGCTGGCGAATGTCCAAGTCCGAAACGTGGCCTTGAGCTATTTCCACGGTAGCTTTTTTTATTATTATTATTTTAACAAAATGTTAAAATATATTATAGTCCTCAGGTCCCACGTAGTCTCCCCGAAGATGAGCGTTTTTCTTTCTTTCTCCTCCCTTCTACCCATCACTCGCCCGTATTTCAAAACTCCCCCACTTCGCGGCAGAATCCGATTTGTTACTGAATGGTGCGTAATGTCAGCTGATCAATTTAACAGCCAACTGATCTAGAATCAGTTAAACAACGGAAAATAGCAATGGAAGATGGTATAACAATTATGGGGCTACCGATATAGAATGGAGCCATGACAAGGAGGATAGTACTTTAATTTTAATAACAGCAATTTAATGCATGGAAACTAATAGGTTCCTGCCTCCCCGAGAATCGGCTACATTATTATGTGGCATTGCTACATAGACCCCCCCTCCAGCCATAGGCTTCTATTGTGAGGAACTATAATAACCTTTAAGATTAACCACATTTACAGTATCCATTTTGTCATGTGGGGAGCTCCATTCAACTCGGTAATTAACAGGCCCCAATTTCTTTACAATTCTAGCTGGCCCTTCCCACCTAGGTGCTAGCTTGGCAGAAAATTTTTCACCGGCCTTGGAGAGAGGGTGAGCCCTGACCCAGACTAAGTCGCCCGCCTGAAAGTGCGCTTCTTTTCTGCGGGAATTATAATACTTAGCACGTCTGGCTTGGTGCACTCCTACTCTCCTTTTGACCTCCTCCGCTATTTTTTGTTGTCTTTCTAATAGGTAATAAGACTGCTGGTCTGGAGATGGTGGTTTGCCTATGAGTCTCTCAAGTGGACCTTGGAGCTTCCTGCCGAGAGCAAGCTCAGCCGGGGCTTTACCAGTGGCCTCATGTTGGGCTGTATTTAGGGCAAAGCGGAACTCTGGCAGCCACTGATCCCAGGTGTCATGGTGCTGGCCGACAAATGATGCGATCATGGTTTTTAACGTCCTGTTAATGCGTTCTGTCAGATTAGTTTGTGGATGATAACTAGTTGTTAATTTTTGCACTACCCCCCAGGTCTTGCAGAGATTAATCAGGAGGGTGGCAGTAAACTGCGGTCCTCTGTCTGACAGTATGAACTGTGGTACCCCCCATCGAGTGAAGATTTCCTCCCGGAGGATCTTGATGAGGCGAGGCGTTTTGCTGTCTCTCATGGGAAACATCTCCACCCACCTGGAGTAATAGTCAACAATCACCAGCAGATAACAGTTTGACTTTTTGCTTCTAGGGAATGGCCCCATGAGGTCCATTCCCAACATCTCACCTGGCGCAGTAACTTCAGTGCTCTGCAGTAATCCTGAAGGCTTGGTGTTATCTGCCTTGTATTGCTGACAGATGGCACAGGACTTTGTGTATTCCCACACATCTTTGCGTACACTCGGCCACCAGGCAACCTCCAAGATCCGCAACAGCGTCTTCAGTTTGCCAAGATGACCACTCAAGGGACTGTCGTGGAAGTACCGCAGGAACTCAGGAATGAGTGATTGAGGAACCACCAGCTGGTACTTATCCCCCTGATCTGGCAGTGGGACTCGTCGGTATAGGACCCCCTGGGAAATGGTAAAGCTGATACGATTGGGAGCAGCTGATGACTTTAATCTCTCTTCTGTCAGGTCACAAATCTTCTGATCCTTCTCCTGTGCATGAGCAATTTCACAGAGGGAGTGTGGTAGATCTGAATAACCTTTGGGGAAGACTGTAAGACATGGACTGTGATGAATTGAGAGAGGTTCATATACCCTGGATAGAGCGTCGGGCCCAGTGTTCAGGCACCCCTTCCGGTAATGAACTTTAAAAGCGAACTGCTGCCGCCGTAGGGTCCATCTGGTGAGACGGGAGGTGGTCTTTGGGCAATTGAAAGCCCATGACAGCGCAGCATGATCGGTGAAGACATCAAACTCTGCCCCCTCCAAGTAGTGACGCCACTTCTCCACAGCCCACACCACAGCCAGGCACTCCTTTTCAGAGGTGGAATAATTGCGCTCTGGGCCTCGGAGCCCCCTAGAGGCATACGCAATAACCCGCTCCCCCTCTGTGGTATTCTGAGTTAGGATGGCTCCAAGACCCACTTCACTGGCATCTGTGTGTACCTGGAAGGGCAAAGATAGGTTAGGTTGGGCCAGGACTGGAGGATTTTTCAAGGCCTGCTTCAGTGCTTCCATGCTTTCTTGGCATTCCTCTGTCCAATCCCATTCAACTCCCTTTCGCTTAAGGTGATTCAGAGGGGCAGCCAGATCAGCAAAATGTGGAATGAATTTGTGATACCAGCCTGCGAGTCCCAAGAAGCGCTGCAAAGCCTTCAGATCTTTCGGAGCAGGATAGTCCGCCACAGCCTGCGTCTTAGCTGGATCAACCTCAACTCCTCTGCCAGACACAAAGTGTCCCAGGAATTTTAACTCTGGCTTAAAGAAGTGGCACTTTTTCATATTTAAGCTGAGGTTTGCTGCATTCAGCCGTGCAAAAACTGCAGCCAAATCCTGCAGATGTTGTTCGCGAGTGTTGGAATACACGATAATGTCATCTATATAGACGAAACATATTTTTCCCCTCAACTCTGCCAGAACCTTCTCCATTAAACGCTGAAAAGTTGCAGCAGCGTTGCGGAGCCCAAATGGCATAGCCTTGAATTGTAGTAGACCCAGAGATGTTATGAAGGCTGTCTTTGGTTTACTCTCCTCATCCATAGCCACCTGCCAGTATCCAGACTGCAGATCCAATGAGCTGAACCAGGAGGCGCCTTCCAATGATTCGAGGATGTCATGAATGATGGGCATTGGATATGCATCTGGTAGGGTCTTGGCATTTACTCTCCGGTAGTCTACACAAAACCTATAGGATCCATCAGGTTTGTTCACAAGAACTACCGGGGAGGACCAGGCAGACTGGGAGGGCTCAACGATGTTGTCTTTTAGCATTTTCTCGATATGCTCCTCAATGATCTTCTTTTTCAGAGGGGACACTCGATAGGCCTTGGACCTCACAGGCACCTCATCTTGGGTGAAGATGATGTGTTTCTCCACAGTAGTTTTCCCCAGGATGTTGGAGGTGACAGAAGGCCAGTCTTGCATGAGCCTTTGAAGCCCCTCAAGATAGTCTGAGTCATATGACTTTAAGGTCTCGTCATTTAGGGTGGAGGTCCAGCAGGGAAACGGTTGTCCAAGAGGTAAGGCATAGTAAAGATTAACATGCTGATATGAGGTGAGGCAGTGGACTTTATTCCATGAGTATATCTCTGGAGTTTGTTGCAGAAGTGAATGATATGTGTAACCCTTTTCTCCCTTCAGCCCATAGCTGTTCTTTTCCAGATTGAGGATTGCTCCCGTTTTGGAGAGGAAATCTAGTCCCACTATCAGTGGGAAAGCAAGATGACGATCCTCCATTACATGGGTTTCAACATTCCATTGCCTCCCATGCCAGTCAAAACAGAGAGTTTTCTTCCCCAAGGCTCGATGAACAGTCCCATCTGCCATGACAAATCTCTGTCTCTCTGCTGGAAGAAAGGTTTCCCCTTGGAGGGTCATCTGTTTCCACAGGCTTTCTCTCATCAGTGTGAAGGTACTACCTGTGTCCACAACTGCTTCCCCTTTTATTCCTCTGATCGTGATTGGGATTAAAAGAAGATTATGTTCTTTGCCTTTACAGCTCCGGTGTTGCACCACAGAGCACCCTGCCGTTGATTTTTGAGGATAGGTCTTCTCTGGTGTTTTCTTTCCAGCCTTATCTTTGCTCCCTTGCACCTTTTGCCAGTAATCTTTGGATGCAGCGCAGTCCCTCTCAACCATGGAGCCCACCTTAACAAGCTGTGCCACCGTTGTCACAGTACCACGCAGGCAGCCTGCCACCTTTGGGTTGATGTTATTGAGGATACGCCTTACAATCTCCTCCTCTGGCACGTCTGGTTTCCATTTGAGACACAGAGCCCGGTAATCATAAGCGAAATCTCGAAGGCATTGGTCTGGTTTTTGTACCATGGCCCTCAATTTCTCTTCCACTTCACTGATGTAATCAGTGGAGAGGAAAGCAGACATAAAGGCTATTTTGAATGAGGCCCAATCATGAACTTTGCTTTTTTCAGCTTTCCACCAGCTGTGAGCTGGACCCTTCAAGACAGTGGACAGAGCTCCTAAAAGCTCATTGTTAGGGAGAGGTCTGACATCAAGAAAGTTTTCGCACTGCTCTATGAAGTTAAGAACATCAGAGGTCTCACTAGATTCTCCAAAAGATGGGAAGTCAAGTCGAACTGGAGGTCTAGAGTAGTAGGGAGATGCACCAGGCAGACTAGATGTTGTACCGGCAGAAATAGGGCTAACATCTGTGGATACTGCAATTGTTCTTTGCATTATGGGAGTACTGCTTTGTCTTAACCTGCTAAGTTGCTTCTTCCACTGTTCATCTCTACGTAGAAGACAATTTACAATGCTCTTTTCCAAGTTTTGTATGTTTTTCAATAAAGAATCCTCCATTTTGGCTAAACTAGAGTCAACATAGGCCCTGAAGTTTGCCTCTCTGTTCAACATGCTTGCTACAGAATCTCTGAAATCAGTATCCAATTTCCTGAATTGTTCATTTAGAGAAGAAAAGTTGTTCATAATTTCAGCAGAATTAAAAGCAGTTAATGGAGTGCAGTTTTCCTCATTTTCACCATCATCCCTGCCATCATTATGGACCATATCACATTCTTCATCACCACCATCATCATCAGAAGCATAAACATCAACAGCTTGATTATCATAAATCTCTGCATTATCATCAGAAATATACAAAGAGCTTAACAAAGATGTAATTTCCTGCGAATGATTCTTCCTTGTAACAAAAGGCCCAAGACTGACATCAGGGTTTGCAAAACCAGGCCGAGAACCGTGTTCGGCAACCGAGTCTGTGCCTACAAGATTATCTTCCATATTATTTTTCCTCGCGTCAAAAAAAAAATTCAGGTATAAATCAACGGTATTTTTTTTTTTCTTTATCCGTACAAAATCACTGCACAATCAAGGTCCCCGTACTGGCCACCATATGTAACATTCACCCCAACGTATATTGGCTTAAGTTACAAACAAAACATGGGATACGCTTGATCATAACAATTAAGTGAATTTAGTACCGCTTAAAAAAACAAAAACGGAAGAAATGCAGCGCAGACCAAGGAATATTTGCAACACCGCTATATTGCACAACACCCAACCTCACAGGCAATAAGCAATCGCTTTCTTTAGTACAGCCCCGTAAAATAAAAAAATAATAAGTCCGTGCGGTCAGTCGGGTTTCACTTTTACCGCATCCAGTTCTTCCAAGTGTCCAAAATATTTCCACCTCCGGAGCAAAAATGAAATATCCTTATGCCAACCGAAAATCCAAAATTAATCCATATGGAATAAAACAAAAAGAGAATGATCTTCGACCACCGGAAAAAAAAATCAAAAAGCCGAAAAAGAAAATCAAGAAGCAAAAATATATAGGCCTATCTGAAAAAGGATAGATCTCACCGGGTGTTGAGATGCTCTTTTTCGTTGCTGCAGCTGGCGAATGTCCAAGTCCGAAACGTGGCCTTGAGCTATTTCCACGGTAGCTTTTTTTATTATTATTATTTTAACAAAATGTTAAAATATATTATAGTCCTCAGGTCCCACGTAGTCTCCCCGAAGATGAGCGTTTTTCTTTCTTTCTCCTCCCTTCTACCCATCACTCGCCCGTATTTCAAAACTCCCCCACTTCGCGGCAGAATCCGATTTGTTACTGAATGGTGCGTAATGTCAGCTGATCAATTTAACAGCCAACTGATCTAGAATCAGTTAAACAACGGAAAATAGCAATGGAAGATGGTATAACAATTATGGGGCTACCGATATAGAATGGAGCCATGACAAGGAGGATAGTACTTTAATTTTAATAACAGCAATTTAATGCATGGAAACTAATAGGTTCCTGCCTCCCCGAGAATCGGCTACATTATTATGTGGCATTGCTACAATATAACATCACAGCTATTGATCTCGACCTCCCCTCATCAATTAAAGATTTATTAAATATCAAAACTCCACTGAAACTTCTATCAATGATATATAAAATCATATCACATACTGACAAATCTATTTCACTCCCAATAATAAAATGGGAAGAAGACCTTTCAATGTCTCCTGATGCCGATTTTTGGCCCAAGATCTGCCGAAAGATCTACACAATGTCAAAAAATACAAATCTGCAGTTCTATCTTCTAACCAACAGTCTGCAATAAATTTGCCTGCCATCTGGTCACCATTTAATATATATACCTGTATATATATGTTTTTTTTTTTTACAAACCTGATGCCAATTCCCCCTATAATTCCTCAATAATAAATCTACCATATTTCAAATTTCTTCAACTATCCTGCTTGACCTTACACACACACACACACAAACACACACACAAGTAAGTTTATTGTCATTTAGCTTTTGACCACTCTTCCTTTGTGGTTGTCGGCGTGCTTGCTCTGTGTTGGTGGGCGGGGCTGTTGCTGCCCGGCTGTTCCGTTAGGGGTGGCGGCTCTGCTCGTTCGTGTGGAGCGGACACGCAAACCACAGCTAGAGGCCTGCCTGTTTATGAGTCTTTCTGTTGTCTCGTCTGTTACGTGTCCCTCATTGTGTAAGTGTTTAATGTCTAGTTCCTTTTCTTTTTTCTCCTCTCACGAGCAGTTTTTAACTGCAACCCCCCAACACACACACAGACACACACATGCACTCATACATGTGCACAAACACACACGCACACACACACGATAGCCCAGCCTCAATCACCCCTTAATCACTAATGGCTAACAGTAATTTGATGTGATTTGTTTCTTTGTTTGCTTTTGTAAATTCAAATGAAAAATAAATTTGTCCTCCGAAGAGGGGGGTGGTGGCGGGTCAGGGAAAAAAAAATAATAATAAAAAAAAAATCCGCTATTTAATTCCTAATAACGCTCTAATGCCACTAATTAACTCTGTTGCCAAATCAAATCTCTACTTCTGCTCTGTTCTCCTCTGCTGTGCTTAAAATCACAGCATTTATATAGACCAGCAACATCCTGGAAAGATCCCAGGGCTCCAGACTAACTTTTTGCACTGGTGCGCCTAACCTTTTTTTTTTTTTAGGTGCACCAGCACAAAAATTAGGTGCACCCAAATTTTTCATTGCGTCGCCTTTAACGCCATAATGTCACCTTTTTAATCGCTCTCCATAACTTTCATATAATGTGAATGATTTTTAAACAAGAATAAGGTGTAGAGAAATGCTCGTCTTTATTTCATTTAACTGCTCTCGCTAAAAGCACAATTATATGTAAAAATAAAAATAAAGTGCTCCACTGAGCTGAAACTGAACATTTCAAACTGAAACACTAAGCAAAATAAAAAGTTTCCAAATAAAAGTGCTTGTGCTTAAATTGCTTCGTGGAACTGAAATTGAACATTTCAAACTCAAAAATTTCAAGTAAAATAAAACATTTCAAAATTAAACGTGCAACTATTTAGTTTCACTGAACTGAGAACTAACATCATGTGTCAATCTTATAGCAGGTCTCCCCTTGCTGTCACATGCCCCTCAGATGGTTAACTGCAGCACCTAGAGCAACCGTTTTCCCCAGCCAATCTGCACGCTGATGCCCAAGTGCAGAAAATGCTTGCTTTCTGACAGCATAAATTCCCAAAGAAAAAAAGATCATGCAGGTCACTAGCCTGTAATTTGCAAAGGGAAAACTGTTTGTGATCTTAGCCTCTTATCTTTTTACATATTCCTTTTTAATATAATATTTTTATATCTATTACTTTAATATTTTTTAAATAGAATATTTAGGACTATAAAATTTGCGGAACAAGAACAGAGAATTAGGTTGCACAAAACTTCCGTTCAGAACAATTATTAGTCCTGACCTGTTCCTAATCGGGGAGAACAAGCTGCACCTGTTAACTGTGGAGTGCTTTCGGAGTGAACCCTCTGTTAATTAGGAAAATGACTGAGAACAGGTCAGGACAAATAATTGTTTTTTTTTTGTTTTTTTTTTAATTTGGCATCTCCAATCCCACCCGAATCTGGAATGCCCAATTAGTGAACTATGTACAAAGCTTGCCCGTATGCGACCCCCTGCTGCCAACTCAGGATAGTGAAGACAGCTCACGGCTCTCCTCCGAAGCACGTGTCCGTCAGCCACTGATTCTTATTCACTCATTGGTCGAACCCTCGTAAGTTCCGAACGAGGGCGGAGGATACCTGGACGTGAACAAACCCAGAGTCTTCCTGACGAGCGCCCGTCTGGCCAACAGGAGGCGCTGGAGCAACGAACAAAGCTTAACCCAAATCCGGCAGTCCCTTCCCAATTTGAAACCCCGTAGCGCGATCGCCAATTGTGCGCTACGTATACGTTAGCACCCTCCTCAAGGGTGATATGGATACCGGCTCGAGCGTTAAATCCATATCACCCGCAGAGAGGGGTGCTAACCTACTTACACCACGTGGGCAACGACTCGTCCATTCTTAAATGCACGTGTGTTACCTGCACGGATAAGGTTAAATGAAAACGTGGTTTGAGAAATGAAATCAGTATTGAAAATGAATTCGGACGAAGAGCTTTGTCGGGCCTCGCAAGAAATTGCAGCAGAACTTAATAATGCAAGTGATGATTCTGATCGTGAATTGTTGGAAGCATCTCAAGTAACTGAATTACGTGAACATGAAGGTAAAACTAATGAACGTTTCCACATTTCCGATGATAATGAAATTGAGAAGCGTGCCATGGAAGCTGTGCCTGTTAACACGCAGCGACGGGATAAATGGGCATACAACAGTTTGACGGTATGGCCGTGTTGAAACCCTTTTGACACCATTACAGAGGTAATTTTGAAATATTGTTTCGAGGCGAAGCCGAGAAATAATATTTCAAAATTACCGATGTCCAAAATCCCGTGGGGAGATAAGTCAATGACCGAGGCGTAGCCGAGGTTTGACTTATCTACCCAAGGCTTATATGGTCCAGCTGCCAAATATCATACCCGGTTGTTGTCCAAATAGTAACCTCTGTTATCCAAATAGCAACCTCTGCACGTGCAGTGAGGAGGTTGATACACAGAAAAGCAACCTGCCAGAACAATGGACATAACATACCCTAGTGGTGTAATCTGAAAAAGCTGCCGACCCCTGCCGGTGGGTACGCCGGGGCTCGAACCCGACAAATAATTGTTTTAAACGGAAGTTTTCTGCAACCCAATTCTCTGTTCGTGTTCCACAACTGGACTGAATTTAGCCTAGGATTTAATCGCTTTTAGATCGCATGCGGAGAGAAACCGTGTCTTCGGTTGCCAATTACGACAATCGGAAAACGCGTCAATAAATGAAAATGATTGAGAACTACTAATTGCAGTCAAAAAGCCGGCACCCCCGCTGGCCACGCAACTGGATCACACACTCCTTGGTAGAGACGTCTGCTGTCAATCATGAAGGACATGTATGTGGCGTTTCCGATGTCCGCAGCTGTATTTCGCTTTAAGGTGTCAGTTATTACCCCAATGAATTGGGCACATGCCGTATTATTGCAATACGTCGGTTTTACGTTTAATCCATTTTTCTTCGGCAACTCCTCTTTGGCAATGTTGTATGCAACATTCTTCAGAGGACCTGATTACTCTCTGCCACTGAAATGCAGCTGGAAGAAAGGCCACTTTCTGTGCGCACTTGTCACTGCGTAACGTATGTTTTTAGACATGTTATGTTTTTTGAAAGTTTCAATACTAAACGTTGTTGACCCGCTCCCGAATGCAATATTTCCGGCCATATTCTGACCGCACTCCTGACAGTAAGTTACACGCAGTACGCTGCGTTATGTCCTTTGTTGTACTTCAGCCAGGGAAATTGTTTCAGCCAGTCCTTTCTGAAGGAATATATTTCGGCCTTTTTAATTTGGGTCACAGAGCCGGGCTCTATCCCACACTCGGTTGACATCTCCTCTGGTTCCGAATCTGATGCTGTCGCCGAAGGACCGGGGCTCGGCAACTCCCCAGGGAGCGGCTCCGTTTACTGACGGGATGGACACTCGGTAGTGGGGATGGATGGGATTATAGTAGTAGGGCTGGTTGCGGGCTTAGTTTTCTTGATGAAAAAACATTCAATATTTCGGCCTCTCTTTTTTTTACCCCTCGTTTTGTTGCGTTTAGTTTATTTTTTCGTTTCAGTCAGTCAGCCACTCTGGCGCTCAGGTCGCGCGCAACTTTTAACACACACAACTTACAGGACCAATCAGAGGCAAAGACCCGCCCGAGCTCGTTCTCTTATTGGTTTAGAACATGGAATGATCCTACCATGATGAGTGTGTGAGCTCGGTCACAGGAGAACACAGAGCGATGATGCGCCTGCGAATTAAATTTAAGTTTTAACCTGAGCATCATCAAGTGCACCAGTGCGACCTAGCAAAATTATTAGTCGCACTCTTTAAAATTTTGGTCGCATGGAGCCCTGGATCCACAAGATTCCTGGGTAATCCCGCCCCCTCCAGGCCGGAAGGTGCCAGAAGCTTCTAGAAAGCACTAGTCTATTACATCAGATTATGTTTTGCTAGACACGCCACCAGAAGGTGCCAAATGAACAAAATAAATAACTGACCAGCAAGGCAGCAAAAACAGCATGTAACAAATCTGAATTTAAAAATTATATACAATGCTGTACATAAAATACTCAAACATAACAGAAAGGCTGGTAAAACAACCAGATTTTCACTCAAACCACCAAAATGGAGAAATGTCATAAAACAGTGACGTATAAAGTAACCACTCCGCTCCAGTCATTATCAAATAATAACATTCCTGAGACCAGTTTTCAAACTGTCCTCACGTAACGGCTGGTCATGAGCTGCCAACTGAACACTAGATCCAGGTCTGACAGAACACAAGAGCCGCTGCTCCAGGACCCAGTATTGTGTCCTTATCAGGTAAATTACGGCCTCCAAGCCCCTCCCCGTCTCCCTCACCTTGTCAAAGTTCTGCATCTGCTCACGACTGGTGAACCAGGCCTCTTTATCCTGGTTAGGCTGGATGACAAACACCTCATAATCTGCAAACATCTGCGTAAAGCGGTTGGCAAAGACCTCGCGCACGTGAATGTTCAGCTGGTGCATCTTCAACTCCTCGTCATCACAAAGAACCTTCACATCCGTATTGCTGCCCGTTTTCTCCTTGCTCTCCACCTCAGGGAGAGAGAGGAGACAAAAGATTTGTTTATAATTCATTTTGTGCTTATAATTCATAATTTATGCATTTTGTGGTTTTGGCAAAGCTTCAGAGGAAAGAATGTCACAATATTTCATGTCAATCTGAATTGAGTTTAAACAGTTTGAAGTATGAAGACACAGCGAGAATAAAGAGAGAAAAAGTGTCAGGGCGCGACAGACAGGGATGAAGGGATGTAGAAAGAGATAGGAAGAGAGAATGAGGTACAGAGAGGGTTTGAGAGAGACAGAGGGACACAGAGAAGGTTAGTGAGAGAGACAGTGAGTGGGAGAGTGATAGAAAAAGGGAGGGGGAGAGGGGTAAACAGGAGAAACGGACCCAGCCTGTCCTCACCCTATCCATGCTGACCCCAGTCCTCTGGACCAGAGCCTGGAGCCGAGCCATGGTCTCATTCTCCTCAAGCAGGTAGGAGCAGAGGGACGAACCTGCCAGGTTGCCATTGTGCTTGTCTACTTCACTGCTTCGGAAACCTCTGTGCTTGGCAGGGCCATCGTGGCAGCATATGCTGCCCTCAGGGCGAACACCGAACCCCAGCAGCACATCACAAAGCTCCTGGATTAGCTCCAGCTTGTTGGGGAACTGAGGCAAGTCCTCCGGCAACTCAATGGAGTGGTTATCAATGTCCACAAAGCACAAATTAGCCTGGAGAGCAGAAAACGGCCAAACTGTTAGCCAGCAACATCAATACCATCCAAACTGTTTGCCAGCATCACCAACACAATCCAAACTATTAGCCAGCAATAATAACGCCATCCAAACTGTGAGCCAGCAGCACCAACACCATCCAAACTGTTAGCCAGCAACACAAACACCATCAAAACTGTTAGCCAGCAACACCAACACCCTCCAAACTAGTAGCCAGCAGCACCAACACCAACCAAACTGTTAGCCAGCAGCACCAGCACCATCCAAACTGTTAGCCAGCAACACCAACACCATCCAACCTGTTAGCCAGCGACACAAGCACCATCCAAACTGTTAGCCAGCAACACCTACACCATCCAAACTGTTAGCCAGCAGCACCAACACCAACCAAACTGTTAGCCAGCAACACAAACACCATCAGAACTGTAAGCCAGCAACACCAACACCATCCAAACTGGTAGCCAGCAACACCAACACCATCCAAACTGGTAGCCAGCAACACAAACACCATCCAAACTGGTAGCCAGCAACACAAACACCATCCAAACTGGTAGCCAGCAACACAAACACCATCCAAACTGGTAGCCAGCAACACAAACACCATCCAAACTGGTAGCCAGCAACACAAACACCTTCCAAACTGTCAGCCAGCAATGCCAAAACCATCCAAACTGTTAGTCAGCGACACGAACAACATCCAGACTGTTAGTCAGCAACACGAACAACATCCAAACTGGTAGCCAGCAACACCAACACCAACACCATTCAAACTGTTAGCCAGCAAGCAGCCCCACCACTAATGTTGTCTATGGGGTTCATACACCTTTTCTTAGTGAAATTCAAGCACTTTTCAAGGATTTTCAAGGTGTATTTTCATGCTTTTCCAGTACCCTACAGTTGTGGTAAATTACATATTTATATACATATCTGACAGATTTCACAGAAAGTGTAACCAACAGGTCTCACTGTACTTAACAGGATTATATTATGAATTAATGGTATATATGCGGTTTATTTCATTGATTACATAAAAACAAATGTTTACAAGAAGTTTCAGACCTGGATCGCTGCAATTTTGGTAAAAAAAAAGGGGGGGATTTAAAAATTTGGTCTTGTTGCTAATGTTACATGAACGGAAAATTGGTGTTCACAGGACAGAACTCAAACGGTGCCAAAACTGTCTGAGCCAATGCCAAAGAGTAAAAGGAAGGCACACCAGTGACCAACCCGCTAATCCACAATAAGCAGGGCTTTGTTAAAAGTCTGTAAATCTACTCTGGAACAGTGACTTGAAATGCACAGTTTTTCCCGGGGATTATTTTGAGGCAATAAATTTCATACACTGGATAATGAGTCAATCCTGCCCACTCATTTCCATGTTCCTCATCCATCCTGAAGTTCAGAGAGGAAGGAGAGACGCTTTTTTGGGCCACCCTGTCGTATGGATGTGCCAACCCCTTTAAGTCAAACCAAGGTTGGCTTGATCCATCCAGGGATTGGAGTGAATTCGACCGTTTAATATAAAAACTGTTTTAACTTGGCTTGCTAGTGAAAATTCAATAACTGATCCGGGTGTGCCATCTAGTGATAAAATATTGTAACTGCGTGCATAAATCTGCAGCTCCGTGTCCACTGGCGAACAAATCTGCACAAAAGGGTCTAAATACCCTGCCAGCAGCTGCCAAATCTCAGTGATAGCAGTGCTGTACTGAGATTACAGGTTGTAGCTATCGTTATCACTGTGGACGGAAATGTTTACCTTTTTGACAAGGGACATAAACGCAAGTCGGTGAAGATTCTACAAGGCCAAGAAGTAAGCAAAAGGCCAAAGTCCGTTACCGCATGCACTTTACCACGCTTTCACACTACCAGTTGTTATAAAAATAGGGACTTCAATGCGGAATGCAGAGCGAACGTTATGACCACACATCGGACAGAAATTACGTTTGCGGCAAAAACTGGCTTCACGGTATGAAATAGGGCTCAGGATTTTTCAAAATGGTATCTAGCATGGTAAAATAAAGAATGGGGAACATATTCCTGGCCAAACCCTCAGTAGTAGATGTACTGTTCTTTTCACCGTGGCCCTGTTAAATGTATCAAACTTGGAACAGCAAACAGGGAAAGCAATACAAGGCGTTGCTAATGCCACATCCAGCTAGCCATCGCTGTTTGTCGTAACAAGTGCGGGAGAAGCCCCGGGTATCAGCTCGTCCACGATCACTTGCCAGCTGCTGAATCTTTAAATCGGGTCGGTCAGGTCCAAGCTCCATTATCCTCGTTTTCTCTTCCAGTGTGACGTTACACCTGGAAAACGGGTAATT
This sequence comes from Gymnothorax reevesii, assembly GCA_029721435.1. Classification (NCBI taxonomy): domain Eukaryota; kingdom Metazoa; phylum Chordata; class Actinopteri; order Anguilliformes; family Muraenidae; genus Gymnothorax; species Gymnothorax reevesii. The sequence continues at coordinate 27,452,678 of CM056588.1, forward strand.
CTGTTGTGAAAAAACCGAGTTTTCCGCGGATCCACTTAAGCTGCCATTTTGAAGCTGCCATCTATCGGACAAAGAACGAACGTATGCGTGATCTTCTTCTTCTTCTTTTTGGAGTTTTATGGCTATTGACAAACAATTGGTGTATTACCGCCACCTGACTTTCGCTTGGAGAAGCTTCAACCAGAGAAAAAAAAAAAAATTAAATAAATAAAATTCTCTGTTTCAATTATTTCCCAGGCTTTCTGATTCTCCTTACTTTTCTACAGTCTGACTACCACCGAACCCTCTTTCCAAAATTCTCTGTATCTCTTCCCTCTTTACATCCACAACGCCCAAAATCTCTCTTGCCGCATCTACCACCATCTTAATTCTCTCTGTTTTACTTTCCATCTCACAAGCAGAATTTAAAACCATTGAAATGAACGCTAAAAAACTTTAAAACTATGTGCATCCTAATTTAATCCTCCTCAAACTCTTATTGCTTCTTTTCCACAGGCTGTACTCGGACCTGCTCACACAACCGCAGCGTGTGCGTGATGTTTGCGCATGAGTAAATCATATCTGCTGCGGTGACGTGTTGATATGATTGGCAGCTGTCGTTGTCCAGTCACATGAGGAGGAGAATCACAAAATAATACTAATTCCTTGCCATTCAAAGTGGGAGTGTCCGGGGCACATTTCTCTACATCCCGCAGGAAAAGTTGAAGTGACCAATTAGAAAGAAGCCTCAGGTCACATGCTGGGCAAAAGTTGCAAGACTTGCATTGACTCTCTTTAGACCGGCGCCCCTGCATTAATAAACTATGTATTCACAACATATTTATTTAATAATAAATTGTGTGAAACCCCTTTTATCTAATGGAGGCAGGTGCCGACAGGCTACCATTGTGTGGAAAAAATAAATCATTTAATCGGTTATTTTTTTATTATTTAATGACAAATATTGGTATGTTTAAGTGGACTTCCTCTGTTGAATTTTGGCTGTATTGATGGAAGGGGTGGCGCCCCTGTGTTCCCTATTGACAAACCGCCACTGGTGGGCGTATCACGAAATTACACATTGAAGCCAAAGATGACTAAAATCAGGCAAATATTCTTGAGATTTCGCGTTCACAACAAACGGGACGTGACGGACAGACAGCTGGACAGATGGACTGATGGAGCTGAGGACTATGTCCACCGGCCCTAATACACCTTGACCCCAAAGATGAATGGAATCGGTCAAACCGTTCTTGAGATATTGTGATCACAACAAACGGGACATGACGGACAGATGGTCGGACGGACGGAGCCGAATACTATGTCCCCCGCCCCTAATACACCTTGAAACCAAAGACGAATGGAATCGGTCAAACCGTTCTTGAGATATCTCGTTCAAAACAAACGGGACATGACGGACAGATGGACTGATGGACCAAGCTGAAGACTATGTCCCCCGCCCCAATACACCTTGACACCAAGAATGAATGGAATCAGTCAAACTGTTCTTAAGATATGATGTTGGACAAAGTATTTGTAAGTGGTCAAATTGTCGTAATGATCTTGTGAATAATGGCAAGGTCACGTCAATCAAGTGGGCTGTGAGCACTCCCGTAATACACCTTGACACCAAAGATGAATGGAATCGGTCAAACCATTCTTGAGATATCGTGTTCACAAGAAATGGGACACGACTGACAGACAGACAGACAGACGGAGCTGAACACCATGTCCCCCGCCCCAATACACCTTGACACCAAGAATGAATGGAATCAGTCAAACTGTTCTTAAGATATGATGTTGGACAAAGTATTTGTAAGTGGTCAAATGGTCGTAATGACCTTGAGAATAATGGCAAGGTCACGTCAATCAAGTGGGCTGTGAGCACTCCCGTAATACACCTTGACACCAAAGATGAATGGAATCGGTCAAACCATCCTTGAGATATCGTGTTCACAAGAAATGGGACATGACTGACAGACAGACAGACGGACGGAGCTGAACACCATGTCCCCCGCCCCCAATACACCTTGACACCAAAGATGAATGGAATCGGTCAAACTGTTCTTGAGATATCGCGTTCAGAACAAACGGGACATAATGGACAGCCGGACGGAGCTGACAGCCCCCCCGCTGCCACGATAGCAAGCGAAGCGGAGGACAAAAACCACTTTAAGAGTGTGTTTTAGGTATTTATGTGGAGCTATTTTTCCAGTGTAATGATTGGACCAACAATTTATGATGTATAGTCTGATTTGTGTTATGTTAGTCTATCTTGTGCATTTATGGCGCCCCCTACTGGTCGATTTCATAGAAAATTTCAGGTTATGTTTCAGGTTCTTATGTGGACATATCCTGTGAGTTTTGTAAAGAGTGGAAAAATCATTTATGATTTATTGTCCGATTTGTGTTACATTACGTAGTTTTGTTTTGCATTTATTTTACCCCCTATCGGACAATTACTTATATGAATATATCCTGTGACTTTTATGGCTATAGGGCAAACAATATCTCATTTATAGTCTGATTTGTGTCATACCACGCTGCTTTGTTTAGCATGTATAGCGCCCCCTATCTGTCATTTTGAACAAAAATTTCAGAGGTACTTATATGAATATATCCTGTGAGTTTTATGGCTATGGGAAAAACAATTGCTGATCTATAGTCTGATTTGTGTTATAACATTCTGCTTTGTTTAGCAGTTATAGCGCCCCCTATCAGTCAATTTAAATGACATTTTCTGGTTAGGTTGCAGGTACTTCTGTGAATATATCCTGTGAGTTTTATGGCTATAGGTCAAACAATTGCTGATTTATAGTCTGATTTGTGTTATACCATTCTGCTTTGTTTAGTAGTTATAGCTCCCCCTATCAGTCAATTTGAATGAAATTTTCCGGGTATGTTGCAGGTACTAATTTGAATATATCCTGTGAGTTTTATGGCTATAGGCTAAACAATTTTTGATTTATAGTCTGATTTGTGTTATACCATTCTGCTTTGTTTAGCAGTTATAGCGCCCCCTATCAGTCAATTAGAAAAAATTTTTCTGGGTATGTTTTGGGTACTTATATGAATATATCCCGTGAGTTTTATGGCTATAGGACAAGCAGTTGCTGATTTATAGACTGATTTTTGTTATAGAGCCCCCTATAGGCCGATTTACATGAACCTGCCAGGGTATGTTCCTGGTCATTATATGGACATATTCTGCAAGTTCTGTGATGATTGGTTCAGTGGTTGTTGAATTTTGTCCATTTATGTCCTAAGCCACGCCCCTGATGAAGTTCATTGGTTAAGATCTTGGAAACTAAATGAGATTTCGACAAGCTTTATGTAATCTTTTATAAGTTTTGTCCACTGATGATCCACAGCAAATATCGAAGGAATCGGACCCACGGTTTAGGAGATGTTTAAAATGTGTTTTACAAAAAATTCAAAATTCCGGGAAATCAAATATGGCAGACCTCCAAAGTTCTTATGGGAAAGTTGTAAAGAATATTGCGAGGAATGTCTCTACCAAATTTCGTGTAATTTGAACTTCTCAGTAGGAGCTATGACCTTTAAAGTGAAAACCTGTTTTTCTTGAATAATAGCACCATTATTAGGCCGATTGAGTTAAAAATGCCTTGGTCATCATTTACACACAACTTTTCACCAGTTTGCAAAATTTCAGGACTCTGCCATTTACCATCTCACGGGAATTTGCAAAAACATTTCTGAAGAAGAAGGAAAATAATAATAATTAAAGCTGCAAGCAGCGTTGAAAGGGCCCTCGCACCCCTCTTGCACGTTGGGGAGTCAGCAAAATCTTGATGGGTGCAGGTGTGCATTCACAGCCATTGGACACTGCTAGACTGTGAACAATGTGTTTTCCTGCGGAGAGTGCAAAAATTTTCTGGAGGGGCGCTTTGATATCATTTTGACATGCCCGTGCGCAAAATCTCCAGCATAGTAATCGTAATACCAGGCTCCTTGAGCTTGTTGATTTTTGTAAATTTTAAAGCACGTTTAGACCCTCAAAAGGAATTTCTTTTAAAAATCTTATTGGGGGCGCTATCGAGCCATTATGCCACATTTAGTGCCAATTGATGGATGACATTGAAGAGAATAAGACAATTATAAGTTGTGCAAGGTTTTGCAAGCTTTGGAGTATTCTAAGGCCTTCAAACGTGTGTTCGTGAAATTTGGAAAAAGGCAGGAAATAGCTCATAGCTCACTTCCTGTTTGGGCAAAAAAATTAATCATTGCCCGAAATGACTAATGCAATGATCACACCAAATTTCATGAACATTCAAGGACATTTATCTTAACATGGCCGAATCTAGAGGGCGCTGTGGAGCCATCTGGCCACTCCTAATATTAGCAAATATTGATACTTGGGAGGACCATTTCATAAAGCTTTGAAAGTGTCAGGGAAAACCCATGAAGTATGTGGGAGTAAAACCAACTTCCTGTTTAATGGCGGGACATCGAAATTCGCCGCAACGCCACGGACACAAAATTCAATGAATCCAAAAAAGCTTCGCAATTTAACATCGGCAACGTCTTTAGATACTATTAGCTAAACTTCAAGTTCATTGGATAAAATCTCTAGGAGGAATTCGTTAAAGTACGACACCTGTGAATGGCGAAAAATCCAAAAAAGTTGCAATTTCAATTAAAAATGGCAGACTAGGTTGAGTCTAGGTCATGGCACCAAGTGACTTTTTTTTGGGTCTCGTAATATTCCACATCTCTGCTGAGTTCCATACATGTAGGTTTACCGGGCTGCGAGGGCTGCTTATTTGAAATTTTACAGGGGGCGCTATAATGACATTTTTGCCATGCCAATATGAAAGTTTTTTATCAGAGTATTATGAATGATGGTCTTTATACATTTACAAAATTTTGTGAGTTTTCGAACATGTTAAGACCCTCAAAAAGGCAATTCTTTTATAAATCTGATTGGGGGCGCTATAGAGCCATTATGCCACTTAAGGCTCCAATTGATGGATGACATTGAAGAAAATAAGACAATTATAATTAGTGCCAGGTTTTGCAAGCTTTGGAGTATTCAAATGTGCGTTCGTAAAATTTGAAAAAACGCAGGAAATAGCTCAAAACTCACTTCCTGTTCGGCCAAAAAATTTGAAAAAATTAGTCATTGCCTGCAATGACGAATGCAATGATGAGACAAAATTTCATGAACATTCAAGCACTTTTATCTCAACATGGCCGTATCTAGAGGGCGCTGTGGAGCCACCTGACCACTCCCGATCTAATATTAGCATATATTTATACTTAGGCGGACAATTTAATCTAGCCTGTGAAGTTTCGCGCAAATCTCACAAAGCATGTGCGCGTAAAACCAACTTCCTGTTTCATGGCAGAACATCGAAATTTGCCGCAACGCCACGGATACAAAGTTCAAAGAATCCAAAAAAGCTTCGCAATTTAACATCGACAAGGTCTTTAGATGTCATATGCGAAATTTTAAGTTGATAGGATAAAATCTGTAGGAGGAGTTTGTTAAAGTACGACGCCTGTGAATGGCAAAAAATTTTTTAAAATTTTAAAAAATTTGCAAATTTAATTAAAAATGGCGGACTTCCTGTTGAATCTAGATCATGCCACCAAGTGACTTTTTTTTAGGTCTTGGCATAGTACACATGTCCACCGAATTTCGTACATGTAGCTTTAACACACTGCGAGGGCTACTTCATTGAAATTTTCTAGGTGGTGCTGTAATGCAATTTTTCCACATCCATCTGTCAACCCTATATTTTTGTAAAAAGTATGACCAGTTTAATATGTTTGCAAAGTTTTGTGAGTTTTCGAGCATGCTGATGCCTTAAAAAATGTAATTATGTATTAGGGGGCGCTATAGAGCTACCATGACATACCCAGTGCCAAATGAGATATCAAATTGAAGAACTTAATATTTTTAGTCTACAAGCCAAGTTTGGTGAGTTTTCGGGTATGATAAAGCCCTCAAAAATGTGTTCGTAAAATCTGAAAAAACGCAGGAAATGGCTCATAGCTCACTTCCTGTGAGGCAAAAAAATTTCAAAAAAATAAACAAAAACATTTAGCATGACTTCTACGACCCTACCAAATTTCGTGAGGATACAAGCAAGTGCGTTCCAAAATGGCTGTGTGTTTGGTGGCGCTATTGAGCCACTGGGGCATGTCCAAGCACAAAATTAATAGTTTGCAATTTTCACCACGTCTGATGTGTGGGCAAATTTTTGTGAGTTTTCATGTATGGCAAAGCCCTCAAAAAAAGCGTTCTCGCAGCAGAATAAAAAGAAGAAGAAGAAGAAGAAGGAAGAAGAAGAATAATTAAAGCTGCAAGCAGCGTTGAAAGGGCCCTCGCACCCCTCTTGCACGTTGGGGAGGCAGCAAAATCTTGATGGGTGCAGGTGTGCATTCACAGCCATTGGACACTGCTAGAATGTGAACAATGTGGTTTCCTGCGGAGAGTGCAAAAATTTTCTGGAGGGGTGCTTTGATATCATTTTGACATGCCCGTGCGCTAAATCTCCAGCATAGTAATTGTAATACCAGGCTCCTTGAGCGTGTTGATTTTTGTAATTTTTACAGCACGTTTAGACCCACAAAAGAGATTTCTTTTAAAAATCTGATTGGGGGCGCTATCGAGCCATTATGCCAAATTTAGTGCCAATTGATGGATGACATTGAAGAGAATAAGACAATTATAAATTGTGCAAGGTTCTGCAAGCTTTGGAGTATTCTAAGGCCTTCAAACGTATGTTCGTGAAATTTGGAAAAACGCAGGAAATAGCTAATAGCTCATACCTATTTGGCCAAAATAATAAACCATAACCCGGAATGACTAATGCAATGATCACTCCAAATTTCATGAACATTCAAGCACATTTATCTTAACATGGCCGTATCTAGAGGGCGCTGTGGAGCCTTCTGGCCACACTTGATCTAATATTAGCATATATTAATACTTGGGAGGACCATTTTATAAAGCTTGGACAGTTTCAGGGAAAACCCATGAAGTCTGTGGGAGAAAAACCAACTTCCTGTTTCATGGCGGGACATCGAAATTTGCTGCAACGCCATGGAAACAAAATTCGATGAATCCAAAAAAGCTTCGCAATTTAACATCGGCAACGTCTTTAGATACTATTAGCCAAATTTCAAGTTGTTCGGATGAAATCTCTAGGAGGAGTTTGTTAAAGTACGACACCTGTGAATGGCGAAAAATCCAAAAAAGTTGCAAATTCAATTAAAAATGGCGGACTTCCTGTTGAGTCTAGGTCATGGCACCAAGAGTCTTTTTTGTAGGTCTCGGCATATTCCACATGTCTACCGAATTTCATACATGTCGGTTTACCAGGCTGCGAGGGCTGCTTATTTAAAATTTTCCAGGGGGCGCTATAGTGACATTTTTGCCATGTATATATATATAAGTTTTTTGTCAGAGTAATACGAATGATGGTCTTTATACATTTACAAAATTTTGTGAGTTTTAGAACATGCAGAGACCCTCAAAATGGCAATTCTTTTAAAAATCTGATTGGGGGCGCTATAGAGCCATTGTGCCAAATTTAGTGTAAATTGATATATAAAATTGAAGATAATAAGACAATTATAATTTGTGCAACTTTTTGCAAGATTTCGAGTATTCTTAAGCATCCAAACGTGTTTATAAAATTTGGAAAAACGCAGGAAATGGCGCATAGCTCACTTCCTGTTTGGCCAAAAAATTTCAAAAAAATTAATATAACTCAACATGAACAAAGCAATGATCACACCAAATTTCATGAACATTCAAGCACTTTTATCTCAACATGGCCGTTTCAAGAGGGCGCTGTGGAGCCACCTGACCACACCCAATCGAATATGAACATATAGGTTTACTTGGAAGTAGACTCCTATAAAGCCTGTAAAGTTTCGCGCAAATTTCACAAAGCATGTGTGCGTAAAACCAACTTCCTGTTTTATGGCAGAACATCGAAATTCGCCGCGACGCCACGGATACAAAGTTCAATGAATCCAAAAAAGCTTCGCAATTTAACATCGACAAGGTCTTATGATGTTAAATTCAAAATTTTAAGTTGATCTGATAAAATCTCTAGGAGGAGTTCGTTAAAGTACGACGCCTGTGAATGGCAAAAAATTTAAAAAATTTGCAAATTCAATTAAAAATGGCGGACTTCCTGTTGAGTCTAGGTCAGGGCACCAAGAGACTTTTTTTTAGGTCTTGGCATAGTACACATGTCCACCGAATTTTGTATATGTAGGTCAAACACGCTGCGAGGGCTGCTTCATTGAAATTTTCTAGGTGGCGCTGTAATGCAATTTTGCCACATCCATCTGTACACCCTAAATTATAGTTAAAAGTAAGACCAGCTTAATATGTTTGCAAAGTTTTGTGAGTTTTCAAGCATGCTGAGGCCCTCAAAAATGCAATTATGTATTAGGGGGCGCTATAGAGCTACCATGTCACACCCAGTGCCAAATGAGATATCGAATCAAAGAACGTAATATTTCTAGTCTATGAGCCAAGTTTGGTGAGTTTTCGAGTATGATAAAACCCTCAAAAATGTGTTCGTAAAATCTAAAAAAACGCAGGAAATGGCTCATAGCTCACTTCCTGTGAGGCAAAAAAATTTCAAAAAAATTTACAAAAAAATTTATGATGACTACTATGACTCTATAAAATTTCGTGAGAATCCGAGCAAGTGCGTTCCAAAATGGCCGCGTGTTTGGTGGCGCTATAGAGCCACCGGGGCATGTCCAAGCACAAAAATAATAATAGTTTGCAATTTTCACGACGACTGACGTGTGGGCAAATTTTTGTGAGTTTTCGTGCATGGCAAAGCCCTCAAAAATGCGTTCTCGCAGCAGATTAAAAAGAAGAAGAAGAAGAAGAAGAAGAAGAAGAATAATAAAAATCCCATCAAAAACAATAGGTTCCTCGCACCTTCGGTGCCAGGACCCGTTCCGGGCCCTGGCACCGGTCGGTGCTCGGGCCCTAATAAAAATCCCATCAAAAACAATAGGTTCCTCACACCTTCGTGCTCGGGCCCTAATTAAAGCTGCAAGCAGCGTTGAAAGGGCCCTCGCCCCCTTCGTGCACGTTGGGATGGCAGCAAGATCTTGATGGGTGCAGGTGTCCATTCACAGCCAATGGACACTGCTGGACTGCATACCTTGTGGTATCCTGAGGGGAGTGCAAAAATTTTCTAGAGGACGCTATGGTACCATTTTGACATGCCTGTGCACAATCTACAACCGAGTAATCGTAATACCGAGCTCCATGAGTGTGTTGATTTTTGTTAATTTTCCAGCATGTTTAGACCTACAGAAAAGCAATTCTTCTATATATCTGATTGGAGGCGCTGTAGAGCCATTATGCCACATTTAGTGCCAATTTATGGATGACTTTGAAGAGAAGAAGACATTTATAATTTGTGGGGTTTTGCAAGTTTTGGAGCATTCTAAGGCCTTTAAACGTGTTTTCGTAAAATTTGGAAAAACGCAGGAAATAGCTCATAGCTCACTTCCTGTTTGGCCAAAAATTTTTAGAAAATTAACCATTGCTCGGAATGACGAATGCAATGATCACACCAAATTTCATGAACATTCAAGCACGTTTATCTTAACATGGCCATATCTAGAGGGCGCTGTGGAGCCACCTGGCACCTCCTGATCCAATATCAGCATATATTTATATTTGGGAGGACACTTTTATGAAGCTTGGAAAGTTTCAGGCAAATCCCACCAAGTATGTTGGAGTAAAACCAACTTCCTGTTTCATGGCGGAACATCTAAATTCGCTGCGTCGCCTTGGATTCATCGTTCAATGAATCCAAAAAAGCTTCGCAATTTAACATCGGCAATGTCTTGTAATATCAGTTGCCAAATTGTAAGTTGATCGGATAAAACCTCTCGGAGGAATTCGTTAAAGTACGACACCTGTGAATGGCGAAAAATCCAAAAAAGTTGCAATTTCAATTAAAAATGGCAGACTAGGTTGAGTCTAGGTCATGGCACCAAGTGACTTTTTTTTGGGTCTCGTAATATTCCACATCTCTGCTGAGTTCCATACATGTAGGTTTACCGGGCTGCGAGGGCTGCTTCTTTGAAATTTTCCAGGGGGCGCTATAATGAAATTTTTGCCATGCCTATAAGTAAGTTTCTTGTCAAAGTAATAAAATTATGGTCTTTATACATTTAAAGAATTTTGTGAGTTTTTGAACATGTTGAGACCCCTAAAAGGGCAATTCTTTCAAAAATCTGATTGGGGGCGCTAAAGAGCCATTGTGCCTAATTTAGTGTAAATTGATATATAAAATTGAAGACAATAAGGCAATTAAAATTTGTGCAACTTTTTGCAAGATTTCGAGTATTCTAAGGCTTCCAAACATGTGTTTCTAAAATTTGGAAAAACACAGGAAATGGCTCATAGCTCACTTCCTGTTTGGCCAAAAAATTTCAAAAAAATTATCATTCCCTGACATGACACATGCAATGATCACACTAAATTTCATGAACAATCAAGCACTTTTATCTCAATATGGCCGTGTCAAGAGGGCGCTGTGGAGCCACCTGACCACACCCAATCTAATATCAACATATAGGTATACTTGAAAGTAGACTCTTATCAAGCCTTTGAAGTTTCGTGCAAATCTCACAAAGCATGTGCGCGTAAAACCAACTACCTGTTTCAGGGCGGAACATCGAAATTCGCCGTGACGCCACAGATACATAGTTCGATTGATACAAAAAAGCTTCGCAATTTAACATCGACAAGGTCTTTAGACGTCATATGCGAAATTTTAAGTTGATCGGATAAAATCTCTAGGAGGAGTTCGTTAAAGTACGACACCTGCGAATGGCGAAAAATCTAAAAAAGTTGAAATTTCAATTAAAAATGGCAAACTTCCTGTTGGGTCTAGGTCATGGCTCCAAGAGACTTTTTTTTTAGGTCTCAAGATATTCCACATGTCCACCGAAGTTCATATATGCAGGTCAACCACGATGCAAGGGCTGCTTATTTGAAATTTTCCAGGGGGCGCTATAATGCCATTTTTGCCACGCCTATATGTTAATTTTTTATCAGTGTAATAGGAATGATGGTCTTTAGAATTGTACAAAATTTTGTGAGTTTTTGAGCATGCTGAGACCCTCAAAAGGGCAATTCTTTCGAAAATCTGATTGGGGGCGCTATAGGGCCATTATACCACAGTTACTGCCAATTTCTGCCTCAAATTAAAGACAATCAAACAAGTATGATTTGTGCAAAGTTTTGCAAGTTTTCGAGTATGCTAAGGCCTTCAAACGTGTGTTCGCAAAATTTGGAATAACGCAGGAAATTGCTCATAGCTCACTTCCGGTTTGGCCGAAAAATTTCAAAAAAATTAGCATAGCCCCAAAAAACAAATGTAATGATCAGACCAAATTTCATGAACATTCAAGCACTTTTAACTCAACATGTCCGTGGCAAGAGGGCGCTGTGGAGCCACCTGACCACACCCAATCCAATACGAAAATAAAGCTATGTTAAGAAGTCGACTCTTATGAAGCCTGTAAAGTTTCGGGCAAATTTCACAAAGCATACGCGCATAAAACCAACTTCCTGTTTCGTGGCGGAACATCGAAATTCGCCGCGACGCCACGGATACAAAGTTCGATGAATCCAAAAAAGCTTCGCAATTTAACATCGACAAGGTCTTCAGATGTCATATGCAAAATTTTAAGTTGATCGGATAAAATCTCTAGGAAGAGTTCGTTAAAGTACGACGCCTGTGAATGGCAAAAAATTAAAAAAATTTGCAAATTCAATTAAAAATGGCGGAATTCCTATTAAGTCTAGGTGATGGCGCCAAGAGACTTTTTTTTAGGTCTTGGCATAGTACACATGTCCACCGAATTTAGTACATGTAGGTTGAACACGCTGCGAGGGCTGCTTCTTTGAAATTTTCTAGGTGGCGCTGTAATGCAATTTTGCCACATCCATCTGTAAACCCTATATCCTAGTAAAGAGTATGACCAGCTTAATATGTTTGCAAAGTTTTGTGAGTTTTCGAGCATGCTGATGCCCTCAAAAATGCAATTATGTATTAGGGGGCGCTATAGAGCTACCATGTCTGACCCACTGCCAAATGAGATATGGAATCAAAGAACTTAATATTTTCAGTCAATAAGCAAAGTTTGGTCTGTTTTCGAGTATGATAAGGCCCTCAAAAATGTGTTCGTAAAATCTGAAAAAACGCAGAAAATGGCTCATAGCTCACTTCCTGTTGGGCAAAAAAATTTTAAAAAAATAGACAAAAAAATTTATGATGACTACTATTACCCTATAAAATTTCATTAGAATCCGTGCAAGTGCGTTCCAAAATGGCAGCGTGTTTGGTGGCGCTATAGAGCCACCAGGGCATGTCCAAGCACAAAATAAATAACATTTTGCAATTTTCACCACGACTGACGTGTGGGCAAATTTTTGTGAGTTTTCATGCATGGCAAAGCCCTCAAAAATGCGTTCTCGCAGCAGAATAAAAAGAAGAAGAAGAGGAAGAAGAAGAAGAAGAAGAAGAAAAATCCCATCAAAAACAATAGGTTCCTGGCACCGGTCGGTGCTCGGGCCCTAATTAAAGCTGCAAGCAGCGTTGAAAGGGCCCTCGCCCCCCCTGTGCACATTGGGGTGGCAGCAAGATCTTGATGGCTGCAGGTGTCCATTCAGAGCCATTGGACACAGCTGGACCGCGTACAATGTGGTTTCCTGATGGGAGTGCAAAAATTTTCTGGAGGGCGCTATGATACCATTTTGACTTGCCTGTGCACAAACTCTACAACACAGTAATCGTAATACGGGGCTCCATGAGTGTTTTGATTTTTGTAAATTTTCCAGCATGTTTAGACTTTCAAAAGAGCAATTCTTTTATATATTATTGGGGGCGCAATAGAGCCATTATGCCCCATTTAGTGCCAATTGATGGATGTATTGAAGAGAATAAGACAGTTCTAATTTTTGGATGGTTTTGCAAGTTTTGGAGCATTCTAAGGCCTTAAAACGTGTGTTTGTAAAATTTGGAAAAACGCAGGAAATAGATCATAGCTCTCTTCCTGTTTGGCAAAAAAAATTCAAAAAATTAACAATTGCGGAGAATGACTAATGCAATGATCATACCAAATTTCATGAACTTTCAAGCACTTTTATCTGAACATGGCCATATCTAGAGGGCGCTGTGGAGCCACCTGGCACCTCTCGATATAAAATAAGCATATACCTATACTTGGGCGACAATTTTATCAAGCTTGGAAAGTTTCAGGCAAATTCCACAAAGTATGTGGAATTGAAAGCAACTTCCTGTTTCATGAGAGGACATCAAAATTCGCCGTGACGCCACGGATGCATCGTTCGATGAAATCAAAAAAGCTTCGCAATTTAAAGTCAGCAAGGTTTTTAGATATTAGATGCCAAATTTTAAGTTGATCGGATAAAATCTCTAGGAGGAGTTTGTTAAAGTACGACACCTGTGAATGGCAAAAAAAATAAAAAAAAGTCGCAATTTCAATTAAAAATGGCAGCCTTCCTGTTGAGTCTAGGTCATGGCACCAAGAGACTTTTTTGTAGGTCTCGGCATATTTCACATGTCTACCGAATTTCATACATGTGGGTTCACCGGGTTGCGAGGGCTGCATATTTGAAATTTTCCAGGGGGCGCTATAATGCCATTTTTGCCACGCCTTTTTGTAAATTTTTTATCAGTGTAATAGGAATGATGGTCTTTAAAATTGTACAAAATTTTGTTAGTTTTTGAGCATGCTGAAACACTCAAAAGGATAATTCTTTTAAAAATCGTATTGGGGGCGCTATAGAGCCATGATGCCTCATTTACTGCCAATTTTTGTTTCAAATTGAAGACAATGTGACAAATAAAATTTTAGCTAAGTTTTGCAAGTTTTCGAGTATGCTAAGGCCTTCAAACGTGTGTTCTTAAAATTTGGAATTACGCAGGAAATGACTCATAGCTCACTTCCTGTTTGGCCGAAAAAAAATTTCAAAAAAATCAGCACAGCCCAGAAAATCAAATGCAATGATCAGACCAAATTTCATGAACATTCAAGCACTTTTATATCAACATGGCCGTGTCAAGAGGGCGCTGTAGAGCCACCTGACCACACCCACTCCAATATCAACATATAGCTATATTTGGAATTAGACTATCATTAAGCCTGTAAAGTTTCACGTAAATCTCCCAAAGCATATGCTCATAAAAGCAACTTCCATTTTCATGGCGGAACATCGAAATTCGCCGCGACGCCACGGATACAAAGTTCGATGAATCCAAAAAAGCTTCGCAATTTAACATCGACGATGTCTTTCAATGTCATATGCCAAATTTTAAGTTGATCAGATAAAATCTCTAGGAGGAGTTCGTTAAAGTACGATGCCTGTGAATTGCAAAAAAAAGCACCGGTCGGTGCTCGGGCCCGAATAATAAAAATCCCATCAAAAACAATCGGTTCCTTGCACCTTCGGTGCGCACCGGTCGGTGCTCGGGCCCTAATTAAAGCTGCAAGCAGCGTTGAAAGGGCCCTCGCACCCCTCGTGCACGTTGGGGTGGCAGCCAGATCTTGATGGGTGCAGGTGTCCATTCAGAGCCATTGGACACTGCTGGACCGCGTACAATGTGGTTTCCTGAGTGGAGTGCAAAAATTTTCTGGAGGGCGCTATGAAACCATTTTGACATGCCTGTGCGCAAAATCTACAACATAGTAATCGTAATATTGAGCTCCATGAGTGTGTTGATTTTTTTAAATTTTCCAGCATGTTTAGACTTCCAAAACAGCTATTCTTTTATTAAAATTATTGGGGGCGCTATCGAGCCAAAATGCCACATTTAGTGCCAATTGATGAATGAAATTGAAGAGAATAAGACATTTTCAATTTTTGCAAGGTTTTGCAAGTTTTGGAGCATTCTAAGGCCTTAAAATGCGTGTTCGTAAAATTTGGAGATACGCAGGAAATAGCTCATAGCTCACTTCCTGTTTGGCAAAAAAATTAACAATTGCGGGGAATGACGAATGCAATGATCACACCAAATTTCATGAACATTCAAGCACTTTTGTCTTAACATGGCCATATCTAGAGGGCACTGTGGAGCTACCTGGCACCTCCCGATCTAATAGTTACATATATTTATACTTGCGAGGACAATTTTATCAAGCTTGGAAAGTTTCAGGCAAATCCCACAAAGGATGTGGGACTAAAAGCAACTTACTGTTTCATGGCGGGACATCAAAATTCGCCACGACGCCACGGATGCATCGTTCGATGAGCCCAAAAAAGCTTCGCAATTTAACATTGGCAACGTCTTGAGATACTATTCACCAAATTTTAAGTTGATCGGATAAAATCTCTAGGAGGAGTTCGTTATAGTACGACACCTGCGAATGGCGAAAAATCAAAAAAAGTTGAAATTTCAATGAAAAATGGCGAACTTCCTTGTGAGTCTAGGTCATGGCACCAAGTGACTTTTTTTGAGGTCTCAAGATATTCCACATGTCCACCGAATTCATAAATGCAGGTCAACCAAGATGCGAGGGCTGCTTATTTGAAATATTCCAGGGGGCGCTATAATGCCATTTTTGCTAACTCTATACGTATTTTTTTATCAGTGTAATAGGAATGATGGTTTTCAGAATGGTACAACATTTTGTGAGTTTCTGAGCATGCTGAGACCCTCAAAAGGGCAATTCTTTTAAAAATCTGATTGGGGGCGCTATAGAGCCATTATGCCACATTTACTGCCAATTTCTGTCTCAAATTGAAGACAATCAGACAATTATAAATTTTGCAGTTTTGCAGTTTTTCGAGTATGCTAAAGCCTTCAAAAGTGTGTTCGTAAAATTTGGAATAACGCAGGAAATGGCTCATAGCTCACTTCCTGATTGGCCGAAAAAGTTCAAAAAAATAGGCATAGCCCAAAAAAATAAATGTAATGATCAGAACAAATTTCATGAACATTCAAGCACTTTTAACTCAACATGGCCGTGTCAAGAGGGCGCTGTGGAGCCACCTGACCACACCCAATCCAATATCAACATATATGTATATTTGGAAGTCGACTCTTATTAAGCCTGTAAGGTTTTGGGCACATTTCACAAAGCATATGCGCATAAAACCAACTTCCTGTTTCATGGCGGAACATCGAAATTCGCCGCGACGCCACGGATACAAAGTTCGATGAATCCAAAAAAGCTTCGCAATTTAACATCAACAAGGTGTTTAGATGAATTATGGATTAAATTTTAAGTTGATCGAATAAAATCTCTAGGAGGAGTTTGTTAAAGTACGACGCCTGTGAATGGCAAAAAATTAAAAAAATTTGCAAATTCAATTAAAAATGGCGAACTTCCTGTTGAGTTTAGGTCATGGCACCAAGAGACTTTTTTTTAGATCTTGGCATAGTACACATGTCCACCGAATTTCATACATGTAGGTTAAACACGCTGCGAGGGCTGCTTCGTTGAAATTTTCTAGGTGGCGCTGTAATGCAATCTTGCCACATCCATCTGTAAACCTCATAGCCTAGTGAAAGGTATGATCAGCTTAATATCGTTGCAAAGTTACGTGAGTTTTCGAGCATGCTGAGGCCCTCAAAAATGCAATTATGTATTAGAAGGCGCTATAGAGCCACCATGTCACACTTAGTGCCAAATTAGATATCGAATCAAAGAACTTAATATTTTTAGTTTATGAGCCAAGTTTGGTGAGTTTTCGAGTATGATAAGGCCCTCAAAAATGTGTTTGTAAAATCTGAAAAAACGCAGGAAATGGCTCGTAGCTCACTTCCTGTGCGGCAAAAAAATTTCAAAAAAATTAACAAAAAAATTTATCATGACTGCTTTGGCCCAATCGAATTTCGTGAGAATCCGAGCAAGTGCGTTCCAAAATGGCCTCGTGTTTGGTGGCGCTATAGAGCCACCTAGGCATGTCTAAGCACAAAAATAGTAATATTTTGCAATTTTCACCACGACTGACGTGTGGGCAAATTTTTGTGAGTTTTTGTGCATGGCAAAGCCCTCAAAAATGCGTTCTCGCAGCAGAATAAAAAGAAGAAGAAGAAGAAGAAAAGAAGAAGAAGAAGAAGAAGAAGAATAAAAATCCCATCAAAAACAATAGGTTCCTCGCACCTTCGGTGCCAGGACCCGTTCCGGGCCCTGGCACCGGTCGGTGCTCGGGCCCTAATAATAAAAATCCCATCAAAAACAATAGGTTCCTCGCACCTTCGGTGCCAGGACCTTGCTCGGGCCCTAATAATAAAAATCCCATCAAAAACAATAGGTTCCTCGCACCTTCGGTGCCAGGACCCGTTCCGGGCCCTGGCACCGGTCGGTGCTCGGGCCCTAATTAAAGCTGCAAGCAGCGTTGAAAGGGCCCTCGCCCCCCTCGTGCACGTTGGGGAGGCAGCAAGATCCTGATGGGTGCAGGTGTCCATTCACAGCCATTGGACACTGTTGGACCGCGTACAATGTGTTTTCCTGAGGGGAGTGCAAAAATTTTCTGGAGGGCGCTATGATATCATTTTGATATGCGTGTGCGAAAAATCTACAACATAATAATTGTAATACCGAGCTCCATGAGTGTGTTGATTTTTGTAAATTTTCCAGCATGTTTAGATCTTCAAAAGAGCAATTCTTCTATAAATCTGATTGGGGGCACTATAGAGCCATTTTGCCTCATTTAGTGCCAATTGATGGATGATATTAAAGAAAATAAGACATTTATAATTTGTGCTAGGTTTTGCACGTTTTGACGCATTCTAAGGCCTTAAAACGTGTGTTCAAAAAAATTTGGAAAAAAGCAAGAAATAGCTCATAGCTCACTTCCTGTTCGGCCAAAAAATTTCCAAAAATTAAGCATTACCCGGAATGCCGAATGCAATGATCACACCAAATTTCATGAACATTCAAGCACTTTTTTCTTAACATGACCATATCTAGAGGGCGCTCTGGAGCCACCTAGCACCTCCTGATCCAATATTAGCATATGTTTATACTTCAGAGGACAATTTTATCAAGCAAAGGAAGTTTCAGGCAAATCCCACAAAGTATGTGGGAGTAAAAGCAACTTCCTGTTTCATGGCGGGACATCAAAATTCGCCGCGACGCCACGGATACATCGTTCGATGATATCCCAATAGCTTCGCAATTTAACATCAGCAATGTCTTTAGATATAATTTGCCAAATATTAAGTTGATCGGATAAAATCTCTCGGAGGAGTTCGTTAAAGTACGACACCTGTGAATGGCGAAAAATCTGAAAAAGTTGCAATTTCAATTAAAAATGGCGGACTTCCTGTTGGGTCTAGGTCATGGCACCAAGAGACTTTTTTTTAGGTCTCAGGATGTTACACATGTCCACCGAAGTTCATACATGCAGGTCAACCACGGTGCAAGGGCTACTTTTTTAAAATTTTCCAGGGGGCGCTATAATGCCATTTTTGCCACGCCTATATGTAAATTTTTTATCAGTGTAATTGGAATGAGGGTCTTTAGAATTGTCCAAAATTTTGTGAGTTTTTGAGCATGCTGAGACCCTCAAAAAGGCAATTATTTTAAAAATTTGATTGGGGGCGCTTTAGAGCCATTATGCCTCATTTACTCCCAGTTATTGTCTCAAATTGAAGACAATCGAAGAAATTTCATTTTTGCAAAGTTTTGCTAGTTTTCAAGTATTCTAAGGCCTTCAAATGTGTGTTCGTAAAATTTGGAATAACGCAGGAAATGGCTCATAGCGCACTTCCTGTTTGGCCGAAAAATTTGAAAAAAATAAGTATCGCCCAAAAAAACCATCGCAATGATCAGACCAAATTTCATGAACATTCAAGCACTTTTATATTAACATGGCCGTGTCAAGAGGGCACTGTGGAGCCACCTGACCACACCCAATCCAAGATCAACATATAGTTATATTTGGAAGTAGACTTCTATTAAGCCTGTCAAGTTTCACGCAAATCTCACAATGCATGTGCTCATAAAAGCAACTTCCATTTTCATGGCGGAACATCAAAATTTGCCGCAACGCCACGGACTCAATTTTCGATGAATCCAAAAAAGCTTCGCAATTTAACATGCAGAAGCTCTTTAGATGGCCTGTGCCAAATTTTAAGTTGATCAGATAAAATCTCTAGGAGGAGTTCGTTAAAGTACGACGCCTGTGAATGGCAAAAAAAAAAAAAAAGTTGCAAATTCAATTTTAAATGGCGGACTTCCTGTTCAGTGTAAGTCATGGCACCAAGAGACTTTTTTTTAGATCTCGGGATATTCCACATGTCGACCGAATTTGATACATGTAGGTTTACCGGGCTGCGAGGGCTGCTTATTTGAAATTTTCCAGGGGGCGCTATAATGCCATTTTTTCCACGCCTATTTGTAAATTTTTTATCAGTGTAATAGGAATGATGGTCTTTAAAATTGTACAAAATTTTGTGAGTTTTTGAGCATGGTGAAACCCTCAAAAGGGTAATTCTTTTAAAAATTGTATTGGGGGCGCTATAGAGCCATGATGCCTCATTTACTGCCAATTTTTGTTTCAAATTGAAGACAATGTGACAAGTAAAATTTTAGCTAAGTTTCGCAAGTTTTCGAGTATGCTAAGGCCTTCAATTGTGCGTTCATAAAATTTGGAATAACGCAGGAAATGACTCATAGCTCACTTCCTGTTTGGCCGAAAAATTTCAAAAAAATCAGCACAGCCCAGAAAAACAAATGCAATGATCAGATCAAAATTTCATGAACATTCAAGCACTTTTATATCAACATGGCCGTGTCTAGAGGGCGCTGTAGAGCCACCTGACCACACCCACTCCAATATCAACATACAGGTATATTTGGAATTAGACTATCATTAAGCCTGTAAAGTTTCACGTAAATCTCCCAAAGCATATGCTCATAAAAGCAACTTCCATTTTCATGGCGGAACATCGAAATTCGCCGCGACGCCACGGATACAAAGTTCGATGAATCCAAAAAAGCTTCGCAATTTCACATCAACGACGTCTTTCAATGTCATATGACTAATTTTAAGTTGATCAGATAAAATCTCTTGGAGGAGTTCGTTAAAGTACGATGCCTGTGAATTGCAAAAAATTTTAAAAAATTGCAAATTCAATTAAAAATGGCGGACTTCTTGTGGAGTCTAGGTAATGGCACCTAGAGACTTTTTTTTAAGGTCTTGGCATAGTACACATGTCCACCGAATTTTGTACATGTAGGTCAAACACGCTGCGAGGGCTGCTTCATTGAAATTTTCTAGGTGGCGCTGTAATGCAATTTTGCCACATCCATCTGTAAACCCTCAATGCTAGTAAAAAGTATGACCAGCTTAATATGTTTGCAAAGTTTTGTGAGTTTTCAAGCATGCTGAGGCCCTCAAAAATGCAATTATGTATTAGGGGCGCTGGCACCGGTCGGTGCTCGGGCCGTAATAATAAGAAGAAGAAGAAGAAGAAGAATAATTAAAGCTGCAAGCAGCGTTGAAAGGGCCCTCTCACCCCTCGTGCACGTTGGGGTGGCAGCAAGACCCTGATGGGTTCAGGGGTCCATTCAGAGCCATTGGACACTGCAGGACCGAGTACAATGTGTTTTATTGAGGGGAGTGCAAAAATTTTCTGGAGGGTGCTATGATACCATTTTGACATGCGTGTGCGCAAAAAGCAAAAAGTTTCGTGAGTTTTCGAGCATGCTGAGGCCCTCAAAAATGCAATTATGTATTAGGGGGCGCTATAGAGCTACCATGTCAAACCAAGTGCCAAATGAGATATCGAATCAAAGTATTTTATATTTTTAGTCTATGAGCCAAGTTTGGTGAATTTTCGAGCATAATAAGACCCTCAAAAATGTGTTCGTAAAATCTGAAAAAACGCAGGAAATGGCTCATAGCTCACTTCCTGTGTGGCAAAAAAATTTCAAAAAAATTGACAAAAAAATTTATGATGACTACTATGACCCTATTAAATTTCGTGAGAATCCGAGCAAGTGCGTTCCAAAATGGCCGTGTGTTTGGTGGCGCTAAAGAGCCACTGGGGCATGTCCAAGCACAAAAATAATAATATTTTGCAATTTTCACCACGACTGACGTGTGGGCAAATTTTTGTGAGTTTTCGTGCATGGCAAAGCCATCAAAAATGCGTTCTCGCAGCAGAATAAGAAGAAGAAGAAGAAGAAGAAGAATAATAAAAATCCCATCAAAAACAATAGGTTCCTGGCACCGGTCGGTGCTCGGGCCCTAATAAGAAGAAGAAGAAGAAGAAGAATAAAAATCCCATCAAAAACAATAGGTTCCTTGCACCTTCGGTGCTCGGGCCCTAATTAAAGCTGCAAGCAGCGTTGAAAGGGCCCTCGCCCCCCTCGCGCACGTTGGGGTGGCAGAAAAATCTTGATGGCTGCAGGTGTCCATTAAGAGCCATTGGGCACTGCTAGACTGTGTGCAATGTTGTTTCCTGAGGGGAGTGCTAAAATTTTCTAGAGGGCGCTACAATACCACTTTGACATACCTGTGTGCAAAATCTACAACAAGGTAATTGTAATGTCAAGCTCCATGAGTGTGTTGATTTTTGTAAATTTTCCAGTATGTTTAGACGATCAAAGGAGCAATACTTTTAAATATCTGACTGGGGGCGCTATAGAGCCATTATGCTATATTTAGTGCTCATTGATGGATGACATTGAAGAAAATAAGACATTTATTTTGTTTGCTAGGTTTTTTAAGTTTTGGAGCTTTCTAAGGCCTGAAAACATGAGTTCGTAAAATTTTGGAAAAACACAGGAAATAGCTCATAGCTCACTTCCTGTTTATGCAATAAATTTCAAAAAATTAACCATTGCCCAGAATGACTAATGGAATGATCACCCCAAATTTCATGAACATTCAAGCACTTTTAACTTAACATGCCCGTATCTAGAGGGCGCTGTGGAGCCACCTGGCCACTCACTATATCATATTAGCATATATTTATACTTTGGAGGACAATATTATCAAGTTTGGAAAGTTTCAGGCAAATCGAATGAAGTATGTGGGAGTAAAAGCAATTTCCTGTTTCATGGCGGGACATCAAAATTCGCCGCGACGCCACGGATACACCGTTGCATCAATCAGAAAAAGCTTCGCAATTGAACATCAGCAAGGTCTTTAGATATTACTTGCCAAATTTTATGTTGATCGGATAAAATCTTTAGGAGGAGTTTGTTAAAGTACGACACCTGTGAATGGCGAAAAATCCAAAAAATTTGCAATTTCAATTAAAAATGGCGGACTTCCTGTTGAGTCTAGGTCATGGCACCAAATAAGTTTTTTTTAGGTATCGGCATATTCCACATGTCTACCGAATTTCATACATGCAGGTCAACCACGATGCGAGGGCTGCTTATTTGAAATTTTCCAGGGGGCGCTATAATGCCATTTTTGCCAACTCTAGATGTTTTTTTTTATCACTGTAATAGGAATGATGGTTTTTAGAATGGTACAAAATTTTGTGAGTTTTTGAGTATGCTGAAACCCTCAAATGGGCAATTCTTTTAAAAATCTGATTGGGGGCGCTATAGAGCCATTATGCCACATTCACTGCCAATTTCTGCCTCACATTAAAGACAATCAGACAATTATAATTTTTGCAAAGTTTTGCAAGTTTTCGGGTATGCTAAAGCCTTCAAACGTGTGTTCGTAAAATTTGGAATAACGCAGGAAATGGCTCATAGCTCACTTCCTGTTTGGCCGAAAAATTTTAAAAAAATCAGCACAGCCCAAAAAAACAAATGTAATGATCAGACCAAATTTCATGAACATTTAAGCACTTTTAACTCAATATGGCCGTGTCAAGAGGGCGCTGTGGAGCTACCTAACCACACCCAATCCAATATCAACATATAGGTATATTTAGAAGTTGACTCTTATTAAGCCTCTAAAGTTTCGGGCAAATCTCACAAAGCATATGCGCATAAAACCAAATTCCTCTTTCATGGCGGAACATCGAAATTCGCCGCAACGCCACGGATGCAAAGTTCAATGAATCAAAAAAAGCTTCGCAATTTAACATCGACAAGGTCTTTAGATGTCATCTGCAAAATTTTACGTTGATCGGATAAAATCTCTCGGAGGAGTTTGTTAAAGTACGACGTCTGTGATGGGCAAAAAATTTAAAAAATGTGCAAATTCAATTAAAAATGGCGGACTTCCTGTTGAGTCTAGGTGATGGCACCAAGAGACTTTTTTTAGGTCTTGGCATAGTACACATGTCCACCGAATTTAGTTCATGTAGGTTAAACATGCTGCGAGGGCTGCTTCATTGAAATTTTCTAGGTGGCGCTGTAATGCAATTTTGCCACATCCATCTGTAAACTCCATATCCTAGTAAAGAGTATGACCAGCTTAATATGTTAGCAAATTTTTGTGAGTTTTCGAGCATGGTGATGCCCTCAAAAATGCAATTATGTATTAGGGGGCGCTATAGAGCCACCATAACACACCTAGTGCAAAATGAGATATGGAATCAAAGAACTTAATATTTTTAGTCAATAGGCTAAGTTTGGTCTATTTTCAAGTATAATAAGGCCCTCAAAAATGTGTTCGTAAAATCTGAAAAAACGCAGGAAATGGCTCATAGCTCACTTCCCGTGGGGCAAAGAAATTTCAAAAAAATTTTCAAAAAAATTTATTATGACTACTATGACTCGATAAAATTTCGTGAGAATCCGAGCAAGTGCGGTCCAAAATGGCCTCGTGTTTGGTGGCGCATTAGAGCCACCAGGGCATGTCCAAGCACAAAAATAATAATAATTTGCAATTTTCACGACGACTGACGTGTGGGCAAATTTTTGTGAGTTTTCGTGCATGGCAAAGCCCTCAAAAATGCGTTCTCGCAGCAGAATAAAAAGAAGAAGAAGAAGAATAATAAAAATCCCATCAAAAACAATAGGTTCCTGGCACCGGTCGGTGCTCGGGCCCTAATTAAAGCTGCAAGCAGCGTTGAAAGGGCCCTCGCATGCTTTGTGCACGTTGGGGTGGCAGCAAGATCCTGATGGGTGCAGGTGTCCATTTAGAGCCATTGGTCACTGCTGGACCGCGTACAATGTGTTTTTCGGAGGGGAGTGCAAAAATTTTCTGCAGGGCGCTATGATACCTTTTTGACATGCTTGAGCGCAAAATCTACAACATAGTAATCGTAATACCGAGCTCCATGAGTGTGTTGATTTTTGTAAATTTTCCAGCATGTTTAGACCTTCAAAAGAGCAATTCTTTTATAAATCTGATTGGGGGCGCTATAGAGCCGTTATGCCACATTTAGTGCCAATTGATGGATGATATTAAGCAAAATAAGACATTTATAATTTGTGCAAGGTTTTGCAAGTTTTGAAGCATTCTAAGGCCTTAAAACGTGTTTTGAGAAAAATTTGGAAAAATGCAGCAAATAGCTCATAGCTCACTTCCTGTTTGGCCAAAAAATTAAACATTACCCGGAATGACGAATGCAATGATCACACCAAATTTCATGAACATTCAAGCACTTTTATCTTAACATGACCATATCTAGAGGGCGCTTGGGAGCCACCTAGCACCTCTCGATCCAATATTAGCATATGTTTATACTTCGGAGGAAAATATTATTAAGCTTGGAAACTTTCAGGCAAATCGAACGAAGTATGTGGGAGTAAAAGCAATTTCCTGTTTCATGGCGGGACATCAAAATTCGCCGCGACGCCACGGATACACTGTTGCATCAATCCAAAAAAGCTTCGCAATTTAACATCAGCAAGGTCTTTGGATATTACTTGCCAAATATTAAGTTGATCGGATAAAATCTCTAGGAGGAGTTCGTTAAAGTACGACGCCTGTGAATGGCAAAAAATCAAAAAAAGTTGCAATTTCAATTAAAAATGGCGGACTTCCTGTTGGGTCTAGGTCATGGCACCAAGAGCCTTTGTTTTAGGTCTCAGGATATTCCACATGTCCACCAAAGTTCATACATGCAGGTCAACCACGGTGCGAGGGCTACTTTTTTGAAATTTTCCAGGGGGCGCTATAATGCCATTTTTGCCACGCCAATATGTAAATTTTTATCAGTGTAATAGGAATGATGGTCTTTAGAATTGTACAAAATTTTGTGAGTTTTTGAGCATGCTGAGACCCTCAAAAAGGCAATTATTTGAAAAATCTGATTGGGGGCGCTATAGAGCCATAATGCCTCATTTACTGCCAATTATTGTCTCAAATTGAAGACAATTGGACAAATATAATTTTTGCAAAGTTTTACAAGTTTTCAAGTATGCTAAAGCCTTCAAATGTGTGTTCGTAAAATTTGGAATAACTCAGGAAATGGCTCATAGCGCACTTCCTATTTGGCCGAAAAATTTCAAAAAAATTATTATAGCCCAAAAAAACCAATGCAATGATCAGACCAAATTTCATGAACATTCAAGCACTTTTATATCAACATGGTCATGTGAAGAGGGCGCTGTGGAACCACCTGACCACACCCAATTCAATATGAACATATAGTTATATTTGGAAGTAGACTACTATTAAGCCTGTAAAGTTTCACGCAAATCTCACAATGCATGTGCTCATAAAAGCAACTTCCATTTTCATGGCGGAACATCGAAATTCGCCGCAACGCCACGGACACAATTTTCGATAAATCCAAAAAAGCTTTGCAATTTAACATAGAGAATGTCTTTAGATGGCCTGTGCCAAATTTTTAGTTGATCGGATAAAATCTCTAGGAGGAGTTCGTTAAAGTACGACGCCTGTGAATGACAAAAAATTAAAAAAAGTTGCAAATTCAATTAAAAATGGCGGACTTCCTGTTGAGTCTAGGTCATGGCACCAACAGACTTTTTTTTAGGTCTTGGCATAGTACACATGTCCACCGAATTTTGTACATGTATGTTAAACACCCTGCGCGGGCTGCTTAATTGAAATATTCTAGGTGGCGCTGTAATACAATCTTGCCACATCCATCTGTAAACCTCATAGCCTAGTGAAAGGTATGATCAGCTTAATATCGTTGCAAAGTTACGTGAGTTTTCGAGCATGCTGAGGCCCTCAAAAATGCAATTATGTATTAGGGGGCGCTATAGAGCCACCATGTCACACTTAGTGCCAAATGAGATATCGAATCAAAAAACTTAATATTTTTAGTCTATGAGCCAAGTTTGGTGAGTTTTCGAGTATGATAAGGCCCTCAAAAATGTGTTCGTTAAATCTGACAAAACGCAGGAAATGGCTCATAGCTCACTTCCTGTGAGGCAAAAAAATTTCTAAAAAATTGACAAAAAAATATATGATGCCTACTATAACCCTATCCAATTTCGTGAGAATCCAAGCAAGTGCGTTCCAAAATGGCCGTGTGTTTGGTGGCGTTATAGAGCCACCGGGGCATGTCCAAGCACAAAATTAATAATACTTTGCAATTTTCACCACGACTGACGTGTGGGCAAATTTTTGTGAGTTTTTGTGCATGGCAAAGGCTTCAAAAATGCGTTCTCGCAGCAGAATAAAAAGAAGAAGAAGAAGAAGAAGAAGAAGAATTAAAGCTGCAAGCAGCGTTGAAAGGGCCCTCGCACCCCTCGTGCACAGTGGGGTGGCAGCAAGACCTTGATGGGTGCAGTTGTCCATTAACAGCCATTGGACACTGCTAGCCTGTGTACAATGTGTTTTCCTGATGGGATTGCAAAAATCTTCTGGATGGCGCGATGATACCATTTTGTTATGCCTGTGCGCAAAATCTACAACATAGTTATTGGAATATCGGGCATCATGTGTGTGTTAAATTTCGTAAATTTTTAAGCACGCTTCGAGCCCCAAAAAAGCAATTGTTTAAAGAATCTGACTGGGGGCGCTATAGAGCCATTATGCCACATTAAGTCCCAGTTGATGTATCAAATTCAAGGCAATAAGACAATGATAATTTTTGCCACGTTTTTGCAAGTTTTGGACCATTCTAAGGCCTTAATACGTGTATTTGTAAAATTTGGAAAAACGCAGGAAATAGCTCATAGCTCACTTCCTGTTTGGCCAAAAAATTTCAAAAAATTAAGCATTGCCCGGAATGACTAATGCAATGATGACACCAAATTTTATGAACATTCAAGCACTTTTATCTTAACATGGTAGTATCTAGAGGGCGCTGTGGAGCTACATGGCCATTTCCGATTTAATGTTAGCATATATTTATACTTGGGATAACAAGTTTATCAAGTTTGGAAAGTTTTAGACTAATCCCACAAAGGATGTGGGAGTTATACCAACTTCCTGTTTCATGGCGGGACGCCGAAATTCGCCGCAATGCCACGGATACATCGTTCGATATATCCAAAAAAGCTTCGCAATTTAACATCAGCAAGGTCTTAAAATATTATTCGCTTAATTTTGAGTTGATTGGATAAAATCTCTAGGAGGAGTTCGTTAAAGTACGACACTTGCGAATGGGAAAAATCTAAAAAAGTTAATTTCAATTAAAAATGGCAAACTTCCTGTTGGGTCTACGTCATGGCTCCAAGAGACTTTTTTTTAGGTCTCAGAATATTCCACTTGTTCACAGAAGTTGATACATGCTGATCAACCACGATGCAAGGGCTGCTTATTTGAAATTTTCCAGGGGGCGCTATAATGCCATTTTTGCCACGCCTATATATAAATTTTTTATTATTGTAATAGGAATGATAGGCTTTAGAGTTGAACAAAATTTTGTGAGTTTTTGAGCATGCTGAGACCCTCAAAAGGGCAATTCTTTTTAAAAATCTGATTGGGGCGCTATACAGCCATTATGTCACATTTACTGCCAAATTCTGTCTCAAATTGAATACAATTAGACAAATAAAATTTTTGCAAAGTTTTGCAAGTTTTTAAGTATGGTAATACCTCCAAACCTGTGTTCGTAATATTTGGAATAACGCAGGAAATGGCTCATAGCTCACTTCCTGTTTGGTTAAAAAATTTCAAAAAAATAATTACAGCCCAAAAAAACACATGCAATTGTCACGACAAATTTCATGAACATTCAAGCACTTTTATCTCAACATGGCCGTGTCAAGAGGGCGCTGTGGCGCCACCTGACCACACCCAATCTAATATCAACATATAGGTATACTTGGAAGTAGACTCTTATCAAGCCTGTGAAGTTTCCCGCAAATCTCACAAAGCATGTGCGCGTAAAACCAACTTCCTGTTTCATGGCGGAACATCGAAATTCGCCGCGACGCCACGGATACAAAGTTCGATGAATCCAAAAAAGCTTCGCAATTTAACATTGACCAGGTCTTAAAAAGTCATATGCGAAATTGTAAGTTGATCGGATAAAATCTCTAGGAGGAGTTCGTTAAAGTACGACGCCTGTGAATGGCACAAAATAAAAAAAAATTGCAAATTCAATTAAAAATGGCGGACTTCCTGTTGAGTCTAGGTCATGGCACCAAGAGACTTTTTTTTAGGTCTTGGCATAGTACACATGTCCACCAAATTTTGTACATGCAGGTTAAACACACTGCGAGGGCTGCTTCATTGAAATTTTCTAGGTGGCGCTGTAATGCAATTTTGCCATATCCATCCATAAACCCCACTTTCTAGTAAAAAGTATGACCAGCTTAATATGATTGCAAAGTTTCGTGAGTTTTCGAGCATGCTGATGCCCTCAAAAATGCAATTATGTATTAGGGGGCGCTATAGAGCCACCATAACACACCTAGTGCCAAATGAGATATTGAATCAAAGAACTTCATATTTTCAATCTATGAGCCAAGTTAGGTGTGTTTTCGAGAATAATAAGGCTCTCAAAAATGTGTTCGTAAAATCTGAAAAAATGCAGGAAATGGCTCATCGCTCACTTCCTGTGAGGCAAAAAAATTTCAAAAAAATTGACAAAAAAAATTTATGATGACTACTATGACCCTATCGAATTTTGTGGGAATCCGAGCAAGTGCGTTCCAAAATGGCCACGTGTTTGGTGGCGCTATAGAGCCACTGGGGCATGTCCAAGCACAAAAATAATAATACTTTGCAATTTTCACCACGACTGACGTGTCTGCAAATTTTTGTGAGTTTTCGTGCATTGCAAAGCCCTCAAAAATGCTTTCTCGCAGCAGAATAAAAAGAAGAAGAAGAAGAAGAAGAATTAAAGCTGCAAGCAGCGTTGAAAGGGCCCTCGCCCCCTTCGTGCACGTTAGGGTGGCAGCAAGATCTTGATGGGTGCAGGTGTCCATTAAGAGCCATTGGGCACTGCTAGACTGTGTGCATTGTGGTTTCCTGATGGGAGTGCAAAAATGTTCTAGAGGGCGCTACGATACCATTTTGACATGCCTGTGTGCAAAATCTACAATAAGGTAATCGTAATTTCAGGCTCCATGAGTGTGTTGATTTTTGTAAATTTTCCAATATGTTTAGACGATCAAAGAGGCAATACTTTTAAATATCTGACTGGGGTCGCTATTGAGCCATTATGCCATTTTTAATGACAAATGATGGATGACATTGAAGAGAAAAAGACATTTATAATGTTTGCTTGGTTTTTTAAGGTTTGGAGCATTCTAAGG
The DNA here is from genome assembly GCA_029721435.1 of Gymnothorax reevesii. Taxonomy (NCBI): domain Eukaryota; kingdom Metazoa; phylum Chordata; class Actinopteri; order Anguilliformes; family Muraenidae; genus Gymnothorax; species Gymnothorax reevesii. Next base: position 27,482,213 of record CM056588.1, read on the forward strand.
CCTGAAAACATGAGTTCGTAAAATTTGGAAAAACGCAGGAAATAGCTCATAGCTCACTTCCTGTTTATGCAATAATTTTCAAAAAATTAACCATCGCCCAGAATGACAAATGCAATGATCACCCCAAATTTCATGAACATTCAAGCACTTTTAACTTTACACGGCCGTATCTAGAGGGCGTCGTGGAGCCACCTGGCCACTCCCTATCTAATATTAGCATATAGTTATACTTTGGAGGAAAATATTATCAAGCTTGGAAACTTTCAGGCAAATCGAACGAAGTATGTGGGAGTAAAAGCAATTTCCTGTTTCATGGCGGGACATCAAAATTCGCCGCGACGCCACGGATACACCGTTGCATCAATCCAAAAAAGCTTCGCAATTTAACATCAGCAAGGTCTTTGGATGTTACTTGCCAAATATTAAGTTGATCGGATAAAATCTCTAGGAGGAGTTCGTTAAAGTACGACGCCTGTGAATGGCAAAAAATCAAAAAAAGTTGCAATTTCAATTAAAAATGGCGGACTTCCTGTTGGGTCTAGGTCATGGCACCAAGAGCCTTTGTTTTAGGTCTCAGGATATTCCACATATCCACCGAAGTTCATACATGCAGGTCAACCACAGTGCGAGGGTTACTTTTTTGAAATTTTCCAGGGGGCGCTATAATGCCATTTTTGCCACGCCAATATGTAAATTTTTTCAGTGTAATAGGAATGATGGTCTTTAGAATTGTACAAAATTTTGTGAGTTTTTGAGCATGCTGAGACCCTCAAAAAGGCAATTATTTGAAAAATCCGATTGGGGGCGCTATAGAGCCATAATGCCTCATTTACTGCCAATTATTGTCTCAAATTGAAGACAATTGGACAAATATAATTTTTGCAAAGTTTTACAAGTTTTCAAGTATGCTAAAGCCTTCAAATGTGTGTTCGTAAAATTTGGAATAACGCAGGAAATGGCTCATAGCGCACTTCCTGTTTGGCCGAAAAATGTCAAAAAAATGATTATAGCCCAAAAAAATCAATGCAATGATCAGAGCAAATTTCATGAACATTCAATCACTTTTTTATCAACATGGTCGTGTGAAGAGGGCGCTGTGGAGCCACCTGACCACACCCAATCCAATATCAACATATAGTTATATTTGGGAGTAGACTACTATTAAGCCTGTAAAGTTTCACGCAAATCTCACAATGCATGTGCTCATAAAAGCAACTTCCATTTTCATGGCAGAACATCGAAATTCGCCGCAATGCCACGGACACAATTTTCGATGAATCCAAAAAAGCTTCGCAATTTAACATGGAGAATGTCTTTAGATGGCCCGTGCCAAATTTTTAGTTGATCGGATAAAATCTCTAGGAGGAGTTCGTTAAAGTACGACGCCTGTGAATGACAAAAAATAAAAAAAAGTTGCAAATTCAATTAAAAATGGCGGACTTCCTGTTGGGTCTAGGTCATGGCACCAAGAGCCTTTGTTTTAGGTCTCAGGATATTCCACATATCCACCGAAGTTCATACATGCAGGTCAACCACAGTGCGAGGGTTACTTTTTTGAAATTTTCCAGGGGGCGCTATAATGCCATTTTTGCCACGCCAATATGTAAATTTTTTCAGTGTAATAGGAATGATGGTCTTTAGAATTCTACAAAATTTTGTGAGTTTTTGAGCATGCTGAGACCCTCAAAAAGGCAATTATTTGAAAAATCCGATTGGGGGCGCTATAGAGCCATAATGCCTCATTTACTGCCAATTATTGTCTCAAATTGAAGACAATTGGACAAATATAATTTTTGCAAAGTTTTACAAGTTTTCAAGTATGCTAAAGCCTTCAAATGTGTGTTCGTAAAATTTGGAATAACGCAGGAAATGGCTCATAGCGCACTTCCTGTTTGGCCGAAAAATGTCAAAAAAATGATTATAGCCCAAAAAAATCAATGCAATGATCAGAGCAAATTTCATGAACATTCAAGCACTTTTATATCAACATGGTCGTGTGAAGAGGGCGCTGTGGAGCCACCTGACCACACCCAATCCAATATCAACATATAGTTATATTTGGAAGTAGACTACTATTAAGCCTGTAAAGTTTCACGCAAATCTCACAATGCATGTGCTCATAAAAGCAACTTCCATTTTCATGGCGGAACATCGAAATTCGCCGCAATGCCACGGACACAATTTTCGATGAATCCAAAAAAGCTTCGCAATTTAACATGGAGAATGTCTTTAGATGGCCCGTGCCAAATTTTTAGTTGATCGGATAAAATCTCTAGTAGGAGTTCGTTAAAGTACGACGCCTGTGAATGACAAAAAATAAAAAAAAGTTGCAAATTCAATTAAAAATGGCGGACTTCCTGTTGGGTCTAGGTCATGGCACCAAGAGCCTTTGTTTTAGGTCTCAGGATATTCCACATATCCACCGAAGTTCATACATGCAGGTCAACCACAGTGCGAGGGTTACTTTTTTGAAATTTTCCAGGGGGCGCTATAATGCCATTTTTGCCACGCCAATATGTAAATTTTTTCAGTGTAATTGGAATGATGGTCTCTAGAATTGTACAAAATTTTGTGAGTTTTTGAGCATGCTGAGACCCTCAAAAAGGCACTTATTTGAAAAATCTGATTGGGGGCGCTATAGAACCATAATGCCTCATTTACTGCCAATTATTGTCTCAAATTGAAGACAATTGGACAAATATAATTTTTGCAAAGTTTTACAAGTTTTCAAGTATGCTAAAGCCTTCAAACGTGTGTTCGTAAAATTTGGAATAACGCAGGAAATGGCTCATAGCGCACTTCCTGTTTGGCCGAAAAATGTCAAAAAAATGATTATAGCCCAAAAAAATCAATGCAATGATCAGACCAAATTTCATGAACATTCAAGCACTTTTATATCAACATGGTCGTGTGAAGAGGGCGCTGTGGAGCCACCTGACCATACCCAATCCAATATCAACATATAGTTATATTTGGAAGTAGACTACTATTAAGCCTGTAAAGTTTCACGCAAATCTCACAATGCATGTGCTCATAAAAGCAACTTCCATTTTCATGGCGGAACATCGAAATTCGCCGCAACGCCACGGACACAATTTTCGATGAATCCAAAAAAGCTTCGCAATTTAACATGGAGAATGTCTTTAGATGGCCTGTGCCAAATTTTTAGTTGATCGGATAAAATCTCTAGGAGGAGTTCGTTAAAGTACGACGCCTGTGAATGACAAAAAATAAAAAAAAGTTGCAAATTCAATTAAAAATGGCGGACTTCCTGTTGAGTCTAGGTCATGGCACCAAGAGACTTTTTTTTAGGTCTTGGCATAGTACACATGTCCACCAAATTTTGTACATGTATGTTAAACACCCTGCGAGGGCTGCTTAATTGAAATATTCTAGGTGGCGCTGTAATGCAATCTTGCCACATCCATCTGTAAACCTCATAGCCTAGTGAAAGGTATGATCGGCTTAATATCATTGCAAAGTTACGTGAGTTTTCGAGCATGCTGAGGTCCTCAAAAATGCAATTATGTATTAGGGGGCGCTATAGAGCCACCATGTCACACTTAGTGCCAAATGAGACATCGAATCAAAGAACTTAATATTTTTAGTCTATGAGCCAAGTTTGGTGAGTTTTCGAGTATGATAAGGCCCTCAAAAATGTGTTTGTAAAATCTGAAAAAACGCAGGAAATGGCTCGTAGCTCACTTCCTGTGCAGCAAAAAAATTTCAAAAAAATTACCAAAAAAATTTATCATGACTGCTATGGCCCAATCAAATTTCGTGAGAATCCGAGCAAGTGCGTTCCAAAATGGCCACGTTTTTGGTGGCGCTATAGAACCACCTAGGCATGTCTAAGCACAAAAATAGTAATAATTTGCAATTTTCACCACGACTGACGTGTGGGCAAATTTTTGTGAGTTTTCGTGCATGGCAAAGCCCTCAAAAATGCGTTCTCGCAGCAGAATAAAAAGAAGAAGAAGAAGAAGAAGAATAATAATAAAAATCCCATCAAAAACAATAGGTTCCTCGCACCTTCGGTGCCAGGGCCCTAATTAAAGCTGCAAGCAGCGTTGAAAGGGCCCTCGCGCCCTTCGTGCACGTTGGGGTGGCAGCAAGATCTTGATGGGTGCAGGCGTCCATTCACAGCCATTGGACACTGCTGGACCGCGTACAATGTGGTTTCCTGAGGGGAGTGCAAAAATTTTCTGGAGGGCGCTATGGTACCATTTTCATATGCCTGTGCGTAAAATCTACAACATAGTAATTGTATTACCGAACTCCATGAGTGTGTTGATTTTTGTTTATTTTCCAGCATGTTTAGACCTGCAAAGGTGCAATTCTTCTATAAATCTGATTGGGGGCGCTATAGAGTCATTATGCCACATTTCGTGCCAATTGATGGATGACATTGAGGAGAATAAGACAATCATAAATTGGGCTCGGTTTTGCAAGCTTTGGAGTATTCTAAGGCCTTCAAACGTGTGTTCGTGAAATTTGGAAAACCGCAAGAATTAGCTCATCCCTCACTTCCTGTTTGGCCAAAAAAATTAGCCATTGCCCGGAATGACTAATGCAATGATCACACCAAATTTCATGAACATTCAAGCACTTTTATCTTAACATGGCCATATCTAGAGGGCGCTGTGGAGCCACCTGGCACCTCCCGATCTAATATTAGCATATATTTATACTTGGGAGGACAATTTTATAAAGTTTGGAAAGTTTCAGGGAAAACCCATGAAGCATGTGGAAGTAAACCCAACTTCCTGTTTAATGGCGGGACATCGAAATTCGCCGCAACGCTACGGATACAAAATTCAATGAATCCAGAAAAGCTTCGCAATTTAACATCAGCAACGTCTTTAGATACTTATCGCCAAATTTCAAGTTGATCAAATGAAATCTCTCGGAGGAGTTCGTTAAAGTACGACACCTGTGAATGGCCAACAATCCAAAAAAGTTTCAATTTCAATTAAAAATGGCGGACTTCCTGTTGAGTCTAGGTCATGGCAACAAGAGACTTTTTTTTTAGGTCTCGTCATCTTCCACATTTCATCCGAATTTCATACATGTAGGTTTACCGGGCTGCGAGGGCTGCTTATTTGAAATTTTACAGGGGGCGCTATAATGACATTTTTGCCATGCCAATATGTAAGCTTTTTATCAGAGTATTATGAATGATGGTCTTTATACATTTACAGAATTTTGTGAGTTGTCGAACATGTTGAGACCCTCAAAAAGGCAATTCTTTTATAGATCTGATTGGGGGCGCTATAGAGCCATTATGCTATTTAAGGCTCCAATTGATGGATGACATTGAAGAGAATAAGACAATTATAATTTGTGCAGGGTTTTGCAAGCTTTGGAGTATTCTAAGGCTTTCAAACATGCGTTCGTAAAATTTGAAAAAACGCAGGAAATCGCTCAAAATTCACTTCCTGTTCGGCCGAAAAATTTCAAAAAATTAGTCATTGCCTGCAATGACGAATGCAATGATCACACAAAATTTCATGAACATTCAAGCACTTTTATCTCAACATGGCCGTATGTAGAGGGCGCTGTGGAGCCACCTGACCACTCCCGATCTAATATTAGCATATATTTATACTCTGGCAAACAATATAATCAAGCCTGTGAAGTTTCGCGCAAATCTCACAAAGCATGTGCGCGTAAAACCAACTTCCTGTTTCATGGCGGAACATCGAAATTCACCGCAACGCCACGGATACAAAGTTCAATGAATCCAAAAAAGCTTCGCAATTTAACATTGACAAGGTCTTTAGATGTCAGATGCGAAATTTTAAGTTGATAGGATAAAATCTGTAGGAGGAGTTTGTTAAAGTACGACGCCTGTGAATGGCATAAAATTAAAAAAATTTGCAAATTCAATTAAAAATGGCGGACTTCCTGTTGAGTCTAGCTCATGACACCAAGAGACTTTTTTTTAGGTCTTGGTATAGTACACATGTCCACCGAATTTCGAACATGTAGCTTAAACACGCTGCGAGGGCTGCTTCATTGAAATTTTCTAGGTGGCGCTGTAATGCAATTTTGCCACATCCATCTGTAAACCCTGTATTCTTGTAAATAATATGACCAGTTTAATATGTTTGCAAAGTTTTGTGAGTTTTCGAGCATGCTGATGCCCTCAAAAATGCAATTATGTATTAGGGGGCGCTATAGAGCCACCATGTCATACCCAGTGCCAAATGAGATATCAAATCGAAGAACTTGATATTTTTATTCAATAAGCCAAGTTTGGTCTGTTTTGGAGTATGCTAAAGCCGTCAAACGCGTGTTCGTAAAATCTGAAAAAACGCAGGAAATGGCTCATAGCTCACTTCCTGGTGAGCAAAAAAATTTCAAAAAAATTGACAAAAAAATTTATGATGACTACTATCACCCTATGAGATTTCATTAGAATCCGAACAAGTGCTTTCCAAAATGGCAGCGTGTTTGGTGGCGCTATAGAGCCACCGGGGCATGTCCAAGCACAAAAATAATAATAATTTGCAATTTTCACCACGACTGACGTGTGGGCAAATTTTTGTGAGTTTTCGTGCATGGCAAAGCCCTCAAAAATGCGTTCTCGCAGCAGAATAAAAAGAAGAAGAAGAAGAAGAAGAAGAATCCCATCAAAAACAATAGGTTCCTGGCACCGGTCGGTGCTCGGGCCCTAATAAAAATCCCATCAAAAACAATAGGTTCCTCGCACCTTCGGTGCCAGGACCCGTTCCGGGCCCTGGCACCGGTCGGTGCTCGGGCCCTAATTAAAGCTGCAAGCAGCGTTGAAAGGGCCCTCGCCCCCCCTGTGCACATTGGGGTGGCAGCAAGATCTTGATGGCAGCAGGTGTCCATTCAGGGCCATTGGACACAGCTGGACCGCGTACAATGTGGTTTCCTGATGGGAGTGCAAAAATTTTCTGGAGGGCGCTATGATACCATTTTGACTTGCCTGTGCACAAAATCTACAACAGAGTAATCGTAATACAGGGCTCCATGAGTGTTTCGATTTTTGTAAATTTTCCAGCATGTTTAGACTTTCAAAAGAGCAATTCTTTTATAAATATTATTGGGGGCGCTATAGAGCCATTATGCCCCATTTAGTGCCAATTGATGGATGTATTGAAGAGAATAAGACAGTTCTAATTTTTGGATGGTTTTGCAAGTTTTGGAGCATTCTAAGGCCTTAAAACGTGTGTTCGTAAAATTTGGAAAAAAGCAGGAAATAGCTCATAGCTCTCTTCCTGTTTGGCAAAAACATTTCAAAAAATTAACAATTGCGGAGAATGACTATGATCATACCAAATTTCATGAACTTTAAAGCACTTTTATCTGAACATGGCCATATCTAGAGGGCGCTGTGGAGCCACCTGGTACCTCTCGATATAAAATAAGCATATATCTATACTTGGGCGGACAGTTTTATCAAGCTTGGAAAGTTTCAGGCAAATCCCACAAAGTATGTGGAACTGAAAGCAACTTCCTGTTTCATGGCAGGACATCAAAATTCGCCGTGACGCCACAGATGCATCGTTCGATGAAATCAAAAAAGCTTCGCAATTTAACGTCAGCAAGGTTTTTAGATATTATATGCCAAATTTTAAGTTGATCGGATAAAATCTCTAGGAGGAGTTCGTTAAAGTACGACACCTGTGAATGGCAAAAAAAATTTTAAAAAGTTGCAATTTCAATTAAAAATGGCAGCCTTCCTGTTGGGTCTAGGTCATGGCACCAAGAGACTTTTTTGTAGGTCTCGGCATATTCCACATGTCTACCGAATTTCATACATGTGGGTTTCACGGGCTGCGAGGGCTGCTTATTTGAAATTTCCCAGGGGTCGCTATAATGCCATTTTTGCCACGCCTATTTGTAAATTTTTTATCAGTGTAATGGGAATGATGGTCTTTAAAATTGGACAAAATTTTGTGAGTTTTTGAGCATGCTGAAACCCTCAAAAGGGTAATTCTTTTAAAAATCGTATTGGGGGCGCTATAGAGCCATGATGCCTCATTTACTGCCAATTTTTGTTTCAAATTGAAGACAATGTGACAAATAAAATTTAAGCTAAGTTTTGCAAGTTTTCGAGTATGCTAAGGCCTTCAAATGTGTGTTCATAAAATTTGGAATAACGCAGGAAATGACTCATAGCTCACTTCCTGTTTGGCCGAAAAATTTCAAAAAAATCAGCACAGCCCAGAAAACCAAATGCAATGATGACACCAAATTTTATGAACATTCAAGCACTTTTATATCAACATGGCCGTGTCAAGAGGGCGCTGTAGAGCCACCTGACCACACCCACTCCAATATCAACATATAGGTATATTTGGAATTAGACTATCATTAAGCCTTTAAAGTTTCATGTAAATCTCCCAAAGCATATGCTCATAAAATAAACTTCCATTTTCATGGCGGAACATCGAAATTTGCCGCAACGCCACGGATACAAAGTTCGATGAATCCAAAAAAGCTTCGCAATTTAACATCGACGACGTCTTTCAATGTCATATGCGAAATTTTAAGTTGATCAGATAAAATCTCTAGGAGGAGTTCGTTAAAGTACGACACCTGTGAATGGCCAACAATCCAAAAAAGTTGCAATTTCAATTAAAAATGGCAGCCTTCCTGTTGGGTCGAGGTCATGGCACCAAGAGAATTGTTTGTAGGTCTCGGCATATTCCACATGTCTACCGAATTTCATACATGTAGGTTTACCAGGCTGCGAGGGCTGCTTATTTAAAATTTTCCAGGGGGCGCTATAGTGACATTTTTGCCATGTATATATATAACTTTTTTGTCAGAGTAATACGAATGATGGTCTTTATACATTTACAAAATTTTGTGAGTTTTAGAACATGCTGAGACCCTCAAAATTGCAATTCTTTTAAAAATCTGATTGGGGCGCTATAGAGCCATTCTGCCAAATTTAGTGAAAATTGATATATAAAATTGAAGATAATAAGACAATTATAATTTGTGCAACTTTTTGCAAGATTTCGAGTATTCTAAAGCATCCAAACATGTGTTTATAAAATTTGGAAAAACGCAGGAAATGGCGCATAGCTCACTTCCTGTTTGGCCAAAAAATTTCAAAAAAATTAAAATAACTCGACATGAACAATGCAATGATCACACCAAATTTCATGAACATTCAAGCACTTTGATCTCAACATGGCCGTTTCAAGAGGGCGCTGTGGAGCCACCTGACCACACCCAATCTAATATCAACATATAGGTCTACTTGAAAGTGGACTCCTATAAAGCCTGTAAAGTTTCGCGCAAATTTCACAAAGCATGTGCGCGTAAAACCAACTTCCTGTTTCATGGCGGAACATCGAAATTCGCCGCGACGCAACGGATACATAGTTTGATTAATCCAAAAAAGCTTCGCAATTTAACATCGACAAGGTCTTAAGATGTTAAATTCAAAATTTTAAGTTGATCGGATAAAATCTCTAGGAGGAGTTCGTTAAAGTACGAAGCCTGTGAATGGCAAAAAATTTAAAAAATTTGCAAATTCAATTAAAAATGGCGGACTTCCTGTTGAGTCTAGGTCATGGCACCTAGGAACTTTTTTTTAGGTCTTGGCATAGTACACATGTCCACCGAATTTTGTACATGTAGGTCAAACACGCTGCGAGGGCTGCTTCATTGAAATTTTCTAGGTGGCGCTGTAATGCAATTTTGCCACATCCAACTGTAAACCCTAAATCCTAGTTAAAAGTAAGACCTGCTTAATATGTTTGCAAAGTTTTGTGAGTTTTCAAGCATGCTGAGGCCCTCAAAAATGCAATTATGTATTAGGGGGCGCTATAGAGCTACCATATCACACCCAGTGCCAAATGAGATATCGAATCAAAGAACGTAATATTTCTAGTCTATGAGCCAAGTCTGGTGAGTTTTCGAGTATGATAAAACCCTCAAAAATGTGTTCGTAAAATCTAAAAAAACGCAGGAAATGGCTCATAGCTCACTCTCGTGAGGCAAAAAAATTTCAAAAAAATTTATGATGACTACTATGACTCTATAAAATTTCGTGAGAATCCGAGCAAGTAGGTTCCAAAATGGCCGCGTGTTTGGTGGCGCTATAGAGCCACCGGGGCATGTCCAAGCACAAAAATAATTAAAGCTGCAAGCAGCGTTGAAAGGGCCCTCGCCCCCCTCGTGCACGATGGGGTGGCAGCAAGATCTTGATGGGTGCAGGTGTCCATTAAGAGCCATTGGGCACTGCTAGACTGTGTGCATTGTGGTTTCCTGAGGGGAGTGCAAAAATTTTCTAGAGGGCGCTACGATACCATTTTGACATGCCTGTGTGCAAAATCTACAACAAGGTAATCGTAATGTCAGGCTCCATGAGTTTGTTGATTTTTGTAAATTTTCCAATATGTTTAGACGATCAAAGAGGCAATACTTTTAAATATCTGACTGGGGGCGCTATTGAGCCATTATGCTGTATTTAATGCCAATTGATGGATGACATTGAAGAGAATAAGACATTTATAATGTTTGCTAGGTTTTTTAAGGTTTGGAGCATTCTAAGGCCTGAAAACATGAGTTCGTAAAATTTGGAAAAACGCAGGAAATAGCTCATAGCTCACTTCCTGTTTATGCAATAATTTAAAAAAAATTAACCATCACCCAGAATGACTAATGCAATGATCACCCCAAATTTCATGAACATTCAAGCACTTTTAACTTAACATGGCCGTATCTAGAGGGCGTCGTGGAGCCACCTGGCCACTCCCTATCTAATATTAGCATATAGCTATACTTTGGAGGAAAATATTATCAAGCTTGGAAACTTTCAGGCAAATCGAACTAAGTATGTGGGAGTAAAAGCAATTTCCTGTTTCATGGCGGGACATCAAAATTCGCCGCGACGCCACGGATACACCGTTGCATCAATCCAAAAAAGCTTCGCAATTTAACATCAGCAAGGTCTTTGGATATTACTTGCCAAATATTAAGTTGATCGGATAAAATCTCTAGGAGGAGTTCGTTAAAGTACAACGCCTGTGAATGGCAAAAAATCTAAAAAAGTTGCAATTTCAATTAAAAATGGCGGACTTCCTGTTGGGTCTAGATCATGGCACCAAGAGACTTTGTTTTAGGTCTCAGGATATTCCACATGTCCACCGAAGTTCATACATGCAGGTCAACCACGGTGCGAGGGCTACTTTTTTGAAATTTTCCAGGGGGCGCTATAATGCCATTTTTGCCACGCCAATATGTAAATTTTTATCAGTGTAATAGGAATGATGGTCTTTAGAATTGTACAAAATTTTGTGAGTTTTTGAGCATGCTGAGACCCTCAAAAAGGCAATTATTTGAAAAATCTGATTGGGGGCGCTATAGAGCCATAATGCCTCATTTACTGCCAATTATTGTCTCAAATTGAAGATAATTGGACAAATATAATTTTTGCAAAGTTTTACAAGTTTTCAAGTATGCTAAAGCCTTCAAATGTGTGTTCGTAAAATTTGGAATAACGCAGGAAATGGCTCATAGCGCACTTCCTGTTTGGCCGAAAAATTTCAAAAAAATAATTATGGCCCAAAAAAACCAATGCAATGATCAGACCAAATTTCATGAACATTCAAGCACTTTTATATCAACATGGTCGTGTGAAGAGGGCGCTGTGGAGCCACCTGACCACACCGAATGCAATATCAACATATAGTTATATTTGAAAGTAGACTACTATTAAGCCTGTAAAGTTTCACGCAAATCTCACAAAGCATGTGCTCATAAAAGCAACTTCCATTTTCATGGCGGAACATCGAAATTCGCCGCAACGCCACGGACACAATTTTCAATGAATCCAAAAAAGCTTCGCAATTTAACATGGAGAATGTCTTTAGATGGCCTGTGCCAAATTTTTAGTTGATCGGATAAAATCTCTAGGAGGAGTTCGTTAAAGTACGACGCCTGTGAATGACAAAAAATTAAAAAAAGTTGCAAATTCAATTAAAAATGGCGGACTTCCTGTTGAGTCTAGGTCATGGCACCAAGAGACTTTTTTTTAGGTCTTGGCATAGTACACATGTCCACCGAATTTTGTACATGTATGTTAAACACCCTGCGAGGGCTGCTTAATTGAAATATTCTAGGTGGCGCTGTAATGCAATCTTGCCACATCCATCTGTAAACCTCATAGCCTAGTGAAAGGTATGATCGGCTTAATATCGTTGCAAAGTTACGTGAGTTTTCGAGCATTCTGAGGCCCTCAAAAATGCAATGATGTATTAGGGGGCGCTATAGAGCCACCATGTCACACTTAGTGCCAAATGAGATATCGAATCAAAGAACTTAATATTTTTAGTTTATGAGCCAAGTTTGGTGAGTTTTCGAGTATGATAAGGCCCTCAAAAATGTGTTTGTAAAATCTGAAAAAACGCAGGAAATGGCTCGTAGCTCACTTCCTGTGCGGCAAAAAAATTTCAAAAAAATTAACAAAAAAATTTATCATGACTGCTATGGCCCAATCGAATTTCGTGAGAATCCGAGCAAGTGCGTTCCAAAATGGCCTCGTGTTTGGTGGCGCTATAGAGCCACCTAGGCATGTCTAAGCACAAAAATAGAAATACTTTGCAATTTTCACCACGACTGACGTGTGGGCAAATTTTTGTGAGTTTTTGTGCATGGCAAAGCCCTCAAAAATGCGTTCTCGCAGCAGAATAAAAAGAAGAAGAAGAAGAAGAAGAATAATAATAAAAATCCCATCAAAAACAATAGGTTCCTCGCACCGGTTGGTGCTCGGGCCCTAATTAAAGCTGCAAGCAGCGTTGAAAGGGCCCTCGCCCCCTTCGTGCACGTTAGGGTGGCAGCAAGATCTTGATGGGTGCAGGTGTCCATTAAGAGCCATTGGGCACTGCTAGACTGTGTGCATTGTGGTTTCCTGAGGGGAGTGCAAAAATTTTCTAGAGGGCGCTACGATACCATTTTGACATGCCTGTGTGCAAAATCTACAACAAGGTAATCGTAATTGCAGGCTCCATGAGTGTGTTGATTTTTGTAAATTTTCCAGCATGTTTAGACGATCAAAGAGGCAATACTTTTAAATATCTGACTGGGGGCGCTATTGAGCCATTATGCCATATTTAATGCCAAGTGATGGATGACATTGAAGAGAATAAGACATTTATAATGTTAGCTAGGTTTTTTAAGGTTTGGAGCATTCTAAGGCCTGAAAACATGAGTTCGTAAAATTTGGAAAAACGCAGGAAATAGCTCATAGCTCACTTCCTGTTTATGCAATAATTTTCAAAAAATTAACCATCGCCCAGAATGAATAATGCAATGATCACCCCAAATTTCATGAACATTCAAGCACTTTTAACTTAACATGGCCGTATCTAGAGGGCGTCGTGGAGCCACCTGGCCACTCCCTATCTAATATTAGCATATAGTTATACTTTGGAGGAAAATATTATCAAGCTTGGAAACTTTCAGGCAAATCGAACAAAGTATGTGGGAGTAAAAGCAATTTCCTGTTTCATGGCGGGACATCAAAATTCGCCGCGACGCCACGGATACACCGTTGCATCAATCCAAAAAAGCTTCGCAATTTAACATCAGCAAAGTCTTTGGATATTACTTGCCAAATATTAAGTTGATCGGATAAAATCTCTAGGAGGAGTTCGTTAAAGTACGACGCCTGTGAATGGCAAAAAATCAAAAAAAGTTGCAATTTCAATTAAAAATGGCGGACTTCCTGTTGGGTCTAGGTCATGGCACCAAGAGACTTTGTTTTAGGTCTCAGGATATTCCACATGTCCACCGAAGTTCATACATGCAGGTCAACCACGGTGCGAGGGCTACTTTTTTGAAATTTTCCAGGGGGCGCTATAATAACATTTTTGCCACGCCAATATGTAAATTTTTATCAGTGTAATAGTAATGATGGTCTATAGAATTGTACCAAATTTTGTGAGTTTTTGAGCATGCTGAGACCCTCAAAAAGGCACTTATTTGAAAAATCTGATTGGGGGCGCTACAGAACCATAATGCCTCATTTACTGCCAATTATTGTCTCAAATTGAAGACAATTGGACAAATATAAATTTTGCAAAGTTTTACAAGTTTTCAAGTATGCTAAAGCCTTCAAATGTGTGTTCGTAAAATTTGGAATAACGCAGGAAATGGCTCATAGCGCACTTCCTGTTTGGCCGAAAAATGTCAAAAAAATGATTATAGCCCAAAAAAATCAATGCAATGATCAGACCAAATTTCATGAACATTCAAGCACTTTTATATCAACATGGTCGTGTGAAGAGGGCGCTGTGGAGCCACCTGACCATACCCAATCCAATATCAACATATAGTTATATTTGGAAGTAGACTACTATTAAGCCTGTAAAGTTTCACGCAAATCTCACAAAGCATGTGCTCATGAAAGCAACTTCCATTTTCATGGCGGAACATCGAAATTCGCCGCAACGCCACGGACACAATTTTCGATGAATCCAAAAAAGCTTCGCAATTTAACATGGAGAATGTCTTTAGATGGCCTGTGCCAAATTTTTAGTTGATCGGATAAAATCTCTAGGAGGAGTTCGTTAAAGTACGACGCCTGTGAATGACAAAAAATAAAAAAAAGTTGCAAATTCAATTAAAAATGGCGGACTTCCTGTTGAGTCTAGGTCATGGCACCAAGAGACTTTTTTTTAGGTCTTGGCATAGTACACATGTCCACCAAATTTTGTACATGTATGTTAAACACCCTGCGAGGGCTGCTTAATTGAAATATTCTAGGTGGCGCTGTAATGCAATCTTGCCACATCCATCTGTAAACCTCATAGCCTAGTGAAAGGTATGATCGGCTTAATATCATTGCAAAGTTACGTGAGTTTTCGAGCATGCTGAGGTCCTCAAAAATGCAATTATGTATTAGGGGGCGCTATAGAGCCACCATGTCACACTTAGTGCCAAATGAGACATCGAATCAAAGAACTTAATATTTTTAGTCTATGAGCCAAGTTTGGTGAGTTTTCGAGTATGATAAGGCCCTCAAAAATGTGTTTGTAAAATCTGAAAAAACGCAGGAAATGGCTCGTAGCTCACTTCCTGTGCAGCAAAAAAATTTCAAAAAAATTACCAAAAAAATTTATCATGACTGCTATGGCCCAATCAAATTTCGTGAGAATCCGAGCAAGTGCGTTCCAAAATGGCCACGTTTTTGGTGGCGCTATAGAACCACCTAGGCATGTCTAAGCACAAAAATAGTAATAATTTGCAATTTTCACCACGACTGACGTGTGGGCAAATTTTTGTGAGTTTTCGTGCATGGCAAAGCCCTCAAAAATGCGTTCTCGCAGCAGAATAAAAAGAAGAAGAAGAAGAAGAAGAATAATAATAAAAATCCCATCAAAAACAATAGGTTCCTCGCACCTTCGGTGCCAGGGCCCTAATTAAAGCTGCAAGCAGCGTTGAAAGGGCCCTCGCGCCCTTCGTGCACGTTGGGGTGGCAGCAAGATCTTGATGGGTGCAGGCGTCCATTCACAGCCATTGGACACTGCTGGACCGCGTACAATGTGGTTTCCTGAGGGGAGTGCAAAAATTTTCTAGAGGGCGCTATGGTACCATTTTCATATGCCTGTGCGTAAAATCTACAACATAGTAATTGTATTACCGAACTCCATGAGTGTGTTGATTTTTGTTTATTTTCCAGCATGTTTAGACCTGCAAAGGTGCAATTCTTCTATAAATCTGATTGGGGGCGCTATAGAGTCATTATGCCACATTTCGTGCCAATTGATGGATGACATTGAGGAGAATAAGACAATCATAAATTGGGCTCGGTTTTGCAAGCTTTGGAGTATTCTAAGGCCTTCAAACGTGTGTTCGTGAAATTTGGAAAACCGCAAGAATTAGCTCATCCCTCACTTCCTGTTTGGCCAAAAAAATTAGCCATTGCCCGGAATGACTAATGCAATGATCACACCAAATTTCATGAACATTCAAGCACTTTTATCTTAACATGGCCATATCTAGAGGGCGCTGTGGAGCCACCTGGCACCTCCCGATCTAATATTAGCATATATTTATACTTGGGAGGACAATTTTATAAAGTTTGGAATGTTTCAGGGAAAACCCATGAAGCATGTGGAAGTAAACCCAACTTCCTGTTTAATGGCGGGACATCGAAATTCGCCGCAACGCTACGGATACAAAATTCAATGAATCCAGAAAAGCTTCGCAATTTAACATCAGCAACGTCTTTAGATACTTATCGCCAAATTTCAAGTTGATCAAATGAAATCTCTCGGAGGAGTTCGTTAAAGTACGACACCTGTGAATGGCCAACAATCCAAAAAAGTTTCAATTTCAATTAAAAATGGCGGACTTCCTGTTGAGTCTAGGTCATGGCAACAAGAGACTTTTTTTTTAGGTCTCGTCATCTTCCACATTTCATCCGAATTTCATACATGTAGGTTTACCGGGCTGCGAGGGCTGCTTATTTGAAATTTTACAGGGGGCGCTATAATGACATTTTTGCCATGCCAATATGTAAGCTTTTTATCAGAGTATTATGAATGATGGTCTTTATACATTTACAGAATTTTGTGAGTTGTCGAACATGTTGAGACCCTCAAAAAGGCAATTCTTTTATAGATCTGATTGGGGGCGCTATAGAGCCATTATGCTATTTAAGGCTCCAATTGATGGATGACATTGAAGAGAATAAGACAATTATAATTTGTGCAAGGTTTTGCAAGCTTTGGAGTATTCTAAGGCTTTCAAACATGCGTTCGTAAAATTTGAAAAAACGCAGGAAATCGCTCAAAATTCACTTCCTGTTCGGCCGAAAAATTTCAAAAAATTAGTCATTGCCTGCAATGACGAATGCAATGATCACACAAAATTTCATGAACATTCAAGCACTTTTATCTCAACATGGCCGTATGTAGAGGGCGCTGTGGAGCCACCTGACCACTCCCGATCTAATATTAGCACATATTTATACTCTGGCAAACAATATAATCAAGCCTGTGAAGTTTCGCGCAAATCTCACAAAGCATGTGCGCGTAAAACCAACTTCCTGTTTCATGGCGGAACATCGAAATTCACCGCAACGCCACGGATACAAAGTTCAATGAATCCAAAAAAGCTTCGCAATTTAACATTGACAAGGTCTTTAGATGTCAGATGCGAAATTTTAAGTTGATAGGATAAAATCTGTAGGAGGAGTTTGTTAAAGTACGACGCCTGTGAATGGCATAAAATTAAAAAAATTTGCAAATTCAATTAAAAATGGCGGACTTCCTGTTGAGTCTAGCTCATGACACCAAGAGACTTTTTTTTAGGTCTTGGTATAGTACACATGTCCACCGAATTTCGAACATGTAGCTTAAACACGCTGCGAGGGCTGCTTCATTGAAATTTTCTAGGTGGCGCTGTAATGCAATTTTGCCACATCCATCTGTAAACCCTATATTCTTGTAAATAATATGACCAGTTTAATATGTTTGCAAAGTTTTGTGAGTTTTCGAGCATGCTGATGCCCTCAAAAATGCAATTATGTATTAGGGGGCGCTATAGAGCCACCATGTCATACCCAGTGCCAAATGAGATATCAAATCGAAGAACTTGATATTTTTATTCAATAAGCCAAGTTTGGTCTGTTTTGGAGTATGCTAAAGCCGTCAAACGCGTGTTCGTAAAATCTGAAAAAACGCAGGAAATGGCTCATAGCTCACTTCCTGGTGAGCAAAAAAATTTCAAAAAAATTGCCAAAAAAATTTATGATGACTACTATCACCCTATGAGATTTCATTAGAATCCGAACAAGTGCTTTCCAAAATGGCAGCGTGTTTCGTGGCGCTATAGAGCCACCGGGGCATGTCCAAGCACAAAAATAATAATAATTTGCAATTTTCACCACGACTGACGTGTGGGCAAATTTTTGTGAGTTTTCGTGCATGGCAAAGCCCTCAAAAATGCGTTCTCGCAGCAGAATAAAAAGAAGAAGAAGAAGAATCCCATCAAAAACAATAGGTTCCTGGCACCGGTCGGTGCTCGGGCCCTAATAAAAATCCCATCAAAAACAATAGGTTCCTCGCACCTTCGGTGCCAGGACCCGTTCCGGGCCCTGGCACCGGTCGGTGCTCGGGCCCTAATTAAAGCTGCAAGCAGCGTTGAAAGGGCCCTCGCCCCCCCTGTGCACATTGGGGTGGCAGCAAGATCTTGATGGCAGCAGGTGTCCATTCAGGGCCATTGGACACAGCTGGACCGCGTACAATGTGGTTTCCTGATGGGAGTGCAAAAATTTTCTGGAGGGCGCTATGATACCATTTTGACTTGCCTGTGCACAAAATCTACAACTGAGTAATCGTAATACAGGGCTCCATGAGTGTTTCGATTTTTGTAAATTTTCCAGCATGTTTAGACTTTCAAAAGAGCAATTCTTTTATAAATATTATTGGGGGCGCTATAGAGCCATTATGCCCCATTTAGTGCCAATTGATGGATGTATTGAAGAGAATAAGACAGTTCTAATTTTTGGATGGTTTTGCAAGTTTTGGAGCATTCTAAGGCCTTAAAACGTGTGTTCGTAAAATTTGGAAAAAAGCAGGAAATAGCTCATAGCTCTCTTCCTGTTTGGCAAAAACATTTCAAAAAATTAACAATTGCGGAGAATGACTATGATCATACCAAATTTCATGAACTTTAAAGCACTTTTATCTGAACATGGCCATATCTAGAGGGCGCTGTGGAGCCACCTGGTACCTCTCGATATAAAATAAGCATATATCTATACTTGGGCGGACAGTTTTATCAAGCTTGGAAAGTTTCAGGCAAATCCCACAAAGTATGTGGAACTGAAAGCAACTTCCTGTTTCATGGCAGGACATCAAAATTCGCCGTGACGCCACAGATGCATCGTTCGATGAAATCAAAAAAGCTTCGCAATTTAACGTCAGCAAGGTTTTTAGATATTATATGCCAAATTTTAAGTTGATCGGATAAAATCTCTAGGAGGAGTTCGTTAAAGTACGACACCTGTGAATGGCAAAAAAAATTTTAAAAAGTTGCAATTTCAATTAAAAATGGCAGCCTTCCTGTTGGGTCTAGGTCATGGCACCAAGAGACTTTTTTGTAGGTCTCGGCATATTCCACATGTCTACCGAATTTCATACATGTGGGTTTCACGGGCTGCGAGGGCTGCTTATTTGAAATTTCCCAGGGGGCGCTATAATGCCATTTTTGCCACGCCTATTTGTAAATTTTTTATCAGTGTAATGGGAATGATGGTCTTTAAAATTGGACAAAATTTTGTGAGTTTTTGAGCATGCTGAAACCCTCAAAAGGGTAATTCTTTTAAAAATCGTATTGGGGGCGCTATAGAGCCATGATGCCTCATTTACTGCCAATTTTTGTTTCAAATTGAAGACAATGTGACAAATAAAATTTAAGCTAAGTTTTGCAAGTTTTCGAGTATGCTAAGGCCTTCAAATGTGTGTTCATAAAATTTGGAATAACGCAGGAAATGACTCATAGCTCACTTCCTGTTTGGCCGAAAAATTTCAAAAAAATCAGCACAGCCCAGAAAACCAAATGCAATGATGACACCAAATTTTATGAACATTCAAGCACTTTTATATCAACATGGCCGTGTCAAGAGGGCGCTGTAGAGCCACCTGACCACACCCACTCCAATATCAACATATAGGTATATTTGGAATTAGACTATCATTAAGCCTTTAAAGTTTCATGTAAATCTCCCAAAGCATATGCTCATAAAATAAACTTCCATTTTCATGGCGGAACATCGAAATTTGCCGCAACGCCACGGATACAAAGTTCGATGAATCCAAAAAAGCTTCGCAATTTAACATCGACGACGTCTTTCAATGTCATATGCGAAATTTTAAGTTGATCAGATAAAATCTCTAGGAGGAGTTCGTTAAAGTACGACACCTGTGAATGGCCAACAATCCAAAAAAGTTGCAATTTCAATTAAAAATGGCAGCCTTCCTGTTGGGTCGAGGTCATGGCACCAAGAGAATTGTTTGTAGGTCTCGGCATATTCCACATGTCTACCGAATTTCATACATGTAGGTTTACCAGGCTGCGAGGGCTGCTTATTTAAAATTTTCCAGGGGCCGCTATAGTGACATTTTTGCCATGTATATATGAAAGTTTTTTGTCAGAGTAATACGAATGATGGTCTTTATACATTTACAAAATTTTGTGAGTTTTAGAACATGCTGAGACCCTCAAAATTGCAATTCTTTTAAAAATCTGATTGGGGCGCTATAGAGCCATTCTGCCAAATTTAGTGAAAATTGATATATAAAATTGAAGATAATAAGACAATTATAATTTGTGCAACTTTTTGCAAGATTTCGAGTATTCTAAAGCATCCAAACATGTGTTTATAAAATTTGGAAAAACGCAGGAAATGGCGCATAGCTCACTTCCTGTTTGGCCAAAAAATTTCAAAAAAATTAAAATAACTCGACATGAACAATGCAATGATCACACCAAATTTCATGAACATTCAAGCACTTTGATCTCAACATGGCCGTTTCAAGAGGGCGCTGTGGAGCCACCTGACCACACCCAATCTAATATCAACATATAGGTCTACTTGAAAGTGGACTCCTATAAAGCCTGTAAAGTTTCGCGCAAATTTCACAAAGCATGTGCGCGTAAAACCAACTTCCTGTTTCATGGCGGAACATCGAAATTCGCCGCGACGCAACGGATACATAGTTTGATTAATCCAAAAAAGCTTCGCAATTTAACATCGACAAGGTCTTAAGATGTTAAATTCAAAATTTTAAGTTGATCGGATAAAATCTCTAGGAGGAGTTCGTTAAAGTACGAAGCCTGTGAATGGCAAAAAATTTAAAAAATTTGCAAATTCAATTAAAAATGGCGGACTTCCTGTTGAGTCTAGGTCATGGCACCTAGGAACTTTTTTTTAGGTCTTGGCATAGTACACATGTCCACCGAATTTTGTACATGTAGGTCAAACACGCTGCGAGGGCTGCTTCATTGAAATTTTCTAGGTGGCGCTGTAATGCAA
This sequence comes from Gymnothorax reevesii, assembly GCA_029721435.1. Classification (NCBI taxonomy): domain Eukaryota; kingdom Metazoa; phylum Chordata; class Actinopteri; order Anguilliformes; family Muraenidae; genus Gymnothorax; species Gymnothorax reevesii. The sequence continues at coordinate 27,503,250 of CM056588.1, forward strand.
TTTTGCCACATTTATCTGTAAACCCTAAATCCTAGTAAAGAGTATGACCTGCTTAATATGTCTGCAAAGTTTTGTGAGTTTTCAAGCATGCTGAGGCCTTCAAAAATGCAATTATGTATTAGGGGGCGCTATAGAGCTACCATTTCACAACCAGAGCCAAATGAGATATCGAATCAAAGAACGTAATATTTGTAGTCTATGAGTTTGTACTCTATGAGTAGTCTATAAGTTTGGTGAGTTTTCGAGTATGATAAGGCCCTCAAAAATGTGTTCGTAAAATCTGAAAAAACGCAGGAAATGGCTCATAGCTCACTTCCTGTGAGGCAAAAAAATTTCAAAAAAATTTACAAAAAAATTTATGATGACTACTATGACTCAATAAAATTTCGTGAGAATCCGAGCAAATGCGTTCCAAAATGGCCGCGTGTTTGGTGGCGCTATAGAGCCACCGGGGCATGTCCAAGCACAAAAATAATAATACTTTGCAATTTTCACAACGACTGACGTGTGGGCAAATTTTTGTGAGTTTTCGTGCATGGCAAAGCCCTCAAAAATGCGTTCTCGCAGCAGAATAAAAAGAAGAAGAAGAAGAAGAAGAAGAAGAAGAAGAAGAAGAAGAATAATAAAAATCCCATCAAAAACAATAGGTTCCTCGCACCGTTCGGTGCTCGGGCCCTCATGAAAGCTGCAAGCAGCGTTGAAAGGGCCCTCGCCCCCCTCGTGCACGTTGGGGTGGCAGCAAGATCTTGATGGCTGCAGGTGTCTATTTAGAGCCATTGGACACTGCTGGATCGCGTACAATGTGGTTTCCTGAGGGGAGTGCAAAAATTTTCTGGAGGGCGCTATGATAGAATTTTGACATGCCTGTGAGCAAAATCTACAACAGAGTAATCGTAATACCGAGCTCCATGAGTTTGTTGATTTTTGTAAATTTTCAAACATGATTAGACCTTCAACAGGGCAATTCTTTTATAAATCTGACTGGGGGCGCTATAGAGCCATTATGCCATATTTAGTGCCAATTGATGGATGACATGGAAGAGAATACAACCTTTATCATTTTTGCAAGGTTTTGCAAGTTTTGGAGCATTCTAAGGCCTTAAAACATGTGTTAATAAAACTCAGAAAAACGCAGGAAATAGCTTATAGCTCACTTCCTGTTTGGCCAAAAAATTTCAAAAAACTAACCATTGCCCGGAATGACGAATGCAATGATCACACCAAATTTCAGGAACATTCAAGCACTTTTATCTTAACATGACCATATCTAGAGGGCGCTGTGGAGCCACCTTGCACCTCCCGATCCAATATTGACATATAATTATACTTCGGAGGACAATTTTATCAAGGATAGGAAGTTTCGAGCAAATCCCACAAAGTATGTGGCAGTAAAAGCAACTCCCTGTTTCATGGCGGGATATCAAAATTCGCCGCGACGCCACGGATACATTGTTCAATGAAATCAAAATTGCTTAGCAATTTAACATTGGCAAGGTCTTTAGATATTTTCTGCCAAATATTAAGTTGATCTGATAAAATCTCTAGGAGGAGTTCGTGAAAGTACGACACCTACGAATTGCGAAAAATCTAAAAAAGTTGCAATTTCAATTGAAAATGGCAAACTTCCTGTTGCGTCTCGGTCATGGCACCAAAAGGCTTATTTTTAGGTCTCAGGATATTCCACATGTCCACCGAAGTTCATACATGCAGGTCAATCACGATGCGAGGGCTGCTTCTTTGAAATTTTCCAGGGGGCGCTATAATGCCATTTTTGCCACGCCTATATGTACATTTTTTATCAGTGTCATAAGAATGATGGTATTTAGAATTATACAAAATATTGTGAGTTTTTGATTATGCTGAGACCCTCAAAAAGGTAATTCTTTAAAAATCTGATTGGGGGCGCTATAGAGCCATAATGCCACATTTACTGCCAATTTTTGTCTCAAATTGAAGAAAATCAAACAAATATAATTTTTGCAAAGTTTTGCTTGTTTTCGAGTATGCTAAGGCCTTCAAATGTGTGTTCGTAAAATTTGGAATAACGCAGGAAATGGCTCATAGCTCACTTCCTGTTTGGCCGAAAAATTTCAAAAAAATAAGCATAGCCCAAAAAAACAAATGCAATGATCAGACCAAATTTCATGAACATTCAAGCACTTTTATGTCAACATGGCCGTGTCAAGAGGGCACTGTGGAGCCACCTGACCACACCCAATCCAATATCAACTTATAGGTATATTTGAAAGTAGACTATTATTAAGCCTGTAAAGTTTCACGCAAATCTCACAAAGCATGTGCTCATAAAAGCAACTTCCTGTTTTGTGGCTGAACATCAAAATTCGCCGCGACGCCACGGAAAGAAAGTTTGATGAATCCAAAAAAGCTTCGCAATTTAGCATCGACAAGGTCATTAGATGTCATATGCAAAATTTTAAGTTGATCGGATAAAATCTCTAGGAGGAGTTCGTTAAAGTACAAAGCCTGTGAATGGCAAAAAATTAAAAAAATTTGCAAATTCAATTAAAAATGGCGGACTTCCTGTTGAGTTTAGTTCATAACACCAAGTGACTTTTTTTTAGGTCTTGGCATAGTGCACATGTCCACCGAATTTTGTACTTGTAGGTAAAACACGCTGTGAGGGCTGCCTCATTGAAATTTTCTAGGTGGCGCTGCAATGCAATTTTGCCACATCCATCTGTAAACCCTATATTTTAGTAAAAAGTATGACCAGCTTAATATGTTTGCAAAGTTTCGTGAGTTTTCGAGCATGCTGAGGCCCTCAAAAATGCAATTATGTATTAGGGGGCGCTATAGAGCTACCATGTTACACTTAGTTCCAAATGAGATATCGAATGAAAGAACTTAATACTTTTAGTCAATGAGCCAAGTTTGGTGAGTTTTCGAGTATGATAAGGCCCTCAAAAATGTGTTCGTAAAATCTGAAAAAGCGCAGGAAATGGCTCATAGCTAACTTCCTGTGCGGCAAAAAAATTTCAAAAAAATTGACAAAAAAATTTATTATGACTACGATGACCCTATTGAATTTCGTGAGAATCCGAGCAAGTGCATTCCAAAATGGCCGCGTGTTTGGTGGCGCTATAGAGCCACTGGGGCATGTCCAAGCACAAAATTAATAATATTTTGCAATTTTCACCACGACTGACGTGTCAGCAAATTTTTGTGAGTTTTTGTGCATGGCAAAGCCCTCAAAGATGCGTTCTCGCAGCAGAATAATAATAATTAAAGCTGCAAGCAGCGTTGAAAGGGCCCTCGCCCCCCCTGTGCACATTGGAGTGGCAGCAAGATTTTGATGGCTGCAGGTGTCTATTCAGAGCCATTGGACACAGCTGGACCTCGTACAATGTGGTTTCCTGTGGAGAGTGCAAAAATTTTCTGGAGGGCGCTATGATAGAATTTTGACATGCCTGTGAGCAAAATCTAAAACATAGTAATCGTAATACCGAGCTCCATGAGTTTGTTGATTTTTGTAAATTTTCAAACATGATTAGACCTTCAACAGGGCAATTCTTTTATAAATCTGACTGAGGGCGCGATAGAGTCATTATGCCATATTTAGTGCCAATTGATGGATGACATTGAAGAGAATACAACCTTTATAATTTTTGCAAGGTTTTGCAAGTTTTGGAGCATTCTAAGGCCTTAAAACATGTGTTAATAAAACTCGGAAAAACGCAGGAAATAGCTCATAGGTCACTTTCTGTTTGGCCAAAAAATTTCAAAAAACTAAACATTGCCCGAAATGACTAATGCAATGATCACACCAAATTTCATGAACATTCAAGCACTTTTATCTTAACATGACCATATCTAGAGGGCGCTGTGGAGCCACTTAGCACCTCCCGATCCAATATTCGCATATGTTTATACTTCGGAGGACAATTTTATCAAGCATAGGAAGTTTCGGGCAAATCCCACAAAGTATGTGGCAGTAAAAGCAACTCCCTGTTTCATGGCGGGATAACAAAATTCGCCGCGACGCCACGGATACATTGTTCGATGAAATCAAAATTGCTTCGCAATTTAACATTAGGAAGGTCTTTAGATATTATCTGCCAAATATTAAGTTGATCTAATAAAATCTCTTGGAGGAGTTCGTTAAAGTACGACACCTACGAATTGCGAAAAATCTAAAAAAGTTGCAATTTCAATTAAAAATGGCAAACTTCCTGTTGGGTCTAGGTCATGGCACCAAGAGACTTTTTTTAAGGTCTCAGGATATTCCACATGTCCACCGAAGTTCATACATGCAGGTCAACCACGATGCGAGGGCTGCTTCTTTGAAATGTTCCAGGGGGCGCTATAATGCCATTATTGCCACGCCTATATGTAGATTTTTTATCAGTGTCATAAGAATGATGGTATTTAGAATTGTACAAAATATTGTGAGTTTTTGAGCATGCTGACACCCTCAAAAAGGCAATTCTTATAAAAATCTGATTGGGGGCGCTATAGAGCCATAATGCCACATTTACAGCCAATTTTTGTCTCAAATTGAAGACAATCAAAGAAGTATAATTTTTGCAAAGTTTTGCATGTTTTCGAGTATGCTAAAGCCTTCAAATGTGTGTTCGTAAAATTTGGAATAACGCAGGAAATGGCTCATAGCTCACTTCCTGTTTGGCCGAAAAATTTCAAAAAAAAAAGCAAAGCCCAAAAAAACAAATGCAATGATCAGACCAAATTTCATGAACATTCAAGCACTTTTATGTCAACATGGCCGTGTCAAGAGGGCGCTGTGGAGCCACCTGACCACACCCAATCCAATATCAACAAATAGGTATATTTGGAAGTAGACTATTATTAAGCCTGTAAAGTTTCACGCAAATCTCACAAAGCATGTGCTCATTAAAATAACTTCCAGTTTCATGGCGGAACTTCGAAATTCGCCGCAAGGCCACGGACACAAATTTCGATGAATTTGAAATTTGACAACAAAGTATGTGGAATTGAAAGCAACTTCCTGATTCATTGCAGGACATCAAAATTCACCATGACGCCACGGATGCATCGTTCGATGAAATCAAAAAAGCTTCGCAATTTAACGTCAGCAAGGTTTTTAGATATTATATGCCAAATTTTAAGTTGATCGGATAAAATCTCTAGGAGGAGTTCGTTGAAGTACGACACCTGTGAATGGCAAAAAAAATTTTAAAAAGTTGCAATTTCAATTAAAAATGGCTGCCTTCCTGTGGAGTCTAGGTCATGGCACCAAGAGACTTTTTTGTAGGTCTCCGCATATTCCACATGTCTACCGAATTTCATACATGCGGGTTTACCGGGCTGATGGGAGTGCAAAAATTTTCTGGGAGCGCTATGATACCATTTTGACTTGCCTGTGCACAAAATCTACAACACAGTAATCGTAATACGGGGCTCCATGAGTGTTTCGATTTTTGTAAATTTTCCAGCATGTTTAGACTTTCAAAAGAGCAATTCTTTTATAAATATTATTGGGGGCGCTATAGAGCCATTATGCCCCATTTAGTGCCAATTGATGGATGTATTGAAGAGAATAAGACAGTTCTAATTTTTGGATGGTTTTGCAAGTTTTGGAGCATTCTAAGGCCCTAAAACGTGTGTTCGTAAAATTTGGAAAAAGGCAGGAAATAGCTCATAGCTCTCTTCCTGTTTGGCAAAAAAATTTCAAAAAATTAACAATTGCGATAATGACTAATGCAATGATCATACCAAATTTCATGAACTTTCAAGCACTTTTATCTGAACATGGCCATATCTAGAGGGCGCTGTGGAGCCACCTGGCACCTCTCGATATAAAATAAGCATATATCTATACTTGGGCGGACAATTTTATCAAGCTTGGAAAGTTTCAGGCAAATCCCACAAAGTATGTGGAATTGAAAGCAACTTCCTGTTTCATGGCAGGACATCAAAATTCGCCGTGACGCCACGGATGCATCGTTCGATGAAATCAAAAAAGCTTCGCAATTCAACGTCAGCAAGGTTTTTAGATATTATATGCCAAATTTTAAGTTGATCAGATAAAATCTCTAGGAGGAGTTCGTTAAAGTACAACACCTTTGAATGGCGAAAAAAATAAAAAAAAGTTGCAATTTCAATTAAAAATGGCAGCCTTCCTGTTGAGTATAGGTCATGGCACCAAGTGACTTTTTTGTAGGTCTCGGCATATTCCACATGTCTACCGAATTTCATACATGTGGGTTTACCGGGCTGCGAGGGCTGCTTATTTGAAATTTTCCAGGGGGCGCTATAATGCCATTTTTGCCACGCCTATTTGTAAATTTTTTATCAGTGTAATAGGAATGATGGTCTTTAAAATTGTACAAAATTTTGTGAGTTTTTGAGAATGCTGAAACCCTCAAAAGGGTAATTCTTTTAAAAATTGTATTGGGGGCGCTATAGAGCCATGATGCCTCATTTACTGCCAATTTTTTTTTCAAATTGAAGACAATGTGACAAATAAAATTTTAGCTAAGTTTTGCATGTTTTCAAGTATGCTAAGGCCTTCAAATGTGTGTTCATAAAATTTGGAATAACGCAGGAAATGACTCATAGCTCACTTCCTGTTTGGCCAAAAAATTTCAAAAAAATCAGCACAGCCCAGAAAAACAAATGCAATGATCACACCAAAATTTCATGAACATTCAAGCATTTTTATATCAACATGGCCGTGTCTAGAGGGCGCTGTAGAGCCACCTGACCACACCCACTCCAATATCAACATATAGGTATATTTGGAATTAGACTATCATTAAGCCTGTAAAGTTTCACGTAAATCTCCCTAAGCATATGCTCATAAAAGCAACTTCCATTTTCATGGCGGAACATCGAAATTCGCCGCGACGCCACGGATACAAAGTTCAATGAATCCAAAAAAGCTTCGCAATTTAACATCAACGACGTCTTTCAATGTCATATGCCAAATTTTAAGTTGATCAGATAAAATCTCTAGGAGGAGTTCGTTAAAGTACGACACCTGTGAATGGCCAACAATCCAAAAAAGTTGCAATTTCAATTAAAAATGGTGGACTTCCTGTTGAGTGTAGGTCATGGCACCAAGAAAATTTTTTGTAGGTCTCGGCATATTCCACATGTCTACCGAATTTCATACATGTAGGTTTACCAGGCTGCGAGGGCTGCTTATTTAAAATTTTCCAGGGGGCGCTATAGTGACATTTTTGCCATGTATATATATAAGTTTTTTGTCAGAGTAATACGAATGGTGGTCTTTATACATTTACAAAATTTTGTAAGTTTTAGAACATGCTGAGACCCTCAAAATGGCAATTCTTTTAAAAATCTGATTGGGGGCGCTTTAGAGCCATTGTGCCAAATTTAGTGTAAATTGATATATAAAATTGAAGATAATAAGACAATTATAATTTGTGCAACTTTTTGCAAGATTTCGAGTATTCTTAAGCATCCAAACATGTGTTTATAAAATTTGGAAAAACGCAGGAAATGGCGCATAGCTCACTTCCTGTTTGGCCAAAAAATTTCAAAAAAATTAAAATAACTCGACATGAACTATGCAATGATCACACCAAATTTCATGAACATTCAAGCACTTTTATCTCAACATGGCCGTTTCAAGAGGGCGCTGTGGAGCCACCTGACCACACCAGATCTAATATCAACATATAGGTCTTCTTGGAAGTGGACTCCTATAAAGCCTGTAAAGTTTCGCACAAATTTCACGAAGCATGTGCGCGTAAAACCAACTTCCTGTTTCATGGCGGAACATCGAAATTCGCCGCGACGCCACGGATACAAAGTTCAATGAATCCAAAAAAGCTTCGCAATTTAACATCGACAAGGTCTTAAGATGTTAAATTCAAAATTTTAAGTTGATCGGATAAAATCTCTAGGAGGAGTTCGTTAAAGTACGGAGCCTGTGAATGGCAAAAAATTTAAAAAATTTGCAAATTCAATTAAAAATGGCGGACTTCCTGTTGAGTCTAGGTCATGGCACCTAGAAACTTTTTTTTAGGTCTTGGCATAGTACACATGTCCACCGAATTTTGTACATGTAGGTCAAACAAGCTGCGAGGGCTGCTTCATTGAAATTTTCTAGGTGGCGCTGTAATGCAATTTTGCCACATCCATCTGTAAACCCTAAATTCTAGTTAAAAGTAAGACCTGCTTAATATGTTTGCAAAGTTTTGTGAGTTTTCAAGCATGCTGAGGCCCTCAAAAATGCAATTATGTATTAGGGGGCGCTATAGAGCTACCATATCACACCCAGTGCCAAATGAGATATTGAATCAAAGAACGTGATATTTCTAGTCTATGAGCCAAGTCAGGTGAGTTTTCGAGTATGATAAAACCCTCAAAAATGTGTTCGTAAAATCTAAAAAAACGCAGGAAATGGATCATAGCTCACTTCCTGTGAGGCAAAAAAATTTCAAAAAAATTTACAAAAAAATATATGATGACTACTATGACTCTATAAAATTTCGTGAGAATACGAGCAAGTGCGTTCCAAAATGGCCCAAGTTTGGTGGCGCTATAGAGCCACCGGGGCATGTCCAAGCACAAAAATAATAATATTTTGCAATTTTCACCACGACTGACGCGTGGGCAAATTTTTGTGAGTTTTCGTGCGTGGCAAAGCCCTCAAAAATGCGTTCTCGCAGCAGAATAAAAAGAAGAAGAAGAAGAAGAAGAAGAATTAAAACTGCAAGCAGCGTTGAAAGGGCCCTCGCCCCCTTCGTGCACGTTGGGGTGGCAGCAAGATCTTTATGGGTGCAGGTGTCCATTCACAGCCAATGGACACTGCTGGACTGCGTACAATGTGGTATCCTGAGGGGAGTGCAAAAATTTTCTAGAGGACGCTATGGTATCATTTTGACATGCCTGTGCACAATCTACAACCGAGTAATCGTAATACCGAGCTCCATGAGTGTGTTGATTTTTGTTAATTTTCCAGCATGTTTAGACCTTCAGAAGAGCAATTCTTCTATATATCTGATTGGAGGCGCTGTAGAGCCATTATGCCACATTTAGTGCCAATTTATGGATGACTTTGAAGAGAAGAAGACATTTATAATTTGTGGGGTTTAGCAAGTTTTGGAGCATTCTAAGGCCTTCAAACGTGTTTTCGTAAAATTTGGAAAAACGCAGGAAATAGCTCATAGCTCACTTCATGTTTGGCCAAAAATTTTTAGAAAATTAACCCTTGCCCGGAATGACGAATGCAATGATCACACCAAATTTCATGAACATTCAAGCACTTTTATCTTAACATGGCCATATCTAGAGGGCGCTGTGGAGCCACCTGGCACCTCCTGATCCAATATCAGCATTTATTTATATTTGGGAGGACACTTTCATGAAAATTGGAAAGTTTCAGGCAAATCCCACCAAGTATGTTGGAGTAAAACCAACTTCATGTTTCATGGCGGAACTTCGAAATTCGCCGCTTCGCCTTGGATTCATCGTTCAATGAATTTAAAAAAGCTTCGCAATTTATTATCGGCAATGTCTCGTAATATCAGTTGCCAAATTGTAAGTTGATCGGATAAAACCTCTCGGAGGAGTTCGTTAAAGTACGACACTTGTGAATGGCGAAAAATACAAAAAAGTTGCAATTTCAATTAAAAATGGCGAACTTCCTGCTACGTCTAGGTCATGGCACCAAGAGACTTTTTTTCAGGTCTCGGCATATTCCACATGTATACCAAATTTCATAGATGTAGGTTTACCGGGCTGCGAGGGCTGCTTATTTGAAATTTTCCAGGGGGCGCTATAATAAAATTTTTGCCATGCCTATAAGTAAGTTTCTTGTCAAAGTAATACAAATGATGGTTTTTATACATTTAAAGAATTTTCTGAGTTTTTGAACATGGTGAGACCCTTAAAAGGGCAATTCTTTCAAAAATCTGATTGGGGGCGCTAAAGAGCCATTGTACCTAATTAAGTGTAAATTGATATATAAAATTGAAGACAATAAGGCAATTAAAATTTGTGCAACTTTTTGCAAGAATTCGAGTATTCTAAGGCTTCCAAACATGTGTTTCGAAAATTTGGAAAAACACAGGAAATGGCTCATAGCTCACTTCCTGTTTGGCCAAAAAATTTCAAAAAAATTATCATTCCCTGACATGACACATGCAATGATCACACAAAATTTAATGAGCAATCAAGCACTTTTATCTCAATATGACCGTGTCAAGAGGGCGCTGTGGAGCCACCTGACCACACCCAATCTAATATCAACATATAGGTATACTTGAAAGTAGACTCTTATCAAGCCTTTGAAGTTTCGCGCAAATCTCACAAAGCATGTGCGCGTAAAACCAACTACCTGTTTCAGGGCGGAACATCGAAATTCGCCGCGAAGCCACAGATACATAGTTCGATTGATACAAAAAAGCTTCGCAATTTAACATCGACAAGGTCTTTAGACGTCATATGCAAAATTTTAAGTTGATCGGATAAAATCTCTAGGAGGAGTTCGTTAAAGTACGACACCTGCGAATGGCGAAAAATCTAAAAAAGTTGAAATTTCAATTAAAAATCGCAAACTTCCTGTTGGGTCTAGGTCATGGCTCCAAGAGACTTTTTTTTAGGTCTCAAGATATTCCACATGTCCACCGAAGTTCATATATGCAGGTCAACCACGATGCAAGGGCTGCTTATTTGAAATTTTCCAGGGGGCGCTATAATGCCATTTTTGCCAGGCCTATATGTAAATTTTTTATCAGTGTGATAGGAATGATGGTCTTTAGAATTGTACAAAATTTTGTGAGTTTTTGAGCATGTTGAGACCCTCAAAAGGGCAATTCTTTCGAAAATCTGATTGGGGGCGCTATAAGGCCATTATGCCACAGTTACTGCCAATTTCTGCCTCAAATTGAAGACAATCAGAAAAGTATAATTTTTGCAAGTTTTGCAAGTTTTCGAGTATGCTAAGGCCTTCAAAAGTGTGTTCGTAAAATTTGGAATAACGCAGGAAATGGCTCATAGCTCACTTCCTGTTTGGCCGAAAAATTTCAAAAAAATCAGCATAGCCCAAAAAAACAAATGCAATGATCAGACAAAATTTCATGAACATTCAAGCACTTTTATATCAACAAGGCCGTGTCAAGAGGGCGCTGTGGAGCCACCTGACCACACCCACTCCAATATCAACATATAGATATATTTGGAAGTAGACTATTATTAAGCCTGGAAAGTTTCACGCAAATCTCACAAAGCAAGTGCTCATAAAACAACTTCCATTTTCATGGCGGAACATCAAAATTCGCCGCAACGCCACGGACACAAATTTCGATGAATCCAAAAAAGCTTCGCAAGTTTAAAACATGAAAAAGGTCTTTAGATAGCCTGTGCCAAATTTTAAGTTGATCGGATAAAATCTCGAGGAGGAGTTCGTTAAAGTACGAAGCCTGTGAATGGCAAAAAATTTAAAAAATTTGCAAATTCAATTAAAAATGGCGGACTTCCTGTGGAGTCTAGGTCATGGCACCAAGATCCTTTTTTGTAGGTCTCGGCATATTCCACATGTCTACCGAATTTCATACTTGTAGGTTTACCAGGCTGCGAGGGCTGCTTATTTAAAATTTTCCAGGGGGCGCTATAGTGACATTTTTGCCATGTCTATATATAAGTTTTTTGTCAGAGTAATCCGAATGATGGTCTTTATACATTTACAAAATTTTGTGAGTTTTAGAACATGCTGAGACCCTCAAAATGGCAATTCCTTTAAAAATCTGATTGGGGGCGCTATAGAGCCATTGTGCCAAATTTAGTGTAAATTGAAATATAAAATTAAAGATAATAAGACAGTTATAATTTCTGCAACTTTTTGCAAGATTTCGAGTATTCTAAAGCATCCAAACATGTGTTTATAAAATTTGGAAAAACGCAGGAAATGGCGCATAGCTCACTTCCTGTTTGGCCAAAAAATTTCAAAAAAATCAAAATAACTCGACATGAACAAAGCAATGATCACATTAAATTTCATGAACATTCAAGCACTTTTATCTCAACATGGCCGTTTCAAGAGGGCGCTGTGGAGCCACCTGACCACACCCAATCTAATATCAACATATAGGTCTACTTGGAAGTGGACTCCTATAAAGCCTGTAAAGTTTCGCGCAAATTTCACAAAGCATGTGCGCGTAAAACTAACTTCCTGTTTCATGGCGGAACATCGAAATTCGCCGCGACGCCACGGATACAAAAATCAATGAATCCAAAAAAGCTTCGCAATTTAACATCAAGAAGGTCTTAAGATGTTAAATTCAAAATTTTAAGTTGATCGGATAAAATCTCTAGGAGGAGTTCGTTAAAGTACGAAGCCTGTGAATGGCAAAAAATTAAAAAAATTTGCAAATTCAATTAAAAATGGCGGACTTCCTGTGGAGTCTAGGTAATGGCACCTAGAGAATTTTTTTTAGGTCTTGGCATAGTACACATGTCCACCGAATTTTGTTCATGTAGGTCAAACACGCTGCGAGGGCTGCTTCATTGAAATTTTCTAGGTGGCGCTGTAATGCAATTTTGCCACATCCATCTGTAAATCCTAAATCCTAGTAAAAACTATGACCAGCTTAATATGTTTGCAAAGTTTTGTGAGTTTTCAAGCATGCTGAGGACCTCAAAAATGCAATTATGTATTAGGGGGCGCTATAGAGCTACCATGTCACACCCTGTGCCAAATGAGATATCGAATCAAAGAACGTAATATTTCTAGTCTATGAGCCAAGTTTGGTGAGTTTTCGAGTATGATAAAACCCTCAAAAATCTGTTCGTAAAATCTGAAAAAACGCAGGAAATGGCTCATAGCTCACTTCCTGTGAGGCAAAAAAATTTCAAAAAAATTTACAAAAAAATTTATGATGACTCCTATGACTCTATAAAATTTCGTCAGAATCCGAGCAAGTGCGTTCCAAAATGGCCGCGTGTTTGGTGGCGCCATAGAGCCACCGGGGCATGTACAAGCACAAAAATAGTAATATTTTGCAATTTTCATGACGACTGACGTGTGGGCAAATTTTTGTGAGTTTTCGTGCATGGTAAAGCCTTCAAAAATGCGTTCTCGCAGCAGAATAAAAAGAAGAAGAAGAAGAAGAAGAAGAAGAAGAAGAAGAATAATAAAAATCCCATCAAAAACAATAGGTTCCTCGCACCTTCGGTGCCAGGACCCGTTCCGGTCCCTGGCACCGGTCGGTGCTCGGGCCCTAATAATTAAAGCTGCAAGCAGCGTTGAAAGGGCCCTCGCCCCCCCTGTGCACATTGGGGTGGCAGCAAGATCTTGATGGCTGCAGGTGTCCATTCAGAGCCATTGGACACAGCTGGACCGCGTACAATGTGGTTTCCTGATGGGAGTGCAAAAATTTTCTGGAGGGCGCTATGATACCATTTTGACTTGCCTGTGCGCAGAATCTACAACACAGTAATCGTAATACGGGGCTCCATGAGTGTTTTGATTTTTGTAAATTTTCCAGCATGTTTAGACTTTCAAAAGAGCAATTCTTTTATAAATATTATTGGGGGCGCTATAGAGCCATTATGCCCCATTTAGTGCCAATTGATGGATGTATTGAAGAGAATAACACAGATCTAATTTTTGGATGGTTTTGCAAGTTTTGGAGCATTCTAAGGCCTTAAAACGTGTGTTCGTAAAATTTGGAAAAAGGCAAGAAATAGCTCATAGCTCTCTTCCTGTTTGACAAAAAAATTTTTAAAAATTAACAATTGCGGAGAATGACTAATGCAATGATCATACCAAATTTCATGAACTTTCAAGCACTTTTATCTGAACATGGCCATATCTATAGGGCGCTGTGGAGCCACCTGGCACCTCTCGATATAAAATAAGCATATATCTATACTTGGGCGGACAATTTTATCAAGCTTGGAAAGTTTCAGGCAAATCCCACAAAGTATGTGGAATTGAAAGCAACTTCCTGTTTCATGGCAGGACATCAAAATTCGCCGTGACGCCACGGATGCATCGTTCGATGAAATCAAAAAAGCTTCGCAATTTAACGTCAGCAAGGTTTTTAGATATTATATGCCAAATTTTAAGTTGATCGGATAAAACCTCTAGGAGGAGTTCGTTAAAGTACGACACCTGTGAATGGCAAAAAAAATTTTTAAAAGTTGCAATTTCAATTAAAATGGCAGCCTTCCTGTTGAGTCTAGGTCATGGCACCAAGAGATTTTTTTGTAGGTCTCGGCATATTCCACATGTCTACCAAATTTCATACATGTGGGTTTACCGGGCTGCGAGGGCTGCTTATTTGAAATTTTCCAGGTGGCGCTATAATGCCATTTTTGCCACGCCTATAGGTAAATTTTTTATCAGTGTAATAGGAATGATGGTCTTTAAAATTGTACAAAATTTTGTGAGTTTTTGAGCATGCTGAAACCCTCAAAAGGGTAATTCTTTTAAAAATCGTACTGGGGGCGCTATAGAGCCATGATGCCTCATTTACTGCCAATTTTTGTTTCAAATTGAAGACAATGTGACAAATAAAATTTTAGCTAAGTTTTGCAAGTTTTCGAGTATGCTAAGGCCTTCAAATGTGTGTTCATAAAATTTGGAATAACGCAGGAAATGACTCATAGCTCACTTCCTGTTTGGCCAAAAAATTTCAAAAAAATCAGCACAGCCCAGAAAACCAAATACAATGATCTGACCAAATTTCATGAACATTCAAGCACTTTTATATCAACATGGCCGTGTCAAGAGGGCGCTGTAGAGCCACCTGACCACACCCACTCCAATATCAACATATAGGTATATTTGGAATTAGACTATCATTAAGCCTGTAAAGTTTCATGTAAATCTCCCAAAGCATATGCTCATAAAATAAACTTCCATTTTCATGGCGGAACATCGAAATTCGCCGCGACGCCACGGATACAAAGTTCGATGAATCCAAAAAAGCTTCGCAATTTAACATCGACGACGTCTTTCAATGTCATATGCCAAATTTAAAGTTGATCAGATAAAATCTCTAGGAGGAGTTCGTTAAAGTACGACACCTGTGAATGGCCAACAATCCAAAAAAGTTGCAACTTCAATTAAAAATGGTGGACTTCCTGTTGAGTCTAGGTCATGGCACCAAGACACTTTTTTGTAGGTCTCGGCATATTCCACATGTCTACCGAATTTCATACATGTAGGTTTACCAGGCTGCGAGGGCTGCTTATTTAAAATTTTCCAGGGGGCGCTATAGTGACATTTTTGCCATGTATATATATAAGTTTTTTGTCAGAGTAATACGAATGATGGTCTTTATACATTAACAAAATTGTGTGAGTTTTAGAACATGCTGAGACCCTCAAAATGGCAATTCTTTTAAAAATCTGATTGGGGGCGCTATAGAGCCATTGTGCCAAATTTAGTGTAAATTGATATATAAAATTGAAGATAATAAGACAATTATAATTTGTGCAACTTTTTGCAAGATTTCGAGTATTCTAAAGCATCCAAACATGTGTTTATAAAATTTGGAAAAACGCAGGAAATGGCGCATAGCTCACTTCCTGTTTGGCCAAAAAATTTCAAAAAAATTAAAATAACTCGACATGAACAATGCAATGATCACACCAAATTTTATGAACATTCAAGCACTTTTATCTCAACATGGCCGTTTCAAGAGGGCGCTGTGGAGCCACCTGACCACACCCAATCTAATATCAACATATAGGTCTACTTGGAAGTGGACTCCTATAAAGCCTTTAAAGTTTCGCGCAAATTCAACAAAGCATGTGTGCGTAAAACCAACTTCCTGTTTCATGGCGGAACATCATAATTCGCCGCGATGCCACGGATACAAAGTTCAATGAATCCAAAAAAGCTTCGCAATTTAACATCGACAAGGTCTTAAGATGTTAAATTCAAAATTTTAAGTTGATCGGATAAAATCTCTAGGAGGAGTTCGTTAAAGTACGAAGCCTGTGAATGGCAAAAAATTAAAAAAATTTGCAAATTCAATGAAAATTGGCGGACTTCCTGTGGAGTCTAGGTAATGGCACCTAGAGACTTTTTTTTAGGTCTTGGCATAGTACACATGTCCACCGAATTTTGTACATGTAGGTCAAACACGCTGCGAGGGCTGCTTCATTGAAATTTTCTAGGTGGCGCTGTAATGCAATTTTGCCACATTCATCTGTAAACCCTAAATCCTAGTAAAAAGTAAAACCAGCTTAATATGTTTGCAAAGTTTGGTGAGTTTTCAAGCATGCTGAGGCCCTCAAAAATGCAATTATGTTTTAGGGGGCGCTATAGAGCTACCATGTCACACCCAGTGCCAAATGATATATTGAATCAAAGAACGTAATATTTCTAGTCTATGAGCCAAGTTTGGTGAGTTTTCGAGTATGATAAAACCCTCAAAAATGTGTTCGTAAATTCTGAAAAAACGCAGGAAATGGCTCATAGCTCACTTCCTGTGAGGCAAAAAAATTTCAAAAGAATTTACAAAAAAATTTACGATGACTACTATGACTCTATAAAATTTCGTGAGAATCCGAGCAAGTGCGTTCCAAAATGGCCGCGTGTTTGGTGGCGCTATAGAGCCACCGGGGCATGTCCAAGCACAAAAATAATAATACTTTGCAATTTTCACAACGACTGACGTGTGGGCAAATTTTTGTGAGTTTTCGTGCATGGCAAAGCCCTCAAAAATGCGTTCTCGCAGCAGAATAAAAAGAAGAAGAAGAAGAAGAAGAATAATAAAAATCCTATCAAAAACAATAGGTTCCTCGCACCTTCGGTGCCAGGACCCGTTCCGGGCCCTGGCACCGGTCGGTGCTCGGGCCCTAATAATAAAAATCCCATCAAAAACAATAGGTTCCTAGCACCTTCGGTGCCAGGACCCGTTCCGGTCCCTGGCACCGGTCGGTGCTCGGGCCCTAATAATTAAAGCTGCAAGCAGCGTTGAAAGGGCCCTCGCCCCCCCTGTGCACATTGGGGTGGCAGCAAGATCTTGATGGCTGCAGGTGTCCATTCAGAGCCATTGGACACAGCTGGACCGCGTACAATGTGGTTTCCTGATGGGAGTGCAAAAATTTTCTGGAGGGCGCTATGATACCATTTTGACTTGCCTGTGCAAAAAATCTACAACACAGTAATCGTAATACGGGGCTCCATGAGTGTTTTGATTTTTGTTAATTTTCCAGCATGTTTAGACTTTCAAAAGAGCAATTCTTTTATAAATATTATTGGGGGCGCTATAGAGCCATTATGCCCCATTTCGTGCCAATTGATGGATGTATTGAAGAGAATAAGACAGTTCTAATTTTTGGATGGTTTTGCAAGTTTTGGAGCATTCTAAGGCCTTAAAACGTGTGTTTGTAAAATTTGGAAAAACGCAGGAAATAGCTCATAGCTCACTTCCTGTTTGGCAAAAAAATTTCAAAAAATTTACAATTGCGGAGAATGACTGATGCAATGATCATACCAAATTTCATGAACTTTCAAGCACTTTTATCTGAACATGGCCATATCTAGAGGGCGCTGTGGAGCCACCTGGCACCTCTCGATATAAAATAAGCATATATCTATACTTGGACGGACAATTTTATCAAGCTTGGAAAGTTTCAGGCAAATTCCACAAAGTATGTGGAATTGAAAGCAACTTCCAGTTTCATGGCAGGACATCAAAATTCGCCGTGACGCCACGGATGCATCGTTCGATGAAATCAAAAAAGCTTCGCAATTTAACGTCAGCAAGGTTTTTAGATATTAGATGCCAAATTTTAAGTTGATCGGATAAAATCTCTAGGAGGAGTTCGTTAAAGTACGACACCTGTGAATGGCAAAAAAAATTTAAAAAAGTTGCAATTTCAATTAAAAATGGCAGCCTTCCTGTTGAGTCTAGGTCATGGCAACAAGAGACTTTTTTGTAGGTCTCGGCATATTCCACATGTCCCCCGAATTTCATACATGTGGGTTTACAGGGCTGCGAGGGCTGCTTATTTGAAATTTTCCAGGGGGCGCTATAATGCCATTTTTGCCACGCCTATTTGTAAATTTTTTATCAGTGTAATAGGAATAATGTTCTTTAAAATTGTACAAAATTTTGTGAGTTTTTGAGCATGCTGAAACCCTCAAAAGGGTAATTCTTTTAAAAATCGTATTGGGGGCGCTATAGAGCCATGATGCCTCATTTACTGCCAATTTTTGTTTCAAATTGAAGACAATGTGACAAATAAAATTTTAGCTAAGTTTTGCAAGTTTTCGAGTATGCTAAGGCCTTCAAATGTGTGTTCATAAAATTTGGAATAACGCAGGAAATGACTCATAGCTCACTTCCTGTTTGGCCGAAAAATTTCAAAAAAATCAGCACAGCCCAGAAAAACAAATGCAATGACCACACCAAATTTCATGAACATTCAAGCACTTTTATATCAACATGGCCGTGTCAAGAGGGCGCTGTAGAGCCACCTGACCACACCCACTCCAATATCAAGATATAGGTATATTTGGAATTAGACTATCATGAAGCCTGTAAAGTTTCACGTAAATCCCCCAAAGCATATGCTCATAAAAGCAACTTCCATTTTCATGGCGGAACATCGAAATTCGCCGCGACGCCACGGATACAAAGTTCGATGAATCCAAAAAAGCTTCGCAATTTAACATCGACGACGTCTTTCAATGTCGAATGACAAAATTTAAGTTGATCAGATAAAATCTCTAGGAGGAGTTCGTTAAAGTACGATGCCTGTGAATTGCAAAAAATTTAAAAAAATTGCAAATTCAATTAAAAATGGCGGACTTCCTGTTGCGTCTAGGTCATGGCACCAAGAGATTTTTTTTTAGGTCTTGGCATAGTACATATGTCTACCGAATTTGGAACATGTAGATTAAACACGCTGCGAGGGCTGCTTCATTGAAATTTTCTAGGTGGCGCTGTAATGCAATTTTGCCACATTTTTCTTCAAGCCCTATATCCTAGTTAAAAGTATGAGCAGCTTAAAAGGTCTGCAAAGTTTCGTGAGTTTTCGAGCATGCTGAGGCCCTCAAAAATGCAATTATGTATTAGGGGGCGCTATAGAGTTACCATGTCAAACCAAGTGCCAAATGAGATATCGAATCAAAGAATTTAATATTTCTAGTCTATGAGCCAAGTTTGGTGAATTTTCGAGCATAATAAGGCCCTCAAAAATGTGTTCGTTAAATCTGAAAAAACGCAGGAAATGGCTCATAGCTCACTTCCTGTACGGCAAAAAAATTTCAAAAAAATTGACAAAAAAATTTATTATGACTGCTGTGGCCCTGTCGAATTTCATGAGAATCCGAGCAACTGCATTCCAAAATGGCCGCGTGTTTGGTGGTGCTATAGAGCCACTGGGGCATGTCCAAGCACAAAATTAATAATACTTTGTAATTTTCACCACGTCTGACGTGTGTGCAAATTTTTGTGAGTTTTCGTGCATGGTAAAGCCTTCAAAAATGCGTTCTCGCAGCAGAAGAAGAAGAAGAAGAAGAAGAAGAAGAAGAATAAAAATCCCATCAAAAACAATAGGTTCCTCGCACCTTCGGTGCCCGGGCCCTAATAATAAAAATCCCATCAAAAACAATAGGTTCCTCGCACCTTCGGTGCTCGGGCCCTAATAAAAATCCCATCAAAAACAATAGGTTCCTCGCACCGGTCGGTGCTCGGGCCCTAATAAAAATCCCATCAAAAACAATAGGTTCATCGCACCTTCGGTGCCAGGACCCGTTCCGGGCCCTGGCACCGGTCGATGCTCGGGCCCTAATAAAAATCCCATCAAAAACAATAGGTTCCTCGCACCTTCTGTGCCAGGACCCGTTCCGGGCCCTGGCACCGGTCGGTGCTCGGGCCCTAATTAAAGCTGCAAGCAGCGTTGAAAGGGCCCTCGCACCCTTCATGCACGTTGGGGTGGTGGCAAGATGTTGATGGGTGCAGGTGTCCATTCACAGTCATCGGACACTTCTAGACTGTATACAATGTGTTTTCCTGAGGGGAGTGCAAAAATTTGCTGTAGGGTGCCATGATATGGGCAGAAATCTGTGCCACCAGAAACTGAATTTGAATCAGATGATTTGAAATTGTATTTTTATTTGAATCATTGCATTGAGAAACTGAATCTGAATAGTATCATTTGAAATTGAACTCATTAGTTTGTAACAGGAATCTACTAAAATTTGAAAAATTTTCAAATTACTGTGACAAACATCCGGGTAGTTTAAGGACGAAGGAAGAGCAATCGATCTCAGATGTACAGGACTCCTCTTTGACCAATCAGCGCCTACGTTCTCAAACACGAGTTCGCGCCTCCTCCTGGTCCTGGACGCGTCTTTTTTTTTTTTTTCGTAACCAAGCGAGGCCAGATTTCGCATTTTCTCATGAATGTTCAAGACGCAGGCGGGCCGCAAAATTTTTTTTCTCCTCTAAACGTTATGTCTATTGCACCTTTTACCTGTCCTCTGATTGGTCAATCGTCTCCAAGGAGACATTGAAACTTATGAATGGGCAAGGTCATGTGGTAGAGTCTTTGACTTACAGTAGTGTATTGCTGCCATTCCCGGTAAAAAAAACGGGTCTGTCGTGAAAAGTTTCTTGTTATTACAAGATCCTTTTCGTGTTATGACAACATATTTTCACGATTTAACAAGATATCTTCACGTTATTTCAACGCGAAAACATCATATTATGACAAGAAACTTTTGGCTTATTTACATGGTTTGATTTAGTTCTACTTCTTGCTTGTCTTGAAACATGGCGAGATTATGCTATTATTGAGCACGCTGGGCGATACTGTGATTAGTATGCGTACAATGAGAGGGATTTTAAAATGCTTGGGGCTGTACGGAAGACAGAATGAGCCTGACCCCCTGGAGGTGGCGACGTTTCTGAACATCGGTCAAGCAATCACTAACTCGGAAAACGACGGTCGTACCGTCACAGCTCATAATAAAATGCGCAAATACAGCAGACATCACATTAGTAACATAATGTGATGTACTTGCTGTCAAATCATCGTCACATGGAAAGATATGACGAGGCTTGTTCAACAAAAATGAATGAGTACTTTGTTCAGAAAAATACGCAAGTAAACTTGAATAATTTGCGATAATAATCAATTGTGATTGATTAGTGAAAAAATAAATACATAATAAACAGCATAGGAAATTGGTAGTTTGGCCAAGGTGATGGGTGCGATTTTGGTAAGGTGCTATTATTCTAGATCAGCACTTACAATTGCTTGTTACAGTACATGTGCTCTTACATAAGGCAAGTAAATCAATAAGAGCAGAAAATACTCTGGAATCAATACATACAATTGCCATCAAAATTGGTATCTGGTGAATAGGAGAAAGAGTGAGAAAAAATACACGACCATACTGCATGTGCTGTAGTACACGTGTATTGAATAAGGAAAGATTCAATGGGAGAATTATTTTATAAATGGCTATTAAAGTTGGTACTTTACAATGTGCAACTGGAAAAAAAATGGAATGAAGGGCCATGATTGAGGGCCTGTAATTCCCACAAATCAATAATACTCGCATAACATACTACATGTATTTTAGAACAAGTAAATTGAATATGAAGAGGTTTTTGGAGAAATTATTGAATAAATGACTGTTCAAGTTGGTACATTGCAATGTGGGAAGTGAGACAACTGAATGGGTGGCCATTTTCATGGCCTTTAATTCTTGCAAATCCAAAATTTTTCTAAAAATAACACTTCTATACAATACAACATGAATGTCTTTAATGCAGGAATACTGAATATAAGGACATTTTGTGGTGGAATTAAATAAATGCCCGTTAAAGTTGGTACTTGGCAATGTGCAAATAGAGACAATTAGAATGAAGGGCCGTGTTTCAGGGCCTGTAACTTTTGAAATGCAACAAATTTGCAGAAAATAACACTTAACTACCATAATAGATGTATTTAAGCTCAAGCTCACTGAATACAAAGAGATGATATGGCGGAATTTTAAATAAATAGCTGTCAAAGCTGGTACTTTGCGATGTGCAAATGAACGGGGAGCCATATTTGAGGGCCGTAATTCCAGTTTAGCTGAAAGTCTATAATGAATAACCCTTCCATACCATACTACATGCATTCTGGTACAAGCGCACCAAATATGAAATGATTCCATGATGAAGTTATTAAATAAATGGCCGTCAAAAATGGTGCTTTGCAATGTGCAAATGGAGACAAGTGAATGGGGGGGCAATATTTTAGAGCGTGTAGTTCTTGCAAATGAAGAAGTTTGCAATGGATAAAGTGCCAAATTCATACAATAGTACACTACAGGCCAAAATTTTTGGGCCACCCTCAGATTTTTAATGGTGCACCCTTGGTTTTGTCCCCTGGGTTTTGGGGAAGGCATTTATACAGCAATGGAACAATTGAAGTCAAGGCAAGATCTGGAAGACCAAGAAAAATTTCAGATAGAATGGCCCGAGATTTGGTAAGAAATGCTCAGAAGAACCCAAACATCACTGCAAAAGAGCTGCAAAAAAGAGCAGCAGACACAGGTGTAGAGTTTCACAGGACAACAATACAGCGTACCTTAAACAACAAAGACCTACGTGGCAGAGTGGCAAGAGTTTCCTTTCCCACGATCTCAATACAAAATTAAGAATCTGAAGTATGCAAAAGAAAACCTGAAGAAACCTCAAGCCTATTAGAACAACGTGCTTTGAACTGATGAAACCAAAATTGAACTGTTTCAAGTAAGGTATGTTTGGAGAAAAATGGGTGAAGCATTTGTGGAGAAAAGCACATTGTCAACTGTAAAGCATGGAAGTGTATCCATGATGCTTTGGGGTTGTGTAGCAGCTGGGGGCTCAGGCAGTGTTGTGTGAGTGGACAGAAGAATGGATTCCACCAAACAACAAGACATTCTAGAGCAGGGGTGGGCAATCACGGTCCTGGAGGGCCGGTGTGTATGCAGATTTTTATTCCTATCAATTACCCTGACTAATTGAGTTAATTGATTGCATGCACAAATATAGATTTTCGCAATGATTCGATCAAAGGAAAATGTTTTATGAAGGGAGACAAGACTAGTCTTTGTAGTTTCATGATAATTTAAAGAAATGCGCATGAAACGTCAGATTTCATAAATGGTTTGGCTAATTAAGACAATCAACTAATTAAAGACCAGACGTTGGTGTGAAAACCAGGGACAGATATGGCTCTCGCTGCCCACCTCTGTTCTAGAGGCTAATGTTCACAGCTCAGTCTAGAAATTGAAGTTGAAAAGATGTTGGGTACCCCAGCAAGACAATGACCTGAAGCATACCTCAAAATCCACCATTAAGTACTCCCAGGAAAGACGGATGAAGGTTTGGAATGGTCATCACAGTCCCCAGACTTGAATATTATTGAAAATCTGTGGAGAGACCTCAAACATGCTGTACATGCAAGAAGGCTGAAGACTATTTCTGAGCTAGAGGTGTTCTGTCAGGAAGAATGGGGAAAAATTCAAAGACAAGAATTGAAAGACTCTTAGCTGGCTACAGCTTTTGCAAGCTGCTATAGCTTCCCAAGGGGGAGTTACAAAGTACGAGCTGACAGGGTTCCCAAACCTTTGCCCAAGGTATTTTTCCTTGTACTATAATTTTGAAACTGTAAAAAGTTAAAAATAAAAATTATTGCTTTGAAATGTGATGATGTGTCATGTTTAACTTTGTAGCATTTAGTGTTCAGGTGTGGTTTAAATCACTTGGAGATGAATTGTCACAGACATTTAAACTAGGGGTGCAAAAATTTTTGCACCCCACTGTAAGCCTATTTTACTTAAAAATTTTTGCATAAATGTGCATTGAAAGAAACTGAATGGGTTAAAATGTTTTTGGGCCTATAATTTATCAAAGGCTATTTGCACACTCTGCTGTATTACTTCTGGTCGGTTACATCACACAGGCAGTATGGTAATGTTATTTTCAGCAAACAGTTTGATTTGCAAAAGTATTATGTTCCCCACTTCCATTTGCACGCTTCACCAAATACCTGTTTTGATGGTAATTCATGCATTATATCAGTAGTATTTTCTGCTCTAATTTACCCATTTGCTTAATGTCAAAACACTTGTACTCTAACAAGCAATTGTAAGTGCTGATCTGGCATAATAGCACCTTATCAAAATCGCACCCATCACCTTGGCCAAACTACCAACTTCCTATCCTGTTTATTATGTATTTATTTTTTCACTAATCGATCACAATTGATTATTATCGCAAATTATTCAAGTTTGCTTGCGTATGTTTCTGAACAACGTACACATCCATTTTTGTTGAACAAGCCTCGTTATATCTTTCCATGTGACGATTATTTGACAGCAAGTATATCGCATTATGTTACTAACGTGATGTCTGCTGTATTTGCGCATTTTATTATTAGCTGTGACGGTACGACCGTCGGTTTCCGAGTTAGTGACAGCTTGACCAATGTTCAGAAACGTCGCTACCTCCAGGGGGTCAGGCTCATTCTGTCTTCCGTACAGCCCCTAGCATTTTAAAATCCCTCTCATTGTACGCATACTAATCACAGTATCGCCCACCGTGCTCAATAATAGCATAATCTCGCCATGTTTCAAGACAAGCAAGAAGTAGAACTAAATCAAACCATGTAAATGAGCCAAAAGTTTCTTGTCATAATGTGATGTTTTCGCGTTGAAATAACGTGAAGATATCTTGTTAAAGCGTGAAAATATGTTGTCATAACACGAAAAGGATCTTGTAATATCAAGAAACTTTTCACTACAGACCCGTTTTTTTTTCCAGGAATTGCAGCAGTACGCCACCGTAAGTCAGGGACTCTACCACATGACCTTGCCCATTCATAAGTTTCACTGTGTCCTTGACCAATCAGAGGACAGGTAGAAGGTGCAATAGACTTAACGTTTAGAGCAGGGGTGGGCAATCACGGTCCTCGAGGGCCGGTGTGTATGCAGGTTTTTATTCCTATCAATTACCCTGACTAATTGAGTTAATTGATTGCATGCACAAATATAGATTTTCGCAATGATTCGATCAAAGGAAAATGTTTTATGAAGGGAGACAAGACTGGTCTTTGTAGTTTCATGATAATTTAAAGAAATGCGCATGAAACTTCAAATTTGATAAATGGTTTGGCTAATTGAGACAATCAACTAATTAAAGACCAGCCGTTGGTGTGAAAACCAGGGACAGATACGGCCCTCGCTGCCCACCTCTGGTTAAGAGAAAAAAAAATGCGGCCCGCCTGCGTCATGAACATTCAAGAGAAAATGCGAAATCTGGCCTCGCTTGGTTACGAAAAAAAAAAAGACGCGTCCAGGACCAGGAGGAGGCGCGAACTCGTGTTTGAGAACGTAGGCGCTGATTGGCCAAAGAGGAGTCCTGTACATCTGAGATCGATTGCTCTTCCTTCGTCCTTAAACTACCCGGATGTTTGTCACAATAAATTGAAATTGAATTTTGAGAACTGAATTTGAATTGTGAGAACTGAACATGAGCGTATTTGGGAGTTGAATTTTCAAATTTTATTAGATTCCTGTTACAAACTAATAAATTCAATTTCAAATGATACTATTCAGATTCAGTTTTTCAATGCAATGATTCAAATAAAAAAAATATACAATTTCAAATCATGTGATTCAAATTCAGTTTCTGGTGGCACAGATTTCTGCCCATACCATGATTCCATTTTGGCTTCCCTGCCTGCAAAACATATACCATAATCGTAATATCAGGCTCCATGGGTTTGTTGATTTTTGAAAATATTCAAGCATGCTGAGACCCTCAAAAGGGTTTTTATTTTGAGAAAATGATTGGGGGCCCCACAGAGGCATCGTGCCACATTAAGTGCAATTTGGTGTAGCAAATCAAAGAACATAAGAGAGTTGCAACTTGGGCAACTTTTTGCAAGTTTTGGAGCATTCTAAGGCCTTCATACATGTATTCGTAAGTGGATAAACACAGGAAATGGCTAATTGCTCACTTCCTGTTTTGCCAAAAAATTTCACAAAAATTACCATTACCCAGCAAGACAAATGCAATGATCTCACCAAATTTCATGAACATTCAAGGTCTTTTATCTTAACATGGCCGTGGCTAGTGGGTACGTTGGAGCCACCTGGCCACTCCCAATCGAATATCAGCATATATTTATACTTGATAGGACACTTTTATGAAGCCTGGAAGGTTTCAGGCAAATCCCACCAAGTATGTGGGAATAAAACCAACTTCATGTTTCATGGCGGAACATCGAAATTCGCCGCGTCGCCACGGATTCATCGTTCAATGAATCCAAGAAAGCTTCTCAATTTAACATCGGCAATGTCTCTAAATATTACTTGCCAAATTGTAAGTTGATCGGATAAAACCTCTAGGAGGAATTCGTTAAAGTACAACACCTGTGAATGGCGAAAAATCCAAAAAAAGTTGCAAAATGGCATACTTCCTGTTGAGCCTAGGTCATGGCACCAAGAGACTTTTTTTTAGGTCTCGGCAAATTCCGCATGTCTCCCGAATTTCATACATATAGGTTTACCGGGCTGCGAGGGCTGCTTATTTGATATTTTCCAGGGGGCACTATAATAACATTTTTGTCATGCCTATATGTAAGCTTCTTGTCAGAGTAATACGAATGATGGTCTTTATACATTTACAAAATTTTGTGAGTTTTCGAACATGCTGAGACCCTCAAAAGGGCAATTTTTTAAAAATCTGATTGGGGGTGCTAAAGAGCCATTTTGCCAAATTTAGTGTAAATTGATGTATAAAATTGAAGACAATAAGACAATTATCATTTGCGCAACTTTTTGCAAGATTTCGAGTATTCTAAGGCTTTCAAACATGTCTTTCTAAAATTTGGAAAAACGCAGGAAATGGCTCATAGCTCACTTCCTATTTGGCCAAAAAATTTCAAAAAAATTAACATTACCCGACATGACAAATGCAATGATCAAGCCAAATTTCATGAACACTCAAGCACTTCTTTCTCAACATGGCCGTGTCAAGAGGGCGCTGTGGAGCCACCTGACCACACCCAATCTAATATCAACATACAGGTATACTTGGAAGTAGACTCTTATGAAGCCTGTAAAGTTTCGCGCAAATCTCACAAAGCTTGTGCGCGTAAAACCAACTTCCTGTTTCATGGCGGAACATCGAAATTCGCCGCGACGCCACGGATACAAAGTTCAATGAATCCAAAAAAGCTTCGCAATTTAACATCGATAAGGTCTTTCAATGTCATATGCCAAATTTTAAGTTGATTGGATAAAATCTCTAGGAGGAGTTCATTAAAGTACGACGCCTGTGAATGGCAAAAAATAAAAAAAAGTTGCAATTTCAATTAAAAATGGCGGACTTCCTGTTGAGTCTCGGTCATGGCACCACAAGACTTTTTTTAGGTCTTGGCATAATCCACATGTCCACCGGATTTCGTACATTTAGGTTAAACACGCTGCGAAGGCTGCTTCATTGAAATTTTTTAGGTGGCGCTGTAATGCAATTTTGCCAAATCCATCTGTAAACCTCATAGCCTAGTGAAGAGTATGAGCAGCTTAATATGTTTGCAAAGTTTTGTGAGTTTTCGACCATGCTGAGGCCCTCAAAAATGCAATTATGTATTAGGGGGCGCGATAGAGCCACCATGTCACACCCAGTGCCAAATGAGATTTTGAATCAAAGAACTTAATATTTTTAGTCTATGAGCCAAGTTTGGTGAGTTTGAGTATGATAAGGCCCTCAAAAATTTGTTCGTAAAATCTGAAAAAACGCAGGAAATGGATCATAGCTCACTTCCTGTGCAGCAAAAAAATTTCTAAAAAATTGACAAAAAAATGTATTATGACTGCTATGGCCCTATCGAACTCGGCTTCAAATCTCGCGTTCCAGCAGTAAAACCAATGCTGAACAAGAAACAAATGGAGAAACGTCTGAAGTGAGCCAAAGAACACGGCGAATGGACTGCTGAAGACTGACAGAAAGTGGTCTTCAGTGACGAATTACGCTTTTGCATCTCCTTTGGTGATCAAGGTCCTCGTGTCTGGCGTCGTGGTGGCGAAACCTACAACCACGAGGCCGTGAAAAGATCTGTCAAGTTTCTCCAGAGCGTAATGGTCTGGGTATGCATGTCCGCTCGGGGTGTAGGGAAACTCTGCTGCCTCAAGAGGACTGTCAATGCTGCCGTATACCAACATGTTCTGGAAACGTTCCTGATTCCGATTGTTGAGGAACAGTTTAGCGAAGAAGACCTCATATTTCAACAGGATCTTGCACCGGCTCATGCGCCAAACTCGACCAAAGATTTGTTCGCCAAAAAACAGCTTGAAGTTTTGGCATGGCCGGCCAACTAGCCTGACTTCAATGTCATTGAAAACCTTTGGGCCATCGTCAAGTGGAAAATTCACGACAGAAGGCCGACTACGCTGGACCAACTGAAGCAGAACATCGCCACAGCCTGGGAAGCAGTGAGTGCGGAAACTTGCGACAAGCTGGTCAAATCGATGCCGCTGAGACTTCAGGCAGTCATACAAGCCAAGGGGGCAGCCACAAAATACTGAGAAAGCGAATATTCTAATTATATAAAAATTATTCTGATTCAGTGAAACGGTTTCTCCATCATTCTAATTCAATAAAACGACAGTTTCACAGTTAAATGGCCTAAATGGGCCTTTTGGAAAGCTCAGCTGAGCAAATTTTTTTACAGGTAGCGAGTTCTGTGATTACTCTAACAAGTAAGACAGGCGCGGTGAACACCTGATTTGCTTTCTGCACAAAAAATGCATTTAAAAATTTTACGATTGCACTATTTCAAATTATTCTAATTCGTTGACCAGCACCTGTATTTGCCACAAAGTCAGCGAAAGTTCCGGATTTTTTGCAGATTGTCATCCTTGCGGAGTCACATCAATTATATCAACATACCCAATAGGCAATCGCTTTGACATTAGAATTCCTTAATCATTACTAATGCATTGATGGTGGCTGTTCAATTCATAAAATGTTTGATCGTTAATCAGGCAAACCTGATCGCGAACGGTTTAAGAGCAATTATGCGGGAAAGGGTGAGCACTGAAGGCCTTCCTGACATCTGACGACACGCCATTGCTAATATGGCATAAGACTGTAGGCTTGAGTAGCTGTAGCATTTATTAACTGACAAACTGTACATTTTCTGTCAACTTACTGATAATCTTTCTTAATCACTGCTGCTCCGTTCGCTATCACAGTCATTTTCTCTTCCCGCTAACTGCTAAGGAGCTAAGCTGTAGCATTCACGTTATGTTACCTGCACTACTCGGTACATAGACCGTGTATAAGTTTGAACGTAACCTGTTACGTTGATGTCCTAAGAGGGTCCGTTAGGAGCTCGTTGATGACTCAGAACAAGTCCAAAATAACGTTGTGTGTTGTTGCGTTCACACAGTGCGAGTAAACATCATTCATAGCACATTGATATTAATGATAATGTGAAATTTCAGCGGCGGCGCTCGAAATCCAGCAGCGGCGCAGCGCCGCTGTTGAATAAATGTAGGGGAAACACTGCTAAGTTTATATAAGGGTATGTTAAAATATAGGCCTATGTGCTATTCTGCCAATGGTCTCTGAGTAGCACACTCCCACACAGTAAGTAGCGACATACAACAAACGCTAGTTGTAAACAGCCATACTTAAAAGAAGAAGAAGAAGAAGAAGAAAAAAAAAACTCAGGAAACGAAAACGAATCTGTGGTTCATGAGAACAGTATTTTGGTTCTCTTTCTTTTCTCCTGACCGCCTGACTATCAGCACATGGATATCCATCACACGAACATGCAGGTCGATTAATAGTAACAACAAAGTCACATGTGACCTGGGTGACGTCACCCCGTGACCCCGGCATAAAAGACCGGTGAACCCAGGAAGTGACCTCTTTCATCTTCTCGCATTTTGCAGGTTGCGAGTTGCAAATCGGATTCTGGACCAAACGCGTGTTGGTTTCGTTACCCGTAGGGTTGGGGTTGTGCTTTTACGCATCCCCCAAGAAACTGCGTTGAATCCGTCGATTCTGATTTTCTGATCCGATTCTTTTTTCTGATTATTTTGTTAGCACTACTCCGTTAGCTGAATGCTCTCGCTCGGTGGAGTTAGCTGTGTAGCCCTCAGAGGCGGTGTCCTCGCCGCTGGAGGCCGGCTTGTTTTCCTACAGGAAAGTGGTTTTCATTTCATTTGACTTAAAGCGGTGTTTCTCGCCGCTGATTTGTTAATCGGTTCTGTGGCGCACGGCGCCTATTTTCGTTAGTATTACTCCGTTAGCTGAGTACTCTCGCTCGGTGGAGTTAGCTGTGTAGCCCTCAGAGGCGGTGTCCTCGCCGCTGGAGGCCGGCATGTTTCCTTCAAGTAAGTGGTTTTCATTTCATTTGACTTAAAGCGGTGTTTCTCACCGCTGTTTTGTTAATCGGTTCTGGGGCGCACGGCGCCTGTTTTCGTTCGTATTACTCCGTTAGCTGAGTGCTCTCGTTCGGTGTAGTTTGCTGTGTAGCCCTCAGAGGCGGTGTCCTCGCCGCTGGAGGCCGGCTTGTTTCCTTCAAGTAAGTAGTTTTCATTTTATTTAGCTTAAAGCGGTGTTTCACGCCGCTGATTTGTTAATCAGTTCTGGGGCGCACAGCGGTGTTCTCGCCGCTGATTTGTTAATTGGTTCTAGGGCGCACGGCGCCTATTTCGTTAGAATTGTCGACCGCCTTGTTTTGGGTAACCTTGCCTCCGGCCTGTTTACGGGCTGGCTGTCTTGAGTGTTTGCGGTGTGTGAGGTCTTCTCACGATAGTGAGTGACTGTTTATTTGCGGCTGTCTATTACACCCGCGAGAGTAGGCTCGCGGTTTGCGGGGCCGGGTGCTCTCGCGTAGGCCCTCGCACCTTTAAAAAAAAAAAAGTCTCTTCTGCCGGCCAGGTGTCATGATGGACATGTTCTCCTGCTGTGCCAACTGCCGGGCCCCCCTCGAGCCGGAGGACGGCCACCGCGAGTGCCCCTCCTGCCTGGGTATTGAGCACCTGCGGCAGGGGCTGACTGACATAGCCTGCGCAGACTGCATGTGCCTGTGCGTGGCTGCACGGACCGCCAGGCTGGCTAGGATGGATTCCCCGTTTGACATCCCCCGGGTGTCGGGGGGACAGGATGTAGTGCCGGCTGCAGCAGCGGGGCCCAGCAAGCGCCGTGGGGCTCCCCCACGTGTCGCCGCTCCCAATGCAGGAAAGAAGCGCACGGGCAATTTGGCTCAGAAAGTGGAGGTGATGTCCGCCGAGCTGGAAGAGATGAAGGCCGTGCTGGCGAATTTCCAGCCTCTGCCAAGGGGCAGCAGTGTTCCCGCTGCCACCCCGCCTCCCTGGCAGCCCGACCGATCGCCATCACCACCCGTTCTGCCACCGGCCGTTGATGCACGCAGCCTCGATGAGCTGTCGATCCAGGCGTCGGAGAGTTTTGACTGCGGTGGGTCTGACGGTCACGACTCCACCTCTCCGGGCGGTTCCCAGGCCACCAGCCATGGCACCGTGACAGTGTCAGAAGGCAGACGCTCATCCATCCAGCTAACGCTGAGAGCTGCATTGGCTCGTCTGGGTTTGGACACGCCCCCGGTGGCCCAGCATCAGAACACTTTTTTCAGAGGCTCCCCACAGCCTTCCTCGCTGTCTGTTCCGCCCTCGGCCCCATACATCGAGGAGTTGCAGAGGTGTTAGGCGGACCCCAGGCGCCTTTCCCACCTCCCCACTGACTGCAGGGCCCTGGCGGCAATGCAGGATGCCCCCACCTACGGCCTCCAGCGGATGCCCAACACTGAGCCCTCCGTGGCTGCCCTTGTCCTTTCGCCCAACGAGGCTCCGCGGCCTGACGCCCGATGCCCCTGCGCTCAATGCCGTGTGACCGACAACCTCATTGTGCGAGGATACGACACGGCGGCACAAATTAGCCGTATTGACAACTCCTTGTCCCACCTGCTGCTGGCCCTTGCCCAGATGCTGGAGGGGACGAGCGCGGCATCACAGGAGCTGTGCGACGCAGCGCTCCAGGCCTTTGCCTACTCGTCCCGGGAACTGGGCCGGCTGATGTCGTTTCTCACCCTCGCCCGCCGGCAGATATGGCTGGCGCAGTCCCCTTATGCCGAGCCTGACCGGCGCGTGCTGCGCTCTCTCCCTGTTGTCCCCGGGGAGCTGTTTGGCGAGGCCGCTCAACAAGCCCTGGACCGGAATGCCCAGGTCGTCCAGGCGCGACAGCAGTTTGCTCGCCTCCGCCAGGTCTACCACCACGGCAGCGCTGCCCAGTCCTTCAGGAGGCCTACACCGACTTTGTCTCGGCCACGCACCCGCCAGGAGACCAGACGGGCTGCTGACTTTCGTCGCCCCACCACCTCCCGGCCCCGCGACGCCGCCCCCTACACCCAGTCCGCTCCCCGTCGCCACCCTGGTGACCGACGAGGGCGGTCTGGGCAGCGCTGACATCAGCGCACCAGCGGCCGGCCGCTTTTCCAGCGGACAGCTCCAACGCTGGAGAGCGTTGACCCCAGACCCCTGGGTGCTGGTGACCCTCACCGAGGGTTACCGCATCCAGTTCTGCCGCCGACCACCGCGTTTTCATGGGGTCAAATACACCACCGTGAGCCATCCGGGGAAGTCCCTCGTCCTCCGGCAGGAAATCGCCACTCTCCTGGAGAAAGGAGCAATCTCTCCCGTCGACAAGCAGAGACAGCAAGGTGGGTTCTACTCCAGGTATTTTCTGGTTCCAAAGAAGGACGGCGGTATCCGCCCGATCCTCGACCTGAGGTCCCTCAATTCCCACTTGAAGACCATGAGATTCCGCATGCTGCGTACGGTGGATGTCTTACACCACATCCAGGCCGGCGACTGGTTAGCCACCATCGACCTGAAAGACGCCTACTTTCATGTTCCCATTGCGCCACACCACAGGCAGTTCCTGCGGTTTGCTTTCGAGGGCCAGGCCTTCGAGTTCAATGTTCTGCCCTTTGGGATACCGCTGGCACCCCGTGTGTTCACCAGGTGTGTGGCAGCGGCATTGGCACCACTTCAGGCACGGGGTTTGCGTGTCCTGCCTTACCTAGATGACTGGCTCGTCTGTTCACAATCGTAAGCTCAGGCCCACACCGACATCGCGATTGTGCTCTCACATATCGCAGAGCTGGGGCTCATGGTGAATTACCAGAAGAGCTCACTGGTGCCCAGCCAGGAGACTATCTTCTTGGGCATGCACCTGGATTCGAGGTCCTTGATGGCAACCCCCTCCCTGACCAGGATCCACAACATCCGCCTGCTGCTTGGCCGCTTCAGACGGGGCAGATCACTCGCACTGAAGACCTTTCAGTGCCTGCTGGGCATGCTTACGGCGGCCTCCTCTCTGGTCCCGCTGGGGCTCCTGGACTTACGTCCGCTTCAGAGGTGGCTCAATGGTCTCCATCTCCACCCGGCGCTGCACGGGCACAGGTGTGTGCAGGTAAAAGATTCTTTTTGCAGACTCCTCCGTCCATGGAGGAGGAGGGCTTACTTTTTGCGGGGTGTTCCACTGGCTGCTGTTCCCTCCCGGAGGGAGGTCATCACCACGAACGCCTCCCTGGGAGGTTGGGGTGCAGTCTGGCAATGCCGGACCGTCAGAGGCTGCTGGAGTCCAGGGCAGCGACAGCAGAACATCAACGTGCTGGAGCTACGGGCTGTTTTCCTCAGCCTACAGCACTTACTTCCAGGCCTGGCCGGCAGACACGTTCTGGTGCGGACGAACAACGCTACGGTGGTGTATTACATCAACCATCAAGGAGGCACCAAGTCCCTCCAGTGCTTAGAAGTGGCCGGCTAACTTCTGCGGTGGGCCCATTGGCATCTCTTGAGCCTGCGCGCCATGTACTTGCCAGGCACTGCCAACAGGGCAGCAGATCTGCTGTCCTTCCAGGAACCCGATTCCGGGAATGGAGACTCAACCCAGCGGTGGTTCTCGCCATCTGGGAACGTTTTGGCCAGGCAGAGGTGGACCTCTTTGCCTGCCAGGAGTCGACACACTGCCCTCTGTGGTTCTGCCTCCACGGCCCCAGCTCCCTGGGCCAGGACGCGCTGGCGCATGCTTGGCCGAGGCAACTGCTGTATGCCTTACACCCTCTGCCACTGATCCTGCCAACCCTGCACAGGGTTGCGATGGACCACCACGAGCTGCTGCTCATCGCCCCTAGGTGGCCAGGCCAAGTGTGGTTCCCCAAGTTGCTGCAATTTCTGAACGGCGACCCCTGGTGCCTACCAGTGAAGACGGACCTGCTATCACAGCTGGGAGGGCAGATCTGGCACCCGGATCCAGCCCGTCTGCAGCTCTGGGTGTGGCCGCTGAAGGGCCAGACCCCCTGCTAGGTCTTTGTGAGCCGGCAGTGGTCAACACCATTGCAAGCTCTCAGGCACCCTCCACCAATGCCCTCTACGCCAACAGATGGAGGCTTTTCTCCAACTGGTGCTTGACTCGGGGGGAGGAGCCTACATGCTGCCCCCTGCCGATCATTCTACTGTTCCTCCAGTCCCTGTTTGACAAGGGTCTTACTCCTTACACCATCAAGGTCTATGCTGCTGCCATCTCTGCTCAGCATGCCAGAATTGAGGGAAGGACCGTGGGGTCCCACCCCTTAGTGGCACGTTTCTTGAAGGGTGCTCTCCGGTTGAGACCCCCCCGACGGAGGCAGATACCCACGTGGGATCTTCACTTAGTGCTGCAGGCTCTCTGCGATGCACCGTTTGAGCCCCTCACGGCAGACATTTCATGGCTCTCCCTGAAGACTGCCTTTCTTCTGGCCATTACATCGACGAGGCGCGTCGGGGAATTACACACGCTGTCAGTCAGTGGGGAGTGCCTGCAGTGGCACCCCGGCGACAGTGGGGTCACTCTGTGGCCTAACCCCTCTTTCCTCCCGAAGACCCTCTCTGCTACCTTCGTCAACCAGCCCCTTAGCCTTGCGGCGTTCGAGGCAGGCCATGGCGAGAGGTCGGAACCTTTGTGCCCAGTTTGCGCCCTCAGGGTGTACGTGTCTCGTACGGAAGGCTTCCGTAAGAGTGACGCCCTGTTTCTGTGCCACACAGGGCCGAGGAAGGGTCTGGCGCTCTCTAAACAGAGGCTTTCCAAGTGGATAGTCGAGGCCATATTACATGCCTACAGACATAGTGGCTCCCCGGTTCCTCCGGCTGTTCGGGCGCACTCTGCACGGGGCGTGGCGGCCTCATGGGCATCATTGAAGGGCGTACCCCTTTCAGACATATGCAGCGCAGCCTCCTGGGCGTCCAGCTGCACCTTCACCAGGTTTTACCATCTTAATGTCTACCCACATAACCCTGTGGCGACGGCTGTCATTCCAGGCCCGTCGCAGCAACACTGAGTACGGGTAGGCACTCCTCATGACCAGGTTGGTATTAGTCATCAATGTGCTGAAAGCACCGCCTCTGGCGGTCAGGAGAAACGAAATAGAACGAGGGTTATGTAGATAACCGCGGTTCTATGAGTTTCGGATGACCGCCAGAGCTTGGAAGTCACTCGGAGTGTACACGAGAAGATTTGCCAGGAGGTCACTTCCTGGGTTCACCGGTCTTTTATGCTGGGGTCACGGGATGACATCACCCAGGTCACACGTGACTTTGTTGTTACTATCACTCGACCTGCACGTTCATGTGATGGATATCCGTGTGCTGAAAGCACCGCCTCTGGCGGTCATCCGAAACTCATAGAACCGCGGTTATCTACATAACCCTGGATTTATCAAGATAAAATTTTAATCTCAAATATATTTCATTCATTCATGGGCATTTTTTTGTATTTTTGAAATCAAAATTTTGTTTGCAACATATTTTTTTGTTTTCAAATCCATTCTTTTTGATTGCATATTAAAGACACAAAATTAACTCAAAATGAAGTTCGTCCATTCGCAGTCAATGGGTCAAACTATGTACGTTGGCATCTGTGATTTCGGGAAATGCACTCCAGGATCGGTATAAGCTGCTTTCACACCGGACGCGAAACGAATTTTTCGCTGAACATATTTTCATTCAAAGTCAATGCAAATACGCGGATACGCGCGAAACGCGTATATTTGCGTCTTTGCATTGACTTTGAATGTAATCTGTCCTGCGAAAAATTCGTTTCGAGTCCATGGTGGAAGCGGCATCAGTCTTTTGTAGTTGCAATATTCGTTCGCCATATCTTGGCTAAATGCTCTTCTGGTAGTTTTAAGGCGAGGAACTATTATCTGGGTACATTTGGAATATTGGCTGCTTTACGATGTTTTATGTCGAATATGCTCCTATGTTTTCGGAGTAGAAAAACTCCGCAACAGTCGGCATAAGTCCTCTGATGAAGGACTAGCGCAAACCCCTTTAGTTTATCGGCAAAATGAAACAAAGTTAAATTTAATTATAGATTGAATATCATCTGACTGTTAAATACCAATAATAAACTCCGTTTCACTCATTTTTTCGTTTTTGGTTTAAAGTATGTTTTCCATTGCTTTTCTTTTACACAGCATGATTTTCAGAAAATCGTATTCCACAACTAACCCAGTTGCACCATTGCAAATTTACAGTAGTAGCCTACTGCAACATAAAATAGGCTACTATTTAATAGTTGAATGCGCTTTAATAGTTGCAGTACCAGCACTGTCACGAGGACATGGCAGCAAGTTAAAATAAAGCATGAGAACATTTTTCAAAGTAGTGCGCCCTATGCTGCTTAGCCGATTACAGCCGAAACTCGACACATAACCCGCACTCGACCAGGTTAAGTTCGCAGCGAAAGTTACCATGGTAATCTAGCCACGTTAAAAGACAGGCACCTATGTGATATTGAAAAGCCAAGGCTTAGGCTCGACATACCTCGCTAACCCACTTATCTTGCTTCGTAATATACAAAACCCAAAACCAGTGAAGTTGGCACGTTATGTAAATTGTAGATAAAAACAGAATACAATGATTTGCAAATCCTTTTCAACTTATATTCAATTGAATACACTGCAAAGACTAGATGTTTAATGACCAAACTGAGAGACTTTTTTTTTTTTTTTGCAAATAATCATTAACTTAGAATTTAATGGCAGCAACACATTGAAAAAAAATGGCACAGGGGCCTTTTTACCACTGTGTTACATCGCCTTTCCTTTTAACGACACTCAGTAAACGTTTGGGAACTGAGGAGACCAATTTTTGAAGCTTTTCAGGTGGAACTCTTTCCCATTCTTGCTTGATGTACAGCTTAAGTTGTTCAGCAGTCCGGGGTCTCCGTTGTCGTATTTTACGCTTCATAATGCACCACACATTTTTAATGGGAGACAGATCTGGACTACAGGCAGGCCAGTCTAGTACCCGCCCTCTTTTACTACGGAGCCATGCTGTTGTAACACGTGCAGAATGTGGCTTGGCATTGTCTTGCTGAAATAAGCAGGGGCGTCCATGAAAAAGACATTGCTTGGATGGCAACATATGTTGCTCCAAAACCTGTATGTACCTTTCAGCATTAATGGTGCCTTCACATATGTGTAAGTTGCCCATGCCTTGGGCACTAATACACCCCCATACCATCACAGATGCTTGCTTTTGAACTTTGCGCCTATAACAGTCCGGATGGTTCTTTTCCTCTTTGGTCCGGAGGACACGACGTCCACAATTTCCAAAAACAATTTGAAATGTGGACTCGTCAGACCACAGAACACTTTTCCACTTTGCATCAGTCCATCTTAGATGAGCTTGGGCCCAGCGAAGCCGGCGGCGTTTCTGGGTGCTGTTGATAAATGGCTTTCGCTTTGCATTGTAGAGTTTTAACTTGCACTTGCAGATGTAGCGACGAACGGTAGTTACTGACAGTGGTTTTCCAAAGTGTTCCTGAGCCCATGTGGTGATGTCCTTTACACACTTATGTCGGTTTTTGATGCAGTACCGCCTGAGGGATCGAAGGTCACGGGCATTCAATGTTGGTTTTCGGCCTTGTCGCTTACGTGCAGTGGTTTCTGCAGATTCTCTGAACCTTTTGACGATATTACGGACCGTAGATGATGAAATCCCTAAATTTCTTGCAGTACCTCGTTGAGGAATGTTGTTTTTAAACTGTTCGACAATCAGCTCACGCATTTGTTCACTAAGTGGTGACCCTCGCCCCATCCTTGTTTGTGAATGACTGAGCATTTCAGGGAAGCTGCTTTTATGGCGCCCACCTCTTCCCAATTAGCCCGTTCACCTGTGGGATGTTCCAAATAAGTGTTTGATGAGCATTCCTCAACTCTCTCAGTCTTTTTGCCACTTGTGCCAGCTTTTTTGAAACATGTTGCAGGCATCAAATTCCAAATGAGCTAATATTTTTTTAAAAATTACAAAGTTTACCTGTTCGAACATTAAGTAACTTGTCTTTGCAGTGTATTCAATAGAATATAGGTTGAAAAGGATTTGCAAATCATTGTATTCTTTTTTTATTTAAAATTCACACACCGTGCCAACTTAACTGGTTTTGGGTTTTGTAACCCCCTGGCTCTGTGGAGCCTCGTTTTTTTTCCGGTGTCGCGATTGTCCTGCTGTGCTCTTGCGCGCACGCGGTTTCACGATTGGCCCAGGTCTAGACCCGCCCATGTCCAGGCTCCTAGGAGCCTCTTGTTATTGTTTTGTTTTCAGAGTTGTTGTCGTTCTATCATCACGAAGTACATTTAGCTTGCTAAAATCAATACTCAGGACGTCCAGGATAGAAAAGAAAGGCTTTAAAGGAGGCGGGCTCTGCTGCTCGCTCCAAACATGCTTTGCATACTACTAGTATACATAACAGGTACAATCAGTTTGCGGACAATTTTTCCCTGGTCATTAGTGCTGAATTTCACCACTAGAGGGCCACACACCATAAAATATGGTTTCTTTTCGAACAGTCGAGATATGTTCAAAATCACCAACTTCCCCTTGCGTGGGGACATGTCAGACCAAGTTCAGGCACTTAAGCACAGTCCATATGGCTTGTTATTAACTGTGAGAGTGGGAACAGGGACTAACCGAACTTTAAAGAAGTTGGGTGCTCAAAATGAAATTCAGTCGAAAAATCTCTGCAAAAGGTGTTGTGATCACTGACTATAATACAATGTAACAGCTTCCTACAAAAAAAATAAGTGAGCATAGATTGACTTTCTGGGCATAACTGCTGTGCGAATCATGAGGTTAGAATTGAATCTTTAAAAGTGTGTTCATATATTGGACAAGATCAAAGATCTTCAGACTATAATAAAAGTAAAACATTTGGAAGAAAACCCCGTGAATGCAATGAGAACATGCAAACTCCAAGCAGGCTTCAAGGAAATAGAAATGAAGACATGAGTATAACAATCAGTTCAGTCTAAAACAGAGGTGGGCAGCGAGGGCCGTATCTGTCCCTGGTTTTCACACCAACGGCTGGTCTTTAATTAGTTGATTGTCTCAATTAGCCAAACCATTTATGAAATTTGACGTTTCATGCGCATTTCTTTAAATTATCATGAAACTACAAAGACCAGTCTTGTCTCCCTTCATAAAACATTTTCCTTTGATCGAATCATTGCGAAAATCTATATTTGTGCATGCAATCAATTACTCAATTAGTCAGGGTAATTGATAGGAATAAAAACCTGCATACACACCGGCCCTCGAGGACCGTGATTGCCCACCCCTGGTCTAAAACATCAGAAGCAGTGTGGGCACAGGAGAGATGCCATGGAACAGAGCCTAACAGCTTTACCATGGGAACATTGCAGGAATGTTTTGGGAATGCTGGCTCACCTCCTGGGGCAGTTCCAGTTTGGAGCGGTCGTCCTGACCATTGGAGTGCAAACCCATGAGGTAAGGGACGGGCGCGTCCAGGAAGTGCAGGAGGGAGGCAGGCAGGATGGGCACGTACACGTGCTGCCACTGGAAGGGGAACATCAGGCCTGTCACCGTCTCCGCTACCATCATCAGCCTCTGGTAATCTGCAGGTCAAGGTGAAAGTCACATTTATTTCTATTGCATATTTAAAACAACCAAAGTTTACCAAAGTGCTTTACAAAAGGCAAAAAAATGCCAATAAACACAGGAGCAAGAGCACCAGGCCACATACACGCTCACCCTACATGGGCACACAAGCACACTCACACTCACCATCAAGACACACAAAACACATATCCATTCACCATCAATACACAAACGCGCAACATTAAAACACATACATACAAATACATACCATCATTAGACACATATGAAAACATGAACACACACACAAAATCAGCACAAGCTCACATACATATCAGCACATATACATACATACACACCATCAATACACACAAACCATAAACACACAGAAAAAGACTCAGAACACATTCCATTTTCTAAGCATAAAAGCTGTCAAAAAATGTCAAATCTTATCTACACAACCCAAAACCAGTGAAGTTGGCACGTTGTGTAAATCGTAAATAAAAACAGAATACAATAATTTGCAAATCCTTTTCAACCTATATTCAATTCAATACACTGCAAAGACAAGTTACTTAATGTTCAAACAGGTAAACTTTGTAATTTTTTGCAAATATTAGCTCTTTTGGAATTTGATGCCTGCAACATGTTTCAAAAAAGCTGGCACAAGTGGCAAAAAAGACAGAGAGTTGAGGAATGCTCATCAAACACTTAATTGGAACATCCCACTTGTGAACGGGCTAATTGGGAACAGGAGGGTGCCATGATTGGGAATACAGTGGCTTGAATAAGTATTCATACCCCTTGAACTTTTCCACATTTTGTCACATTCCGACCACAAACATAAATATATTTTATTGGCATTTTATGTGAAAGATCAACACAAAGCGGCACACAATTGTGAAGTAGAAGGAAAATTATACATGACTTTCAAATTTTTTTACAAATAAAAAACTGAAAAATGTGGCGTGCAAAAGTATTCAGCCCCCCTGTGTCAATACTTGGTGGAACCGCCTCTCGCTGCAATTACAGCTGCAAGTCTTTTGGGGTATGTCTCTACCAGCTTTGCACATCTAGAAACTGGAATTTTTGCCCATTCTTCTTTGCAGAACAGCTAAAGCTCAGTGAGATTAAATGGAGAGCGTTTGTGAGCAGCAGTTTTCAGATTTTGCCACAGATTCTCGATTGGATTTAGGTCTGGACTTCGACTGGGCCATTCTAACACACGAATATGTTTTGTTTTAAACCATTCCATTGTAGCTCTGGCTTTATGTTTAGGGTCGTTGTCCTGCTGGAAGGTGAACCTCCGCCCCATTCTCAAGACTTTTGCAGATTCCAACAGGTTTTCTTCCAAGATTGCCCTGTATTTGGCTCCATCCATCTTCCCGTCAACTCTGACCATCTTCCCTGTCCCTGCTGAAGAAAAGCAGCGCCACAACATGATGCTGCCTCCACCATGTTTGACAGTGGGGATGGTGTGTTCAGAGTGATGGGCAGTGTTAGTTTTCCGCCACACATAACATTTTGAATTTAGGCCAAAAAGTTCCACTTTGGTCTCATCTGACCAGAGCACCTTCTTCCACATGTTTGCAGTGTCCCCCACATGGCTTCTGGCAAACTGCAAACCAGACTTCTTATGGCTTTCTTTGAACAATGCCTTTCTTTTTGCCACTCTACCATAAAGGCCAGATTTGTGTAGTGCACGACTAATTGTTGTCCTATGGACAGATTACCCCACCTGAGCTGTGGATCTCTGCAGCTTCTCCAGAGTTACCATGGGCCTCTTGGCTGCATCCCTGATCAGTGCTCTCCTTGTCCGGCATGTAAGTTTAGGTGGACGGCCACGTCTTGGTAGGTTTGCAGTTTGTGCCATACTCTTTCCATTTCTCAATGATGGATGAACAGTGCTCCGTGAGATGTTCAAAGCTTGGGAAATCTTTTTATAACCTAACCCTGTTTTAAACTTCTCCACAACTTTATCCCTGACCTGTTTGATGTGTTCCTTGGACATCATGGTGCTGTTCGCTGACCAGTGTCTTCTTAACAAACCTCTGAGACTGTCAGACAACAGCTGTATTTATACTAAGGTTAGAATACACACAGGTGGACTCCATTTAATCATTAGGTCAACAGCTGATCATTCAGCAATCATCAGGCAACTTCTGAAGGCAACTGGTTGCACTCAGAGAAAAGGGGGCTGAATACTTTTGCACGCCACATTTTTCTGTTTTTTATTTGCAAAAAAATTTGAAAATCATGTATAATTTTCCTTCTACTTCACAATTGTGTGCCGCTTTGTGTTGGTCTTTCACATAAAATGCCAATAAAATATATTTAAATTTGTGGTCAGAACGTGACAAAATGTGGAAAAGTTCAAGGGGTATGAATACTTTTTCAAGCCACTTTAAAAGCAGCTTCCCTGAAATGCTTTGTCATTCACAAACAAGGATGGGGCAAGGGTCACAACTTAGTGAACAAATGCGTGAGCCGATTGTCGAACAGTTTAAAAACAACATTCCTCAACGAGCTATTGCAAGAAATTTAGGAATTTCCTCATCTACGGTCCGTAATATTGTCAAAAGGTTCAGAGAATCTGGATAAATCACTGCACGCAAGCGACAAGGCCGAAAACCAACATTGAATGCCCGTGACCTTCGATCCCTCTAGCGGTACTGCATCAAAAACTGACATTAGTGTGTATAGGACTTCACCACATGGGCTCAGGAACACTTCAGAAAACCACTGTTAGTTGTTAAAGGAATTATAATTTTATATTCCTGGTATCACCTTCACAAAAAGAAACTCACGACTCAGAGAAGAAATCAGTCGGAGACAGAGAAGTTAATATCCAAGCCAAAGTCCGTTTACTTTTCTGCAGCAAAGGATCCCCATACAAGTCAAGTCAAAATGGAGGATAAGGACAGTTTCTGATTCTGTGGCTTTTATAGGAAAACATATTGACGTTCTTCTCCCCCCCCCCCCTCATTTGCTGGAATGCTTTCGCAGACGTGCGTTGCCCACGTCAAGCCACCCCATGGTATGCACAATAGGCAGGTGGTTTTCTTATCATCTCCTAGGCCTATCTCACCCAGGCTCCCCCGTGTAACCCATCTCCTGGGAAAACAAAAGACTAGAAGAGACACCCTGCTCTTGTTTATGGTCCTAAGGTCTGCTTGGTCCTAGATAAGCTACATGCCATGACGCACTGGAATTCACAGTTATGCAGGCCTCTGCTAAATCAGAAATATGTAAGCACACACACGCTGGGCCAATGAACTGAAACAGAATATGTGCAAGCAAGGATAATCAATTAATAATAATGAATCAATAAACAATCAAATGGAATCAAATAAGCAATTAATAATGATTAAATGAATCAAATAAAAAAAATGTTTCCACATTGTCAGTAACTACTAGTGATGCGCGGGTCGGCCCGGAACCCGTGGGTCCCGTGGGTCGGGTCAATATTTTAAAAGCAGGTGCGGGCGGGTTGGGCCATACAGTGGCGACATCTAATTCCCACGAAATTGCGAATTCAATTCAATTCAATTCAATTTATTTTGTATAGCGCTTTTCACAGAGACTGTCACAAAGACGCTTTGCAGTGAGAGTTTAAAGAAATAAAAAGGCAGTGCCCAGCCTATTCCCCACTACAGCAAATGAGGCAAAAAACTCCCAGTAGGGAGAAAAATCCTCCAACAGTGGTGAGA
This sequence comes from Gymnothorax reevesii, assembly GCA_029721435.1. Taxonomy (NCBI): domain Eukaryota; kingdom Metazoa; phylum Chordata; class Actinopteri; order Anguilliformes; family Muraenidae; genus Gymnothorax; species Gymnothorax reevesii. Next base: position 27,546,855 of record CM056588.1, read on the forward strand.
AAAAACTCCCCAGTGGGAAGAAATCTCAGGAGGAACCCGGCCATAGTGGGGGAGCCCATCCTCCGTGGGCTTGCTAATTAAGAACAAAAAAGTAAAAAGGGAGTGAAACGACAGAAGAGTTCCATTTAAGTCCATCTAAACAGTGGCAACGGTAGCTTCAGAAAGTGGCAAGTCGAGGATGGTGCAGGACTGGACCAGGGCCAGACCGAATCGGACCAGGACAGCAGGACAGCAGCAGCCAGTGCTCATGGTGAGGGACAGGGCTCATACGGTCCAGGACTCAGGGAAGTGGAGGGAAAGATCCTCGGAAAGAGACACAGAAGAGAGGGATGTGAGGCACTGGATAACTACTGCATGATAATAAAAGTACCGTCCTCTGTCATGTGCCAAGTGAGAAGTTATAAGCAGACTGGTCAGGAAACAGTCAACACCCCTCCATCCACTTCCTGCAGCACAGATGCCCAACACTTATTCCAGGCTGTTAGATCACTTTTCATTTTCTAAACAATAGTACCATATGGACTAAGGCTGTAGCAAGCCCCACCGGTGCCGTGTAAGTGCAATCTCAGTGCCACCGGTTCCACATGGATTTAAGCAATTTTAACGACCAAAAGCTTGATCCTTCATCCACTTATTGCAGCACAGAGGCCCTGAAATTCCATCCGACCAAGGCTGCGTAATTTTTCAATCAGATACCACCAACACCATGTGGACCTACCCGGTGACTAAGGCCGTAGCAAGCCCCACTGGTGCCGTGTAAGTGCTATCTCAGTGCCGCCGGTTCCACATGGATTTGCGTAACACTACACCAGTGCCATATGGACCTCCCCGGTGACTAAGGCTGTAACAAGCCCCACTGGCACCGTTAATGCATGCTCAGTGCCACCGGTTCCACATGGATTTGCTTAACAGTACACCAGTACCATATGGACCTCCCCAGTGACTAAGGCTGTAGCAAGCCCCACTGGCACCGTTAATGCATGCTCAGTACCACCGGTTCCACATGGATTTACATAACACTGGCTTCCAATATCGTGAACATATCATAAATCAAGGTTGTAGTTAGTCCCACCAGAGCCAACACATAACTAATCATAAACTAATCATAGGCTTGACTAAAAAGATAAGTTTTCAGCCTACTCTTGAAGATAGAGAGTGTGTCTGAAGCCCGAATTTGTCTTGGGAGATTGTTCCATAAAATTGGTGCCTTGTAAGAGAATGCTCTGCCTCCAAGTGTAATTCTAGATATATTTGGAATTTTCAAGTAGTCAGCACCTTGTGAACGAAGTAATCTTGGTGGGGAGTAAGGAATAAGAAGACTGCAAAGATATTCCGGGGCCAAGTCATTTAAAGCTTTGTAAGTTAGTAATAATATTTTGTACTCAATTCTAAATTTTACAGGCAGCCAATGAAGATTTTTGAGCACCAGGCTACTGTGATCATATTTCTTAGTCCTAGTCAGAACCCTAGCTGCAGCATTCTGCACTAATTGAAGACGTTTCAGGGCTGAGCTAGTGCAACCAGACAGTAAGACATTGCAATAGTCCAGCCGAGAAGACACAAATGCGTGAACCAATTTTTCAGCGTCTTGAAGAGACAACATCTTTCTAAGTTTAGATATGTTTCGAAGATGGAAAAAAGCCACTCGGATGATATTGTTGATGTGAGCCTGGAAAGAGAGTTCTGAATCAAGAGTCACCCCAAGGTTTTTAACGACAGCTCTGGCAGAAACAGAGAGACCATCTAAGTTAAGAGAAAACTTAATGAATGAGTCCCTAAGAGATTTGGGACCCAGTACCAATATTTCAGTCTTATCTGGGTTTAGTGAAAGAAAATTTTGCGTCATCCAAGCTTTCACAGCTTTAAGACACATCTCTAATCTAGTAACCGGATCATTTTCACCCGGTTTAAAGGATATATAGAGCTGCGTGTCGTCTGCATAACAATGGTATTTAACATCAAGTCTACTTATGATATTTCCAAGCGGAAGCATGTATTGGGAAAAAAGCAAAGGGCCCAGAACAGATCCTTGAGGTATTCCAAAGTTGACCTGCGAATAAAAAGTAAAATAGGCTATCGGCCACTTGAGGGCTCTAGACATACAGCCTAGATAATATGCTCTTGTCAAACGATGTAACGCTACCTTAAGCAGAATAGAATGCCAATTGTACCTCTCCCTCTTCCTACCCTCTACTCTCGATGTACTCGCACTCACTGGTGCAGGCTTAATCCTCCACGGTTAGACTAAGGATCTAAAGGTTGAATGATAGCTCATCTAATAAATCGTTCTGCAGTCAGCACCGAAATATTATAAAGTAGTCGTAATTTTATTGACCTGTGGGTCCAAACAACACATAGACAAAAAATTTTTTCGCCCCTTCACAGTGAAAGGCATATCACGATTCTTATTCAAAAATAAAATCAACTTGTTGAGGTGCTTCCGTTTATCAGCTACGTTTTCTCTAACGAGCGTGTGCTGCCATCGGCAGTAAAGACACTTCTTGGATATACATTTCTACCTGTGGCGCTCGTGAATTGGCAACAGGGGAAGCTCAAACAATCACTGAAAGTTAAAGATTGTTCATGAGCTGTTTTCAATCATTCATTTAAATTACAATAACATAAACTCCGAAAACTCAACAGTATCTGATGCGGCCAGTTTTCATTAATAACGTATACCTGTCAACTCTCACGCATTCGGCATGAGTTTAAGAGGCATTTTACGTTCCTCTGCTGTAGACAGCAATTATTCTATCAACGCGTATGTAAGAGATTTTCGCGTGGAATTTAAGTAAGGGAGAGCGGGGCACAACCTAACACATTTTGGCTTTGGCTAAATGATTGAAAAAATATTAAAGCTACATTAACCCCTTTCTGCAGATGTAGATGCCCGCGTCTATAGACCTGCAAATTGGAAGCACGCTGTTACTGTACTCGATCACTAGATGGCACCCCCGGATCAGTTACTGAATGTTCACAAGCAAGCAGACCTCGAACGCGGTTCTGAATACGGTGAAGTTCACTCCACTCCCTGTTTTTTGAGAGCTGCATGAATTAAACTCCTCAGCTAAGCCTGATGTGCAAACTGGTCAGTATCCTTGCCCATAGTGTCGATTCAGCAGTTTAAAAAAACGATATCTTGACACAGAAAAAATCGTTATCCTTTGTAGCAACCAGTTTAGCCACAGTGAGCTAACAGTATTCCAATTAGTAGTTCAGAAAAATCAGTTTTCTGAGGCAAAAAAATCGACATGGTATTGATTCTCTCACATTCTATTGCCTATTACAGTTGTCCCATACAAAAAAAAATTGTAGTTCCCTACCGTGGATTTACGCGTAGATTCCTTCATTGACAAATCCAGCGCTTCCTTATATCCACCCGAGTACTGGCGTTGATAGCCAATCACTCAACCATACACTCAAGCTCTTCTGCGTAATTGTAGAGTTACACTTCATGGCCTCGTGAAGTTTCCCTGATAACAATGTATTGATTGGCTCGTTTCTTATCCAATTCCCGAGTGTTTAAACATTTTAGAGTAAGTGAAACACATTGATTGGACAAACACAGAGCATACAAACCAATGCGTATCAGCAGGCTCGGTTGTATCCTGTCTACGTTATGCACATTACGCGGCTAAAATAGACGGGATTTATAGAAAATCGGTTCGCAAAACTGGCCTTGAAGTGTTCAGTTACATTACAGGATTTAAATGAGAACGATATGCTCCATTGGAATTATTTCGAATGAAACAGGACCGGAGGGTTCTTGCTACTGGATACATCGGTCTCTATTTTATACAGTCAATGTCTCTGGAGGAGGGATTCACGAAAAAGGTCAGGCTGCTATTTTTGTTTGTTTTTTTTTTCTGTTTCGGAATGTATATGTACTCAACAAAGTCGAATGTCGAGGTTTTTTTCCTGTTTAAAACGCGAACTGCCCGTGCATTTTGGTGTGGACCCCCGGTACGTTCATTGCACGTTTCTTTTGAATCGGGAGACGCAATGGATTTGATATTCCCTGAAAGTGGAGTGTCTGTTCAGTTAAAATAAGGTATATTTCAGAATTCAGATATTACTGTGTTAGTGAGGTGTACTTGCTCCTTATAAGTGTTGAAATGGGTTCGTGAGCTTTGAAGAGGGGACTGGTAGCTTTCATTACAGGGTGAATGTTCTGACCGTTTAATTAGCAGTTTATTTAATGCGTGTTTGTGCTGGCTTTGAAGAAAAATGGCCAAAACTCTAAACTTTATTTTGGAGACAAGGCATGTTTCGTATTTGGAGAGGTTACTTGTGACCACTGATATTCAACTGCACTGATATTGATAAATTCATACTAAACTCAACCAGAAAATCATTCGTTCATATTAAATTTCATGCCTTAAAGCTTTAATTGTGTTAAATACATGATTTTTTTTAATGATTTGACAGCAAATCATTTTGAGACTTTGGGGAGATACTTGGGTAGCTGTATAATTTGGCTAATAGCATGTAGGTAATCTAGAATGTAATGTTGAAGATGAATTCTACTTGTGCTCAAGGAGTTTATGATACCAGAAATGTATAGTTTTAAGCCCCAGCAGTTTTTCAATCGTCAGAATTATTTTTTTTGCAATTTCAATGGTGAATTCTCATGAAGATTTTTAATGTTTGCTGCTCATTTTCTCTACCAAAATCATGAAAATAAACTGAAATACAATGTAATTCTAAATGCTGGAAGTGTCTTTCCTGAATTGAGCCACATTTTTCCTCTTTGTGAAGCTTAAATCTTGAATAATACAGCATTAAAGTGGGTAACCCATAAATAGCCAAATTTGGCTTCTGCACAAAGGGGTTAATAATGTTTTTATACATGTAATATACACATCTCTGATACAAATGAAAATTTGAAGTTTTTTTGTAAGACTTACTGTTCTTGCACAATTCCTCCAAAAGTGGCAGGAGTGAAATGTTAAAACTAACCCCATAGGTGGGGTTAATTATTACAGACAGAGGGTTAATTGAAACACTTTCTTGGAAAGTCTTTTTGAAAGCAATTTATCCAAATACAATTCTATCAATATACTATAGGAGAAAATTGTTTGTGAATCTATGGCAGATATCTACACAACACCTCCTCATGGATGGATATCTATACAGGTCTATTTATCTATGCTTCCATCCATCTATTGGTCTATCATTGATGAATATTGAAATTGATGGACTAATGGATAGATAGATTACATCAACACATTAAGACACATTAATACTGAAGATAGACTGTGTCAAACAGACAAATTTATTTTTGTCAACAGCAGTTAAAACAATAGTTCAGCTGCAGCATATATATTGCTAATCTGAAACTTGAAACCCTTTTAAAGTTCATGCTCAACGTACAGCATGGAATAAAAATTGGCTTTAATAAAAAGTTATGGGAATTAGTTCTTTTTAGTTAAGTGTCTCTTTTCATCACAGGTGGCTTAGTTATAACGCAGTGTTACAACAAACTCTGCCGTGTTTAGCTTTTCTTAAGCCTAGCTAACTCTTGCCATGAGTTGGTTAGAAATCTCAAAAACAGACCTATGTTTTAGGAAACAGGACAGTTATTAAGACAATATGCGGTTGGATTCGGTGACTCCTACACACAGCTCAGAAATCGAAAAATTAGTACAATAAAAATATTTACTTATACGCCATTAAAACACGTTCGCCCAGGTATCTCGCCGAAAATCCGTCCAATCCTTCTAAAAATTCGCGGGAGACTGTCTTCTGACAACGCATTATATTGACAGGAAGCACCCCCTGCTTGACCCTTTGCAACTACTTAAAAAGTCAGTGTTAAATTTAACCCCGCGTTAGGAGGTTCCCCGCGCTCCCCTACTTGTGCATGGAGGGGTTTGAAGCAACGGAATTGCATAAATACGTTTCAAATTATTTTACTTCATTTAAACAATCATGAAACAAATGCATTGCTTCCAACCCCAACCCCTGAGTAGCCTAAATAAAAGCGTGAGAAGTCTAGAGTCTAAATCAGTAGTTAAAAATGAAAACTGGTCACATCTGATAATGTAGAGAGTTTTCGGAGTTTCTGTTATGGTAATTTAAATGAATGATTGAAAACAGGTCATGACCAGTCAATAATTTTAAGGGATTGTTTGAGCTTCCCCTATTGCCAGTTCACGAGCCGCCGCTGCTGTCATGTTAATTTTGTTCCAGTAAAACAGTCTGTTTGCAATATTTTGCCTGATGGCATTTCGTTTGGTTGCAAAGATCAGAAATCACGGTAAGGTTCAATCAATAGACAGCGCCGAAACTTTGTATGAAGAATTCCAGCCAAAAGCCAAATGTGTGTTGTGCTCCACTTGAATTCATAGCGTAACAGAGGAATCCTTTTTTTTCCACTGCAAATCATGTCACACAGACCCACTTAATTCTTTTTCTCTTGCCTCCTTTTTGTGTCGGTCGGGTCGGGTTCGGGTTGAAAATCAGTGCGAGTTTTAGCGGGGCGGGTTAGCTGTCACGTCGGGTCGGGTTGGTGCGGGTGTTAAAAAACCTCGACCCGCGCATCACTAGTAACTACAGTTCGTCGCTACATCTGCAAGTGCAAGTTAGAACTCTACAATGCAAAGCGAAAGCCATTTATCAACAGCACCCAGAAACGCCGCCGGGCTTCGCTGGGCCCAAGCTCATCAAAGATGGACTGATGCAAAGTGGAAAAGTGTTCTGTGGTCTGACGAGTCCAGATTTCAAATTGTTTTTGGAAACTGTGGACGTCGTGTCCTCCGGACCAAAGAGGAAAAGAACCATCCGGACTGTTATAGGCGCAAAGTTCAAAAGCCAGCATCTGTGATGGTATGGGGGTGTATTAGTGCCCAAGGCATGGGCAACTCACACATATGTGAAGGCACCATTAATGCTGAAAGGTACATACAGGTTTTGGAGCAACATATGTTGCCACCCAAGCAACGTCTTTTTCATGGACGCCCCTGCTTATTTCAGCAAGACAATGCCAAGCCACATTCAGCACGTGTTACAACAGCATGGCTCCGTAGTAAAAGAGTGCGGGTACTAGACTGGCCTGCCTGTAGTCCAGACCTGTCTCCCATTGAAAATGTGTGGTGCATTATGAAGCGTAAAATACAACAACGGAGACCCTGGACTGTTGAACAACTTAAGCTGTACATCAAGCAAGAATGGGAAAGAGTTCCACCTGAAAAGCTTCAAAAATTGGTCTCCTCAGTTCCCAAACGTTTACTGAGTGTCATTAAAAGGAAAGGCGATGTAACACAGTGGTAAAAAGGCCCCTGTGCCAACTTATTTGCAATGTGTTGCTGCCTTTAAATTCTAAGTTAATGATTATTTGCAAAAAAAAAAATAAAGTTTCTCGGTTTGAACATTAAACATCTTGTCTTTGCAGTGTATTCAATTGAATATAAGTTGAAAAGGATTTGCAAATCATTGTATTCTGTTTTTATCTACGATTTACATAACGTGCCAACTTCACTGGTTTTGGGTTTTGTAAATAGAACAATCAAATTTTCCAACCACATTAAGGCCCAAAGCTTGTGCTATAGACCCAGTCATTTAAGTAAAAAGCTTCAAGAAGCAAAACTAATTTAGCCTTCTCAATTAGTCTAACAGCCACGCCACGTGCGGTTAAAGTCCTAATAACAGCCCCATGGCTAGCAGATTTTGTCAAGGATGTATTGTTTGGAGGCAAGGCCTTGTCCATTAAAAACATCCTAATTTTAAAAGACAAGACAGTCCTTTTTTGCAGAGCAAAGAAAAGAGGTCACCCAAAGTGGGTGCATTTATCCTGTGATGTGTGACTTGTTTAAACACACTCTTCTAACTTCAAATAAATGTATTCAATTCAATTCAATTCATTTGTATAGCGCTTTTCACAGATAAACGGTCACAAAGACGCTTTACAGTCATAGATTAGTTACTGAAAGGGCAGTGCCCAGCCTATTCCCCACTACAGCAAATGAGGAAAAAAAACTCCCAGTAGGGAGAAAAATCCTCAAACAGTGGTGAGAAAAAACTCCCCAGTGGGAAGAAATCTCAGGAGGAACCCGGCTAGTGGGGAAGCCCATCCTCCGCGGGCTAGCTAGTTAATAACAAGATAAAGCAAAATATACTCAACTGCAAAAGAAACGCAAGATGGGTTTCAAATGACCATAGATTTCAATTTTGAGAACATATAACTAATCTCGTTATAAATAACAACAGACAAATGATTGTTGATGGAATGTGTCATGTTCTCTGGTCAAATGAATACTCATGTTAACAAACAAAGCACATGAAAGCACTGTACCCACAAACAGAAAAATTGACACAAATAAGTCTTTCAATCAGTAGCGTGTGTGACCCCCATTGGCCTCAATACAGGCAGTACAGCGACATCTCATCGAGTCAAAAAGCCTCTGGAAGAAGTCTTATCGAAGTTGATTCCATTCCCTGATCAATCGCGGCTCCAGATCCTCCAGGTTTTGAGGTGGACCAGCTGTGGGAATTCTTCTTCCAATCTCATCCCACACGTGCTCGATCAGTGCCATATCCGGAGACAGAGAGGGCCATGGCAGTACAACAATGTTGTTAGCGGCTATCACGCTACAGGGTTTCAAATTGGGAAGGGACTGCCGGATTTGGGTATATAATAATAACAGCTTTGTTCGTTGCTCCAGCACCTCCTGTTGGCCGGACGGGCGCTCGTCAGGAAGACTCCGGGTTGGTTCATGTCCGGGTATCCTCCGCCCTAGTTCTGAACTTGCGAAGATTCAACCGATGAGTGTATAAGAATCAGTGGCAGACAGGCACGTGCTTCGGAGGAGAGCCGTGAACTGTCTCACTATCCTGAGTTGGCAGCAGGGGGTCGCATACGAGCAAGCTTTGTACATAGTTCCCCAATTGGGCATTCCAGATTCGGGTGGGATTGGAGATGCCAAATTTATAAAAAATAAATGTAAAAAAATTAAATAAAAAAAACAATGTTGTTAGCTCTCAGGAAGTCCATAGAGACCCGTGCTGTGTGGGGACAAGCATTGTCTAAACAGTGGCATCAGTTGCTCGAGATAGTGGCATGCCGAGGATGGTGCAGAACTGTATTCTGTACATCTTTTTTAAAGATTTATTTAAAAAAAAAAAAAAAAGGCTTATTTGTCATTGACCCATGAACACATGCCTAAAGAATGAAGCAATTGTGCCAAGCGGTTGCTGCGATCTCTTTCGCATGAGAGACAGCGTGGCGCTAATGGGGAACCAGGGTAAACTATATAGGTACGCCCTTCAGGTGACCAAATGATTTATTCTGCTAACAATAAGAACGATAACAGAAACTATTCTACTGCAAGTAGAAATATAAAAAGCCATTTTAGGCCCATGTTCAAGGTAAAAGGGCAGTTTAATTGGTCGCACGCATAGTAGGTAATCCCTGAACACCTGGCTCTTTAAGGACACTCATTATATCAGTTTCTGCGGCCGCCAGATCTCAGACTGCAGTACATTTTGTTCCTGTCAGAGGGCCTACGACTCCCCTGTCAGTGGGGTGAACTATTTGCACATGCGCATGGGCCTGAGATTCCTCATCGCAGACAGCAAGAACAAAACAGCTTGCTAAAGGAGAAGCTAACAAACAGACAGTCCCACACAGTTTGCCTCAGAATAGCACACACACTTAACGCAAACACATTCTCACACACCGCATAAACAAACAAACAAATGCCCACACTCAGCACATCAAGGAAAGCTGCAGATTACTGCAAAGCTAACATCTTCCTAAAATATGTAGCAGCAAAAGCCTAACCCAGGGAAAGCAAAGCATTGACGTCACTCTCCATGGAAGGCCTGAAAATGATTCACTCCAAATACATCTCTAAAACAGAGAACAGGGCTTCAGGCCTTTCCCGAGGCTAAGCTGTCACTTCAAAAGCATTCTTTCAAAGGTTACATCAGAAGTCACATCACATCAGCACTGTCAACCATTGGCAAGACAAAAAAAAAAAATGGTTGTAGTATTATTTAACGTACATACTGTCGGAACCCCAAGTATAGTATTCACAATTACCCCCATTTATAAAAGTGTTGCTCAAGCCATTCTAAACCACCAGATCTAACCAAGGCTCTTCATTTTCAGCACATAGTGGATGCGGTGAGGATGTCAGCAGGGGAGATCGATCAGTGAACTCCTGCTTCAGTGGGGTTTTTTTGAATGTGGTCCAGTGTATGTTCTCGTCCAGGCAAAGGCACAATTAATAAAACAAGAGCTTCAGTAAACACAAAATGTATCCATCATCAGGCAAATAGTAAGTAAAACAATAAAGTGATTGTAACATCTTCAGTAGTGTAAGGCTGTGGAAAGTGATACATGTTAAGTTTATGATATTGAGAGCATGGTGCTAGGCAATTAAAGGAACATATTAACACAATAAAATAACAAACGTAATGCATAAAGTAGGCTTTGGTTCAGCAGAATCAAATTGATGAAGTCTTAACACAATTTGATTCTGTTGAACCCAAGTGTATTTTATGCATTATGGCTTCTAGTTTATTATGTTATTATGTCCCTTTAATTGATTCACACCATCACATTCCTGACATATTGAGAAAAATCAAATATTTTTGATGATTGCTATATTGGTAGGTGCGTTCTTAAAAACAGAAAATCCACCAGAAAGCAAACCGTAGTGTAACCAGTTTGAAGCCACCTTCTCCCACTCTCAGAAATAGGGGTACAGCAGGAGTCAATTTCTGTTCCCCAAGGTATTATGTACCCTTTAGGGCTAATTATAGGACCTCAAGGTACCTGTGTGAACCTTTTTAGGGTCTAAAAGGTACTTTTATGTGCTAAAACAAATAAAAACCCACTTCTAAGGTACAACATGCCTTGGTTGTCCCTGGGGCAGTACCCTCAAAGGTACTGCTGTTGTACCTTAGAAGTGGGTTTTTATTTGTTTTGGAACATAAAAGTACCTTTTAGACCCTAAAAAGGTTCACACAGGTACCTTGAGGTCCTATAATTAGCCCTAAAGGGTACATAATACCTTGGGGAACAGAAATGGACTCCCGCTGTACCCCGATTTCTGAGAGTATACTACAGCAGTGTATGCCACTGTTTTTATTAGCTAGTGGGGGGGGGGGGGGATTTAATTGGTGAATCACCACACGTAGAGGATGTTCATCCAGCGTTTTTACTAAATAGCAAATAAACAAATTGCAGGTATGACACAAAACAATTTTTGTTTACCAGCTTAACATTCAGGCTTCATGAAACATGCCTCAAATAAATGAGATTAAATTAATGACTTTTTTCATAATCAAGAAGACCAAAAGATTATGGTAAATTTGTGGTTAGCCCGGACCTACTGGAATAATTGTAAACCTTCACTAAGCAATAGGGTCTCTATTGATCTCTTTAATAGGAGATAAAATTTAAGGACATCTTGGTCAACTTGAGTAACAATAAAATTCAAAGTGAAACATCAGTGAAGCAATTTACCAGCAGATCCAGCTCAGTAAGGTAATGCAACATTGCAAACTAGACTGTCGGTTCCCCGCTGGTCAACATGCATCCCTGCTCCCCCTAAAGCAATCACTCCCCAAAATCGATAGACTTCATGACCTTACCACACGCAAGGCCCACGGCAAATATTAAACGAATTGTTTGAAATTTGTAGTGCTGACAAGCAAATCTCTACGGACGCAGCAGAACATGCAGCGTGATGATCACTAATCCACAGTATCACGGACTCGTCATCGAAGGATAGAATTAACTTGTTTAAAATTACTAGGAGAATACAGCTAGCTTGCAAATAGACTGTTCGGAGGCATGGACTGAGTGAAACGGATAGAGACTAAGAGCCGTGTCTAGTTTCAACTCATTTTGGCTAACTAGCGCCAGTAAGCGTTAGTTCACACAATGCTCAAGGTCAATTAACCAAGCTAATTTACAATTCAACATGATTTTGTTTTGTGCTTACGTTTGGAATTTGAATAGTGTAATGTCGTTCGCAAGGTGGCCTGTGTGAACTTTTGCACAGTATGTTTCTAAAGTTAGCAAAGTACCTTTAATGTCAGTTGGCAAATAGTTAAAGTAACTAGCCAATGTGTTGCATCATGAATGTGCCTCCGCCTTGGCCACTATGCGGCCATCTGTCACTGAATTCCCTCACCCATCCACAGACAACGTAAATGTTATCAAACGAAAATTGATTTGAGTAGGGCATTTCAAAGTGAAACCCTGGATTCAACAAATTTGTATGCTTTAAATTCTTCACACGAGTAAGCACTTCTGGTATTTGGCAGGGAACCTTGGTTCATAATATCACAGTTTGTGGGGGGGGCAGCATGCCAGCTGTAAATTTTTGCTTTGTCCAACTCATGTGAATCTTAAACATTTAGCTGATTTCACCTTCATAGCCCCTCCGTGTTAACTTGTCTGTGACGATGTATCTTGAGTTGTTTTTTGGCATCATGTTGATGCTTACAGTTTCTTCCTGTCTACCTCAGTGTGTAGTATCCAACTCAAGCTCAACACTTCTAGCTAGCTCGTTCAGTGTTTATTCATAAAAGAATGGGCAACACACCCCTCAATTGACATCACTGAATACGATCAAATGGAAAGCGGAATAACCCTTAGTAAAAACATCCCAGAATTCTCAAAAAAGCACATGCACACCTTCAAGAATATATGTGCATGCGATTTTAATTTTGAAACAATCTACAAAAAACTGTAGGACGAGTTGCATTTCCAAGAAAACTTTACAGAAGAACAGATAAATAGACAGACTGAGCCATACCATAATACACCCATTATAAATGATGACAAATGTAAAAAAACCAGAGCCACTTATAAACTTTAAGCTACAAATTCTCTTAAGTCAAAAGGCACGCTGGGACTTGCACTGGGAGCAGTGCACGCTGGGACTTGCACTGGGAGCAGTGCACGCTGGGACTTGCACTGGGAGCAGTGCACGCTGGGACTTGCACTGGGAGCAGTGCACGCTGGGACTTGCACTGGGAGCAGTGCACGCTGGGACTTGCACTGGGAGCAGTGCACTCTGGGACTTGCACTGGGAGCAGTGCACGCTGGGACTTGCACTGGGAGCAGTGCACTCTGGGACTTGCACTGGGAGCAGTGCACGCTGGGACTTGCACTGGGAGCAGTGCACGCTGGGACTTGCACTGGGAGCAGTGCACGCTGGGACTTGCACTGGGAGCAGTGCACGCTGGGACTTACACTGGGAGTAAAGCAGGATCTGGATCTCCAGCAGGGCGCAGGTGAAGAGCTGCAGCAGGTTCTCCAGCCCCAGCAGCTCCAGCATCTCAACAATGGGGAAGTCGAAAAGCGGGAGCTCAGCAGTACTGGGCCGCTGGCACATGATGGGGCTGTACACGCCGCTGAACCGGAGCGAGCGGCCTGCCGGTGGCAGCGGCACCTCGTACAGGATGTTGTAGACGTAGCTCTCCAATGGGAGCGGTGGTGGCAGCGGGGAGCTGACAGCCTGATGAAGCTGCTCCAGAGCCTTGCGGCAGGCCTGGGGGAACGGCAGCGGCGCCAGCAGGCAGATGCACTTGGAAACGTACAGCGTGTCGCGGCTGATGTCGTAGGAGTTGAAGCGCTGCGCGCTGGGCCGCAGGGAGATGCCGGAGAGCGCAGGGCTGGGAGTGATGCGGAGTCCAAGGGCCTCAGCAGGCAGGGCTGGGCCCTGTAGGATGTTGTACTGCTCGGCATTGTGCATGTGGTACAGCGTCTGCATGGCCGAGCAGATCTGCTTGCTGTTCACTTCCTCATAGAAGGTGAGGGCAGAGCCGTAGGAGCGCGAGCCATCCTCCCGCGTGATGATGAAGGAGTGGAACTGTGGCTTGCGAGAGTCCACCTGCGTCCGGAACGACAGACCCTTTGGCATGCACAGCTACGGAAAGAGAGAGCAAGAGGGAAGAGGGAGAGAGACAGAGAAAGAGGGCGAGCAAGAGTGAGGAGTGAGAGTGGAAGGGAGAGAAGAAATCCATGAAAGGTCATTAGCCAAAAGGTGCTAAATGCAGTCCTATGCATTGCTTTCCATTCTGCAGAACAAACCGACAGTAAAAGAGGTGAGGAGGATTACAGAGATGGAGCATTGCTTTATAAAAATCAAGGAGAGACGGGCAATTAAATGACATCTGGGGTAGGGAGAGGAGGGGTATAGGAGACAGACGTCAGACTGGGAAGGAGTGGCTACAAATTTCAGATAACACATTGAAGGTATGGAGAGATTGGAGGGATGAAAAAACTGAATGGGGAGTGGGGTGGATGGGTACACAGAAACCTATGTACTCGTGAAACCTCACGTCAGTTCAACCATATATATCGCCTAAATACCATATCTACATTTTACCATTCTGTTCAAACACAGCATGGGGCCTTACCATGCCCGCGGCATCCTGGTCAAATGGATTCCACTCCACATTTTCCGGGTAGTGTGCCAAAACTTTGGACTTAAATGTTCTCCGCAAAGGACTCTGCTCAAAATTCTCACCTGAGGCCAAAGGACAGAAGTAGGGAAAGAAGGAAGAGAGAGATAAAGTAGAGTCAGGAGAGTCACAGCTCAATAAAGAATGGAGAGGGCATTTACAAGACGGTCAAGAGAAATCCCTCCACAGGAGTTGAGTACAAAGTAAGATGGAAGCCGCATTGCTTCAAAGGCTGCCGTTTTTAGTTCTGATGATAGTATGAAAATGACATAAAATTGAACAATACTTTCGAAAATTATAGAATGGGAATTCATTGTGAATAAAGTCGAGATGTGTCACTTGCACTACAACAAAAGCATTTATTGAAATGTAATCCAAAAAAGTTCATACTGTCTGTGGTAACTAACTAGCATTGACGTTCTTATTTTCAGACAGAAAAGGTTTTATCCTACCTTGACATGTTTCGACGGGATACTCCCGTCTTCTTCAGAAGAGTCACTGATGTTACGAGTGACGTGTCTTATCAGCTGATGTTAGCGAGGCGTGGCCGCCCTGTCAGATTTGACAGGGTGGCCACGTCTCGTGCTATCCGGCCGCTCCGCAAAGATGATACTCCAGGTGTGGGAAAGCGTGTGTGCCCCCTCTTCCCGGTTCATGGTCCTGTGGGCCCGCTTCCTGATTTCAATTGCCTTCATGATCCAGCGTTCATGTCGGTTGTTCTGAGTGCGGATGACTTTGGCCTTGTCCCAGTCCATAATATGATTTTCCCTCTTGCAATGGTCTGTGATTGCTGATTTAAGGATAACCTGTAGTGCTTGTTCCTTAACTGAGCGTGTCTGTCTTACTGTTGTCTCTTTCTCGCATTGTTTTTGGTGTTCTTTTTTACGTGTGTGGAAAGGTCTACCCGTTTCCCCAATGTATGTTTTATGGCAAGACCGGCATGGGATTTCGTATATGGTACACCCGAAATGGTACCAACTACTGGTACACCCGAAAGACCAAATTAACAACTGTAACAAATGTGACGTCATATACAAAATCTCATGCCGGTCTTGCCATAAAACATACATTGGGGAAACAGGTAGACCTTTTCACACACGTAAAAAAGAACACCAAAAAGAATGCAAGAAAGAGACAACAGTAAGACAGACACGCTCAGTTAAGGAACAAGCACTACAGGTTAACCTTAAATCAGCAATCACAGACCATTGCAAGAGGGAAAATCATATTATGGACTGGGACAAGGCCAAAGTCATCCGCACTCAGAACAACCAACATGAACGCTGGAACATGGAGGCAATTGAAATCAGGAAGCGGGCCCACAGGACCATGAACCGGGAAGAGGGTGCACACACGCTTTCCCACACCTGGAGTGCCATCTTGGAGGAGCGGCCAGATAGCACGAGACGTGGCCGCCCTGTCAAATCGAACAGGGCGGCCACGCCTCGCTAACATCAGCTGATAAGACACGTCACTCGTAACATCAGTGACTCTTCTGAAGAAGATGGAGGTATCCCGTCGAAACATGTCAAAGTAGGATAAAACATTTTCTGTCTGAAAATAAGAAAGTCAATGTTATTTATTCAAATGGTTTGCCACACATTAACCAGGCCTGCAAATTCTAATACTGCTAAACACTAGGCAGCATTCAAAACAATGGAGTAGAATAAAATGGCGAACTTGGAGTGAACTCCAGTACCTAGCAGAGAGCAGATTAAACCCCATTAAAAGTTCATCTGAGGCAGAGTGAATTAAAAGCAGAGGCATTGTTGGACTCGCATTGAGAGAGGAAGCCATGAAAAGCTAACAAAGCCAATAGCACAAGCAGGAGCAGTGCACTTTCATTGACCGAAGGATTCACTGATAGCCAGACGAGCTGGCTGGTTGATCAGTAGCTGCTGGAAAAGAATCAGGAAGATGATAATAAGAAAGATCAGCTGGAGGACGGCTCCCAGAATACCCTTTACCTATGCAGAGGAGCTCAGCTTGGGTAAAGAAAAACTTGGGTAAAGAGTGCTGCGAGAAGGTGCGATGGTTTAAATGTTAGATTTCAGAAGACGGAGAAGCTGTAATGCAGTTGGGTTACCTTCTCTGGCAGTGCACCAGGACTCCTCAATGCCTTTAGAGGCCTTTGCATTCTCGCAAAGTGCTATATGACAGATTAAACAATAGTTAATCACATTACCCTACTTTCTCACAGTGTCGCTAAACCAGCACTCTCAGCAATGCTTTCTCAGTGTTACTGCAATGTTACAGAAATGTCACAGGAAAGCACATGGACACAGGAGCAAGGCCTTAAACCAGACCAAGCACCAACATCATTTCCTGACCTGAGCTCCACCCTTATTCACACAAAACACTACACTTACTTCCCTGATAAAATCCTGTCCTACCATTATCAAGCAACCCACCTCAATTGCATGACTTCCAGGTCAACATGTACCTGCCTATCAGCTGTGTGCATCTATCAGGAAATATCACACACCTTTAAAAGACCCTCTCTACCCTGACAGAAGCTGTGGAAGGGAGGGTGGAGTGGCGTGGGAGGACAGCAGTGGGGGGGATACTGTCAACTCTTTCAATGATACATCAGTAATTTATTGGTGAAACTGTATGCAACTGGCCCATGAATTTATGCGTAATAAGAAATGTCAATTAATGGAAAATAAATGAATAGTTATGCACATGATGTCCATCATTCTGGCTTAAATGAAGTACAGTATGTCACAAAAGTGAGTACACCCTTCACATTTCGACTATTAATTTAGTATATCTTTTTTAAGGGAGAACGTTACAGAAATGAAAACTGAATATATTCTAGAGTAGTCATTGCACAATATGTGTAGCAGTGTAGATTTACTGCACTGTCCAAATAACTGAACAGTCACTATTTCCAAAATGGGTGGCAACAAAAGTGAGTACACCTCACCGTCAACATGCCAAATTGTGTCCATAGCGTCAATATTTAGTGTGACCGCCATTGTTGTCCAGCACTGCCTTGATTCTCCGAGGCATGGAATTCACCAGAGCTGCGCAGGTTGTTGCTGGGATCCTCCACTCCTCCATGACAACATCACGGAGCTGGTGGATGTTGGACACCTGCTGCTCCTCCACCTTCCTACTGAGGATGCCCCACCCGGTGCTCAATGGGATTCAGGTCTGGAGACATACTTGGCCACACCATCACCTTCAGCTTCTTCAGGAAGGCAGTTGTCATCTTGGAGGTGTGTTTCGGGTCGTTACATGTTGGAAAACAGCCGTGTGGCCCAGTTTCTGAAGGGAGGGCATCATGTTCTGCTTCAGAATCTCACAGTACATGTTGGATCCATTATTCCATTAATGAAGTGCAGCTCCCCAGGACCAGAAGCACTTATGCAGCCATAGACCGTGATGCTGCCGCCACCATGTTTGACTGTAGGCAGTACACACTTGTTTTGATACTTCTCACCAGGGCGCCGCCACACATGCTGGACACCATCTGAGCCGAACAAGTTTATCTTGGTCTCGTCAGACCACAGAACATAGTTCTAGTATTTCATGTTCTTGGACTGGTTGTCTTCAACAAACTGTTTTCGAGCTTTCTTGTGGGCAAGCTTGAGAAGAGGCTTCCACCTTGGCCGACGGCCATGCAGACCAACTTTGCGCAGAGCATGGCGTATGGTCTGAGCACTGACAGGCTGTTCTCCCACTGCTACAACCTTGTTAGCAATGCTGCCAGCACTCCTGCGTCTGTTTTCTGAAGCCAACTTGTGCACCTGACACGGAGCACAAGGACTCAACCTCTTCGGTCGACCCTGACGAGGCCTGTTCCGAGCAGAACTCGTCTTGAAAAACCGCTGGATAACCTTGGCCACCGTGCTGTAGCTCAGTTTCATGGTTTCACAGATCTTCTTGTAGCATAGACCATCTTTGTGGAGAGCAACAATTCTCTTTTTCAGATCCTCAGAGAGTTCTTTCCCATGAGGTTCCATGTTGACCATCCAGTGACCAGAATGAGAGCATTGCACCCAAAGCACCACAATTTAACCCTTCAACAAGTTACACAACCTCATATGGCCCAGTCGAACAGACAAAAGCATGAACATGATGAACAAGTCGCGTTTCATTGCTTGGTTGACCATTATCAATTGGAGTGTGTACTCACTTTTGTTGCCATCCATTTTGGAAATAGTGACTGTTTGTTCAGGTATTTAGACAATGCAGTAAATCCACACTGCTACACATATTGTACCATGACTACTCTAGAACATATAGAAGTTTCACTTCTGTAGCATTGTCCCTTGAAAAGATATAATAAATTAATTGTCAAAATACTCACTTTTGTGAGATACTGTACCATTATGCACATAAACAATTGTGAGTGGCACTCCATAATTATTAATGTTCTGCAATTGCTTTGGCGGGTGGCTATACAAGTGCTTGTAATGAGTTATCTCAAAAATCTATTTAAACCCTTTATCATACTGCTGCAAGGTAAAGGCGGTTTTTACTCTCTGCTCTCTTCAGAGCACAACTTTTGATCAGCATGGTCTCTCAATGTTTTTTAATAAACGTGGTTTTGAATGGATGTAACCTCTAGGAGGAGTGCGTTAAAATACAATATGTGGAAATCAGGCAAAAATGACACGTTAAAATCAAAATGGCCGACTTCCTGTTTGGAGTAGAAAAATGATGCCAGAGACTTTTTTTTGCATCTTGGCGAAATACACACCTGTACCAATTTTCATCTTTCTACTCCAAAAAAACCCCTATGGGGAGGGGTTTTTGAAAATTTCAAGGGGGCGCTAACGAGTCATTTTACTGCCCTTAAGGGCAAAGCCCCAATCAGATGTGAGAGCTCACCACCCTTGACCTGTCTATCAATTTCTATGATGATACAAGTTTTTAAAAGACATCAAAAAGCGAAACGTATTTTCATGGCGAGGGATCCATTGTCACCGCATCGCCACACGGACGCCATTACTCGAAGCATCACAGCATTCGTAAGGTAGCTTGAGCAACTTCTTCTACATGTTGTACAGGGAGAATAAAGTTGATGAGTTCAACTATGTGTCATCAGTGCAAGTGAAAGTAAAAACTGGTCACTTCCCGTTAGCGGCCACGCCCACTGACTAACAGACCTGCAGAGCACAACTTTTGATCAACATGGTCTCTCAATGTTTTTAAATGAATCTGGTTCTGAATGGATGAAATCTCTTGGAGGAGGGCGTTAAAATACAATATGTGGAAATCAGGCAAAAATGACGTGTTAAAATCAAAATGGCCGACTTCTTGTTTGGAGTAGACAAATGATGCCAGAGACTTTTTTTTGCGTCTTGGCCAAATACACGTGTACCAATTTTCTTGTTCCTACCCCAAAAAAACCCCTAAGGGGAGGGCTTTTTGAAAATTTCAAGGGGGCGCTATCGAGGCATTTTGCTGCCCTCAAGGGAAAACCCCCAAGAAGATGTTAGAGCTCGCCACTCTTGACCTGTCTATCAAGTTTTATCATGATACAATTTTATGAAAGGCATCAAAAACCTAAACGTGTTTTCATGACGAGAGATGGATAGTCGCCGCTTAACTACACGGACGCCATTATGCGAAGCATCACAGCATTCATAAGGTAGCTTCATTAATTTGTTCTGCATGTATTTAAAGTGGAATGAGACTGATGTGTTCAACTATGTGACATCAGTACAAGTGAAAGTAATAACTGGTCACTTCTTGTTACCACAGGGGGGCGCTAGTAGCAAATTGGGAAGTTAATGCATTGGCACGTTCAGGGCAGAGCAATCATCTTGACTAGCAAGTTTGAAGCTTCTACAGTCAGGTATGTGGGCGTGAGAGCATTGGGAATCCCAAACGTATTTCCATGGCGAGGGATCCAAAGTCGCTGCTTCGCCATACGGACGTCATTACTCCTACCTACACAGCGTTCATAATGTAGCTTCAGCAACTTGTTCTGCATGTTTTACTAGTAGAATGAAGTTGATGGGTTCAACATTGTGTCATCAGCACAAGTGGAAGTAACGAGTGGTCACTTCCTGCTACCACAGGGGGGCGCTATTAGCAAAGTAAAAAGTTAATATATGCAGACCTTCAGGGCTGCGCCCTTATCATGTTCAGCTAGTTTAAAGCTACTACAGTCAAGTATTTGGGTGTGAGAGCATTGTGAAATTTTTTTGTCAAGTCACTAAAATTTGTCACGCCCTAGCAGCCACGCCCTTTAACCTACATATATGCAGAGCACAACTTTTGATTAGCTAGGTCTAACAATGATGTGTACCAAATTTGAAGTCGATTGGGCGAAATCCCTAGGAGGAGTACGTTTTAAAATTCAAAAATTCAAATCAAAATGGCCGACTTCCTGTTGGGTTTAGGGCGTGGCTCCAATGAAGTTTTTTGTATGCCTTGTTACAAAACACATAACTACTGAATTTTTTCCGCCTATGACAAAGTAACCGAATTTCCGTATGGCAATTTTGAAACGTGTTTAGGGGGCGCTATTTCGGCATTTGGGGTCGCACCTGCGCGATCGCACGAAAATATCAAATTTCGGATGGGGCCGGACGTATGTGGAAAGTTAGACGCGTTTTCACTATTGGGAAGGGGGTGAAATTGCCCTTTGAAAAGTCGTAAGAATAATAATAATAATTAAAGCTGCAAGCAGCGTTGAAAGGGCCCTCGCCCCCTTTGTGCACGTTGGGGTGGCAGCAAGATCTTGATGGCAGCAGGTGTCCATTCAGAGCCATTGGACACAGCTGGACCGCGTACAATGTGGTTTCCTGATGGGAGTGCAAAAATTTTCTGGAGGGCGCTTTGATACCATTTTGACTTGCCTGTGCGCAAAA
The DNA here is from genome assembly GCA_029721435.1 of Gymnothorax reevesii. Classification (NCBI taxonomy): domain Eukaryota; kingdom Metazoa; phylum Chordata; class Actinopteri; order Anguilliformes; family Muraenidae; genus Gymnothorax; species Gymnothorax reevesii. The sequence continues at coordinate 27,568,115 of CM056588.1, forward strand.
TCTACAATAAAGTTATCGTAATACGGGGCTCCATGAGTGTGTTGATTTTTGTAAATTTTCCAGCATGTTTAGACTTTCAAAAGAGCAATTCTTTTATAAATATTATTGGGGGCGCTATAGAGCCATTATGCCCCATTTAGTGCCAATTGATATATGTATTGAAGAGAATAAGACAGTTCAAATTTTTGCATGTTTTTGCAAGTTTTGGAGCATTCTACGGCCTTAAAACGTGTGTTCGTAAAATTTGGAAAAACGCAAGAAATAGCTCATAGCTCACTTCCTGTTTGGCAAAAAAGTTTCAAAAAATTAACAATTGCGGGGAATGACTAACGCAATGATCCCACCAAATTTCATGAACATTCAAGCACTTTTATCTGAACATGGCCATATCTAGAGGGCGCTGTGGAGCCACCTGGCACCTCACTATCTAAAATTAGCATATATCTGAACTTGGGCGGACAATTTTATCAAGGTTGGAAAGTTTCAGGCAAATCCCACAAAGTATGTGGAAGTGAAAGTAACTTCCTGTTTCATGGCAGGACATCAAAATTCGCCGTGACGCCACGGATGCATCGTTTGATGAAATCAAAAAAGCTTCGCAAGTTAACATTAGCAAGGTCTTTAGATATTATATGCCAAATTTTAAGTTGATCGGATAAAATCTCTAGGAGGAGTTCGTTAAAGTACGACACCCGTGAATGGCAAAAAATCCAAAAATTTGCAATTTCAATTAAAAATGGCGGACTTCCTGTTGAGTCTAGGTCATGGCACCATGAGACTTTTTTTTAGGTCTTGTCATATTTCACATCTCTACAGAATTTCATACATGTAGGTTTACCAGGCTGCGAGGGCTGCTTATTTGAAATTTTTCAGGGGGCGCTATAATGAAATTTTTGCCATGCCAATATGTAAGCTTTTCATCGGAGTATTATGAATGAGAGTCTTTATATATTTACAAAATTTTGTGAGTTTTCGAACATGCTGAAACCCTCAAAAAGGCAATTCTTTTAAAAATCTGATTGGGGGCGCTCTTGAGCCATTATGCCGCATTAGGCTCCAGTTGATGATTAACAGTAAAGAGAATAAGACAATTATAATTTGTGCAAGGTTTGGCAAGCTTTGGAGTGTTTTAAGGCTTTCAAACGTGCGTTCGTAAAATTTGGAAAAACGCAGGAAATAGCTCATAACTCACTTCCTGTTTGGCCAAAAAATTTCAAAAAATTATTCATTGCCTGCAATGACAAATGCAATGATCACACCTAATTTCATGAACATTCAAGCACTTCTATTTTAACATGGACGTATCTAGAGGGCGCTGTGGAGCCACCTGGCGACTCCCGATCTAATATTAGCAAATATTTATACTTAGAGGGACAATTTATTCAAGCCTGTGAAGTTTTGCGCATATCACACAAAGCATGTGCGCGTAAAACCAACTTCCTGTTTCATGGCGGAACATCGAAATTCGCCGCAACGCCACGGGTACAAAGTTCGATGAATCCAAAAAAGCTTCGCAATTTAACATCGACAAGGTCTTTAGATGTCATACGCGAAATTTTAAGTTGACACGATAAAATCTCTAGGAGGAGTTCGTTAAAGTTCGACGCCTGTGAATGGCAAAAAATTTTAAAAAGTTGCAAATTCAATTAAAAATGGCGGACTTCCTGTTGAGTCTAGGTCATGGCACCAAGAGACTTTTTTTTAGATCTTGGCATAGTTCAGATGTCCACCGAATTTTGTACATGTAGGTTAAACACGCTGCGAGGGCTGCTTCATTGAAATTTTCTAGGTGGCGCTGTAATGCAATTTTGCCACATCTATCTGTAAACCCTATATTCCAGTAAATAGTATGACCAGCTTAATATGTTTCCAAAGTTTCGTGAGTTTTCGAGCATGTTGAGGCCCTCAAAAATGCAATTATGTATTAGGGGGCGCTATAGAGCTACCATGTCACACCCAGTGCCAAATAAGATATCGAATCAAAGAACTTAATACTTTTAGTCTATGAGCCAAGTTTGGTGAGTTTTCAAGTATGATAAGGCCCTCAAAAATGTGTTCGTAAAATCCGAAAAAACGCAGGAAATGGCTCATAGCTCACTTCCTGTGTGGCAAAAAAATTTTTTAAAAATTGACAAAAAAATGTATTATTACTACTATGACCCTTTTGAATTTCGTGAGAATCCGAGCAAGTGCGTTCCAAAATGGCCGCATGTTTGGTGGCACTATAGAGCCACCGGGGCATGTCCAAGCACAAAAATAATTAAAGCTGCAAGCAGCGTTGAAAGGGCCCTCGCCCCCCCTGTGCACATTGGGGTGGCAGCAAGATCTTGATGGCTGCAGGTGTCCATTCAGAGCCATTGGACACAGCTCGACCGCGTACAATGTGGTTTCCTGATGGGAGTGCAAAAATTTTCTGGAGGGCGCTATGATACCATTTTGACTTGCCTGTGCACAAAATCTACACCACAGTAATCATAATACGGGGCTCCATGAGTGTTTTGATTTTTGTAAATTTTCCAGCATGTTTAGACTTTCAAAAGAGCAATTCTTTTATAAATATTATTGGGGGCGCTATAGAGCCGTTATGCCACATTTAGTGCCAATTGATAGATGATATTAAACAAAATAAGACATTTATAATTTGTGCAAGGTTTTGCAAGTTTTGAAGCATCCTAAGGCCTTAAAACGTGTCTTCAGAAAAATTTGGAAAAACACAGAAAATAGCTCATAGCTCACTTCCTGTTTGGCCAAAACATTACCCGGAATGACGAATGCAACGATCACACCAAATTTCATGAACATTCAAGCACTTTTATCTTTACATGACCATATCTAGAGGGCGCTGTGGAGCCACCTAGCACCTCCCGATCCAATATTAGCATATGTTTTTACTTCGGAGAACAATTTTATCAAGCAGAAGAAGGTTCGGGCAAATCCCACAAAGTAAGTGGCAGTAAAACCAACTCCCTGTTTCATGGCAGAATATCAAAATTCGCCGCGAAGCCACGGATACATTGTTCGATGAAATCAAAATTGCTTCGCAATTTAACATTAGCAAGGTCTTAAGATAATATTTGCCAAATATTAAGTTGATCGGATAAAATCTCAAGGAGGGGTTTTTTAAAGTACGACGCCTGTGAATGGCAAAAAATCAAAAAAAGTTGCAATTTCAATTAAAAATGGCGGACTTCCTGTTGAGTCTAGGTCATGGCACCAAGAGACTTTTTTTTAGTTCTCAGCATATTCCACATGTCTACCGAATTTCATACATGTAGGTTTACCAGGCTGCGAGGGCTGCTTATTTGAAATTATCCAGGGGGCGCTATTATGACAATTTTGCCAAGCCTATATATAAGCTTTTTATCAGAGTAATACAAATGATGATTTTTATACATTTACAAAATTTTGTGAGTTTTTGAACATGCTGAGACCCTCAAAACAGCAATTCTTTTTAAAATCTGATTGGGGGCGCTATAGAGCCATGGTGCCAAATTTAGTGCAAATTGATGTAGAAGATCGAATATAATAAGACAATTATAATTTGTGCAACTTTTTGCAGGATTTCAAGTATTCTTAGGCTTCCAAATATGTGTTAGTAAAATTTGGAGAAACGCAGGAAATGGCTCATAGCTCACTTCCTGTTTGGCCAAAAAATTCCAAAAAAATTACCATAACCTGGCATGACAAATGCAATGATCAAACCAAATTTCATGAACATTCAAGCACTTTTATCTCAACATGGTTGTGTCAAGAGGGCGCTGTGGAGCCACCTGACCACACCCAATCTAATATCAACATATAGTTCTACTTGGAAGTAGACTCTTATGAAGCCTGTAAAGTTTTGCGCAAATCTCACAAAGCATGTGCGCGGAAAACCAACTTCCTGTTTCATGGCGGAGCATTGAAATTTGCCGCGACGCCACGGATACAAAGTTCAATGAATCCGAAAAAGCTTCGCAATTTAACATCGACAACGTCTTTTGATGTCATATGCAAAATTTTAAGTTGATCGGATAAAATCTCTAGGAGGAGTTCGTTAAAGTAGGACGCCTGTGAATGGCAAAAAATCAAAAAAAGTTGCAATTTCAATTAAAAATGGCGGACTTCCTGTTGAGTCTAGGTCATGGCACCAAGAGACTTTGTTTTAGGTCTCAGGATATTCCACATGTCCACCGAAGTTCATACATGCAGATCAACCACGGTGCGAGGGCTACTTTTTTGAAATTTTCCAGGGGGCGCAATAATGCCATTTTGCCACGCCAATATGTACATTTTTATCAGTGTGATAGGAATGATGGTCTTTAGAATTGTACAAAATTTTGTGAGTTTTTGAGCATGCTGAGACCCTCAAAAAGGCAATTATTTGATAAATCTGATTGGGGGCGCTATAGAGCCATAATGCCTCATTTACTGCCAATTATTGTCTCAAATTGAAGACAATTGGACAAATATAATTTTTGCTAAGTTTTACAAGTTTTCAAGTATGCTAAAGCCTTCAAATGTGTGTTCGTAAAATTTGGAATAACGCAGGAAATGGCTCATAGCGCACTTCCTGTTTGGCCGAAAAATTTCAAAAAAATAATTATAGCCCAAAAAAACCAATGCAATGATCAGACTAAATTTCATGAACATTCAAGCACTTTTATATCAACATGGTCGTGTGAAGAGGGCGCTGTGGAGCCACCTGACCACACCCAATCCAATATCAACATATAGTTATATTTGGAAGTAGACTACTATTAAGCCTGTAAAGTTTCACGCAAATTTCACAATGCATGTGCTCATAAAAGCAACTTCCATTTTCATGGCGGAGCATCGAAATTCGCCGCAACGCCACGGACACAATTTTCAATGAATCCAAAAAAGCTTCGCAATTTAACATGGAGAATGTCTTTAGATGGCCTGTGCCAAATTTTTAGTTGATCGGATAAAATCTCTAGGAGGAGTTTGTTAAAGTACGACGCCTGTGAATGACAAAAAATAAAAAAAAGTTGCAAATTCAATTAAAAATGGCGGACTTCCTGTTGAGTCTAGGTCATGGCACCAAGAAACTTTCTTTTAGGTCTTGGCATAGTACACATATCCTCCAAATTTTGTACATGTATGTTAAACACCCTGCGAGGGCTGCTTAATTGAAATATTCTAGGTGGCGCTGTAATGCGATCTTGCAACATCCATCTGTAAACCTCATAGCCTAGTGAAAGGTATGATCGGCTTAATATTGTTGCAACGTTACGTGAGTTTTCGAGCATGCTGAGGCCCTCAAAAATGCAATTATGTATTAGGGGGCGCTATAGAGCCACCATGTCACACTTAGTGCTAAATGAGACATCGAATCAAAGAACTTAATATTTTTAGTCTATGAGCCAAGTTTGGTGAGTTTTCGAGTATGATAAGGCCCTCAAAAATGTGTTTGTAAAATCTGAAAAAATGCAGGAAATGGCTCGTAGCTCACTTCCTCTGCGGCAAAAAAATTTCAAAAAAATTACCAAAAAAATTTATCATGACTGCTATGGCCCAATCGAATTTCGTGAGAATCCGAGCAAGTGCGTTCCAAAATGGCCGCGTGTTTGGTGGCGCTATAGAGCCACCTAGGCATGTCTAAGCACAAAAATAGTAATACTTTGCAATTTTCACCACGACTGACGTGTGGGCAAATTTTTGTGAGTTTTCGTGCATGGCAAAGCCCTCAAAAATGCGTTCTCGCAGCAGAATAAAAAGAAGAAGAAGAAGAAGAAGAATAATAAAAATCCCATCAAAAACAATAGGTTCCTCGTACCGGTCGGTGCTCGGGCCCTAATTAAAGCTGCAAGCAGCGTTGAAAGGGCCCTCGCACCCCTCTTGCACGTTGGGGAGGCAGCAAAATCTTGATGGGTGCAGGTGTGCATTCACAGCCATTGGACACTGCTAGACTGTGAACAATGTGGTTTCCTGCGGAGAGTGCAAAAATTTTCTGGAGGGGTGCTTTGATATCATTTTGACATGCCCGTGCGCTAAATCTCCAGCATAGTAATTGTAATACCAGGCTCCTTGAGCGTGTTGATTTTTGTAATTTTTACAGCACGTTTAGACCCACAAAAGAGATTTCTTTTAAAAATCTGATTGGGGGCGCTATCGAGCCATTATGCCACATTTAGTGCCAATTGATGGATGACATTGAAGAGAATAAGACAATTATAAATTGTGCAAGGTTCTGCAAGCTTTGGAGTATTCTAAGGCCTTCAAACGTATGTTCGTGAAATTTGGAAAAACGCAGGAAATAGCTAATAGCTCATACCTGTTTGGCCAAAATAATAAACCATAACCCGGAATGACTAATGCAATGATCACTCCAAATTTCATGAACATTCAAGCACATTTATCTTAACATGGCCGTATCTAGAGGGCGCTGTGGAGCCTTCTGGCCACACTTGATCTAATATTAGCATATATTAATACTTGGGAGGACCATTTTATAAAGCTTGGACAGTTTCAGGGAAAACCCATGAAGTCTGTGGGAGAAAAACCAACTTCCTGTTTCATGGCGGGACATCGAAATTTGCTGCAACGCCATGGAAACAAAATTCGATGAATCCAAAAAAGCTTCGCAATTTAACATCGACAACGTCTTTAGATACTATTTGCCAAATTTCAAGTTGTTCGGATGAAATCTCTAGGAGGAGTTTGTTAAAGTACGACACCTGTGAATGGCGAAAAATCCAAAAAAGTTGCAAATTCAATTAAAAATGGCGGACTTCCTGTTGAGTCTAGGTCATGGCACCAAGAGTCTTTTTTGTAGGTCTCGGCATATTTCACATGTCTACCGAATTTCATACATGTCGGTTTACCAGGCTGCGAGGGCTGCTTATTTAAAATTTTCCAGGGGGCGCTATAGTGACATTTTTGCCATGTATATATATAACTTTTTTGTCAGAGTAATACGAATGATGGTCTTTATACATTTACAAAATTTTGTGAGTTTTAGAACATGCAGAGACCCTCAAAATGGCAATTCTTTTAAAAATCTGATTGGGGGCGCTATAGAGCCATTGTGCCAAATTTAGTGTAAATTGATATATAAAATTGAAGATAATAAGACAATTATAATTTGTGCAACTTTTTGCAAGATTTCGAGTATTCTTAAGCATCCAAACATGTGTTTATAAAATTTGGAAAAACGCAGGAAATGGCGCATAGCTCACTTCCTGTTTGGCCAAAAAATTTCAAAAAAATTAATATAACTCAACATGAACAAAGCAATGATCACACCAAATTTCATGAACATTCAAGCACTTTTATCTCAACATGGCCGTTTCAAGAGGGCGCTGTGGAGCCACCTGACCACACCCAATCTAACATGAACATATAGGTTTACTTGGAAGTAGACTCCTATAAAGCCTGTAAAGTTTCGCGCAAATTTCACAAAGCATGTGTGCGTAAAACCAACTTCCTGTTTTATGGCAGAACATCGAAATTCGCCGCGACGCCACGGATACAAAGTTCAATGAATCCAAAAAAGCTTCACAATTTAACATCGACAAGGTCTTATGATGTTAAATTCAAAATTTTAAGTTGATCGGATAAAATCTCTAGGAGGAGTTCGTTGAAGTACGAAGCCTGTGAATGGCAAAAAATTTAAAAAATTTGCAAATTCAATTAAAAATGGCGGACTTCCTGTTGAGTCTAGGTCAGGGCACCAAGAGACTTTTTTTTAGGTCTTGGCATAGTACACATGTCCACTGAATTTTGTATATGTAGGTCAAACACGCTGCGAGGGCTGCTTCATTGAAATTTTCTAGGTGGCGCTGTAATGCAATTTTGCCACATCCATCTGTACACCCTAAATTATAGTTAAAAGTAAGACCAGCTTAATATGTTTGCAAAGTTTTGTGAGTTTTCAAGCATGCTGAGGCCCTCAAAAATGCAATTATGTATTAGGGGGCGCTATAGAGCTACCATGTCACACCCAGTGCCAAATGAGATATCGAATCAAAGAACGTAATATTTCTAGTCTATGAGCCAAGTTTGGTGAGTTTTCGAGTATGATAAAACCCTCAAAAATGTGTTCGTAAAATCTAAAAAAACGCAGGAAATGGCTCATAGCTCACTTCCTGTGAGGCAAAAAAATTTCAAAAAAATTTGCAAAAAAATTTACAAAAAAATTTATGATGACTACTATGACTCTATAAAATTTCGTGAGAATCCGAGCAAGTGCGTTCCAAAATGGCCGCGTGTTTGGTGGCGCTATAGAGCCACCGGGGCATGTCCAAGCACAAAAATAATAATAGTTTGCAATTTTCACGACGACTGACGTGTGGGCAAATTTTTGTGAGTTTTCGTGCATGGCAAAGCCCTCAAAAATGCGTTCTCGCAGCAGAATAAAAAGAAGAAGAAGAAGAAGAAGAAGAGGAATAATAAAAATCCCATCAAAAACAATAGGTTCCTCGCACCGGTCGGTGCTCGGGCCCTAATTAAAGCTGCAAGCAGCGTTGAAAGGGCCCTCGCCCCCTTCGTGCACGTTGGGGTGGCAGCAAGATCTTGATGGGTGCAGGTGTCCATTCATAGCCAATGGACACTGCTGGACTGCATACAATGTGGTATCCTGAGGGGAGTGCAAAAATTTTCTAGAGGACGCTATGGTACCATTTTGACATGCCTGTGCACAATCTACAACCGAGTAATCGTAATACCGAGCTCCATGAGTGTGTTGATTTTTGTTAATTTTCCAGCATGTTTAGACCTTCAGAAGAGCAATTCTTCTATATATCTGATTGGAGGCGCTGTAGAGCCATTATGCCACATTTAGTGCCAATTTATGGATGACTTTGAAGAGAAGAAGACATTTATAATTTGTGGGGTTTTGCAAGTTTTGGAGCATTCTAAGGTCTTTAAACGTGTTTTCGTAAAATTTGGAAAAACGCAGGAAATAGCTCATAGCTCACTTCATGGTTGGCCAAAAATTTTTAGAAAATTAACCCTTGCCCGGAATGACTAATGCAATGATCACACCAAATTTTCATGCAACATTCAAGCACTTTTATCTTCACATGGCCATATCTAGAGGGCGCTGTGGAGCCACCTGGCACCTCCTGATCCAATATCAGCATTTATTTATATTTGGGAGGACACTTTTATGAAGCTTGGAAAGTTTCAGGCAAATCCCACCAAGTATGTTGGAGTAAAACCAACTTCCTGTTTCATGGCGGAACATCGAAATTCGCCGCGTCGCCTTGGATTCATCGTCCAATGAATCCAAAAAAGCTTCGCAATTTAACATCGGCAATGTCTCGTAATATCAGTTGCCAAATTGTAAGTTGATCGGATAAAACCTCTGGGAGGAGTTCGTTAAAGTACGACAGTTGTGAATGGCGAAAAATCCAAAAAAGTTGCAATTTCAATTAAAAATGGCGGACTTTCTGCTGAGTCTAGGTCATGGCACCAAGAGACTTTTTTTCAGGTCTCGGCATATTCCACATGTATACCAAATTTCATAGATGTAGGTTTACCGGGCTGCGAGGGCTGCTTATTTGAAATTTTCCAGGGGGCGCTATAATTAAATTTTTGCCATGCCTATAAGTAAGTTTCTTGTCAAAGTAATACAAATGATGGTCTTTATACATTTAAAGAATTTTGTGAGTTTTTGAACATGGTGAGACCCTTAAAAAGGCAATTCTTTCAAAAATCTGATTGGGGGCGCTAAAGAGCCATTGTACCTAATTTAGTGTAAATTGAAATATAAAATTGAAGACAATAAGGCAATTAAAATTTGTGCAACTTTTTGCAAGATTTCGAGAACTCGAAGGCTTCCAAACATGTGTTTCTAAAATTTGGAAAAACACAGGAAATGGCTCATAGCTCACTTCCTGTTTGGCCAAAAAGTTTCAAAAAAATTATCATTCCCTGACATGACACATGCAATGATCACACTAAATTTCATGAACAATCAAGCACTTTTATCTCAATATGGCCGTGTCAAGAGGGCGCTGTGGAGCCACCTGACCACACCCAATCTAATATCAACATATAGGTATACTTGAAAGTAGACTCTTATCAAGCCTTTGAAGTTTCGCGCAAATCTCACAAAGCATGTGCGCGTAAAACCAACTACCTGTTTCAGGGCGGAACATCGAAATTCGCCGCGACGCCACAGATACATAATTCGATTGATACAAAAAAGCTTCGCAATTTAACATCGACAAGGTCTTTAGACGTCATATGCGAAATTTTAAGTTGATCGGATAAAATCTCTAGGAGGAGTTCGTTAAAGTACGACACCTGCGAATGGCGAAAAATCTAAAAAAGTTGAAATTTCAATTAAAAATGGCAAACTTCCTGTTGGGTCTAGGTCATGGCTCCAAGAGACTTTTTTTTAGGTCTCAAGATATTTCACATGTCCACCGAAGTTCATATATGCAGGTCAACCACGATGCAAGGGCTGCTTATTTGAAATTTTCCAGGGGGCGCTATAATGCCATTTTTGCCAGGCCTAAATGTAAATTTTTTATCAGTGTAATAGGAATGATGGTCTTTAGAATTGTACAAAATTTTGTGAGTTTTTGAGCATGTTGAGACCCTCAAAAGGGCAATTCTTTCGAAAATCTGATTGGGGGCGCTATAGGGCCATTATGCCACAGTTACTGCCAATTTCTGCCTCAAATTGAAGACAATCAGAAAAGTATAATTTTTGCAAGTTTTGCAAGTTTTCGAGTATGCTAAGGCCTTCAAATGTGTGTTCGTAAAATTTGGAATAACGCAGGAAATGGCCTATAGCTCACTTCCTGTTTGGCCGAAAAATTTCAAAAAAATCAGCATAGCCCAGAAAAACAAATGCAATGATCAGACAAAATTTCATGAACATTCAAGCACTTTTATATCAACAAGGCCGTGTCAAGAGGGCGCTGTGGAGCCACCTGACCACACCCACTCCAATATCAACATATAGGTATATTTGGAAGTAGACTATTATTAAGCCTGGAAAGTTTCACGCAAATCTCACAAAGCAAGTGCTCATAAGAGCAACTTCCATTTTCATGGCGGAACATCAAAATTCGCCGCAACGCCACGGACACAAATTTCGATGAATCCAAAAAAGCTTCGCAATTTAACATAAGAAAGGTCTTTAGATGGCCTGTGCCAAATTTTAAGTTGATCGGATAAAATCTCTAGGAGGAGTTCGTTAAAGTACGACGCCTGTGAATGGCAAAAAATTAAAAAAAGTTGCAAATTCAATTAAAAATGGCGGACTTCCTGTTGAGTCTAGGTCATGGCACCAAGAGACTTTTTTTTAGGTCTTGGCATAGTACACATGTCCACCGAATTTTGTACATGTAGGTCAAACACGCTGCGAGGGCAGCTTCATTGAAATTTTCTAGGTGGCGCTGTAATGCAATTTTGCCACATCCGTCTGTAAACCCTATATCCTAGTAAAAAGTAAGACCAGCTTAATATGTTTGCAAAGTTTTGTGAGTTTTCAAGCATGGTGAGGCCCTCAAAAATGCAATTATGTATTAGGGGGCGCTATAGAGCTACCATGTCACACCTAGTGCCAAATGAGATATCGAATCACAGAACGTAATATTTCTAGTCTATGAGCCAAGTTTGGTGAGTTTTTGAGTATGATAAAACCCTCAAAAATGTGTTCGTAAAATCTGAAAAAACGCAGGAAATGGCTCATAGCTCACTTCCTGTGCGGCAAAAAAAATTTCAAAAAAATTTACAAAAAAATTTATGAAGACTACTATGACTCAATAAAATTTCGTGAGAATCGGAACAAGTGCGTTCCAAAATGGCCGCGTCTTTGGTGGCGCTATAGAGCCACCGGGGCATGTCCAAGCACAAAAATAATAATACTTTGCAATTTTCACGACGACTGACGTGTGGGCAAATTTTTGTGAGTTTTCGTGCATGGCAAAGCCCTCAAAAATGCGTTCTCGCAGCAGAATAAAAAGAAGAAGAAGAAGAAGAAGAATAATAAAAATCCCATCAAAAACAATAGGTTCCTCGCACCGGTCGGTGCTCGGGCCCTAATAATTAAAGCTGCAAGCAACGTTGAAAGGGCCCTCGCACCCCTCGTGCACGTTGGGGTGGTGGCGAGATGTGACTGGTCAAATGCACCCGTCAAAAGCCACTGGACACTGCTAGACTGCACACAATATGTTTTCCTGAGTGGAGTGCAAACACCATTCCTGAAATCAATAGGTGGAGCATCTAAAAGTATAACACCTGTTCATGAAAAAAAATTGAAATTTTAATTTAAAAAAATGCACTTTCTGTTGGGTTTGATGGGTATATGATTTTTTTACAAGTCTTGGCACGTTTTATGTCTCCACCAAATTTTCTTCATGTAGGTTAACTGAACTCTGAGAACCTTTTTGCTGAAAATTTCTAGAGGGTGCAATGATACCAAATTGAAATACCTGTGTGCAAAACCTCTCCCAGAGTGATCGTAATACCTGGCTCTACAAATGTGTTGATTTCTGTAAATTTTCAATCATGTTGAGACCCTCAAAAGGGCAATTCTTTTGCAAAAATAATTAGTGGGCGCCATAGAGCCATTGTGGCACATTAAGTTCCAATTGGGACATCAAGCTGAAGATCATAAGACACTGATATTTTGTGCAATATTTTGCAAGTTTTGGATGATCGGAAGGCCTTTAAACGTATGTTCATAAAATTTGGAAAAACGCAGGAAATGGCTCATAGCTCTCTTCCTGTTTGGCCAAAATATTTCACAAAAATAACGAAAACTCGGCATGACAAATGCAATGATCTGACCAAATTTCATGAACATTCAAGCACTTTTATCTTAACATGGCTGTATCAAGAGGGCGCTGTGGAGCCTCTTGGCCACTCCCGATGTAATATTAGCATATACTTATACTTGGGAGGACAATTTTATCAAGCTTGGAAAGTTTCAAGCAAATCCCACAAAGTATGTGGGAGTAAAATCAACTTCCTGTTTTTTGGCAGGACATCGAAATTCGCCGCAATGCCACGGATACATCGTTTGATAAATCCAAAGAAGCTTCACAATTTACCATCGACAACGTCTTGAGATATTATTCACCAAATTTTAAGTTGATTGGATAAAATCTCTAGGAGGAGTTCATTAAAGTACGACACCTGCGAATGGCGAAAAATCTAAAAATGTTGAAATTTCAATTAAAAATGGCGAACTTCCTAGTGAGTCTTGGTCATGGCACCAAGAGACTTTTTTTCAGGTCTCAAGATATTCTACATGTACACCGAATTTCATACATGCAGGTCAACCACGATGCGAGGGCTGCTTATTTGAAATTTTCCAGGGGGTGCTATAATGCCATTTTTGCCAACTCTATATGTATTTTTTTATCGGTGTAATAGGAATGATGGTTTTTAGAATGGTACAAAATTTTGTGAGTTTTTGAGCATGCTGAGAGCCTCAAAAGGGCAATTCTTTTTAAAATCTGATTGGGGGCGCTTTAGAGCCATTATGCCACATTTACTGCCAATTTCTGTCTCAAATTGAAGATAATCAGACAATTATAATTTTAGCAAAGTTTTGCAAGTTTTCGAGTATGCTAAAGCCTTCAAACGTGTGTTCGTAAAATTTGGAATAACGCAGGAAATGGCTCATAGCTCACTTCCTGTTTGGCCGAAAAATTTCAAAAAAATAAACATAGCCCAAAAAAAACAAATGTAATGATCAAACCAAATTTCATGAACATTCAAGGATTTTTTTCTCAACATGGCCTTGTCAAGAGGGCGCTATAGAGCCACCTGACCACACCCAATCCAATATCAACATAAAGGTATATTTGGAAGTAGACTATTATTAAGCCTGTAAAGTTTCACGCAAATGTCACAAAGCATGTGCTCATAAAACCAACTTCCTCTTTCATGGCGGAACATCGAAATTCGCCGCAATGCCACGGATACAAAGTTCGATGAATCCAAAAAACCTTCGCAATTTAACATGGACAAGGTCTTTAGATGGCATTTGCCAAATTTTAAGTTGATCGGATAAAATCTCTAGGAGGAGTTTGTTAAAGTACGACGCCTGTGAATGGCAAAAAATTAAAAAAAAGTTGCAAATTCAATTAAAAATGGCGAACTTCCTGTTGAGTCTAGGTCATGGCACCAAGAGACTTTTTTTTGGTCTTGGCATAGTACACATGTCCACCAAATTTTGTTCATGTAGGTTAAACACGCTGCTTGAGGGCTGAGGGCTGCTTCATTGAAATTTTCTAGGTGGCGCTGTAATGCAATTTTGCCACATTTTTCTTCAAACCCTATATCCTAGTAAATAGTATGAACAGCTTAATAGGTCTGCAAAGTTTCGTGAGTTTTCGAGCATGCTGAGGCCCTCAAAAATGCAATAATGTATTAGGGGGCGCTATAGAGCTACCATGTCACACCCAGCGCCAAATGAGATATCGAATGAAAGAACTAAATATTTTTAGTCTATGAGCTAAGTTTGGTGAATTTTCGAGGATGATAAGGCCCTCAAAAATGTGTTTGTAAAATCTGAAAAAACGCAGGAAATGGCTCATAGCTCACTTCCTGTGAGGCAAAAAAATTTCAAAAAAATTGAAAAAAAAATTTATCATGACTGCTATGGCCTTATGGAATTTCGTGAGAATCCGAGCAAGTGCGTTCCAAAATAACCGCGTGTCTGGTGGCGCTATAGAGCCAAGCACAAAAATAATAATAGTTTGTCATTTTCACCATGACTGACATGTGTGCAAATTTTTGTGAGTTCAGCAGAAGAAGAAGAAGAAGAAGAAGAATCCCATCAAAAACAATAGGTTCCTCGCACCTTCGGTGCCAGGACCCGTTCCGGGCCCTGGCACCGGTCGGTGCTCGGGCCCTAATAATGAAAGCTGCAAGCAGCGTTGAACGGGCCCTCGCCCCCATGCGCACGTTGGGGTTTGTGGTGAGATACTGACGGGTGCAGCTGTGCACTCACGACCATTGGACATGTCAAGTGCCGGCCCCAACCTGAGAGAAAGTGTTGAGCGAATCGGACAAAGCTGAAGGAATTATGATAAGTTGATACTTCATCTACCAGAAGTCGCTCAAAGTGTAACCAAATTTGGGCAGGTGCATTCAGGGGCAGACCCTTAGCACAAATGTGAAGTTTTGAGCAAATCGGCCAATTTCAACGTAAAATATGGCATTTTCTGTTTCCATAAGGGGGCATGATGAGGTAGATTGTTTAGCAGCACATCAAGGCACTCAGGGTGGAGATTTTACCATGTACAGGAATTTTGAATCCATTTGGATGAAGTATGAGGGAGAGGGAGCAGCTCGAATGTGTTTGGCGAGGCATCTGAAATGGGGACACCATGGTGGCCAGGCCCATTAAGCGACAGACATGCAGAGCACTAGGTTTGATCAGCAAGGGCTCTTGATGATCTGAAATAAATATTAGGTTGAATGGACAGAATTGCTAGGAGGAGTTCGTTAAAATGCAATATGTGGAAATCGGGCCAAAATGGCACATTAAAATCAAAATGGCTGACTTCCTGTTTGGAATTGCCCGAAGGTGCCAGAGACTTTTTTGTTTGAATTGGCAAATTACACATGTGTACCAATTTTCATTTGCTTATTCCAAAAAAACCCTTATGGGGAGGGGTTTTTCAAAATTTCAAGGGGGCGCAATCGAGGCATGTTGTTGCCCTCATGGGCAACGCCCCAATCAGATGTGAGAGCTCACCATCCTTGACCGGCAGATCAATTTGCATGATGATAAGAATTCATTAAGAACTTCAAAAATACAAACGTATTTTCATGGCGAGGGATCCATTGTCACCGCATCGCCACACGGACGCCATTACTCGAAGCAATACAGCATTCGTAAGGTAGTTTATGCAACTGCTTCTTCATGTTGTACAGGGGGAATAAAGTTGATCGGTGCAACTATGTGTCATCAGTACAAGTGAAAGTAAGAACTAGTCACTAATCACATGTAAGAGCTTGCCACCCTTGACCTGTCTATCAATTTTTATGATGATACAAGTTTATTAACCCCTTTCTGCAGATGTAGATGCCCGCGTCTATAGACCTGCAAATTGGAAGCACGCTGTTACTGTACTCGATCACTAGATGGCACCCCCGGATCAGTTACTGAATGTTCACAAGCAAGCAGACCTCGAACGCGGTTCTGAATACGGTGAAGTTCACTCCACTCCCTGTTTTTTGAGAGCTGCATGAATTAAACTCCTCAGCTAAGCCTGATGTGCAAACTGGTCAGTATCCTTGCCCATAGTGTCGATTCAGCAGTTTAAAAAAACGATATCTTGACACAGAAAAAATCGTTATCCTTTGTAGCAACCAGTTTAGCCACAGTGAGCTAACAGTATTCCAATTAGTAGTTCAGAAAAATCAGTTTTCTGAGGCAAAAAAATCGACATGGTATTGATTCTCTCACATTCTATTGCCTATTACAGTTGTCCCATACAAAAAAAATTGTAGTTCCCTACCGTGGATTTACGCGTAGATTCCTTCATTGACAAATCCAGCGCTTCCTTATATCCACCCGAGTACTGGCGTTGATAGCCAATCACTCAACCATACACTCAAGCTCTTCTGCGTAATTGTAGAGTTACACTTCATGGCCTCGTGAAGTTTCCCTGGTAACCATGTATTGATTGGCGTTTCTTATCCAATTCCCGAGTGTTTAAACATTTTAGAGTAAGTGAAACACATTGATTGGACAAACACAGAGCATACAAACCAATGCGTATCAGCAGGCTGGGTTGTATCCTGTCTACGTTATGCACATTACGCGGCTAAAATAGACGGGATTTATAGGAAATCGGTTCGCAAAACTGGCCTTGAAGTGTTCAGTTACATTACAGGATTTAAATGAGAACGATATGCTCTATTGGAATTATTTCGAATGAAACAGGACCGGAGGGTTCCTGCTACTGGATACATCGGTCTCTATTTTATACAGTCAATGTCTCTGGAGGAGGGATTCACGAAAAAAGTCAGGCTGCTATTTTTGTTTGTTTTTTTTTTTCTGTTTCGGAATGTATATGTACTCAACAAAGTCGAATGTCGAGGTTTTTTTCCTGTTTAAAACGCGAACTGCCCGTGCATTTTGGTGTGGACCCCCGGTACGTTCATTGCATGTTTCTTTTGAATAGGGAGAGGCAATGGATTTGATATTCCCTGAAAGTGGAGTGTCTGTTCTTTTAAAATAAGGTATATTTCAGAATTCAGATATTACTGAGTTAGTGAGGTGTACTTGCTCCTTATAAGTGTTGAAATGGGTTCGTGAGCTTTGAAGAGGGGACTGGTAGCTTTCATTACAGGGTGAATGTTCTGACCGTTTAATTAGCAGTTTATTTAATGCGTGTTTGTGCTGGCTTTGAAGAAAAATGGCCAAAACTCTAAACTTTATTATGGAGAAAAGGCATGTTTCGTATTTGGAGAGATTACTGGTGACCACTGATATTCAACTGCACTGATATTGATAAATTCATACTAAACTCAACCAGAAAATCATTCGTTCATATTAAATTTCATGCCTTAAAGCTTTAATTGTGTTAAATACATGATTTTTTTAATGATTTGACAGCAAATCATTTTGAGACTTTGGGGAGACACTTGGGTAGCTGTATAATTTGGCTAATAGCATGTAGGTAATCTAGAATGTAATGTTGAAGATGAATTCTACTTGTGCTCAAGGAGTTTATGATACCAGAAATGTATAGTTTTAAGCCCCAGCAGTTTTTCAATCGTCAGAATTATTTTTTTTGCAATTTCAATGGTGAATTCTCATGAAGATTTTTTATGTTTGCTGCTCATTTTCTCGACCAAAATCATGAAAATAAACTGAAATACAATGTAATTCTAAATGCTGTAAGTGTCTTTCCTGAATTGAGCCACATTTTTCCTCTTTGTGAAGCTTAAATCTTGAATTATACAGCATTAAAGTGGGTAACCCATAAATAGCCAAATTTGGCTTCTGCACAAAGGGGTTAAAGACATCAAAAACCCAAACGTATTTTCATGGCGAGGTATGGATAGTCGCCGCGTCATTACACGGACTTTATTATGCGTAGCTTTATATTATTCATTAGGTAGCTTCACCAATTTGTTCTGCATGTAATAGAAGTGGAATGAGGTTGATTTGATTAAGTATGTGTCCTCAGTACAAGTGAAAGTAATAACTGGTCACTTCCTGTTACCACAGGGGGGCGCTAGTAGCAAAGTGGAAATTTAATGCATTTGGACGTTCAGGGTAGAGCAATGATCATGTCCAGCAAGTTTGAAGCTACTACAGTCAAGTATGTGGGCGTGAGAGCATTGGGAATCCCAAACATATTTTCATGGCGAGGCATCCAAAGTCGCCGCTTCACCACACGGACGCCATTACTCGTAGCTATACAGCGTTTACAATGTAGCTTCATCAACTTGTTCTGCATGTTTTTGAAGTAGAATGAAGTTGATGGGTTCAACAATGTGTCATCAGTACAAGTGGAAGTAATGAGTGGTCGCTTCCTGTTACCACCGGAAGGCGCTATTAGCAAAGTGGAAATTTAATATATCCAGATGTTCAGGGCGGCGCCGTCATCATTTTCAGCAAGTTAGAAGCTTCTAAAATCAAGTGTTTGGATGTGAGAGCATTGTGACATTTTTTCCTCAAGTCACAAAATTTTGTCACGCCCTAGCAGCCACGCCCTTTAACCTGCAGATCTGCAGAGCACAACTTTTGATCACCTTGCTCTCACAATGATCTCTACCAAATTTGAATTTGATTCGGCGAAATCCCTAGGAGGAGTTCATTTTTAAATTCAAAAATTCAAATCAAAATGGCCGACTTCCTGTTGGGTTTAGGGCGTGGCTCCAATGAAGTTTTTTGCATGCCTTGTTACAAAGCATATAACTACCAAATTTCATCTGCCTACGACAAAGTAAGCGAATTTCCCTATGGGAATTTTGAAACGTGTTTAGGGGGCGCTATTTCGGCATTTGGGGTCAAACCTGTATGACCGCATGAAAATATCAAATTTCGGATGAGGCCGGACGTCTGTGGAAAGTTAGACGCGTTTTCACCATTGGGAAAGGGGCGAAATTGGCCCTTGAAATGTCGGAGGAATAATAATAATAATAATTAAAGCTGCAAGCAGCGTTGAACGGGCCCTCACCCCCATGCGCACGTTGGGGTTGTGGTGAGATCATCACGGGTGCAGCTGTGCACTCTCGACCACTGGACAGGTCAAGTGCCGGCCCCAACCTGAGAGAAAGTGTCGAGTGAATCGGGCCAAGCTGAAGGAGTTATGATAGGTTGATACTTCATCCACCAGAAGGCGCTCAGAGTGTAACCAAATTTGGGCAGGTGCATTCAGGGGCAGACCCTAAGCACAAAAGTGAAGTTTTGAGCAAATCGGCCAGTTTCTACGTAAAATGTGGCATTCTCTGTTTTCATAAGGGGGCATGACGAGCTAGATTGTGTAGCGGCACATCGAGGCGTTCAGGGTGGGGATTTCACTACATACAGGAATTTTGAATCCATTTGGATGAAGTATGAGGGAGAGAGAGCAGCTCGAATGTGTTTGGCGAGGCATCTGAAATGGGGACACCATGGCGGCCAGGTCCATTTAGCGACAGACATGCAGAGCACTAGTTTTGATCAGCATGGTCTCTTGATGATCTGAAATAAATATTAGGTTTATTGGACAGAATCGCTAGGAGGAGTTCGTTAATATGCAATATGTGGAAATCGGGCCAAAATGACACATTAAAATCAAAATGGCTGACTACCTGTTTGGAATTTATCCATGGTCCCAGACACTTTTTTGTTCACATTGGCAACATACACATGTGTACCAATTTTCATTTTCTAATTCCAAAAAAACCCCTAAGGGGAGGGGTTTTTCAAAATACCAAGGGGGCGCTATCGAGGCATTTTGCTGCCCTCATGGGCACCGCCCCAATCAGATGTGAGAGCTTCCCACCCTTGACCGGCATATCAATTTCCATAATGATACGAGTTCATTAAGAACATCAAAAACACAAACGTATTTTCATGGCGAGGGATCCATTGTCACCGCATCGCCACATGGACGCCATTTCTCGAAGCATCAAAGCATTCGTAAGGTAGTTTAAGCAACTTCTTCTACATGTTGTACAGGGGGAATAAAGTTGATGGGTTCAACTATGTGTCATCGGTACAAGTGAAAGTAAAAACTGGTCACTTCCTGTTAGCGGCCACACCCACTGACCTACAGACCTGCAGAGCACAACTTTTGATCAGCATGGTCTTTCAATGTTTATTAATGCATCTGGTTTTGAATGGATGAAATCTCTAGGAGGAGTGCGTTAAAATACAATATGTGGAAATCAGGCAAAAATGGCACGTTAAAATCAAAATGGCCGACTTCCTGTTTGGAGTAGACAAATGATGTCAAAGACTTTTTTGTGCGTCTTGGCCAAATACACGTGTACTAATTTTCGTCTTTCTACTCCAAAAAAACCCCTATGGGGAGGGGTTTTTGAAAATTTCAAGGGGGCGCTATCGAGGCATTTTGCTGCCCTCATGGGAAAAGCCCCAATCAAATGTGAGAGCTTCCCATCCTTGACCGGCATATTAATTTCCATGAAGATACGAATTCATTCAGAACATCAAAAACACAAGCATATTTTCATGGCAAGGGATCCATTGTCACCGCATCGCCACACAGACACCATTACTCGTAGCATCACAGTATTCGTAAGGTAGTTTAAGCAACTTCTTCTACATGTTGTACTGGGGGAAAAAAGTTGATGGGTTCAATTATATGTCATCAGTACAAGTGAAAGTAAAAACTGATCACTTCCTGTTAGTAGCCACGCCCACTGACCTACAGACCTGCAGAGCACAACTTTTGATCAGCATAGTCTCTCAATGTTTTGTAATAAATTTGGTTTTGATTGGATGAAATCTCTGGGAGGAGTGCGTTAAAATACAATATGTGGAAATCAAGCAAAAATGACACGTTAAATTCAAAATGGCCGACTTCCTGTTTGGAGTAGACAAATGATGCCAGAGACTTTTTTTTGCGTCGTGACCAAATACGCATGTGTACCAATTTTCATTGTTCTACTCCAAAAAAACCCCTGTGGGGAGGGGTTTTTGAAAATTTCAAGGGGGCGCTATCGAGGCTTTTTGCTGCCCTCATGGGCAAAGCCCCAATCAGATGTGAGAGCTTGCTACCCTTGACTTGTTTTTCAATTTTTATGATAATACAAGTTTATTAAAGACATCAAAAACCCAAACGTATTTTCATGGCGAGGGATGGAAAGTCGCCGCGTCACCACACGGACGCCATTATGTGTAGCTTCACAGCATTCATAGCGTAGCTTCACCAATTTGTTCAGCATGTAATAGAAGTGGAATGTGGTTGATGTGATAAAGTATGTGTCCTCAGTACAAGTGAAAGCAATAAGTGGTCACTTCCTATTACCATAGGGGGGCGCTAGTAGCAAAGTGGGAAGTTAATGCATCTGGACGTTCAGGGCGGAGCAATCATCATGTAGAGCAAGTTTGAAGCTACTACAATCAAGTATGTGGGCGTGAGAGCATTGGGAATCCCAAACATATTTTCATGGCGAGGGATCCAAAGTCGCCCTGCTTTGCCACACGGACGCCATTACTCGTAGCTTGACAGCGTTCATACAGTAGCTTCAGTAACTTGTTCTGCATGTTTCAAAAGTAAAATGAAGTTGATGGGTTCAACAATGTGTCATCAGTACAAGTGGAAGTAACGAGTGGTCACTTCCTGTTACCACAGGGGGGCGCTATTAGTAAAGTGGGAAGTTAATACATCAGGGTGTTCCCGGCGGCGCCCTTATCATATTCAGCAAGTTTGAAGCTTCTACAATTAAGTATTTGGGTGTGAGAGCATTGTGAAATTTTTTCCTCAAGTCACTATAATTTGTCACGCCCTAGCAGCCACGCCCATTGACCTACAGATCTGCAGAGCACAACTTTAAATCAGCTTGGTCTCTCAATGATGTGTACCAAATTTGAAGCCGATCCGGCGAAATCCCTAGGAGGAGTTCGTTTTAAAATTCAAAAATTCAAATCAAAATGGCCGACTTCCTGTTGGGTTTAGGGCGTGGCTCCAATGAAGTTTTTTTTATGCCTTGTTACAAAGCACATAAAAACTGAATTTCGTCTACCTACGACAAAAAAACCGAATTTCCCTATGGGAATTTTGAAACGTGTTTAGGGGGCGCTATTTCGACAATTGGGGTCGAACTTGTGCGACCGCCCAAAAAGATCGAATTTCGGATCCGGCCGGACGAATGGGGAAAGTTATACGCGTTTTCACAACTGGGAAAGGGGCGAAATTGGCCTTTGAAAAATCGGAAGAATAATAAAAAAAAAAATAAAAAAAATAATAATAATAATAAACAGCGCGATTTCAATAGGGCCCTCCGCAGACGACTTGCAGTCGGCTCGGGCCCTAATAATAATAATAATTAAAGCTGCAAGCAGCGTTGAACGGGCCCTCGCCCCCATGCGCACGTTGGGGTTGTGGTGAGATCCTGATGGGTGCAACATGGTCTCTCAATGTTTCATAATAAATCTGGTTTTGAATGGATGAAATCTCTGGGAGGAGTGCGTTAAAATACAATATGTGGACATCAGGCAAAAATGACACGTTAAAATCAAAATGGCTGACTACCTGTTTGGAGTACACCAATGATGCCAGAGACTTTTTTGTGCGTCTTGGCCAAATACACGTGTATCAATTTTCATTTTCCTACTCCAAAAAAGCTCCTATGGGGAGGGGTTTTTGAGAATTTCAAGGGGGCGCTATCGAGGCATTTTGCTGCCCTCAAGGGTAAACCCCCAATACAATGTGAGAGCCCGCCACCCTTGACCTGTTTATCAATTTTTATGATGATTCAAGTTTATTAAAGACATCAAAAAGCGAAACGTATTTTCATGGCGAGGGATCCATTCTCATCGCATCGCCACACGAACGCCATTACTCGAAGCATCACAGCATTCGTAAGGTAGCTTAAGAAACTTCTTCTACATGTTGTACAGGGAGAATAAAGTTGATGGGTTCGACTATGTGTCATCAGTACAAGTGAAAGTAAAAAATGGTCACTTCCTGTTAGCGGCCACGCCCACTGACCTGCAGACCTGCAGAGCACAACTTTTGATCAACACGGTCTCTTGATGTTTACTAATAAATGTGGTTTTGATTGGATGAAATCTCTAGGAGGAGTGCGTTAAAATACAATGTGTGGAAATCAGGCAAAAATGACACGTTAAAATCAAAATGGCCGACTTCCTGTTTGGAGTACACGAATGATGCCAGAAACTTTTTTTTGCGTTCTAGCCTAATACATATTTGCACCAATTTTCATCTTTCTACTCCAAAAAAACCCCTATGGGGAGGGGTTTTTGAAAATTTAAAGGGGGCGCTATCGAGGCATTTTGCTGCCCTCATGGGCAAAGTCCCAATCAGATGTGAGAGCTTGGCACCCTTAACCGGCATATCAATTTCCATGATGATAGGAATTCATTAAAAACGTCAAACACCCAAACGTATTTTCATGGCGAGGGATCCATTGTCACCGCATCGCCACACGGACGCCATTACTCGAAGCACCACAGCATTCATAAGGTAGTTTAAGCAACTTCTTCTACATATTGTACACGGGACATAAAGTTCATGGGTTCAACTATATGTCATCAGTACAAGTGAAAGTTAAAACTGGTCACCTCCTGTTTGGAGCCACGCCCACTGACCTACAGACCTGCAGAGCACAACTTTTGATCAGGATGGTCTTTCAATGTTCATTAATAAATCTGGGTATGAATGGATGAAATTTCTAGGAGGAGTGCGTTAAAATACCATCTGTGGAAATCAGGAAAAAATGACACGTTAAAATCAAAATGGCCGACTTCCTGTTTGGAGTAGACAAATGATGCCAGAGACTTTTTTGTCCGTCTTGGCCAAATAAACATGTGTACCAATTTTCATTTTCCTACTCCAAAAAAGCTCCTATGGGGAGGGGTTTTTGAGAATTTCAAGGGGGCGCTATCGAGGCATTTTGCTGCCCTCAAGGGCAAACCCCCAATACAATGTGAGAGCCCGCCACCCTTGACCTGTTTATCAATTTTTATGATGATTCAAGTTTATTAAAGACATCAAAAAGCGAAACGTATTTTCATGGCGAGGGATCCATTCTCATCGCATCGCCACACGAACGCCATTACTCGAAGCATCACAGCATTCGTAAGGTAGCTTAAGAAACTTCTTCTACATGTTGTACAGGGAGAATAAAGTTGATGGGTTCGACTATGTGTCATCAGTACAAGTGAAAGTAAAAAATGGTCACTTCCTGTTAGCGGCCACGCCCACTGACCTGCAGACCTGCAGAGCACAACTTTTGATCAACACGGTCTCTTGATGTTTACTAATAAATGTGGTTTTGATTGGATGAAATCTCTAGGAGGAGTGCGTTAAAATACAATGTGTGGAAATCAGGCAAAAATGACACGTTAAAATCAAAATGGCCAACTTCCTGTTTGGAGTACACGAATGATGCCAGAGACTTTTTTTTGCGTTCTAGCCTAATACATATTTGTACCAATTTTCATCTTTCTACTCCAAAAAAACCCCTATGGGGAGGGGTTTTTGAAAATTTAAAGGGGGCGCTATCGAGGCATTTTGCTGCCCTCATGGGCAAAGTCCCAATCAGATGTGAGAGCTTGGCACCCTTAACCGGCATATCAATTTCCATGATGATAGGAATTCATTAAAAACGTCAAACACCCAAACGTATTTTCATGGCGAGGGATCCATTGTCACCGCATCGCCACACGGACGCCATTACTCGAAGCACCACAGCATTCATAAGGTAGTTTAAGCAACTTCTTCTACATATTGTACACGGGACATAAAGTTCATGGGTTCAACTATATGTCATCAGTACAAGTGAAAGTTAAAACTGGTCACCTCCTGTTTGGAGCCACGCCCACTGACCTACAGACCTGCAGAGCACAACTTTTGATCAGGATGGTCTTTCAATGTTCATTAATAAATCTGGGTATGAATGGATGAAATTTCTAGGAGGAGTGCGTTAAAATACCATCTGTGGAAATCAGGAAAAAATGACACGTTAAAATCAAAATGGCCGACTTCCTGTTTGGAGTAGACAAATGATGCCAGAGACTTTTTTGTCCGTCTTGGCCAAATAAACATGTGTACCAATTTTCATCTTCCTAACCCAAAAAAACCCCTATGGGGAGGGGTTTTTGAAAATTTCAAGGGGGCGCTATCGAGGCATTTTGCTGCTCTCATGGGCAAAACCCTAATTAGATGTGAGAGCTTGACACATTTGACCTGTCAATCAGTTTTTATGATGATACAAGTTTATTAAAGGCATCAAAAACCCAAACGTATTTTCATGGCGAGGGATGGAAAGTCGCTGCATCACTACGCAAACACCATTATGCGTAGCTTCACAGTATTCATAAGGTAGCTTCATCTATTTGTTCTGCATGTAATAGAAGTGGAATGAGGTTGGTGTGTTCAACTATGTGTCATCAGTACAAGTGAAAGCAATAACTGGCCACTTCCTGTTACCACAGGGGGGCGCTAGGAGTAAAGTGGGAATTTAATGTATCTGGATGTTCAGGGCAGAGCAATGATCATGTCCAGCAAATTTGAAGCTACTACAGTCAAGTATGTGGGCGTGAGAGCATTGGGAATCCCAAACATATTTTCATGGCGAGGGATCCAAAGTCGCCGCTTCGCCAAACGGACGCCATTACTCGTAGCTACACAATGTTCATAATGTAGCTTCAGCAACTTCTTGTGAATGTTTTACAAGAAGAAAGAAGTTGATTGGTTCAACATTGTGCCATCAGTCCCAGTGGAAGTGATGAGTGGTCACTTCCTGTTACCACAGAGGGACGCTATTAGCAAAGTGAAAAGTTAGTATATCAGGCCGTTCAGGGCGGTGCCCTCATCATGTTCAGCAAGTTTGAAGCTACTCCAATCAAGTATTTGGGTTTGAGATTGTTGTGAAATTTTTCCCTCAAGTCACTAAAATTTGTCACGCCCTAGCAGCCACGCCCTTTGACCTACAGATCTGCAGAGCACAACTTTTAATCAGGTTGGTTTCTCGATGATGTTTACGAAATTTGAAGCCGTTCCGACGAAATCCCTAGGAGGAGTTTGTTTTAAAATTCAAAAATTCAAATCAAAATGGCCGACTTTCTGATGGGTTTAGGGCGTGGCTCCAATGAAGTTTTTTGTATGCCTTGTTACAAGGCAAATAACAACTGAATTTCGTCTGCCTACGACAAAGTAGCCAAATTTCACTATGGGAATTTTTAAACGTGTTTAGGGGGCGCTATTTCGACATTTGGGGTCGAACCTGTGCGACCGCCCAAAAATATTGAATTTCGGATCCGGCCGGACGAATCGGGAAAGTTAGACGCGTTTTCACAACTGGGAAAGGGGCGAAATTTGCCTTTGTAAAATCGGAAGAATAATAAAAAAAAAAAAAAAAATAATAATAAACAGCGCGATTTTAATAGGGCCCTCCGCAGACGACTTGCAGTCGGCTCGGGCCCTAATTAAAGCTGCAAGCAGCGTTGAACGGGCCCTCGCCCCCATGCGCACGTTGGGGTTGTGGTGAGATCCTGATGGGTGCAGCATGGTCTCAATGTTTAGTAATAAATCTGGTTTTGAATGGATGAAATCTCTGGGAGGAGTGCGTTAAAATACAATATGTGGAAATCAGGCAAAAATTACACATTAAAATCAAAATGGCCGACTTCCTGTTTGGAGTGGAGGAATGATACCAGAGACTTTTTTTGCGTTTTGGCCAAATACATGCGTGTACCAATTTTCATCTTTCTATCCAAAAAAACCCCTATGGGTAGGGGTTTTTGAAAATTTCAAGGGGGCGCTATTGAGGCATTTTGCAGCCCTCATCAGCAAAGCCCCAATCAGATGTGAGAGCTTGCCACCCTTAACAGGCATGTCAATTTCCATGATGATACGAATTCATGAAGAAAATGAAAAACCCAAACGTATTTTCATGGCCAGGGATCCATTGTCACCACATCGCCACACGGAAGCCATTACTCGAAGCATCACACCATTCGTAAGGTAGTTCAAGCAACTTCTTCTACATGTTGTACGGGGGGAATAAAGTTGATGGGTTCAACTATATGTCATCAGTACAAGTGAAAGTAAAAACTGGTCACTTCCTGTTGGTAGCCACGCCCACTGACCAACAGACCTGCAGAGCACAACTTTTGATCAACATGGTCTTTTGATGTTTATTGATAAATCTGGTTCTGAATG
Organism: Gymnothorax reevesii; assembly: GCA_029721435.1. Taxonomy (NCBI): domain Eukaryota; kingdom Metazoa; phylum Chordata; class Actinopteri; order Anguilliformes; family Muraenidae; genus Gymnothorax; species Gymnothorax reevesii. The sequence goes on from CM056588.1 coordinate 27,595,414, forward strand.
GATGAAATCTCTAGGAGGAGTGCGTTAAAATACAATATGTGGAAATCAGGGAGAAATGACACGTAAAAATCAAAATGGCCAACTTCCTGTTTGGAGTAGACAAATGATGCCAGAGACTTTTGTGCGACTTGGCCAAATACACATGTGTACCAATTTTCATTTTCCTACCCCAAAAAAACTCCTATGGGGAGGGGTTTTTGAAAATTTCAAGGGGGCGCTATCGAGGCATTTTGCTGCTCTCATAGGCAAAGCCCCCATCAGATGTGAGAGCTTGACACCCTTGACTTGTAAATCAATTTTTATGATGATACAAATTTATTAAAGACATCAAAAACCCAAACGTATTTTCTTGGCGAGAGATGGAAAGTCGCCGCGTCACTACACGGACGCCATTATGCGTAGCTTCACAGCATTCATAAGGTAGCTTCACCTATTAGTTTTGCATGTCATAGAAGTGGAATGAGGTTGGTGTGTTCAACTATGTGTCATGAGTGCAAGTGAAAGTAATGACTGGTCACTTCCTGTTACCACAGGGGGGTGCTAGTAGCAAAGTGGAAATTTAATGCATTTAGACGTTCAGGGCAGAGCAATGATCATGTCCAGCAAGTTTGAAGCTACTACAGTCAAGTATGTGGGCGTGAGAGCATTGGGAATCCCAAACATATTTTCATGGCGAGGCATCCAAAGTCGCCGCTTCGCCACACGGACGCCATTACTCGTAGCTACACAGCGTTTACAATGTAGCTTCATCAACTTGTTCTGCATGTTTTAGGAGAAGAATAAAGTTGATGGGTTCAACAATGTGTCATCAGTACAAGTGGAAGTAACGAGTGGTAACTTCCTGTTACCACCGGGGGGCACTATTAGCAAAGTGGAAAGTTAATATATCAGGATTTTCAAGGTGGCGCCCTCATCATTTTCAGCAAGTTTGAAGCTTCTAAAATCAAGTGATTGGATGTGAGAGCATTGTGAAATTTTTTCCTCAAGTCACTAAAATTTGTCACGCCCTAGCAGCCACGCCCTTTGACCTGCAGATCTGCAGAGCACAACTTTTGATCACCTTGCTCTCACAATAATCTCTACTAAATTTGAAGTTGATTCGGCGAAATCCCTAGGAGGAGTTAGTTTTAAAATGCAAAAATTCAAATCAAAATGGCCGACTTCCTGTTGGGTTTAAGGCGTGGCTCCAATGAAGTTTTTTGTATGCCTTGTTACAAAGCATATACCTACCAAATTTCGTCTGCCTACGACAAAGTAACCGAATTTCCCTATGAGAATTTTGAAACGTGTTTAGGGGGCGCTATTTCGGCATTTGGGGTCAAACCTGTGCGACCGCACAAAAATATCAAATTTCGGATGAGGCCGGACGTATGTGGAAAGTTAAGCACGTTGGGGTTGTGGTGAGATCCTGATGGGTGCAGCATGGTCTCTCAATGTTTAGTAATAAATCTGGTTTTGAATGGATGAAATCTCTAGGAGTGCGTTAAAATACATTATGTGGAAATCAGGCAAAAATGACACGTTAAAATCAAAATGGCCGACTTCCTGTTTGGAGTAGAGGAATGATGCCAGAGACTTTTTTTTGCGTTTTGGCCAAATACATGTGTGTACCAACTTTCATCTTTCTACTCCAAAAAAACCCCTATGGGTAGGGGTTTTTGAAAATTTCAAGGGGGCGCTATCGAGGCATTTTGCAACCCTCAAAGGCAAAGCCCAATTCAGATGTGAGAGCTTGCCACCCTTAACAGGCATGTCAATTTCCATGATGATTCGAATTCATTAAAAACATCAAAAACCCAAACGTATTTTCATGGCGAGGGATCCATAGTCACCGCATCGCCACACGGACAACATTACACGAAGCTTCACAGCATTCATAGGGTAGCGTCAGTAACTTTTTCTATGTGTTGTACAGGGGGAATAAAGTTGATGGGTTCAACTATGTGTCATCAGTACAAGTGAGTGTAAAAACTGGTCACTTCCTTTTAGCGGCCACGCCCACTGGCTTACAGACCTGCAGAGCAGAACTTTTGATCAGCATGGTCTCTTGATGTTTGCTAATAAATCTGGCTTTGATTGGACGAAATATCTAGGAGGAGTGCGTTAAAATGCAATGTGTGCAAAAATGACATGTTAAAATCAAAATGGCCGACTTCCTGTTTGGAGTAGAAAAATAAAATTTCGAATTCTGTCAATGGGATACATTTTTTTTGGAAAAGCAGACATCTCAACCATTAGGAAATTATAACTTTAGCTTGATTCATCACGTGTGCTAACCGTGCCACATCAGATATAAGCCACTTTCAAGTTCGAAAAAAAGGCAAAAACAATGATATATTTTTTCTCACTTTACAGAGTCACACAGTCTTTTACTGAATAGAGGCATACTTTAATCAATGACAATTGCTCAATGTCTGACTTACAGACGATTTTTGAAAAAAATTACAATGAAGATATAGGGAGTTGTCCGTGTAACACTTGTAACAAAAATGACCCTTTTATGTATGTAGAACAAACAATTGACCATATTTGGCCTGCATTTCTCATATGCAAAGGTAGAAGGGGTGAAGAAAAAAAAATAAACCAAAGAAATCAGTGAGATTTTCATATTTTCCCAATGGAAATTTGCCTGAATGTTGTGTAACGCACATAAAGTTACATCAATTACATTAAGATTTTAATGTCATTTTTCACAGAAAAGAGTGACAATCTTTGTGATTTCCTTCCTGCTTTTTGCGAGTGTGCATGTTGACATTGTATTTATACAACAGTATTGAATTCATAGAAAATGTCTTCCTTGCCACCTGCTCCAACCATACCTACTGGAACTGGTGGTTCCAGCTTTCTCAAAACATCAAGACAAGATTACAATTTGGGTTAAGGTAGAGTTCAGGGTTTGAGTTTGGGTTTGTGGTTGGGTGTTGGTATAGGGTTGGGGAAATTAGTGACGACCCGCGTAAACTGAAGCCGTTTACAGGAACCTGATTGAAGCAGCTTGGTGGATGAACGAGCGATTCAAATCTGCCTCGTACCGCCATTGACGGAGCAGCGCGCTCTTGTTCAGGAGATTTAGCGATAACATTTAAATGGTCAGTAGATGCATCAAAATTTCCCTGATGCATCGCTCCTTCATATCTTAAAAACAGGCACACCAACTCGTCTTTCGCAGTCGACAAAGTTGGGCCAGATCAACAGCGATCATGCAACCTTTCACACGTGTGTAATGTTTTCAAATTTATCTTTGCGCATAATTTTCTTTTTAACACAAATGCGAGCAAAACTGTCACACTGTACAGCCCTGGGTAAATATAAACTTCAAATATCTTTAATTAAAGTGAGAATCATGAACAGAAATTGGAAGTTCGGTAAAGAGCGAAACTTACTTGACTGAATAAAAGTGAGTGATCCTGAGAATCGGTCCTCCGAGAATCGGCGTTTCATGGTGGACATGGGTCTGCTGGGCTTTTTTCTGAAGTTAAATTACTGCCATAACCTAATATACAAACCGAACATGTTTTACAAATGCACAACGATTCACAAACAAATACAATGTGATTTGCAAATACAAAAATGATTCACGTGCAAACAAAGTTTGGTTCGTAAATACAAAAACGATTTGCAAACAAACATAGCGTGGTTTTAGAATACAAAACACCATTAACAAACGAATGTATTCTGTTTTACAAATACAAAACGTACTGATTACAAGTATACGACGTGAACCATTTCCCACACATACAAGTCACTTTTGGCAGTTTTCTTCCGGTGACATGGCGCCGATTTTCTCACGTGTATTTGTCCGAATGATTTTCTCACTGATGTCCTCACTAAGTTATTGGCCCTGCTAAACAGCAGATGTGTCATGGTTCTGCCTGCAGGCCCTTCCCCCTGTTACATTCCTTGCCTCCACCTTAACGGGCAACAGCTGTGGCTCGTTAAGGTGGAGGTGAGGTTCTGTTAAAATTTAAGAGGTGGCAGTATTCTGTCATGAGGTTCGGCCCGCCGGCGAGAGACAACGTCGGCGGGCGCTGGGACCATGTTCCCAAACAGGTAAAGGGACCCAGACGCACAGGCTGAGTAAAAACAAAGGATCTTTAATATAAAAGTTAAAACAGTCCCAGAGGGGAGCAGCAGTACAGACAATGTGAGGGCTCAGAAGACAAACAGTATACCGGCGCACCAAGACCAGTGCAGCCACCTCTTAAATACTAAACTTCACCTCCACCTTAACGAGCCACACCAATTGCTTGTTAAGGTGGAGGCAAAGAATGCAGCAGGGGGAAGGGCCTGCAGGCAAGGACCATGATAAGATGAGGCTATGACTCAATTTCCTAGATCTCTACACTGTGAAGTTTTTTCAGAATAGAGAACAGCCGCCAGCGACAACCGTGGACATGAGGATGATGGCTGAGGCTAAATAAAAATGCAGAGTCTTCGTGTCCGACAGTCGGATGGTTTCAATAGAACTCCGTGTCCTGAATCTTTTAGATATTAAACGTGGAGGTTTTGATCAGACGGCTCACTTCTTCAAGATGGGTACCGAGAATTTCAATCAATGTTTCTGTTTAAAGCTATTCTTACCTTTCTGGCATGCGGCACAGCACTTAGTAGAAATTTGAATATGAACAACTCCGTCTTCCTCCATAGGCCCACCCTCCTCCCCTGAAACCTGCAGTGAGAAAGTGAGCAGCGCGAATGAAGCTGCTTTCACACCAGACGCGAAACGAACTTTTTGCACGACAGATTACATTAAAAGTCAATGCAAAGACGCGAATCTCGCGCGTATTCGCGTCTTAGCATTGACTTTGAATGTAATCTGTCGTACGAAAAATTTGTTTCGTGTCCGGTGTGAAAGCATCCTGAAACAGGGCAATGGAGTTAGTCTCAAGGGCACTAGTTAATCAAAACCAACCAACGGTAATTACATAATATTCCATTCTAAATGTGGTATAAAATAAAATACCCTCGTAAGGTCTGACAAACTACCATTAAGGTTAATAATTATTTCAGCGCCTGTTTGTTTACAGTGAACAGTCAGATGCTTCGTGTTTCGGCAGAACTCATATATATTTCCTTGCAAAACTGCTTTCATAACGTCTCACCTCACCAGAATTGTCCCGGTAACATTAGTCATTAAATCAGGAGCAGTTGCAGCTGCTTTGTTTGCAGGCTCACTTCGTTGAATACCTGTTATGTCTCTACCGCTCTGCTGCCAGAGAGGCACGCGATTCGCAAGCGGTGACAGCAGTAGGCAACTGAAGGGGCTCAACAACGGATGACAGACAGGAAGCTCGGCAAATAATTTTATTTGGACCGAAGAAAATGATTGGTCAGACTTTTATCAGAAATATATGAGAATTGAATATCGATGAGTTTCAACACCTGGTGGATTTCTTCTACATTTTAGTGTGCCATACGCTTATTAGGAGCATTTTAAGATTACAAAAGAAAAGTGTAAAAATTCCAGAAAGGTAAGAATAGCTTTAAGCTATGCTCAATAGTCAGTCGGCATTGGTGCGGGACTGTGCATCTACTGTATGACGAATTTAGCGACTGTCGGACAGAGATCCTAAAATACTCAATGTCCGAAAGTCATAAAAGTTTTAATTTTTTGAGTATTCCAGCAATTATTAGACGTATAAACTTGGCCATGTTTGTGTTCTACCTTCACAAAAAGCAAATAGTTAGCCATCGACTTTTCTTGGTCTTTTTATTTGTCTGCTTTCTTTTGTTGAAGATAGACAACAGTTTTTATTAGATCTCTATTCTGAAAATTACGCAGATGGATCGAACAGATTCACGCTTTATTTCCACACCAAAGATAAAATAGTGCTTGTAGTCAGTGAGCAAATCAATTCCATGACCATTGACATTGTGAATTAAATGTTGCACGCACGATCAAGACTGTCGGACGCGAAATATCCTTTTTTTTTTTTGTTTGTTTGTTTCTCAATAAAACATCTTTCAACCTGATTACTGCTTTTGTAATTTGATTGTGTAATGTGACCAAATGCCACTAGATGTTTTATTGACCTTTTTTTGTTAAGCCCAGTCTGGAGCTAGGTTTGGGCATGTCTGAGAGGGAAAGTCCCAGAAAAGAAAACAAGAGCCCCCCCCCCGGCTGTAGGTTGTGTAACCTACAGGTTGTGTGGACAGACGGACGGACCGAAACCCCCAAAAGGCACAACTAGACCATAAGGAAAAGCTCCATACCAAATTTGGTGTTTGTAAGTGGTATAGTTTTCGAGTTCTGGTCCGGAAACTATTTTAATACAGACGGACGGACAGACAGACAGATGGACGGACACACTGATCGCTGATACCCCCCCGCATTATTTATTTATTAAGCTTTGACAGAAGTCAGGAATGATCGCACAGGTGGCAAGGCACCTATTGCGAGGCAATCATCCCACAGCATGTACAGACAATTGAACAATGAGAAGAAAAAAAAACATATATTTTTTATATATATATATATATATATATATACACACACATACACATACATAGATACACACATAGTAATAATAAAATAAGACAGTTTATCAGCAAGTGTAAGTAACATCAGAGGGACAGACGACAACGTGAACAATGACATTTGCCAACCCGTGTACATGAATCATCAGAAGAAAAATAGTTGTTGATCTTTTCTTTATAAAAATGAAATAGCTTCGATTTAAAAGCAGCTGTAATATCAGAAATTTGATAGAGGTGACTGGCGTTCCACAAATAAAATAATCTGTTAAAATATGAATGGCGAAAAGTTTCAGTCCTAAATTTTGGAATTTTCATTAAAAATGTATCCTCATTTTGAAATGAAACAAAATGGTTGTAGTTAATGTCATATTCCCCCTTCAAGCATTTGCACAAGAATACACAATCAAATATGTCACGTCTGTAGCCCAGCGGTAAAAGATCAAGCTTCATTAGTCGGGCTTTATAATTGCTATCAACACAATCATTATTACCAAGAATGTACTTAGTGGCTCTCCGTTGCACACCTTCAATATGAAGGAGAGATTTTTTTGATGATACGGCCCAAGATTGGGTGGAGTATTCTAAAAGTGGTCTTATCAGCGAAATATACAGTTTTCGTTTTGTTTGAACTGAACACGTATGACCACAAGTTCTTTGAATTAATCCAAGCATGCGATTTGCTTTACTAACCAAGACATCCCATGATAAATTTGATGACACCACAATCCCAAGATCACGCATGCAGTCGACTTTTTCAATTACATTACCATTCATTGTGTAATGGTGAAGAATGGGAATTCGCTTCCTTGTAACACTCAATAGTTTACATTTACCAGCGTTAAATCTCATGTCCCACTTACGACTCCAATCCAAGATGTTTTCTAGGTCGCACTGCAGGTGTGAACAGTCTTGCGTGTTTCTGATCTCTCTTATGCATTTAGAATCATCTGCAAACAAGGCAACCCTAGTCTCAGGACTTACACAGTCTGGCATGTCATTAATATACAGCAGAAACATCAAAGGGCCCAAAATTGATCCTTGTGGAACCCCTGATTTAACGGGAGACCAGGATGATGGGGCACCATCGACAGCAACTCTTTGTTTACGATTGGATAAGTACGACGTAAACCACTTTAAAAGATTTCCATGAAATCCGTATGTCTGGAGTTTATATAAAAGTAAGTCATGGGGGACAGAGTCGAAAGGAGATGAAAAGTCTATATAAAATATCAATTTGTCCGGACTGATCTAAGCATTTGCCAACATCGTGAAATACCTGGATTAACTGAGTTGTTGTCGACCTACCCTTAACAAAACCATGTTGCAGGTGATGTAGAACAGGCACTACGATTATTATATGCCAGGGGGATAAAAAAAATGTCTAAATGTGGGAGGGGGCTGCAAGAGAGTATATAAGGAGAGAAATTGAGACAGTAAAGTAGTAGGAGAAATTGCAAGGAGAAGGATACATTTGCCCAGACCTGTCACTTCTTTTCATGAGCAGTGAAGCTTTTTGTGGATTTTTGTCGGTGTTGGAGTATTTTCCTCACCCAGGACATCGCCAAGCAACCCCATCAAAGGGACTGTAAATGTTTTTTTTCTTGTATTTATCAATCTTGTTCAGTAGGGTAGATAGTAGATTAGTTATGTGTTTAATGAAATCGGTTTAAGTTTTGAAATTTTGTCTCTCATCCATTGCTGTCATATATGTTATAACAAATTGGGACCATAACAAATTGGGGGCTCAAGTCTGGGATAGATCATTGTGTGAGTCATTTATTGAAAATCTAACATATCAAATTGTAAAATTGTTTTTTGAATTTTCTGAAATATATATATATATATATGAGAGAGATCAACAGCAATGGATGATTTCTTGGCATCACCAACCATAGAGGTTTTGAAGTCTTTTAAAAAGACAGAACTGCAGAAATATTCAGATAGTTGACAGAGGTAATACCAGCCATGCGAAAAGCAAGACTGGCTAGAGAGATTGTTGAATATTACATTGATGAAAATGTGTTTGCACCAGGAGATCTGGAACAGTTTCCAGTATAAAATCCAAATATAGAAATGGAACTTAAATTAAAAATGCTAGAGGAGATTGAAAAGGAGGAAAAAGAAAAACAAAGAGAATTTCAGAGGGCAGAAAGAGAGAAAGAAAGGCAGTTTGAGTTAGAAAAAGTAGCAAGAGAGAGAGAAAGAGAAAGACATAGACAGAGATATTTTGAATTAGAGAAGTTAGATAGAGAAGAAAAAGACTCCAAATGGAGCAACTAAAAATTAAAATTGAAGCTAAAAACAAATTTTTTGCAAGCCTGGAGGTGAAACTGGTGCCTCCATTCTTGGAGAAGGATGTTGATAACCATTTCCAGTGCTTTGAAAAGGTAGCTAAAAGTTGCCAGTGGCCAAAGTAACACTGGCCTCTGATGTTGCAAACTGTCCTCAAGGGTAAAGCTCAACAAGCCTATTCGGCTTTGCCTGCAGATGATTCCGCTGATTAGGAGGTTGTCAAGAAGGTTATTTTGAGAGCTTATGAGTTGGTTCCAGAGGCTTACCGACAGAAATTCAGAGGTCTGAAGAAATCTGAAAATCAGACTTATGTTGAATTTGCTAATGAAAAGCAGGTTTGCTTTGAGCGCTGGTGTACTTCTATGGAGGTCAAGGATGATTTCAACTCACTAAAACAGATGGCGTTAGTTGAAGAATTCAAGAACTGTGTTAAGGATGATATTAAGACCTACCATAATGAGAAGCAAGCACTGAATTTGCAGTCAGCTGGCAAATTTTCGGATGAATATGTTCTCACACATAAGTCCAAATTCAGTCAAGCAGTAACAATAGATGGTTCCAATTTCAGAGGAAAGGTAATGGTGATACCCAAGATTCCTCACCTAAAGACAAAGACAAATCTGGTGATGGTGCTCAGAAATCCAGTCTCAGGTCTGATCAAAGTGTGAAAGCTGACAGTGACAAAAGTGGTCTAGTTTGCAATTATTGCAAGAAATCTGGTCATGTTATAACTGTTGGTTCCTTAAAGCTAAGAAAGAAAAAGAAAAGGATACCAAACCTTTGTGAAAACAAGGTTAGAAAACCCTGTAGTAGATGATCGATCTGTTAAATTGCCAGCTCCTTGTGGGGCTAAAAACCCTGATACTGCTGACTTTTTGAGAAAGAATTTCTTCCATTTGTGTCAGAGGGATTTGTGGCTCTGAATGAGCATTCTCTACCTGTCCCCATATACAGTATCTCACAAAAGTGTGTACACCCCTCACATTTTGACAATTAATTTATTATATCTTTTCAAGGGACAATGCTACAGAAGTGAAACTTCTATATATTCTAGAGTAGTCATGGTACAATATGTGTAGCAGTGTAGATTTACTGTACTGTCCAAATACCTGAGCAAACAGTCACTATTTCCAAAATGGATGGCAACAAAAGTGAGTACACACCCCAATTGATAATGGTCAACCAAGCAATGAAACGCGACTTGTTCATCATGTTCATGCTTTTGTCTGTTTGACTGGGCCATATGAGGTTGTGTAACATGTTGAAGGGTTAAATTGTGGTGCTTTGGGTGCGATGCTCTCATTCTGGTCACTGGATGGTCAACATGGCACCTCATAGGAAAGAACTCTCTGAGGATCTGAAAAAGAAAATTGTTGCTCTCCACAAAGATGGTCTAAGCTACAAGAAGATCTGTGAAACCATGAAACTGAGCTACAGCACAGTGACCAAGGTTATCCAGCGGTTTTCCAAGACGAGTTCTGCTCGGAACAGGCCTCGTCAGGGTCGACCGAAGAGGTTGAGTCCTCGTGCTCTGCGTCAGGTGCACAAGTTGGCTTCAGAAAACAGACGCAGGACTGCTGGCAGCATTGCTAACAAGGTTGTAGCAGTGGGATAACAGCCTGTCAGTGCTCAGACCATACGCCATGCTCTGCGCAAAGTTGGTCTGCATGGCCGTCAGCCAAGATGGAAGCCTCTTCTGAAGCTAGCCCACAAGAAAGCCCGAAAACAGTTTGTTGAAGACAACCAGTCCAAGAACATGAACTACTAGAACCATGCTCTGTGGTCTGACGAGACTAAGATAAACTTGTTCGGCTCAGATGGTGTCCAGCATGTGCCGCGGCGCCCTGGTGAGAAGTATCAAAACAAGTGTGTACTGCCTACAGTCAAACATGGTGGTGGCAGCATCATGGTCTGGGGCTGCATGAGTGCTTCTGGTCCTGGGGAGCTGCACTTCAGTAATGGAATAATGGATCCAACATGTACTGTGAGATTCTGAAGCAGAACATGATGCCCTCCCTTCAGAAACTGGGCCGCACGGCTGTTTTCCAACATGATAACGACCCAAAACACACATCCAAGATGACAATTGCCTTCCTGAAGAAGTTGAAGGTGATGGTATGGCCAAGTATGTCAGACCTGAATCCCATTGAGCACCAGTGGGGCATCCTCAAGAGGAAGGTGGAGGAGCAGCAGGTGTCCAACATCCACCAGATCCGTGATGTTGTCATGGAGTAGTGGAGGATCCCAGCAACAACCTGTGCAGCTCTGGTGAATTCCATGCCTTGGAGAATCAAGGCAGTGCTGGACAACAATGGCGGTCACTCTAAATATTGACACTATGGACACAATTTGGCATGTTGACAGTAAGGTGTACTCACTTTTGTTGCCACCCATTTTGGAAATAGTGACTGTTTGTTCAGTTATTTGGACAGTGTAGTAAATCTACACTGCTACACATATTGTGCAATGACTACTCTAGAATATATTCAGTTTTCATTTCTGTAACGTTGGCCCTTAAAAAGATATCCTAAATGAAGAGTCGAAATGTGAAGGGTGTACTCACTTTTGTGAGATACTGTATATCCTAAGGGACACCGGAGCTTCTCAGTAACTTTTATTGATAGACTCCTTGGAGTTACGTGATCCCCCCGCTTCGGGGGATTTCATACTTGTACAAGGTATTGAAGGAAGGACTGTATCTGTACCCCTGCGCTTTATATTCTTGAAGTCAGATTTAGTTACAGGACAGGTAAAGGTGGGACTTACGTCAAGTCTACCTATCAAGGGTATTTCTCTGTTGCTAGGCAATGACCTGGCTGGGGGCAATGTAGTTCCCCCTGTTCATCTTACTTCACAGCCGAGCACTGAAGATGGCGATGAAGACCCATCCCTGTATCCTTCCTGTGCAGTGACCCGTGCTATGGCCAAGAAGGCTCAAGAAGAAAATAATGTGGTGCCGTGCAGCACATTGAATAGTCATGACTCAGGTGGTTTGCCTCATGACTCTGATCAGCCTACTATAGTTTCTCCGTTTGAGGACTTGTCAGACACGTTTAGCAGTTCTTTGTTCAACCAGCCAGATGGGTCTGGTGATTCTGATGTGTCTGGAGACTTGTCTCTGTCCAGAAAGTGGTTGATTGAGGAGCAAACTAATAATCCCGAAATTTGTGTACTAAAGAGGAGAGCCCTTCCTGATAAAGAAATAGACGCAGTTACAGTTGGGTATTATCTCAAGGATGGTGTGTTGATTCGGAAGTGGTGCCCTCCTGATACGCAGATTCCAATGCAGATTGTGCGGTGGTTAGGCAAATTGTTGTTCCGAAGGTCTACAGGAATGAGATCTTTACAATGGCTCATAGTTTACCTTTAGGAGGTCATCTTGGTGTTAACAAGACTGTTGATAAGATCATGAAACACTTCTTCTGGCCTGGGCTTCAGAAAGATGTTTCCAACTTTTGCAAAACCTGTCACACTTGTCAGGTAGTTGGAAAACACCAGTTAAACCCACCTGTAGCTCCATTGCAGCCTATCCCAGCATTTGGGGAGCCCTTCTCTAAGGTCATTGTTGATTGTGTTGGTCCATTACCCAAGACTAGATCTGGAAATCAGTACTTGTTAACAATGTGTGCATCTACCAGATGCCCAGAAGGCATACCTCTACGTAACATCAAAGCAACAGCAATCTCGAAGGCTTTGATAAAGTTCTTCACATAGTTTGGCCTTCCTAGGGAAATTCAGTCAGACCAAGGCAGCAATTTCACTTCCAGATTGTTTCAGCAGGTTGTTTATTAACTAGGTGCGAAGCAGATTCTTTCTAGTGCCCATCATCCAGAGAGTCTCAGGAAATCTCAGGAATTTAAATAAACAAGATTTTATAAATGATATTGAAAGTAGTGATCTATCTCGCATTTTTCAAACTTTTGACGTTGAATCGGCTTTAGCATTATTAACAAGTACTTTTAACAATATTGTGGATCAACATGCTCCTTTTAGGAAACTAAGAGTTAAAAATAGATGTAACCCTTGGTTTTCTATAGATATCTCACAGTTATTTCAGCAAAGAAATCGAGCTTGGAAATTGGCTAGGATTTCTCGGTCTCACTCTTGCTGGAATACTTTTAGACAATTGCGTAACATATGCACTGCTGCTGTTAGAAATGCAAAATCCAGATATTATCGTAATTCACTTACTAGTTCTGGCAGAAATGCATCTACATTCTGGAAATTAGTAAAGTCCGGTATAAATTCTTATAAGTCTGCCCCTCCTGTACAGATTAACTAAGAAAATAATTTAATTACCAGCATGCCTGAGATAGGAACAGCTTTTAATAAACATTTTATTGATGCTGGGCAACTCTTTGATAAAGAGCATAAAAACAGCCCATCGGTCAGTCAAGATATCTCCCCCTTTCTTTCTTTAGCTGCACCCTATCAAAAAGGGCAAACAAAATCAAGTTTTACTCTTTCTCCTTTTAATACATCTGAAGTTTTAATTGCACTTTCATCCATAAACTTGCACAACTCTCCTGGAGCTGATGGATTAGACCCATTTTTTCTTAGGCTTTCTGCTCCATTTATCACTGATTATATGTTACATATATATAATCTGACTGTGACTAACGGCATAATCCCTAAAAGTTGGAAGACTGCTCATGTACTCCCTCTGCATAAAAGAGGAGATCAGAGTGATCTAAATAATTACCGTCCTATCTCTAAGCTACCTTGCTTAGCTAAAGTTTTAGAGTTATTGGTTAATGTACAGTTAAAGGACTTTTTAGCTAGTCATTCAATTTTATGTAAACAGCAGTCAGGCTTTAGATCTGGACATAGCACCATATCCGCAACTTCATTAGTTATAAATGATATCACATCTGCATTGGATAATCATCAATTATGTGCAGCTCTTTTTGTGGACCTGTCAAAAGCTTTTGACACAGTGGATCATTCTATTCTTGTAGAAAAACTCTCCAAAATTGGCTTTGAAACCACTGCCCTGAACTGGTTTAAAAACTACCTTTCAGATAGGTCTCAGTGTGTGCTTTTAGAAAACATTAAATCTGAACTATTAAGTATCACCACAGGAGTTCCGCAAGGCTCTATCCTAGGGCCAGTCTTGTTTACACTGTATATAAATGATATTTTATCTTCTTCTACTGATGTGAGATTCTACTTGTATGCTGATGACACAATTTTGTACTGTTTTGATCAATCAATGCATTTAGCTGTAGAAAAGCTTCAATCTGCTTTTATTCATCTATAACAAGCACTGCTAAATCTCAAACTTGTACTGAATTCATCTAAAACAAAATGCATGCTATTTTCAAAAGCAAGAAATTGTGCCGATGATAATTTGATTATCAAGACCTTAAGTGGTGCTAACATAGAAAAAGTGACTTCTTATAAGTACTAGGTATTTGGCTTGATAACAACTTTACTTTTAAAACACACATTGAGAATCTGGTAAAAAATTTGAGAATGAAGGTTGGATTCCTGTACAGAAACAAATCTTGTTTTCCTTTGAGCTGTAGGAAAAGGATCATTGAGGCAACAGTTCTATCTGTCCTGGACTATGGGGATATTATTTATAGGCATGCACCAGCCTCTTATTTAAAGTCTTTAGATGCTGCCTACCTTTCAGCTCTAAGGTTTATTGCAGGTGATGCTTATCGGACCCACCATTGTATTTTGTACCAGAAGGTTGGCTGGCCATCACTCTCGGATAGAAGAAATATCCATTTTTATTTATTTATCTACAAGGCACTATTACAAAAACTACCATCGTATCTTTCAATGCTTCTGAAATGGACAATTGGTATACATAGGACACGTTCTCAAGATTGGTTGTCATTGCAGGTTCCAAGGGTAAAATCTAATTTAGGTAAAACTGCTTTCAGATTCTGTGCTCCTGATACCTGGAACCACCTCCAACAAGTCCTGAAATTAAATACTTTAGTGCCTATAAATGAATTCAAAAGAATGATAAACAATTTGGTTAGCCTGACTTGTGAGTGTTTTTAAGTAAATTAATTGTAAATAGTCTTGAAAAGTTTTATCTTTTTTATTTATATTATTTTACTATTCTTTTTAATATTTTTGCTATGTACGTTATATATGGTTTTTTTTTTTTTTTTATTCTTTATTTTTTACTCATTTCTTCATTAATATTAAATTTTCTTTTGTTGTTTTCTTTTATTGTACATTCGGCACACTTGTAAAAGAGAGCACTTGCTCTCAATGTGTTTCCCGAGTTTAAATAAAGATTTTGATTGATTGATTGAGTCAGGGTGCCTTAGAGCAGTTTCACTCCACTCTCAAGACAATGATCAGGACATATTGTTATGATCATGAGAAAGACTGGGATGAAGGTGTTCATTTGTTGTTGTTTGCAGCTAGAGAAGCAGTGCAGGAGTCTACTGGATTCAGTCTGTTTGAGCTAGAGTTTGACCATGAAGTGAGAGGACCTTTGCTATTGTTGAGTGAACAATGGCAAGAGAAATAACCGCATATCAGTCTTTTAGACTATGTTAGCAAGTTCAAGAAAAGATTGCATGCAGCTTGTGACCTAGCCAAAGAGAACCTGAAATCAAGTCAGGGAAAAATGAAAACTTAGTATGATCGTAAGGCTAGAAGCCGTGAGTTTAAACCAGGACACAAGCTCCTTGTGTTGTTTCCCTTGCAGTCCAATCCATTGCAGGCTAGATTTCATGGTCCTTATGGAATTCTGACAAAACTCAATGATCTCAAATACATTGTGAAGACTCCAGATAGGAGAAAACCAAAACAGTTGTGTCATATTAACATGCTGAAGCCTTATCATGATAGAAATGCTAGGGTTGCAGCTGTCACTTCAGATCCTCCCATGGCCGAGACTTGTGAAGATGAGGGGGAGTTTCAAGATGATGAACCTAGAATTAAAGCTGAAATTCTTTCATGTAAAGTGACAAATTCTGAAGTGTTGCAAAATCTTGATGTAAAACTCCAGCACTTAGAACCCTCACAGAAAGATCAGTTTGAGAGGTTGATCAAGAAATATAAAGATCTATTTCCTGATGTTCCAAAGAGAGTTTCTATAGCCTCTCACGATGTAGATGTTGGTGATGCCAAACCAATAAGACAGTATCCGTACCGGATGAATCCTGAAAAGAGAAAGATTGCTGAGAAAGAAGTTGAGTACATGTTAGAACATGATATTAACAGAACCCTCTAACTCAGATTGGAGTTCACCTTGTGTGCTAGTTCCAAAACCTGATGGAAGTACTAGATTCTGTTCAGATTATCGAAAAAGTAAATGCTGTAAATAGAACTGATGTGTTTCCAATACCTAGGATTGATGATTGTATCGATAGAGTAGGGCAAGCAAAGTTTCTGACCAAGATTGATTTACTGAAGGGTTATTGGTGTGTGCCTTTAACTGAGAGGGCCAAGAGTATCTCTGCTTTTGCCACACCATCTGGGTTGTACCAATATGAAGTCCTACCCTTTTGCATGAAAAATGCCCCAGCCATGTTCCAAAGGATGATACAGTCTACAATCGCTGGATCGCCACACACGGATGCGTACATTGACGACCTGATTACATGGAGTGACTCCTGTGAAGAACATCTGAAAGATGTAGAAACATTGTTCCAGCGCTTGACCCAGGCTAACCTGACTGTTAACATGAACATGAGTGACTTTGGTTGTGCTATTGTCACGTATCTTGGCCATGTCATAGGCCAGGGTAAGGTGGCACCCGTAAATGCTAAAGTCCAAGCCATCATAGACTTTTCAGTTCCTGACAACAAAAAAAGCTTTGCGCCGCTTCCTTGGAATGATTGGGTACTACCGCAAGTTCTTCAAAACTTTGCTGAGATTGCTCTCAGTCTAACTAACCAACTGAAGAAAGGCGTAAAGTTCACTTGGGATGAAGCATGCCAAAAAGCCTTTGATCGCCTGTAGTCTCTGCTGTGTCACTTCCCCGTGCTCAAATCTCCTGACTTCAACAAACCGTTCTCCATCGCAGTCTACGCCAGCGACCAAGCTTGTGGATCTGTGCTCCTACAGAGAAGTGACTCTGATGACATTGAGCATCCCGTGGCATACTTCTCCAGGAAGTTCAATCGCCACCAAAGGAACTATTCCACAATAGAGAAGGAGCTGTTGGTTCTAGCCTTACAACACTTTGAGGTTTATGTTTGTACTGGGCCAAAGCCAATGATTGTACATTCTGACCACAATCCGTTAATGTTTTTGAGTAAGATGAAAAACAAGAATCGGAGATCATTGAATTGGGAGTTTGATTTTACAGGAGTTTGACTTGGAAATTAAGCATGTAAAGGGTACTGACAATGTAATTGCTGATTGCTTATCCCATGTTTGAGTATGTATATACATCACGTGTTTATTAGAATATTGTATTATATGTATATATATACACACACACACACACACACACACACACACACACACACACACACACACACACACACACACACACACACACACACACACACACACACACACACACAAACACACACACACACACACGTGTCTACATAACCATTTTTGTATTGAAAAGAAAAATTTTGCCTTTACGAGTCAAAATTTTTCCCTTTTGGAATGGAGGTGTAATGTGAACAAATGCCACTAGATTGCAGTATTAGGGCTGCTCGATTAATTGTATGCAATTCATTTAAGCGCAATAAAAGTAACTGCCACTATGAGGCAGACAGACGTGATTGCTTATTACTTTTTCTTTGACACATACATAATGCGGTCATTTGAAATGCTTCCGGGAGGAAAACTGCAATTTGAAGTCCGCTAATTCCCAGCGAGATTGGACAGCCTCCATCGCCTTGGCATAATTGGCTTACCTTAAATCAATTCCTGTGTACTTTGCCTGACTTGCAATCAAGTCATTTATTCAGCCAACTGACTGATCAAAACAAAAATGTGGCCAATAGTGATTAAAAAAGTGATAATGAGAAGCAGACAGACCTAACTAGGCTGCCGCGTTATATTGAAAGAATGTAAGTAATCTTAATGAATAACGGACCTCTGAATTCCACCTCTCACTGGGGAATTTTGTATGCATTTTGAAAGATATTTCTTAATGAAATTATTTTAAGATGGCCCTGGTTTTAAGTGCTTAAAAACAGTGGCGGGCGGTGGACGGAAAACCGAGGGGATGGAAAACAGATGCGATATCAATCATTGTTCTTGGTCATCATGTTAGTTTCCCTTATAATGAAATGTTTAGGCGAGCGAATAATAAATTCTATGAAATGTTTAATTCACATGCCTTAATAGGCAACTCTTTACGAAAAAACCACTGTGGATTTTCCGCGTTAAATTCGTCACATCCAGTCGTCTAACCTGTGGTAATGATTGTTAAATTGAAAAAGCTTGAAATGCGCTCTTTTTGGTGTTCAATTGATGCGTTTGATTTCGTCTTAACGAAGACAATTGGCTACACCTGAGAGGGGAAGGTTAGAGTGTTCTTTACCAGAGAAATTGACTGAAAACAGAAAACAGAAGACTAATAAGCAGTTTTAAGACATGTTAATCGCCCTCCTTGTTCTCTGTCCACCACCCGCCACTGCTTAAAAATATCGGCAACGTGAAGTGGAGAACATATTGTGAATTGGCTAATTGAGCAAATCAACTGTTTGATTGCAAATTGAGCAAAATGGTAAGGGGGTGACAACTGTTGGTAAGGGGATGAAGACTTTGCAGACCTTCACTTTGCGTTGTTCAGCATGTAATTTACCTCAATGTGTTTTCCAAGTCTTCGCTGAATTTATCTATTGCGTGCAATGCAACGCTTAAAAACCAAGACCCATATTAAAATGATTTTATTTTTAAGAAATCTTTTTAATGTTATGTAAAAATTATACGAGAGGTGAAATTCATAGGTCTGCTGTTAATTCAGATTATTAACATTCTTTCAATCTAACACGGCAGCCTGATTCGGTCTGTCTGTTTCTCATTACCTCTTCTTAATCATTATTGGCCACATTTTTGGTTTTGATTGGTGAGTTGGCTGAATAAATGGCTTGATTGCAAAGTAGGAAAAGTACAGGGGAATTGATTAAAGGTGAGCTAATTGTGCCAAGGCGATAGAGGCTGTCCAACCTCGCTGGTAATTAGCGGACTTCAAATCACAGTTTTATTCCCGGAAGCTCTTCAAACGACCGCATTGGGTATGTGTCATAGAAAAGATAATAAGCAAGCTCGTCTGTGTGCCTCATAGTGGCAGTTACTTTTATTGCGCTTAAAATAATCGCGATTCGATTAATTGAGCAGCCCTATGCAGTATTGACCTTTTTTTTTGTTAAGCCCAGTCTGGAGCTAGGTTTGGGCACGTCCTGGGCATGTCTGAGAGGGAAAGTCCCAGAGAAGAAAAAAAAATGTCTAAATGTGGGAGGGGGCTGCAAAAGAGTATATGAGGAAAGAAATTGAGACAGTAAAGTAGTAGGAGAAATTGCAAGGAGAAGGATATATTTGACCAGACCTGTCACTTCTTTTCATGACCAGTGAAGCTTTTTGTGGATTTTTGCCTGTGTTGGAGTATTTTCCTCACCCAGGACATCGCCAAGCAACTCCACCAAAGGGACTGTAAATATTTTTTATCTTGTATTTATCAATCTTGGTCAGTAGAGTAGATAGATCAGTTAAGTGTTTGTTTAATTAAATCTGTTTAAGTTTTGAAATTTTGTCTGTCATCCCTTGCGGTCATATATGTTATTACAAATTGGGGCCATAACAATTGTGTCCCCTTAATATCAAACTGGAGATGTAATGGGCTGGGTTCAGTTCTTTTTTATGCCACCTGATCAAGTGCCAAGATGTCGTGTCGCTCAAAAATTTGAACAAGAGCAACCTTCGCCCCTGTTTGACCAACTGTTGGGGGAATAAGAGCAAGTGTTGCTCCTGTTTGACCAACAGTTTGGGGGAATAAGGACAGCATTCCACGCATGGTTGAAGGAATAAGAGCAACTTTCGCCCCTGTTCCACCAACGGTTGGGGGAATAGTCTTTGCCAAGACCTTTATGACTTTTGGACACGGAGTATTTTAGGATCTCAGTCCGACAGTCGCTAAATTCATCACAAATGCTCAAAGTCTCGCGCCAATATCGACTCACTTAATTGAGCAGAGCTTAAACAGAAACATTGATTGAAATTCTCGGCACCCATCTTGAAGAAGTGAGCCAGCTGATCAAAATCTTCACATATAATATCTAAAGATACATTAGATTTCAAGAGATTAAAAACAATAATCGACTGTCAGACACGGAGTTATATTGAAACCATCCCACTGAGATACTGCGTTTTTATTTAGCTTCAGCCATCATCCTCATGTCCAAGGTTGTTGCTGGCGGCCGTTCTCTATTCTGTTCAACTTCACGGTGTAGAGATCTCGGAAATTGAGTCATAGCCCCACCTGCTGTTTAGCAGGGCCAGTAACTTAGTGAGGACATTAGTGAGAAAATCCTTCGGACAAATACATGTTAGAAAATTGGCGCCATGTCACCGGTAGAAAACCGCCAAAAGTTATTTGTACGTGTAGGAAATGGTTCACGTCGTATACTTGTAGTTGGTACGTTTTGTATTTGTAAAACTGAATACATTTGTTTGTTAATGTTGTGATCCGTATTTCTGCTTGTCATGTTTTAGTTCTGTACCTGGCTCTGCCATGTTTAGGATTCTTGTGTTTAGTGACCACTGCCTGTCTGACCATTCTTAGGATTGTGTATTGTGTTTTTGATATTTAGATATTCTTATTTATTATTTTTCACATCCATTTTTATTCATAACCGCTGCCTCAGTTCCCTAGATTCCTGATCATGTTTATTTCTGCCATGCTCTGCTTTGCACTTCTTTTACCCAGTCTTGTCTTGTGTAGGTCTTTGCTCACGGTTTTGTCTTACGTGCCACGCATTCGGGTGATTTCTTGGTTTCTGGGTTTTCAATCTTCCTTCATTATCTCGTGTGCTTCCTTCCTCTCTCTGTTACTATCCACTAACCATACTAACAGTTTATTGTTTTCGATTAATTACTAACCAAGATTAACATTGTATATTTTTACTAACTGACTAACTTGCACTCGGGATTGTATAGCTGCACATACTAATAGACTAACGATCTCTCAGCATTCGCCCACTCTGCATCTCCGCCCTCCTTGCCTATCACTAATTATCTCTACTGCAGTTTCCACTTATATATCTCAGGCTTTCACTTTTCTTTAGACTGTACACTTTAGTACTCCTTAACCGGAGCTGTTTATTCGTTCATAGGAATGTCTCGTTATGCCTGTCTGCGTTTTGGCATTCGCCAGATTCATGTAATTAGATAATCCCTCATGTGTCAATCCTGATTATTGTTTCATTGATCGCACCTGTGCTCCCTTGTCATGCGTTCACCCCAGATGTGTATATAAGGTGTCTTCACATTCAGTTCCATTTCAGATCGTTATACTTCCTTGTTTCTTGTGCCACATTTTTCGCCTCGACTCATTGCAATATTATCTCTCTGACTGGATTGCCCGACTATCGATTTTGGTTTGCCCTTTTTGGATATTGTTGCACCTGTGTATTTTTGACCTTTTTTCTGCCCAACCTTGTTATTGTTTTTGCTGCCCTGGTTTTGGATTCGGACTGTCTTTGGCTTATGAGTTTGCTTCTCCCCCAAACCTACGCCTGTGTACCGAACCCTTTTTGTCTGACCACGAACTTTGTTATTGGTGCCCTGGTTACGATTCTGGATTACGCCCACTGGATACTGTTTTTGGATTGTGGACTTTGTACTGTTGCCAGCTCTGTTGGGGGGTTTCCACCTTCAGAAATAAAGCCTCCTTTTTGCATTTATCTGGTTGTCGCTATTGGCTCATTTCGTAATCCGCAACAGTTAATGGTGTTTTGTATTTGCAAACCACACTGTATTTGTTTGCAAATCGTTTTTATAGTTGCAAACCACACCTTGTTTGCACGTGAATCATTTTTATATTTGCAAACCACGCTGTGTTTGTTTGCAAATTGTTTTTGTATTTACAAACCACACTTTGTTTGCACGTGAATCATTTTTGTACTTGCAAATCACATTGTATTTCTTTGTGAATCGTAGTGCATTTGTACAACACTTGGTGGCCCTGTCACTGTCAGTTGTGTCAAAAATTGCTCAAAAACAACATGATTTCAGATTCAGAACAGAAATAGGTCTCAGCAAGAATGGCTTCTTGCAGAAAAAAAAGGTTTCACAACAGAAACTGGTCTCGGCAAGAATGGCTTCTTGCAGTTTCCTTGGTATAAATGGCTTCCTATCTGAACCCATCACAAAGAAGGGACTCCTAAATCACTTCATTTTGTGAAAAATATTTACTTCAAAGAAAAACAAATTGCCCCATTAAAAGAAACAATACCTGATATGAAAACTTGATATATTGGGTATTCAAATCATAACCATGAGAAATGCACTCAGTGGCACACTTCACAGACTTTTAAGGATTGGAAAAAAGTGACGTTTCATTTTTCTCTGATAACACACATAACGCTGAAAATGAGGCTGTAGCAAACAAGTTGGCAAAGGGAGGGAAATTTTTCTTACTTTCCATGAAAGAGTACTGACCCAGGACCACAAACAATCTTTAAACAAGATGGAAACTCCAAGCAATAAAAAAAAAATTGCAGTCATATTTATCATCAAATTGTGTGTCCGAACTGTGACGCGGAATGGCCCTAATACATATGAAGAGACATTTAAGCAGTTTCAAAGCCACAAAAGTGAACTGCAGCTGAAGCAATTAGCCCGAATATAAGCACAATTTTTGGATGAAAACAGGAAAATTAAGTCTTTATCTAAGCACGTGTGTGTTAACCATGGCAAAAGTGCAATACACATTGGGACACTTTACTCCACTTTGGCAATGTTCAGAAATGAACAGACAGTTCTGTTCCAAAATGATGTTCCCATTGATGTTTTTGATCAAAAGCTTAGAAACAAAAACTGTGGGGCCAAAATGCACATATAAGGCCTCAATTGAAAGGTAGTATCCTCTAGCTTTGAAGATGTGGTGTTGAAGTAGACCAGCGAGGCTAAAATGCAAGCTACAATAAATCAGCTCAAATATGAAGGACTTTTATTTGCTGTGCGTGCCACTGATCCAGTGGGATCTATTTGGATCATGGTCTTTACAGTCCTATGCTATACATGGTGAGAACTGAGTGGATTGGCGGGGAATGGATCCAATACACTTAGTAACCGCTCCAGGATCAGCTGTAAACCAGGAAATTGGGATGATATTTCAGCAAGAGCCACAAATCCTGATCCAGCATCAAGATTAAGAGGGCAGGCCTGAGTGATATCAGCAAATCAGAGGTTAAGCACATCCCCCTCTCCATACAGAAGTAACTGATCATGTGTGGGGCCTTGCCGTACATGATGACCATCACAGTGTTGAGGGTTGTGGAGATATGAAAGCCTTATAGAAAAACAAGAAGAGGGTTTGACCTTGTATAACTTCAGGAAATCAATAATAAGCAATGAGCAGAATTCTGTGCCCAGACCAGAACACTGATATGATGGGCTCGGGCTGATATTATAGGACCAGTCTCCTCCTTCTATTCAGGAAGCAACAACACACGGAGTTCTATTCTGAAACATCACTTCAAATGACTGACTCTCATGAGTCACATTTTTTTCTGAGAAGGGTTCAATCATAAACATGAAAGCTCAACAATTACCTCCATCAACAAGATTAGTTCACATATCTTCATTAAACTGGGAGTAGCATTTAATCCTTTCACCCCCAATAGTGCCATATAGCACACTTGCGTGACCGACATTTTTTCCCCAGTAGTGCCAAATGCTGCTTTTTACCTCCACCAAATGAAGCTGGCAAGAGGTCATGTGATGGGTGCCGTTTGTTTGTTTGTTCATGAACAAGATGACTCAAAAAGTAATGAATGAATATCTCTGAAATTTTGTGCGTGGGTCGCAATTACATCAGGGATGGATCCTATTGATTTTGACCGCAATCAGTCAAGCAGTATGGTCGCCATGGCAGCCATCTTGAAATCATATGCTACGCGATAACTGAACATTGCTCCCACTCAGCACGATTTGGACTGTGCTGCCTCGGCGGAGGTTTGCACTCTAGGAGCGCCTCTAGTTTTGTTATGTTTCTTTTAACAGTCAGGAATAAGAACAGACATTTGGTTAGCCAGAAATTTGGTTAGAATGTCAACAAAGGCCATGGGGTGAAATAGGAGTGAGAACTGGGCACTAGTGGGGCTGAAAGGGTTTCTACAACCAGTGGCGGCTCGTGAATTGGCAACAGTGGAAGCCCAAACAATCCCTTAATGTTAATGATTGTTCATCACCTGTTTTCAATCATTCATTTAATCAGTGGAGGGTCGTCGGCCGCAACAAAGATAAGCCAAAACCTCGCCCTTCAAAGCTTAATGACTTCAACCTTTCACAGTTTACTTTTCTTGATCAGAAGTTGCTCATACGTTGTTGTTAGAAGAACATTCAGTTGAGTCAAATTTATTTTCAATAGCATTGTTACACATTGCACCACGAAATTGAGGGGTTTTCTTTCACTCATAAATTTCGACATAAATTACCATAGGCCTACGCTATAAATTCCGCGCTCAAGAAGCTCACGAAACGGCATAGATGCGCAAATTGATTAGTGAGGCTCATTAAGCAATAAGCTGTGCAACATCGCATTCTTTTCATCTATATTAAGATTGTAGAAAATGGACTGTCGTGGCTTCTTGTGAAAGAAGCCTCGCAAACTAATTTATAAAGACGTGTTGATAATTTGCGTCGTCATTTGCTATCGAAACTAAATTTGATTGTCCTTCAACCAATTCGTATGAGCAACTGCTGATAAAGAAAAGTGAACTACGAAATGTTGAAGTCATTAAGCTTTGAAGGGCGAGGTTCTGGCTACCCTTTGTTACGGCTGACGAGCCGCCGCTGTCTACAACACATCTTCATTATTCTGGAACTAGCGTGTAATCCTCAACACATTATCCACTAAAATGTTCCAAAGAACAGAAGCCAAAGGAAAAAAAATATATGAGTCTGAATAAATCACGATAGAAAGATAGTGGACGATAGAAAGCAACATGAGACAGACATTTTTGATTATGCCCCGAGATGCACAGCTGATAAAAAAACATAACCGCCCATGTTCTTAAAGCCTCTCAAAAGCAGGAGCACTGATCTTAGACCAGTTACCTCTACCCATCTCCTCATCAAATCCACAATGAGCCAATAAACTGATTGAAGATCAGCGTTCTTACTGAGAGGCGTTTCATGAAAAGTGGAAATATGAGAACAAGGAAAATAGGCATGCAATGCACGGAATACCCCTCAGCCCGATGTCAAAGTTTTTTTCTCCTTATATACTCTTTTGCAGCACTCTCCCACCTTTTAGACTTTTTTTTTTTAAATTCTCTGGGACTTTCCCGTTCAGACATGCCTAGGACATGCCCAAACCTAGCTCCAGACTGGGCTTAACAAAAAAGGGTCAATACTGCCATCTAGTGGCTTTTTTTTTTCCACATTACAGTAGAAGGCAGATTAATATAGCCTTTGTCACAAGTGTTTGTCTAAGATTTTTTGAGCAGCTTCAAAAATCAGCTGACATGACAGATCAGGCTCATGAGTCACCAGACACAGCTAATTGGCTGCCACGCAATAAACCACACCCAGGAGCACCTGAGGTACCAAAATATAGTGGAGCTGAGTTTGACATCAGCAGGTACGAGCTAATCAGAGGAGAGGGATCCGCTTCTACCCACACCGTCCCAGTCATAATGCAGTGGGAGTCGACTCATACCGCTCGTATATGAACGAAAGCCTCAGGAAAGCAATCCAAGCTTTCAAATACCAGCAATAACTGACAAAAAGCACAATAGTGACAGGAGAAGGCAGCAAGTACAGAAACAGAATAAGGTGACTTGGGACTGAGTAAAGCACATGACGCGTGAGTTAAAAAGCTGGAGGCTTAAATCGTGTCACTAAGATTCAGGAATGATGCAGAGAGGGACCAGAAAGGGTCATTCAGGCCTAATCTCCATCCAGCTCCATGAGACTGACAACAGCCCCAGCATTGCAGATGAAATGGCCGGAGAACATGTAACCCCTGCCCACATTCCTCAACATCCCACCCTCTCTTCCTGAATGAACGGAGATGGGGAAAGGGTACAAGTGTGAGAGAAGGGAGTAAAACTCGATTTACACTTTCGACAGTCGTACTAGAGAAACTGTTATGACCCCAATTTGTTATGACCTATCAGACAGTAAGGGATGACAGTCAAAAAATTTTAAAGCTCAAACAGATTTAATTAGACAAACCACTGACCAAGATTGAAATATTAACAAACAAACAAAAAAAGGGATATTTACAGTCCCTTGAGATGGCGTTGCTTTGCTGCAATGTCCTGGGACTGGAAAATGCTCCTACACAGGCAAAAATCCCCAAAAAGCTTCAGCGAAGGTCTGAATTGGGGGGGGGGGTCCAGTTGCCTCAATGGTAATGAGGCACCAAGAAACTGCTGTTTACATTTGTAAAAACTCACCAGCATGATAGAGAGTCAATGACAGTAGGTGTGAATGTTCAATGATCAGGCTGTATGACCAAGAAACAACAAAAAATGATTGTGAAGGGGCTAATTTCAAGCGAGCCGAGGATCTTCCAACACTCCTTGCAGTTGAAAATACATCATGTTAGTTCTACCACACTTTGAGTCCAGCGACAATGCAGAGACGAGGCTTAAAAGAAAAGCACAAGAGATGAAGAGAATGTGACGGAGTGAATAAGAAAGGGGGGAGGATGACTCAAAGGAGGCCAGTAGTCTGTACAGGGCAGTTCTCATTGAATAAGGGCTTGTGGGAAATGTGTGTAGTTCTCAGGAATTGGGCTAGTAGCGCAAGTGTCCCGCTATGTGACCCCGCTGAAAGCCCTTATCTCAGACCTCTACAGCACAGCTCCCACAGCTCCCGTGTGACACGGAGGAGTTGAAAAAAGGCCTGATTAGGAGACGCGAGTTACAGCAGTCTCTGGAAAGGAGACTGATATGGTGGAGTGGTACAAGGCTAGGTGAGAATACCCAGCATAAAGACGCCTCCTGACTCATAAAAATGAATGACCATAAAAGGGCTCATAGGGCACCACAGGGACCTTCGGCTCCTGCAAGAGTGAGAATGATCCACAGAGCAATCATAATGAGGTCGCAGCTCAGATCCGCCATCAACGTCTACTCCACTGCGAATGCACGACTCAGTCATTCAGTGATAAATCATTCAGCTTTTCGTGCAAAGATGAGGACGTGCTTGAGAGGTGACATGCAAAGTTAGCAGAGTATGGAATATTTTGTCTGATAATAACCAGTTCAGGAGGACACTGATCCCAACACGATGATTGACAGGACAGATTGAGGTACTGCTCACTTTTTTAGCCACACCCATGCGCTGATGCAGTGGGAGCTCTACATGTCTGCAGTTCATCAAGAACCCAAAACTCAAAAAAATGGTAAAACTGTGGAAAATAAAAGGAATGTTCCAGCAGGGAAAGATCCAGTTTGCAGCGCCTCAGATGTTCCACAGTTCTACTTCTTTGACTGTCAGCACCAATACAGCCGCTGGAAATGAGGCTGTAGAGCCATTTGAATAAACACAGACCACCCTATACACACAGACACAACACAGTCAATTGCAGACACAACAAATTCAAGCAGACATGGCACGTACAAACGTGGACGCAACATAAATGCAGTCACAGGAGACACAGCACAAACAAATGCAGACACGACAAATACTGAGATGCGACACATACAAACACAGCCGCGACACTGGGCTGAGTCTGCTCCGTATAAATTAGGCTAATTTAAGCTTTAAGAACAAATTAGATTTCGACAAAGTGTCCAAAGATGGAACTTATGTTTCAAGCACCTGTGTGTGCTGTTATTAAAAATACTTCACCCCTTCCGCCAGCCTCTGCTGGCTAACGAGTGATTTGGCAATTTAAATTGGCAATTAAAACAAAATACATTAGTTCATCGCAGTGGTAATCTACTATCCTCACCTTAGTAAACTTTTGTCTGAGAGCACATTCAGACCTGGCGTTAACATCAAAGAGGAGAGCCCTAAAGATAAGTCTGAACACAATATAAACATTGGGAGGAACTGAGGATGCATTGAGGTCCGATCACTCAAGATGCATTCGGCGAAGGCCTGGGGCCCATAGAAGAACAACCTTGTAGAGTGGGGATGTGGGCGACAGCCACAAGGGGTCACCCGCGACGCATTTAAACACAAAATTAATGGCAGGTGTGGCGTATAATCTGTCTCAACTGAGGCCTTGTCTTCACATACGTGCATATCTTCCAAAACAGCATTTTCTACGCGTTTTGGCTGTTCATCCACACGCAAACTGCATTTTCAGTCACTAAAAACAGACCTTCTGGAAAAGGCCTTCCAGGATGAAGATTTTTAGAAATGTTGACATATAGACAAAGAAAACAGAGCTTTTGTCAGGTGACATCAGTGTGTGTATGCTTGTAAAGAGTTCTTGTGGCTTGCGATTGGCCTTCATGGTCGCGCATTAAATTCTATCACTGCTGCCTGTTGGTTTTGAATGCTGTTGACAGTGCTTCGTAATTTTTGTCTTCGTATGGACAGAGATTTTTTTTTTTTTTTTTCAAAAAAGTAAGGGGAAAAACCCCATTTTTAAAAATACACATGCACATGTGGATCAAGTCTAAATCTAGACAAAATCTGGATATTGCTGGAAATAAAGCAACAAGTTTGAACAAGCTTTTAATTTTAGAGAACTGTTACGACCCGGTCTAGGGCAGACAGCAACAGGTAAAGAAAATAAGGGAAGGACGGGCGGGGAGAACTGTAAAAGGCACGAATAGTACGCTGCTCAGTTACTCTGGTCCCTATCTGCCTAACCAAAGCTAAACTATTCCTATGGCTAATCTTCGAAGGTTCGCCGGGCTCGGGGCGGCTTTTAAACACTTAACTCCCGAACTCCCAGTCCGCAAATAAGGACTGAGGGAACGAATAGTGTACCCCCTCTGGAAACAAGTTTCCGCCCAGAATCACCTTTAAAAATAACAAAGGAAAAATAACAAAGCAAAACAACAAAGAAGTGCCCCGATGGAAGGACTGTGAGATCCAGCTGGGAGCACGCTGACTAACCAGAGTAGACCTAACAGCGTACCGGAAAGGGCAAGACGAGAGGGATAGTCAGATACAGAAGCCGAGGTCAAAACACCGGGAATTCACCAAGCAACCAAACCAAAACGCAAGGGCTAGAATTCTAGTCTAATGGGACAAGCCAAGGGTCAGCCACCACAATTCAAACAAACCAATTAAAGGGAACGGCAAGAATCGTAAATCTAGAGGCAATCCGAGTCAAAGAAGGCAGAAACAATTAATCTCACAGGACGTTAACGCAATTAATAGATCGGAAGAGCTAGTCTCCCCGGTTGACACTAGACCGCGCCTTTTAAAGGGGTAAACCGGAAACGGAAGTATCAGACCTAGGCGAACCAAAAAAAAAAAAGATAACAGATTTCAAGCGCAGATTCACAAATGTACGACAGGGGTCGTAACAAGAACCAAATATAAAGGCTTGAAGGACACAAGCAGCCTTACAAAAAATTAGGTGTCAGCAGGTGTCAAAATTAGGTGACCATTAGGTGTCAGCAAGGAATTAAAACAGTCATATTTGCATTACTTTTTCTCCTTAGATGCACAACACTGTTGTACAAGCAAAAATTAGCCTGAGCTCAGCAAGCTGTGCCTGTATTGCATATAAAAACTGCAACACAAAGCCTCAATCACTCAAAACTGCCACAGCCTCTAATGTGCTCATTCCAACACAGCCAGAACTCTGTTCAAGATGCAGTCATAGTTCTCAGAATTTCTATTCTGATGTTGCTCCTGTTATGGCCCCAATTTGTTATTACATTTACAACACAACAGCAACAGCAAGGGATGACAGACACAGTTTTAAAAACTTAAACACATTTAATGAACAGACAACTAAACAACTAACGAACCTACTGACCAAGATTGAATACAACAAAAAACAGAAATATTTACCATCCCTTTTTGATGGGGTGGCTTGGAGATGTCCTAGGTGAGGAAAATGCTCTAACACAGGCAAAAATCCACAAAAGAAACTTCACAGGTCTTGAACAAAATGACAGGTCTGGTCACATGTATCCTTCTTCTTGCAATTTCTCCTACCACTTTTCTGTCTAAATTCTCCCCTTTATATACTCTTTTGCAGACCCCTCCCACCTTTTAGACTTTTTTTTTTCTTTTCTCTGGGACTTGTTTCAGACATGCCCGAAACATGCCCAAACCTAGCTCCAGTCTGAGCTGAACAAAAAAAAGGTAAATACTGCCATCCAGTGGCATATATTCACATTACACCTCCATTCCAAAAGGGAAAAATTTTGACTCATAAAGGCAAAATTTTTCTTTTCAATACAAAATGGTGAAGTGAACACTTGTCTAAATATACATATCACACAATATTCAAATAAACACGATATATATATATATATAGATATATATATATATATATATATATATATATATATAAATATATATATATATACACACACACATATTCAAACACGGGATAAGCAATCAGCAATCACATTGTCAGCACCCTTTACATGCTTTATTTCCAAGTCAAACTCCTGTAAAATCAAACTCCAATTCAACAATCTCCGATTCTTGTTTTTCATCTTACTCAAAAGCATTAACGGATTGTGGTCAGTGTACACAATCATTGGCTTTTGCCCTGTACAAACATAAACATCAAAGTGTTGTAAAGATAGAACCAGAGCAAACAGCTCCTTCTCTATTGTGGAATAGTTCCTTTGGTGGCGATTGAACTTCCTGGAGAAGTATGCCACGGGATGCTATATGTCATCAGAGTCACTTCTCTGTAGGAGCACAGATCCACAAGCTTGGTCGCTAGCATCGACCGCGATGGAGAACGGTTTGTTGAAGTCAGGAGATTTGAGCACGGGGAAGTGACACAGCAGAGACTTCAGGCGATCGAAGGCTCTCTGGCATGCCTCATCCCAAGTGAACTTTACGCCTTTCTTCAGTTAATTAGTGAGCCTGAGAGCAATCTCAGCAAAGTTCTTGCGGAACTTGCGGTAGTACCCGATCATTCCAAGGAAGCGGCGCAAAGCTTTTTTGTTGTCAGGAACTGGAAAGTCCATGATGGCTTGGACTTAAGCATTTATGGGTGCCACCTTACCCTGGCCTATGACGTAGCCAAGATAGGTGACAGTAGCACAACCAAAGTCACTCTTGCTCAGGTTAACAGTCAGGTTAGCCTGGGTCAGGCGCTGGAACAACGTCTCTACATCTTTTAGATGTTCTTCCCAGGAGTCACTCCATGTGATCAGGTCATCGATGTATGCACCCGTGTGTGGCAATCCGGCGATTGTAGACTGTATCATCCTTTGGAACGTGGCTGGGGCATTTTTCATTCCAAAGGGTAGGACTTCATACTGGTACACCCAGATAGTGTGGCAAAAGCAGAGATGCTCTTGGCCCTCTCAGTTAAAGGCACACACCAATAACCCTTCAGTAAATCAATCTTGGTCAGAAACTTTGCTTGCCCTACTCTATCAATACAATCATCAATCATAGGTATTGGAAACACATCAGTTCTAGTTACAGCATTGACTTTGCGATAATCTGTACAGAATGTAGTACTTCCATCAGGTTTCGGAACTCCAATCTGAGTTGGAGGGTCTGATAATATCATGTTCTAACATGTACTCAACCTCTTTCTCAGCAATCTTTCTCTTTTCAGGATTCATCCGGTACGGATGCTGTTTAATTGGTTTGGCATCACCAACATCTACATCATGAGAGGCTATAGAAACTCTCTTTGGAACATTAGGAAACAGATCCTCATTTCTTGATCAACCTCTTACACTTCTCTCTCTGTGAGGGTTCTAAGTGCTGGAGTTTTACATCAAGATTTTGCAACACTTCATAGTTTGACAATTTAGATGAAAGAACTTCAGCTTTAATTCTAGGTTCACCATCTTGAAACTCTCCCTCATCTTCACAAATCTCGGCCATTGGAGGATCTGAAGTGACAGCTGCAACCCTAGCATTTCTATCATGATAAGGCTTCAGCATGTTAATGTGACACAACTGTTTTGGCTCTCTCCTATCTGGAGTCTTTACAATGTAATTGAGATCATTGAGTTTTGTCAGAATTTCATAAGGACCATGAAATCTAGCCTGCAATGGATTGGACTGCAAGGGAAACAACACAAGGACCTTGTCTCCTGGTTTAAACTCACGGCTTCTAGCCTCATGATCATACCAAGTTTTCATTTTTCCCTGACTTGATTTCAAGTTCTCTTTGGCTAGGTCACAAGCTGCACCCAATCTTTGCTTGAACTTGCTAACATAGTCTAACAGACTGATGTGCGGCTCTTCCTCTTGCCATTGTTCACTCAATAATAGCAAAGGTCCTCTCACTTCATGGCCAAACACTAGCTCAAACGGACTGAATCCAGTAGACTCCTGCACTGCTTCTCTTGCTGCAAACAACAGCAAATGAACACCTTCATCCCAGTCTTTCTCATGGTCATAACAATAAGTCCTCATCATTGTCTTGAGAGTGGAATGGAACTGCTCTAAGGCACCCTGACTTTCTGGATGATAGGCACTAGAAAGAATCTGCTTTGCACCTAGTTCATACACAACCTGCTGAAACAATCCTGAAGTGAAATTGCTACCTTAGTCTGACTGAATTTCCCTGGGAAGGCCGAACAACGTGAAGAACTTTATCAAAGCCTTCGAGATTGCAGTTGCCTTGATGTTACGTAGAGGTATGGCTTCGGGGAATCTGGTAGATGCACACATGATTGTCAACAAGTACTGTTTTCCAGATCTAGTCTTGGGTAATGGAACAACACAATCAACAATGACCTTAGAGAATGGCTCCCCAAATGCTGGGATAGGCTGCAATGGAGCTACAGGTGGGTTTAACTGGTGTTTTCCAACTACCTGACAAGTGTGACAGGTTTTGCAAAAGTTGGAAACGTCTTTCCGAAGCCCAGGCCAAAAGAAGTGTTTCATGATCTTATCAACAGTTTTGTTAACACCAAGATGACCTCCTAAAGGTAAACAATGAGCCATTGTTAAGATCTCATTCCTGTAGACCTTCGTAACAACAATTTGCCTGACCACTGCCCAATCTGCATTAGCAGGGATATCAGGAGGGCGCCACTTCTGCATCAACACACCATCCTTGAGATAGACGCAGTTTCAGTTGGGTATTATTTCTTTATCAGTAAGGGCTCTCCTCCTTAGTGCACAAATTTCAGGATCATTAGTTTGCTCCTCAATCAACCGCTTTCTGGACAGAGACAAGTCTCCAGACACATCAGAATCACCAGACCCATCCGGCTGGCTGAATAGAGAACTGATAAAAGTATCTGATAAGTCCTCAAATGGAGAAACCATAGTAGGCCAATCAGAGTCATGAGGCGAACCACCTGAGTCCTGACTATTCAATGTACTGGACGGCACCACATCATCTTCTTCTTTAGCCTTCTTGACTACAGCACGAGTCACTGCGCAAGAAGGATACAGAGATGGGTCCTCATCCCCATCTTCAGTGCTTGGCTGTGAAGTAAGATGTACAGGGGGAACTACTTTGCCCCCAGCCAGGTCATTGCCTATCAACAGAGAAACACCCTTTATAGGTAGACTTGACATAAGTCCCACCTTTACCTGTCCTGTAACTAAATCTGACTTCAAGAATATAGAGCGCAGGGGTACCGATACAGTCCTCCCTTCAATACCTTGTACAAGTATGAAATCCCCTGAAGCGGTCTCATCACGTAACTCCAAGGAGTCCATCAACAAAAGTGACTGAGATGCAGCGGTATCCCTTAGGGTATATATGGGGACAGGAGTAGTATGCTCATTCAGAGCCACAAATCCCTCTGACACAAATGGAAGAAATTCCTCCCTCACAAAGTCAGCAGTATCAGGCTTTTTAGCCCCACCAGAAGCAGGCAATTTAGCAGATCAGTCATCTACTACAGGGGTTTCTAACCTTGCTTGTACAAAGGCATTTGGTTTGGTGTCCTTTTCTTTTTCTTTCTTAGCTTTAAGGAACCAACAGTTAGTTGTAACATCACCAGATTTCTTGCAATAACTGCAAACTAGACCACTTTTGTCACTGTCAGCTTTCACACTTTGATCAGACCTGTGACTGGATTTCTGAGCACCATCACCAGATTTGTCTTTGTCTTTGGGTGAGGAATCTTGGGTATCACCATAACCCTTTTTCTGAAATTGGGACCATCTATTGTTACTGCTAGACTGAAATTTGGACTTATGTGTGAGAACATATTCATCTGCAAATTTGGCAGCTGATTGCAAATTCAGTGCTTGCTTCTCATTAAGGTAGGTCTTAACATCATCCTTAACACAGTTCTTGAATTCTTCAACTAACACCATCTCTTTTAGTGAGTTGAAATCATCCTTGACCTCCATAGAAGTACACCAGCGCTCAAAGCAAACCTTCTTCTCATTAGCAAATTCAACATAAGTCTGATTGTCAGATTTCTTCAGACCTCTGAATTTCTGTCGGTAAGCCTCTGGAACCAACTCATAAGCTCTCAAAATAACCTTTTTGGCAACCTCATAATCAGAGGAATCATCTGCAGACAAAGCCGAATAGGCTTGTTGAGCTTTACCCTTGAGGACAGTTTGCAACATCAGAGGCCAGTGTTCCTTTAGCCACTGGCAATTCTTTGCTACCTTTTCAAAACACTGGAAATAGTTGTCAACATCCTTTTCCCAAAATGGAGGCACCAGTTTTACCTCCTGGCTAGCACAAAATTTATTTTTAGTTTCAGTTTTAATTTTTAGTTGCTCCATTTGGAGTCTATTCTCTATCGAATTTCTCTCATTCAAAATCTCTCTGTCTCTGTCTCTCTCTTTCTGCTCTTTCCTCTTTCTCTCTCTCAAATTCTCTTTGTTTTTCCTTTTCCTCCCTTTCAATCTCTAGCATTTTTAATTTAAGTTCCATTTCTATATTTGGATTTTCTACTGGAAACTTTTCCAGATCTCCTGGTGCAAACACATTTTCATCAATGTAATATTCAACTATCTCTCTAGCCAGTCTTGCTTTTCGCATGGCTGGTTTTTCCTCTGTCAGCTCTAAATGTCTGCAAATTTCTAGCAGTTCCGTCTTTTTAAAAGACTTCAAAACCTCAACGGTTGGTGATGCCAAGAAATCATCCATTGCTGTTGATCTGTCAATATATATGTATTTAATTAAAAAAAAACAATTTTACAATTTGAAATGTTAGATTTTCAATAAATTACTCACACAATGGTCTCTCCCGGACGAGCCCCCAATTTGTTATGGCCCCAATTTGTTATTACATTTACAACACAACAGCAACAGCAACAGCAAAGGATGACAGACACAGTTTTAAAAACTTAAACACATTTAATGAACAGACAACTAAACAACTAACTAACCTACTGACCAAGATTGAATACAACAAAAAAACTGAAATATTTACAGACCCTTTTTTGGTGGGGTGGCTTGGAGATGTCCTAGGTGAGGAAAATGCTATAACACAGGCAAAAATCCACAAAAGAAACTTCACAGGTCTTGAACAGAATGACAGGTCTGGTCACATGTATCCTTCTTCTTGCAATTTCTCCTACCACTTTACTGTCTCAATTCTCCCCTTTATGTACGCTTTTGCAGACCCCTCCCACCTTTTAGACTTTTTTTTTTCTCTTTTCTCTGGGACTTATTTCAGACATGCCCGAAACATCCCCAAACCTAAAAAAAGGTAAATACTGCCATCCAGTGGCCTATATTCACATTACACTCCAAATAACTCAGTCTGTTAAAAAAAGTCTTCTAAGTCTTCTACAGTATGTAGCATTATAATAATCAGATAAATTACATGTTACAAATATGCAAGAATATGCCCATGCAGAACAGTGTCCACGTGATGCATGTTACAACAGCAGTTTTCTAAATCACTGGAATTTCAGGTCATGAGTAAGTTATGAAGAAAACATTAATGTGTTGTTACTTTAGAACATTAGCAAGGTTTCTGGCTGATAGGTGTACTTTTGATAAATTTGTATTTCAGTTTCGGAAGTGCATACTGATTTTATTAAGGCTGGCACACATTACAGGATTCTTCAAACTTTCCCAGATTTAGAGACCACACACAATGATAACAAAAGACAGATCGCACAAGATCTCTCTCTTCTGATCTTATAATATGTGGTGTGCTCTACGGAGCACACCACACACTACAGGATTTCTAGTCTCAAATATTAAACATGTTCATCATTTATGATCTCTCCTTCTGAGGCCTTCTGAGCGGATCAGACTGGAAATAATCACTCTTAACACACCCCACACCACAGGAAAATCAGACACGATGTCATTTGCAAACATCAGACAATCGGGCCTTCGCTGGCTTTGATCGGAAGGGTTCTGGACAAAAATTGACCAAATTCTCCTGTAGTGCATACCAGGCTTAACACAGCACATAGTGACCAGATTTAAAATCAATTAAAGTGCGTATTAACTCAGATTTTTTTCTGATATCTGGTTGCCTCTGTTGTATAGTAGGAGATATTTGGAAAAGATAAAAATTGAGAAAGAGAGCGGCAACTTTTAATGGACACCATGTGATGAACATTATGCAGACTGATAGATCGCACAGATGTGTGATTTTCTCAAATTCCGGTTAGAATTCCACAGTTCATGTTAGTTCAGGGTAGTTACGTAAAAAAGCTTTCGGAAGTCGACCAGCAGCCAACAGCAATTTGGTTTAACAAACTTGTACCAATGCGGAGTACAGGATAACAGAGAGAATGAGGATGGCCTCTTTTGGGGGTCCCCAGGGGCCAAATGCAGCAGGGGGTCCCCAGTAGACGTGCAGTTCTTCATATGCCTTATCATTCTCTACGTGATCCTGTACTCTTTAATTGTTACCAAGTTCGTTTAACCAAACTGCTCTTGGCTGCTGGTCTAAAGGAACAAACTTGTTGATTTTATTGAGAACTTATTTTATTACCTGACTATGACACTTTTTTCAGAACTTCTATAGGTTTCATAAATCACATTTGAGAGCGGTAGCACACCGCCCAGCCCAAGGAGCGGTTCTTTGCTGTTCCTTTTTAGGCCATCCTCAGGAGAGAGCGAGGGGGGGGTAGGTTTCCTGAGAGAAAGTGATGCGGGATCAGAGAGACACCAAACGCGAGGTGGAAGGGAAAATGGAATTTATTAAAACAATAGCAAAACAGGCACGAGGGCCAACAAAAAACTCGGCCCAAAGGGTTGCAAAAGACAAACAAATGTACGCTACACGGAGCTATAAACAAAAGAATACAAAAACGACAAAAAACAAAAGGCACTGGAAACTCCAGGCAAGAAGACCAAGAAAAACAAGTCGACATGGTCTACAACATCCCCCGCCAATCGTGCGCTTCTCATTTTCGAACTCAATCAAGGCCTTTATGGTCTGAAGCTACACACCAAATTTGGTTACTGTATCTGTAGTAGTTTCTGAGTAAAGCTGTCCCCTTTATCTCGGACGGACGGACGCACGGACGGAGGTCAAACCTATATCCCCCTCCCACTTCGTGTTGGCGGGGGATAATAAATAACAAGGCTATATATACACAAGACAAGAGCTATAATCACGAGACTTGACAAGAGGCTAGAACAAGACTTGAAACTTGACATGCAAGGGAACTTGAGACACTGTCTGCCAGCCAACTTCCACCGCATCCAGATAAAGGCCAAATAATCAAGGACACATGAGGGGCAACACCTGGAGAAGCAGAAACAAGAGGCATAGCAAGATCAAGACATGGACAGAGATTGGATGACATGACCTGCTCATTAAGAGAATGAGCGTGCTCAGCTTAAGTACCAATTAAGTATGCAGTTTGGAAGCAAGCATGAATGTTAAGAACAGAAAAGCACAGCAAGATCTTGAAATAGCAAAGCAGGAATCATGACAATAAACTCCCTGTCTAAATTAGTAGTATTAGTAATGTGCCTATCTAAGAATTACACCAACCTAGTGAGTGTTAGTAAATGTTAGTAACTTAAAAACAGTTGATTGCCAATTAAGCTTAGAAAGGCCTGAAGCCAGCACAGCACAGAAGGAAGAGGGAAATACCAAAGCCAACCCAGAGCTCTGAAATGTGCAACAACGAAGGCACGGGGCGGAACGCAGACAAGCGGTGGAGTGGCATGGCAGACCTGGCAAAAACAAAAACATGGAAAAGTAAAAACATGAACAATAAACATGAATGATGAAATACTTGATCCTAACACAAGAAACTGTTAAAACTGTGACTATGAAACATGAACTATGGAACTATGAACTATGAACTATGAAACTTGGAACATGAAACTGTTAAAACCATGAATAATACTGTTCTGGCCAAAGGCCAGAACCCCGGAACACAACAGAAAGAGGGAGAAGCAGATGTGAGCCGTTCCCTGTACCAGCAGCCCAGTCCCTTCTGTGCTCCATCATCCCTGGCTCCGCTCACGGCAGTGGAATCCGGATATTCAGCATTATGGAGATCTTTTCCCATCTCCCATACACTGGTGAAGGAAGATCAATTTGTACAGCCTTTGCCACTCTGCAACAGATGTGCTCATGTTGTCACAGAGATGGACCCAACTGGCTGAATGAGGTCCAACTAAAGGCAAAGCATTCATTGCCATGTCACTGCCTGCCATAGCTTCAAATGCCCTCAAAGTTGATCTTCAGCCCCCACATAAAACTGATCTAAGTCCCCTTGACCTTTGACCCAATTACCTCCAAACCCAAATCAATTCACCTACATGGCGTGGGGAGTTAACATATTTGATTTGGTATCAAAACCCTTCTCTCCTTCAGTAGATTAGCGCAGAAAAGATATTTGGGACAGATGGTGTGAGAGGTGCACATACGCAGGGACAATAGGAACGATCTGATATAGCGCAAAACTGTCGTAAATCGGAAGATGAGATGAAGGAAGGGGATTTTTTTGTGGACATCTGCACTTTCGGTAATAAGACCAGCTTCGCCCAGCCAATACATGCATGACGGAATGCGATGAGGATTGCGCAGCTTCGCAGTCAAACACCATCGTGGACACACAGATATGAACATGACAATACCGCAAAATTCAAATAAACACTACAAACGAGTCAAAGCTGAAGTATACGTTTTTGCCATAATATTTTTTTCGCCATAATATTTGCTAGCGTTTGACTGTGCGCGGATATGAGCGGAAGTTAACTCGTCGACATTTTTACAATTGACCAGTGATTTTCTGCCGTCATATCCACTTGGCGATATGCCGTATTGTATATCAGGTTGCTCCTATTGAGAAACACTACACCATTCGCTGACTGTGGTGGCAGAGGCAGTAACTTTCCCCCAAGAGTCCCACACCTGCCAGAGATACTGCACCTGTACATAACTCTGACCCTGCAGGAAATATTGCACCAATTGAGAGTACTACACCAGCTCAATATGCTACACCTGCTCAGAATATTACGGCAGGATACAGTACTTCACCTGCAAAGGACACTACACCATCTCATAATACTGCACCTTCCCCGAATAATACATCAGCTACAAAACTACACCTGTGCAAAACACCACTCCAACTACACAAGTTATAATGCTCAACCTGCCAAGAATGCAACAAGATCAAATAATACTGCGCCTGCCCAGAATACTATACCAGCTTAATATACTACACCTGTGCAGAATATTACTCCAGCTCATAATACTGCACCTACCAACAATACTACACCTGTCCATGACACTACATGTGCCAAGATCTACATCTCATTGATACTGCACCAGCCCAGAATACAACACCCGCGCAGAATACTACACCAACCAGGAATGCTGAACCTACAGGGAATACTAGTCCCTACTGAAATACTGAAACTCTCTAGAATACTGCACCTTCGCAGAATACAATACCCATGTGGAATACTTTAGCTGATTCTACTACCAAACAGGCAGATATGGATAAAACCTCACATTCTCACACACACACACAGGCAGACAAAGTAAAAAACATTGATTATCATGTTAGCACTGTAGGTGACTAATGGACTGAGTGTATGAGGCGATGTGCTGGATTCACTCCGTCAGCTGCACTCATGGGTGCTCTGACCACAGCGTTCAGCGATCCAGCCGGCCATTATCCTGTTCACTGTGTGCCCCTCTGTTCCTGTGCCCATACAGGTGCATACCCTACCTCTGCTATTCTCTGTTCTCCTGACATCATTTGTTCAGTCTTTTACGGCAGTATACACTGTATCTTCATAGCCATCCTTGCATTTCAAGTGCAATATGCTAGAGTGCAAAGCCTTGTGACAAGAACACAGAACCTGGTGAGCAAAAACTCCTTCCGCTGGACAGACTCTGAGACTAGCACAACACAAGACGGGCCAGCAGGACAGGTTCTGGAAGTACAAGCCAAACCCAGAACTGCCTGGGGGAGTGTTCTGACCTACATGAACCTGTGCCAATCTGGGCCTAACTGGGCCAGTGTGAGCCCGTATTTGGGAGGCTACTATGGAGGAGGTTCAAAGAGAGAGTTCCTGCAGTGACTTGAGAAAATAAGAAATGGCCAAGCAAATGCTGTTCCGCTCTGCAGACAGCTCAGCACAGGTGCTCTTGATCCTGCCAAACCCATTTCCTATCAACACTGCACAGCTGGGCTTCAGCACACTGCTGAGGAATCAGGCTAAACTACCCCATTCAGAGCAATGTGTCCATGTGTCAGTATATATAAGTGTGTGTGTGTGTGTGTGTGTGTGTGTGTGTGTGTGTGTGTGTGTGTGTGTGTGTGTGTGTATGTGTGTGTGTGTGTGTCTGTGTGTGTGTACACATATAGAGCTTGAGTGTGCCAGTGTTTTGGGTGCTTGTACATGTATATGACAGATTCTACAGAAAGTGGGCACGGGTGGAGCTGGAGAAAAAAAAAAATCGATAGGCTTATTTTTTGTTGTGTAATGTGAATATAGGCCACTAGATGGCAGTATTTACCTTTTTTTTGTTAAGCTCAGACTGGAGTCATGTTTAGACATGTCCTGGACATGTCTGGGGCAAGTCTCAGAAAAATAAAAAAAGAGGTCTAAATGTGGGTGGGGTCTGCAAAAGGGTATATAAGGAAAAGAATTGAGACAGTAAAGTAGTAGGAGAAATTGCAAGAAGATGACCAGACCTGCCATTCTGTTCAAGACCTGTGACGTTTCTTTTGTGGATTTCTTTGCCTGTGTTTGAGCATTTTCATCATCCAGGACATCACCAAGCCACCCCCACGAAAAGGGATTGTAAATAGTTATGTTTTGTACATAATTCAATCTTGGTCTTTAGGTTAGTTAGTTGTTATTGTCTTTGATAATTAAATGTGTTTGAGTTTTTAAAACTGTGTCTGTCATCCCTTGCTGTTGCTGTTGCTGTTGTGTTATAAATGTAATAACAAATTGGGGCCATAACAAATTGGGGGCTCAAGGTCCGGGATAGACCATTTTGTGAGTAATTTATTGAAAATCTAACATTTCAAATTGTAAAATTGATTTTTTTTAATTGAATACATATATATTGACAACAGCAATGGATGATTTCTTGGCATCACCAACCGTAGGGGTTTTGAAGTCTTTTAAAAAGACAGAACTGCTAGAAATTTGCAGACATTTAGAGCTGACAGAGGTGAAACCAGCCATGCGAAAAGCAAGACTGGCTCGAGAGATAGTTGAATATTACATTGATGAAAATGTGTTTGCACCTTGAGATCTGGAACAGTTTCCAGTGGAAAATCCAAATATAGAAATGGAACTTAAATTAAAAATGCTAGAGATTGAAAGGGAGGAAAGAGAAAAAGAAAGGGAGGAAAGAGAAAAAGAAAGGGAGGAAAAAGAAAAGCAAAGAGAATTTGAGAGGGAAGAAAGAGAGAAAGAAAGGGAAGAAAAAGAAAAACAAAGGCAGTTTGAGTTAGAAAAATTAGCAAGAGAAGAGAAAATAGAAAGGGAGGAAAAAGAAAAACAAAGAGAATTTGAGTTAGAAAAATTTGCAAGACAGAGAGATTTTGAATTAGACAAATTCGATTGAGAAGAAAGACTCCAAATGGAGCAACTAAAAATTAAAATTGAAACTAGAAATAAATTTTGTGCCAGTCAGGAGGTAAAACTGGTGCCTCCATTTTCGGAAAAGGATGTTGACAACTATTTCCAGTGTTTTGAAAAGGTAGCAAAGAGTTGCCAGTGGCCAAAGGAACACTGGCCTCTGATGTTGCAAACTGTCCTCAAGGGTAAAGCTCAACAAGCCTATTCGGCTTTGTCTGCAGATGATTCCTCTGATTATGAGGTTGTCAAAAAGGTTATTTTGAGAGCTTATGAGTTGGTTCCAGAGGCTTACCGACAGAAATTCAGAGGTCTGAAGAAATCTGAAAATCAGACTTATGTTGAATTTGCTAATGAAAAGCAGGTTTGCTTTGAGCGCTGGTGTACTTCTATGGAGGTCAAGGATGATTTCAACTCACTAAAAGAGATGGTGTTAGTTGAAGAATTCAAGAACTGTGTTAAAGATGATGTTAAGACCTACCTTAATGAGAAGCAAGCACTGAATTTACAATCAGCTGCCAAATTTGCAGATGAATATGTTCTCACACATAAGTCCAAATTTCAGTCTAGCAGTAATAATAGATGGTCCCTATTTCAGAAAAAGGGTTACGGTGATACCCAAGATTCCTCACCCAAAGACAAAGACAAATCTGGTGATGGTGCTCACAAATCCAGTAACAGGTCTGATCAAAGTGTGAAAGCTGACAGTGACAAAAGTGGTCTAGTTTGCAGTTATTGCAAGAAATCTGGTGATGTTACAACTAACTGTTGGTTCCTTAAAGCTAAGAAAGAAAAAGAAAAGGATACCAAACCAAATGCCTTTGTGAAAACAAGTTTAGAAACCC
The DNA here is from genome assembly GCA_029721435.1 of Gymnothorax reevesii. Classification (NCBI taxonomy): domain Eukaryota; kingdom Metazoa; phylum Chordata; class Actinopteri; order Anguilliformes; family Muraenidae; genus Gymnothorax; species Gymnothorax reevesii. The sequence continues at coordinate 27,638,236 of CM056588.1, forward strand.
CTGTAGTAGATAACCAATCTGCTAAATTGCCTGCTTCTTGTGGGGCTAAAAAGCCTGATACAGCTGACTTCGTGAGGGAGGAATTTCTTCCATTTGTGTCAGAGGGATTTGTGGCTCTGAATGAGCATACCACTCCTGTCCCCATATATATCCTAAGGGATACCGGAGCTTCTCAGTCACTTTTGTTGATGGACTCCTTGGAGTTACGTGATGAGACCGCTTCAGGGGATTTCATACTTGTACAAGGTATTGAAGGGAGGACTGTATCTGTACCCCTGCGCTCTATATTCTTGAAGTCAGATTTAGTTACAGGACAGGTAAAGGTGGGACTTATGTCAAGTCTACCTGTAAAGGGTGTTTCTCTGTTGCTAGGCAATGACCTGGCTGGGGGCAAAGTAGTTCCCCCTGTACATCTTACTTCACAGCCAAGCACTGAAGATGGGGATGAGGACCCATCTCTGTATCCTTCTTGCGCAGTGACTCGAGCTGTAGTCAAGAAGGCTAAAGAAGAAGATGATGTGGTGCCGTCCAGTACATTGAATAGTCAGGACTCAGGTGGTTCGCCTCATGACTCTGATTGGCCTACTATGGTTTCTCCATTTGAGGACTTATCAGATACTTTTATCAGTTCTCTATTCAGCCAGCCGGATGGGTCTGGTGATTCTGATGTGTCTGGAGACTTGTCTCTGTCCAGAAAGCGGTTGATTGAGGAGCAAACTAATGATCCTGAAATTTGTGTACTAAAGAGGAGAGCCCTTCCTGATAAAGAAATAGACGCAGTTCCAGTTGGGTATTATCTCAAGGATGGTGTGTTGATGCGGAAGTGGCGCCCTCCTGATATCCCTGCCAATGCAGATTAGGCAGTGGTCAGGCAAATTGTTGCTCCGAAGGTCTATAGGAATGAGATCTTAACAATGGCTCATAGTTTACCTTTAGGAGGTCATCTTGGTGTTAACAAGACTGTTGATAAGATCATGAAACACTTCTTTTGGCCTGGGCTTCGGAAAGACGTTTCCAACTTTTGCAAAACCTGTCACACTTGTCAGGTAGTTGGAAAACACCAGTTAGACCCACCTGTAGCTCCATTGCAGCCTATCCCAGCATTTGGGGAGCCATTCTCTAAGGTCATTGCTGATTGTGTTGGTCCATTACCCAAGACTAGATCTGGAAATCAGTACTTGTTGACAATCATGTGTGCATCTACCAGATTCCCTGAAGCCATACCTCTATGTAACATCAAGGCAACTGCAATCTCAAAGGCTTTGATAAAGTTCTTCACGTTGTTTGGCCTTCCCAGGGAAATTCAGTCAGACCAAGGTAGCAATTTCACTTCAGGATTGTTTCAGCAGGTTGTCTATGAACTAGGTGCAAAGCGATTCTTTCTAGTGCCTATCATCCAGAAAGTCAGGGTGCCTTAGAGCGGTTTCATTCCACTCTCAAGACAATGATGAGGACTTATTGTTATGACCATGAGAAAGACTGGGATGAAGGTGTTCATTTGCTGTTGTTTGCAGCTAGAGAAGCAGTGCAGGAGTCTACTGGATTTAGTCCATTTGAGCTAGTGTTTGGTCATGAAGTGAGAGGACCTTTGCTATTATTGAGTGAACAATGGCAAGAGGAAGAGCCGTACATCAGTCTGTTAGACTACGTTAGCAAGTTCAAGGAAAGATTGCGTGCAGCTTGTGACCTAGCCAAAGAGAACTTGAAATCAAGTCAGGGAAAAATGAAAACTTGGTATGATCATAAGGCTAGAAGCCGTGAGTTTAAACCAGGAGACAAGGTCCTTGTGTTGTTTCCCTTGCAGTCCAATCCATTGCAGGCTAGATTTCATGGTCCTTATGAAATTCTGACAAAACTCAATGATCTCAATTACATTGTGAAGACTCCAGATAGGAGAAAACCAAAACAATTGTGTCATATTAACATGCTAAAGCCTTATCATGACAGAAATGCTAGGGTTGCAGCTGTCACTTCAGATTCTCCAATGGTCGAAACGTGTGAAGATGAGGGGGAGTTTCAAGATGATGAACCAAGAATTAAAGCTGAAGTTCTTTCATGTAAATTGTCAAACACTGAAGTGTTGCAAAATCTTGATGTAAAACTCTAGCACTTAGAACCCTCACAGAGAGATCAGTTTGAGAGGTTGATCAAGAAATATGAGGATCTTTTTCCTGATGTTCCAAAAAGAGTTTCTATAGCCTCTAATGATGTAGATGTTGGTGATGCCAAACCAATTAAACAGCATCCGTACCGGATGAATCCTGAAAAGAGAAAGATTGCTGAGAAAGAGGTTGAGTACATGTTAGAACATGATATTATCAGACCCTCCAACTCAGATTGGAGTTCACCCTGTGTGCTAGTTCCAAAACCTGATGGAAGTACTAGATTCTGTACAGATTATCGCAAAGTCAATGCTGTCACTAGAACTGATGTGTTTCCAATACCTAGGATTGATGATTGTATTGATAGAGTAGGGCAAGCAAAGTTTCTGACCAAGATTGATTTATTGAAGGGTTATTAGTGTGTGCCTTTAACTGAGAGGGCCAAGAGCATCTCTGCTTTTGCCACACCATCTGGATTGTACCAGTATGAAGTCCTACCCTTTGGCATGAAAAATGCCCCAGCCACGTTCCAAAGGATGATACAGTCTACAATCGCCGGATTGCCACACATCGGTGCGTACATCGATGACCTGATCACATGGAGTGACTCCTGGGAGGAACATCTAGGAGATGTAGAGACGTTGTTCCAGCGCCTGACCCAGGCTAACCTGACTGTTAACCTGAACAAGAGTGACTTTGGTTGTGCTACTGTCACCTATCTTGGCTACGTCATAGGCCAGGGTGTGGTCGCACCCATAAATGCTAAAGTCCAAGCCATCATGGACTTTCCAGTTCCTGACAAAAAAAAAGCTTTGCGCCGCTTCCTTGGAATGATCGGGTACTACCGCAAGTTCTGCAAGAACTTTGCTGAGATTGCTCTCAGTCTAACTAACCAACTGAAGAAAGGCGTAAAGTTCACTTGGGATGATGCATGCCAGAGAGCCTTCGATCGCCTGAAGTCTCTGCTGTGTCACTTCCCCGTGCTCAAATCTCCTGACTTCAACAAACCGTTCTCCATCGCGGTCGATGCTAGCGACCAAGCTTGTGGATCTGTGCTCCTACAGAGAAGTGACTCTGATGACATTGAGCATCCCGTGGCATACTTCTCCAGGAAGTTCAATCGCCACCAAAGGAACTATTCCACAATAGAGAAGGAACTGTTGGCTCTGGTCCTTTCATTACAACACTTTGAGGTTTATGTTTGTACAGGACAAAAGCCAATGATTGTGTACACTGACCACAATCCGTTAATGTTTTTGAGTAAGATGAAAAACAAGAATCGGAGATTGTTGAATTGGAGTTTGATTTTACAGGAGTTTGACTTGGAAATTAAGCATGTACAGACAATATAATTGCTGATTGCTTATCCCGTGTTAGAATATGTATATATATATCGTGTTTATTTGAATATTGTATGATATGTAGATATAGACAAGTGATCACTTAACCATTTTGTATTGAAAAGAAAAATTTTGCCTTTATGAGTCAAAATTTTTCCCTTTTGGAATGGAGGTGTAATGTGAATATAGGCCACTAGATGGCAGTATTTACCTTTTTTTTGTTAAGCTCAGACTGGAGTCATGTTTAGACATGTCCTGGACATGTCTGGGGCAAGTCTCAGAAAAATAAAAAAAGAGGTCTAAATGTGGGTGGGGTCTGCAAAAGGGTATATAAGGAAAAGAATTGAGACAGTAAAGTAGTAGGAGAAATTGCAAGAAGATGACCAGACCTGCCATTCTGTTCAAGACTTGTGACGTTTCTTTTGTGGATTTCTTTGCCTGTGTTTGAGCATTTTCATCATCCAGGACATCACCAAGCCACCCCCACGAAAAGGGATTGTAAATAGTTATGTTTTGTACATAATTCAATCTTGGTCTTTAGGTTAGTTAGTTGTTATTGTCTTTGATAATTAAATGTGTTTGAGTTTTTAAAACTGTGTCTGTCATCCCTTGCTGTTGCTGTTGCTGTTGTGTTATAAATGTAATAACAAATTGGGGCCATAACAGTTGCATACTGTATGTGGGTTACCCATACATCAATGAGAGTATGAAATAAAGTATCTATGTGAGCAAAAACTTTATTATAATCTTCATAGTTTTTGTGTCATTGTAAATTCATTTCAAAATTTCAGCAATTGAGAAGACGGATATTGTCCCACTTTTCAAAGCCCATGGTTTATTGCCGTTGCGTACGTTAAGTTTATTTCTGTCCAACACAGTAACGTTCACAACAACAGGCCTGGTAAGCAAGTGCCTTGGAATGAAACTTGGCTGTCCCTCAAACTATTTTCTTTTGATTGCACATTTTTCTGACATATTTCCGACTCGATCCTAGTTAACAGGCCCCTTGAAATAAAGTGATATTTAGGTTGCTAACGTTAATTCCGTCTATCGGCTAACTTTAACATTCGCAACATTCGGCACCCAATCTACAAGTGCTGGTCAACGAATTAGAATAATTTGAAATAGCGCGATCGTTAAATTTTCTTGATGCATTTTTTGTGCAGAAAGCAAATCGGGTGTTCACCGCGCCTGTCCTACTTGTTAGAGTATTCACAGAACTCGCTACCTGTAAAAATTTGCTCAGCTGAGTTTTCCAAAAGGCCCATTTGGGCCATTTAACTGTGACACTGTGTTGTTTCATTGGATTAGAATAATTCATAAGTCATTTCATTGAATTAGAATAAGTGCTAGAATTTTTGTTTTCTGTGAAGAGTGTTCACTGTGCAGTATAAAGTCAGGGTTGAGTGGAATTTCTAAGTTGTTAAATTAATCATGGGTAAGCAGCACGACCTCTCAACGGGAGGTGACTGAAATTCAAGCCCTTCGCTACCAAGGCTTGACCCAAACTAAAATTGCTGAGCAACTCGGCATCAGCCAGTCTTCCATCTGCAAAGCTCTAAATAAAGACTGCAGCAAGCGCACCAACTGTTCCGGCATCCGAAAAACTTCTGCTCGTGACAACAAGCAGCTGAGAAAGATCGCAGTCAGCAACCGGTTCAAGTCCACTTCTGAGCTCAGCGACTTGTGGAACGAGCAGACCAGCACTAACGTCTCGAGATCAACCATTTACCGTCATCTGCGCGAACTCGGCTTCAAATCTCGCGTTCCAGCAGTAAAACCGATGCTGAACAAGAAACAAATGGAGAAACGGCTGAAGTGGGCCAAAGAACACAGCGAATGGACTGCTGAAGACTGGCAGAAAGTGGTCTTCAGTGACGAATCACGCTTTTGCATCTCCTTCGGTGACCAAGGTCCTCGTGTCTAGCGTTGTGGTGGCGAAACCTACAATCACGAGAGCGTAAAAAGATGCGTCAAGTCTCCCCAGAGCGTTATGGTCTGGGGATGCATGTCCGCTCGGGGTGTAGGGAAACTCTGCTTCCCCAAGAAGACTGTCAAGGCTGCCGTATACCAAGATGTTCTGGAAACGTTCCTGATTCTGTGCGCGCGCGCGCGTGTGTGTGTGTGTGTCTGTGCACGTGTGTGTGTGTGTGCGTGTTCACTTAGGAGTTCTGGGTGGTTTTTAGAGGTTGGCTCTTAAAAGTATAGGATTTCAAACTTCAAGCCAAAAACAGATTCCGATGCTTTATAACCCAGAGAATTGTTGAATGTTGTGAAATGTAGCCAAAACACCAGCAGTGAAAGATTAGCGCCAATCCTGGAAACGGAAACAATTTTTCAGAATTTTTCAAGAAAACCTCAATTATATCCATTCCCATTACACCTTGGGGTAATAATGCATCAGGCAAGAACAATCATTTTTACATTGCCGTGATATTACAGCCTGTCAGCCCCTCCCTTCAGCAAACAGCGTCCTTCCTCTCAGAGGAAACTCCATCGAGTTCAATAAAAGAAACTGGCCTCAGTCCAGCCCAGTCACAGAAGACATTACCATTTCCTGCAATGTGCCACAAAAAGACACCTAAACAAACCTACTGCATTTGATGCGAAGTGATTTTCATGAGCTGGCTCAAAGAACTAACCCAGGGAATGAAAGGGGGAAATATAAGCTGAGGTCATGTGTGATCTGTGCTCACAATCAAGGGCCAGAGCACAGTTCCTTTGCTGCATTAGGCCTATCATTAATTGGAAGAGTGGTCAGATCAATGATGCATTCGATAATATTGAAAAAATTTGGTATTTTTTCCGACTTCCAGGTTCAGACGCTCCGCTGCTAAGATGCTGCTGTGGTGTCACGCATCTTTTAATGCAAGTTTTGATGAAAGAAGCCTTACTAAATAAAAACAAACAGACTCGGTTAAAAATGCATTAGCCTTGCTTATACTTGAGGGGTAAGAGGATCTTCAAACATGCCTTTTAAAATACAAGCATTTCAAAGGTCCTCCGGAAACACATTACCATCATTTAAATTATTAACAGACAGGAACAGAGAGCAGACAGGGTAAGAGATATCAAACAGAGAGCGAAAGAGTAAACAAATATACATTTCACATCATATTCAGCTCTGTGCTTGACATAGAAATTCTGTGACAGAGTTAGTTTTCCTTTTCAGTTAATTAACAGAAATGGTGAAAGACAGAAAACTGCTATGCAGTAGCATTTTGCTACATTGCAGTCTGGAAGTACAGAAGAGATGTAGAATGAAAAACCTGCTCATTTGGTCAAATGCATAAAACACCTGTGACATTCCTGCATTTTTGAGTGAAAGTGGAATCATCAGTAGAGAGTAGGAAGAGAAGGGCACAAAGGGAAGTTGAAGCTGATTTGTTCTAAAATTCCGAAGGACTCAGGAAAAACCATCTGACATACACTGGCTATGCACAGACCAATCAGAACGTTCCAAAAGGGAGAAAAGCTCAGGGGTGCATTTCCCAAAACCATAGTCGCTAACCAAGTTGGCAACTTATACAATTTGTCCATTCACCGTCAATGGTTCCAACTATTCAAGTCAGCATCTCTGCTTTTGGGAAATGCACCCCTGCTTGTAAGTCTGCCACTAAGCACTTGCAAAGACGGGGGGGGGGGGCACGGAGAGAGGGGGGCGGGGGAAGCGGGAGAGAGAGAGGGAAAGAGAGAGAGCTCTGCCTCTAAAGCATGGGTCTGTTCCAAACTCCACCAGAGCCTGAATTAATAAACACTGCTGAATTAGTCAGCTGCACACAATAATAGTGTAAATGAAACAGAAGCACATGACAATATACTGTGCCAACTTATATATTGAGGGCTGACTGCAACTGCTTATCGCAGTCAGCCCTCGATATTTAACTACTAAACACATTATACTAGTCACATAGTTAGGTCCAGAAGTATTTGGACAGTGACACAATTTTCATTGTTCATTTTGCTTCTGTGAACCACCACGTTGGATTTGAAATGAAGCAATCAGGTTGTGATTAAAGTGTAGACTTCCAGCTTTAATTGAAGTGATTTCACAAAAATCTTGAATTACCTGTTTAGGAGTTACAGCAATTTTTATTCATAGCCCTCCATTTTCAGAGGCTGAAAAGTAATTGGACAAACAACCATAATTACAAATATAAGGATTCTTTTAAATTATTCAATGAGAATCCTTAGCAGTCAATGACTGCTGTAAGTTTGGAACCCACAGACATCACCAAATACTGAGTTCCATCCCCTGAGATGTTTTTTCAGGTCTTCACTGAAGCTGCCTTTAGTTTCTGCTTGTTTGTGGGTCTTTCTGCCCCCAGTGGTGTCTTCAGTAAGTGAACAGCAGCTCAGTTGGGTTGAGGTCAGGTGACTAACTTGCCCACTGAAGAAAATTCTATTTCTTTGCCTTGTGTTCCCTTTGTAATATGTTCTGGGCCATTATCCAGCAGTCCCTTGAAGCACTGCTCCCTCAGTTTCACAGCGTTTGGCTGAATCTGAGCAGACAGTATAGCTCTGTGAATTCATAGCTTCAGAATTCATCTAGTCACCTCCATCAGCAGTCACACCTCCAATCAACCCCAGTTCCAGTTCCATTGGTAGCCATATCTGGCCATGCCAAAACACTGCTTCCACCATATCTGACAGATTATGTGGTATGCTTTGGATCATGAGCTCTTCCTTTAATTTTCCTTCCCTTCTTTACTCTTCTCTTTCCATTATTCTTGTAGAAGTTGATCTTGGTTTCATTAGCTCAAATAATCTTGTCCAGAGCTGGTCAGGCTTTTTTCTTTGATGCTTTCTGGCAATGTCTAATGTGGCCTTTCTTTTCTTGAATATTACCAGTGGTTTGCACCTTGTGGTAAACGCTCTGCAGTTACATTCACGACAGGGTCTCTGAATATTTATCTTTTCGGCAATGAAACGCCTATGTTCACAAGCATGTTGACCTAGCTAGATTCTGTGAAGGGGTTTTTCTACATCAAGGGAAGAATTCTGTGATCATCTTCTTAAGTTGTCTTCTGTGGTATTCCAGACCTTTTGGTGTTGATGAATTTGCCAACGTGTTCCCTTTTTAAGAATGTCCTAAATTGTTGATTTGGCTCATCTTAAATTCTCTGTTATTGGACTAAGAGGCTTGTTTTGGTTGTTTTTTCAGCTTAATAATTTCATCAGCATCAAAACCTCTTTGAACGACATGGTGACAGTTCCCTTAAACAGTTAGAAAATGCAAATTCAACATTTGGAATAAACTCCAGACCTTTTTTTCTGCTTAATTTGATATGAAATAATGTGGGAACAGGAAACAGGCCACACCTGGTGATGAAACAGATTGTCCGTCAATTGTCCAATTATATTTGAGCTTCTGATAATGGAGAACTACCAATAAAAATGGCTGTAATTCCTTAACTGATCATAAAAGAGTAATCCCATACGGTTTCAACAAATTTAGGAATATTTTCAGGCAAATCTGAGGGAGTCAGGTGGGAAGCATTTGTTGAAACGGCATGGAGAGACTCAAAATACTTCCGTGAAACCTCCTAAATTGAAGCTGAACTTCCACACTGCAATCACATTTTCACTGAGTTATTTCAGATCAACTGTGGTAGTGCACGGTCAAAACCCACATGCAAATGCCTATTGTGTCTCCTCCTATCCAGCAGGTGCTTGTCTATTAGAAGAACTGTCTCTTTTCATTAGTTTATGTCCTGCGTGCTTTCCTCACTGGCTGTGTCCTATTCATTTTCCCCTTTCTTAACGTCTGTTGACGTATTTATATCTCTTACTCTGAGTTTACAAGTTAGTGGACTGTCACTGGCTATTTGCCCTTAAGCAACCAGTCAGTATTTGATAGAAAAGCTCCTTGTCTTTGGAAATTATGTGAAACCTAATGGACGTCCTCTTCCTAGTGCCATTTATAGGAAAAATCTCCCAAGACTTACTCTCGGTCTCGAGGATTGGGACAGCAATCTTATTAGTCAATTCTCTGTCTGTTCCTCTGTCCAGGTAATTGAACAGCCTCCCAAGCCTTCTACGGTCATCAGAATTGGTGCCACGTTGCTGTTAAAGGTCTCTTTCCTGTCATCTAACATTTTAGCACGGGTGAAGTGCATACTCTATCAGGCAGCTGTCCGAGACAGCCACTGGCCGGGCACAGATACACCCACGTACCTCTACCTGATACATATGACCTGAACTGTGTCATTCTGCTCTGAGCTCCCTCCCTCTGTCTTACTGTATTAGATCAATAAACTCTATTATTGGATTGTCCTCTGACCCTGAATTTGATTCCTGGTCTGGATGATAACAGAGCGCAGAGGCGAAACGATGAAATTTGTCACTGTCTAAATACCACCGGACCTAACTGTACATCACAATTAAATACATAAACTTAAGTAAGGACGTGAACATATTTAGTTCTTTGATAATCTCAATTTGGGAAAAAAATCTCATCAATACATTCTTCATGCTTCTGAACGCTCACATTTTTTTAACACTGCACATTTTTCATTAGGTTTCATCATTTCATCACCAGTATAATCCTGTGGTTCTGTGCCATACTCACTTCAGATTGTTCAGGGTGGGTATTTTAACCAGATTTGCTGAGCTTGAGAAAAGCTTTGTTTGCAAAGTAAGGCCCCCCTCAGCACATATGATGGAGAGAGAAATGGATGAAGTGGTACATAAGGAGGACAGAAGGGTAAAAAGCACCCTGCAAGGCTGCAGTCAGGCAGACACACTGCAGGCTGTGGTCAGAGAGGGGTGAACACACAGCTTCTCACTGGCTGCTTACTGCACAACTTCCCCCGTGTGAGAGGGACACATACAGCTGTTGACAGGACAGAACATTACCACTGATTGTAAGTTAGAATGCCTAGTAATTCCCACACTATTGCAGAGTCCTGCAACAGTTTCATGTGCACTCAATGCTTTTGGGCACTCTCCTCCACAAATCAAAGAAGCCCAAACAAACAGATCACAGCAGAAGGGCAATTCCGGCCATTGCATCACGTAGAACTTTCTTCATATGATTTCATTTAAAAAGATGGATCAGCAACAAGCATGTAAAGTTTGAGACTAACAGTGACACTGCGTCCCAATTTTCCCACGTACATCAATACAATCACCAACAACTTTGGAACAGAGCAGTCCTGCTTGGAGCTACAGTGGAACAAATCTTTTTATAAAGCCTGAAACAACTTATCTGTGCTGAAGCACACCTTACTACATTGACATCAGATACATTAGGCTCACTGTGCAGGAATTATGCTGAACTCCCACAATGTTATCCATGCAGCACCGCGATCTGACACAGTCTGAAATTCCTGCCTCCCCCATGCAAAAAATACATTTCCCTGATAACTGCCTCAGTAGGAGCATTCAGAATAAAAGATTTAAATGCGGATTCACTGCAAAAGCAAAACAGCAGCTGAGTGCTAAACACAGTCACCCCACACTCTGAAAGATGACTCAAGGTGAATGAGGCCATTCAGAAGTTCTCAGAGGGGCCTAGAAGCCAAACCAACAGGTTCTTCATCTCTAACGATTCCTGGAGAACGTGCTTAACGGCAGCAGGCCAACACCCCTGGAGCTATGCATGGAATGGAAGGGCCTACTGTTATCATCCACTTTACCCAGCACAGGCTCTTCTAACCAGACTGAGTCACGCAGCTGAGAGCCAGAGAATGCAGCGGGTGGGAGTCTGCAGGCTCACCAGCTGGGCTCCTGCTTTCCCTCACTAATAACTCGCAGGCATGAAGACAGCGCTTAACGAAACGCTGCCTCTCCTGCCATTTATACGCAGGGAAAGACCTGAGAGCACGTCCCCAAAGCATACCCCCACTGTTACACCATCAGTTAGTCACACAGCACCAGCTGAAAGATCATTGATCAGACAGAGTGAATGAGATGCGCTATCCACATTTATCCAAAACATCCTGATGTACCAAAAAAAGAAGTCCAAATGCCTCACTTTTATCATTCAATAATCAAAGATACAGTGATTCATTATTTTTTTAAATATTTTTTCAACCTGAAACACCATGTCCTTGGCTTACTTCCAGAGCAGAATGGGTAAAAAAAAAAAAAAAAATCTCCCATGCATATCTGTTCAAAAATTGATTGGAACACAGGGTTAAGTATAAATGTCTTGGTGTGTAAATATAACTGCACACTTTCAAAAATATTTTAATTTAATGTTTTAATGTTTAGTTATCCAATGAGGCCATCTTACTTACACAAACCTCAGGCACAAACAGTACCAGCTATTCTCAGACCAGCAATAATAACTATAAATCTCTGATGTCCACAGCTAGAGTAACCTCCAGCACATACACGTCAAAGTTACACATTTCTCAAAATATGGATTTATCAATATTTATGAAGCATTTTTCAAATTATTACTCAGGGAAAGTCTGTATTGATGGTTCAATTCATGAGAGAATGAATTAGAATGCAGGCATAACTAGTAAATTACCGCAAACCAGTGTTCGAGATTAAGATCAAGGGTACAGGCAAAATACATTGATTCATATACTTCATTACAAGGACATCACTCACCGAATATCTGAATGACTGAATCCCTCTACATTGAGCTTAAGTGGAAGCATTGAACTACCTGGGGTTAGTAAATAAGCTACAACAGTCTATTCAGTTTGTTGAAACAATTATACATCATATTATCCAGAGTTAACTGAAGGACAGCATTCTGAAGTCTATATTCTCATTTCATAAATTAGCTAACAGCTGGCTTGGAGGAAACCCTGGTTTAGGAAGCTACTAATGATGTCTCACGGGAATAGCAACCATGCTATTTACATCTGAGCTTGAAACCGGAGGCAAAAACAAAGAAAGCCACATACTGTGCACCCAAACTCCCATGAGAACATTTGGGTGCTCTCAGGAAAACGTTATACATCTAGTTCAGATTGACACTGTCATTTTCATCTGGAGTGATGGCATTGGATTATACTTCAGTTGTAAATGAGTGCATATGGTTCATATTTTGTTATATAAGTTGGTATGTGGTCTTACTTGTAAGAAAAAACTATAGCTCTGAGCAGGGGAATCTTGAAGATCATGAGTACATGAAGCAGCACATCGTCTTCCTGTCTCTTTGAGAAACTGACACCATCAAGGTGCTTTCATCTCACGCAAACTGCAATATTACGGAATATAACCCAATGCAGAAGACTCGCTGGATTTTCCTCTGTCCCATGTCCCTCTCTCTGGCTTGCAAAACAGTAGATGCCATTCTCCAGAAAAAGACCTAGCCTCAATACAACATCACTCATGACACCAGCGGTAGCCAACCCTAGTCCTGGAGGATCCCAGGATGTGCTGGCTTTTTTTCCAGTTAAGACCCAAGAAACAAGGCAAGGTGAGAAAAGTGTGCAATCTCTTGCTTTCATTGATCAATTAAGTTCAGAGTAATACCAGAAACAAGCATACGCCATGACCCTACGGGACCAGGTTTGGCTACCCCAGCACTAAACTCTCACCCAATACACTTCCCCATCATCTCAAGGACCACCATTAAGTCTTTTCCATTCCAATTACCACCAACTGGAAGTGGACTATAAAACCCTCCTATGGCAATTCTACATCAATGCGGACTAACCAATATCACACTCCCTTACCAGAAGCAGAATGAGGAAAGAGGCATCCAGTGCAATGCAATACATCTGTTAGTCACTGTGGTGCCATTTCCCCGGTGGATATAGACAAGGGTGACCCAAAGTTTCAAGCATGTATTCAAACCCTCTCCTTACTGAGGACTGCCATCCATGACAGGGAGGGGTTCTTCGGACAGAGTGACACGACACTCGGTAGTGAAATGCTAATGGCGAGCTAGTGGTTCAAGTAAGAACCCTAGAGTGGTGCCATTTTGGCACAGCAGACCTTCAGGTATTATTTTTCCCCCAATTTCCTGCTTTAGTCTGATTCGTGCCCGACACAAAAAATAAAATGCCAGCAGTACCTGCGTGCTTTCGGGAAAAACAAACACTCAAAGATTCCAGAATGAAACACAAAGACCACAATTAATGAAGGATAAACTTCAAAAGACTGCAATGATTTGCTTCAGGTCTGAAAAAAAAAAGTTTTTGCTACTTAGGTCTTTAAATCTCAGCTACCTTCAACACGCAATGGCAGTCTGTTCTTTACTCAGTCACATGACAGTCAAAACACAGCACTTGAGAAAAGACAACTGCCATCTCCAACAAAACCTGATGCTGCTCAGTTTCAGATTTATTTTGCTTTCAGCAATTAGATAATTCCAGGTATAAAAGATGAAAGCGATGAGATGAGGCTGAAGATCCATAATCTCTTTAGTCTTAGGAAAAGGAGACTAAGGGGTGATTTGATTGAGGTCTTTAAATATGTTAAAGGGATTAACCAAGTGAATTATGTAGGATTCCTTCGACCAAGAGTTGTGAGTAGAACTCGGGGTCACAAATGGAAGTTGACCAAAGGTTAATTTAGCACTGATATTCGGAAATATTTCTTCACCCAAAGAGTAATTTCAATGTGGAATAGCTTGCCTGACCATATTGTTGAGGCAGAAACCTTGGGGGTTTTCAAGAGCAGGCTTAACCTATATGATATAGCCATTCGGTTCCGCTCCAATGCGTCCGGTCGCTTCACTAACGCCTATACGCACGATAGCCTCACAGCGGTTCGCAAGCGTCGATGTAAGCCACAATGTCGACTTGTCGGTATAATGCATTGTGGGTCGTGTTGACATTTGGCGGGAGAAGTGCAATTATAATTTTGATGTCACTGATCTGAAAAATGAAAGCAGAGGGAATGTATTCGAGCAGTACGGAAATATTGACATTGTGAAAGAATTGTCCCTATCTTTAGGTACTGATAGTAGCACGCTCCGTACTGTTCTCCATATGTTGAAAAAGGATGGGAAGTGACGTCAGACCCGGCTCGCCCGCTGATTGGGCGGTCATGGGGTGACCGCGCGACCCGCTGGCAGGTAGGAAGGGATTAACGCCCTAGTGAGTAGGCTGCCCTCTAGCGGCCGTAACGATAAAGGGCGGTAATCATTAACGTTAGAGCAGGCTTGACTTAAAGCTAGATACCATTGAGTCACTGAGTATCTGAAGGGATATATTCACAATAGTATAAAGAAACTGGCAAGCGTGGTTGGGCTGAAAGGCCTGTTCTTGCCATTCATGTTATGTTATGTTATTTCTGAAACTGGAATAACCTGTACAAGAGCACTGCACGACCTAATTGTCTTCTTCTTCAATGATGCTGATATAGCCTATGCACAATTTTTTTTTTGGGTGGGGGGTCTGCTGTCGGGAAATCAATATGGGCGATTGTCAATTTTTAATAACAGAAGCTCAAAAGTAGGCAGTGTTTTGACCAACACCACCTGAAACAGTAGGCTGCTACTACTTCACCCAACTATGCTTGATGACTAACATTTGCTAGACATGGGCTATATTGTGAGTGGCATTGATTTGAGCAGGACAATAATTCAAGTGAGTGTTGATAGGTCTGCCAAGGAGGTTAGGTTTTCACCCCTGCTTGTTTCTTTGTTCGTTTGTTTGACTGTCGGTGAAAAGGATAACTCAAAACGTTAAGAACGGTTTGGTTCGAAATTGGGTAGGATGATAGGAGGTCGTCCAAGGATGAGTTGATTCAATTTTGCAAGTGATCCGGAACATCTTCTGGATCCGGAAGAATTAAAATATATTGTTATGGGTCTGTATGATATTTCTGAACGGATAACTCAAAAACTCTTTAACGGTTTGGGGCGAAATTTGGCAGGATTATAGGCGGTAGTCTATTTTAAAATTCCGAATGCCTACATCCACGTTTTGTCTGATTACAGCAATATTAGTTTGGTGCATGAGCCACAGTCTATATAATTTAACACGCATCCCTTTACGATATATTTGATTATTTGGACAGTTTATTGATACAGACTACATGATGGATTCTCGAAGCCGATTTCTCTTCGGTAATTGTGGCATCCTGAGGCTACTTCCCCATATGTTATAGTAAAGCTACAGCAGCCAAGGTTATTGGCGAAGAGCGAAACAGCGAATAACAGTTACGTATGATGCATATGAGGATAGACCGTGTTAATATCAATGACCTCCAAATAATGCGATCAGTCGTGATTTAAAGAGCAATCAGGATTTGAGCACCGTGGTCATGGAAGCTATACTTAGCCAGCACCAACGGGGTGTTTTCATTCTGTAAATTAGGGTACCTGCTCCTGGCAATATGAAGGTTTTGTCGCAACCTCTTTGCGACACAAACAATTCGTGCATTTAGATATACCAACATATAGTTTACCTGCTTCATTCCAATCTATGACCTCGCGTATTTAAACTGGGCTATTGATTATGTTCATTTTGTTTATGGCAAACTGAATCGATCATGTTCATGGTTACACCACGCTTTCAAGGTACAGCCAAACTTACCGCACAGTTCATCTGGTTCCAGCCCAGTTTCGGTGTCGAGTCCACATATGACGAAGTAATCAGCGAAGCGGCAGGAGTTGGAGCCGGTGGTCATTTTGAGAATGTCTCCGTTATATCTGAATGCATTTCAGGGGATCCGAAGATCACGTTGCGCTGTCATTCTAAGCGCACTTCTGAGCATTGGCTCTACAGTGGACAGAATGAAGCCAATTTAAGAAACCCCATTGCATTTTGGGAACTCACGTACAGCTGTTTTCATCTGCCTCCTCAAAACAGCCAGTTCTCAGGTCAACTGCGCCTGTGCAGTAAGCAACTTCAGATTTACACTCATGCGGTCGCCAAACCGCAGGTTAGTTAAATAATATTGAAATGTCTCGTATTCCGTGGTGATCTCGTCGACAGATGTCAGTGGTCAATGCATATTCTCATGTTATTGCGTCAAACCATATTTTATCTCTGATATATCACTAGCCTAACAGTTCTTACGACTGAAACCACGGAGCATCAAGTAGCCTATTTTTCTTAACTTGGTTTCCAGTTGCACTGATGCAATTTGCAAAGTAAATTCTTAGTGCCAAATGTGATCATTATCACGCTACTATATGTATCTATGGGAGCTGTGAGGTCAACCCCAATACCGGCTCTGCAAGTGAACATGGGTGAGATGCCACTAGACTTGAGAAGGGACCAGCTGATGGCTAACTACTGGGTAAATCTGAAGGGGCATGGGGACTCACACCCCACTAAGGGGGTTTTGGCAGAATGTTGGGAAAACGGGAAGGGAAGAAGGAGGAATTTTGGAAGGATGGGAGGGGAGGTAGCAGGGGAATATGGAGTGGGGAATCTTAATCTGGGGCCCACAGTGGTGATCCCGGCGGTAGCCCCGTGGAAACTTGATTGGCCAGAGGTAGATTG
Organism: Gymnothorax reevesii; assembly: GCA_029721435.1. Taxonomy (NCBI): domain Eukaryota; kingdom Metazoa; phylum Chordata; class Actinopteri; order Anguilliformes; family Muraenidae; genus Gymnothorax; species Gymnothorax reevesii. The sequence continues at coordinate 27,655,048 of CM056588.1, forward strand.
GAGGTTGCTGGACAAGAAGAGGGAAGGGGGAGAGGTTGATTTAGTGGGGGAATTTGAAAGGCTGATTAGTGGGAGTTATGAGGGATACACAGAAATATATACTGATGGGTCAAAGGATCCGAGCACTGGAAATACAGGATTTGGTATAGTGGTGCCAGAAAGGGGGGTGAAGATAAACAGAAGAACCACAGATGGATTAGGTGTATATACCGTGGAAATGGTAGCGATGCTAGTGGCAGTGAGATGGGTGGAGCTGGCTCGGATGGGAAAGGTTTTGGTTTGTAGCGATTCTGCGGCAGTGCTTGCGAGTCTGAGATCCTTCCACTCAAGTAGTAGGCAGGACATTCTGTATGAGGTATTGATGAGCGTGACCAGGTGTGTGAGTCAGGGCAAAGAAATCCATTTTATGTGGGTACCTGCACATGTAGCGGTGAAAGGAAATGAGCAGGCGGATAAGGTGGCAAAGGAGGCATTAAAAAAAGAGAGGGTGGATATGGCTGTTAGTTTTAGCAAGGCAGAGGCGAAGGGGGTCATCTGGGATAAGGTATGTCAGAAGTGGCAGGCTAGGTGGGATGGGGAGGAGAGGGGGCGTCACCTTTACCAGCTTCAGAAGAGTGTGAGGGGGCAGAGTATTGGGGGGGGCAGTAGGAAGGATGAGGTAGTGTGGATGAGGTTGAGGGTAGGGCATTGTTCACTGAATGGGACACTGAAGCTGATGGGGAAACATATGACTGGGCTGTGTGAGGGATGTGGGGAGGAGGTGGAGACAGTGGACCACATATTATTAGAGTGTAAGGCGTATGAGAAGGAAGGGAAAGTAATGGAGGGTAGTCGAAGGAAAATAAGAGGGGGGGGAATAGGAGTGAAGGAAGCGCTTTGTGTGGGAGGGGGGACTAAGATGAGGATAGTGTTGGGTTTCCTGAAGAGTGTGGGGGTGTATGAGAGGGTGTGAGGGGGGTTAGTAATGAGCAGAATGAGAATTTCAGAATGTTGATTAGTTAACCTGGAGACTGACCCACACTCCGGGTCAGTAGGTGGCGGTAATGCCCCATAAGCTGGAGGCCGGCCGCCGTTAATCACCAAGAAGAAGAAGAAGAAGTATCTACGGCAATGCGCAAATATTCTGATATCAAGGTCGTAAAACACCACACGTTTTTTACTGCAGTCAAGCCATCACGCGTTTGGAAAACGGCTGTCAAGTCAGCCCTCCTTTAATTTTGTGGTCCGTGTATACATGGGGTCTTATGGTAATGCCGCATAGATACTCTTTTCAAAATAAAAGTAAGCATCTTGGAGATGTGACTTCAATTAAATCAGTCAGTCAAATGTTGACTGAAAAAATAATAGAATGGTAAAATAACGCTTTATTGCATTATTTCCACTTAAATTCATATTGATATTAAGAGGAAACGGCATCTTTCCACTCACTCATTCAACTTCAGCCTGGTAGTAGACCACCTCACAATGGTACCCAAGCTATTTCATTCAGTTCTGATGTAGCGTTTGAGAATAAAGGCCCTCTAAAATCCCTGCATTTTAAAAAGATTCCTACTACATTCAGACTGGGATTACGTGAAAACCTCCCGTTTCCACTCACTCATTCCACTTCAGCCTAGTATTTGAACATCTTAAAAAGTCACCTTATCAATTTAATCAAGTTCTGATGTAGCATTTCAGAATAAAAGCCCTCTAAAATCCATACATTTTAAATAAATTCCCACTACATTCAGATTGGGATTTCTTGGAAACCCCCCGTTTCCACTCACTCAATCCACTTGAGCCTGGCAGTAGACCACCTCATGATGTCATCCAAGCAATTTCGTCAAGTTCTGATATAGCATCTCAAAATAAAGGCCCTTTAAAATCCTTACATTTTTAATACAGTCATCCCTCACATTCAAATTGGGATTACTTGGAAAACCCCCATTGCCACTCACTAAATCTATTTCAGCCTAGTAGTAGACCACTTCATGATGCTACCCAAGTAATTTCATCTAGTTGTGATGTAGCTTTTCAGAATAAAGGCCAAAATCCCTACATTTTAAATAAATTCCTACTGCATTCAGATTTGGATTACGTGAAAACCCCCCATTTCCACTCACTTTATCCACTTCAGCCTGGTAGTAGACCACCTCACAATGGTACCCAAGCAATTTCATCCAGTTCTGATGTAGCGTTTCAAAATAAAAGCCCATTTAAAAAGCCCATCCATACATTTTCAATAGAATTCCCCTAACATTCAGATTGGGATTATTTAGAAAATCCCTGTTTACACTCACTCAATCCATTTTATCTTAGTATTAGACCACCTCACGATGTCACCCAAGCAATTTCATCACGTTCTGACGTAGCGTTTCAAAATAAAGGCCCTTAAAAATCCTGACATTTTTAATACAGTCCCTGTGACATTCAGATTGGGATTACTTGGAAAACGCCTGTTTTCACACTCTCATTCCATGTCAGCATGAAAGTAGACCACCTCACGATGTCACCCAATCAATTTCATCGGTAACACTTTACAATAAGGGTGCAATAATTAACATTACTCAATGCAATAATAAACATTTACTAGCAGGTAATTAACATTTAACTAATACACCTGATAATCATTTACAAATGATGTTCACATTAACGGAGGTATTAATTTATACAGTATGGTTCAATAGTTTGAAGTGCTACATAGGGGATACTTCAGGGATGTTTTCCACTTCACAATAAGCGAAACAGGGATAATTAATAAATGTTCAATTATGGTTGGGTAATGCTTATTTAGCTATCTAACGCATTAGTTACAGCGGCGTAGCCAGCGGGGGTGCGAAGACACATCCCTTTTTGACTGCAATTATTCTCAATCATTGTCGGATGAATTATTGTCATCTTACGTAAGACGACAATCTATCATCCGTCTTACCGAATCGGGGAGAAACTGTTAACTGTGGAGTGCTCTCGGAGTGAACCTTCTGTTAATCATGAAAATGACAGAACAGGTGAGGACTAATCATAATTTAAACGGAAGTTTTGTGCAACCCAATTCTCTGTGCTTGTTCCGCAACTGTACTGAATTTAGCCCATGATTTAATTGCTGTTAGATCTCATAAGGAGAGAAACCGTATCTTCGGTTGCCAATTGCTATAATTGGAAACTGCGTCAATAAAGGAAAATGATTGAGAACTACTAAGTGCAGTCAAAAAGGGATGTGTCTTCGCACCCCCGCTGGCTACGCCACTGAGATACCCGCTTATTAACTGATAGTTAACGAACTAACGTCAATTGATGTTAATTGTTGTACCTTTTTTGTAAAGTGTTACCATTTCATCAAGTTCTGATGTAGCATTTAAAAATAAAGGCCCTCTAAAATCTTTACATTTTATATGAATTCTCCTACATTCAGATTGGGATTACATGGGAACCCTGTTTCCACTCACTTATTCCACTTCAGCTAGGCAATAGAACATCTCACAGTGTCACCCAATCAATTTAATCTGTAACACTTCACAATAAGGGTTCAATAATTAACATTACTTAAAGGGGAACTATGCAGGATTTCGGCCATAATTATTGTGCCTCGGACTCACTGTGATGGTTAAGCGACTTGTTATGAGGAGAATGCGGCTGATCTGCCCGCTCGCTAGAGTATCTTGGCTGAAAACCAACCTTGCAAGATCAGGACCACTGCCCCGGTGTCCCAAATTACATCACTGGATAGAGCTATCACAATAAACGAACTGCTTTACAGTACGAGACAAAAGCACTCCCCGGCTAGTTAAAAAAGGAAGACAGCTTCTATGGTGTTAAGATGGCAGAGCCGGCGAAAAAGAAGAGTAGCCGTTGTCAGAGGAGGTGAGGAAGAGAAAACAAGCATCTGAAAACAAGCGTCTGACCGAGCGAGAAGTCAGACACGAGTCAATCTTGGTCGAGCTTTTTCAGAATGGAGAGAGCTCATCTCAAAGAGAAAGATGCATGCAAATCAGATGCCGACCTGGCGTTGTTACTGTTGCACTTGTAAGTATGTAAAATGTATGTATTCCTCATGTGCTGTGTTGCGATCAGGAACCAGATGCGAGAACCAGGAAATGCAGTAGAGCTTGTTTTATTGGAAAAGGGGGGTGACCCCCGCAGGGCGAAAAACAACAGTACAAAGTCCACAATCCAAAAGTCGAAATCCAGTTGGGCAAAAATAGTATCAAAAACCAGGGCAGCAATCACAGTAATCGTAGTCGGACAGAAATGGGTCTGGTACACAGGAATAGTACTATCAGGGAGACAAGCCAGAATCCACAGGACGTAATCCGAATCGTTACCAGGGCAGCAAACAGAGATCTCGTAGTCGGGCAGAAAAATGGTCAAAACACACAGATGCAACAGTAATCCAAAAACACTGAGGCAAAAATCAAAAGTCGGGCAATCCAGTCAGAAAGATAAACACTGAGAAATCAAGGCGAGAAAGGTGGCACGAGATAACTAGGGAGAACGATCTGACACTGGAAGTGCTTCAACAGACATCTTAAATACACATCCGAGGTGAGCACATGACAAGGGAGAACAGGTATGATCCATGAAACAATAATCAGGACTGACACATGAGGAATAATCTAATTACATGAATTTAGCAAATGCCAAGACACAGACAGGGATCACAAGACAATCCTATGAACAAAACAACAGCTCCGGTTAAGGAGTACTAAAGTGCATAGTCTAAAGAAAAGGAAAGCATGAGATCTAAGGGGAAATTCACAGAAGCTGCAACAGAGATAGGCAAGAGGGCGGAGATTAGAATTGGGCGATTGCTGAGAGATCGTTAGTCAATTAATATGTGCAGCTATACAATCCCGAGTGCACGTTAGTAAGTTAGTAAAAATATACAATGTTAATATTGGTTAGTAATTATCGAAAACAACAAACTGTTAGTATGGATAGAGCATTCAAACAACTTTATACCAGAATAAAGCACTGACATGGGAATTTTTCCAGCATGAAATAAAACTAAATAATAAAACTAAATTTTGTAAGTCAAGAATTGGATACAGTCAACACATCTCTTATGAAAACTGTATTTATGACAGAATTTCAACTACCGGTAGTTCTCTGTATCTAGCTCCCTGACTGAATTACACTCCGCGGTAAAACGGTTAACCAAATGCTGAAAAGTCCAAAATTCAGTGACTTAACACAAACTATCACGACTTCAGTTAGAACTCTCAAGAAGTCCTTTTCTTGATTTCCTGATGCCTGAATGTCCAAATTATTTTAAACAATGTTCAGGAGGCCCTCGTGAACTTCTACTGGTACTTCGAAGATCTGTCGCTCTTTCCCTTTCATTTTCTTCACTACTTTTTCAGCCAGGGGTGGTGCGACTCCTGCTACTGTGTGGATATCAAGGGTAGCTACATGGTCTCTATCCAAATAGTAAGATCTGTCGTTTCTGGAGCCTGGCACAAAAAAGGACTTGTTCTTGAAAGTTGTAAGTCAAGTTAAGATACAGTAGTTTGTGTTATTCACTTAATTTTGGACTTTTCAGCATTTGGTTTACCGTTTTATCGCGGAATGTAATTCTGTCAGGGAGCTAGATACATAAAACTACCGGTAGTTGAAATTCTGTCATAAACACAGTTTTCATAAGGGATTTGTTGACTGTATCCAATTCTTGAATTACAAAATTTAGAGTTTTTACCCTCACAGTTTTATTTCATGCTGGAAAAATTCCCATGTCAGTGCTTTATTCCGGTAAGTTGTTTCAATGCTCTATACATGGTAAAAAAGGTTCTCTCACCCTCCACCCCCACAGAACTCTAGGTAAAATCTCTTTACACCGGATAGTTGCCAAGCCAATTTTTCTTTGGTAAGAGTCTCAGGGTTGCATTTTCTCAGAAACTTCAAACTTGGCCACGGCACATGTCTGGTGTTCCGAGATAAGAGAATGAAGCTTCAATGTATACTGAGGAGCGCCACTTATGGGAAGAACTCTTCAAACCAGCAAAGTGCCATAGCAATACCAGTGTTTTCTAAGAGTACTAGGGGCACTGGTTCCATTTCAGAAGATTCTGTTGTGGCACTTCTCTGGTGTTGCGAGATCTGACACATGGGTAGGCAGCGCCACTTCCGCGGATGGATTCTGCAATTTCGCTCCATTTTGCCCGGGGAAATTGGGAAAGTGGTAAAAAGTGCCATTCAAACTCCACATTCTCATGAAAGTATGATGGAAGGGCTGCTACCAGAGCAAGGGTCAAAGCTGTAGCTGTTTGGTGTTGACTTTTATGAGGCCCCCCAACATCCTTACAAATAATGCGTAAATTGGGGGTACCAGCATTTTTCTAGAATGTCGATGGCCACTGAACCAAAATGGTTGAAAGTGCCATGGAAACTTTTGGTGCCGTTAGATAAGCCCTGAGGAGGGTTTAAATAAATGCTAGCACAGCCTCCATATCTGTCTGGTGTCCAGAGCAAATCAACCCTAAAAACAGCTATAGAATTAATTATGGCCCTTTTCAGAGGCAAAAATTTCATCACACCATGAAAGTGCCATTGGTATGGCAACTTTATTCCACTCACCCTCCACCATGAAGCCTAAAAGCATTCAGCGTGGCACTATCTTGGTGTTGGTTATGAATGGAGTAAGAAACTTGGAAGAAATGTGGTAACTTTCCCTGGTGGTGGCGCCGCACACCAGGGTGAAAATCAGACCGCGCTTTCACATTTGGAAGGTTCAAGTATCCTAGGATATGAGGACATCATGACTTGTGTGGCATATATGAACAATTAACCACAGTATTCCAGCCAGAATTTGCTGTTTTTCTCAATTTTGACCCTGACAGCCTCAATACCAAGGGGCGCTGTCACCAAACCGTTGCAGATGTGGACCCGCCGCCTTGGGATTTTCCGTCATACATGCCATAGTAACTTTCCACCCAGCCTCAGTCAATTCTGAGATGTCAACTCCACAACCAGTGCCATTCTCTCATAATATAGCTCTTAATACCTTAGTTGATGTGAACATCTTTTGTAAATGATTACCAGGTGCATTAGTTAAATGTTAATTACCTGTTAGTAAATGCTTATTACTGCATTAAAGAGGAACCATGTAAGTTGGTCGGAATTCGCTTGCTTCTTCATTGGTTTGGTGCCTTTTTTCCCTCTCTGCAGCTCCCCCTATAGTTCTGGTGTGCAAATTTCACACACTTGTCTTAAAAATCTCACCGCAACCACCTCCTCCACCCCCTCATCCATGTGCATTTGTATACAATGAAGCCGGCGAGAAGGCAGTTCTGAAGCGATGTTACCGAGGTTTGTAACGATATATATCACAAGTTTTACTATGTACATCTGTAATAAACAAAACAATTATGGGAAAAAGTAAAAGACTAAGGATAACTGCGGCTTTTTTTTTTGTTTTCTGAGTTTTTTTTCCTCAGCACCGACATTTATCAGACGTAATGTTTTCATAACACGCTCTTCTAGTTGCTTGAATGACACAATGTAAATAGCGACCTGCTCAAAATTCACAAAACCCAGATTCGGCGGATGAAGTTATGTGGCTCATAGTAAAATTGCACTATTGGGGCAGAAACAGGACAATGTAGTAAATAAATAACAACTAAGTGACAAACGCTTTTACCGGTAACTATCCTAACATCTCTGCTAGCTAACAAGCATCGAGCACCACTCATACAACAAGTATTTGCCACTAACGTGTCTTTGTCCCCCGCCACAAAATGTGCAATTGTGTCAAAATGAACAATCTCTCGGTGTGACCTTGAGAGTGATGCGAAGGTCACCCAAATCGACTGGTGCCGGGGTATCACCCTAATACATGTTGACATCAAATTTGAAGAAAATCCGTCAATTGGTTCTTGAGATATCTCGCTGACAAGGATTCGGGACGTACGGACGGACGGACGGACAGTCATGAATACTATGTCCCCTCTGCTTCGCGCTTTCGCGTGTCGAGGGACAATAATCGCGCAAAGGCCTTTACAAACAACAGCAAGCATGAGGAGTGGGCAGCGACATATGAACCTAAGGAATACATACATTTTACATACTTACAAGTGCAACAGTAACAACGCCAGGTCGGCATCTGATTTGCATGCCTCTTTCTCTTTGAGATGAGCTCTCTCCATTCTGAAAAAGCTCGACCAAGATTGACTCGTGTCTGACTTCTCGCTCGGTCAGACGCTTGTTTTCAGATGCTTGTTTTCTCTTCCTCACCTCCTCTGACAACGGCTACTCTTCTTTTTCGCCGGCTCCGCCATCTTAACACCATAGAAGCCGTCTTCCTTTCATTACTAACCGGGGGAGTGCTTTTGTCTTGTACTGTAAAGCAGTTCGTTTATTGTGATAGCTCCATCCAGAGATGTGATTTGGGACACCTGGTCGGTGGTCCTGATCTTGCAAGGTCGGTTTTCAGCCAAGATACTCTAGCGAGCGGGCAGATCAGCCGCATTCTCCTCATAACAAGTCGCTTAACCATCACAGTGAGTCCAAGGCACAATAATTATGGCCGAAATCCTGCATAGTTCCCCTTTAAGTAATGTTAATTATTGAACCCTTATTGTGAAGTGTTACCGATGAAATTGATTGGGTGACACTGTGAGATGTTCTATTGCCAAGCTGAAGTGGAATAAGTAAGTGGAAACGGGGTTCCCATGTAATCCCAATCTGAATGTAGGGGAATTCATGTAAAATGTAAAGATTTTAGAGGGCCTTTATTTTTAAATGCTACATCAGAACTTGATGAAATGGTAACACTTTACAATAAAGGTACAACAATGAACATCAACTGACATTAGTTCATTAACTATCAGTTAATAAGCGTAGCCAGCGGGGGTGCGAAGACACATCCCTTTTTGACTGCAATTAGTAGTTCTCAATCATTTTCTTTATTGACGCGTTTTCCAATTATAGCAATTGGCAACCGAAGATACGGTTTCTCTCCTTATGAGATCTAACAGCAATTAAATCATGGGCTAAATTCAGTCAAGTTGCGGAACAAGAACAGAGAATTGGGTTGCACAAAACTTCCGTTTAGTCCTCACCTGTTCTGGCATTTTCAACAGAAGGTTCACTCCGAGAGCACTCCACAGTTAACAGTTTCTCCCTGATTCGGTAAGACGGATGAATGATTGTCGTCTTACGTAAGACGACAATAATTCATCCAACAATGATTGAGAACTACTAATTGCAGTCAAAAAGGGACGTGTCTTCGCTACGTGTCTGGCTACGGCGCTGTAACTAATACGTGAGATAGCCAAATAAGCATTACCCAACCATAATTGAACATTTATTAATTATCCCTGTTTCCCTTATTGTGAAGTGGAAAACATCCCTGAAGTATCCCCTAATCAGCACTTCAAACTATTGAACCATACCGTATAAATTAATACCTCCGTTAATGTGAACATCATTTGTAAATGATTATCAGGTGTATTAGTTAAATGTTAATTACCTGCTAATAAATGTTTATTATTGTATTGAGTAATGTTAATTATTGGGTGACATCCCGAGGTGGTCTACTACTTGGCTGTAATGGATTGAGTGAGTGGAAATGGAGGTTTTCCAAGTAATCCCAATCGGGACTGCATTAAAAATGTCAGGATTTTAAAGGGCCTGTATTTTGAAACGCTACATCAGAACTTGATGAAATTACTTGGGTGACATCGTGAGGTGGTCTAATACTAAACTAAAATAGATTGAGTGAGTGGAAACGGGGATTTTCTATATAATCCCAATCTGAATGTTAGGGGGACTGAATTAAAAATGTAAGGATTTTATATTGGAGGGCCTTTATTCTGAAATGCTACATCAGAACTTGATGAAATTACTTGGGTACCATTGTGAGGTGCTCTACTACCAGGCTGAAGTGGAATGAGTGAGTGGTAATGGGGGGATTTCACGTAATCCCAATCTGAATGTAGAAGGAATTTATTTAAAATGCAGGGATTTTAGAGGGCCTTTATTCTGAAATGCTACATCACAACTAGATGTAATTACTTGGGTGCCATCCTGAAGTGATCTACAACCAGGCTGAAATGGATTTAGTGAGTGGAAATGGGGGTTTTCCCAAGTAATCCCAATCTGAATGTTAGGGGGACTGTATTAAAAATGTAAGGATTTTAAAGGGCCTTTATTTTGAGATGCTATATCAGAACTTGACGAAATTGCTTGGGTGACACTGTGAGATGTTCTATTGCCAAGATGAAGTGGAATAAGTGAGTGGAAACAGGGTTCCCATGTAATCCCAATCTGAATGTAGGAGAATTTATATAAAATGTAAGGATTTTAGAGGGCCTTTATTTTCAAATGCTACATCAGAACTTGATGAAATGGTAACACTTTACAAAAAAGGTACAACAATTAACATCAATTGACATTAGTTCATTAACTATCAGTTAATAAGCGGGTATCTCAGTGGCGTAGCCAGCCGGGGTGCGAAGACACATCCCTTTTTGACTGCACTTAGTAGTTCTCAATCATTTTCCTTTATTGACGCAGTTTCCAATTATAGCAATTGGCAACCGAAGATACGGTTTCTCTCCTTATGAGATCTAACAGCAATTAAATCATGGGCTAAATTCAGTACAGTTGCGGAACAAGAACAGAGAATTGGGTTGCACAAAATTTCCGTTTAAATTATGATTAGTCCTCACCTGTTCTGTCATTTTCATGATTAACAGAAGGTTCACTCCGAGAGCACTCCACAGTTAACAGTTTCTCCCCGATTCGGTAAGACGGATGATAGATTGTCGTCTCACGTAAGATGACAATAATTCATCCGACAATGATTGAGAACTACCAATTGCAGTCAAAAAGGGATGTGTCTTCGCACCCCCGCTGGCTACGCCGCTGTAACTAATGCGTTAGATAGCCAAATAAGCATTACCCAACCATAATTGAATGTTTATTAATTATCCCTGTCTCCCTTATTGTGAAGTGGAAAACATCCCTGAAGTATCCCCTATGTAGCACTTCAAACTATTGAACCATACTGTATAAATTAATACCTCCGTTAATGTGAACATCATTTGTAAATGATTATCAGGTGTATTAGTTAAATGTTAATTACATGCTAGTAAATGTTTATTATTGCATTGAGTAATGTTAATTATTGCACCCTTATTGTAAAGTGTTACCAATGAAATTGATTGGGTGACATCGTGAGGTGGTCTACTTTCATGCTGACATGGAACGAGAGTGTGAAAACAGGCGTTTTCCAAGTAATCCTGAATGTTAGGGCGACTGTACTAAAAATGTAAGGATTTTAAAGGGCCTTTATTTTAAGATGCTATATCAGAACTTGACGAAATTGCTTGGGTGACATCATGAGGTGGTCTACTGCCAGGCTCAAGAGGATTGTGTGAGTGGAAACGGGGGGTTTCCAAGAAATCCCAGTCTGAATGTAGTGGGAATGTATTAAAAAGTAAGGATTTTAGAGGGCCTTTATTCTGAAATGCTTCATCAAAACTTGATGAAATAGATAAACTGACATCGGAAGTTGTTCTACTACCATGCTAAAGTGGATTGTGTGAGTGGAAACGAGGTCTTTTCATGTAATCCCAGTCTGAATGTAAGGGGGACTGTATTTAAAATGTAAGGATTTTCAGTGGACTTTATTTTGAAATGCTACATCATACCTTGACTAAAATGATAATCTGACATTGTGACATGTTCTACTGCCACGCTGAAGTGGAATTAGTCAGTGGAAACAGAGCGTTCCAGCGTAATCCCAATCTGAATGCAGTGAGATTTTTTTAAAAAGATTTTAGAGGGCCTTTATTTGAAATGCTACATCAGAACTTGATAAAATTGATAAGCTGAGATCGTGAGATGTTCTACTACCATGCTGAAGTAGAATGAGTGAGTGGAAACTGGGGGTTCCTACGTAATCCCCAATCTGAATGTAGTGGGAATCTATTTAAAATGTTAGGATTTTAGGTGGATTTTATTTTGAAATGCAACATCAGACCTTGATGAAAATGATAATGTGACATCGTGAGATGTTCTACTGCCACACTGATGTGGAATGAGTGAGTGGAAACAGGGGGTTCCAATGTAACAAAATAATCCCAATCTGAATGTAGTTGGAATATATTCAAAAAGTAATGATTTTAAGTGACCTTCATTTTGACATGCTTCATCAGAACTGGATGAACTTGCTTGGGTGACATCGAGAGATGGCCTTCTACCACGCTCAAGTGGAATGAGTGAGTGGAAAGATGCTGTCTCCTCTTAATATCAATATGAATTTAAGTGGAAATAATGCAATAAATCGTTATTTTACCATTCTTTTATTTTGAAAGAGAACATTTGACCGACTAATGATTGACTGACTGATTTAATTGAAGTCACATCCCCAAGATGGTTACTTTTATTTTGAAAAGAGTACCTATGTGGCATTACCATAAGACCCCATGTATACACGGACCACAAAATTAAAGGAGGGCTGGCTTGACAGCCGATTTCCAAACGCGTGATGGCTCGACAGCAGTCATATTTTTACTTGGCGTGATGGGCAAGTTTGTCATTTTGTTGTTGGACATTGTTGTTATTTTGTCCTCACGATAGCGGCCGTAATTTTGGTCCGGTGTTACGGATTAACTGGTTTCCCTGCTAACTAGTGACCTTTGCTTTCAAACGTCGGACCTTTCTCATGGCAACTGCAGATGTTCTAACTACGGGAAAGACACGGCGCTTGATCGTGGATATGCCTGAACAGTTATAATCCAATTTTACTCAGATATCCAATTCATTTATTTATTTTTTTTAATGGAATTGAGTGAAACTGATGACAAATTGAAATCGCATTTGACTTGCTTCTTTTTAAAAAAAGTAATCCTCATTTAGGTTTCGATACCAACCATTCCCGTAACTTTAGATAAAGTTTCCTTGTAATAGCACACTGCACCACTGCATTAGACGAATGAAGCAGAGTTGGAGTAGACTACATGTCGATTTAGCATGAATAACCAGACACTGATTTGTTGGCTAAAACACCTCGGCTGGATTAACCTGTGACCCGTTGTTGCAGTGATAACCCGTTATTTTTGGTTCTAGTTGATGATAAACCCATTACTACAGTCTAATTTTTCCAAACTATTAGGCTATGTATTTTTAGAGATCAGAGGTCGCAATGTCTGCTTTTAGGGGGTAAAATAAGCACTAAGATTCAATGGAAACATAACAAGTCGACATGGTCTACAACATCCCCCGCCAATCGTGCGCTTCTCATTTTCGAACTCAATCAAGGCCTTTATGGTCTGAAGCTACACACCAAATTTGGTTACTGTATCTGTAGTAGTTTCTGAGTAAAGCTGTCCCCTTTATCTCGGACGGACGGACGCACGGACGGACGGACGGACAGACGGAGGTCAAACCTATATCCCCCTCCCACTTCGTGTTGGCGGGGGATAATAAACTATTCACATCACAAAATTCATCCCACGATTACCAAAATTACGTTATCATTGATTTAACTTCAATACAGAGGCCATTGCTTGACATTTCCTGGTCATTATGCATTTTAACATAGGCTCATAAACAACAAATTAACCTCTGCATAGGAGCCTATTATTCGTATTTATGAAGCCCAATTCCACTTCCACCTTCAGTTCGAACACTTTTGATATGGTTTCGTTTATTATTTCAACAACTGCTACTACTTTCACGTTTATTGATAGGCCTACGTTTCACAGTATCAATGCGTGTTCACCAATGAACCAAATAATCAATTACAAATGAACCAGTAACCACTACACCACAGATCTGCAGCCCTTTTTTGAGAGCTGATTTTTGAATCCAATTATCCAATTACCAATGACCGCTATATAAGTTTTGGGTTTTGAAGCAAGTGAGAGAATTTAAAAAAAACAATGAATCCTACAATTGTGCAAGAGTTGATGGACTTTAAAGTCCATAATCAATTCCCCCAGGGCGCAACAAAGCAGCAAATATATGTGATCAAGAGGAGAGCAGCAAATTTCATCCTTAAGGGGAAACAAATCAACAAAACTTTATTTTTCAGTGATTATTTTGGTGCTTAATAATTCAGGAGCAGCAACCTTTCTAGATGGAGATCTCTTCTACATTTGTAGAAAACAAAAAGGCCAAGAAGAACACAAAAGTTGATCTTTCGTCTGAGGAGGCGGATGAAATTTTTCAGGACTTCCACTGCAGCGCTCATGGAACAATGGTCACCATTTAACAGGGAAACCAGTTGTTTCGAAACACCGGTCGACAATTTCATGCACCCCGACCCAGATTCAATATTGGACGGAATCGGTCGCTGGGATCACGTCTCAAAAAATCTCTCAACATTGGTGAATTTTCAAAAAATCGTATCTTTGTCATAACCGATTGATTTGTCATTTGACAGATACTCGTACAATGGTGTGCTCTACGACCGGACCCAATATTATGCGCTTCAGCTGATGATTTGTGGCTTTGGTGGCCACCTGTTTTTATGAGTTTTGACAAAAATGATTTTTTTTTTTTAATTTTCACCTGTGCTAAAAATGTACGTGATTTTCGAGATTTCAGGATTGTCTGAGACCAGATTCCGATGACCGATTCTGCTCAGTGTGGGTGAATTTTCAAAAAAATGGTCTCTTTGTCTTAACTGGTTGACTTGTAATTTGACGGACACGTACAATGGTATTCTGCACTACCTGACCAAATATGCGCTTCAGCTGCGGATTGTGGATTTGGCGTCCACCTACTTATATGGCCTAATGGCAATCCCCATTTAGAATATGGTTGTCTTCTGTGCTGCCCTCCATCCATTTGACCTAAATATGAGGAATAGTGAGCTGAGGTTACTGAGGAATAATTAGAGAACAAATGTTGAGAAATGGAAAGGCTTAATGCTGGGATATTCTGAAGGACCAGTGAACGTTTGCTCCTGAAGTCCATTTCTATTCATGCTGTCATTGCGCGTCGTGCATACTTCCAATAACTAAATGGAAGAAATGCCATTCAAAAACCTTGAACCTCCGACTTCCAAGAATTACTGCAACTGCATAATTCATGGAAGAAATGATTAAGACACCAAGGTGGTATGCCCATAAGCTGACTTTTTACTTCAGTCTTCCATTAAAATGTTCTGTTATATCTAAACTAAAGTTTTTTTTTTCCCATCTAGGACAATGTCACCGACATATTCTGTGTCTGCTGGTCACTGCGCTTCACTGAAGCTACATCACACTAACACAGAGAAATATTCAAAACTTGAATGCCACGTTTTTCTGGACATAGCATTGCATTAAATGGAAAATATTTAGATCTAGTACATCGTTTTATACACATTTGGGTCTGATGTTCCACAGGTTTGAATACACCACTGCATTTGGTGGACCCAGATGTGTCACTGCTGCCATCCCAAAAATGAACTAAAACTATGGTTGTCCCGACAAGCATGTTTGAACAGGTCACATAGTAGAATAGATCAAACAAAATGGTGGCTTAAAAACTGGGTGCTGGTGAACCCTACTCTACATATGCCCATTTTCTTCTCAACCATAATGGCAAACCAATCATTTTCCAAAAATGTATTCTTTAAAATGAAGTGATTTTCATTGGCACTTTCTTTCACTTTTAAAGTGGTTCATGACAAATATTTATGCATATAATTTAAAAACATTTCTCTGGGAATATAGAACATTTTTGGCTTTATTGCAAAAAAAAAACCAAACATTCAGTTTTCTTTGTGTAGCATAAAAAGAAGAAAATTTTATTTGAATCTCATTAAATAAAAGAGACAAATCAATGTGCTCATAGTGGGTGGAAGTGTGTACACCGACCTAACCACCAAACCAAATCATCAACAGTGCAATGAATACTTCAAAGGCAGCGGACATAAGGCAACCCAGCATTGTGCCATCATGACCAGTTTTTTGCTTGAGTATATTTAGCATCCTCAGCAACTACGTAATGAGCCCATTGACTTCAGTCTTTTTTTGAACCTTCTTTCATGTATTTTTAGCTGTTTAGCATGACACGTACAATATAAACTTAACTGCATACTTTGACATTTTTAATTGATTTCTGGCATTCATGTAAATTATGAAGAAAAGAATGCATCTAAACATCACCAGAACCTAATCAAGAAAAATTAACAACCAGACCACTTTTTTTTTGCTCGTAGTTTACGGTTGGAGTACAAACCAACATGTCCAGGGCCAGGACTGAAACAGGGGAGCACGAACATCAGACAGCCTTTGTCTCCCTCTTGTGTTCATTCTACAATATCTTGGACGAGCAATAGTTTTTTTTTTTTTGTTCCCCCGAAGTTTTCTTAATTCTGCATACAACGCATTCAAATATCAATTCAAAATCAGTCAGTGATCCATTATATATAATTTACTATCAACGTTTCTAATAAATATATGAATGTTCTGAAAGAGGTTAAAGAAACATTGGAAACATACATCATGCACTAATACATTTTCAGTTTGTGCGTCCTGTTTAATACTGTGGCAGCATAAAAATGGGTCCAATGAATGCTGAGGCATGCTGCGATCAGTTCGTGCAGAAATGGCCAGTCTATTTTATTAAGTTGCCATTGAAATGGGACAAATCTTATCAAATCACAGAGAAAAGTAACAACTTTGCAGATATTGCAAAGCAAAAGGAACCTGGCAGGATAAAGCTGCTTTCACGTCGGACACGAAACACGATAGATTACATTCAAAGTCAATGCAAAGACGCGAAGTCTTTGCATTGACCTCGAATGTAATCTGTCGTGCGAAAAATTCGTTTCGCTTGCGGCGTGAAAGCATCTTGAGGTCACAGAATAAACAGACACTTCATATGGTGACCAAATCTCTTCAGTCTGAGACAAGAATGGATGCTCCCCAGTCCAAGAGAAATTTGTATTTGTGTTTCATCACCGATAGAGCAGGCACTGAGGAAAAAGGGAACCCATGGGCTTGCAGTAGATGAATTCAGGCTCGTGCACGAGCTCAATGTGCGCATTCGTGATGATTAGATCATCTGTTGAGGCACCTTGCAACCAATGATCTCAATCTTTTGCCACCACAGCATTCTCCTGGCATGAATGAAGACAAACTTTCAAAATAAGACATGCTGTATGTCTTTTTAAAAAAAGGTACATCAAAATATGCATCATCAGGTGCACTCACATTAAAAGCATATTCAGATATCCCTCAGTGGCATAATTTACAGTGCAATATTTAAGATGACATGTTTAACATTACACTCCAGCCTCAATTTCCAACTGTGCGATTGTCGGTCAACTGCCTCCCAGTTAGATGCTCATGGCAACACTAGACAACAACAAACCACCTAATCTGAGGATGACAACCAAAGGATTTTAGTAAGTCTTATGATTAACTTATTGTTGGGGGTTACTTCATTAGATTTATAGACAAAGTTTATACATCCAGAAACCTACATATCTACCATATTTATGTTGTAGTTTAGCTTATGATTAATAAATACAGAATTTCCCTGCAGCTAAAACTAGATATTTCCAGCAGTGCAAGCACAGTAAGAGAAGGACGATGGAGTTTGTAATGATCTACCTTGGCAACATAAGACAATGTACTAGCAAAATGAGACAAAATGTTCCATGAGTATAAGCAAGAAAATGAACCCTGCTGCTAAAACTAGATATTTCCAGCAGTGCAAGCACAGTAAGAGAAGGACGATGGAGTTTGTAATGATCTACCTTGGCAACATAAGACAATGTACTAGCAAAATGAGACAAAATGTTCCATGAGTGTAAGCAAGAAAATGAACCCTGGAGTTCCCCCTTGATATAACCAGAGAAAAAACCAAAAGAAAAATCCGTAACATAAAACCCCCCTTTGCCTTTACACAAACGAGCTGCTGAATTTTCATTGCATAAGGCAACACAAATTTAAAGCAACACAAAGATACATATTAGAAAGAGACAAAGATTAAAAGAAAGCAGAATGACTACGTGTTGGTAGCAGTGCAGCTTGCTCACGACACATAGTAAGTGTGCGCATCTCTGGCTTTGATTTTCTGTTGTTCATTATTTGCCACTTGGTAATCATTAGAAATGCAGCAAAAACAAATCTTGTCGCAAGGAGCAAAAGGCATGCGTCTCATCACTAAGGAAGATAAGGCTGTGCGAACCATTTCAGCTTGTATGGAGTGTGAGGGTAGCGATTGCTCAGGCATCTCATGGAAACACAGCGATGGTCAGGTCCACACTGAAGGGCTGGGGGTATCCACAGCAACCTCATCTGCTGTGTGCAGGCTTGGCCTATTCCATTCCTGGACGGGGCGGCGGGAGCCTAGGGGAGGTACAGATGATCTACTCCAGCTTCTGCTGAAGTTTCTTCTGGAAGCAGACAGGCAGGATGGAGAGGACAGCAAGCACGGCCAGCACTCCCAGTGAACCCCAAGACACCGCCTCCCCCGCTGTGGTCAGCTTGTAGAGCGTCGTCCCGGCGTTTATCGCCACAAAAGAGGGAGGGGCCACACCTGTGGAGGGATGGGAAAGGCTCAAAGACAGGCTTTGGCACCACTCTCTGAAACACTCCTCACCACTGTTTTTACTCTTTATCTTACCAGGGAGAGTTCTGTTGAGAACATGTTTCTCTTTCTAAAGGACGCTCTGCAGTAAATGCCAGAAGGAACAGTTGTAAGTGAGGAAGAATGGAGAGAAACCAATGAAAAGCCTGTGGAGCAATTTTGGGGTTACGGGCCTTGCTAAAGGGTCCAACGGCTGAGATCTTCTCAACTTCATCTCTCCAGATAGAAGTCCAACCAACTTCCTCAGTTATCAGTCAAGCCACATACCACTGGCTACCCTGCTGCCCACAGCGGTGAAAAACTCAGATGAAAAGTACCCAATACTATACAGTCATCATAATGAAAGTTTTCAGCCACTGATCAGATCCAGTACCCTCACCAGAAGCCCTCGACACAACTGTCCGTGAATCAGTGAGGATACAGGCATCGATCAGAAACTCCAGATGCATACCCAGGAAAGTGCCCAGGAAGAAGACGCCCAGTGGAACATTGATGACAGGGGAGGTGATGTTGATGAACCAGTTGGGCAGAAAGGGTGTAATCCTCAGAAAGATGATGTAATTAATCAAGTGCTCTCGGTGTTTGTCCACCTGCAATGAAACCCAGCACAATGCAGAAGATAAACAGCTCGGCAAATACATTCAAAGGGACTGACACATTACACACCTTTACATCAGAGGGTCGTTCTCACACTTCATTCCACTACTAAGATAACTCCCAGGGTCAGATTCAAAGTCCAGACCTGAGCCAACAGCCAATAGAAAACCCCTACCAACTAGCGAGTAGTACATACTCCTAAAACCCAGCTTGACCGTGGGGGAGGGGAGAGAGAAGTTCCAAAGCTCAGAGTGAATGGATCTCACTCTCTGCACCGTAACTCCTCAATGGTGGCGCTGCTTTCCCATTCCTCCAAGAACAGCAGTTTCCGCAAACCTACCTACCTATTATATTGCTGTAATTGTATCTTAGCTATAAGGTCTTAAATGATCAATTTCGCAACTTGCAGTGGATGTTTGCATAGTTTTTCATTGTATGTAGTTCTCCCGGCTTGAAGCAACCCATTCACTAATACATTATATAAATTGGATGTTACTGACCGATGTTGTGTAGCTTATTGTACGTTTGCAAATCATTGTATTCCGTTTTTATTTACGATTTACACAACGTGCCAACTTCACTGGTTTTGGGTTTTGTAGATGAGATGATGAGCCCACAATCATTTTGTTAGAGACAGCAATTTCAAACATTGGAAAATGTTTTGAAAAAAAAAATCATTGTTTTGAAATGTTTCAGTCAGCAGAGCACAGCATACTGGCAGAAACGTCTATAACAGTTATTATAAAAGATTGAACTGAAAAAAGCATGGATAATCGCAGATGAGCTTCAAGAACAGATTACCATTAGTGATGGTTTTACTACCATAATTTATCATAATGCCATTTACAAAGAAACTCAATACAGGCTAATTTGTTTAATTTGATTTAATTGAGATTTAATGACATTAAAATTGCACACCTTTGAATCCCATATTGAAGTGACTGTTACTTTAGTTTCATATCATTTGCCTGTCAGGTGCAGGAACCAAACTTTCTTCTTTATTGAACAATTTACACATTGCAATGGTTTAATTTGTCCAATATATTTATAGAGGGGTCAGATGATAAATAAAATGTTTTATTAAACTTTAGCTCTGCGTGGAGGGAGGAGATAGTGGTAGGCTGTGGGACTTCCAAAAGTATTGAAAGTCAATTCTCCGAAATGAACGTTGGCAAAGTTGTTTTCATAATACTGGAACTTCAGCTCCAAGAGTTGCTCAATCAATAAATTTCATATTGGTTGAAGGAAAGCTTCTGGTCCAGAGCAGCAATGGATGTAGGCTATTAAACAAAGCTCATGTGTAAATAGCCTGCGCGTATGCACGAGATGTATCTATACTGAACAACAAAAGAAACGCAAGTTAGCCTAATTAAAGGCAGACTGGAAAGTTTGCATGTAATTATTTTAGAAAATCTAATTTTACTAGTGCGTGCACATTTATACTCGTTTCATCAAACTTTTCTTTATTTTGCGGTCACTTCGACTGATTAACCATAAGAGTACCTTAACTAACTAGCTAACTTGGGTTTCTTTTGTTGCTCAGTATACAAAACCCAAAACCAGTGGAGTTGGCACATTATGTAAATTGTAGATAAAAACAGAATGCAATGATTTGCAAATCTTTTTCAACCTACATTCAATTGAATACACTGCAAAGACAAGTTACTTAATGTTCGAACAGGTAAACTTTGTAATTTTTTGCAAATATTAGCTCATTTGGAATTTGATGCCTGCAACATGTTTCAAAAAAGCTGGCACAAGTGGCAAAAAAGACTGAGAGTTGAGGCATGCTCATCAAACACTTATTTGGAACATCCCACAGGTGAACAGGCTAATTGGGAACAGGTGGGTGCCATGACTGGGTATAAAAGCAGCTTCCCTGAAATGCTCAATCATTCACAAACAAGGATGGGGCGAGGGTCACTACTTGGTGAACAAATGCGTGAGCTGATTGTCGAACGGTTTTAAAACAACATTCCTCAACGAGCTATTGCAAGAAATTTAGGGATTTCATCATCTACGGTCCGTGATATCGTCAAAAGGTTCAGAGAATCTGGAGAAATCACTGCACGTAAGCGACAAGGCCGAAAACCAACATTGAATGCCCGTGGCCTTCGATCCCTCAGGCGGTACTGCATCAAAAACCGACATTAGTGTGTAAAGGACATCACCACATGGGCTCAGGAACACTTCAGAACACCACTGCCAGTAACTACAGTTCGTCGCTACATCTGCAAGTGCAAGTTAAAACTCTACAATGCAAAGCGAAAGCCATTTATCAACAGCATCCAGAAACGCCGCCGGCTTCGCTGGGCCCAAGCTCATCGAAGATGGACTGATGCAAAGTGAAAAAGTGTTCTGTGGTCTGACGAGTCCACATTTCAAATTGTTTTTGGAAACTGTGGACGTCGTGTCCTCCGGACCAAAGAGGAAAAGAACCATCCGGACTGTTATAGGCGCAAAGTTCAAAAGCCAGCATCTGTGATGGTATGGTGGTGTATTAGTGCCCGAGGCATGGGCAACTCACACATATATGTGAAGCCACCATTAATGCTGAAAGGTACATACAGGATTTGGAGCAACATATGTTGCCATCCAAGCAACGTCTTTTTCATGGACACCCCTGCTTATTTCAGCAAGACAATGCCAAGCCACATTCTGCACGTGTTACAACAGCATGACTACGTAGTAAAAGAGTGCGGGTACTAGACTGGCCTGCCTGTAGTCCAGACCTGTCTCCCATTGAAAATGTGTGGCGCATTATGAAGCGTAAAATACGACAACGGAGGCCCCGGACTGTTGAACAACTTAAGCTGTACATCAAGCAAGAATGGGAAAGAGTTCCACCTGAAAAGCTTCAAAAATTGGTCTCCTCAGTTCCCAAACGTTTACCGAGTGTCGTGAAAAGGAAAGGCGATGCAACACAGTGGTAAAAAGGCCCCTGTGCCAACTTTTTTGCAATGTGTTGCTGCCTTTAAATTCTAAGTTGATGATTATTTGCAAAAAAAAAAAAAAAAAGTTTCTCAGTTTGAACTTTAAATCTTGTCTTTGCAGTGTATTCAATTGAATAGAAGTTGAAAAGGATTTGCAAATCATTGTATTCTGTTTTTATCTACGATTTGCATAACGTGCCAACTTCACGGGTTTTGGGTTTGTGTATCTACCGTATATTTTTATTAGGGCTGTCGCATTAATTAATCGTGATTAATTAAAGCACAATAAAATTAACTGCCAATATGAGGCAGACAGACGTGATTGCTTGTTACCTTTTTTATGACACTTAACTAATGCGGTCATTTAAAATGCTTCCGGTCCGCTAATTACCAGCGAGGTTGGACAGCCTCCATCGCCTTGGCATAATTAGCTTACCTTAAATCAATTCCCATGTACTTTGCCCGACTTGCAATCAAGCCATTTATTCAGCAAACTGACAAATCAAAACCAAAATGTGGCCTATAATGATTAAGAAGAGATAATGAGAAGCAGACAGACCTAACCAGGCTGCCGCATTATATTGAAATATTTTCAAATTCGTTAACAATTTACATGTCACGTTCTATTCGCTTAAACAAAATGTTTTCAACCTTCACTGTTGGTTATTTAGATGCTCAAAAGTAAATAAAATCAAGTGCTATGAGTTACATTATTTTAAATTACTCTCATTCAATTGTCCAATAAAAAAAGCCTCAAATTTGCGTCAAAGATTTGCCTGAACATTAATTGCCAAGTCTTCGGTGCATTTGACTATTGCCTGCAATGCAAAGGTATTTTCTCTCACATTCATGTTCGGCATGCTTCACAAAATGTTTTCCGCTTCACGTAGCCTATATTTTTAAGGTCTTAAAACCATGGCCATCTTTGAATAACTTCATTTTTTTTAGAAACATCTTTAATAATGCATACAAAATTCCTTGATGAAAGGTGGAATTCAGAGGTCTGCCATTTATTCAGATTATTGACATTTTTTCAATCAAACACGGCAACCTGGTTGGGTCCGTCTGCTTCTCATTAGGCCTATCATTTCTTAATCATTATAGGCCACATTTTGATTTTGATTAGTCAGTTGGCTGAATAAATGGCTTGATTGCAAGTTAGGCAAAGTACACGGGAAATGATTTAACGTGAGCTAATTATGCCAAGGCGATGGAGGTTGTCCAACCTCGCTGGTAATTAGTGGACTTCAAATCACAGTTTTCTTCCCGGAAGCATTTCAAATGACCGCATTAGGTATGTGTCATTGAAAAAGTAAAAAGCAAGAAAGTCTGTCTGCCTCAGTGGCAGTTACTTTTATTGCGCTTAAATTAATCGCGATTAATTAACGCGACAGCCCTACTTTTTATCAAAGTATCTCATTAGGCCTAACTAACAAAATGAGCAATTGGTCTCTCAAATTTACTCGCCAATAACAAGCTGTCGCTGTCAAGCAATAAGACCATAAACTCTCAACAAGTATTCAAACCTTGTGGTGCGTGAGCACTGTTTTCTGGGACGGAGGCAACTCGGTCCCAAGACTGAAGTTTTAAAATGGTCTTCTACACCTGTTTCAATACCCAGGAGTATCGAACATGTTCAAAACGGGCCGAACTTGAGCGCCGAAATTTCCATGACTACATCTAGATGGCACACACAAGGAGAAGGACTGCTTCAGAGTAACACTGCACTGGACTGAGGTGCAGTGCTTTTTCACCAGAGGCTCCTGCTGATGCACCTGCCTGACGGACATCATGCAGTTCGACCTGTGTAACAAGAACTCACTGGAAGGAGCTAGACTCACCTGTTGAGACCATTTTTGGGCCTTCTCTGTCAAGTACTTGTAGACCACAGGTCGGCCAACAAGGTAGGACAGCAGGTAACAGAGCGAGGCCCCCAGGCCAGAGCACTAAAATCACAGGTCATGTGATCAGAACACAGGCAGGAAGCCAGAGGCAGCAGGTAATGTGGTCAGTATCCCAGAAGGAACACCATTATTCTGTGTGGCTAATAATATCTCAGGGCAGAGATCATAAAGCCCTCCTACTCAGGGTTTGCCCAGAGGCAAAATGTCTCCTAATGCATCACTTCCTGCATCCACAATACAATCACCAGGCAGCAAAGATCCTAGAATGGAAAGAATCACAGGAACTGGCACAAAAGGTCATGATTGTAGAACTTTCATTATATGCAAACAGAATCCAATGGTGCGGTGTTATGTAACCATCAGTTTTTGGATTAATTAAATTTCAGTTCATTTAACATCAATTCACATCGAGGTTTGATATGTGATACTTCATAAAAATGTTTCCAATTAATTGTCTTTTCACTTCATCTCTTGAGTTTTAAATGGAATTGCCTAAACTATTTTATTGAGGGTAATACTGGACTGGACTGGACTGGCAGGACATCTATATTTTAAGGCTACTCCATAATCCATTGATAAGGTCATCTGTTTTAAATAGAAGAGCATGCAAGACCTCACCAGGCAGACGAGGAAGAGGGCGAGAGGGAAGGGGTACAGATATCCTGACAAGATGCTGAGAAAGATGGAGCCAGGGATGGCGAATGTCTGGAGGCTGAAACCACAAAGTCAAGGTCCAAAATGGAGTGGAGACACACATACACAGGAACGCACACATACCAACAGACAAAAGGGCAGTATGTACACTCAGCAAGGCGACCAGGAAAGAAAACTTGAGCTTTTGCTCTTGTGTCAAGAGTCAGCCACAACATTGACAAATCTGGAGCAACAAAATGCTTCTCCATTAGATCACTACAGAGTCAGCATTTACAAAAAGAAAACGGAGCAAAAAAAAAATGCCAGTTTAAAGTAATATAAACAGCATTAAAAACAGATCTATAAGCTAGATTTCACTCCAGGGTGTGTGCTGGCCAAAAATTTCACTTAGCCACAGTGGCTAAATCACCCCGAAGTTCAGTTAGCCACAGAGAAAACCATTTAGCCACACATTTTGCCTTCAATTTTAGTTAGAAATAGAGATGCACCGAATTTTCGGCCACCGAAAATTTTCGGCCGAAAAAGGCAAAAAAATGCATTTTCGGTTTTCGCCGAAAGACTTTTAACACCGAAACAATAAGGCCCAAACAGAATGTTGTGATGACGCAAGCAAAAACTGTGGCCAGCACTCACCTGTCTGTATGTTTTAAATCGGGGGAGGCGCACCACCGTCACCACGTTATGGCACTAAAGTCCGCGAGTGCTGAATTGCAATTTCTGTTTGACACTGTCCTGATGCATAGGGTAGCGGCTGGTGTTGTGTCCCATTCGGTTGCACATTAAATATGTACCACATAAAAAACGCAAAGCAATAATACCCGTAAAAGGCATAGGGTATTCATAGACAATGGCAATATATTCTCAAGGCATTTGTGTAACATCAGTATTCCACAATGTAACTACAACCCCTGGAAAATATGGAATCACCACACACGGATGTTAATTTGCCTTTTTTCCTTCATAACAAAGCAGCAAATAACTCATATAATATAACAATTATTGTTTATTAGCTTGACATGCAGGCGTTATTTAACATTCAGGCATGGCAATTTTCCGCCGTTTTTATGTGATATCAGTTGCGCAATTCCGCGGTTGGCATTACTCGGGCAGAAATGCGAGGTGCGGACAGGCAGGTGTTATTGTTTACATTTTGACGAGACACGGAAATTTTTTGCGATTAAAGACGAAAAGTCATGTTACTTCGCATTCGTTCGACTCCCCCCCAGCTGTTACCATGCATGATCATTTCAATTTGAAAGTGAAGGCAAAATTCGTGGCAAACGCGCAAATTGCGGGAGATGGCAGAGTATTAAAGTATCGCTGTACGATGCGTCATCTCATCTGTGATACCTTTCCCTTTCCTGAGAACAAAATGCTTATTCAGCACCCGTAACGTTATTCTCCGCGCAATTCTCGTAGAATAGGGGTAGCATAATTAGGGCAATTGGGGAAACATAATTGGACACAACCGCTGTAGCTTCTAATTTCGTTACGAACAGGATCGGACCAAGAAACACATTTCATAAATGCAGCAGCTTCGGTGAATAAACGCAACCTTGTTTGAAAGCTAAGGCAACGCACAGTATATTTATCAAGCTGCCTAAAACAACACACTCTGAAGACCTGTTTCAGTGATGGAAAGTGAAGCCTGTTTCCTACCGATAATGTGGAAGCGAGTTGTCCATCGCAGCCAATTCTCTCTGACCAATCAGTGGGCTGCTGTTGTCGTCACGTAACATATTTTACAATTTTTCAGCAGCCAGGAATAGGCCAGTCAGTTATATGCCTGTAGGTTATTCATGAGTCGGGCCAAGTTAAACATTTTATTTATCATTGTATTTTATATTGTGCTTTGTTGGAATGTCAGTGCTAATAATTTGTAATGGATTTATTTTTTGAAGCGTGAATGTTAATTTATGCCATTGCAATGCCTTGACTTTAGTCGGGTAAGTACACAGTCATAGCCATAAATGCAATGGTACTAAAAATTGGCATAATTTCTTTTGGTTTTCGGCCAAGTGTTTCTCATTTTCGGTTTCGGCCAAAAATTTTCATTTCGGTGCACCCCTAGTTAGAAACCTTAGAAAACTTGGATTCAGTCATACAGTGTGCGTACAGTCACCGACTAAGTGCACAGATATCCAGAGACTAGTAGGTACGCTTCATCTCGTCAGCGACACCTGTACTATAGTGTTCTGGCAAGGTTCTCTTCCCATCAGGGTGGTTACTGGCAGTTACAAGAAATTTTCAAATAGAGTGGCAATTAAATTTATACAGGCCGCAAAATGCATCAAAGATCACATTTTTAAACTGTGATTAAAATTCAAACATAGACGGATACCTATTACACATTTTTGAACAGGTACGGACGACCCTGTTCAAATTGCGTGGTGAGAGAACACTGTACTAGTATCCTGACCTCTGTCGGTGTTGGCTTTCCTGCAGCCGTAATGTGGTTTGCATGCTACCAGAGATGAAAAGAATAAAACAGAAAGTTATTCAGAAAATGGAATTGCTGCATATTTTTCACAGAAAAATTCTTACGGAACTTGTATAACTAATACTCACCGAAACCTTACGACAAACTCCACAGTCACATGGTATAACAATATTGTGGTGACGGAGAGCTGGATCAAGTGCCAGCTTGGCATGAGTGCCGGGTAAGTATTAAGGCCATCCTCCAGTCTAATTATCTGACTGCTACTTTAGACAAAAGGGAACTTGATCGACAGAAGTCCAATATCACTTTGATGACAAATAGTTGAATTGCTAACTTGATAGGGCCAGTTTACCACGCAAAAGATTGTCATTCTGTTATCCCCGCTAGTGGCCAAGTGATCATTCATTACATGTATAACAACGTGAACAGATGCAACTTAGGCATGCTGATTGCTGTGTAATTCAGGGTGTGGAATGGATTAAAAATGATCCCATACAGCCACTATGAATTCACATCTACACACCAAGATGCAACCTTATTTCGGCTCATACAGTAAAATATGCCTTGAATGCCATGATCTCACACTTAATTTAGCACTTATCTTCTACCAATTGGTAATCATAATTGTTTGTCAGAATTATTTTACTAAAACTCATAAGACATGTCAGCTTGAAGTAACAAGAAATGTGAATATTTACTTAACGTAAATACCAGCTACTCAGAGTGCACTATGTTCAGGTTTAAACATGACTGCCATCTAGTCAAAATTTTACCTGAATAACAAACTAGGTGTGGACAAAAATGTGTTGTAGGGAAACGTATGCTAACATGAGGGAAATAATGCCATAGGTTTGGCTAAAAATCGGTATAAATGTTCGGATTCAACCACACACCATGATAAAGGTCGATGTTGCATGTACTTCTTAGCTTAGTCTTCTGGAGTAATATGTCTGGATGCACCATTCGCCATTAAGGAAATCGAAGATGATTATCATTTTGTCGACCGCACAGTTTGCAGTGGCCAACTCGCAACTTATGGATTTGTTTCTGAAAGCAATAGCTTATGTAGAGCCAAGAGGCTCGATCATGTTTTGGATTTAACAAAACCATCATACACACTAGTGATGCGTGGGTCGAGGTTTTTTAACACCCGCACCAACCCGACCTGACGTGACAGCTAACCCGCCCCGCTAAAACTCGCACTGATTTTCAACCCGAACCCAACCCGACCCGACACAAAAAGGAGGCAAGAGAAAAAGAATACAGTGTGACATGATTTGCAATGGAAAAAAACGATTCCTCTGTTACGTTTTGGTTTTGAGTGGAGCACAACATACAATTGGCTTTTGGCTGGAATTATTAATACAAAGTTTAGGCGCTGTCTATTAATTGACCCTTACCGTGATTTCTGATATTTGCAACCAAACGAAATGCCATCAGGAAAAATATTGCAAACAGGCTGTTTTATTGGAACAAAATTAACATGACAGTGGCGCACTGGCGCTATCGCCTGCTCTCCCATACAGTGTTGCGATATCCTGTCAACGAGGACATTTTTTTCCCCCTCATATATTAATTTCAAGACTGTTTTGTTTTTTTTGGGGGGGGGGCTTTTAGCCTATTTTTTCAACACAGCTTATAATGTAGGCCTCGGCGTATTTTTTCCCAAACTATGCAAAAACAAAATCGTGTCAACAGTGCCAGGGTTTAAGCGATTACGGCGCGCTTCTTGGACACGGCCAGCCGAACTGAAGGTTCGCTCGGCAACGACTGCTTTGCCCACAATGGAGTTTTACACGATTATTCTTTGTTTCATGGTATGGTAATTAATGACAGCAAGACTACGTTTATGATCATACATGCTCCAGCAATGATAAGTTACCAATTCGTTTGGGTGATGAATGGTGTCATCGAAATGTATATCTAAGAAGTGTCTCCACTGCCGATGGCAGCACACGCTCTGCTGTTAAGAGAACACATAGCTGATAAACGTAAGCACTTCAATAAGTTGATTTTATTTGTGAATAAGAATCGTGATATGCCTATCACTGTAAAGTAGCGAAAAAATGTTTTGTCTATGTGTTGTTTGGACCCACAGGTCAATAAAATTACTACTAGGCCTATGATATTTCGGTGCTGACTGCAGAACGATTTATAAGATGAGCTATCATTCAACCTTTAGATCCTTAGTATAACCGTGGAGGATTAAGCCGCGCACCTGTGAGTGCGTGTACATCGAGAGTAGGAGGAGGGAGAGGTACAATTGGCATTCTATCCTGCTTAAGGTAGCGTTACATCGTTTGACAAGAGCATATTATCTAGGCTGTATGTCTAGAGCCCTCAAGTGGCCGATAGCCTTTTATACTTTTAATTCGCAATTTCGTGGAAATCATATGTCACCACTGTTTGGCCCAACTCGCCCGCACCCGCTAAATGTTATTAAAATATTGACCCGCCCCGCCCGACCCACGGGTTCCGGGCCGACCCGCGCATCACTAATACACACAGTTTTCTTAAAGTGTCCTTCTGTCTCAATGTCGGCGGCATGCAGTCGGCTGCTTGGAATTCGGCTAAAAAGGAATCGTGGCCGAGTCGAGCGGAACCGACAGGCATTTTGTCATTTTAAAGCCGCGAAAAATGCTAGCATCGTTGTAGACTTACAAACAGTTAGCAGGGTAGTCGACCAATTGTTTGTCGTGGTTGCACTGAACTCCGTTCTGAACAGTTGTCCGGTTCTGCCTCGAGTAGTACGTTGGCTCGCTCAAGCTAATAATCTCTGATATATTACCTACTAATTTGCGAATCTGTTTTCCGCTATTTCTGACCTGTGACTGGGTAGCGGCTTTTAGAACATTAGGCCATTCTGACAAACATAGTTTGCCATTTGTTTAGTTATAAGTGCTCGAAAGTATCATGATTGCGGGTGGACTGCTTGTGTAAGGTAGCCAATGTGATATATAATACCAAGGCAATGCACCTTAAATATCAGCAGGGTTGCCGACTTTTGGTCTGTGGCTGGAGTGAGATTCTATTGCTGGCGGGGGGTCGGGCTGCATTAGCTTTTCCATCATAATAATAATAATAATAATAATAATAATAATAGCAGCAATACAAAGACATTAGATTACCACTTGCAAGCTAAGCCATACCTAGTGAAGGAGAAAATGAAATGATAGCATTGGCAACTTGAATTAGATTGCTGTGCTCATAGACCATCATTGAATGACAATTCATTTCCAAAGTGCAACACATGCCATGCACATTCATAACTTGTAAATCATCCAAATTCAAGCGTCAATGACTCGTATAATTATGCATCACCTTAACTGTCAACCCCAAATGACTAAAATGTGAATAAAGCAACACCAAAATTCTGATTTTTTCCCGAAAAACCAAATTTTTTTTCATGTTGGGATATTTATTATACACATGCTTAAACAGGAAAGATCTATTTTGGCTGAAAACAAACCCTGCTCTGATCCGGTGCCCGCCTACTTGAGCTACCACTTCTGACAACAAGATGCGAAGGATAACCCGGTCAGCATTCATTTTGCAAATAGCCCACAACGCGCACAATCTTCCGCGACCACCCCCACGTAGGAGACAGGAGTTTACTGGCAGTTGTCAATATTCAATAACTGATCCTGGTGTGCCATCTAGTGATAAAATATTGTAACTGCATGCATAAATTTGCAGCTCCACGTCCACCGGCGGACACATCTGCACAAAGATACACCGTTGTTCTTCTCGAAAACGCCAAATCCATGTCATCCGTAAATGATGAATTAAATTAATATTTTAATTTGAAACGAGTAACTAAGTTCCCACGGTCAAAGTAACAAAGTGAAAGTATATTTATCATATATGGCTCAAGCATTTGCAACTTTGGTCTATCCGGGTGACTAACATGTTTTTTTTATTTTTCGAGAGTTCCCTCGGTGATAAAATCCCCACTACACCACTGCACATAACCATGTAAGAATAAATGTATTTATATACATTTAAACATTTATTAAACTGCAGGGTAACGAAAACAAAAAATGACTTGCAATTTGTTAAATGGATACTAATAACGGCAGGAAAAAGCGGCGCTTTAGACAAGTAAAACACGCGTTTTTTACGGCGTTTTCAGATAAGACGCGTTAAAATAGTGGCGAATTGTGGCACTTTCGGCTTTCCACGGATATTTACACCTGTTGTAGGTCGGCCATGAACGGTGGAACAAGAAAAAGAAGGCGGTTACCTGTACAATGCAGCAGCGAGTCAGTGAGCCAAGAGAAAGAATTAAGTTCGCAAATTAGCCCTGAGCAGAGGAGGGCCTGTGAGCTAGTTTATGCTATGAGCTAGGAGCACACAACCCAGAAAAGGTTTCATCCTACCTTGACATGTTTCGACAGGATACTCCCGTCTTCTTCAGAAGAGTCACCGATGTTGCGAGTGACGTGTCTTATCAGCTGATGTTAGCGAGGCCATGTTGATTGGACGGCTGCTCAAGCCCGCCCAAAGCCTGTGAGTACCAGCCAATCACAGCACAGAAGGGCGGGAGTTGACGTTCCGCTACCCCCTCCCCGCCCCAACAACGGCAACTCTCAACAGCGGCTGGGTGCGGAGTGTCACCTGGCAATTGGCTGGCATCTACATGGATGAAAATCAAGGTAAGCTGCAAATAGTTGGTGTCTGTGTGGATTAATTATACAAAGAACCCATGCCATGGCTTAACAAACTGTATGTAATATTTGTTAAAAACAAAACATTCGAACTAGCGCAACGAGCATGATTCACGGTAGGCAGAGCATGTGAGCAGGGTGGAAGGGTTGTGTGCTAATCCAAAAAAGTTCATACTGTCTGTAGTCACTAATCTACGTTGACGTTCTTATTTTACAAACAGAAAAGGTTTTATCCTACCTTGACATGTTTCGACGGGATACTCCCGTCTTCTTCAGAAGAGTCACCGATGTTGCGAGTGACGTGTCTTATCAGCTGATGTTAGCGAGGCGTGGCCGCCCTGTCAGATTTGACCGGGCGGCCACGCCTCGTGCTGTCTGGCCGCTCCTCCAAGATGGTACTCCAGGTGTGGGAAAGCGTGTATGCCCCCTGTGGGCCCGCTTCCTGATTTCAATTGCCTCCATGATCCAGCGTTCATGTCGATTGTTCTGAGTGCGGATGACTTTGGCCTTGTCCCAGTCCATAATATGATTTTCCCTCTTGCAACGGTCTGTGATTGCTGATTTAAGGTTTGTCTGTAGTGCTTGTTCCTTAACTGAGCGTGTCTGTCTTACTGTTGTCTCTTTCTCGCATTCTTTTTGGTGTTTTTTTTTACGTGTATGAAAAGGTCTACCTGTTTCCCCAATGTATGTTTTATGGCAAGGCCGGCATGTGATTTTGTATATGACGTCACATTTGTGACAGTTGTCAATTTGGTCTATCGGGTGTGCCAGTAGTTGTCGTAATTTTATGTATGGTTTTCCCGGGGTGTTGATGTGGAATTTTCTCATGGCCCGTTGAATCCGCTCTGTGACACCTCTTATGTATGGTAACGTAACGACTCCTTTGGTTTCGGTTTCAATTTTTTCGTTTCTTTCTGAATGCCCCGGGGTTTTGTTTCTGCTGTACCTGTAGTTTGCCTGTGTTTATGGCCCATAGTGGGTACTGGCATTTCTTCAGTGCGTTAGTTATATGTTCCTCTTCCTTTTTCTTTTCTGTGTCTTCTGTAATGATGGATGCGCGATCAAACAGTGTTCTTACCACGGAAAGTTTGTGATTTATGGGGTGTTCAGATGACCAAAGCAGGTATTGATCTGTGTGGGTGGGCTTCCTGTATATTTTAATGTCTCCTTCATTAGTGTGATGTATATTTATGTCCAGAAACGCTATGGTTTTGTCGGCCTCTTCTTCGTGTGTGAATTGTATTTTCCCAGTGCGGTCCATACTGTTTAAATGATCTGTGAGTTGTTGCGCATGTCCTGATTTTATTTTTTCTAAGATGTCGTCCACGTATCTTTTCCAGAGCGTGGGACGATTACTTTCGGATGCCGATGCGATGGCCCTCGTTTCTATGTCCTCCATGAAAAAACCACACATGATGGCAGACAGTGGGTCACCCATTGGGAATCCTTCTTTTTGTCGAAATATTGTGTTGCGGAATTTGAAATAGGTGGATGTGGCGACGAACCTAAGCAGTTCTGATATGTCGTGTACAGAGAGATTTGTGCGCTTTTTTAATGATCTGTCCGTCTCCAATCTGTTTTCCACTATGTTTAAAGTGGCGTCTAAAGGCGTGCGAGTGAATAAAAAAACCACGTCATGCGATATGAAGATTTCGTCTGCCTCTACTTTGGTGTCTGAGTTCTTTGGCTAACTGTTTTGAGTTTTTGCAATGCTTGTTAGTTTGTCCCAGAAGGGGTTGTAATATTTCTGCGAGGTATTTGGATAGGTTGAACGTTACTGATCCTATGCTGTCTACTATGGGTCGCAGCGGAGCTCCCTGCTTGTGGATTTTTGGTGTACCGTATATTCGGGGGGTTACACTTGCTGTGGGTATAAGATGATTGTGCGTCTGTTTGTCTATTTTCTTTTCACTTAGAAGTCGTTTTATGGTTGTCCTGAGCCTATTTTTCTTCTCCTCTGTTGGATCCTTTTTAACACTTCGTATGTGTCTGTATCTTCCAGCATTTTCATCATTTGTTTTTCATAATGTTCTGTGTCCAAGATGACCGTAGTGCTGCCTTTGTCTGCTGGGAGAATAGTGATTTCTTTGTTTTTAGATAAAGTGTTAATGGTGTAATGTGAATATAGGCCACTAGATGGCAGTATTTACCTTTTTTTTATTCAGCTCAGACTGGAGCTATGTTTGGACATGTTTCAGACATGTCTGGGGCAAGTCCCCGAAAACGAAAAAAAAAAGGTCTAAATGTGGGTGGGGTCTGCAAAAGAGTATATAAGGAGTAGAATTAAAAAGACAGAACTGCTAGAAATTTGCAGACATTTATAGCTGACAGAGGTAAAACCAGCCATGCGAAAAGCAAGACTGGCTAGAGAGATAGTTGAATATTATATTGATGAAAATGTGTTTGCACCAGGAGATCTGGAACAGTTTCCAGTGGAAAATCCAAATATAGAAATGGAACTTAAATTAAAAATTCTAGAGATTGAAAGGGAGGAAAAAGAAAAACAAAGAGAATTTGAAAGGGAAGAAAAAGAAAAACAAAGGCAGTTTGAGTTAGAAAAATTTGCAAGACAAGAGAGATTTTGAATTAGAGAAATTCGATAGAGAAGAAAGACTCCAAATGGAGCAACTAAAAATAAAAATAGCAACAGAAAATAAATTTCGGGCTAGCCAGGAGGTAAAACTGGTGCCTCCATTTGCAGAAAAGGATGTTGACAACTATTTCCAGTGTTTTGAAAAGGTAGCAAAGAGTTGCCAGTGGCCAAAGGAACACTGGCCTCTGATGTTGCAAACTGTCCTCAAGGGTAAAGCTCAACAAGCCTATTCAGCTTTGTCTGCAGATGATTCCTCTGATTATGAGGTTGTCAAAAAGGTTATTTTGAGAGCTTATGAGTTGGTTCCAGAGGCTTACGGACAGAAATTCAGAGGTCTGAAGAAATCTGAAAATCAGACTTATGTGGAATTTGCTGATGAGAAGCAGGTTTGCTTTGAGCGCTGGTGTACTTCTATGGAGGTCAAGGATGATTTCAACTCACTAAAAGAGATGGTGTTAGTTGAAGAATTCAAGAACTGTGTAAAGGATAATGTTAAAACCTACCTTAATGAGAACCAAGCACTGAATTTGCAATCAGCTGCCAAATTTGCAGATGAATATGTTCTTACACATAAGTTCAAATTTCAGTCTAGCAGTAACAATAGATGGTCCCTATTTCAGAAAAAGGGTTACGGTGATACCCAAGATTCCTCACCCAAAGACAAAGACAAATCTGGTGATGGTGCTCAGAAATCCAGGAACAGGTCTGATCAAAGTGTGAAAGCTGACAGTGACAAAAGTGGTCTAGTTTGCAGTTATTGCAAGAAATCTGGTCATGTTACAACTAACTGTTGGTTCCTTAAAGCTAAGAAAGAAAAAGGAAAGGATACCAAATCAAATGCCTTTGTGAAAACAAGGTTAGAAACCCCTGTAGTAGATGACCGATCTGCTAAATTGCCTGCTTCTTGTGGGGCTAAAAAGCCTGATACTGCTGACTTTGTGAGGGAGGAATTTCTTCCATTTGTGTCAGAGGGATTTGTGGCTCAGAATGAGCATACTACTCCTGTCCCCATATATATCCTAAGGGATACCGGAGCTTCTCAGTCACTTTTGTTGATGGACTCCTTGGAGTTACGTGATGAGACCGCTTCAGGGGATTTCATACTTGTACAAGGTATTGAAGGGAGGACTGTATCTGTACCCCTGCGCTCTATATTCTTGAAGTCAGATTTAGTTACAGGACAGGTAAAGGTGGGACTTATGTCAAGTCTACCTATAAAGGGTGTTTCTCTGTTGCTAGGCAATGACCTGGCTGGGGGCAAAGTAGTTCCCCCTGTACATCTTACTTCACAGCTGAGCACTGAAGATGGGGATGAGGACCCATCTCTGTATCCTTCTTGCGCAGTGGCTCGTGCTATGGCTAAGAAGGCTAAAGAAGATGATGTTGTGGTGCCGTCCAGCACATTGAATATTCAGGACTCAGGTGGTTCGGCTCATGACTCTGATTGGCCTACTATGGTTTCTCCGTTTGAGGACTTATCAGACACTTTTATCAGTTCATTGTTCAGCCAGCCAGACGGGTTTGGTGATTCTGATGTGTCTGGAGACTTGTCTCTGTCCAGAAAGCGGTTGATTGAGGAGCAAACTAATGATCCTGAAATTTGTGTACTAAAGAGGAGAGCCCTTCCTGATAAAGAAATAGACGCAGTTCCAGTTGGGTATTATCTCAAGGATGGGGTGTTGATGCGGAAGTGGCGCCCTCCTGATATCCCTGCCAATGCAGATTGGGCAGTGGTCAGGCAAATTGTTGTTCCGAAGGTCTACAGGAATGAGATCTTAACAATGGCTCATAGTTTACCTTTAAGAGGTCATCTTGGTGTTAACAAGACTGTTGATAAGATCATGAAACACTTTTTTTGGCCTGGGCTTCGGAAAGACGTTTCCAACTTTTGCAAAACCTGTCAGACTTGTCAGGTAGTTGGAAAAAACACCAGTTAGACCCACCTGTAGCTCTATTGCAGCCTATCCCAGCATTTGGGGAGCCATTCTCTAAGGTCATTGTTGATTGTGCTGGTCCATTACCCAAGACTAGATCTGGAAATCAGTACTTGTTGACAATCGTGTGCATCTACCAGATTCCCCGAAGCCATACCTCTACGTAACATCAAGGCAACTGCAATCTTGAAGGCTTTGATAAAGTTCTTCACGTTGTTTGGCCTTCTCAGGGAAATTCAGTCAGACCAAGGTAGCAATTTCACTTCAGGATTGTTTCAGCAGGTTGTGTATGAACTAGGTGCAAAGCAGATTCTTTCTAGTGCCTATCATCCAGAGAGTCAGGGTGCCTTAGAGCGGTTTCATTCCACTCTCAAGACAATGAGGACTTATTGTTATGACCATGAGAAAGACTGGGATGAAGGTGTTCATTTGCTGTTGTTTGCTGCTAGAGAAGCAGTGCAGGAGTCTACTGGATTCAGTCCATTTGAGCTAGTGTTTGGTCATGAAGTGAGAGGACCTTTGCTATTATTGAGTGAACAATGGCAAGAGAAAGAGCCGCATATCAGTCTGTTAGACTATGTTCGCAAGTTCAAGGAAAGACTGCGTGCAGCTTGTGACCTAGCCAAAGAGAACTTGAAATCAAGTCAGGGAAAAATGAAAACTTGGTATGATCATAAGGCTAGAAGCCGTGAGTTTAAACCAGGAGACAAGGTCCTTGTGTTGTTTCCCTTGCAGTCCAATCCATTGCAGGCTAGATTTCATGGTCCTTATGAAATTCTGACAAAACTCAATGATCTCAATTACATTGTGAAGACTCCAGATAGGAGAAACAACTGTTTTGGTTGTCATATTAACATGCTGAAGCCTTATCATGACAGAAATGCTAGGGCTGCAGCTGTCACTTCAGATCCTCCAATGGCCGAGATGTGTGAAGATGAGGGGGAGTTTCAAGATGAACCTAGAATTAAAGCAGAAGTTCTTCCATGTTAGTTGTCAAATTCTGAAGTGTTGCAAAATCTTGATGTAAAACTCCAGCACTTAGAACCCTCACAGAGAGAGAAGTGTAAGAGGTTGATCAAGAAATATGAGGATCGGTTTCCTGATGTTCCAAAAAGAGTTTCTATAGCCTTTCATGATGTAGATGTTGGTGATGCCAAACCAATTAAACAGCATCCGTACCGGATGAATCCTGAAAAGAGAAAGATTGCTGAGAAAGAGGTTGAGTACATATTAGAACATGATATTATCAGACCCTCCAACTCCGATTGGAGTTCACCCTGTGTGCTAGTTCCAAAACCTGATGGAAGTACTAGATTCTGTACAGATTATCGCAAAGTCAATGCTGTAACTAGAACTGATGTGTTTCCAATACCTAGGATTGATGATTGTATTGATAGAGTAGGGCAAGCAAAGTTTCTGACCAAGATTGATTTATTGAAGGGTTATTGGTGTGTGCCTTTAACAGAGGGCCAAGAGCATCTCTGCTTTTGCCACACCATCTGGGTTGTACCAGTATGAAGTCCTACCCTTTGGCATGAAAAATGCCCCAGCCACGTTCCAAAGGATGATACAGTCTACAATCGCCGGATTGCCACACACGGGTGCATACATCGATGACCTGATCACATGGAGTGACTCCTGGGAAGAACATCTGAAAGATGTAAAGACGTTGTTCCAGCGCCTGACCCAGGCTAACCTGACTGTTAACCTGAGCAAGAGTGACTTAGGTGACAGTAGCACAACCAATCTTGGCTACGTCATAGGCCAGGGTAAGGTGGCACCCATAAATGCTAAAGTCCAAGCCATCGTGGACTTTCCAGTTCCTGACAACAAAAAAGCTTTGCGCGGCTTCCTTGGAATGATCGGGTACTACCGCAAGTTCTGCAAGAACTTTGCTGAGATTGCTCTCAGTCTAACTAACCAACTGAAGAAAGGCGTAAAGTTCACTTGGGATGGTGCATGCCAGAGAGCCTTCGATCGCCTGAAGTGTCTGCTGTGTCACTTCCCCGTGCTCAAATCTCCTGACTTCAACAAACCGTTCTCCTTCGCGGTCGATGCTAGCGACCAAGCTTGTGGATCTGTGCTCCTACAGAGAAGTGACTCTGATGACATTGAGCATCCCGTGGCATACTTCTCCAGGAAGTTCAATCACCACCAAAGGAACTATTCCACAATAGAGAAGGAGCTGTTGGCTCTGGTCCTTTCTTTACAACACTCTGATGTTTATGTTTGTACAGGGCAAAAGCCAATGGTTATATACACAGACCACAATCCGTTAATGTTTTTGAGTAAGATGAAAAACAAGAATCGGAGATTGTTGAATTGGAGTTTGATTTTACAGGAGTTTGACTTGGAAATTAAGCATCTAAAGGGTACGGACAATGTAATTGCTGATTGCTTATCCCGTGTTTGAATATATATATATATATATATAATATATATATATATATATCGTGTTTATTTGAATATTGTATGATATGTATATATAGACAAGTGATCACTTAACCATTTTGTATTGAAAAGAAAAATTTTGCCTTTATGAGAGAAA
This sequence comes from Gymnothorax reevesii, assembly GCA_029721435.1. NCBI lineage: Eukaryota > Metazoa > Chordata > Actinopteri > Anguilliformes > Muraenidae > Gymnothorax > Gymnothorax reevesii. The sequence continues at coordinate 27,693,831 of CM056588.1, forward strand.
ATTTTTCCCTTTTGGAATGGAGGTGTAATGTGAATATAGGCCACTAGATGGCAGTATTTGCCTTTTTTTAATTCAGCTCAGACTGGAGCTATGTTTGGACATATTTCAGACATGTCTGGGGCAAGTCCCCGAAAATTAAAAAAAAAAGGTCTAAATGTGGGTGGGGTCTGCAAAAGAGTATATAAGGAGTAGAATTGAGACAGTAAAGTAGAGGAGAAATTGCAAGGAGAAGGATACATGTGACCAGACCTGTCATTTCTGTTCAAGACCGGTGAAGTTTCTTTTGTGGATTTTTGCCCGTGTTTGAGCATTTTCCTCACCCAGGACATCACCAAGCCACCCCACCAAAACAAGGGACTGTAAATATTTCGGGTTTTTTTTATATATTCAATCTTGGTCTTTGTTGTAGATCGTAGTTTAGTCTTTGTTTGTTCATTAAATGTGTTTAAGTTTTTAAAACTGTGTCTGTCATCCCTTGCCGTTTCCGTTGCTGTTATGTTGTAAATTATAATAACAAATTGGGGCCATAACAATGGCTTGTGCTTCTGATTTTGTAATGTTGCTCGGTGGGAGTTTGGTTGATTTGAGGATGCCTGCTATATCATTGCGTAGAGCTGCTTTTTGCCCGGGGTCTGGTATTTTTTTGCATGCCAATTCTGTAGCGAGGATAAACTCTTCGAGGGGGATGCGTTTAGGTGTAACCGCAAAGTTTAAACCTCGGGATAACACGCTATGTTCTGCATCTGTTAGACGATGTTTAGACATGTTACATATCCATTTTTCATTAATTGGGTGTTGGTTTCTTACTGTATGCTTATTTGCGATTAATTTGTAAAGTTTCCTTATGTGCCTTTCTTTCGTTTTTAAGAACTCGTTCTCATACTGTTTATGTAAGTTTTTGTCAAAGGAGTCTTTATGTTACCATACATAAGAGGCGTCACAGAGCGGATTCAACGGGCCATGAGAAAATTCCACATCAACACCCCGGTAAAACCATACATAAAATTACGACAACTACTGGTACACCCGAAAGACCAAATTGACAACTGTAACAAATGTGACGTCATATACGAAATCCCATGCCGGTCTTGCCATAAAACATACATTGGGGAAACAGGTAGACCTTTTCATACACGTAAAAAAAAAAAAAAGAATGCGAGAAAGAGACAACAGTAAGACAGACACGCTCAGTTAAGGAACAAGCACTACAGACAAACCTTAAATCAGCAATCACAGACCGTTGCAAGAGGGAAAATCATATTATGGACTGGGACAAGGCCAAAGTCATCCGCACTCAGAACAACCAACATGAACGCTGGAACATGGAGGCAATTGAAATCAGGAAGCGGGCCCACAGGACCATGAACCGGGAAGAGGGTGCGCACACGCTTTCCCACACCTGGAGTGCCATCTTGGAGGAGCGGCCAGATAGCACGAGACGTGGCCGCCCCGTCAAATCGAACAGGGCGGCCACGCCTCGCTAACATCAGCTGATAAGACACGTCACTCGCAACATCGGTGACTCTTCTGAAGAAGACAGGAGTATCCCGTCGAAACATGTCAAGGTAGGATAAAACCTTTTCTGTTTGTAAAATAAGAACGTCAACATAGATTAGTTACTACAGACAGTATGAACTTTTTTGGATTAGCACACAACCCTTCCACCCTACTCACATGCTCTGCCTACCGTGAATCATGCTCGTTGCGCTAGTTCGAATGTTTTGTTTTTAACAAATATTACATACAGTTTGTTAAGCCATGGCATGGGTTCTTTGTATAATTAATCCACACAGACACCAACTATTTGCAGCTTACCTTGATTTTCATCCATGTAGATGCTAGCCAATTGCCAGGTGACACTCCGCACCCAGCCGCTGTTGAGAGTTGCCGTTGTTGGGGCGGGGAGGGGGTAGCGGAACGTCAACTCCCGCCCTACTGTGCTGTGATTGGCTGGTACTCACAGGCTTTGGGCGGGCTTGAGCAGCCGTCCAATCAACATGGGCATCAGTATCGCACACCAATCAGAGAGCCTACAGATGAGCGCCAAAGCGCTTGCTTTTTACATTTTTTTATTTTTTTTGCCAAAGCCCTTGCTTTTGGCGTGAGTATTGCTTAAATGGCGTGAGAGAGTGAGACAGGACGTGAAAGCGTGTGTCACACGTCAGATGCGTGAGAGTTGGCAACCCTGTAATATCAGTGTTGAAAAACAATAATTTCATGCGTGGCTCAGCATTGTATTTTAAGGCATCAAAACTAAAGAACCCCAAGTGATGTGGTGTGATTTCGCCTGGGTTTCTCTAGAGCTTCTCGTAGTTACAGTAAACACAACCCATAATTTTCAACAAACTCTTAATATTTGTCCACATAGTTGAGGATGTCTTTAGTGTTAAAAATATACAAATAATCATTATCGATCGTAAATTAATTTCAGGCCTTTTCCTTTGCTCGACAGGACTGAGCTCGAAGTTGCACAGGTTTCAGTGCCGATCTTGTCCCACTGACATTAATGCGCTGCTAGAACGAGTGTTTGTTCAGCGAGAAAAACATTATCGCATGCTTACTTTCGCTTATCTGTGGCTGTCCCGCTAGAGTCATAATTTAATATTATTGAGGTTGTCAATCCCGAGTCGTTTTCATTGTTTTTAATAGGGTGGCATTGACTGAAGCTCCTAGCCCGGAATTCCCCTTTCTGACACGTGAATTAGCCTACAACACGTGAAAAGTCCCGAACGGAATGATGAGTCGTCAGCCAATCAGTGCGATTGGAATGAACGTTAAGATTATTTATGACGGATGTATGATAATTAAGCATGAACCAAATGTGATGGCGAGCGCTGGCGGCGAGTGGGCGATTGGACTTGATGTAGGCATCGGGCAGCCGTGGCGCAAAACCTGTGGTTATTACTTCGCCACGCTCTCCATTAGGCTTTCGCCAATGTGGCGCTTTGAGGCCAATTCTTGGTCGCCACATGCCACACCACTACGCCATTGGCGACGTGGCGAGCAGGTAGCGCGCACCCTGCATAAGGGCAGCGCTGCGTCTTAATGGTTCGCTGTTTTTACACAGCCCTTCATTGGTTTTTTGCAAGAAAGACCATCCTGCGTTCCTGTTTTGATAAAGACTTCGAACACTGTGTGAGATGAAGTCTCTGATTAGAGAAGATTTTGTCACAGACCAACATTAATGGCTCACTGTCCTGACTAGGAGGCATTTTCAGCCTTAGAACCATTCCATGTTCACTGCTGCCATTCATTTCCACCTATACCTGAAACACCAGAAGAAATGAAAAGAAAGGGCTTCTATGGAGCTTCCTTAAAGAGAAGTAGTCTGCAGTTAACAGTCCGTCTGGTTGAAGCAGTCTAGCCTGAGCAAAGAGGGTAGCTTATGAAGTCACGGGTAGCTGTGCGTAAGCTTAGAAAAACCATTAACAATAACTCCAAGCAGTAAGTATCCCATACCAATGAAAGTATAAGGAGTCACATTCCACAAGAATCACATCACCCTTTAATTTTAGCTCGCTGCAACCATTGTTCCCAATGTCTGTTTCTAGTTTTCATTCCAAATGAACTCACAATTCTAAATATCTGTGAATTTTTTTTTATTTTTTTTAAAGTTTGGCCCTTTTCGTTTGAAAGGGGCCGTTTACCCTCTTTTGCCGCATTGTCCAAAATAGCTACAGCTGAAGGGAATGCAGGATGAGAATTACGCTTCATTGCAAACTTTTGCTAAAAGGATTTTTAAATGACCGGATTTATCCCTTTCTGCAGATGTAGATACTAGCATCAGGGGAACTGCTCAACTGATGCACTCTGCTGGGGTATCCTGATAATATTGCTGAGACATCGGGTAGACACAGAAGAAAAATTTATATTGAATATTCATAAGAAAGCGGTGCGGAAAGCGGAAAACTATTAAGAATATAGACATAATAAGTCCTACCACTGTTGCCAAGGAATTGTATGAATAAAGCTCCTCATCCAAGCCTGACCTGCAAACCGCCCATCATATGTGCCAATTGTCAATAAAAATTCTATCACGACAAAAAAAATATATATATATTTTTCAATGACGCAACATGCCATAGCCACAATAACCCAAATGTATGGCAATTAAATATTGAAAAAACTAAGCTTTCTGAAGCAAAAATTTAACAAGGCACTGATACCATATCATCCTACTGTCCATTATAGCCATTGGATATCAAAAACGCATAGTTCCCTACCATTGATTTAGGCATAGATTTATCCCTCGTAGAATTCAGTGGTCACCTAATGGCTTAAACAATCTCTCCTGGAGGTGCAATCATTTTAGTTGTCGCTCAGGTTTATCTGCAAAAGGCAGAGCCATAGTTCACACCCACGTGAAACTTTCCAAGTAATCACCTATGAATTGACAAGTTTTTGTCCAATTCTAGATGGTATGAACTTTCTTCAGTAATTGCGAGAAATTGATTTGGCCTCCAGAAAAAGTATGTAAATCACTGCGTAACAGAAAGATAGGCTGCATCTTCTCAACTTTTGAATTACATTAAGGCATTGAAAAAAATGCCACCATAAACAACCCAAGAGTGCTAAGGTTACGTTTAGGAGATGAAAGAGAGATACAAACTGGGAGTCAGTCCTTCCAGATGGAAGGGTTCCTTGAGACTGATAGCATTAATTCTCTGGAGGCGGAAGTGTATAATAAAGTCTTTCTCCTTGATGTGCAAGTAGGCCTATTGTGTGGAGTGTGTGTTACTTATAGCTAGCTAGCCATCTTTTATTTTAGTTTATCACCGCTGCCTTGATTATTGTACTATTACAGCTACTTAATATCCAATGTGATTATCAGTACCCGTTAGTCTTTATTAATAATACTACATATAGTGGCATCTTGTTCATTGTTGCAATAAGTTACTGAATTTTACTGCAGTAAACAAAATGGAATGCCTTTGTGTACACTGGCTTATAATGCGGACAGCTTGAGGACTTCTATATATCCAGTAACGTTCACTGCACCGATTCAGTTCAATCTAGGTTAGAATATTGCCAGATTTTTCCTAATGGTGGGATATGTTTTGTGAAAATGTTATATTTCTGATGACTATATTAGTGAGTTAAACTTGCTCCTTGTGGCATGTGGAAAGCACATTTACAAGCTTGCTTTTTGCTTTTGTGCGCAGAAATGGTTACAGACTCACTGTTCTGTTGCAGGGTGAACATTCAGATAATAAAGCAATAAGCTGTTTTTGATGAGTATGTGCTCTGACTGATGAAGCTCTGATAAAAAAGGACAAATTTCTAAACTGTATAATGGAAAAAGCTTTTTTTAGGTTTGGGAGAGGTTATTGGTGACCATTGATGTCCATCCTGGCCTACATTGATGAACGCATGCTAAATTCCGCTTAAAGTAAAAGGAATTCATATCGAGTTTCATGAGTCAAAAGTTAAATTGTGTAAAAAATGTGGATACCTTCTGGTTTGATGGTGCACACAGAGTTCAGCGAGCATGAAGAGCCTCTTGGAAAGCAACATGAGTAGTCATCTTATTTGGCTCTCCGACAGTACGTAATTTTGAATGTCACACTCAGATGTAGCGCACTTGTGGTCCCAGACATATGTTCTTTTAACTCCCAGCCATTTTTATTTATCAGTATTTATTTATTTAGTTTGTTACAATTTTATTGCTGAATTATCATGAAGATTTTTTATGTTCGTAGCCCTTATTCTGTAAAAATAAACGGAAATAAGATGATATTCTAAATGCTACAAGTGTCTTGTTTGATTTAAGCCATTTTCATCCTATCTATGAAGCTCAAAATTTGAATGATTAAGCCTTTAATAGGGCAACACATAAATAGCCAGATTTGGCTTCTAAGCAGAGGCGTTAAAGACAATGGTGAATCGACAGGGTCCTGACTGAATTACTAAAAATTACTCACTCTCCTTTTACAAGGTGGTTTGGCATGTTATCATTTGTCTTGTCTTTTAATTTGTCATTAACTGGGAAATGGCCATTTTTACAGACCATGTGCCCACACTTTCACCAGTAAGAAATTAACTGATTTAATGATTAACCATAGTACGATTAAGAAAAAAATACCACCATATTTAAATTTTGGGATTGCAATTGTGCTTGAATCAAAAACTAGCACACATGGGGGGTCCCCACAGTGGTGTAGAGGTCCCTGGAAAAGTGGTTATACTGCATTAGGAAGACAGGTACGAAGATCACCAAGGAGAAAAAGGGTATACTCTCCTATGCAGTACAATAGCTTTTTGGGTGATTGCTGGATATACTCTGCATTGCGGAGACTGAGGTCCAATGAGCCATTCGTCCCCATGAGCCGTATCACCATTTTGCCCATTTTAAGCAGCTCTGCAAACCACTCAGACCTGAGGCCATGACTGCAGCACCATCATTAGTTTGTGCGATGCAGGGTTATTATACAATGACCAAAACTTCCAACGCAACACTCGGGTGTATTGCAACACAGGTCATTTTCTTACGATAAATTTAACAATACATAACAAATATTAAGATATAAAATCAAAAACACAGTTTTAGAGTCAGGAATGAAGAACAGATTATTCCTGGTTTCCAATTCATTGCATCAGTTGAAGGCGCAATTCTGGATCACCGAAGTCAGTATCTTGTATGGCCTCCTCTGGCGTCACACACAGCCTGGATTCTGTGATGCATGGAGTTAATCAAATGCCGAATTTCAGCCCGTGCGATGCGGTCCCATCCCTCCTGGTGTGCTTGACGCAACTGTTGGACTGTGGCTGGTTCTGGATCACGTCTTCTCACCCGGCGATCCAGAATATCCCATAGATGTTCTATTGGGTTTAAATCTGGGGAATACGCAGGCCAGTCAAGACACTGAACATTATTCTGCCTCAGGTAGTCCTGACAGACTCTGGCGACATGTGGTCTCGCGTTATCCTGTTGCAGCGTTAAGCGATAGCGATGGACGAGTGGAACTGCGACAGGGGTAAGGATGTCGTCACGGTAACAGGCTGCACTGAGGTTTCCATCAATGAAAAATGAGGTCAGTCTTGTGTCTACTGTTTATTCCAGCCCAAACCATCACACTGGGTCCACCCCAGCGGTCACGCTGCAGGATGGTAGCATCAGTATAACATTCCTGTCACCTACGCCATACACACAGTCTTCGGTCAGACACACTCAACTTGAACCTTGATTCATCGGAGAAGAGCACCCTGTTCCACCTGAGAGCATTCCAGCCCAAATGTGCCCTTGACCATCGCAGACGGACGCGGCGACGTGCAGGAGTCGACACCAAACCACAGCGGGGACGTCGGTTGTGCAAGTCGGCTTCACGCAGGCAGTTGCGTAGGGTTTGGTCGCTAATCCAGTTCTGGGGACGACCTCTGGTCTGAGCAGCAGTGACTGTAGCTGGCGGGAAGCGATTGCATAGGTGCTGGAGGCGAATATGGCGATCCTGCTGAGGGGTGGTGACACGTGGTCTGGGGGCACGTGGTCGATCACCGGTGCTTCCGGTTTCATTACACCGGCTCCAGAGATGTGATATGGTCGACACATGGACGCCCAGGTTCCTTGCAACCAGTCTTTGCGACATTCCACCAGTGAGCATACCAACGGCTCGCTCTCGCTGATTTTGACCTAGGCGCGGCATGGTCACACGTTGAGCCAGGATAATGCAAAGGAATATTTAAGTTGCCCATTGCTATGGCTATTTATCGACCAAATTCTCGAAGGATTGGTCAATGAGTTCTACACAACCTGACGGGATAGGCAAAATTGTAAACAATGTGCAGTCAAGCGGAACGAGCTGCCCTCACGACAAAATCAAAACAATTTTCTGAGCTTTTAGGTTGTAGTTGATGTATCATGGCTCAAAACCAATATCCCATTTTATGCACACCAAATATTTCAAAATTGTATGCGTTGGAAGTTTTGGTCAGTATAGTTAACGAAAACTAAGACTAAAACTAAAACTAGCAGTGAAAAAATAATTTAGTCAATGGAAATAAAAAATAAAAATGTAATAAAAAAAAAAAGAAAACTAAATAAAAACTACCATGAACAATACAAAACTAAGTAAAACAAGTATTTGACACTAAAGTGTCTTTGTCCCCTGCCACAAAATGTGAAATCGTGTCAAAATGAACAATTTCTCGATGTGACCTTGAGAATGGCGCGAAGGTCACCGAAATGGACTGGCGCCGGGGTATCACTCTAATACATGTTGACATAAGATTTGAAGAAAATCCGTGGATTCGTTCTTGAGATAACTCGCTGACAACGCTATCGGTGTGAAAATCCACAATCTCTCGGTGTGACCTTAAGAATGGCGAAGGTCACTAAAATCCACTGGCGCCGGGGTGTCACACTAGTAAATGTTGACATAAAAGTTGAAGTAAATCCGTTAATTTGTTCTTGAGATATGTCGCTGACAAGGCTATCAGTGTGAAAATCCACAATCTCTCGGTGTGACCTTGAGAACGGTGCGAAGGTCACCAAAAAAATCGACTGGCGCCGGGGTTTCACAGTAATTCATGTTGACATAATATTTGAAGTAAATCTGTTCATTAGTTCTTGAGATATGTCGCTGACAAGGCTATCAGTGTGAAAATCCACAATCTCTCGGTGTGACCTTGAGAACGGCGCGAAGGTCACCAAAATCGACTGGCGCCGGGGTTTCACAGTAATTCATGTTGACATAATATTTGAAGTAAATCTGTCAATTAGTTCTTGAGATATCTCGCTGACAAGGCTATCAGTGTGAAAATCCAGTCTCTCTGTGTGACCTTGAGAATGGCGTGAAGGTCACCAAAATCGACTGGCGCCGGGGTATCACACTAATACATGTTGACATAAGATTTGAAGTAAATCCGTCGATTCGTTCTTCAGATATGTCGCCGACAAGGCTATCAGTGTGAAAATCCACAGTCTCTTGGTGTGACCTTGAGAATGGCGCGAAGGTCACCGAAATCGACTGGCGCGGGGGTATCACCCTAATACATGTTAACATGAAATTTGAAGTAAATCTGTCGATTCGTTCTTGAGATATCTCGCTGACAAGGCTATCAGTGTGAAAATGCACAATCTCTCGGTGTGACCTTGAGAATGGTGCGAAGGTCACCGAAATCGACTGGCGCCGGGATATCAGACTAATACATGTTGACTTCAAATTTGAAGAAAATCCGTCAATTCGTTCTTGAGATATCTCGCTGACAAGGATTCGGGACGTACGGACGGACTGACTGTCGTGAATGCTGTGTCCCGCCGCTTAGCGCGTTCAGCGCGGCGGGGGACAACTAAACTGATTTGCAGATAAAATCCGCTTCCTTTTCGTTGATCGTTTCATTTTCTCCCTCGATCACTGTCCTGTTCAGTCAGAGTTAACCGGTCGCTTCCAGAGGGGGGGGAAGCATAGCGGATATCAGTTCCGTAGTTGCTGCATGCGTCAGCCGAAGATGATGCTTCACGCGCATAATTCAGCACCGTCGTATAGGGGGAAAAGGTGATGACAATTGTAAGGGCTCACAGTCCATTGGGGCCCACAAAACCCACAATAGCCACCATGACAAAATAATTTTGCATAGATTTACCTAATATTAATACTAATGCATCAGAGTTTAAACAAAGCCATTAAGGCATGCAATATTGATGAAATACATTTCAGTAACCCCCTTCTTAAACTAGAAAATTGTGTCAGTGGACACATATGCCCCCGCATACAAACACGCAAAGAACAAGTATTTGCCACTAACGTGTCTTTGTCCCCCGCCACAAGGCTATCAGTGTGAAAATGCACAATGTCTCGGTGTGACCTTGAGAGTGACGCGAAGGTCACCGAAATTGACTGGCGCCGGGGTATCACCCTAATACATGTTGACACGAAATTTGAAGGAAATCCGTCAATTCGTTCTTGAGGTATCTCGCTGACAAGGATTCGGGACGTACGGACGGTCGTGAATACTATGTCCCGCCGCTTCGCGCGTTCCGCGCGCGGGGGATAACAAAACATGCATTCTGTGTTAATTCCATCCACCCTGTCATGTTGCTGAAGATTCACTGGGGTCGGCTACAAGAGTTAAAACCATGCAAAAGATTACACAGCCCTTTAGCCATGAAAAGCAAGACACCAAGACCTTTATAAAGGGTTAGGGAAGTGCCTGGATAGGAGTGCAAGAGAGGATATGGATTCTACAAACATGTTACTTTTCAGGCTAATGCTAGAAGATGCAAGTGTGAGAGATATGAAGCAGGGTACAACATGACTACACTACAACACCGAAAAGCTTTTGCTACAGTGCAAGCTCACAAAAAAATGACCTTTTGCTCTGTTGTTCTTGCTTGTTCATGTTACCGGCACTCGCTACGAGGAAGTAGGCTGTGAAGAGCGCCGGGGCAGCGACACGCGGCACAGTTCATAATGATAAACAATAAAAATTCTTATCGATAAATATTTTAACTAGTCAATGTGTAATGAAATTCTGAATTCTGTGTAGCAGTGTCGACAAAGAAGCGGATTACATAACATCTCTATTTGATATTACTTTTCTTAGAATGCAGCATATATAGGCTAAGTTCAGTGACCTGGTAAATCATTGAAAATAAATTTTTCAAGAAACGATTTATAAGATGCACAACATTAGGGTCCCTACAGAGCACATGTGAAAGATCAATGAATTCTGTCCATCCATTTCTGAGGAGAGGTGGATTAGGTGAAGCCCCTATTTGAGATTACCTTTCTGGAAATGCAGCAAAATTAGACTAAGTTCACAGACCTGTCAAATCGTCAAATATTAAATTTTCGTAAAACAAATTGTGAGATGCACACCTTTAACCCCTTTCTGCAGATGTAGATGCCCGCGTTTATAGACCTGCAAATTGGAAGCACGCTGTTCCTGTACTCGATCACTAGATGGCACCCCCGGATCAGTTATTGAATGTTCACAAGCAAGCAGACCTCGAACGCGGTTCTGAATACTGTGAAGTTCACTCCACTCCCTGTTTTTCGAGAGCTGCATGAATTAAACTCCTCAGCTAAGCCTGATGTGCAAACTGGTCAGTATCCTTGCCCATAATGTCGATTCAGCAGTTTAAAAAAAAACGATATCTTGACACAGAAAAAATCGTTATCCTTTGTAGCAACCAGTTTAGCCACAGTGAGCTAACAGTATTCCAATTAGTAGTTCAGAAAAATCAGTTTTCTGAGGCAAAAAAATCGACATGGTATTGATTCTCTCACATTCTATTGCCTATTACAGTTGTCCCATACAAAAAAATTTGTAGTTCCCTACCGTGGATTTACGCGTAGATTCCTTCATTGACAAATCCAGCGCTTCCTTATATCCACCCGAGTACTGGCGTTGATAGCCAATCACTCAACCATACACTCAAGCTCTTCTGCGTAATTGGAGAGTTACACTTCCTGCCCTCGTGAAGTTTCCCTGGTAACAATGTATTGATTGGCTCGTTTCTTATCCAATTCCCGAGTGTTTAAACATTTTACAGTAAGTGAAACACATTGATTGGACAAACACAGAGCATACAAACCAATGCGTATCAGCAGGCTCGGTTGTATCCTGTCTACGTTATGCACATTACGCGGCTAAAATAGACGGGATTTATAGAAAATCGGTTCGCAAAACTGGCCTTGAAGTGTTCAGTTACATTACAGGATTTAAATGAGAACGATATGCTCTATTGGAATTAGTTCGAATGAAACAGGACCGGAGGGTTCCTGCTACTGGATACATCGGTCTCTATTTTATACAGTCAATGTCTCTGGAGGAGGGATTCACGAAAAAGGTCAGGCTGCTATTTGTTTGTTTTTTTTTTTCTGTTTCGGAATGTATATGTACTCAACAAAGTCGAATGTCGAGGTTTTTTCCTGTTTAAAACGCGAACTGCCCGTGCATTTTGGTGTGGACCCCCGGTACGTTCATTGCACGTTTCTTTTGAATCGGGAGAGGCAATGGATTTGATATTGCCTGAAAGTGGAGTGTCTGTTCAGTTAAAATAAGGTATATTTCAGAATTCAGCTATTACTGTGTTAGTGAGGTGTACTTGCTCCTTATAAGTGTTGAAATGGGTTCGTGAGCTTTGAAGAGGGGACTGGTAGCTTTCATTACAGGGTGAATGTTCTGACCGTTTAATTAGCAGTTTATTTAATGCGTGTTTGTGCTGGCTTTGAAGAAAAATGGCCAAAACTCTAAACTTAATTATGGAGAAAAGGCATGTTTCGTATTTGGAGAGATTACTGGTGACCACTGATATTCAACTGCACTGATATTGATAAATTCATACTAAACTCAACCAGAAAATCATTCGTTCATATTAAATTTCATGCCTTAAAACTTTATTTGTGTTATATACATGATTTTTTTATGATTTGACAGGACTTCATTTTGAGACTTTGGGGAGACACTTGGGTAGCTGTATAATTTGGCTAATAGCATGTAGGTAATCTAGAATGTAATGTTGAAGATGAATTCTACTTGTGCTCAAGGAGTTTATGATACCAGAAATGTATAGTTTTAAGCCCCAGCAGTTTTTCAATCGTCAGAATTATTTTTTTTGCAATTTCAATGGTGAATTCTCATGAAGATTTTTTATGTTTGCTGCTCATTTTCTCTACCAAAATCATGAAAATAAACTGAAATACAATGTAATTCTAAATGCTGTAAGTGTCTTTCCTGAATTGAGCCACATTTTTCCTCTTTTTGAAGCTTAAATCTTGAATTATACAGCATTAAAGTGGGTAACCCATAAATAGCTAAATTTGGCTTCTGCACAAAGGGGTTAAGGTCACACCGAGACGTACGGACAGACGGACGTACGGACGGACGGACGGAGGGTAAACCAATATGCCCCCAGCCATAGCTGGCTGGGGCATAAAAATGGTTCAATCCATGCTTCGAGTTTGTATTGGAAAATTGTCAGTGCGTTTTTGCTGGCGAGGTCGCGTACTAAGGCAGCGAACAGGGAGCACCGCCACACACAGACACACACAAATCTGGACGCCAGAAAAGACTAGAGAGGACAGAAAGAGCAAAGCAGGGGTCCAGAACATTACAAAATTCTTATCAAAGAAAGGTGAGAGTATTTAACTAACTTGCTATGTTAGCTGTTCAGGCTGGCTACCCAGCTGCTAACGTTACGTTAAAGTAACAAGCAGTAAGCTGAGTAAATAATCGCCTGACAAGAATGGCATTACTCAGTTATTAACGGTATCATCCATAGAAATCGGTTAGGCTATCATTCGCCAGCCATCATAATATGCAGTCAAAAAATCCGGTAGCAGCAGCCTAGGACAAGTTCCTCCGTCCTTATTATGATTGGTTACTGCATACTTTTTATATTTTATCTGATTGCGTAACTGTATGTAACTACAAGTTTTAGACAAAGTATCAGTGTCCAAATATGAATGGAGCACATTGTTCTGTTGCCCTAATGCAGCCTGTATCTTGGCAATTTTACTGTATATGAAAGCTAACGTTTATCTCAAATATGTAACGCAAAATTCGCGCATCTCAGAAAATTATGAAAAATACCACCCACTGGAGATCAATGGGCCAAATATTTAAAAAATGATGAAATATACTTTAAAACAAATTGTTTTCAGAAAAGAGATATGAAGTGTTGTTCTACTAGATTCCAAATATGTCCCTGATGATTTTCTGACTATTCTACTGCAGCATTTTCGAAACAGCCCACTACATTACAACACCCCATAGAGAATCAATGGGGGGAATAAAAAAAAATATTAAAAATAGTTAAATCGAGTTGTTTTCAGAAAAGAGCTATGAGGTGTTGTTCTAGTAGGTACCAAGTATGTCCCTGATGATTTTCAGAGTATTCTACTGCAGCATGTTGGTAACAGCCCATTAGATCACAATACCCTATTGGAGATCAATGGGCCAAATATTAAAAAAATGATTAAAAATACTTAAAAACAAATTGTTTTCTGAAAAGAACTATGAGTTGTTGTTCTACTAGGTCCCAAGTATGTCCCTGATGATTTCCAGACTATTCTACAGTAGCATTTGGGAAAACAGCCCACTACATTACTACTCTTCATAGGGAAATCAATGGGGCAAATAGAAAAAAAAAAAATTTTAAATACTTAAGTTGTTTTCAGAAAAGAGCTATGAGGTGTTGTTCCAGTAGGTCCCAATTATGTCTCTGATGATTTTCAGACTTCTCTACTGCAGCATGTTGGAAACAGCCCATTAGATCACTAAACCCCATTGGAGATCAATGGGCCAAATCTTTAAAAAATGATTAAAAATACTTAAACAAATTACTTTCAGAAAAGAGCTGTGAGTTGTTGTTCCACTAGGTCCTAAATATGTCCCTGATAATTTTTAGTCTTAAGTAGTTTCGTTATTAAGTATCATATGCTTACCAATGAGCAATAGGCCCGTTTCATTGTCACTGTACTTTTGGTAAGAGATTAGTCAATGAAGAATGGGTTAAACCAAGTAAGCATAGGCCTTCAGCCCATTCCTTTTTTGTTTCCCACACAAGCAGAATTAAACATACAATGGATCAATGGAACAACAACTCATGGTTCTTTTCTGAAAACAATTTGTTTTTAAGTATTTTTAATCATTTTTAAAATATTTGCCTCATTGATCTCCAGTCGGGTATAGTGATCTAATGGGCTGTTTCAAAAATGCTGCAGTAGAATAGTCTGAAAATCAGGGACATACTTGGGATCTAGTAGAATAACACCTCATAGCTCTTTTCTGAAAAAAAATTGCTAAGTAATATACATGTGCTTAATTTATATATATATATATACACATATATACACACATATATACACACACACACACACACACACACACACACATATATACCATGGTCTGGGTGAATAATTTTGTCTGATTGGCTGGCAGGTATGCATTAAAACCGTGGAACCGCACAGGTAGTTCGGCTACGGTCGTTTCACCATTCGAAATTCATCCACTAGCCAACTTGTAACCCTAGCAACGTTAAACGTGGTATTCGGCTAGGTACAACGGAAACCTAGCTGCTCAATTATCTCCAGTTTTAGCGGCGTCATACAAGTTGCGTCCAGTTGGGCGATTAACTATAGGTACTCGAGCAATAATGACCGGAAATATTATAGCAGCGAAGTAATCGGGCTTTATTCATTTAACGATTGTAATTGTGTTTGGTTACTTACAAATGAAGCTAACTTGTCCACTTCATGTGTCAGCAACTGCTAGCTACGTGCTGTGCCAGCAGACTGATTTCAGCTCGCTGACTGCGGAAACAGTCATAAGTTCATTGTAATTGTGGGTAGCAAGATAGCTACAGTCTGCATAATCGCACATAATGTTGCGTTATGCATAATCTTCATTTCAGCTGGAATCCGTCCTCAAATCAGCTGGTAAACGGATGTAAGCGTGTGCAAAAAAAATCTTTCTCCATGAACGTAAGATGAACTAAGATAGCTGGTTCAATTTAACTTGGCCTATAATAGGCTATTGGGTATGAGAAGGCGCCTCTTTAATGATTACCAGCTCGGTTTTTTTAGTGCAAAACTTTCACCAAAATTTTTGAATGCTGCGATTTGATATTGCTGGCAAATGACCATGGTATAAGCGGGATAATCAACTCGAAAGTGTGCATTCCATGGTTTTAATGCACTTCGCGGAGGCAACCACCCTCCGCTTTGCGTCGGGTAGTTATTTGCCTCCGCGTCGTGCATTATCATTGTTTTGACAACAATATGCAATGCCAGAACATTTATTTTCGATCATGCATGCCATAATTTTTGGCCGAGATCTCGTCTTCTCGACATAATGGTTGAACCACTCAGTGGTCTTTCTTGAGCACATCCCAATAACTTTTACTGTGTCTAAGATCAGGACTTTGTGGTGGCAAATATGTTTGTGAAAATGATTCCTCATACTTGTTTTTGCATTCATGAGTTTCTTTGCTAAAGACAGGCCAATAACTTGCCTGTTCTGAAATATTGTAACATCTTTTCCACCAGCAAGGGATGTGTCTTCCGACATGATTTTTTGAGAAATGAGTAGCGATGCGCTTAATCAGTCAGGGGAAAAATGATTATTGCCAGCTGAAACATATTAGTAACCGCAATAATGATCCAATTCTAGAATTTGTTCATTAATTTCCAAACGGTGACTTTTTTTTGGCCGGGCAGTGTGTATGTATATATATATATATACAAAACCCAAAACCAGTGAAGTTGGCACGTTGTGTAAATCGTAAATAAAAACAGAATACAATGATTTGCAAATCCTTTTCAACCTATATTCAATTGAATACACTGCAAAGACAAGTTACTTAATGTTCTAACAGGTAAACTTTGTCATTTTTTGCAAATATTAGCTCATTTGGAATTTGATGCCTGCAACACGTTTCAAAAAAGCTGGCACAAGTGGCAAAAAAAACAGAGAGTTGAGGAATGCTCATCAAACACTTATTTGGAACATCCCACAGGTGAACAGGCTAATTGGGAACAGGTGGGTGCCATGACTGGGTATAAAAGCAGCTTCCCTGAAATGCTCAATCATTCACAAACAAGGATGGGGCGAGGGTCACTACTTGGTGAACAAATGCGTGAGCTGATTGTCGAACGGTTTTAAAACAACATTCCTCAACGAGCTATTGCAAGAAATTTAGGGATTTCATCATCTACGGTCCGTAATATCGTCAAAAGGTTCAGAGAATCTGGAGAAATCACTGCACGTAAGCGACAAGGCCGAAAACCAACATTGAATGCCCGTGGCCTTCGATCCCTCAGGCGGTACTGCATCAAAAACCGACATCAGTGTGTAAAACACATCACCACATGGGCTCAGGAACACTTCAGAAAACCACTGTCAGTAACTACAGTTCATCGCTACATCTGTAAGTGCAAGTTAAAACTCTACAATGCAAAGCGAAAGCCATTTATCAACAGCACCCAGAAATGCCGCCGGCTTCGCTGGGCCCAAGCTCATCTAAGATGGACTGATGCAAAGAGGAAAAGTGTTCTGTTGCTGACGAGTCCACATTTCAAATTGTTTTTGGAAACTGTGGACGTCGTGTCCTCCGTACCAAAGAGGAAAAGAACCATCCAGACTGTTATAGGCGCAAAGTTCAAAAGCCAGCATCTGTGATGGTATGGGGGTGTATTAGTGCCCAAGGCATGGGCAACTTACACATATGTGAAGGCACCATTAATGCTGAAAGGTACATACAGGTTTTGGAGCAACATATGTTGCCATCAAAGAAAAGTCTTTTTCATGGACGCCCCTGCTTATTTCAGCAAGACAATGCCAAGCCACATTCTGCACGTGTTACAACAGCATGGCTCCGTAGTAAAAGAGTGCGGGTACTAGACTGGCCTGCCTGTAGTCCAGACCTGTCTCCCATTGAAAATGTGAGGCGCATTATGAAGCGTAAAATACGACAACGGACACCCCGGACTGTTGAACAACTTAAGCTGTACATCAATCAAGAATGGGAAAGAGTTCCACCTGAAAAGCTTAAAAAATTGGTCTCCTCAGTTCCCAAAAGTTTACTGAGTGTCGTAATAAGGAAAGGTGATGTAACACAGTGGTAAAAAGGCCCCTGTGCCAACTTTTTTGCAATGTGTTGCTGCCTTTAAATTCTAAGTTAATGATTATTTGCAAAAAAAAAAAAAAAAGTTTCTCAGTTTGAACATTAAACATCTTGTCTTTGCAGTGCATTCAATTGAATATAAGTTGAAAAGGATTTGCAAATCATTGTATTCTGTTTCTATCTACGATTTACATAACGTGCCCACTTCACTGGATTTGAATATATATGTTAATTGAATATCCATTTTGATGTCTTTCATGCTGGCGAGTTGCCTGATCTGTTGACACTGGGTAGAATAATCTGAGCAGAACAAACCATTGTTTGTGACTGAGTTGGGTTAAGGCAGTGTTTCTCAAAGTGGGGGGCGCTGAGCAATTGCAGGTGGGGCGCGGGGTGTGGGAAGCAAATATTTCCCCCCCCCCCCCCCCCCCACTGGAGTTCCGAACACCAACAGAAAATTATTTGCATACAGTCCATTCGCTGCCCAGAATTCTGCGATTACATCGTAAATGCCTGCCTTACTCTCAACATAACTGTTCGCCGAATCATTCATCTAGCCTGCTATTTTCATTTATAATTTGTTATGAATGTAGTTGTTCAAATATATGAATCTGGTAAAATGAGCTGGTTACAATCAATGTAGTCTCGCGATAACCAACTCGCCGCTTTTTATCCAGCACTGATCTAGCATATTGATAATAAAATGGTCAGTGACACCGAACAAAATCTGATGAATATGTAATGAGGGGGCAACAGGGGGTGGGGCTATGTATACCCCAACTAGTAATCAGATTACGCCACCCCAGGGTAACCAATATCATTAGGCCCCAGGGAATACCGTACAGTCCTGAACCGAACACAATGACCAGATTCAAATGCACAAGGCGGCAGACGTGAATTCCAATTCAAATCATTTTATTGGTTACGGGAAAAGGGAATGGGAGGAAATATAAATCAAAGACCCTCGAAGCAAGAAATTTAGCAAAATACAAAAGGTATATTTATTAAATACCAATATGCCAGTATAACTAAAAACAGATATGCCTTGAAGTAAAAAATACACACAGTACAGCTCGAAACAAGAGGGCCAGGCAAGGCTTACCTGAGGGAGGCACACTAACCGTAGACGTGCTCTGGATTCCACCACACTCACTCGTGCACACACACTAGGTAGTGGTGATCTGTGAACACTCCACAGCAACAACGCAAGGCGCAAGGCACACAGCACACTACACGACACTAAACTATTAAACACACGCCTGCATGCAGTGACAAAGGCCGCCACCAGGTGCCTAGCCTCCCTCTAAAATCGTTCAACACCTGCCAAAGGGATAACAGGTCAAATTACTGCACCACAAGAGTAGCAACAATTACTTAAAACAAGGCATTGATAGTGATATCAGATGGGAGAGAGTGTAGCCCAGGACTCGCCCAAGCACCTTTAACAAACAGGTTCAATTATAATTGAACATAAGGTCATTACAATAATTGAACCTTTAATAGCTTGCACTTGATCAATGAAATACCACAGGTACAAACAATGACAGCGAAAAAAACAAACAATATAAAAAAACAAACAGTCAATTCAAAACATATAATATCATAATTCCAAGACAAAGCAAGGAATTTAGTAGTTGAACAAAACAGCAGCGCCTGCGTGAGTGAACCTCCAGCGCACTGGCCACTAACTCCTGCAAACAAACAGATTCTCGTCAGTACGCCAAAGATTAGATTATTTATGTAAATGGTCATACTACGTACCCACGCTGGATAGGCGACATTAACGTCACAGAATCTCACTGCAAGACAATAAGCCTATATTAAACCAGCGTAAATACCTGTACAAAAACAACAATCCTAATTCATTGATTTGAAAGCCCAAAAAACCTACCTGAGCCAAACACGAAGAAAGTAGGCTGCTCAAAATAGGTAACAAGCCAGGTCACAGATCCTCACTACAAACAAAAGTTTGATCAATACCAGTCACTAGAGCTTAACTTACAATATCGTAATAGCCGTAAAAAGAGAACGTACCGAAGCAGAGGAGTCGAGAACCATTCATCACGAAATGACAAGACGCAGTTCCTCCCTACAAACATACGTTTGTTTAAGCCCAGGTAAATACGGTAACCACGCAATTCAACGGTAGAATTAACCTACCTGAACAGGCAGGAACACTTGCATACACGAAATCAAGCGGCAGGCAGTTATAACTATGGGGCTACAAACAAACAAACAAATGAGCCCAAAAGGAAATATAAAAGAAATTATCCCACTTGCTAGTGAACACAAGCCTACCTGGCAAAACAGGAAGTCACATCCACAAGAGAGGGGCGTGGTTACGGATGCAGTTACCGGCACAAACACCATCCTGCTCTTTTATTACCACCCAGCCAAAAGCTACCAATGACAACAGTTAATAAGTAAATTGACTAATTAACCATAGGACAAGAAGTGTAGGAACAGCGTTATCCTATTACACTCTACCCAGGGGTCTTTCATCGTCGCCCCGACGATTGACCAACAAATGAATCAACCACCTTAGCATATGACTCACGGCACAGATGGAAGAGAGTCAACAGCCCCTAATGCAGCCCCCCGTGCTGATCTAGGAAGACGATGCAAATTTGAATGCTGACCCGCCGTGGCCCGGGTTGTTCTTCGCACTTCCATCGCCCCAGCATCAAGTAAATTCAAACCTTGCGAGTAGTCACTTATAGGTTCCATCCCGTGTAAAGTGGTAGGTACTCCTGGGCCAGCTAGCGACTCAAGTTGCTGCTCAGCTTGCGATTGTGAACCAGACGAAAACCCAGATAATGGGGCCGGGCAAGGGGGGCCAGTAGCCATGGATGGCAGCATAGCAACAGGTGCACCCGAAACTGCAGATGCAGGCTGTAAAACAGAGTCAGATATAATCAAAACACTTGAACTGGAATCCGGATCCTCTTCTCGCAAACCCATACTTTGAGGAACGGGAAGCAAGCTGCAAGGTGGCTTCGCACCCACCTGAGGCTTCAGCATCGTACGATGCACCTGCTTCTCCTTCTCTGGGGCATTCACTGGCGCAACTGTATATACCACCCCTCCCAGTTTAGGGACTCTCTTCACTTGGTGCAACTGTGAACTCCATAAGTCTTGGATCTTGTTGCGGCCCCGAACCCCATAATCACGGACATACACCAACTGTCCCTCCTGCAACGGCACATCCCTCACTCGATGGACCTGATATCTTGCTCGTTGGTCCGCTGCATTCAGTAAACGCTCTCTTGCCCCCTCTAGAGCAAGGTTAAGTCGGGTTTGATGTTCTACTATCCAATCACTCACAGTGCCTGGCACTGGCTCAGCTACTCCACCCAACAAAAAGTCTACGGGTAACTTTGGGTCTTGGCCAAACATAAGAAAATAAGGCGACTCACCCGTGGACTGATGCGGCGTGGTATTGTAGCAAAAAACCACCTGAGGGAGGCAGGAGATCCAATCCCGCTTCCGTGAGTTAGGGAGCACGCGCAGCAAATTATGCAGCGTCCGATTAAAACGCTCACATTGACCATTCCCCGCTGGGTGATATGGGGTAGTCCGAGACTTGGCGATGTCATACAGAAGGCAAAGTTGGTGTATCAAGGCGCTTTCAAAACTGCGACCTTGATCTGAATGGACACGGCTAGGGACCCCAAACTTATAAAACCATTCCACAACCAATACTTGTGCCACAGTTTGCGCACGCTGATCTTTGGTAGGTATAGCCAGGCAGTATTTGCTAAAGACATCCGTCATCACCAACACATTTTCCACCCCATTACGAGTTGGTTCCAGGACAGTAAAATCAATAGCCAAAATTTCATTGGGACGAGAAGCTAACAAATGCCCCATAAAACTATGCGCTACTGGCTGGGTGTCCTTACTGACCTGGCAACGCTCGCACTCTTGACACCATCGCTTGATCTCTGCAAACATTCCAGGCCAGTAGCATCGCTGTTGCACCAGTCGGCTGGTCCGCTCAATGCCCTGGTGACCATGACTGTCATGGAGCTGGGTCAATACCACTGGCTTCAATCGAGCTGGCAGAACCAGCTGGAGGACCTCTTCACCCCCATCTGGGCGAAAGATCCGGCGATAAAGGATACCATCCTTATCAACCAGCCGGTCCCACTGTTTCACTAATTTTAAAGCATTAGGAGACAGCCTGTGCCGCTCAGTGGCCGTCGGGCGCTCCCTCCTCTCCCAGCACACCAAAAAGTCCTGAATGTCAGGATCTGCCCTCTGCATAGCCAGCAACTCAGAAGGGGAATGGTGAGGAAACGCCGCAATAAATGCTTGAGTCACCTGAATTGGACTTTTATCCACCATTACCTGCTGCAACGATGAAGGGAAAGCAGTCCCAGGAGCCTTAACTAATGAGGAGCCTGGATCCACATATTGTCGTGATAAAGAATCAGCATTGACATTAGTCTTTCCCGACCTATACTTCAATTCATAGTCAAAAGCGGCCAACTGAGCCGCCCATCGCTGTTCCGTGGCACCCAGCTTGGCCGTAGCCAAGTGACTAAGAGGGTTATTGTCTGTAAATACTTTGCACTTATGGCCAAGCAGGTACTCACGGAACTTCTCAGTCATAGCCCACTTGAGCGCAAGAAACTCCAGCTTCATGGAGCTATAGTTGGACATATTGCGCTCAGTGGGCTTCAGACTGCGGCTGGCATATGCAATGGGACGAACCTGGCCACCCTGCTCCTGGGAGAGAACTGCTCCCAGGCCACTATAGCTTGCATCAATTTCCAGTATGAAGGGAAGAGAAAAGTCCGCGTAGGCCAACACGGGGGCTTCCACAAGCTTACGTTTCAAGCCCTCAAAACTTTCCTCACAGACTTCTGTCCATGCAGCTGTCAAACTCTTACCTGATGCCTTTCGCAACTTAGTCCCCACAAGCTCCGCCACCAGCCTATGCAGCGGGGCTGCCAACTTAGCAAATCCCTCCACAAAACGGCGATAGTAACTGGCGAAACCTAAAAAGGAACGGAGCTCTACAACCTGAGTGGGCCGCTGCCAATTGGCTACAACCTCCACCTTCTTAGGGTCAGTGGAGACACCCTGACTGGAAATCACATGACCCAGATAGCCAACTTCAGTCTGAAAGAAAGCACACTTTTCAAGTTTAGCTTTCAAACCCTCTAATTGCAAGCGGCTAAGCACCACTTCCAACCGTTGCAAATGCTGTGACACTGAGGAAGAAAATACAACCACATCGTCCAAGTACAACAGTAATGACTGACACTGCTGATCCCCAAACATTCGCTGCATAAGCCTCTGAAATGTGCTAGGAGCATTGCAGAGCCCGAAAGGCATTCTGTTCCACTCGAAAAGCCCAAATGGAGTACAAAAAGCAGTTTTAGCCTTATCAGCCTCAGCAACAGGCACTTGATTATACCCACTAGCGAGATCAAGTGTTGAAAACCAGCAAGCTCCGGAGAGAGCATCCAAGGTCTCTTCAATACGAGGAAGCGGAAAGGCGTCCTTACGAGTTTTACTGTTCAACTGGCGATAATCAACACATAAGCGGGGGCTTCCATCTTTCTTTTTAACCAGAACGATAGGGGACGCATAGGGGCTGCAGCTCTCCCGTATGATTTGAGTCTCAAGTAACTGTTGGATATGGGACTTCACCACCTCATACTCTGAAGGAGGCAGCCGACGATAACGCTGCCGAACGGGGACATCATCAACTAGGGGGATCTCATGAGAAATAAGGCGGGTACAACCCAAGTCTCCATCATGGGCAGCAAACACTGAGTGGTATTTCAACAACACGGCCCGAACCTGGCCCTGATCCTGTTCTGATAGAGCAGATAAGTCAAGTGCGTCTATCCTAGCTTGGACAGAGGCAGAGACTATCGGCTCAGACACAGAGGCATATGCTGCCCTCACTTCAGCTATTCCTGGAGGCAAAGTAGTGATGTAAACATCCATCAAGCTACCAAGAACGCGGCGAGGGTACAATAAAACATCATTTAGCCCCACATTAATGACGGGAATGTAAGTGGTACCCCTGGTCACATGAACCAAGGCAGGAGATGCCAGAAGTCCGCCTGGTAATCCAGAAGGTGAAGGCTCAAACAGAGCAGATGCCCCAGACATTGTACCCGAACAAGTGGTAGCAATGAACTTCAATGAACCCGCAGGAACACGGTGAGCCCTCCCACCACGCACTCGGACAATTCGGTCAGGGACTTCAGAAGTTACATTGGCAAAATGACATTGCTGCAGAGCTTCAAGAACTGGATTTGGGACCTGTCCTACAAGGAAGGATTCAAACAAAGAGCCATATTGACAAAACAATTCATTGTAACACTTACTGATAATATTCATTCCCAATACACCAGGAGCCTGTGACGGAGAACCCCCTATCGGGTCTTTGACCACCAACACTCCACAACCTGGTATATCCTTGTTACAAAGTGTAACATCCAACTCCAAGTAACCAAGATATGGGATGGTGAGGCCATTGGCTGCCCGAAGTTGTAACCATTGACACATTCTAAGACGATCATGACCCCATAGTTCAAAATTATTTCTAAAAAAAGTCTCCGTAATGGTAGATACCATAGAACCAGTATCCAACAAACAAGACACCTCCACACCCCCCATGATAACACATACATGTGGACATGACGACATCAACTGAGGTGTAGTCCCCACATCCCCATCAATAACTCCTGAGCCATTAAAAACCCCACCTGAGCTGCGACTCAACAGGTCGGTGGGCGCTAGTTTTCCTGCACCTGACTAGACTGGGCGGCCCCTTGAGGAGTTCGGGACGAATTAGGAACGGCAGCTGCCTTAAGACGTGCTGGGACCCTCTGACCCTCACAATCTCTGGCAAAGTGACCTGGCTCTTGACACCTCCTACAGATAACTGGACCAAAAAAAGCTCTATTCTGGGGCGCAGAATTCTGGAGGAGGCCAACACGACGTGTAAGTAAGTCAAGTTGTTCTTGCTGACGTTTCAAAATTTCCTTTAATTCTACCAATTCAGGATTAGGCACTGGGTTACTTACTACTTGTGACTGATTACCTTGCACACCATACTGTATACCATATGCAGAAGGAACAGACTGACTGCGACCTCTCATAACTATTGGCATCCCCTCCCGCTCCCATCTCATAGCCTCCCCCCGAACATCAAGTAAAGTAGCCGTAGGCTGACGGCGGACAAACTGTTTCAATTCCCTACGAAGCCCCCCATCAAGAACGTACTCGATAAACTGGTCGCGCAACATTACCTCTGCATTTTGTACAGCCTGGGGTGATGCCTGTCTAATTTTCCCCATCAGGCTCATCAAAGCGAGAGAAAACTCAAGTAAACTCTCTCCATCCTGTTGTTTCCGTGAAAAGAAAGCCTCCTGTAAAGACACATGGGACTGAGAGCAACCATACAACTCACGCAAGATTGTTAAAATTCTCACTGGATCAGTCCTCTCACCCACAGACCGATACTTAATCTCCTCCCTAGCTTCTCCTTCTAGATGATCAAAGAGAAAAAACGCTTGGTCTGCTAAGGAGAGGTGACGGGCCCGCATGCAGGCTTGAACCTCCTCCTCCCACTCATCAAAACCTATACCAGCCTTCCCAGTAAAACATGGACATTTGCGGTCCCTGGGAATAAAAACAAATCTCTCAGTTGGTAAAGTACTAGAAGGTCCAACCAGGGGTGAGTCAGCAAGGGGCACTGGTCGTTCTTGCCGCAAGCGCTCGTTGTCCGCTTTCAGCTGCGCAACCATATCTCTAAGCTGCTGCAACTCACCATCCATGATAATAACAGTTACCTTCACCACACAAGAGGAAGGTTCAACTATAAAAGGAAAGAGATTAAGTCTACCGGTTATCTGCCCCACAAAGGCTGCTGCTGTTTTGTTCTAAACACAAACACACAAAAAAAAACAAATCACTGAAACTTAAACAGGATCAACTGACACAAAGACAAAAAATCAGAATTCACGCCCTTTACCTTGACTGTGCATCCTGCCGATTACGCCAGATTGTAATGAGGGGGCAACAGGGGGTGGGGCTATGTATACCCCAACTAGTAATCAGATTACGCCACCCCAGGGTAACCAATATCATTAGGCCCCAGGGAATACCGTACAGTCCTGAACCGAACACAATGACCAGATTCAAATGCACAAGGCGGCAGACGTGAATTCCAATTCAAATCATTTTATTGGTTACGGGAAAAGGGAATGGGAGGAAATATAAATCAAAGACCCTCGAAGCAAGAAATTTAGCAAAATACAAAAGGTATATTTATTAAATACCAATATGCCAGTATAACTAAAAACAGATATGCCTTGAAGTAAAAAATACACACAGTACAGCTCGAAACAAGAGGGCCAGGCAAGGCTTACCTGAGGGAGGCACACTAACCGTAGACGTGCTCTGGATTCCACCACACTCACTCGTGCACACACACTAGGTAGTGGTGATCTGTGAACACTCCACAGCAACAACGCAAGGCGCAAGGCACACAGCACACTACACGACACTAAACTATTAAACACACGCCTGCATGCAGTGACAAAGGCCGCCACCAGGTGCCTAGCCTCCCTCTAAAATCGTTCAACACCTGCCAAAGGGATAACAGGTCAAATTACTGCACCACAAGAGTAGCAACAATTACTTAAAACAAGGCATTGATAGTGATATCAGATGGGAGAGAGTGTAGCCCAGGACTCGCCCAAGCACCTTTAACAAACAGGTTCAATTATAATTGAACATAAGGTCATTACAATAATTGAACCTTTAATAGCTTGCACTTGATCAATGAAATACCACAGGTACAAACAATGACAGCGAAAAAAACAAACAATATAAAAAAAACAAACAGTCAATTCAAAACATATAATATCATAATTCCAAGACAAAGCAAGGAATTTAGTAGTTGAACAAAACAGCAGCGCCTGCGTGAGTGAACCTCCAGCGCACTGGCCACTAACTCCTGCAAACAAACAGATTCTCGTCAGTACGCCAAAGATTAGATTATTTATGTAAATGGTCATACTACGTACCCACGCTGGATAGGCGACATTAACGTCACAGAATCTCACTGCAAGACAATAAGCCTATATTAAACCAGCGTAAATACCTGTACAAAAACAACAATCCTAATTCATTGATTTGAAAGCCCAAAAAACCTACCTGAGCCAAACACGAAGAAAGTAGGCTGCTCAAAATAGGTAACAAGCCAGGTCACAGATCCTCACTACAAACAAAAGTTTGATCAATACCAGTCACTAGAGCTTAACTTACAATATCGTAATAGCCGTAAAAAGAGAACGTACCGAAGCAGAGGAGTCGAGAACCATTCATCACGAAATGACAAGACGCAGTTCCTCCCTACAAACATACGTTTGTTTAAGCCCAGGTAAATACGGTAACCACGCAATTCAACGGTAGAATTAACCTACCTGAACAGGCAGGAACACTTGCATACACGAAATCAAGCGGCAGGCAGTTATAACTATGGGGCTACAAACAAACAAACAAATGAGCCCAAAAGGAAATATAAAAGAAATTATCCCACTTGCTAGTGAACACAAGCCTACCTGGCAAAACAGGAAGTCACATCCACAAGAGAGGGGCGTGGTTACGGATGCAGTTACCGGCACAAACACCATCCTGCTCTTTTATTACCACCCAGCCAAAAGCTACCAATGACAACAGTTAATAAGTAAATTGACTAATTAACCATAGGACAAGAAGTGTAGGAACAGCGTTATCCTATTACAAATACAAAGCAGAAATAACCGAGATTGTGTCATCTTATTCTCCATAATATGAATGCTCTGTAGGCCAACAGATTATTTTTATCTAGCCTAGCAACTGAACGTTACCAACATATCGGCAGGTTTGCAAGTGGTGTTCATGGATTTTTTTCGTACTTTGCTGTTGGCTGTTAACATTGGTTGATTATGGTGCTTTCTTTCTGCATCATAGAAACGTCATTTTAAGTAGACGGCTATACTCAGGCAGAGGGGTGTGATACAGCCTAATGATTTAATACTTTAAAAGAGGTTTTGAATTATTAAATTTTCGTGTCCTTAATTGGAAAATTACTGTGGCCGTTTCCAAACTTGCCAATCGTTTTTAAGGTTTCCAGCTAGGCGAGACAAAAATCATCTGTTCAGAGCATTCATATTCTCAATAATAAGCTGACGCGATCTCGGTTAACGTATTTTAACTTAAAAGTGCGAGGCCAGTGAAGAGAGGAAAATGTAACTGTCTCGAGACACTCTTCAGCGGTCCGGCACAAGGTTGCTGATTGGCTGTATGCAAGTAAGTTTCTGTCGGTGTCCGGAAAATGCATAAATAGCAATGTTGGTTAATATTAAAAAATAAACCTGTTGCACTGAACATAATTACACAGTCAAGGTGCTTGAAAACAGTTACATTTAAAATAATTACACCGTGGTAGTTTGTTATTTCTAATTTTAAAAGTAGCCTAGTTGTAGTTTATGACCGTTTACTTATATTTTTTCAAAAAAGGTTGAGGTTTATATTAATTACAACGTGTGAAATAAACTGAACTCTGAAGACAAAATGTGCGTATGTATTACCTATTTTTGTGCGTGTGCGTGTGCGTGTGTGTGTGTGTGTGTGTGTGTGTGTGTGGGGGGGGCGCAAAAATTTCCTTTCGTACCAAAGGGGGGCCCAGCAGAAAAAGTTTGAGAACCACTGGGTTAAGGTTAGGGTTAGGGATAGCATTCCCAATGAGTTGGGTTAAGGCTAGGGATAGGGATAGCTTTCCCTATGAGTTGGGTTTGGGATAGAGATAGTTTAATTCGTTTGGTTGTAAGTGTGAGCGCGAGTGTGACGGCACGTGGCGAGTGCGGTTGGAAGAGGAGGAGGGGGATTCGGGCACGATCCATCCGCACTAGTATCAAATGTGAAAGCAACCGTATTTCAGCGCGGCAGCAGATTACCTTTGTGTCACGGATGTCTTGTTCTTAAGAAATTCCACAGCGGCGAAAGGATCTCTCCGTTCAAACGAAGAAATTCAATCAGGCCTACCAAAGAAAACGTAGCCTCAGCACACTAAAACTATGAAATGCCTACATTAATCGCGGAAATAGCAACTGAAAAATAATACCCCGCTACCGAAACTGCAAAAACCGCAACATAAACAGTTGACTCGTAGCATATGACTATGAAACTGCAACATCTTTTATAGCATCCGTCTTTGCCATTGACTGCGCTTGCGCTTACCGGCCCAGGATTCTCTCAGAGATAGCGGAATCAGGCGTGTCTCCTTCGGTTGGTAAGTAAAACTTCCAAATATGACGTTATTGTTAATGCAGATGTTTAACAATGAATTGTAAGACGTAGCTGTTACATCCACATTCTCGTAAATTCGCTTATTTTAGCATGTCACCCTGCCGAAAATGAACGATGCACTGTCGATTTCGCTAAAGTCTTAAAGTTGCCAACTTGACGACTTTCTCAAGACGTATACATACGTCTTCAGTGGACAAACAATCGCGATTTGGAAAGTCGCCAGATTAAGCGAGAAAGTCGTCAAGTTGGCAACTTTAAGACTTAAGCGAATAACAATAACGTCATATTTGGAAGTTTTACTGACCAACCGAAGGAGACACGTCCGATTCCGCTATCTCTGAAAGAAGCCTGGGCCGGTGTTGTGCCGCAGATTGCACCCCCTTCGCGGGAGCGCGCGTACGTCATTTCAATACAAAAGTGACCCGGTTCGCTTTTATTTCGTAGAGTGTAACACAGTTTCACCTGTCAAAATCTTGCCAAGGATTTACCGCTTTAATTCCACAACCAATCACAGTGCTAAAAAGTCCGAACGACAGCATCATATATTTAATTTTTGCGAGGTGGTACTGAAATTAAATAACAAATGGTATGGCTTGCGACATAATAATATCCTAAAGCCACGTGATACGAGGGATAACGAAAGCATAACGATCTTATATCTAGCCTTCGTATTTCACAACATCGGTTTTGTGGAAATATATAGCTATACGGCCAGACAAAACGAAGTTCTGATAATATGAGCAAGTAGGCATTTCGCGGCTAAATTGCATTACTATTATCTTGGTTGAAAGGCATTTGCGGGATACGCGTATATGCCCACCACATCAGATGTTCTTTTCGAGAAGTCAAATGTTTGTCTAAGGTCTTAACAAAATTAAATGAAGTGAACGAACTAAAGAATGATCAAATAAAAAAAATCCATAAAGACTTCTTTAATTAACTATTTTACTTAAAACAGATAAACTCCAACAAATAAACCTGTATGAATTGAAAACAATATTTACATCAAAATGCAGCTAATTCTGGGCAGAACAGGAATAACACTATGGAGGGTTGTCAGCTCGTCTTCAGGTGGTCCCACTCCCGACCTGAATCAAACTAGAAAAGCACCAAATGGATGGAACTTACTCAGGTTCCATGAACTGGGCGCCTATGCACACTGCTAAAAGCACTTGAAGCTGAGGAAAACAAGGGAGAAAAACTCCAGGGGCGTATTCCACGGCGGTGAATGTTTATGGCTTGCTGTGAATTGCACCCCCTGTCTAACTCAGACAAGGAAAGTGCTGCATGCATGAAATTCCTTCAGGTAAAATGTACTAGGGCCCTATGCATGCTGTTAAAAGGAAATGATGCTGGGACCAACAGAAATAAAATTCCAGGGGGGGTGCATTCCACGGCAGCCCATGTTTTTGGCTTGCCGTGGATTGCACCCCCTGTCTAACTCAGACAAGGAAAGTGCTACATGCATAAAATTCAGTCAGGTTACACATACTAGGGCCCTATGCATGCTGTTAAAAGCAATTGTTGCTGGGACCAACAGAAATAAAATTCCAGGGGGGGTGCATTCCACGGCAGCCCATGTTTTTGGCTTGCCGTGGATTGCACCCCCTGTCTAACTCAGACAAGGAAAGTGCTACATGCATGAAATTCATTCAGGTAACATGTACTAGGGCCCTGTGCATGCTGTTAAAAGGAATCAATGCTGGGACTAACAAAAATAAAATTCCAGGGGGGGTGCATTCCACGGCAGCCTATGTCTTTGGCTTGCCGTGAATTGCACCCCCTGACTAACTTAGACTAGAAAAGTGCTACATGCGTGGAATTCATTCAGGTAACATGTACTAGGGCCCTGTGCATGCTGTTAAAAGGAATTGATGCTGGGACTTACAGAAATAAAATTCCAGGGGGGGTGCATTCCACGGCAGCCTATGTTTTTTGCTTGCCGTGAATTGCACCCCCTGTCAAACTTAGAGTAGGAAAGTGCAACATGCATGAAATTTATTCAGGTAACATGTACTAGGGCCCTAGGCATGCTGTTAAAAGGAATTGATGCTGGGACTAGCAGAAATGAAATTACAGAGGGGGTGCATTCCACGGCAGCCTATGTTTTTGGCTTGCCATGAATTGCACCCCCTGTCTAACTCAGACAAGGAAAGTGCTACATGCATAAAATTCAGTCTGGTTACACGTACTAGGGCCCTTTGCATGCCATTAAAAGGAATTGATGCTGGGACTAACAGAAATAAAATTTGGGGGGGTGCATTCCACGGCAGCCCATGTTTTTGGCTTGCCGTGGATTGCACCCCCTGTCTAACTTAGGCTAGGAAAGTGCTACATGCATGAAATTCATTCAGGTAACATGTACTAGGGCCCTGTGCATGCTGTGAAAAGGAATTGATGCTGGGACTAACAGAAATAAAATTCCAGGGGGGGTGCATTCCACGGCAGCCTATGTTTTTGGCTTGCCATGAATTGCACCCCCTGTCTAACTCAGACAAGGAAAGTGCTACATGCATAAAATTCAGTCTGGTTACACGTACTAGGGCCCTTTGCATGCCATTAAAAGGAATTGATGCTGGGACTAACAGAAATAAAATTCCAGGGGGGGGTGCATTCCACGGCAGCCCATGTTTTTGGCTTGCCGTGGATTGCACCCCCTGTCTAACTTAGACTAGGAAAGTGCTACATGCATGAAATTCATTCAGGTTACATGTACTAGGGCCCTGTGAATGCTGTTAAAAGGAATTGATGCTGGGACTAACAGAAAATAAATTACAGGGGGGGTGCATTCCACGGCAGCCCATGTTTTTGGCTTGCCGTGAATTGCACCCCCTGTCTAACTCAGACAAGGAAAGTGCTACATGCATAAAATTCATTCAGGTAACATGTACTAGGGCCCTGTGCATGCTGTTAAAAGGAATCAATGCTGGGACTAACAAAAATAAAATTCCAGGGGGGGTGCATTCCACGGCAGCCTATGTCTTTGGCTTGCCGTGAATTGCACCCCCAGACTAACTTAGACTAGAAAAGTGCTACATGCGTGGAATTCATTCAGGTAACATGTACTAGGGCCCTGTGCATGCTGTTAAAAGGAATTGATGCTGGGACTTACAGAAATAAAATTCCAGGGGGGGTGCATTCCACGGCAGCCCATGTTTTTTGCTTGCCGTGAATTGCACCCCCTGTCTAACTTAGACTAGGAAAGTGCTACATGCATGAAATTCATTCAGGTAACATGTACTAGGGCCCTGTGCATGCTGTTAAAAGGAATTGATGCTGGGACTAACAGAAATAAAATTCCAGGGGGGGTGCATTCCACGGCAGCCCATGTTTTTGGCTTGCCGTGGATTGCACCCCCTGTCTAACTTAGACTAGGAAAGTGCTACATGCATGAAATTCATTCAGGTTACATGTACTAGGGCCCTGTGCATGCTGTTAAAAGGAATTGATGCTGGGACTAACAGAAAATAAATTACAGGGGGGGTGCATTCCACAGCAGCTCATGTTTTTGGCTTGCCGTGAATTGCACCCCCTGTCTAACTCAGACAAGGAAAGTGCTACATGCATGAAATTCATTCAGGTTTCATGTACTAGGGCCCTAGGCATGCTGTTAAAAGGAATTGATGCTGGGACTAACAGAAATAAAAGTCCAGGGGGGGTGCATTCCACGGCAGCCTATGTTTTTGGCTTGCCGTGGATTGCACCCCCTGTCTAACTCAGACAAGGAAAGTGCTACATGCATAAAATTCAGTCTGGTCACACGTACTAGGGCCCTTTGCATGCTATTAAAAGGAATTGATGCTGGGACTAACAGAAATAAAATTCCAGGGGGGGTGCATTCCACGGCAGCCCATGTTTTTGGCTTGCCGTGAATTTCACCCCCTGTCTAACTCAGACAAGGAAAGTGCTACATGCATGATATTCATTCAGGTAACATGTACTAGGGCCCTGTGCATGCTGTTAAAAGGAATCAATGCTTGGACTAACAAAAATAAAATTCCAGCGGGGGTGCATTCCACGGCAGCCTATGTCTTTGGCTTGCCGTGAATTGCACCCCCAGACTAACTTGGACTAGAAAAGTGCTACATGCGTGGAATTCATTCAGGTAACATGTACCAGGGCCCTGTGCATGCTGTTAAAAGGAATTGATGCTGGGACTTACAGAAATAAAATTCCAGGGGGGTGCATTCCACGGCAGCCCATGTTTTTTGCTTGCCGTGAATTGCACCCCCTGTCTAACTTAGACTAGGAAAGTGCTACATGCATGAAATTCAGTCTGGTTTCACGTTCTAGGGCCCTGTGCATGCTTTTAAAAGGAATTGATGCTGGGACTAACAAAAATAAAATTCCAGGGGGGGTGCATTCCACGGCAGCCCATGTTTTTGGCTTGCCGTGAATTGCACCCCCTGACTAACTTGGACTAGAAAAGTGCTACATGCGTGGAATTCATTCAGGTAACATGTACTAGGCCCCTGTGCATGCTGTTAAAAGGAATTGATGCTAGGACTAACAGAAATGAAATTACAGGGGGGGTGCATTCCACGGCAGCCCATGTTTTTGGCTTGCCGTGAATTGCACCCCCTGTCTAACTCAGACAAGGAAAGTGCTACATGCATGAAATTTATTCAGGTAACATGTACTTGGGCCCTAGGCATGCTGTTAAAAGGAATTGATGCTGGGACTAGCAGAAATGAAATTACAGAGGGGGGGCATTCCACGGCAGCCTATGTTTTTGGCTTGCCATGAATTGCACCCCCTGTCTAACTCAGACAAGGAAAGTGCTACATGCATACAATTCAGTCTGGTTCCACATACTAGGGCCCTTTGCATGCCATTAAAAGGAATTGATGCTGGGACTAACAGAAATAAAATTCCAGGGGGGGTGCATTCCACGGCAGCCCATGTTTTTGGCTTGCCGTGGATTGCACCCCCTGTCTAACTTAGGCTAGGAAAGTGCTACATGCATGAAATTCATTCAGGTAACATGTACTAGGGCCCTGTGCATGCTGTTAAAAGGAATTGATGCTGGGACTAACAGAAAATAAATTACAGGGGGGGTGCATTCCACGGCAGCCTATGTTTTTGGCTTGCCATGAATTGCACCCCCTGTCTAACTCAGACAAGGAAAGTGCTACATGCATAAAATTCAGTCAGGTTACTCATACTAGGGCCCTATGCATGCTGTGAAAAGCAATAGATGCTGGGACTAACAGAAATAAAATTCCAGGGGGGGTGCATTCCACGGCAGCCCATGTTTTTGGCTTGCCATGAATTGCACCCCCTGTCTAACTCAGACAAGGAAAGTGCTACATGCATAAAATTCAGTCAGGTTACTCATACTAGGGCCCTATGCATGCTGTGAAAAGCAATAGATGCTGGGACTAACAGAAATAAAATTCCAGGGGGGGTGCATTCCATGGCAGCCCATGTTTTTGGCTTGCCGTGAATTGCACCCCCTGTCTAACTCAGACAAGGAAAGTGCTACATGCATGAAATTCATTCAGGTTACATGTACTAGGGCCCTAGGCATGCTGTTAAAAGGAATTGATGCTGGGACTAGCAGAAATGAAATTACAGAGGGGCTGCATTCCATGGCAGCCTATGTTTTTGGCTTGCCGTGAATTGCACCCCTTGTCTAACTTAGACTAGGAAAGTGCTACATGGATGAAATTTTTTCCGGTAACACGTACTAGGGCCCTACGCTTGCTGCTAAAAGGAATCAATGCTGGGAGTAACGGAAATTAAATTTCAGGGGGGGGTGCATTTTATGGCAGTCAATGTTTATGGCTTGCCGTGAATTGCACCCCCTGTCTAACTCAGACTAGTAAAGTGCTACGTGCATGAAATTCATTCAGGTTCCATGTATAGGGTCCTATGAATGCTATTGAAAGAAACTGGTTCTGTCTCTCAGAAGTTACCTTGTGATTTTTTTACATAAATGTTAACTACTTAAGATCTGTCAATTTAATAACTTTATTGGCCTTGTCTGTGGTCCTGTCAATAAACTCTGCTATCATCATATGTCTATTCCCAATATACTCTCCAAGTCATTTGCCACATGAAAGGCCCCAAACAACTTGAGCATTTTTGCAGCACAGCTGCACATACATTCCAAATCCTTTTATTTATTTAAAATGTGTGCATGTATATAAATTAAATTAAACAAGACAAATATAACAAGCCTGAACCTTCAGTGATGTGGATAGATAGGAAAGATACCTTAGTCTGACAACATTTAATCACAATGAACCCTGAAACCTTTATTTGTCCACAAATAAATAAAGCAACGAACAATAAAGCAAGAAACTTTCTGCTACTAAAATACTTTTTAAAAATAATCAAATGGAACTGAAAGGTAAAATTTATTAAAGACAAGAAATAAAAATGACTGCAGTCATTTAACCCTTTGAGCGCCACAGGCAACTGTAGTTGCCCGATGGTTAAAGATATCAAAACCAGATGCTTTTGAAAACCTATCATGTGTCAACTTGTTTAGAAAAGCTCCCGCAGGGAAGCTCTTTTAAACAAGTTGACACATGATAGGTTTTCAACAGCTCAGGATCATCAAATGTTTCATTCCTTGAAAGTTTATTCAGTGTGAAAGGGTTAAATGTAGAAAATGACACAAAATGAACAATCGAACTTGATAGGGAAATTAACCTGCTGCATTTCACCTTTCCCACTTGCTTTGTGAAAGCCACTGCTGCCTGCCCAAAATAACAATTTAACAGCCCAAACTCTTTCAAAAAAGAGAAAAGAAAAAACATTATTTTAAATGGCTGCATGTTCATTAAGTGCATGCAGGGCACAGGTATTGTTCATCCAGTGGAGGCCTCTGCACGCACGCATGATGGTACCACCTCTGGTAGACATCACAGCATATCTGAAATAAGAGAAATCCTTATCCTAAAGGCTTTACATCATATATATATATATATATACATACATATATATATATATATATATATATATA
This sequence comes from Gymnothorax reevesii, assembly GCA_029721435.1. Taxonomy (NCBI): domain Eukaryota; kingdom Metazoa; phylum Chordata; class Actinopteri; order Anguilliformes; family Muraenidae; genus Gymnothorax; species Gymnothorax reevesii. The sequence continues at coordinate 27,729,695 of CM056588.1, forward strand.
TATATATATATATATATATATACACTCAGCAACAGAAGTTTCTGTGACACCAATATTGTTAATTATTTTTCATAACGCAATTATGAAATTGTCATACATGGTGATATCAGACTGAAACAGTACACGTAAACACAACATTGAAATGGAAATCATGAAAATGCGAGAAAATGACTTTGCACGTGAAAATGTGCGAAAATCATGCTTGTGGATGGCAATAAAAGAGGAGAATTTTTGGAATGTTCACATTGTGCCTGATGAACGACGGAAGCATCACTTATCGAAAACACAGCCATTTCGGATCAGGAACTCTACCCTCTAAGTGCCAAGACTGTCTGAAAATGATCGGTGGAGGGCCATTGGGATGATTGAATCCGGAACCTCGCAGAGGGAAGTTGCTCATCGCCTGAATGCCCACCGAAACACCATTTGGAACTTATGGCAGCGTCATCAGCAGACAAGACATGTCAGAGACCGTCCTCGCAGCGGCCGTCCACGAGTAACCACTCCCAGACAGGACAACTGGATTCGAACAACCCATCTCCGAAATCGATTCCAACCTGCAACCATAACTGCAAGAACGATACCTGGTTTGAGGCGACTGTCTGCACAGACAATCCGTCGCCGTCTCCGTCATTTTGGCATTGTCCCACGTCGGCCAGCAAGACGTCCAATACTCACAGTACAACACCGACGACTGCGTCTACAGTGGGCACAACAACATCGACGGTGGATCCAACGTCAGTGGGATCTTGTACTCTTCACTGATGAATCAAGATTCATGCTTAACCGATGTGATGGTTGTTTACGTGTATACCGTCGACGTGGAGAACGTTATGCCAACGACTGTGTTCAGGAATTTGATCGTTTTGGAGGTGGTAGTGTCATGATTTGGGGAGGGATCACGGCTAGAAACAGAACAGATTTGCTTGTTATTGATGGAAATCTGACAGGTCAAAGATATCGCGATGAAGTGCTACGGCCATTGGTGGTACCGTTTTTGATGCAACATGGTCCCGGAATAACGCTGCAACATGATAACGCCAGACCACACGTTGCAAGGATTGTACAGCAGTATCTGATGCAACAACATGTCAATGTCCTGCCATGGCCAGCCAGATCCCCAGACATGTCCCCAATCGAGCATCTTTGGGACGAGATGGATCGACGTTTGCGGCGGTTGGATAACCCGCCAGCTACACTCCAGGAATTGCGACAACGTCTACGTCAGATTTGGAATGACATCCCACAGCAATTTCTGGCACATCTGATTCGGTCCATGCGCCGGAGATGCGTTGCTTGCATCATGGCACGAGGAAGTCACACCCGGTATTGAAGTGTGAAGGTCACAATTGGTTAGACGTCAGACAAGTGCTTCATGACGCATGAAAATGACATTTTTCGTTTTGAGTGACGTTGGCACTGAAAGGTCAGTGTTTCTCCTGTTAAATAAACATATTGATTGCATTGAGATCTTTGCGTGTCATTTATAACATACACATAAATGGTGTCACAGAAACTTTTGTTGCCGAGTATATATATATATATATATATATATATATATATATATATATATATATATATATATATATATATATATATATATATATATATACATACAAAGTGCACTTAATTGTGACATTAATATATTAATTTATGTACAGTTACAAATATTAATATTCCTTCAATTCACAGAATTTCTCACGCACATACTGTAAGTGATGCGCCGTAGGTCTACTACAAAAACCTGCCATGCATGCCAAGTTTGAGTTTTGAACAATATGTGTATGAACTGAGTAATGAAAAAGGCACAATATAAATTTAAGTTCCTTCATTCCTTTATTCACAGGATCAAAACTAGTCTTAACAAAAAACAAAAGCATAGAAATTACCGAAGTGATCATAATTCTCATCTGAAAGGTGCAAAATATGTCTTTCCCATAGGAAACGCGTCTTGCTCATCTGTTGCTCAATCTCGTCTCTTGAGATGAATTTGAGCTTCTCATATTTGTGCTATTCTGTGATCATTTGTTTCTGAGTTACTTCTCCTAAAGGTCCCTTAGGAGCAAGAGATAAGCTAAAAAGAGACAAGACATCACTGAAACAGAGGAAGTTGATTTGAGATAACCATTTGAGCAATACTTGAGAAGTGGGATAAACAGAAGAGATCTCATAATTGCATGCCCCTGATCTCAATTATGTCTTGGTTATTTGGAGGAGAATTAAAGAGAACAGTTTAAAAAAAAAATAAAAAATTTCTACGGTAATCACAGCCAAAACCGAATAAAAGTTTTCCCAAAAACATAATTCTGCACCCCACTGCTTGGAGGATTTTGAAGGGTTTTTTTTTTTTTTTTGGAGTTGTTCTCTTTAATTCTCCTTCAAAATAACCAAGACATAATTGAGATCAGGGGCATGCAATTATGAGATCTCTTCTGTTTATCCCACTTCTCAAGTATTGCTCAAATGGTTATCTCAAATCAACTTCCTCTGTTTCAGTGATGTCTTGTCTCTTTTTAGCTTATCTCTTGCTCCTAAGGGACCTTTAGGAGAAGTAACTCAGAAACAAATGATCACAGAATAGTACAAATATGAGAAGCTCAAATTCATCTCAAGAGACGAGATTGAGCAACAGATGAGCAAGACTCGTTTCCTATGGGAAAGACATATTTTGCACCTTTCAGATGAGAATTATTATGATCACTTCGGTAATTTCTATGCTTTTGTTTTTTGTTAAGACTAGTTTTGATCCTGTGAATAAAGGAATGAAGGAACTTAAATTTATATTGTGCCTTTTTCATTACTCAGTTCATACACATATTGTTGAAAACTCAAACTTGGCATGCATGGCAGGTTTTTGTAGTAGACCTACGGCGCATCACTTACAGTATGTGCGTGAGAAATTCTGTGAATTGAAGGAATATTAATATTTGTAACTGTACATAAATTAATATATTAATGTCACAATTAAGTGCACTTTGTATATATATATATATATATATATATATATTCACATACATATATATATATATACATATATATATATATACACATATATATATATATATATATATATACACATATATATATATATATATATATATACACATACATATACATGTATGTGTATATATATATTTATATTATATATATATGATGTAAAGCCTTTAGGATAAGGATTTCTCTTATTTCAGATATGCTGTGATGTCTACCAGAGGTGGTACCATCATGCGTGCGTGCAGAGGCCTCCACTGGATGAAAAATACCTGTGCCCCGCATGCACTTAATGAACATGCAGCCATTTAAAATAATGTTTTTTCTTTTCTCTTTTTTGAAAGAGTTTGGGCTGTTAAATTGTTATTTTGGGCAGGCAGCAGTGGCTTTCACAAAGCAAGTGCGAAAGGTGAAATGCAGCAGGTTAAATTTCCCTATCAAGTTCGATTGTTTATTTTGTGTCATTTTCTACATTTAACCCTTTCACGCTGAATAAACTTTCAAGGAATGAAACATTTAATGATCCTGAGCTGTTGAAAACCTATCATGTGTCAACTTGTTTAAAAGAGCTTCCCTGCGGGAGCTTTTCTAAACAAGTTGACACATGATAGGTTTTCAAAAGCATCTGGTTTTGATATCTTTAACCATCGGGCAACTACAGTTGCCTGTGGCGCTCAAAGGGTTAAATGACTGCAGTCATTTTTATTTCTTGTCTTTAATAAATTTTACCTTTCAGTTCCATTTGATTATTTTTAAAAAGTATTTTAGTAGCAGAAAGTTTCTTGCTTTATTGTAAGTTGCTTTATTTATTTGTGGACAAATAAAGGTTTCAGGGTTCATTGTGATTAAATGTTGTCAGACTAAGGTATCTTTCCTATCTATCCACATCACTGAAGGTTCAGGCTTGTTATATTTGTCTTGTTTAATTTAATTTATATACATGCACACATTTTAAATAAATAAAAGGATTTGGAATGTATGTGCAGCTGTGCTGCAAAAATGCTCAAGTTGTTTGGGGCCTTTCATGTGGCAAATTACTTGGAGAGTATATTGGGAATAGACATATGATGATAGCAGAGTTTATTGACAGGACCACAGACAAGGCCAATAAAGTTATTAAATTGACAGATCTTAAGTAGTTAACATTTATGTAAAAAAATCACAAGGTAACTTCTGAGAGACAGAACCAGTTTTTTTCAATAGCATTCATAGGACCCTATACATGGAACCTGAATGAATTTCATGCACGTAGCACTTTACTAGTCTGAGTTAGACAGGGGGTGCAATTCACGGCAAGCCATAAACATTGACTGCCATAAAATGCACCCCCCCCTGAAATTTTTTTCCGTTACTCCCAGCATTGATTCCTTTTAGCAGCAAGCGTAGGGCCCTAGTACGTGTTACCAGAAAAAATTTCATCCATGTAGCACTTTCCTAGTCTAAGTTAGACAGGGGGTGCAATTCACGGCAAGCAAAAAACATGGGTTGCCGTGGAATGCACCCCCCCCTGGAATTTTATTTCTGTAAGTCCCAGCATCAATTCCTTTTAACAGCATGCCTAGGGCCCTAGTACATGTAACCTGAATGAATTTCATGCATGTAGCACTTTCCTTGTCTGAGTTAGACAGGGGGTGCAATTCACGGCAAGCCAAAAACATGGGCTGCCGTGGAATGCACCCCCCCTGGAATTTTATTTCTGTTAGTCCCAGCATCAATTGCTTTTAACAGCATGCATAGGGCCCTAGTATGAGTAACCTGACTGAATTTTATGCATGTAGCACTTTCCTTGTCTGAGTTAGACAGGGGGTGCAATCCACGGCAAGCCAAAAACATGGGCTGCCGTGGAATGCACCCCCCCTGGAATTTTATTTCTGTAAGTCCCAGCATCAATTCCTTTTAACAGCATGCCTAGGGCCCTAGTACATGTAACCTGAATGAATTTCATGCATGTAGCACTTTCCTTGTCTGAGTTAGACAGGGGGTGCAATTCACGGCAAGCCAAAAACATGGGCTGCCGTGGAATGCACCCCCCCTGGAATTTTATTTCTGTTAGTCCCAGCATCAATTGCTTTTAACAGCATGCATAGGGCCCTAGTATGAGTAACCTGACTGAATTTTATGCATGTAGCACTTTCCTTGTCTGAGTTAGACAGGGGGTGCAATCCACGGCAAGCCAAAAACATGGGCTGCCGTGGAATGCACCCCCCCTGGAATTTTATTTTTGTTAGTCCCAGCATCAATTCCTTTTAACAGCATGCACAGGGCCCTAGTACATGTTACCTGAATGAATTTCATGCATGTAGCACTTTCCTTGTCTGAGTTAGACAGGGGGTGCAATTCACGGCAAGCCAAAAACATGGGCTGCCGTGGAATGCACCCCCCCGGAATTTTATTTCTGTTAGTCCCAGCATCTATTGCTTTTCACAGCATGCATAGGGCCCTAGTATGAGTAACCTGACTGAATTTTATGCATGTAGCACTTTCCTTGTCTGAGTTAGACAGGGGGTGCAATTCACGGCAAGCCAAAAACATGGGCTGCCGTGGAATGCACCCCCCCTGGAATTTTATTTCTGTTAGTCCCAGCATCAATTGCTTTTAACAGCATGCATAGGGCCCTAGTATGTGTAACCTGACTGAATTTTATGCATGTAGCACTTTCCTTGTCTGAGTTAGACAGGGGGTGCAATCCACGGCAAGCCAAAAACATGGGCTGCCGTGGAATGCACCCCCCCTGGAATTTTATTTCTGTTTGTCCCAGCATCATTTCCTTTTAACAGCATGCATAGGGCCCTAGTACATTTTACCTGAAGGAATTTCATGCATGTAGCACTTTCCTTGTCTGAGTTAGACAGGTGTTAGGGTGCAATTCACAGCAAGCCATAAACATTCACCGCCGTGGAATACGCTCCTGGAGTTTTTCTCCCTTGTTTTCCTCAGCTTCAAGTGCTTTTAGCAGTGTGCATAGGCGCCCAGTTCATGGAACCTGAGTAAGTTCCATCCATTTGGTGCTTTTCTAGTTTGATTCAGGTCGGGAGTGGGACCACCTGAAGACGAGCTGACCACCCTCCATAGTGTTATTCCTGTTCTGCCCAGAATTAGCTGCATTTTGATGTAAATATTGTTTTCAATTCATACAGGTCTATTTGTTGGAGTTTATCTGTTTTAAGTAAAATAGTTCATTAAAGAAGTCTTTATGGATTTTTTTTATTTGATCATTCTTTAGTTCGTTCACTTCATTTAATTTTGTTAAGACCTTAGACAAACATTTGACTTCTCGAAAAGAACATCTGATGTGGTGGGCATATACGCGTATCCCGCAAATGCCTTTCAACCAAGATAATAGTAATGCAATTTAGCCGCGAAACGCCTACTTGCTCATATTATCAGAACTTCGTTTTGTCTGGCCGTATAGCTATATATTTCCACAAAACCGATGTTGTGAAATACGAAGGCTAGATATAAGATCGTTATGCTTTCGTTATCCCTCGTATCACGTGGCTTTAGGATATTATTATGTCGCAAGCCAAACCATTTGTTATTTAATTTCAGTACCACCTCGCAAAAATTAAATATATGATGCTGTCGTTCGGACTTTTTAGCACTGTGATTGGTTGTGGAATTAAAGCGGTAAATCCTTGGCAAGATTTTGACAGGTGAAACTGTGTTACACTCTACAAAATAAAAGCGAACCGGGTCACTTTTGTATTGAAATGACGTACGCGCGCTCCCGCGAAGGGGGTGCAATCTGCGGCAGGGGTGCATTCTACGGCACAACACCTGTACGCGCAAGCGCAGTAAAATGGCAAAGACGGATGCGAATGAAGATGTTGCAGTTTCATAGTCTTATGCTACGAGTCAGTTTATGTTGCGGTTTTTGCAGTTTCGGTAGCGGGGTATTATTTTCCTGTTGCTATTTCCGCGATTTAATGTAGGCATTTCAAAGTTTTTGTGTGCTGAGGCTACGTTTTCTTTGGTAGGCCTGTCAATACTTGCTCGAAATTTAGGCGCGCGAAAAGACAATTAACCGCTAGGTGTATGTATACTAAACTCTGCGCGCATTCGCCTGCTCATGACAGAACAATAGATCAGTGTAGTGAAAAATTAAAGAAAATGTGCGTGGTGACACGCCGCGGTGCCAAAGTCTTGCAGCTCAAGTTATGAGGCAGAGAGACATTTTTCGCGGTGTGAGGCACAGATAAAATAATCAGCCAAATAGCTACACAAGGGCGAAATTACATACAAGGTTCTTTTCCTTCTTAATGACTATTTATTGTCGTTAACGTGGGTAGCCTTAAATGCACTCGTGTGTTTTCTATTTCCAGTGGAAAATAAAATGATGTCATTGGGTCATACGTTGCACAGAATTCCTTTCAAGACTATAATGGGTTGTGTAGTAATCAGCGACAAACAAGAAAAATGAGCGATTACATTTATTGATTGAGTGCCAGCGGTGAAGGTCCTTTCCCGAGCAGCAGCCGCGACGGCTTAGGTTTTTATCTGGCCGAGTATATATGTGGCGACGTAAACACAGACGGTGTCGACCACTTTACTCAAATTTTAGCAGCCGACATGATTCTGCTGCCACCTAAGAGTAGTACGCAACACCGAAACGACATCGATAGAATAATATTATAAAGCCAACTTAAGTTCCAAACTTAATGTTGTTAGGCGCAAAGCAAGCTTAAGCACGCAAATTACTACTCAGAGTCCAGATGCGACTAAATCGGATGGGTGTCGAACACACTAGCGCACGGAAAGCGAGCGCTCGCCCGCAGGCGCATGCCTACACAATATCGCGAACTATGCATACGCTGCGCATCAAGGATGTTTTATAATTCACTGGATATACAATTGGAAAATGGCCGCCCATTCATTTCAATGGAAATTGCTCTGGCGCAGCCATGGACCTATAAGGAGATCTGGACGCACAAATGGGGTCGACCACATAATCCTCCATGGTCCTAGCGGCGAATGTGATATTGCAGGTCACGTGATGCCATGGGGGCCAAAAAGAAATTTCTCCATAGGGAATAATTGAAAAAGACATGCTGATAAATCCGTGAATAATTTTTTTTGACAGCCAGAAATTATCGATACCGAAACGGTTTGTTTTTCTCTTTTAAATCATTAATGCCTCGTTTCTCGGCAAAGACAAAACCTTTTATTTATATTCAGGCTATGCGAACACCAACGGGTCCTCATATGTAAGCGCGTTCCCGCTCCTCCGAATTTAGCACTGCAGCGGATGTGAGTGGGTGGAGCAATGGGCATTCCTTGCCATCTGTCTGTTCAACATTTAAGACGTAAAGTTGGTGAAGTGAGCTGGCAAGTTACGGAGCATATTTATTGAGCGACAAAAGAAACGCAAGTTAATTAAAGGCAAACCGGAAAATAAGTTTGCGCGGAATTATTGAAAATCAAATTTATTACTAGCGTGTGCGCATTTACACTCTTTTTATCAAACTTTTCTTTGTTTTGCAGTAACTATAAGTACCCAGATAGCAAGCTCCTCCGCTCCGGATTTGCCTCGGCTCTGAGCCGGATCAGCTGGAGCCAGGGCAGATCCGGAGCGGAGGTGCTTGCTATCTGGGTAACCATAAGAGCACATTAACTAAGTTAGTTGACTTGCGTTTCTTTTGTTGCCCAGTATATTTTTGCCATTTTAATTGATGAATGGCCGTAATACGTAATAATATGTCGCACCTCGATTGCTGCACTTCATGCAGCGTGAGAAAATGTACAGTAAGCCAAGGCCGCTGTTGTGGCATCCTAGAACCATGTACGCAGCCAACACTCACTTTACTTATTCAAATTAAAATGAAATGGTTAAATCCATTAACTGCATTGTGTATCTCCATTACTTTGAATAGCACCAATTCGCATCACTCTATTTTGATGCGTTATGCATAACATGTCAGCTGAGTAGCATCTAATGCAACGTAATGTGCAATTATAGCAGTATATAAATTCAACTCGAACACTGCTTAGCGATCCATTTATCAACCTAACCATTCTTCATTGTTAAATTACTTACCGACCTTCATACATGATGACGAAACTTTTCGGCAACTTGACTTATGAGATCCAAAATGATCACTATTTTTTGTTCATGATCCGAACCAAGCGGGTGGAACAATGTGCATTCCTTGCCGTCCGTCTGTGATGAACATTCTATACGTGGCTAAGTCAATAAAGCGAGCTGGCGTTATGGTGCAAATATTTTATCCATTTTATTTTAATTGATGAATGGCCGTAAAATACTCGATTGCCACACTCCATTATGTAGTGCCGCAAAATGTACAGTAAGCTAAGGCCGCTGTTGTGATATCCTAGAAGCATGTATACGCAGCTTAAACTCACCTCACTTTTTCATAGTTCATGGTTATTGTAATGAGTTGTATATTTCCATTACTTTGAATAACACCAATTCACATTTCTGTATTTTGATGCATCATGTGTCAGCTGTGTAGCATCTAAGGTAATGTCCATATGAGTACATTTACAGCAATACATAAATTCAGTTCGAACACTGCTTAGCAAACCATTTATCAACCATTCTTCAGTCTAAAATTACTTACTGACCTTCATACTTGACGACGAAACTTTTCAGCAACTTGACAGATGACATCCAAAATGTTTATTTTATTTTTTTAGCATGATCCGAACATCCATGAAAGCACTGAACATGCATACACATTTTTGTGGTACAGCCTTTATTAGATCAAAGTTTTGGGTAGGTGGAGACGTCAGAGTATACTAAATCCGAACATCTAATGTTCGTGAGCAGCATCTGAGATCAACCGGAGTGATGCAGGTAGATTCGACGGTGTGACTGATTTTCATCTGAACGAAGATGATACGAGACCTAAAAGAATGCAACAGTTGGTAGCGTAAATATGCTCATTCAGAACAGAAAAGTGATCCCATAGGGTCCCGTCCCGTTTACAACTTATGATTTTAGACTGATAGAAAATCTACATAACTTTTAAAAAAATCAAATACAGAGCACTGGAGGGGAGTAAATGGTACTGCAATGCTCTGATACACGCACGCACACACGCACACACGCACACACGCACACACGCACACACGCACATTTGAATCTGAACTCAAGTACTCAAAATCAAAAGGGGTTTAATGCTTAACTTTCGCAGAGCCGGCCATTACCATAAAATCTACCACAAATACAATCGATGTTAACTCGCACTTAGAAATGAAATGTAGAGACGGTATTAAAATTATAATCGAGACAGACTTTATTGGAAAGGGCTTTGGGGGTGGATAGAAAGGCACGGCCTCTGGTTCGCAGACATGCAGAAATTCATGGATGAACTGTTCAGTGCACTCCAAGAGGCTCAGATATCTGGGGAAGGACAGAAAAAAAGGAGCTTTAATACAAAGGTAAAAATAACGCAGTGCAACGTGTATAACATTTCACGGTAGACCCACATCTTACTATACTCCACGGAATGGTTATAAGTTACGTAAGCTAAAAGTAAATTAGCTTTCCAGAATTCACAAACGTTTAAAGCTCCTGACTTTAATACATTGGTTAATAAGGCACGTGAAGTGCGTTGTGTTACGTGTTCGGTTTATTGCCTTGAATCCGGAAAAGATAATGGAATTCGCACGCAGACGAGCAAAAATCATCTGACTCCGATAATGTGGTTATTCGACGTTGAACTAAAGAGAACACGAGCCTGGGGCGCTTTTCCCAATAGCGTAGTTGCAGAAATTTATTCGTCCATTCAGTCAGTGGTTCCAACTATGGAGATTAGCACCTGTGATTTCGGGAAGCGCACCCCTGAGCAATGTCACGTTAACGTCACACAACAGCAAGCCAACAATTTTGCCGAGATTTTACTTTTTTTTTAGTATTACTTCCCAGTCAAAGTTGTTTTAAACATTTGTTATTGCATTTCTGTTTTAAAATTGTATCTCAAACATAATTAAACCTTTACCGGCGGCTATGTTTCGTCAGGGCGAAGTCTGCAGTGGTCAGACTTCCATTTCCGGTAAAAAGCGATTGTGAACACGCACCCTAGGTCGGAGTTCCACGAGCCCGAGCCGTTGTCTTGGACACCTCGGATACCAGCGCGTTCATGAGCCCCACACTACGCATGTGTGAGCGAAAATCACACAGCGCAGGTCCGCGTGGCTCCGGAAGCTTGGCCCCCATGTCGGATTGCTGCGCCACTGAGCAATTTCCATTGAAATGAATGGGCGGCCATTTTCCAATTGTATATCCAGTGAAAAATAAAACATCCTTGGGCGCAGCAAGCCAACATGGGGGCCAAGCTTCCAGAGCCACGCGGACATGCGCTGTGTGATTTTTGCTCACACATGCGTAGTGTGGGGCTCATGAACGCGCTGGTATCCAAGGTGTCTCGGCAAATGGAATTCCAACCTAGGGTGTGTTCACGATCACTTTTCACTGGAAATGGAAGTCTGACCACTGCAGACTGCACCCTGCTGTACATATGAGCGGAACGGAAAACAAAACATAGCCGCCGGTAAATGTTTCATTTTGGTTTGAGATACAATTTTAAAACAGAAATGCAATAACAAATGTTTAAAACGACTTTGACAGGGAAGTAATACTTAAGATTTCAACTCAAAATCTCGGCAAAATAGTTGACTTGCTGTCGAGTGACGTTAATGTGACATTGCTCAGGGGTATGCCTCCCGAAATCACAGGTGCTAACCTCCATAGTTGGAACCACTGACTGAATGGACGAATAAATTTCTGCAACCACGCTATTGGGAAAAGCGCCCCAGGCTCGTGTTCTCTTTAGTTCAAAGTCGAATAACCACATTACCGGAGTCAGAAGATTTTTGCTCGTCTGCGTGCGAATTCCATAATCTTTTCCGGATTCAAGACAATAAACCGAACACATAACACAACGCACTTCACGTGCCTTATAAACCGATGTTTTAAAGTCAGGAGCTTTAAACTTTTGTCAATTCTGGTAAGCTCATTTACTTTTAGCTTACGTAACTTATAACCATTCCGTGGAGTATAGTAAGATGTGGGTCTACCGTGAAATGTTACATACGTTGTACTGCGTTATTTTTTTCTTTGTTTTAAAGCTCCTTTTTCTGTCCTTCCCCAGATATCTGAGCCTCTTGGAGTGCACTGAACAGTTCATCCATGAATTTCTGCATGTCAGCGAACCAGAGGCCGTGCCTTTCTATCCACCCCCAAAGCCCTTTCCAATTAAGTCTGTCTCGATTATAATTTTAATACCATCTCTACGTTTCATTTCTAAGTGCGAGTTAACATCGATTGTATTTGTGGTAGATTTTATGATAATGGCCGGCTCTGCGAAAGTTAAGCATTAAACCCCTTTTGATTTTGAGTACTTGAGTTCATCTTCAAATGTTAAGCAGAGCTGGCAAAAAACAAAAACTGACAAAACACAAATAATTCTAATTCTTATTCTATTCGTGTGTGTGTGTGTGTGTGTGTGTGTGTGTGTGTGTGTGTGTGCATCAGAGCATTGCAATACCATTTACTCCTCTCCAATGCTCTGTATTTGATTTTTTAAAAGTTATGTTGATTTTCTATCAATCTAAAATCATAAGTTGTAAACGGGACAGGACCCTATGGGATCACTTTTCTGTTCTGAATGAGCATATTTACGCTACTAACTGTTGCATTCTTTTAGGTCTCGTATTATCTTTGTTCAGATGAAAATCAGTCATACCGTCGAATCTACCTGCATCACTCCGGTTGATCTCAGATGCTGCTCACGAACATTAGATGTTCGGATTTAGTATACTCGGACGTCTCCACCTCCCCAAAACTTTGATCTAATAAAGGTTGTACCACAAAAAATGTGTATGCATGTTCACTGCTTTCATGGATGTTCGGATCATGCACAAAAAAATAAACATTTTGGATGTCATCTGTCAAGTTGCTGAAAAGTTTCGTTGTCAAGTATGAAGGTCAGTAAATAATTTGAGACTGAAGAATGGTTAATAAATGGTTTGCTAAGCAGTGTTCGAACTGAATTTATGTATTGCTATAAATGCACTCATATGGACATTACGTTAGATGCTACACAGCTGACACATGATGCATGATGCATCAAAATACAGAAATGTGAATTGGTGTTATTTAAAGTAGTGGAAATATACAACTCATTACAATGATAACCATGAACTATGAAAAAGTGAGGTGAGTGTTAGCTGCGTAGATGTAGGCTGGTGCGCTGAGCATTGGGGGTAGGGCTCAGTCGCACTGCTTGTTACAGGCGCACCGGAAGCAATTTGATGTAAATTATTTGGCGAACCTGTGATGTCGGCGGATGAGCAGGATATGGTTTTTTTAAGGGGTTTTTCACTCATTGTTCGAGAGGAGAGGGAGAGAGAAGGGCTGCTGAGCTCTCTGCCACAGGCTGCTGTACCGGGACGTGGGCTTTAGTTTTGCATGCGGCTTAAATTTCCCCCTCTTACAACTTGGCGTAATCTTTGGCAGTTTGGACCAGTGGCACTGATCAGGAAAATGTCAAATCCAGAACAGGTTAATGATTCCACGGTCTCTAGTGAACAGAATTACGAACAACCCCAAACCAGTACAGCACAGGGCCAAATTCCCAATGCAAACATGGTTATGTTTCCTTTGATGATTGGGAGTCCATGAGGGCCAAAGTTTAAGGGTGTAGAACAGCCCGAATATAGTTTTCAAGATTGGCTTACCACACAGATAACAACGTTTGATATGTACCCGCTACCTGAAGCACAAAAAGTGTCTACCCTTATTAATAATTTGGAAGGAGAACCGAGACGTGAAGTATTGGCTATGCCAGCTGATCAGCGCGCTAGTGTGCAAAACAATTTTATTTTTGAAGAGCATTTATGGAGATACATCATCATTGGCTAGTTTGCGCTCACAGTTCTTCACGCGTAAACAGAGGATTGATGAAAATGTTAGACAGTTTGCTTTAGTTTTACAGGAATTGAGTAATCGCCTCACAGTTCGAGGGGATACAACGACTAGCGGACACGTTTTGCGCGACCAGTTCATCTCAGGGCTGTTGGATAGCGTGCTGCGTCGGGAACTTCATAATATGGTAAGAACAACTCCCACTTTGACTTTTGTTGAGATAAAGCGTGAAGCTATGGTAAGGGTAGATGATTTGGACACAAGCAATGGTAGCTGCAGTGCATGTAAAGCAAGACAGGGCGCCAATAGATGTGAAACAGCTGGTAAAAGAAATTAAAGAGGAGGTACTAATTGAGTTAAAAACCGAGATGAAAGAGATGCTGTCAAGTGCGAGAGCGTCCACAGACTTCACAACAAACGGAGGTAAGGCGGAGGTATGATTACAGAGGGGGGTGTCAGAGTTCAGATCAGTTTGACCAGCAAGGAAGACCAATCTGTAGACGTTGTAGAAAAGCTGGGCACATTGAAAGACACTGCAGAGCACAGGAAACTGCACAGGAGAATTTACTAATTGCACCCACTGTACAGGCCCAAACAGTGGGGTTTTCTCCTAGTGGCCATTTACAACAAAGGGAGCATTTAGTTGGTCATTGTCCAGTAGTTGATGTAATGACACAGGGGGTGAGAACTACATGTCTGGTAGACACGGGATCACAGGTAACAACTTTGACTGAAAGTTTTTTTAGAAAACATTTTGATGCAGATGGAACTACTATACATCCACTAATTCAGAAATTTAATTTAGTGGCAGCAAACGGCTTGGAAATCCCATACATTGGATACATTGAAGCAGAGTTAAACATCTGTGGAAAAGTAATCCCAAAAAGGGGAATACTTATTGTTAAAGACCCTAGAGTCCCCACATGTCCAGGGTTAATTGGTATGAACATAATTAAGGAATGCCGTGAACTGATTATGACTCACGGAGTGCATGATATCGGTGACCCACTGACTGCAGCAGATGCTAAGGTGTGGCAACAGACATTTTCAATTGTGGATAACCTACAGAAGTTTGCAGATGTTACTGGACAGATGAGTTCAGTCTATTGGCCCCAGGGTAAGCACACTGTCATTCCAGCGCAGTCAGAGGTAGTGATCGAAGCCTGTGCGCGCCCGCGTCCAGATGGTAAAGCCTATGTGGGGCTTGTGGAGCCTGTTGAAGACAATGGTCTCCCAGGGCAACTACTGTTGGCACGCTCACTAAGTACAGTGGTAGATGGCAAAGTCACCATTAGACTGTTAAATGTGTCCTGATCCCCAGTAACATTGTTTCGACGCTGTCAGATGGGTAAGGTGTTTGATGTTGAACTGTGCCCACTCAGATCCCAAGGTGAGGTGGAGCTCAGAGCAGTGGATGAAGCTACAGTGGAGATTGGGGTTAGGCAGGTAAAAGTGCAAGAGGTACCTGGAGAAGCGTCGCCTTGGCCAGTTGCAGTCCCATTGGACGAGTCTCAGTTTCCGGTAGAGCAACGACGACAAATTAATCAGTTGTTACAAAAACATCAAAATGTCTTCTCAAAACATGATGAGGATTATGGCTTCACTGATCAAGTGCTTCATGTCATTCCAACAGGGGACGCAGCCCCAATAAGAGATTGTTACAGCAGAATTCCACCTAGACTGTATCAAGAAGTGAGAGAACTTCTGGGTAACATGCTTGACAGTGGAACCATTGGTGAAAGCTGTAGCCCATGGGCAGCCCCTGTGGTCCTCGTGAGAAAGAAGGATGGCACCCTTCGTTTTTGCGTGGACTACAGAAAGCTTAATGGTGTCACTCACAAAGATGCATACCCGCTTCCTCGAATTGAGGAGTCATTGGCCTCTCTGAAGAAGTCTAGCGTTTTTTCCACCTTAGACTTAGCACATGGGTATTGGCAGGTGGGGGTGCACCCAGCTGATAAAGAAAAGACGGCTTTCGTGACTCCTATGGGTTTATATGAATTTAATAGGATGCCTAAGGGTTTATGTAACGCCCCAAGAACCTTCCAGAGGCTAGTTGAAAGTTGCTAAGGGGACCAAAATTTTGAAACATTATTACTGTACCTTGATGATGTAATAGTCTTCTCCCCCACATTTGAAGCACACATCGCCCATTTGGACCTGGTATTCACCCGACTAGGGGCCTACGGATTGAAAATCAAGCCTAATAAGTGTTGTCTCTTCCAGAGTAAAGTCCATTATTTGGGACATGTGATTACAGAAGGCGGTGTGTCACCTGACCCAGAGAAGCTGCGGGCGGTGGAGGCGTGGTCAGCCCCTCAGAACAGCACTCGGCTCCGGGCCTTCTTGGGTCTGGCTGGGTATTATAGACGCTTCGTCATGAACTTTGCCAGCCTTGCCGCTCCTTTGAACTCTTTGTTGTGGGGTACATCGAAACAGCGCCCCCGTGCTGAGTCAGGTAAAAAATGGAAGAGGGTGGAAGCACAAGAGGTGGCTTTTCGGACACTGAAGGAGGTTTTAATGCAAGCACCCGTTTTGGCGTATGCTGATTTTCAGCTGCCATTTCTACTCTATACTGATGCCAGCCATGCAGGGCTGGGGGCGGTGTTGGCTCAGAAACAAGATGGCAGAGAGCGAGTAATCGCATATGCAAGCAGGAGCCTCCGTCCATCAGAAAAAAATGACAAGAACTACAGTTCTTTTAAATTGGAACTCTTAGCCTTGAAATGGGCTATTGTGGACAAGTTTCGTGAATACCTTTCAGTGTCTCCCTTTACAGTGTTTACAGATAACAATCCCCTGGCTCACTTGAACACCGCCAACCTGGGTGCAGTCGAACAACGCTGGGTGGCCCAGCTGGCGGGGTTCCAGTTTGATGTCAAGTACCGACCAGGGAGGGCGAATGGGAATGCTGACGCCTTGTCATGGTGGCCATCAGATGGTACAGCAGAGGAAGGAGAGGAGGCAGCCGCCCCTGCAGACGTGGTGGTTAGTGTTCAAGCTGAGGTGGTCCAAGCCTGTTTACATGCATTTGTTCCAAAAGACCTGGGTCCTACGGCAAGTCCAGGCGGGGGGACCACGGTGCCGGCTGACCAGGAAGGCTGGCTGGGGCCCAGTTCACTGGGCGACTGGCAGAGGGCACAGAGGGCTGATCCAGAGGTGTCACGGCTGTGGAGGTACATGGACTGGGGCTGGGGCCCCTCTCCGCGAGAGAGGGCAGCAGAAGGACGAGCAGCCCAAGCTTTGCTCCAAGAGTGGGACCGTCTGTGTGAAGAACGGGGCCTGCTATGTAGAGAAGTATGTGACAAGGCTGGTGAGAAGATTTAACAAGTGGTGATGCCCCAGTGTTTACAGAAGCAGGTTTTCCTGTGGCTACATGATAAAGCTGGTCACCTGGGAGCAGAGAAGGTCCTGGCTGGGGCACGAAGGCGCTTCTTCTGGCGAGGCATAGCGAAGGATGTTGAAGACCACTGCACCAGATGCATGCGCTGTAACCTGCAGAAGACACCAAGCACTGAAATAAGTGCCCCATTGGTCCCCATACAATCTACTTACCCTCTACAACTTGTGTCTGTGGACTTTTTATCTCTGGAAGCGGCACGAAGTGGGGTCTGTAATGTGCTGGTCATTGTGGACCACTTCACCCGCTATGCAGTTGCTGTGCCGACCCTTGATCAGACAGCAAGAACAACGGCTGAGACCCTGTGGAAGCATTTCATCCAGCTATTTGGAGGCTTTTGATCAGTTACATTCTGACCAGGGCCCTAATTTTGAGTCTAAAGTCATTGAAGAGTTATGCACATTGTATGGCATCAAGAAGTCTCACACAACTCCATACCATCCTGCTGGAAATGGCCAGTGTGAACGGTTCAATAGAACTCTTTTGAGCATGCTGGGAACTCTTAGTGACGTCCAGAAGGAAGACTGGGACTGTCATGTGGCGGAGTTGGTGCACGCTTACAATAATGTCCCCCATTCGACGACAGGGTATAGCCCCTATTATATGATGTTTGGGCGACATGCTAAAATGCCTCTGGATGTGTTGATGGGCAATGCAGATGGGTTTTCAGGGACTGCAGACAGCTGGGTCCACCATCATCATAGACGGTTGGCAACTGCTTATAAGCTGGCTCGGAACCAAATTGTCAAAAAACAAGCTTCTCAGAAGCAGGGGTTTGATCGTAGGGTTAAAGGGGAGCCTTTGTTGTCTGGGCAAAGAGTAATGGTCCGCAATAAGAGGTCAAGAGCAAGGGGGAAGTTGGATAGTAAGTGGGAACGGGTTCCATATGTAGTTGTATCTCAGCCCAATGTTGATATACCTGTGTATGTGGTGAAGTCTGAGGGGGTTAATGGGCAAGAGAGAGTATTGCACCGTAACATGTTAAACCCTTGTAAATTTGATGTAAGTCCCATTCCGCAGCAGGGTGAGGTGGTAGCTGAAAGGGCTGATGTTAACAAGAATGGTAATATGTGCATGTATCCTTGGGTCTGGGGCTGTTATCCAGATCCATCACCCCCGCAGGAGGATGTGCGAGACTGCCATGGGTCATCCCCTGATGCTTCGCACCTTCCAGGTGCAAGTCGGACTGTCTCCATGGATCAGGACCCACTGCCTGTGGTTGCCGAGGGTGTGCGCCGCTCTACACGAGCTACTAGGGGCCAGCTGCCCCAACGCTACCGAATGTGATCATCATGGCGGGGGGAATGGGAGGACAAATTTGATGTAGGGGGGGTGGATGTAGGCTGGTGCGCTGAGCATTGGGGGTAGGGCTCAGTTGCACTGCTTGTTACAGGCGCACCGGAAGCAATTTGATGTTAATTATTGGGCGAACCTGTGCTGTCGGCGGATGAGCAGGATATGGTTTTTTTTAAGGGGTTTTTCACTCATTGTTCGAGAGGAGAGGGAGAGAGAAGGGCTGCTGAGCTCTCTGCCACAGGCTGCTGTACCGGGACGTGGGCTTTAGTTTTGCGTGCGGCTTAAATTTCCCCCTCTTACATATACATGCTTCTAGGATATCACAACAGCGGCCTTAGCTTACCGTGCATTTTGCGGCACTACATAATGGTGTGGCTATCGAGTATATTACGGCCATTCATCAATTAAAATAAAATGGATAAAATATTTGCACCGTAACGCCAGCTCGCTTTATTGACTTGGCCACGTATAGAATGTTCATCACAGACGGACGGCAAGGAATGCGCATTGTTCCACCCGCTTGGTTCGGATCATGAACAAAAAATAGTGATCACTTTGGATCTCATAAGTCAAGTTGCCGAAAAGTTTCGTCATCATGTATGAAGGTCGGTAAGTGATTTAACAACGAAGAATGGTTAGGCTGATAAATGGATCGCTAAACAGCGTTCGAATTGAATTTAAATACTGCTATAAATGCACATTACGTTGCGTTAGATGCTACTCAGCTGACGTTATGCATAACGCATCAAAATAGTGATGCGAATTGGTGTTATTCTAAGTAATGGAGATACACACCGCAGTTAATGGATTTAACCATTTCATTTTAATTTGAATAAGTAAGGTGAGTGTTGGCTGCTTACATGGTTCTAGGATGTCACAACAGCGGCCTTAGCTTACTGTACATTTTCTCACGCTGCATGAAGTGCAGCAATCGAGGTGCTACATATTATTACGTATTACGGCCATTCATCAATTAAAATGGCAAAATATACTGAGCAACAAAAGAAACGCAAGTTAGTTAACTTAGTTAGTAAATGTGCTCTTATGGTTACCCAGATAGTAAGCATCTCCGCTCCGGATCTGCCCTGGCTCCAGCTGATCCGGCTCAGAGCCGGGGAAAATCCGGAGTGGAGGAGCTTGCTATCTGGGTACTCAGAGTTATCGCAAAACAAAGAAAAGTTTGATAAAAAGAGTGTAAATGCGCACACGCTAGTAATAAATTTGATTTTCAATAATTACGCGCAAACTTATTTTCCGGTCTACCTTTAACTTGCGCTTTTGTCGCTCAATACATATGCTCCGTAACTTGCCAGCTCACTTCACCGACTTTACGTCTTAAATGTTGAACAGACAGATGGCAAGGAATGCCCATTGCTCCACCCACTCACATCCGCTGCAGTGCTAAATTCGGAGGAGCGGGAATGCGCTTACATATGAGGACCCGTTGGTGTTCGCATAGCCAGAATATAAATGAAAGATTTTGTCTTAGCCGAGAAACGAGGCATTAATGATTTAAATGAGACAAATAAACCGTTTCGGTATCGATAATTTGTGGCTGTCAAAAAAAAATAATTCACGGATTTATCAGCGTGTCTTTTTCAATTATTTCCTATGGATAAATGTCTTTTTGGCCCCCATGGCATCACGTGACCTGCAATATTACATTCGCCGCTAGGACCATGGAGGATTATGTGGTGGACCCGATTTGTGCGTCCAGATCTCCTTATAGGTCCATGCTGCGCATGCCCCAGTATTGTCAACAGTGTCATGGCTGCCACCCTTATAAGCTAGTAGCGCGTATAGCCGCTGTAGAAATTAAAGTGTAAATTATCTTTACTGGATGTACGGTCTACGTTTTTCCACACCCAACTACTTCACTTCGCATCTAAACATTAAGGAAAGCCGAAAAGGTTGTGATTTTTTTCGATTTTGCTGGAGGTTGTGTATGGTACTCTTACCACTAAAACAAAACTGCTACTTTAGCCTGTTGGCATAAGTCTTGTTCACTAAGGGGGTAATTTTACAGAGCTTGCCCTCCTCTTTACAATAGCAAAATTAAGCTGGGAGCTTAGAGCTATGGTACTGGGAAGCCAGTTTACGAAAGTAATATGAAATGGAACAATTAAACCTTTATGCACTGCTACTTCAGAATCAGCTGTGGTCACTTCATCTGAACCTGACCCAGCAATAGATCCTCACCACTAGCAGTCTGAATATGTTTTTGATGGTGAGTGAGTTAGTGAATGTGAATAAAACAACTAATAATTCATAATTTACATAATTATACCCTCTTTGTTGAGTGGTTAATTTTAAACAAAAGTCATCAGAAGATGACATATCCCACCAGTTCCACATAATTCGTGATTTGTGGCAGAGTTTTTGAATTCTGCTGTAGAAAAGGGACAAAGTCTAATTTTTGGGCTGTTTTTGGTATAGAAATGAAAAATTTCTAGGCCAAGTTCCATACCGAATTTGAAGTTACTAAGTGGCATAGTTTTTGAGTTCTGTCTCGGAAACGAGACAAAGTCCAATTTTAGGGCTGTTTTTGGTGAAAATTTCCAAAATTATGGGCAGCACGGAACTGAAACCCCCCTAAAGGCACAACTACACCACAAGGGTAAGTTCCGTAGCAAATGTGAAGTTTGTAAGTGGTATAGTTTTTGAGTTCTGTCCCGGAAACGAGAATGATTACGGACGGACGGACAGACGAACAGGGCGATGACTATATCCCATGGTATTGCATACCGGTGGGATAAAAAGGAAAAATTGGGTGTATTGCATTGGGCACTGTCAAGAACACTGAGAAACAGAAAAATAAAGAATAAAATCATGATACATTGTTGTAAAAGAATGGCAATGAAAAGTCGGGGGCGGGGCCCCACACCAGTATTCTGTCAGGGGGCCCAGAATTCCTAGCAACTGTCCTGCGCGCATTCAGTGAAGATGGTAAGCTCTCAAACATGGCAAAAGCTGCAGAAATAACTGAGCGTGATGACTGTATGGAGTGAGATGGATTGGATTTTTTTTTTTTTTTCAGTTATATTAGTATCATCAGTGTCACGTTAAAAAGATGATGGTTAAAGAATACTGGATTAATAAAGGACTCGGTAAAAACATATTTGCTGTCACACATTCTCTTACTCTTGTCAGCTTCTACAAATTAAGGCCTTCCTCCTAAAAGTAAATAAAAACTAAACTAAAACTAGTAATTCCTCCAAATAAAAACTAAACTAAAACTGCTTAATCACTTGTTCAGCTAACTAAAACTAAACTGAAACAAAAAGGCAAACTGTAAAACTAAATAAAAACAAAAACTAATGAAAATTTCAAAACTATAATAACCTTGCTGCGATGAGTTTATGCCGGCCATTTATTTTCTTTACCTCAATTTTTGGAACTAGTCTCCCTGCTTCTTTGACCCTAATCTTTTCATTGTAATCCAATGAATGAAATGGTTTGTGAAGTAAAACATGGACCATGTCTTCTGTCCCCATTGTAATTTATTGGCAATTCGTTATTAGTAATCAAAAATCTCCCCTAATTAGCTACTCAATACAATTCTTCGCTGAATGACAGCGGCAGCTAGGATTCTTGAGTAATAAACTGATAATCCCTTCCTTCTGCAGTCTGATTGGGTATTTCCCAGCACGGTCAGCACTGCTTACTGGTTCATTGATCTTAGCCACGAAATCCACAGCTTTCGGCTAGCCCCGCCCAAATGGAGGATCGTCCTCCCCTCCTCCCATTCACTCCCATGTTGAAAGAGGGGACCCACAAACTGCTGAGGTTTGAGAAGTTTATTATGGATGTCAGTAAGGGCTTTGGGGAGGACGCTCCTCCGTGCAGTACTTGACAATTGCGGTAGGGGATGCTTTTGGTATTTTGGCACAGGGAGAGGATTTTTCTGATTTGGAAATGCTGAAATAATATTACTATCAGTATTTTATAAGATTAATCAATCACATTTAAAAATTTCCGAAGTTTTTCATTTTCTCTGAATTTTCAGGGAGGATGGTCCTCCCTTTCCTCAATGGAAGACCCTCCACTGCTGTGTATACCTTCCACTATACCACTGGTTCCCAGAACTGACATTGGGAACCACTGGTCTACAAGCAGACCGTCAAATAAAATTCAGATATCACAGTGTAGCCATTAGAGGAACTGAATTTATAAAGATCTTAGCAAAAGAAAATGCAGAATCAATAGTTTGCAGTTTTACTCATTCCTTTCACTTGCAGAAGCAGAAACATGCAGTTTCCACAAAGCCTACTTTGTTCTCTGGAAAGAAACCCTGCTAATCTTGGCATATTACATGGGCAAGAGCAATTCAGTGTGTCTGAAAGGTCAATATGCTGTGTTTGATGCACTCAGTGGGCCACACCCACCTTACTCTCTCCTGACCAGCACTCACTGGTCACCAGCCAATCAGAGCCTGAGTCACACATAAATCAACAAATTCAAACACACCCAAGCAGCTTCTCAGAGACAAACATAAACTCCTGGATACGCACACCAAACCAAAAGCTTGCACCTGAACACACAAATTTGCATTGAAAATATGATTTTTCAAACAAATATTCCAGTAAAAGAATGGATAGAGGAAGCGCTACCTGGATCCAATGGCTATCCAACAGGTGCTCTGTAAAGTGGGCAAAGTTACGGGGAAAAACGATTCCAGGGAGAAAAGCCCAATATAAAATAAGGCAGCCACCCAGGGAAAAAATACAGGCACTCCGTCAAGGATAAAGAGAGACCTTGATGAAGACCTAGTGTTGAAACGCGCTGGTCTGTCTTGTTGCCTTGCTCATGAATTAAAATATCACCTATTCTTCATCCTTGACGGAGTGCCTGTATTTTTTTCCCTAGGTAGTTGCCTTATTTTATATTGGGCTTTACTCCCTGGAAACAAATATTCCACTCCAGTAATTTGTCAGGTTTCTTTTCAGGAAGTTGACTTAAAACCTCACCATTTTGAGGTCATTGAGTTCATTCACCAGGAGACAGACACCCAAGTCCAAAAGTTCAGACAGAATGTTTCCATTTGGGCAGACATAACACATCCTGCAGACATTCACACACAAACATGCACACCCCTAGAAATAAGCCAGTAGAAGCACAGTTGAAGTGAACATGTACCGATACCGGAGCACACAGAATCTAACAGATGTGGGTCTGTGCAGTTTCATATTTACAAAGGATACAAAACATAGGTGGCAAAATACGCCACCAGCACCTGTGTATAGTAGGTGTCCTTGTATTTAGACAGCACTGTTCCCAAGGCTTTGGCATCATCCATGTGTTTTGGGATTTTCATCACTACCCTTTCATCACTACAGGGAGAAGCAAATGATTGGGACAGAAAGCATTAAAATACGAAAATAGAGGGTGAGACTAGTCCAACTGTTTTGCCCAAAAAGCAATCTCATTCCTCTTCCTGAAAGAAATTCTCCAAGTGTAAGAAAGTACCAGTTCATGAAACACTGGAAGTGAACTTACTCGCTGAGCTGTGGAAAGTTCTTGTACACCAAATACATCACAGAGGCAGCACACAAAAAGATGGAGAGTAGGATAAGGAAGGACTTGCGGGCCGAGCCACCTTCTGAGGAAACAGTTTAGAGAGGGAGGGAGAGAGATTACATTGCAACGAATTTGCAATTAATAGTCAGGAAATGCACATCGAAGTGGTTTAGCAGTGAGATCTCAAAGTAAGTTTATCGATAAGTCATAGCCACCCGGTGTCAGATTAAATCACCGACAGCTGCTGTCGGCATCCTTTTCCTGAGAAAAAATACCATTAGGTGGCTGGCAAGCAAACCATCAAGCCAGCAATACATCGAGAGCCCACCAAGTTAACCTACTAGCTAGGTAGCAAGCTTCGTTACTGGGAGTCATAGTTCGTTATAGCCAAGCGGTCCAGTCACAAAACTGAATTGAAATGGAAAGATCCGATCATATGAACGTATAATCTAGCAAAACTGGTCAGCCACTATATGGAAAGTAGGCCATCTATTTCAAATGACTTATCTATGCTACCTAGCTCGCTAGCAAGTGTGTTAAGACAGCGTCAGCGGGTACAGCGTATTGTGTCCTGCTACCTTTAACGAGAGCTCGGTCTTTGGTCTGCGTTTCTTCCGTCAACATCTCTGAGGAAACAGTGTCGATTCTTCGTCCATCCCCTCGATTTCTGGCCATTTCATTAGCTAAATGTATTTAATGCCATTCAGTTCAACAGTACCCATAAAACTACAATAAATACCTGGAGCCTGACAGTCTGATGCCTGGGCTGCGTTCCAATCCGAAAAAATGCTTGCTTCGTCGTGTTCACTCACCCTCCAATCGAGGGGGGAATCCCCAAAAAATCCCGGATGTAAGATGGCTGCCACTTGTAGGGTCGTTCCAATCCAGTTTTGCAGAGGGAAGGGCGCGTTTTCATTTGCTCAAGTCCTCGATTATCCTCCCTCTCACGAAGCCAACAACTAACATCCCTCCAAGCTTTGATATTGCCCAGAATTCCTGGCTCATTCTCCCTCGGTAAAAATTTCAAGTCCGCCATTTTTTTCTGATGGCTAAAGGAGGAATTATGGCAGGGAAATTACCACACAAATGAAATAATTGTGCTCGAGTAGAGTGTCAATTATGACAGACTTATATGCAAATAGCGAAGTTTGGGGGTGAGGGGCATCGGTTTCGCATTATTTTTAAGCATGTAACATTACGTTCATTTTTGCTGTAGCTAGCCCATAGCATCCACGAGGACTGTTGCGGAGCTTATAGCCGCTTTCACATTGGACGCAAAACGAATTTTACGCTCGACAGATTACATTCAAAGTCAATGCAAATAATTTTCCCATATAACAGTCGCGAGTGCCGCAGCAATCAAACGAGCAATCCGTCTTCTTGCCATAAACATGCGATACAGCGTCCGCTGAGCTGTAAAGGTGAAATGTACAGCCAGCTAACTTGGTCGGCTCCATTGCAACACAAACCTCCTGTTGGCTAGTCGACAAAGGTCGTAGCGCGGAAGAAACGTTGCGAGGGTCGTTCCAATCCGTTGCCCAACAACCCTCCCCCTAAGTTCCCTCAATTGCCCTCCCTCGCTCGGGAAGGGCTGATTCGCCTGCTACGTCATTCGGAGGGCTCACTCGAGTGGAGGGAAGAAGTGAAGGGAGTATCTTATTTCGGATTGGAACGCAGCCCAGGGTTTTACTATAGATATATATATTTAGAACACTAGATTGCTGATGTCGTCATATTTACATTAAACAAAGTGAAGCACCCGGCCGCCATATTGATACACCCAACTTCTTCATAAAAAATGAATGGTTTCCTATGAGGCCAATTTCAAATAAGTCGACACAAGCGAGAAAATGCTGAGATGTGCGACTGCCTTTTGTAGCAATATTTATTTGAAGAGCTGTAATAAAACGTTTCATGCGAAAGTTAAAGTATAAACACAAAGTTGTCACTTTCATGGAAAAAAAATCGCGTTTCGTGCTAGCTAGCTAATTAGCCGTCCCATTGACTTGAACAGACCGCTGACTGAAAGCGAACGCTAGCGATTGATAACGGTCACCAGCGAGCTACCTTGGCATCGCGGGGACTGCATTGACTTAATGGTAAATAAAATTTAAAAGGTGGCTAACAAGCTAGCTACTTGTACTTGACATTCAACGACAATACTTCTTACTCGCATAATATTTAAAACGGTGGACAAGTCGCTTTGTCTGTTTTATACAGAGCTCCAAAAGACAAGGAGGGGAGAAAGGCTTCACTAGCGCTTCCTTTTATCAACGTTAGCCATATGATTCAATATAAACAATTCGGTTGATGTCAAATAGTCAACCAGGGTACAATGAAGAGAGGAAACCAGAGTGTAATTTGATAACGTATACGGACATTCAACGACGTTTCTTAAAACGGCGATAACTACCAAGCAATTATCTTATCAGAGGTAATAGCCTCGGTCGCGTTAAAGTCACTTCTCTGCAGCACTTTAACGTTGACATCGAGTCACATTTAGATCTTCCCTTTAGTAAGTGTGCCGCTTTCCATCCTCCGAAAAGCACATATTTAGGGAGACAAAATGTTGCTCTGCACAGCGATACCAAAATAACGCCGACTCGCCCGCAAGTGTTTTTGAAAATGTAATTATAAAGTAGGCAAAAATGAATGGAAGTCTATGGTCGAATTTTACTCCCGGGTGTATAGGCTCGGAGAACAGATGCTTCACTTGAGCATACCCAATCGGCAATTTAATGTTCTATTTATATCTATGGTTTTTACCGGTGAGTCAGTGACCTTTTACCTTTTACGTCAGTCTTCTTCTCCCTCTTCTTTTGAAATTTACGGTGAGTGGCGCGAATAGGCGTATTACTGCCCTCCGCAGAAAGAAAAAAAATTAACCGTATCAAGAAAGCTCATGAAAGTAAAAAAAAAAAAAAACAAATATCTATCTTATCCCCTTCTTATCCTCATTTTTAACTTCACTTTACTATCACCTGACCCCCGCCAAACTGTCTATCCAAAATCCCTTGAATT
Organism: Gymnothorax reevesii; assembly: GCA_029721435.1. Taxonomy (NCBI): domain Eukaryota; kingdom Metazoa; phylum Chordata; class Actinopteri; order Anguilliformes; family Muraenidae; genus Gymnothorax; species Gymnothorax reevesii. Next base: position 27,756,808 of record CM056588.1, read on the forward strand.
TCCTCCCCTTTAACATCCATTATTCCGAAAACATTTCTGTGGCCGTGTTCGAAACCGCGCTCTACAGTCTCCATACTACTCTCCCTACACACTAGTCCAGAGGTGGGCAACGAGGGCCGTAAGGCCTTTAATTAGTTGATCAACTAAATTAGCCAAACTATTTCTGAAATCTGACATTCCAGGCGCATTTCTTTAAATTATCATGAATGGCCAACAAAGACTGTTCTCCTCTCCCCTCATAAAAGTTTTTTCTTTGATCTAATCTCAGCACAAATCTATATTTGTGCATGCAATCAATTAACTCAATTAGTCAGGGTAATTGATAGAAATAAAAATGTGCATACACACCGGCCCTCCAGGACTGGAATTGCCCACCCCTGCTAGTCGCACTACTGGCCTTTCCCTAGGAGCGAACCTTCTTCTTCTTCTTCTTTTGAATTTTATGGCTACTTACTATGGAAGCCCAAAACTGCCAATATTAAAAATAAATAAATATAGAAATAAATGTATGAATAAATGTATAAATAAATAAATAAATTCTTTTTTCACTCATTTATTTATTTCTATATTTATTTCCATATTCATTTATTTCTTAAATTATTTCCATTTATATTTATTTCCAAATTTATTTATTTCTGTATTTATTTCCGTGGCAGTCCCGGAGCAAGAAATCAGGAAATTTAATGGTAATGAGGGGGTGTGGCTTTCATCCCTGTCATTGCGTCACCTTATTCCCATTGGTTGTTCCAAAACAGGGTGCTTAGATTGATCACACAGGCCTACCTCCTGTGTAAGCTCGCTGTTTAAGAATGGTCAATTCGCTAAATTTGAGAATGACTTCACAAAGACCAGCAGAAGAGAGAGATTTGAGACTTTTAGCTGACATCGCAGGATATGAAAACGCCAATTTTGATTATTTGCTATTGCCTCGAGGAACTAGCTATATTTTGCACATATTTTCATTTAATGACACAGCGGTTAACCCTCAGGTGTTGACCAATTTGGATGAAGTGGTTCATAGCCTGAATCATTTACTCCTAAATGCTGATAAGGCTGTGGGACGCCCCTCTCTCATACTCCCCATGGAAGCTATGCAGAGATATCTTTTTGCTGATGTGCATGTCCGGGACATTGCTGCTCTTTTGAGGGTTAGTGAGAGAACCGTCTACCGCCGATTGGCAGAGCATGGCATCGGGGGAGTTTTGCACATTGCTATTCAAGGCTATCCGGTGTGGCTACGTCCCAAACACTTTCACTTTCTTCCTTTCCCAAAAAGACAACAGGTGATTAAAATAGTGAAGACATAAAGTGACACTTTAGGGGCTCCGTAAATAATTAACTAAAATTGAGAAGTTCCGCTCATGATACACAGCTCAAGTCTTGCCAAAAATTCCCATTCCCTGGTAAATTAAGTGCTTATTAAGTTTGAAATGGCAGAGCTCATTGCTGTTATCTTTTTCAAAAGGGTGTTTGACGTGAACTGCATCGAGGATAGAGAGTTGGATCCGATGGTACGTGATCTCCTCTGCTGTCACCCTAACATATAGGCGGTGGGCCGAAGCTCTCTAGAGGCTTTCGTTAGTGAAATGAATGATCTGGGTGTAGGGAGGATGTGATATTTTAATATGAATTACATATATTTTATATTAACACATTTCTGTTTGTTGGGAGCTGTTTTTCGGTCATCTTTTTCTGAAAACGAATGTTTTGATGGTGAAACGAAACAGGCACTGCTGTAACGAGGTGCTTGCTGCAGCGCCAATCAAAACTCGTAACAACGTCACGTGACTTGATGTCCTCCAATGGCATTCCTCCAACAAGGAAGTAAATGTCGCCCGGTATATTGACAACAATGGACTTGGGGTTAAGGGGTAGGGAAGAGACATTGAGACGCCAACAAGGGGTAGTGGGAAGAAAGGAGGGAGGGAATAGTGTGATAGATAAGCCGTTTATGATCGGAGAGATGGTTAGGGCAATGAAAAAGTGCAAGCCTACGTCGCCAGGTGAGGATAGGGTGTGTTATAGTATGCTACAGAACATGGGAGAGGGAGGCAAAAGAGCACTGCTAGGCCTTTATAACAGGGTATGGAGGGAGGGTAAGATGCCGAGGGTGTGGAAACAGGCAGTGGCAGTGCCGATACTGAAGCCAGGTAAGGACCCAAACGATGCCATCTAGCTATAGGCCTATTGCCCTGACCTCAAATGTGTGTAAGCTAATGGAGAGGATGGTGGCGGACAGGTTGACATATGTATTGGAGAGGAAAGGGCTGCTAGCAGGGCACCAGAGTGGGTTTAGGAAAGGGAGAAACACCACGGATGCAGTGGTTAGATTGGAGGATGAAGTGAGGAGGGCCCAGGTGAACAGGAAGTCAGTGGTTGCGGTGTTTTTTGATGTAGAGAAGGCATATGACATGATGTGGAGAGAAGGAATGCTGATTAAGCTGCACATGCTTGGGGTTGGGGGGAGAGTATTTAATTGGATGGCAAATTTCCTAGAGCAGAGGAGGATCCGGGTCAGAGTGGGATCAGAATTGTCTAGCCAGTTGGAAGTGAGCAATGGTACTCCACAGGGGAGTGTAATCAGTCCGCTATTATATACAATCATGATAAATGATATTTTTGATGAAGTGCCTATGGAGATAGGGAGGTCCCTTTTTGCGGACGATGGGGCAATCTGGAAGAGGGGGAGGAGTCTGGGGAGGGGGCTGTGCAGAAGGTGCAGGGGGGAATAGCTAGGGTAGAGAAGTGGGGGTTGGACTGGGGCAGTAGGTTTTCAGTAGAGAAGACCAAGGTGGTATTTTTTACAAGAAAGAGAGAGGGAGAACTAGGACTGAAAATGTATGGGCAGAGGCTGGAGAAAGTGGGGGCACTCAAGTACCTTGGGGTTGTATTTGATAGGCACCTGACCTGGGAGGGACATATCAAGAGGGTAGTGGAGAAGGGGAATAAAGTAATAAATGTAATGCGGTGTTTGACAGGGAGGAGGTGGGGAGCGAGTGCAGAGGCCTTGAGGACAGTATATCGGGGAATAATCAGGGCAGGGGTGGACTACGGATCGGTAGTATATATATGGATCAGCTGCCCAGACACACCTGAAGAAGCTGGAAGTAATGCAGGCGAAGGCGCTGAGGGTATGTAGTGGAGCTGTGAGGTCAACTCCAATACCGGCTCTGCAAGTGCAAGTGAGATGCCACAAGATTTGAGAAGGCACCAGCTGATGGCTAACTACTGGGTAAATCTGAAGGGGCATGAGGACTCACAACCCACTAAGGGGGTTTTGGGGGAATGTTGGGAAAACGGGAAGGGAAGAAGGAGGAATTTTGGAAGGATGGGAGGGGAGGTAGCAGAGGAATATGGAGTGGGGAATCTTAGTCTGGGGCCCACAGTGGTGATCCCGGCGGTAGCCCCATGGAAACTTGATTGGCCAGAGGTAGATTGGAGGTTGCTGGACAAGAAGAGGGAAGGGGGAGAGGTTGATTTAGTGGGGGAATTTGAAAGGCTGATTAGTGGGAGTTATGAGGGATACACAGAAATATATACTGATGGGTCAAAGGATCCGAGCACTGGAAATACAGGATTTGGTATAGTGGTGCCAGAAAGGGGGGTGAAGATAAACAGAAGAACCACAGATGGATTAGATGTATATACTGTGGAAATGGTAGCGATGCTAGTGGCAGTGAGATGGGTGGAGCTGGCTCGGATGGGAAAGGTTTTGGTTTGTAGCGATTCCGCGGCAGTGCTTGCGAGTCTGAGATCCTTCCACTCAAGTAGTAGGCAGGACATTCTGTATGAGGTATTGATGAGCGTGACCAGGTGTGTGAGTCAGGGCAAAGAAATCCATTTTATGTGGGTACCTGCACATGTAGGGGTGAAAGGAAATGAGCAGGCGGATAAGGTGGCAAAGGAGGCATTAAAAAAAGAGAGGGTGGATATGGCTGTTAGATTCAGCAAGGCAGAGGCGAAGGGGGTCATCTGGGATAAGGTATGTCAGAAGTGGCAGGCTTGGTGGGATGGGGAGGAGAGGGGGCGTCACCTCTACCAGCTTCAGAAGAGTGTGAGGGGGCAGATTATTGAGGGGGGGGGGCAGTAGGAAGGATGAGGTAGTGTGGATGAGGTTGAGGGTAGGGCATTGTTCACTGAATGGGACACTGAAGCTGATGGGGAAACATACGACAGGGCTGTGTGAGGGATGTGGGAAGGAGGTGGAGACAGTGGACCTCATATTATTAGAGTGTAAGGCGTATGAGAAGGAGAGAAAAGTAATGGAGGATAGTCTAAGGAAAATAAGAGGTGGGGGAATAGGAGTGAAGGAAGCGCTTTGTGAGGGAGGGGGTATTAAGATGAGGATAGTGTTGGGTTTCCTGAAGAGTGTGGGGGTGTATGAGAGGGTGAGAGGGGGGTTAGTAATGAGCAGAATGAGAATTTCAGAATGTTGATGAGTTAGCCTGGAGACTGACCCACACTCCGGGTCAGTAGGTGGCGGTAATGCCCCATAAGCTGGATGTCGACCGCCGTTAATCACCAAGAAGAAGAAGAAGACAACAATGGACTTTGTTCGCACTCGGTAAGGTCTTAATTCATATAAATTCATATTGAAAATGCGCGTTTACTGAACTTTACAGCATTTTAAAAGTATGATAGAATGTTAGGAGTCATCAGCAGTTTATATGCAGTCAATTTTGGCTTCAGAGATCACGCAAAGTGTGATCAATGCAATACATAGCCTACATAGCCAGCTTACAGAGGCTAACGTTACCTTGCGCTACAGAGTAACGTTAACTAACGTTAACTCCTGGTTTTGCCTTACCGTCTTTCTCAGATTGTAATCTTACATAAACGTTAGTGGAAATCAAACAACCCTAAAGCTAATAATATTTGTTTCACATTCTTGTTGGGTGTAACATTAACATGCTGTGTGGGTAGTGGAATACCACTTACATTGAACAAGAGACCAAAGAGACGATCATAGTGGTACAGAACATTTATACTGGTAACACAATAACAAGTACAGTAACATTACTGAACAGTATTCAGACAGTCCAAACACACATGTCTGTACAATGTAGGTTGTTTGCTTTGCAAGTGCATCTCCCCCTCACACATTGTGTCTTTTTTCAGGAACAGTACACAAGTTCCAGGATTCCGACAGGGGCTGGAGGAAGTGACATCCAGTCAATCTCAAAGAAGTCTCCCTCTAGTACATGGGTACTGGCATTTCCAGACGGTGATCAGACAGAATGAGCAGTACTCAGACACTCCTTATACTGGGGACAATAAAAGGCCACCCTAAAATGTAAAATTTTGTCAAAAGTCATCATGCCTCAGATGTCTCGGGTCATGCAGGAACGTGCCATTGGCATGCTGGATGCAGGGATGTCCACCAGAGCAGTCGCTGTGCAGCTGAATGTTAACTATCGGACGATAGGCCGTTTGAGAGTTTGTTTCCGACAGACAGGCAGTACTGCAAATCGACCTAACCTACGTCGGCCATGCATGACCACACCATTACAAGATCATTACATCCAACTTGTCCACCTGCGGGATCGGCTCAGATCAGCGACGCACAGCGGATGAGACCGTTGGCCTGCACAACACACGTATCACACCACAGACAGTCCGTAACCGCCTGCGAGAAGCCAACTTGCATGCTCGGCGTTCCCACCGTGGTCTGGATCTCACCGCTGTCTGGCGTCGGAACCGACTCGCATGGGCAAACGCACACGTTCTATGGCCCTTGGCACGCTGGAGAAGAGTGCTATTCACAAACGAATCCCGGTTCCAGTCTTAATAAAAACTCAAAAATTTCACATGGGGCGTTTCTATTTTTGTACAGTGTAAATTAGCCCACTGCAGCGAACAGTTAATAAATTTGACCCAACTTGTCTCTGAAAATTGTATGATTCTTCTGGGCTCTTTACAGGAATTACACACATGCATGCAGCACTCCATCTTTTAATGATCTTTCCCACTGTAAATACCCCCTCCCCCTATTTAATACTAGACCGTTGGAAAATTATAGTAACCTTTTGAACTTAAGGTTGGGGGTTCATTCATTGGGTGTTGATTGTGTCATACTGGGATAGTTATGTCCTATTGGGGGGGGGGGGAGGAGTGTCTACCTTAAGAGCAATTGGTTTACTATTGTAGGGTGAGTGTACTTTTAAGGTAGAGGCTATCTGTTGACCAGGACAGACACCTTGCATTATAGCTTCCCTCTGAGAATCAGGTTGGACACATTGCCCTAACCCTGAACATTGGAGTCTGTAAGGTCGGGCTGGGAAAAGGACATTCAGACAAGATGTGAGAGCTTGCCACCTTGACGGTTTGTTTTAAATTATATAGAACTCCAATCCGGTTAAGACTTTGAGGCATATCATAAACCTGGAATTAAGCAGGTCGCATAACATTAGATCTAACGTTATTAATGTGAAGCTGAAATAGTACTTTACAAGGTATGTGAAGCTGAAATCTTTGGAGGAGATCGTTGTGTAACTTGTGTTCAATAAATATTCTGTACATGGGATTTCTGTCTTGGACTTATTCAGAAGTACACTTCCTAAGACTAACACTAACGTTAGCCATCTAACGTTGGTTTAATCGCTCGCAAGCTCACCTGTAACGTCAGTAACATACCAGAGTTCAACTATCTTAGTAAAATTAAATGAAAACTCTACACAAATTGGATCATAGTCTTGAAAGTATTAAAATTGTATTGCTTCCAATGCATAATCCAGACAGCATTCCAGTCGCATCGTCTGTTTACATTTTGGGGGTCATTAACCCCCGTATGCGAATTCTTATTGGTTTAACAGCTAGATGTGTCCACAGATATGCCTGAGCAAACATTTCATTTAAATGTAAGATTGCGAAAAACTATGACCAAAAATTAGCCCCCAACAAATTGTTTTGGACTTAATAAGATAACTAGATATCACACACAAAGAATTGTGTACTCCCTCAATGCAGATCAATCAAGTTCACTTAAATCGCATTCGGCCCGCCGTCTATTTGACGCTGACGTCGATCTCGCCAAGATTCGCGCAGTGGGTTTTTTTTTTTTTGGTTTGTATTTTTAAATCCGTTTCCTCCTGGACTCTGACGTATGGAATAGGGATATATATTCCTGCATTTAATAAAAAAAATAGGATATAGAATTAGTGATAATCTATCAGTATACACGACGGAAATGGTTGGCTTAATAACTGCTTTACAATGGATTGAGGAAAACAAACCGTGAAAGACAGATATATGCTCTGATTCGATCTCCTCATTACAGAGTTTCTACTCGGGGCAGTCAGAAAGGGAAGATTTAGTTATTGAGGTGCGAACTGTTCTTCTCAATATCCAAAGGTTAGGCCTCATTGTGGACTTCTGCTGGGTTCCTGCACATATTGGAATACAGGGGAATGAAAAAGCAGATCAAATTGCTAAAGATGCATTAAGAGAAGAGATTAAAATCAATGTAGGCTACCTATGGGTAAAGGTGAAATAAAATCGAATAAAATCGGTCCTAAAATTAGGACCGGGATTCTCTGTAGGTGGCAGCAGGAATGGGATGAAGAAAATAAAGCAAAACATTACCACAAAATACAGCAAAAAGTGGGAGGGAAAAGATATTTTGGTTCTAATAGGAGGGAAGAGATTTTATACTCAAGACTAAGATTAGGTCATACCCGATTAAATGCGACCCTGCGCATCCTAGGAAGAAGCGATGGCTTATGCTCAATGTGTGGCATTTTAGAAGATGTTGAACATGTTTTAATATTGTGTCGGAAATATAGAACACAAAGACAAGTGTTCCAAAAAATGGTTACAAAGCATGGAAAATTTGAGAGCATTGAAGAAATTTTAGGTGAACAAGGGATGAAAACTGAAGTTGCAAGGCTTTTTCTCGTTTTTGAAGGAATCAGGACTTCAAAACAGGATATAAGAACACCAAGTTTAGAAAAGGGTATGTTTATATATACTGCCCTACAACGGAAGAAAGGGGTAACTCCTCAGAGTGCAGTTCTGAGAAAAATGAGTTTAAAGTATTTTTGTTGTCCAGTCAACTGTATTAAACTTAGGATTCTGAAAATGTCATGGTATCTGGCCCCCCAGCAAGAAGCAAAGTGGCGGGCGCTGGGACCATGTTCCCAAACAGGTAAAAAGGGACCCAAACGCACAGGCTGAGTAAAAACAAAGGTTGTTTAATAAAACAAGATAAAACCAGTCCCAGAGGGAAGCAGCAACGCAGACACTGGCAGGGCTCAGGAAAACAAAGAATACTGCTGCACCAAGCACAGGTGCAGTCACCTCATAAATACTAAACTTCACCTCCACGTGGAGGCAAAGAATGCAGCAGGAGAAGGGCCGGCAGGCCAAACCATGACAGAAAATTGGTCAAATTCTTGCTTTTGGAAGTAGTAATCTAGCTGTGTAAAAATATTTAACTCAAACCTGATATTTTACCCTTATTTCAGAGTTACCTCTGTCTGTCTGTGCATTGAGGCAAAATATAAGCCTTCCATACAACGCTAGAAAGAGGTAACTCCCATTAGTTTGTGAAATGGTTTCTGATCACTATGAGATCACTCACTGATACTGTATTATAATAATAATAATCTACAAAAAGCTAGTGTATAGCACAATAACATGTAATATATAGATCATAAAATGGATTGTAAATGATTGTCTATATGTGTATTAACGTGAAAATATCTTCACAGCTTTAATACCATTTACATTTCACTTCGCAAGGAATTAGCATTTTTGGAGCGAAGTGGAGACGACTGTGTGCATTCAGATGATGAAAGACATGAATATATTGTAATATATCGATGGGCGAAAGCACTGTAACAACGATGTATTTAAGGTGAGCGAAAAGTGGAGAGAGGCTGGTTTTGTGCTAACTGACAAGCGCCAACTAAATTCAGCATCGCTGGAAAACTCTGAAGGCGGCATATTGCAAAGCGAAAAAAAAAAAAAAGGCAGTGGCTCTTTTTATGCCAGTCGTAATCTTACTCCAATGACATTCTTACGATCTTCCGTATGTTCATGCACAATGTAGGAAATCAGGACTTGGAGCCATAGGCTGATTTATACAGTCTATGCGTATACAACGGCATTAAATATGATGTATCATCTGACGTTCGCTTGCGAGACGGCTATAACATTACTTCTGTTTTCTAGCGAGTTGCTCAATTTAGCTAAAGGGTTAGGTAGACTGTAATTTTAGGTTCAACGTTTGATCGCTAATATCTGTGGAACTGTCAGGTCATTACTCTCCACAATCAATAGTGAGTAACGTTAGTGATTCGTGTCGTGTAGAAGAGCTGATAGCTGCACGAAGTTCATCCTTGCAAGGAATCCTAGAGTTCAAGCTGGCTAATAACTAACCCTAACGTTTCCTAACTTCAGTAGAGGACATCCTGACTGAAACTTAAAGTAAGTAAGCCGGCTAACGTTAGCCAGTCTAGTAATGATAACCACAAGGCACGAAGCGAAACCGGGATGTTTTCAACCCAGTTGAGTAGCAGTTTTTTTCGGATACGGAAGTTCATAAGAATAGCAAATTACAGTAAGTTCACGACTGGCGTAAAATAGCCACTGCCAAAAAGAAAACAATACCAGCGGCCCTGATCTAGCCAGTATCATTTATTTCGCGGTCATGGATGAAATTCACTGAGACCGCTGGCGATGGCAATGACCAAGAAATTGGAGTCGATGGCGGCTTTAAAACTCTATCTGAAGGCAACCAAAGCCATGACGATTACTTTCGAGCGCTATGTTTGCTGAAAACCCGATGTTGAGATTGGACCAAAGTGGTGGATATTCTAATGAACATGTAAACGGAATATTCCCATCGCTCAGCCCATGTAAACGGCTTATTCGGAATATTGCCTTAACCCGAATATGGATGTGTTAGAGGACTAATTCATCTGCCTAACCATCATAACTATAACACGTGAAACTGAAAACACAGCTGATCGATCGGAAAAAAAACGACTCGGATGAATTTACTTCCGTGAATGTTTGAATGTAATTCAGTGATGATGTAGCGACCCATTCACAGGAAGAACACGGTAACTCAGGATGTGTACAGTAGAGCTTATTGATGTACGTTCTGAAATGATGAAAAACGGTATCTCAAGTGCGCCTTCTAGCCCGTTGTACGGGTAGGGCGTGTTGTCCATTCTATACACAGAAAGAACAAGGTAACTCGTGTTACGGTGTTCTCTTGTTGTTTCACCGCAGTTTTTGGGAGTTACCGTGAAAACAACCCACTAATATATCCTAAATAAGATAAAGTTGAGTCAAGATATTTACCCACATGATGTAGCAGACCTTTTTATGTCCCAAAAATGACAAAATCTCATTTTTGACAAAAAATGAGGTACCCCCTTCTTTCCTTGTACGGCAGTATATATATATATATAGATATATATATATATATATATATATATATATATATATATATATATATATATATATATATATATATAGGCCTGTGTGCTATTCTGCCAATGATCTCTGAGTGGCACACTCCCACACAGTAAGTGGCGATATACAACAAAAGCTAGTTTTGCCTCTATGTTCCTTGTATTTGCAAATAGCATGTAGCATTCTCTGTGGTAAGCGGTATTAGCTGGCACATCTGGAATTGGGCTGTTCTCTTTTAAGTTAAATGTTTTAACAGCAAAGTTTGCTTTTACACTCTCTGGCCCATCTACACTGAACAAAAATATAAACGCCCCATGTCAAATATTGATGCCACATGGAGTTAACAACTATAAGTGAGCATATGCTGACTTTTACTTGTTCAATTGGGATATTTCTGTTGATTAGTGTACCATTTTTTTAATCCATCTCTCTGTCAGTGAGCATTTGCTCAGTGATGCAGTGATTTCACTCAGGACATGGGTACTGGCATTTCCAGACGGTGATCAGACAGAATGAGCAGTACCCAGACACTCCTTATACTGGGGACAATAAAAGGCCACCCTAAAATGTAAAATTTTGTCAAAAGTCATCATGCCTCAGATGTCTCGGGTCATGCAGGAACGTGCCATTGGCATGCTGGATGCAGGGATGTCCACCAGAGCAGTCACTGTGCAGCTGAATGTTAACTATCGGACGATAGGCCGTTTGAGAGTTTGTTTCCGACAGACAGGCAGTACTGCAAATCGACCTAACCTACGTCGGCCATGCATGACCACACCATTACAAGATCATTACATCCAACTTGTCCACCTGCGGGATCGGCTCAGATCAGCGACGCACAGCGGATGAGACCGTTGGTCTGCACAACACACGTATCACACCACAGACAGTCCGTAACCGCCTGCGAGAAGCCAACTTGCATGCTCGGCGTTCTCACCGTGGTCTGGATCTCACCGCTGTCTGGCGTCGGAACTGACTCGCATGGGCAAACGCACACGTTCTATGGCCCTTGGCACGCTGGAGAAGAGTGCTATTCACAAACGAATCCCGGTTCCAGTCTTAATAAAAACTCAAAAATTTCACATGTGGCGTTTATATTTTTGTACAGTGTAAATTAGCCCACTGCAGCGAACAGTTAATAAATTTGACCCAACTTGTCTCTGAAAATTGTATGATTCTTCTGGGCTCTTTACAGGAATTACACACATGCATGCAGCACTCCATCTTTTAATGATCTTTCCCACTGTAAATACCCCCTCCCCCTATTTAATACTAGACCGTTGGAAAATTATAGTAACCTTTTGAACTTAAGGTTGGGGGTTCATTCATTGGGTGTTGATTGTGTCATACTAGGATAGTTATGTCCTATTGGGGGCGGGAGTGTCTACTTTAAGAGCAATTGGTTTACAATTGTAGGGGGTGTGTCCTTTTAAGGTAGAGACTCTGATGACCAGGACAGACACCTTGCATTATAGCTTCCCTCCGAGAATCAGGATGGACACATTGCCCTAACCCTGAACATTGGAGTCTGTAAGGTCGGGCTGGGAAAAGGACATTCAGACAAGATGTGAGAGCTTGCCACCTTGACGGTTTGTTTTAAATTATATAGAACTCCAATCCGGTTAAGACTTTGAGGCATATCATAAACCTGGAATTAAGCAGGTCGCATAACATTAGATCTCACGTTACTAATGTGAAGCTGAAATAGTACTTTACAAGGTATGTGAAGCTGAAATCTTTGGAGGAGATCGTTGTGTAACTTGTGTTCAATAAATATTCTGTACATGGGATTTCTGTCTTGGACTTATTCAGAAGTACACTTCCTAAGACTAACACTAACGTTAGCACTAACGTTAATATCACGTTAACGTTAGCCATCTAACGTTGGTTTAATAGCTCGCAAGCTCACCTGTAACGTCAGTAACATACCAGAGTTCAACTATATTAGTAAAATTAAATGAAAACTCTACACAAATTGGATCATAGTCTTGAAAGTATTATTAAAATTGTATTGCTTCCAATGCATAATCCAGACAGCATTCCAGTCGCATCGTCTGTTTACATTTTGGGGGTCATTAACCCCCGTATGCGAATTCTTATTGGTTTAACAGCTAGATGTGTCCACAGATATGCCTGAGCAAACATTTCATTTAAATGTAAGATTGCGAAAAACTATGACCAAAAATTAGCCCCCAACAAATTGTTTTGGACTTAATAAGATAACTAGATATCACACACAAAGAATTGTGTACTCCCTCAATGCAGATCAATCAAGTTCACTTAAATCGCATTCGGCCCGCCGTCTAATAGGACATAGAATGATGTTGGGCCATCTCAACGCTCGCGGTGTAAGGATTCAAAGTAAGTGTATTCCTTGGGTGTTATGCATTTAGTTTAAATCACGAGTTGACTGTAGCTTTGCTATATGCATTTCGTAGTAGATTTTGGTTCAGTAGCTATGTGAAATTGGGAAGATCGCTGCCCATTCGAAACATGCAGTGTCTTCGAGTCCGAAAGTCCTAAAGTCGAATAAAAATATATGACCAAGAAATTGAATATCTAAAAAAGATGGTCCGCAAATAAATTAATTGCAGTGCCTATTTGTTGTTCTGATTGTTGGTGATATACATTTTTATCCTTTATTTTGTGATAAATCAGCTCTCCTAGCAATACTTTCACTTTTGCTGGCTGCAGGACATGGACTATTTTGCATTTCGCGGCCGACAGTCTTGATCCTGCATGCAATATTTAATTCACAATGTCAATGGTCATTGATTTGCTCACTGACTACAAGCATTAGCTATTTTATCTTTGGAGTGGAAATAAAATGTGAATATGTTCGATCCATCTGACTAATTTTCAAAAGAGAGACCGAATAAAGACTTGTCTATCTTCAACGGAAGAAAATACTAAGAAAGGTCGTAGGTAGCGAACTGTTAGCAGTCGCTGATACATGAAGTGGACGCGTTAGCTTCATTTACACCATACTCAATTACAATCTTTTAATGGATAAAGCCTGATTTTTTCGCTGCTATAATATTTACGGTCGTTATCGCTTGAGTACGAGTCAGCGAGGTGAAATCAGTCTGCTGGCATAGCAGGTAGCTAGCGAACTGTCAGCAGTTGCTGATACATGAAGTGGACACGTTAGCTTCATTTGTAACCGTACACAGTTACAATCGTTTAATGGACGAAGCCTGATTACTTCGCTGCTACAATATTTACGGTCATTATCGCTTGAGTACCCATTGTTAACCGCCCCGCAGGACGCACTTATATGACGCCGCTAAATTTAGTGGAAGTAAATGAGCTGCTAGGTTTCTGTTGTACCCTGTCAAATATCAGCTCTAACATTGCTATGGTTACAAGTTGGGTAGTGGATGAATTTCGAATGGTGAAACGACCGTAGGCGAACTACCTGTGCGGTTCCACGGTTTAATGCATACCTGCCTGCTGCCAGCCAATTAGAAAAAAATTAGAAAAAAGTATTCACCCAGACCATGGTATAAAAGAAAATAATCAAGTGTGCTACTATGGAACATTTTCAAATGGAGGACATAGATGCCGACGACTGGCTTGTGGCGGAGCCGGAGCCATATCTATTTGAACCGGAATATACCGAGGAGGAGCCAGCCGAAATGGACCGTGAGAGGGAAGAAGAAACGGATGAAGATGAATCGTATGTGAAGAAGTGAAGTGAAGGTTCGCAAGCTACGTGCCTTGCCAGCAGACTGATTTCACCCCGCTGACTCGTACTCAAGCGGTAACGACCGTAAATATTATAGCAGCGAAAAAATCAGGCTTTATCCATTAAAAGATTGTAATTGAGTACGGTTACAAATGAAGCTAACGTGTCCACTTCATGTGTCAGCGACTGCTGACAGTTCGCTAGCTACGTGCTATGCCAGCAGACTGATTTCAGCTCGCTGACTGCGGAAACCGTCATAAGTTCATTGTAATTGTGGGTAGTAAGTAAGTTACAGTCTGCATAATCGCGCATAATGTTGGGTTATGCATAATCTCCGTTTCAGATTAATGCTGCGATTTGATATTGCTGGCAAATGACCATGGTATAAGCGGGATAATCAACTCGAAGGTGAGCATTCCACGGTTTTGATGCTCTTCGCGGAGGCAACCACCCGACGTGCATTAAAACCGTGGAATGCACACCTTCTCGTTAATTATCCCTTACTTATAATTTTCTGCAAGATCTGGCTTCCTGACTGTGTACCAAGTAGTGCAGTGCAGTCAGGTTGGTTGTATTTACGGAAGTGGGGGGGGGTCGTGGGAGAGAAAAGAAATCAGAAGTGAAGGTATCAATGCGCTGTCGAAGCGCGCAGAAGGTGTTACTACGCCTGTCATTATAGCACGCACTTCCCACAGCATAGAAAAAGCCACGTTTGGATTTGCGTACCCGAACCCGAGTCACTGGTCATATAAACCTATGTAAACAGGAAAAACGTGGAAGACTTTGGTCGCATCTAACTACAGCCCCGAAAAATACCGCTGACCACAATCAGTCTAGCTACAAATGCTAACAGGAGTGGCAGCGCGTCTGGCTAACTGGGTGGTCGCTCAAAGCTCGGAGAGGTTCGTATCATCTCGTCTCATTTCATAGAAAAACATATTTCATTATGAAAGTACGGTGGACTGTTCCTATAAGAACAAGTTTCTACTTTCACTCAGCTTACTTACTCCCAGTGGATGATGTGAACAGATGAGAGTGAAATGTCAACTTGGCTTCAACCAAAGAACAGTTCTATCAGAATACTGAATGACCACGAAGAAAGTATTCTTTAAATTACCATCTAATGTTAATCATCATGCATAATTTTATCGTATTTCTACTTGAAGCAAAACTTCAACCCAAACAGTTAGGTATGTGGAGTATACTCAGCAAATGAAATTGTAGTAGAAAAAGTAGCCTACATTCACAATTCACATTAACCCCTTTTAGCGCAGGTATATACACCTGAATTCATGAATACCGAAATGTAATGGCTAAATTAATTCTGTAATTGAATTTTTGAATGTTTTACTTCAATTGAACCATTTTGGCCAGTATCTGCGAAACAAATACTGAGTGATTAAGCATTAAATAAGCTCTTGCACTACAGGAAAAAAAAACTCCTTTATTTATATTCTGCATAAAGGGGAACATTTGAGCTCAGATATATTAAAATAAGGAACAAAATAATAAGATGTCAAATGTGAATTTAATCTTTAAAAAACAGTCAATATGCAATAATTTCATAGAAATATTCCAATTAGAAATTTAATAAATTCAATCACTTTTCTTTAAAGTTTAATAAATAATTACATTATCATATAATTAAAGAAAATGGCTCTGTAAATAATTGCATGAAATAGTAAACAATGTATATGAAATTATTTAACAACATTCAATACATAGTCCAATTAATAATTTAAAATATTGTCCTTTACAGGTGGGTTTGAGAGGGCTATACTGCAGTCCTGTGTTGCGCCTCTATTTTGAGGGAGGTGGCCTGCGGAAGGACTTCCGCCTATGAAGGTCAACGCTGGAAAGCCTTATCCATCTCCTAGGGGAGAACGACCTTGGATGGGGTAAGTCAATAGAGGTGCTAGTGTTTGTGTACTGGCTGGCCTTTGGAACGTCCTACCAGGTTGTGCCAGAGGCCTTTCATTCCCTGCACCACATGCCATGACATGATCGAGCGGGTCAGTAAGAGCATCCAGGGGGTTTTCAGGAGGCTCATCTGCCTCCCCACCCCCGAAGAGCTGGAGGAAATTGTAGCCAGGTTCCAGCAGCTGTCTGGTTCCCCAGCCTTTGGTTGCGTCGGTGGGGGCATTGATGGCTGCCATGTCCACATTGTTCCACCTGGGCGGTTTGCAGTGGACTATTACAACAGGAATACAACTCAGTCCAGTTCCAGGCCATCTGCAACCACAAGGGTCGCTTTCTGGATGTGGTGGTGGACTTCCCTGGCTGCGTCCATGATGCCTGGGTCCTGAGGTGCAGCCCTTTGTTTGGTCATCGACTGTACCCACCTCCTGGATGGTGTCTGCTGAGCGATGGCGGATTCCCGTGCTTTGCAGAGCCATTCCAGGAGCCTGTCCGGAATCCTGTGGAGGCCAGGTACAACTACAGGCTGTCCAGGGCACGGTGCATGGTGGAGAGGGCATTTGGGGTCCTCAAGACCAGGTGGCACTTCATTTTCCTGAAGGCAATGTAGGCGAAGGTGGAGTTTGTGCCTGAATACATCTGTGCCTGTCTTCTCCTGTACAATGTCTGCCTCAAAAACGGGGACATCTTGGAGCCTGAGGTCAAAGACGAGGATGACGGGAATGATGGCGATGATAGGAATGATGTTGAAGCTCACGAGCCACTCAATTGGTCCGGGGACACCCTCAGGGGCAGACTTGCAGCATTGGTGTTTGCTCCTGATGTTCCCATTGCAGTGCTACAAGAACATGATTATTATTGTTTTTTTTTTTTTGGTTTGTGTTACTCTGCCCAGGGAGTTCTTAGTTCCTGATTTATCTCAAATGTTAAGAGTAACTCACCCCAGGTGTACATAGTTGTATTATAGTTCTTTTATTATTGCCTCTTAAAAATCCAACACCTCGTCCGAGTGATAAGAGGTGGAAACAGGTGAAGTACAGGACTGCCAGGCAGGGAGAAGTTTAGCGGGTGGTTTAACCACCTGGGCTGATACAGTAACCACGAAAGCCTGTCTTGATCAACCTGGAAACGCACAGGCTAACGGGGCTCTGCTAAAACTATGTGGACCAATCACCTGCTAAGCGGATAAGTTATGATTACAGAAACATTGCAGAAAGGCCTATAGCTAAGCGTAGAAGTCAAAGGTCTCTCTCTCAAACATGGTGCTGGACAATGAAGGCTAAAAAGAAATTGCTCAATTCATGTAAATCATGAGTGCTCAGGGAAGCTGGTGAGTTCATCTTTAAGCCGCTATCTGCCATCTTCAGACGGTCTTAAGAAACTGGGGAAATACCAAATGATTGGAAACAGGGCAATATAATACCAATATTTAAGAAAGGGCGCCGTACCGATCCAGGAAACTACAGACCAGTGAGTTAAACTTGCATTTCGTGCAAATTATTGGAATCTATCATAAAAGATAAGCTGGACTTATTTCTTGAACGTAACAGTATCTTGAGGGATAGCCAACATGGTTTTCGGACAGGAAGGTCATGCCTAACAAACCCTCTGGAATTTTTTGAAGAGGCCACCAGGACTTACGACCTGAGCAGGGCTTATGACATCATATACTTGGATTTTCAGAAAGCATTCGATACAGTGCCGCATAAGAGACTAATTTTTAAAATGAGCTCCATTGGAGTTACAGGAGGTATTCTGAAGTGGTTTCAAAACTGGTTACAGGGCAGAACACAAAGAGTTGTGGTCAGTGATATCTCATCAGAGCTGGGTATGGTGGGGAGTGGCGTCCCCCAGGGATCGGTGTTGGGAACCCTGCTGTTCCTCATTTACATTAATGACCTTGATAGGAATATTGAGAGCAGATTGGTTAAATTTGCAGATGATACTAAATTGGGGGGTTTGGCAAATAGTCTAGGGTCCATTAAAGTGATTCAGGACGATTTGGATAGAATCCAGAATTGGGCAGAAATGTGGCAAATGAAATTTAATCTAGCAAAATGTAAAGTTGTACATGTAGGTCGTAAAAACATGAGACGGGATTACTTCATGGGAGGTTTAAAAGTGGAATGTGCTGCACAAGAGAAAGATCTGGGAGTGATTGTTAACCAAACCCTCACAGGTTCTAGCCATTGTGCCGTTGCAGTTAAAAAAGATAATCGGATGCTAGGATACATTGCCAAAAGTATTGAGTGCTTCTTTTGTACAACACGTTCGTTAGACCACACCTGGATTATTGTGTACAATTCTGGGGACCATACTTTAAGAGAGATGTAGAGGCTCTAGAGAAAGTTCAGAGAAGAGCCACCAAGCTTATTCCAGGTATAAAAGATGAAAGCTACGAGAAGAGGCTGAAGATCCTTAATCTCTATAGTCTTAGGAAAAGGAGACTCAGGGGTGATTTGATTGAGGTCTTTAAATTTAAATTAACAAAGTGAATCATGTAGGATTCCTTCGACCAAGTGTTGTGAGTAGAACTCGGGGTCACAAAGTTGAAAAGTTGACCAAAGGTAAATTTAGCACTGATATTCGGAAATATTTCTTCACGCAAAGAGTAATTTCAATGTGGAAAAGCTTACCTGACCATATTGTTGAGGCAGAGACCTTGGTGGTTTTCAAGAGCAGGCTTGACCTAAAGCTGGATACCATTGAGTCATTTAGTATCTGAAGGGATATATTCACAATAGTATAAAGAAACTGGCGAGCTTAGTCGGGCTGAAAGGCCTGTTCTTGCCATTCATGTTATGTTATGTTATGTTATGTATGATCGTTGCCACCTGAAAAAGAGGGATTTTTAGTGGAGTTAGTCAACTGGTTGATATTTGACTTTTTCATGTTTACTTGCAATATTTAATACATTATAAACCAGCTGGTCACAACTCTAATAACACTTGTTGTCTCTTACATTTTCATGTTCTCCTGAAAATCAACAACGGTGCCTTTTCCCCTCAAATTTATTAATTTTTTCCCCAATTCAGAACAGAATTATACAAAAAGCATTTCTATTAACATTCTGATTAAGCTCATGATCCCCATCATCATCTTGTTTATTTTGTGTGGACTGTAGTGCATATGATTTTTCAACTTACTTTATATTTCTGTTTGAGGTTCTCCCAATTCTGTTTTATCCACCTTGTCCTCCAGGGCATGCTCCTTTATGAACATTCTAACTGAATACAAGCATTTCCTAACGTTGCAATACTCCGATAAAATTATTTACATACTGAAATCCTCTGACCGCCGATTTGAGCCCCACTGTGAAGAGCGCCTCATAGCTGGCCCTCCAGGAGATGAGGCGCCTTGTATCTTCATCTGCCCCTATAAGAAACGAACAAACAAGCAAGATCCCAGCTAACACACGACGAACTGGCGACGTAACTATTCGTGCCCTTTTGGTAAGTTAATGACCGACCATATGAAAACGGTCTGACAACGTTGTCAGTTGGTAATTCAGATTATTCAGGTTATTTGGTTACGTCGCCTGCTGGTGATTAAGCTACGAATACTGGCAAACGTCACGACCTTTTCAATACGTCGAGGACACGTCGCTTGTTGGTAATTAAGTGACGAATGCTGGCAAGCGGAGGTTAAACAGTTTATCTCGTGCAGCAGCAGCGGCGGGAAGTGAAGTTCACTCTCGAGGACAGTGATTCCATAACGTATTTTTTTCTCAACCGTGAAGGACCTTCAACATTTCAGTCTGCTAAAGGTAAGTTTTCTTCATTATATTTATCCATATTAACCATTTTGTAGGATATAAATAGTACAGTAGCTAAAATAACGAATAATTTAGACATCTCTGATTTTTGTTCTTCGTTACCTGCAGTAGATATAAGGTAAATTTGGGAGGAAAAAACTTGGATTGCTAACGTTAGCTTGTAACGTTGGCAAACGATTGAAACTTCCATAAGTTGTTGCCCAGGGAAAACGTGGCTAATTAACATTATTCTAACCACTGATCATTTTTGAAAATTAAGCTTTACGACACTCGGTACAAATTAAGTAAGAAAGCTAGCGTTATCGCTCAACCAATCGCGCAACTCAGTCGCACAAACAACATTGATTAACTCTGCGCTATAATTTCAGTTGCTGTCAGATGTAGCTAACGTTTGAGTGTAGTCCTAATGGGGGTAACGTTATGGCGTTATTTCAAGTCACAGTTATGGCTAGTTTGTTGCGCCTTTTATAATTAGAAATTTACGGTAAACGATGTGAATTAGGCACTTTACGGATGCATCATCTGCGAAAGGCAATATAATTAGCCAGCTGAAATGAAGTTGAGACTCTAATTTTATTGTTGCGATATCTGTCCTATGCATTGCACAGACTTTCTTGAGATGCAAGCAAGGGTTGGCAGAGAAAGATGTGAGGAGCCTGATCAGTGAAATGCTCCACAGCAATGTTTATAAGGAGGCGACTGAGAACCTGGTACAGTATTTGTGTTCTTTTTGTCCAACACTTAATGTGCTGTGATGATTATGTACACAGAAGTCCTTGATTTTATATGACAAAGGTTACACAAATCTTTCTTGGGCCTAATAATTAATTGAATCAGATGTCACGTGAAACAGAACTAACAGGGCAGGGGCTTTGAGGTCAGGGTTGAATCATTGTTTTAATTGGTAAAATGGGAGTATTCAATGGGAGCATGTAATTGTATAAAGGCAGGTGAAGCGCTGTCCAGGCTCCTAGTTGGTAGATAAACCCTAGACCTCTCTCTGGGGATTAATGTTTAGAGGAGAAGTTTTGACATGGGTGTCACAAGGTCACTGGAGGGGGCTTTGAAGTAGCCTTAAGCTGCACCCCAAACTGCGCACTCAGACTTAACTGCTGAAAAAAAATTGAGGAAAAAGTAAAATAATTTCATGTACTTACCTCTTTTTCTGTGTTTGTGTTGTTCCTTGCAGAAGACGCACTCGGTGAAAGAAGAGGAGGACGACTTGTAAATGTGTAAAAAAAAAAAAAACTAAACTGACCGAAGAACTAGTGATTTTAGACTTTTTATAGGGATGCTCAAGCACCCCTAAATTTCATCTCGGCACCCCAAGATAATGTTAATAAATACTAACAGTTCATTATAATTTTCAAACTCCTTTTAAGCCTTCTTTCATTACATTTTTAGAGCTTGTGAGAGATGACAAACAATTACAGGTTCTAAGTGATTTATTTAAATAATTAGAAAAAAACAGCAATATGAAACCTGTTTTGAAGTTAAGTTGGTTTGTGGAACCCCTGGCAAAAAAAAATATGGAAAACCCTCACAGATGATGTACATTCAGCTATTTTACTCCATAGTGTTATGGCCCCAATTTGTTATTACATTTACAGCAACGGCAACAGCAAGGGATGACAGACACAGTTTTAAAAACCTCAACACATTTAATTAACAAACAAAGACTAAACTACTATTTACAACTGTAGACCAAGATTGATTACAAAAAAACAGAAATATTTACAGTCCCCTGGTGATGTGCTGGGTGAGGAAAATGCTGTTACAAAGGCAAAAATCCACAAAAGAAACTTCACAGGTCTTGAACAGAAATGACAGGTCTGGTCGCATGTATCCTTCTTCTTGCAATTTCTCCTACTACTTTACTGTCTCAATTCTTTTCCTTATATACTCTTTTGCAGACCCCACCCACATTTAGACCTCTTTTTTTTTTACTTTTCGGGGACTTGCCCCAGACATGTCCAGGACATGTCTAAACATAGCTCCAGTCTGAGCTTAACAAAAAAAAGGTAAATCCTCCATCTAGTGGCCTCTATTCACATCACACCTCCATTCCAAAGGGGAAAAATTTTGACTTACAAAGGTAAAATTTTTCTTTTAAATACAACAAAATGGTTAAGTAGACACTTGTGTGTACATATATATCATACAATATTCAAATAAACACGTGATATATATATACATATTCAAACACGGGATAAGCAATCAGCAATTACATTGTCTGTACCCTTCACATGCTTAATTTCCAAGTCAAACTCCAGTAAAATCAAACTCCAATTCAACAATCTCCGATTCTTGTTTTTCATCTTACTCAAAAACATTAACGGGTTGTGGTCAGTGTACACAGCCATTGGCTTTTGTCCTGTACAAACATAAACCTCAAAGTGTTGGAATGAGGGGACCAGAGCCAACAGTTCCTTCTCTATTGTGGAATAGCTCGTTTGGTGGCGATTGAACTTCCTGGAGAAGTATGCCACGGGATGCTCAATGTCATCAGTGTCACTTCTCTGTAGGAGCACAGATCCACAAGCTTGGTCACTAGCATCGACTGCGATGGAGAACGGTTTGTTGAAGTCAGGAGATTTGAGCACGGGGAAGTGACACAGCAGAGACTTCAGGCGATCGAAGGCTCTCAGGCATGCATCATCCCAAGTGAACTTTACGCCTTTCTTCAGTTGGTTAGTTAGACTGAGAGCAATCTCAGCAAAGTTCTTGCAGAACTTGCGGTAGTACCCGATCATTCCAAGGAAGCGACGCAAAGCTTTTTTGTTGTCAGGAACTGGAAAGTCCATGATGGCTTGGACTTTAGCATTTATGGGTGCCACCTTATCCTGGCCTATGACGTAGCCAAGATAGGTGACAGTAGCACAACCAAAGTCACTCTTGCTCAGGTTAACAGTCAGGTTAGCCTGGGTCAGGCGCTGGAACAACGTCTCTACATCTTTTAGATGTTCTTCCCAGGAGTCACTCCATGTGATCAGGTCATCGATGTATGCACCCGTGTGTGGCAATCCGGCGATTGTAGACTGTATCATCCTTTGGAACGTGGCTGGGGCATTTTTCATGCCAAAGGGTAGGACTTCATACTGGTACAATCCAGATGTTGTGGCAAAAGCAGAGATGCTCTTGGCCCTCTCAGTTAAAGGCACACACCAATAACCCTTCAATAAATCAATCTTGGTCAGAAACTTTGCTTGCCCTACTCTATCAATACAATCATCAATCCTAGGTATTGGAAACACATCAGTTCTAGTTACAGCATTGACTTTGCGATAATCTGTACAGAATCTAGTACTTCCATCAGGTTTTGGAACTAGCACACAGGGTGAACTCCAATCTGAGTTGGAGGGTCTGATAATATCATGTTCTAACATGTACTCAACCTCTTTCTCAACAACACAACACAAGGACCTTGTCTCCTGGTTTAAACTCACGGCTTCTAGCCTTATGATCATACCAAGTTTTCATTTTTCCCTGACTTGATTTCAAGTTCTCTTTGGCTAGGTCACAAGCTGCACGCAATCTTTCCTTGAACTTGCTAACATAGTCTAACAGACTGATGTGCGGCTCTTCCTCTTGCCATTGTTCACTCAATAATAGCAAAGGTCCTCTCACTTCATGACCAAACACTAGCTCAAATGGACTGAATCCAGTAGACTCCTGCATTGCTTCTCTAGCAGCAAACAACAGCAAATGAACACCTTCATCCCAGTCTTTCTCATGGTCATAACAATAAGTCCTCATCATTGTCTTGAGAGTGGAATGAAACCGCTCTAAGGCACCCTGACTTTCTGGATGATAGGCACTAGAAAGAATCTGCTTTGCACCTAGTTCATACACAACCTGCTGAAACAATCCTGAAGTGAAATTGCTACCTTGGTCTGACTGAATTTCCCTGGGAAGGCCAAACAACGTGAAGAACTTTATCAAAGCCTTTGAGATTGCAGTGGCCTTGATGTTACGTAGAGGTATGGCTTCGGGGAATCTGGTAGATGCACACATGATTGTCAACAAGTACTGATTTCCAGATCTAGTCTTGGGTAATGGACCAACACAATCAACAATGACCTTAGAGAATGGCTCCCCAAATGCTGGGATAGGCTGCAATGGAGCTACAGGTGGGTCTAACTGGTGTTTTCCAACTACTTGACAAGTGTGACAGGTTTTGCAAAAATTGGAAACGTCTTTCCGAAGCCCAGGCCAAAAGAAGTGTTTCATGATCTTATCAACAGTCTTGTTAACACCAAGATGACCTCCTAAAGGTAAACTATGAGCCATTGTCAAGATCTCATTCCTGTAGACCTTCGGAACAACAATTTGCCTAACCACTGCCCAATCTGCATTGGCAGGGATATCAGGAGGGCGCCACTTCCGCATCAACACACCATCCTTGATATAATACCCAACTGGAACTGCGTCTATTTCTTTATCAGGAAGGGCTCTCCTCTTTAGTACACAAATTTCAGAATCATTAGTTTGCTGCTATGGTTTGAGAAACCATAGTAGGCTAATCAGAGTCATGAGGCGAACCACCTGAGTCCTGACTATTCAATGTGCTGGACGGCACCACAACATCTTCTTCTTTAGCCTTCTTGGCCATAGCACGAGTCACTGCGCAAGAAGGATACAGAGATGGGTCCTCATCCCCATCTTCAGTGCTCGGCTGTGAAGTAAGATGTACAGGGGGAACTACTTTGCCCCCAGCCAGGTCATTGCCTAGCAACAGAGAAACACCCTTTATAGGTAGACTTGACATAAGTCCCACCTTTACCTGTCCTGTAACTAAATCTGACTTCAAGAATATAGAGCGCAGGGGTACAGATACAGTCCTCCCTTCAATACCTTGTACAAGTATGAAATCCTCTGAAGCGGTCTCATCATGTAACTCCAAGGAGTCCATCAACAAAAGTGACTGAGAAGCTCCGGTATCCCTTAGGATATATATGGGGATAGGAGCAGTATGCTCATTCAGAGCCACAAATCCCTCTGACACAAATGTAAGAAATTCCTCCCTCACGAAGTCAGCTGTATCAGGCTTTTTAGCCCCACAAGAAGCAGGCAATTTTGCAGATCGGTTATCTACTACAGGGGTTTCTAACCTTGTTTTCACAAAGGCATTTGGTTTGGTATCCTTGTCTTTATCTTTCTTAGCTTTAAGGATCCAACAGTTAGTTGTAACATGACCAGATTTCTTGCAATAACTGCAAACTAGACCACTTTTGTCACTGTCAGCTTTCACACTTTGATCAGACCTGTTACTGGATTTCTGAGCACCATCACCAGATTTGTCTTTGTCTTTGGGTGAAGAATCTTGGGTATCACCGTAACCCTTTTTCTGAAATTGGGACCATCTATTGTTACTGCTAGACTGAAATTTGGACTTATGTGTGAGAACATATTCATCTGCAAATTTGGCAGCTGATTGCAAATTTAGTGCTTGCTTCTCATTAAGGTAGGTCTTAACATCATCCTTAACACAGTTCTTGAATTCTTCAACTAACACCATCTCTTTTAGTGAGTTGAAATCATCCTTGACCTCCATAGAAGCACACCAGCAAACCTTCTTCTCATTAGCAAATTCCACATAAGTCTGATTTTCAGATTTCTTCAGACCTATGAATTTCTGTTGGTAAGCCTCTGGAACCAACTCATAAGCTCTCAAAATAACCTTTTTGATAACCTCATAATCAGAGGAATCATCTGCAGACAAAGCTGAATAGGCTTGTTGAGCTTTATCCTTGAGGACAGTTTGCAACATCAGAGGCCAGTGTTCCTTTGGCCACTGGCAACTCTTTGCTACCTTTTCAAAACTCTGGAAATAGTTGTCTACGTCCTTTTCAGAAAATGGAGGCACCAGTTTTACCTCCTGACTGGCACAAAATTTATTTTTAGTTTCAATTTTAATTTTTAGTTTCTCCATTTGGAGTCTTTCCTCTCTATCCAACTTCTCTAATTCAAAATCTCTCTGTCTCTGTCTCTCTCTTTCTGCTCTTTCCTCTTTCTCTCTCTCAAAATCTCTTTGTTTTTCTTTTTCCTCCCTTTCCATCTCTAGCATTTTTAATTGAAGTTCCATTTCTATATTTGGATTTTCCATTAGAAACTGTTCCAGATCTCCAGGTGCAAACACATTTTCATCAATGTAATATTCAACTATCTCTCTAGCCAGTCTTGCTTTTCCCATGGCTGGTTTTACCTCTGTCAGCTCCAAATGTCTGCATATTTCCAACAGTTCGGTCTTTTTAAAAGACTTCAAAACCCCTACGGTTGGTGATGCCAAGAAATCATCCATTGCTGTTGTCAATATAATTATATAGGAAAATTCACAAAAACAATTTTACAATCTGAAATGTTAGATTTTCAATAAATGACTCTCACAATGGTCTATCCCAGACGAGCCCCCAATTTGTTATGGCCCCAATTTGTTATTACATTTACAGCAACAGCAACAGCAAGGGATGACAGACACAGTTTTAAAAACCTCAACACATTTAATTAACAAACAAAGACTAAACTACTATTTACAACTGCAGACCAAGATTGATTACAAAAAAACAGAAATATTTACAGTCCCCTGGTGATGTGCTGGGTGAGGAAAATGCTGTTACAAAGGCAAAAATCCACAAAAGAAACTTCACAGGTCTTGAACAGAAATGACAGGTCTGGTCGCATGTACCCTTCTTCTTGCAATTTCTCCTACTACTTTACTGTCTCAATTCTTTTCCTTATATACTCTTTTGCAGACCCCACCCACATTTAGACCTCTTTTTTTTTTTTTACTTTTCGGGGACTTGCCCCAGACATGTCCAGGGCATGTCTAAACATAGCTCCAGTCTGAGCTTAACAAAAAATAGGTAAATGCTGCCATCTAGTGGCCTCTATTCACATCACAATAGCAAATAAGGGCCAGACAGATTCCTCTCTGTTTTTATGTTCTGCTAGTGTCCTTGTCACAACTGGTAGCATGAGGGGGTACCCACAGCCCAGTCTGGTTGCACAGGTAGCCCAGCTTTCCCAGGACAGCACTTCCATATGTGCAGTTGCTAGAAGATTTGCTGTATTTCCCAGCACAGTCTCAAGAGCATTGAGGAGATACCAGGACACTAGCCGTTTCACGAGGAGAGCTGGACAGGGCTGTAGAAGGGCATCAACCCAGCAGCAGGACTGTTTCTGCTGCTTTGTGCGAGAAGGAATAGAAAAGCACTGCCAGAACCCTACAAAATGACCTCTTGCAGGCTACTTGTGCCCATGTTTCTGACCAAACTGTCAGAAACAGACTGTGAGTGAGGGCCCAATGTCGTCAAGTGGGACCTGAACTCCCAGCCCAGCACCATGCAGCTTGATTGGTATTCGCTAGAGAACGCTAGAATTGGTAGATTCGGCATTAGTGCCCCGTTCTCTTCACAGATGAGAGCAGGTTCACACTGACTACGTGTGATGGGCGTGAATGTTCTGCTGCCTGTAACATTATCCACCATGACTGATTTAGCAGTGAATCAGTAATGGTCTGGGGAGGCATATCCTTAGGGGGTTGCACAGCCCTGTATGTGATTGTCAACGTTACCCTAACTGCTATTAGACACTGGGGTGAAATCCTGAGAGGGATTGTGTGAACTTATGCTGGGGCAGTGGGTCATGGGTTCCTCCTGGTGCAGGACAATGCCTGGCCACATGTGGTCACAGCATGTGGGCAGTTCCTGGATGATAAAAGCATTGATACCATAGATTGGCCCCCTCGTTCCTTTGACCTAAACCCAATTGAGCTCCTGTGGGATGCTATATATCAGTGCATCCAACACTGATAAGTACCACAACAAACTGTTCAGGAGCTCACAGATGATCCAGGTCTTGTAGGAGGTCCCTCAGACAACCATCATTGACTCATCAGGATGCCCAGATGCTGTCGGGAGTATTTTTATTAGTGAAGTCCATGTCTTCAAGAATTCAGGCCATAAGAAAAACCTGGGGTGGAGCAACAAAGTATTAATTCTGGATTTTTGATGATTCCATAATTCTTTCCTCAAATTATAGTGATGGCATATTTCCGCTACTTGTTTATGAAAAAATATGCCTTTTATTAAAATCAAATTTCTTTGCTGTGTGTTTCATGACGCCTGAATGTTAAGCTAATGAACAAAAATTGTTGTGTCCCCTGTCACAATGAGTGGTCCTATATTATTTAGAAAAAAACTGAATCAGTGGAAGAAAAATCCCACATTAACCTCTTAAGCCCCAGCCTCTTTTTTAGGTTTCTGTTTGAAAATGGCATACCCAAAATGAATAGAGTATATCTCTGTTTGTGTAGCATGAAGTATCAGGGAGGGAGACATGGAAATGTGGAGAGAGGGTTGATTTTCTGACGCTACTCGGATTTTGATATTTGAACATTAATATGCTTGGCGTTTGAGTTGTGCTTGGTGCATGTAAAAATGACTTATATGTGCTTGTAGCAGAGGCTCTCCTGTTTCATTTGATGTGTAATATGACTATATTGCTACTTAATTAGCGCAGCGTTGTAGGTATTTTGCTGCGGTGAGTCTCAGGGTCCCCCAATTCTGTTCAAGACCTGTGAAGTTTTCTTTTGTGGATTTTTGCCTGTGCCCCAGAGCATTTTTCCTTTCCCAGGACATCACCAGCAAACCCACAAGGACTGTAAATATTTCTGTTTTTTTGTATTTATTCAATCTTGGTCTTTAGTTTAGCGTGAATATTCACACCGAGGCACCATTTGTAAAATTAATATTTAAAGTATTTGTCATTTTATATGCTTTCATGTTCAAAAGTTTTGCTTGGAGCTTGAACATTCATCTCTTCTTACACACAAAAACCTCATTGCTTGATGGAGATCATTGATATCTGACCAAAACCTGGCCAAGATGGTGCTACATCAATTTAATTCTCTGTTCATATTTAGCAAATATTAATAGTCAGTTGTGAATCGATTTTCCTTCTTTTAATTCAATGTGGTCACTATTTGAAGTCTTATCCGTGTATTTCCATATGTTTGCAGCAGAACAAAACTATGCCTGAAAATTCTTGAGGAAAATTGGATTCTATAAGGGAAAAACTGGATTCTTCATAGACTACTGACCGCTATCTAACGAAAAATTTCTTCTGGTTCAATTATCAGAGATGAAATGCTGACATTCTGTCCGTGTTGCCGGCTTTTAACAGCATAATATTTCTTTGAGCAGTTACGTGGGTGCCGGCCAGTAAGGCGATGAAGGGACAGAAATACTCCTTTGAATATTCCAGTCTATTTCTGTACTTCACTTTTTTTTTCTTGTGGGATTGAGCCATGCCCCCCCACAGGGACTGACCTATCCTCTGCCAACCAGCCTCATCTTCCTCAACCTGTTCGACTGCATGTCTGAATGCTGGATTCACTGGATATTTTGGAGAACACTATCGCACATAAACATGAGAATGCCATCTTAGTGGATAGTACAGTGCCCCCCCCAATCCCCTCCTATACCAAAGGCACCATTGCAAGTAATTAGATTTGTGAAGGAGGGGGAGCATGTACAGAACAGGCAAAGATTCTCCAATTTTGGAACGCAAATGTATAAAAATACTCTCAAATAAAAGATGAAGGTCCATCCTATGTGTCCATACTGACTAATTCATTTGAAATTAAAGTGCAAGATATTTAGAATTTAAAAATGTCAGTTCTTTAAGTACGTTTTTGAGGTTGCAGGAAAGTGCCCACACACCTTTGGCTTATTTGACAACACAGTGTATAGCTTTTACTTCCGACAGATCTCGTGTGTAACCATTGTAAAATGGAGAGAGGCATTATCAGTTTTTACGACAAGTAACACAGGTTTAGCAATGAGTTTTAATGGTTTTATATCAAATAGCCGTGCCATTTCACAACAGTGAAAAGCAAAATTACGACTGCATGGATTCAAATTCATTCACTCCATTGTCAAAAGAATACAAAATTCCTATTAAACCTTACACAAAAAAATGTCAATGTAACATAAAGCTCTGTTTCTCCAGGCATTTAACACAGATATTTTCTGTCATTAAATACATTTTCTAACAATTCATACAGTAATAATCTATTGTAGAACAGTAGTATGATAGAGATTTACGATTAATTTGATAACATACTGCATTAGATGAACTGTGAATATTTTATAACTAACAAAATTCCCATTCTGCATGCATTGAGACAATAAGATAATTACTGTGTTAATAAATACATAACTGATATGACATTTCACTTCTCTACACTTTGGCAACAAAATTGAACATAGAAAAGAATGTGTATGCAGAAAAAGAACTATAACAAAGAGTGTGAAGTTTCTGTTAAATGACATTTAGAACATCTTTTCATAACAGCCAAAATACATCCCGGCTAATCAACTGGCACATGTAGAAAGGCAATAGACAGCTAAAGCCAAGTCATCTTGCTTGCCACAATTTCACATTTGCAACGAAGGTTGCTGCCTACACACAGAAATTTCCACTGTTGTTCTTCCCAGTCAGGGACACAGGTGGAACATAGATTTTATTCTGGAGCAGAACATGGGGTTGTTAGACAAAGGCCAAAGTCAGTGTGACACAGTCTTAACATGGGTTGACTGATAATATGTCTCAGTAGCTCTCAGCCAACACTGTCACATAACAGCCAGTCAGGCTGCTGGGGGGAGGTGGTGGGTTAGTTGTGTTTGTGTGTGTTGGGGGGGTGGGGGGGTGGGGTGGGGGGGGGGGGGGGGGAGTTGGGCATTACTGGGCCGGGGCAGGTCTGCCCCTCTTCTCCTGCCACTCTTTTTCCCGGTGGTTTAGCTCTGTCTCAGTGATTGCTGCGGGCCCCCAATTAGTGATCATCTGGGGTCCCTTAGAACCTGAGGAAAAAACAAAGGAGGGAAGGATTAGAAGTGGATAGACCAAGATTACAGTCACACTTCAACAGCAAAGGCCACTCCGCTAATGTCAGCAGCCGACAGACCTGGCTGAATCAGGCGAATCAGACCCTCATGATGGGCAACTTTGTCCTTCCAGCTCCTGGTTTCACTGGTTGCATGCTCCAGGTTCTTCATCACCTCCTGCAACAAATAGCGACAGTTGAGGATTATCACCTTTCATTGTAAAAGAGAATTTTTGTGGACCTTATCTCCACTAGATGGCGAACCAAACCGAATGTTTGTATGGCAATCAGAAGGAACTTTATTAGCAGAAGGCCCCACCAAGTGCAGAAAGGATTGGCTCATGAGGCTTAAAACAGAGCAGAACCCTTGTTGATTTTTTTTCACTGAGAAAATTTCATCCCCATGGTAACACAACACACAACAGTCCTTAATCACACAAAATTAAGCAACTGCTCCCTCTTTTAAAAGATAAAGGCCCATTCCTGCACTTCTGTAAACAAATCCTGAACTACTAAACTCTCCAGATTGAGGTTTAGGTCACACTGCTTGGATAGTAAATTTATAGCAGCCTGAGGTCAGAGAGGTAGTAACAATTTAAATATAAATCTGCGTTAAACAGACAAAATAACGGAAAGCAACCAAAGAAAAATATGCATAGAAGCATTTCAGCGGTTCTACAACAAGTTAGCTGAATGTTGCCAGTTCAATTATACACAGAAATATTTGCTTTATTTTGAGCCTGTGCTTATTTCCTTTGGCACAGCAATTACAGGGGTCATTTTAAAAGCCACAGAAAGTGATTCCAGTGAAAAAAATTATAATTATTTGAAGAAGAGCCACATAATATAAAACAAGGGACATAATGGCACAAGCTGCTTAAATTTTCCGGAGAGGCCTGAATGAAAGCGCTTATACCAGCTACTATAGAACTGGGATGTCGAAAAGTAATTCCAAAAATGTCTGTAATATTTCTACTTGCAAATATATGTTGTGTGCGCCACTAAGAAACTTACACCAAAACTGATAAGACATTTTGAAAACCCATAAACTGAACCTCTCAGCAATAGTCCTGCAGTCTCTGAGGCTCTCTCACCTGGTACTGCTGCAGCGCCTCCTGTCTGTCCCTCTCCAGCTGCTCCAGCTGTTGCATGGCAGCCTGTAGCGCCATCTCCTTCGCCTGCCGCTCGTTCTGCAGCTCCTGCTTCTCCGCCTCCGTCTGTGAGATGGCCATCTGCTGCTGCAGGTGCAACTGCTCCAGTTCTGTGCGCTTAGCGGCCTCCTCCTCCAGCAGCCTGCACTCATACACACGCACACATACATATATACACACACG
Source organism: Gymnothorax reevesii (assembly GCA_029721435.1). Lineage (NCBI taxonomy): Eukaryota > Metazoa > Chordata > Actinopteri > Anguilliformes > Muraenidae > Gymnothorax > Gymnothorax reevesii. The sequence continues at coordinate 27,788,829 of CM056588.1, forward strand.
CACCCATGCACACAAATACGCACACATACATGTATACACACATGCACACACATACACACACATACACACACACAAGTACACCCACACACGTACACCCACACACACACACACACACACACACACACACACACACACAAAACAACATAATACACAAACACATACACACACGAGCACACGCGCACACACAAACACATACATACATGCGCGTACACACACATACACACACATGCACACACAAACATAGAGAAAGAAACAGTTCAATAAAAGGGAAGCATTTTCAACTGACAGCAGGGAAGCAGCCAGCTTCCGCCTCCCGTATTCAATGTGAGCTCCATCCACAGGAATGCTCTGGGGAACTCCCCTCTTGGATCATGCGTAAAAGGAAACAATGCAAGTGCATACAGGAATACAGATAATCTGCATTCCATAATAATCTGGCAAGTAAAGATCCTGTACCGGTTAAGGGACACGCCAGCTTCCTGTCTGACATCTAGAGACAAAACAAATTGAAATTCAGCATTGAATGGGCATCCCACAATCAAGCTTTATACCGTTTCCAAGATTCAGAGACCAGTAGGTCATCAATAAATCAAGGCTGTGTCTACATGTGAATCCACCTAAGAGTTTCAGTGTTTGTCCATACATATTCGTAGAGGACCATGTTAAGTGGAACACTGAGTATTCAGTATATCTATAAGTGTATCTTTGTGTGTCACTGTGTTTAATAGTTTCTGTGTGTATGTGTTTTTATACTTGTTGACTATGCAAATAAGAATTATGCTCCTCTTTGGAGCGGGTACTGGTCAAAGAGTGTGTAAGGTTATGTTTGAGCCGGTATATGCGTGCACTTTCCCTGGAAAACTCTATGAAGCATACGCACCGTAATTATGTAATAAGGACAGTACACAAATTGTACAAATGTTACACAAGTGTTCCTTTTAGACCACAGACATTTGGCAGAGAGGCAAAGTCACTTAACTGGGATGCACAGGTTTTTTTGGTTCAGGCAGCCGCGTAGCCAAAATAAAATCAGTGCTGCATTCAGACCCTTGAGCAAAGCCTTTAACTCCATAGTGCTCCAAGATGGACAGGCTCCAGCTCAGTCTAATTAACTGTCAGTCAGTTTGGATGATACGTGTCAGCTAAATATCTAACTGTCATGATTATATATGTATGTATTATACACTGTAAGGTCAAAACAACACACAGTCTTTTTGGACTGTCTTTACCTCTAATCAAGACAAGCATTCATCATGGCATTGTCTTGACAATCTTACACAATGTCATTTATCTCCAACCAGAGTCCCTTTCATTTTTGGCTGACATATTGTATTGACACCGTTAAGGTCATGAAATGGTGGCCAATTCATGAGTGAATATAACTCCTCATGCTTGCTGAACCCCTCTTCCACAACTGGAGTCCAATGAATATTACCATTGTCATCCTAGAATATGCTTGTGCCATCGGGAATTCAAAAATCAATTGCTGGGATAACCTGGCCATTCAAGTAGCCAGCTGACTTGCTGCATAATATTGATGAGCCTAGACATAAGCTATTGATGCAACCCCAGATCATAACACTGCCTCCAGACGCTTGTAAAGTGGGCACTATACATGACAGGTGCATCGCTTCATGGGCTTCCTTTCTTACCCTGATGCGCCTGTCACTCTGGAATAGAGTAAATCTGGACTCATCAGACCACATGACCTCCTTCTATTGCTCCACAGTCCATTTTTTATGCTCCCCAGCAAAGTGAGGTTGTTTTTCCCCCGATTAACCACACAAACAAGAGGCTTTCTCCTGGCTACACAACTGTTTAGTCCCATTTCGGCAAATTCTTATAGCATTATGCATGTGGAAATGCTTCCTTTCACAATTAAACATGGCCATGAGTTCTGCTGTCAATTTGTCATGATAAGACATCACCAGAGGTTTTAGTGACCTCCAATCATGATCGTCCATGATTTTTCTGCCCATCCAACTCATTTCTGCCACAAAGTTGATGGTTCACCACTACACCCATCCAGATTTTAATACTGCAATGGACAATTATTTTCCCAGTTCCAGTGATCACAGCAACCTTAGTTGTTTTCTTGGCTTGATACAGGCCAATAATAGGCCGCTCTTAAACCGCAGTAACATCTTCCTTACAACCATGCAATATGACCTCCAACACGGTTGTTAAAGAAATGAGAAGCTGCACCCTGCACCGGTCAGTGTTCAAAGAATTGTTGCCAGCTGAAATATACTAATCACTGTGATAATGATTCGATCACAGCTCTTAAGTCTTGGGTTATTTAGATCCAAATGACCACTTTTTTTTGGTCTGGCATTGTAGTTCCATTATATATGGCCAGGGTAAGCGCTGTGATTGTGTGTTGTTTGTGCTGTAGCTGTTGTGCTGAGCGTCACACCTGGCCTGCAGCCTGCGCACAGTCTCTTCGTCCTGCCGAGCCTGCCGCTCGGCCTCTAGCGCCTCCTCCAGGCGATGGTACATATCCTCCAGCTCTCGCACACGCTGCAGGTACTGCTCCAGCTCGCTCGACTTCTGCGCCACCTGCTCTTCCATCTGCTGCCGCACCTGAGCACACACACAAACACGGAGGCCACATTTAGGAGCTCTCTCTCTCACACACACACACACACTTAGGGACTCCCTGTCACACGCACAACGCAGACACGCACATGAGCATATACGCGCATACATGCGTGCCCACACACCCTAGTGCACACACATGTGAACACAGACTCATATACACATATGCATCCACATGCACAATGTCACACATGCACGCACGCAGGCACAGACACATGCTTTTCTGATAGGGACAGTGTAACAATAGTATTAATGGCGGTGTAACTAATATTGTCTTTAAGTGAGACGATTAGTCTCAGGCAGGAGGAGAGCATGTAACCAAAGAACTGCCACAATTTCCACAGATATTCACATTTTTTCCAAAAAAGTCAAATGAGGAAGCCGAGACCAAAAACTTCTTACTTCCTGAAAATTTGTGCAGTGACCACGGATAGTAATTTGCAGTCTATGCAGGCTTCTCTCGTGGATGTGACGTAATGGAATGGAAAGGTCAGTGAGAGACTGACAGCATGACAAGAAGATATGCGCAGTCACAGCTTAATGAGAAAAAAGTACTGAAACTGCTGAATTTCACACTTGTTAACGAAGTTTATCATTCCTATAAATCCACTGCATTACTCTTTTTCCCAGAAAAGAGTAAGTATAAAAATTGGTTAAACGATAAATTTTCAGGCAGCTGGGTTGGTTCACTCAGTAAAAGTGCTGCTTGCAGAGCAGGAGAGCTCATCACGGCACTGGTTCGAATCCAGCAGTGCCAGTGACGACTGCAGCGAACAGCCTCGTTAGAGCATCACAAGATTGCATCATACTGCTGAGGGATATGGGAACGATACAACCGGTTTGGCTTAGTATTGCTTATGATCCTGCTGGTCATCCAGGCGCTCATCAGTTACATTCCAAAAAAGAATGTTTGGGATTCCTCCGCCCTCATTCTGAGCTCGCAAGATTTGAAGTCACATGTGACAACAAGAGGCGGCTGACAGGCGAGCGTTTTGAAACAGAACCGCGATCTGCCTGCTTCATCTTGAGATTACAGCATGAGTCATATATGAGCATGCTCAGTACATATTTCGCTGACTGGACATTCCCAGTTTGGATGGGATTGACGATGCCAAATGAATTTATGAAAACAATAACTAAAGAATTTAAAATGTCTGAAAAAGCATATTTTTCTTTATTTATGAATTTAACAGTGTAGGGAGCTAGGAGTCACAGTGCCCAAATGACGAATTAACGCTGGAATAAATTCATGATTGACATTATTTCCCTCCTCATACCTAAATTTTACAATTTAGGTCGCATCAGTGCTAGATTGAATTATATACTTCTATTTAAAAGCAAAAAATGCTTAGAAAAACTTGGACATTTGTCACAAAATGTCATTGTCTGGCTCTCTGACTAGCTGTTGACGATGCCGATAGGACTCAGAGGAGGACAGGACAGCGCTGCATTCATGCAGGGGTTCTCACCATCTTCTCCCGCTCCAGGTCAGTTTGGTACCGATCCTGCAGCTCACTCTGTGTCTGCAGCCTGCGCTTCTCCTCCTCAGCAGCCACAGCCGCCGCCTCCTCCAGCTTCTGCAGAACACAGAGCAGATCCCCATCAGCAGCCCCAACACAATGAACTAAAGCATTACACTCACATAGAGCCAGCATTACTGTACACACACAGAATCACCAATACTACATTCACACAGAATCACCAATACTACACTCACACAGAATCACAAATACTACACTCACACAGAATCACCAATACTACACTCGCACAGAACCAGCATTACAATACTCACACAAAACCAGCATTACAATTCTCACAAAGAACCAGCATTACTATACTTGCCTTGAACTGGTATTACCACACTCTCACAAAATCAGCATTACAATCCTCACAAAAAAACCAGCATTACAACACTCACCCAGTACCAGTATCAATATGCTCTCATAGAATCAGCATTACTAGACTCACACTGAACCAGTGTGAACAGATTCACACAGAACCAGCGTTGCTTCACTTTGACAGAACTGGCAGAACATCACTCACTCAAATCCAGTACTTCGGCTTAAGACCATATACCATGCACGGCCTAAAATACCTTGAAGTTTTTTTGTTTTCTTTCAATCTGAAAATGTTGTACCAAAAACATGAATCCACTTTCTGGTAAACATTACCCGAAACCATGAAACCAATGAAAAAAATAAGTATTTATTACACTAAAACCCAGGATCAGTGGCGTAGCCAGCGTGTGTGCCAAAACACGTCCCTTTATGACAGCAATAAGTCCTGGCTAGTTCTCAATCATTTTCCATGATTGACGCATTTTCCAGTTATCGTAATTAGCAACTGCTTGTTCTCCCCGTCAATCATTCATCCATCTTACCTAATCGAGGAGAACAGGCAGCACCTGTTAACTGTGGAGTGCTCTCGGAGTGAACGTTCTGGTAATTCTGAAAATGACTGAGAACAGGTCAGGACTAATAATTGTTTTAAACGGAAGTTTTGTGCAACTCGGATCTTGTTCCGCAACTGTACTGAATTTAGCCCATGATTTCATCGCTGTTAGATACGCCACTACCTAGGATCTGTCCAATCAGCAGGAGATTAACCCCTTTCTGCAGATGTAGACGCCTGCGTCTATAAACCTGCAAATTTAAGCACGCTGTTACTGTACTCGATCACTAGATGGCACCCCTGGATCAGTTATTGAATGTTCACAAGCAACCACACCTCGAACGCGGTTCTGAATATGGGGAAGTTCACTCCACTCCCTGTTTTTCAAGAGCTGCATGAATTAAACTCCTCAGCTAAGCCTGATCCGCAAACTGATCAGTATCCTTGCCCCTAGTATCAATCCAGCAGTTTAATAAAACGATATCTTGACACAGAAAAAATCGTTATCCTCTGTAGCAACCAGTTTAGCCACAGTGAGCCAACAGTATTCCAATTAGTGGTTCAGAAAAATCAGTTTTTTGAGGCAAAAAAATCGACATGGTATTGATTCTCTCACATTCTACTGCTAATTACAGTCGTCACATACAAAAAAAATTCGTAGTATGTATACGTACTCAACAAAGTCGAATGTCGAGGTTTTTTTCCATGTTTAAAACGCGAACATGGAACGTGCATTAGGGCGGACCCCCTGGTACGTTCATTGCACGTTTCTTTTGAATCCAGGGAGGCAATGGATTGTTCCCTGAAAGTGGAGTGTCTGTTCTGTTAAAATATGGTATATTTCAGAATTCAGATATTACTGAGTTAGTGAGTTGTACTTGTTCCTTATAACTTAAGTGTTGAAATGGGTTTGTGAGCTTAGAAGAGGGGACTGGTAGCTTCCATTACAGGGTGAATGTTCAGACCGTTTAATAAGCTGTTTATTTAATGCATGTTTGTGCTGGCTTGGGGGACTTTGAAGAAAAATGGCCAAAACTCTAAACTTTATTAAGGAGAAAAGGCATGTTTTGTGTCTGGAGAGGTTACTGGTGACCACTGATATTCAACTGCACTGAGATTGATAAATTCATACTAAACTCAACCAGAAAATCATTTGTTCATATTAAATTTCATGCCTTAAAACTTTGTGTTAAATACATGATATTTTTATGATTTGACAGTACATAATTTTGAGACTTTGGGGAGACACTTGGATAGCTGTATAATTTGGCTAATAGCATGTAGGTAATCTAGAATGTAATGTGAAAGATGAATTCTACTAGTGGTCAAGGAGTTTATGATACCAGAAATGTATAGTTTTAAGCCCCAGCAGTTTTTCAATCCTCAGAATTATTTTTTTTGCAATTTCAATGGTGAATTCTCATGAAGATTTTTTATGTTTGCAGCTCATTTTCTCTACCACAATCATGAAAATAAACTGAAGTACAATGTAATTCTAAATGCTGTAAGTGTCTTTTCTGAATTGAGCCACACTTTTCCTCTTTATGAAGCTTAAATCTTGAATTATGCAGCATTTAAGTGGGTAACCCATAAATAGCCAAATTTGGCTTCTGCACAAAGGGGTTAACAAACATGACCGGCAGAGCAACATGGCATCTATTTTTATTTGAAGGGGGAAGTGAAATCTGCATGTGGATTTTAATGTTTTCAAGAAATGCCCTCAGCAATGCTGATGTCAGCCTCCTCTCTCCAATAATCCACTCAGACAGGACAGCAGGAGTGAGACGGAGGGGAATTTCCTACGTGGAAGTGCAAAGGGAGGGGCTCCTTTTGACCTTTTCTATGCCCTTAGCACAATAAAGCCACAATGCACTAGGGAACGCACTTCACTGACAACTATTCAGCACTGACATGGCACGAGAACTAACACATAACTGACAAGAGTTTGTCACTAAAGTGACTATATCCCCGCCGTTAGGTCACCAAAACCGACTGGTAACTGCGCATTCCCAGTAGGAAGGTTGGTACCAAAAAGAATTGAAATAGGTCGACTCCTTCTTGAGATATCGCGCTGACAATGTTCGAGACGGACGAACGAACGTATGTTTGGACGGAGGACGTACGTTTGGACGGAGGACGTACGGACGGAGCTGAATACTATATCCCCCGCTTCGCGCTAAACACGCGGCGGGGGATAATAAGTTAACTCCTTCTTGAGATATCGCGCTGACAAAGTTTTTCAAGTTGAAAACATGTTTTCTTCGAAACGACCTTGAAAATCAAGTGAAGGTCACCAAAACCGACTGGTGTCTGCGTATTCCCAGTAGGAAGGTTGGTACCAAAAATATTTGAAATAAGTCAACTCCTTCTTGAGATATCACGCTGACATGGTTTTTCAAGTTGAAAACATGTTTTCTTCGAAACGACCTTGAAAATCAAGTGAAGGTCACCAAAACCGACTGGTGTCTGCGTATTCCCAGTAGGAAGGTTGGTACCAAAAATATTAGAAATAAGTTGACTCCTTCTTGAGATATCGCGCTGACAATGTTCAGGACAGACGTACGGACGGACGTTCAGACGGAGCTGAATTCTATATCCCCCGCTTCGCACTAAACGCACGGCGGGGGATAAAAACCACAATCCTCTAAGAACCGTATAGCACGATGAATCAAACGCCTCCGAGAGCCATACAGCGCCTCAAATTCCACTCCACTGAAAACCACCCAGCAGTGAGAAACACACAGTACTGAGCACCACACAGCAATGAAGAACACACCATAGACTGTAGCTCACAGCTCACTTTTCGACATTTCTCCACACCCTGTAGTAGAACTGTATTCAGGTCTCCAGGTCCAAACAGAGTAACTATCAGAAAGTTACATCACACCTGCCAGTAATTGCATAATTTTCGCTTGAACATTGGGGAAGTTGACATGCACAGATAGATGCCGTTATGCCCATGTTATTGAGGGATCTTGCCTATCTCTTGCCTAGCATGACTTGACTTCATTGTATCGCTAATTAAGTTCTGTGCCTATTGTATGGCAGTTAACGTTCCCCTCATTGTTCCAGAGAGTCACATTCAAATAGTTTTATGACTGAATCAATCAGTTCATCAGAATAACACGATTATTTAACTTTCATTTTTTTAATCAAGGTTTTTTTTCTTTTTTTCGTACAAACTGCAATAAAACCATTAATCAATACGACAATACTTTACCTTCTAAAATCAACTCAGAGAGGATTCTTTCAGAAGGGGGATGCTGTCCATCTCGATGCTGTCCAAACTGGGCAAGATTTTAGCCAATATAATGAGACAATATGATTTTGCATCATTAATGCACAAAAAGGTATGAAACTTTATGTGCAGCTGATGGTGATAATTGTGTGAAAGTTGTTTTGTGAACAACCATCAGCTTAATCATTGTCATATGAATCTTAATCCATCATTCAGTTTATTACTGAAGCCGCTTTCACACCGGACGAGGAACTAATTTTTCAGAATGTAATCTGTCGCGCGAAAAATTCGTTCCACGTCCGGTGTGAAAGCGGCTTTATTCATGTAGAGCTGCACAGAAGCCCTATAGACCGAGTTCTCTCGCTGTCAGAGGACTGAAGTAAATGCCCAAGAACACACAAAGACAACTCAGTCATGACACATGAAGTCGCGTGTGCAATCTTCAATTCATGATTTTCGCTGATGAAATAACACAAGTATTCCACATGCGGATAAAACATTCATATCCACATTACTTTTTCAATGAGTGTGAATAAAGTACAGTATAACTTTAGTTTGCACCAAGAAAGGACCATGGTCTCACACCCTCATTATATTAAAATTAATTTATACTGATGCCTCCACACCAACACTGAACCTGGGAACAAACAGGGTTCCAAGCTCCTGTGCTGTAGTTTGCCCTATTGCATTGTTACAAAGAAGAAAGATCTGGCTTTGTGGTGGCAGAGTGGAGGGGTTGTGTGAAACTGAGGGGGTGTGGGGGGGGGGGGGGTATTATTTACCCACTGAGAGAGATTGGTCATTGTGGCTACAAACACCAGGTTTTTACTGCCCTGCTTTAGAATGGGCCGTCTGCAGGGAAGTGACTTTCATATCAGCGAGACGTAATTCAGAGCACAACACGACAGCACAATCAGGAACACACAAAAGGGAACTTGTTAAAGCTATAAATCAAGTGATTATTCTTGGATACATTGGAAGAATTGTATTGACTTAAATCACACAGCGTCATTTACTCCAATAGCTACAACGGTCATTCATTTAGTTCTAATCTAATTTTATTAGCTTTGTCTTCAAATATCACACACTTTCTGAACAACCTTTCATCAAAATAACTGATGTTAAAACTTTCAAAAAAAAAAAAAAAAAAGCCAAAGGAGGTCAATATCAGAAATTGTATTTTTGTCTCAGTCAGTCAACATGCTGACACATGCACAGCAAAAAGTAGGTGCATCTTACAGTCTACAGCTCATAATGGTACAAAACCAATTTTTCACAGTAAAATGGAGCTGTGCCAAGGGTGACAATACATTACCAGTTCTGCATGCATTCTAAAGATAATATTCTTCAATATACTGGCCCCTTTCTCGACCACATTCAAGCATCAGCTCTGTTAAATCAACTATGGATGTGTAATTCCACAGTTTCTGAGATAAGTCACATTTGGTATCACAACCTCAGGCCTTTTGCTTGGGTACCATCTGAATAAAACAAAGTCTTGAGAGAGAGGAAACACCTCAAGTAGGAGACTGGGGGGGGGGTGAAAATGGAGGAAAATGCATTTTTGGAACGGGGTCATGAAAAAAACTGATTAACACTGAAGACAAACTGAATGATAAAGGAAGAAAACTGGAATAGGAGGTTGGGGAGGGACTAGGAGGAGAAAGCGATCACTCTGGAAAGGGTCTCTCTCATTCCCAGGGCTGCTGTAGAGGGAAGGAAGAGAATGCAGAATTCTTGCCAGTACTGTGCTTGCTTTGCTCTTAAAACTGAACAGTCACTTGCAGGATCCTTCAGTCGTACCGAATGTCAGTAAGTTCACTTTTCAAATAAAGACACCAGACTATTGGTGTTCTTCCACTGCATAGGATAGGTCGACTTGACTCTACTGCACGCGGTTTATTTTATTGAATAGTACCTGGTATCAGGTCCTTTTTAGTACCACCTCGATCCAAGTTCCAATTGACCACACATGCCGTGTGGTAAATGAGTACCTGGAACCAAAACTAATTACAGTCGTGCAGAGCCGGTATCATGCAGCGGAAAAGCACCATAAGATTTTGCCCCACCCTCAGAAGTCAGACCCTGACCAGTTCAGTGCTACGTTTCTGAGTCTCCCCTCCATTCCTGTTCACTGAAACCGAATTTTGTCATGGCAGCTCTCTACTACCACAGGGTCTCATTCTGATGAAGGGGATCTGTGAGGTACAGGAGTCTGTTGGAGATTCTGTAGGGAGGTGCAGGAGGGTGGATGTGACGTAGGAGATTCTGTAAGGAGGTGCAGTGGCTGTAGGAGATTCTGTAAGGAGGTGCTGGTGGGTGAATGTGCTGGAGAAGATTCTGATAGGAGGCGCAGTGGGTGGATGTGCTGGAGATACAAGTGTCTGTACCTTCCTCATGTTCTCCAGCTCCTGCTGCTTGGTCTCGTTGGCGACCTGCAGCTCCCTCATCCTCTCTGCCAGCTGCTCCTGCTCCATCAGCTGCCTCTGCCGAAGCTCCCTCCTCCGCTGTCGTGCCTCATGGTGGGGAGCTGGCTGGCCCCGCTTCAGCAGGGCGATGCAGTTCTGGATGGCTGGGAGGGGTGTGGAGGCAAGAGTGCATGAGGTAGGACCCCAAAATAGTCTCTATGCTGGGCTAAATGCTTTATAATATGTTGTGCATCAACCAACCACATAGCTGTGCCATTAGTGAACTGGGACCAAGCTGTGCTGGATCCGATATTAGCCATAATGTGCACTGGCCCTGCCTGGAAACGGCGCTTGGTACGATCAGGATTTCCACATTATAGCGCATTCATACACTGAGATTAGCTTGGCTGATATCTGTTGCTGTGATGGATAGTGAGGTGTCCTCTAACACCTCACCTTGAATCCACTCCTGTTTCTTCTTCTTGTCAGATGCGCTGATCTCAAAGCTTTTCTCTGAACACTTTACAATGAAGAGGCACTTCTTTCCTTCTTTGTCTGGCAAAGACTGCAAGAGAAAGGAGGGAGGGGGGGTGACAGGAAGGAAAGAGAGAGACAAGAGTGAGAGTGTTCTTACACTCATATCCAGATCACCTCCAGGGCAGGGCAAACAGGGACAGAGACAATGGCATGGAAACAGCCAGTCAAGGTGTCTCCCTGCCACAGATGCCCCACTGTCACCCTCTCATACAGTGTGACCACAGAGAGGACACAGTGGCCCCAGTGAACTGCAATCTGGCAGATTACTAAGCCACACTGGGGTCATTCTCCAGTGAAACTGAGGTCACCCACGCAAATGATTTAATGACTGACAGGGAAATGTCCTGCATTTCTTCTCTGGACAGACCCAACAGGCAAGAATTTTTAAAGTAGAAGCAGCAGGTCATTTTACATAAATGTTCATTTTTTAATAATCAACTATTTAATTGTACTGTCATTTGCCACAGTTGTCCTTTATATACGGTTATCTACCAGAGCCCAGTGAAACAGCAACGCCAAGGCTAGCAGTTCCCCAGAACAGGCACAACATGCTTTTGATTATATATTTTGTTCATGTGATCATAAATTGTGCAGCATACAGATAGAGATATCCGTCTTAGGACAGTGTCAAAGAGCTAACTCAGAGAGCCACACGCAAGACTGCAGGGGAGCAACTTGAAATAGACCACATAAAAAAAAAGAATTTGAATAATTTGAAATAATAAATTGATCTATTAGTTTTTTTCAGGCCTCTAACCTCAACACAGCAGTTGGCATCCAGCGTGACTTCACCCTTCTTTTCCGTCAGGTCCTCGCTGACATAGTACGAGATGGACGTGGGCCGAAGCTGGAACCAGCGCTCTGTCCAGTTCTTCCGCTTGTGTCCCTTTTTCTGCATGTAGCCCTGTAGGAACAAGAGCGCTGACACATTAGCAGGCGCCCTGCGGTGCCAACTGTCTGTATTACAATGCTTTAGATTCATGTACTCCCATCCCATCATTTAACAAGTGTCGCAGAGTGCTTGAGTTGTAACGGAGCTCAGCAAGCCTTTGGACAGGTCTTTATTTTGTGCAAATTTGCGTATATTTATTGAGCACCATATTTAATTGGACAGTATTAATTCTGATTCTATAATCAAGAGCTGGAAGGTTCAGAGGATACAATCACAATGAGATTTTGTTTTGAATTTGAGTGTGTTTTCATCCACATCAGAATCGTTTAGAAATCACACCATCTTCTGAGCATAGCGCCCCTCTAGTTTTGGGCACATAAAAAATACAGTACTTATTGCAGAGTAAAGTAATCATTTTAACATTTGGTCATACATTCTGTTAGATTCTCATTCCTGCGCAAATCTACTCAAGTCGCAAACACAGTGAATCAGCCACATCCGTTGGCCAATTGGTCTGGATCCACTTGTCATAAGTACGATACACTTGGTAATTTCTGACAACGACTTGCTGCACCTACCTGGCATAGCCATCAATTATAGTGTAGCGGCCGGGAATGAGCAATTGAAGAGCTGTTTCATCCAAAGAGACTGCAATCTGCATTGTCTAGGTAATTAATGCAATTAATATGTTTGGCCAACTTCAAAGTCTTTTTCATGTATAAGAAATCTACTTTGGGGAGGCTCAGGGTTCACTTTGACTCCACTGAACCCAGAGTACGTTACCAGTATTTCTGTTCACTGCCGTTTACTGGGAATAAATACCATTTTTCAGACGAAGATTGGAATTGTCCCTTCCTTTTTTTCTTATAATTCTTTGCATGCAATGACTGCTTCAGCATTTAAAATAATGCATGTTCAATTGGATTCAGATCCAGTGATTGACTTGTCCAACAAAATGAAAATAACACAAGAAGTGTCACTGTCTAATGAATAACAGTGCTCGCTACTGTTCAATATTAAGAATTTTTTAAGGTTTTAACAAATTGATTGATTTACTTCCATATTATTGCTTTTTAGACAGAATTAGGCTCTTAAACTCAGTAAATTTATCAGGTAAAGAACCAATCACTGTACATCAGGCCACCTCAATGTAATCATTGTCTCAGTAACTCTGGCCTATCCACTGTAAGCATTGTCACGATAATGCAGAGACTTGTCATAAGGGAAAGAGGTCGGGTGAGTATGCCAGAGGCCACGTAACTCTCGTCTAAGGGGGTTGTTGTGTGGCAGCTGGTGCAGCTTGGCACCGACCGCGTCCTGCACTCCCAGCCCGTCCCTTTCACACCGAGCCAAGGGACACTGCCATTGAAAGGAGGTTCAATGGGTACCATTCATGCTGTCTGCAGCCCCGAAACCTATACTGCCCATCACACAGGGACAGGGATACCTTCACAGTGACATGCCAGTGGAGGACAATGACCCCGTTCATCACTCAGATGGGACCTCAAAATATCTGAACAGGGCCTAGCAGAACATACATGGTGATCATGCTTAGCACAGCTTTGTGGCTCTTATTTTATCTCAGTTCCATAAAAGTATACTTCAGCTTTGAATCAAATTTATTCCCACTCCCTGAACCATTTCCTCTCCATGTACAAGCTCGCTTTCAGTGTCCACCTGCTCGAGTGTGAGGAGACCCAGGTACATTCATACAACTGCAAGACACTCTTCCTCAGTAGGACTGAAATGTGAAGGCATGTGGAGGGAACGTATCAGCTGAGAGGAAGCACCCTTATAAAAATGTACTATAGTTAACTATGGTTTACTACAGTAAAATTGATGCAAACTAGTAAACTACACTTTACTACAGTAAACTATAGTTTATTTATTTATTTATTTATTTATTAAGCTTTGACAGAAGTCAGGAAATGATCGCACAGGTGGCAAGGCACCTATTGTGAGGCAATCATCCCACAACATGTACAGACAATTGAACAATGAGAAGGGAAAAAAAAAAAAAAAAATCATATATACATAATAAAATAAGACAGTTTATCAGCAAGTGTAAGTAACATCAGAGGGACAGACGACAACGTGAACAATGACATTTGCCAACCCATGTACATGAATCATCAGAAGAAAAATAGTTGTTGAACTTTTCTGTATAAAAATGAAATAGCTTCGATTTAAAAGCAGCTGTAGTATCAGAAATTTGATAGAGGTGACTGGCATTCCACAAATAAAATAATCTGTTAAAATATGAATGGCGAAAAGTTTCAGTCCTAAATTTTGGAATTTTCATTAAAAATGTATCCTCATTTTGAAATGGAACAAAATGGTTGCAGTTAATGTCATATTCCCCCTTCAAGCATTTGCACAAGAATACACAATCAAATATGTCACGTCTGTAGCCCAGCGGTAAAAGATCAAGCTTCATTAGTCGGGCTTTATAATTGCTATCAACACAATCATTATAACCAAGAATGTACTTAGTGGCTCTCCGTTGCACACCTTCAATATGAAGGAGAGATTTTTTTGATGATACGGCCCAAGATTGGGTGGAGTATTCTAAAAGTGGTCTTATAAGCGAAATATACAGTTTTCGTTTTGTTTGAACTGAACACGTATGACCACAAGTTCTTTGAATTAATCCAAGCATGCGATTTGCTTTACTGACCAAGACATTAGCATGTGCATCCCATGATAAATTTGATGACACCACAATCCCAAGATCACGCATGCAGTCGACTTTTTCAATTAGATTACCATTCATTGTGTAATGGTGAAGAATGGGAATTCGCTTCCTTGTAACGCTCAATAGTTTACATTTACCAGCGTTAAATCTCATGTCCCATTTACGACTCCAATCCAAGATGTTTTCTAGGTCGCACTGCAGGTGTGAACAGTCTTGCGTGTTTCTGATCTCTCTTATGCATTTAGAATCATCTGCAAACAAGGCAACCCTAGTCTCAGGACTTACACAGTCTGGCATGTCATTAATATACAGCAGAAACATCAAAGGGCCCAAAATTGATCCTTGTGGAACCCCTGATTTAACGGGAGACCAGGATGATAGGGCACCATCGACAGCAACTCTTTGTTTACGATTGGATAAGTACGACGTAAACCACTTTAAAAGATTTCCATGAAATCCGTATGTCTGGAGTTTATATAAAAGTAAGTCATGGGGGACGGAGTCGAAAGCAGATGAAAAGTCTAGATATAAAATATCAATTTGTCCGGACTGATCTAAGCATTTGCCAACATCATGAAATACCTGGATTAACTGAGTTGTTGTCGACCTACCCTTAACAAAACCATGTTGCAGGTGATGTAGAACAGGCACTACATCAGGGTAGACAAAATCAAGTATGCACCTTTCCAGCACCTTGCTACAAATGCACATTAACGATACCGGTCGATAATTACTCACATTTTCTTTGTCAGATTTTTTATGGACTGGAATAACATTTGCTCTTAGCCAATCAAGTGGTAATTCTCAAGCTTGAAGAGATTTGTTAGAAAGACTACAAAGTGATGGAGCCAATTCACGAGCACATTCTTTTAAAATCCGAGCTGGTAACCCGTCAGGCCCATATGCTTTATTTGTATCAAGGTTAATCAAAACTGATTCAACTTCATGGGCAGTAATCCTTAAATCACCCAAATGAACATGTTTGAAGACTGTTATATCCGGGTATGTTCGTTCTAAAGGCTGAGGGGTAAATAGGGATTGAAAATACTCGTTGAACAGACTCGCCTTTGTGCTAGGATTGGAGGCAGTTTTATCTCCATAAGCAACAAAACTGGGGGCACTTTTTGTCTTTGTTTTACTCTTGAAGAATCCCCAGAAACGCTTTGGTGTCGTGGCAAGAGAATCACTGAGAACGTCCAAATACTGATTGTACTTGAAAGTACATGCATTTTTTAATTTATTCCTTAGTTTGCGAAATTTTGCCCACAACGCTGGAGTAATGCGTTTTTTAGCAAGTTTCCGTGTGGATTGTACCTTGTTGCTCAGGTGGCGCACTTCACTGTCAACCCAGGCAGGAGAATTTATATCCTTAATTACAGCAATGGGAATAAATTTGCTGACAGATGAATGTACAAGATCAAGCCAACTTTGCCAATTAACATTAATATCAAGATGAAGAAGAGCAGAATGAAATGACACTTTGTCCATGTGAGATCGTAGCCCGATAAAGTCAGCTCTTTTAAAATTGTACACGTTTCTCGCGCATGTGCGGAGTCTGTTGACACGGGTTTGAAAATTGAACTGGATCACAGCATGATCACTGTCAAACTGACCAAATGTTACATTGGGCTCGGAGCAACGTTCAGGGATATTGGTAAAAACTAAATCAAGCACATTTCCCTTAATATGAGTAGGTTGGTCAATGATCTGGGTGAGGGAAAAGCTGTCAGCCAAATCACACAGCGTGTGACCGATGTTCGCCGATTCGTCCCACCAAGGAATATCTGGGAGATTAAAATCGCCAAGTGCGAATAAAATTTTGTACTCAATACTGCATTTAGTAAAAACGTTAGACAAAAAATCATTAAAAGACAAAGGATCACTATCTGGAGGTCTGTAGCACATGATAATGCATACTTTCAATGATCTACTAGGCACAAGTTCGCAAATTATAACCTCACAACTACTGGGTTCCAAATCGGGCCGACGGCGGGAGATCATATTATTACGAATACCAAGAAAAACTCCGCCGCCTCGTTTGCCACCTCTGTCTCTGCGATACAGGGTGTAACCCTCGGGAAGAATTTCATTTGACGCGACAGAGTCGTTCAACCAAGTTTCTGTGAGGGCGACAATATCAGGCATGCCAGCGTATATTAAGTCTTGAAGTTGAATCAACTTGTTACGTTTTTTATTAACAGATTTCACGCTTCTTGTGTTCAATAAAAAAAAGTTCAGGCCCTTGACTAAATTAGGTCGTGATTCAGCTACATTGTGAGAAATAATACTCGAATCGCTAGGAGAGTCAAGAGAGGATAACGTTACTACATCGTGGTCAACCTGTAACTGAGTACCAGAGCTGGTAACCCTCGGGTTTTTATTCTGCGTTGACTGGCGTAGTCATTTGCGTGACGTATCTAAGGTAAATAAAATGTTATCGGCAAGCTTCCGTGCACCTAACGGAGAGGGATGAATTCCGTCTCCTCTGAAAAAAGCTGCACGCTCCCAAAACAAATTAAAATTGTCAACAAAAAACATGCTATGGGAAGTGCAAATTGACTGCAGCCATGAATGGAGACTGAGAATTCTGCTAAAACGCCCTATACCACGACCTAAAGTCGGGATAGGACCAGAGATAAAAACACGTTTTCCACATACCTTTAGCTTATCGAAAAGAGTGATAAAATCCCGCTTCAGCAGTTCGGACTGTTGGTACGAAGTGTCATTAGTTCCAACATGAACAACAATGTTCCGAACATGGGGATGTTTGTCCAAGAGGCTGGGAATCCGGTTTAAAATGTTTAAAACTCTGGCACCCGGGAAGCAGTATGTGATTGTAGACTTCGTTTGAATGTTCCGTATGATTGAGTCCCCGATAATGAGGGTGACGGGAAGTCTCAGGGCACTGTCCGTGGACCGGGATCTCGCCGGGGGAGCAGCTCTGTCTGAAGACCTGGGTCTCGCCGGGGGAGAGATCGGAGTAGCAGGCCGTGAGGCAGCGGAGCTTGCCACCCGGAGCCGCGTTTCCTCTCTCGGCGCTGGCGGCGGAGGTGCAGCCAGGCATACAGGAGACGGCGGGGATGACGAACCCTCCTCGTCAAGAATGGAAAACCTGTTGTCCAGCTGCAGGTCCCAAACATGCGGGACGCGAGATGACCTCCTGCCGCAGCGTTGTTTCCCTCGCGATACGGCCCAAGGTTCCGCCTGGCAGGGTGTGGAGCTCACGACCGTTTTGGGCCTTGCTCCCAGCTGGATCCAGGGGACCTCGGTGTGGCTCGAGACGGCTTCAGGAGGGAGAGCCATCGAATCTCGCTCGCCCGTAGAGGTGACGCTCGTCGCGGCGAGAGCTGGAGCGACCATGGAATCGATGAGCTGCTCGTCATCCCTGATCTGGTAAAGGGTAGAGATTCTCCCCTCCAGCTCCGCGATCCTCTGGGACAAATGGACGCAGCTCGTGCAGCCCGGAGAGATAAGCGGCGCCATTACTTAAAAGTTAAAATAATAAAACGAATAAAATGATAAAACAAAATGATAGAAAGGATAAAATAATTAAGACGATAATATAAAGTAAATAAAATAAAAATGATAAAACAAAAAGATGTCAAAACAACAAAACGGTAAAATAACGAAAAAATAATAAAAGTTAACTAAAAGCGTGGGTAGCAGCAAACCAGACGACTGACAGGCTGTGAGCGATTGTGGAAACGTTGGTTGCAATTATACCATAGTAATTGAATATCATCGCGATAGTTTACTATAGTAGAGTTTGACTTTTGTGATTTACTTTAGCATCACTATAGCAAACTATAGTACATCTATAGTAATTCCGCAAAAGTACCATGGTTACGACAGAAAATGATCGTATTTATATCCCCGAACGCCGAATAGCGTTCTGGGGGATATTATGTTTTTGGTCCGACCGCCGCCGCCGCACTATGTGTTAATGCGATAACTTCAGTAATATTTCAATTACAAATTACAAATTTTGCACATAAGTGAGTATCACAAAGAGGAAGAACTGATTCGATTGTGGACAATTTACGATGTCTAGATTGGCCACCAGGGGCCGAAAACTGATTTCAGTGTTAACGCGATAACTGCTATAATATTTCAATTAGAAATTCCATGTTTTGCATATAAGTAAGTATCATAAAGAGGAAGAACTGATTCGATTTTGGACAATTTACTATGTCTAGATTGGCCACCAGGGCCCAAAAACCGAAAAAAATCACTGTTCCGCGATAACTTCAGTAATATTTCAATTACAAATTTCAAGTTTTGCATATAAGTAAGTATCATAATGAGGAAGAACTGATTCGATTTTGGACAATTTTCAATTTCTAGATTGGCCTCCAGGGGCCAAAAATGGAAAAAATCACTGTTTTTATCATATCTCTGGAAATATTTGTCCGATTGACCTCAAATCAAGCGCAAATGAAAAGTCATGACCTGAGGATGTGTCCCACGATGACATTATACCTGTTTGGTTCAAAATTTTGACACAAGGTGGAGCTTTGTCACATAAAATTCACCATTTTTCCATATCTTTGGAACTACTTCTCCAATTGACATGAAACTATGTGCAACTGCAAGGTCATGACCACACAACGTGTCACATGATGACATCATACCTGTATGGTTCAATATTTTGCCACCAGGTGGCACTTTGTGATGGAAAATTACCATTTTGGCCATATCTTCAGAACCATTTGACCGATTGACCTGAAATTAAGTTCAAATGAAAGTCTATTCAAGGATTGGGGAAGTTGAGGATTAGGGGCGTTCGGGGATAAACCCCCAGCCGTCGTCTGCGACGGCATAAGCCTAGTTTTACTGTAGGGTTTTGTGGTAATTTTTCATAAAGGCAAGTAGGGTTTAGTGCTGTGTGTTGGTAAGAACAGTGCGGAGGACACAGCGTGAGGGGCGGACCTGCTTGAGCACATCCAGTATGAGCTCGTTGAAGACCTCGTTGATGCCCATGGAGAGGGTCTGCCGGTCCATCCCCATGCTGAAGTGGCCGGTGCCGATGAGCTCGATCAGCTCCCAGACGTTCAGGCACTGCTGTTTCCTGCTCAGCTGCGTCCGGTATTCCTCAAATCTCTCCTCCACCCAGCTGCCACCCATCGCCTCCGTCAGCTTCCGCAGGAAGTATTCAATCTGCGGACAATCACCGGCGCCACCCCCATTACCCACAAGCCTTACAACCATTACTGTGCTTCTCGGACTGATGAGTCACTGCGCTGACTAATATACATATTAGTACAGTGATACATATAACCCATCAACTGACAAACCCAACTGACAGACCAACTCAACTGACAGGGGAAAACACAGCCAAAGCAACAGTCCACTGCATGTCTGTACTTAAATACAGTATTCTAAGAAACAACCTTCCAGCGTTCTACATTGTGCCTGAGAAATTTAAAGAAAATACTTTTAATTGTGTGCAGAAATTGAACACTAATAAACATGAGGCCTGTAGTGTTGTTATGAAACAGGAAACAGTTCAGTTCCTGAGCAGGGTTTTAGCTGACAAAACAAATGGGATATACTGTATGCAGGATGGCCTTATAATAAAACAGGAACCCAACAAAAGTACAGTTCACTTCAATACCCATTTACAGTCTTCGACAGAAACCTACAGGAAAACAAAGCCTGACTGTACGTAATATTTCAGAGGCACCAGGGCTTGTTTCGCACAGAATATATTTCCTGACTGTAAATGCATGCTGTAAGATTTAAAGTGGAAAAAATATCAGGAACAGTTACACACACAGAGTACAGTGTGTTACAAACAAGTGTGTTGCAAAGCTAGAATATTAGATTGTATATAGATGGCACATTTACAGAGTTATTATAAAATTTAATCTCAACAGGGCAGTCCACAAGTACATTTACAGAATGAAGCATTTCTTTCATCCCAGAAATTACATTTTTTTTTTTTTTTTTTTAAATTTGGCATCTCCAATCCCACCCGAATCTGGAATGCCCAATTAGTGAACTATGTACAAAGCTTGCTCGTATGCGACCCCTTGCTGCCAACTCAGGATAGTGAAGACAGCTCACGGCTCTCCTCTGAAGCGTGTGTCCGTCAGCCACTGATTCTTATACACTCATTGGTCGAATCCTCGTAAGTTCCGAACGAGGGCGGAGGATACCCGGACGTGAACAAACCCAGAGTCTTCCTGACGAGCACCCGTCTGGCCAACAGGAGGCGCTGGAGCAACGAACAAAGCTGATATTCTTAACCCAAATCCGGCAGTCCCTTCCCAATTTGAAACCCTGTAGCGCGATTGCCAATTGTGCGCTACTCTGAAAAAGCTGCCGACCCCTGCCGGTGGGTACGCCGGGGCTCGAACCCGCGACGCGATAGACACCTCTGCACTGCAGCGCAGTGCCTTAACCGAGTGAGCTATCCGGCAGCCCCAGAAATTACATTTTTGATCTTCCACATTTATAGTAATTGTTTATGCAAGTTTGTAAACGATCAAACAGCTTGGAAAGTGTCACTACACAAGACAGTGATAACATCACAGTTTTGCATTCAGTGGACACGCAAATCCAAAACGGCTCACAGATACTACTTACCTGTAAAAATGTAGTAAGTACAGTGGTCCATTTTCACCCAAGCAATTCATGGGAAATACAACAGTGGTACCCTCAGTAGAAACTGAATACCCACAGATTATACTACTCGAATTACCATAAGATGACATGGATGGCCTCAACTCATTACAAGAGCTCTGGTGACCTTAATCGTTGTTTGATGGGAAAGTTCTGCAAATATCAGCCATTAATTCAGAATATTGACACAGATCAGGCACCACAGACAGAAAGAGGAAGGGTTCGATGGAGCCATGCTGGCCTCACCTCCTCTGTAACGAGGACCAGCGGATACTTGTCCTCCGAAAGGAAGTTGAAGATGCACCAGATCTTGAAGGCATCGTCGTCGGAGATAAGCAGGTGACTCATGTCGAGATTTTTCCGGGCACAGAGCGTCCAGCACATCTTGTTAAATTCCACCCTATCAAAGTTACCCTGAACCTGAGACAAAAAGAAAGGGACAAAAACTTCCGGTCAAACCTGCAGACCCTAGCCTGCCAAAGCATTTATTAGAATGTTGGTGGACTTATACATCATCTACACAAGGTCATACCAGTTTTATTTGAACAGTACATATCATGATGCGCTGTCATTACAGTCTGACTGAATTACTGTGTTTGACTCATATTCTATCGCATCCAGAACAAATCTACTACTGCACATTATTTTTTGAGAATCTGAACAATTACTTAAAGGTCAGTGTGCTTCTTCGACGTACAGTACCTGGTGTTACACTCAGCATATGTAATGATAATACAATCTCAAGCTCCAATGCAGAAGGAGAATCATCAGAGTAGACAGGTTTCTTTTCCAAGATTAACTACCTTGATACACCAACACAATACACAAATATTGTATTCTAATACTCATACACAATATCTAAATTATTAAAATATTTTTATGTGCAGTGTAATTCAACTGAGATGCAAAAGTCATCAACATTTTTTCCAGCACGAAAATTTTGGGAAAAGCAAAGAAACAGCCTGCACAGATGTGACTGGCTGAAGGAAAGGGCCTGCGCATTGACTTACTGGCACTCTGATACATGTTGTATCTCTGCAAAAATGAATAACAAGCGCAACTTGGCTGATAAAGGGCTTGAGGGGGGAAGAACACATGAGTGAAGGCTGGGTCTGTGGTCTGTAAGAGGTCATGTGCTCTGCAGTTCAAACCCTTTAATAGACATATCTCAGTGTGCATTAATGCACAGTTCACTCTGACACGTAAAAAGAAAACTAAGTCTAACATCACCTGCCTGAAATAGCCTCCAACAGACCCCAGAGGCAGGCCGCACCATGTGAAACAATGCCTCATTAAATTCATATCATTATTCATAAACAGGCTACAATCAACATGCTATGACGCAACCCTGGCAGTTTCAATGCTACAAGGCCTGAGGCAAACACAGTATTCAAACCAAACCTAGACAACCAGGAGGCACGTGAACTAGCCTACCTTTTACAGAACACGACTTACTAATCTACTATGTAAAAAAGCAACATAACTGTTTCTTATATGGCCATTTTCATTTTTGACAAGCAAGCAAACAAACAAACAAATAATAAATAAATGACGCAAAGAAAAACAAAAATGACAAACCTCACACCTTCAAACCATGAAAAGGATTGCCAATTACCATGAAAAACATTCAGCAGAATCACACTCAGTGGAGGTAAAAATGTCAGCGGCATGATGTGTACATGTTTTGCCATTTACCATGTAACAGAGCAGGGGCCAAAGTCTAAATTAGAGGTTATTCTGCCAGCAGAACATTTTCAGCGGTCAGAGCGAGAAACTGAATAACCACAAAAACAATTTTGATAAGAGACTTGTTTTTACTAGTCCATCGAGAACAATGCTAGCTCAGAGGCCAGGCTGAGACAAGCGTCCTTCTTCAGACAGAAACAACTTTATTCCCAGACCTGCAGTGTCAGCGAAAAAAAAAAAACAAAAACATCTTTGAATCAGCAGGAAGCCCCATTACTGACAGTGATTAGAGGAAGGCAGCCACTACCGAAGTCAAGGATAAAGAATACCTTTTCGTCATTTTCTGCACTTAATTTCTTTCTGAAGTCCTCAACAATAGTTGTTCCCCTCCCCCTTCTACTGCCCAAGAGTTCCATCAGTCTCTTTCCCCCCCAACAATGGCCGCCTTGTTAAAGGCCAAGTACCGGCGGTTTCTTTCTGCTCTAAATAAACAGTCAATTGCATTCGGGAGAGTAATGAGCCATAATGCCTTATAAATGGGCTTTATAAATGCCCAACTGCATCATGAAAGGGACGCCTGATACATCAGTGCACAGAAATAAGCGACAGCATTACGATGCAGCTGAGTCGATCAGTGAAAAAAATAGCACACGCAGCAAAGCGCAACCAAGGCTGTGTACTTCGAACACAACAAACAGTGCATGCATGAAGTTAATGCTACAACTTACAATCTAAATGATTCTCCCGATAAATGTATAAATATACACTATAACAACTATTACTACTGCAAATAATAATAATAATAATAATAACAATAATATAGATGAAAGAGTCCAAGCAGAACTCTACAAACAGAAAAATACACGTCTTCTATATTTTATCATTTCTTCTCTTACAAAATGTGGAATGTAAAAGCCATGTTTTCTGCCAACAAATTTCAAAAAGGAGTATTTTCAATCACAGCATATCAATACATCAGAAATCCCTGGACAGAAGTGACTATTACGTCGCGGGTTCGAGCCGCGGTTGTACCAGCCGACAGTGGTCGGCAGGTTTTTTAGAGTAGCGCACAATTGGCCATAGCGCTACAGGGATTCAAATTGGGAAGGGACTGCCGGGTAAGGGGATATAAATAAACAGCTTTGTTCGTTGCTCAAGCGCCTCCTGTTGGCCAGACAGGCGCTCGTCAGGAAGATTCAAAGTCTGTTCATGTCCGGGTATCCTCCGCCCTCGTTCTGAACTTGCGAAGATTCAACCAATGAGTGTATAAGAAGCAGTGGCTGACAGGCACGTGCTTTGGAGGAGAGCCGTGAACTGTCTTCACTATCCTGAGTTGGCAGCAAGGGGTCGCATACGAGCAAGCTTTGTACATAGTTCGCCAATTGGGAATTCCAGATTCGGGTGGGATTGAAGATGCCAAATTAAAAAAAAAAAAAAAAAGAAATCCCTGGAGATGTTTTAGCACATTTCTTCCAGAAAAAACCTTTTAAGTCGGGCAAATATGTGATTAGGATCACATTTCCACCAAATTTAGTGACTTGACTCAGGAGCTTTGAAGCCTAGCTTGCAAGCTAGAATGCATTTTCAAGCGACAAAAAGCCTTGCTGCTTTGATCCTAACTATAATACAATGAAAAACGTCTTTTCTAGAGTCCCACAAATCTAACATTCATATTTCGAAAGCACTCCACAAATGCACAACATTTAGAAAGAGGAAAACAGGGAGTTGAGGAAGGGGAAGTGGTGTCAACTGTTGAGCCAGTGTCAGCAGTTAGGCTGTAATCATGTCCTTCCTAGTGTTTTACTTCACATTTACCTCACTTCCTGTGTAATGTGCACAAAAAAATCCTTTTCATGAGTATCACTGGGCCAATCAGGGGTACCACAAGCACTGACATCCCACAGCGTGGATGAATACCAACATTCAAACTTGTTACATCAATGCTCATGACTTGCCATAGCACAATGACTTTAAAAGTTAATTTAAGTGGAGCTTTACTTAAATATGGACTACCATATGAGCTTAACATGCACAGACCCTAGGGCCTAGGCCATGGACCGAAGAAATAAATAGTACATTTTAGCTCCAATTCTCTGGTGAAGAGGTAATTTTATCATTTTTGAGTCAAAATCTGTTATTATCATGTCAAAATGAGCCGATCATGACAAAACCTTTGTGAGTGCATGGACATATGGTCTTCCCTTGATGGAGCATAGAAAGAATTGCCCATTAATTTTGATAGCGCAGCTCATGAGACATCAGGATGTCACTGGCTAAGCTACCAGCATTTTACAAACAAGAAGAATACTGCACAGGGTATCAAGCGACGAGATAAAAGGATGCTTGCTGACTGCTAATGGTGAGACAGACTTATCTGCCCATAGACCATCCTCTATAAAGTCAAAAATTAACTTTTAGATCCAACATAAACACAGGGCAAGATGCTCTACACGTACTGCCAGAATAATGCATTATCTGTAAGAAAGATAAAGTTGTTGTGGAGAAAACAACACTGAAAAGGAAGCAAGAGGCCCTTATGACTTGTGAAGCTGATGAACACAAACTTTTAGACGCTGCAAAATTGAAAGATGATAACAATATATTTACTTGCTGTTGGTGATTTGAACCCAGTATGCATTGAAGTTAGATACCATTGTATCTATGTGTTTGATACCATAGATACAAATTGTGTTTATAATTGTGTTTATAATGTAAAGGAAACACTCGGACGGCCTGTAGCAAAGACATTTGAGCTGCACTCTGATCATGAGGAAGCAGACAATAGAATGCTTCTCCATGCGTTCCATGCGTCACAGTCTGCTGTTGTACCCAGTCATATCATCATCTGTTCAGTGGACACAGATGTGTTCTTGCCTTATGGGTATCAACACTACTCACAGCTGGACTAATCATGTTCTTAATCACTAGGAACCGATCAAGATCCCTTGACTTCCAGGCCACCAGTAGCACAATGGAGGCACATTTAGCTGAAGCACTAGTAGGACTTCATCCGCTCGCTGGCTGTGACAATGTCAGTGCATTCAAAGGAAAGGGCAAGATGAAGGCACTGAAGCTTGTGATGAAATCTCCTCAGTACACAAGAGCCTTTTGTGAATTGGGAAACAACTCGGAGTCAGAGCCAGGGTTGCAGCAGGATGTGGAGAGATTTTTCTGAGATCTGTATGGGTGGAAAGACCGTGCTGTTGTCAGTGCAGCTCGATATAACTGCTACAGGGTTGGCAATGTCAGTGATTTAACACCACTAGCAAACAGCAATTTAATCAGGAAAGACTAGAACAAGGAGGTGATTTGCAAATGATAATAATGTTTATCTAATACAGAGCAAGATCTTTGGCGGTAAGACCCTGGCAAGAAATAATTATACACCGTTGTTGATGACTGTGTCGATTATATGCTCTATATGAGTAATAAAATACCCCCCGGGATCTAAACACTGGTGGTGGTGGTTAGGTACTACTGCTGGAACGATTCCTGAGAGCCGACTTGATCATGTGGCTGGTAGAATTGCGACTCTATCGGTGGAACACGAGGACATAAAGTTGATGAAGATATGATTTAAAATATGGGGTTTTAAGGCAAAATGCGTTTGCTTCCGTTACAGTGCCACCTCGTGGAGTAGCCATGCAATTTTTGGTATGTTTGGTCTGAGTGCTATTCTATATATACCTTGTAAATTTTACAGCTCTCAGCATAATACCTGAGCTGAAATTAAAGTTTGCTGTTTATTTTGTAATTAGCCACGGCCACTTTGACCAGTTGCAATCCCCTTTAAGACATGGTCTCAGGAGTGCCCCAGCATGATACTCCCCAAATTTCGTGCAAATCCGATCAACTTTCATGTCACTTGGTGTTTCTCTGTTCATAGCACCCCCTATCGTCCAATTTGGGCCAAATTTGGCACAGAGCCTCTGTTTGACCTCTGCAGCGAGTGAAAAGAGTTTTATGTTGACAGCTTTGACTTTGACACAAATATGTAACAATATGTGTTTTTTAGCTGGCAGAAAAAAATGGTTTATTTATAAGCCAACCATACCTTTTGGAGTAGCAAATTTCTTTTGATAACTTTTGATGAGGCATGTCTGAAGATTGTTACAGCAAAATTTTTGTGCAGATATAGTTTAAACTCTAGGAGAAGTTCGAAAAAGTATGTTTTTGATGTCTAGTAACTTAAAAAGAAAAATATGAGGTGGAATGGGGTGGGGCCTCCGTCACATGATGTGACTCTATTTGGTAAATGTGGGGATGTAAAGTTTATGATGATTTGATTGAAAATGTGGAAGTAACAAGCCAAAATGCATTTGCATTTGTTACAGTGCCACCTAGTGGAGGTAACACAAAATATTTGGTATGGGTGGTCTGTTTGCTATTTTAGATATACCCTGTAACTTTGGGAGCCCTCAGCCAAATACTTGAGCTAAAATAAAAGTTTGTTGTTTATCTTGTAATAAGCCACGCCCAGTTTGACCAGTCATAATGAACTTCAAAACATGGCCTCAAGAGTGACCCAACATCCTACCCACCAAATTTGGTGAAAATCGGTCATGGCATTTAAGAGATATGAATTTCCCACTTTTACAGCGCCCCCTAGTAGCCAACATTAGCCAAATTTGGCAAATTCCCTCATGGTCCCATTCCAATCAAAGATCTCAGATTTCGTGTTGTTAGCATTTAATTTAACCGAGATATAGCAATGCAAACATTTGCATAGCTAGGTAGAAAATTTAATTCGCTAATAATTTGTGCGTAATTTGACCGAACAAAATTCTTTTAATAACTTTAGATCAAGACAGGTTCCAAAGTGTCCATGCCAAATTACAGACTGATCGGACAAAATCCCAAGGAGGAGTTCGAAAAAGAAGGTTTTTGACGTGCAGTGACGTAGAAAGAAAAATATTCTGTCAGAGTGGGCATGGCCAATGTCAGAAGATGCGACTCTATCGGAGGAACACGAGGACGTAAAGTTAATGAAGTTATGATTTAAAATGTGTGAGTTATAAGGCTAAATGCATTTGCATCCGTTACAGCGCCACCTCGTGGAGTAGCCATGCAATTTTTGGTATGTTTGGTCTGAGTGCTATTCTCTATATACCTTGTAAATTTCACAGCCCTCAGCATAATACCTGAGCTGAAATTAAAGTTTGTTGTTTACCTTGTAATAAGTCACGCCCACTTTGACCAGTCACGATCCCCTTTAAGATATGGCCTCATCATCATACCCACCAAATTTGGTAAAAATTGGTTTAGCCATTTCAGAGATATAAATTTCCCACCTTTGCAGTGCCCTCTAGTGGCCAACATTTGCCAAATTTGGTAGATACCCAGACAGTCTCATGCCTACCAAGGATCTCAGATTTGGTGTTGTTACCATTTCTTTTAGCCGAGATATGCAAATGTTAGCGTTCTTATAGCTAGCCAGAAAAATTATTCGTTAATAATTTACGCATACTTTGACCGAACAAAATTCTTCTGATATCTTTACAGGGTTAAAGTTTAGAGTGTACCTGCCAAATTTCACACTGATCGGACAAAACACGAAGGAGGAGACTTTAAAAGTAGGTTTTACAGTTTTTGCGAAAAACAATTTTAGGCGGAAATGGGCGTGGCATAGCTCATGTGATTCAAGGCTATTCAGGGAATCTGTGGATATAAGGTTTTTGAATGTAAGACATACAGTGTGGGAGTTATAGCCCAAAACGCCTTGCCCTCAGGTATAGCGCCCCCTGCTGTCAGACATATGTGTATTTTGGCGTCTGAGGTGACTGCAGGGTTCTGGACCAACCCTCTAAATTGCACCACCCTTCCTTGCACGGTTTAGCTTGCATACGCCTTTCCCAAGCCCCTCGGGCTTGACCCCCTAATAAAAACCCGAACGAAAACAATAGGGTTCCCAGGACCAGCGGTGCGCGTATGCAAGCGTATGCACCCCTCGGGCTTGGACCCCTAACTAGTACAAAACACAAAACCAGTGAAGTTGGCACGTTGTGTAAAACATAAATAAAAACGAATACAATGATTTGCAAATCCTTTTCAACCTACACCGCCCGGCCAAAAAAAAAGTCACCGTTAGGAAATTAATGAACAAATTCTAGAATTGGATCATTATTGCGGTTACTAATATGTTTCAGCTGGCAATAATCATTTTTCCCCTGACTAATGAAGCGCATCGCTACTCATTTCTCAAAAAATCATGTCGGAAGACACATCCCTTGCTGGTGGAAAAGATGTTACAGTATTTCAGAACAGGCAACTTATTGGCCTGTATTTAGCAAAGAAACTCATGAATGCAAAAACAAGTATGAGGAATCATTTTCACAAACATATTTGCCACCACAAAGTCCTGATCTTAGACACAGTAAAAGTTATTGGGATGCGCTCAAGAGAGACCACCGAGTGGTTAAACCATTATGTTGAGAAGACAAGATCTCGGCCAAAAATTATGGCATTTCTGATGGAAAATAAATGTTCTGGCATTGCATATAGTTGTCAAAACAATGACAAAATGAAAATGCACTGTAATCAAAGCTACAGGGGTTCCAACTAAATATTTGAGTGTGCGACTTTTTTTTTGGCCGGGCAGTGTATATTCAATTGAATACACAGCAAAGACAAGTTACTTAACCCCTTTGTGCAGAAGCCAAATTTGGCTATTTATGGGTTACCCACTTTAATGCTGTATAATTCAAGATTTAAGCTTCATAAAGAGGAAAAATGTGGCTCAATTCAGAAAAGACACTAACAGCATTTAGAATTACATTGTATTTCAGTTTATTTTCATGTTTTTGGTTGAGAAAATGAGCTGCAAACATAAAAAATCTTCATGAGAATTCACCATTGAAATTGCAAAAAAAAATAATTTCTGAGGATTGAAAAACTGCTGGGGCTTAAAACTTTACATTTCTGGTATCATAAACTCCTTGAGCACAAGTAGGATTCATCTTCAACATTACATTCTAGATTACTTACATGCTATTATCCAAATTATACAGCTATCCAAGTGTCTCCCCAAAGTCTCAAAATTATGTACGGTCAAATCATAAAAAAAATCATGTATTTAACAAAAATAAAGTTTTAAGGCATGAAATTTAATATGAACAAATGATTTTCTAGTTGAGTTTAGAATGAATTTATCAATATCAGTGCAGTTGAATATCAGTGGTCACCAGTAACCTCCCCAAACACAGAACATGCCTTTTCTCCACATTAAGGTTTAGAGTTTTGTCAATTTTTCTTTGAAGTCCCCCAAGCTAGCACAAACACGCATTGCATTTTATAAACTGCTGATTAAACAGTCAGAACATTCACCCAGTAGGGGAAGTTCCCAGTTCCCATACTCACGACCTCATTTCAACCCTTATAAAGGAACAAGTACAACTCACTAACTAAGTAATATTTGAATTCTGAAATATACCTTATTTTAACAGAACAGACATTCCACTTTCAGGGAACATCACGTATAGTAAATTCCTCCCTAGATTCAACAGAACGGTGCAATGATCGTACCAGGGGGTCCACGTAAATGCATGGGCAGTTCACTTTTAAACAGGAAAAAACGTCGGCATTCGACTTTGTTGAGTAAGGGATACATTCCAAAACAGAAAGCAAAACTAGCAGCCTACCTTTTTTCCACGAATCCCTCCGCCAGAGACGATGTATCCAGTAAAGGAACTCTCCGGTCCTGTTTCATTCGAAATAATTCCCATTGACCATGTCCTTATCTTATTTAAATCCTCTAAATATAACTGAACACTTCAAGGCCAGTTTTGCGCGTCTTTTTTCTATATATATACAGACATATCGCGTCTGTTTCAGCCGCGTAATGCGCGCAACGTAAACGGGATACAACCGAGCCTGCTGATACGCATAGGCTCGTATGCTCTGTGTTTGTCCAATCAATATGTTTCACTTGCTGAAGAATGTTTAAACACTCGGGAATTGGATAAGAAACGAGCCAATCAATACATTGTTACCGCGGAAGTTTCACGAGACCGTGAAGTCTAACTGTGCAGTTAGGCAGCAGAGCATGAATGTATGATGAAGTGATTGGTTATCAACGCCAGTACTCGGGTGGATATAAGGATGCGCTGGATTTGTCAATGAAGGAATGTACACGAAAATCCACGGTAGGGAACTACGCATTTTTTGCATTTGATGACTGTAACTGACAGTAGAATGTGAGAGAATAAATACCATGTCGAATTTTTTGCTTCAGAAAACAGATTTTTCTGAACCACTAATTGGAATGCCGTTGGCTCACTGTTGCTAAAGTGGTTGCTACATAGGAAACGATTTTTTCTGTCGCAAAAGATCATTTTTTAAAACTGCTGGATCGATGCTATTGGCAAGGATATTGACCACTTTGCACATCAGGCTTAGCTGAGGAGTTTAATTCATCCAACTCTCGAAAAACAGGCAGTGGAGTGAACTTCCCGATATTCAAACCCGCGTTCGAGGTCTGCTTGCTTGTGAATATTCAATAACTGATCCGGGGGTGCCATCTAGTGATCGAGTACAGTAACAGCGTGCTTAAATTTGCAGGTGTATCGACGCAGGCGTCTACATCTGCAGAAAGGGGTTAATGTTCTAACAGGTAAACTTTGTAAGTTTTTGCAAATATTAGCTCATTTGGAATTTGATGCCTGCAACATGTTTCAAAAAAGCTGGCACAAGTGGCAAAAAAGACTGAGAGAGTTGAGGAATGCTCATCAAACACTTATTTGGAACATCCCACAGGTGAACGGGCTAATTGGGAACAGGTGGGTGCCATGATTGGGTATAATAGCTCAGTCATTCACAAACAAGGATGGGGCAAGTGTCACCACTTAGTGAACAAATGTGTGAGCTGATTGTCGAACAGTTTAAAACCAGCATTCCTCAATGAGCTATTGCAAGAAATTTAGGGACTTCATCATCTACGCTCCGTAATATCGTCGAAAGGTTCAGGGAATCTGGAGAAATCACTGCACATTAGCGACAAGGCCGAAAACCAACATTAAATGTCCGTGACCTTCAATCCCTCAGGCGGCACTGCATCAAAAACTAAAATCAGTGTGTAAAGGACATCACCACATTGGCTCAGGAACACTTCAGAAAACCATTGTCAGTAACTACAGTTCGTCACAACATCTGCAAGTGCAACTTAAAACCATACAATGCAAAGCGAAAGCCATTTATCAACAGCACCCAGAAACGCCGCTGGCTTCGCTGGGCCCAAGCTCATCGAAGATGGACTGATGCAAAGTGGAAAAGTGTTCTGTGGTCTGACGAGTCCGCATTTCAAATTGTTTTTGGAAACTGTGGACGTCGTGTCCTCCGGACCAAGGAGGAAAAGAACCATCCGGACTGTTATAGGTGCAAAGTTCAAAAGCCAGCATCTGTGATGGTATGGGGGTGTATTAGTGCCCAAGGCATGGGCAACTTACACATATGTGAAGGCACCATTAATGCCGAAAGGTACATACAGGCTTTGGAGCAACATATGTTGCCATCCAAGCAACGTCTTTTTCGTGGACGCCCCTGCTTATATCAGAAAGACAATGCCTAGTCGCATTCTGCACGTGTTACAACAGCATGGCTCCGTAGTAAAAGAGTGCGGGTACTAGACTGGCCTGCCTGTAGTCCAGACCAGTCTCCTATTGAAAATGTGTGGCGTATTATGAAGCGTAAAATACGACAACGGAGACCCCGGACTGTTGAACAACTTAAGCTGTACATCAAGCAAGAATGGGAAAGAGTTCCACCTGAAAAGCTTCAAAAATTGGTCTCTTCAGTTCCCAAACGTTTACTGAGTGTCGTTAATAGGAATGGCGATGTAACACAGTGGTAAAAAGGCCCCTGTGCCAACTTTTTTGCAATGTGTTGCTGCCTTTAAATTCTAAGTTAATAATTATTTGCAAAAAAAAAAGTTTCTCAGTTTGAACATTAAACATCTTGTCTTTGCAGTGTATTCAATTCAATATAAGTTGAAAAGGATTTGCGAATCATTGTATTCTGTTTTTATCTACGATTTACATAACGTGCCAACTGCACTGGTTTTGGGTTTTGTAGAATAATTGAACTCGACTGCCATTTTAAAGTCCATCTAAATAGTGGCATCAATAGCTCCAGAAGCTGCCGGCGGAGGATGGAGCTGAACTGGATCGGGACGGCAGCAGCCAGAGCTCATGGAAGGACGGGGCTTGGACGGTCCAGGACTCAGGGTCTGGGCATTTTTCAGAGGATGGTGCAGGGGAGGAGGCGGGTTGCAGAGCGCATCAAGACTGGTCGACAGCTGAATGACTGCAGGGATAGAGCAAACTTTTCAGGCTGACGGCAAGCAAGTGATTGGACTAGCGACGTGGTGCAAGACTCTATTAGGTTAATAACAGGCCAGTGTAATTAAAGGGACAAGCTGGAATCTATGCTGGAGACTTACAATGCATGTGCAGGGACATAGTCTTCCCGCTTGAATTTTCGCTAAGCTACATTAGTCCAAAGCTTCACATGCAGACAGCAAATTATCAGGCCAAAATTTACAGAAGTTGTGCGCAACCGAAAATCATGGCACCAGATCCTACGCAACATGGATGGAAACTGACTGAATCACAGCTGGAGACTCGCTGGTGCAGCTTACCCACTGTTCCAGAGAATGTACTACAGAACTTTAACTGCAAGAAAACACTATGTAACTCAAGCAAATATTCTTGTAAGAGAGCAGGCATCAGGTGTACTGCTATGCGTTGTTGTGGACAGTGTACTAAATAGTGTACTTCAGGTTGATAGTGATGACAGAGACAGTCTGATTATTACCTCCACCAACGAAGTTGGAGCGGAGGTTATGTTTTCAACCCTGTTTGTTTGTTTGTCTGTCTGTTTCTCTGTTCTGTGAACAACATAACTCAAAAAGTAATGCACGGATTTGGCTGAAATTTTGTTGATGCATTGCTATTACATCAAGGATGGACCCTATTGATTTTCACTGCGATCAGTGAAACAATATGGCCGCGGCAGCCATCTTGAAATCGCATAACACGCGATAACTCAACTTTGTTCCCAGTCATGAAGATTTGGATTTGGTCATTTGCCGCATGTCTTCCCCCATTCTCCTCCACAACTTTCCTGTCCCTCTATACTGTATAACTGTCAAATAAAGGAAAAATTCACAAAAAAAATCTAAAAAAAAAAAAACATCTGGAGAAGTTCATTTGCTCAAGAAATGTATGTAAAAGAGTCCAAACTGTGTATTGGGTAGAATCCCCCTTTAAAGACCTTCGAATTTTAAATTTAAAGTTGAGAATAAAGCACAGATTGAAGAAGTTACACTACACCATCAGAGTATGACAACTGCTTTAAAAAAGAAGATTGAGCTTGCATTTCTTGCCACATTCAATGTCATTGCTGAAATGCATTGGTTCTGTCGTTTCAGCCTGGTCATCAACGAGCTGATATGCTGTGGTTTTCTGAGCACAATTACAAAACCTAAATGAGTGCTATGCAATTAACAAAGGACCTGCTCTAAATCCCACAGCTACATATTTAAGGAATAGGTCTGGGGTACAAAATAAGCACAGAAGTGTAAAGAACAGATTTTCTGCTTCCAGACGAAAATAATGCTACTTTCTAGCATTAGCCATTAGCCAGTCAGTAAAGTCCTGCTCCGTGTCCTGTAAAATGTGAGATGGGCTCCACGAGAATGAAAAATAGTGTAAATGCAGAGTGATCAAATGTAGAAGATGTGTTGTAGGAAGTGTACTTGGAAAAAAGACACAATCCTCACCTTTAAGACTTGACTACAGTCAACCTGATCCCATTCACTTTAAGAGTTATATACAGTGCTTTAAGTGGGCCGGTACGCACCGGTACGGAGTACCGGCACTTTTAGATTTTAGCCCCTGGCGTACCGGGACTTTTTAGGGCGTAGTGGGACTTCACACAAGCTCGTAGTACCCTGTCCTGCTCTATTTCTTTCTTGGCGATTCATGATCCGCTGGCTATACTACATTACCCACTGTGCACTAGTACGCGCCGCACGCCTGTCCCTTTACTCATGAGACGTTCACTCACAAGGAGGAGTGGCACGTCTTTCAAACATTATTTGAGCGAGCCGCATGATGCATTGGAGGTCTCGCGAATGATCAATGGCGATGTTCGCTACAGATCGGACTCATTGTGGAATGGGTGTTGCTGCGGAGAGATGGGTTTTCGCTGTCCTAACTACCAGGCTAATTTGGTGGGGGTGTTTGTGATCATGCTAGCTAGCTACTTGCCAACAGGTAGAATTTGATCATCTCTGAAATTATAACTGCTTCAAATGTTTACCGGCACTTTCAACACGTGATGGCAAGCATAGCTGAGTTCAGTGAAAACTTGCATGCCAGATAATGTTTCAAACTATATACTTTAATGGAATCAATATTAATCCTCAAAATACCCACAACCAAATACATAAGTTAACCCAATGCCAGCTGGCTAGAGAACAGAAAAGACGAGTTTACTGTTCGCCCGTCCACATTACGTCATGTCACGTCCTGGGGCCTCATGTATGAAGAGAGCGCAAGAACAGAAAAGATGCGTATGCTACTTTTTTTTGCGGATGTCAGATGAATGAAAACAAACGTGACTTTAGAAAAAATGCAAAAAAGTAATAGAATTTAGCATTTTTGCCAAATTAAAGTTGCTTCAGATTTTTCATTCAAATTTGCAAGCTGAATTCGTAGCCCGCTATATTATAAATGTAATACTTTTTACAAAATGCTACTTTTCTTTTTATGAACGTACACAATATTTAAATATAAAATCCACGCAATTGTTAGTACATGAGGCCCCTGGTGTTTGTAGGGCATTCATCAGAAATTCGTCGTCATTACTCAATACACCCAAACGGCCGCTCTAACATTGAGTGTGATGAGTAAAACAACACTCCCAATAACTTTATCATCGAACAGTGTCATGCAAAATAACCCATTGATTCTTATTCTTATATGCATTCCAGTTATATATGTGTTGAAATTACGGCACCATTTAAAAGAAAATGGCTCAGATTCTCCATTATATTAATTGGAATGACACACCCCCAACTGAAATGAAACATCTGCTGGTGAGTTTATCAAAAGATAGATTTTTGTTCTGGCGCCGACACTGGAAAGCCGTTGCTTTTAGTTAAATAAAACTGTTAATATAAGTTTGTTCGATAAAGATGAGCTGAGTCGTTGTCACGGCACCTGTTAGCCTAAAAATTACTGATGTCGGCAGAAGTATAACTATCAGTCCATGAAAATTTTTATTTTTTTTTAGCGGATATTCTAATTACAACATGATTGAGCTAGCAAAGCAGTTTTGTGTTGCTGTGTGCAGTATTTATTCAGTTTTGGGAAATCACGATGTCTAGAAAACATAAGCTCAAGTTGGCTGGCTCACAAGGACGAGTTAACGTCAGGACTCATGCATTTCCATGGATACAGAGAGAATACTAGCAAAAAAAAACAAAAAAAAAAACTGTTATAATAATACCCACAGTATAAATAAATTTTGATTATACATTTTATTTTAGTGGTAATAGCTGTATAATCACATTATTACACTGGAGGGTGTGCTTGACCGTCATTCTTGTCACTTCAGTGATAACGACGCTGGTCGCATCACTGTCGTGATAAGAATGACGGCCAAGCACACCCTCGCGTGTAACAATGCTTAATTAACGTTAGCTCTGATTAATGTGGTCAAAGCACCAAAAGTAACCAGCAACATTAAGGCTGAACAGAGTAATATATTTCAGCCCCACCTTTCGGGGGCTTTCGCTAATCACCTTTTCAGACTATTATAAAATTACCTCCGAAATAAGCAGTTTTCACAAATCTGTTGATTTATTAAATGTTCATTTCAAAGTACAAATGCAAACAAATTAATTAAATTAATGGCCTAGGCACCAGAGATACGCAGAGTAATATTTTCAGTGATGAGGTATTTTTCATTTGAGCACACGCTACCCGTACCGCCTTGCTCATTTGAGAACCTTCTAAACGTCTAATTGACCAATCAGATTCCTTGGTTGGATCTACATGTTGTATAACAGGGGTGGGAAATCATGGTCCTGAAGGGCCGGTGTGTATGCAGGTTTTTATTCCTATCAATTACCCTGTCTAATTGAGTTAATTGATTGCATGCACAAATATAGATTTTCGCAATGATTCGATAAAAGGAAAATTTTTTATGAAGGGACACAAGACTAGTCTTTGTAGTTTCATAATAATTTAAAGAAATGCGTATGAAACGTCAGGATTTCAAATGGTTAAATGGTTTGGCTAATTGAGACAATCAACTAATTAAAGACCAGACGTTGGGGTGAAAACCAGGGACAGATACGGTCCTCACTGCCCACCTCTGTTCTAGCATTTGAATGTATCACTTAATGGTCTGCTGGTACCGAGCATCCACTGCCTAATTTACTTACTAACAGTTGAAAAGGAGGAGTACCGGCACTTCTTTTTTTCCACTTAAAGCACTGGTTATATAGAATAGCCGGGCAATTTATGTTTACCTAGCATTACTGCATTCATAAAATGCTTACGATACAGCACAGATTTATGTTTGAAAGGCTGACTGTTTTAAAAGGAATATACAAAGCATTCAACCCTGATAAAATAATTCTATTACAGTCGATGGCACACAAAAAAGAGAGTAGATTTTGTTCCTAATGAATTTTTCAGAAAATTTCAGTTGATACATTCTCATATTCTTCTTTGTCACCATTGCGTCTTAACCATTCTTGGCAACATATTGGCATTTAGCAGATTAATCAGTGAGTGATTTGTGTGATTCTCAATTGGGAACAGGTCAAGAGTAATCCTGCATTAAAAGGTTGTGTTGTTGCCTTACTGCACTGCATGTACATGTACAAGCAGACACACGTACAATGTGGCACAAAAACAGTTATGAAGCAGAAACGCTCACACAAACAGACAGCTGTCCTTTGCACTTTGACAAGCCTCAGTCACATATCCCCCACCGACACAGCAGAGCGGCGGGGCGCCTTCTACATCATGCTAGCAGGTGCAAGCAACCATGGTATTTCTGATCCTCATGAGTCAGTGGGGAAACAAGCAGACCATTAGTATTTGGTCAGTTTCAAAACTCCAGGTCACACTCTGTTCAACGGACTATGGATCCAGCATCGGATGTTTTCTTTTGAAATAAACCTTGGAGCCATAGTTCTGTGGGTGGTGGAGCCATGCACAGCATCTTAAGACAATGGATTCTGATATAAATCAATGTTGGCTGCAGTTAAGTCTATAACAAACCATGATGACATAATTGAAGAAATACCCAATGCGAGATGTGATTGAGAGGGAGGGAGGAAGAGGGAAAAGGGCTGAGAGGGCAAGTACTTACCTTGTCCAATATGAACTTGTTAAGATAAGGCATGTAGCCTTGGTTGGACACAGGACCCTCGTCGTCATCTTTGAAGTGCTCCTCCAGAGCCACAGGGTCATGGGGGATCTTCATGACGGTGCACAGGTTGTGGGACAGCACCTGAAATGCCAAATAGACACTGACCAAGGTCAGCCAAAGAGCAGAGTAACCAGTATTCAGCACACAAAGGGCTTTCAGTACGACTGCTGTGAGCGCAGCTGATTGTACAAAACAAATTAAATGTAGGAGTGGAGTTCTTTTCAAAACAATGTATGGGACCAGCAAACAGACAAGAGACGACTAAACCACAGGTAAAAAGTAAAAGGTCTTTTGTTACTTAATATCGTCCAAATCAAGAATTT
The DNA here is from genome assembly GCA_029721435.1 of Gymnothorax reevesii. Lineage (NCBI taxonomy): Eukaryota > Metazoa > Chordata > Actinopteri > Anguilliformes > Muraenidae > Gymnothorax > Gymnothorax reevesii. Next base: position 27,827,665 of record CM056588.1, read on the forward strand.
CTTACTGCGGATAAGCTAGTAGCAACAACAGAATGGCACATAAGTTTAGAGTTAATAATATTTACAAATGTATTTATTGATTTAAATTGCCACAACTGCACTAAAATTTTCTTTTTGCTTTTACGTTTTTGCCCCCCCTCCCCCTTTTACATTACACAATAAATAAACCCAGTAAACACAAATTGCAGTTTCTTAAACAATTATTTCACTTATTGAAGAAAAAAAGCCATTTAAGCCTACACTGGCCCGATGTGGAAAATTTCCTTGATCTCAAATGAATTGATAAATGGGTTCAATTTCACTAGACACACAAAGGCATAATAACTGCCAGCCCGACAGTCTCTCATTTGCCAAAAAACATCTTGATGACCCTGAAGACTCTTGGGATAATATTCTGTGGACAGACGAATCAAAAGTGGAACTTATTGGAAGACATGGGTCATCTGGTGTAAAGCTAACAGAGCATTCCACAGCAAAACCACCATACCAACAGTTAAACACAATGGTTGAAGTGTGATGGTCTGGGGCTGCTTTGCGGCTACAAGACCAGAGCAACTTGCCATAAGTGATGGAACCATTAATTTGGCTCTCAACCAGAAAATCCTGGAGGGGAATGTCCAACCATCAGTTTGTGACCTAAAACTGAAGCGAAGATGGGTTACGCAGCACGGCAATGATCAGAAGGACACAAGTCCACCTCTGAATGGCACAGAGGAAACAAAATCAAGTTTTGGAGTGGCTTAGTTAAAGTCCTGACTTGAATCTGATTGATATGCTGTGGCATGACCTTAATCAGGCAGGTCATGCTCAAAAACCCTCCAGTGTGGCTGAATAAAAACAATTTCAGTTGTTGCCACCAAGGGTGGTGCAACAAGTTATTAGGTCTGGGGGGGCAATTATATTTTCATACACTGTTCATATGGGTTTTGAATTACAATTTACCTTCAATAAATGAAATGATCATTTAATTTTGCATTTTTCATTTAGTCATGTTGTCTTTGTCTATTAAAATTAGTTGAATGATCTGAAACATTTAAATATGACAAATAAGCAAAAATAGAAAAAATGGGAAGTAGGGAAATACTTTTTCACAGCTCAATAGCAATGTTTTGACACTGTATAAAATTGATTACAACGTTTGTGCCAAATAAAACCACATTGCAAGGATCCATTATGCAAACTCTAAAGCAAAATGTGTTATGTGTGTATCTAAAAAAAAATTGAATGCCCCGGAATCTTTCTCAACATTTTCCAAGATGAGATCATCAAATGAGTAAGAAAAAACTGCTTGAATAAAGGACACACCAAGAATGTTGAGTGAGTGCTGAAGTAGAATGGAGTGGAGTGATTTTACCCAGGATGCACTACATTGTTGTAGAGTGTGAATAGAAGCCTGGCTGCAGTCCATCTTTATCAGAGCACTGCACAAGTCAGGCTGCCTCAGCACAGAGAGCTTCCAGCCAGGCAGGAAAACAGCCCCATCCACCCCAATCAACCCTACCCTGGAGAAGGACGAAAGCCTCCAGGCCTTATGGCACTCCACTAAGGACACCCGCAGTCAGTCAAAGCACAGCTTCTGGTTAGGCTGCCATATTTGCCAATCACTGATGACGTGACAGACAGTGATTTATGTAAGTGCTATAGCCTAGTGCGAGTCTATGGGCAATATTTGTGCCCGGCATACATAATTGAGCAAACAGCAATTGCTTGCCGCAGTCTAAAATGCAATCAGATTACAAAGTATAAATTACATGACTGTACATGATTTTTTATAGATCCAAAAAGTGGTGGCAGAGCGTCAGTATAGAGAAACTCTGTAAACATTAACTGCCCTGCAAGTGGAGCGGGTAACTTGAGAATAGCAGGGAAAAAGTGCAAATAGTGATACAAGCATGAAATTCGGCATAACTATTCTTCTTTGTCTCCTGTCTCATAATCAACCTCCGGCCACACAGAATTTGACAGTTTTTCAAAATGGCTTCCTTCCGATATATGAATATGGACATTTAATTCCTTAATCACTTATACATTTCTTTCTCATTGTCAGTTTATGCTAAAATATTGAGAGCAAGCCTACAAGTACTAAGATTATGTAAAATAGTTTCTAGAAACATCAAAGATGGCTGTCATCATATCCAAAATGGCCGCCAAAGAGAAAAATATTTGCGTATAAGTTCATATGTGCGCTAAAAGGTCAGGGATTGATTGATCTGGGGTAAATCTAGCTGGATCAGTTTATTTTTGCAAGTAAGAAAATAATTAAGCTCTTTTTAATTAATTTTCATTCTAATTTGAAAACATGAACATAAAGGTAAATATTACATTGGAATAGTGTAGTGTCATTGCACTACCAGGGCACACTGGTTGACACTATAGCTGTGAAACTCAGCATGGGGTTCAATGCTAGCTTATGGTAGAAATTTGTCATTAGTTTCCCAAATGCTGTTTCTCTAGCCCCATTTTAAAGTTAAACAGCCGCACCTGAATTGACAGGATGTGCCAGCGCGGGAGAGCCGAGCCAAAGAAGACGGGGCTATAGTCTTCTGGAAGGTGTACAGATCACACGGGAATTAAATAGCATTGGATGAATGATCGGGCAAGGGGTAGGATTGTAACATATCTGAGCCTAGTTGTATCCCATATCTGAAAGTGCTTACATGTTGTATAGGTGGTAAAAGGATAAGGATTGGATAGGTTGGTTTAGTTTATCTCTTTATGACTGTTAGAATGCCAAGATATATGAATTCACAATGATTGTGTAGAAAATATGCAATTTTTGTTGCTTATAGGCTGAAAATATTCAAAATATAGAGCAAATTTGCAACCATTTTGAAAACGTGTCAGCCATCTTGGATATAACTATAAATTGAAGTGGCCGGAGGTTGATTTTGATTTATGGGGATATTAAGAGTTCTCATGCAAAGTCTGTTGCTTGTATCACCATTTGCACTTTTTTTCAACTACCCCGCTCCACTATGCATCCAAAACAGCACAGCTTTCTGCCTCCGCATGCATCCCACCAGCAGCATGGCAGGGCTAAGGTGGCGTCAATGACAGGTTTAAGGTGAGCTTTCATAGTGAGTTTAAGACGGGCATTTGTTACAACTTGCGGACACCTGAGAGAGATTCCCTCTCTCATTATGAGCGCTGGTGTATTGCTGCACAACAAACAGGCCTAAGACCAACAAGGATCTCTCTGCGTAAAGTTGCCATGTTCTCCCAATGTCCACGTGGGTTTCCTTGGGTCCTCCTTTCCCACCACCCAAAAGAAACATGCAGGAACCCTCCTAACACTGCCCCTGACCAAGGCTCTGGCTTTAGAACTGGGGTTGGTCTCCGGGCTCAGCAGTAAGGCTGCCTACTGCTCCAAAGCAACTAGGATGGGTCAAATATAGACGGCAAATTAGCACACAAAATTGAAAGAAGTATATCTGACATCACTACCACAGTGAATGAGTGAAGGAATGAATTAATACTACATTTACATAGCGCCTTCTCATAGACACTGATCTCTCCACCACCAATGTGCAGCACCCACCTGGACGATACAGCGGCGGCTATTCTGCACCAGAATGCTCACCACACATCAGTTTTAGGTGGAGAGGGAGAATAAAAATTGCATAGTCAATTAAATCGAGGGATGATTAGGTGGCTGATAGAAAGAGCCACGTTGGGAATTTTGCAAGGTCACCAGGGAACCCCCCACTTTTGACAAATACAGTCATGGGATCTTTAATGACCACAGCTGGTCAGAGCCTTGGTTTAACATCTCATCTGAAAGACTGAGTCCACTGAAGACAAAGGAAAGGAATGAGGAAGAGCTACGCTCATGTGTTTAGCACCAAGCCAACACACGAGTGACTGCAAGGTTAACAGAAAGGACTTGCAATTCAGCAAAAACATATTCAAGACAAGATTCCATTAGAACAGATGCAGAACTAAAATCACACATGATCAGCAAATATTATGGGGGGAAAAAGTACTTTTCAAATAGCAAAGCTCTGATTCATCACTGTCATAGCCATAAATGAAAAGTCAGTGGCATCCTTATGACCGAACACAGCCAGTAGGCCGATTCAGTAAATTAGGAAACAACATTGTTTGTTAAGCAACGAGTTATGAAAGTGCATTTCCCCCTTTTGGGGTTGTAAAATCAGAAAGGAAGTTTAGACAAAATAAGCCCATGTCAGAGACATGAAATCTGTGCTTTGGAATTAATTTGATCAATATATTTAAATATATTCTTGATCATTTTGATTTAATGTAATGTTTAATTTCATCTCAGCAAACTGAGATTATAAAGAGGCAATGAGCAGAACGAGTGTATAAATTGAATGGCACAGTTCAGGACAAGCACTGCTTGTGTGCAAGCTTCAAAGCTGTGGCCAGTCGACTGAACTGCGGAACAACAGCGACAGACTGATACTGAATATAACCTGAAACAAGACAAAACTGGCTCTTTGAGGGTCCAGAGGGACTTGGCGGGGGAGTTGCTGCAGTGAATCAGCTTCATCCGGGTGAACAAGCGGAACTGGCACAACCTGTCGCAAGTTAGTCACATGTCTGCACATTCCAACCCTATAACCCATTAACACTATTGCTTCATCCATTTTCACACAAGGACTTCCTTTGTCTTCTTCAAAAGACAACACAAAACTAATTCTAAAAAATGTCAGGCTAATTTTACACACTAGTCTTATTCCTGCAAGGTGTTAAAAGTGATTACCAAAATTACACCTGAAAAAAATGTAAAATATAACAAAAATAAATAATGATAATCTTTGACAAGGTTGCCATATGAGATGGGAGTACAAACATACCAATTCACGAAAACAGCAAAAATACCAAACATAAGTAAAATATTCACAATACCAATTCTTCATTACATCAGCTGTGCGAAGTTGATGAAACTACATTTACGCAAGGACGCAAAATGACGCCTCACACAGCAAGGGAATCTTTGAATATCAATTTGAAATAAAGCACATTTTGTGCTTTTATTTAGGATGGTTTTGCAGTATGTCTCCGGGGACGTAAGCCTGATTATTACAGTACAATCATCAGCAACCAAGACCTACCGGGGTTAAGACATTTCTACTAGACTTAAGCAAATTTTTGAAGTTGAAGTCACCCACTACCGCAGTGGCTGTAATAGACTCCGTCAGTGGATCTGAATTTGTGGCGTTAGAAAAATAAAAATAAAATCACTGTCAGGCATCAAAATTGAAGAGAATGGGCCAGCATGACTCTCAGACACCTTGTCCGCTCGGAGCCACAAAGCGGAAACCACTTTAATAGTCACGAAAGTCCGACATTTAAATGGCTTGTTGTGAGTTAATAACCACACGCTCTAGTCAAGTATTTTAAGTATAATATCCACATTCAACTTCTGACATATCTGATAGGCTACGAGCTAGAAATAAGAAGACATTCATACATGGTATGTCGAATATGAATGCCTGTTGAAAGTTAAATGTTATTAATCATAGACGATTAATGAGGGAACAGAGCAGTCAATCCTGCTGAACTACATCAAGCCATTGTAAACAGCATAAATACAGCACGACAGGCAACAGCATCGTAAGTCGCAAAAGTGAGCCCAAAAGATCAACGAAAATATTATGATTACGCATAAAATGAGAATTTTGCAAAACATATGGCTAGGGTCATACACATTTCCATTACAAAATAGCTGAATAGCGGTCCTCCAGCCGGGCGGACTTGCCAGCAATTTACAGCGCGAGCGTGTACATCGATGATACTTGAGAAGTATAAATATTCCGGACAGGGCAATGAACGAATGTAGGCTTACCTTCAATTGTGATTTAGACACTTTTCCACTTTTGTCCAGATCCAACGCAGTAAAAGCATGCCATATTGTCTTCAGAAGCTCGTCCCTTGCTCCCATTTTGCGAGGCGCCCGCGCGTTCGACAAGCTAAGTTCCCTTAAAAGAAAGTTTCTGTCTTTTTCTGAAACACAATAGGATGCAGTCACGTGACCACCAATGATCAGACGACCGACGTTGGGAAGTAGGTTTTAGCACCGCATAGCGCTCAGTGCATGCAGGTTTGCTTATTGCGTCTTTATATTGTCTCATAACCTACTTTTTGGTCCGTACTGCTTATTCCTTTTTCTGGGAAAATAAGCATTTCTTGTTAATTCGTTGCATTCATGAGTAACAAGGCAGTGACAGAACATGCCTTGATGAAGATGAGTAGCCCACATCATGCCAGAGTAAAGAATTGTCGGTAGGGTAGCTATATTGTATACTGAACAAAAATATAAACGCAACAGTTTAGTCATTTCAATATTACGCATAATTATTTATGAGGTTGACTTAGTTGGGTTTATTTATGTGACCAAGGTTGTGTGCCGCTGGTCTGTGTGCATTTCAGTCACCTTCTCCACATCATTGTCAAGTTCATGCCCTTTGTCAAAATTAGCCTGTCAGCCAGGTGGGGCATGATCCAGAGCTATTGAAATCAGGTACAATTAGCCCTGGCAAATCCTGTACTCTGGTCAATAAAAGGCCACCCCAAAAGTCCCAGTTCTCTTTCATAATATTTCGCTCGATGTCTCACTATGGGATGCACGCCTCGCTGCAGCCTCAGAAGCATTAATCTCATTACGCCAATCCTGATTGGCTGGTGAACGTGTCCGTCCGCCCAGGTGGTACACCCACCTTAAATAGCTCATGCGGACGGCACCACGTCATTTCAAACACCTCTTCTCACTCTGAGCATATCTCGCGTCCAGGGCTAGTTAGCTGAACTGTCCACAGACGGATTTTCTGTCGCCGGGCGCTACTAGCTTTGGATACCTTTTTGCTTCGTCGGTCACACCAGACCGGACTCAGTGCTCTCCCGCCCTACACGGCTTGGTCAGCACTGTCCTCGACGCCTCACCACGGCACGTCGAGTACCGAAGGCTAGCACACCAGTTACCTCTCGGTTTTCTTCACTCGACGCCTCACCATGGCACGTCGAGTACCGAAGGCTAGCACACCAGCTACCTCTCGGTTTTCTTCACTCGACGCCCCACCACGGCACGTCGAGCTCCGAGCGCTAGCACACCAGCTACCTCTCGGTTTTCTGCCTCGTCTCCCGGCTTGCACACCAGCTAGCTAGGAATGGAGGCCCAAAACCCCCATACCAAGGGGCACGGAGACTCCGGGACCCGTCCCTGTCGCTGTGGGAACAAGATCTCGAGTAAAGATCCACACCAGGTCTGCTCGAGCTGCCTGGGGCTGGAACACGCCCGTATGGCTATCGAACTTCCCGGCTCGTGCCAACACTGCGCGGTGTTTACGGCGAAAAGTCTTCGCAGACGGCTAGCCCGCCAGGCTAGCTTGTCTAGAATTGACCCCCTCCTCCCCTCCGACGGTGCTGCCGCCGTGGGCAAGCAGGATTTGGCGGTCGCTACGGCGGCGATTCCGAGGCTAGCGCCAGCTGGGGCTCCCAGCTCGACCTAGCCGCGGATCCCCCGTGTGAGGAAGACGTCCTAGAACTGGACTATGGGGACGATGAAGATGGCGTCTCTGAACTCCTCATATCAGAGGATGAGGAATTTGACAATGTCTTCATTACTCCGGCTCGGGCTGCGCAGCCCGCGGCCTCCGTCACCTCTCGGGATGGAGATGAGAGTAGCATACCAGCTTCTCCTCTCCCCAGCTCCGACATGCTCGACGTGTGCAAACGCGCTGCTGTCCGGCTGGACATCCCCTGGCCCGTTGTCGTAGCTGAGACCACCAGATCCCGCTACGAGGGGAAGAAATTGCCCTTGGCTAAGAGTGCGACGAAACAACTTCTCCCCGTCTTCCCGGAGCTGCTAGATGAGGTCGCGCGCTCTTGGAAAGACCGCCCTTATAGCAGCAGGAGCCCAGTTCCCGGTGCCTCGTCCCTCGATTGTGAGGCGATGGAGAGCCTGGGTCTGCTCCGCATGCCTCCGATGGAGCCACTCGTGGCAGCGCACCTTCACCCCCGCCTGTCAGCGGTGTCCTCCCGGAGCCCCAGTCTGCCGTCCAAGTCGGACCGTTTTCAGTCAGCCTTGACTGAGAAGGCGTATAAGGTGGCTGCGCTTTCGGCCAGAGCGCTCAATGTCCTCTCCCTGCTCACGGCTTATCAGGCTGAGTTGTGCGAGAATTTTGTGCTAACTCAGGACCCAGCTACATGGGAGGAAATACCGGTCGTCACCGACCTGTGTCTCCGTGTCCAACGCTGCGCGGTCCAGGCCACGGGAAAAGCGCTGGGGACCATGGTCCTGCAGGAACGGGCGTGGTGGCTCAACCTCGCCAACCTGTCAGACAGGGAGAAGGATGACATCCTGGACATGCCCATTGTCCCGGAGGGGATCTTCGGTTCCGCGTTGGCTTCTATGCAACGGCGGTGCGAAGCTAAAAAGAAGGAGGATGAAGCTCTCAAGCTCTGCCTCCCTTGAAAGCCTCCCGCTCCTCTTCCGCCTGCTCAGCGTAAGACCTTTGCACAGGCTGCTTCACAGGATTCGCAGTTTAAAATGCCGTAACTGCTGAGGCCTCAGCCCGCCCCGCCTGCTCCGCCAGGTCGGTCCGGCTGGCCCAAAAAGCCCTCGGCCCCGGCTGCGGCTGCGCCTGCGCGACCCGCGCATACCGCCAGCAGCCAGGCCAGGAAAAAGAAGAGAGCGGCCTGACCCCCCCTCTCTCCACTGGTGACGCAGCTGGAAGTTCCCCGTTCTCCGGCTCCACCTGTTTGGCTTTCGGGCGTGCACCCAGGGGCTCCCCACGCCCCTATCTCCCAGCTGCCTCGGACCGTGCCAGTGCAAGCCGGGAGAGATGGACATTTGACGTCGCGGGGTTTAGCGGTTGCCCCCCTCTCATGTCCACAAGCACGCACATACACAAAAGTTTTCTCAAAGAGAATAAATTGTGTCCCGCTGTCGCAGCCAGGCCGAGTGCCGAGGGCGCAGCTGAAAATAAAGAAAGCCAAATCTGTCAAAATAAGCACGCCACCTGGGGGCCTTGTCATTCCGCTACAGGAGAGCGCCACCGCACTGCGGCTGGGCCCTCTTGTGGTGGGAGGACTGCAGGGCACGTCACCCGGGGGCTGTGTCATTCCGCCACAAGAGGGCGCCACCGCACTGCGGCTGGGCCCTCTTGTGGTGGAAGGGCTGCAGTGCACATCACCTCTCGCCCTCAGATGGCGGAGATGGGTCGCACTGGCAGCCCCACCCTGGGTGTTGAGGACTATTTCGAGGGGGTACAGGCTGCAATTCGCCGCTGTCCCCCCATGATTCGCCGGCGTTATACACTCCCAGGCGCGGGGAGAGTCAGCTCGTGTTTTGCAGGAGGAAATTTTCTCACTGTTAAACAAAGGAGCAATCTGTGTCGTCCCTCCCGCACAATGTCAGAGCGGTTTCTACTCCAGGTATTTCCTAGTCCCCAAACGGGGGGGGAACGGTATTCGCCCTATCCTGGATTTACGGGCTCTGAACAAATATCTCAGGAAGTACAAGTTCAGGATGCTCACACACGCATCCCTGTTGCGTCTTGTACATCAGAACGATTGGTTCACTTCAATCGATCTGAAAGACGCGTACTTCCACATCCCAATCTATCCTCCCCACAGAAAGTTTCTGAGGTTCGCTTTCCAGGGGATCTGCTATGAGTATCGCGTGCTCCCTTTCGGTCTGTCATTAAGCCCGAGGGTGTTCGTGCGGTGCACGGAGGCAGCAATAGCCCTGCTGAGACGGCGGGGCATCCGTCTGGCCACTTACCTGGATGATTGGCTGCTTTTGGCGCAATCGGAGCAGGAAGCCAGGGCGCACACGCGTATTCTCACACAGCACCTAGTCGATCTGGGTTTTATGATAAACGCGGAGAAAAGCATGCTGTCCCCAGCGCAAGATGCTATCTTTCTGGGGTTATCCCTGAATTCGGTGTCTTTCACAGCTCGCCTCTCGGCGGAACGGGTGAGAGCTTTCAGGGCATGCCTCGCGCTTTTTTATCTAGGCAGGTTTGTTCCATTCAGATTGTGTCTTCGGTTACTCGGTCTGATGGCGTCTGCCATCCTCGTGATCCGTCTCGGTCGCCTCCACATGAGAGAATTCCAGCTTTGGGTGGCCTCATGCGGGCTAGATCCCGTGCGTCACGGCACGCGGAGAGTCTTGGTCACACTGGAATGCGCCAGGGCGCTGCGTCTCTGGCGGACCCCATCCTTTCTGACCCAGGGGGTCCCAATGGGCTCGGTCCTGTCCAGGAAGGTGGTCACTACAGATGCCAGCCTGACGACGGTGGCGTACATCAACCGTCAGGGGGGGTTGCGCTCCCGTCAGTTGCACATGCTGGCACGCAAACTGATCCTGTGGAGCTGCGGCCGTCTCCTCTCCTTGAGAGCGACGCACGTCCCGGGGGTCTTGAACACAGGCGCGGACCTGTTGTCCAGGGGTGCGCCGGTGTATGGGGAGTGGACTCTGCACCCGGAGAATGTGGAACAGATATGGGCCCGGTCCGGTCGGGCCGCGGTAGATCTGTTCGCGGCGAGAGAAAACGCGCAGTGCGCGCTGTTTTACTCTCTGCGCGGCATGGATGCTCTCTTGGCATAGACGCACTAGCGCACGTCTGGCCGCACGAGCTTCTTTACGCGTTCCCTCCCCTGGCCTTGATATTCCCCACTCTGTTCAGAGTGAGGGAACGTGGTCACGCACTGATATTGATTGCTCTGCATTGGCCGGCGATGCATTGGCTAGCGGAAATATATCGGTTACTGTGCGCTCAGCCTTGGCAGCTCCCGCTGCGCAGGGACCTGCTATCGCAGGGGGGGGGGCGATCCTCCACCCGCACCCGGAACGCCTGGCGTTGTGGGCGTGGCCCCTGAGTGGCTCAGCCTCTCGGCTGTGGGATTGTCACAGCGTGTGATTTCCACTATACGAAACGCTAGGGCCCCATCCACTAGGTCTTTGTATGACTGTAAGTGGAGGGTGTTTGAGGGGTGGTGTCACAGGAACGGCCACGTTTCTTTTCAGTGTCCGGTGAGTGCTATACTGTCATTCTTGCAGGACCTGATTGACAAAGGCAAAGCCTTCTCCACGATTAAGGTGTACTTGGCGGCGATCGCCGCCTGTCACGTGGGGTTTGAAAAGCGAACGGCGAGTCAGCACCCACTGGTTTGCCGTTTTATGAAGGGAGCGCGCAGGCTTCTCCCCGTGTCCAGACCACTGGTGCCACCGTGGGATCTGGCTGTGGTTCTGGAGGGGCTTAAGGGCCCTCCTTTTGAGCCACTGGAAGGGGCAGACTTGAAGCACGTGTCTTTCAAGGCTGTGTTGTTGCTGGCTCTGGCTTCAGCTAAGCGAGTTAGTGACATCCATGCGCTTTCGGTGCATCCGTCATGCGCTCAGCTCTTCCCGGGAGATGTAAGGTTGATTTTGAGGCCCAACCCGGCTTTTGTGCCTGAGGTTGTGGGCTCATGTTCTCCAATTGACCTTCTGGCCTTTGCTGCCTCAACAGAGGAGCAGCAGTCGCACGCGTTATGTCCAGTCCGTGCGGTGCGCATGTACATGGACAGGACTAGGGGATTCAGGAGGAGCGATCAGCTGTTCATCTCCTGGGCTAATCCTCATAAAGGAAAACCGATCACTAAGCAGCGCCTATCCCATTGGGTGGTGGAGGCGATTGCTTTGGCCTATACATGTCGGGGTTTGCAGCCGCCTGTGGGCCTGCGGGCGCACTCGACTCGGGGCTTGGCCGCATCCTGGGCCTTATTCAGGGGAGTTTCTGTTCAGGACATCTGTGCAGCGGCGAGTTGGTCCTCGCCTCTCACTTTTGTCCGCTTTTATAAGCTGGACGTTTCCGCCCCGTGCGTGGCACGCGCGGTTCTGCTGTCCTGACTGGAACAGATTGCTTCTCTGTGGGTTGGTGGACGCTGGATAAGCTTGTCTGGCAATACGGGAGCTACGATATCCCATAGTGAGACATCGAGCGAAATATTATGAAAGAGAACTTTAGGTTATTTACATAACCCCGGTTCTCTGAGTAATATGAGTGAGATGTCTCACCAGACAACCCTTCTTGCTGGGGCGAGTGAGAAGAGGTGCTTATCTTGAATGACGTGGTGCCGTCCGCATGAGCTATTTAAGGTGGATGTACCACCTGGGCGGACGGACACGTTCACCAGCCAATCAGGATTGGCGTAATGAGATTAATGCTTCTGAGGCTGCAGCGAGGCGTGCATCCCATAGTGAGACATCTCACTCATATTACTCAGAGAACCGGGGTTATGTAAATAACCTAAAGTTCTGCCCTTGTTCAAAATGCCAGGGAGCCTGCCATTGGCATGCTCAATGCAAAAATGTTTCTCAGGGATGTTGACAGTGCTCTTAATGTCCATGTTTCAACTATAAGTCGCATAAAACACCTTTTTGAGGAATGAGGCAAGACAGCAGACCGCCCGCATGCGTGACGACTATGTGTGACAACCCCCACCCAAGACCGCCATATCTGGACTCTTTATCTCTGTGATCGTCTCAGACCAGTAACTCCCACTGCAGATGAGACAGCTGGTCCCCAGCATCGCCCCATTTTTGCTGAAATCGTAAAAAATAATCTCCAGGAAGTCCATATCTTTATGTCTTTTGCCCTTTGTGGATAGGACCTCTCCTAAGCTCGATGAAAAAATTGGTTCGACTGAGTTAATAGACACGTTTGATGGCCAATGGCACAATGGAGGACTGCTTTCTTTACAGACAAGTCACATCTCCAACTTCACAGAGCGAATGGATGGAGGATCGTTATGCTGACATCACTGTGGTGCGCAAGGTGGCACATGGTGGTGGAATGCTGGTTTGGGTGGGAATATTCCAAGGACATTGCTCCCAACTGCTGTTGATGAACAGCAACTTGAATGGAGTGTGATTTCACGACGAGATGCTGCTGCCTATCGGCCTACCATTCATCCATCAAAAGAATAACCATCCAGGATGACCATGCCAGACCCACGTCACCCGTGTATGCACAGAATTCCTTGAGCCTGAAAATATTTGTGTGCTTGAATGGCTGGCTTTTTCCTCAGATTTGTCCCCCTTCCAACATCTTTGGGATGTCCACAAGCAACAAGTTCGTCATTGGTTCCCATTTTCAGCCAATAGCCGCCAACTCCACACAGCTCTTGAAGAGAAGTGGGAACATGTTCAAGTCACCATTGACCATTTGGTACAGTCCACACTGCAGAGATATGTAGCTGTGCAGCAGGCTAAAGGCAGACATACCCAATATTAATTTGTGAAATTTGGACAATAGACCCCATCCCCTTTATCATCACACCATCGCAAGATTCTTGTTTTCTTTTTAAATCATTGATCGAAATGTATTGCAATATGGTCATACGATCTGTAAACACTCAATGAAAGTACAAAACCCAAAACCAGTGAAGTTGGCACGTTATGTAAAACGTAGATAAAAACAGAATACAATGATTTGCAAATCCTTTTCAACTTATATTCAATTGAATACACTGCAAAGACTAGATGTTTAATGTTCAAACTGAGAAACTTTTTTTTTTTTTGCAAATAATCATAAACTTAGAATTTAAAGGCAGCAACACATTGCAAAAAAGTTGGCACAGGGGCCTTAGTAAACGTTTGGGAACTGAGGAGACCAATTTTTGAAGCTTTTCAGGTGGAACTCTTTCCCATTCTTGCTTGATGTACAGCATTAGTTGTTCAACAGTCCGGGGTCTCCGTTGTCGTATTTTACGCTTCATAATGCGCCACACATTTTCAATGGGAGACAGGTCTGGACGACAGGCAGGCCAGTCTAGTACCCGCACTCTTTTACTACGGAGCCATGCTGTTGTAACACATGCAGAATGTGGCTTGGCATTGTCTTGCTGAAATAAGCAGGGGCGTCCATGAAAAAGACGTTGCTTGGATGGCAACATATGTTGCTCCAAAACCTGTATGTACCTTTCAGCATTAATGGTGCCTTCACATATGTGTAAGTTGCCCATGCCTTGGGCACTAATACACCCCCATACCATCACAGATGCTGGCTTTTGAACTTTGCACCTATAACAGTCCGGATGGTTCTTTTCCTCCTTGGTCCGGAGGACACGACGTCCACAGTTTCCAAAAACAATTTGAAATGTGGACTTGTCAGACCACAGAACACTTTTCCACTTTGCATCAGTCCATCTTAGATGAGCTTGGGCTCAGCGAAGCTGGCAGCGTTTCTGGGTGCTGTTGATAAATGGCTTTCGCTTTGCATTGTAGAGTTTTAACTTACCCTTGCAGATGTAGTGACAAACTGTAGTTACTGACAGTGGTTTTCTGAAGTGTTTCTGAGCCAATGTGGTGATGTCCTTTACACACTGATGTCACTTGATGCAGTACCGCCTGAGAGATTGAAGGTCATGGGCATTCAATGTTGGTTTTCGGCCTTGTCGCTTACGTGCAGTGATTTCTCCAGATTCTCTGAACCTTTTGACGATATTACAGACCGTAGATGATGAAATCCCTAAATTTCTTGCAATAGCTTGTTGAGGAATGTTGTTTTTAAACTGTTCGACAATCAGCTCACGCATTTGTTCACCAAGTGATGACCCTCGCCCCATCCTTGTTTGTGAATGACTGAGCATTTCAGGGAAGCTGCTTTTATACCCAATCATGGCACCCACCTGTTCCCAATTAGCCTGTTCACCTGTGGGATGTTCCAAATAAGTGTTTGATGAGCATTCCTCAAGTCTCTCAGTCTTTTTTGCCACTTGTGCCAGCTTTTTTGAAACATGTTGCAGGCATTAAATTTCAAATGAGCTAATATTTGCAAAAAATTACAAAGTTCGAACATTAAGTAACTTGTCTTTGCAGTGTATTCAATTGAACATAGGTTGAAAAGGATTTGCAAATAATTGTATTCTATTTTTATTAACGATTTACACAACGTGCCAACTTCACTGGTTTTGTACAATGAGCTTCTAAACATGGTCATATTTCTCACAATAAGAAGTGTTGCGTTTATATTTTTGTTCAGTGCATATTGTCCTAAAATTGAGAAACTTCAACCCCAAATCTGGATGTAAGGTTGGACGTAATGTCAGATTGAATTCAAAAATTTAAGCTGTGATAGATAAATTATCTTTGGGCGACATTACGTTGAAAACAGTACAACAGCATATTAGCTATTTGAAGTTTCACCGCATTCATTTTAAGATTTTTCAAGATGAAATATTATCTCAATTTTGATGATTGCAACGTATTTTAAGCTATTGTCGTGATGTGGCGTCCATCGTCCGGAACATTTTTAATCTTTTTCTTTTTTGGCCTGATGAATTTGTGTAAATTTGCCATTACAAACTACTGTACTTACTAGACCATAACTCCAGTTCTTTTTTTTTCCCTCGGATTCTTGATTTAATAATTTTTGTCCGTTTTCCGGGCCTATGAAATTTTGGCCCCAATGTAAAAGATAGGACTGAGAAATTCTTGAAAAATTATTTCTCAAAAACTGCGAGATAAATTTTTTTTCTAGTCAGGCAATCAACTTACCTTGGTACCGTCAATGTACAATGCTTGCAGCATTTTGATAAGACTGCTTGCCAGTAAGCTACAAGACCCTTGGTCCTATTTTTAAAGAAGCTGGGACAGTAAAGTATTTACCACTTAGCAATCACAACAGTGAAAAGTCTTGGGAATGAAGACACCTTAGGTGCTTTTCATTATGCCAACTTGTGCTTCCCTGCATTCTCTCTGCTCCAGTGACCAGTAAATCGTTCCCTCTCTGCGGTCATGAAGGATCACCCAATTCCTTAAATGCACTTGGAGAAAACATGAAGCAAGGAGAGAGGAGGCTTCTGGAGGAGCTTAGAGTGAGGAGACACAGCTGTATCCTTTCTCACATCCTTGCTGGGAGGAGCTTAAGTTTGATAGTGAGCACAGAGAGTCAGACATTCAGAGGAAATAATGTGAGGACCTATACCAATCAGCCACAGCATGACAACACCTGCCACATATTGTGATGGTCCCACTGGGGCTGCCAAAGCAACTCCTGGCAGATCTGTAATGTGAACAAATGCCACTAGATGGCAGTATTGACCTTTTTTTGTAAGCCCAGTTTGGAGCTAGGTTTGGGCATGTCCTGGGCATGTCTGAGAGGGGAAAGTCCCAGAGAATAAAAAAAAGTCTAAAACGTGGGAGGGGGCTGCAAAAGAGTAAAAAAGAAAAACAATGGCAGTTTGAGTTAGAAAAATTAGCAATAGAAGAGAAAAAAGAGAGGGAGGAAAAAAACAAAGAGAATTTGAGAGAGAGAAAGAGCAGAAAGAGAGAGACAGAGACAGAGAGATTTTGATTTAGAGAAGTTAGATGGAGAAGAAAGGCTCCAAAGGGCGAAACTAAAAATTAAAATAGAGGCGGAAAACAAATTTCGTGCTAGCCAGGAGGTAAAACTGGTGCCTCCATTCTCCGAGAATGAGGTTGATAAGTATTTCCAGTGCTTCGAGAAGGTAGCTAAGAGTTGTCAGTGGCCAAAGGAACACTGGCCTCTGATGCTGCAAACTGTCCTCAAAGGTTAAGCTCAACAAGCCTATTCGGCTTTGTCTGCACATGATTCCTCTGATTATGAGGTTGTCAAAAAGGTTATTTTGAGAGCTTATGAGTTGGTTCCAAAGGCTTACCGACAGAAATTCAGAGGTCTGAAAAAATCTGACAATCAGACTTATGTGGAATTTACTAATGAGAAGAAGGTTTGCTTTGAGCGCTGGTGTACTACTATAGAGGTCAAGGATGATTTCAGCTCACTAAAAGAGATGGTGTTAGTTGAAGAATTCAAGAACTGTGTTAAGGATGATATTAAGACTTACCTTTATGAGAAGCAAGCACTGAATTTGCAATCAGCTGCCAAATTTGCAGATGAATATGTTCTCACACATAAGTGCAAATTTCAGTCTAGCAGTAACAATAGATGGTTCCAATTTCAGAAGAAAGGTAACGGTGATACCCAAGATTCTTCACCCGAAGACAAATCTGGTGATGGTGCTCAAAAAACCAGTCACAGGTCTGATCAAAGTCTGAAAGCTGACAGTGACAAACGTGGTCTAGTTTGCAATTTTTGCAAGAAATCTGGTCATGTTACAACTAACTGTTGGTTCCTTAAAGCTAAGAAAGAAAAAGAAAAGGATACCAAACCCTATGTCTTTGTGAAAACAACGTTACAAACTCCTGTAGTAGATGATCGAACTGCTGAATTGCCTGCTCCTTGTGGGGCTAAGAAGCCTGATACTGCTGACTTTGAGAGGGAGGAATTTCTTCCATTTGTGTCAGAGGGATTTGTGGCTCTGAATGAGCATTCTCCTCCTGTACCCAGATATATCCTAGGGGATACTGGAGCTTCTCAGTCACTTTTGTTGATGGACTCCTTGGAGTTACGTGATGAGACTGCTTCTGGGGATTTCATACTTGTACAAGGTATTGAAGGGAGGACTGTATCAGTACCTCTGTGCTCTGTATTCTTGAAGTCAGATTTAATTACAGGACAGGTAAAGGTGGGACTTATGTCAAGTCTACCTATCACGGGTGTTTCTCTGTTGCTAGGCAATGACCTGGCTGCGGGGAAATGTAGTTCCCCCTGTTCATCTTACTTCACAGCCGAGCACTGAAGATGGCGATGAAGACCCATCTCTGTATCCGTCCTGTGCAGTGACCCGTGCTATAGCCAAGAAGGCTCAAAAAGAAAATGATGTGGTGCCATCCAGCACATTGAATAGTCATGACTCAGGTGGTTTGCCTCATGAGTCTGTTCGGCTTACTATGGTTTCCCCGTTTGAGGACTTATCAGTCACGTTTTTCAGTTCTTTGTTCAGCCAGCCAGATGGGTCTAGTGATTCTGATGTGTCTGGAGACTTGTCTCTGTCCAGTAAGTAGTTGATTCAGGAGCAAACTAATGATCCTGAAATTTGCGTACTGAAGAGGAGAGCCCTTCCTGATAAAGAGATAGACAAAGTTCCAGTTGGGTATTATCACAAGGATGGTGTGTTGATGCGGAAGTGGCGCCCTCCTGATATCCCTGCCAATGCAGATTGGGCAGTGGTTAGGCAAATTGTTATTCCGAAGGTCTACAGGAATGAGATCTTAACAATGGCTCATAGTTTACCTTTCGGGGGCTATCTTAGGGTTAACAAGACTGTTGACTAGATCATGAAACACTTCTTCTGGCCTGGGCTTCCTTAACGTCAAGCCCAATTTTATTGAGCTTTCTGACAAAGGTGGCCATGCCATTCCAGATTTTCCTTATCCTTTGATCAATCACAGTTAGTCTGAAGTGTCCAGTGACAGGATACAAATGAACAAGATTGAACATGTTTATAGTTACTCAGATATGCACATTTCAACAAATATTTGAAGATCTTCAGCTCTCCAGCCATCCTTATATTATCATCAAGTACATTCCATGCCCTGACTCCAGCCACAGATAGGGAATGCTCCCTACGTGTCGTTCTGACCTTGCTTGTTTGTAATAACATCCTACTTCTGGTGTGCTGCATGCAGTCACGCTGAAGAAATAGGTTTTGTACATTTTTGGGCAAGCAATTTTTATATCCCAAGTAGACAAGTTGCGAGGAGTTGAATTTTACTATATCCTGTAATTTAAGAAGCTTTGCCTTAATAAACAAATCATTTGTATGAGTTCCATACGGAACGCAATAAATAATTCTAAGGGCCTTTTTTTTAAGTTTAAATAAAGGTTCTATTGTATTTTTGTAAGTGTGACCCCATACTTCAGCGCAGTAATGTAGATGGGGTGCTATGAGGGCTGAATATATTATTTTAAGAGACTTAAGGTTTAATAATTTCTGCAGTTTCCAAAGAATACATACATTTTTAGCGAACTGTCTTTGAACTAAATTTACATGCTGAAGCTGAAGTTCTTTCAGGTAAATTGTCAAATTCTGAAGTGTTGCAAAATCTTGATGTAAAACTCCAGCACTTAGAACCCTCGCAGAAAGATCGGTTTCAGAGGTTGATCAAGAAATATAAAGATCAATTTCCTGATGTTCCAAAGAGTTTCTATTGCTTCTCATGATGTAGATGTTGGTGATGCCAAACCAATAAAACAGTATCCGTACTGGATGAATCCTGAAGGAGAAAGATTGATGAGAAAGAGGTTGAGTACATGTTAGAACATGATGTTATCAGACCCTCTAACTCAGATTGGAGTTCATCCTGTGTGCCAGTTCCAAAACCTGATGGAAGTACTAGATTCTGTACAGATTATCGCAAAGTCAATGCTGTAACTAGAACTGATGTTTCCAATACCTAGGATTGATGATTGTATCGATAGAGTAGGGCTAGCAAAGTTTCTGACCAAGATTGATTTATTGAAGGGGTATTAGTGTGTGCCTTTAACTGAGAGGGCCAAGAGCATATCTGCTTTTGCCACACCATCTGGGTTGTACCAGTATGAAGTCCTACCCTTTTGCATGAAAAATGCCCCAGCCACGTTCCAAAGGATGATACAGTCTACAATCGCCGGATTGACACACACGGGTGCGTACATGGACGACCTGATCACATGGAGTGACTCCTGGGAAGAACATCTGAAAGATGTAAAGACATTGTTCCAGCGCTTGACCCAGGCTAACCTGACTGTTATCCTGAACAAGAGTGACTTTGGTTGTGCTACTGTCACATATCTTGGCTACGTCATAGGCCAGGGTAACGTGGCACCCCTAAATGCTAAAGTCCAAGCCATCATGGACTCTCCAGTTTCTGACAACAAAAAAGCTTTGCGCCGCTTTCTTGGAATGATCGGGTGCTACCGCAAGTTCTGCCAGAACTTTGCTGAGATTGCTCTCAGTCTCACAAACCAACTGAAGAAAGGCGTAAAGTTCACTTGGGATGAAGCATGCCAAAGAGCCTTCGATCGCCTGAAGTCTCTGCAGTGCGACTTCCCCGTGCTCATATCTCCTGATTTCAACAAACCGTTCTCCATCACGGTTGATGCTATCGACCAAGCTTGTAGATCTGTGCTCCTACAGAGTAGTGACTCTGATGACATTGAGCATCCCGTGGCATATTTCTCCAGGAAGTTCAATCGCCACCAAAAGAACTATTCCACAATAGAGAATGAGCTGTTGGCTCTGGTTCTATCCTTACAACACTTTGAGGTTTATGTTTGTACAGGGCAAAAGCTAACGATTGTATATACTGACCACAATCCGTTACTATTTTTGAGTATTTTTGAGTTTGACTTGGACATTAAGCATGCAAAGGGTACTGACAAGGTAATTGCTGATTGCTTATCCCATGTTTGAAAATGACGTGTTTATTAGCATATTGTATTATATGTATATAAATACAAGTGTCTACTTTACCATATTTGAAAAGAAAAAATTTGCCTTTATGAGTCAAAATTTTTCCCTTTTGGAATGGACGGGTAATGTGAAAAAATGCCACTAGACGACAGTATTGACCTTTTTGTTAAGCCCAGGCTGGAGCTAGGTTTGGGCATGTCTGAGGGGAAAATCCCAGAGAATAAAAAAGTCTAAACGGTGGGAGGGGGCTGCAAAAGAGTATATAAAGAGAAAAATTGAGAGTAAAGTAGTCGGAGAAATTGCAAGAAGGATACATTTGACCAGACCTGTTACTCTTTTCAAGACCTGTGAAGTTTTTTTGTGAATTTTTGCCTGTGTTGGAGCATTTCCCTGTCCCAGGACATCACCAAGCAACCCCATCTCAAGGGACTGTAAATATTTTTTTTCTGGTCTATATCAATCTTGGTTAGTAGTATAAATTGTAGGTTAGTTGTTAGTCTTTGTTAAATAAAATCCGTTTAAGTTTTAAAATTTTGTCTGTCATCCCATGCTGTTTTATGTCGTAACAAATTGGGGCCATAACAGATCATATCCCAGAGCATCACACTCCCTCCACATGCTCGTCTCCTTCCTGCAGTGCATTCCGGCGCCATCTCTTCTCCAGGTAAACTGTGCACGTGTACTCAGCCGATATGCAATATAAAAGAAAACGGGACTTACTGAACCAGGCGGTCTTCTTCAAATGCTCCAAGGTGTAGTTTGAGGCTCTGGTGCGTTGATGTGCCTTAGACACCCAACTTGCTGGTTCAAGGTTTGTGCTCTCTCGGACCACTGCAGGAAGATGCTCATCACAGCTGACTAGGAGCACCCCAGAAACCTTGTGCCTTCCGAGATGCTCCAATCGACTCCTCTGGCCACAAAAATTTGGGCCATTCTCTCACATCCAACACGCTGGCTATGAGAACCACTTGTTTGCTTAACATCTCATGCGAGTCTACAGATCTTGACAGGCCCTGTTGTTACAACACCTGTATGTTGCTTTAATGTTTTGGTTCAATGAAGTTTATGTCTTAAATGAAGACTATTAAGACATCAGAAGTATAAAGTTAAATTTCAATTGATTACAGAGAACAACATGGATATTATGCTTGGATAACACAAAGTAAAGATGAGGGACACAGAACAATGAACAAACAAAAAGCTTTAAAGTAGCAGATGCACTGGTTGTGCACAACAAGCAGAAGATCATTAAACAAAAAAAAAGGAAAAAATTAAAGAACTGAGAAATTTGGACTGAAACAATGCATTTCATAATGCTACAGGCATGGCTAGAGATTTGGATGGACAGCAATTACAATTTGATTTCCAATAATATTTTTGCATTTAGTTAAAGAATTGACTATCTTCCTGAGGTATGTACAATCTTTCAAATTTATTGCAGAACAGATGAACACCAAGGGCATTCATCTCATTCCACAGTCCAATCAAACTTTATTTTCCAACATATAAGAGCAACACATTCAATAAAAATTGATACATTTTTCCAATGTACTTTCTTTTCATATGCTTAAAATTATACCATAATGTTGCAAAAAGATGGACAAATGAAAACAGACAGTCATGCATGAAGAGAGCAAATTGCCAAAAACAAAACAAAACAAAAAAAAAAGTTCTAATCCACCATCTCTGGCAACAGTTACACAAAATTATAGCAGCAGATCTTATTTTAATGGCAAGTGAAACCATTGCCTTAAAAGTGCTGTTAAGGGCCGGTTCATACTCTACGCTAGGTACGCGAGCAAATGCGAGCACAGGTCCGTTCCATTCCGTTCACAGAGAAGCCTGAACACGCGTCCCTTGCTGCACTGTGTCCAGTTAAAAAGCAGTACACTGCTCATGCAATAGGGGGCAGCAAAGTCTACTCCTTCTCCTCCTCCTTCTTTTTTTCTTTTTGGTGTGTTCAACACAGCATATGGTGCACTATTTGCTTTATCTCCCCTATTGGAATGTCACGGAAATACATGCGTCGATGCGTCGCGTTACAAAAATTTGGAAGACACACTTTGCTACGCAAGGACGCAGGATGGCTACCTTGCGTTGCTCGATGCATTGCCTTGCGTTCGCGCTCGCGTACCTTGCATCGAGTATGAACCGGCCCTTAAAACTCACACAATGACCCAGTGTTGTCACCTGACCTTAGGTATCTGATTAAGGCTCTTAAGGTGCAGATAGCAGCTGCCCTATATTCTAATACAGGTGTGTTCCTGTTTAAAAGCACTTCCTCAAAGCAACACTGCCAGTTCAGTAGCACCCAGGCACAGAGAGATGGCACAGAGCCCTCACTCTGACAAACAAGCATGTTCAAGTCAATTGATGCTTTATATGCATGATATAAAAAACAAGTACCCAAGTGTCTAAATAATACCAAAGTCTCCAGGCAGCAGGGTCCTGTGTAAGGACCGTTCAGCTTATGCGTTTGTGCAATTCCCAGAGGAGCTGCGGTGCACCACGGTCAATAAATGGTCAGGCTGACAGAGCGGTTCATCTTCTTGCCGATGAGCCGAGACGTCCTGTCGCTGGTCTGGAGGGTAGAGCGCGTCAGTACCCCATCAGTGTGCAAAACCTTCTCCTCCGCCGCTGCCTTGGCCATCTGAGCCTTCCTGAGCTCCCTGAAAAACCACAAACATTCAGTCGAGCGCAAATTTTCAGATACATGATTAGTTTGAATTTTGTACAACTAGTCATTAAATGCACCAACAGTTGTGTTTGAAACCCTTAAAGAAATGGCTCCAAATCAAAGCAATTAGAGTATGATTATTGAGGATATTTAACGTTTATTTATTATCTACCGTGACCTTGATTAGTAGAATCAGGTGTGTAACTGCCCGTACCCATACTGGCCATTTCTGGATAAGATTGAGGACCCCTGCCCCACCGCAATCAAAAACGGGGAAAAATCCGCATTTGAGTAGGAGTCAATGAGCATAATACAGTCATTTCCGTGCGGGGCGCAAAACATTTGAATTCATGGTGATGTTGCACAATGATTTAAATCAGGAGCCGGGGTAAAGAGTAGGAAAAATGCTGCCTTGAACTAAGCAGCTGATGCTAAGGAGCCACTGAATGGGAGCCAATATCAGCTGTAGCAGCATTGGTGGGACTGGGCTACCTTATTGAGCCACAGATTGGTGCGTAGTGATTATTCAATTTAGTAAAAATATATATTACTATATATTGCACACGAGTTAGCCGTTAATCCTACAAGAGAAAATTAACCAACTAACTGCCGCATGTGGCCTGCTATGCTTGCAAGCTAAAGTTAGCCAACAAGTCAATGTCATCACAGATCCTAAGTCAGAACAACCCTGAAACAAAAAATTATATGATTATAGGATTTAGTTTACCAGCTAGCAATTTCATAATAGACTTTGTGTACAACCAAAGATTTTGTCTATGAGCAATTCTCTGCGGCAAAAAATGATGAACCATTTCAAATGCACTGTATAATTGAACGGACGCACCATTTCCAATTTTTATACCATACAACCAAGAAATCAGAATCATTCATAGAAGATACCAGAGGGTTGAATGAAATTTTTATTTAGTAAACTACATTATGCAGGATCAAAGTTTCATGCATCTAGGTTTATAATTGTCAAGTCATTCTTTGGCTGTACATTAGGGATTGTTGTTCACAGTGACTGACTTCTGTGCTCATGCTCAAGTGGGCCTCAGTGATTTGGCCAGCTGTGGTTTCTGGCTCAGTGAGGGAGAAGACACCGTCATGTCTCCCGAAACGGAGATTGGTGAAGGAAGGAGAGAGACGGGCAACAAAGCTTCCCATCCCAAGGCCTTCCAGTGGGTTAGGATGGAACTGCCCACCACGCTCATTTGGGAGTGGGGTACAAGGCTGAGAAGAAATACCAAACTGGTTCATGGCCTTAAGACATACTGTATTATGAAAGGTTTATCAAAATTGATCAATATTTGGGACCCCAAAAGGCTACAGGTCATTCACATAGGTGTCTATAGGTGAAGGAACGTCAAAGATTGCAAAACGGCCATTTTTTAGAGATCATCATTTATATGTTGAGATATGTTGTATACTACTTACACACCAAATTTCAATGCTTTATCAATTTTAGACAGAGCTAAAATTGACAATTTTCGTTTTTCAATATGACCTCCCAGCCAGAAGAATGTAGTTTACCTGCTTAAGATGTAGCGTGCCAAGTTTTGTCAAATTTGCTCAATATTAGTGACCACTGCAAGTTACAGATTTAAGTAATATCGGACGACTGTCAATAGATGACAGACGATAGACAATGATGAAGTTTATACCGTCTTAACTACTCAGCAGGTCAAAAAATAATTTAGTTAATAAAACCAGAAACATCCACAAAATCCTAAGCCTTTCAAGTATAGAAAAATTTAGAGGAAATTTTTTATATCCATCCGCTCAACTTTCAGCAGCCACGAAGCTTGAGAGGGCACCAGGCAATTAGCAGAATGTTTAGCTGGTGCACATTTCAGAGCACAGCAGTGAGGAGGCCATTTTAGACAGGGTTTACATTTCAGCACATACTTTTGCAGCAGGGCATTTTTGAACTTCTCAGTGTTGAGTTCCTGCCGCAGCTGATTGGCACTCATCCTGGAGGCTGTGAGCAGGACCGGGTGCTTAATCAGGCTGGTGGAGGACGGCCTCCTCTCTAGATCTAGATGGATCATCAGCTGTATGGGAATGAGAAAAATATTAGGAAAGAACGGCACTCGTGAAGTAACCAGCATATCACCACACCTCAATGCACCCCGCCAACTCCTGCCAACTGCTTCAGCTGACTGATGAGAGGGACAATAGATATATAAAATGCTGCCTCGGCTAAGACCAAATCTACATTGATCTAAAACACGTGACTTTTGCTATGTTTTCCCTACATTCCACATTCCTCTCACTTTTTCAGTCCCCTAAACTAGAGAAATACCTCCAACCCCATTTTAGTTTGAGAACTCTGGTTTTGTTTTTCAGTGTGGACAGTTTTTGTTTTTTTGCAGTTTTAAAATGCAGTGAGCATGTAGCTCAAACCTCAAATCTTTAAGTAACAAGACACCAGAACACACGAACACTCAAAATTCTAAAGTTAGAAAACAGTAGATTGTTCATCATGGTTTTATGCCATAGTCAAAACAAATCGACAAGCCACACAATTCTTACCAGGAAACCCTAAATAGTGGCACAGCCCAGAATAGCAGGCCCATCCGCAGGCTGTAAAAATATTTAAATCAATAACATACTGTGAAGCACAGTATACTCTTACCATCAACAAACTGAGGAACTCCTGAGAGAGCACCTGTGGGATGGGCGGGAGCCTTCCCCGCCGGATGTCATGCCACCTGTCGCCATTAGAGGGCAGCGGCTCAGCCCCAGCGGCACATATCAGAGTCAGCGCCAGGGCAAAGATATCCGCTTTCGTGAGGTCCCTGTAATCCTGCAGAGAAAGCACCTACGGTTATCACCAACACAATATTGAGAGATCCACGTTTAATGCCACAAATCTGTCAGTTTTTGTATTGGTGAAGGAAAACCCTCACCTCTTGAAGGACCTCATTGGCCAGGAATCTGCTGTCTCCCTCCTCCACCTGTGGAGTGCTCACCCTGGTCACATGACCAAGATCACCTGAGAGAGAACAACAGCAAAAGAGATACAAAGTGAGTTTTAAAAGAGCCCAGGGGACTACGTTTCCAGGCTTAGCACAAAGGGAACTCATAGCAGCTGTTACAGGCCGGCAGCAGATCCTCACCAATTTTATATACCACCCTAGTGGTCAGAACTTCATCCTCCTCACTCTCTTCCACACAAGCAGCCGACTTTCGAGATATGAAGATGTTACCTGTAACAGAAAAATGGGTATATCAGGCATTCTGAACCGAGGCCGCCCGTCGTCTGATAGTAATGTACAACTACAGATGAATAATTTGTGAAGAGACCGTGGTGAAGGCGGAATGCTTCACTCACTGGGCTTGATGTCCATGTGCACCAGGCTCATCGAGTGGATGTAGCGCAGGCCACGGCCCACCTGCAGCAGCAGGTCCTTCAGCTCCAGCTCCGACAAAAATCCGGCGCTCCGGCAGTTCTCCGCAATAACGTCGGAGAGTGTGCCACCGTTGCAGTACTCGTTCTGTATCAGCATGTGGTCATCCTCCGCCCACGCAGAATAGTACCTGACCACATGGGGGTGCTGTCCTAGCACTGCGTGGGCGTATACCTCACGAAGGGCATTCTGCCTGCCAGAGAAACGATACGGAAACTGCAGTCAAGCGACTATCATATATTTCCATAGGAATACCCATTTCAACACTGAGATATTCTGAGGCTAGGTATTCAACACATTAAACACGGCACTTACTCATCAACAGAGCCAGCCAGGGGCTTCTTGGAGTGTTTGACAGCATACACGCAGTCGTCAAGCCTTTTAACGCACTTGAACACGGACCCAAACTCGCCAGAGCCGATTTTTAGTTCAGTTACTTCAGTTTAGTTCTAGCCCAGAAAAAAAAATAAAAAATAAAAAATTTCAAAACAAATGCGTGACCCCCCTTTGAAAACCCGGCTAAACTCGCCTGATCTAATTTTGAGATAAAGGTCGTCAAGTAGCCCCTCTGACAAAAAAATCAAAAATATGATATGCGACTTTATTGGTGTAAATTTATTGGTGATAGGCTACATATTGGGGTTTTGAAATATAGTGTTCAAAAGTTAATTTCTAACATCATAAATATTAAAATTAATGAATTTATTGACACTACGTTTACGTTTTTTAACGGAGACATACCAGAGGTTCCCACTAGGTTCGTTTCAACTATGGTTTCAATCGGCTTTTAGTTTGCCTTCGGCAGATAAACACTCAATAGTTTGAGTGTCATTCAGTTTAGTGACTTCTTTTCTACCATTGAAAATGAATGTAGACCATAATATTAATGCGCACCATCATAAAGAGAGTCATTTCATGGTATGGCAGAAGAGTTGCAACTTAAGCTAGGTGCGGATTTCTCCACGGATTATGTTGCACCACCTCGGAAATGTCAGAAATTTAGTGTTTGCATTTATAGATTAACATCTAGTGAAGCTAACCAGTCTAGTTTGAGGACATGTAATGCAGCTACTTCACGAAACAATTCGGCGTTTAGACATTGACGGCATGCAGACCCATCGTTCTGGGGTGCGTTTCCGAAAAAGTGTAGTTGCTTGCGAAGTTCGTCCATTCACAGTCAATGGGTCCAACTATGTAAGTTAGCATCTGTGATTTCGGGCAACGCATCCCTGGAAGTATCTTTTTATCCGACATGGCGGCAGCACCCAAAGCACAAGAACGCAACATTGCCGGGATATAATACAATTGTTATGCCATGGCCTTGGAGCAGGAAGATTTTGATACGGATTTGCAATTATACTCACAAAATATACAAATTATCTCAATAGAATTATTTTTGCTCCATAATTGCAGTTGCAGTAAAGTTTATTACTGCTGTTGCAGTAAAGTTTATATGATACCCCTTCCTTCCAATGCATTTCAATGGGATTTATGCTTTATGGTCATGCGCATCTTTATAAAAAGACTGGTTTTGTCAAACTACTAAAATTTTCCCACGTCTGTATCATACATGGATGAAAATAGGAAAATGTAAGCTTTAATTTGGTATGTGACATATAGCCAAGAAAATTATGGTTCAAAAATATGGCTGTTTTTAAAATGTACTTATTTTTAAATCGGAATTTCTTGAAAAACCGTTTCTCTGAGCCTGAAATTTGCCAAAACTTTGAAATGACTTTCTCTGTCAATATTAGAGATATCAGTTTGATATTTTCACAGAATATTCCTTACTTGATGTACAATGAGTAAAGAAATCTTACATCGCCAGAAAATGACTTTAGCTGGGCTATCACAGGCAGGGTCACATATGCAGGTGGGACAAGTAATAAAGGCAAACCAACCTTTGATGGGGGGACAATTTCTTCCTCAATTTCAGCATCACTGGCTTCCATATCCTCCCCACAGGAGCTGAAAATAAATGCACTTTCCCCATGAGCTATACCACAGAACTAACACTAGAGGGCGGGACTACTAAGATGAGCCGCATTTGGTTACTCCAGGACGAAGAGGTGTTGATCAGGCTGCCTTTTTTCCTTATCTGGCACGGATTAAACAACTGACATAACGAACGGTGTGGGAATGACCTGAGGTGGTGACAATGAGGAATATCAAGTTACCTTATAAACACCACAATAACAAGCATTCAGGTTACCTCAGGTCAATATAACAGTGTCAGATCTTAATATAAATAAGAATTTTATCCTTCCTACAGGTTTTATTCATTAAATCCTCACAGGGATGCAATGGTCAGAGGAAACCAGGGTTTAAGGACAATTTCATTCATTGCTTCCATTTACATTATATTTCAGCCATTAGGTACACACTCCATATAAAAGTGACAGATACAGAGCTGCATAAAGTGAAGTTATGTGCAGAAAATGAGCTCCTATTTTCTGCACATAACTTCAGTTTATACAGCTGGGCATTCACTGACGCGTTTTAGGCTAAATGCTTTGCTCCAGGGTTCTACACTGCATGCCTTAGACACACTCCTGCTCAACATTAATACAATATAACGCCACTTACTCATCCCCGTAACTTCGCTTTCTACTGATTTTTTGCAGAGTAGCAGAATGGATGAGTAGGGATTCAGGGGTGAACGGGTTTATGTTAACAAGTGGGGTATCCTTCCTCTTTAAGTCAGAGTTTGGTTTTCCCAAGGAATCCACATTCCTGAAGTGGGCTATTTTGCTGGTGGAATCTGCAGCCGCTGTCCGGGCTTTGGAAAGCAAACTCTGCATGGGGGTGGGGGGGGGGATCACGAAAATAAAAGCTAGACGGCCCATGAGCACCAGAGGAGGGCAAGCAAACTGCTGTCCAACCGACCTTCAATTCTCAGATGCGGCAAAGAGCCATCACACCGTCAGCCAGTTTGCCAGCAATGACTCCAATGAAATATTACCAATAGTGCCAGCTTTACGAAAGGCACTGAAAAACCGCTTAAATACAGACTTAATTTATATTTGCACCTAATGTAAGCAAGAAGGACAGAGTTTTTCTGAACGGCAAAACAGGCTCACTTGCCAAGAGCAGTGCCTCCGCGTCACAGAGAGGACAAACGTGCGTCACCTTACATAACAGGGAAAAGTTGACTGAGCGAATAACGTTTTTCAATATTTAGGTCACTTGGTGAGCCTTAGTTTTCATTTACTTCTCAATATGACCAAATTCCAGAGCTGAAATCATCAGCCAACGAATTTAATCTTCGAAGTTTGCGAATTACACCACCAGTGAAGTCTCGACGGAGGAAAGAATCCAATTTCACAAAGCTGGAAACGTATTCTCGATAACTGAAGGGCTCCGTGAAGGGAGAATTAATTTTGAGTGCATCCATTACCGAGGAGTGTTTGGTAATAAGATGAGTCAACTATTTTATTAATTAACTTTTTTTTTTTTACAAATGTTAATTTCAAAATATGCTTTAGATAAAACTAATACCCATCTTTTTATTCATCGTTTAGAATTTTGCTGTCTTTATTTCTTAAGTTCTGGGTGAAAAAGTACAGTGAGTGTGACAGTTCCGGATCACTAATGAAAGATCGACGGCATACGTTTCTCCAAGGAAATAAACCAAACTTATATTGTATTCCGATTGAGTAATGTTTCATCTTATAACCACAAAAGGAAGCACTTGAAACACTTACAGTTTCAGAGAGAAATGTCATAAAACATGTCGTGTGTCATTATGACAGTTCCGGATCACTTTATTGTATTCCGGATCACGTGACATAAGGCACCGCTTGATTAAAAAATCCACGATACGGTCAACAAGGGGTTGTGTCAAACACTAAGAACTATTTTGTAAGCATTGCAAGTCGGAAGACTCAGAAATATTATGAAATTTCATCTTCAAGTACACCTCTGTGGTTTATTACTCTTTCTAACTTGAGTCAAACACGTTGATCAATAGGAGTTCTATATTAGAATGCCTTTGAAGCTTTCCAAGAAAACAACCTAATTAGGAACATATGGTAGATCATATTTAATATAAATGTTATATTTAACATATATATTAAGTAAAAAAATAAATAATTTTTTTTGGAAAATATATTTGTGTTCTGTAAGCATTTAAGGTGTTGTTGAATGAATTTGATTTTTCCAGGTAAATTCTGCATTGATACAGTGCATATTGATGATAATATAAAATTTCAAATAATGTAAATGACAATGGTCTATGGTAGTAATCAGGGGCGTAGATTTAACTGGGAGTTGGTGGGGACTTTGACACGGCCTTTATGACAATTAGTCCTGGCCAGTACTCAATTATTTTCCTAAATCGACGCGTTTTCAAATTATCGTAATTGGCAACTGAAGACACGGTTCCTCTCTATATGCGATCTAACAGTATCCAGCGATGATACGGTGGGATAAATTAAGTTCAGAAAATTAATTTACTGCTTGCCTGTGAGTCGACAGGAAAGCAATTTCGAATAACGTTGATTTAAACACAGCAAATACGCATACCGATGACCGATTTCCGGAGAGAACAAGCAGCACCTGTTCATTATGGACTGTAAAAAGTTCAGGGTTGCATCAACACTTAAAGAGTAGAGTTAAATCGCATATAGAGAGGAACTGTGTCTTCAGTTGCCAAATACGTTCATTTGAAAATGCGTCGATGAAGGAAAATAATTGAGAACTGGCCAGGACTAATTGTGATAAAGGCCGTGTCAAAGTCCCCACCAACTTCCAGTTAAATCTACGCTCCTGGTAGTAATAATGTGTAATGTAACTGCATAGGCTAAGTGTAAGCGATGACCCCCCTCCAAATAAAATAAAATTGAAAAGGGCAGCTTAATAGGTCATCTCATTTAAATATTTATTCCTGCATTTCGTAATGAACGTTTAAAAAAATTTTATTTAATACTGCATTTAAAAGTTCAAGTTATTTGCTGTTTCCAGACATTCTTATTACAATATATTACTGTACAGCCCAATACCAAATTTTACTGTAAATTTCAATGGTAAAAAAACGATATCTAATAAATAAATACTTTCATTCACGGTTGAAAACTCGTTTTTCACTTTTACAAGACCGAGTATTTACAGTAGTTATTTGAGCCGAAAAACAATTATCCCCAGAACACGGTTAGAGACGACCCCTTTCTTGGAGCGATCCGGAACTACACAAAGCAGGCAGTCAACAAAATTGAAGAATTCTTTAAAACTGTTCAAGCTACTAGAACAGTTTTTTGGTCATTTGTAATTGGGGTATACTTGCATCCTTTGGAATATAAGAAATTAAACTGTCACATTTAGTTAACTTTGCAAAAGGCGACGTGGAAAAAGTCACCTTTTTAGCTAAGCAGTTGCTCGTCAGTGCTGCGATACCTATGCTCGTTCCGGGGTGCGGAGCTTCGCTTCCAGTTTCGGCAGCGCGATGAAATTTACTTCACAACCGAAAGCAGTGTTGTAGCATCAAAATAACATATCAGGCATATAAATCCACGAAATTTTACTATTACTAGGGTCGGGACAAAAGAAAATTGGAGCGATCCGGAACTGTCACACTCACTGTAGTGGTTCTGTGCATCCGTTACCTCTTGACCGAGCCCAGAATAATTCAACTCAACTGTCAATACTAATACCTAATTATGACACCTGTAATACAATTATAAGTTTGATCATAAACCATAGATAACCAGTTCACCATTGAGGTATGCGGTGTGTCAAATAGACGGAGCTTTCTCAGTGTCTTATGAGGTGGTGTGTCCGGACAATCTGGAATGGGAGAACTCGAGCCTTCTCGGTCTTCCCGGCGGTACAGACGCTCCGGTGACGAGTACTCAGGACTCCCAGGGCTTTTCCTTAGAGAAGGGGACCTTGAGAAAAGCCTCGGTGGTTTCGGGGGGGACGGTGTCAAGAGTCCTTCATCGTGCCAGAATTCGATGCAGTCGTCCTCCACGGTAACGTTACGGTTCAGTGGACTGCTCCCGGAATCGTTTCTCTTTACAATCGTGTGCCGCCGCAGTTGAAGAGGAGAGTTAATTTCGGTAAATCCCGATTCTGCCCCCGTACTGTTATTCCCGTCTTCTTCCGCGATATCATCTTCTCCATCGCTCACAGAAAACAGCATTTTTTGTCGGATTGACCCAAATTTCGGAGACGAACAACCGAGCCGTCGAGAATTCACGCTCATTTTCTCAAGTATGTTCAGTTCTACGTCAGCAGTGGCGCTTAAACAGTACTTTGGAAGGGCTGTCAAAATGCGTTCCAAAATGCGAATACTTAGCTGATGTTAGCTGCAAAATACAGCTACTATAATGTTGCAGTAAGTAGAACCAACAATCCAGCTTGCAGAAAAAGAAGAAACGAGTAAAAATCTTAAATGAATCTATAAAGTTATGCAGCTATCAACTATTCCAATTTATTGTATGCTTCAAGCTGCTAAAATTAATGTTTATGTTAGGTCATTATACTATTGTCGTAAACTGTACTGCGATTACAGCGAAAGAAAGTATCCTATTGTAATCCCTTTCATTCGAAGTGCGTGTCGATGGCACGAGGTGATATACACCCTTTACCTAAACACATTGAAACAGAATGACTGAACTTCGGCGCGGCACGATTAGAACAACAGGGCCCTGAGCATCCTTTAAAAAATACCTTGACAGTGTTTATCGGATGAAAATCCAATAGTCTCGAAATAGAAAGATTTTCCTGGGCAGTTTCACTCCAGCGTTTGTGTACCTTATTAGCCAAGTGGCTAACTTGCTAACTACGTCATTAGAATACTGGATTAACCATCTTACAGTTGCATACCATGCTTCCCGCGACCGTTGGTCAATTGACCTACATTAACCAATGAAAGGACATGCTCAATGTTTGAAACGGGGGGCGGGCACAGAGATAGAAGAAAACTAGAGTGGACGATGTGTGGGCTGGACCAAAGCGGAAATGGAAGAATAGCTACGCCATCTTGGATATGTATAAATGTCCAATGAATTATATGTAAACAGTGGGCTAAACATGGGTGTCGACAACTTAGAGACGTGTTTTCCGTGTTCTTTTTATCTTTTCTTACCTAAAATGGACTCAAATAAGGAATTATAATTAAAACAACAAAATTTATTTAAAAAATGTAGATTTTTTAAATCCGACGTATTCGATGTTTATTTAATCGGAAGACATTACAGAGATATCGGAACTTCAGCTGTTGTCCCGTATGAGCGAGTTTTCGTTATTTTCGAGCACGGTTTAGGCCAGTAATACTGCATTTTCCATTGAACGTCTGTCCCGATATACATACTCAAGATGGCGGCGGCGTGCTGCCACGGAAACCACGTGATTGTCCACTCTAAGTTTTCTTATATCTCTGTGGGGGCGGGTTCAAAAGTTCTTCTAAGAGTTGTTACGTCACCACACCGAACTCTGAAGGCAAACGTCATTTTGACGCGAATCATTGGTTTCTCTTTTCCATCAGGGTGAAAGGTTCCTCTTGTTGTAGAGGGACATTTGAAGTGGTTCCTATTGTTCCTGTTCAAGTGGCACAATTTGTGCAAAAAAAAAAATCGAGCGGGTGTATCGGCCAGGTTCGAGCAGAGTCGTGAAAACAATTAATGATGAGCTTTTGCTGAAAAAATTATAAATTAGAAAAAAAAATCCTTATATAGACAGTTTTACAAATCTTAAGCAGATCCAAAAGGTGCTCCTTACCATATTTGAATGATTAACAATCTTATTTTGTAGGTCTCAGAAGGAGGTTGTCCATCATTTTATTAAAACAATATTTGTATAAAACAAATATTAATATTTCCCTAAACAGTAATCAAAATACTTCGTCCCATAAAAACTTTTGCTTAGCTGGGTGAGAGTACAGTAGTTCTGCTAGAAGACCATTAATACAGATCACAGCATTTTAATGTAGCAAAAGCAATGTTCTTCTTTTGTACATAATTACATGTAAAACGTGAAGACTTTTGAACAGGACAGTTTGACTATACACACATTGTATGACCATTTTTGTTATATGAAAAAAGTGGTGACCTTTAATTCTGAATGCATTCACAACTCCAGTCTCTCATCAGCACTGTAAAATGTATTAACACTTCTGTACAGAAGAATTTAAGGTGTCTGTACAACAGGACCTGCCGTTCAAATTTAAAATGTATATGTACACAGAATGTAAGAAAAATAATTAAGTTATACATTAACTGCAGCATATATGGATTATGCACAAATGGTATGATTCTTGGTAGTCATTTCCAATTTGACGTTATTTTCCACATTAATTTCCAATCAGAGCTCTGGAACAATCTCGAACAGCATCTCTGTAAGCAGATGCTAATCATCCAGCCCCGGAGTTTCTCCCTGCTGTATTCTTGAGGCAATTCGAATGGCTTCTTCCAAAGATGGCTGTTCACTGAGCTGTAAAATAAATAAATAAATAAATAAATAAATATAATAATAATAATAATAATAATATTACTATTAATATTTATATATAAATACAAAGAAAGTTAGAAAGCACCCCAAAAACCGTTAAGAAAGTATACAAAATGAATCCTGAACTGGATGCCAAATTCAAACCAATTATATCAATCAAAAGCCCGTACCCTACCGACCCTAGTACTAGCATTCTTACTTAAAGAAAAAAAAACAAAAACCCTTAATCTATTGTGACAGAGTAAAAAGGGACGACTGAGTCAAACCCACTTAAATCCAGTACACAAATGGAACGCACTTGGAGAACGCATCACCTTCATCGGCGGAGGAATCATCATTGAAAGAAAGTGTCAAATGAATCAACAGTTCCGTCTCAATGGGCAAAGAAATTCTTTTGGATCCTGGATCAAGAATGAGTCTAATCTTCAGCAAAATTTAATCAGTTCCTCCTAAGCACAGTCCCTCTCAAAGTATAAAATTTAAGTGACATCCATACATACATTTGAGAAATCTCATTAATTGAATGACAAACAAATAAACAAACAGTGTTGAAAACATCATCTCCTCTCAAAGATACTATAATAATTATTGCAAACTTGCAATACAGAAGGCAGCGGACAGATTTTTAAATTTGGCGAGAAGTTTAACATCTCAAATGATTAGTTTAATGTAAAGGTGTATAACCCTTGTCCAAAACTACTCAGCCCAAGTTAATCAAGTCCACTCATATGTCCGTAATTATGATAATTCCGAGTAAAGCATAGCATTTCATGATATGAAATAGTAATGTTAAAAGCTGCTTGTACATTTCAGCACAAGTTGGATGCATTTAAAGCAAAATGTAGCCGATTTTACATATCGAGAGCAAATATTCAGAGATGCATGATTGGTTTGATTTTTGCGCCACTAGTCATCAAGTATGCCTACGGCTGTCTTTGAAGCCTTTAAAGAAATGGCCCCAAATTAAAGCAATTATAGTAACATTAAACATCCTAACTAATGTACTTTTTTTTTTTAATCTACCAACACCTAGAGTCTCTGTTAAAGAACTTTATTAGTAGAATCAGGCATGCAACTGCCTTGGTTGGAATGAAAGCCTATACTCACACTGGCCCTTTCTGGATAAGATTGAGGACCGCCTGCAACAAGGCAATCGAAAAACACCGAAAAATCCGCATTGGGGGAGAGGAGTCAATTAATAATAATAATGATGCATCAGTTTTATATTGCGCCTTTCTGGACACTCAAAGACGCTTTACAATGGATACATTATTCATTCACTCACATTCACGCTCTGATGGTGGTAAACTACATTTTTGTAGCCACAGCTGCCCTGGGGCAGACTGACAGAAGCGCGGCTGCCAGTAAGCGCCTACGGCCCCACCGACCACCACCAAACATTCACAGACAAGTCATACAGAAGAGTTCCTATATTGCATATTTTGTAAGTGGGGGAAACCCACGCGAACATGGGGAGAACATAGGGGGGGGGGGTTGGGTGTGTTTCATCCTGCACCGCAAATCCATATAACGAGCGTCTATGGTTATCGAAAAGAAAAGGTCCATAAAACTACGCAAAAACTTCGTAATATTCCACCATACTGCTCGTCCGCAGCAAACCAAGTGTCCTGAAGGGGTAACGCCGAGAGTTTACCCAAAACGACTTCATTTTGTACAGTTTTATAGCCCATTATTCCCTCTAGTATGTTTGCCTGGAGGCGCGCTCGTGCGTTCACGCGGTTCTCCTGAGCAGTTGCGGGTCACTCAGAAATTTACTTTCTCTTCCCCCCCCCCCAAACTGCACCGATAAATTAATATGAAAAGATGGTTGTAGAGTGTTCCTTTCCTGGTTGTGTTACAATAGGATTGTAATGGGAAAAGGTTCCTAGTTTTGCATATGTTCTAGTAGGACCGATTTAAGTGTGACACAAAGTATAATTGAACCGGGCTGGAACAAGATGCGAGCGTGCCTACTGGTAAAGTTATAATAAAAGGTCAAGTGAGCAACGATACTGCTCTAAACGTCCACTCTTTAAGGTTACGACGATAACGGACTAGAGTGAAACGGGCTGCTTCAACCAAATGAAGCGTGCGTTCAGGAGATCCGTGACTTTCCACAGACTACCAGTTCCGGACCTTGAAAGACTACAGCTATGGCTGATAGCTCTTCGTTGCGATATCAAGACTGTAGTGCCTGCAGCTGCTCGGGAGAACTGCGTGAACGCGCCTCCAGGCAAACATAATAGAGAGAATAATAGGCTATAAAACTGTACAAAAAAAATGACGTTGTTTCGGGTAAACTCTGGGTGTTACCCCTTCAGGACACTTGGATAGCTGCGGACGAGCAGTATGGAGTAATATTACAAAGTTTTTGCATAGTTTTATGGACCTTTTCTTTTCGGTAACCATAGACGCCCGTTATATGGATTTGCGGTGTAATTTCATTTTTGGGTGAACTATTCCTTTAAGTATTGTTGGGAAACAGGATTTTTAGGTGTTAGCAATATGGGGAGCCAGACGGTTTGATCAATGGGTAATGAATGCTAATTAGGAGATAAAGAGAAACTGTCAGGACCGGCAGGACATATCGCCTATTTGTGACTTCCAGCTGGGATCTCCGTTTGTCTTCAGTTCCGACAGGACAATAGGCACTAGCACCTCTTCGTTGGAGGTTCCGTATGCCCACATATGGAGCTCACTTCCGGGGGTTGGGAATCTATTGAACCAATTAAGTTGGGTGGTTCAGGAGAGGCCCAATTGTAGAGTATTGCTTTTTATCAATGTGTAAACCCTGGGACCAATCAGCAACAACAACTTCTGATAACATAAAAGAAATCATATGCAATTGTCTGTACTTTAACATGAATAAAGTTTCTTACAAAATGAAGGAATTTTAGAACTTTGCATCACGCTGTTGTTCTCACGGCCAGCTGTGTAATAAATTTTTACCTGCTTTTGACACGAACAATCGGAGCCTGCTTCTTCATCGGGACAACGTTCTTGGTTTTTTTTTTTTTAATTAATTTACCAACAGTATTTTTAGCATTTGGTTCTTCAGCTACAGTAATAAGAGAGCTTATTGATTTAAAAAAGTAAAGAGGATACTAAGACTTGGGATAAGATAGAATCATGTGTGAAAGAATTAAAAGAAATCAGGTGGGTCACTGCATTGTTGCAGAGAAAGCTTGCATCCACACCAGCTCATTCTTGATGACAGAGTACTTCTAGTCTAGAGAAGAATCCTTCTACCATGGCTGTTGATACTGGAAGGGTTGCATGAGTACATCTTGATCTTCATTTCATTAGCCAATATCAGCACATTCTTTTCTCCCTTGTGTAAGTAGGAAGCCCAAAAGTGTGGTTAGCCCAAGCACGTGAGTCTCTTTCTCACCTTTCCTAACCAAAAAGGCACAGTCCCCAGAGCTGCCTCCTGTCTCACTTTTTTGCCTCCCTTCTTGATCCCTTCTTAGAACTTTTCAGGAAAGTGATAGCACCTTCTGTATACAGCTGACTGCAAAAACAGTGTCACGTTGATAGCCAATTACTAGGAACATTAGAACTAACAAATTAAGATGATTAGCTGCTTTACTTACCAAATAAATAAATCCAGGTTCTCTCCATGAATCCAGTAAACTTCAGACAAAGTGCCATTTTTTAAATTTAAATTTATTTTTTATTTATTTATTTTTTAAATAAAAATTTGGCATCTCCAATCCCACCCGAATCTGGAATGCCCAATTAGGGAACTATGTACAAACCTTTCTCGTATGCGACCCCTTGCTGCAAACTCAGGATAGTGAGACAGTTCACGGCTCTCCTCCGAAGCACGTGCCTGTCTGTCACTGATTCTTATACACTCATCGGTTGAATCGTCGCAAGTTCAGAGCTAGGGCGGAGGATACTCGGACATGAACCAACCCGGAGTCTTCCTGACGAGCGCCCGTCTGGCCAACAGGAGGCGCTGGAGCAACGAACAAAGCTGTTATTCTATACCCAAATCCGGCAGTCCCTTCCCAATTTGAAACCCTGTAGCGCGATGGCCAATTGTGCGCTACTCTGAAAAAGCTGCCGACCCTTGCCGGTGGGTACGCTGGGGCTCGAACCCGCGATGTGGTGATAACCTCTGCACTGCAGAGCAGTGCCTTAACCGTGTGAGCCACCTGGCAGCACTGCCATTTTAAAACTACTTGGGCATGTGCGGTAGAAACATCTTCCCATTAAATTGCCATTTTTGTTGATTTGCGCATGCGTGATTGCGCTTTTGGTCAAGGAAGAGAGCAAAATTAAGAAACTGAAAACAAATGTATTTTTTGTCCACCAATCATTTGAAATAAATGTGTCTAAATGTAGCCAATCGGAAGAGAACAATCAGGAGCACTTAGAAAACAAGAATTTATGAGAAGGAAGGGACGATTTAAGCATTTTTATGAGAATTTTTCAAAAGTCTAAGCTTGATAAACCCATTACAATCCTGGGCTGTCATGCATACAAATTAGAAAATTAGATTGAGGCTTGTTCGAATTTACTCTTGAAGTGGTTCTTAGGTTTTGGGCAGGATAACGTTTGGCCATATCTGCATATTGTTTATTTCAGTGGGATTCCCCGGTATATCCATCCATTTTCTATACCCGCTTATTCCTCACTAGGGTCACGGGGCGAGCTGGAGCCTATCCCAGCTGACTACGGGCAAAGGCAGGGACCCACCCTGAACAGGTTGCCAATCCATCGCAGGGCGCACACACCATTCACTCTCACACTCATACCTATGGGCAATTTAGTGTCTCCAATTAGCCTGATATGCATGTCTTTGGACTGCGGGAGGAAACCGGAGTACCCGGCGAAAACCCACGCAACACGGGGAGAACATTCCCCGGTATAATAAAGGCTAAATTAAATAATACTCAAATGACATAACACATTTCATTGTGACTGGCATTAGCTATAGCTTAAAGGGCATGATTGCATCAGCTAGGTTAAGCCTATGAAGCTTGTATGCAAGACAACAGTTGCCAATTTATTCCTTGCCCATCTACTTTCTTCGGAAAAGATGGATAGCTTGTTCCCATTATTGCAACCTCTTGCTGCACAACGTTTCGGCATTTTTAACGTGGAGGGCCAACACTTTGCTGCTTTTCCCCGCTTGTTTAATATCTGATATCAATCCAATACAAAATCAAAGCGATCAAATATATTCCTTTTCCCTTTAAAAATGTTTAAAAATTTATGGCAATAACAGTATCACTGAACATATAAACACGAGCAATATTTCAATTTGAAAGTTTAATTTGTAGTTTGCCGCAGTCCAATCTGTATTTCTGTATTGCCAGATGTTACGTGACCGCTTCATTTTCTCCCGATCTGTTGGTCTTAAAAAATACCATTGCAGCACCAGAATGTTTGGAAGATGTGGCCTGTGAAAAATAAGTCCAGTATTTAATTCTGTGACACTGGGGCAAAATAATCGGTGATAATCTGTGCTCATGTTCACTCCTCCCCATTGGAATCAATTAATTCAGGACCCGCTGCAAGTCCATCGAAAGGGGGCACCCTTGATACTGTGAGCCAATCGCAGATCTTGCATGGATTTTGTGCGAATATTTGAAAGTCAAACGCTAGCCTACCGACTGAGGCCCGACATATCAGTGAGTGACCGTTGGAACACTTGATATGTATGGATTCCAGGCAAGTTTTTCAAAGCCTCCATATCTCAGAAACTCAAAAACAACCCAAATACTATTTGTGGTGCAGAATGCGATTACTTACATGAAGCATATCAAACATATTGATTTGACATGAAATTTTTCAAAACTATTACACAGCTCTTTGTGGAGAAGAAAAGTTTGCCATTAGCCTAATGCAACAAGAATGTCATACATGCAGATAAAGCAGCAACTTTTGCCTAGTCAGCAAGTCCTAAGAACAGGGGATCCTAACCAATCTTATCCAGGAAGGTTTGGTGCAGGTTCTCATTCTAACCTTGCAATTACACACTGGATTCTATAAATCGACCCTTAGAGTTTCTGCTCAGGACCATGATTAGTAGAATCGGGTGTAGAACAAAATCCTGCACCCACTCTAGCCCTTTCGTAATGAGGTCGAGACCCGCTGCCTTGCAATGTAGGAATAATTCATTTCACTCAGGTGACGGGGAGGAATACATTCTCAGTGGGGCCCTGTGTGGAGGTCCCTGTGGGAGGCCTACCTGTACTGCAATCTGCGTGCCGTTGGATCCGGTGGCCAGCAGTGTCACAGGGTGCGGGTGTTCCTCATGGTCCTGACCGAGCTCCATCTCGGTGGTCTGAAACGCAGCCAAATCTGGAGCAACAATGGCCACCTGCAGGTACAGGTAAGGGTATGAGCTCGAGCATCAGGCAGAATTAAGAGGACAACTTTTCATATGAACACAATGCCTGTACGTGCGCAGAGGTCTAAATGTACCCAGCCCAAATTGGGATGATGGATTCCCAATCAAAGCCGAACATGAACGTACTGTATTCATTTCAAATAGAGGCACTCAAACTCCAGGAAATTTGATGCCGAATGGATTGAACCAGGTCTCAAACAAATCTTCCCTGACCCCAGAAGTGAGATGCATAAAATTTCTTCTATTGCCAGTTCAAGAAAGAAAAAATATTTTGGCCTTCATGAGTTGTCAAGTATCAGCTGTCACTACTCATAATTAATTCTCAGGATAAAACCTATAACCCCACCACCCTCCCATATCAAAGTCAGAAATATTAATTTTAGACGTCAGGTTTCAGGTTCAGGGTTTTCTTACTTGTGGAGCCAGTGAAGACATTACATGTCACAAACATGTGAAAACCAGCTAATGCAACATTTCATTCCAAATTCATATCCCCGAACCCCTTTTTCTAGTTTAACAGACTCCTCTCTTCTAAGAAGACTTTCCAATTGATGTTATAACATTGCGTTGGGGATCTGAAACCTTATCCTCCATAAAAGCACAAGGGAGGTCAGGGGTATGCATGTGAGAGCTCATCATGCCAAAAAGGACAGAACTGCCCTAAACTGAGGGAATAATGTGCAAAGTGTTATGTATGCGTATTTTATGTACAGTATTATATTTCATTTGTAAATGAAGATTTGTTACATATGCCGTTTTGCTGCCTTGCTGGTCAGCTATGTTTATTTTGTACCCTCTGGTGGTGTGTCTGTAAAACATAATCTGATGTAATATCTCACTTCTATGTAAAGAACTACTGCTTTCTAGAAGCTTCTGGCACCTTCCTGCCTGGAGGGGGCAGGATTTCCCAGGAATCCTGTAGATCTTTCCAGAATGTTGCTGGTCTATATAAATGCTGATATTTTAAGCACAGGAGAGCAGAGAAGAAGCAGAGTTTTGATTTGGCAACAGAGTTAATTAGTGGCATTAGTGTTATTAGGAATTAAATAGTGGATATTTTTTTAAGAACCTTTTTTTTTTTATTGAAGAATACATTTGTTTTCGTCTCCAACAAATTGGAGATTCCACAGAGATAAATCATTCATTGAATCAACGATTGGATTCAGCAAAGATTATAATTTTAAATCTCGTGACCATTTGAAAAACCAGGAATCATGACTTTTGATGTAGAGTTTTTTGAAAACTCCAACCCAGGAATTAATTGTGCTGGAAAAGAAGAAGGATTTGCTGCAAATCGCCTCAACCCTTGGATTATCTGATGTGAAATCATCAATGAAGAAACAAGAAATATTCTACATTTTGGTGCAACATTTCATCGATGAAGATATCTTTGGGGAAGAAGCAGCAGAATTAACGAAAGGTGTGGAAGTGCCTGCAACGGAGCTGCAAAGACTTGAATTCCAGCGATGCCAAAAACAACTAGAGCTGGAAGATAGAAGGTTGGAGAGGGAGAAGGAAAGAGAATCAGAAGATGATTGGAGAAAGAACTATAAGAAAAAAGAATGCAGTACAAATTGGGTATGAAGAAAATAGAGGCAGGTACCGTTTCAAAATCTTTTGGACTTTCTGATCATTTTGATGTGGTTAAACACATCAGACTTGTTCCTCCTTTCTTAGAAAATGATGTAGACCAATACTTAACCCATTTTGAAAAAATTGCAGAAAATTTGAAATGGCCAAAAGAGCATTGGACAATGATGTTACAAAGTGTTCTTTCTGGTAAAGCTAGAAAAATTTATAACCACTTATCTGTCCAACAGTGTTCTGATTATGATTTTGTCAAATCTGCCATTCTGAAGGGTTATGAATTGGTCCCCGAGGCTTACAGGCAAAAATTTAGGAATTCTCACAAGGAAGCCACTCAAACTCATGTTGAATTTGGCAGGTTGAGGGAAGAGTTGTTTGATCAGTGGTGTAATTCCATGAAAGTTGAGAAAGACTTTGAGAGAATGAGGCAACTTATTCTGGTTGAGGAATTCAAAAGGTGTATCCAGCCTGAGATCAAAACTTTCCTTGAGGAAAAACAAGCTAATACTTTGCAAGATGATTCCACCCTGGCTGATAGTTATGCATTGACTCAAGAGTCTTCTTTTGTCCAAAAATCCACTTTTTCTAAATTTCAAAGTAGGGCTGCAACGATTACTCGGGTAACTCGAGTAATTCGAGTACAAAAAATAATCGAGGCAAATTCCTTACCTCGAGGCTCCGTTTAATTAATGTCACGTTACTCTTTATTTTAATTTGTGTATCATCGCGGCATTCTGTATATGTTAACTATAGCGCTGTTCAGATAGGCCATATCCCTGTTTCAATATACACATAGAAATAACATTTATAAATGTAACGTTACAGTGACGGTCCGTCGGCAGAAACACAGGGCCAGCAATAACCTAACCTTTCACTTCTTAATGACAGACACCTCTCGCAGTTTACCTCCCCAATTAAAAACAGTTGCTCAGACTGATTGCTGGAACCGATGAGAATCTAATTTATTTTTGAAAGCCTTGTTATACATTGCACTACGAATATATACGGCGTTTACCTCCGCACATCAATGACGATGGAAAATATCAATCGCCGACGTCTTTATAATTTCTGGATTTGCGTAAATTAGTTCGCGAGGTTAATTGAGCAACAAGTCAGGAGAATCCGTTCTCTCGTCTTAATGTGGTGACGGCTCAAGTGCGTTGTTAGACGCACAGCTGAGTGATAACAACGAAAGTAATCGCCGCGAAGTCAGCGAAAGTTCCAGATTTTTTGCAGATTGTCATCCTTGCGGAGTCACATCAATTATATCAACATGGCCAACAGATAATCGCTTTGTCATTCGTTAATTATTACATGTCATGCATTGGCGGTAGCTGTTCAGTTAATAAACTGATTGTTAATCAGGCAAACCTGATCGCAACAGCACATCGTCAATACTGCAGCGCCTAAAAAGAAAACGCCCTCACTTCACCGTTACAAAGTAACGTTCATTTAAGATTGATATTAACACTAGCGCCTGTTAAAACGTACAGTATTCATAGCCTGTGGTGTTAGTCTGTAGTAACGAGGCATGGAAGTCACTCACGTCA
Source organism: Gymnothorax reevesii (assembly GCA_029721435.1). NCBI lineage: Eukaryota > Metazoa > Chordata > Actinopteri > Anguilliformes > Muraenidae > Gymnothorax > Gymnothorax reevesii. The sequence goes on from CM056588.1 coordinate 27,871,969, forward strand.
AGCGCAATTTAAAAAAAAAAAAAGGGGGGGGGGCGTCTAGATTACGCATAGCCTGTTGGTGTCCGCAGATAAACTTGTATTAAACACCTTTTTTTTCATGTCAGTTCATACTTGTCAGACTAGTAATGCGGCTGTCCACACCAACACTGATACACACACAGGTACACATACAGTATAGTTCATATATGAGGTGAAGAGTTTTGCTCTTAAGCCAGCAATGGTTTAAACTTTAAAGTTTTCATTGAGAAGCTCGGTGTTTTGATTTTTTTATACAGGGAGAGCTAATCTCTCTCTCTCTCTCTGTCCCCTTTCTTATACACGTTTGCCAAATTCATACCAATCGGCTTAGTTCTTGTGCCTAATGGTTTAGGCTGCTTTGGATTGTTGACTGAAATGCTGAATTTTATTACCACTTTGAATGGCTGACTGCTGAATGGTCCATCCATCCATTTTCTATACCCACTTATTCCTCACTAGGGTCACGGGGCGAGCTGGAGCCTATCCCAGCTGACTACGGGCAAAGGCAGGGACCACTGCTGAATTGTATTTAATTTTTTATTTACATAGCAAAGATTTATTTTTATTGTCTTAGATGAAGATTGTTTTATTGGCTTAGTTCTTAAGCCAGCAATGGTTTCAACTTTGAAAGTTGTTAATATAAAAATCTTTTTCTGAGGAAAAAAACCGCAATTGTTTGTTCATTTTAAAAGGCCTTTCATATTCCATTGTACAAAATTTATTTAATTGTTTAAAAACAAAAAAGTAAGATTCGTTAGATTACTCGATTACTCGTAGAAATAATCGACAGAATACCCGATTCCAAAAATACTCGATAGTTGCGGCTCTATTTCAAAGCAAGTTTCAGTCCAAGACTACTTCTAATAACACTTCTAATGATTCCAAGGCCACTTCTGAGAGGAAACCTTCCAGTGAGAAGCAACCCTCTGATTCTTTACCCTCTGTGTCTTGCCAATACTGCAAAAAGCAAGGTCATATTATTTCGTAATGTTATGCTCTCAAGAAAAAACAACGAGAAGAAACCAAACCAACTGCTTTGACAAAGAGAGAATCTCTTGTATCAATGGTCAGTTCGCCTGATCTTCTACCTTCTGTGTCTGATTCTGTTATGGAGGGTTTTGAACCATTCATCACCGATGGTTTTGTCTCACTTTCACATGATTTTTCCTCATCTGCTCCTGTTCGAATTCTAAGGGATACTGGGTCTTCCCAATCTCTTATTCTTGCAGGTATTCCGTCTTTTTTTACTGTTAGGTCCTCTCTTCCTTTCAAAAGGAGTTCATTTGCTTCTTGGTAATGATCTTGCTGGGGATAAGGTTGTGCCCTACCCAATTGTTACTGACACTCCCTTGATTGATCAAGATCTGACTCTATAGAGGAGGAAATTCCAGACCTCTATCCTTCATGTGCAGTTACTCGTTCTATGGCCAAAATGGCTATTCAAGATGATGCTGACGTGGACTTTAACCTGGCTGACAGCTTCATTGGGTAGTCTTTTCATCAAGAACCTTCCAGTCCTGAGATGTCTGAGAAATCTTCAGACTTGTCCTTAAAATGTCATTAAAATGTCATTAGAATGACCTGACGTCTCGAAAACAACTTATTCGGGAGCAACAACAAGCTCATGATCTAGCGCATCTTCTACCTCAGGCTGCAAGTGAACAAGAGGCGACTCAAGTTCCTGTCTGTTTTTACTACTTCTCATGTGCTTATGAGAAAGTGGCATCCATCTGATGTTTCTACAGATGAAGAGTGGATGATCACCATCAAATAGTTCTTCCAAAGTCTTATCGTCAAGAAACTCTTAGTCTGGCCCATGACAATCCTATGTCAGGTCATTTGGGTATCAAGAAGACCCTTCAACGTGTCAGAAACCATTTCTTCTGGCCTTCCATGAGGTCTGATGTACAGGAGTACTGCAAATCCTGTCATACTTGTCAAATGGTTGGGAAGCCGAACCAGAATATTCCAAAGGCTGGACTTAAGCCCATTCCTGCTTTTGAAGAACCTTTCAGTCGGATCATCATTGACTGTGTTGGACCATTGCCGAAGACTAGGTCTGGTTGAGAGTACTTGCTGATTATCATGTGTGCTTCCACCCAGTTTCCTAAGGCAATTCCACTTTGTAACATCAAGGCGAAGACTATCATCAAGGCTCTTACCAAGTTTTTCTGCTTTGTTGGTCTTCCTAAGTCTATTCAGTCTGATCAAGGGGCAAATTTCATGTCTGGCATATTTCAACAAGTTATGCATGAGCTTGGTATTAAACAATACAGGTCATCAGCTTACCATCCTGAGAGTCAAGGTGCTTTGGAGAGGTTCCATCAAACCCCGAAGAACATGATAAGGACCAACTGCCTTGACTCAGAAAGACTGGGATGAAAGTGTCCATCTTTTTCTTTTGCTGCCCGTGAAGCTGTTCAGGATTCTCTTGGGTTCAGTCCTTTTGAGCTCGTTTTTGGGCATACAGTCCATGGACCTTTGAAGCTTCTGAAGGGAAAGTTGCTCGCCGAAGATGATGTCCCAATGAACTTGCTTCAGTACGTCTCAGACTTCCGTAATCGACTCTCTAGGGCTTATGACTTTGCTAAGTCTAATCTCAAAGAGGCTCGCGGCAAAAACAAACGTGTCACATCAACATGCGGAAAGAATACATTGACGGAGACCCTCAGCAAAAGCCAGTGAATTTGGTGAATACAGTTGAACTGGAAAATTCCAAAGAAGATTGTGACCGCCCCATAGAAAATTAACCTGGTCCAGTCAAACTTGAAAATTCAGACAAAGAATGTTGTCCCACCTGGACCCTTTTCAACAACAGCAGCTAAAGCAGCTCATATTTGAATATAGTCACATATTCCCTGATGTTCCATCAAGGACTGATATGGTTTACCATGATGTCATCCTACAAGATGATGCCAAGCCTGTAAAACAGCATCCTTACAGAATGAATCCAGAGAAGCAGAAATACCTTAAACAAGAAGTCAAATATCTGCTTGAAAATTACTTTGTTGAACCAAGTAACAGTGACTGGAGTTCTCAATGCACCCTAGTTCCAAAACCCAATGGAACATATAGAATGATGACGGACTACAGGAAAGCGTACGCTCTATCAAAAACTGACTCATATCCTATTTCCAGGATTGATGACTGCATTGACAAAGTTGGACAGTCAAAGTATGTCACAAAATTTGATCTCCTCAAGGGCTTCTGGCAGATCCCTCTAACAGATAGAGCAAAGGAACTCTCTGCCTCCGTCACACCCGATGGAATTATACCAATACAAGGTCATGCCATTTGGAATGAAAAATTCTCCGGCCAACTTCCAACGTCTGTGAAACAGAGTGATTGCTGAACTGCTCCAGGATGTGAGGCCTATATCGATGACATTATCATCACCAGTGACAGCTTCCAAGAGCACCTCACCAACATCAGAAACTTCTTTCAGAGAGTGAGTAATGCCAAGCTGACTATCAACCTTGTTAAAAGTGACTTTTGTAAAGCTACAGTTGTTTACTTAGGTCATGTTGTAGGACAGGGTCAAGTCAAACCAGTTGATGCAAAGGCAAAAGTTATCACTGAATTTCCTGAACCTACAACTAAAAGACAACTCATGAGATCTCTAGGGATGGCTGGCTACTACAGAAAATTCTGTAAAAATTTCTCTATCATTTCTGAAGCTTTGACAAATTTACTGAAGAAAAATGCAAAATTTGTTTGGGATGAAAAATGTAAAAAAATTCATTTGACCAGCTGAAAGCTATCCTCAAAAAAGCATCAGTTCACTAATCCCCCAATTTCAAAAAGGAGTTCAAGTTGGCAGTTGATGCCAGTGACATTGGCGCAGGTGCAGTCTTACTGCAAGAAGACACTGATTGAGTAGATCATGCAGTTTGTTACTTTTCCAAAAAGTTTGATAAAAATCAGAAAAACTATTCAACAATTGAAAAAGAATGTTTGGCACTTGTTTTGGCTTTACAACATTTTGAAATCTATTGGACTTGTTCAGCTACTTCCATCAAGGTCTTCCGTGATCACAATCCCCTCACGTTCTTGCACAAGATCAAAAATAAGAATCAAAGATTAGTGAGATGGAGTTTATGTTTGCAAGAGTATGATTTGGATATTTCCCACATCAGGGGAAAAGATAATGTAATCCCAGATACACTTTCATGCATGTAATTTTATTTCTTTATTTGATAGAAAAGTAAAATTACATTTTTCCCCATTTGATTGTGAAAATTGGACTGGTTGTCATGTATATGACTGTTATAATGATACTTTTGTGTAAAATTCAAGATTCTGATTATTAAAAACAGTGTTAATTTTAACAAAGAAAGCTTTAAGCAAGCCTTTCTTTTCTTAAAGAGGGGAGGTGTTATGTATGCGTATTTTATGTACAGCATTAGATTTCATTTGTAAATGAAGATTTGTTACATGCCGTTTTGCTGCCTTGCTGGTCAGCTAGGTTTATTTTGTTCATTTGGCACCCTCTGGTGGTGTGTCATTTTATGTAAAGGACTAGTGCTTTCTAGAAGCTTCTGGCACCTTCCTGCATGGAGATGGCGGGATTTCCCAGGAATCTTGTGGATCTTTCCAGAATGTTGCTAGTCTTTATAAGTGCACAGCAGAGGAGAGCAGAGCAGAAGCAGAGTTTTGATTTGGCAACAGAGTTAATTAGTGGCATTAGAGTGTTATTAGGAATTAAATAGTGGATATTTTTTTAGGAACTTTTTTTTTATTGAAGAATAAATTTGTTTTTGTTTTCTTTGTTGTGATTTTTTTCCAAGTCATAACAAATGTCAGTGTTCGCTATGGCGCTCAAATCATACTTCAGTAAAACTAACAGGTCAGCCCGACCAATGAAATGTAGCCACTGGCTAAGCGGTGCCCATGCCATTTCTAGCTGTTTAGTGTACAAGTCACCAGCATAATACAAATTGTGAACATGGGCATTACTGGTGTACTTGACCTCATTCTAATGTGTACCTGTGAGCAAACAAATCAAACACATTAAAAAACAAGAATTGCTGACAAAGGATCCCATGTTAACACAGCAAACAGATAAGGGCATTTTAGGGATGTATATATTTGATAACAGAAAAATAATGAGATGAAAAATGATGACATACCTGTCCTTCTGTGCCATCTGCTGTCACCATGGTAACTGCGTGTGTTCCTCCAGAAAGCATAGCTTCATGTGCCGGGACGGTTATGGTCGTGCCGTCTTGTGTTACCATGGTAATGGTGTTTTCCATTGCTTGCAAGTCAGCCTGCGATATACTGACCTGAGACCATAAAACCAGAATCAGCCAATGTCGTATTTTTTACACCTCCAATGTGCCATTTATCCAAGGACGTAGCAGGAGAGGAAAAGGACGTTTTAATTTTTCATATTCTGTAGTGCAGTTATAAAACACGACTAAAGACCAGTCAATCCTCACCGGAAAAAAGCAAAAACAGATTAACACAAAATGTGTAGAGCTCTACACAATAAACCCAAACTGTTTTTAAAGGCATGACTGCCGACCTGGTGGGTCCCATCTTGCGAGATAAGGTTCACATGCTGCTGCCCAATGACCTCAGCCGTTTCCGTGGACACCTGCTCAGACCCAGAATCCTCTTCTTCCACAGTGGGAACGTAGGTCACACCAGGATCATCAATAGCATCTGGGTCACAAGAAAAGAAATTCAGGTATTAAGTGTCTGTCAGTATCCAAATAAAGCAGAAGAATACAACATTTTAATTAATTTATGAAACAAATCATTTCTTCTCCCCCCAAAAAAAATAAAAAACTGTAATTGCAGCATTTTTCATTACAATATTGACAAACCTTTTCAGGTCTGCAGACTAAGCGCAGATCCATGCAACGGTCTATAGTCTGCAGTCGGAGGCAGTGATGAATAATGGCGATGACAGTGGTTATGCTGTTGGGACTGACCTGTTGGCGGTTCAAAGTAGGCTTCCTGCTCCTCCTCGATGGGCTCGGTGTCATTGTGTGCTGTGCGCTTGTGCATGGCTAGTGTGGAGATCTGCTTGTAGGTCTTTCCACAGTGGTTACAGTTGTACGGCTTGCAGGGCGTGTGGACCACATGATGCTTGTACAGACTGGAGTACTCAGTGAAACGTTTATCACAACCAGGCACTGTGCACACATACGGTTTCTCCCCTGTATCCACACACAAACATATTGTTCAATTCCCCAAACTCACCCTGAAAGGATGTTAGGACAGTCATCACTTTCCTTTTATAATGTCCTCAGATTTACTAACTGACAAATAAAATGCAAGAAATCTGCACCCCAGAACCTGTTGGCCAATTAAATGCTAAAAATATCCTAAAATCTTTACACAATGGTTAATCAAATACAGGGGTCCCCAATCTTTCCCAGAAAAGGCCAGTGTGGGTGCGGGCTTTCATTGCAACCAAACAATTACTCACCTGACACTACTAATTAACCCCTGGACTCTTTGCAAATAACCTTGATTAGTAGCATCAGGTGTGTAGCTGCTTGGTTGCAATGAAAGCCTGCACCCACACCAGCCCATTCTGGGAAAGATTGGGGACCCCTGATCAAATACATAAACTATCAATGTCATCTGGGACATAACCATTGAAAGCTGCGGCATCCCTGCAGCAGTGCAGAATTTTCCAGAGAGGACGTGCCTGTATGGATTCTCATGTGGTTCTTGTAGTTGGTGGCACTGGCGAAGGCACGGCCACAGCTCGGCTCGGAGCAGTAGTATGGCCGCTCGCCCGTGTGCGTCCGGATGTGCACCTTGCGGATGTTCGACGTGGTGAAGGATCGCCCACAGCCTTCGAAGGGACACTTGAATGGCCGTTCCCCTGCAGACATTGGGAAGTACAGAAGTTTAATTAAACATCATCATCATAGCAATCACCATCGCCATCACACAGGACTTGCATTTCTAAAACAAAATCTCTCCACCATTTTGGCTGGTGTTATGGCCCCAATTTGTTATTTGATTTACAACGCAACAGCAACAGCAAGGGATGACAGACACAGTTTTAAAAACCTCAACACATTTAATTAACAAACAAAGACTAAACTACTATTTACAAGTACAGACCAAGATTGATTGGAAAACAAAAAAAACAGAAATATTTACAGTCCTTGTGGGTTTTCTGGTGATGTCCTGGGCAAGGAAAAATGCTCTGGGGCACAGGCAAAAATCCACAAAAGAAAACTTCACAGGTCTTGAACAGAATGACAGGTCTGGTCACACGTATCCTTCTTCTTGCAATTTCTCCTACTACTTTACTGTCTCAATTCTTTGCCATATATACTCTTTTGCAGACCCCACCCACATTTAGACCTCTTTTTTTTTTTTTTTTCGGGGACTTGCCCCAGACATGTCCAGGACATGTCTAAACATAGCTCCAGTCTGAGCTGAATAAAAAAAAAGGTAAATACTGCCATCCAGTGGCCTATATTCACATTACACCTCCATTCCAAAAGGGAAAAATTTTGACTCATAAAGGCAAAATTTTTCCTTTCAATACAAAATGGTGAAGTGAACACTTGTCTATATATACACATATCATACAATATTCAAATAAACACATGACATATATATACATATTCAAACACGGGATAAGCAATCAGCAATTACATAGTCTGTACCCTTCACATGCTTAATTTCCAAGTCAAACTCCTGTAAAATCAAACTCCAATTCAACAATCTCCGATTCTTGTTTTTCATCTTACTCAAAAACATTAACGGATTGTGGTCAGTGTACACAATCATTGGCTTTTCCCCTGTACAAACATAAACCTCAAAGTGTTGTAAAGAAAGGACCAGAGCCAACAGTTCCTTCTCTATTGTGGAATAGTTTGTTTGGGGGCGATTGAACTTCCTGGAGAAGTATGCCACGGGATGCTCAATGTCATCAGAGTCACTTCTCTGTAGGAGCACAGATCCACAAGCTTGGTTGCTAGCATCGACCGCGATGGAGAACGGTTTGTTGAAGTCAGGAGATTTGAGCACGGGGAAGTGACACAGCAGAGACTTCAGGCGATCGAAGGCTCTCTGGCATGCATCATCCCAAGTGAACTTTACGCCTTTCTTCAGTTGGTTAGTTAGACTGAGAGCAATCTCAGCAAAGTTCTTGCAAAACTTGCGGTAGTACCCGATCATTCCAAGGAAGCGGCGCAAAGCTTTTTTGTTGTCAGGAACTGGAAAGTCCATGATGGCTTGGACTTTAGCATTTATGGATGCCACCTTACCCTGGCCTATGACGTAGCCAAGATAGGTGACAGTAGCACAACCAAAGTCACTCTTGTTCAGGTTAACAGTCAGGTTAGCCTGGGTCAGGCGCTGGAACAACGTCTCTACATCTTTTAGATCAGTGGTTCTCAACTCCAGTCCTGGGGACCCACAGCACTATAAATCTGTGTTCCAGCTCAGCAGTGGGATGATTCACTTAATCGGCTAATACTAATTGCCAATCTCTTAGTTCACTGAATCAGGTGTCCCCAATAAAGAAACACTGCCTTCAGACATTAAACTTTCTGATTAAGAACAGCAGTTTACGATGACCAAACCTTAAGCACACAAAGTAGAACAAGTTGCAATAAAAGTAAACAGAAAACTAACTTCACCTTGCGGGTCATTTTTTATTTCATGAAGTACCCTAATTCATTAAATCTTGAGACCAGAATTAAAAATAAGAATAAAATATTTTATATTTGGTCCCCTACGCTTGAGATAATCATGAAAATCTATTTTTAAATAAAGAATTGTTGCTGTGACATCAATTTTCAATTTTGTAAACCTGCAAATCCTCTTTAATGGGGTTTCTTATCTCTAAAAGTATCCAAAGTATCATGTATGATTGTACTAGCTCTGGTTTACCTCACCTATTTCAACTTGAGACTGATGATTAGGATTTGATTGACTGAATCATGCTATTGCTGAGCTGGCAGACAAATGTGTAGGGCAGTGGGTCCCCAGGACTGGAGTTGAGAAACACTGTTTTAGATGTTCTTCCCAGGAGTCACTCCATGTGATCAGGTCATCGATGTATGCACCCGTGTGTGGCAATCCGGCGATTGTAGACTGTATCATCCTTTGGAACGTGGCTGGGGCATTTTTCATCCCAAAGGGTAGGACTTCATACTGGTACAACCCAGATGGTGTGGCAAAAGCAGAGATGCTCTTGGCCCTCTGTTAAAGGCACACACCAATAACCCTTCAATAAATCAATCTTGGTCAGAAACTTTGCTTGCCCTACTCTATCAATACAATCATCAATCCTAGGTATTGGAAACACATCAGTTCTAGTTACAGCATTGACTTCGCGATAATCTGTACAGAATCTAGTACTTCCATCAGGTTTTGGAACTAGCACACAGGGTGAACTCCAATCTGAGTTGGAGGGTCTGATAGTATCATGTCCTAACATGTACTCAACCTCTTTCTCAGCAATCTTTCTCTTTTCAGGATTCATCCGGTACGGATGCTGTTTTATTGGTTTGGCATCACCAACATTGACATCCTGAGAGGCTATAGAAACTCTTTTTGGAACATCAGGAAACAGATCCTCATATTTCTTGATCAACCTCTTAAACTGATCTCTCTGTGAGGGTTCTAAGTGCTGGAGTTTTACATCAAGATTTTGCAACACTTCAGAATTTGACAATTTACATGAAAGAACTTCAGCTTTAATTCTAGGTTCATCATCTTGAAACTCCCCCTCATCTTCACAAGTCTCGGCCATAGGAGAATCTGAAGTGACAGCTGCAACCCTAGCATTTCTGTCATGATAAGGCTTCAGCATGTTAATGTGACACAATTGTTTTGGTTTTCTCCTATCTGGAGTCTTCACAATGTAATTGAGATCATTGAGTTTTGTCAGAATTTCATAAGGACCATGAAATCTAGCCTGCAATGGATTGGACTGCAAGGGAAACAACACAAGGACCTTGTCTCCTTGTTTAAACTCACGGCTTCTAGCCTTATGATCATACCAAGTTTTCATTTTTCCCTGACTTGATTTCAAGTTCTCTTTGGCTAGGTCACAAGCTGCACGCGATCTTTCCTTGAACTTGCTAACATAGTCTAACAGACTGATGTGCGGCTCTTCCTCTTGCCATTGTTCACTCAATAATAGCAAAGGTCCTCTCACTTCATGACCAAACACTAGCTCAAATGGACTGAATCCAGTAGACTCCTGCACTGCTTCTCTAGCTGCAAACAACAGCAAATGAACACTTTCATCCCAGTCTTTCACATGGTCATAACAATAATTCCTCTTCATTGTCTTGAGAGTGGAATGAAACCGCTCTAAGGCACCCTGACTTTCTGGATGATAGGCACTAGAAAGAATCTGCTTTGCACCTAGTTCATACACAACCTGCTGAAACAATCCTGAAGTGAAATTGCTACCTTGGTCTGACTGAATTTCCCTGGGAAGGCCAAACAACGTGAAGAACTTTATCAAAGCCTTTGAGATTGCAGTTGCCTTGATGTTACGTAGAGGTATGGCTTCAGGGAATCTGGTAGATGCACACATGATTGTCAACAAGTACTGATTTCCAGATCTAGTCTTGGGTAATGGACCAACACAATCAACAATGACCTCAGAAAATGGCTCCCCAAATGCTGGGATAGGCTGCAATGGAGCTACAGGTGGGTCTAACTGGTGTTTTGCAACTACCTGACAAGTGTGACAGGTTTTGCAAAAGTTGGAAACGTCTTTCCGAAGCCCAGGCCAAAAGAAGTGTTTCATGATCTTATCAACAGTCTTGTTAACACCAAGATGACCTCCTAAAGGTAAACTATGAGCCATTGTTAAGATCTCGTTCCTGTAGACCTTCGGAACAACAATTTGCCTGACCACTGCCCAATCTGCATTGGCAGGGATATCAGGAGGGCGCCACCTCCGCATCAACACACCATCCTTGAGATAATACCCAACTGGAACTGCGTCTATTTCTTTATCAGGAAGGGCTCTCCTCCTTAGTGCACAAATTTCAGGATCATTAGTTTGCTCCTCAATATACCGCTTTCTGGACAGAGACAAGTCTCCAGACACATCAGAATCACCAGACCCATCCGGCTGGCTGAATAGAGAACTGATAAAAGTATCTGATAAGTCCTCAAACGGAGAAACCATAGTAGGCCAATCAGAGTCACGAGGCAAACCACCTGAGTCCTGACTATTCAATGTGCTGGGCGGCACCACAACATCTTCTTCTTTAGCCTTCTTGGCCATAGCACGAGTCACTGCGCAAGAAGGATACAGAGATGGGTCCTCATCCCCATCTTCAGTGCTCGGCTGTGAAGTAAGATGTACAGGGGGAACTACTTTGCCCCCAGCCAGGTCATTGCCTAGCAACAGAGAAACACCCTTTATAGGTAGACTTGACATAAGTCCCACCTTTACCTGTCCTGTAACTAAATCTGACTTCAAGAATATAGATCGCAGGGGTACAGATACAGTCCTCCCTTCAATACCTTGTACAAGTATGAAATCCCCTGAAGCGGTCTCATCACGTAACTCCAAGGAGTCAATCAACAAAAGTGACTGAGAAGCTCCGGTATCCCTTAGGATATATATGGGGACAGGAGTAGTATGCTCATTCAGAGCCACAAATCCCTCTGACACAAATGGAAGAAATTCCTCCCTCACGAAGTCAGCTGTATTAGGCTTTTTAGCTCCACAAGAAGCAGTTAATTTAGCAGATCGGTTATCTACTGCAGGGGTTTCTAACCTTGTTTTCACAAAGGCATTTGGTTTGGTATCCTTTTCTTTTTCTTTCTTAGCTTTTAGGAACCAACAGTTAGTTTGAACATGACCAGGTTTCTTGCAATAACTGCAAACTAGACCACTTTTGTCACTGTCAGCTTTCACACTTTGATCAGACCTGTTACTGGATTTCTGAGCATCATCACCAGATTTGTCTTTGTCTTTGGGTGAGGAATCTTGGGTATCACCATAACCTTTTTTCTGAAATTGGGACCATCTATTGTTACTGCTAGACTGAAATTTAGACTTTTGTGTGAGAACATATTCATCTGCAAATTTGGCAGCTGACTGCAAATTCAGTGCTTGCTTCCCATTAAGGTAGGTCTTAACATCATCTTTAACACTTGAATTCTTCAACTAACACCATCTCTTTTAGTGAGTTGAAATCATCCTTGACCTCCATAGAAGTACACCAGCGCTCAAAGCAAACCTTCTTCTCATTAGCAAATTCCACATAAGTCTGATTTTCAGATTTCTTCAGACCTCTGAATTTCTGTCGGTAAGCCTCTGGAACCAACTCATAAGCTCTCAAAATAACCTTTTTCACAACCTCATAATCAATGGAATCATCTGCAGACAAAGCCGAATAGGCTTGTTGAGCTTTACCCTTGAGGACAGTTTGCAACATCAGAGGCCAGTGTTCCTTTGGCCACTGGCAACTCTTTGCTACCTTTTCAAAACACTGGAAATAGTTGTCAACATCCTTTTCCCAAAATGGAGGCACCAGTTTTACCTCCTGGCTAGCCCGAAATTTATTTTCTGTTGCTATTTTAATTTTTAGTTGCTCCATTTGGAGTCTTTCTTCTCTATTGAATTTCTCTAATTCAAAATCTCTCTGTCTCGGTCTCTCTCTTTCTGCTCTTTCCGCTTTCTCTCTCTTTTTCTCTTCTCTTGCTAATTTTTCTAACTCAAATTCTCTTTGTTTTTCTTTTTCCTCCCTTTCTTTTTGTCTTTCCTCCCTTTCTTTCAATCTCTAGCAGTTTTGATTTAAGTTCCATTTCTATATTAGGATTTTCCACTGGAAACTGTTCCAGATCTCCGGGTGCAAACACATTTTCATCAATGTAATATTCAACTATCTCTCGAGCCAGTCTTGCTTTTCGCATGGCTGGTTTTACCTCTGTCAGCTCTAAATGTCTGCAAATTTCTAGCAGTTCTGTCTTTTTAAAAGACTTCAAAACCTCAACGGTTGGTGATGCCAAGAAATCATCCATTGCTGTTGATCTGTCAATATATTTATATAGGAAAATTCAAAAAACAATTTTACAATTTGAAATGTTAGATTTTCAATTAATTACTCTCACAATGGTCTATCCCGGATGAGCCCCCAATTTGTTATGGCCCCAATTTGTTATTAGATTTACAACGCAACAGCAACAGCAAGGGATGACAGACACAGTTTTAAAAACCTCAACACATTTAATTAACAAACAAAGACTAAACTACTATTTACAACTACAGACCAAGATTGATTGGAAAACAAAAAAAACAGAAATATTTACAGTCCTTGTGGGTTTTCTGGTGATGTCCTGGGCAAGGAAAAATGCTCTGGGGCACAGGCAAAAATCCACAAAAGAAAACTTCACAGGTCTTGAACAGAATGACAGGTCTGGTCACACGTATCCTCCTTCTTGCAATTTCTCCTACTACTTTACTGTCTCAATTCTTTGCCATATATACTCTTTTGCAGACCCCACCCACATTTAGACCTCTTTTTTTTTTTTTTTTTCGGGGACTTGCCCCAGACATGTCCAGGACATGTCTAAACATAGCTCCAGTCTGAGCTGAATAAAAAAAAAGGTAAATACTGCCATCCAGTGGCCTATATTCACATTACACTGGGAAATGCCACTTTATCCACTGGTATGTTACAAGTGCCCATCCAGAGCTACAGGCCAAAAGCAGCACGAATGACAAGGGAGTGGAAGGCCTATCCTGTGCTCATGGACAGAGCTTCAACTCAGGGTCACTTTTCTGGGACAAACTGGGGTCAGAACAAGTCAGCGGTGGAACCGGGAGTCACCTGTGTGGGTTCTGATGTGCTTCTGCAGGTCTCCAGACGTCTTGAATGACTTGCGACAGTTCATCTCCTGACAGCGATACGGCTTTTCCCCGGTGTGCGTCCGAATGTGGCTCTTCAATCCATACCCTTTCAAACACACAAAACACAAATGCAGAGTAAGTGTGTGCGAGAAACCTCAGTAATGTTTGTCAGAAATGTTTCAGCCCAAAGGCCCCTCACCCGTGGCAAACTTCTTCCCACAGCCAAGATGGTCACACAGGTAGGGCCGATCTCCAGTGTGTGAGCGTTCATGTACCTATGCACAGACCAGTAAAACTCAAGAGTGTGTACTCAGTACAGCTCAGCTGTTACTACACATGAAAAGCAACCGGGTCAGTCCATGTAAAATCACCCAGGGGTGGTTGCGGCACCATTTTCAAATTTAACAAGCTTCCACTAACTTGAAGATAATGCCAAAAGAACATACCATGCAAAATTTTAGATCTCTAATTCAAATAATTTTCAAGCAAAATAGTTTTTAAGTTTCAGCAATTTAGGCCTGAACCAGCCCCCCATAATCCTCAAGGGTATTTTTTAGAAAATGAAGTGCTTGTATCTCAGCTTCTAGGCAATGTAGAATCACCAAATTTGACATGCAAGTTCTCTATAAGTAGCTTGTTAAATAAAACCCTTCCTAGCCTTCTAGCTGGTGTGTAGTAGGCACTGGGGCTTGTCAAATATGCCCAAATTTACGAAAAATAAGCTCGCAAATGAGTTTTAGAAACCCTAAAAAACAACAAATAGTGCTCATACCCGCTATAATACCCTCCAGTTCCATTCTTAACATTATGCAGTATTTTAACAAATTAGAGCTCCTTAGCTTCATTATCTGCGGAGATGTAATCAGCTGAATTTCTAATCAGAGTGAAAATTATCGAAAATTGCCAAATTCGCCAGAAGCCAGTGTAGCACAGGTGGCAGGGATATGAAACTCTGTGCAGGAAAGCATCTACCATTTGGCTGTTTCCACATAGTAATTGCAAGTTTTCCCCATCACAGCATCATTGAATTTTTTTCACATTTTGTAAGCCACTATCAGTAATTGATGATTCCAGAGTTGTGACCAAGTCATCATGTCCAAGTCAAATCAAGTCACTAGTCATTAGCTCAAACTCAAAGCAGACGAGGGAGAGCAATGAGTAGTGAAAGGGGGCAGGGGAACAAATTAGGCAATGAGCTAACTAATCAACAAGCAGAGTGGGTAGTGCTTATAGTACAAGACCTGAAAGTAGGCCAATATATAGCTTGTGTCTATGATGCCAAGTGGTGGTTAGGCATCACTGAACAAACAGCTGAGGAGCATGGAGATGTACTGGTGTTTTTTATGCATCCAAGTGGACCAGCAGTCTCTTTCAAATGGCCAGACAGGGAAGACAGATGTTGGGTTCCTGTGCAGCATGTACTGTGTATAATATCAGCGCCGAGCACAAACAGGAGAGCCCGTGTCTACAGACTCAACTCAAAAATGAAAGGAAATGTTGCCAAGGCCTTTGAAAAGTTTAAAGATAACCACATGTAATAATGGTAATAGTGCCTGTTAACCTGCTGACCATGGTGTTTGCTAACTATTGTTGTTGTACTTGAAATTATCAGAACCATGCTCATGTAGTCACGTGACAAGTTCAATGAGTGAGAGCAACCTCTAACCTTACAGTTACACAATGGAATACACCTGTGTTTAATATGCAATAAAGCAGTTAAATCTTTCGTTCATAACAAACATTGGATGAATGTTCAATCATCAATGTTTGTAATGCCACTTTGGTGTATTCCTGCTGATCTGCTGAGATGGCAACAGCAGAACCTCTTATCTAAATATTTCTGAATTATTGTCGGCCTGGTTTTTGAAAATAAAGTCAGTTGGCCTTATACTAACTGATGTGCTCCCCTGTTATTTCTGTATATAATACTGCTTTAGTACACTGAGTACATTTCCTGAGGTTATCCTATGAAATCCAAACTATTCAGTTACACTGATGTACCACAAGTAATATATAGTGATTATGGTAAGAATCATCAATTACCGATAATGACTTACAAAATGTGAAAAAAATTCTATGATACTGTGATGGGGAAAACTTGCAATTCTTATGTGGAAACAGCCAAATGATAGATGCTTTCCAGCACAAAGTTTCATATCCCTGCCACCTGTTTTGGCATTTTGGTAATTTTGGCAATTTTCGATAATTTTCACACTGATTAGAAATTCAGCTGATTATATCTCTGCAGATAATGAAGCTAAGGGGCTCTAATTTGTTAGAATACTGTATAATGTTGTTAAGAATGGAACTGGGGGGTATTAGAGCAGGTATGAGCACTATTTCTTGTTTTTTAGGGTTTTGAAAACTCATTAGCGAGCTAATTTCTCGTAAATTTGGGCATTTTTGACAAGCTCCAGTAGCTACTACACACTAGCTCGAAGGCTAGAAAGGGTTTTATTTAACAAGCTACTTATAGAGAACTTGCATGTCAAATTTGGTGATGCTACGTTGCCTAGAAGCTGAGATACAAACACTTCATTTTCTAAAAAATACCCTTGAGGATTATGGGGGGCTGGTTCAGGCCTAAATTGCAGAAATTTACGAACTATTTTGCTTGAAAACTATTTGAATTAGAGATCTAAAATTTTGCATGGTAAGTTCTTTTGGCATTATCTTTAAGTTAGTGGGAGCTTGTTAAATTTGAAAATGGTGCAGCAACCAGCTTTTTCTGTTTTGGGTGATTTGACATGGACTGACCCAACCACTAATATGGACATACATGCCAGAGTAAAACTGAAGTAAGTAAGGCCTTATGCTGGTGGTACTTTATAGTAGATGACAGATGAGTTAAGTGTATTGTGCTTGCGTATGTGTGTGAGTGAACACCTTTAGCTGGTGTGCAGAGGTATGTGTATATGTGAGAGCGGTACCTTTAGATGGTGTGCTGTGGTGTACAGTTTACCACAGCCCTCGTACTCGCAGCGAAAGGGCTTCTCGCCTACCTGCTGGGCTCTGGCCAGACCACGGCCACCCCCTTGCCCTTGCAAAACAATCTGACAGAGGAGTGAATGAGCATCAGCCTCTACTACTAAAATGAATATCACACTCCAAACAAACCAAGAGGTGTTCTGGGATACAATACCTGCATTTGCACGCCATTGTCCACAATCTCTCTACTGATCATCCCAGAGCTGGCAACACACTCTGCACTCTCCACCTGCAGTCAAACACCCTACATCAAATACTTTAAGAAGATGCTAAGCAAGCATTCAATGATCACAAGAAAAAATAAATGAACAACTCAGTAGGCTGAACTAGTTTAAAATGGCATTCAGAATCTACTGGAATAATATGCAACTCAAATTGTTTGGGACAGTACTCTTGGCAAGGCAGACTAGCCAAGTACAGGCGATGAGAGTCAAGGTCAATTGGGAGGGGTCTCAGTTTGCCACCTTGGTGGTGTATTGTTCTAGCACGCTGATGGTCTCTGGGTCGATAGCGCCCTCTGCCTGCAGGTCTGCGACGGTGCCGTCGGCCTGAATGGCCAGGATGGTGTTGGACTGGGGCATCTGCACTGTGTGCTGGATATAGGCTGTAGTCCCATCCTCCAGCTGAACTGCCTGCAGGGAGCTTTGATCGTATGTCTCTGCACACAGCAGAAACCACACAGAGAAACCGTCACGAACACCTCACTTCCAGGCAGAATTAGTTACTGGAGGTTAACTGACACTTCAAGGCAGGTATATGGTCAAATCTGAGAAAAGTAGACACTGCATTTTGTGAAAGTATGTGCTACACCCGTTATGGAGGCCTTCCATAATGGGGAACAACCCATCGGGCAGGCCAAGAAACCTGGCTCTGGGACACAGGAAAAGGGTCATATTTATAGCATCCACAGTAGGCACTGATTGATAAGGGTAGATAAATGATAATAAACCTCAAGGTCTATGGCAGGGGTTTCTAAAATTTCCTCTGGGAAAACCAATCAGATCGACGCACGAGTTGTGTTCCACCTTAAGCACGCCAAATGTACAAATCAGGCCCATACCCGGTTGCATCAGCTGTACTTAAAGGTCCCCCATTATGTAACCAGGTGCACAGCCAATTAGGAATTACAAGCAATTTCAAAATCTTTCCCCTCTTGACATCACTTGGGGAAGTAACCAACCAGAGGCAAGAGGAACTGCTTCAGCCAAGCAGTCAATCAAATTCCTTTATGCTAGACGGTCACTCCCCTTGTGATGTCAGGAAGGTGAGACTTTGAATTGGCTCATAATGGCAAATTAGCTCTACACCTGGCGGCATAATAGGGCACCTTTAAAGTGGAACAGAACAAATGCCAGGATATAGCTGGTGTGCCCCAAGCAGAGGGCTGGCAGCCACTGGTCTGCTGACAGTGCGCACTTCAGTGAGTGGCCTGTGAGGTGACAGTGTACACCTGACACCAGCTCACCTTTGGGGGTGTGGTGGATGTAGGCTGTTGTTCCATCTTCCAGCTGCACAGCCTGACCATCTTCCAGTCTCAGACTGTCCTCTAGAGGACAAGATAGAAAAGTGAGCCACATCATCTTGTCAAGCACCACATACAGCCAACATGCCTCACTCTTCCCCCATACACACCCAAGCCCACAGCCTCCTCTTGCGGTAAATAGGGACAGGAGATACAGGGATGGGGTGGTTGGTAGATACATTAGTTCCACATCAGTCAGATGGGCAGAAATAGTTTCCTTTAACCTCTGTATACCTGGGGTCAAAATACTCAGGGTGCATTATGGAAAAAATCTTACCGTCTCATTTCAGTCATATGATTACACAAACAATGCTTCTTAGAAGCATACTTATATTCATAAGTATAAGGCCAACACCAGTTGCAAACAGCCCTCCAGTTGTGTATGCTGTAGTCCCTGGTGCGCATTTTAGTTCCAAAGTGACTGATCCAGGCTGTACCAGACAGCAGCTGGGGCTGTGTACCGCAGACAGTGAGGTGATGAGGGCAGTGATGTGTACCTGCTTTGGGCATGGACACGTGCTGCACATACGCAGCTGATCCATCCTCCAGGTGAATGACCTGGCCCTCCATCAGCTTCCCATCTGAAAGGGAAACTGTGTGGCTCAGTTAGACTGAGCTGCTCTCCAGCTCACACTTAGAGCTCACCCTCCACCAGTGGCCCACTTCCCACAGCCAAACAAACCAAATCATACAATTAGTGACGCAGACCGTGCAGAGCCTGTACTACCATCTTTTAGACAAGGATGTACATTTCAAATTTACCATCTTGTGATGATCAACTATAAGACCATTGCACAGCACTTGTAAACTAGCCAACAGTAATTTTGAGACTGCCATATCAGCAAATTATGGCAACAATAAAGCGCAGACCAAAATACGGGCAGAAATTAATATTAAATGACAAAGTGGGGAAAGATGAATATTATTTTTTAAATCAGTCAAAGTTTTAATTCCTTCGGTGGCTGAGGTCCCTGAAGTTAATGTTCCACAGCTGGTTTCACATCAATGCATTCAGGCCAGCAGAAATGCATGGTCTGGACCAGTGAAAAACCTCATTCACTGATAACACCATTTTGTGATCCGCATGACCCACATTGATGGAAGTCGGTCTCCAGAAGGAACATACCTCTTGGGTTGTGCTGTATATAGGCTGTAGAGCCATCCACCAGCGTGACAGCCTGTAGGCTGACAGTGTCCAAATTATCTATCTGGTCCCCATCTACAAAGAAAACCATCCGCAAACAGCTCATAAGTAAACAGAGATAGTGACATTACCGCAATCAATCAAGGAGAACGCAAAGTGGTAAATATCTTGGACTCAATCAATAAATCAGAATGAAGAGTGTTCAACCAAGAAAATTTCACATCAAAAGGTTCCAGTTCAGATTAAAATACAGGACCTTCCTGTTGTGAGGCTATAGTGCCAGCCACAGCACCTCTCCACCCAAAATCAACAAGCATTGATTGTTCGGCCTCAGCTTGCCACAGCTTCATACGCCCTAAAATTTGATCTTCGGCCCTCTCATAACTGAACATCTGACCTTGACCTTTGATCTCAAAAACCTAAGTAATTCAACTACCGTGTGGGAGGAGTTACCATCTCTGATTAGGTGAAAATCCCTCCACTACTTCAATAGATATACCGAGTAGAGGGTATTTGTGTTGGATAGCGTGACAGACATGCACCCTAACAGACAACCAGAAAACAGTACGCCTCCTGCCCACTGTGCATGGTGGAGGCACAATAATCTATGACCAAAATGATCAGATAAGAAATCCATGCCATTTAGTGGATCAGTTACCAGCCAATCAGAAATGAACCGCCGCTAAAAGTGCTGATCTCACCTGCAACAGAAACCGCTTCAGCCAGACAGAGGGTGACGTGCTGGCTGTCAGCTCCTCCGGCCTGGAACTCCGCCATGCTCTGCGAGTCACGGTTAATTTGAGCCAACAGCATGCCTGCCCTGCAAACAAACATATCACTTAGTACCACATCACCCCTGCAAACAAGCATGTCACTAAGTGCCACATCATCCCTGCCCTGCACACAAACACACATCACTTAGTACCACAGCATTATTGCCCTGCACACAAACACACTCACCACTTGGTGTCAAAGTATGTGTGTCCTGCACACAAACATTTCACTCAGGATCAGAGCATTCCTGCCCCACAGACAAATGCACATCACTCAGTACCACAACATGCTTGCCCAGCGCGTGCACACACACCAGTCCTGGACATTCACACAAACATACATCACTCAGCAGCCTGCTCTGTGCACATAGATACGCGCACAGACACACACACACACAGAATCACTGTATGCCCGCCCTGCGTACACACAGACCTCAATACCACAGAAATCCATCGGTCACATCATGCACACAATGCTCAGAAACTTCATTCACAGAGCATATCAACATTCAACATACAGATGATTTATTAGTGAAACATGGGAATGTGCTTCACTTCTCTGAGCCACAGGAGCATATTTTAATTTACAATGAACCAGAAATTTTATTCTCCTCTCTTCACATTAGATAATAACAAAGAGAAGAAACAACAGCAAAAAGTGTGACAGAAAGGATCCCCTGGATGAGCACAATGTGGGACAGTCAGCCAGAATGTTGGCACAACACTTATTACCCATGGAGTTCCCAGTGTAAAACAAATACAGCTCTTAATTCTCGGCTGTCTAGAATCTAGAGGTTTGTACAACTTCCACCGACAGCAAACACTAGCATGTGGATGTGTGTGGTTGAGTACTGTGTCAGCATGTCGCTGTATATAATATTAGGGGGGAGAGGGGGTGGGTCTTGGGATCTGGGGAATTCATATGAAATTTCATACAGCTCAATACATCGGTAACTTTATTGCTTATGCCACCATTACCGACCAGCGCTGGATTTGTCGTTTTTACATAGTATCAAACTTAAAGACTGTGTCACGACTACGACGCAAGTTTTCGACGGAATTTCGAGGATCCAATTTGCCATTTCAAGCCTTAGCCCAGGGATGCGCGGTATGTCGGCTGGTTGCCTTCGCCAATAATCGCAGAAAATACCCTCTCGATTTTGACTTACAGTTGCGCAAATTTACTTCGTTTAAAGTTGTGAGCATGCGCAGTAATCGTGACAGCTTCTTCAAGGTCTCGATTCAAGTTGAATGAAGTCAGGCCTTTGCCTTTGATGGTGCTTATCCAAGGGGCTGCGCTGGCCTCATTGAGAAGCCAGTAGTGTGTCCTTCCAGTTTTCAAATACGTAAGTGGAAGGAAACCGAATAAGAACAAATGAATTTAGCAAACGGATGCCCATCCGCACGAGTCACAAAAAGCCGCGAGTTCAACATTTAGAGGAATGAGGGTGATAGGAACATTAGGTTTTACATGCATTATTTAACTGTAAGCTAAACGAGAAATTCAATTCTAGAAACAACTCAGGCTTCATCAACAAATTGGCATAAGAAACTGCCAGGAGACAATTTGATAAGCGGGTAGGGCTAATCTGCGGAGAAACTACAGCCATCTATACTTCCCGTCATAATTTCTTGATATATTGTAATGCAATTCTGACCAGTTATTCTTGAGATATATATCTATCAATATTAAGGAAAGTGTAGATGGTTATAGTTTTTCAGCAGAATGTTTTCAGAAGATTGACCCTCGCTACTCCGATAAACGCTTCAGATGAGCAAATTTAGCAATTGACGTTGTGCCGGTAAATGCGACGCTAATTGTCTGGGACTGGTTACAGCGTGGGCTTCATATTAGCTGTCCATCGATTCACTTATTCCCTAGCAGTCATCGCCAAAAAATTGTTGAAATGCACTGACGTGTCGCAAAGGCTAAATGCTGCCATCATCAAATCATCTGTCCAATTAGCTAGCGGCTGAATTCCTAGGGAAGCATCAGTAGCAACAAGAGCTACAAGCACCGTAGCCAAGAGTTTTTGTTTCCCACAAGTGAAATGGCCCAGGTAGCAAGCGATCAATCTACGTATCAAGTTTAGCAACTTGCACATCCTCAACGAGAAAGTTAGGCGGGTTATGCTAGCCTTGGTGGATAACATATATGCCAGTTAACGTTAGTTGACACAACTTTCATTGTTGCGTTCTGTTTCTACAGACGTATCTACATCCACGTCTTACAGTGAAATGTGACCGAAACTAGCTAGCTACTGAAAATCATCAGGCTGGCTCATCTTAGGCCAACTGCGAGCTACCAAGCTAGTTAGCTAGATGGCGAAATAATTTAGCTCACCTGTTCGCTAGCTAACTCGTGAGCTAAATTATAATGCATTAAGTTGATTTCGCTGAACAGAGAAAAATTAAGTTGGCTAAATAGGATTGCGGTTAATTTTAGCCAATTATGAAGCTGTTGCGACACGTCGGAACTGAATAATACAGCAACAGCAGGTTGTTTCCTTACCTAGCTAGCTATCACGCACAAACCAATGTGACTTGCCAATAATGCTAGCTAGCTGCTGATATTTTCAGGGTGATTTCGCTAATGTCACAGCCAAGTCCGCATGCAAACTAGTTAGAATGCGTGACGAACTTAAACCGACCAGCCGGCCAAATAATTCTGGACAGGTATTTACTTTACAGGCTTGTTGCCACACAAAAATAACATGTGAAATACTAAAAAGCGTATTCAGCACGACGAGCAATGCCTCTGTGCTGGACAATTTCGAAAGTACAAAGACAGAAAGCAGAAGCGGGCTTTGCTAGTGCAAGAACGCGGAATCCATTAGCTAATTAATAATAAAACATTGACAACTTTCAATACTTGATTTGCGTTTTAATTCGCCATATTGATCGGCTATACGACCCATTACAGCCTCCATTGAAATGTTCCCCCGCTGGAGATGGCTGAAATAAGGCACACTGGGTAAAAACACATTTATATACTAACCTCCGAAATTTTCCAACAATTCCTTCGTCCGACCGCCATGCATCAGGGCAGGAAATGTCCTGCGTGCACCGAACCCTGGAACATGTACGACGGAGAACCTCAACATGAAGCAAGATGCTGATAATGAAGGCTTTGATTCGCCTAGAACATTCACCAACACGAACTCGACTTTCCGATTGGTTCAGGAACCTTTCAATCATCAACTTTGCACAGTCACTCGGCCTCAAATCTGACTTATACATATTTCTGGGCAGGGTTAGTTGGGGCGCCATTCCAGTGAAATTATGTTGCGCGGACCAGTGTGTGAAAACATTTCTACTGCGCACTACGTTTTTAATTTATTGGTCTGAAAATGCATTTTTGACATCAGATCTAAAAATAGAATCTTGCCGGCGTTTATGTGAATAAACACAGTCTTGTGCGCTTTAAAACCAACAAAGATGCATTCAAGTTTCTTATAAGCGACGGAGAACAGCCATTTTGAGAGATCCAAACAATGCGAGCGTGGAGCAAGGCGATGTGGGCAATGCAGTGAAACAAAGGCAGTGGCGATTGATTCATTGGAAGGGTCCCATTGAATCTATTATGAAGCAGGCAGTTTTTCAATCGAATATTATAAAAGCATCTACCTCATGTCACTGTATTGTAAATTAATTGACGGGGGAGTTGGCCTTAGCGTCGTTAACTTATTACTTCACACTACGTGCGTGAATTATTCCTGCTACCTTATAGCCGTGCATCATACTGCATGAGACAGTGCCCCATTTCATTCACTTCTACAGCCTGACGATCAACAATGCATCATTGCGCGAATGGAAAGCAATTGCTTTTTCATTATAAGGGCAATTTTATTATGTCGTGTGGTGCAACTTAAACGGAACATGTACGCAATATCACTTACTTGATATTACGTGATAAACCCTCGGGAGCGGAGGCATCCTCTCCCGGGAGAATCAGCGAGTTGGAACATACCTTGAAAGTAAAGAGAATGTTGCTGCTACCAGAATGCAAAACGTCATACAGCGTTTTTTTATTATTTCGTTTCCTTTGGACTGTAAGGAACTTAGAAATTGATTGCTCAAGTAAATGAAAATTGACCAAAATGTCTGGATTCTCATCATGTCAAGCTGTTTATTACACTTGTGTCTGAAGGGATTAAATTTTCATTGACTAATTGTGCCAGTCTGCCAGATGAACAGAAAAGTATCAAAATTGCACCCTACTCATTTCAGATTGCATCTCATTCAGCATTGCTCCATATGTGGAAGTGCATCTGCCACACCAACTTTTTTTGCTCAGCCTTTTCTGTCAAACATTTGAGGTAGAGTAAATTCATGCGTATCTGCCCTTAAGACAATCAATAATTTATCATATAATGCAATACACACCTACACAGGTATTTATTTCAATTTAGTCATATATCGACCAAGACGTCAACACAAGAACTTGTTTGTTAACCTTGGCTCGACCTTCAAAAGTAGTGAATGGGTCTGGTCCTCCATTCTAAAACACATTTGTAAGATTGCAAATCTTACGACCTCTTTACATGCATCACAACTTCTCTCAGTAAACCACAGTAAATTTAGGTCAGGTGGTCTACTCCTATACCAAATGTTTGAGCATTTTGTGGTTTGACTTAATCAGAGGCTAAGATTTTGAATCTACAATTTTGCATGCTGCACCCCATCATTCTTCTTTCCAGAGCCTTGACTGTTCCCATTTGTCCCAGCAGAGGTGTCAGTTTTTCAATGGAGTTGCTAACTGCACATTTTAAGTAACCATGCATTCATGACGAATTTACCAGCCATAAAAACAAGTTTACAGTTATTTCCTTTTCAAATAGTCCCAAAAGTTAATAAAAAAATGTCTGACACTGAGGGCTTGGTGAACAATAAGAAAGAAAGTGCTATTCATTCATTTACAGACAACAGGCATCACATAGTGCTGTGACATGTATCCAATATGCTACATATGCATACAATTGCTTAGACCTTAAAAATGTCCAGGGTCCTTTTTCAAGCTACTTAAATACATTGGCTTATATACATAAATGTGGGAATTTGTCAATGCAAAAATGTAGTAAAAGATTACAGCCACCAGTTCTAATTTACAGCAGCATCTGAGCTTATACCATGAGACTGATGAAATTTTTCTCCCATTTCAAGCTTAATTCAAACATCCTCAATATTCATAAGAAGAAAAAAAAAAAACTGCAATGATATTTCCTTCAGAGTCTGTACTCCATAACTTGATGATGTTCCAACCCCCCTGCATTTGGTCTTCTGCAGCTGCTGGTATCATTTGGTTACCTTCCCACCTCTTATGCAGGGTCCAGTTTGATGAAGTCAGTGGGTGAAGGGTAAGTGAGAAGGACCAGTATGTATAACCACAGTTGGAGGAACTCCACAAGCCTTTTCACTTCCCAACAATCAGTCACAGTTCAAAAGGGGCTGGTGCAACTCAGTTCAAACCCGGAGCACTTCCTCCGAAATTGAAGTTTGATGGCACCACTGGGGCTGTGAACTTGTATCCACCACGCTTCTCGATCATCTTCGACTCTGTAAAGACAAGATGGGCACTGAATTCCAGTTTCAAGTTTCAAACAAATAATTTCTCACGCAGTCTTCACTTCCAACCGAGGCCGTGAACAAAGATGTACCTTGAGCAGCTCTTCTCTGATCTGCAAGTATGCCGATGTCATGAAGCAGTTTTCTCTGCTCCTCGTCTAGACTCTGCGTGAGGGCCTGGTACCATGCTGGGTCACGAGTCTGGATGTCTGAAATTACACGAGCAGAGTAAGTGTAAGAGTAAGTAAGTAAGTAAGCCCTGTTATGGCCCCAATTTGTCATTACTATTTACAACACAACAGCTACAGCAACAGCAAGGGATGACAGAAACAGTTTTAAAAACTTGAACACATTTAATGAAAAAAACAAAGACTTAACTACTATCTACAACTAATAACCAAGATTGATTTACTAAAAAAAACAGAAATATTTACAGTCCCTTGGTGATGTCCTGGGTGAGGAAAATTCTCTAACACAGGCAAAAATCCACAAAAGAAAACTTCACAGGTCTTGAACAGAATGACAGGTCTGGTCACATGTATCCTTCTTCTTGCAATTTCTCCTACTACTTTACTGTCTCAATTCTACTCCTTATATACTCTTTTGCAGACCCCACCCATATTTAGACCTCTTTTTTTATTTTCTGGGACTTTACCCAGACATGTCTGAAACATGTCCAAACATAGCTCCAGTCTGACCTGAATAAAAAAAAGGTAAATACTACCATCTAGTGGCCTATATTCACATTACACCTCCATTCCAAAAGGGAAAAATTTTGACACAAAGGCAAAATTTTTCTTTTCAATACAAAATGGTTAAGTGGACACTTGTCTATGTATACATATCATACAATATTCAAATAAACACGTGATATATATATACATATTCAAACACGGGATAAGCAATCAGCAATTATATTGTCTGTACCCTTCACATGCTTAATTTCCAAGTCAAACTCCTGTAAAATCAAACTCCAATTCAACAATCTCCGATTCTTGTTTTTCATCTTACTCAAAAACATTAACGGATTGTGGTCAGTGTATACAATCATTGGCTTTTGTCCTGTACAAACATAAACCTCAAAGTGTTGTAAAGAAAGGACCAGAGCCAACAGTTCCTTCTCTATTGTGGAATAGTTCCTTTGGTGGCGAATGAACTTCCAGGAGAAGTATGCCACGGGATGCTCAATGTCATCAGAGTCACTTCTCTGTAGGAGCACAGATCCACAAGCTTGGTCGCTAGCATTGACCGCGATGGAGAACGGTTTGTTGAAGTCAGGAGATTTGAGCACGGGGAAGTGACACAGCAAAGACTTCAGGCGATCGAAGGCTCTCTGGCATGCATCATCCCAAGTGAACTTTACGCCTTTCTTCAGTTGGTTAGTTAGACTGAGAGCAATCTCAGCAAAGTTCTTGCAGAACTTGCGGTAGTACCCGATCATTCCAAGGAAGCGGCGCAAAGCTTTTTTGTTGTCAGGAACTGGAAAGTCCATGATGGCTTGGACTTTAGCATTTATGGATGCCACCTTACCCTGGCCTATGACGTAGCCAAGATAGGTGACAGTAGCACAACCAAAGTCACTCTTGTTCAGGTTAACAGTCAGGTTAGCCTGGGTCAGGCGCTGGAACAACGTCTCCACATCTTTTAGATGTTCTTCCCAGGAGTCACTCCATGTGATCAGGTCATCGATGTATGCACCCGTGTGTAGCAATCCGGCGATTGTAGACTGTATCATCCTTTGGAACGTGGCTGGGGCATTTTTCATGCCAAAGGGTAGGACTTCATACTGGTACAATCCAGATGGTGTGGCAAAAGCAGAGATGCTCTTGGCCCTCTCAGTTAAAGGCACACACCAATAACCCTTCAATAAATCAATCTTGGTCAGAAACTTTGCTTGCCCTACTCTATCAATACAATCATCAATCCTAGGTATTGGAAACACATCAGTTCTAGTTACAGCATTGATTTTGCGATAATCTGTACAGAATCTAGTACTTCCATCAGGTTTTGGAACTAGCACACAGGGTGAACTCCAATCTGAGTTGGAGGGTCTGATAATATCATGTTCTAACATGTACTCAACCTCTTTCTCAGCAATCTTTCTCTTTTCAGGATTTCCGGTATGGATGCTGTTTTATTGGTTTGGCATCACCAACATCGACATCATGAGAGGCTATAGAAACTCTTTTTGGAACATCAGGAAACAGATCCTCATATTTCTTGATCAACCTCTCAAACTGATCTCTCTGTGAGGGTTCTAAGTGCTGGAGTTTTACATCAAGATTTTGCAACACTTCAGAATTTGACAATTTACATGAAAGAACTTCAGCTTTAATTCTAGGTTCATCATCTTGAAACTCCCCCTCATCTTCACAAATCTCGGCCATAGGAGAATCTGAAGTGACAGCTGCAACCCGAGCATTTTTGTCATGATAAGGCTTCAAGCATGTTAATGTGCCACAATTGTTTTGGTTTTCTCCTATCTGGAGTCTTCACAATGTAATTGAGATCATTGAGTTTTGTCAGAATTTCATAAGGACCATGAAATCTAGCTTGCAATGGATTGGACTGCAAGGGAAACAACACAAGGACCTTGTCTCCTGGTTTAAACTCACGGCTTCTAGCCTTATGATCATACCAAGTTTTCATTTTTCCCTGACTTGATTTCAAGTTCTCTTTGGCTAGGTCACAAGCTGCACGCAATCTTTCCTTGAACTTGCTAACATAGTCTAACAGACTGATGTGCGGCTCTTCCTCTTGCCATTGTTCACTCAATAATAGCAAAGGTCCTCTCACTTCATGACCAAACACTAGCTCAAATGGACTGAATCCAGTAGACTCCTGCACTGCTTCTCTAGCTGCAAACAACAGCAAATGAACACCTTCATCCCAGTCTTTCTCATGGTCATAACAATACGTCCTCATCATTGTCTTGAGAGTGGAATGAAACCGCTCTAAGGCACCCTGACTTTCTGGATGATAGGCACTAGAAAGAATCTGCTTTGCACCTAGTTCATACACAACCTGCTGAAACAAACCAGAAGTGAAATTGCTACCTTGGTCTGACTGAATTTCCCTGGGAAGGCCAAACAACGTGAAGAACTTTATCAAAGCCTTTGAGATTGCAGTTGCTTTGATGTTACGTCGAGGTATGGCTTCAGGGAATCTGGTAGATGCACACATGATTGTCAACAAGTACTGATTTCCAGATCTAGTCTTGGGTAATGGACCAACACAATCAACAATGACCTTGGAGAACGGCTTCCCAAATGCTGGGATAGGCTGCAATGGAGCTACAGGTGGGTCTAACTGGTGTTTTGCAACTACTTGACAAGTGTGACAGGTTTTGCAAAAGTTGGAAACGTCTTTCCGAAGCCCAGGCCAAAAGAAGTGTTTCATGATCTTATCAACAGTCTTGTTAACACCAAGATGACCTCCTAAAGGTAAACTATGAGCCATTGTTAAGATCTCATTCCTGTAGACCTTCGGAACAACAATTTGCCTGACCACTGCCCAATCTGCATTGGCAGGGATATCAGGAGGGCGCCACTTCCGCATCAACACACCATCCTTGAGATAATACCCAACTGGAACTGCGTCTATTTCTTTATCAGGAAGGGCTCTCCTTCTTAGTGCACAAATTTCAGGATCATTAGTTTGCTCCTCAATCAACCGCTTTCTGGACAGAGACAAGTCTCCAGACACATCAGAATCACCAAACCCATCTGGCTGGCTGAACAATGAACTGATAAAAGTGTCTGATAAGTTCTCAAACGGAGAAACCATAGCAGGCCAATCAGAGTCATGAGGCGAACCACCTGAGTCCTGACTATTCAATGTACTGGACGGCACCACATCATCTTCTTCTTTAGCCTTCTTGGCCATAGCACGAGTCACTGCGCAAGAAGGATACAGAGATGGGTCCTCATCCCCATCTCCAGTGCTCGGCTGTGAAGTAAGATGTACAGGGGGAACTACTTTGCCCCCAGCCAGGTCATTGCCTAGCAATAGAGAAACACCCTTTATAGGTAGACTTGACATAAGTCCCACCTTTACCTGTCCTGTAACTAAATCTGACTTCAAGAATATAGAGTGCAGGGGTACAGATACAGTCCTCCCTTCAATACCTTGTACAAGTATGAAATCCCCAGAAGCAGTCTCATCACGTAACTCCAAGGAGTCCATCAACAAAAGTGACTGAGAAGCTCCGGTATCCCTTAGGATATATATGGGGACAGGAGTAGTATGCTCATTCAGAGCCACAAATCCCTCTGACACAAATGGAAGAAATTCCTCCCTCACGAAGTCAGCTGTATTAGGCTTTTTAGCCCCACAAGGAGCAGGTAATTTAGTAGATCGGTTATCTACTACAGGGGTTTCTAACCTTGTTTTCACAAAGGCATTTGGTTTGGTATCCTTTTCTTTTTCTTTCTTAGCTTTTAGGAACCAACAGTTAGTTTGAACATGACCAGGTTTCTTGCAATAACTGCAAACTAGACCACTTTTGTCACTGTCAGCTTTCACACTTTGATCAGACCTGTTACTGGATTTCTGAGCATCATCACCAGATTTGTCTTTGTCTTTGGGTGAGGAATCTTGGGTATCACCATAACCTTTTTTCTGCAATTGGGACCATCTATTGTTACTGCTAGACTGAAATTTAGACTTTTGTGTGAGAACATATTCATCTGCAAATTTGGCAGCTGATTGCAAGTTCAGTGCTTGCTTCTCATTAAGGTAGGTCTTAACATCATCCTTAACACAGTTCTTGAATTCTTCAACTAACACCATCTCTTTTAGTGAGTTGACATCATCCTTGACCTCCATAGAAGTACACCAGCGCTCAAAGCAAACCTTCTTCTCATTAGCAAATTCCACATTAGTCTGATTTGCAGATTTCTTCAGACCTCTGAATTTCTGTCGGTAAGCCTCTGGAACCAACTCATAAGCTCTCAAAAGAACCTTTTTCACAATCTAATTATCAGAGGAATCATCTGCAGACAAAGCCGAATAGGCTTGTTGAGCTTTACCCTTGAGGACAGTTTGCAACATCAGAGGCCAGTGTTCCTTTGGCCACTGGCAACTCTTTGCTACCTTTTCAAAACACTGGAAATAGTTGTCAACATCCTTTTCCGAAAATGGAGGTACCAATTTTTCCTCCTGGCTAGCCCGAAATTTATTTTCTGTTGCTATTTTTATTTTTAGTTGCTCCATTTGGAGTCTTTCTTCTCTATCGAATTTCTCTAATTCAAAATCTCTCTGTCTTGCAAATTTTTCTAACTCAAATTCTCTTTGTTTTTCGTTTTCTTCCCTCTCAAATTCTCTTTGTTTTTCTTCTCTTGCTAATTTTTCTAACTCAAATTCTCTTTGTTTTTCTTCTCTGGCTAATTTTTCTAACTCAAATTCTCTTTGTTTTTCTTCTCTGGCTAATTTTTCTAACTCAAATTCCCTTTGTTTTCCTCTTTCCTCCCTTTCAATCCCTAGCATTTTTAATTTAAGTTCCATTTCTATATTTGGATTTTCCACTGGAAACTGTTCCAGATCTCCTGGTGCAAACACATTTTCATCAATGTAATATTCAACTATCTATCTAGCCAGTCTTGCTTTTCGCATGGCTGGTTTTACCTCTGTCAGCTCTAAATGTCTGCAAATTTCTAGCAGTTCTGTCTTTTAATTTAAAAGACTTCAAAACCTCAATGGTTGGTGATGCAAAGAAATCATCCATTGCTGTTGATCTGTCAATATATTTATATAGGAAAATTCAAAAAACAATTTTACAGTTTGAAATGTTAGATTTTCAATAAATTACTCACACAATGGTCTGTCCCGGACTTGAGCCCCCAATTTGTTATGGCCCCAATTTGTCATTACTATTTACAACACAACAGCTACAGCAACAGCAAGGGATGACAGAAACAGTTTTAAAAACTTGAACACATTTAATGAAAAAAAACAAAGACTAAACTACTATCTACAACTAATAACTAAGATTGATTTACTAAAAAAAACAGAAATATTTACAGTCCCTTGGTGATGTCCTGGGTGAGGAAAATTCTCTAACACAGGCAAAAATCCACAAAAGAAAACTTCACAGGTCTTGAACAGAATGACAGGTCTGGTCACATGTATCCTTCTTCTTGCAATTTCTCCTACTACTTTACTGTCTCAATTCTACTCTTTATATACTCTTTTGCAGACCCCACCCACATTTAGACCACTTTTTTTATTTTCTGGGACTTTCCCCAGACATGTCTGAAACATGTCCAAACATAGCTCCACTCTGAGCTGAATAAAAAAAGGGTAAATACTGCCATCTAGTGGCCTATATTCACATTACAGCCCACAGGACCTCCTATACTGTTTTTGTAAAATCAGAATGTGAACAGCCAAAACAGGAATGAAAATGCCACTGCGACGCATAGATGAGCACCCATTGCACCACCATGTTATGAGATTCTCAGAGGTGTGCCCATCGCAGACCAGCGAGTTCTGAGTGGTCTCTTACTCTGCAGGATGACCTTGAAGATCTGGTATTCGTCTACAGGGCTGTCTTCTTCATCCACTGCTGTGGAGTAGCCTTCCAGAGCAGTCTGCTCAGCATCATCGTCTTCCCAGTCTTCATCGTCAACATCTTCGCCCGCCTGCCTGGCCAGCATCTCCAGGTACTCCTGCCCCTCCTCATCGATGTCATCCTCATCACTGCCCAGCTCAGCTGCAGACAAACACGACAGCTCATCACTCACCTCCAGCATGGCATCCGTTAAACTAGCTTGCCTCAGCCGGTAACACTAGGCCTTATGGCTGGCATTACAATAGCAATTACAAGCCTGGACCCAGCACACGCATCCTGGATGAGTCATGGGTGCAACGTGTCTCCCAAGAGTGGTGCCTTTGCTGTATGTACTAACCGTTCTCCTCCTCTTCCTCCCCATCCTCATCATCCTCGTCTTCATCATTCTCAGCCTCTGCTCGGCAGGCGTATGCCCTCTTGAGGCCACTGAAGAGCAAGATGGCAGCGGGCAGCAGCTGGCTGGCAGCCTGGGTCACAACGTCAGGTCGCTGCTCCAGATCCATGAGCGCACACAGGCCCAACACGCACATCTTCCTGTCGTGCAGCCTGTGGAACACAAATACATGCGCGCCGAAACATCAGCGCTGCACATAGGGCACGAAAACTGGACTACACTGATAGGCAGATTCCTCTGATGTCACCGAAAACTGCGATGGTTGTTTTTTTTTTTTCCGTCAGGAGAATGAAATCTCCAAGTTCATCGCATTTATTATGATGATTATAATTTAAAGGGGAACTCCAGGAATTGACTTGGGGTGTATTGAAACATGATAACGAATACTAACTTTTTTCGAATACCCCACCTCCGTACGCACCCAGCATTTCGAAATACAGGGCTTTTTAGCCGAAGGTCCCAACAGGTTTACAATGGTAGTGTGTGGGGCATAGCGTTGCCATGGAAAGAATCGCAATTTTTACATCATTAACAAGGCTCTAAGTAGCTCCACACTTCATTGGTAGAATTCCGAGGGCCCGGACATTTAAAACGAGGCACTGAGAACTTTGAAAATGCACAGGTATTTTATTGAAAAAGACTGTTTATGCAGACAGTACCTTAAGGTAGTTTTCCGTCACTGCCATCTTGAAAGTCACGATAAGTTGATTGATGAGCATGAACGAATAGGATGCAATCTGTTCCGCTATCCTACCAATTTGTTTGTGCTTGTTTTTTTTTTTTTTCAGAGGCTCCCCTCCTCCCCTGACACATGCGGTGAGAAAGTGAGCAAGGCGAATGAAGCTGCTTTCACACTGGACGCGAAACGAACTTTTCGCACGACAGATTACATTCAAAGTCAATGCAAAGACACAAATCTCACGCATATTTGCTTCTTTGCATTGACTTTGAATGTAATCTGTCGTACGAAAAATTTGTTTTGCGTCCTGTGTGAAAGCATCTTGAAACGGGGCAATGGATTCAGAGGCACCAGTTAGTGAAAACTAACCAACAGTGATTACATAATATTCAATTGTATATCTGGTAAAAAATAAAATGCCCTCATAACGTCTGACGAACTACCATTAACGTTAGTAAT
The DNA here is from genome assembly GCA_029721435.1 of Gymnothorax reevesii. Lineage (NCBI taxonomy): Eukaryota > Metazoa > Chordata > Actinopteri > Anguilliformes > Muraenidae > Gymnothorax > Gymnothorax reevesii. The sequence goes on from CM056588.1 coordinate 27,905,895, forward strand.
TATAACATTTCAGCGCCTGTTTGTTTACAGTCAGGTGCTTCGTGTTTCGGCAGAAATCATACATATTTTCTTGCAAAACTGCTGTCATAACGTCTTACCTCACCAGAATTGTCCTGGTGACGTTAGTCATTAAATCAAGAGCAGTTGCAGCTGCTTTGTTTGCAGGCTAACTTCGTTGAGCACCTGTTTTGTCTCTACAGCTCTGCCAGAGAGGCGCGCGACTCGCAAGCAGTGACAGCGGTAGGCAACTGGGGCACAGCAACGGATGACAGACAGGAAGCTCGGCAAATCATTTTATTCAGACCGAAGAAAATGATTGGTCAGACTTTTATCAGAAATATATGAGAATTGAATATCGATAAGATTTGAACACCTGGTGGATTTCTTTTACATTTTAGTGTGCAATACACTTATTAGGAGCATTTTAAGATTACAAAGGAAGTGTGTAAAAATTCCAGAAAGGTAAGAATAGCTTTAAACATTCAGATTGCCAGGTTCAGAGGCTTAATGAGAGGGGCTTGGTTTTTGTTCAGTATTCCATGCATATTATTCAGTAATCCTGCCAAAGCTGGTCCAAATCAAAGCCACAATATGAAAGTTACTGAGAGTTGGAAAGCACAACATCCATAGTCAAATTAGCTGACTTGGCCCAAATAAATTACCTATTATTTATGACAGCAATACACATTTTTACAAAAAATATGTAAAGAACACCTCAGCAAAATCTGAGATGGTGGATGTCAAAACATTCAATCTCCAGTTGACTTTACAAGAACACCTCTGATCAACTTCAGAGGCAAAATTGATTGGATTTGGTCCACAAGATAGTTTTCTCGGAGTAACAATAATTAAATACATTTTTACATGGTGATCTGGCATCTACTTTGAATATGTAGATGAGGTTAAAAAAAAAACCATTACACAAATGCAACTCAGGGAGAATCTTTACACAAAATTTGAGAAAAAGAAGTCCATCCAGCAGTTGATCAGGAAGCGCAATAATAAATTCTGGAGTCAAAAATTCAACAAAGGTCTGGTGGCCATTTAGAATACAAAAATGAGGCCAGAATTATATGGTGCATAACTGTAAGTGTAATTTCTTTAAGATCCACTCCATAGTTCTTTTGGAATAGTGATATAATTCAAGATAACGACCTTGCAACTTTTTCGCAAATGCAGCCAGAATCATCACACTGCAAAACCACACACAAAATTTGAGAAAGATCCATCTGCAATTTCATGTGAACAGCAATAAAAAAATTAAAAAAAAAACTTTGGAGTCAAAATTTAAGATGGAGGCCCAGTGGCCATTTTTAATACGCAAATTAAGCAATAAATTTCAAAATGCATAAGTAGACAGTTGGGGCACCCTGTATGCAGAATCTGTTGGAGATCCACACAGTAGTTCTCTTGAAATAGTGAGCGACGGACGGCAGATGATGGACCACAGATGAAAAGCAATTTTCATCAGCCCATTATCAAACCCTCAAGAGTCATGTGAAAAGTACATAGTGTAAAAGAATCCATTAGTTTTCCAGCAATAAAAACCTCCAAAATTAATGCTTATGTTTTGCACTATTTTATAATGCACTAGGACCCGTTTGTACCCTTCATTCCAAATGCGGGACACACACACACCCCCCGATGCAGGACAATAAACCCAATATGTCCAAACTGGATTCTGAACCCCATGATAAACACGACAAACAACAAGTGTATCTGCGAGCCAACAGCATACCCTAGGAAGCAATCCACGTCCTTAAGCCATTGTGAGACGAAGTGGTTGGTGATTGGCTCAGTGTTGCTGAGGAAGCGCAGGTTCTCCAGTGTGTTGAGCAGGAGGACAGGGCTGTAGTACAGCCCAGCGATGGCCACCTGCAGGCACATGGTCCGCAGCTCACTCGTCTTCACCTCCCGCGTCAACCGCTCCAGTGCCAGAGCCACAAACAGTGGCACTACCTGAAGGGAGCGATACAGAGTTATCAGCTGCATGTGCATGAGCGACCTGTTGGGGTCAGCAAACACACCACAACCAAACAGCGAAACAGCTAGCAGGACCTCCAGTTCAGCCAGGGATTTGTAAAATGAATTTTCAGAGCAACTGCAAGCTTTGGACTACCTCAGTGTACACAGAGGACACAAGGTTGACAAATCTTTTCAGAGAAAACTGGCAGAGTTAAGCTTTCAAACTGATGTTCAACCCCCCCACCCCGTGCTCGTGATGATGTAAACACTTGCTGGAACACGCAGGTGCGCTTACCTGGTCAATGCCACGGCCTTTGCATTGCAGGATGACGACCTCCAGCAGTTTTGCAGCATGGCATTCTGGGTCCTCCCCTGGGTTCCCGGTCAGCACCTGTAGAAGAACTCATGACATGAGTGTCCTGAAAATGATCATTCACATCTCGCAGCATCAGCTTAGCCCAGAGCATTCACCTTCTTGCACATGCTGAAGATCATCTCCAAGTATTTGGTGTCGGAGAGGAGTGTGTCAGTATCCACAGTTACATAGTTGTGCAGGAGGGGCATCATGTCTGTGGAACAAAGTGGCATTTGCTGAATTGAGCTTCATCTGCAGCAGGCAACACTTCCTCTGCATCAGCGGTAACCAATCCGTCCCTCGATATTTACCAGGAATCAATTTTCACTGCAACTCTAACAAAACATATCGAATTGAGAAGCTAAAAATTCATAATGGGCTGCCAATTAGATAAATCAGGCGAGCAAAATTAGGTTTGGAGTGAAAACTGACCGCAAGGTAGATCTCCAGAAACAGGGTGGGTGACTGCTGCTCTACTGACACTGAATTAAACTATACTTACACAATAGTATACTCTTTCAAGCTGCAAACACTCGTGAAACTGACCCCCGACCAGCAAAATTAAGCTTGTCCTTCATGAAAAACACTGCTTTAGGAGTCATGGAAAAATCGTGTCATGAAGGGATGGAGAGGGACTTGAATATTGAGAGACAGAATGATAAGAGGATGAAAGGGAGGCTGCACCTGTGAAATAGTCAAAGCCGTCCTGCTGGAGCACCTCGTACACCAGCGGGAGGAGCTGCCACATCTGGGCGGAGACCTGCTGGCACGTCAGGCTGTGTGCAAGTGACAGGATCTCCTCGTAGAACTCTGGGGAACATAACCGCCTCATTAGAGCAGGATCTGAACTGCCCAATAATGCAGCTGAAGAAGCTGTTCACATTAGGCTGAATTGGTGAATTCAATAAGGGCCCAACTCCGAACATTTTCAGCATGGAGTTGGGCCCTAATTGAATTCACTGATTCAATTTGAATGCAAGTGTCTTGTAATTTCACTTATCTAGGAGATTCCGTTTAGGGCTGGGCAATATCTGGACATTTTATCAATATTGTGTTACAAGACAAGTTATTTTGGATACCGTAAAATTGTGATCCGACCCAAGCACGGTCTATTCTCATTTTAAAGGTTACTTCGCCAAAAAGGGATGCCATTGTCTGCACTCATTAGATTGTTCTAGCTATTCCTGAACCTACTTGGTCATCATATCCATATTACTAATGGCTGTTTATTAAAAATCTCATTGCGTAAATATTTTTTGAAAGCACCAAAAGTTATCACCACAATATCAATATTGAGGAAGTTGGTCAAATAATGTTAGCATATTTGATTCTGTCCATATCACCAATGCCTACAGTGAAATCTATTCCTGTAAGGTACTCCAAGGAGTCAGCTGAGCCCTCACCCAAGACGTGCTGCTGCAGTACAGTGCCGATCACCTGCAGACAGATGCCCTCCAGCTGCTGGGTGATCTGAAACAACCCAAAAGGCCACAGCAGTTTCAATACTGCCGAACAAACCCTGGTGCATAAATATGCTCACACATACTGAATAGGGAGCACCATAATTAACTAGGGCTGTCATCTTTAAAAATAGACAACTTCGAACGAATTTCGAATACGACAACGTGATGTTCGAATATTACCACCCAACACACGTTAAAAAACAAAAAACAAAACAAAAAAAAAAACAACAAAAACAAGAACATCCTCTACATTAATTTTTATGTTTATTAAGCAGCACTCAACGGTAGTACAACACAACGACAGTATCTGCAGAGATTCCAAGTCTCACGCGTTATTTTATCAACGCACACTGAAGAAATTCACTCGCGGAATTTAAGTCATTGTGCATTAAGTTAATCAGTTTCACGTATATTACGGTGGACAGTGGCGTGCACAGACATTTTGGGGGGCAGGTGCTCAGTGAGAAATAAGGGCACTTCAGTGTTTCTCATAGACGAGGAAGTAATACGTGATGGCAGACCACGGCGGGGTAAATGTTTTTTTTTTTTTTTGAGCGCGGGGGGTGCTGCTTATTGCGCGCATTCCGCGTTTACCAGTGTTTTAATGTTACCGTCTTTTATTTTTGTGCACACGCACACATAGGGGTCTATTCTCCCATTAGCGCGTAAGTCCTTTTTACGCGATTCGAGTTAAGCGCTTTTGAGTTACGCTTATTCTCCCCTACGCGCTTCGATCACGCCCACAGCGCTTAACTTCAGAATGTAGGCGGCCTTATGAAAGAGGTGTGACTGATCCAAAAGAGGCAGACTCTGTACGAAGCTTATTGATTATGGCTATCAGGAAAACATTGGAAAAAGGATTCTCTGATTGACCATGAAAATGCGGTTGTGGTCCGTGGAAAATGAAACCTCGTAGCCTATCTCCAAACTGATAAGAAACAAAAACTCGTATGTCCACTATTCTTACATGCAGAATTAAACATGTTTTATTTTATTTATATTTAAAATTTATCAATTTATATATATTCTTTATTTTATGTTTATTTATTTTCCTGTGAAGTTTATCATTTTGAAGATACGAGGTTTTATCAGCAGGCCCACGATATGCGACTGTAATAGTAGGCCTGTGTGTGTGTCTGTGCCAATTACAAGAAGTAGGCTATTGCAGACATCTCTTTTTTTCTTTCTTATACTCTAGCCACCATGGCATTAAAGCCATGCAAACAAAGAAATACCCGCGATAATGAAATAATAAATAAAGAATTTAGCGCCTCTCAACCAGCGTAATCAGAGCATTGAAAATGTGCCCCTCCTACAATAGCCTGTATGTTCCGTGGAAGACAGGAAAGAAGCGGCAGTATGCAATTGATTCACTGACGGTACATTCACATTGGCGCGGCGCGTCAACGCCTGCAGACGCTTCTATCCCCTTGGTTTTGCCGCCTTTGGGCGGTCCAGTTTTCTACTGACGTCACTGGAAGCGAAATGCAGCTGTCAACTGGCTGAAGCATGTTTTCATTGACAACAATATTAATTCACTCAATTGTCGTTTTTCCCGCTTGGATTTTGAATTTTTGAGGGACTGCAGTTGTGTATAAATGCATTCCGTAATTGTCATGGAGTTAAATCATTGTCATGGATCGGAGAACGAGGACAGTTCTGACAGTCGCCATCCTGCAACTTCGGCGAAAACGGCGCCGGTCTCTCTGGGTTCATCCAGTCCTGCGAGACCGCAAGCAGTATGGGGAGTACCACCGTTTGGTGCAGGAACTACGCCTGGTTGAAGACCTTTTTCAGCAATATTTCAGACTGACAAGAAGTCAGCTTGAAGACCTGCTTCTGCTAGTAGCACCGAGAATAACGAGGATCAACACCGCTCTCCGGGAGACGATTGGTCCGGCTGAACGCCTCGCTATTTGTCTACGGTACGTTTTGTTCATTTAGTTATATTTTTCTGTTTTTTTTTCGATGATGGCTGAAGTCATCAAATCTTATGATGAGATATAGTTCAGCTTGCACCGAAGATGAGCCATGGTTCTTGTTTTAATTAGACTTTCGTCTTTTATTAATGTTGGCACAGTATTGTTAAATATACACTTGACTGCAGTCGGTTTTTTTTTTTCTTACAACCGCCTGATACGCATTTTAATCTCGTATTCACGTTTTAATGTCTTTGTTCCATACTGTAGTGTTGCAAGCACATGATTTTATATTTTCTCTCCTTGGTCATTTTGACTTCTTCTTCCTATGAAACGTAAACCTATTCCTTTTCGGATGTGAAATCACTGAGGTACTTTCGGTCAGACCATGTTGTTTTAAAATGTACTATTCTAACTAATAGGCTTAACTGGAACAACTTATTTTAATGTGCCCACAGCTACCTCGCCACTGGGGACTCATTCAGGATGATAGCGTTTAACTACCGTGTGGGGCACAGCACAGTGGCATCAATTGTGAATGAGGTTACTGACGCCATCTGGGTGTCCCTGCTGGATGACTTCATGCCCATCCCAACCATTGAGGACTGGAAAACCTCTGCTGAGAGCTTCCGTCAGAGGTGGAATTTTCCCAACTGCCTTGGGTCCATTGATGGGAAGCATGTCGTCATTCAGGCCCCATCGAACTCTGGCTCTCTCTACCACAACTACAAGGGGACTTTCTCCATTGTTCTCTTGGCTGTTGTGGACGCTGACTACCTGTTCCGGGTGGTTGACATTGGCGGGTACGGCAGGACCAGTGATGGTGGATCGCTGTACAACTCTGCCTTTGGTGAGGGCCTCCGAGATGGCACGCTGGGCCTCCCAGAGGACACAGCAATCCCAGACGCAGAGCAATGCGGAACGCTGGCCTTTGTCTTTGTGGGAGACGAGGCCTTCCCCCTCCGCAGACACCTGATGCGCCCTTTTCCTGGCTCCAACCTCCCCAGGAAGCAGAGGCTCTTCAATTACCGGCTCAGCCGTGCCAGGCTGGTGGTGGAGTGTGCCTTTGGCATCCTGTCTTCACAGTGGAGAATGTACAGGCGTGTCATTGGAGTCAGTCCCACCACTGCTGAAATGTGTGTGAAGGCCACCTGCATTCTCCACAACTTCTTGAGGAAGACCAAAATGAGGAATCAGCAGAGGGAACCAGATCATCAGCGTGGTGCAGAGAGTTTTGGTGGTGCGCTTCAGGGAGTCGGCAGGATGGGTGCGAACAACGCTACATGGGAGTCCATAAGAATCAGGGAGCATTTTGCCTCCGACTTCTGCGAGGAGGGTGCTGTTCCATGGCAAGCCTCGGTGTAGCCAGTGCCTGGCAATACCAAAAGGCTCTAGTAAGAGCCAGCTATATTGTCCTAGCAAAGCAAAGTTCCAAAGTCAGCACAAGCATTTACTTAATTACAGACCAATGCCAAGATAAAAAAAAAACATTCAGAAGTGATCAATATCCTATTTACTGAAACCATTTATGCATGGCCACTTTAAAAATGACCAAATTCATGCTTTTAAGGGTGCCTTGTTTTAAAAGCAACACAGTAATGAAAACTCGCCATCTCCAAATTTGTTCTTATTTCAGTTTTGAAGTTCTGTGTACGAAGAAGCAAAATCACACATCTTTCCTCTGATTAACCCCTCCCCTGATGACAGGGCCACACCCATTTTTGTGTAAATTTACTTTAAGGTCTTAACTTTTGAAATAAAGTTACAACCGATCTTTTTCATCGGTTGTAATTTTATTTCAAAAGACCCGTTTTCTTGCAGAATGGAAGGTCCGAAGTAGTCCTTTATTATTGTTTAGGGAGCCCTTATGAATGATAAATATAAAAACAAATCCATTGGGATTGTATAGATATTCTGTATTTCAACGGCTTAAATGATTGCAAATGCGGTTTTAATTTTATTGAAAAATTGAACTTTTTCCATAGAATAGAACACTAATGACAGCGAGACTTTTGTAATTGACAGTATTTATAAAGTGAACTCAATTTGTCTCCTTGCCTGCCTCAAAAACAAGCCTATGAATATTAAATTTCACCTCAGCTTTCTTGGCTGACGAAAGCCTTCTGAGTGAGGGAAGGAGGCTCAAAAAAAAGAGTTTGTCCTCATCTGCTGAGGAGAGTGACAATGGTGGAGGGGTCTGACGAGCTGTTTGCTCCTCTAGAGACTCTATCAGCCGTTGTTCAAAGGGCCTCATCGAATGGCTGCGCCTCTTTCTCTGAGGAGCCCCAGGCATGGGAGTTTGCTGGAGCTGTTCATCAGGCCTTCCAGTCTCCACTACCGGCTGCTCCAGTGGAGCTGCTCCTGGCTGCGGGGTCAGCTCAGACACTGGCCCTGGGTCTGCTTCTGAAGCTGCTCCTAGCTGGTCTAGTTCCACTGCTGCCTGGTGTTGGACTGATGATGGCTGCTCTGGCTGTGGCTCTGGCACAGCAGGAGGGGCAGTATGCCAAATCAGGTTTGTAGATGTAGACCTGCCTTCCACAAATGGGGCCAGAAACCCCATCACGGCCATGTACTTCCAGGGCCGATGTGATGAGGCCCCTGCCCCACTCCTGTTCCTGTCCTTCTCTTTATTTTTTTCCTTTTTGAAGGTGTCTCTTAAGCTCTTCCACCTAGTGCGGCACAATTCCTCTAATAGACAGGAAAGAAATGTATAAATAACTTGCCAATTACCTTACAGTAAGCCTACTTTGGTAGCCAAAAACAAACAAAAAATCCAGCATTAAAATACATCAAGGAACTAATCTTTACTATCAAAAACTTAATCTTGTTTTCTGCTCTTTTCCGCTAAAATAACTAACAAATAATCAGACATCTCATTTGGCCATTGCAGACAATCTGAATGCATTATGTACATTCATCAAGTAATAAAAATCGACTTTTCATGACACTGATTTTGAGATAAAGGCTGTTTAAGGCACTAACCACATGATCTGAGATATTAGTTTACTTCTGACATGATTCCAATGGAACTAACAGGTGAATGACTGAAATGTTTGGACATCAAATTGAACAAACCACAGTGAAAAGCCCAAAGTGTAATGAAATGCACATTTTTACCTGATACGTTCACTTATACGTCAAACATGGGACCTAAGGCCGATGGTCATATTTTGTATGGTAAAATGGTGTACGTAGTTTGCTAATTTTCCTACGTTGCACGTATCTGGGCCTGTAAAAAAAGCGATTTTGCTAAACGCTGGGTCTCAGTAATTTGAGAACCACAATACCGTATTTTATTTCATTTTTAATAGTGACAGAATGCTCAAACCCACCAGAGACACCAACAATCTCTGCTACCTTCCTCCATGCGCAGTTGCGTTTCTCATTGTCCCTGTAAGTAGGCAGGGAACCGTCATATAGAACAGGAAAAGAGGACACGGCGATAATAAGTTTTTCCTCCATTGTGTTCCCGAATCACTTGCAATAAGCGGAACCATTATTTCGAAGCCCCCGTTCCTGGAAGACAACGTACACACTGCCTTCAATCATTTGATTGGATATATGCGTTCCGTTTGCCGGATTCATTAGCATAAACTTCATTCTTCCCAGCTTCCTCGACGCGCCGCAAGCACAAAATTTGACGCGCCGCTCCCATCATGCATTGCGCCGCGGCTACGGACGCGCCAGCCGCCTTCCATAGCAAATGAATGGGGAGGCGTAGCCGTCAACGGACGCGCCGCGCCAATATGAATGTACCGTGACAATGATAAATACATGTAGCCTATGTCGCTGCAGAAACCTCGGCTCTGCTCTGAACAGGGCAATAAGAACTATACATTGCTTCAAAGGTACTCGTTTGTTAACAAGATCAGAAAAATACGCATGCGGCTCCGCTCCAGGAGCCGGGTGAAAATCGCGTAGATGGAAACACTTCATATAAAGACAATGATATGCGATTTTTAACGTACCCGTGTCTGCACCAGCGCCTGACTTCAGCCGTATAAATGGAAACATAGCTTAATGCTGTGCCGACGTCTACGGTCGAGGGGAGAATAGGCCTACGCGTAGGCTAAAAAGCTTACGCGCATGGAAGAATAGACCCCATACAGAATGTGACTGAGAAAATCGCGTTCACGCGAAAAAAACTAAAAACTTTCAAAAGGGCTCTTGCTTGGACCACAGGGCAAAGGGCAGGTGCTATAGCACCACCTACAGTCTATCTGTGCACGCCACTGCGGTGGATATCCCTACTAGTGACACGGAAATCGATTATGACTCGGGAATTCTCACCGCTCGTCTTTACTAAGGGATTAAAAGCAATGGAATAGCAAAAAGACGTTTCAAATTATCTTATTTCATTAAAACAATCATGAAACACACGCATTGTTTCCAATATCTGAGTAAAGAGAAGCACGAGAAGTCCGGAGTCAAAATCGCTTTCCGTGTTACTTGCGGTGACCGTCCATATTTACTCAAGTGACACTGAAACGTCAGTGCACAAGGATTTATCTAACGTTAATGATTACCGCCCTTGATCGTTACGGCCGCTAGAGGGCAGCCTACTCACTAGAGCGTTAATCCCTCCCTACCTGCCAGCGGGTCGCGCGGTCACCCTATGACCGCCCAATCAGCGGGCGAGCCGGGTCTGACGTCGTTGTGAAGTGTGTGGAGAACAGTACGGAGTGTGCTACGGGAGCGAAGCGGTGGTGGCGGCGCAAGATGGCGGCCAATGCAGACGCGAATGCTGGAGGCTGAGTATGAAAATTAAATTTCCCAATGTTTATTTTTTTTAAATTGACCATTTTTTAACGCCAAACCCGAGACATTATGGGAATTCAAACGATAGAACATTTCTTCACTCCACATTAATGCCCGAATCCCTCTTTTGTACACTTTATTACAACGTCGATAACTAGCTAGTTAGCCTTGAACTGATTTTTTGCTCTGTGAACGTTCATTAAATAACTCATGGCGGAGAAACGTAAGGATCGCGAGAAGAAAAACAAAATTCAGCAAACGGTTACCGCTTCGAAAGAGATCAGTATGGAGCATGTGGAACTGGGGTGTAGCAACGTATTTTCCGATCATTCATACACGGTGCAATCCTGTGATGGCGAGGCCTCGTCAACCAACTCAGCCCCGGGCACTCCTAATCCGAAACGGGGTAAACGAGAACCAACATTACTGGAACTTCAAAACAACATCGTAGAGAAAATCAACGAAAGAGCTGATAAGCTGGAGGAAATTGTCAGGGTAAATACCGTTAGCATTGAAGCCTTAAAAAAATCGAACAAATTTCTTTTCAACGAAATTAAGGACATGAAAAACGACATAACATGTACCAAGAAAGACATTGGCTCAATTCGGGAAGCAAACGCTTCACATCGGAAGAAACTCTCGGACATTGAAAGCAAATTAAACGAATTCGAACGTTACAAGCGCAGATGGAATTTAAGGCTTTACGGGCTTGCGGAAAAAAAAGACGAGGACATTAAACAAAAAGTGGTGGATATTTGTTGTTCCGTTATTCCCCAAGAAAAAACAAAAATAACTCAACAGATTGACACTGTACATCGGCTCGGAAGGAAGAACGGGGAGGGGAGAGCAACAACAAGGACTGTGATAGTGCAGTTTACATCCAGATCCACAAGAGACTTTTTATGGAAGGCCGCCAAGGAGTGTGCTCACCTCAAGGAAAATAAATTGCGATTTGGAGAGGACCTGACGGCAGCTGACAAGCTCCGTAGGCAACAACTGTGGCCGTCAGTGGAAGCCGCACGACGGGCAGGGAAAAAGGCCTACTATATTGGGATTCGCGCATTTGTGGAAGGAAAAGAGATTCATTTGAATGAGGACTGAACTTAAAACGTACCCGGGTATGTGGTTTGCATAAGTCTATGGCCAAGGAGACTTTGTGTCTCCCATATGACAAGGTAATATAAGCATGTTCTGGGCTCTACTTTCCCGAAGGAATCGAATGAATGTTTACTTCATTTTAGGTTGGTATCCGGGAAGGAGCTAAATTTGGTGAATTTTTAGTTTATAACCAAGTGAGTTTTCTTTATTAACTTGGAATTTTGGGAAATTTTCTTACACTGTTCTTTGTATTTTGAATATTATTACTGTGTAACTTGGCATCTTTTTCGATTTATTCTCTCAACGTCAGGGGTTTACGCAATCTGTTAAAAAGAAAAGCAATTTTTTTGTTTTGCAAAAGATCTAAATGTGATTTTTACCTTATTCAGGAAACTCATGCTTCATTGTCAGACTTTAATTTGTGGAAGAATCAGTGGGGTAATGACATATGGATGTCATATGGAAGTAACCACTCTGCAGGTGTTGCTATTTTAAAAGGTACATTTAAAGGAAAAGTACTTAAGAGTAAGGTTCATCACTCAGGTAGATGGTTGTTATTAGTTATAGAAATGAATAGTGAACTTTTTGTTTTGGGAAACATCTATGCTGCCAACTCTAGTGCATACAATAAGAATATGTTTCTGGAGTTTGAAGAGGAAGTCCAGTCAATATTGGATCAATATAGAGAAGCTAAACTGATATTTGGTGGAGACTTTAACTCTGTATCCGATGCAAATTTAGATCGCTACCCTCCTCCTAATACAAACTCAAATTACCTTCCTGCCTTTCATAACCTTTGTGCATCACTGGATGTAACTGATATTTGGAGACAAAAAAACCCGAATAGAAAGCAATTTACATGGTCAAACAAGGATATGAGTAAACAATCACGCATTGACTTCTGGTTAATCTCTAATATATTAGAAAAATGGGTAAAAAATGTATCCATCGAATCATCCGTTCTTACTGATCATAAAGCTATTCATCTTTCATTTGCTTTCTCTAAATACATTGGAGGGAGATCCACGTCATATTGGAAATTTAACAAGACCCTTTTGAATGACCCACAGTTTAAAAATGAGGCTAAAATGATCATTAATGAATGTTGGATTAATGCTAATAATTCTAAAAATTATGGCTCTAATTGGGAATTCATGAAATATAGAATTAGAAGATTGGCTATGAGGAGAGGAAAAGATATAGCATTTGGTAAAAAAGAAAACGAAGAAAAGGTAATTACAGAAATTATAACCCTATCTGAGATTCAAAATCAGAATCAGCAAGAAAAGGCAAGGTTGATGGAATTACAGCTTGAATTGGACCAAATATATGAATACAAAGCAAAAGGAGCTTTTGTTAGGTCACGGAAAAATTGGCTAGAAGAGGGAGAAAAAAATACAAAATACTTCTTCAATATGGAAAAAAGAAATGCTGAACTCACCTCCCTTATCAAATTAAAAATTGATGACCATATAACAGAAAATAAAAGTGATATTAGAAGTCATGTGACAGAATATTATGAACAGCTATATTCTAAAAGGGGTGAAACTGGAGACATACCTACTTTCCTAAGATCTATTAAAGATTGTGCTAAACAAATAAGTAAATCAGATATGGAATTATGTGACCAAAAAATCTCTTTGCAAGAGATAAAAATGGGTATCAACAAATTGAAAGAAAATAAATCACCAGGAAATGATGGCTTAACCAGTGAATTTTATAAAGCTTTCCAAGACGAATTATCCATTTTTTTACTTATGGTATTTATAGAAGCTCTTACAGTTAATAGATTGCCTACATCTTTAACTCAAGGTTTGATTATACTAATACCTAAACCCAACAAGGATCCTCTGGTTATAGAACATTGGAGACCAATAACTTTAATAAACAATGATGCAAAGCTCTTTGCCCTCATCTTTGCAGAAAGATTTAAAAAATGCATTGGCTCTATTATCGATGACTGTCAATCTGGTTTTATGAAAGGACGTCATAGTTGTAATAATATACGGCTTGTTTTGGACCTAATGGATTACAATGACTTTATTACTGAAGAGAGCTTCATATTGTTTATTGATTTTTTTAAAGCATTTGATACTGTGGAACACAGCTTTATGTTTGAAACTTTAAAATTTTTTGGTTTTGGAGACTACTTTACAAATGCAATACAAACGATATATAATAATTGTAATGGCTCAATAAAATTGCCAAATGGAACTAGCCCAAGATTTTCTATTGATAGAGGTATTAGGCAAGGTTGTCCAATTTCACCTTTTTTATTTCTTTTAGTCACTCAAACAATGACCCTTCATTTAGAGAAAGACCCCTTCAGAGGTATACAATTAATGGATAAAGAATTAAAATGTTGTCAACTTGCTGATGATACTACCATTTTCATTAGGAATGGATCGGAGGTGCAGAAAGTAATTAACTGTCTGAATACATTTTCCAGTGTTTCTGGTTTGTATTTAAATATTAAAAAGTGTGAATTGCTTCCTCTGAAAGCATGCAATTTAGAAAATATTGATGGTATACCTGTTAAAGAAGTTGTAACATATCTTGGGATAAAGATTTGCAAAGATGAAGGTAAACGTATTGAACTGAATTTTTCTCCCATTATCCAAAAACTAAAAAAGAAATTAAATGCATGGCTTTTAAGAGATTTATCTTTGAATGGCAGAGTATTGTTGTCGAAAGCAGAAGGTTTATCACGTCTTGTGTACACTGCACTTGCACTAGATGTCCCACATTCAATAATCAAAGAGGTGAACCGCACATTATTTAACTTTATATGGAGGAACAAACCTCACTATTTAAAGAAAAGTGTTTTGTGCAACTCTGTAGATAACGGAGGCCTTAATGTACTAGACTTTGGTATTTCTAACATTATTTTTAAGAACAAATGGATAAAAAATTACTTCTATTGGAAAGATTCAATTTGGAATATAATCCCCAATCTAGTGTTTGAACAAATGGGTGGTATTAGGTTTTTACTGTATTGCAACTATGATATTGACAAAATCCCATTCAAGCTTGCCAATTTCCATAAGCAGGTTTTACTTTCTTGGTCACTGATGTATAAGCACAATTTCTCTCCACACAAGTGTTTAATATGGAACAATAAGAATATCAAGTACAAAAATAAGACCTTATTTTTTAAAAATTGGTTTGAAAACGATATTGTACTGGTGAGGCAATTATTTAACAGTCAAGGTCAGTTACTCAATTACTCAGAATTTCTTCAGAAATACGGAATCCCAATCACTATGAAAGAATTTGCCATAGTGCTCGATGCTATTCCCAGTGGGCTTAGGCAATTGATATCAAACAATATGTGCAATTATTCTGAACACCAGTTATCACATGACTTAATTGTCAACGGTGTTCACATTAATGACAAGAAATTTAATAATGCATTTATCAGAGAGAACTGTAAAGAGAATATCTATCCTTCTTGTAAAACGTTTTGGAATTCTAAATACAAAGATATACAATGGAAAGAAATATGGAACCTGACTGGAAAATATTGTCTCATCAACAAGGTAAAAGAAGTTTCTTTTAAAATTGTCCACTTAATTTATCCTGTGAAACATATCTTATCAAGATTTGTGAATGATATAAATGATCAATGTGCATTTTGTGATTCAGAGAAGGAGACTATAGTACATCTGTTTTATGATTGTATCTACAGCAAAATTTTTTGGTGTGACTTGGAAAACCTCATTTTTAGAAAATGTGCAGTGCAGCCACAGTTGATGGATGAAGACATTCTATTAATATTTAAACGTACTGCAGTTGACCTAAAAATGACTCATATCATCAACCTTTTGATTATCTTTGGAAAATACCATATTCACAAACAGAAATGGGCAAATGGTAAACCTAATATTACCCTGTTTAAAATTGAAATGGAGAACTATATAAAATTGCTACAAAATGTAAGAAATAAGAAAGCAATACGTACTATTGATACTTGTAAATGCTTAAATTTTTTTTGTTAAACGTGTTAGTGCTCCCCTGACTGTTATATGTATATGATGTTTGTTGTTATGTTGTTCAATAAAAAAAATAAAAATAAAATAAAAAAAAAAACGGAGTGTGCTACGATCAGTACCTAGGATAGGGACAATTCTTTCACAATGTCAATATTTACGTACTGCATGAATACATTCCGTCTGCTTTCATTTTTCAGATTGGTGACATCAAAATTATAATTGCACACCGTACAGTGCCCACCGGTACCGCAGTCATGCCTACTGATATCTGCGCAAATACCGGACAGTAATAAAAACCGGACAGCATCTACAGTACCTTTATTTTGGATGACATGAATCAATCTTGCATTGCAAATCAAGCAGACACCTTTCCTCTTTCCGTCGACACATCCATCGGGCCGATAAATCAGATAAATTTAATATATTCTCAGTTTATGCAAAACCCCATTGGCTGTGTAAAAATGTCAATCAGTGTCCAAGCCATTAACACCCACTTTATCACCGCTATCAGAAACTGAATTGGCTATTACGGTAACAATTACGTCTAATCTGCCTATCGAACTGTGAAAATTTACTTCTCCCGCTAAATGTCAACACGACCCACAATGCATTACACCGACAAGTCGACATCAAGGCTTACATCGACGCTTGCGAACCGCTGTGAGGCTATAGTGCGTATAGGCGTTAGTGAAGCGACCGGACGCATTGGAGCGGAACCGAACGGCTATATCATATAGGTTAGGATTTATCTCATTAATAAGCGTTCATTGAGTAATTGCGGACTACGGCGAATAACGACATACGGCTGAAACTTTGTTTGTTATTTTACCATCTACGCAGTAAAATCCCAAATACTTCCACACAGCGCCTCTAAGATGTTTTGGTGTTCTAATTGTCCGCTCGATTCGCCGCTAGCTAACGCTCTCCATTGTAAAATAGCAAATAGTCAGAGAATTTCTAATATTGAGAAGTGCCAGTCTCGTTCAACTTCCGGTTCTCGGAACATGTCTCTGTCCATGTGGGGGCGCTCGCGGGGGAGTGCAGAAAGAATGGGAGTCGATGGGGATACACCCCTAAAAATCCACTTTTCTCTGGAAATAATTTCCCCCCCCCCCCCCCAAGTAATTTGAATATTATTTTCAAAAGGGCGGAGCAATAAAATGCACTTGGCTAAATATTGGATTTTTAAAGTTCTAAAAAGCCGTTCAAAATAACCCGATGACGTCACTGCCGTAAAGCAGCACCTCTGGCTATTTCTGAGTCACCTCAGAGCACAGAGCCCGAGGAGCCTCCAGCCAGTCTACGGAGACAGTCACTTTGGCTGGATTTACACAGCGGGTTAAATGCGACACGAATCGGATCTGTCACATGGCTGTGCAAACAGAAAAAAAGCATCGATTCCGCCCTCGATCGGATCCAGGCCTCATTCAAATGTGGTTTTTGTTCGGATAAGTATCTGGACAGTGACGTGCGGTGGAGGTTAGTTTGGTGAGGCAGAAACCACCCAATTAACGTTAGCAATCAGACAATTAACTAGTTTAGTAAGACAATTCGGTAGAATGACGGGCCAGTTTAAGTTTCCGCGGCGTTATTGCTCAGTACATCGAACCTGAAATGCTCAACAACAGATTTGCACGTACTTGCTTCAGGAAGCCGAGGCAATGTCATCAAAAAATATTAACAGTTCGACTTATGCAGAGTCCAATGCTTAATCAATAGCTTAAACAATGCATTAGCCTTTAAATAGGCTACGCGCTTTTACACCTAAACAAAAATCGGGCCTTTATTTTCAGTCTTCTTTCGTAATCCGATTAACAAAATGTTTAAACGATATACAGAATTACCGAGAGAATTTTTTCTAATATATTATTACGATTTCCATCCTTGCAGTCTCGAATTGCAGCGTAAACGTGAATGAAGTCATTATCTACTCTATCAGTATCAGGCTTCCTACAGGCTTGGTCTTAAGTGTCTTCATTGCCAAACAGGAATAGTAGCCTACGTGGGAACAGGTTCACAAAATCCTGTGATAAAAGTTTGGGTCACTGCCAATTCAATTCGAGGTAAGGTATATTTTGTCTTATCTATGAGCATTGTAAACGACAGCGACATAGATTTCCAGCTATCAGCCGATAACAGGTTTTGTGCCGTAGAATGCACCCCTGCCGCAGATTGCACCCCCTTCGCGGGAGCGCGCGTACGTCATTCCAATACAAAATTGTATGAAGGTAATAATGGTGAAAAAGGTTTCTGCACCTATGACAGTGGAATTTGTAGTTGTGCACATCGATTTGTATGTGTATCAGTAAATTTGAGGTCACATACTCCATGATTTGTGTACTTGTAGATTTTTTTTCTCTGCACAGATACAACACATTCACAAATTCTTAATTACAGGTGCACAAATCCTATTTTACAAGTCACAGATTAAAAAACTGACATGCTCACATTTTTACTCCTATTGTTGCAGTATATTTGGTGCAAAACGTATTTGTGCACCTGTATTAAACAATGTGAAGTTGTGGACAAAATTTGAATATGTGCAAATATGAATGTGAATTTGTGCAATGAAAGTTCAATGTATGTGAAATAATTTCTCACGAAAATATTTGTGTTCTCTTAAAACACAAATACAAATCGATAACTACAACTTTTCGAATCTTCCCCACGAGTCACAGATTCTGTTTCCTACAAGTCACAAATCGCGCCCCTCTCCACTTAGACGGCGGGCCGAATGCGATTTAAGTGAACTTGATTGATCTGCATCAAGGGAGTACACAATTCTTTGTGTGTGATATCTAGTTATCTTATTAAGTCCAAAACAATTTGTTGGGGGCTAATTTTTGGTCATAGTTTTTCGCAATCTTACATTTAAATGAAATGTTTGCTCAGGCATATCTGTGGACACATCTAGCTGTTAAACCAATAAGAATTCGCATACGGGGGTTAATGACCCCCAAAATGTAAACAGACGATGGGACTGGAATGCTGTCTGGATTATGCATTGGAAGCAATACAATTTTAATAATACTTTCAAGACTATGATCCAATTTGTGTAGTGTTTTCATTTAATTTTACTAAGATAGTTGAACTCTCGTATGTTACTGACGTTACAGGTGAGCTTGCGAGCTATTAAACCAACGTTAGATGGCTAATGTTAACGTGATATTAACGTTAGTGCTAACGTTAGTGTTAGTCTTAGGAAGTGTACTTCTGAATAAGTCCAAGACAGAAATCCCATGTACAGAATATTTATTGAACACAAGTTACACAACGATCTCCTCCAAAGATTTCAGCTCCACATACCTTGTAAAGTACTATTTCAGCTTCACATTAGTAACGTGAGATCTAATGTTATGCGACCTGCTTAATTCCAGGTTTATGATATGCCTCAAAGTCTTAACCGGATTGGAGTTCTATATAATTCAAAACAAACCGTCAAGGTGGCAAGCTCTCACAACTTTTCTGAATGTCCTTTCCCCAGCCCGACCTTACAGACTCCAATGTTAAGGGTTAGGGCAATGTGTCCCTCCTGATTCTCGGAGTGAAGCTATAATGCAAGGTGTCTGTCCTGGTCATCAGATAGCCTCTACCTTAAAAGTACACACCCCCTACAATTGCTCTTAAGGTAGACACTCCCCCCCCAATAGGACATAACTATCCCAGTATGACACAATCAACACCCAATGAATGAACCCCCAACCTTAAGTTCAAAAGGTTACTATAATTTTCTAACAGTCCAGTATTAAATAGGGGGAGGGGGTATTTACAGTGGGAAAGATCAATAAAAGATGGAGTGCTGCATGCATGTGTGTAATTCCTGTAAAGAGCCCAGAAGAATCATACAATTTTCAGAGACAAGTTGGGTCAAATTTATTAACTGTTCGCTGCAGTGGGCTAATTTACACTGTACAAAAATATAAACACCCCATGTGAAATTTTTGAGTTTTTATTAAGACTGGAACTGGGATTCGTTTGTGAATAGCACTCTTCTCCAGCGGCCCAAGGGCCATAGAACGTGTGCGTTTGCCCATGCGAGTCGGTTCCGACGCCAGACAGCGGTGAGATCCAGACCACGGTGAGAACGCCGAGCATGCAAGTTGGCTTCTCGCTGGCGGTTACGGACTGTCTGTGGTGTGATACGTGTGTTGTGCAGACCAACGGTCTCATCCGCTGTGCGTCGCTGATCTGAGCCGATCCCGCAGGTGGACAAGTTGGATGTAATGATCTTGTAATGGTGTGGTCATGCATGGCTGACGTAGGTTAGGTCGATTTGCAGGACTGCCTGTCTGTCGGAAACAAACTCTCAAACGGCCTATCGTCCGATAGTTAACATTCAGCTGCACAGCGACTGCTCTGGTGGACATCCCTGCATCCAGCATGCCAATGGCACGTTCCTGCATGACCCGAGACATCTGAGGCATGATGACTTTTGACAAAATTTTACATTTTAGGGTGACCTTTTATTGTCCCCAGTATAAGGAGTGTCTGGGTACTGCTCATTCTGTCTGATCACCGTCTGGAAATGCCAGTACCCATGTACTGAGTGAAATCACTGAGCAAATGCTCACTGACAGAGAGATGGATTAATAAAATGGTACACTAATCAACAGAAATATCCCTATTGTACAAGTAAAAGTCAGCATATGCTCACTTAGAGTTGTTAACTCCATGTGGCATCAATATTTGACATGGGGCGTTTATATTTTTGTTCAGTGTAGATGGGCCAGAGAGTGTAATAGCAAACTTTGCTGTTAAAACATTTAACTTAAAAGAGAACAGCCCAATTCCAGATGTCCCAGCTAATACCGGTTACCACAGAGAATGCTACATGCTATTTGCAAATACAAGGAACATTGAGGCAACCCGCAAGAGGATGGAAAAATCAACAAAGACTGCAAAAGGTTTGTACCAAAGGCACTTTAATTATATGACACCTGATTACTGTATTTTATTTTACTGGACTGGCCGCGAAATTTGACCTGGTTTCTCTCTTCAGGAGAAACAATATGGGTGTGAGAGATGTGTATTAATCCTGTAACATGGACAAAGCGTCTTAATCCTGTAACATGGGCACAGCATGTATGAGTAAAGGTCAGATCTAGCCTGGAATAGACAGGAGTCAACAGGGTGTTGATTTTGTGATGTGTAACTAGTACAGTGCAGGGATGTCTAGCTCAATCTTTGAGTTTGCAAGATTACAACAGACCCCTCAGGCTAGGTTAGATTAGATTAGGCCTGCAGAGCCAGCCAGACATTCCTCCACCAATGAGTTATGGATGGAAGATAGAGGGAGACTTCTTTGAGATTGACTGGATGTCACTTCCTCCAGCCCCTGTCGGAATCCTGGAACCTGTGTACTGCTCCTGCAAAAAGACACAATGTGTGAGGAGGAGATGCACTTGCAAAGCAAACAACCTACATTGTACAGACGTGTGTGTGTTTGGACTGTCTGAATACTGTTCAGTAATGTTACCGTACTTGTTATTGTGTTACCAGTATAAATGTTCTGTACCACTATGATCGTCTCTTTGGTCTCTTGTTCAATGTAAGTGGTATTCCACTACCCACACAGCATGTTAATGTAACACCCCACAAGAATGTGAAACAACTATTATTAGCTTTAGGGTTGTTTGATTTCCACTAACGTTTATGTAAGATTACAATCTGAGAAAGACGGTATGGCAAAACCAGGAGTTAACGTTAGCTAACGTTACTCTGTAACGCAAGGTAGCCTCTGTAAGCTATGCATTGCATTTATCACACTTTGCGTAATCTCTGAAGCCAAAATTGACTGCATATAAACTGCTGATGACTCCTAACATCCTATCACATTTTTAACATGCTGTAAAGTTCAGTAAACGTGCATTTTCAATATGAATTTATATGAATTAAGACCTTACCGAGTGCGAACAAAGTCCATTGTTGTCAATATACCGGGGCGACATTTACTTCCTAGTTGGAGGAATGCCATTGGAGGACATCAAGTCACATGACGTTGTTACGAGTTTTGAATGGCGCTGCAGCAAGGACCCCGTTACAGCAGTGCCTGTTTTGTTTCACCATCAAAACATTCGTTTTCATAAAAAGATGACCGAAAAACAGCTCCCAACGAACAGAAATGTGTTAATATAAAATATATGTAATTCATATTAAAATATCACATCCTCCCTACACCCAGATCAATCATATCACTAACGAAAGCCTCTCGAGAGCTTCGGCCCGCCGCCTAACTGTGACATTTGGTGCGAAACTATCTGTGCATTCAGTCTATGAAGAAATAGGCGGGTTTTTTCTTTTCCTACACGTTGAACAATACAATCAAAATACATTTTTCTGACAGGAATGGCATAGCAGACCAATAGCAGTTCTTCATCTTGGTCCTGGAAGCCATATTTGTCCCAGAGTCACATGCTTTGAAGATTGTGAAAAGGATCCCTATACTTGGAAGCACAATAAAATGTCATGCATTCAACACATTCCTAGTCTGATTTAGACAGGGGGTGCAATTCACGGCAAGACAAAAACACGGGCTGCCGTAAATATATTTCACAGTTTGGGGCACAGACCTCTTTGTGGTCCTCCACCACGCTTAACAGGGTGTCAATGGTGTTCAGGATGCCCATGGCTGTCACGGCCTTGTCATCGCCCCCCTCCTCATCTGGACCAGTCTGGATTACCTGGTTAAAGGTCATGGCCTGACATCAAACGAGAAAGCGAGTTCAGTCCTGTGCCATGCAGAGGATGATGCAGGCACTGTCACATAAAAAGCACAATGCCAGACCAACAAATTCAACCTCATAAAAGCTGTGAGAAACAGGTGTCCTGTTAAACAGCCCGAGTAAAATAAGGGTTGCCATGAGTGTTGAATCTAACACCTCTTTGGTGGCTCTTTATCCTTTAACCTCCTGCAACAGAGGAGCAGAAACCCTAGACGCAGGCGTCTAGCATCTAAATGACACAGTAACTGCACCTGGAAAACATAACTGGACATCAAATATTCATCACAAGGTGGTTAAGGTACACATTTGGGTGGATTTTGGACCATTCCTCTAAGCAGAGCTTTTCAAGATCCTGCACATTCTTGGGTTTGCAGTTATGAACTGCCCTCTTCAACTCAGCCCACAGGTTTTCAATTGGATTGAGGTCTGGCCATTGAGATGGACATTGCAGAATGGTGATCTTGTTGTCACTGAACTATTTCTGTGTAGATCTTGAGGTATGCTTTGGGTGATTGTCTTATTGGAAAGTCCAACTATGCTCATGTCCCATCCTTCTGGAGGACGCAACCAGACTGACAGCCAAAATATTCTTATACTTGGTGGAAGTGATCATGCCATTAATCTTAACCAGTGCCCCTAGGCCTCTTGAATTAAAACTGCCCCAAAACATTACTGACCCACCATCACATTTCACGATGGGTATGAGGTGATTCTCCTTCCATGCATCTGTTTTGATGCCAAACATGCTGATGTTACATCTGACCAAAGTACCTTTTTCCAGTCATGATTTAAATGACGTTCGGCAAATTCTAAGCGCTTGCTTCTGGAAACCCTTCCAAAGAGCCTGTGGATGTGGAGGTGGCCTGATGGTGCATTTTGAAACCTGGTGACCCCAAGATGCCACCAAGGCCTGCAATTCCTTTAGAGTGATTCCTGGGAATTTGGTTGCTTCCCTCACCATCCTCCTCAGTATCCTAGGGGGCAAAATGCAGTCGCATTCTCTACGCTTGAGGTTTTCAACAATTCCATATCTTTGGAATTTTTACATAATTGCCCTGACAGTGCTCAGTGGCACATTCAAATGTCTGTGAATCTTCTTGTAGCCATTACCCAATTTATGAAGGTCTATGACCATTTGCCTCTCCTGAACTGACAGTCGTTTTGTTTTCTTCATGGTGTTGGATGACAAGGGATGTGCAGGGTGCGCGCTACCCGCTCGCCACGTCGCCAATAGCGAAGTGGTGTGGCATGTGGCGACCGAAAATTGGCCTCAAAGCGCCACATTGGCGTAAGCCTAATGGAGAGAGTGGCGAAGTAATAACCTCAGGTTTTGCGCCACGGCTGCCCGATGTCTACATCAAGTCCAATCGCCCACCTGCGATCATATTTCCGTTCATACTTAATTATCATACGTCCGTCATAAATTATCTTTATAACGTACCATTCCCATCGCACTAACTGGCTGACGATTCATCATTCCATTCGGGACTTTTCACGCGTTGTAATTCACTCACCTCCACCATATTAAAAACAATGCGAGTAACTCGAGATTGACCGCCTCAATAATATTAAAATATGAATCTAGTGGGACAGCCACAGATAAGCGAAAGTAAGCATGTCATAGTGTTTTTCTTGCTGAACAAACACTCGAAGCAGCGCATTAACGTTAGTGGAAACCTGCACAACTTCGAGCTCAGTTCTGTCGTGCAAAGGAAAAGGCCTTGAATTCATTTATGATCGATAATGATTATTTGTATATTTTAACAGTAAAAACATCCCCTACTATGTGGGCAAATATTCTAAGTTTCTTGAAAATAATGGGTTGTGTTTACCGTAACTACGAGAAGCTCTAGGGAAACCTAGGCGAAATCACGCGACATCACTTGGGGTTCTTTAGCTTTGTTTTGATGCCCTTGAAAAACAATGCTGAGCCATGCATGAGGTTTTTTTGGGTCCCCAGCACTGATAGTAAGGTGCTTTGCCTTGGTATTGTATGTCACATGGGCTACCTTACACGAGCAGTCCATCCGCAATAGTCATACTTTAGAGCAACCTTACTAAATAAGTGGCAAACGTGTTGGTATGGCAACTATTTGTAAGTATGGCCCAGTACTCTAAACACCGCTACCCAGTCACAGGTCAGAAATAGAGGAAAATAGATTCGGAAATTAGTCGGTAATATAACAGATTATTAGCTTGAGCGAACCAACATACTGTCTACTCGAGGCAGAACTGGACAACTCTTCAGATTGGAGTTCAGTGCAACCACGACAATCAGTCGACTACCCTGCTAACTGTTAGTAAGTATACAACAATTAGAGCATTTTTCGCGACTTTAAAATGACACAATGCCTGTTGGTTACGTGCGACTCGGCCACGAATGATTTTCAGCCGAACTCCAAGCAGCCGACTGCATGCCGCTGACGTTGAGACAGGACACAGAAACAAACGATCAGAATGATTACGTTAAATCCAAAACATTATCGAGCTTCTGGGCTCTACATTATAAGCTATTGCTTCCAGAAACCAATCCATAACGCGAGTTGGCTACTACAAACTCTGCTGTCAACAAAATGATCATCTTCTTTTTGCTTTATGGCGAATGATGCATCCAGACATATTACTCCAGAAAACTAAGCTAAGAAGCTCGTACAACATCGACTTTATCGCGGTATTCAGTTGAATCCGAAAACCTCTACCGATTTTTAGCCAAACCTATGGCATTGTTTCCGTCATATTGGCATAAGTTTTCCAAAAAACACATTTTTGTCCACAACTAGTTTGTTATTCCGGTAAAATTTTATAGATGGCAATCATGTTCAAACCTGAAAATATTGCACTCTGGGCAAATGGCATAATGTAAATATTCACATTTCTTGTTACTTCAATCTGACATTTCTTATGAGTTTTAGTAAAATAATTCTGACAAACAATTATTATTACCAATTGGAAGAAGATACGTGCTAAATTGAGTGTGGTCATATTTTACTGTATGAGCCAAAATAAGTTTGCATCCAGGTGAGTAGATGTGAATTCATAGTGGCTGTATGGGATAACTTGAAATCCATTCCACACCCTGAATTACACAGCAACCAGCATGCCTAAGTTGGAACTGTTCATGTTGTAATACATGTAATAATCACTTGGTCACAAGTGGGGATTACAAAATAGCAATCTTTAGCATGGTAAGCTGGCCCTATCAAGTTAGTAATTCAACCATTTGTCATCAAAGTGATATTAGAATTTGATCGATCAAGTTCCCATTTGTCTAAAGTAGCAGCCAGATAATTAGGCTGGAGGATGGCCTTGATAGTCCTTAATACTTGCCTGGCACTCTTACAAAGCTGGCACTTGAACCAGCTTTCCGCCACCAGAATAGTGTTATTCCATGTGACTGTATGCAGTTGGTCGCAAAGCTGAGGTGGGTGTTAGTTATGCAAGTTCCGTGACTATTTTTCTGTGAAAAATAGGCAGCAATTCCATTTTCTGAACAACTTTGCTTTATTTCTTTCATTCTCTCATAGCATACAAACCACAATACGGCTGCAGGAAAGCCAACACCAACAGAGGTCAGGATACTAGTACAGTGTTCTCTCACCGCAGTTTGAACAGGGTCATCCCTACCTGTTCAAAAATGTGTGATTGATTTCCCTCCAAGTTTGAATTTTAATGTGATTTTTTTTTGCGTTTTGTAGCCTGTACAAATTTCATTGCCACTTTATTTGAAAATTTCTTGAAACTGTCAGTAACCTAGAGAACCTGGCCAGAACACTAAAGTACAGGTGTCGCTGACAAGATTATGCATACCTACTAGTCTCTGAATGTCTCAGTTATTCTGTGACTGTGTACGCACACTGTGACTGCATCCAAGTTCTCTAAGGTTTCTAACTAAAATTTAAGGCAAAATGTGTGGCTAAATGGTTTTCTCTGTGGCTAACTGAACTTCTGTGTGATTAACCACTGTGGCTAAGTGAAATTTTTGGCCAGCACACACCCTGATATGGCATACGTTTTACCTCATTTTCATTCCCAAATGAAAGAGGAAGAGATGTAATGGTTCAATATAGTTCCTTAATACTTCGATAAAACTTAGTGGTGGAATTTAATATCTGGTTTAATTCTGGTAGACGTTATTTACAATATTCCTTGCCGGTGCCATTAATTGTGAAATCTTGATATGGAGGAAATTGATTTTTAATTAAATCAGTAAAATATCTTTGTTGGTTCCACAGGAACAGTAATATCACAGTATTTGTCACATGCTGTTTTTTTCAAGATACATTTTTTTGAATTTTTTTTCAAGTCCTGTTTTTGCATTGCCAGTCAGGGGTGCCAGTAATTTTGAGCCCACTGAATTTCTAGTTTTTCAGTATTTCATTGCAAAACAACTTCAACATTAAATTTTCATAGTTTCCTTGTATTTGTGCCACTATTTTGTCCTACTAAGTCTCTCTGACACTCAAATCCTGAATTACATCATCTCAAATAGGAGTCATGTGCGCATCAGTGAGGATTGACTTGATTTGGCACCTGCATACAGGGGTTAAATAGTACACTCATTTCCACTCCATGCAAAACAAAAGTATTCACATCCGATATTTACCCTACATTCATCAAACAGTTGGGTTCATAATGTAGCTCAGTGACCAAAGGGTTGAAAGTGGACTGTGTGGACTGTGTAGAACTCACAAGGTGCTGGGTCATCTCCACAGCAATAGGAGTAACCTCCGCACTGTACTCGCAGATCATCTTCTGGATAACGTTGGTGAGGTCATCGTTCTCTGTTTCCCGGATTATGAGGAGCAATGCTTGCATAACGGGCCGGATGAAGGGAGTAATGTATTCCTTGGCTGAGGAAGAGGACATGTGCCATATTAATTGCCAGTTTAAACCTCATTAGAGCTCTCAGCCATATGTTAGCAAACACCATCACCTCATATCTCCAGCCCCCACCTTTCTCCTGGTTGCTTATAAGCACTTGCAGGGCGATGGCGGCCTCCACTTTGACGGGCAGCTCGTTGTCATTAATGAGGCACTGACGGGTGAGCTCCAGCGCTGTCTGCAGGTTCTGGTCACTTTTGAACTTGACCTCGCAGAAGTAGTGCAGCACCCAGCAGGCCTGGTGACACAGCAGAGTGGACAGGGGTATGAGGCGTTCTGCACCCAGGCTAGCAATGCGCATTCTCCCCCATCACAATCGCTACACACGCACCTTCTGTTACTGAGGGCTATGTACAACAATCACACAACTGTGTTGCACACCAGTCAGTCATTCTCTGTGAAGTGCATTGGACAGAGTAATATTTAAAGCATTTCCCAGACAGACCTGCGTGTACACATTTCTATGGTTTCTTAGACCGTGAACCCTGAATGAACCCTGATACTCACCCGGGCCCTCATGTAGCCCAGCTCGCTGCGGAAGAGCGGGAAGACGTGGTTCTGCAGCATGAATTCCATCTGGTCTTTATAGATCTTTTTCTGTTAGGACACGAAGGTGATAAGCATGATTAAATGTTCAGGTACAGTGCAACTCCAAACAAAATAAATAAATTATCTGGTGCAGTTTGGAAAGTAGATATTTGTTTATGTTACCAATCATCTAATCAAAACAGAACTTGGTCTGCAGAAGAACTCAGCTGACTTGCCAGGAAACAGCAACTTTCTCCAGTGTTCTCCAAAAATTGTGATCACACCCCACCAATTTCAATCACACCACTTCATGCAAGTGAAAAATGGCCTTTGCAACCTTCATCATGACCTCTAATTCAACAGCTCGCACATAGTAAGCAGTGTACAACATCTGCCATTTTGCATGCATTCTCAGAGGCATGATTTCATGGTGGTGGAATTGCTAACAAAAGGTTATGACTGCATTATTTCACCACGTAAGTTACATTTCTCTGCCCTGAATCAGAACGCAATTTGCTGCTGGTCCAGAAGGGCAAGCGTTTAAAGCCATGTGCACTGGGAGAGATCTGTAACTAATCAACATATCCTGCAATACTGCTGTGAGAAAGTAGAGCTCAGAGCTCAGAAAGTAGAGCTTACACCAGTATTAATCTGAATTTCCCAGCAACCCCTCTCCTGCTGACTCACCTTCAGCAGGATCTCAGCCAGAGAGCCGATCATGTGTAGGGCACCGTCCTTCTTACGGGGGTCTGTCGCGGGGTCCGTGAGGATCTGATAGCAGAAGCCCATGGTCTTCTGAAGCACCTGTCATTCAAACACAACACCCAATCAGCACTGTCTGCAGGCGATCAAACACGCCTCAGACTCAACCAGGTTCAGAAGCCTTTCATGCCTTGTTCTGCCCTCACCTCTTTCCTTTTATTGCAGGCAGTGAAGAGCAGCGTCTGTGCTGCAGTGGTGGGGGAGATGAAGTCCTCGAACACATCTGCACGGGAGAAGGAGTGGACAGAATCACAACAATGAACTGCAAACTCAGAACATAATCAGAGACAAGCTGTGTCTCACCAGCATAAGAGAATTTAGTTCTACTCATGGATTTACATCACATGGAACACAGCCAGAGGACATTGGAACCATCCAGATGCAGAGGCTTATATACTCTTCCAAAAATGAAACTAAACAAATATTGAATTATTGATTACACTTTCTTTTCAATATGTTTTCCACATTTGTCAAAACATTTCATGTATAGTAAATTGATGCCAACAACAATGTATAGTTTCATTTTTGGAAGAGTATAACATTTTGAAGCAATTTGGCCGACGGCTATAAATTCGACCAGCAGCTGTTAATGAGTTAGGCTGCTGCAGGAAATCCCAACCTCTCCTCCAACTTGACCGAGAGTGAAAGGCAAAGCCACGGGTCATTCCTCACCAAACTTCATGCGGATGTACTCGTAAGGGTCATCCTG
This sequence comes from Gymnothorax reevesii, assembly GCA_029721435.1. Taxonomy (NCBI): domain Eukaryota; kingdom Metazoa; phylum Chordata; class Actinopteri; order Anguilliformes; family Muraenidae; genus Gymnothorax; species Gymnothorax reevesii. The sequence continues at coordinate 27,935,047 of CM056588.1, forward strand.
CCACAGCTCTTCATCGCTGTCCGTGTAGCTCATGAGAGGGAACACCACGTCCTGTATAATGCCCTATAAGTGCAGACATGTATCAGACATACAGGCAGACCAACATTAGACCAGCCGAGGGGCTCAATCCACTGAGAGTGTGAAAACGTCCATTCGACTGATGAAATGCGATTACAGCGCTGCATGCACACCTGGATATGTGGCTTCAGGTTCTTCCAGGTGAGGGCGTGGCTGATGCCCTGGTTGATGTAGTTGAGGGTTTGCTGCAGGACTCTGGGGGCCACGTACTGCTTCTCTTTGTACTGAAGCAACACTTTCAGCAGCACCTGCAGAGAGACAGACGGTTAGAACACTCTCATTAGGCAAAAAGGCACATAGTGCATCAGCATGGGCAGTAGGCCAATAGGAACCCTGCACCTCACCTGTTGGGTGGAGACAGCATAAGCCTTAAGGAAGAGCTCAGCAAATTCATTGTATTCTTTGGTGGTGTTGCCTGGGCTACCATACCTGTGGGATGGAAGGGGAGGCGCAAATTACACCGAGACACTCACATCCTTGGACACCACACACTCAGGTGCAGTGGACAAGATCATAAAAACAACGGATAGAGGCGAAAAAAGAAAACGTGAGGAGAGCAAGCCAAATTCTTTGGCATGTGCACAGCGTCACTAATCCACATTATCTGATTTTTTTCTCACAATGGCCTATGAACAAAGTATAGAGGGACAGGTGATCAGCACGAATCTAGAGGGACAGTGGTGATGAGCTAGGTATAGAGGGACAGAGGTGATGAGCTCAGAGATAGAGGGTCACAGGAGATGAGCTCAGTGATACAGGGAGACAGGTGAGGAGCTCAGGCATAGAGGGACACAGGGGATGAGGTCAGACATAAAGGGACACAGGATGAGCTCAGGCATAGAGGGACACGGAGGAAGAGATCAGGGATAGAGGGACACAGGTGATGAGCACAGGCACCGAGGGACACAGAGGATGAGCTCAGGCATAGAGGGACACAGGGGATGAGGTCAGACATAAAGGGACACAGGATGAGCTCAGGCATAGAGGGACACGGAGGAAGAGATCAGGCATAGAGGGACACGGAGGAAGAGATCAGGGATAGAGGGACACAGGTGATGAGCACTGGCATATAGGTGCAGGTGATGAGCTCAGGTATCCAGGGATACAGGTGATGAGCTCATGGATAGAGAGACACAGGTGATGAGCTCATGGATAGAGAGACACAGGTGATGAGCGCAGGTATATTGGGACACAGGGGATGAGGTCAGGCATAGAGGGACACAGGTGATGGGCTCAGGCATAGAGGGACACAGGTGATGAGCTCAGGCATAGAGGGACACAGGTGATGAGCACAGGCATAGAAGGATATAGGTGATGAGCTCAGGTATATAGGGACACAGGGGATGAGGTCAAAGATAGAGGGACACAGGTGATGAGGTCAGATATAGAGGGACACAGGTGATGGGGGCAGGTATAGAGGGAGACAGGTGATGAGCTAAGATATAAAGTGACACAAATGATGAGCTCAGGTATAGAGGGACACAGGTGATGAGCTCGGGCACAGGGGGACACAGGTGACGAGTTCAGCCATAGACGGACACAGGTCATAATCTCAGGTATAGAGTGACACAGGGAATGAATGCAGATATAGACAGACAGGTGATGAGCTCAGGTATAGAGGGACACAAGGAATGAGCTCAGGTATTGAGGGACACAGGTGATGAGCTCAGGCATAGAGGGACACAGGTGATGAGCTCAGGCATAGAGGGACACAGGTGATGAGCTCAGGCAAAGAGAGACACAGGGAATGAGCGCTGGTATAGACAGACAGGTGATGAGCTCAGGTATAAAGGGACATGGGTGATGAGCTCAGGCAAAGAGGGACACACGTGATGAGGTCAGGCATAGAGGGACTCGGGTGATAAGCGCAGGTATAGAGGGACACAGGTGATGAGCTCAGGCATAGAGGGAGACAGGTGATGAGCTCAGGAATAAAGGGAGACCGGTCATGAGATCAGGTATAGAGGGACACAAAGAATGAGCTCAGGTATATTGGGACACAGGTGATGAACGCAGGTATAGAAGGACAGGGGATGAGCTCAGATATAGAGGGACACAAATGATGAGCTGAGGTATAGAGGGACACAGGTGATGAGCTCAGGAATAGAGGGACACAAGTGATAAGCGCAGGTATAGAGAGACAGATGATGAGCTCAGGTATATAAAGAGACAGGTGATGAGCACAGGTATAGAGAGACAGGTGATGAAGTCAGGTATAAAGGGACACAGGTGATGAGCTCAGGAATAGAGGGACACAAGTGATAAGCGCAGGTATAGAGAGACAGATGATGAGCTCAGGTATATAAAGAGACAGGTGATGAGCACAGGTATAGAGAGACAGGTGATGAAGTCAGGTATAAAGGGACACAGGTGATGAGCGCAGGCATAAAGGGACACAGGTGATGAGCGCAGGTATAGAGTGCCACAGGTGGTTAGTTCAGGCATAGAGGGAGAAAGGGAATGAGCTCAGGTATAGAGGGAGACAGGTGATGAGCTCAGGTATAGAGGGACACAGGTGATGAGCTCAGGCATAGAGGGAGACAGGTGATGAGCTCAGGAATAAAGGGAGACCGGTCATGAGATCAGGTATAGAGGGACACAGAGAATGAGCTCAGGTATATTGGGACACAGGTGATGAACCCAGGTACAGAGGGACACAGCTGATGAGCTCAGTCAAAGAGGGACACACGTGATGAGCTCAGGCAAAGAGGGACGCACGTGATGAGCTCAGGAATAGAGGGACACAGGTGATGAGCTCAGGAATAGAGGGACACAGGTGATGAACGCAGGTATAGAGGGACACGGGATAAGCGCATGTATAGAGGGAGAAAGGGGATGAGCACCGGTATAGAGGGACACAGGTGATGATCTCAAGCATAGACGGACACAGGTGATGAGCTCAGGCATTGAGGGACACAGGTGATGAGCTCAGGTATAGAGGGACACAGGTGATGAACTCAGGTATAGAGGGACACGGGATAAGCGCAGGTATAGAGGGAGAAAGGGGATGAGCTCAGGTATAGAGGGACACAGGTGATGATCTCAAGCATAGATGGACACAAATGATGAGCTCAGGTATAGAGGGAGACAGGTGATGAGGTCAGGTATAAAGTGAAACAGGTGATGAGCGCAGGTATAGGGGGACACGGAATAAGCACAAGTATAGAGGGAGAAAAGGGATGAGCTCAGGTATAGAGATACACAGGTGATGAGGTCAGATATAGAGGGACACAGGTGATGGGGGCAGGTACAGAGGGAGACAGGTGATGAGCTAATATGTAGAGTGACACAAATGATGAGCTCAGGTATAGAGGGACACAGGTCATGAGCTCAGTCATAGAAGGATACAGGTGAGGAGTTCAGGCATAGACGGACACAGGTGATGAGCTCAGGTATAGAGTGACACAGGGAATAAGCGCAGGTATAGTCACACAGGTGATGAGCTCAGGTATAGAGGGACACAAGGAGTGAGCTTAAGTATATAGAGAGACAGGGGATGAGCTCAGGTATATAGAGAGACAGGTGATGAACTCAGGTATAAAGGGACTCAGGTGATGAGCTCAGGGATAGAGGGACATAGGTGATGAGCTCAGGCATAGAGGGACACAGGGAATGAGCTCAGGAATAGGGGGACACAGGTGATGAGCGCAGGAATAGAGACACAGGTGATGAGCTCAGGTATAGAGAGAAACAGGTGATGAGTGCAGGTATAGAGTGACACAGGTGATGAGCTCAGGTATAGATGGACACGAGTGATGAGCGCATGAATAGAGGGACACGGGATAAGCGCAGGTATAGAGGGAGAAAGGGGATGAGCTCAGGTATAGAGAGACACAGGTCATGAGCTCAGGCAAAGAGGGACACAGGTGATGAGCTCATGTATAAAGGGACACAGGGAATGAGCTCAGGTATTTAGGGATACAGGGAATGATCTCAGGTATAAAGGGACACAAGACATAAGCGCAGGTATAGACGGACACGGTATAAGCGCAGGTATAGAGAGAAAAAGGGGATGAGCTCAGGTATAGAGGGACACAGCTGATGAGCTCAGGCATAGAGGGACACAGGTGATGAGGTCAGGTATAGAGGGACACAGCTGATGAGCTCAGGTATAGAGGGACACAGGAAATGAGCTCAGGTATAGAGGGACACAGGTGATGAGTTCAGGGATAGACAGACACAGATGATGAGCTCAGGTACAGAGGGAGACAGGTGATGAGCTCAGGAATAGAGGGACACAGGGAATGAGCTCATGTATATCGGGATACAGGGAATGAGCTCAGGTATGAAAGGACACAGGTCATGAGCGCAGGTAGGGAGGAAGAGGGGATGAGCGCAGGTACAGAGGGAAAAAGGGGATGAGCTCAGGCATAGAGAGACACAGGTGATGAGCGCAGGAATAGAGGGACACAGGATAAGCGCAGGTATAGAGGGAGAAAAGGGATGAGCTCAGGTATAGAGGGACACAGCTGATTAGCTCAGGCATGGAGGGACAAAGGTGATGAACGTAGGTATAGAGGGACACAAGGAATGAGCTCAGGTATGGAGGGACACAGGTGATGAGCTCAGGCATAGAGGGACACAGGGAATGAGCGCAGGTATAGAGAGACAGATGATGAGCTCAGGTATAGAGGGACACAGGTGATGAGCTCAGGCATAGAAAGACATAGGGAATGAGCGCAGGTATAGAGAGACAGGTGATGAGCTCAGGTACAGAGGGAAACAGGTGATGAGCTCAGGTATAGAGAATCACAGGGAATGAGGGCAGGTATAGAGAGACAGGTGATGAACTCAGGTATAGAGGGACACAAGAAATGAGCTCAGATATAGAGAGACACAGGTGATGAGCTCAGGTATAGAGGGAAACAGGTGATGAGCTCAAGCATAGAGAGACACAGGAGATGAGTGCAGGAATAGGAGGACACGGGATAAGCGCAGGTATACAGGAAGAAAGGGGATGAGCTCAGGTATAGAGGGACACAGGTGATGAGCGCAGGTATATTGGGACACAGGGGATGAGGTCAGGCATAGAGGGACACAGGTGATGAGCTCAGGCATAGAGGGACACAGGTGATGAGCTCAGGCATAGAGGGACACAGGTGATGAGCACAGGCATAGAAGGATATAGGTGATGAGCTCAGGTATATAGGGACACAGGGGATGAGGTCAAAGATAGAGGGACACAGGGGATGAGGTCAGGCATCGAGGGACACAGGTGATGAGCACAGGCATAGAGGTGCAAGTGATGAGCTCAGGTATCCAGGGATACAGGTGATGAGCTCATGGATAGAGAGACACAGGTGATGAGCGCAGGTATATTGGGACACAGGAGATGAGTTCAGGCATAGAGGGACACAGGTGATGAGCTCAGGCAGAGAGGGACACAGGTGATGAGCTCAGGCATAGAGGGACACAGGTGATGAGCTCAGGGATAGAGGGACACAGGTGATGAGCGCAGGCATAGAAGGAAACAGGTGATGAGCTCAGGTATATTGGGACACAGGGGATGAGGTTAGGCATAGATGGACACAGGTGATGAGCGCAGGTATATAGGGATACAGGGGATGATTTCAGGTATAGAGGGAGAAAGGGGATGAGCTGAGGTATAGAGGGACACAGGTGATGGGCTGAGGAATAGAGGGACACAGGTGATGAGTTCAGGCAGGGCTATTCAACATTATCCTGCAAGGGCCGGTGTGGGTGCAGGCTTTCATTCTAACCAAGCACTTACACACCCGATACGACTAATCAAGCTCATTAGCAAAGACTCTTGGGGTTGATTAGTGATAATAGGTGTGTGACTGCTTGGTTGGAAATAAAAGCCTGCACCCACACCGGCCCTTTCTGGACGCGGTTGAATAGCCCCGAGCGAAGGTATAGAGGGACACAGCTGATGAGCGCAGGTATAGAGGGAGACAGGTGAGGAGCAGAGGTATCCAGAGGCACAGAGGATGAGCTCAGGTATACAGGGACACAGGGGACGAGGTCAGGTAAAGAGGGACACAGAGGATGAGCACGGGTATACAGGGACACAGGGGATGAGGTAAGGTAAAGAAGGACACGGGTGATGAGCACAGGAATAGAGGGACACAGGTGATGAGCTCAGGCATAGACGGACACACGTGATGAGCTCAGGCATAGAGAGACACAGGGAATGAGTGCTGGTATAGAGAGACAGGTGATGAGCTCAGGTATAGAGGGACACAAGGAATGAGCCCAGGCATTGAGGGACACAGGTGATGAGCTCAGGTATAAAGGGACACAGGTGATGAGCTCAAGTATAAAGGGACACACGTGATGAGCTCAGGTATAGAGGGACACAGGTGATGGGGGCAGGTATAAAGGGAGACAGGTGATGAGCTAAGATATAGTGACACAAATGATGAGCTCAGGTATATTGGGACACAGGTGATGAACGCAGGTATAGAAGGTGACGGGATGAGCCCAGATATAGAGGGACACAAATGATGAGCTCAGGTATAGAGGGACACACGTGATGAGCCCAGATATAGAAGGACACAGGTGATGAGCTCAGGCATAGAGGGACACAGGGAATGAGTGCAGATATAGACAGACAGGTGATGAGCTCAGGTATAGAGAGTCACAAGGAATGACCTCAGGTATTGAGGGATAAAAGTGATGAGCTCAGGCAGAGAGGGACACAGGTGATGAGCTCAGGAAGAGAGGGACACAGGTGATAAGCTCAGGCATAGAGGGACACGGGTGATAAGCGCAGGTATGGAGGGACACAGGTGATGAGTTCAGGCATAGACAAACACCGGTGATGAGCTCATGTACAAAGGGCCACAGGGAATGAGCTCAGGTATGTCGGGATACAGGGAATAAGCTCAGGTATAAAGGGACACAAGACATAAGCGCAGGTATAGACGGACACGGTATAAGCCGGGTATAAAGAGAAAAGGGGGATGAGCTCAGGCATAGAGAGACACAGGTGATGAGCGCAGGAATAGAGGGACACAGGATAAGCGCAGGTATAGAGGGAGAACGGAGATGAGCTCAGGTATAGAGGGACACAGCTGATGAGCTCAGGCATAGAGGGACACAGGTGATGAGGTCAGGTATCGAGAGGCACGGGTGATGAGCTCAGGAAAAGAGAGCCACAAGAGATGAGCTCAGGTACAGAGGGAGACAGGGAATGAGCTCAGGTATATCGGGATACAGGGAATGAGCTCAGGTATAAAAGGACACAGGTCATGAGCGCAGGTATAAAAGAACACAGAATGAGCGCAGGTATAGAGGGAAAAGGGGGATGAGCTCAGGTACAGAGAGACACAGGTGATGAGGTCAGATATAGAGGGACACAGGTGATGAGCTCAGGCATAGGGGGACACAGGTGACGAGTTCAGCCATAGACGGACACAGGTCATAATCTCAGGTATAGAGTGACACAGGGAATGAATGCAGATATAGACAGACAGGTGATGAGCTCAGGTATAGAGGGACACAAGGAATGAGCTCAGGTATTGAGGGACACAGGTCATGAGCTCAGGCATAGAGGGACACAGGTGATGAGCTCAGGCATAGAGGGACACAGGTGATGAGCTCAGGTATAGAGGGACACAGGTGATGAGGTCAGGCATAGAGGGACTCGGGTGATAAGCGCAGGTATAGAGGGACACAAGTGATGAGCTCAGGCATAGAGTGAGACAGGTGATGAGCTCAGGAATAAAGGGAGACCGGTCATGAGATCAGGTATAGAGGGACACAAAGAATGAGCTCAGGTATATAGGGACACAGGTGATGAACGCAGGTATAGAAGGACAGGGGATAAGCGCAGGTATAGAGGGAGAAAGGGGATGAGCTCAGGTATAGAGGGACACAGGTGATGATCTCAAGCATAGAAGGACACAAATGATGAGCTGAGGTATAGAGGGACACAGGTGATGAGCTCAGGAATAGAGGGAGACCGGTCATGAGATCAGGTATAGAGGGACACAAATGATGAGCTGAGGTATAGAGGGACACAGGTGATGAGCTCAGGAATAGAGGGACACAAGTGATAAGCGCAGGTATAGAGAGACAGATGATGAGCTCAGGTATATAAAGAGACAGGTGATGAGCACAGGTATAGAGAGACAGGTGATGAAGTCAGGTATAAAGGGACACAGGTGATGAGCGCAGGCATAAAGGGACACAGGTGATGAGCGCAGGTATAGAGTGCCACAGGTGGTTAGTTCAGGCATAGAGGGAGAAAGGGAATGAGCTCAGGTATAGAGGGAGACAGGTGATGAGCTCAGGTATAGAGGGACACAGGTGATGAACCCAGGTATAGAGGGACACAGGTGATGAGCTCAGGCATAGAGGGAGACAGGTGATGAGCTCAGGAATAAAGGGAGACCGGTCATGAGATCAGGTATAGAGGGACACAGAGAATGAGCTCAGGTATATTGGGACACAGGTGATGAACGCAGGTACAGAGGGACACAGCTGATGAGCTCAGTCAAAGAGGGACACACGTGATGAGCGCAGGCAAAGAGGGACGCACGTGATTAGCTCAGGAATAGAGGGACACAGGTGATGAACGCAGGTATAGAGGGACACGGGATAAGCGCATGTATAGAGGGAGAAAGGGGATGAGCTCCGGTATAGAGGGACACAGGTGATGATCTCAAGCATAGACGGACACAGGTGATGAGCTCAGGCATTGAGGGACACAGGTGATGAGCTCAGGTATAGAGGGACACAGGTGATGAACTCAGGTATAGAGGGACACGGGATAAGCGCAGGTATAGAGGGAGAAAGGGGATGAGCTCAGGTATAGAGGGACACAGGTGACGATCTCAAGCATAGATGGACACAAATGATGAGCTCAGGTATAGAGGGAGACAGGTGATGAGGTCAGGTATAAAGTGAAACAGGTGATGAGCGCAGGTATAGGGGGACACGGAATAAGCACAAGTATAGAGGGAGAAAAGGGATGAGCTCAGGTATAGAGATACACAGGTGATGAGGTCAGATATAGAGGGACACAGGTGATGGGGACAGGTACAGAGGGAGACAGGTGATGAGCTAATATGTAGAGTGACACAAATGATGAGCTCAGGTATAGAGGGACACAGGTCATGAGCTCAGTCATAGAAGGATACAGGTGAGGAGTTCAGGCATAGACGGACACAGGTGATGAGCTCAGGTATAGAGTGACACAGGGAATAAGCGCAGGTATAGACACACAGGTGATGAACTCAGGTATAGAGGGACACAAGAAGTGAGCTCAAGTATATAGAGAGACAGGGGATGAGCTCAGGTATATAGACAGACAGGTGATGAACTCAGGTATAAAGGGACTCAGGTGATGAGCTCAGGGATAGAGGGACATAGGTGATGAGCTCAGGCATAGAGGGACACAGGGAATGAGCTCAGGAATAGGGGGACACAGGTGATGAGCGCAGGAATAGAGACACAGGTGATGAGCTCAGGTATAGGGAGAAACAGGTGATGAGTGCAGGTATAGAGTGACACAGGTGATGAGCTCAGGTATAGATGGACACGAGTGATGAGCGCATGAATAGAGGGACACGGGATAAGCGCAGGTATAGAGGGAGAAAGGGGATGAGCTCAGGTATAGAGAGACACAGGTGATGAGTTCAGGTATACAGGGACACAGGTGATGAGCTCAGGCATAGAAGGACACAGGTCATGAGCTCAGGCAAAGAGGGACACAGGGAATGAGCTCAGGTATTTAGGGATTCAGGGAATGATCTCAGGTATAAAGGGACACAAGACATAAGCGCAGGTATAGACGGACACGGTATAAGCGCAGGTATAGAGAGAAAAAGGGGATGAGCTCAGGTATAGAGGGACACAGCTGATGAGCTCAGGCATAGAGGGACACAGGTGATGAGGTCAGGTATAGAGGGACACAGCTGATGAGCTCAGGTATAGAGGGACACAGGAAATGAGCTCAGGTATAGAGGGACACAGGTGATGAGTTCAGGGATAGACAGACACAGATGATGAGCTCAGGTACAGAGGGAGACAGGTGATGAGCTCAGGAATAGAGGGACACAGGGAATGAGCTCATGTATATCGGGATACAGGGAATGAGCTCAGGTATGAAAGGACACAGGTCATGAGCGCAGGTAGGGAGGAAGAGGGGATGAGCGCAGGTACAGAGGGAAAAAGGGGATGAGCTCAGGCATAGAGAGACACAGGTGATGAGCGCAGGAATAGAGAGACACAGGTGATGAGCGCAGGTATAGAGGGAGAAAAGGGATGAGCTCAGGTATTGAGGGACACAGCTGATTAGCTCAGGCATGGAGGGACAAAGGTGATGAACGTAGGTATAGAGGGACACAAGGAATGAGCTCAGGTATGGAGGGACACAGGTGATGAGCTCAGGCATAGAGGGACACAGGGAATGAGCGCAGGTATAGAGAGACAGATGATGAGCTCAGGTATAGAGGGACACAGGTGATGAGCTCAGGCATAGAAAGACATAGGGAATGAGCGCAGGTATAGAGAGACAGGTGATGAGCTCAGGTACAGAGGGAAACAGGTGATGAGCTCAGGTATAGAGAATCACAGGGAATGAGCGCAGGTATAGAGAGACAGGTGATGAACTCAGGTATAGAGGGACACAAGAAATGAGCTCAGGCATAGAGGGACACAGGTGATGAGCTCAGGTATAGACAGACACAGGTGATGAGCTAAGTTATTGAGAGACAGGTGATGAGCTCAGGTATAGACGGAAACAGGTGATGAGCTCAAGCATAGAGAGACACAGGAGATGAGTGCAGGAATAGGAGGACACGGGATAAGCGCAGGTATACAGGAAGAAAGGGGATGAGCTCAGGTATAGAGGGACACAGGTGATGAGGTCAGGTATAGAGGGACACAGGTGATGAGCTCAGGCATAGAGGGAGACATGGAATGAGCTCGGGTATAGAGAGACACGGTTGATGAGTTCAGGGACTGACGGACACAGGTGATGAGCTCAGGTATAGAGGGACATAGGGAATGGGCTCAGCTATAGAGGGACACAGGTGAGGAGTTCAGGGACAGACGGGCACAGGTGATGAGCTCAGGTATAGAGGGACACAGGGAATGAGCTCAGGTATAGAGAAAGACAGGTGATGAGCTAAGGCATAGAGGGACACAGGGAATGAGCTCAGGTATATATGGATCCAGGGAAAGAGCTCAGGTATAAAGAGACAGAGGTGATCAGCTCAGGTATAGAGGGACACAGGGGATGAGCTCAGATAGAGAGGGACACAGGTGATGAGCTCAGATAGAGAGGGACACAGGTGATGAGCTCAGATAGAGAGGGACACAGGTGATGAGCTCAGAAATAGAGATACACAGGTGAGGAGCTAAGGTTTTGAGAGAGAAGTGATGAGCTCAGGTATAGAGGGAGACAGGTGATGAGCTCAGGTATGGAGGGATAAAGGTGATGAGCTCAGGTATAGAGGGACACAAATGATAAGTGCGGGTATAAAGGCACACAGGTGATGAGCTCATGCATCGAGGGACAAACGTGATGAGCTCAGGCATAGAGGGACACAGGGAATGAGCTCAGGTATAGAAAGACAGAGGTGATGAGCTCAGGAGTAGAGGGACACAGGTGATGAGCTCAGGTGTAGAGGGACACAGGTGATCAGCTCAGGTAAAGAGGGACATGTGATGAGCTCAGGTATAGAGGGACACAGGGAATAAGCACAGGTATAAAGAGACAGGTGATGAGCTCAGGTATAGAGGGAGAGATGTGATGAGCTCAGTTATAGAGGGACACCGGTGATGAGCTCAGGTGTAGAGGGACATAGGTAATGAGCTTAGGTATAGAGGGACACAGGTGATTAGCTCAGGTATAGAAGGACACAGATGATGAGTGCAGGAATAGAGGTGCACAGGGGATAAGAGCAGGTATAGAGGGACACAGGGAATGAGCTCAGGTAAAGAGGTACAGAGGTGATGAGGTCAGAAATAGAGAGACACAGGAGATGAGTGCGGGTATAGAGGGACACGGGATAAGTGCAGGTAAAGAGGGACACAGGTGATGAGCTCATGCATAGAGGGAGACTAATGATGAGCTCAGGCATTGAGGGACACTGGGAATGAGCTCAGGTATAGAGGGACACAGGTGATGAGCGCAGGTATAGAGGGACACGGGATAAGTGCAGGTAAAGAGGGACACAGGTGATGAGCTCAGGCATAGAAGGACACAGGTGATGATCTCAGGTATAGAGAGGCACAGGTGATGAGCAAAGGTATAGAGAGACAGGTGATGAGCTCAGGAATTGAGGGACACAAGTGATGAGCTCAGGTATAAAGGGACACAGGTGATGATCTCAGGTATAGAGAGACAAGTGATGAGCTCAGGTATAGAGGGACACAGGTGATGAGCTCAGGTATAGACAGACAGGTGATGAACTCAGGCATAGAGGGACACAGGTGATGAGCTCAGGTATAGAGAGACAGGTGATGAGCTCAGGGATAGAGGGTCAAACGTGATGAGCGCAGATATAGAGACACAGGTGATGAGCTCAAGTATAGAGGGACACGGGTGATGAGCTCAGGTATAGAGAGACAAGTAATGAGCTCAGGCATTGAGGGACACGGGTGATGAGCGCAGGTTTAGAGGGACACAGGTGATGAGCTCAGGTATATAGTGACACAGGTGATGAGCTCAGGTGTAAAGGGGCGCAGGCGATGAGCTCAGGTATAGAGGGACAGAGGTGATGAGTTCAGGTATAGAGGGACCCAGATTATGAGTTCAGGTATATAGTGACACAGGTGATGAGCTCAGGCAAGGAGGGACACAGGTGATGAGCTGAGGCATAGGGGGACACAGGTGATGAGCTCAGGCAAAGAGGGACACAAGGAATGAGCTCAGGTATAGAGGGACACAGGAAATGAGCGCAGGTATAGAGGGACAGGGGTAAGCGCAGGTATAGAGGGACACAAGGGATGAATTCAGGTATAGAGGGAGACATGTGATGGGGCAGGTATAGAGGGACAGAGGTGATGAGCTCAGGAATGACACAGGTGATGAGCTCAGGTATATAGAGACAGAGGTGATGAGCTCAGATATAGAGGGACACAGGGAATATGCTCAGGTATAGAGGGACACAGGTGATGAGCTCAGGTTTAGAGGGACACAGGTGATGAGCTCAGGTATAGAGGGACACGGCAGATGAGCTCAGGTATAGAGAGACGGGTGATGAGCTCAGGCATAGAGGGAAACAGGGAATATGCTCAGGTATAGAGGGACACAGGTGATGAGCGCAGGTTTAGAGGGACACAGGTGATGAGCACAGGTATTTTGGGACACAGGGGATGAGGTCAGTTATAGAGGGAGAAAGGGGATGAACTCAGGTAAAGAGGGACACAGGTTATGAGCACAGGTATAGAGGGAGACAGGTGAGGAGCACAGGTCTCAAAGGACTCAGGAAATGAGCTAAGGTGTAGAGGGACACAGGTGATGAACGCAGGTAGAGAGGGAAACAGGTGATGAGCTCAGGTATAGAGGGACACAGGTGATGAGCTCAGGTATAGAGGGACACAGGTGATGAGCTCCGGTTTAGAGGGACACAGGTGATGAGCTCCGGTTTAGAGGGATACAGGTGATGAGCTCAGGCATAGAGGGACACAGGTGATGAGCGCAGGTATAGAGGGACACAGGCGATGAGCTCAGCTACAGCTATATATATATATAGCACCAGTTCTATCCTGAATCGCCTTCAATTAGTGCAGAATGCTGCTGCTAGGGTTCTGACCAGGACGAAGAAATATGACCACATTAGCCCAGTACTCAAAAATCTTCACTGGCTGCCTGTCAAATTTAGAATTGAATATAAAATTCTACTGCTTACCTACAAAGCCTTAAATGATTTGGCCCCAGAATATCTTAGTGCACTTCTCATTCCTTACTCCCCTCCAAGATTACTTCGTTCACAAGGTGCTGGATTTTTGAAAATTCCAACTATATCTAGAGTTACATCTGGAGGGAGAGCATTCTCCTACAAAGCCCCAATCTTGTGGAACAATCTCCCAACGGACATTCGGGCCTCAGACACAGTCTCTGTGTTCAAGAGTAGGCTAAAAACTTACCTTTTTAGTCAAGCCTATGATTAGATCATGATTAGATCATTATGTATCAAACATTACTTGGCTCGGATGGGACTGACTAAAACCTAGTTGATGGGTTCATAAGCTATTGGAAGCCTGAGTTAAGTAAATCCATGTGGAACCGGTGGCACTGAGCATGCATTAACGGTGCCAGTGGGGCTTGTTACAGCCTTAGTCACCGGGGAGGTCCATATGGTACTGGTGTAGTGTTACGCAAATCCATGTGGAACCGGTGGCACTGAGATAGCACTTACACGGCACCGGTGGGCTTGCTACGGCCTTAGTCACCGGGTAGGTCCACATGGTGTTGGTGGTATTTGATTGAAAAATTACGCAGCCTTGGTCGAATGGAATTCAGGGCCTCTGCGCTGCATTAAATGGATGAAGGTTACTAGCTTTTGGTCGTTAAAATTGCTTAAATCCATGTGGAACCGGTGGCACTGAGATTGCACTTACACGGCACCAGTGGGGCTTGCTATAGCCTTAGTCACCGGGGAGGTCCATATGGTACTATTGTTTAGAAAATGAAAAGTGATCTAACAGCCTGGAATAAGTGTTGGGCCTCTGTGCTGCAGGAAGTGGATGGAGGGGTGTTGACCGTTTCCTGACCAGGCTCACTTGGCACATGCCAGAGGACGGTACTTTTATTATCATGCAGTAGTTATCCAGTGCCTCACACCCCATTCTTCTGTGTCTCTTTCCGAGGATCTTCCTTCCACTTCCCTGAGTCCTGGACCGTATGAGCCCTGTCCCTCACCATGAGCGCTGGCTGCTGCTGTCCTGCTGTCCTGATCCGATCCGGTTTGGCCCTGGTCCAGTCCTGCACCATCCTCGACTTGCCACTTTCTGAAGCTACCGTTGCCACTTTAGATGGACTTAAATGGAACTCTTCTGTCGTTTCACTCCATTTTACTTTTTGTTCTTAATTAGCTAGCCCGCGGAGGATGGGCTCCCCGACTCTGGCCGGATTCCTCCTGAGATTTCTTCCCACTGGGGAGTTTTTTCTCACCACTGTTGGAGGATTTTTCTCCCTACTGGGAGTTTTTTGCCTCATTTGCTGTAGTGGGGAATAGGCTGGGCACTGCCTTTTTATTTCTTTAAACTCTCACTGTAAAGCGTCTTTGTGACAGTCTCTGTGAAAAGCGCTATACAAAATAAATTGAATTGAATTGAATTGAAAAGCTATAGAGTGACACAGGTGATGAGATCAGGTATAGAGAGGCACAGGTGATGAGCTCAGGTATATAGGGACACAGGGAATGAGCTAAGGTATAGAGAGACACAGGTGATGAGCGCAGGTATAGAGGGACACAGGTGATGAGTTCAGGTATAGAAAGACACAGGTGATGAGCTCCGGTATAGGGGGACACAGGTTATGAGCTCAGGCATAGAGGGACACAGGTTATGAGCTCAGGCATAGAGGGACACAGTTTATGAGCTCAGGCATAGGGAGACACAGGTGATGAGCGCAGGTATAGAGGGACACAGGTGATGAGTTCAGGTATAGGGGGACACAGGTTATGAGCTCAGGCATAGAGGGACACAGATTATGAGCTCAGACATAGAGGGACACAGGAGATGTAGGCAGGTATAGAGGGAGACAGGTGATGAGCTCAGGTATAGAGGGATACAGGTGATGAGATCAGGCATAGAGGGACACAGGTGATGAGCGCAGGTATAGAGGGACACAGGCGATGAGCTAAGCTATAGAGTGACACACTCGATGAGCTCAGCTATAGAGTGACACAGGTGATGAGATCAGGTATAGAGAGACACAGGTGATGAGCTCAGGTATATAGGGACACAGGGAATGAGCGAAGGTATTGAGAGACACAGGTGATGAGAGCAGGTATAGAGGGACACAGGTGATGAGCTCAGGTATAGAGGGACACAGGTGATGAGCTCCGGTTTAGAGGGACACAGGTTATGATCTCAGGTATAGAGAGACACAGGTGATGAGCTCAGGTATAGAGGGAGACAGGTGATGAGCTCAGGTATAGAGAGACACAGGGAATGAGCGAAGGCAGAGAGAGACACAGGTGATGAGCGCAGGTAGAGAGGGACACAGGTGATGAGCTCAGGTATGGAGGGACACAGGTGATGAGCTCCAGTTAAGAGGGACACAGGGAATGAGCTAAGGTAGAGAGGGACACAGGTGATGAGTTCAGGTATAGGGGGACACAGGTTATGAGCTCAGGCATAGAGGGACACAGGTTATGAGCTCAGGCATAGAGGGACACATGAGATGAAGGCAGGTATAGAGGGAGACAGGTGATGAGCTCAGGTATAGAGGGATGCAGGTGATGAGCTCAGGCAAAGAGGAACACAGGCTATGAGCTCAGGCATAGAGGGACACAGGTTATGAGCTCAGGCATAGAGGGACACAGGTTATGATCTGAGGCATAGAGGGACACGTGATGAGCGCAGGTATAGAAAGACACAGGAGATGAGTGCAGGTATAGACAGACAGGTGATGAGCTCAGGTATATAGGGACACAGGGAATGAGCTAAGGTATAGAGAGACACAGGTGATGAGCGCAGGTATAGAGTGACACAGGTGATGAGATCAGGTATAGAGAGACAAAGGTGATGAGCTCAGGTATATAGGGACACAGGGAATGAGCTAAGGTATAGAAAGACACAGGTGATGAGCGCAGGTATAGAGGGACACAGGTGATGAGCTCAGGTATAGAGTGACACAGGTGATGAGCTCAGGTATAGAGGGACACAGGTGATGAGCTCAGGTATAGGGGGACACAGGTTATGAGCTCAGGCATAGAGGGACACAGGTCATGAGCTCAGGCAAAGAGGGACACAGGTTATGAGCTCAGGCTTAGAGGGACACAGGTGATGAGCGCAGGTATAGAGGGACACAGGTGATGAGCTCAGGTATAGAGGGACACAGGTGATGAGTTCAGGCATAGGGGGACACAGGTTATGAGCTCAGGCATAGAGGGACACAGGTTATGAGCTCAGGCATAGAGAGAAACAGGTTATGAGCTCAGGCATAGAGGGACACAGGTTATGAGATCAGGCATAGAGGGACACAGGTTATGAGATCAGGCATAGAGGGACACAGGTTATGAGCTCAGGCATAGAGGGACACAGGTGATGAGCTCAGGCAAAGAGGAACACATGTGATGAGCGCAGGTACAGAAAGACACAGGATATGAGTGCAGGTATAGAGAGATAGGTGATGAGCTCAGGTATAGAGAGACACAGGTGATGATCTCAGGTAAAGAGAGACACAGGTGATGATCATGGGTATAGAGACACAGGTGATGAGCTGAGGCATAGAGTGACACAGGTGATAACTCAGGAATAGAGGGAAACAGCTGATGAGCTCAGGCATAGAGGGACACAGGTTATGAGCACAGGTACAGAAAAAGACAGGAGATGAGCGCAGGTATAGAGGGAAAAAGGTGATGAGCGCAGGAATAGAGGGACAAAGGTGATGAGCGCAGGTATAGAGAGACACAGGTGATGAGAGCAGATATAGAGGGAGACAGGCGATGAGCTCAGCTATAGAGTGACACAGGTGATGAGATCAGGTATATAGGGACACAGGGAATGAGCTAAGGTATAGAGAGACACAGGTGATGAGCGCAGGTATAGAGGGACACAGGTGATGAGCTCAGGTATAGAGAGACACAGGTGATGATCTGAGGCATAGAGTGACACAGGTGATAACTCAGGAATAGAGGGACACAGCTGATGAGCTCAGGCATAGAGGGACACAGGTTATGAGCTCAGGTACAGAAAAACACAGGAGATGAGCGCAGGTATAGAGGGAAAAAGGTGATGAGCGCAGGAATAGAGGGACAAAGGTGATGAGCGCAGGTATAGAGAGACACAGGTGATGAGAGCAGGTATAGAGGGAGACAGGCGATGAGCTCAGCTATAGAGTGACACAGGTGATGAGATCAGGTATAGAGAGACAAAGGTGATGAGCTCAGGTATATAGGGACACAGGGAATGAGCTAAGGTATAGAGAGACACAGGTGATGAGCGCAGGTATAGAGGGACACAGGTGATGAGCTCAGGTATAGAGAAACACAGGTGATGATCTGAGGCATAAAGGGACACAGGTTATGAGCTCAGGCATAGAGGGACACAGTTTATGAGCTCAGGCATAGGGAGACACAGGTGATGAGCGCAGGTATAGAGGGACACAGGTGATGAGTTCAGGTATAGGGGGACACAGGTTATGAGCTCAGGCATAGAGGGACACAGATTATGAGCTCAGACATAGAGGGACACAGGAGATGTAGGCAGGTATAGAGGGAGACAGGTGATGAGCTCAGGTATAGAGGGATACAGGTGATGAGATCAGGCATAGAGGGACACAGGTGATGAGCGTAGGTATAGAGGGACAGAGGCAATGAGCTCAGCTATAGAGTGACACACTCGATGAGCTCAGCTATAGAGTGACACAGGTGATGAGATCAGGTATAGAGAGACACAGGTGATGAGCTCAGGTATATAGGGACACAGGGAATGAGCTAAGGTATAGAGAGACACAGGTGATGAGAGCAGGTATAGAGGGACACAGGTGATGAGAGCAGGTATAGAGGGACACAGGTGATGAGCTCCGGTTTAGAGGGACACAGGGAATGAGCTAAGGTAGAGAGGGACACAGGTGATGAGTTCAGGTATAGGGGGACACAGGTTATGAGCTCAGGCATAGAGGGACACAGGTTATGATCTCAGGTATAGAGAGACACAGGTGATGAGCTCAGGTATATAGGGACACAGGGAATGAGCTAAGGTAGAGAGAGACACAGGTGATGAGCGCAGGTAGAGAGGGACACAGGTGATGAGCTCAGGTATGGAGGGACACAGGTGATGAGCTCCAGTTAAGAGGGGCACAGGGAATGAGCTCCAGTTAAGAGGGACACAGGGAATGAGCTGAAGTAGAGAGGGACACAGGTGATGAGTTCAGGTATAGGGGGACACAGGTTATGAGCTCAGGCATAGAGGGACACAGGATATGAGCTCAGGCATAGAGGGACACAGGTTATGAGCTCAGGCATAGAGGGACACATGAGATGTAGGCAGGTATAGAGGGAGACAGGTGATGAGCTCAGGTATAGAGGGATACAGGTGATGAGCTCAGGCATAGAGGAACACAGGTTATGAGATCAGGCATAGAGGGACACAGGTTATGAGCTGAGGCATAGAGGGACACAGGTTATGAGCTCAGGCAAAGAGGGACACAGGTTATGAGCTCAGGCATAGAGGGACACATGAGATGTAGGCAGGTATAGAGGGAGACAGGTGATGAGCGCAGGTATAGAGGGACACAGGTTATGAGCTCAGGTATAGAGTGACACAGGTGATGAGCTCAGGTATATTGGGACACAGGGAATGAGCGAAGGAATAGAGAGACACAGGTGATGAGCGCAGGTATAAAGGGACACAGGTGATGAGCTCAGGTTTAGAGGGACACAGGTGATGAGCTCCGGTGTTGGGGGACACAGGTTATGAGCTCAGGCATAGAGGGACACAGGTTATGAGCTCAGGCATAAAGGGACACAGGTTATGAGCTCAGGTAGAGAGGGACACAGGTTATGAGCTCAGGCATAGAGGGACACAGGTTATGAGCTCAGGCAAAGAGGGACACAGGTGATGAGCGCAGGTATAGAGGGACACAGGTGATCAGCCCAGGTATAGAGGGACACAGGTGATGAGTTCAGGCATAGGGGGACACAAATTATGAGCTCAGGCATAGAGGGACACAGGTTATGAGCTCAGGCATAGAGGGACACAGGTTATGAGCTCAGGCATAGAGGGACACAGGTTCTGAGATCAGGCATAGAGGGACACAGGTCATGAGATCAGGCATAGAGGGACACAGGTTATGAGCTCAGGCATAGAGGGACACAGGTTATGAGCTCAGGCATAGAGGGACACAGGTGATGAGTTCAGGCAAAGAGGAACACATGTGATGAGCGCAGGTACAGAAAGACACAGGATATGAGCGCGGGTATAAAGAGATAGGTGATGAGCTCAGGTAAAGAGAGACACAGGTGATGATCTCAGGTAAAGAGAGACACAGGTGATGAGCTGAGGCATAGAGTGACACAGGTGATAACTCAGGAATAGAGGGACACAGCTGATGAGCTCAGGCATAGAGGGACACAGGTTATGAGCTCAGGTACAGAAAAACACAGGAGATGAGCGCAGGAATAGAGGGACAAAGGTGATGAGCGCAGGTATAGAGAGACACAGGTGATGAGAGCAGGTATAGAGGGAGACAGGCAATGAGCTCAGCTATAGAGTGACACAGGTGATGAGATCAGGTATAGAGAGACAAAGGTGATGAGCTCAGGTATATAGGGACACAGGGAATGAGCTAAGGTATAGAGAGACACAGGTGATGAGCGCAGGTATAGAGGGACACAGGTGATGAGCTCAGGTATAGAGAGACACAGGTGATGATCTGAGGCATAGAGTGACACAGGTGATAACTCAGGAATAGAGGGACACAGCTGATGAGCTCAGGCAGAGAGGGACACAGGTTATGAGCTCAGGTACAGAAAAACACAGGAGATGAGCGCAGGTATAGAGGGAAAATGGTGATGAGCGCAGGAATAGAGGGACAAAGGTGATGAGCGCAGGTATAGAGAGACACAGGTGATGAGAGCAGGTATAGAGGGAGACAGGCGATGAGCTCAGCTATAGAGTGACACAGGTGATGAGATCAGGTATAGAGAGACAAAGGTGATGAGCTCAGGTATATAGGGACACAGGGAATGAGCTAAGGTATAGAGAGACACAGGTGATGAGCGCAGGTATAGAGGGACACAGGTGATGAGCTCAGGTATAGAGAGACACAGGTGATGATCTGAGGCATAAAGTGACACAGGTGATAACTCAGGAATAGAGGGACAGAGCTGATGAGCTCAGGCATAGAGGGACACAGGTTATGAGCTCAGGTACAGAAAAACACAGGAGATGAGCGCAGGTATAGAGGGAAAAAGGTGATGAGCGCAGGAATAGAGGGACAAAGGTGATGAGCGCAGGTATAGAGAGACACAGGTGATGAGAGCAGGTATAGAGGGAGACAGGCGATGAGCTCAGCTATAGAGTGACACAGGTGATGAGATCAGGTATAGAGAGACAAAGGTGATGAGCTCAGGTATACAGGGACACAGGGAATGAGCTAAGGTATAGAGGGACATAGGTGATGAGCTCAGGTATAGAGGGACACAGGTGATGAGCTCCGGTTTAGAGGGACACAGGTGATGAGCTCCGGTTTAGATGGACACAGGGAATGAGCTAAGGTAGAGAGGGACACAGGAAAAGTAGGCAGGTATGGAGGGAGAAAGGTGATAGGCTCAGGTATAGAGGGATACAGGTGATGAGCTCAGGCATAGAGGGACACAGGTGATGAGCGCAAGTATAGAGGGACACAGGCGATGAGCTCAGCTATAGAGTGACACAGGTGATGAGATCAGGTATAGAGAGGCACAGGTGATGAGCTCAGGTATATAGGGACACATGGAATGAGCTAAGGTATAGAGAGACACAGGTGATGAGCGCAGGTATAGATGGACACAGGTGATGAGCTCAGGTATAGAAAGACACAGGTGATGAGCTCCGGTATAGGGGGACACAGGTTATGAGCTCAGGCATAGAAGGACACAGGTTATGAGCTCAGGCATAGAGGGACACAGTTTATGAGCTCAGGCATAGGGTGACACAGGTGATGAGCGCAGGTATAGAGGGACACAGGTGATGAGTTCAGGTATAGGGGGACACAGGTTATGAGCTCAGGCATAGAGGGACACAGGTTATGAGCTCAGGTACAGAAAAACACAGGAGATTAGCGCAGGCATAGAGGGACAAAGGTGATGAGGGCAGGTATAGAGAGACACAGGTGATGAGAGCAGGTATAGAGGGAGACAGGCGATGAGCTCAGCAATAGAGTGACACAGGTGATGAGATCAGGTATAGAGAGACAAAGGTGATGAGCTAAGGTATATAGGGACACAGGGAATGAGCTAAGGTATAGAGAGACACAGGTGATGAGCGCAGGTATAGAGGGACACAGGTGATGAGCTCAGGTATAGAGAGACACAGGTGATGATCTGAGGCATAGAGTGACACAGGTGATAACTCAGTAATAGAGGGACACAGCTGATGAGCTCAGGCAGAGAGGGACACAGGTTATGAGCTCAGGTACAGAAAAACACAGGAGATGAGCGCAGGTATAGAGGGAAAAAGGGGATGAGCGCAGGAATAAAGGGACAAAGGTGATGAGCGCAGGTATAGAGAGACACAGGTGATGAGAGCAGGTATAGAGGGAGACAGGCGATGAGCTCAGCTATAGAGTGACACAGGTGAAGAGCTCAGGTATATAGGGACACAGGGAATGAGATAAGGTATAGAGAGACACAGGTGATGAGCGCAGGTATAGAGGGACACAGGTGATGAGCTCAGGTATAGAGGGATACAGGTGATGAGCTCAGGCATAGAGGGACACAGGTGATGAGCGCAGGTATAGAGGGACACAGGCGATGAGCTCAGCTATAGAGTGACACACTCGATGAGCTCAGCTATAGAGTGACACAGGTGATGAGATCAGGTATAGAGAGACACAGGTGATGAGCTCAGGTATATAGGGACACAGGGAATGAGCTAAGGTATAGAGAGACACAGGTGATGAGAGCAGGTATAGAGGGACACAGGTGATGAGCTCAGGTATAGAGGGACACAGGTGATGAGCTAAGGTAGAGAGGGACACAGGTGATGAGTTCAGGTATAGAGGGACACAGGTTATGAGCTCAGGCATAGAGGGACACAGGTTATGATCTCAGGTATAGAGAGACAAAGGTGATGAGCTCAGGTATATAGGGACACAGGGAATGAGCTAAGGTAGAGAGAGACACAGGTGATGAGCGCAGGTAGAGAGGGACACAGGTGATGAGCTCAGGTATGGAGGGACACAGGTGATGAGCTCCAGTTAAGAGGGACACAGGGAATGAGCTTAGGTAGAGAGGGACACAGGAGATGAGTTCAGGCATAGAGGGACACATGAGATGTAGGCAGGTATAGAGGGAGACAGGTGATGAGCTCAGGTATAGAGGGATACAGGTGATGAGCTCAGGCCGAGAGGAACACAGGTGATGAGCTCAGGCATAGAGGGACACAGATTATGAGCTCAAGCATAGAGGGACACAGGTTATGAGCTGAGGCATAGAGGGACACATTTGATGAGCGCAGGTATAGAAAGACACAGGAGATGAGTGCAGGTATAGACAGACAGGTGATGAGCTCAGGTATATAGGGACACAGGGAATGAGCGAAGGTATAGAGAGACACAGGTGATGATCGCAGGTATAGAGGGACACAGGTGATGAGATCAGGTAAAGAGAGACACAGGTGATGAGCTCAGGTATATAGGGACACAGGGAATGAGCTAAGGTATAGAGAAACACAGGTGATGACAGCAGGTATAGAGGGACACAGGTGATGAGAGCAGGTATAGAGGGACACAGGTGATGAGCTCCGGTTTAGAGGGACACAAGGAATGAGCCAAGGTAGAGAGGGACACAGGTGATGAGTTCAGGTATAGGGGGACACAGGATATGAGCTCAGGCATAGAGGGACACAGGTTATGATCTCAGGTATAGAGAGACACAGGTGATGAGCTCAGGTATATAGGGACACAGGGAATGAGCTAAAGTAGAGAGAGACACAGGTGATGAGCGCAGGTAGAGAGGGACACAGGTGATGAGCTCAGGTTTTGAGGGACACAGGTGATAAGCTCCAGTTAAGAGGGACACAGGGAATGAGCTAAGGTAGAGAGGGACACAGGTGATGAGTTAAGGTATAGGGGGACACAGGTTATGAGCTCAGGCATAGAGGGACACAGGTAATGAGCTCACGCATAGAGGGACACAGGTTATGAGCTCAGGCATAGAGGGACACATGAGATGTAGGCAGGTATAGAGGGAGACAGGTGATGAGCTAAGGTATAGAGGGATACAGGTGATGAGCTCAGGCATAGAGGAACACAGGTTATGAGATCAGGCATAGAGGGACACAGGTTATGAGCTGAGGCATAGAGGGACACAGGTTATGAGCTCAGGCAAAGAGGGACACAGGTTATGAGCTCAGGCATAGAGGGACACATGAGATGTAGGCAGGTATAGAGGGAGACAGGTGATGAGCGCAGGTATAGAGGGACACAGGTGATGAGCTCAGGTATAGAGTGACACAGGTGATGAGCTCAGGTATATTGGGACACAGGGAATGAGCGAAGGAATAGAGAGACACAGGTGATGAGCGCAGGTATAAAGGGACACAGGTGATGAGCTCAGGTTTAGAGGGACACAGGTGATGAGCTCCGGTGTTGGGGGACACAGGTTATGAGCTCAGGCATAGAGGGACACAGGTTATGAGCTCAGGCATAGAGGGACACAGGTTATGAGCTCAGGCAAAGAGGGACACAGGTGATGAGCGGAGGTAGAGAGGGACACAGGTGATCAGCTCAGGTATAGAGGGACACAGGTGATGAGTTCAGGCATAGGGGGACACAGGTTATGAGCTCAGGCATAGAGGGACACAGGTTATGAGCTCAGGCATAGAGGGACACAGGTTATGAGCTCAGGCATAGAGGGACACAGGTTCTGAGATCAGGCATAGAGGGACACAGGTCATGAGATCAGGCATAGAGGGACACAGGTTATGAGCTCAGGCATAGAGGGACACAGGTTATGAGCTCAGGCATAGAGGGACACAGGTGATGAGCTCAGGCAAAGAGGAACACATGTGATGAGCGCAGGTACAGAAAGACACAGGATATGAGTGCAGGTATAGAGAGATAGGTGATGAGCTCAGGTATAGAGAGACACAGGTGATGATCTCAGGTAAAGAGGGACACAGGTGATGATCTCGGGTATAGAGACACAGGTGATGAGCTGAGGCATAGAGTGACACAGGTGATAACTCAGGAATAGAGGGACACAGCTGATGAGCTCAGGCATAGAGGGACACAGGTTATGAGCTCAGGTACAGAAAAACACAGGAGATGAGCGCAGGAATAGAGGGACAAAGGTGATGAGGGCAGGTATAGAGAGACACAGGTGATGAGAGCAGGTATAGAGGGAGACAGGCGATGAGCTCAGCTATAGAGTGACACAGGTGATGAGATCAGGTAGAGAGAGACAAAGGTGATGAGCTCAGGTATATAGGGACACAGGGAATGAGCTAAGGTATAGAGAGACACAGGTGATGAGCGCAGGTATAGAGGGACACAGGTGATGAGCTCAGGTATAGAGAGACACAGGTGATGATCTGAGGCATAGAGTGACACAGGTGATAACTCAGGAATAGAGGGACAGAGCTGATGAGCTCAGGCAAAGAGGGACACAGGTTATGAGCTCAGGTACAGAAAAACACAGGAGATGAGCGCAGGTATAGAGGGAAAAAGGTGATGAGCGCAGGAATAGAGGGACACAGGGAATGAGCTAAGGTATAGAGAGACACAGGTGATGAGCGCAGGTATAGAGGGACACAGGTGATGAGCTCAGGTATAGAGGGACACAGGTGATGAGCTCCGGTTTAGAGGGACACAGGTGATGAGCTCCGGTTTAGATGGACACAGGGAATGAGCTAAGGTAGAGAGGGACACAGGAAAAGTAGGCAGGTATGGAGGGAGACAGGTGATGAGCTCAGGTATAGAGGGATACAGGTGATGAGCTCAGGCATAGAGGGACACAGGTGATGAGCGCAGGTATAGAGGGACACAGGCGATGAGCTCAGCTATAGAGTGACACAGGTGATGAGATCAGGTATAGAGAGGCACAGGTGATGAGCTCAGGTATATAGGGACACAGGGAATGAGCTCAGGTATAGAGAGACACAGGTGATGAGCGCAGGTATAGAGGGACACAGGTGATGAGCTCAGGTATAGAAAGACACAGGTGATGAGCTCCGGTATAGGGGGACACAGGTTATGAGCTCAGGCATAGAGGGACACAGGTTATGAGCTCAGGCATAGAGGGACACAGTTTATGAGCTCAGGCATAGGGTGACACAGGTGATGAGCGCAGGTATAGAGGGACACAGGTGATGATTTCAGGCATAGGGGGACACAGGTTATGAGCTCAGGCATAGAGGGACACAGATTATGAGCTCAGACATAGAGGGACACAGGAGATGTAGGCAGGTATAGAGGGAGACAGGTGATGAGCTCAGGCATAGAGGGACACAGGTGATGAGCGCAGGTATAGAGGGACACAGGCGATGAGCTCAGCTATAGAGTGACACAGGTGATGAGATCAGGTATAGAGAGACACAGGTGATGAGCTCAGGTATATAGGGACACAGGGAATGAGCTAAGGTATAGAGAGACACAGGTGATGAGAGCAAGTATAGAGGGACACAGGTGATGAGCTCAGGTATAGAGGGACACAGGTGATGACCTCCGGTTTAGAGGGACACAGGAAATGAGCTAAGGTAGAGAGGGACACAGGTGATGAGTTCAGGTATAGAGGGACACAGGTTATGATCTCAGGTATAGAGAGACACAGGTGATGAGCTCAGGTATATAGGGACACAGGGAATGAGCTAAGGTAGAGAGAGACACAGGTGATGAGCGCAGGTAGAGAGGGACACAGGTGATGAGCTCAGGTATGGAGGGACACAGGTGATGAGTTCAGGTATAGGGGGACACAGGTTATGAGCTCAGGCATAGAGGGACACAGGTTATGAGCTCAGGCATAGAGGGACACAGGTTATGAGCTCAGGGAAAGAGGGACACATGAGATGTAGGCAGGTATAGAGGGAGACAGGTGATGAGCTCAGGTATAGAGGGATACAGGTGATGAGCTCAGGCATTGAGGAACACAGGTTATGAGCTCAGGCATAGATGGACACAGATTATGAGCTCAAGCATAGAGGGACACAGGTTATGAGCTGAGGCATAGAGGGACACATGTGATGAGCGCAGGTATTGAAAGACACAGGAGATGAGTGCAGGTATAGACAGACAGGTGATGAGCTCAGGTATATAGGGACACAGGGAATGAGCTAAGGTATAGAGAGACACAGGTGATGAGCGCAGGTATAGAGGGACACAGGTGATGAGCTCAGGTATAGAGTGACACAGGTGATGAGCTCAGGTATATTGGGACACAGGGAATGAGCTAAGGTATAGAGAGACACAGGTGATGAGCGCAGGTATAAAGGGACACAGGTGATGAGCTCAGGTATAGAGGGACACAGGTGATGAGCTCCGGTGTTGGGGGACACAGGTTATGAACTCAGGCATAGAGGGACATAGGTTATGAGCTCAGGCATAGAGGGACACAGGTGATGAGCGCAGGTATAGAGGGACACAGGTGATGAGCTCAGGTATAGGGGGACACAGGTTATGAGCTCAGGCATAGAGGGACACAGGTCATTAGCTCAGGCAGAGAGGGACACAGGTCATGAGCTCAGGCAAAGAGGGACACAGGTTATGAGCTCAGGCATAGAGGGACACATGTTATGAGCTCAGGCTTAGAGGGACACGGGTGATGAGCGCAGGTATAGAGGGACACAGGTGATGAGCTCAGGTATAGAGGGACACAGGTGATGAGTTCAGGCATAGGGGGACACAGGTTATGAGCTCAGGCATAGAGAGACACAGGTTATGAGCTCAGGCATAGAGGGACACAGGTGATGAGCTCAGGCAAAGAGGAACACATGTGATGAGCGCAGGTACAGAATGACACAGGATATGAGTGCAGGTATAGAGAGATAGGTGATGAGCTCAGGAGTAGAGAGACACAGGTGATGATCTCAGGTAAAGAGAGACACAGGTGATGATCTCGTGTATAGAGACACAGGTGATGAGCTGAGGCATAGAGTGACACAGGTGATAACTCAGGAATAGAGGGACACAGCTGATGAGCTCAGGCATAGAGAGACACAGGATATGAGCTCAGGTACAGAAAAACACAGGAGATGAGCGCAGGTATAGAGGGAAATAGGTGATGAGCGCAGGTCTAGAGGGACAAAGGTGATGAGCGCAGGTATAGAGAGACACAGGTGATGAGAGCAGGTATAGAGGGACACAGGCGATGAGCTCAGCTATAGAGTGACACAGGTGATGAAATCAGGTATAGAGAGACAAAGGTGATGAGCTCAGGGATATAGAGACACAAGAAATGAGCTAAGGTATAGAGAGACACAGGTGATGAACGCAGGTATAGAGTGACACAGGTGATGAGCTCAGGTATAGAGGGACACAGGTGATGAGCTCCGGTTTAGAGGGACACAGGTGATGAACTCCGGTTTAGAGGGACACAGGGAATGAGCTAAGGTAGAGAGGGACACAGGAAATGTAGGCAGGTATGGAGGGAGACAGGTGATGAGCTCAGGTATAGAGGGATACAGGTGATGAGCTCAGGCATAGAGGGACACAGGTGATGAGCGCAGGTATAGAGGGACACAGACGATGAGCTCAGCTATAGAGTGACACAGGTGATGAGATCAGGTATAGAGAGACACAGGTGATGAGCTCAGGAATATAGGGACCCAGGGAATGAGCAAAGGTATAGAGAGACACAGGTGATGAGCGCAGGTATAAAGGGACACAGGTGATGAGCTCCGGTATAGGGGGAAACAGGTTATGAGCTAAGGCATAGAGGGACACAGGTTATGAGCTAAGGCATAGAGAGACACAGGTTATGAGCTCAGGCATAAAGGGACACAGGTGATGAGCGCAGGTATAGAGGGACACAGGTGATGAGCTCAGGTATAGAAGGACAAAGGTGATGAGTTCAGGCATAGGGGGACACAGGTTATGAGCTCAGGCATAGAGGGACAAAGGTTATGAGCTCAGGCATAGCGGGACAAACGTTACGAGCTCAGGTATAGAGGGACACAGGTGATGATCGCAGGTATAGAGGGACACAGGTGATAAGCTCAGGCAAAGAGGAACACGTGATGAGCGCAGGTATAGAAAGACACAGGATATGAGTGCAGGTATAGAGAGATAGGTGATGAGCTCAGGTTTAGAGAGACAAAAGTGATGAGCTCAGGTATATAGGGACACAGGGAATGAGCTAAGGTAGAGAGAGACACAGGTGATGAGCGCAGGTAAAGAGAGACACAGGTGATGAGCGCAGGTATAGAGGGACACAGGTGATGAGCTCAGGTACAGAAAAACACAGGAGATGAGCGCAGGTATAGAGGGAAAAAGATGATGAGCGCAGGAATAGAGGGACAAAGGTGATAAGCGCAGGTATAGAGAGACACAGGTAATGAGAGCAGGTATAGAGGGAGACAGGCGATGAGCTCAGCTATAGAGTGACACAGGTGATGAGCTCAGGTATAGAGGGACACAGGTGATGAGCTCCGGTTTAGAGGGACAGAGGTGATGAGCTCCGGTTTAGAGGGACCCAGGGAATGAGCTAAGGTAGAGAGGGACACAGGAGAAGTAGGCAGGTATGGAGGGAGACAGGTGATGAGCTCAGGTATAGAGGGATACAGGTGATGAGCTCAGGCATAGAGGGACACAGGTGATGAGCGCAGGTATAGAGGGACACAGGCGATGAGCTTAGCTATAGAGTGACACAGGTGAAGTGCTCAGGTATATTGGGACACAGGGAATGAGCTAAGGTATAGAGAGACACAGGTGATGAGCGCAGGTAAAGAGGGACACCGGTGATGAGCTCAGGTATAGAGGGACACAGGTGATGAGCTCAGGTGTTGGGGAACACAGGTTATGAGCTCAGGCATAGAGGGACACAGGTTATGAGCTAAGGCATAGAGAGACACAGGTTATGAGCTCAGGCATAGAGGGACACAGGTTATGAGCTCAGGCATAGAGGGACACAGGTGATGAGCGCAGGTATAGAGGGACACAGGTGATGAGTTCAGGTATAGGGGGACACAGGTTATGAGCTGAGGCATAGAGGGACACAGGAGATGTAGGCAGGTATAGAGGGAGACAGGTGATGAGCTCAGGTATAGAGGGACACAGGTGATGAGCTCCGGTTTAGAGGGACACAGGGAATGAGCTAAGGTAGAGAGGGACACAGGAAATGTAGGCAGGTATGGAGGGAGACAGGTGATGAGCTCCGGTATAGAGGGATACAGGTGATGAGCTCAGGCATAGAGAAACACAGGTTATGAGCTCAGGCATAGAGGGACACAGGTGATGAGCGCAGGGATAGAGGGACACAGGTGATGAGTTCAGGTATAGGGGGACACATGTTATGAGCTGAGGCATAGAGGGACACAGATTATGAGCTCAGGAATAGAGGGACAAAGGAGATGTAGGCAGGTATAGAGGGAGACAGGTGATGAGCTCAGGTATAGAGGGACACCGGTGATGAGCTCCGGTATAGGGGGACACAGGTTATGAGCTCAGGCATAGAGGGGACACAGGTTATGAGCTCAGGCATGGAGGGACACAGGTTATGAGCTCAGGCATGGAGGGACACAGGTTATGAGCTCAGGCATAGAGGGACACAGGTTATGAGCTCAGGCATAGAGGGACACAGGTTATGAGCTCAGGCATAAAGGGACACAGGTTATGAGCTCAGGCATAAAGGGACACAGGAGATGTAGGCAGGTATAGAGGGAGACAGGTGATGAGATCAGGTATAGAGGGATACAGGTGATGAGCTCAGGCATAGAGGAACACAGGTTATGAGCTCAGGCATAGAGGGACATAGGTTATGAGCTCAGGCATAGAGGGACACAGGTTATGAGCTCAGGCATAGAGGGACACAGGTTATGAGCTCAGGCATAGAGGGACACAGGTTATGAGCTCAGGCAAAGAGGGACACAGGTTATGAGCTCAGGCATAGAGGGACACAGGTGATGAGCGCAGGTATAGAGAGACACAGGTGATGAGCTCAGGTATAGGGGACACAGGTTATGAGCTCAGGCAAAGGGGGACACAGGTTATGAGCTCAGGCATAGAGGGACACAAGTTATGAGCTCAGGCATAGAGGGACACAGGTGATGAGATCAGGCATAGAGGGACACAGGTTATGAGCTCAGGTATAGAGGGACACAGGCGATGAGCTCAGCTATAGAGTGACACAGGTGATGAGATCAGGTATGGAGAGACACAGGTGATGAGCTCAGGTAGAAAGGGACCCAGGGAATGAGCTAAGATATAGAGAGACACAGGTGATGAGCGCAGGTATAGAGGGACACAGGTTATGAGCTCTGGCATAGAGGGACACAGGTTATGAGCTCAGGCATACAGGGACACAGGTTATGAGCTCAGGCATAGAGGGACACAGGTGATGAGCACAGGTATAGAGGGACACAGGTGATGAGTTCAGGTATAGGGGGACACAGGTTATGAGCTCAGGCATAGAGGGACACAGGAGATGTAGGCAGGTATAGAGGGAGACAGGTGATTAGCCCAGGTATAGAGGGACACCGGTGATGAGCTCCGGTATAGGGGGACACAGGTTATGAGCTCAGGCATAGAGGGACACAGGTTATGAGCTCAGGCATAGAGGGACACAGGTTATGAGCTCAGGCATAGAGGGACACAGGTTATGAGCTCAGGCATAGAGGGACAAACGTTATGAGCTCAGGCATAGAGGGACACAGGTTATGAGCTCAGGCATAGAGGGACACAGGTTATGAGCTCAGGCATAGAGGGACACAGGTTATGAGCTCAGGCATAGAGGGACACAGGTTATGAGCTCAGGCATAGAAGGACACAGGTCATGAGCTCAGGCATAGAGGGACACAGGTGATGAGCGCAGGTATAGAGGGACACAGGTGATAAACTCAGGTATAGGGGACACAGGTTATGAGCTCAGGCATAGAGGGACACAGGTTGTGAGCTCAGGCATGGAGGGACACAGGTTATGAGCTCAGGCATAGAGGGACACATGTTATGAGCTCAGGCATAGAGGGACACAGGTGATGATCGCAGGTATAGAGGGACACAGGTGATGAGCTCAGGTATAGAGGGACACAGGTTATGAGCTCAGGCATAGAGGGACAAAGGTTATGAGCTCAGGCATAGAGGGACACAGGTGATAAGCTCAGGCAAAGAGGAACACATGTGATGAGCGCAGGTATAGAAAGACACAGGATATGAGTGCAGGCATAGAGAGACACAGGTGATGATCTCAGGTAAAGAGAAACACAGGTGATGATCTCGGGTAAAGAGACACAGGTGATGAGCTGAGGCATAGAGTGACAAACGTTATGAGCTCAGGCATAGAGGGACACAGGTTATGAGCTCAGGCATAAAGGGACACAGGAGATGTAGGCAGGTATAGAGGGAGACAGGTGATGAGCTCAGGTATAGAGGGATACAGGTGATAAGCTCAGGCATAGAGGGACACAGGTTATGAGATCAGGCATAGAGGGACACAGGTTATGAGCTCAGGCATAGAGGGACACAGGTTATGAGCTCAGGCATAGAGGGACACAGGTTATGAGCTCAGGCATAGAGGGACACAGGTGATAAGCTCAGGCAAAGAGGAACACGTGATGAGCGCAGGTATAGAAAGACACAGGATATGAGTGCAGGTATAGAGAGACACAGGTGATGATCTCAGGTAAAGAGAAACACTGGTGATGATCTCGGGTATAGAGACACAGGTTATGAGCTCAGGCATAGAGGGACAAACGTTATGAGCTCAGGCATAGAGGGACACAGGTTATGAGCTCAGGTACAGAAAAACACAGGAGATGAGCGCAGGTATAGAGGGAAAAAGGTGATGAGCGCAGGAATAGAGGGACAAAGGTGATGAGCGCAGGTATAGAGAGACACAGGTAATGAGAGCAGGTATAGAGGGAGACAGGCGATGAGCTCAGCTATAGAGTGACACAGGTGATGAGATCAGGTATAGAGAGACAAAGGTGATGAGCTCAGGTATACAGGGACACAGGTGATGAGCTCAGGTATAGAGGGACACAGGTGATGAGCTCCGGTTTAGAGGGACACAGGTGATGAGCTCCGGTTTAGAGGGACACAGGGAATGAGCTAAGGTAGAGAGGGACACAGGAGAAGTAGGCAGGTATGGAGGGAGACAGGTGATGAGCTCAGGTATAGAGGGATACAGGTGATGAGCTCAGGCATAGAGGGACACAGGTGATGAGCGCAGGTATAGAGGGACACAGGCGATGAGCTTAGCTATAGAGTGACACAGGTGATGAGCTCAGGTGTTGGGGAACACAGGTTATGAGCTCAGGCATAGAGGGACACAGGTTATGAGCTAAGGCATAGAGAGACACAGGTTATGAGCTCAGGCATAGAGGGACACAGGTTATGAGCTCAGGCATAGAGGGACACAGGTGATGAGCGCAGGTATAGAGGGACACAGGTGATGAGTTCAGGTATAGGGGGACACAGGTTATGAGCTGAGGCATAGAGGGACACAGGAGATGTAGGCAGGTATAGAGGGAGACAGGTGAAGAGCTCAGGTATAGAGGGACACAGGTGATGAGCTCCGGTTTAGAGGGACACAGGGAATGAGCTAAGGTAGAGAGGGACACAGGAAATGTAGGCAGGTATGGAGGGAGACAGGTGATGAGCTCCGGTAAAGAGGGATACAGGTGATGAGCTCAGGCATAGAGAAACACAGGTTATGAGCTCAGGCATAGAGGGACACAGGTGATGAGCGCAGGGATAGAGGGACACAGGTGATGAGTTCAGGTATAGGGGGACACATGTTATGAGCTGAGGCATAGAGGGACACAGATTATGAGCTCAGGAATAGAGGGACAAAGGAGATGTAGGCAGGTATAGAGGGAGACAGGTGATGAGCTCAGGTATAGAGGGACACTGGTGATGAGCTCCGGTATAGGGGGACACAGGTTATGAGCTCAGGCATAGAGGGGACACAGGTTATGAGCTCAGGCATAGAGGGACACAGGTTATGAGCTCAGGCATAGAGGGACACAGGTTATGAGCTCAGGCATAGAGGGACACAGGAGATGTAGGCAGGTATAGAGGGATACAGGTGATGAGCTCAGGCATAGAGGAACACAGGTTATGAGCTCAGGCATAGAGGGACATAGGTTATGAGCTCAGGCATAGAGGGACACAGGTTATGAGCTCAGGCATAGAGGGACACAGGTTATGAGCTCAGGCATAGAGGGACACAGGTTATGAGCTCAGGCAAAGAGGGACACAGGTTATGAGCTCAGGCATAGAGGGACACAGGTGATGAGCGCAGGTATAGAGAGACACAGGTGATGAGCTCAGGTATAGGGGACACAGGTTATGAGCTCAGGCAAAGGGGGACACAGGTTATGAGCTCAGGCATAGAGGGACACAGGTTATGAGCTCAGGCATAGAGGGACACAGGTTATGAGCTCAGGCATAGAGGGACACAGGTTATGAGATCAGGCATAGAGGGACACAGGTTATGAGCTCAGGTATAGAGGGACACAGGCGATGAGCTCAGCTATAGAGTGGCACAGGTGATGAGATCAGGTATAGAGAGACACAGGTGATGAGCTCAGGTAGAAAGGGACCCAGGGAATGAGCTAAGATATAGAGAGACACAGGTGATGAGCGCAGGTATAGAGGGACACAGGTTATGAGCTCAGGCATAGAGGGACACAGGTTATGAGCTCAGGCATACAGGGACACAGGTTATGAGCTCAGGCATAGAGGGACACAGGTGCTGAGCGCAGGTATAGAGGGACACAGGTGATGAGTTGAGGTATAGGGGGACACAGGTTATGAGCTCAGGCATAGAGGGACACAGGAGATGTAGGCAGGTATAGAGGGAGACAGGTGATTAGCTCAGGTATAGAGGGACACCGGTGATGAGCTCCGGTATAGGGGGACACAGGTTATGAGCTCAGGCATAGAGGGACACAGGTTATGAGCTCAGGCATAGAGGGACACAGGTTATGAGCTCAGGCATAGAGGGACACAGGTTATGAGCTCAGGCAAAGAGAGACAAACGTTATGAGCTCAGGCATAGAGGGACACAGGTTATGAGCTCAGGCATAGAGGGACACAGGTCATGAGCTCAGGCATAGAGGGACACAGGTTATGAGCTCAGGCATAGAGGGACACAGGTTATGAGCTCAGGCATAGAAGGACACAGGTCATGAGCTCAGGCATAGAGGGACACAGGTGATGAGCGCAGGTATAGAGGGACACAGGTGATTAACTCAGGTATAGGGGACACAGGTTATGAGCTCAGGCATAGAGGGACACAGGTTGTGAGCTCAGGCATGGAGGGACACAGGTAATGAGCTCAGGCATAGAGGGACACATGTTATGAGCTCAGGCATAGAGGGACACAGGTGATGAGCGCAGGTATAGAGGGACACAGGTGATGAGCTCAGGTATAGAGGGACACAGGTTATGAGCTCAGGCATAGAGGGACAAAGGTTATGAGCTCAGGCATAGAGGGACACAGGTTATGAGATCAGGCATAGAGGGACACAGGTTATGAGCTCAGGCATAGAGGGACACAGGTTATGAGCTCAGGCATAGAGGGACACAGGTGATAAGCTCAGGCAAAGAGGAACACATGTGATGAGCGCAGGTATAGAAAGACACAGGATATGAGTGCAGGCATAGAGAGACACAGGTGATGATCTCAGGTAAAGAGAAACACAGGTGATGATCTCGGGTATAGAGACACAGGTGATGAGCTGAGGCATAGAGTGACAAACGTTATGAGCTCAGGCATATAGGGACACAGGTTATGAGCTCAGGCATAAAGGGACACAGGAGATGTAGGCAGGTATAGAGGGAGACAGGTGATGAGCTCAGGTATAGAGGGATACAGGTGATAAGCTCAGGCATAGAGGGACACAGGTTATGAGATCAGGCATAGAGGGACACAGGTTATGAGCTCAGGCATAGAGGGACACAGGTTATGAGCTCAGGCATAGAGGGACACAGGTTATGAGCTCAGGCATAGAGGGACACAGGTGATAAGCTCAGGCAAAGAGGAACACGTGATGAGCGCAGGTATAGAAAGACACAGGATATGAGTGCAGGTATAGAGAGACACAGGTGATGATCTCAGGTAAAGAGAAACACAGGTGATGATCTCGGGTATAGAGACACAGGTTATGAGCTCAGGCATAGAGGGACAAACGTTATGAGCTCAGGCATAGAGGGACACAGGTTATGAGCTCAGGTACAGAAAAACACAGGAGATGAGCGCAGGTATAGAGGGAAAAAGGTGATGAGCGCAGGTATAGAGGGACAAAGGTGATGAGCGCAGGTATAGAGAGACACAGGTGATGAGAGCAGGTATAGAGGGACACAGGCGATGAGCTCAGCTATAGAGTGACACAGGTGATGAGATCAGGTATAGAGAGACAAAGGTGATGAGCTCAGGGATATAGAGACACAGGGAATGAGCTAAGGTATAGAGAGACACAGGTGATGAGCGCAGGTATAGAGGGACACAGGTGATGAGCTCAGGTATAGAGGGACACAGGTGATGAGCTCCGGTTTAGAGGGACACAGGGAATGAGCTAAGGTAGAGAGGGACACAGGAAATGTAAGCAGGTATGGAGGGAGTCAGGTGATGAGCTCAGGTATAGAGGGATACAGGTGATGAGCTCAGGCATAGAGGGACACAGGTGATGAGCGCAGGTATAGAGAGACACAGGCGATGAGCTCAGCTATAGAGTGACACAGGTGATGAGATCAGGTATAGAGAGACACAGGTGATGAGCTCAGGTATATAGGGACCCAGGGAATGAGCTAAGGTATAGAGAGACACAAGTGATGAGCGCAGGTATAGGGGGACACAGGTGATGAGCTCAGGCACAGAGGGACACAGGTTATGAGCTCAGGCATAGAGGGACACAGGTTATGAGCTCTGGCATAGAGGGACAAAGGTGATGAGTTCAGGCATAGGGGGACACAGGTTATGAGCTCAGGCATAGAGGGACAAAGGTTAGGAGCTCAGGCATAGATGGACACACGTTATGAGCTCAGGCATAGAGGGACACAGGTGATGAGCGCAGGGATAGAGGGACACAGGTGATGAGCTCAGGTATAGGGGGACACAGGTTATGAGCTCAGGCATAGAGGGACACAGGTTATGAGCTCAGGCAAAGAGGGACACAGGAGTTGTAGGCAGGTATAGAGGGAGACAGGTGATGAGCTCAGGTATAGAGGGATACAGGTGATGAGCTCAGGCATAGAGGGACACGGGTGATGAGCGCAGGTATAGAGGGACACAGGCGATGAGCTCAGGTATAGAGAGACACAGGGAATGAGCTAAGGTAGAGAGGGACACAGGTGATGAGTTCAGGTATAGGGGGACACAGGTTATGAGATCAGGCATAGAGGGACACAAGGTTATGATCTCAGGTATAGAGAGACACAGGTGATGAGCTCAGCTATAGAGTGACACAGGTGATGAGATCAGGTATAGAGAGACACAGGTGACGAGCTCAGGTATATAGGGACCCAGGGAATGAGCTAAGGTATAGAGAGACACAGGTGATGAGCGCAGGTATAGAGGGACACAGGTGATGAGCTCAGGTATAGAGGGACACAGGTGATGAGCTCCGGTATAGGGCGACACAGGTTATGAGCTCAGGCATAGAGAGACACAGGTGATGAGCTCAGGTATAGAGGGACACAGGTGATAAGGTCAGGCATAGAGGGACACAGGTGATGAGCTCAGGCATAGAGGGACACAGGTAATGAGCTCAGGTAGAGAGAGACAGGTGATGAGCTCGGGTATATAGGGTCACAGGTGTAGAGCTCAAGTATATAGGGACACAGGGAATGAGCTAAGGTATAGAGGGACACAGGTGATAAGCTCAGGTATAGAGAGACACAGGTGATGAGCGCAGGTATAGACGGACACAGGTGATGAGCTCAGGTATAGAAGGACACAGGTGATGAGCTCCGGTTTAGAGGGACACAGGGAATAAGCTAAGGTAGAGAGGGACACAGGTGATGAGTTCAGGTAGAGAGGGACACAGGTGAAGAGTTCAGGAATAGAGGGATACAGGTGATGAGCTCAGGCATAGAGGGACACAGGTTATGAGCGCAGGCATCGAGGGACACAGGTTATGAGCTGAGGCATAGAGGGACACAGGTGATAAGCTCAGGCAAAGAGGAACACATGTGATGAGCGCAGGTATAGAAAGACACAGGATATGAGTGCAGGTATAGAGAGATAGGTGATGAGCTCAGGTATGGAGAGACACAGGTGATGATCTCAGGTAAAGAGAGACACAGGGGATGGTCCTGGGTATAGAGAGACACAGGTGATGAGCTGAGGCATAGAGTGACACAGGTGATAACTCAGGAATAGAGGGACACAGTTGATGAGCTCAGGCATAAAGGGACACAGGTTATGAGCTCAGGTACAGAAAAACACAGGAGATGAGCGCAGGTATAGAGGGAAAAAGGTGATCACCGCAGGTATAGAGGGACAAAGGTGATGAGCGCAGGTATAGAGGGACACAGGCGATGAGCTCAGCTATAAAGTGACACAGGTGATGTGATCAGGTATAGAGAGACACAGGTGATGAGCTCAGGTATAGAGTGACACAGGCGATGAGCTCAGGTATAGAGTGACACAGGCGATGAGCTCAGGTATAGAGTGACACAGGTGATGAGCTCAGGTAAAGAGAGACACAGGTGATGAGTTCAAGTATAGACAGACAGGTGATGAGCTCAGGTATAGACAGACAGGTGATGAGCTCGGGTATATAGGAACACAGGTTATGAGCTCAAGTATATGGGGACACAGGGAATGAGCTAAGGTATAAAGGGACACGATGATAAGCTCAGGTATAGAGAGACACAGGTGATGAGCGCAGGTATAGAGGGAGGCAGGAGATGAGCTCAGGTATAGAGGGAGACAGGTGATGAGCTCAGGCATAGAGGGACACAGGTTATGAACTCAGGCATAGAGGGACACAGGTTATGAGTTCAGGCATAGAGGGACACAGGTTATGAGTTCAGGCATAGAGGGACACAGGTTATGAGCTCAGGCATAGAGGGACAGAGTTGATGAGCTCAGGTATAGAGAGACACAGGAGATGAGCGCAGGGATAGAGGGAGACAGATGATGAGCGCAGGGATAGAGGGAGACAGGTGATGAGCTTAGGTTTAGAGGGACACAGGGAATGAGCTCAGGCATCGAGGGACACAGGTTATGAGTTCAGGCATAGAGGGACACAGGTTATGAGTTCAGGCATAGAGGGACACAGGTTATGAGCTCAGGCATAGAGGGACACAGGTTATGAGCTCAGGCATAGAGGGACACAGGTGATGGGTTCAGGTATAGAGGGACACAGGAGATGTAGGCAGGTATAGAGTGAGACAGGTGATGAGCTCAAGCATAGAGGGACACAGGTTATGAGCTCAGGCATAGAGGGACACAGGTTAAGAGCTCAGGCATAGAGGGACACAGGTTATGAGCTCAGGCATAGAAGGACACAGGTTATGAGCTCAGGAATAGAGGGACACAGGTGATGAGCTCAGGGATAGAGGGAGACAGGTGATGAGCTCAGGTATAGACAGACAGGTGATGAGCTCAGGCATAGAGGGACACAAGTGATGAGCTCAGGCATAGAGGGACACAGGTTATGAGCTCAAGCATAGAGGGACACAAGTGATGAGCTCAGGCATAGAGGGACACAGGTGATGAGGGCATGAATAGAGGGACACAGGTGATGAGCTCAGGTATAGAGGGGACACAGGTGAAGATCGCAGGTATAGTGGGACAGAGTTAATGAACTCAGGTATAGAGAGACACAGGAGATGAGTGCAGGGATAGAAGGAGACAGGTGATGAGCGCAGGGATAGAGGGAGACAGGTGAAAAGCTCAGGTATAGAGGGACACAGGGAATCAGCTAAGGTAGAGAGGGACACAGGTGATGAGCTCAGGCATAGAGAGACACAGGTCATGAGCTCAGGTATAGACAGACAGGTGATGAGCTCAGGTATAGAGGGACACAGGTGATTAGCTCTGGTATAGAGGGACACCGGTGATGAGCTCAGGCATAGAGATACACAGGTTATGAGCTCAGGCACAGAGGGACACAGGTGATGAGCTCAGGTATAGACAGGTGATGAGCTCAGTTAGAGAGGGACACAGGAGATGTTGGCAGGTAGAGAGAGAGACAGTTGATGAGCTCAAGTATAGACAGACAGGTGATGAGCTCAGATATAGAGGGACATAGGTGATGAGCTCAGGCATAGAGGGACACAGGTGATGAGCTCAGGCATCGAGAGACAGGTGATGAGCTCAGGTATATAGGCACACAGGTGATGAGCTCAAGTATGTACGGACACAGGGAATGAGCTAAGGTATAGAGGGACACAGGTGGTAAACTCAGGTATAGAGAGACACAGGTTATGAGCGCAGGCATAGAGGGAGACAGGTGATGAGCTCAGGCATAGAGGGACACAGGTTATGCGCTCAGGCAAAGAGGGAAACAGGTTATGAGCTCAGGCATAGAGGGACACAGGTTATGAGCTCAGGCATAGAGGGACACAGGTTATAAGCTCAGGCATAGAGGGACACAGGTTATGAGCGCAGGTATGGAGGGACACTGGTGATGAGCTTAGGTATAGAGGGACACAGGTGATGAGCTCAGGTATAGAGGGACACAGGTGATGAGCTCAGGTATAGAGGGACACAGGTGATGAGCTCAGGTATAGAGGGACACAGGTGATGAGCTCTGGTGAAGAGGGACACAGGTGATGATTGCAGGTAAAGTGGGACAGAGTTGATGAACTCAGGTATAGAGAGACACAGGAGATGACCGCAGGGATAGAGGAAGACAGGTGATGAGCTCTGGTTTAGAGGGACACAGGGAATGAGCTTAGGTAGAGAGGAACACAGGTGATGGGTTCAGGTATAGAGTGACACAGGTGATGAGCTCAGGTATAGACAGGAGATGAGCTCAGGTATAGAGGGACACAGGAGATGTAGGCAGGTAGAGAGGGAGACAGTTGATGAGCTCAGGTACAGACAGACAGGTGATGAGCTCAGGTATAGACAGACAGGTGATGAGCTCAGGTATAGAGGGACACAGGAGATGTTGGCAGGTATAGAGGGACACAGGTGATAAGCTCAGATATAGACAGACAGGTGATGAGCTCAGGTATAGAGGGACACAGGAGATGTAGGCAGGTATAGAGGGAGACAGGTGATGAGCTCAGGTATAGAGGGACACAGGTGATGAGCTTAGGCATAGAGGGACACAGGTTATGAGCATAGGCATAGAGGGACACAGGTTATGAGCTCAGGCAAAGAGGGACACAGGTTATGAGCTCAGGCATAGAGGGACACAGGTGATGAGCGCATGTATAGAGGGACATAGGTGATGAGTTCAGGCATAAAGGGACACAGGTGATGAGCTCAAGAACAGAGGGACACAGGTGATGAGCTCAGGTATAGAGGGACACAGGTGATGAACTCAGGTATAGAGGGACACAGGTGATGAGCTCAGGTGAAGAGGGACACCGGTGATGATCGCAGGTAAAGTGGGACAGAGTTGATGAACTCAGGTATAGAGAGACACAGGAGATGAGCGCAGGGATAGAGGGAGACAGGTGATGAGCGCAGGGATAGAGGGAGACAGGTGATGAGCTCCGGTTTAGAGGGACACAGGGAATGAGCTGAGGTTGAGAGGGGCACAGGTGATGGGTTCAGGTATAGAGGGAGACAGGTGATGAGCTCAGGCATAGAGGGACACAGGTTATGAGCTCAGGCATAGAGGGACACAGGTTATGAGCTCAGGCATAGAGGGACACAGGTTATGAACTCAGGCATAGAGGGACACAGGTGATGAGCTCAGGTATAGAGGGAGACAGGTGATGAGCTCAGGTATAGACAGACAGGTGATGAGCTCAGGTATAGAGTGACACAGGTGATGAGCTCAGGTATAGAGGGACACAGGAGATGTAAGCAGGTAGAGAGGGAGACAGTTGATGAGCTCAGGTATAGACAGACAGGTGATGAGCTCAGGCATAGAGAACACAGGTGATGAGCTCAGGTATAGAGGGAGACAGGTGATGAGCTCAGGTATAGACAGACAGGTGATGAGCTCAGGTTTAGACAGACAGGTGATGAGCTCAGGTTTAGACAGACAGGTGATGAGCTCAGGTATAGAGGGGCACAGGAGATGTTGGCAGGTATAGAGGGACACAGGTGATGAGCTCAGATATAGACAGACAGGTGGTGAGTTCAGGTATAGAGGGACAAAGGAGATGTCGGCAGGTCTCGAGGGAGACAGGTCATGAACTCAGGTATGGAGGGACACAGGTGATGAGCTCAGGCATAGAGGGACACAGGTTATGAGCTCAGGCATAGAGGGAAACAGGTTATGAGCTCAGGCATAGAGGGACACAGGTTATGAGCTCAGGCATAGAGGGACACAGGTGATGAGCGCATGTATAAAGGGACACAGGTGATGAGCTCAGGTATAGACAGACAGGTGGTGAGCTCAGGTATAGAGGCACACAGGTGATGAACTCAGGTATAGAAGGACACAGGTGATGAGCTCAGGTATAGACAGACAGGTGATGAGCTCAGGTATAGAGGGACACAGGTGATGAGCTCAGGCATAGAGGGACACAGGTGATGAGCTCAGGCATAGAGGGACACAGGTGATGAGCTCAGGCACAGAGGGACACAGGTTATGAGCTCAGCCACAGAGGGACACAGGTTATGAGCTCAGGCATAGAGGGACACAGGTGATGAGCGCATGTATAGAGGGACATAGGTGATGAGTTCAGGCATAAAGGGACACAGGTGATGAGCTCAAGAACAGAGGGACACAGGTGATGAGCTCAGCCATAGAGGGACACAGGTGATGAGCTCAGGCATAGAGGGACACAGGTGATGAGCTCAGGCACAGAGGGACACAGGTTATGAGCTCAGCCACAGAGGGACACAGGTGATGAGCTCAGCCACTGAGGGACACAGGTGATGAGCTCAGGCACAGAGGGACACAGGTTATGAGCTCAGGCATAGAGGGAGACAGGTTATGAGCTCAGGTATAGAGGGACACAGGTGATGAGCACAGGTATAGACAGACAGGGAGTGAGCTCAAGTATAGAGGGACACAGGTGATTAGCTCAGGTATAGAGGGACACAGGTTATGAGCTCAGCCACAGAGGGACACAGGTGATGAACTCAGGCACAGAGGGATACAGGTGATGAGATAAGGTATAGAGGGACACAGGTTATGAGCTCAGGCATAGAGGGACACAGGTGATGAGCTCAGGTATAGAGGGACACAGGTGATGAGCTCAGGGATAGACAGACAGGTGGTGAGCTCAGGCATAGAGGGACACAGGTGATGAGCTCAGGCACAATGGGACACAGGTTATGAGCTCAGGCACAATGGGACACAGGTTATGAGCTCAGGCACAGAGGGACACAGGTGATGAGCTCAGGCACAGAGGGACACAGGTGATGAGCTCAGGTATAGAGGGACACAGGTGATGAGCTCAGGTATAGACAGACAGGTGGTGAGCTCAGGCATAGAGGGACACAGGTGAGGAGCTCAGGCACAAAGGGACACAGGTTATGAGCTCAGCCACAGAGGGACACAGGTGATGAGCTCAGGCACAGAGGGACACAGGTGATGAGCTCAGGCATAGAGGGACACACGTTATGAGCTCAGGCATAGAGGGATACAGGTGATGAGCTCAGGTATAGAGGGACACAGGTGATGAGCTCAGGTATAGACAGACAGGTGGTGAGCTCAGGTATAGAGGGACACAGGTGATGAGCTCAGGCACAGAGGGACACAGGTGATGAGCTCAGGTATAGAGGGACACAGGTGGTGAGCTCAGGCATAGAGGGACACAGGTTTTGAGCTCAGGCACAAAGGGACACAGGTTATGAGCTCAGCCACAGAGGGACACAGGTGATGAGCTCAGGCACAGAGGGACACAGGTGATGAGCTCAGGCATAGAGAGACACAGGTTATGACCTCAGGCATAAAGGGATACAGGTGATGAGCTCAGGAATAGAGGGACACAGGTGATGAGCTCAGGTATAGACAGACAGGTGATGAGCTCAGGTATAGAGGGACACAGGTGATTAGCTCAGGTATAGAGGGACACAGGTGATGAGCTCAGGCATAGAGGGACACAGGTTATGAGCTCAGGCATAGAGGGACACAGGTGATGAGCGCAAGTATAGAGGGACACAGGTGATGAGCTCAGGTATAGAGGGACACAGGTGATGACCTCAGGT
Source organism: Gymnothorax reevesii (assembly GCA_029721435.1). Taxonomy (NCBI): domain Eukaryota; kingdom Metazoa; phylum Chordata; class Actinopteri; order Anguilliformes; family Muraenidae; genus Gymnothorax; species Gymnothorax reevesii. The sequence continues at coordinate 27,979,371 of CM056588.1, forward strand.
ATAGAGGGACACAGGAGATGAGCGCAGGGATAGAGGGAGACAGGTGATGAGCGCAGGGATAGAGGGAGACAGGTGATGAGCTCCGGTTTAGAGGGACACAGGGAATGAGCTCAGGCATAGAGGGACACAGGTTATGAGCTCAGGCATAGAGGGACACAGGTTATGAGCTCAGGCATAGAGGGACACAGGTTATGAGCTCAGGCATAGAGGGATACAGGTGATGAGCTCAGGTATCGAGGGACCAGGTGATGAGCTCAGATATAGAGGGACACAGGTAATGAGCTCAGGTATAGAGAGACACAGGTGATGAGTTCAGGCACAGAGGGACACAGGTTATGAGCTCAGGCATAGAGGGACACAGGTGATGAACGCATGTATAGACGGACACAGGTGATGAGCTCAGGAATAGAGGGACACAGGAGATGAGCGCAGGGATAGAGGGAGACAGGTGATGAGCTCCGGTTTAGAGGGACACAGGGAATGAGCTAAGGTAGAGAGGGAGACAGGTGATGAGCTCAGTTATAGAGGGACACAGGTTATGAGCTCAGGCATAGAGGGACACAGGTTATGAGCTCAGGCATAGAGGGACACAGGTTATGAGCTCAGGCATAGAGGGAGACAGGTTATGAGCTCAGGCATAGAGGGAGACAGGTGATGAGCTCAGGTATAGAGGGACCAGGTGATGAGCTCAGATATAGAGGGACACAGGTAATGAGCTCAGGTATAGAGAGACACAGGTGATGAGGACAGGTATAGAGAGATAGGTGATGAGCTCAGGTATAGAGAGACACAGGTGATGATCTCAGGTCTCGAGAGACACAGGTGATGATCTCAGGTATTGAGGGACCCAGGTGATTAGCTCAGGCATAGAGGGACACAGGTTATGAGCTCAGGCATAGAGGGACACAGGTTATGAGCTCAGCTATAGACAGACAGGTGATGAGCTCAGGTATAGAGGGACACAGTAGATGAGCTCAGATATAGACAGACAGGTGATGAGCTCAGGTATAGAGGGACACAGGAGATGTAGGCAGGTATAGAGGGAGACAGGTGATGAGCTCAGGTATAGAGGGACACAGGTGATGAGCTCAGGCAGAGAGGAACACAGGTTATGAGCTCAGGCATAGAGGGACACAGGTGATGAGCTCAGGTATAGAGGGACACAGGAGATGAGCGCAGGGATAGAGGGAGACAGGTGATGAGCGCAGGGATAGAGGGACACAGGTGATGAGCTCAGGCAGAGAGGGACACAGGTGATGAGCGCATGTATAGACGGACACAGGTGATGAGCTCAGGTATAGAGGGACACAGGAGATGAGCGCAGGGATAGAGGGAGACAGGTGATGAGCGCAGGGATAGAGGGAGACAGGTGATGAGCTCCGGTTTAGAGGGACACAGGGAATGAGCTAAGGTAGAGAGGGAGACAGGTGATGAGCTCAGTTATAGAGGGACACAGGTTATGAGCTCAGGCATAGAGGGACACAGGTTATGAGCTCAGGCATAGAGGGACACAGGTTATGAGCTCAGGCATAGAGGGACACAGGTTATGAGCTCAGGCATAGAGGGACACAGGTTATGAGCTCAGGCATAGAGGGATACAGGTGATGAGCTCAGGTATAGAGGGACACAGGTGATGAGCTCAGGTATAGACAGACAGGTGGTGAGCTCAGGTATAGAGGGACACAGGTTATGAGCTCAGCTATAGACAGACAGGTGATGAGCTCAGGTATAGAGGAACACAGGTGATTAGCTCACATATAGAGGGACACAGGTGATGAGCTCAGGCGTAGAGGGACACAGGTGATGAGCTCAGGCACAGAGGGACACAGGTTATGAGCTCAGCCACAGAGGGACACAGGTGATGAGCTCAGGCATAGAGTGACACAGGTGATGAGCTCAGGTATTGACAGACAGGTGATGAGCTCAGGTATAGAGGGACCCAGGTGATGAGCTCAGATATAGAAGGACACAGGTAATGAGCTCAGGTATAGAGAGACACAGGTGATGAGGACAGGTATAGAGAGATAGGTGATGAGCTCAGATATAGAAGGACACAGGTGATGATCTCAGGTATAGAGAGACACAGGTGATGATCTCAGGTATAGAGGGACCCAGGTGATTAGCTCAGGCATAGAGGGACACAGGTTATGAGCTCAGGCATAGAGGGAGACAGGTTCTGAGCTCAGGCATAGAGGGACACAGATGATGAGCTCAGGTTTTGAGGGACCCAGGTTATGAGCTCAGGCATAGAGGGACACAGATGATGAGCTCAGGTATAGAGGGACACAGATGATGAGCTCAGGCATAGAGTGACACAGATGATGAGCTCAGGTATAGAGGGACACAGGTGATTAGCTCAGGTATAGAGGGACACAGGTGATGAGCTCAAACATGGAGGGACACAGGTGATGAGCTCAGGCACAGAGGGACACAGGTGATGAGCTCAGGCACAGAGGGACACAGGTGATGAGCTCAGCTATAGAGAGACACAGGTGATGATCTCAGGTATAGAGAGGCACAGGTGATGAGCTCAGGTATAGAGGGACACAGGTGATGATCGCAGGTATAGTGGGACAGAGTTGATGAACTCAGGTATAGAGTGACACAGGAGATGAGCGCAGGGATGGAGGGAGACAGGTGATGAGCGCAGGGATAGAGGGAAACAGGTGATGCGCTCCGGTTTAGAGGGACACAGGGAATGAGCCAAGGTAGAGAGGGACACAGGAGATGTAGGCAGGTATAGAGGGAGACAGGTGATGAGCTCAGGCATAGAGGGACACAGGTTATGAGCTCAGTCCTAGCAGGACACAGGTTATGAGCTCAGGCATAGAGGGACACAGGTTACGAGCTCAGGCATAGAGGGACACAGGTGATGAGCTCAGGTATAGAGGGACACAGGAAATGTCGGCAGGTATAGAGGGAGGCAGGTGATGAGCTCAGGTATAGACAGACAGGTGATGAGCGCAAGTATCGAGAGACAGGTGATGAGCTCAGGTATAGATAGACAGGTGATGAGCTCAGGTATAGAAGGACACAGGTGATGAGCGCAGTTATAGAGGGAGACAGGTGATGAGCGCAGGTATAGAGGGTCACAGGTGATGAGCTCAGGTATAGAGGGTCACAGGTGATGAGCTCAGGTATAGAGGGACACAGGTGATGAGCTCAGGTATTGAGGGACACAGGTGATGAGCTCAGGTATAGAGTGACACAGGTGGTTACTTTGATGCAGGCTTGCCTTTCGAATAGCCGGGCCAAGATGTGTAGAGCCCACTTCTTACACTTCCACCATGGAAGCTCTGGTCGATCCTCCTCATCCACCTGCAGTGTCTCCTGTGGCCATGGCAGTGTTATTACACCCTCACATATTGCAATCCACTATACAGCACAGCCGTTATTAAACCCTCACGTACTGAAATACACCATACAACACAGGAGCTACTCTACCCTCACATAGTGCAATACACTGTACATTACAGGAGTTATTACACCCTTGCATAGTGCAATACATTGTGCAGCACAGGAGTCATTATACCCTCACATACTGCAATCCACTATACTGCACGAGTTGGTCCGCCCTCAAAGAGTGCAATACACTGTGTAGCACAGGAGTCATCACATAGCACAATCCACTATACAGCATAGCAAAACAGGCCTTGGAATGAATCGCATGAGGATTATTACACCTTGGGACTACCGTAACATAGAAATAAACTGCAGGGCTGAACAGAGCAATAGAATTACATATTTGAAAAAGTATGCATGTACAGTATATCCATATCCATCCAATCTCTTTCTTACACACAAGCAGACAAGCTGATGCACACACAAAGGCACAGACACAAACACACATGCCCATTTTTATTGCTATACTTGACTACATCCATTCTGCAGTCTCATTTTAACCCTGACCTGAACCCAACTGTAGCCAAATCCCTGAAAATTGGCCATCATCCTCCATTAGGACCACCCAAAATGCTCTCACAGCCCTGAATGTTTTCACAGCCCCTGCAGTTTCAAGACTTGGTCCTCACGAGTATAGCTATACAAGCCCACATTCACACACATACACACCTGAGGCACATCTCTGTCCACCACTGTCTTCAGGATCTCCATCCAGTCTCCCAAATTCTGCCGATTAATAAGCTCCAGTGGCAGATTATACTGTAGAGAGAGAGTAAGTGTTACTATACTTATCAGTCATGCGTTGAGCAGCACCAATCATTAGACATAATCATCTCGATTTTTCAACAAAAGAGGCAGGAAAAACTTCATTCAAAGCCGCCTTTTTTTAAGAAAATGTTGAGACTCTGCATTCTATGAACTAACTGATGGCCATGGGCTACCAGCAGTTCTGGGTTACCTGGAAGAGTGCATAGAGGATCTTAAAAATCTGCTTCTGTATAAGCAGGGAATCACTGGAGGGGTCGGGCAGCAGCTGGATGAAGCGCTGTTTCAGCATGGGCATGAAGATCTGCATGGCTGCCACCAGCGGCCTGCGCAGCTCTGACTTCTTATACCTGCATGAACAAACCACCGTCAGACCCACAGGAAAGCCTCACCAAATCAGTTTATGCACCAAACGGATCCAGAGAATGTGTGCTGAACATGACTCACCTGAACATGACTCACCTGACCCAACACAAGCTGGTGAACACTGTGCCTGATTGGTCCACACCAAACAAAAGCTGGGGAACACTGTGCTTGATTGGTCCCCGCCAAACACAAACTGGGGAACACTGTGCCTGATTGGTCCTCGCCTAACACAAGCCGGGGAAAACTGTGCCTGATTGGTCCTCGCCTAACAAAAGCTGGGGAACACTGTGCCTGATTGGTCCTCGCCGAACAAAAGCTGAGGAACACTGTGCCTGATTGGTCCTCGCCTAACAAAAGCTGGGGAACACTGTGCCTGATTGGTCCACACCAAACACAAGCTGAGGAACACTGTGCCTGATTGGTCCCACCCTAACACAAGCTGGGGAACACTGTGCCTGATTGGTCCCAGCCTAACACAAGCTGGGGAACACTGTGCCTGATTGGTCCACACCAAACACAAGCTGGGTAACATAGTGCCTGATTGGTCCTCGCCTAACACAAGCTGAGGAACACTGTGCCTGATTAGTCCACACCAAACACAAGCTGAGGAACACTGTGCCTGATTGGTCCCAGCCTCACACAAGCTGAGGAACACTGTGCCTGATTGGTCCCAGCCTAACACAAGCTGGGGAACACTGTGCCTGATTGGTCCCAGCCTAACACAAGCTGGGGAACACTGTGCCTGATTGGTCCCAGCCTAACACAAGCTGGGGAACACTGTGCCTGATTGGTCCACACCAAACACAAGCTGGGTAACATAGTGCCTGATTGGTCCTGGCCTAACACAAGCTGAGGAACACTGTGCCTGATTAGTCCACACCAAACACAAGCTGAGGAACACTGTGCCTGATTGGTCCCAGCCTAACACAAGCTGGGGAACACTGTGCCTGATTGGTCCCAGCCTAACACAAGCTGGGGAACACTGTGCCTGATTGGTCCCAGCCTAACACAAGCTGGGTAACATTGTGCCTGATTGGTCCTCGCCTAACATAAACTGGGGAACACTGTGCCTGATTGGTCCTCACCTAACACAAGCTGGGAAAAACTGTGCCTGATTGGTCCTCGCCTAGCACAAGCAGAGGAACACTGTGCCTGACTGGTCCTCGCCTAACATAAGCTGGGGAACACTGTGCCTGATTGGTCCTCGCCTAACATAAGCTGGGAAACACTGTGCCTGATTGGTCCTCGCCTAACATAAGCTGGGATACACTGTGCCTGATTGGTCCTCTCCAAACACAAGCTGGGGAACACAGTGCATGATTGGTCCACACGAAACACCAGCTGAGGAACACTGTTCCTGATTGGTCCACACCAAACACCAGCTGAGGAACACTGTTCCTGATTGGTCCACACCAAACACAAGCTGAAGAACACTGTGCCTGATTGGTCCCAGCAGAACACAAGCTGGGGAACACTGTGCCTGATTGGTCCACACCAAACACAAGCTGAAGAACACTGTGCCTGATTGGTCCCAGCAGAACACAAGCTGGGGAACACTGTGCCTGATTGGTCCACGCCTAACACAAGCTGGGGAACACTGTGCCAGATTGGTCCACGCCTAACACAAGCTGGGGAACACTGTGCCAGATTGGCCCTCTCCTAACACAAGCTGGGGAAGACTGTGCCTGAATGGTCCTCGCCTAACACAAGCTGTGGAACACTGTGCCTGATTGGTAATCACGTAACAAAAGCTGAGGAACACTGTGCCTGATTGGTCCTTGCCTAACACAAGCCGGGGAAAACTGTGCCTGATTGGTCCTCGCCTAACACAAGCTGGGGAACACTGTGCCTGATTGGTTCTCGGCTAACACAAGCTGGGGAACACTGTGCCTGATTAGTCCACACCAAACACAAGCTGAGGAACACTGTGCCTGATTGGTCCCAGCCTAACACAAGGTGGGGAACACTGTGCCTGATTGGTCCCAGCCTAACACAAGCTGGGGAACACTGTGCCTGATTGGTCCACACCAAACACAAGCTGGGTAACATTGTGCCTGATTGGTCCTCGCCTAACATAAACTGGGGAACACTGTGCCTAATTGGTCCTCACCTAACACAAGCTGGGAAAAACTGTGCCTGATTGGTCCTCGCCAAGCACAAGCAGAGGAACACTGTGCCTGACTGGTCCTCGCCTAACATAAGCTGGGGAACACTGTGCCTGATTGGTCCTCGCCGAACATAAGCTGGGATACACTGTGCCTGATTGGTCCTCTCCAAACACAAGCTGGGGAACACAGTGCATGATTGGTCCACACGAAACACCAGCTGAGGAACACTGTTCCTGATTGGTCCACACCAAACACAAGCTGAAGAACACTGTGCCTGACTGGTCCTCGCCTAACATAAACTGGGGAACACTGTGCCTGATTGGTCCTCACCTAACACAAGCTGGGAAAAACTGTGCCTGATTGGTCCTCGCCAAGCACAAGCAGAGGAACACTGTGCCTGACTGGTCCTCGCCTAACACAAGCTGGGGAACACTGTGCCTGATTGGTTCTCGGCTATCACAAGCTGGGGAACGCTGAGCCTGATTGGTCCTCGTCTAACACAAGCAGGGGAACACTGTGCCTGATTGGTCCACACCAAACCCAAGCTGGAGAACACTGTGCCTGATTGGTCCGAGCCTAACAAAAGCTGGGGAACACTGTGCCTGACTGGTCCTCGCTTAACACAAGCAGGAGAAGACTGTGCCTGATTGGTCCTCGCCTAACACAAACAGGGGAACACTGTGCCTGATTGGTCCACACCAAACACAAGCTGGGGAAAACTGTGCCTGATTGGTCCTTGCCTAACACAAGCCTGGGAAAACTGTGCCTGATTGGTCCTCGCCTAACACAAGCTGGGGAACACTGTGCCTGATTGGTTCTCGGCTAACACAAGCTGGGGAACGCTGAGCCTGATTGGTCCTCGTCTAACACAAGCAGGGGAACACTGTGCCTGATTGGTCCACACCAAACCCAAGCTGGAGAACACTGTGCCTGATTGGTCCGAGCCTAACAAAAGCTGGGGAACACTGTGCCTGACTGGTCCTCGCTTAACACAAGCAGGAGAACACTGTGCCTGATTGGTCCTCGCCTAACACAAACAGGGGAACACTGTGCCTGATTGGTCCACACCAAACACAAGCTGGGGAAAACTGTGCCTGATTGGTCCCCGCCAAACACCAGCTGGGGAAGACTGTGCTTGATTGGTTCCCACCAAACACAAGCAGGGGAAAACTGTGCCTGATTGGTCCTCGCCTAACACAAGCAGGGGAACACTGTGCCTGATTGGTCCACACCATACAAAAGCTGGGGAACACTGTGCCTGATTGGTTTCCACCGAACATAACCTGGGGAACACTGTGCCTGATTGGTCCTCGCCTAACACAACCTGGGAAAAACTGTGCCTGATAGGTCCTCACCTAACACAAGCTGGGGAAAACTGTGCCTGATTGGTCCTCGCCTAACACAAGCTGGGGAACACTGTGCCTGATTGGTCCACACCATACACAAGCTGGGAAACACTGTACCTGATTGGTGCTCGCCTAACACAAGCTGGGGAACACTGTGCCTGATTGGTCCACACCAAACACAAGCTGGGAAAAACTGTGCCTGATTGGTCCTTGCCTAACACAAGCCTGGGAAAACTGTGCCTGATTGGTCCTCGCCTAACACAAGCTGGGGAACACTGTGCCTGATTGGTTCTCGGCTTACACAAGCTGGGGAACGCTGAGCCTGATTGGTCCTCGTCTAACACAAGCAGGGGAACACTGTGCCTGATTGGTCCACACCAAACCCAAGCTGGAGAACACTCTGCCTGATTGGTCCGAGCCTAACAAAAGCTGGGGAACACTGTACCTGACTGGTGCTCGCTTAACACAAGCAGGAGAACACTGTGCCTGATTGGTCCTCGCCTAACACAAACAGGGGAACACTGTGCCTGATTGGTCCACACCAAACACAAGCTGGGGAAAACTGTGCCTGATTGGTCCCCGCCAAACACCAGCTGGGGAACACTGTGCTTGATTGGTTCCCACCAAACACAAGCAGGGGAAAACTGTGCCTGATTGGTCCTCGCCTAACACAAGCAGGGGAACACTGTGCCTGATTGGTCCACACCATACAAAAGCTGGGGAACACTGTGCCTGATTGGTTTCCACCGAACATAACCTGGGGAACACTGTGCCTGATTGGTCCTCGCCTAACACAACCTGGGAAAAACTGTGCCTGATAGGTCCTCACCTAACACAAGCTGGGGAAAACTGTGCCTGATTGGTCCTCGCCTAACACAAGCTGGGGAACACTGTGCCTGATTGGTCCACACCATACACAAGCTGGGAAACACTGTACCTGATTGGTGCTCGCCTAACACAAGCTGGGGAACACTGTGCCTGATTGGTCGTCACCTAACATAAGCTGGGGAACGCTGTGCTTCATTGGTCCCCGCCTTACACAAGCAGGGGAACACTGTGCCTGATTGGTCCTCTCCTAACACAAGCTAGGGAACACTGTACATGGTTGGTCCACACCAAACACAAGCTGAGGAACACTGTGCCTGATTGGACCTCGCCGAACACAAGCTGCGGAACACTGTGCCTGATTGGTCCACACCAAACACAAGTTGGGGATTATGTGCCTGATTGGTCCTCGCCTAACATAAGCAGGGGAGCACTGTGCCTGATTGGTCCTCACCTAAAACAAGCTGGGAAAAACTGTGCCTGATTGGTCCTCGCCTATCACAAGCTGGAGAACACTGTGCTTGATTGGTCCCCGCCTAACAGATCCTGGGGAACACTGTGCCTGATTGGTCCTCTCCTAACACAAGCTGGGAAAAACTGTGCCTGAATGGCTTTCGCCAAACATAAGCTGGGGAACACTGTGCCTGATTGGTACACACAAAACACAACCTGGGGAACACTGTGCCTGATTGGTCCTCTCCAAACACAAGCTGGGGAACAATGTGCCTGATTGGTCCTCTCCTAACACATGCTGGGGAACACTGTGCCTGATTGGTCCCCGCCTAACACAAGCTGGGGAACACTGTGCCTGATTGGTCCTCGCCAAACACAAGCTGGGGAAAACTGTGCCTGATTGGTCCTCGCCGGACATAAGCTGGGATACACTGTGCCTGATTGGTCCTCTCCAAACACAAGCTGGGGAACACAGTGCATGATTGGTCCACACGAAACACCAGCTGAGGAACACTGTTCCTGATTGGTCCACACCAAACACAAGCTGAAGAACACTGTGCCTGACTGGTCCTCGCCTAACATAAACTGGGGAACACTGTGCCTGATTGGTCCTCACCTAACACAAGCTGGGAAAAACTGTGCCTGATTGGTCCTCGCCAAGCACAAGCAGAGGAACACTGTGCCTGACTGGTCCTCGCCTAACACAAGCTGGGGAACACTGTGCCTGATTGGTTCTCGGCTATCACAAGCTGGGGAACGCTGAGCCTGATTGGTCCTCGTCTAACACAAGCAGGGGAACACTGTGCCTGATTGGTCCACACCAAACCCAAGCTGGAGAACACTGTGCCTGATTGGTCCGAGCCTAACAAAAGCTGGGGAACACTGTGCCTGACTGGTCCTCGCTTAACACAAGCAGGAGAAGACTGTGCCTGATTGGTCCTCGCCTAACACAAACAGGGGAACACTGTGCCTGATTGGTCCACACCAAACACAAGCTGGGGAAAACTGTGCCTGATTGGTCCTTGCCTAACACAAGCCTGGGAAAACTGTGCCTGATTGGTCCTCGCCTAACACAAGCTGGGGAACACTGTGCCTGATTGGTTCTCGGCTAACACAAGCTGGGGAACGCTGAGCCTGATTGGTCCTCGTCTAACACAAGCAGGGGAACACTGTGCCTGATTGGTCCACACCAAACCCAAGCTGGAGAACACTGTGCCTGATTGGTCCGAGCCTAACAAAAGCTGGGGAACACTGTGCCTGACTGGTCCTCGCTTAACACAAGCAGGAGAACACTGTGCCTGATTGGTCCTCGCCTAACACAAACAGGGGAACACTGTGCCTGATTGGTCCACACCAAACACAAGCTGGGGAAAACTGTGCCTGATTGGTCCCCGCCAAACACCAGCTGGGGAAGACTGTGCCTGATTGGTTTCCACCGAACATAACCTGGGGAACACTGTGCCTGATTGGTCCTCGCCTAACACAACCTGGGAAAAACTGTGCCTGATAGGTCCTCACCTAACACAAGCTGGGGAAAACTGTGCCTGATTGGTCCTCGCCTAACACAAGCTGGGGAACACTGTGCCTGATTGGTCCACACCATACACAAGCTGGGAAACACTGTACCTGATTGGTGCTCGCCTAACACAAGCTGGGGAACACTGTGCCTGATTGGTCCACACTAAACACAAGCTGGGAAAAACTGTGCCTGATTGGTCCTTGCCTAACACAAGCCTGGGAAAACTGTGCCTGATTGGTCCTCGCCTAACACAAGCTGGGGAACACTGTGCCTGATTGGTTCTCGGCTTACACAAGCTGGGGAACGCTGAGCCTGATTGGTCCTCGTCTAACACAAGCAGGGGAACACTGTGCCTGATTGGTCCACACCAAACCCAAGCTGGAGAACACTCTGCCTGATTGGTCCGAGCCTAACAAAAGCTGGGGAACACTGTACCTGACTGGTGCTCGCTTAACACAAGCAGGAGAACACTGTGCCTGATTGGTCCTCGCCTAACACAAACAGGGGAACACTGTGCCTGATTGGTCCACACCAAACACAAGCTGGGGAAAACTGTGCCTGATTGGTCCCCGCCAAACACCAGCTGGGGAACACTGTGCTTGATTGGTTCCCACCAAACACAAGCAGGGGAAAACTGTGCCTGATTGGTCCTCGCCTAACACAAGCAGGGGAACACTGTGCCTGATTGGTCCACACCATACAAAAGCTGGGGAACACTGTGCCTGATTGGTTTCCACCGAACATAACCTGGGGAACACTGTGCCTGATTGGTCCTCGCCTAACACAACCTGGGAAAAACTGTGCCTGATAGGTCCTCACCTAACACAAGCTGGGGAAAACTGTGCCTGATTGGTCCTCGCCTAACACAAGCTGGGGAACACTGTGCCTGATTGGTCCACACCATACACAAGCTGGGAAACACTGTACCTGATTGGTGCTCGCCTAACACAAGCTGGGGAACACTGTGCCTGATTGGTCGTCACCTAACATAAGCTGGGGAACGCTGTGCTTCATTGGTCCCCGCCTTACACAAGCAGGGGAACACTGTGCCTGATTGGTCCTCTCCTAACACAAGCTAGGGAACACTGTACATGGTTGGTCCACACCAAACACAAGCTGAGGAACACTGTGCCTGATTGGACCTCGCCGAACACAAGCTGCGGAACACTGTGCCTGATTGGTCCACACCAAACACAAGTTGGGGATTATGTGCCTGATTGGTCCTCGCCTAACATAAGCAGGGGAGCACTGTGCCTGATTGGTCCTCACCTAAAACAAGCTGGGAAAAACTGTGCCTGATTGGTCCTCGCCTATCACAAGCTGGAGAACACTGTGCTTGATTGGTCCCCGCCTAACAGATCCTGGGGAACACTGTGCCTGATTGGTCCTCTCCTAACACAAGCTGGGAAAAACTGTGCCTGAATGGCTTTCGCCAAACATAAGCTGGGGAACACTGTGCCTGATTGGTACACACAAAACACAACCTGGGGAACACTGTGCCTGATTGGTCCTCTCCAAACACAAGCTGGGGAACAATGTGCCTGATTGGTCCTCTCCTAACACATGCTGGGGAACACTGTGCCTGATTGGTCCCCGCCTAACACAAGCTGGGGAACACTGTGCCTGATTGGTCCTCGCCAAACACAAGCTTGGGAAAACTGTGCCTGATTGGTCCTCGCCTAACACAAGCTGGGGAAAACTGTGCCTGATTGGTCCTCGCCTAACACAAGCTGGGGAACACTGTGCCTGATTGGTCCAAACCAAACACAAGCAGGGGAACACTGTGCTTGATTGGTTCCGGCCTAACACAAGCTAAGGAACACTGTGCCCGATTGGTCCTCTCCTAACACAAGCTGGGGAATATCGTGCCTGATTGGTCCTCACCTAACACAAGCTGGGGAACACTGTGCATGATTGGTCCACATCAAACAAAAGCTGAGGAATACTGTGCCTGATTGGTCCTCGCCTAACGCAAGCTGGGGAACACTGTGCCTGATTGGACCACACCAGCCACAAGCTGAGGAACACGGAGCCTGATTGGTCCACACCAAACACAAGCTGGGGAACACTCTGCCTGATTGGTCCCAGCCTAACACAAGCTGGGGAACACTGTGCCTGATTGGTCCCAGCCTAACACAAGCTGGGGAACACTGTGCCTGATTGGGCCCAGCCTAACACAAGCTGGGTAACATTGTGCCTGATTGGTCCTCGCCTAACATAAACTGGGGAACACTGTGCCTGATTGGTCCTCACCTAACACAAGCTGGGAAAAACTGTGCCTGATTGGTCCTCGCCTAGCACAAGCAGAGGAACACTGTGCCTGACTGGTCCTCGCCAAACATAAGCTGGGGAACACTGTGCCTGATTGGTCCTCGCCTAACATAAGCTGGGAAACACTGTGCCTGATTGGTCCTCGCCTAACATAAGCTGGGATACACTGTGCCTGATTGGTCCTCTCCAAACACAAGCTGGGGAACACAGTGCATGATTGGTCCACACGAAACACCAGCTGAGGAACACTGTTCCTGATTGGTCCACACCAAACACAAGCTGAAGAACACTGTGCCTGATTGGTCCCAGCAGAACACAAGCTGGGGAACACTGTGCCTGATTGGTCCACGCCTAACACAAGCTGGGGAACACTGTGCCAGATTGGCCCTCTCCTAACACAAGCTGGGGAAGACTGTGCCTGAATGGTCCTCGCCTAACACAAGCTGTGGAACACTGTGCCTGATTGGTACTCACGTAACAAAAGCTGAGGAACACTGTGCCTGATTGGTCCTTGCCTAACACAAGCCGGGGAAAACTGTGCCTGATTGGTCCTCGCCTAACACAAGCTGGGGAACACTGTGCCTGATTGGTTCTCGGCTAACACAAGCTGGGGAACACTGTGCCTGATTAGTCCACACCAAACACAAGCTGAGGAACACTGTGCCTGATTGGTCCCAGCCTAACACAAGGTGGGGAACACTGTGCCTGATTGGTCCCAGCCTAACACAAGCTGGGGAACACTGTGCCTGATTGGTCCACACCAAACACAAGCTGGGTAACATTGTGCCTGATTGGTCCTCGCCTAACATAAACTGGGGAACACTGTGCCTGATTGGTCCTCACCTAACACAAGCTGGGAAAAACTGTGCCTGATTGGTCCTCGCCAAGCACAAGCAGAGGAACACTGTGCCTGACTGGTCCTCGCCTAACATAAGCTGGGGAACACTGTGCCTGATTGGTCCTCGCCGAACATAAGCTGGGATACACTGTGCCTGATTGGTCCTCTCCAAACACAAGCTGGGGAACACAGTGCATGATTGGTCCACACGAAACACCAGCTGAGTAACACTGTTCCTGATTGGTCCACACCAAACACAAGCTGAAGAACACTGTGCCTGACTGGTCCTCGCCTAACATAAACTGGGGAACACTGTGCCTGATTGGTCCTCACCTAACACAAGCTGGGAAAAACTGTGCCTGATTGGTCCTCGCCAAGCACAAGCAGAGGAACACTGTGCCTGACTGGTCCTCGCCTAACACAAGCTGGGGAACACTGTGCCTGATTGGTTTTCGGCTATCACAAGCTGGGGAACGCTGAGCCTGATTGGTCCTCGTCTAACACAAGCAGGGGAACACTGTGCCTGATTGGTCCACACCAAACCCAAGCTGGAGAACACTGTGCCTGATTGGTCCGAGCCTAACAAAAGCTGGGGAACACTGTGCCTGACTGGTCGTCGCTTAACACAAGCAGGAGAAGACTGTGCCTGATTGGTCCTCGCCAAACACAAACTGGGGAACACTGTGCCTGATTGGTCCACACCAAACACAAGCTGGGGAAAACTGTGCCTGACTGGTCCTTGCCTAACACAAGCCTGGGAAAACTGTGCCTGATTGGTCCTCGCCTAACACAAGCTGGGGAACACTGTGCCTGATTGGTTCTCGGCTAACACAAGCTGGGGAACGCTGAGCCTGATTGGTCCTCGTCTAACACAAGCAGGGGAACACTGTGCCTGATTGGTCCACACCAAACCCAAGCTGGAGAACACTGTGCCTGATTGGTCCACACCAAACACAAGCTGAAGAACACTGTGCCTGACTGGTCCTCGCCTAACATAAACTGGGGAACACTGTGCCTGATTGGTCCTCACCTAACACAAGCTGGGAAAAACTGTGCCTGATTGGTCCTCGCCAAGCACAAGCAGAGGAACACTGTGCCTGACTGGTCCTCGCCTAACACAAGCTGGGGAACACTGTGCCTGATTGGTTCTCGGCTATCACAAGCTGAGGAACGCTGAGCCTGATTGGTCCTCGTCTAACACAAGCAGGGGAACACTGTGCCTGATTGGTCCACACCAAACCCAAGCTGGAGAACACTGTGCCTGATTGGTCCGAGCCTAACAAAAGCTGGGGAACAATGTGCCTGACTGGTCCTCGCTTAACACAAGCAGGAGAAGACTGTGCCTGATTGGTCCTCGCCAAACACAAACAGGGGAACACTGTGCCTGATTGGTCCACACCAAACACAAGCTGGGGAAAACTGTGCCTGACTGGTCCTTGCCTAACACAAGCCTGGGAAAACTGTGCCTGATTGGTCCTCGCCTAACACAAGCTGGGGAACACTGTGCCTGATTGGTTCTCGGCTAACACAAGCTGGGGAACGCTGAGCCTGATTGGTCCTCGTCTAACACAAGCAGGGGAACACTGTGCCTGATTGGTCCACACCAAACCCAAGCTGGAGAACACTGTGCCTGATTGGTCCACACCAAACACAAGCTGAAGAACACTGTGCCTGACTGGTCCTCGCCTAACATAAACTGGGGAACACTGTGCCTGATTGGTCCTCACCTAACACAAGCTGGGAAAAACTGTGCCTGATTGGTCCTCGCCAAGCACAAGCAGAGGAACACTGTGCCTGACTGGTCCTCGCCTAACACAAGCTGGGGAACACTGTGCCTGATTGGTTCTCGGCTATCACAAGCAGGGGAACGCTGAGCCTGATTGGTCCACACCAAACCCAAGCTGGAGAACACTGTGCCTGATTGGTCCGAGCCTAACAAAAGCTGGGGAACACTGTGCCTGACTGGTCCTCGCTTAACACAAGCAGGAGAAGACTGTGCCTGATTGGTCCTCGCCAAACACAAACAGGGGAACACTGTGCCTGATTGGTCCACACCAAACACAAGCTGGGGAAAACTGTGCCTGACTGGTCCTTGCCTAACACAAGCCTGGGAAAACTGTGCCTGATTGGTCCTCGCCTAACACAAGCTGGGGAACACTGTGCCTGATTGGTTCTCGGCTAACACAAGCTGGGGAACGCTGAGCCTGATTGGTCCTCGTCTAACACAAACAGGGGAACACTGTGCCTGATTGGTCCACACCAAACACAAGCTGGGGAAAACTGTGCCTGACTGGTCCTTGCCTAACACAAGCCTGGGAAAACTGTGCCTGATTGGTCCTCGCCTAACACAAGCTGGGGAACACTGTGCCTGATTGGTTCTCGGCTAACACAAGCTGGGGAACGCTGAGCCTGATTGGTCCTCGTCTAACACAAGCAGGGGAACACTGTGCCTGATTGGTCCACACCAAACCCAAGCTGGAGAACACTGTGCCTGATTGGTCCGAGCCTAACAAAAGCTGGGGAACACTGTGCCTGACTGGTCCTCGCTTAACACAAGCAGGAGAACACTGTGCCTGATTGGTCCTCGCCTAACACAAACAGGGGAACACTGTGCCTGATTGGTCCACACCAAACACAAGCTGGGGAAAACTGTGCCTGATTGGTCCCCGCCAAACACCAGCTGGGGAAGACTGTGCTTGATTGGTTCCCACCAAACACAAGCAGGGGAACACTGTGCCTGATTGGTCCACACCATACAAAAGCTGGGGAACACTGTGCCTGATTGGTTTCCACCGAACATAACCTGGGGAACACTGTGCCTGATTGGTCCTCGCCTAACACAACCTGGGAAAAACTGTGCCTGATAGGTCCTCACCTAACACAAGCTGGGGAAAACTGTGCCTGATTGGTCCTCGCCTAACACAAGCTGGGGAACACTGTGCCTGATTGGTCCACACCATACACAAGCTGGGAAACACTGTACCTGATTGGTGCTCGCCTAACACAAGCTGGGGAACACTGTGCCTGATTGGTCCTTGCCTAACACAAGCCTGGGAAAACTGTGCCTGATTGGTTCTCGGCTAACACAAGCAGGGGAACGCTGAGCCTGATTGGTCCTCGTCTAACACAAGCAGGGGAACACTGTGCCTGATTGGTCCACACCAAACCCAAGCTGGAGAACACTGTGCCTGATTGGTCCGAGCCTAACAAAAGCTGGGGAACACTGTGCCTGACTGGTCCTCGCTTAACACAAGCAGGAGAACACTGTGCCTGATTGGTCCTCGCCTAACACAAACAGGGGAACACTGTGCCTGATTGGTCCACACCAAACACAAGCTGGGGAAAACTGTGCCTGATTGGTCCCCGCCAAACACCAGCTGGGGAACACTGTGCTTGATTGGTTCCCACCAAACACAAGCAGGGGAAAACTGTGCCTGATTGGTCCACACCATACAAAAGCTGGGGAACACTGTGCCTGATTGGTTTCCACCGAACATAACCTGGGGAACACTGTGCCTGATTGGTCCTCGCCTAACACAACCTGGGAAAAACTGTGCCTGATAGGTCCTCACCTAACACAAGCTGGGGAAAACTGTGCCTGATTGGTCCTCGCCTAACACAAGCTGGGGAACACTGTGCCTGATTGGTCCACACCATACACAAGCTGGGAAACACTGTACCTGATTGGTGCTCGCCTAACACAAGCTGGGGAACACTGTGCCTGATTGGTCGTCACCTAACACAAGCTGGGGAACGCTGTGCTTCATTGGTCCCCGCCTTACACAAGCAGGGGAACACTGTGCCTGATTGGTCCTCTCCTAACACAAGCTAGGGAACACTGTACATGGTTGGTCCACACCAAACACAAGCTGAGGAACACTGTGCCTGATTGGTCCAAGCCTAACACAAGCTGGGGAACACTGTGCCTGATTGGTTCACAGTAAACACAAGCTGGGGAACACTGTGCCTGATTGGACCTCGCCGAACACAAGCTGCGGAACACTGTGCCTGATTGGTCCACACCAAACACAAGTTGGGGATTATGTGCCTGATTGGTCCTCGCCTAACATAAGCAGGGGAGCACTGTGCCTGATTGGTCCTCACCTAAAACAAGCTGGGAAAAACTGTGCCTGATTGGTCCTCGCCTATCACAAGCTGGAGAACACTCTGCTTGATTGGTCCCCGCCTAACAGATCCTGGGGAACACTGTGCCTGATTGGTCCTCTCCTAACACAAGCTGGGAAAAACTGTGCCTGAATGGCTTTCGCCAAACATAAGCTGGGGAACACAGTGCCTGATTGGTACACACAAAACACAACCTGGGGAACACTGTGCCTGATTGGTCCTCTCCAAACACATGCTGGGGAACACTGTGCCTGATTGGTCCCCGCCTAACACAAGCTGGGGAACACTGTGCCTGATTGGTCCTCGCCTAACACAAGCTGGGGAAAACTGTGCCTGATTGGTCCTCGCCTAACACAAGCTGGGGAACACTGTGCCTGATTGGTCCAAACCAAACACAAGCAGGGGAACACTGTGCTTGATTGGTTCCGGCCTAACACAAGCTAAGGAACACTGTGCCCGATTGGTCCTCTCCTAACACAAGCTGGGGAACACTGTGCATGATTGGTCCACATCAAACAAAAGCTGAGGAATACTGTGCCTGATTGGTCCTCGCCTAACGCAAGCTGGGGAACACTGTGCCTGATTGGACCACACCAGCCACAAGCTGAGGAACACGGAGCCTGATTGGTCCACACCAAACACAAGCTGGGGAACACTCTGCCTGATTGGTCCCAGCCTAACGAAAGCTGGGGAACACTGTGCCTGATTGGTCCCAGCCTAACACAAGCTGGGGAACACTGTGCCTGATTGGGCCCAGCCTAACACAAGCTGGGGAACACTGTGCCTGATTGGGCCCAGCCTAGCACAAGCAGAGGAACACTGTGCCTGACTGGTCCTCGCCTAACATAAGCTGGGGAACACTGTGCCTGATTGGTCCTCGCCTAACATAAGCTGGGAAACACTGTGCCTGATTGGTCCTCGCCTAACATAAGCTGGGATACACTGTGCCTGATTGGTCCTCTCCAAACACAAGCTGAGGAACACAGTGCATGATTGGTCCACACGAAACACCAGCTGAGGAACACTGTTCCTGATTGGTCCACACCAAACACAAGCTGAAGAACACTGTGCCTGATTGGTCCCAGCAGAACACAAGCTGGGGAACACTGTGCCTGATTGGTCCACGCCTAACACAAGCTGGGGAACACTGTGCCAGATTGGCCCTCTCCTAACACAAGCTGGGGAAGACTGTGCCTGAATGGTCCTCGCCTAACACAAGCTGTGGAACACTGTGCCTGATTGGTACTCACGTAACAAAAGCTGAGGAACACTGTGCCTGATTGGTCCTTGCCTAACACAAGCCGGGGAAAACTGTGCCTGATTGGTCCTCGCCTAACACAAGCTGGGGAACACTGTGCCTGATTGGTTCTCGGCTAACACAAGCTGGGGAACACTGTGCCTGATTAGTCCACACCAAACACAAGCTGAGGAACACTGTGCCTGATTGGTCCCAGCCTAACACAAGGTGGGGAACACTGTGCCTGATTGGTCCCAGCCTAACACAAGCTGGGGAACACTGTGCCTGATTGGTCCACACCAAACACAAGCTGGGTAACATTGTGCCTGATTGGTCCTCGCCTAACATAAACTGGGGAACACTGTGCCTGATTGGTCCTCACCTAACACAAGCTGGGAAAAACTGTGCCTGATTGGTCCTCGCCAAGCACAAGCAGAGGAACACTGTGCCTGACTGGTCCTCGCCTAACATAAGCTGGGGAACACTGTGCCTGATTGGTCCTCGCCGAACATAAGCTGGGATACACTGTGCCTGATTGGTCCTCTCCAAACACAAGCTGGGGAACACAGTGCATGATTGGTCCACACGAAACACCAGCTGAGGAACACTGTTCCTGATTGGTCCACACCAAACACAAGCTGAAGAACACTGTGCCTGACTGGTCCTCGCCTAACATAAACTGGGGAACACTGTGCCTGATTGGTCCTCACCTAACACAAGCTGGGAAAAACTGTGCCTGATTGGTCCTCGCCAAGCACAAGCAGAGGAACACTGTGCCTGACTGGTCCTCGCCTAACACAAGCTGGGGAACACTGTGCCTGATTGGTTCTCGGCTATCACAAGCTGGGGAACGCTGAGCCTGATTGGTCCTCGTCTAACACAAGCAGGGGAACACTGTGCCTGATTGGTCCACACCAAACCCAAGCTGGAGAACACTGTGCCTGATTGGTCCGAGCCTAACAAAAGCTGGGGAACACTGTGCCTGACTGGTCCTCGCTTAACACAAGCAGGAGAAGACTGTGCCTGATTGGTCCTCGCCAAACACAAACTGGGGAACACTGTGCCTGATTGGTCCACACCAAACACAAGCTGGGGAAAACTGTGCCTGACTGGTCCTTGCCTAACACAAGCCTGGGAAAACTGTGCCTGATTGGTCCTCGCCTAACACAAGCTGGGGAACACTGTGCCTGATTGGTTCTCGGCTAACACAAGCTGGGGAACGCTGAGCCTGATTGGTTCTCGGCTAACACAAGCTGGGGAACGCTGAGCCTGATTGGTCCTCGTCTAACACAAGCAGGGGAACACTGTGCCTGATTGGTCCACACCAAACCCAAGCTGGAGAACACTGTGCCTGATTGGTCCACACCAAACACAAGCTGAAGAACACTGTGCCTGACTGGTCCTCGCCTAACATAAACAGGGGAACACTGTGCCTGATTGGTCCTCACCTAACACAAGCTGGGAAAAACTGTGCCTGATTGGTCCTCGCCAAGCACAAGCAGAGGAACACTGTGCCTGACTGGTCCTCGCCTAACACAAGCTGGGGAACACTGTGCCTGATTGGTTCTCGGCTATCACAAGCTGGGGAACGCTGAGCCTGATTGGTCCTCGTCTAACACAAGCAGGGGAACACTGTGCCTGATTGGTCCACACCAAACCCAAGCTGGAGAACACTGTGCCTGATTGGTCCGAGCCTAACAAAAGCTGGGGAACACTGTGCCTGACTGGTCCTCGCTTAACACAAGCAGGAGAAGACTGTGCCTGATTGGTCCTCGCCAAACACAAACAGGGGAACACTGTGCCTGATTGGTCCACACCAAACACAAGCTGGGGAAAACTGTGCCTGACTGGTCCTTGCCTAACACAAGCCTGGGAAAACTGTGCCTGATTGGTCCTCGCCTAACACAAGCTGGGGAACACTGTGCCTGATTGGTTCTCGGCTAACACAAGCTGGGGAACGCTGAGCCTGATTGGTCCTCGTCTAACACAAGCAGGGGAACACTGTGCCTGATTGGTCCACACCAAACCCAAGCTGGAGAACACTGTGCCTGATTGGTCCACACCAAACACAAGCTGAAGAACACTGTGCCTGACTGGTCCTCGCCTAACATAAACTGGGGAACACTGTGCCTGATTGGTCCTCACCTAACACAAGCTGGGAAAAACTGTGCCTGATTGGTCCTCGCCAAGCACAAGCAGAGGAACACTGTGCCTGACTGGTCCTCGCCTAACACAAGCTGGGGAACACTGTGCCTGATTGGTTCTTGGCTATCACAAGCTGGGGAACGCTGAGCCTGATTGGTCCTCGTCTAACACAAGCAGGGGAACACTGTGCCTGATTGGTCCACACCAAACCCAAGCTGGATTACACTGTGCCTGATTGGTCCGAGCCTAACAAAAGCTGGGGAACACTGTGCCTGACTGGTCCTCGCTTAACACAAGCAGGAGAAGACTGTGCCTGATTGGTCCTCGCCAAACACAAACAGGGGAACACTGTGCCTGATTGGTCCACACCAAACACAAGCTGGGGAAAACTGTGCCTGACTGGTCCTTGCCTAACACAAGCCTGGGAAAACTGTGCCTGATTGGTCCTCGCCTAACACAAGCTGGGGAACACTGTGCCTGATTGGTTCTCGGCTAACACAAGCTGGGGAACGCTGAGCCTGATTGGTCCTCGTCTAACACAAACAGGGGAACACTGTGCCTGATTGGTCCACACCAAACACAAGCTGGGGAAAACTGTGCCTGACTGGTCCTTGCCTAACACAAGCCTGGGAAAACTGTGCCTGATTGGTCCTCGCCTAACACAAGCTGGGGAACACTGTGCCTGATTGGTTCTCGGCTAACACAAGCTGGGGAACGCTGAGCCTGATTGGTCCTCGTCTAACACAAACAGGGGAACACTGTGCCTGATTGGTCCACACCAAACACAAGCTGGGGAAAACTGTGCCTGACTGGTCCTTGCCTAACACAAGCCTGGGAAAACTGTGCCTGATTGGTCCTCGCCTAACACAAGCTGGGGAACACTGTGCCTGATTGGTTCTCGGCTAACACAAGCAGGGGAACACTGTGCCTGATTGGTCCACACCAAACCCAAGCTGGAGAACACTGTGCCTGATTGGTCCGAGCCTAACAAAAGCTGGGGAACACTGTGCCTGACTGGTCCTCGCTTAACACAAGCAGGAGAACACTGTGCCTGATTGGTCCTCGCCTAACACAAACAGGGGAACACTGTGCCTGATTGGTCCACACCAAACACAAGCTGGGGAAAACTGTGCCTGATTGGTCCCCGCCAAACACCAGCTGGGGAAGACTGTGCTTGATTGGTTCCCACCAAACACAAGCAGGGGAACACTGTGCCTGATTGGTCCACACCATACAAAAGCTGGGGAACACTGTGCCTGATTGGTTTCCATCGAACATAACCTGGGGAACACTGTGCCTGATTGGTCCTCGCCTAACACAACCTGGGAAAAACTGTGCCTGATAGGTCCTCACCTAACACAAGCTGGGGAAAACTGTGCCTGATTGGTCCTCGCCTAACACAAGCTGGGGAACACTGTGCCTGATTGGTCCACACCATACACAAGCTGGGAAACACTGTACCTGATTGGTGCTCGCCTAACACAAGCTGGGGAACACTGTGCCTGATTGGTCCACACCAAACACAAGCTGGGGAAAACTGTGCCTGATTGGTCCTTGCCTAACACAAGCCTGGGAAAACTGTGCCTGATTGGT
The DNA here is from genome assembly GCA_029721435.1 of Gymnothorax reevesii. Taxonomy (NCBI): domain Eukaryota; kingdom Metazoa; phylum Chordata; class Actinopteri; order Anguilliformes; family Muraenidae; genus Gymnothorax; species Gymnothorax reevesii. Next base: position 28,002,364 of record CM056588.1, read on the forward strand.
TCTCGGCTAACACAAGCTGGGGAACGCTGAGCCTGATTGGTCCTCGTCTAACACAAGCAGGGGAACACTGTGCCTGATTGGTCCACACCAAACCCAAGCTGGAGAACACTGTGCCTGATTGGTCCGAGCCTAACAAAAGCTGGGGAACACTGTGCCTGACTGGTCCTCGCTTAACAAAAGCAGGAGAACACTGTGCCTGATTGGTCCTCGCCTAACACAAACAGGGGAACACTGTGCCTGATTGGTCCACACCAAACACAAGCTGGGGAAAACTGTGCCTGATTGGTCCCCGCCAAACACCAGCTGGGGAACACTGTGCTTGATTGGTTCCCACCAAACACAAGCAGGGGAAAACTGTGCCTGATTGGTCCTCGCCTAACACAAGCTGGGGAACACTGTGCCTGATTGGTCCACACCATACAAAAGCTGGGGAACACTGTGCCTGATTGGTTTCCACCGAACATAACCTGGGGAACACTGTGCCTGATTGGTCCTCGCCTAACACAACCTGGGAAAAACTGTGCCTGATAGGTCCTCACCTAACACAAGCTGGGGAAAACTGTGCCTGATTGGTCCTCGCCTAACACAAGCTGGGGAACACTGTGCCTGATTGGTCCACACCATACACAAGCTGGGAAACACTGTACCTGATTGGTGCTCGCCTAACACAAGCTGGGGAACACTGTGCCTGATTGGTCGTCACCTAACACAAGCTGGGGAACGCTGTGCTTCATTGGTCCCCGCCTTACACAAGCAGGGGAACACTGTGCCTGATTGGTCCTCTCCTAACACAAGCTAGGGAACACTGTACATGGTTGGTCCACACCAAACACAAGCTGAGGAACACTGTGCCTGATTGGTCCAAGCCTAACACAAGCTGGGGAACACTGTGCCTGATTGGTTCACAGTAAACACAAGCTGGGGAACACTGTGCCTGATTGGACCTCGCCGAACACAAGCTGCGGAACACTGTGCCTGATTGGTCCACACCAAACACAAGTTGGGGATTATGTGCCTGATTGGTCCTCGCCTAACATAAGCAGGGGAGCACTGTGCCTGATTGGTCCTCACCTAAAACAAGCTGGGAAAAACTGTGCCTGATTGGTCCTCGCCTATCACAAGCTGGAGAACACTGTGCTTGATTGGTCCCCGCCTAACAGATCCTGGGGAACACTGTGCCTGATTGGTCCTCTCCTAACACAAGCTGGGAAAAACTGTGCCTGAATGGCTTTCGCCAAACATAAGCTGGGGAACACTGTGCCTGATTGGTACACACAAAACACAACCTGGGGAACACTGTGCCTGATTGGTCCTCTCCAAACACAAGCTGGGGAACAATGTGCCTGATTGGTCCTCTCCTAACAAATGCTGGGGAACACTGTGCCTGATTGGTCCCCGCCTAACACAAGCTGGGGAACACTGTGCCTGATTGGTCCTCGCCAAACACAAGCTGGGGAAAACTGTGCCTGATTGGTCCTCGCCTAACACAAGCTGGGGAAAACTGTGCCTGATTGGTCCTCGCCTAACACAAGCTGGGGAACACTGTGCCTGATTGGTCCAAACCAAACACAAGCAGGGGAACACTGTGCTTGATTGGTTCCGGCCTAACACAAGCTAAGGAACACTGTGCCCGATTGGTCCTCTCCTAACACAAGCTGGGGAACATCGTGCCTGATTGGTCCTCACCTAACACAAGCTGGGGAACACTGTGCATGATTGGTCCACATCAAACAAAAGCTGAGGAATACTGTGCCTGATTGGTCCTCGCCTAACGCAAGCTGGGGAACACTGTGCCTGATTGGACCACACCAGCCACAAGCTGAGGAACACGGAGCCTGATTGGTCCACACCAAACACAAGCTGGGGAACACTCTGCCTGATTGGTCCTCGCCTAACACAAGCTGGGGAACACTGTGCCTGATTGGTCCAAACCAAACACAAGCAGGGGAACACTGTGCTTGATTGGTTCTGGCCTAACACATGCTGGGGCACACTGTGCCTGATTGGACCTCGCGTAACACAAGTTGGGGAACACTGTGCCTGATTGGTCCTCACCTAACACAAGCTAGGGAACACTGTGCATGATTAGTTCACACCAAACACAAGCTGGGGAACACTGTGCCTGATTGGTCCCTGCCTAACACAAGCTGGAGAACACTGTGCCTGATTGGTCCCTGCCTAACACAAGCTGGGGAACACTGTGCCTGATTGGACCACACCAAACACAAGCTGGGGAACACTGTGCCTGATTGGTCTTCGCCTAACACAAGGTGGGGAACACTGTGCATGATTGGTCCACACCATACACAAGCTGGGGAACACTGTGCCTGATTGGTTCCCACCGAACATAAGCTGGGAAACACTGTACCTGATTGGTCGTCACCTAACACAAGCTGGGGAACGCTGTGCTTCATTGGTCCCCGCCTTACACAAGCAGGGGAACACTGTGCCTGATTGGTCCTCTCCTAACACAAGCTAGGGAACACTGTACATGGTTGGTCCACACCAAACACAAGCTGAGGAACACTGTGCCTGATTGGTCCAAGCCTAACACAAGCTGGGGAACACTGTGCCTGATTGGTTCACAGTAAACACAAGCTGGGGAACACTGTGCCTGATTGGACCTCGCCGAACACAAGCTGCGGAACACTGTGCCTGATTGGTCCACACCAAACACAAGCTGGGGATTTTGTGCCTGATTGGTCCTCGCCAAACATAAGCAGGGGAGCACTGTGCCTGATTGGTCCTCACCTAAAACAAGCTGGGAAAAACTGTGCCTGATTGGTCCTCGCCTATCACAAGCTGGAGAACAATGTGCTTGATTGGACCCCGCCTAACAGATCCTGGGGAACACTGTGCCTGATTGGTCCTCTCCTAACACAAGCTGGGAAAAACTGTGCATGAATGGCTTTCGCCGAACATAAGCTGGGGAACACTGTGCCTGATTGGTACACACAAAACACAACCTGGGGAACACTGTGCCTGATTGGTCCTCTCCAAACACAAGCTGGGGAACAATGTGCCTGATTGGTCCTCTCCTAACACATGCTGGGGAACACTGTGCCTGATTGGTCCCCGCCTAACACAAGCTGGGGAACACTGTGCCTGATTGGTCCCCGCCTAACACAAGCTGGGGAACACTGTGCCTGATTGGTCCTCGCCTAACACAAGCTGGGGAAAACTGTGCCTGATTAGTCCTCGCCTAACACAAGCTGGGGAAAACTGTGCCTGATTGGTCCTCGCCTAACACAAGCTGGGGAACACTGTACCTGATTGGTCCAAACCAAACACAAGCAGGGGAACACTGTGCTTGATTGGTTCCGGCCTAACACAAGCTAAGGAACACTGTGCCTGATTGGTCCTCTCCTAACACAAGCTGGGGAACATCGTGCCTGATTGGTCCTCACCTAACACAAGCTGGGGAACACTGTGCATGATTGGTCCACATCAAACAAAAGCTGAGGAATACTGTGCCTGATTGGTCCTCGCCTAACGCAAGCTGGGGAACACTGTGCCTGATTAGACCACACCAGCCACAAGCTGGGGAACACGGAGCCTGATTGGTCCACACCAAACACAAGCTGGGGAACACTCTGCCTGATTGGTCCTCGCCTAACACAAGCTGGGGAACACTGTGCCTGATTGGTCCAAACCAAACACAAGCAGGGGAACACTGTGCTTGATTGGTTCTGGCCTAACACAAGCTGGGGCACACTGTGCCTGATTGGACCTCGCGTAACACAAGTTGGGGAACACTGTGCCTGATTGGTCCTCACCTAACACAAGCTAGGGAACACTGTGCCTGATTGGTCCCTGCCTAACACAAGCTGGAGAACACTGTGCCTGATTGGTCCCTGCCTAACACAAGCTGGGGAACACTGTGCCTGATTGGACCACACCAAACACAAGCTGGGGAACACTGTGCCTGATTGGTCATCGCCTAACACAAGGTGGGGAACACTGTTCATGATTGGTCCCCGCCCAGCACAAGCAGGGGAACACTGTGCTTGATTGGTCCCCGCCAAACAAAAGCTGGGGAACACTTTGCCTGACTGGTCCTCTCCGAACACAAGCTGGGGAACACTGTGCCTGACTGGTCCTTGCTTAACACAAGCAGGAGACCACTGTGCCTGATTGGTCCTCGCCAAACACAAACAGGGGAACACCGTGCCTGATTGGTCCTCTCCTAATACAAGCTGGGGAATACTGTGCTTGATTGGTCCTCGGCTAACACAAGCTGGTGAACACTGTGCCTGATTGGTCCTCGCCTAAAACAAGCAGGGGAACACTGTGCCTGATTGGTCCCTGACAAACACAAGCTGGGGAAAACTGCGCCTGACTGGTACACACCAAACACAAGTAGGGGAACACTGTGCCTGATTGGTCCCCGCCTAACACAAGCTGGTGAACACAGTGCCTGATTGGTCCCCTCCTGACACATGCTGGGGAACACTGTGCCTGATTGGTCCTCGCCTAACAAAAGCAGGGGAACACTGTGCTTGATTGGTCCCCGCCTAACACAAGCTGGGGAACACTGTCCCTGATTGGTCCTCGCCTAACACAAGCTGGAGAACACTGTGCCTGATTGGCTCCCACCAAACACAAGCTGGGGAACACTGCGCCTGACTGGTCCTCGCCTTACACAAGCTGGGGAAAACTGCGCCTGATTCGTCCTCGCCTAACACAAGCTGGGGAATACTGTGTCTGATTGGTCCCCGCCAAACAAAAGCTGGGGAACACTGTGCTTGATTGGTCCCCGCCTAACACAAGCTGGGGAACACTGTGCCTGACTGGTCCTCTCCTAACACAAGCTGGGGAAAACTGTGCATGATTGGTCCTCGCCTAACACAAGGTGGGGAACACTGTGCCTGATTGGTCCTCGCTTAACACAAGCAGGAGAACACTGTGCCTGATTGTTCCTCGCCTAACACAAAAAGGTGAACACTGTGCCTGATTGGTCCTCTCCTAATACAAGCGGGGGAATACTGTGCTTGATTGGTCCTCGGCAAACACAAGCTGGAGAACACTGTGCCTGATTGGTCCTCGCCTAAAACAAGCAGGAGAACACTGTGCCTGATTGGTCCTCGCCTAACACAAAGAGGGGAACACTGTGCCTGATTGGTGATCTCTTAATACAAGCTGGGGAACACTGTGCCTGATTGGACCTCGCCTAACACAAGCTGGGGAACACTGTGCTTGATTGGTCCTCACCTACACAAGCTGGGGAACACTGTGCATGATTAGTTCACACCAAACACAAGCTGGGGAACACTGTGCCTGATTGGTCCCTGCCTAACACAAGCTGGGGAACACTGTGCCTGATTGGACCACGCCTAACACAAGCTGGGGAACACAGTGCTTGATTGATCCCCGCCTAACACAAGCTGGGGAACACTGTGCATGATTAGTTCACACCAAACACAAGCTGGGGAACACGGTGCCTGATTGGTCCCTGCCTAACACAAGCTGGGGAACACTGTGCCTGATTGGACCACGCCTAACACAAGCTGGGGAACACAGTGCTTGATTGATCCCCGCCTAACACAAGCTGGGGAACACTGTGCCTGATTGGACCTCTCCTAACGCAAGCTGGGGAACACTGTGCCTGATTGGTCCTCGCCTAACACAAGCTGGGGAACACTGTGCCTGATTGGTCCAAACCAAACACAAGCAGGGGAACACTGTGCTTGATTGGTTCCGGCCTAACACAAGCTGGGGCACACTGTGCCTGATTGGACCTCGCGTAACACAAGTTGGGGAACACTGTGCCTGATTGGTCCTCGCCTAACACAAGCTGGGGAACACTGTGCCTGATTGGTCCAAACCAAACACAAGCAGGGGAACACTGTGCTTGATTGGTTCCGGCCTAACACAAGCTGGGGCACACTGTGCCTGATTGGACCTCGCGTAACACAAGCTGGGGAACACTGTGCATGATTAGTTCACACCAAACACAAGCTGGGGAACACTTTGCCTGATTGGTCCCTGCCTACCACAAGCTGGGGAACACTGTGCCTGATTGGACAACACCAAACACAAGCTAGGGAACACTGTGCCTGATTGGTCCACACCAAACACAAGCTGGGGAACACTGTGCCTGATTGGTCCTCGCCTACCACAAGCAGGGGAACACAGTGCTTGATTGGTCCCCGCCAAACAAAAGCTGGGAAACACTGTGCCTGACTGGTCCTCTCCTAACACAAGCTGGGGAACACTGTGCCTGACTGGTCCTCGCCTACCACAAGGTGGGGAACACTGTGCCTGATTGGTCCTTGCTTAACACAAACAGGAGACCACTGTGCCTGATTGGTCCTCGCCAAACACAAACAGGGGAACACCGTGCCTGATTGGTCCTCTCCTAATACAAGCTTGGGAATACTGTGCTTGATTGGTCCTCGGCTAACTCAAGCTGGTGAACACTATGCCTGATTGGTCCTCGCCTTACACAAGCTGGGGAAAACTGCGCCTGATTCGTCCTCGCCTAACAAAAGCTGGGGAATACTGTGCCTGATTGGTCCACACCAAACACAAGCTGGGGAACACTGTGCCTGATTAGTCCTCGCCTAACACAAGCAGGGGAACACTGTGCCTGATTGGTCCCTGACAAACACAAGCTGGGGAAAACTGCGCCTGATTGGTCCACACCAAACACAAGCTGGGGAAAACTGGGCCTGATTGGTCCACACCAAACACAAGCTGGGGAACACTGTGCCTAATTGTTCCCCGCCTAACACAAGCTGGTGAACACAGTGCCTGATTGGTCCCCTCCTGACACATGCTGGGGAACACTGTGCCTGATTGGTCCTCGCCGAACACAAGCAGGGGAACACTGTGCTTGATTGGTCCCCGCCTAACACAAGCTGGGGAACACTGTCCCGGATTGGTCCACACCAAACACAAGCTGGGGAACACTGTGCCTGATTAGTCCTCGCCTAACACAAGCTGGGGAACACTGTGCCTGATTGGTCCTCGCCTAACACAAACTGAGGAAAACGGTGCCTGATTGGTCCTCGCCTAACACAAGCTGGGGAACACTGTGCCTGATTGGTCCACACCAAACACAAGCTGGAGAACACTGTGCCTGATAAGCTCCCACCAAACACAAGCTGGGGAACACTGTGCCTGACTGGTCCTCTCCTAACACAAGCTGGGGAACACTGTACTTGATTGGTCCCCGCCAAACAAAAGCTGGGGAACACTGTGCCTGACTGGTCCTCTCCTAACACAAGCAGGGGAACACTGTGCTTGATTGTTCCTCGCCTAACACAAGCTGGGGAACACTGTGCTTGATTGGTCCCCGCCAAAAAAAAGCTGGGGAACACTGTGCCTGACTGGTCCTCTCCGAACACAAGCAGGGGAACACTGTGCATGATTGGTCCTCGCCTAACACAAGGTGGGGAACACTGTGCCTGATTGTTCCTCGCCTAACACAAAAAGGTGAACACTGTGCCTGATTGGTCCTCTCCTAATACAAGCGGGGGAATACTGTGCTTGATTGGTCCTCGGCTAACACAAGCTGCAGAACACTGTGCCTGATTGGTCCTCGCCTAACACAAAGAGGGGAACACTGTGCCTGATAGGACCTCGCCTAACACAAGCTGGGGAACACTGTGCCTGATTGGACCTCGCCTAACACAAGCTGGGGAACACTGTGCTTGATTGGTCCCCGCCTAACACAAGCTGGGGAAAACTGTGCCTGAATGGTCCTCGCCTAACACAAGCTGGGGAACAATGTGCCTGATTGGTCCTCTCCTAACACAAGCTGGGGAACAATGTGCCTGATTGGTCCTCTCCTAACACAAGATGGGGAACACTGTGCCTGATTGGTCCACACCAAACACAAGCTGGGGAACACTGTGCCTGATTGGTCCTCTCCTAACACAAGCTGGGGAAAACTGTACCTGAATGGTCCTCGCCTAACACAAGCTGGGGAACAATGTGCCTGATTGGTCCTCTCCTAACAGAAGCTGGGGAACACTGTGCCTGAATGGTCCTCACCAAACACAAGCTGGGGAACACTGTGCTTGATTGGTCCCCGCCTAACACAAGCTGGAGAACACTGTGCCTGATTGGTCCTCTCCAAACACATGCTGGGGAACAATGTGCCTGATTGGTCCTCGCCTAACATAAGCTGGGGAACACTGTGCCTGATTGGTCCTCACCAAACACAAGCTGGGGAACACTGTGCTTGATTGGTCCTCTCCTAACACAAGCTGGGGAACAATGTGCCTGATTGGTCCTCTCCTAACACAAGCTGGGGAACACTGTGCCTGATTGGACCACACCAAACACAAGCTGGGGAACACTGTGCCTGATTGGTCCCCGCCTAACACAAGCTGGGGAACACTGTGCCCGATTGGTCCTCGCCTAACACAAGCTGGGGAACACTGTGCCTGATCGGTCCCCGCCTTACACAAGCTGGAGAACACTGTGCCTGATTGGTCCTCTCCTAACACATGCTGGGGAACAATGTGCCTGATTGGTCCTCTCCTAACACAAGCTGGGGAACACTGTGCCTGATTGCTCCCAGCCTAACACAAGCTGGGGAACACTGTGCCTGATTGGTCCACACCAAACACAAGCTAGGGAACACTGTGCCTGACTGGACCACGCCTAACACAAGCTGGAGAACACTGTGCCTGATTGGTCCTCTCCTAACACAAGCTGGGGAACACTGTGCCTGATTGCTCCCAGCCTAACACAAGCTGGGGAACACTGTGCCTGATTGGTCCACACCAAAAACAAGCTGGGGAACACTGTGCCTGACTGGACCACGCCTAACACAAGCTGGGGAACACTGTGCTTGATTGGTCCTCTCCTAACACAAGCTGGGGAACACTGTGCCTGAATGGTCCTCGTCTAACATAAGCTGGGGAACAATGTGCCTCATTGGTCCTCACCTAACACAAGCTGGGGAACACTGTGCTTGATTGGTCACCGCCTAACACAAGCTGGAGAACATTGTGCCTGATTGGTCCTCTCCTAACACAAGCTGGGGAACACGGTAACTGATTGGTCCTTACCTAACACAAGCTGGGGAACGCTGTGCTTTATTGCTCCCCGCCTTACCCAAGCTGGGGAACACTGTGCCTGATAGGTCCTATCCTAACACAAGCTGAGGAACACTGTGCCTGATTGTTCCACACCAAACACAAGCTGAGGAACACTGTGCCTGATTGGTCCCAGCCTAACACAAAGCTGGGGAACACTGTGCCTGATTGGTCCACACCAAACACAAGCTGCGGAACACTGTGCCTGATTGGCCCCCACCTAACAGATCCTGGCGAACACTGTCCCTGATTGGTCCTCTCCTAACACAAGCTGGGGAACACTGTGCCTGATTGGTCCTCGCTTAACATAAGCTGGGGAACACTGTGCCTGATTGGTCCTCACCTAAAACAAGCTGGGGAAAACTGTGCCTGATTGGTCCACACCAAACACAAGCTGGGGAACACTGGGCTTGATTGGCCCCCACCTAACAGAGCCTGGGGAACACTGTGCCTGATTGGTCCTCTCCTAACACAAGCTGGGGAACAATGTGCCTGATTGGTCCTCTCCTAACACAAGCTGGGGAACACTGTGCCTGATTGGTCCACACCAAACACAAGCTGGGGAACACTGTGCCTGATTGGTCCCCGCCTAACACAAGCTGGGGAACACTGTGCCCGATTGGTCCTCGCCGAACACAAGCTGGGGAACACTGTGCTTGATTGGTCCCCGCCTAACACAAGCTGGAGAACACTGTGCCTGATTGGTCCTCTCCTAACACATGCTGGGGAACAATGTGCCTGATTGGTCCTCTCCTAACACAAGCTGGGGAACACTGTGCCTGATTGGTCCACACCAAACACAAGCAGGGGAACACTGTGCTTGATTGGTTCCGGCCGAACACAAGCTGGGGAACACTGTGCCTGATTGGTACCCACTTAACACAAGCTGGGGAACACTGTGCCTGATTGGTCCCCACCTAACGCAAGCTGGGGAACACTGTGCCTGTTTGGTCCACACCAAACACAAGTAGGGGAAAACTGTGCCTGATTGGTCCTCTCCTAACACAATCTGGGGAACACTGTGCCTGATTGGTCCTCGCCTAACACAAGCTGGGGAACACTGTGCCTGATTGGTCCTCGCCTAACACAAGCTGGGGAACACTGTGCCTGATTGGTCCACACCAAATACAAGCTGAGAACACTGTGCCTCATTGGTCCTCGCCTAACTAAACGGGGAACACTGTGCCTGATTGGTCCTCGCCTAACACAAGCTGGGGAACACTGTGCCTGATTGGTCCACATCAAACACAAGCTGGGGAACAGAGTGCCTGCTTGGTGTACACCAAACAAGCAAAGGAACATTGTGCCTGATTGGTCCTCTCCTAACACAAGCTGAGGAACAACTGTGCCTAATTGGTCCCCACCTAACACAAGCTGGGGACTACTGTGCCTGATTGGTCCCCGCCTAACACAAGCTGGGGACTACTGTGCCTGATTGGTCCCCGCCTAACACAAGCTGGGGAATACTGTGCCTGATTGCTCCTCGCCTAACACAAGCTGGGGAACACTGTGCCTGATTGGTCCTCGCCTAACACAAGCTGGGGAACACTGTGCCTGATTGGTCATCTCCTAACACAAGCTGGGGAACACTGTGCCTGATTGGTCCTCGCCTAACACAAGCTGGGGAACACTGTGCCTGACTGGTCCACATCAAACACAAGCTGGGGATCACTCTGCCTGACTGGTCCACACCAAACACAAGCTGGGGAACACTGTGCCTGATTGGTCCCCGCCTAACACAAGCTGGGGAATACTGTGCCTGATTGGTCCTCGTCTAACACAAGCTGGGGAACACTGTGCCTGATTGGTCCTCGCCTAACACAAGCTGGGGAACACTGTGCCTGATTGGTCCTCGCCTAACACAAGCTGGGGATCACTCTGCCTGACTGGTCCACATCAAACACAAGCTGGGGAGCACTGTGCCTGATTGGTCCCAGCCTAACACAAGCTGGGGAACACTGTGTCTGATTGGTCCCCGCCTAACACAAGCTGGGGATCACTCTGCCTGACTGGTCCACACCAAACACAAGTAGGGGAACACTGTGCCTGATTGGTCCCCAGCTAACACAAGCTGGGGAACACTGTGCCCGTTTGGTCCTCGCCTAACACAAGCTGGGGAACACTGTGCCTAATTGGTCCTCGCCTAACACAAGCTGGGGAACACTGTGCCTGATTGGTCCACACCAAACACAAGCTGGGGAACGCTGTGCCTGTTTGGTCCTCGCCTAACACAAGCTGGGGAACACTGTGCCTGATTGGTCCTCGCCTAACACAAGCTGGGGAACACTGTGCATGATTGGTCCGCACCAAACACAAGCTGGGGAACACTGTGCATGATTGGTCCACACCAAACACAAGCTGGGGAACACTGTGCCTGATTGGTCCTCGCTTAACACAAGCTGTGGAACACTGTGCCGGATTGGTCCTCGCCGAACACAAGCAGGGGAACACTGTGCCTGATTGGTCCGCACCAAACACAAGCTGGGGAACACTGTGCCTGATTGGTCCCCGCCTAACACAAGCTGGGGAACACTGTGCCTCATTGGTCCTCTCCTCACACAAGCTGGGGAACACTGTGCCTGATTGGTCCTCTCCTAACACAAGCTGGGGAACGATGTGCCTGATTGGTCCACACCAAACACAAGCTGGGGAACACTGTGCCTGATTGGTCCACACCAAATACAAGCTGAGAACACTGTGCCTCATTGGTCCTCGCCTAACTAAACGGGGAACACTGTGCCTGATTGGTCCTCGCCTAACACAAGCTGGGGAACACTGTGCCTGATTGGTCCACATCAAACACAAGCTGGGGAACAGAGTGCCTGCTTGGTGTACACCAAACAAGCAAAGGAACATTGTGCCTGATTGGTCCTCTCCTAACACAAGCTGAGGAACAACTGTGCCTAATTGGTCCCCGCCTAACACAAGCTGGGGACTACTGTGCCTGATTGGTCCCCGCCTAACACAAGCTGGGGACTACTGTGCCTGATTGGTCCCCGCCTAACACAAGCTGGGGAATACTGTGCCTGATTGCTCCTCGCCTAACACAAGCTGGGGAACACTGTGCCTGATTGGTCCTCGCCTAACACAAGCTGGGGAACACTGTGCCTGATTGGTCCACACCAAACACAAGCTGGGGAACACTGTGCCTGATTGGTCATCTCCTAACACAAGCTGGGGAACACTGTGCCTGATTGGTCCTCGCCTAACACAAGCTGGGGAACACTGTGCCTGACTGGTCCACATCAAACACAAGCTGGGGATCACTCTGCCTGACTGGTCCACACCAAACACAAGCTGGGGAACACTGTGCCTGATTGGTCCCCGCCTAACACAAGCTGGGGAATACTGTGCCTGATTGGTCCTCGTCTAACACAAGCTGGGGAACACTGTGCCTGATTGGTCCTCGCCTAACACAAGCTGGGGAACACTGTGCCTGATTGGTCCTCGCCTAACACAAGCTGGGGATCACTCTGCCTGACTGGTCCACATCAAACACAAGCTGGGGAGCACTGTGCCTGATTGGTCCCAGCCTAACACAAGCTGGGGAACACTGTGTCTGATTGGTCCCCGCCTAACACAAGCTGGGGATCACTCTGCCTGACTGGTCCACACCAAACACAAGTAGGGGAACACTGTGCCTGATTGGTCCCCAGCTAACACAAGCTGGGGAACACTGTGCCTGTTTGGTCCTCGCCTAACACAAGCTGGGGAACACTGTGCCTAATTGGTCCTCGCCTAACACAAGCTGGGGAACACTGTGCCTGATTGGTCCACACCAAACACAAGCTGGGGAACGCTGTGCCTGTTTGGTCCTCGCCTAACACAAGCTGGGGAACACTGTGCCTGATTGGTCCTCGCCTAACACAAGCTGGGGAACACTGTGCCTGATTGGTCCGCACCAAACACAAGCTGGGGAACACTGTGCATGATTGGTCCACACCAAACACAAGCTGGGGAACACTGTGCCTGATTGGTCCTCGCTTAACACAAGCTGTGGAACACTGTGCCGGATTGGTCCTCGCCGAACACAAGCAGGGGAACACTGTGCCTGATTGGTCCGCACCAAACACAAGCTGGGGAACACTGTGCCTGATTGGTCCCCGCCTAACACAAGCTGGGGAACACTGTGCCTCATTGGTCCTCTCCTCACACAAGCTGGGGAACACTGTGCCTGATTGGTCCTCTCCTAACACAAGCTGGGGAACGATGTGCCTGATTGGTCCACACCAAACACAAGCAGGCAAATACTGTGCCTGATTAGTCCTCGCCTAACATAACCTGGGGAATACTGTGCCTGATTGTTCCCGAGCTTGTGTTAGGAGAGGACCAATGTGCCTGATTAGTCCACACCAAACATAAGCTGAGGAACACCGGCCTGATTGGTCCTCTCCTAACACAAGCTGGGGAACACTGTGCCTGATTTGTCCACACCAAACACAAGCTGGGGAACAATGTGCCTGATTAGTCCACACCAAACACAAGCTGGGGAACAGTGTGCCTAATTGGTCCACACCAAACACCAGCAGGGGAACAGTGTGCCTGATTGGTCCACACCAAACACACTTGGGGACACTGTGCCTGATTGGTTCTGACCAAACATACGTCGAAGCACTGTGCCCGACTGGTCCAAACCTTACATGCTGCTGGACAAGGTGGGGAGTGACGGGCTCTTACTCGTAGTTCTTGACCAGCTGGTAGAGACAGAGCAGGATGCCCAGCCAGCCAGCACTGTTGTCTGACTGCAGGTAGAAGCCGATCTTGTCCAAGATGGCCGTCCACTTGCCGGGGTAGTCCCGTTTGATCATGTGGTGGATGCAGGTGGTCAGCTGCACCCTACAGGGAGAGGAGAGACAGAGGGTCAAACGGACAGGGGAGTGAATCGGTAAAAGCAGCGGAGTGGTGTTAGGGAGGGTAAAGAAGGATGGAGTAGGCAGATTAGGAGGGCCCCGCTCACCGAATACGCTCAGGCGAGTGAATGATGGCCTCCACGATGTTTTCCCGGATAAACTGCCGGTCCTCCTTCGGGATGTTATGGACAGTGGGATCGCCTGTGGCTGCCTGCTCATCCTCCTCACCCCAATACTGCGTCACCATGTTTTTCAGGTAAATCACACCTGCAGGAGCGGACACAGGTGGAACAGAGACTGTCAGAGGCTGGAATTCTCAAGGGTGTAGGTCAAATCCACAAATTTCAGGAAATTAATATTTAGTCTCAACACTGTACAGCCTTTTGGTCTAAAATAGGAAATAAATTAGTCCCGTTTCCTGTAATTGTTTTGTTCTGCTTTATGTATTCCTATGCGTCTTTTAATTCCCAATACGTATTTTTCTCCCACCAATGTGATGTTGTTGTTTGGTAATGGGGGGGGCTCTCTTACCTGTTCATCCATTCTTGAGTGCGTGTGTTTGGGTCATTGACTATATTATTTGACTGTATTCACTTTGTCCAATGGGAAATTGTCACTCCTTTGTGGAGGGATATTTAACTGTCCATTCTATTCTTGGCCCTCTGTTTGACTGAAGACGACTGTGTTGAAATGTCAGTCACCTGCACCGGAATAAATAGCCAATTATAACCGTGTGCTCCAGGACTCGTTCCTTTGTTACTTGACTATTTATCCCCCTCTTTCTAAGAGGCACCGGTTTTTTGGCTTTAGTCTGTCAGCAGAGGTGAGCATTTCTCTTTGATTTCATGAACTGAAACTTATAACTTATAAACTTATATAGGAAATATAAGAGGCTAATTTCACTTGAATATGCAGGGAAGGCAATGGTTATTGGGTAAATGCTCCACTGGCTCTAATGGAGAGTGTGGTTGGTATTGGCAGCTGGGACAGGACATTCTGTATAAAGGGAGCCTCTGAACAGCATTACTCATGTTAAGCTGGTGTTATACAAAACCCAAAGCCAGTGAATTTCACACGTTATGTAAATCGTAGATAAAAACAGAAAACAATGAACTTCTATTCAATTGAATACACTGCAAAGACAAGATATTTAATGTTCAAACTTGCAGTGTATTCAATTGAATATAGGCTGAAAAGGATTTGCAAATCATTGTATTCTGTTTTTATTTACGATTTACACAACGTGCCAACTTCACTGGTTTTGGGGTTTGTACATTGCTGTAGCTGCGAAAGATACAGTCACACACCCACAGTGGTGAGTGGGCGAAGTCCAGCACACTCCAAACACACCATGTACCCACAGCTCCAGGAGGAGGGCATCAGGCATCGAGGCCTCTGCTCACTGCTGTACAGGACTGGGTTCTGCCACGGCACAGGCAAGCCCTTCCCTCTGAGTGGGTCACCGTACTGTCCCAAACCTATTTCCCAGACCACTGATGAAGCAGTTCTCCGGACACCAAGGCTGGGCCTGGCTCAGAGCTCTGCTACATTATCCAGGTAGCTGGATACTACACAGCTAAATACACACATATTGAAGCAATCCATGTTAATTAAGCACCTTTGGCCAAGGATATATCAGCAGGGCAACACCAGTGGGAACTGAAAGATGCAACTTGAAATAAAGTTGCCAAAATATTACACAGCTGCCCAACGCAACACACCATGAACACCACAAGAGTGCTTAGTTAAACTACCCCATTAGCGCCAGTAACCATGGTGACCTGCCCTCCAAATCAGAGACGGGACACACAGTACATTGGCAGGCTGGTGGACAGGAGGACACTGGTCCCGTCACAGGGGAGGTCAACACCAGTGAGTGACAGACATGCGTCACCACCTCTCAGTGTCATTACAAGGCGGGCAGAAGTTAACATTCCACACATCGCTGGGATGCTTCTGCGTGAGCTGCAACATCGCTGCGAGTTTCCCGGAACTCGAGAGAACATCATGACCTGGTCAAGTCTGAAATAGAGCAATCTGACACCGGCCTGTCAGCATTTTCTGCAGAGGCTCGGGTAACAGAAATCAGCTTCAAACGAGCCTGCCGCTCAATAGAACCCTTTTCCCGAACTGCTGAAACCGAAGGCCTACTGTCTGTCGCTCACATACACGGGCATGACGCTCGGGCCCTCCGTTTCTGATGGCCCCTCTCCAATCTCAGCCTTCCAGCTCATCATTACACACTCCTGCTGTGTGCTCAGTAAGTTTATTTGTTTATAGGCAAGGATCCCCATTAGCTGACGCAAGACGTCAGCTAGTCTTCCTGGGGTCCAACAACATTAAACCATTACACCAAAACAAGAATAAAACATATTGAGACACATAATTCAAGGAAACATAACCACATTACCAGACAAACAAATTATAACAAAACACACCAAGGTAGAGAAGAGATTGCATAACAATACATTTGCTTATTCATTGGCTCACTTGTGTGACCGTAATTGCTTTTTGAAGCTTGCAATACTTTTTATTTTACGTATGCCACTTGGAAGACAATTCCATGCCCTAATAGCCCTGTCGAAAACAGTTCTTTGCATACCATTAGATTTTGCATGCGGTAGACTAATCAGCCCACTATTTGCCCCTCTGGTGAAATGCATATGCACTTTCGAGCTGTAAATTATTTTATCAGAGATAAATTTGGGAATGTTAATTAGAATAACTTTCTGAAAAAATATAAGTAAATTGTAAGAAAGTCTTTTTACAGCATTCACCCATTTAAGATGTTCATGCATTTCAACAGCATTAGTCCTGTAAGAGCAGCCAAGAACAAGCCTTGCTGCCTTATTTTGTTCAACTTGTGACCTCTGAAGTAGCCGCCTAGAAACAGAGCCCCACACAACAGAGCAATAGTCCAAATGGCATAGAACTAAAGCTCAAACAAGTTGGTTCCTCAGTTCAAATGGAAGGAATGCTGCACACTTTCTTGCAATAGCAATAGCTCTGCCCATTTTAAAAACAATTCTGTCGATGTGCTCTGATCATGATAATGATGAATCAAGCCAAAGGCCTAAAAGCTTAACTTTTTCAACTTGCTGTATAGGTTGACCTGCAATCTGTAAAACCAGAGTAGGATCAAGTGCAATTCTTTGATAGGAACCAAATACCATCCAGACTGTTTTGGCAAAGCACCAACTTATTAGTTTTTATCCAGTCATATAAAATGTTAAGATCACTGTATAGAACCTGATTAATCTCGGAGACGGTTTTAGCAGCATAATAAAGAGTTGAATCATCAGCATACAGAGTCAGACTCGCCTGTCGAATAGAAAATGGCATATCATTTATAAATATCGAGAATAAGAGGGGCCCCAGATAGCTCCCCTGTGGAAGACCACAATCTAACCCTCTACTGCCTGAGAAAGCACCATTAAAATAAACCCTCTGAGATCTAGAGGACAGATAACTCCTGAAAAATGAAATAGCTGAGCTACTAAAACCGTAGCTGATGAGTTTATAAGTAAAAGGCACGGATATATTGAATCCCCTTCTAATGTCATCACTCCCTGCCTGCACACGCACAGTGTCTTCCAGACATCACAGCCAGCATCCATACACCCCTTTCTGACATCACATCACATCTCGCACCTGCATTACGACCTCCTGATGTCCAAGGATTCCAACTTCAACTCCTAACTTCAGTCAGAGTTGTGAAATTCCGTTTCAGCGCTGAGCTAACGGGCTAATATTACACCACTCAATTCAGCAGTTTTTATTTCAGCTTTTATGCATTTTTTGCAAGCAACTAGTAATGCTTAATCACCTCTGTATAAACAGTTGTCTCCTTTTTAAGACTTTAAGATTAAACTAGAAATGGTTTTTACACGTAAAAACAGATGTCTCCCCCTTCCCCCATGTCACATTTTAGAGTTATGGTCCGCAAACGAGTCCCACCCTTCAATATGCCTAAATCCAAATTGTTGCCATGGAAACAGAAAAAATATTAAAGCTGCAAGTAGCCTTGGACGGGTCCTCGCCCTCCGGCGCATGTGGAAATGGGGGCGAGACGCGTTCGAGCGCCGTCGAGCATTGTCATTCGTTGGACAGCACGAGACCGAGGAAAATGTTTCATGTTGAGTTGAGTGCAAACCCCTTTACTGAAAGAGATTTTTCTTTAGTATAATGGAACTATGACCCATGCGACCTGGTCAAACTTTCAGAAGCAGATTTTATCACTGCTGTGTATTGTGCAATCTTCCCTCATTCATGAACTTAGTGAAGGGAGATGAGCCAAGTGATCCTACTGCCACCCGGTGGTCAGAATGTGTAGCAGCACAAAGAAAAACACAGAAAATCAATAATAATCAAGAAATTAATAAATGCTTCTTCCAGGTAAATCCTAGAAAGCTGAAATTTCTGGAGCATGTTCTCTGAAGAAAGATAAAAGTTTTATACACTGCAACTTATGGTGAATTCAGAAGTGCTTCACTGTATATTTTACAAAATATGAATATTCATAACATGTTTATATATCAAGAAATATCACTTGTAATGGTACCACACTTGGCAGTTTGTTTGGCGACATGGAGATTATGAATTATGCCAAAGGACATTTTCATACGATGAACGTTTTGTCCACAGCAAGAATGTATATCTTACTGTACAGTGTATTATGTACGTAATAATTTCTATTTCAAAAAGTCTCAAATGGATTTTCACGAAATTAGGTGACAGTACAGAGCATGGTACAGCAATGATTAGTGATTTTTTTCAGAATTTTACGACATTGCAACAGGCTGTGGTGAAAGCGAAAGTCCCAGTTTAGCGTATTTAGGTGGCGCTATAGAGCCAATTTGTGTCTTTGGTGAAGAATTTTCAGATTTTTCAGAATTTTCATGGGCAACGCCCCAATCAGATGTTAGAGCTCACCACCCTTGACCGGCATATCAATTTCCATGATGATACGAATTCATTAAGAACATTAAAAACTGAAACGTATTTTCATTGCGAGGGATCCATAGTCATTGCATCGCCACACAGACCCCATTATTTGAAGCTTCACAACATTCATAAGGTAGCTTCAACAACTTTTTACACGTGTTGTACAGGGTGAATAAAGTTGATGGGTTCAACTATGTGTCATCAGTACAAGTAAAAGTAAAAACTGGTCACTTCCTGTTAGCGGCCACGCCCACTGACTAACAAACCTGCAGAGCACAACTTCTGATCAGCATGGTCTCGTGATGTTTACTAATAAATCTGGTTAAGATTGGATGAAATCTCTAGGAGGAGTGCGTTAAAATACAATGTGTGGAAATCAGGCAAATATGACACGTTAAGATCAAAATGGCCGACTTCCTGTTTAGAGTAGACAAATGATACCAAAGACTTTTTTTTGCGGGTTGGCCAAATACATGTGTACCAATTTTCATCTTTCTACTCCAAAAAAACCCCTATGGGGAGGGGTTTTCGAAAATTTCAAGGGGGCGCTATCGAGGCATTTTGCTGCCCTCATGGGCAATGCCCCAATCAGATGTGAGAGCTCGCCACCCTTGACCGGCATATCAATTTCCATGATGATACGAATTCATCAAGAACATCAAAAACCCAAACGTATTTTCATGGCGAGGGATCCATTGTCACCGCATCGCCACACTTACGCCATTTCTCGAAGCATCACAGCATTCGTTGGGTAGCTTAAGCAACTTCTTCTACATGTTTAACAGCGGGAATAAAGTTGATGGGTTCAACTGTGTGTCATCAGTACAAGTGAAAGTAAAAACTGGTCACTTCCTGTTAGCGGCCACGCCCACTGACTTACAGATCTGCAGAGCACAACTTTTGATCAGCATGGTCTCTTGATGTTTAGGAATAAATCTGGTTTTGATTGGATGAAATCTCTAGGTGGAGTGCGTTTAAATACAATGTGTGGAACTCAGGCAAATACGACACGTTAAAATCAAAATGGCCGACTTCCTGTTTGGAGAAGACAAATGATGCTAGTGACTTTTTTGTGCGTCTTGGCCAAATACACGTGTACCAATTTTCATCTCCCTACTCCAAAAAAACCCCTATGGGGAGGGGTTTTTGAAAATTTCAAGGGGGCGCTATCGAAGCATTTTGCTGCTCTCATGGGCAAAGCCCCAATCAGATGTGAGAGCTTGACACCCTTGACCTGTCAATCAATTTTTATGATGATACAAGTTTATTAAAGACATAAAAAAAACTCAAACGTATTTTCATGGCGAGGGATGGAAAGTCGCTGCGTCACTACACGGACACCATTATGCGTAGCTTCACAGCATTCATAAGGTAGCTTCATCAATTTGTTCTGCATGTAATAGAAGTGGAATGAGGTTGGTGTGTTCAACTATGTGTCATCAGTACAAGTGAAAGTAATAACTGAACACTTCCTGTTACCACAGGGGGGCGCTAGTAGCAAAGTGGGAAGTTAATGCATCTGGACATTCAGGGCACAGCAATGATCATGTAGAGCAAGTTTAAAGCTACTACAGTCAAGTATGTGGGCGTGAGAGCATTGGGAATCCCAAACGTATTTTCATGGCGAGGGATCCAAAGTCACCGCTTTGCCACACGAACGCCATTACTCGTAGCTATACAGCGTTCATAAAGTAGCTTCATCAACTTGTTCTGCATGTTTTGAAAGTAGAATGAAGTTGATGGGTTCAACATTGTCATCAGTACAAGTGGAAGTAACGAGTGGTCACTTCCTGTTACAACAGGGGGGCGCTATTAGCAAAGTGGAAAGTTAATACATCAGGATGTTCAGGGTGGTGCCTTCATAATGTATAGCAACTTTGAAGCTTCTATAATCAAGTGTGAGAGCATTGTGAAATTTTTTCCTCAAGTCACCAAAATTTGTCACGCCCTAGCAGCCACGCCCTTTGACCGAAAGATCTGCAGAGCACAATATTTTAATCAGCTTGGTCTCTCGATGATGAGTACCAAATTTGAAGTCGATCCAGCGAAATCCCTGGGAGGAGTTCATTTTAATATTCAAAAATTCAAATCAAAATGGCCGACTTCCTGTTGGGTTTAGGGCGTGGTTCCAATAAAGTTTTTTGTATGTCTGGGTAGGATACATATGTCTACTGAAATTGGTCTGCCTACGACAAAGTAACCGAATTTCCCTATGGGAATTTTGAAACGTGTTTAGGGGGCGCTATTTCGACATTTGGAATCGAACCTATGCGACCGCCCAAAAATATCAAATTTCGGATCCAGCCGGATGAATGGGGAAAGTTAGACGCGTTTTCACAATTGGGAAAGGGGCGAAATTGGCATTTGAAAAGTCAGAAGAATAATAAAAAATAAAAAAAAATAAAAAATAATAATAATGATAATAATAATAATAATAAACAGCGTGATTTCAATAGGGCCCTCTGCAGACGACCTGCAGTCGTGCTCGGGCCCTAACAACATGTCTCTCCCCCCCCCTCCAGGAAGGGGGAGACATAATGAGAACTCCACGTAATCTTGACAAAGAACACAAGACTCGCCATGTCACCATGACCCCTTTTCCACGCTTTCAAGGAAATTACTAGAATTCAGACCACCTTTCGAGACTCACCAGCTTGTCGGACGGGCAGGTCAAGTTGCTCGGACATTGTGACCTGCAGCAGTGCGGACACAAAGTTCACTTGGGTGTGGCCCTGTCAATCAAAGCAGAGGACAACAAGCAGCGGTTAGACCATTATTCATCAGAGATGCGGGCTAATGGTAAAGTGAAGTCCATGTCATTCACAGGAGACATACCTTCATTTACCCCTTTAACTCAACTTTTAGCGAAAGTTTCCCCGCAAGTAGGTTCACAGTAAAAAAAACCGTTTTTGTTTAGTATGACAATGTCACATACATCATCTGTATCTGCTGGTTACAGCACTTCACTGAAACTACACTTGCACCGCGAAAAATATTCAACCCCAGGATGCCATATTTTTATGGCTACAGCATAATATCAAATGGAAATTATCAGGATTTTGTATCTCATTCAAAATGAATTTCCCTGTAATTCAGCAGGACATATTTGGGATTGCTGTAAACCTTAGAATCTCCAATAAAATTGCTAAATGGGCCTGAAGTTGCAAACATCAGCTTCACCTGACAGACTCCTAAACAGGTCCATGGGTTTTATGGGTTTGAAATACAAGTTAAAATTTTCTGGTCGCATGTAAAACAGTTGAGAGTTTCTGAGCACCAAATCATACAAGAGTCATCAGAAGATGACATATCCCACCGGTTCCACATAATTCATGATTCGTGGCAGAGTTTTTAAATTCTGCTGAAGAGAAGGGACAAAGTCCAATTTTTGGGCTGTTTTTGGAATAAAAATCAAAGATTTTGGGCAGCATGGAACTGAAACCCCTAAAAGGCACAACTACACCATAAAGGTAAGTTCCATACAAAATTAAAGCTGCAAGCAGCGTTGAACGGGCCCTCGCCCCCATGCACACGTTGGGGTTGTGGTGAGATCCTGACGGGTGCAGCTGTGCACTCATGACCATTAGACAGGTCAAGTGCCGGCCCCAACCTGAGGGAAAGTGTTGAGCGAATCGGACAAAGCTGAAGGAGTTATGATAAGTTGATACTTCATCCACCAGAGAGCGCTCAGAGTGTAACCAAATTTGGGCAGGTGCATTCAGGGGCAGACCCTAAGCAACAATGTTCAGTTTTGAGCAAATCTGCCAAATTCAACGTAAAATGTGGCATTTTCTGTTTCCATAAGGGGGCGGGATGAGCTCGATTGTTTTGCAGCAAATCGAGGTGTTCAAGGTGGGGCTTTTACTATGCACAGGAATTTTGAATCCATTGGGATGAAGTATGAGGGAGAGAGAGCAGCTCGAATTTGTTTGGCGAGGCATCTGAAATGGGGACACCATGGCAGCCAGGCTCATTTAGCGACAGACATGCAGAGCACTACTTTTGATCAGCATGGTCTCTTGATGATATGAAAAAAATATAAGGTTGATTGGACGGAATCGCTAGGAGGAGTTCATTAAAATGCAATATGTGGAATTCGGGCCAAAATGACACATTAAAATCAAAATGGCTGACTTCCTGTTTGGAATTAACCAATAATGCCAGAGACTTTTTTTGTTCGAATAGGCAACATACAAATGTGAATCAATTTTCATTTTCCTATTCCAAAAAAACCCCTAAGGGGAGGGGTTTTTAAAAATTTCGAGGGGGCGCTATCGAGGCATTTTGCTGCCCTCATGGGCAGCGCCCCAATCAGATGTTGGAGCTCACCACCCATGACCGGCATATCAATTTCCATGATGAAACGAATTCATGAAGAACATCAAAAACCCAAACGTATTTTCATGGCGAGGGATCCATTGTCACCGCATCGCCACACGAACGCCATTACTCGAAGCATCACAGCATTCGTAAGGTAGTTTATGCAATTGCTTTTACATGTTTTACAGGGGGAATTAAGTTCATGGGTTCAACTATGTGTCATCAGTACAAGTGAAAGTAAAAACTGGTCACTTCCTGTTAGTGGCCATGCCCACTGACCTACAGATCAGCAGAGCACAACTTTCGATAAGCATGGTCTCTCAATGTTTTTTAATAAATGTGATTTTGAAAGGACTAAATCTGTAGGAGGAGTGCATTAAAATACAATATGTGGAAATCAGGCAAAAATGACACGTTAAAATCAAAATGGCCAACTTCCTGTTTGGAGCAGACAAATGATGCCAGAGACTTTTTTTGTGCGTCTTGGCCAAATGCACGTGTACATATTTTTATCTTTCTACTCAAAAAAAAACCCCTATGGGGTGGGGTTTTTGAAAATTTCAAGGGGGCGCGATCGAAGCATTTTGCTGCCCTCATGGGCAAAGCCCCAATAAGATGTGAGAGCTTCCCACCCTTGACCTGTCTGTCAATTTTTATGATGATACAAGTTTATTGAAGACATCAAAAACCCAAACGTATTTTCATGGCGAGGGATGGATAGTCGCCGCGTCACTACACGGACGCCATTATGCGTAACTTTACAGCATTCATAAGGTAGCTTCACCAATTTGTTCTGCATGTAATAGAAGTGGAATGAGGTTGATTTGATCAAGTATGTGTCCTCAGTACAAGTGAAAGTAATAACTGGTCACTTCCTGTTACCACAGGGGGGCGCTAGAAGCAAAGTGGAAATTTAATGCATCTCGACGTTCAAAGCGGAGCAATAATCATGTCAAGCAAGTTTGAAGCTACGACAGTCAAGTATGTGGGCGTCAGAGCATTGGGAATCCCAAACGTATTTTCATGGCAAGGCATCCAAAGTCGCCGCTTCGCCACACAAACGCCATTACTCGTAGCTATACAGCGTTCGTAATGTAGCTTCATCAACTTGTTCTGCATGTTTCAGAAGTAGAATGAAGTTGATGGGTTCAACAATGTGTCATCAGTACAAGTGGAAGTAACGAGTGGTCACTTCCTGTTACCACCGGGGGGCGCTATTAGCAAAGTGGCAAGTTAATATATCAGGACATTCAGGGCAGCACCCTCATCATATTCAGCAAGTTTGAAGCTTCTAAAATCAAGTATTTGGCTGTGAGAGCGTTGTGAAATTTTTTTCTCAAGTCACAAAAATTTGTCACGCCCTCGCAGCCACGCCCTTTGACTTACAGATCTGCAGAGCACAACTTTTGATCAGCTAGGTCTCACAATAATCTGTACCAAATTTGAAGTCGATTGAGCGAAATCCCCAGGAGGAGTTCGTCTTAAAATTCAAAAATTCAAATCAAAATGGCCGAATTCCTGTTGGGTTTAGGGCGTGGCTCCAATTAACCCCTTTCTGCAGATGTAGACGCTCGCGTCTATAAATATGCAAATGTAAGCACTTAAGTTACAGTACTCGACCACAAGATGGCACCCCCGGATCAGCTATTGGATATTCACAAGCAGGCAGAGCTGAAACGCGATTTATAGTATGGAGAAGTTCCCTCCAATCCCTGTTTTTCAGGAGTAGCATGGATTAAACTCCTCAGCTAAGCCTGATGTGCAAACTGGTCAGTATCCTTGCCCATAGTATCGATCCAGTAGTTTTAAAAAATTATCACTTGCGACAGAAAAAAAACGTACTACTCTGTAGCAACCATTTTAGCTACAGTGAGCCAACAGTATTCCAATTAGTGGTTAAAAAAATACGTTTTGTGAAGAAAAAAATCCGACATAGTATTGCTTCTCTCACATTCTTCTGTCAGTTACAATCATCACACACAAAATATGCGTAGTTCCCTCCCAAGGATTAACGCTTAGATTCCTCCATCGACAAATTCAGCGCTCCCTTCTATCCACCGAAGTACTGGTGTCGATAGCCAGTCACTCAATTATATACTCAGATTCATCTGCGTAACTCTACAGTTATAGTTCACGTCCTCGTGAAGCTTCCCCGGTAACGATGTATTGACAGACTCGTTTCTTATCCCATTCCCCAGTGTCTTAACTTTCCTCTATAACTGAAATACATTGATCGGACAATAAGAATGGGATACAAAGCTAAGCGTAAAAGTAAGGTCGGTTGTATTCTTCGAATGTTGGCCGCGGTTGCGCAGCTGAAAATGATGCGATATCAAAGAAATAAAGACACTCGAGACCGTTCTGAAGTGTTCAGTTTCATTTACGAGATTTAAATGTTGTATGGACGCGGTCAACGGGAATTATTCCGAATGAAACAGAACTGGAACGTTCCTTCTACCCGATACATCTGTCTCTGGAGGGGGGCATCAATGAAGAAAACAGGTTATACTTCTACTCTGTTTGCATTTTGCTTAATTTGGCTTTTTGCTGTAGAATCTATACCGCGTTTAAAGACATCGAATACCGAGGTTTTCGTTTCTCCAAATGCAAACATCCCACGCAGGTCGGTAGATCCCTCGGTACGTTCATTACACCACTCTGATGAATATGGAGGCATATGTCGTTGTATTTTTTTCCTGAAAGTGAAATTTCTGTTCTGTTAAAATAAGGTGTATTTCAGAATTCAGATATTACTGAGTTAGTGAGTTTTCACCCTTATAAGGTGTAAGGTTATGAGCTCGGATGTGAGAGAGGTTAGCTTTTTATTCATATCATGTTTGGTCTTGCGTGAATGTTATAGCTGTTAAATCTGCACTTCATTTCATGCTTGGGGTACTTCGAAGAGAAATGGACAATATTGTTAACTTTAATTTCAACGTAAAATGTGGCATTTTCTGTTTCCATAAGGGGGCGGGATGAGCTAGATTGTTTAGCAGCACATCGAGGCGTTCAGGATAGGGCTTTTACTATGTACAGGAGTTTTGAATCCATTTGAAGTGAAGTGTGAGGGAGAGGGAGCAGCTTGAATGTGTTTGGCGAGGCATCTGAAATGGGGCACCATGGCGGCCAGGCCCATGTAGCGACAGACATGCAGAGCACAACTTTTGATCAGCATGGTCTCTTGATGATCTGAAAAAAATATTAGGTTGATTGGACGGAATCGCTAGGAGGAGTTCGTTAATATGCAATATGTGGAAATCGGGCCAAAATGACACATTAAAATCAAAATGGCTGACTACCTGTTTGGAATTTATCCATGGTCCCAGACACTTTTTTGTTCACATTGGCAACATACACATGTGTACCAATTTTCATTTTCTAATTCCAAAAAAACCCCTAAGGGGAGGGGTTTTTCAAAATACCAAGGGGGCGCTATCGAGGCATTTTGCTGCCCTCATGGGCACCGCCCCAATCAGATGTGAGAGCTTCCCACCCTTGACCGGCATATCAATTTCCATGATGATACGAGTTCATTAAGAACATCAAAAACACAAACGTATTTTCATGGCGAGGGATCCATAGTCACCGCATCGCCACATGGACGCCATTTCTCGAAGCATCAAAGCATTCGTAAGGTAGTTTAAGCAACTTCTTCTACATGTTGTACAGGGGGAATAAAGTTGATGGGTTCAACTATGTGTCATCAGTACAAGTGAAAGTAAAAACTGGTCACTTCCTGTTAGCGGCCACACCCACTGACCTACAGACCTGCAGAGCACAACTTTTGATCAGCATGGTCTTTCAATGTTTATTAATGCATCTGGTTTTGAATGGATGAAATCTCTAGGAGGAGTGCGTTAAAATACAATATGTGGAAATCAGGCAAAAATGGCACGTTAAAATCAAAATGGCCGACTTCCTGTTTGGAGTAGACAAATGATGTCAAAGACTTTTTTGTGCGTCTTGGCCAAATACACATGTGTACTAATTTTCGTCTTTCTACTCCAAAAAAACCCCTATGGGGAGGGGTTTTTGAAAATTTCAAGGGGGCGCTATCGAGGCATTTTGCTGCCCTCATGGGAAAAGCCCCAATCAGATGTGAGAGCTTCCCATCCTTGACCGGCATATTAATTTCCATGAAGATACGAATTCATTAAGAACATCAAAAACACAAGCATATTTTCATGGCAAGGGATCCATTGTCACCGCATCGCCACACAGACACCATTACTCGTAGCATCACAGTATTCGTAAGGTAGTTTAAGCAACTTCTTCTACATGTTGTACAGGGGGAAAAAGGTTGATGGGTTCAATTATATGTCATCAGTACAAGTGAAAGTAAAAACTGATCACTTCCTGTTAGTAGCCACGCCCACTGACCTACAGACCTGCAGAGCACAACTTTTGATCAGCATAGTCTCTCAATGTTTTGTAATGAATTTGGTTTTGATTGGATGAAATCTCTAGGAGGAGTGCGTTAAAATACAATATGTGGAAATCAAGCAAAAATGACACGTTAAATTCAAAATGGCCGACTTCCTGTTTGAAGTAGACAAATGATGCCAGAGACTTTTTTGTGCGTCTTGGCCAAATACACGTGTACCAATTTTCATCTCCCTACTCCAAAAAATTTCAAGGGGGCGCTATCGAGGCTTTTTGCTGCCCTCATGGGCAAAGCCCCAATCAGATGTGAGAGCTTGCTACCCTTGACTTGTTTTTCAATTGTTATGATTATACAAGTTTATTAAAGACATCAAAAACCCAAACGTATTTTCATGGCGAGGGATGGATAGTCGCCGCGTCACCACACGGACGCCATTATGTGTAGCTTCACAGCATTCATAGCGTAGCTTCACCAATTTGTTCAGCATGTAATAGAAGTGGAATGTGGTTGATGTGATAAAGTATGTGTCCTCAGTACAAGTGAAAGCAATAAGTGGTCACTTCCTATTACCAGAGGGGGGCGCTAGTAGCAAAGTGGGAAGTAAATGCATCTGGACGTTCAGGCCGGAGCAATCATCATGTAGAGCAAGTTTGAAGCTACTACAATCAAGTATGTCGGCGTGAGAGCATTGGGAATCCCAAACATATTTTCATGGCGAGGGATCCAAAGTCGCCGCTTTGCCACACGGACGCCATTACTCGTAGCTTTACAGCGTTCATAAAGTAGCTTCAGTAACTTGTTCTGCATGTTTCAAAAGTAAAATGAAGTTGATGGGTTCAACAATGTGTCATCAGTACAAGTGGAAGTAACGAGTGGTCACTTCCTGTTACCACAGGGGGGCGCTATTAGTAAAGTGGGAAGTTAATACATCAGGGTGTTCCCGGCGGCACCCTTATCATGTTCAGCAAGTTTGAAGCTTCTACAATCAAGTATTTGGGTGTGAGAGCATTGTGAAATTTTTTCCTCAAGTCACTATAATTTGTCACGCCCTAGCAGCCACGCCCATTGACCTACAGATCTGCAGAGCACAACTTTAAATCAGCTTGGTCTCTCAATGATGTGTACCAAATTTGAAGCCGATCCGGCGAAATCCCGAGGAGGAGTTCGTTTTAAAATTCAAAAATTCAAATCAAAATGGCCGACTTCCTGTTGGGTTTAGGGCGTGGCTCCAATGAAGTTTTTTTTATGCCTTGTTACAAAGCACATAAAAACTGAATTTCGTCTACCTACGACAAAAAAACCGAATTTCCCTATGGGAATTTTGAAACGTGTTTAGGGGGCGCTATTTCGACAATTGGGGTCGAACTTGTGCGACCGCCCAAAAATATCGAATTTCGGATCCGGCCGGACGAATGGGGAAAGTTATACGCGTTTTCACTATTGGGAAAGGGGCGAAATTGGCCTTTGAAAAATCGGAAGAATAATAAAAAAAAAAAAAAAATAATAATAATAATAATAATAATAATAATAATAATAATAATAAACAGCGCGATTTCAATAGGGCCCTCCGCAGACGACTTGCAGTCGGCTCGGGCCCTAATTAAAGCTGCAAGCAGCGTTGAACGGGCCCTCGCCCCCATGCGCAAGTTGGGGTTGTGGTGAGATCATCACGGGTGCAGCTGAGCACTCTCGACCACTGGACAGGTCAAGTGCCGGCCCCAACCTGAGAGAAAGTGTCGAGTGAATCGGGCCAAGCTGAAGGAGTTATGATAGGTTGATACTTCATCCACCAGAAGGCGCTCAGAGTGTAACCAAATTTGGGCAGGTGCATTCAGGGGCAGACCCTAAGCACAAAAGTGAAGTTTTGAGCAAATCGGCCAGTTTCTACGTAAAATGTGGCATTCTCTGTTTTCATAAGGGGGCATGACGAGCTAGATTGTGTAGCAGCAAATCGAGGCGTTCAGGGTGGGGATTTCACTACATACAGGAATTTTGAATCCATTTGGATGAAGTATGAGGGAGAGAGAGCAGCTCGAATGTGTTTGGCGAGGCATCTGAAATGGGGACACCATGGCGGCCAGGTCCACTTAGCGACAGACATGCAGAGCACTAGTTTTGATCAGCATGGTCTCTTGATGATCTGAAATAAATATTAGGTTTATTGGACAGAATCGCTAGGAGGAGTTCGTTAATATGCAATATGTGGAAATCGGGCCAAAATGACACATTAAAATCAAAATGGCTGACTACCTGTTTGGAATTTATCCATGGTCCCAGAGACTTTTTTGTTCACATTGGCAACATACACATGTGTACCAATTTTCATTTTCTAATTCCAAAAAAACCCCTAAGGGGAGGGGTTTTTCAAAATACCAAGGGGGCGCTATCGAGGCATTTTGCTGCCCTCATGGGCACCGCCCCAATCAGATGTGAGAGCTTCCCACCCTTGACCGGCATATCAATTTCCATGATGATACGAGTTAATTAAGAACATCAAGAACACAAACGTATTTTCATGGCGAGGGATCCATTGTCACCGCATCGCCACATGGACGCCATTTCTCGAAGCATCAAAGCATTCGTAAGGTAGTTTAAGCAACTTCTTCTACATGTTGTACAGGGGGAATAAAGTTGATGGGTTCAACTATGTGTCATCAGTACAAGTGAAAGTAAAAACTGGTCACTTCCTGTTAGCGGCCACACCCACTGACCTACAGACCTGCAGAGCACAACTTTTGATCAGCATGGTCTTTCAATGTTTATTAATGCATCTGGTTTTGAATGGATGAAATCTCTAGGAGGAGTGCGTTAAAATACAATATGTGGAAATCAGGCAAAAATGGCACGTTAAAATCAAAATGGCCGACTTCCTGTTTGGAGTAGACAAATGATGTCAAAGACTTTTTTGTGCGTCTTGGCCAAATACACATGTTTACTAATTTTCGTCTTTCTACTCCAAAAAAAACCCCTATGGGGAGGGGTTTTTGAAAATTTCAAGGGGGCGCTATCGAGGCATTTTGCTGCCCTCATGGGAAAAGCCCCAATCAGATGTGAGAGCTTCCCATCCTTGACCGGCATATTAATTTCCATGAAGATACGAATTCATTAAGAACATCAAGAAACACATGCATATTTTCATGGCGAGGGATCCATTGTCACCGCATCGCCACACAGACACCATTACTCGTAGCATCACAGTATTCGTAAGGTAGTTTAAGCAACTTCTTCTACATGTTGTACAGGGGGAAAAAAGTTGATGGGTTCAATTATATGTCATCAGTACAAGTGAAAGTAAAAACTGATCACTTCCTGTTAGTAGCCACGCCCACTGACCTACAGACCTGCAGAGCACAACTTTTGATCAGCAAAGTCTCTCAATGTTTTGTAATAAATTTGGTTTTGATTGGATGAAATCTCTAGGAGGAGTGCGTTAAAATACAATATGTGGAAATCAAGCAAAAATGACACGTTAAATTCAAAATGGCCGACTTCCTGTTTGGAGTAGACAAATGATGCCAGAGACTTTTTTTTGCGTCGTGACCAAATACACATGTGTACCAATTTTCATTGTTTTACTCCAAAAAAACCACTATGGGGAGGGGTTTTTGAAAATTTCAAGGGGGCGCTATCGAGGCTTTTTGCTGCCCTCATGGGCAAAGCCCCAATCAGATGTGAGAGCTTGCTACCCTTGACTTGTTTTTCAATTTTTATGATAATACAAGTTTATTAAAGACATCAAAAACCCAAACGTATTTTCATGGCGAGGGATGGATAGTCGCCGCGTCACCACACGGACGCCATTATGTGTAGCTTCACAGCATTCATAGCGTAGCTTCACCAATTTGTTCAGCATGTAATAGAAGTGGAATGTGGTTGATGTGATAAAGTATGTGTCCTCAGTACAAGTGAAAGCAATAAGTGGTCACTTCCTATTACCATAGGGGGGCGCTAGTAGCAAAGTGGAAAGTTAATGCATCTGGACGTTCAGGGCGGAGCAATCATCATGTAGAGCAAGTTTGAAGCTACTACAATCAAGTATGTGGGCGTGAGAGCATTGGGAATCCCAAACATATTTTCATGGCGAGGGATCCAAAGTCGCCGCTTTGCCACACGGACGCCATTACTCGTAGCTTTACAGCGTTCATAAAGTAGCTTCAGTAACTTGTTCTGCATGTGTCAAAAGTAAAATGAAGTTGATGGGTTCAACAATGTGTCATCAGTACAAGTGGAAGTAACGAGTGGTCACTTCCTGTTACCACAGGGGGGCGCTATTAGTAAAGTGGGAAGTTAATACATCAGGGTGTTCCCGGCGGCACCCTTATCATGTTCAGCAAGTTTGAAGCTTCCACAATCAAGTATTTGGGTGTGAGAGCATTGTGAAATTTTTTCCTCAAGTCACTATAATTTGTCACGCCCTAGCAGCCACGCCCATTGACCTACAGATCTGCAGAGCACAACTTTAAATCAGCTTGGTCTCTCAATGATGTGTACCAAATTTGAAGCCGATCCGGCGAAATCCCTAGGAGGAGTTAGTTTTAAAATTCAAAAATTCAAATCAAAATGGCCGACTTCCTGTTGGGTTTAGGGCGTGGCTCCAATGAAGTTTTTTTTTATGCCTTGTTACAAAGCACATAAAAACTGAATTTCGTCTACCTACGACAAAAAAACTGAATTTCCCTATGGGAATTTTGAAACGTGTTTAGGGGGCGCCATTTCGACAATTGGGGTCGAACTTGTGCGACCGCCCAAAAATATCGAATTTCGGATCCGGCCGGACGAATGGGGAAAGTTATACGCGTTTTCACTATTGGGAAAGGGGCGAAATTGGCCTTTGAAAAATCGGAAGAATAATAATAAAAAAAAAAAAAAAAATAATAATAATAATAATAATAATAAACAGCGCGATTTCAATAGGGCCCTCCGCAGACGACTTGCAGTCGGCTCGGGCCCTAATAATAATAATAATAATAATAATAATAATAATAAACAGCGCGATTTCAATAGGGCCCTCCGCAGACGACTTGCAGTCGGCTCGGGCCCTAACTAGGACTGCCGCGGCAGTTCTTAGGTCTTCAAGACTTCCGCTTTGACTCAGACCCCAAATCTTATCATGTAAAATTCTTCAATCAAAAGAACAGTCAACATATTCCCTTTTTCGGTGAAGTAGAATGTACAAAAACGGTGAAACATGATCTTGTATTAACCCCTTTGTGCAGAAGCCAAATTTGGCTATTTATGGGTTACCCACTTTAATGCTGTATAATTCAAGATTTAAGCTTCACAAAGAGGAAAAATGTGGCTCAATTCAGGAAAGACACTTACAGCATTTAGAATTACATTGTATTTCAGTTTATTTTCATGATTTTGGTAGAGAAAATGAGCAGCAAACATAAAAAATCTTCATGAGAATTCACCACTGAAATTGCAAAAAAAATAATTCTGACGATTGAAAAACTGCTGGGGCTTAAAACTATACATTTCTGGTATCATAAACTCCTTGAGCACAAGTAGAATTCATCTTCAACATTACATTCTAGATTACCTACATGCTATTAGCCAAATTATACAGCTACCCAAGTGTCTCCCCAAAGTCTCAAAATGATTTGCTGTCAAATCATTAAAAAAATCATGTATTTAACACAATTAAAGCTTTAAGGCATGAAATTTAATATGAACGAATGATTTTCTGGTTGAGTTTAGCATGAATTTATCAATATCAGTGCAGTTGAATATCAGTGGTCACCAGTAATCTCTCCAAATACGAAACATGCCTTTTCTCCATAATAAAGTTTAGAGTTTTGGCCATTTTTCTTCAAAGCCAGCACAAACACGCATTAAATAAACTGCTAATTAAACGGTCAGAACATTCACCCTGTAATGAAAGCTACCAGTCCCCTCTTCAAAGCTCACGAACCCATTTCAACACTTATAAGGAGCAAGTACACCTCACTAACTCAGTAATAGCTGAATTCTGAAATATACCTTATTTTAACTGAACAGACACTCCACTTTCAGGGAATATCAAATCCATTGCGTCTCCCGATTCAAAAGAAACGTGCAATGAACGTACCGGGGGTCCACACCAAAATGCACGGGCAGTTCGCGTTTTAAACAGGAAAAAAACCTCGACATTTGACTTTGTTGAGTACATATACATTCCGAAACAGAAAAAAAAAAACCAAACAAAAATAGCAGCCTGACCTTTTTCGTGAATCCCTCCTCCAGAGACATTGACTGTATAAAATAGAGACTGATGTATCCAGTAGCAAGAACCCTCCGGTCCTGTTTCATTCGAAATAATTCCAATAGAGCATTTCATTCTCATTTAAATCCTGTAATGTAACTGAACACTTCAAGGCCAGTTTTGCGAACCGATTTTCTATAAATCCCGTCTATTTTAGCCGCGTAATGTGCATAACGTAGACAGGATACAACCGAGCCTGCTGATACGCATTGATTTGTATGCTCTGTGTTTGTCCAATCAATGTGTTTCACTTACTCTAAAATGTTTAAACACTCGGGAATTGGATAAGAAACGAGCCAATCAATACATTGTTATCAGGGAAACTTCACGAGGCCATGAAGTGTAACTCTACAATTACGCAGAAGAGCTTGAGTGTATGGTTGAGTGATTGGCTATCAACGCCAGTACTCGGGTGGATATAAGGAAGCGCTGGATTTGTCAATGAAGGAATCTACGCGTAAATCCAAGGTAGGGAACCACAATTTTTTTTTGTATGGGACAACTGTAATAGGCAATAGAATGTGAGAGAATCAATACCATGTCGATTTTTTTGCCTCAGAAAACTGATTTTTCTGAACTACTAATTGGAATACTGTTAGCTCACTGTGGCTAAACTGGTTGCTACAAAGGATAACGATTTTTTCTGTGTCAAGATATCGTTTTTTTAAACTGCTGAATCGACACTATGGGCAAGGATACTGACCAGTTTGCACATCAGGCTTAGCTGAGGAGTTTAATTCATGCAGCTCTCAAAAAACAGGGAGTGGAGTGAACTTCACCGTATTCAGAACCGTGTTCGAGGTCTGCTTGCTTGTGAACATTCAATAACTGATCCGGGGGTGCCATCTAGTGATCGAGTACAGTAACAGCGTGCTTCCAATTTGCAGGTCTATAGACGCGGGCATCTACATCTGCAGAAAGGGGTTAAATATATTAATTTAAAAATAACAAGCCAAATTGACTATGGGTTTAAACAATTTTCAACAATATTGTTAACAATTTTAAACAATAATCATGTGTAAAATTGAATTCAACTATCTCTGACTGGGAGTCTCACTGTGCTGCCTTGCACTTGCATGGGACTGGCTCCCAGTCTAACTCTGTCCCATTTTAAGAGTTTTCCTGTCGCAAGTAGGGTACGCATCGCATTTTGCGACTTAACAATCAACTTTTATATCATATGGTTCTTAAGGGGATTGTAGATCTCTCCATACTGAACAGTTTGCAACAAACGGATTTGAAATCGGGTGTATTTTGGCTGAGATATGACTCTTTGAACGTGTGCTCTCCTTACACTTGCCAACTTCAATGTCAGATAACTCAAAAACTATAAGAGATATCATTCTGAAAAAAGTACATGAAATGTAAAATTGAATTCCCTACAGATGTTATGTTGAACATAAAGGTGTCCGATGCATAATTGTGACGCTAAAATTCACGAATCGTGAAATTCATGAAAAAAATGAACTTTTGAGTATAAAATTATTTATTAAAAAACCTATAAATTTTTATATGATAATGTTCTTAAGCAGATGGTTAAACAGGACATCTTAAACACAAAGAAAGAATCAGTTTCAAAATCGGTGGAAAAATGTCCGAGTTATGCCCCTTTGAAGATGTAGCCGAAAATTCGAATTTTTCCCGTGGGTCAAGTTCAAGGGGAGATAACTCAAAAACTATTTGGATTTTCAAAATGCCTTACACAATTTTTAAAGTCCACTCAATGTAGGTTAAAATGATATAAAATAGAAAGCTGTATGTATTGCGGTTCTGGAGAAGAAGCTTTTAAAGACGGGTGGGGTCAAAACCGGGAAGTTCACTCGGAATTTCAGTTTTTATTTTTTTTACGGAAAAATGAGCATACCGGCTGAAGTTGGTCATAGGATAAAAGTTGTAGAACATGATGAGACCTACCTGAGGAATTTTTCAAAATATTTTTATCTCTTATCGTTTTCGAGATATTGCCATTGAACGGTTTTTACGTTTTGGATTCTCCCCCCTTTTTGGGGCAAAAATTTGAAAATCGGGCCCTGTTATGCACAACTACATCATAAAAGCTATCATTTCAGAAAGTTTCATACAAATCGGTCCAGTGGTTACTTCAGAATCGTCCGGACAAAAACGAGGTGGCAAAATAATAATAATCCAAAATCTAAAACCAATAACAATAAGTCTTCAGACATTCGTCTTGAAGACCTAATAATAATAATAATAATAATAATAATTAAAGCTGCAAGCAGCGTTGAACGGGCCCTCGCCCCCATGCGCACGTTGGGGTTGTGGTGAGATCCTGATGGGTGCAGCATGGTCTCTCAATGTTTAGTAATAAATCTGGTTTTGAATGGATGAAATCTCTAGGAGGAGTGCGTTAAAATACAGTATGTGGAAATCCGGCAAAAATGACACGTTAAAATCAAAATGGCCGACTTCCTGTTTGGAGTAGACGAATGATGCCAGAGACTTTTTTTTGCGTTTTGGCCAAATACATTTGTGTACCAATTTTCATTTTTCTACTCCAAAAAAACCCCTGTGGGTGGGGGTTTTTGAAAATTTCGAGGGGGCGCTATCGAGGCATTTTGCAGCCCTTATAGGCGAAGCCCCAATGGGATGTGAGAGCTTGCCACCCTTAACCGGCATATCAATTTCCATGATGAAACGAATTCATTAAGAACATCAAAAACCCAAACGTATTTTCATGGCGAGGGATCCATTGTCAACGCATCGCCACACGGAAGCCATTACTCGAAGCATCACAGCATTCGTGAGGTAGTTCAAGCAACTTCTTCTACATGTTGTACAGGTGGAATAAAGTTGATGGGTTCAACTATTTGTCATCAGTACAAGTGAAAGTAATAACTGGTCACTTCCTGTTAGTAGCCACGCCCACTGACCTACAGACCTGCTGAGCACAATTTTTGATCAGCATGGTCTTTCGATGTTTATAAATAAATTTGTTTTTGAATGGATGAAATCTCTAGGAGGAGTGCGTTAAAATACAATATGTGGAAATCAGGGAAAAATGACACGTTAAAACCAAAATGGCCGACTTCCTGTTTGGAGTAGACGAATGATGCAAGAGACTTTTTTTTGCGTTCTGGCCAAATACATATTTGTACCAATTTTCATCTTTCTACTCCAAAAAAACCCCTAAGGGGAGGGGTTTTTGAAAATTTCAAGGGGGCGCTATCAAGGCATTTTGCTGCCCTCATGGGCAAAGTCCCAATCAGATGTGAGAGCTTGGCACCCTTAACCGGCATCTCAATTTCCAGGATGATACGAATTCATTAAAAACGTGAAACACCCAAACGTATTTTCATGGCGAGGGATCCATTGTCACCGCATCGCCACACGGACGCCATTACTCGAAGCATCACAGCATTCATAAGGTAGTTTAAGCAACTTCTTCTACATATTGTACAGGAGAAAAAAAGTTCATGGGTTCAACTATACTCAGCAACAAAAGTTTCTGTGACACCATTTATGTGTATGTTATAAATGACACGCAAAGATCTCAATGCAATCAATATGTTTATTTAACAGGAGAAACACTGACTTTTCAGTGCCAACGTCACTCAAAACGAAAAATGTCATTTTCATGCGTCATGAAGCACTTGTCTGACGTCTAACCAATTGTGACCTTCACACTTCAATACCGGGTGTGACTTCCTCGTGCCATGATGCAAGCAACGCATCTCCGGCGCATGGACCGAATCAGATGTGCCAGAAATTGCTGTGGGATGTCATTCCAAATCTGACGTAGACGTTGTCGCAATTCCTGGAGTGTAGCTGGCGGGTTATCCAACCGCCGCAAACGTCGATCCATCTCGTCCCAAAGATGCTCGATTAGGGACATGTCTGGGGATCTGGCTGGCCATGGCAGGACATTGACATGTTGTTGCATCAGATACTGCTGTACAATCCTCGCAACGTGTGGTCTGGCGTTATCATGTTGCAGCGTTATTCCGGGACCATGTTGCATCAAAAACGGTACCACCAATGGCCGTAGCACTTCATCGCGATATCTTTGACCTGTCAGATTTCCATCAATAACAAGCAAATCTGTTCTGTTTCTAGCCGTGATCCCTCCCCAAATCATGACACTACCACCTCCAAAACGATCAAATTCCTGAACACAGTTGTTGGCATAACGTTCTCCACGTCGACGGTATACACGTAAACGACCATCACATCGGTTAAGCATGAATCTTGATTCATCAGTGAAGAGTACAAGATCCCACTGACGTTGGATCCACCGTCGATGTTGTTGTGCCCACTGTAGACGCAGTCGTCGGTGTTGTACTGTGAGTATTGGACGTCTTGCTGGCCGACGTGGGACAATGCCAAAATGACGGAGACGGCGACGGATTGTCTGTGCAGACAGTCGCCTCAAACCAGGTATCGTTCTTGCAGTTATGGTTGCAGGTTGGAATCGATTTCGGAGATGGGTTGTTCGAATCCAGTTGTCCTGTCTGGGAGTGGTTACTCGTGG
The DNA here is from genome assembly GCA_029721435.1 of Gymnothorax reevesii. NCBI lineage: Eukaryota > Metazoa > Chordata > Actinopteri > Anguilliformes > Muraenidae > Gymnothorax > Gymnothorax reevesii. The sequence goes on from CM056588.1 coordinate 28,040,645, forward strand.
ACGGCCGCTGCGAGGACGGTCTCTGACATGTCTTGTCTGCTGATGACGCTGCCATAAGTTCCAAATGGTGTTTCGGTGGACATTCAGGCGATGAGCAACTTCCCTCTGCGAGGTTCCGGATTCAATCATCCCAATGGCCCTCCACCGATCATTTTCAGACAGTCTTGGCATTTAGAGGGTAGAGTTCCTGATCCGAAATGGCTGTGTTTTCGATAAGTGATGCTTCCGTCGTTCATCAGGCACAATGTGAACATTCCAAAAATTTTCCTCTTTTATTGCCATCCACAAGCATGATTTACGCACATTTTCACGTGCAAAGTCATTTTCTCGCATTTTCATGATTTCCATTTCAATGTTGTGTTTACGTGTACTGTTTCAGTCTGATATCACCATGTATGACAATTTCATAATTGCGTTATGAAAAATAATTAACAATATTGGTGTCACAGAAACTTTTGTTGCTGAGTATATATGTCATCAGTACAAGTGAAAGTTAAAACTGGTCACTTCCTGTTAGTTGCCACGCCCACCAACCTACAGACCTGCAGAGCACAACTTTTGATCAGGATGGTCTTTCAATGTTCATTAATAAATCTGGTTATGAATGGATGAAATCTCTAGGAGGAGGGCATTAAAAAACAATATGTGGAATTCAGGAAAAAAATGACACGTTAAAATCAAAATGGCCAACTTTCTGTTTGGAGTAGACAAATGATGCCAGAGACTTTTTTGTCCGTCTTGGCCAATTACACGTGTACCAATTTTCATCTTCCTACCCCAAAAAAACCCCTATGGGGGGGGGTTTTTGAAAATTTCAAGGGGACGCAATCGAGGCATTTTGCTGCTCTCATGGGCAAAGCCCTAATCAGATGTGAGAACTTGCCACCCTTGACCTGTCTATCAATTTTTATGATGATACAAGTTTATTAAAGACATCAAAAACCCAAACGTATTTTCATGGCGAGGGATGGAAAGTCGCCGCGTCACTACACGGACGCCATTATGCGTAGCTTCACAGTATTCATAGGGACGCTTCATCTATTTGTTCTGCATGTAATAGAAGTGGAATGAGGTTGGTGTGTTCAACTATGTGTCATCAGTACAAGTGAAAGCAATAACTGGTCACTTCCTGTTACCACAGGGGGGCGCTAGGAGTAAAGTGGGAATTTAATGTATCTGGATGTTCAGAGCGGAGCAATGATCATGTCCAGCAAGTTTGAAGCTACTACAGTCAAGTATGTGGGCGTGAGAGCATTGGGAATCCCAAACGTATTTTCATGGCGAGGGATCCAAAGTCACCGCTTCGCCAAACGGACGCCATTACTCGTAGCTACACAACGTTAATAATGTAGTTTCAGCAACTTGTTCTGAATGTTTTAGAAGAAGAAAGAAGTAGATTGGTTCAACATTGTGTCATCAGTACCAGTGGAAGTAACGAGTGGTCACTTCCTGTTACCACAGGGGGGCGCTATTAGTAAAGTGGGAAGATAGTATATCAGGCCATTCAGGGCGGCGCCCTCATCATGTTCAGCAAGTTTGAAGCTACTCCAATCAAGTATTTGGGTGTGAGATCGTTGTGGAATTTTTTCCTCAAGTCATTAAAATTTGTCACGCCCTAGCAGCCACGCCCTTTGACTTACAGATCTGCAGAGCACAACTATATATCAGCTTGGTCTGACGATGATATTTACCAAATTTGAAGTCAATCCGGCGAAATCCCGAGGAGGAGTTCGTTTTAAAATTCAAAAATTCAAATCAAAATGGCCGACTTCCTGTTGGGTTTAGGGCGTGGCTCCAATGACGTTTTTTGTATGTTTTGTTACAAAGTATATAAATACCAAATTTCGTCTGCCTACAATAGAGTAATCGAATTTCCCTATGGGAATTTTGAAACGTGTTTAGGGGGCGCTATTTCAGCATTTGGGGTCAAACCTGTGCGAACGCACAAAAATATCAAATTTCGGATGAGGCCGGACGTATGTGGAAAGTTAGACGCATTTTCACCATTGGGAAAGGGGTGAAATTGCCCTTTGAAAAGTCGTAAGAATAATAATAATAATAATAAAAATAAACAGTACGATTTCATTAGGGTCCTCGGACGACTTTCAGTCGACTCGGGCCCTAATTAAAGCTGCAAGCAGCGTTGAACGGGCCCTCGCCCGCTTGCGCACGTTGGGGTTGTGGTGAGATCCTGACGGGTGCAGCTGTGCACTCATGACCATTGAAGAAGTCCAGTGCCTACCCTAACCTGAGAGAAAGGACGAGCGAATCGGACAAAGCTGAAGGAGTTATGATAAGTTGATACTTCATCCACCAGAAGGTGCTCAGAGTGTAACCAAATTTGGGCAGGTGCATTCAGGGGCAGACCCTAAGCACAAATGTGAGGTTTTGAGCAAATTGACCAATTTCAACGTAAAATGTGGCATTTTCTGTTTCCACAATGGGGCATGATGAGCTAGATTGTTTAGCAGCACATTGAGGCCTTCAGGGTGGGGCTTTTACTATGTACAGGAATTTTGAACCCATTTGGATGAAGTATGAGGGAGAGCGAGCAGCTCGAATGTGTTTGGCGAGGCATCTGAAGTGGGGAAACCAGGGCGGCCAGGCCCATTTCGCGACAGACATGCAGAGCACTACGTTTGGTCAGCATGGTCTCTTGATGATCAGAAATAAGTATTAGGTTGATTGGACGGAATCGTAGGAGGAGTTCTTCAAAATGCAATATGTGGAAATCGGGCCAAAATGACACAGTAAAATCAAAATGGCTGACTTCCTGTTTGGAATTGACCAATAGTGCCAGAGACTTTTTTGTTTGAACTGGCAACATACACGTGTATCAATTTTCATTCTCCTATTCCAAAAAAACCCTTATGGGGAGGGGTTTTTCAAAATTTCAAGGGGGCGCTATCGAGGCATTTTGCTGTCCTCATGGGCACCGCCCAAATCAGATGTTGGGGCTCACCACCCTTGACCAGCATATCAATTGCATGATGATACGAATTCATTAAGAACATCAAAAACACAAACGTATTTTCATGGCGAGGGATCCAAAGTCGCCGCTTCGCCAAACGGACGCCATTACTCGTAGCTACACAACGTTCATAATGTAGTTTCAGCAACTTGTTCTGAATGTTTTAAAAGAAGAAAGAAGTAGATTGGTTCAACATTGTGTCATCAGTACCAGTGGAAGTAACGAGTGGTCACTTCCTGTTACCACTGGGGGGCGCTATTAGCAAAGTGAGAAGTTAGTAAATCAGGCCGTTCAGGGCGGTACCCTCATCATGTTCAGCAAGTTTGAAGCTACTTCAATCAAGTATTTGGGTGTGAGATCGTTGTGAAATTTTTTCCTCAAGTCATTAAAATTTGTCACGCCCTAGCAGCCACGCCCTTTGACTTACAGATCTGCAGAGCACAACTTTTGATCAGCTTGGTATGACGATGATATTTACCAAATTTGAAGTCAATCCGACGAAATCCCGAGGAGGAGTTCGTTTTAAAATTCAAAAATTCAAATCAAAATGGCCGACTTCCAGTTGGGTTTAGGGCGTGGCTCCAATGAAGTTTTTTGTATGCCTTGTTACAAGTCATATAACTACCAAATTTCGTCTGCCTAAGAAAAAGTAACCGAATTTCCCTATGGGAATTTTGAAACGTGTTTAGGGGGCACTATTTCGGCATTTGGGGTCAAACCTGTATGACCGCATAAAAATATCAAATTTCGGATGAGGCCGGACGTCTGTGGAAAGTTAGACGCGTTTTCACCGTTGGGAAAGGGGCGAAATTGGCCCTTGAAATGTCGGAGGAATAATAATAATAATTAAAGCTGCAAGCAGCATTGAACGGGCCCTCGCCCCTATGCGCGCGTTGGGGTTTGTGGTGAGATGCTGATGGGTGCAGCTGTGCACTCACGACCATTGAACATGTCAAGTGCCGGCCCCAACCTGAGAGAAAGTGTGGAGCGAATCGGACAAAGCTGAAGGAATTATGATGATACTTCATCTACCAGAAGTCGCTCAGAGTGTAAGCATATTTGGGCAGGTGGATTCAGGGGCAGACCCTAAGCACAAATGTGAAGTATTGAGCAAATCGGCCAATTTCAACGTAAAATATGGCATTTTCTGTTTCCATAAGGGGGCATGATGAGGTAGATTGTTTAGCAGCACATCAAGGCGTTCAGGGTGGAGCTTTTACCGTGTACAGGAATTTTGAATCCATTTGGATGAAGTATGAGGGAGAGGGAGCAGCTGGAATGTGTTTGGCGAGGCATCTGAAATGGGGACACCAAGGCGGCCAGGCCCATTAAGCGACAGACATGCAGAGCACTACGTTTGATCAGCATGGTCTTTTGATGATCTGAAATAAATATTACGTTGAATGGACAGAATCGCTAGGAGGAATTCGTTAAAATGCAATATGTGGAAATCGGGCCAAAATGACGCATTAAAATCAAAATGGCTGACTTCCTGTTTGGAATTGACCGAAGGTGCCAGAGACTTTTTTGTTCGAATTGGCAACATACACGTGTACCAATTTTCATTTTCTTATTCCAAAAAACCCTTATGGGGAGGGGTTTTTCAAAATTTCAAGGGGGCGCTATCGAGGCATGTTGTTGCCGTCATGCGCAACGCCCCAATCAGATGTGAGAGCTCACCATCCTTGACCGGCAGATCAATTTGCATGATGATAAGAATTCATTAAGAACATCAAAAACACAAACGTATTTTCATGGCGAGGGATCCACTGTCACCGCATCGCCACACGGACGCCATTACTCGTAGCTATACAGCGTTTACAATGTAGCTTTATCAACTTGTTCTGAATGTTTTACAAGAAGAAAGAAGTAGATTGGTTCAACAATGTGTCATCAGTACAAGTGGAAGTAACGAGTGGTCACTTCCTGTTACCACCGGGGGGCGCTATTAGCAAACTGGAAAGTTAATATATCCAGAAGTTCAGGGTGGCGCCCTTATCATTTTCACCAAGTTTGAAGCTTCTAAAATCAAGTGTTTGGATGTGAGAGCATTGTGAAATTTTTTCCTCAAGTCATTAAAATTTGTCACGCCCTAGCAGCCACGCCCTTTGACCTGCAGAGCACAACTTTTGATCACCTTGCTCTCACAATGATCTCTACCAAATTTGAAGTTGATTCGGCGAAATCCCTAGGAGGAGTTCGTTTTAAAATTCAAAAATTCAAATCAAAATGGCCGACTTCCTGTTGGGTTTAGGGCATGGCTCCAATGAAGTTTTTTGTATGCCTTGTTACAAAGCATATAACTACCAAATTTCGTCTGCCTACGACAAAGTAACCAAATTTCCCTATGGGAATTTTGAAACGTGTTTAGGGGGCGCTATTTCGGCATTTGGGGTCAAACCTGTATGACCGCATAAAAATATCAAATTTCGGATGAGGCCGGACGTCTGTGGAAAGTTAGACGCGTTTTCACCGTTGGGAAAGGGGCGAAATTGGCCCTTGAAATGTCGGAGGAATAATAATAATAATAATAATAATAATAATAATAATAATAAACAGCATGATTTCAATAGGGTCCTCCGCGGACGACTTGCAGTCGTGCTCGGGCCCCAATAATAATTATAATAATAATATAAACAGCATGATTTCAATAGGGTCCTCCGCGGACGACTTGCAGTCGTGCTCGGGCCCTAATAATAATAATAATAATAATAGACAGCATGATTTCAATAGGGTTCTCCGCGGACGACTTGCAGTCGTGCTCGGGCCCGAATAATAAACAGCGCGATTTCAATAGGGCCCTCCGCAGACGACTCGCAGTCGGCTCGGACCCTAAAAATAAACAGTTCGATTTCAATAGGGTCCTCGGACGACTTTCAGTCGGCTCGGACCCTAATAAATACCAAGAGAAAGTTGTCATTTATCACTGATGAATTGTGGGGTAGCTCTGAAAGGACAGAGTCTACAGACAGAGCATGACAGCATCAGCCAGCGAGAAAGGAACACAAAGTGCAAAGAACATCTGCTGCCAAAACAAAGACAGCGATGGCCAGATGAAGTAAACGAGGCTACATACATGACGAAACCAAGCAGCGGAATCCTATTGAATTACAGCTTGACTCTGGTTTCGTATTTATACGTCATGACTACAGCGTGATTCAACCCCCCACAGCGCACATAGCAACTGATCTGCACTCCCAGTGTGGGAAGCAGCTAGAGATTACTGCTCTTACGCAGATGTAGAGAGGAGTGTCAAAAAATGATACATCGACTTGAAAAGGATATGGCAGGTTAGCTGCCAATATGACTGCGCATACTAAATAGGGAGATGAGAGTGAATCGGGAAAAAGCAAGAAAGAGCGGTGGTATTCCAGGAAAGTCTCCCACCTACTCTGTCCTTACAACCATGATAGCTAACGAGGACATTATTCCTAAAAGGCCCAAAAAAGGGACGTTATGGTTTCCACTGCGGCCAAATTTAATCTATTCTCCATCTAGGCCAGTTATTTCAGTCAATCACGCAATTCCCTGCTCTGCAAACAAACATTTCACTCAACCATCTGATCCGCCAAATTCTGCTAGCCCGATTTCACAGACTATGCTCCTATTCTGACTCATGGGGAGTCATGGTGGTAGGTGGCCCAAGACTTACGGAACAGTATGGATTTAAATTATACCTGCAAAGATACATATGTTCGACTGCTTACCACAGTCTTGTTGGGGGAGGTACCGTGTTTAATTTGCTCTCACAGTAAACGACTTGTTTATTCGGTCCGTTTTAATTAAAGGGAACCGGGGCTTTACTCTTTTCTCAGCTACCCTTGGTTGTATTTGCGGCTAGCTAGCTAGATAAGTACTGTTAGCATTTTTGGCTGGGGATCTGAGATTTAGTATTTAGTTAGTAGGGTAGGGAGTGTAGGGAGTGCTCCGCCTCCTCCAGTTTCTCCTGGGCGTTGGAGCCACTCTGTTTTATCTGGGTACTCAGCTCAGCCCTGTGATATTTTTAGTTTAGTATATTAATAGTACTGGGACTAGATAAACTCTAGTTACTATTTACATAGTCTCCCCACGGTTTCTACTGTGACTGCTGCTTAATAAATAGTGGTTCCTCAGCTTCTGTCTCGGCATTAGTAATTTTCTTTTATCTTGGGTGAGCAAGGTCATTAGGTTGGGGGTTCAAAATGTGGCCAAAACTATGTGACAGTTGCAGGATGATCGCACTTCTGGAAAGAGATTTCCAGGGTGGGTTTGTCTGCCACCAGTGCCAGCTAATTGAGCGTCAGAAGAGCGAGATCCTTGATCTTCAGGGCCAGTTGGCAGCACAACATAGTTCGCAATAAGTAGAGTTCCCAGAGGAACTAAGTAGCATGTCGTTTAGAGAAATGGTATTTACGCCGAAGCAGGGTGGTACTGGGACCCCAGAGCAGGCAGGGAGAGAAAGTTGGGTGACTGTAGGTCCACAGCGCGGGAAAGGGCATGCACGCCATATAGCAACAGCTCCTCCAGTGGTTGAGGTGTCCAACCGATTCCAGCCCTTGCAGGAACTTGACTTAGCCCGTGACCCTGAGAGTGAGGGAACTGATGGCAAACAGGGTACCCTGCTGCTCTCTAGCCCTCAGAAAAGAGAGTTAGTGACAGTGAAGGACTCAATACTCAGAGGAATAGATAGCTTAGTCTGTTTGCGTGACAAGGAGTCTCGTACGGTGTGTTGCCTGCCTGGTGCCCAGGTAGGAGACCTCCTGGAGTGAGCGGACAAGCTCCTGGCCAGAGTGGGGAGGGATCCAGTTGTCATGGTCCATGATGGGGAAAAAAGACATGGGTAAGGGTCATTTGAGGATCTGTGGAATTAGCTGAGAAGCTTAAGAGCAGATCTCCAACAATAATGTTCTCCGGGATTCTACCGGTACCACGTGCAAGCAGAGGAAAGCAGAACTTTATCTGGAGGTTTAACACATGGCTACGAACCTGGTGTAGGACAGAGTGGTATAGGTTTATGGGGCACTGGAACTTTTTCTGGGACAGGGGCGACCTGTTCAAGCCTGACAGGCTGCACCTGAACCGGAGGAGTACCTTTGCACTGGGCCAGCGTATGTTGAGGGTAGCACAGGATCATTTAAACTTGGGACTTGGGGGGCAGGGAGGTTCGTGAGTCTTACACGTAGGTAAATGCAGACTGCCCCGATGGAAGCTGACGGCATTACATGCACTACTGATGATATACTTTTAAAGCAACAAAGCATAGTGGGGGGCTTGAAGCAGTTGCCACATGGGAAATCAAGGGGGAAGAGCATTAGTAATAACCTGAAATGTTTTTATTTAAATGGAAGAAGCATAAAAAATACATTTCCAGAGCTTGAGGCTGTTATGATTAGTGAGGGCTATGACATAGTTGGGATTAAAGAGACATGGCTAAGTGAAGAGGATAGAGATGAATATAATATAGAAGGTTATAAGCTCTTTAGGAAGGATATATGTAATAGGCGAAGAGGGGGCGTAGCAATCTATGTAAACAAAAATATAAATTTACAGGAAATTCCCGAAATTGAACATTCCTTGCCCTGTGAAGATATCCGAGTCAGGCACACTGGTAAACACGAGACAGGTTTCAACATGAGTATGCTATTGACCACCAGCTTTGGACAGCGCAGTCAATGAAATGCTTTTTAGGAGGATTACGCAAGCTTGTAGAGGTGGAGGGACTATAAATATGGGAGACTTAAATTATCCTGGTATCAATTGGGAAATGGTGAAAGGACAGTGTAGGGGGAGGAAGAATTTCTAGATGTTAGCAATGATAATTTCTTGGTGCAGTATGTTAATAAACCTGCAAGAGAGAAGGCAATTTTAGACTTAGTGCTCTGTAATAATGCAGATAGAATTAGCAATGTAGAGGTACTGGAGCCACTTGGGACAAGTGATTACCCTGCTGTTAATTTTGATGTTTCATGGGAAGTTAAAAAGGTGCATTCAAAAACAAAAATGTTCAATTTTAGGCAAGCAAACTTTGAAAGGATGCTCTTATATCTAAGTGAAATAAAATGGGAGACACTCCTGAACTGTGAGTCTGTAAATGAGATGTGTGAAAGATTTAAGGGGGTTTTTCTTGAATCACAACGCAGATTCATTCCAAAGGTGTCCAAAAGCAAGCTGAAAAAGCAGAATCCTCAGTGGATGACCAAAAGTATTCGTAGGATTTTGAGGGAAAAGAGGAATCTTTAAAAGATGTACATAAAGGATAACAATGAGAACACTAAGGCTGAATACTGTAAAATGTGGGCCGTGGTCAAAAAAAGAGCTGAGGAACGCTAGAGGACTGTATGAAAGACAAAATGCAGAGGGGGCAAAAACTAACCCTAAGCGCTTCTTTCAGTACTGTAGCAGAAAAAGGAAAGTTTTTTAAGAGCAGGTTAAGTGCATAAAGAATAAAGAATCGCTGCTATATGATACAAGGATATTGCGGAGGCCTTAAACAGTTAATTTATTGAGAATTTTACCTCAGAGTGGGTCTTTATTTGGCCAGAGGGCATGTTAAATGCTGAAGATTATTGAGCGGAAATTGAGGTTCGGGATAACAAAGTATTAGACAAGTTGCATCAACTAAAGGCAGATAAGGCGGCGGGTCCTGATGGCTTATATCCTAGAGTGCTCAGGGAAGTCGGTGAGATCATCTTTAAGCCACTATCCGCCATCTTCAGACGGTCTTTAGAAACTAGAGAAATACCAAATGATTGGAAACAGGGCAAAATAATACCAATAAATAAGACAAGGGAACGTACCGAGCCAGGAAATTACAGGCCAGTCAGTTTAACTTGTATTGCGTGCAAAATATTGGAATCTATCATAAAAGATGAGCTGGACTTATTTCTTGAACGTAACAGTATCTTGAGGGATAGCCAACATGGTTTTCGTAAGGGAAGGTCATGCCTGACAAACCTTCTGGAATTTTTTGAAGAGGCCACCAAGACTTATGACCAGAGCAGCGCTTATGACATCATATACTTTTTCAGAAAGCATTCGATACAGTACCGCATAAGAGACTAACTTTTAAAATGAGCTCCATTGGAGTTACAGGAGGTATTCTGGAGTGGATTCAAAACTGGTAACAGGACAGAACACAAAGGGTGGTAGTCTGTGATATCTCATCTGATCTAGGTATGGTGGGGAGTGGCGTCCCCCAGGGATCTGGGTTGGGATCCCTGCTGTTCCTCATCTACATTAATGACCTTGACAGGAATATTGAGAGCAGACTGGTTAAATTTGCAGATGATACTAAATTGGGGGGTTGGGCAAATAGTCTAGGGTCCACTAAAGTGATTCAGGATGATTTGGATAGAATCCAGAATTGGGCAGAAATGTGCCAAATGAAATTTAATCTAGCTAAATGTTGTACATGTAGGTAATAAAAACATTAGACGGGATTACTTCATGGGAGGTTTAAAACTGGAATGTGCTGCATACGAGAAAGATCTGGGAGTGATTGTTGACCAAACCCTCACAGGCTCTAGCCATTGTGCCGTAGCAGTTAAAAAAGCCAATCGGATGCTGGGATACATTGCCAAAAGTATTGAGTAAAAATCCAAGGAGGTGATGCTCCTTTTGTACAACACATTCGTCAGGCCACATCAGGAGTATTGTGTACAGTTCTGGGGACCATACTTTAAGAAAGATATAGAGGCTCTAGAGAAAGTTCAGAGAAGAGCCACTAAGCTCATTCCAGGTATAAAAGATGAAAGCTATTAGAAGAGGCTGAAGATCCTTAATCTCCTTAGTCTTAGGAAAAGGAGACTCAGGGGTGATTTGATTGAGGTCTTCAAATATGTTAAAGGGATTAACAAAGTGAATTATGCATGATTCCTTTGACCAAGTGTTGTGAGTAGAACACGGGGTCAAAAATGGAAGTTGACCAAAGGTAAATTTAGCACTGACATTCAGAAATATTTCTTCACCCAAAGAGTAATTTCAATGTGGAATAGCTTGCCTGACCATATTATTGAGGTAGAGACCTTGGGGGTTTTCAAGAGCAGGCTTGACTTAAAGCCAGATACCATTGAGTCATTGAGTATGTGAAGGGATATATTCACAATAGTATAAAGAAACTGGCGAGCCTAGTTGGGCTGAATGGCCTGTTCTTGCCATTCATGTTGTGTTATGACTGCATGTATTAAAAGTTACTGGACTAAGTATTCTGCCAGCCACATTACCAGGAAGGAAAACTTGGTATAAGGTGCTTGCCAATACCAAATTTGTACAGCAACAAATGCAGAGTAAATCCAGGAAGCAAACTGTCACAGTTCAGCCTATCAAACAATTCGACAGTCACCGCTGGGGATAATGCATGCGAGTAAAGCAATGGCTTTCCTGCTTACAGTTATAGTTCTGGAAGGCTTCAGTAACAGTCAGTTCTTGGTTGTAATTTTCCCATAGACATGCCCACAATGCCATTGAGAAAACCCAATATGCATTCGTCAGATGCATGGACCCATCACTAGAGTCATGCAAGGATGATCAGCCAGTCCCTGAGGCCAACACTGCATAAAAAGCACTGCCTCCGCAAGTGCTCCCTCGTCAGATTACCCCTCTCCCCCTCACTCACATGCCCTGCAAACCTACCTCAAATGGCACTTCTCAACCACTCCAGAAAATATGCAAACCACTCACATCTACAGACCCTGGGCTCCCTCCACGAGCTTCCGCTCAACTTTACCATTATTGAAAACTGTATTTCACCGCGCAGGTGTGTTAAAAAAAAGTAATAAAATTGAACAGCCAAGTGGCGTTCCTAGCTCCCAGAGCCCAGCGGTATAACTTCGTAAAAACGAGACATTTGTCACAAACCATGCCCCTCGAGCCAATATTCCATTGAAACAATAGTTTCACTTGTAAATACTTCAGCCGGAAAAAGTATATTAAAAGAATTCATTTACTGACAATCAAAGAATTAGAGTTTAAAAAGGTGACGGCAAGAGACGGACATTTGAATACTGACTAGTTTCCCAAGTTCTAATTTTACTGTGCACACGCTGCTCAGGGCAACCGCTCATTTCATTGCTTCTTAAGCTGATGCGCGAAAATGTTTTGCAACAATAGAACTTCAAGGACACCAGTGAGTCCTTGTCATTTTAGACAACAGAATAAGTTTCAACATTACTTTCCAAGGAGAACATTAAAGTTTGTTGCTTTGCGAATGTTAAGTCATCAGTGGTGCTTAACTGAGTAAAACCATGCAGTATAAGGACTGCGGTCATGTTTACCAAAAGTTTTCAAATCGCGCAGTGCACGTGACGGCCGAAATGGACCGTCGCATTAACAGTTCACGGGCTTGCAAATGTCTAACTCAGGATGACAGCTGCGTCGGTCCATGATGCTTATCTTGAATAAACAAAACTGATCCACAAAGTATAGGCGGCTAATAAAATGAGGACTAGACATATAAATCGGTTATTTGTTTATAGTAAATAATTACTTTTTCATGTGCTTCATCCGCCAAAATCCAATTCGGGTGGACCACTAGATATGCCAAGTCTGCGCACACAATTAAGCCCAATCCGCAGTTATATAGCGTTACTACTAGGTAGCAAGCAAAGATGGAGAAAATGTAGCGACTACTGCTCAGGGGTGCGTTTCCCAAAAGCGAAGTTGCCAAGTTAGCAATTCACATAGTTTGGCCTTTCACAGTCAATGGGTCCAACTATGAAAGTTGGCATTTGTGATTTCTGGAAACGCACACCAGGTCGGCTAACGTCAAGTTGGAGGCTAGCTGTGATTTCAGTTTTCAGTTAGGCGAAGACTTAAGTCAGTGGTATTAAAACAGTCAGTCCTGCGAAATTAAAACAAAGACGTGGGGGAAAAAATCACATCCTTGGACGGTGGGGGAGTACCGACGTTAGTAGGCCATCTCTTAGTGAGCAATATTTGTAATAAATACTGCTGGCAAGATGAAGACACCATCTAACTTATTCGTATAGCACGACATCTGAGTCATTAAGTGGCTGTATTTCTAACGCATGACATAACGTTAGTAAAATGTTAGCCAGCACACATCTTGGAAACAGCAAACCTGAGGTCAGTTATCGCAACGAATAGCAAATTTAATCGTGGGAGAATTTCCCAGCATGACCACCAGAAGCAAACATGGAATCCTTGAATTATTGACAGCAATATTTGGTCAGCCACCTTTGCACAGAGTAAACCGCGCAGTGGGTGAAAATGAACGGAGTAGCGGAGGTCTGAACTGCCAAACATTACAAAAGGAATAATCATTCATAAGATTCCCTGATATGATATGTTAGCTGTTTTGATTTTGACTTGTAGTGAATATCCTGCCCCTTATATGTGGAGTAACTTAGCTATTAACATAACGTTAGCATAAACGCTAGCTAGCTATGTAGCTAGACGACGGACGATGCTTAGGCAGCTCCGCAGGCATCAACATTAGCTGGCTAGTTACCCCATCATAAATTAAACGTTATTTTAATCTAGCGGCCCAAGCCACCACTGGCCCGGAACTTACTTCGTTCAACCGTCTCTCCGCAGCTTCCCGCAAATTCGGGTCCATGGTACCCTGAAGGGCCTCGATCAGGGCGTTCGGATCCATGGCTACAATATGGTATGACTCAGTTTCAGCGGGTACTGCGAGCTACAAATTCCTGGTCTATGTGCACATGGACGCACTCCACAGCCACCGGCGCGAAAGGGAAAGACGAACGGAGTACCCGGATAGATCTGTGCCGATTTTTCTTCCGAAGTTTTCCGTTTCTGACGCAAAGCACTCTAGGAACCGTAGTTAATAATAATAATAATAATAAATATTATTAATTTTATTATTATTATTATTACAGCTATGATATTCTAATATTAGATTTTTTTTTAAACTTTTCAAACTTCAGCCAATATCTTTTACAAGAATCATATTCCGTCCCCCCAGCACTGTTCAAGATGAGCATCGAAAGATAAGCCACATCATTTTGCAGAACAAATTGTGCATAGAAAATTAGCCACAGCATTACGACCTCCCGCCTAATATTGCGTCGTTTCCCCTTTTGCCGGCAAAACAATCCTGAATCGTCGCGTCATCGGTGCCACCGATGGTGTGCCGCAAAGATGGTCCATCGTGCCCAGTTTTCCCAATACGTTCAAATCAACTTTGCCCATCACTGTCTGATTTTATATCTTCATTGAGTATAACCCCTTGCCAGAAAAAGTTTGCCCAGTATGTTAAAATAAAATTAAAATAGAACCACTGTTCTATAATTTAATGTGTAAATAATCTTTGACCTGTATTATGTTAAAAACAATTCCACAGAACATTATTTATTATCATATGAATTTTATCATTTTTTGAAGAAAATGTATGTGTAATTTGATTCTTCTTGCATATTTCTAAAAAAAAAAAAGTTTGGATTGTGATGTATTTTACACTTTGTAATGTTGGCATTCTTTTCACAACTCTTGATAAATGTTCGAGGACCAAAGACAAAAAAGTAATGAAGTGTGTCATTTGTGATTTTATCCAAATCATCCTAAAAACTTCCCTTAACAGTATGCAATTGTGTGGGGTCTTTATTGCAGCATTTTTTATCTCAAAATGTGCAGCATGCTCTCTACTGAGGACAATTTGGGAAGGTAGGCAAATCCAGCAGCCGCACCACCTTCTTATACAACCATCCTTTTGTATTTCATTCAGAATGCAGCTTTGCATTGTGTCATTGAAATTTGCATGGGCATGCCACTAAAACATTTCACCTTGAAGGCAGCACATGTTGCTCCAAAGAAGCAATACACTTTTCAGCATTAATGTTGTCTTCTCTAAACTGAAAGTTACCCATGCCAAGGGCACATATACAGTCCCATGCCATGACTGAGTATGGCTTCTGAACTTGTTGTTGGTAACATTCTAGGTGGTCCTTTTATCCTTTAAACCCAAACATACTGAATCCATTCTTCCAAAAAACAACCTGAAATATTGATTCCTCTGACCATCATGAGCATCCATTGTTTGATACTCAACTACAGATGCCTCTGAGCCCAGAGGCGCGGACTGCACTTCTGGCCACTGCTAACATAAGGTTAATCTTTTGTGCAGTGAGATTATAACTGGCATTTGTGGTTGTACTGTAGCTATGTACTGTCGTACTTGAAAAAGGTTTGCCAAAATAATCCTGAGCCCATGTTTTTATATCACATAGATAAATGATGGTTCTTGATGCAGTGCCATCTGAGTGATCAGAGATCACATATATTCAGCCTGGGCTTGGCCTTTGACCTTTTCATGCAGCAATTCCTGGATATTTCTTGAATTTTTTAATCACAGAGAGTGAAAATATCCAAATCCCTTCCATAGTTTTCTTTGAAGATTGTTGTTTTTGTACCCGTCAATGATTTTCTCTTGTATTTGTTGGCAAATTGGCGCTCTTTGGACCATCTTTGATTCGGAAGGATTAGACCTTTCCTGGATGCTGTTTAGTACCAAATCATGATTACAATCACCTGCTGACATCAGCTGTTTCAAGCCCCAGCATTATTTAATATTTTTATGTCATTGCCAGTCCTTATTTGCCCCTGTTCCAACTTTTTTTGGGATGCATTGCAGGCCTGAAAGGCAGGAGTTCATGTATATTTGGCTATATCAGGGAGCACATACCTCTGTCCGCAGGTTTTGATCCACTAGCATGTATAATCAGCTGGAGAATTCAGATATGTATCCAGATTGATCTGGAAATTTAATCAGGTCTGCCCATTCATACATTCCAACTTCCCATAAAATTTTCTAGAGATCTGTTAAATAGTTTTTGAGTAATCCCGTTGATAAACACACACATAAACACACACAAGCGCACAAAAGTGATCACAATACCTCCTTGTGAAACAAAATTTGAAATCACTGCACTTTCCATTTCCTCCCAACGTATTCCAAGCTATGACTGTATGTTAAACTGCAGTTCTGTAGGGGTACATAGTATACATTGGATTCCATCTTGAATTCAAATTCATCACTATCGATCTTATTTTACTTGCAATACCTAAAAGATGTCGAGAGCAACAGACAAGTGAATTCTTGGAAACATAAGTACCGTGTTGTTAGAAATCCGTTTAACATTTGTCTTCCAATTACAAGCTAACATCCGGAAAATACTTTTGGCAAGTTGGTGCACAGGCAAGTTGGTTTACTGAATGAACTGAAAAATTCTTACAGGCCTACTTTACAACATGATTATATTCTAATGAAAGATTAACTTTCAGAGTCAGTGTGACATTTATGCATTGCCATGAGGGTCAAGTGTACTGGAAAGCAAAATATTGCTTGTAAATATACATCTATGGAAATGAAAACCTATCAAATAAATAAACAATGCAGTATGTTCCACAGTACCAATTGTGGCTGTCCTGTCGAAACCACCTCAGCGAAGTTTTTAAGTCATGAACTATTTTTATATGGCCAGCAGATGTCATAATTTGACTGATCAAGGCTAACTAGACAATCATTCAAAGGATATCTTGCTCAGGGATTCACTAAGGCCTGGACTACACGAATACGATATATTTCTAAACGCACATGTTTCTGTCCGATTGGGCCTCTCAACCACACGAACACGGCGATTTCACCCACATACACGGATATATTTTTAAACGGATAAAAAAACTTGAGAAATAAAAATATATCCGATTCAGTGGATCCCTGTAGCGAGGTTAAACCAAGGACTGTATTAAACGGATCTGGTGTTGACGCGATGACGTCAAGCACCTAGCGACAAGCCGTTCGCACATGCGCAAAACGTTCTTCTTCTTTGGTATTTTACATTTCTCTAATTGCAACCTATGGAAAGGGAATGGCATTGCAGGCTTCAGAGGCGATCGTTTTCAGTTTTGTTCTCATGTTAAGCTCCACACAGGAATGAAACCCCTGGCCTCAGTTCCCGGTATCTCGTGTTCTCATGTTAAGCTCCACACAGGAATGAAACACCTGCTTCAGTCCCCAGTATCTCGTGTTCTCATGTTAAGCTCCACACAGGAATTAAACACCTGGCCTCAGTTCCCGGTATATTGTCTTCTCATGTTAAGCTCCACACAGGAATAAAACACCTGGCTTCAGTCCCCGGTATCTTGTGTTCTCATGTTAGGCTCCAATGAAACACCTGGCTTCAGTCCCAGGTATCTATTGTTCTCACATCCCACAGTCCACCATCACACCTGTTACAGGTGCGTGCGTGAGGAAGCAGAATAGCATCATGGAGCTCCACATCTCCATCTCCAATACAGCCAGAAACAACAAAGCACACTGCTACCAAGAGAGGCACTGGAGAGAATGACACCCTCCATCACAGAGCCACCAGTCACTTTGAGAAGGTGGGTTGGAGTAAAGCTGGAAAAGAATAGAGTTGAGTTAGCCTGACAACTGGATGCCCTCTTCAACCATCATCAGTCAAGAGGCCCTCGAAGAAAGGAACAGCCCCCTCTTACCTCCAGGCCATGTTCAAACCTCCAACCACTTCCCTCTACTTCCTCAGGGCACCTGGTTGCACAATCACTTCGGGGCCCCTGCGGTCAATAGACACCATCACGGCTCTTTGCTGGTACCCATTTGCACACCTAGGTGGAGTGAGGCGTGGAGTCTTGGAATAAAGTGTCTTGCCCAAGAACACTACGCGAAGGCCGTAGCCGGGGCTTGAACTCAGGACCTTACGACCTTAAGTCAAACCTACTTGACCACTGCGCTACCGCGTCTCCATATCACTGAAGTTATCGCGTTAACACGTAGTGTGGCGGCGGCGGCGGCTGGACCAAAAACATGATATCCCCCGGAACGCCATTCAGCATTTGGGGATATAAATAACTATATGCATTGTAGAATGTTGCAGAAGGTCATCCTGACACACGTCTCTGTTTTAACAATTTATCTTCTCTCACCGCCACATAGTCAAATAGTTTTGCCAGTTGCACTTCTTATTGTATCCAGCAGGCTTGCTTGAATTTGTCTGACTGTTTTTTTTTTTAATTTTTTAAGATTAATTTTTGAAAAAAAATAATGTGCATTCCCAAATCCATTAGGGCTTGGGGAGAAAATGTTCTTGGCTACGAGCTGCTCTGTAAACTTCCTTAAATTTCCTGGAGGCCGTAGGTTTACAGAGAGGGATGAGCAGTTAAGATGTGTGCGCGGGATCATCTCCATGGCGCAGCAGGATGACTGCGGCTGGGAGGAATGCGGAGCTCGCGGCATCCCTTATGGCCGCGTGTTCGCTTGTCCTCTCCCTACCCCGCGATGGGGGACGGCGCTCAAGGCCAGATGCTGCCTGATTGTGCATTCATTTTCCTACACTCTCTCTCGAGTGCTCTCTGTGTCTGCGTAAACCTGTGTCCCCGTGATGACAGTTACTTCGTGGAAGAAAGGTGACTCTGCACTGAGAGGTTGGCAGTCTAGTGCCTTCTGAAAGGCGCCTCGGGAAATATGCAAATGACGTTATAATGAGGTATTCGTAGTTTTGTTTTCCAAGTGAAGTAAACGTTGATGTCAGTCAATGGACAATAAAGTGACATGAAAGTGAAAGGTAAATAGACAGCATTATAATACTCATTATCTCCTACATTATGACTGGTATTGAAATAGGGCACCATACTTACTATCTTAGCCAGTGAAGCCACAATATCAAAGGCTAATTTGGACTCTCAATTGTCCATAGGTTCCTGCCTCTTGGCTAATGTATGCTGGGATAGGCTCTAGCCATATCTGTGCCCCCGATTAGAGATATGCAGAGTTTTCAAAGATATACTATCCTTATGACAGTATGTTTAGTTTTTAGATTACACGTTTTCCCCCAAATTTGCATCAATTTTGTGAAAAGGACAAGGCTTGATTACCAAGGAGTACCTTCTATTTCTCAAATTAAGACAAGAGTGAACAGGAGAGAATGTTACAGGGAGTATTGAGCGTTACATGCAAGTATTATCTGTCCTCACAGTTTTAGAAATGCTTGAGTGGAAGGGTGGTGTGGCGTGATAGTGAAGATGCACAATCGTTTCTACAGCCGCCTGGTTCCTTCTGTTCTTCTGGTAATGAGCACCAAGGCACATTTTCTGTGAAGAGGCATATATTTCAAGCAATGCCATGCAATAAATAAATACACTAACAAATAAACAGCACAATTCCTTAGAGGGGTCTGTTTGTTGGCATGCACAACCACTAAAGGTCCATTTCATTGCACGGAAATGCAGCTGGAATCTGAAAGTTTGTTTTTCAACAAATGCTATTCTGATACAGTAGGCCTGAAACTGATTTATCTGTAAAACATTTAATTACCAAAAGAACAGTCATTTGAATTTGGGATTGCTGCGTTTTGGATCTCGAATCCTGCAAATGTAGTAACCAACATCTCTATGACAGAAAAAAGTCCGTACACACTTAAGAACAGGTTAAATTATTCTGACACATGGGCTAACATATGCTAAAATGAAAATCTACAATCTTGGGTTTTATTCATACATCCCAGTGTAGAATTTTTGCCTGCATTCTGCTGCCCAGAAATTTTTGACTGCATTCTCTGAATCAGATGACTTTAATAAAAGATCTTTTGCAGTTTGCAAGAACATGTGGTAAAGCGGGAAACATGAATATTTCCCTCTCTTAAAATATGGCATCAATTTAGAAAACATTTCAATCTGACTCACTCGAGTGGTTTTATGCCCATGATTAATAATGATATCTTTCCTGCCGCAATCTCGGACCCATCTTTTCGTCTGTGGTATGATAGTGGCATAGTGTTTTTCAATGATTTATTTCTGAGTAACACCTTCATTTCCTTTGAGACTTTACGTAAGAATTTTTCACTACCTCAGTCCCACTTCTTCAGATACCTACAGGCCCGTAGTTTTGCTAGAGAACATTACCCATTTCCCCATTTACCTGACAATGATTTGCTTGACAGAATACTTGGGCGGGATCCCACACTTAAGGGCAACATTTCCTTTATGTACAATATTATTTTGAATTTCACTATGCCTTCAACTGACAAGACTAGATGCACTTGGGAACAGGACCTTGGTGTTCCAATCTCAGCGCTGACCTGGGAAGGTTGCCTGGATTGGATTCACTCTTCATCTTTATGCCTCAGACACAATTTGATTCAGTTCAAGATTTTACATAGGCTCCATTTTTCCAGGGAACGGTTGGCCAACATTTACCTCAACACTGACCCACACTGTTTGAGATGTCGTCAGGGCCTGGCCACTCTTGGACATATGTTTTGGTCGTGTCCATCACTAACTAATTTCTGGACACAAATATTTGATGGTTTTACACACGTGTGGCAGGCGCATCCCACAAGACCCATTAACAGCTGTTTTTGGTGTCATAAGTGATAATGTTCAGATCTCTAGATCCCAACCATTTGCCATTGCGTTTTCCTCACTGCTAGCTAGGACACTTATCTTGCGGCAATGGAAGTCTGCTAATCCTCCGTCTTTCCTTTGTTGGGTGAAGGAGGTCCTGGCTTTTTTGCCACTTGAAAAGCTTAGATACTCGAGGGGTAGGTCTTCTAGCAGATTTAACAATACATGGAGTCCTTTTCTTGAGTTTACAGACAGCCTATCATTCTCTTGAACATCAGGGCTGCTTGTGTCACTGGTCTGGTAGGACGCTGGGTACAGCACAGTTGCATTGATTGTAAATAAACACTCAGAAACAGTCTATAAGATGTGTCTAAATGCTGGAATGCTCCTCAAGGTAGCAGACTCCCTTTTCCCTTTTTGTTATTATTGCTATTGTTGTTATTGTTTTTTGTCGTTATTCATTTACTCTTCTCTGGCTATATTACTATTTCAATGTCCTTTGTTTTATTTATCGAATTTTATTCAATATTTAAATTATTATTGTTATTATTATTATTGTTGTTGTTATTTTTATTACTACTATTATTATATCAAACTCAATATTGTATAGTATGTGTTATGTGTACTTGTGGGTGGGTGGGATATGGGTTTGTTTATTTGTGTGTATAATTGTGAAAACTCATAAATAAAGTTACAAAAAAAAAAAACAAAAAAAAACATGAATATTTCCATGAGAACTGTAAATCATACAGTTTTTTTTTGGCGAGAAGATGATCTCAATGACTGAAGGTCTCAAGATTCTAAAATAAGGTAAAAATATCTTGTCTGTTCCCTTGCCTGTTTTTGTCCACACAAGTAAGGATCCCAATGATTCTCTCCAGTGGATTTCAATCTGAATTGATCTGGATTGAGATCATTCTCTGCAGTGTATGGTTATGGATCAATCTCTTGCAGCTGTGGCCCGGGGTAGGCCAAGTTTCTAGGGGAGATTTCCTCCCAGAATGACTTGATTGCAGTGTTTCTGACCTGCTCTGTGGTAACTGGGCGGAAACAGGGGCCATGTTGAGCCGCATTTTGTAATAACGGTGCATTTTGTAATAAACGTCCAAAATGTAACAACTTTTTCATTTCATTTTGTTATAAAGCCGCATTTTGTAATAAACTGCCTCAACGCATTTTGTAATAAATTTTGCCGCATTATGTAATAAGTTATTACATTTTGAGAAGATTTTTACAAAATGCACTTGCAACTTTTTTATTCTCTAGAAAATGTAATTACATGGTGCATTACGTAATAACAATTCGAAAGTATAGTTTATTTGTTTGTTAATTGCATTTTATTTTAAAGTATTTGTAAAAGCTAGGCCTATTATTAGTATCACTGTATTAGCCTAGTAGCAGTACTTAGCAATTACTATCAGTACAGTATTCAAATGTTGCATCAACAGAGTCGGTAACGGGTCGTCTGCTGGGTAACAGGTTAAGTTATTAACTTTTAATATGTACTTAGAGGCATAGATTTCAGTTTTACTTTACAAACTGTTTTTAATGCAGTGAGCATAACTTGGACAATGCAGGTTTCAATTCAGTCATATAATTTCTTATCAAGGGCAAAACATCTACATAACTTTAGATCAACTGCAAAATGTCTTTATACTTCCATATATTCAATTACACAGATAATATTTGGCACAGTTTTTTCATACCTGGCATCATGTTGAACTCTGTTGGCTGTCTCAATTAAGCATGCAAGCAGCGCATGATCTTTGTAGAACTGATGCAGCAGCCAATCAGATTACAGCCCGCCCTCCCCTCCCTGGCTGAGTGACAGACCATGTAGAGCTTTGAATTTGGCCACAAGTTATTGGCCTATATAATTCCAAACTTCAAATAGGCAACTAAAGTTATATTTGGAGTATTCTGTCATACATAGATTTATTGGGCTACATAGCTCTAAGGGAAATTGCATAAAAAACAACAAAAGTCACTCTTGAATAAATTCATTGTTTAACAAACAACAATAATAGGTATTATTACATAATGCACCATGTTATTACATTTCCAAGTGGATAAGAAAGTTGCAAGTGCATTTTGTAAAAATCTTCTCAAAATGTAATAACTTATTACATAATGCGGCAAAATTTATTACAAAATGCGTTGGGGCAGTTTATTACAAAATGCGGCAGTTTATTACAAAATGCGGCTTTATTACAAAATGAAATAAAAAAGTCATTACATTTTGGACATTTATTACAAAATGCACCGTTATTACAAAATGCGGCTCAACAGGCCATTAACCATAGAGAGTCAATGAACTCCGAGAGCTTGTCGCCGCAGATGAATGGCACCCATTTGGGCACAAAAGCGCAAGAATCCTGCAGCCCAGGCTATTTTTAAACTCTGAAGCTGAGGGAGGGGAAGATAATCAGTCTCCAGACACACATGAATCCCCTCAAAGTTTATAACTCTGTCAGTTCAGAGGAGGATCAGAAATAACAACTTCCTTTATGGTCTTCTCTGAGGACCTACACATTCTTTAGCATGGCTATAACAATTGACCTTTCATTCAACAGTCATCCTTCATACACAGTAACATAAAGCAATATAATATATTGACACAGTTGCTCATGTCCCCACTGTGTCGTTTTCCTCACTTCGCTTCCACAAAATGACGTGAACCAATGAACTAAAGCCATTATGGATATGACCCCTATCACCAGTCAAGACAATGTTGGCTTGTATTTTGTTTTGTTTACTTTTTTTTTTGATATTGAGAGTCTTTGAGTGTCATCATGGCAAAACGTCAGTAAAAATGGCGGAAATCCCTTCATTCACTTCAGGTTTCCATGACAACAAAATTTCCCTATTATAAGAAATGGGCAAGTAGCCAATTTCTATAATGGTTGACTATAGCAACTATTTAGAAAATGCTTCAATATCAATTGGATGATAAATAAGCATTGGTCATAGTCAAAAACAGATTCGCATGCGTCTCCCTGTCTGTGGAAAGATTTTGTCACTGCAATTTTGTCACAACCATGCAACCTTTACAGGTGATTAATTGAGATCAAAGTGAAGGCGGATTTCAAAATTTTGGCGTGTGGTCCGAGCAAGGGCAGCAGAAGTATGGGGGTAGGAGTAATGGCTGGGGTCATCTAAACAGAAGACGGTCTCTAGTTACTAACCGCAGGTATTGTGGGCATCATGTGTCTGTGTGTGAGTCATCATGGCACAATGTGATCCTAGAGGCATGTATTTCACCGGGAATGACCACAGGAGTAGCTCTGAGAACTTTGCCAGGTGTTCATTGGTCTGTCAGTCTGTGGACAGAGTTCGTCACCGCGATAATGCCATGCAAGATGGAGTCACGAAAATTTACAGGTGTGTAGTTGAGATTAAAATAAAGGCCGAGATCAAAGATCGTTGAGGTCTCAGTAAGGGCATCAGAAGTTGGGGGGTAAGATGAGCAGCTGGTGTGAAGATGGTTTCAAGTTTTTTTTTTTAAACTGGATTTTTAAAAAATTCAATCCACAGGGGCACATCTGCGTCAGGATGAGTTAATTTAACATTAGAATACCATTTATAGTAGTCGAGTCACGAACATGATAGAGAAAAAAAGACTGATATTACCATAGTGGCCAGGCCGCAAAAGCAGGAAAACCCATTTCACACTGCTGCAGTGTACTATTGTGAAGATAAAAGGCAGACACAATAGCAGCTCTGCAGATGTGATAAGGTGCATACGATACTCATGCTAAGGCAGACTGATATCTCAGAGGTGAGGACGAACACGCGCAAACATTCTGCCGGGTCACGTTTCAAACATACCAGACGGAGCTCTTTTTCAAAGTCTTTGTAATAGGAGCTGTAACCTCCCATGAGGCAAACAAGTCCATTCCTAGGAACCCAGCAGCACCCCCTCACTTCTTCCACACCTCCCTCCCGGGGGTCTAGACACTAATCCTGAACTCTGAGAGGTGGCTAAATCTGGAGAACTTCTATCGACCTGCTCTCCAGACGTTGGTCATTCCCACAACATGCTCACAGCACAATCCAGTCAGCGGAGTGACTCATCTCCCTAAAGACCTTACAGCCTAACAGAACTGGGGCTTCCCTAGCATACTCCGCTGGGACTGTGCCAGTCAAAACACATCCAGCTTGCCAGCTTGGCCCATGCCTGTATACCTGAGGCAATGCCCAGGCCAGGCCTGTGCCAGGAACAGGAACAGTGTGCACACAATGCCGAGGTGCTCTCATACCTGATAGTGAAAAAAGAAGCTAGCCAGAAGATACAGGTCAGCAGTGTTTAATTGGTAGTTACTCAATACAGGCATCTCTCAAACCCTACACATCCAATTTAAAAGGATTACACAAAAGGTAAAAAAACGATGTCAACACTGCAGTCATTTGAACTAAGAATTAAATGTCCCATCTCTTGACTGTGAAGTGGAATGTTTTATTGTTCGTCTCATGCTTACGTTAAGATGAGCAAGGAGATGATGCTTCAGAGCTGGAAGTGTCGTGTCAGCAATGTGTAATGATGTATTGGACACGATGAATACGTTATGTAATTGGATTACGATGCTACTCCATTCTCCAGACAAATAAGTACAATGAGGTCCATAGGAGCAATATGAGGGGCTGTAAAAATGTTGCAACACCAGGAAATCAAAGCAGCAAAGAAAAGCAAAGAACAGACACCAAAATGCTTTTTCTTGTAAAGGGATGGAGCATGAGACATCAGTGACATGCCATTATTATAGCTGCTTGTGGTGCAAAACAAAGGAACTGCTGACTTGTCCGACGTAAGGGCTCCAATTACAGCTATAGCTCTGGGAGTTTTTACAGTATCACACTGCTTTTGGACAGGCTTAAAGCCTGAGAGATGTAAAATGTACACCAATTGATATTCTGAAGTAAATGCAGAAATGTAAAGGTCTCAATGAACTGGGCAGCTGCTGTAAAGATAGTGTCAGCAGGTCAGAAATGGACACTGGTGAACAACTCTTTCACTGCAGTTACATAATTCTGCCATGGGGATTATGTTGATTTCACTGTTTGGTAACTGTAGAAACTAACTCGGATATAAAACCACAAATGGGCAAAGGCAGTGGAGGAATTGGACAAAATAATAGTTTAATTGACACATCTCAAGATTTTCTCACCCGTTCGGTGAACAAAACAGATATCAGAGTCAACACAGTACATTACAGAAGGTCCTTAACATAGTCAAATCAGCAGGCAGACATTGCCTCCTTTTGCACATTGTCCAGCATTTTCCATTCTAAGACATTCACCACATTTCAGGAATATGGCAACTGACAGGATGGAACATATTGTTCAAATTTTCCACTTTACAGATTGATATTAGCTTCCCTGTGAAGAAGACAAGTGTCACGTGACTCTTAAAACTTTCAAATGACACTTTCCACCAGCTGTTCATAAGAACCAGTGTCAACTCATTTCTCAAAAACAGACTTAAAAGAATGGGGCTTTCGATGCATGAGTCAACACCCCTTCTTATTTGACAAGACAGCTAAGACACAGGAAAAGAGACCACAGCATCCATAATGACATAAAGCAAGACGGAAAGGAATAAAACTGTACTGATGTTTAATTTTGTTTGATAAAAACATGATGTACGATGCAAATGTATAAAAAAGTAAATGAAAAATGAGCACAATGGGGTATTTACATATGTATTCAAACAATTGTTGACCATGCTTCGCAAATACAAGTTACATATTCAACATAGACTGAATTTACACTTCCAATACAAAACAAGTGCTGACTACAAGTACAGCTATTCACAAATGTGTGTTCAAATATAAAAGAAAACAACACCATTAGTAAGAGAGGTTTAAAACGTCAAGAAATATGCAGAGCTTTAGTGTGCAATTTCATTTAATTTATTTATCTTTATTTACCAATGAAAACTGTTCATTTCATATGTACATATTTAACAGTTTACAGCTTTTTGCATGGCTGGTGTTCTTAACTTCTCTGGAATGCTTATTAAAGGTTTAAGTGCAAATAAATTGCATTGTTCTTTAGTGCATTTTTGATAAGCTTCAACAGTATTAGGACGTTCTCACTTCTGCAAGTATAAGCAGCAATTCAAAATTAAACTGAACTTTAAACAATTAAATAGTCTATTTCTCTCATTCTCCGATTTTACACATAAATGCGCAGTATTAATGGCAAATGGCGTCACAGGTAAATTTAGGCATTTGTGATTAACTAGTGTTGTGTCATTAGTGCAAACCCTGCAGGGCGATTGGCTTGTGTTTTGAGAGGGCGAACCGGCCCTGGAGTGGGGCTGGGTCTTCTGAGCAGGAGTTGGAAGACCTGTCTGACACCACGCTACATCCGGTCTGGGGTCCACCGTGGTTGAGGCGTGACTGGTGTGGTCACGCATCCGAGATGCAGCTTTGGATTTTGTCCACCCATTGCTGGGCGCTCATGGCATCTGAAGCGCAGAAGTTGTACACACGCTTGCTCGTCTTCAGCTGGGGGGGGGGTAGTAAAGAAGCCACAAACAATCAGAGGTCCACCAGCCAAAATCTCAGTTTTCAAACAAATGACCTCCTGAATTCCTGCAAGTAAGGGAGAGTGAATCTGGGTGATTTGGGGGGGATACTCACGTCAAAGAATGCCTTCTCACTGACGTGTTTGGGTGCTCCTATTGTGGGAGCAGCAAGCAGGACAGATTCCACCTCGGCCAAATCAATATGACCCCTGCAGTTGGTGTCTTCACCCGTATCGTAATACCTCAGCTGGCCGGAAGAATACAGAGCCAGGGAAGTTTAACTAAAAACCTGTGCTGAGCTTTGAAAGAGATAAAATTCATGTGCACTGAATAGACACGCGAGCCTGGAGGACATTTACCTGGTGTTTGGTGATGTCCAAAACAAACCATCTTGGTTTCCATGCTTTAAGCAAAGCACCCCGTTTGAACAAGACTCCTTCAAAGGACCTGATGGAAAAGAAGTATGAAAAACTGTATTAATTCATTTAGCTGGGCTCTTGCTTGATAGCAGTGTGCATCAAAGTAGATGGGATAAAGCCACATATTGCTGCCGCAGGTACTTGGCCTAAATCTGTGATCTTATACAATACCCGTTTACCTTGTTCATAGCCTTAACCAGTGAGCTTACACACAACCAATGCTCCTCGTTCTTGGTCTAAACCAATGAGCTGACATGCAATCTGTTCTCCTCCTTTGGGTCATTCCATATGAACTCAACCAAAGTCTGGAAATCTCCCATAGTGACTGACTCGGATATGGCTAAGAAAATTTGTACTGGTACCTTAACATATATGAACAACATGTGCAAAATATTTTTTCAAAATTCTAAAGGGTTTTTGTGCTGTGGCTCTTCAAAATAGGGCGGCATACCCCATTTTTGACCCTTGCCAATCTCGCATATTTAAGAAAAGCCATATTTGGATGCCAATATCTTGGGAATGAAATGAGTTGTGAGCTTGAGAAGTGGTATAGTATGTAATTAACAGTCAAAATCATAGCATAGTCATTTACCCAGGACAACAATTTTTTTTCTATATAATTGTACATATATGTCAATCATCTGGTCAAAAAATCAGATTGTTTTCTCAACTTCTTCATATGTAAATAATTATATCAATTATAGACACTTTTCGCCCTTAGACAACTTAACTACAACTAACTACTGAGACTTCCTGTTTCTTATTAATAGTACTAAGCTACATAAAAGGTGTGCAAATGAGTGATGACTGACTGCTTTTGCTTGTATTACATCAGCTTATCAGGTATTTCATCAGCTAACCATGTATTGCATCATCTTTATTTCAGCATTGCATCAGCCAAACATTGAAAACAAAATAAGCTTTATTCAGTTCATTGACATTCAGCATGGCAACTGAGATGTGTAAAATTGGTGTTCCTCTGGGTGAGGAATGTCACAAGAGAACACACTGCAGAAAGACTGGTTTCATTAAAATAAGTGAACTTGAACCTGATGACAGAAGGATTCTATCTTGGCAGTGTGGCATGACCTTTGATGAAGCTGACCAAATCTGTCTCCATCATGAAAAGGTTTATATGACACGCTTTGAAAGTATGTTGCGTGCATTTACGACAAGGATTGGTATGTGGACTGCACTGTTGAGCGGTCAGATGAAAACTGCGATGTCTTTGTCAACTTCATGAAACATTCTAAGACTGGACTACTCTCATGGCCTCCCTCTGTTCATCAGAATACCTGTTGGGTTCCATTCCAGAACATCATATGCATTGTGTCTGTACCAGAGCTCCAGGAGCAAAGCGCAAGGTTTTATAAGCTTGCTGACCAAGACACTGAATTAGTTCAGAAGAAGCTGCCTTCATTTGGGCTATGAACTCAATTTTATCTACATTTTGGGATATACTGACTTACTAAATTGTGGATGCCATCAACTCTGTGTGTTCAGAGTAGAAATACCTCACATTTTCTGCATTTCTGACAAAAAAGTAGTCTTGGGGATAAAAAAACGCCTACATTTCATAAAATTATTTTCATATGAAAGAGGTGAGAAAACAATCTGTTTTTTTGACCAGATGATTGACATATATGTACAATTATACAGTAAAAAAAAAGTTATCCTGGGTAAATGACAACGCTATGATTTTGACTTAAAAATTGGTCTTAAATTGCATTTTTTCAGTTGGAGCCAGTTTTGGAGCTCCCTTACACCTAAATTATGATTTCAACACGGTCCAAAAACTTTCTACAGATAGTCATGTGCCTAAATAGAAGGAATGTAGCCCCAATAAACGGTTGTGATTTATTGTAGCATGACAGTTGCCCCCAGAAAATTGAAATTTTCGGGCATAACAAAACCACTACTTTGGAGGCCAATACCTCAAAAACTAGAGGAGATAGGACTTCTCTGATGACAGATCCTGAAAGCCTTGGTGCTATTTACATACTATACCACTTTTCAAGCTCACAACTCATTTCATTTTCAAGATACTGGCATCCAAATATGGCTGTTCTTAAACAAGCAAGATTGGCAAGGGTCAAAAATGGGGTATACCACCCTATTTTGAAGAGTCACAGCAAAAAAACCCTTCAGAATTTTGACAAAATATTTCGCACATGTTCATCATATATGTTAAGATACCAGTACAAATTTGTTTAGCCAAATCCGAGTCGGTCATTATGGGACCTCTGGTTGAGTTCATATGGAATGACCCCTTTGTGACCTTAGCCAATGAGCTACACGCTATCAAATCACCTTGTTTGTAGCCTTAAAGGTTTATTATGGAATATGAGCAGAATACTGACATCTAGTGTCTCATGATCGTAGTCACAACAACAGAAAATAATTCTAGCAGTCGGGTTGCCAGTTTCGTTGCCGAGTGCATTAAGCGATCAAGCCATTTCCACGTGCGTTTTCATGCCGTGTTAAATCCTTTATCTGAGTCCATCGAGCATATGTTTTGCCGATATAGACTCCCGTCTTTGCCCTTCTCCAGTCACTCTGCTGCTAGGACGGATAACGCAACGTTCACCGAGGCTCTGAAGCAGCTGCAGCAGGACTTGCAGACTCCGCCATTTTACCCAGTGCCAGCCTAGCTGTGCTGAGCATAGAGACCGTATTTGGCAAACCGCAATGCCCCAGCCGCTATTGGCTTGTACGATGTAAACATGAAGTCATTGTCAAACCTGTCAAAATTTTTTAATTATTTAATTCAGACTAAATATATTTTTTTATGGAAGATAAATACTTTCATTCTGCACCCCTCTACCCACACCGTGGATGTATTATTTTTGAAAAAATATAGCTTTTAGTATGCATTCTCCATAATCAACCTTTAATGAACAAGCTCACACACTACCTGATCAACTTGTTCATAGCCTTAACCAATGTGCTTATACACCATCTGTTTGCCATGTTTGTGGCCTTAAACAATGCGCTTACACGCTACCCGTTCTTCTCATCTGTAACCTTAACCAATAAGCTTACACACAATCAGTTTGCCTTGCTTAAGGCCTTAAACAGTGTGCTTAAACACTACCTTTTCTTCTTATTTGTAGCCTTAACCAATAAGCATAGACAAAACATTCTCCTAGACATTATCCATTCGCTTCGTTTGTGGTCTTAACCAATTTGCTTACACATTACCTGTTTTCTTCATTCTTGGGAGTGAACTGGTTGTAGAGCGTGGCGGCTCTCCTGTTGATGCCATTGGAGGCGGTGGGGCTGCCGTCCTCGCCCAGACCACTGTCTGGCAGGTGCAGCATGGAGCGTCGCTGGTAGGCCTGCAGGCTGGAGGTGGGGATCAGGCCCGAGATGGAGACAGACTGCTTACGGAGCTGTGGGATCAAAAAAATCCAAAGAATCAACAAGAGCACAAAGAGGAGCAATACAGCTGAGCCGCAAGAACCAGGAGGAACAATAAAAAGAGCCAACATGATCAGAGCTCAGGGCCAAAGAGTAAATGGATCATTTTTAAAATTTCAGTTTTAGTGGATGATTCGATAAAACATATTTTGAATGTTTAAAAAAGTATTTACCAAAAGAGCATTGAAGTAACATGTCTTTTTTTACATTTTGCTTTAAACCACAGAGCCACAATTGTTCCCATACTTGCCATTGCAAAGCAGCAGGGTCCCATGAATCTCAGCAGATATTTAATATATCCTACAATGCACACAATATTTTGTCTGGGACAATCAGAAACATAATACAGTGTAATACAGTGCAGCTGAGAAAGATCCCTCAATTTGTTTCAAAGGAATGTTATTAATCTCATGTGAGGCATCCAGCTGGAATTTCATCCACAGTGATTTAAATAGCTCACATTCTTTAACATGCTGTCCATTTACATAGCTGGATGTTTAATGAAGGCATACGGGTCAAGCACCAGGCTCTAAGGCGCAGTGGCAGTGGCCCCCCGGAGCCCCTTAACAGTGACACAGTTATAAGAACTCTTCTCAGCTCAGGTTTTCATAGCCCAAACTCACGATGCTCTGCTGCTTGAGGTCCTCTGTGATGCTGACCTTGACCCTCTCCAGCGTGACCTGCCACCGGTCAGGACCCTGCCTCAGCACCCCTTCCAGCTGCTCCATTTCCTGAAACCCGTCCGCATGTCAGCAGGACACAGATTTTCAGCATGACCCTCCACACGACAGGAACCCATTAATCATTCATAGCACACAGTTAGGCACTATGTCTTCCACAATATACTATGCAGCTATGTTATCCTCATGTGAGACCATTATACCCTTTATCCCAGAGAGAGGTAACGGTGACACTGCATTTCAGATTGTTTGTTCACCCATCAAAAAAGTTATTTTGCACTTCATGCATCTTTTTAAGCTCAACACCCCAAACCATTTTGAAGAGAGCCATGAAACATTGGCATTACAATAAGGCAAATTCAAGCTGTCGATTCGTGTGTCAAACTAAAAAATTTTATATGAGGCTGACCATAAAATAAGAATTAAAATACATCACCTTACTAATTGTATTTTGAAAATGTACTTGCCCACTTCCCAACTTATTCTATTTTTGCTTGTCATATTGAAATGTCTCATCCAACAAAGACATTCAAAACAAAGGCAGTGAGTTAACACAAATATCAGCTTTTGAAATATCATTCTATTTATTGAAGGTAAATAATTCTACAAAACCTATATCACCCATGTGAAAGAAATATTTGCACCCCTAAACCTTATAACTAGTTGTACCAACCTCAGCAGCAACAATTGCCATCAAACCTTCCTGATAACTGGCAATGACCCTTTTACATTGCTTTGGAGGCATTTGGGTCCAAACTTCTTTGCAGAATTGTTTTAATTCAGCCACATTGGAGGGTTTTAGAGCATGAACTGCCCGTTTAAGATTCACATGTCACAGCATCTTAAACAGATTCAAATGAGGACTTTAACAAGCCATTCTGAAACCTCTGTTTCTTTTGAGCCATTCAGAAATGGACTTGTTTGCGTGTCCTGCTGCATAACCCAACTTGCGTGAGAGCTTTTTGTCGCAGGATGACGGCAGGACATTGTCTTTCAGAATTTTCTGGTAAAGAGCAGAATTTTTGGTTCCATCAATATTGGAAAGTCACCCAGGTCCTGAAGCAGCAAAGAAGTCTCAATCAAACTCTCGCCACTGTGTTTGACTGTTTGCATGATGTTCTAACAGTGGTTTGCTGTGTTTGCTTTATACCAGATTTAATAGGACCCATGTTGTCCAGAAGTTCCAGTTCTGACTCATCAGTCCACAGAAAACTATTCCAAAAGCCTTGGGGGCCATTAAGATGTTTTTTTTTTTTTTGCAAATGTCAGATGAGCCTTTGTGTTCTTTTTGGTCAGCAGTGTTTTTTGTCTGGCAGCTCTCCCATGGATATAATTATTGCCAAGTCTCTTTCTTATTGTGGAATAGTAAAAACTGACCTCAGTGAAGGCTAGTGAGGTCTGCAGGTCTTTCTATTGGTTATTTTGTGACCTCCTGGATGAGTTGTCAGTGCGCTCTAGAAGGAATTTCAGTGGGCCAGCCACCCCAGGGAAGGTTCACCACCGTTCCAAGTTTTCTCCATTTGTGGTTTGCTGGAGTCCCAGAGCCTTAGAAATGGCTATGTAAATCATCCGAGATTGGTAGATGTCAGCAACTTTTTTTCTCATGTATTTATGAATTTCTTTAGATCGTAGTATCATGTGCTGCTTTTATTTACTTTGAATTGCCAGTGAGGTTCTTTTTAATTGATAAATTAAAAACATTCAAAACAGAAGGCAGTAGTCATGTCCAAGTGTGTTTTGTGAAATTGAACCTGAATAAATGAGCATAATTGTTTGATTTTGTTACAAAGGGGCAATAACTTTTTCATACAGAGCCAGGTTGCATTTTTTTCCCTTCAAAAATAAATCATCTTCTAAACACTACATTTTATGTTTACTCTGGTTATCTTCGTATATTATTAAAGTTAGTTTGATGATCAAAAACATACAAGTGTGAAGAATATGCACAAATAGAAGACATTGAGAAGAAGGCAAATACTTTCCCACAGCACTGTAGAAAAATTAAAATGTAAATCGCAATGGTTGCCATGAAAGATATTGAAACACTTTTCATTGGAGACTGACACAGCTGTTACAAAGCAACCTTGTAAAAGGGATCTCATCAGTGCAAATGACTATTCAACTGAGCATGTATGTCAATAGTGGCCTGCGTTTTCATAGCTCCTGCTATGGTATGGTAACTCCCTATATTGTGCTACGAGGTGAGGTAGGGAAACACGATAGCACAATGGTCGAGTAGGCTTGACTTGGGATCATAAGGTCCTGAGTTCAAGCTCCGGACACGACCTTCGCGGTATGTTCTTGGGCAAAACACTTCAGTCCCACATCCCACGCCTCACTCCACCTAGGTTTATAAATGAATACCAGCAAATAATCAGGGAAACTTCACTAAGAGCTGGGGGAGTACCTGCGATAGACTGGCAGGGGGAGTAGTAATAATCCTAATCGCTTCATGCCATGACAACCAGAGTTAAGCACCGACCCAATGGGCCACTAGGCTCCTAACAGCCTTATTCTCTCTCTCAACATCTTTGTGTTTGTAGAATGTATCATTTCCAGTCACAGAGACCAGATTTTCAGTCACTGGAGAGCTAGCACCAAGATAAACCTGACAGAAAACCCTTACTTTCTGACACTGCCAGGCAACCACCTAACAAATCGCAGGACACTGCTTAAGAGACCATACTTTGCGCCGATTGGATCCAGGTAGTACCAGTGCAAAACTACTGTAGGAAAACGGCATTTCCCAGCAGGCACTGCATGCTGAGGGGACTCACAGCCAGCAGCTTGGAGATGGCGTCGGGCTGGGCACGGCCCACACTGCTGTAGCAGGGCCACACAATCCTGCGCTTGCTAGTGGCGATGGTGTCCGATTCCTCACTGCTCTCTGTCTGTCCCGCCATCATCCTCCAGTCATAGGTTGGGCCCGTGGATAACGTCTCTCCAGTGAAGAAGTCCCACTTACACAGACTGGGCATGCTGATGCAAGGCTTCAGTACAGACTAGCAGTAAAGTAAATGGCAGAGAAGAGAGCAGGTCTCAGTGTGGTTCTATGACGAACACCAAACATTTATGGTATTTGACAGAAGCTAGAAGAAAAAAAAAAAAGCTATAATCAAACATGCTGATGCCATCTCAGCAGCTTGTGAATGCACCCTGAATGATTTGCTGGGCAAATGCCAAGCTGCAGAGGTACCCACTGCTGCACCACACTCCACACACAGCGTCACTGGGCAGCGAGAGGCACTCAGATATGAAGTCTGTCCAGGCCTGCCTGTCGATTTATACTGAGAGGGCAATGGGGTACTGCCAGCCAAATGCAAGAGAACTGAAAATTTCCAAGGAAACAATACGTACATAAAACAGGCCTGATGTCTTCATTTCGCTTGTTCTGCTTTGGTTCTGCAAGTTTTCACATGTAGTAAGGTGCACAAACAATGTGAAAATGACCCATGTTTTCTTGTTTTGGTGTTGTGCTTCACTGCATTGACTTTAAAATGACGCAATCTGAGGTTTTAGAGAAGACTGTCGTCTTTAATTTAAGAGTTTTTACATCCTTAGGCAGTGATCGAGGTAGGAATTACAGCCTTCTCATACATAGATAATGAGAAAATTACTCAAAACTAGACACTGCATGGGCGTCCTTTCAAACGGATACACTTGGGTAATTTACTTCTTGGGTCTGCCATCTTTGTCAGAATGGCTCACATTTCTAAGACAGGCCCTTGGACAGCGATAAAAGAGCATGCAGTGGCTGAGTAAGGCAGCACACTGCTCCAAACACAGCAGATGAAGGGAAAAAAACCCTTTAATTTAGGCAACAGCAGCTTGACTGGCCCTTACCTCTGCCTCAGAGGGGCTGTACAGGTAGTTAAAGAAAACAGGGCTTCTCCTGTGCAGTCTGATAATATACTCCCAGATGCAGATCCCTCTCTTGGCCTGTTTGTCTCCCTTGTCATCAAACAATGTCCCTTTGAGATGACATTACAAAATGAGACACTTCACAAAATCAAGACATAAAGTAATATTTGTGCTTGAATCACCTCTCTTTTCCAGGTGTAGGGCAATGCTTCAGTAAAAAATAATCATTTTCTTAAATCAAATAACTTAAGGAGGAGGAATTCCTGCAGAGAATGATTTTACTTCAAAATTTTACAGTTCAAAAATATCAGTTTAACTGTGGAGAAAATGAAAACAACTTTCACAGTAAATCTCTTAGCTAAGCATTATTCACACAAGGCAGCATTCAAATTCTGTGCTTCAGAGGACTGACCATGCTCTAGGCGCTCATAGTCTGAGTCCAGGAGGAAGTTCTTGAAGCGATTAGAAACATGGTGGTAGGCCAAGAACTTCAGGTAATGCTGGTTGAATTCAAACTCCATGGGATACTGGTTATGAATCTAAAATGAAAGGAAGAGACAACACACTTCAAAGAGATGTTCAGGTTACCCTGTATGCACATGAATGAGCAAAGCTCAGTAAAGTACAGATTAGAATCCGTCCACAGTGATGTCATTGTTCTCGTAAGAGAATATCAGAGCAGTGGGGAACATGACTTCCAGTCACGCCGTGGCCAACGAGAACATTTTTCTCTTTTAGCATTCAAGCCACCTGGACGTGAGGCGAAAAAACAACAGCTGTTTGTGGGATGAGTTGTTTCTTTTTTGGGATCTTGAACAATCGCCCTATTATTTCAGTCCCATTACTTATCAGTCTTAAAGAGCGTGACTGTGTTGGATCATCCTGGCTCTGATCTTGATTGGTTTCAAAAGACAAATGCTGAAACTATGTGCTGATCCGCGTGTGAGAACAAACCCAGGAGACACTAAAAAAACACCACGTTCTCCCTGGCCAGCGCTTGAAAAAATATTCTTAAAACCTCCCTGACCCTGCTGCTTCCATTGAAATGAGAAGACATGTAGGAATCTGCATCTTCCAGTGATAATACAATTCAATACACCATGAAAGCAGGGTAAAGTGTGAGAATGTCAAAACAGGGTACTGTACTGCAGGTGAAAGCCCATTCTCCTCTGAGACATCAGTAATGAAGAGGGGCAAAAACCTCCAAGGACTGTGATGCTTCAAATAAATGACTCGTCTTGCCTGGTCAAGGGATTGAGCGGAACCACAAGGAACAAAGTGCTGATACTGAAAGATGTAACTTGCTTTTTTTCAGTTCTGGTAATTCTTAGAGATTCCCTTTGACGCGCTAAAAAGAAGGAGGGGGAGCAGGGGGGGTGAACCAAATGAAATGAGTGTGTTGCGGATGCAGTGTGAGGGTCAGAGAGGAGTGTTGACAGAGTGTTGTTCGGACAGGAGGGACAAGTAGGGCTTTTTTCACTAGCACCTACTCAGCTCTACTCCACTCGACTCTACTTGGTTTTTAGGGTTTTCCATTAGGTGATAGTACCTGGTACCAGGTATTCATTTAGTACCTACTCGGCCGAGGTTCCTAGCGAGCAGAGTCAAGCCAAAAATGTGACGTCGACAGACTGCAGGCCACTGATTGGCCAGGGAGTGATGCTTGCCATGATGACCCCACCCATGTTGAGGTGGCACTCACATGTAATAGAAAACAACCAAAACTGAGCGAGTCGAGTAGAGGCGAGTAGTGCTAAAACTGTGTAACGGAAAAGCGGCATAAGAGGAGAGGTGCTCTGTCGTGATAAAGCGTCAGGTGAGTGGGGTGCGCTTCAGCCTGCCTGGTGCACGCAGTCAAGGAACTGCAGGAAGATGGGGGTGAAGCCGCTGCCCTGGCTGCTGGGCGTCAAGTTGCTGCGTTGACTGAATTTGTGGCCAAATGACAGCCACTCTTTCTCCAGCAGCACCTGGAAGCCGTCCAGAGTCCTATAGAAGGGGTCGCTGAGCAGCTGCACCAGAGACACCACCTGGGGCAAAACCACAGAACAAAAACACAACTCAATAAAATTCAGTGCACTTTTGGTCTCTGGAAGATGGTTGGGATTACATCAATAGCAAGTGTTCAGAGGTTTGGAAGGCCTTCAGTAACTTGACCTTTTAACGCATGATTGCCCTCAAGCAGTTCCCATTTATGTTCAACCGATTAACCATGAAGAAATTTATTTACTAAATAATCATCAGGGGCGGATCCAATGTAGTTTACGTAGTTTCTGGAACTCACTCAAACACCTCATTGATTAGCTGGAAACACTTTCATTGTGCTAGAACTCACTCAAACTTCATTCTTATTGGCTATTCATGTTGCAAACCACTCATGGAAACTACTCACTTCAAAACCTGGATGCATCCCTGAATCAAGACCAATGCATCACCTATCATTATTATAACATTATAATGACAAAGTGATTGCCTATGGACACCCATTTCTATAAGAAATGTGAGTTTGTATTGATGGCAGTTCATCGAAACAGATGCAGAAAATTGAAAACTTCCTATGTTGTCCATCTCTGGTTTTACCATTTATTTCAGGAACGTAATAAACCATAAGATTGCACTTGATTTCTTAAGTTATGGGCATTCAGGGTAATGCATCTGAAGAAGAACAAAATGTGGGTGTCACAAACCATACCAAACTTAAGGGCAGAAGGCTTTAATTACAATACGCCTTTAATTTTGCTAATCTGTGCT
Organism: Gymnothorax reevesii; assembly: GCA_029721435.1. Lineage (NCBI taxonomy): Eukaryota > Metazoa > Chordata > Actinopteri > Anguilliformes > Muraenidae > Gymnothorax > Gymnothorax reevesii. Next base: position 28,078,592 of record CM056588.1, read on the forward strand.
GCTTCATGAGCTACAGGAGTTTATAATCCTAAAAAGACAATTTCACATTTTATGTCGTCATTTATGTGCGGAGGAAAATGCCTCAACTTTGTGCAGCAATGTACAATAATGCAATCAAAATAGGCGTGCAATGCACGAATACCCCTCAGCCCGATATTGAAGTTTTTGGAGACGCTCGCCCGCCCGCCCGAAGGATAGCAATACCCCGGCAGTCTTGAGGGCTGAGGGGTAAAAAATAAACTGGGCAGTCATTCTACCAATTACTTAAAACAACTAGAAAAGCACTCAGAGAGCGCAGACCTCCGCCAGGTAGCAGCAAAACTCTAAAGCACGGCGATTGGAACTCCAGCCCATAGCACAACAATTGAAGTAGAATTTCCAAGTTGTCTATAGCTATGTTTCCATCCACTTGTCAATCGAACTTTCTGAAGTTCCCCAAAAATATTCATGCGAAATAAGCAGGTGAAAATGCGTTTCCATCTAACGTCATTAAAGCGAATGAAAAGTTGTGCGTAATGACATCACATGCTGTTATGCGGTCAAATTGGTGTATCGAATGGATTCCTGTCATTTTATGCCGTTTACATTCATTTTCACACTGAATCGCAGAACCTTCAAGTGAACAGAAGTAGTGTGTTAGCAGACTAGTTTAGCTAGTAAGCCAAAATGAATTGCGTCTACCATTCAACTGATGATCATTTGCACAAGTTGTACATGCTTATGTGCCAGCTATTAGCAACATAGCAAACCATTATCAGAAGGCAACGACGGCATCAAAACACCGTCACGATGCAGTTGCAGATTTATTCGGCAAATAACGTTTCCATCAGCATCTATCGCATAAGGCTTTTACCGATCAAAAGAAAATCCGATCAGATCAACCATATGAACTTTGTGTCGATATTCTTCAAATCAAGTCGAATGTCACCGTTTCCATAAGGCATTTTTAATTCGATATGACTTCATTCGCATAAGAACGTGTGGATGGAAACATGGCTTGTGGTGAGCAAACATACTGTAGCGGTCTCGCTACGGAAGGACTGAGACTGAGGCAGGAATAGCGGTTCTCGCATCGCCCGGGGCGGGCCTCGTTTTATTTGCAGGTTGGCCCTTAAAAGGGCCGTTTCTTCTTCTCTTACACTCAAACTCATTTTTGTCAACAACACACAACATTAACTCATGCTGGCAACTCAGCCCTCTTATACCCCCCACCCCGGACCTGATTGGCTCTTTCTCCCCCCCCCCAGGTGCAGCCAATAGCGATACTCCGCTATTTTCTAAATTTAACTTAACAGGCAACACGAACTGGGGCAGGATCGCCGCAATACTTACGGTGAATTCTATCCGATGTGCTATTCTAATTGGCTATGTGCACAAAATGGGGAAAAGTAAATTCTGAAATACACTGGCTCGCTTTACTATTTTAAGTTTGCTTCTGTCATTTATCAGTCTACATCAGAAGCTGAGCAGCTGACAGGAATATAATCCCGAAAATGCGATTGCCACTGTTCCCAAGATTTGGCTTAATAGCTGCTGGAGAGGTCACTCGGTTAAGGCACTGCGCTGCAGTGCAGAGGTGTCTATCACGTCGCGGGTTCGAGCCCCGGCGTACCCACCGGCAGGGGTCGGCAGCTAATAATTGGCCATTGCGCTACAAGGTTTCAAATTGGGAAGGGACTGCCGGATTCGGGATGCATAATCAGCTTTGTTCGTTGCTCCAGCGCCTTCTGTTGGCCAGATGGGCGCTTGTCAGGAAGACTCTGGGTTTATTCATATCCGGGTATCTCCTCCCTCGTTCTGAACTTACGAGGATTCGACCAATGAGTGTATAAGAATCAGTGGTTGACAGGCACGTGCTTCGGAGGAGAGCCGTGAACTGTCCTAACTATCCTGTGTTGGCAGCAAGGGGTCGCATACGAGCAAGCTTTGTACATAGTTCACCAATTGGGCATTCCAGATTCGGGTGGGATTGGAGATGCCAAATTAAAAAAAAAAAAAAAGATTTGGCTTAATGAACCGTGAATGATGTTCGCATGATTTGTCTTGATTAGCTGCTACTGTTTGTTCATTGGCACTGTCAATGAGACATTAGCTGCCCCACTGATAGAGGGTTTCCAACGCTTCTACCTAGCATCATTTCCAGCCGTTTGCTCTGGTGACTGTCATGAACTGGCTTTAAGCGATATACATCCAGTGTTGCAAGATCCAAATTTCCTCATTAGATTAATATCTGGAGCTAGCTTTCATTTTTTCATCGAGTAGTAGCAAAGTTGAGTAGCAAGGCTTGCTAGAGAGCTAGCAAGATTTTCAGTTTAGGTTTTATATTGAATTTACTTTTGCATCTTCTGATGCTACTGGCTTGCTAGTACTGCAATATTGTTATGGTTTTCTTAGATGTGCTCAGCTAACCATAGCTCCAGATGTGATGGTCTTGAGAGTGCGACTGACGCCGAGTGGGGAGGGAGACTAAGTATCGACAATATTAAAATATGCATGGCTTGAATGTTTGATTTATGAAACAGCATTTGAAGTTATGGATTATTTACACATTAACTATCAGGTATTTTCACATATTTTATCTGTCGCTTAAAGCCAGTTCATCACTCATCAGTGAGAACGGCTGGAAATGGCTGGTTAGAAATCCCCTCATTGTTCGTTGGAGCGGCAGATGCCTCATTAGGAGTGCCAATGAACAAACATCAGTAACAGGTAATAGAGACAAATCATGCGAGCATCATTCGTGGTTAATTAAGCCAAATCCTGGGAAATAGTTAAGTTAAGCTAACCAACGTATTTCAGAATGTACACAGCGCCATCTTGTGGCAATCGGAAAGACTTGAAATCTTGAACTTAGGTGTATATCTCACCAGTACTTTGGCCTAGATATGCCAAAATTTAATCACCTGTTCCTTGACTTTACACCCACCTTCTCTGAAAATTCATCAAAATCGGTGCATTACTTTTTGAGTAATCTTGCTAACAAACAAACAAACAAACAAACAAACCACCAAACAAACAAACAGACAAAAGCTGCCGAAAACATAACCTCCTGGCGGAGGTAATTATTGCTAATCAGGCAGTATAAACCGTGGCACGTTTAGGTAATTAAGCAGTAAAGATGTTGCTACCGATGGTCTTTAATACGACATAGAGACTGCCTCAGGGTTACATACATTGAAACGATTGACAATAATACCAGCTGCTGCTGCACATAAATAATACAGGCTGACAGCAGAAATGCAGCTGACTGTGATGGCTGAAATGCACTTCATCATGGAACCAGCAGATAGCTCCTCCTCCTCCCTTCTTTGTCTATTCCGGCGGCTGTAAAACCCCACATCTGAAGGGCCATGCTCAATTTGAGCACACTATAGAGTGAACAGGGCTCGGTATATACCTGCCACACACCTGAATACATCGGCATGAGAGCTGAGGCCACTGCCCATTTGATACAACAATACAGCATCATGTCAAATAAGACTCAGCTCCATAGCGGGACAGCTGCAGCTCAACACAAGTCGATGAATATTTGGGAAATGTTTTAATTTGAGGGAATTTGTATCCAAATCGGGTGTACAGTAGGAAATGCAGCACTTTTGTGGATTTGGTTTCTATTGGAATACATAAAAATTATCACCAAAAACTATTACTGTAGTAACTGTATGGTTATTTGTAACTCACTATTGACAGTTCAGAAATTACTGTTGAAATGTTGTAGGGCTACCATAGCTAATAAAACAACACCAAAGAAAAAACTTTGGTAATGCTATAGCTCCTGAGACATACTATAGAACAGGGGTTCTCAACTGGTCTCACATTGGGACACACTTTTTCCCATGGTCATTACGTCGCTACCAACTTGTATAGAATTGAACCAAGCAAATATACTTTTTCAAAAACAGCCTTTAAAATACATACACAATCTTTTAAAACATACACTCCTGAACAAAATCTTAAGACCGGGGAAAAAATTACAAGAATTCATATTTTGCACTGGTGAATCATAACCAGGTTGTAAGCTGTGCTTCAAAGCGCAAAAAGAAGAAACTGGAGCAAGAGACAAAGAACAAAAAGTAGGCAATTTATTGAAAACTGTATTTAAACTGAAACAGCCTGTTCATCAGCTGATCAAAAGTTTAAGACCATGGCCCCAAAAAACAAAAAAACAGAACTAAAGAGCAAAGAAAGGATTCAGTACTGAGTAGCCCCACCATTCTTGTTGATTACTTCAAAAATTCGTTTGGGCATGCTTGATGCAAGTGTTTCCAGGAGGCTGGTGGGAACATTGCTCCATGTGGTGAAGATGGCTTCACGAAGTGCATCCATGGTCTGGAACTGACGCCCATTTTTGTAAACTTCCCTTGCCATCCATCCGCAAACATTTTCAATGGGATTTAGATCAGGGGAACAAGCAGGATGGTCCAAAAGAGAGATGTTATTCTCCTGGAGGAAGTTCTTTGTCAGGCGGGCGTTGTGAACTGTCGCGTTTTCCTGTTGAAAGACCCAATCATTACCACACAGACGTGGGCCCTCAGTCAAGAGGGATGCCCGCTGCAACATTTCCACATAGCCAGCCGCTGTTTGACGCCCCTGCACAACCTGAAGCTCCATTGTTCCACTTAAGGAAAAAGCACCTCAGATCATGATGGAACCTCCTCCACTGTGTCGTGTAGAGAACATCTCCGGATCTCCATGTCATGCCTGTAACGTTGTAATCCATCGGGACCATCCAGGTAAAATTTTTTCTCATCAGAGAATAAAATCTTCTTCCACCTCTCAATGTCCCATGTTTGGTGCTCCCTTGTAAAGTCCAAACGCGCAAGTTTGTGGCGCGGTAGGAGGTGTGGCCTGTGGAGCCGTTTTTTGTTCTTCAAGCCCTTCTCTCGCAGATGCCGTCTTATGGTTATTGGGCTGCAGTCAGCATCAGTAAAGGCCTTAATCTGGGTTGAAGATTGGCCTGGGTCTTCACGGACAGTCCGCAGGATCCTCCGGCTCAGTGCAGGTGAAATTTTTTTGGGTCTACCGCTTGACTTTTTTGTCCCATAACCCTCAGGATCTTTTAGGAAATTTAAAATCACTGTTTTACTGCGTCCAACCTCGGCAGCGATGACACGTTGCGAGAGGCCTTGCTTGTGCAGCTCAACAATCCTGCCACGTTCAAAGTCAGAAAGCTTTTTTGCCTTTGCCATCAGGAGGTCATGACAGTGCAAATGCATGAAAGAAAATGATATGGAGGCCAGATTTTTGCACAGATATAGACTTTTTAAGGCCATGGTCTTAAACTTTTGATCAGCTGATGAACAGGCTGTTTCAGTTTAAATACAGTTTTCAACAAATTGCCTACTTTCTATTCTTTGTCTCTTGCTCCAGTTTATTCTTTTTGCACTTTGAAGCACAACTTACAACCTGGTTATGATTCACCAGTGCAAAATATGAATTCTTGTAATTTTTCCCCGGTCTTAAGATTTTGTTCAGGAGTGTATATACACATTTATTTATGTGTAAAAAGTGCATTTCAGAACTCATTAAGAAAATGAGTAACATGAAAACTGCATTAGTGACTAAAATGCAATAAAATACCAAAACTGCACAAATAAGGCCACAAAACTAAACATTTAACTTCTATGAATATTTCTGCATTCAGAGCACAAAATGAAGAGGAACATGACAACTGCATGTATAAAAGTGAATAAACAAAAATAACTAAACAGCACAAAATAAATAAAAAACTACCACAAAACTAAATATTTCATGTCTATGAATCTCTCTGCATTATATGCACAGTGTATTACTGCCCACCACAGGCCAGATATATTAGGATACATCTCGAAGATGCGCAAAAAAAAAAAAACCCCTCCATTTCACTCTGCTTGTTTCTTCCTCTTCCGCTCAACTCTCCAGAACCTCAACACAACACTTAAAGTAAATGGCAATCAAATGATGGTTACCATGGTTCCTGGGTCAGACGCGCATTCAACATTATTCACCTTATTATTATTATTTAGTGCCAAGGAGGTGTATGTTTTGCCGGTGTTGGTTGGTTAGTTTGCTTGTCTGTTAGCAGTATATCTCAAAAATGGCCGCATAGATTTTTACCAAACTTTGCAAGATAATAGAGTAGCACGAGAGGAACAAGTGATTGAATAGCATATCTAGGCCAAGGTACAGATGAGATGTACGCCAAAGTTCAAAATTTCAAGTCTTTCCAATAGGCCGGATTTCCAATCGCCGTGCTTCTGGGTTTTGCTGCAAACAGGAGGTGAAATGCAGCAACACCCTACTTCAGCCAGCAAAAATAACTCATGCACAGTTACCTTGGCATGGCAGAGGTGCTGTGCTCTCTGCGTTCTCTTGTCAATTCATTTTTTAACCAGCTGTCCGCAACCCACTCAGAACAAGTGGGTCGCGACCCACCAGTTGAGAACCACTGCTATCGAACACTACAACCACACTATAGAACACTTTACAATTCTTATAGTTTACTATAGTAACTCTTTAGCTCATTAGAGCAGGCGGCCCAGGAATTAGAAGGCTCCCGGTTCAATCCCCGACTCCTCCAGAGAACATGTCGAAGTGTCCTTGAGCAAGACACTGAACCCCGCAATGCTCCTGATGTGCAGGGTGGCGCCTTACATGGCAGCCTCCAACATCAGGGTGAATGTGAGGCATAGCTGTAAAGCGCTTTGGGGTCATATCATGTGACTAGAAAGCACTATATAAATGCAGTCCATTTACCATTTTACCATTTTCGTAAGGGTTCATTCATCCTTGAGCGGATAAATGGTTTAGGGTTGATTTTGAGTGCAGAATTAGGCTCTTGCAGTTGCCTGTCAACAGAAATTCCAAAGAGTTGTCACTGCCAGTGAAACTATTATTAGGCTTGAAAACAAACCCATTAAACTAATAGCACAGATATTAGGTGTGGCCACTTTGACAATTTGTTACGGCCTCACACTGGCAGACCAATTTGCAAATACAAAGTAGTCTGGACCCTAATAGATTATTTTTGATTTCCCAGTGACGTTAACAATGGGTGCAGAGCAGAATGCCTCTGGAATGGGACAGTCCTACAACTGATCAGAGAAATGACATGTATACCAGCAGAACATGCACAGCTCAAATAAGCACAAATTAAATGTAAGCATGGCGGCTCCAACTGAATCTTAGTTCAGAGAAGCTAGCTAGCTACTACTAACATTAACCAAAGACCAGCGCGAATCACATAGTGCTGTTTTGCTATTATTGGCCTTATAGTGTTGCCCACTCGACACAACAAGTCAATGTTCAAGTAAATGGTTCCACAGCTCTCCTCCACAGTCAACATATGAAACCTGGCCCATATTAGATTAACTATTGCGGTGACTGACCCGAACCGGGCTAAGTCAGGTGGAAATCTGTTTGAATGGGAAGGGCAGCAAATAAAAGGAGGTTGCAGATTTGTCTGGTTCGCATGATTTGGTACGTTCTTGAAAACAAACATGCACTGGTGACCTCAGGAACACCTGAAAAACCCCTCAGAACACTTAGTCAGATCAAGAGCACTATCCATGCAGAATGTGAATTTGTGTTTAAGTAAAAAATAAAGAGAAGACTTCATCAGAACAATTACCGAGGGTTAACCACAAGCAATCAATCATTGGTAAGTCATAATAGCAGGAAGTAAGCAAAAAAAAAAAAATCTAAAAAAAGTCCTGGAACAACATTCTTTGGACAGAATAGAAAAAGATCAACTTGCACCACAAAAGAGTACGGAAAGGAAAAAAACTGCTCATGATCCAAAGTATGCCACCTCATCATCTCTGAAGCAAGACTATATGAGGGCATGTATGGCTGCCAGTGGAACTGATTTTGTGCGTTTATTGATAAGGTGACCCTGAAAAAAGTGGTAAGATAAAATGTGAAATGTATTGGGCTATATTGTCCACACAGATTCTGCTATATTCTTCAAGAACTCATTTAACAGTGCTTCACAGTGTAGATGGAAACTGACCAGAACCATACTGACAAAGCAACCCAATATTTTTTTGAAGGCAAAGAAGAGGAATGCTCAGTGATGGCCAAGTCAGTCACCTGTCCTAAATCCAACTGAGCATGTATTTCATTTGCTTAGGGCCAAAATGAAGGGAAAATGTCCCAACAATAAGCAGGAACTGAAGGCCTGGCAGAGGTTCACCAGGGCCGAAACCCAGCATCTGGTGATGTTAATGAGCTCCAGACTTCAGGCAGTCATTGACTGCAAAGGATTTACAATCAAGCAATAAAAAAAGACGACTTAATTTAATTATGTTCTTAGTCCAAAAGCATTGAAGCATCTGGGATCTGACTGTGAGTCAGACTGAAAGATAAAAATAAGTGCGAAGTAAACAAATCAAAATGAAACCGTTCAAAGTCAAACCACAATCACCAGTACATTTGACAGTAAAATGTAATCATAAAATGATTTTCTATGATACCATGCGCATTGGATGTGGTTGGCTGGAGTACCTGTGTGGTTATGTCCCAGCCGTCCTCCAGGCTGAGGAGGACAGACGATCCACTTTCCAGCAGCTCCGCCAGCAGCACAGACAGCTGCATGATTTTGTGAAGCTGTTCAGGACACAGACACAAGCAGTGCACAACTCAACCAACAGACAGCAGAAAACACCCACTGTAATGGCCTCGTGATTTTAAATATTTTAGGTCCACTTTAAATAGAATAAGTTCAATGCTATACGAGGCCCTTACTTGCCTTGTCAAGACGTTTTAGATATAAACATAATATATGATTCTATTAATGCTTAAGTGGGGGAAACCGGAAACCTGACCCCCTTTTCCCATCGAAGCGCCTTGTTTCTCTTGAGAAAATGGTTTTTGGGAGCTTTAAATAATCTCGCAAGAGGGCAAAAGACGTCAGGGAAATCGAGAACTGCGAGTGGATCACAGGCTTCTGCTGACAGCCAATGAGAGCTACATGGAGTAGGGGGGCAGGGCAGGAGGAAGAAGGGTTGCAGTGAAAGGTTAATAGCTCACCTGCAAGAGCCACTCGGACTCCTCCAACGCTTTAAGGAAGGTGTCCTCAGCGTCCCGTGGAGTAGCGCTGGGCACACATGCCCGTAACAGCTTCTTGAACGAGCTTTTTACCTGCCGTGCGTCAGCGAAGTCCACAGGCACTAGCTCGCAGTTCTGGGCTGTGTCCAGCTTGAAGCCCTTCCGCAAGGACAAAGATTTCAATCAAGCAATATTTGGACAGGTTAAGCTCCATAATCTAGCATTTAGTCAGTTGGATACATTTTTCAAAACTGCAAAAATGCCGCTAGGACTGATCTGTGAGTGGAGAAAACATAAGAAGGTATCATTACCTGGGTTGTTCAAGAATACATACAGTATGTAATAAAGATGACAGATGACTAACTGGCCATGAATTGTGTAACAGACCTTCACTATAAAGCATATTAAGTGACAAAAAAATGGGAAATGCAAACCCACCACATCACAACTAGAAACATTCAAATCGGGTTTAAATTAAACTCATCGGTGACTCCTCATACAGCACTGGCTTTGTGAAGAGAAGTACAGAACTATTCATAAAATTTCTGGCAAATAAAATTGTAGGCCTTGGCAGCATTGAAAAACAACAAAAGCAAACAGAGTCATTTCAAAATAAAGACATGTCAATGAAGCAACCCAGCACTCTCATATTTATTACATTTAAGCCAAAGAAAATACATTTTCTAAAACAACTACTCACTGTGCCCTTCTATTTTTAATCAATTCAGAAAACATACAAATTAATGATAACTGACAAAATTTCGAGCAAAGCAGATAGCGTTATATTCCAGCAGTGACTAAACAACACTAATTATGTAGTCAGCCAGAGCTCATGAAATGACACATTTTGGAAGTTATTTTCATAGCCACATTTGGTTGTTCGTGAGCTCCATGGGCCAGTGCCAGCTGGAGCCATCAAGCACTTTAGACTGCAGCAATTCTCATTCAATGACCAAGCCAAGTGTCAACCATGCAAGTCAACCATTATTTAACATTTCAAACTGCTAATGTGCCACAGAGCTTATTTTCAATGATCCAGTGCAAGTCTGAAATAATAAGCGTCAAATGAGCACCAACTGAACGTGAGGGTAGCCACGTCTGTGTGCTGGGTGCAGACGTGGGCTGTGCTCTCACCCTGAGGTGGGACTTCTCCCCGAAAATGTAGAGGGCGGCCTGCTGTTTCAGCAGCTGGGCTTGCAGGCTCTCGCTGCCCGCAGGGGGCGCCAGGTCCTTCCCCGCCAGCCGAGCGCCCACCTCCGCAGCAGTGGGATGGTGACTGAAGCGGCTGCTGGAGCGGAGGCTGGCCCATACACCTGAGAGAGGGAGAGGGGAGAGACAGAGAGGGCAGGACCCATCAGAGCGTGACTTGGGCCGAGTCCACAGGTGACTTACACTTAAGGGACAAAGACGACACTGATGATCCAATACATCAATTACAATAAAGCACAACCACAGTAAAGCAACTAAAAAGACATTAAATGTGGCCTCAGCAAACCAATCCCAGACTAAAATATACAAAGAGTGCCAAGCAAGGAGAAGCAAATTCACAGCATGGAACAATCCAGTGAAAATGAAAACACAAACAATCGTAAGAGCAGGATCCGCAATCATAAAAGAGCAAACAAGCACAATACCAATTATCAACTGTTTCATAAAACTTTCCAACGCACTGACTCAGAAGACCCCATTGTTATGGGTTCATTACTGGTATACTGCAAATGGACACGTCACATATCCATTCTTCACTCAGTGACAAGTGTTCAATCTCTACGACAGAATGACGGCTACGCTGCCATGTAGCACAGGCGCAAACCACTGGGAGACGATATGAGACAAGCGCACAGCCACCGGAAAAGGGCTACATTGTCGGAGAGGTGAGCTAACTGTGAGGCTACATTTGGTATCTACAAAGCACATGCCGTAGTGAGGGAAATAGAGAATTAGTGGGTCACTTGTCCTCTGAAATTTGAAAGCAAAGTTAGCAAAAGGTTAGAAAAGTAAAGAGGAGAATATGAAAATGGTGGATATTATATGACTATACCTTGGCTGTTGACTCTCCCCTTAGGAGTGGGTTTTTGGTTTGAGAGAGTGAATAGTTTGTCCCTGTACTCAAGGACTGGCAGATTAGGGATGTGGAGAGCAGAGAGGGATCGAAGGCAAAGAAAGATCGAATCAGACAGAAATTTTTTATTTTTAATGACTGCAGATGGACTGGCATACATTCGAGAGTCATGCGATCACATGAAATGAGCGTCATTTAAAAATTTTTTACATTAATTATTGGGCGAGAAAAACATGCATGATTTGGAAGAATAGGTACACTGCCCTGCCAAAAAAAAAAGTCACACCCTCAAATATTTAGTTGGAACCCCTGTAGCTTTGATTACAGTCCATATTCGTCATTGTTTTAACAACTATATGCAATGCCAAAACATTTATTGTCGATCGGAAGTGCCATAATTTTTGGCGGAGATCTTGTCTTTTCGACATAATGGTTGAAACACTCTTGTGGTCTTTCTTGAGCACATCCCAATAACTTTTAATGTGTCTAAGGTCAGGACTTTGTGGTGGGAAATTTGTTAGTGAAAATGATTCCTCATACTTGTTTTTGTCATTCATGGTTTTCTTTGCTAAATACAGGCCAATAACCTGCCCGTTCTGAAATACTCTAACATTTTTCCCACCATCAAGGGATGTGTCTTCCGACGTGATTTTTCAAGAAATGAGTAGCAACGCGCTTCATCAGTCAGGGTTAAAATGATTATTGCCAGCTGAAACATATTAATAACCGCAATAATAATTCAGTGACAGAATTTGTCCATTATTTTCCAAACGGTGACTTTTTTTTTGGCCGGGCAGTGAATTTTACACATGAAAAAAAATAAAATTACAGGGCTTCAAAGGGGATGATTAATTAAATGAAACTGGCATTTCTAAGCTCTCAGTGTCTCCAGTCAAAGGACTGGTCAATACGAGATAGCCCGAATACACCAGGAACAATCGTTGTGGATAGGAGTTCCATGGTAGGAGCATAATTGGCTGTAGCATCACCTCGAGAAGTGAGGTCAACAGTCCATTCCCTGCCTCACTGCACAAGTATAACCACTCTAAGATGATCAGACACCTGCCGTCTGCTTGTTCTTGAGCAGAACAACTGCAAAGTTCAGCTCGTGGCTTGCAGCAGCTGGCCGCACGCAACAGCTCAACGCTTCCATTAAGAGATCGGGCATCTCAACTTTGGGAATTACAGAGAAAAAAAAAACTGCAGTAATTACTCCCCTATGAAAAATCACTATGACAAACCTTCTAATGTACAAATGAAATAAACACTGACATTGTTTTCCATCTACTAGCTAAATAGTGAGATGAGCCAAATATTTTCTGTATTAAGGCCATGTTCATGTGATCCTTTTTATTATTACAGTCAATGGCCAAGCGGGCAGCGAGTGCTGTCCTGCAGGTGTAAAAGAACTATGGACTGCATTACACAGAGTGATGGTAATGACTCCTGATTAGAATGTACTGCCAAGGAGGAAGAAAAATAAACAACAGTGATCTATGATTCAGACCCTCCATGAGGACAGCTCTCAGTGGATCCCTGCACAGTGTAATGCAGATCCTGCAAAAGCGCCAGGGCCTCGAAAGGCACGACATCCACCCACCCTCTGGAATTCTCTCACTGGAAAAGCTGCTGCAGGGTTTCCAGAAATGGCATCAAATGTGCCATGCTTGGGCCAATGTGATAGCTGTCAATCAAAACTGACCTTGGGGTCAAGTCTGAAAAGTGTGCTGCCATGACAACTGGCTATGCAGGTTTTTACTCCTGACTAAACTTTGACTTACTTTGACTAAACAATGACTTCCAATGTAAATTAAGCAAGACGCAAAACAAAACAAAGCAAATCAAGCAGCCCCCTTAAAAAAATAGGTGGTTTATTCAGAGGTCACGCAGAGGGCTGCAGACAGATACTTGTTGGAATGCAGCCAAATAACAGACAGGCGAGGTCATCACCAGCACCTTAAGTCAGGAAGAATGTCACGAGCCATTAAATGTTGCTGGCATGTAGCGTGACATTTATTAAACTTACGCCCCATCTACAGTGGACAAAATCACCAGCACATCCAAGTGAAATACATTATATGACAGGTCATATAACTGTACCACTTATCTGATCCCAGGCCTAAGGCTGGAGCTCATACTAGATGATTCATGAATTTTCACCACTGCGGAATTCCAAATATTTACAGACCTGAGGTCTTGCAGGTTGAAAATACTTGGCCTCAGGATGGTTGACTGGGTCCACTTAACACAACACAATTTAGACTCTCAGTGCCTCTCTTAAGTGTTTTTTTTGGGGAGAGAGAGGGGGGGGGGTCCTCTGAAATAGGGTTTTGAAGTGAGCCAAGACTAACAGAGACGGCTTGCTGTGCCTGGAGGCAGCTTGTGCTTTGGGGAAACTATGAAATGTCCACTGACACGCTTAACAGCGCCCTGTGACATATTCTTTTAAGGAGAGGAATCTGGACCAGAAATGAGTTATCCTAACCAACAGCAATTACATCATGTATCCATCAAGCAACAAATAATAAAGGCACACTAGTAAAATGCTGAGAGCTGCCAGTCAAAACAGTTATATATTTTATGAGTTATCTTATCACTCCACTCACCCCCTCGAGCAAAGCTGTTAGAGAGGGACACGTCCAGGTTAACGGGAGCCATCTTTGGCATTCTTGACGTTCGCCTTTCACTTCCTGCATTGGACCCCACAAAAGAATAATTAGAGCTAGAAAAACATCAGTTTTTACCGGTGATAAGACAGAAAGGTGCTTTAGAGTGAAAGGGGGATCTGATTGCTAAATGATGAATAAAACTGCTCATGTTGACTGAAGCACATCATCTCTCTGTCCACTTGCAACCAAAACACTGGCAGACCTACAAAGCAACTGATATAAATCAGTATGGTCAGGCTTGAGTTTCCAAAGTCAATGTGAGGGTGCCTTGTATTAATCAGGCATAAGTGGTTATTAAACTGCGGACATGCATGCATTTGGAAAAGGAATGACTCCAGTATCTGATTGTGCATTTGAGAACCAACCAAGCACACATATTTACTTAATCTAACAAAAGACTAAATGAGACAAGTAATCAAATTAGTCACAAGGGCTCTTAAATCTGTGTCCTCTTCAGACTCCATGCAAAGCGGTGGATGTACTTTCCCTTGATTGGAGTTTAATTTTGCCCATAATCTACAGGCAAAGCCTCCTTGTGCTGAAAAACAAGGCAGAGGACTTGGAGCATGTGTGGGAGTCCTGATAATTGTGTTCTTTACTTTGGAGCAGGGACAAATACTTTGGAAATTAACACAGAGGCCAGTACCTGAGGGAAGCAAGCAAAGGATGCTGCTGTCCCATCCCTCTTACATAACACAACTGTGCTATGGTTCCTCAGTTCCATAGGGGAGAACTTGATTCAGACTAAAACAAAATGGAAACTAATGACATACACAACTGGGAGACTGCACAAAACAAATGAAATAAAAGGGAGAAAGGGAGAAAAAAAACAATTAGCAAAATGGAAAGGGAAAGAAAACAAAGAAAGGATATATTAATTCCTTGGATACCTGGGGATAAGCCAATGAGGGAGTGGTTTGAGAGGGTGTTATTGCCATTCGTTTTGAAGTAAATGGGAATTGCACTCAGCACGGCCTGAAGGTACTTCTCCTGCTCAAGGCTGCTGGAGGACTCAGAGGATGAGACAGGAGCTAGAAAGAACCAACAGTTATCATTCAGAAAATTTCCAATGGTAGGGTCTCTCCCTTGTTTTGCTTGGCACAAAAATAGTATAAGACAGAATTAAAATACTGATTATTACTGCAAACAATGAAGCCAACACTTTCAATCAGCAAGACAAAAAACCAAACCGTTAAAAGAAATTGCAAGTTATAAAGTACTTTCAGTCGGACAAGTAACAGTACTATGAGCCACACAGCCTCATTGACCAAAAGCACAAATTAGTCATCGTTACAAAGCTTATTACTGCCACGTCAAACATCAATCAGGCCTCAATGTAAACTTTTTCTCAGGCAGCATGCATGCTCCTAAAATAATTATTTAGGAGCACAATTAAATTTTTAGGAGCATGAAATAAGTTTTGGGAGCACAAAATTAACAAAGTACAGCCTCCATCGCCTTGGCATAATTAGCTCACCTTAAATCATTTCCCGTTTACTTTGCCTAACTTGCAATCAAGCCATTTATTCAGCCAGCTGAATAATCAAAATCAAAATGTGGCCTATCATGATTAAGTAGTGATAGTGAGAAGCAGACGGACCTAACCAGGCTGCCGCGTTAGATCGAACATTTCAATAATCTGAATAAATAGCAGACCTCTGAAATCCACCTTTCATCAAGGAATTTTGTATACATTATTCAAGATATTTCTTTAAAAAAATGAAGTTATTCAAAGATGGCCCTGGTTTTACGAGCTTAAAAATATAGGCTACGTGAAGTGGAAAACATTTTGTGAAGCATACCGAATATGAATATGAGAGAGAATACGTTTGCATTGCAGGCAATTGTCAAATGCACCGAAGATTTCGCAATTAACGTTCAGGCGAGTCTTTGCCGCAAATTCGAGGCATTTTTATGACGTAACTGAACGAGAGTAATTTAAAATAATGTAACTCATAGCACTTGATTTTATTTACTTTTGAGCATCTAAATAACCAACAGTTAAGGTGGAAAACATTTTGTTTAAGCGTATAGAACGTGACATGTAAATTGTTAACGAATTTGAAAATCTTTCAAAATAACGCGGCAGCCTGGTTAGGTCTGTCTGCTTCTCATTATCACTTCTTAATCATTATAGGCCACATTTTGGTTTTGATTTGTCAGTTGGCTGGATAAATGGCTTGATTGCAAGTCAGGCAAAGTACACGGGAAATGATTTAAGGTTAGCTAATTATGCCAAGGCGATGGAGGCTGTCCAACCTCGCTGGTAATTAACGGACTTCAAATCGCAGTTTTATTCCCGGGAGCATTTCAGAGGACCGCAATAGGTATGTGTCATAGAAAAGGTAATAAGCAAGCGCGTCTGTCTGCCTCATAGTGGCAGTTACTTTTATTGCGCTTAAATTAATCGCGATTAATTAACACAACAGCCCTAGTTTTTGATATAATAATGAATGTTTAGATCACTATTTGGTCGGACATGGTCAAAATTTTCAAGGCGCACGGGTGCGACCGACAAAAAATTATTGATCGCAAAACTGAAATACGAGTCGCATATGCGACCAAAACAGTCGCAACATTGAGGCCTGTCATTGAGGAAAAGATCATGGCAGGGATTGTGAGAGAGCTCTCATAACCTGAATGGAGGAGAAGGAGTAACGAGAGTGGGACGTACTAGTGGAAGATGGGTTCTGAGATTTGAAAAGCCCCACCACGCCCTTGCCGTGTAAACCACCGGAGCGGAACAGCACGGCTTTCGTACGGCTGTGTCTCCAGCAGACCACGGGCAGGCGGTTGTGCCGGTAACAGCGCGCCACCTTCTGCAGGCTGCTGTCCTGCACTGCCTGAGGCACCACCAGCAGCCCCGGGTAACTGTGGAGATAGGGGTTTGCTCCAATCAACATCACACTTCACTGCTAACAGCGACTGAAAACCTTTCACACGGAGACTACATTTTATTTTCCCTCATATTCGCAGAAAAAAAAACTTTTATTCTTCTTTAAAAGAAATTGTGGAAGAGTAGTAGTTGAATGACTTGATATCGAGTAACGGAATGTCAGATGAAGGTTCAATGGTGGTGCAATGGGCAGCCACCTTAAAGCAAGGGGTTTGAATAAGGCACGGGATCTTCTGAGTGGAACTTCCATGTTCCCCCCATGTTGAAGAGGCTTTTCTGTTGGCACTCTGATTTCCAAACAGTTCAAAGCCAAGCATGTCAGGCCAACTTGAGACTCCAAACAGCCCATAGATACTAATGTATGAATGAATGGCATTTAAACCATGTTGGTTAGATAATGGATGGAAGGACAGGTGGACGTCAGCTGACCTGCGGCAGAGAGAGTACAGTCTATTGACAGCAGTGACTCGAAACCGCTCGCCACTCTTGCACCGCGAGGAGCTGGCAGTGATGGTGCCCAGGCCCAGGCGCTGGTAGTCGCGGAAACAGGCCCGTTCCACCAGCTGTTCCATGGTGGACTTCTCGGAGGTCCTGAGGGTGCTGCTGGTGAGCTGTTCACCGTCATCTGAAACTGTGTCATACCGTCCAAACAACAGGATTGCGTTTGGAACAGACAGTACCCCCACACTAATCACCCACAATGTACTTTCTACATTGTCCAATTAATTTGGCTCACTCGGTTGTCGATTCCTACCTGAGATGTCATCATCCTCGTTCCAGGTCATACGCTTCTCAGTCTTCTTCGCAGCACTCTGTCGCCCAATTGTCATCTTTCCAGCTTTCTTTGCACCTTTGACCAGGGTCTTGGAGAGTGTGCTAGAATATTGAGCCAAGTGAACCAGCATGAGACAAATCCTCTATGATTGAGTTTATATCAGTGTTGGCAGCCACAGAAGAGAGACTCACCGAAACCCCGTGTTCCTTTCCTTCTGTTTGGGGAGAGCGAGATGGGGAACGGCCTGCCCCACAGCAAAGGCAAACGTGCTGAAGATGGACTGAGGATAGCGTAGCCTTTGAACATGCTTCCTGAAGATCTCCACCATCTCTGAGCTCACCTCCTCATCAAAAGCCACCTTGATCAGCTGCAGGGGAGCCACAGAGGAAGGATTATTATTCAACATGTGACAAAAATAACTGCAACTGAAAGAATGGGGATGCAGGAGGTAGAGGAAGATGAGCTCCTTTTCTGAGGAGGGAAAAACGGGCCACCACTTCAGTTGTTACAGTTGATACTCTAAATCAAATCCACACTTTCAATGTGAGGTCTGCTAGCCAGAGCAATGACCCATGTGTCTCTATATCTTTCATGGCCTAATGAGTCATGACTGCCTTTCCATTGCCTGGTGGTTCAGAAAACCCTGGGTCATTAAAAAAAAAACAAAACAAAAAAGAAAAAAAGAAAACAAAACTTCATGACAGACTGAGAATGGACCCCACACTCTGGCTGTTGGCAAAGCATACAGCCAAGGCATGCGCTCACCACTGAGGGCAAGCAGCCCCCTCCCAAAACCAGGTTTATGGTCCATGATGGTTGAAAGATGGAACCACAAAACCATTTAATATGCATTTCAAATATTGGGGGAAAAACTGAACAGATGTGCCAGAGTGTAAGACAGTTTTAACTAAAATGCAACTAAAGGTTGAGGGCTTTAATAATGAATCAAATACAGTATATCTATTATAAGAAAATAATAAGTATCCTTTAAATTATGGAAACATAGATAGAAAGATTCTATGAGCAGTTTTACAGGAACAAATTTTATCAAATTAAACAAGTCTTGAATTAAACCGATTTAAATAAAATAAAAAAAGGAATTAAAACAGAATATTTAGACTGGCATCCACAATTCACAATGACAAAATCTTGTCGCAATGATGAATTTATTATCCTTTAAGGCACTGCAGTATAAAACTGATTGTGGGCAAAACATTCATACAATGTTTACAAGTTTATACAATGCAGAACAAGCATTTAAGAGGCTCATCGTGATTACCATAATCACAGTCACATTCATTCCCCTGGTAACCATCATCATCACAATAAGCAGAGTCAGAAGGCTGATGATGATCATAATCGTCACTGTAACTCATGATAAAGGTCACCTTGAAAGGAAGCACCACTGCCGGCTTCAGTACCTGGAAGGAGGCAGATCGCATCTGCAGCCCCTCCTGCATGTTCTGCTGAAGCTGGTTCTGAATGCTGATCCTCTTCTCCTTGGTCAGAGTGGAGATCGGGAAACTGCGGACCACTGGCTGCTCGCCGACTGCCCGACCAAAAACCAAAACAGACACATTAATCACAGAGTTTGTTATGGAATGGGAAAGCATGGACCAAACAGCATTATTTATAGCCAGGATCAGAAAATCTAATTAACTAGATCCAATTTGAAAGAAAATGAGGTAAAATGACTGGTTGCTGCAGAACCAGTACCAGCAGATTAATTTGCCATTCAAGCCAAAGATGCAAACTCATGAAAAAGTTCCTGAAATTGCCAGTCTGACATTCTCTCAGTGTATGTACCTAAGGGGTCATGAGGGGTGCCCTTGAAAATGATGCGGTAGGTGGTAAGGAAGAGAGCGCCCTCTGCTGGCAGGATGTGTGGCCCACCAAGAAGACCCCCAGTGGCCTCCTCACGCCCATCGGGGTCCAGGACCACGCGCAGACCCTCTGACACAAACTCCTCCCCCGGGAGCAGGGGGGGCCTCAGGATCTTCGGCTGCAAGAAACAATTACAGGCTAAATCAGCACCACATGCTACCCAGAAACAAGCAACAATAAACAAAGTTTTAAAATTGTTCTTAAATTGTTTGGAAAACCAAAATACCCGCCCCCGACAAAAAAGAATCCATAAGTTACCCAGCTCAACTACAATATTGTAATGTTTTAGGCAGAGTAGACACTCTCAGGTATACTTAAGAAAAAATCACTAAGAAAAAAAGGAGGGAAGTGCATTTTTTTTCCAAGAAACTTTTGGTTGCGCCACCTGACATTTTTGGCAGGTGAAATTGCAAATACAGTTTTAAACTGAACTAAAACCCTGTAAATGTTGTGCAGCCATTAAGACTTGTTCAAACACACTCTTCCAACTTCAAATAAATGTAGTGTACATTTATGAAGATTTATTAAAAAAAAATATAAATTTTTTTAAAAGCTTGTTAGTCATTGACCCTTGTACAATTTCCGTTCAGCAAACTATGAAATAACTGTCCATTCTACAGTGATAAACTCTAACATTTTGGAGCAGACAGACACCGGAGGAGGCCCCAGAGGGAATCTGCCCTCCATACAGCAGGGCACCAGTTGTACAATCACTGGAGGCATCCTAGTGCCAGGCGCCATTTCTTCCCCCAATCTCTCCTCAAGCCTCCCCGCAAAGCCTGCCGCCTCCACCCAATCAGCTTTGCTTAAATAAGCTGGTTGGCGTTTTTAACTTTCATTGCGAGTTTCGCATTCCTCAAAGGTAATGTCTTCGGCATATGCATAAAAACAGATACCTAAGGACTCTGGAATCGCAGAGAAGACACTGAGGCTACATTTCGTAACTTTGCCTGAAGGAGCGGTTTTGGTTTCTGTGGAGTTGGAATGCGGCAATGTCATTAACGCAACCCCCCGCCCCCTCACAATGAGAACAGAGTTGGCACAGAGAGAATTTGGAAGTCAGGACCAGGTCAGCCGATCCAAAAGCATTCACTGCACACAGCAGGACACTTGGAGTTTCCCCAAGACAGCTTCTGATCAGCTACAGATTTTTCAGCTACGCCCGGCCAGTGCTTCCCGGAAGCAGCCATCCTACAAAAATTCCCAATCTGACCTAGAAGAGGACCACAGTCCTAAAGGAGCTCACAGGATAAATTTCAGTGTGTCAAACTTCTGGAACGCTGCCCAGCACCTGGATAAGACTATCAGCTGGCTTGCTTCACAACAGCACAAGCCAGTGGAAACTAACGACAGCTAATGTGACCGAGCTGCACATTCTCGGTTTCGTGTTGAGCCTGGGCCCTGCACTGCAGGCGGTAAGACACTATCTTAGTACCTTCTGAATGGGTGGGAGGCGCCTGCTCTCCCGATGCACTGACTCCAGGGTCTCCATCTGCATGGCCACGATTCCTAAAACACACAAAAATGAAGGTTAAGACAGTTACTATCCGTTTACTTCGGACAGGGTACCCTTAAGTCTTTTATTCTATGAGGCATTTTACAGGGAGCAAACAAGTACTAAAACATGAAAAAAAAAAAAATACTGGTCAAGACAGAGACCAGCCATCCAATTAGGTTCTTCTGCTCCATAATATATTTTGAGGTGAGCAGTGAAAGACACAAGCGAAACACTACACTTCAGTTGTGGTAACATCCCATACGCACCTGGAATCATGCTGTGCAGGTTCTTGATGTGCTCCTGAGTGACCCCACTCTCTGTGCACACCTTGTCAATGAAGCGAGCGATGAATCTGGCTGCCGAATTGGCGATATCACAATTCTCGGATTCCTCAAAGCCACTCTCAGTGTCGAAGCTCTCGGCCACACTGCCCGCGATGCTGTCCGATAAAAAGCACCGACGATAAGTGCATGCTGGGGATGCAGCATTAGGCTAGGCTAAAACCATGTTAGACTACAGGCGACAGTGACAAATAGGGTGACAGGCATTATGACAGGGGCTGTACAAACACCATCAATAATCTGAATGTATAATGGCACTCCTTGATGACAGATTAATATAGATCAGCAACATCATCCAGGCACCCGCAATTCTGACACATAGCCCAAGTCTGGAATTATGTTTTCAGTGCAATCTGATGTAATGCTGTTATTTGGTTAACAAGCAATGCGTTCCAGAACTTTGGAGAGCGAAAAAATAGAAGGATTCGGCGCTTAGAAACATAAGCCAGACAACCCCATCTCCCAGCCACAACAAAAATTTGGTGAAGAGCTCATTCCTGCTTTTTCAACTACAGTGTACAGAGACACAACACACACTTGCCTCAGAAAAAAAAAATTAATTTGTGACAGTCAGGAATTTCCGAAGGGAAAATATCCGTGAAAAACACATGCTGATGTAAGTGTCAGCAGTGAATCCGTGCTGGCAGTGCTGTAGGCACTTTGAAGTAAAACTCAACAGTACATTGTTAAAGTGTCACGAAATGAGACGAGCGCTGAGAAGGGGCTGGCTTGTGGAAAAGCCAAAGTTGGAACTATCTACACTCCCGTTCCTAGTTTTTCCATCAACAAGTATTAATAAACTGAACTTCTGTACTTTTAATACCTTTTTATAAACACAATGTATGATATTAAAGACTATTTTTGCGTGAAAATGGTGACAAACCACTCTACCTACAAACTATGCTCACCTATACAAATGGTCTTTCTATACAATACTAAGTGTCAAGTCCTGTAGAGTCATTCAAAAAAGGGGAGATCTACCTGCAAAATCCTGAATCTTTATAAGTGCGACCAATCGCAATAAAAAAATGCACATCCAGTCCATAGGGGACATCAAACCCTCAGGCCAGAGATGCCTGCTGAGAGTTTGGGCAACATCCATCAAAATCTATTATGCACTGAAGCCCTCTCCTTCAGAACAGGAGGAAATGAGCCCCATCCCTTCTCATCAGAACTGGAGAACATAAGCCCCAGCTCTTCTCTTTCAGAAAAGTAGGAAATGAGCCCCAGCCCTTCTGCTTCAGAACAGGAAGACATGAGCCCCAGCTCTTCTCCTTCGGAACATGAGCACATGAGCCCCAGCCCTTCTCCTTCAGAACAAGAAGAGATGAGCCCCAGCCCTTCTTCTGAACAGGAGAACAAAAGCCCCAGCTCTTCTCTTTCAAACCAGGAAGACATGAGCACCAGCCCTTTTCCATTAGAACAGGAGGACATGAGCCCAAGCCCACCTCCTTCAGGACAGGAGGACATGGGCCCCAGCCCTTCTCCTTCAGAACAGGAGGACATAAACCCCAGCTCGTCTCTTTCAGAACAGGAGGACATGAGCCCCAGCCCTTCTCCTTCAGAACAGGAGGTCATGAACCCCAGCCCTTCTCCTTCTGAACAGAAAGACATGAGCTCCAGCACTTCTCCGTCAGAACAGGAGGAAATGAGCCCCAGTCCTTCTCTTTGAGAACATAAGGACATGAGCCCTAGCTCTTCTCCTTCTGAACAGGAGGACATGAGTTCCAGACTTTCTCTTTCAGAACAGGAGGACATGAGGATCACCTGTTCTCCGTCAGAACAGGACATGAGCCCCAGCCCTTCTCCAGCAGAACAGGAGGACATGAGCTCCAGCCCTTCTCCTTCAGAACAAGAGGAAATGAGCCCCAGCCCTTCTCCTTCAGAACATAAGGACATGAGCCCCAGCCCTTCTCCTTCAGAACAGGAAGATATGAGCCCCAAACCCTTCTTCTTCAGAACAGGAGGACATAAACACCAGCTCTTCTCTTTCAGAACAGGATGACATGAGCCCCAGCCCTACTCCTTCAGAACAGGAGGACATGAGCACCAGCACTTCTCCTTCAGAATAGGAGGACATGAGCTCTAGCACTACTCCTTCTGAACAGGGGGACATGAGCTCCAGCCTTTCTCTTTCAGAGCAGGAGGACATGAGCACCAGCCGTTCTCCTTCCGAACAGGAGGACATGAGCCCCAGCCCTTCTCCTTCAGAACAGGAGGACATAAACCCCAGCTCATCTCCTTCAGAACAGGAAGACGTGAACCCCAGCCGTTCTCCTTCTGAACAGGAGGACATGAGCTCTAGCAATTTTCCTTCAGAACAGGAGGACATATACCCCAGCTCTTCTCTTTCAGAACAAGAGGACATGAGCCCCAACCCTTCTTCTTCAGAACAGGAGGACATGTGCCCCAGCACTGCTGTTTCAGAACAGGAGGACAAGAGCCCCAGCCCTTCTCCTACTGAACAGGAGGACATGAGCCCCAGCCCTTCTCCTTAAGGACAGAAGGACATGAGCCCCAGCCAGTCTCCTTCAGAACAGGAGGACATAAGCCCCAGATTTTCTCTTTCAGAACAGGAGGAAGCCCTAGCCAATCTCTTTCAGAACAGGACGACATTAGCACCAGCCCTTTTCCTTCTGAACAGGAGGACATAAGCCCCAGCCCTTCTCCTTCTGAACAGGAGAACATGAGCTCCAGCACCTCTCCGTAACAACAGGAGGAAATGAGCCCCAGCCCTTCTCCTTCAGAACATAAGGGCATGAGCCCCAGCCCTTCTCCCTCTGAACAGGAGGACATGAGCACCAGCCCTACTCCTTCAGAACAGAAAGACATGAAAACCAGCCCGTCTCTTTCAGAACAGGAGGACATGAGCCCCAGCCCTTCTCCTTCAGAACAGGAGGACATAAACCCCAGCTCTTCTCTTTCAGAACAGGAGGACATGAGCCCCAGCGCTTCTCCTTCAGAACAGGAGGACATGAACCCCAGCCCTTCTCCTTCTGAACAGAAATACATGAGCTCCAGCACTTCTCCATTAGAACAGGAGGAAATGAGCCCCAGTCCTTCTCTTTCAGAACATAAGGACATGAGCCCGAGCTCTTCTCCTTCTGTACAGGAGCACATGAGCTCCAGCGTTTCTCTTTCAGAACAGGAGGACATGAGGACCACCTGTTCTCCTTCAGAACAGGACATGAGCCCCAGCACTTCTCCAGCAGAACAGGAGAACATGAGCTCCAGCCCTTCTCCTTCAGAACAAGAGGAAATGAGCCCCAGCCCTTCTCCTTCAGAACATAAGGACATGAGCCCCAGCCCATCTCCTTCAGAACAGGAAGATATGAGCCCCAACCCTTCTTCTTCAGAACAGGAGGACATAAACACCAGCTCTTCTCTTTCAGAACAGGAGGACATGAGCCCCAGCCCTACTCCTTCAGAACAGGAGGACATGAGCACCAGCACTTCTCCTTCAGAATAGGAGGACATGAGCTCTAGCCCTACTCCTTCTGAACAGGAGGACATGAGCTCCAGCCTTTCTCTTTCAGAGCAAGGAGGACATGAGCACCAGCCGTTCTCCTTCCGAACAGGAGGACATGAGCCCCAGCCCTTCTCCTTCAGAACAGGAGGACATAAACCCCAGCTCATCTCCTTCAGAACAGGAAGACGTGAACCCCAGCCGTTCTCCCTCTGAACAGGAGGACATGAGCTCTAGCAATTTTCCTTCAGAACAGGAGGAAATGATCCCCAGCCCTTCTCCTTCAGAACAGGAGGACATATACCCCAGCTCTTCTCTATCAGAACAAGAGGACATGAGCCCCAGCCCTTCTTCTTCAGAAAAGGAGGACATGTGCCCCAGCACTGCTGTTTCAGAACAGGAGGACATAAGCCCCAGCTCTTCTCTTTCAGAACAGGAGGACAAGAGCCCCAGCCCTTCTCCTACTGAACAGGAGGACATGAGCCCCAGCCCTTCTCCTTAAGGACAGGAGGACATGAGCCCCAGCCAGTCTCCTTCAGAACAGGAGGACATAAGCCCCAGATTTTCTCTTTCAGAACAGGAGGAAGCCCTAGCCAATCTCTTTCAGAACAAGACGACATTAGCACCAGCCCTTCTCCTTCTGAACAGGAGGACATGAGCCCCAGCCCTTCTCCTTCTGAACAGGAGAACATGAGCTCCAGCACCTCTCCGTAAGAACAGGAGGAAATGAGCCCCAGCCCTTCTCCTTCAGAACATAAGGGCATGAGCCCCAGACCTTCTCCTTCAGAACAGGAGGACATAAACCCCAGCTCTTCTCTTTTAGAACAAGAAGACATGATCCCCAACCCCTCTTCTTCAGAAGAGAAAGAGATGAGCCCCAGCCCTTCTCCTTCAGAAGAGGAGGACATAAGCCCCTGCTCTTCTATATCAGAACAGGAGGACAAAAGCCCCAGCGCTTCTCTTTCAGAACACTAGGACATGAGCCCCAGCCCTTCTCCTTCAGAACAGGAGGACATAAACCCCAGCTCTTCTCTTTTATAACAAGAGGATATGAGCCCCAGCCTCTCTTCTTCAGAACAGGAGGACATGAGCCCCAGCCCTTCACCTACAGAACAGGAGGACATAAACCCCAGCTCTTCTCTTTTATAACAAGAGGATATGAGCCCCAGCCTCTCTTCTTCAGAACAGGAGGACATAAGCACCAGCCCTTCACCTTCAGAACAAGAGGACATGAGCCCCAGCCCTTCTCCTTCAGAACAGGAGGACATGAGCCCCAGCCCTTCTCCTTCAGAACAGGAGGAAATGAACCTCAGCCCTTCTCCTGCAGAACAGGAGGACATGATCCCCAGCCCTTCTCCTTCTGAAAAGGATGATATGAGCCCCAGCCCTTCTCCCTCTGAACAGGAGGACATGAGCCCCAGCCCTACTCCTTCAGAACAGAAAGACATGAGAACCAGCCCGTCTCTTTCAGAACAGGAGGACATGAGCCCCAGCCCTTCTCCTTCAGAACAGGAGGAAAAAAGCCGGAGCTCTTCTCTTTCAGAACAGGAGGACATGAGCCCCAGCCCTTCTACTTCAGAACAGGAAAACATGAGCACCACCCCTTCTCCTTCAGTACAGGAGGACATGCGCCACAGCCCTTCTCGTTCTGAACAGGAGGACTTGAGCTCCAGCCTTTCTGTTTCAGAACAAGAGGACATGAGCCCCAGCCCTTCTCCTTCAGAACAGGAGAACATGAGCCACAGCCCTTCTCCTTCTGAACAGGAGGACGTGAGCCACAGCCCTTCTCCTTCAGAACAGGAGGACATGAGCCCCAGCCCTTTTCCTTCTGCACAGAAGTACATGAGCTCCAGCCTTTCTCTTTCAGCACAAGAGTACATGAGCCCCAGCCCCACATCCTTAGAACAGGAGGACATCAGCCCCAGCCCTTCTCCTTCAGAACAGGAGGAAATGAGCCCCAGCCTTTCTCTTTCAGAACAGGAGGACATAAACCCCAGCTATTCTCTTTCAGAACAGGAGGACATGAGCATAAGCCCTTCTCTTTCAGAACAGGAGGACATGCGCCACAGCCCTTCTCCTTCAGAACAAGAGGAAATGAGCCCCAGCCCTTCTTCTTCAGAGCAAGCACACAGGAGCCCCAGCCCTTCTACAGAAAAAGAGGACATGAGCACCAGCCCTTATCCTTCAGAACAGGAGGAAATGAGCCCCAGCCTTTCTACTTCAGAACAAGACGACATTAGCCCGAGCCCTTTGTCTTCAGAACAAGAAGACGTGAGCCCCAGCCCTTCTCCTTCAGAACAGAACATAAGCCCCAGCATTTCTCTTTCAGAACAGGAGGACATGAGCACCAGCCGTTATCCTTCAGAACTGGAGGACATGAGCTCCAGCCATTTTCCTCTTTCTGAACAGGAGGGCATGAGCTCCAGCCTTTCTCTTTCAGAACAGGAGGACATGAGCTCGAGCTGTTTTCCTTCAGAACAGGAGGACATAAACCCCAGCTCTTCTCTTTCAGAACAGGAGGACATCAGCATAAGCCTTTCTCTTTCAGAACAGGAGGACATGCGCCACAGCCTTTCTCTTTCAGAACAGGAGGACATGAGCTCCAGCCATTCTCTTTCTGAACAGGAGGGCATGAGCTCCAGCCTTTCTCTTTCAGAACAAGTGGACATGAGCCCCAGCCTTTCTCCTTCAGAACAGAAGAACATAAGCCCTAGTTCTTCTCTTTCAGAACAGGAGGACATGAGCACCAGCCCTTCTCCTTCAAAACAGGAGGACATGAGCCACAGCCTTTCTCTTTCATGACAGGAGGACATGAGCCCGAGCCCTTTGTCTTCAGAACAAGAAGACATGAGCCCCAGCCCTTCTCCTTCAGAACAGGAGAACATAAGCCCCAGCATTTCTCTTTCAGAACAGGAGGACATGAGCACCAGCCGTTATCCTTCAGAACTGGAGGACATGAGCTCCAGCCATTCTCTTTCTGAACAGGAGGGCATGAGCTCCAGCCTTTCTCTTTCAGAACAGGAGGATATGAGCTCCAGCTGTTTTCCTTCAGAACAGGAGGATATGAGCACCAACCCTGCTCCTTCAGAATAGCAGGACATGAGCCCCAGCCCTTCTCCTTTCAAACAGGAGGACATGAGCCCCAGCCCTTCTCCTTCCGAACAGTAGCACATGAGCCCCAGCCCTTCTCCTTCAGAGCAGGAGGACATAAGCCCCAGCTCTTCTCTTTCAGAGCAGGAGGACATGAGCACCGGCCCTTCTCCTTCAGGACATGAGGAAATGAGCCACAGCCCTTCTCCTTCTGAACAGGAGGAAATGAGCTCCAGCATTTCTCTTTCAGAACAAGAGGACATGAGCACCAGCCGTTCTCCTTCAGAACAGGAGGCCATGAGCTCCAGCCGTTCTCCTTCTGAACAGGAGGGCATGAGCTCCAGCCTTTCTCTTTCAGAACAGGAGGACATGAGCCCGAGCCCTTTGTCTTCAGAACAAGAAGACATGAGCCCCAGCCCTTCTCCTTCAGAACAGGAGAACATAAGCCCCAGCATTTCTCTTTCAGAACAGGAGGACATGAGCACCAGCCCTTCTCCTTCAAAACAGGAGGACATGAGCCACAGCCTTTCTCTTTCATGACAGGAGGACATGAGCCCGAGCCCTTTGTCTTCAGAACAAGAAGACATGAGCCCCAGCCCTTCTCCTTCAGAACAGGAGAACATAAGCCCCAGCATTTCTCTTTCAGAACAGGAGGACATGAGCACCAGCCGTTATCCTTCAGAACTGGAGGACATGAGCTCCAGCCATTCTCTTTCTGAACAGGAGGGCATGAGCTCCAGCCTTTCTCTTTCAGAACAGGAGGATATGAGCTCCAGCTGTTTTCCTTCAGAACAGGAGGATATGAGCACCAACCCTGCTCCTTCAGAATAGCAGGACATGAGCCCCAGCCCTTCTCCTTTCAAACAGGAGGACATGAGCCCCAGCCCTTCTCCTTCCGAACAGTAGCACATGAGCCCCAGCCCTTCTCCTTCAGAGCAGGAGGACATAAGCCCCAGCTCTTCTCTTTCAGAGCAGGAGGACATGAGCACCGGCCCTTCTCCTTCAGGACATGAGGAAATGAGCCACAGCCCTTCTCCTTCTGAACAGGAGGAAATGAGCTCCAGCATTTCTCTTTCAGAACAAGAGGACATGAGCACCAGCCGTTCTCCTTCAGAACAGGAGGCCATGAGCTCCAGCCGTTCTCCTTCTGAACAGGAGGGCATGAGCTCCAGCCTTTCTCTTTCAGAACAGGAGGACATGAGCTCCAGCCGTTCTCCTTCAGAACAGGAGGATATGAGCCCAAGCCCTTCTCCTTCAGAACAGGAGGACATGGGCTTCAGCCGTTTTCCTTCAGAACAGGAGAAAATGAGCCCCAGCCCTTCTCCTTCGGAACAGGAGGACATGAGCTCCAGCCTTTCTACTTCAGAACAGGAGGACATGAGCTCCATCTCTTATTTTTCAGAGCAGGAGGACATGAGCACCAACCGTGCTCCTTCAGAATAGGAAGACATGAGCCCCAGCCCTTCTCCTTCTGAACAGGAGGACATGAGCACCAGCCGTTCTCCTTTCAAACAGGAGGACATGAGCCCCAGCCCTTCTCCTTCCGAACAGTAGCACATGAGCCCCAGCCCTTCTCCTTCAGAACAGGAGGACATAAGCCCCAGCTATTCTCTCTCAGAACAGGAGGACATGAGCACCAGCCCTGCTCCTTCAGACCAGGAGGACATGAGCCCCAGCCCTTCTCCTTCTGAACAGGAGGACATGAGCTCCAGCCTTTTTCTTTCAGAACAGGAGGACATGCGCACCAGCCATTCTCTTTCAGAACCGGAGGACATGCGCACCAGCCATTCTCTTTCAGAACAGGAGGACATGAGCCCCAGCCATCCTCCTTTTGAACTGGAACACATGAGCTCCAGCCCTTCTCCTTCAGAACAGTAGCACATGAGCACCAACCTTTTCCTTCAGAACAGTAGCACATGAGCACCTTCTCTTTCAGAACTGCAGGTCATGAGCTCCAGCCTTTCTTTTTCAGAACAGGAGGACATGAGCACCAGCCCTCCTCCTTCAGAACAGGAGGACACGAGCACCAGCTCTTTTCTTTCAGAACAGGAGGACACCTGCCCTGGCTCAGACTCGCCTGTTGGTGATGATGCTGTTGCTCCCGCTCTCCCAGTCGCCGGCAGGGGTGGAGCGCAGCAGCTTATTCCTGCTGCTGTCCAGAGGCACCAACAGGTACACCATTAGGCTGGCGTAGTGAATGGCCTGGCTGAACACCGTGCTCTCCTCATTCTTCACCAGCTCCTGCTGCTTCTCCTTCCCCAGACTGGGCCAAATCCGCAGCTGCTCAGCCGCCAGGCTCATGGCCGTACGATCCTGACCCTGCAGCCTAAGGGTGGGGGCGCCCCGCTCCTGTAGGTGGGTTGGGGGGGGGGGGCGGGGGCAAGAGATATATCGCACAATTCAGGCTAACATGCAAACAAAAGCTCACTCTGAGCGGCAGAAACAAGAACTTAATTCAGTTATGCTTCACTGTTTTCACTGGGGCATCCTAACTTTGTAATGATGCGTGTTCAGTGTTAAGTTCAACCACCGTTTCAGACACAGATATACAGGACACATAAAAGTCGCCCTACGGTAACAGAAACAGTACAGCTGCACCGTGGTGAGGTCCCCCGCCCCGAGCATTCACCTTCAGCTTGGCTGTGAGCCCTGGCTTCTCCTCTGGTGTGCTGAGGTACAGTAACCTGATCTGGTTCTGCACTTCACTATAGAATGTCGTCTCCCAAAACTGCTGGCTTGTCCAGATCGGATGGTCCTGAACACAGGTGTAGGCAAACTGGTTCACTCCTGGAGCCAATTTCTGCAAAACAAGGCCGGCAACTTGGTTAAATAATTGAAGACACAGATGCATGAATACTGCTGGCAGCATTAGGTCAGGTTAAAAAGCTGAGCCATCTGCTGCCCTAAAAGTATCCACTTCCTTATTCTCCACAATGCTCCAATAGGGTTTCACAGACCCTGATGGACTCCACAGAGTTAGCTGGGGAACAGTGAGCACCACTTCAGCAAAAGGTGTTTAAAAACAACAAAAACAATAAAAAACTATGTATTAACACTGCAGCTGCCAAATCAGCCTGTCCACATAACCAGGAAATTCACTGCAGCCATAAATGACAGTGACCCTGCATTTCCTTCAGCAACAGCACCCCCCTCAAGGAGACTTGGACTCTCTGGGTGAAGCTAAACAGAACAATGTACTATGATGGTGTACTGTTAGCACCACTTCTAGTGGCTTAAAAGATTAGCCCCTGATTTCTTGACCTTAAAGTGGGAGCCTCTATTGCCTTAATCTGAACTGCTGAGCCGAGAACATCCACAGCACCATGGAAATGGGTTTGAATTAAAGAGTCACAGTATCCGGAACAATGACAGATGGACTGTTGCTTCAGGATTCACAGACAACTGATGTCCTTTTCCCATTAGAGGGCAGCAGCAGGTCATCAGTTCTGCAACGAGACGGATCCAGGCCAAGAGCACTACAATAAAGCAGGATTCAAATCCACACTTCATCTTCCAATCAGCTTTCTGCAAACAAAAATATAAATCACAATGAAAAATGCACTCAATTAAGCATGGATTTATTTGCTTAAGGAATATAACGCCGATACTGGAGCTTGTTTGGATAGTTTATTTTCCCCCAGAGACCACACTGGACCTTAAATGTTCCGAGTGCCGTAACTCTCACATCCAGAAAGCACATTCACTGGTGGAAGCGACCCTCATTCTATCCCAAAGATTTGTGAAGTATCAGGATGGATTACCCATGTCTAGACTAATTTAATTAAGTCCAAGATATAAACACGGTGTTGCCTGACCACTTTGCTTTGTTTAACAAAAAAAGACACAGAAATTGTTATTTTACAATCACCATCAAAAGACAAAACGAGGGGAATTCTCAGGGTCAGATTCAGAATATTTATCATCATCACAGATAAATACTCAGTTAGAGTCAAATAAAACTCAGTCAAGAGTCACGTCCAGTTCAGATTGCACATGATGAGCAGGTCAGCATTTCACTGGACCACCATGTTCTGGGTGACTCAGGGTCATGCAAAAGCCAACTTTTAGAAGGTATGCAAGGCCCAGTCTCAGAAACTGTGGAGGCCCCAGGTGAACAGGTGGGATACAGACCAGGAATTAGTGAGGATATGCCAAGCTGAGAGATGAGACAGACATGCCAGTGGGGTCGGAAAGCCAAAAAATAGGGCAAGATATTTGCTGACAAAAATGGGTTGGGACAGAGGTGAGTGTTGAGGCAGCTCAGCGGGTTAAAAAAAAAAAAAAAAAAAACTTGCTGCCATCTCAATGATACAAAACTGAAGACTGTCAGGTGACACAGCTTTACACTTCTGACCTAGTCAAGTGCCCAAATCAGAGACAATGCTTAGGAGACAAAATGGAGCAAGAACCTTATAAATAATTCACCTCAAGAAAATGTAAAACAAAGACAGCTACCGATATTTGATACAGCCCCAGCTACTGCTACATGAAAATGGATAAATACAGCTTCTTAACAAAACTTTAGATTCCATACAAAATATTTTGGACAAATGCCAAACAAATAGCTTTTGAACTTATACTGACCTAAATCAAATGGTACGCAGATAAATTGATAATAAAGTCATCCATAAGCAAAAATGTGGGAAATCATACTTTAAAATGTCAAACAGAGCAAACAGAAACAAAACAGATAACATGTTCTGTTGAGGAAAACAATCCTACCATGCAAGATAAATGAGAGGTTTTCTGCAATTATAAATGTTCTATGGGAGAAAGTAAACATAGAAAAGACAAACTGTGCTCTCATCATCCTTCAAGATTGCCAAGGTCAGCAACCACATACTGCTTTTTTCTCTTAATGAAAATCTTTGTTCAAGTATGAAATGGCTTGAGACTGAAAGTCCTCATATAACACCTTCAAACAACAAAAACTGTAGCAAAACAACATCATTTACACTACCGGCCACAGCACTCAAACATGATTCAAATTCAGGTCAACCAAAACAAGAAAACGATGTACTTTGATGAGATCTCTTAAATCACCACATCAATTTGAGGATTAAAAACAAGGCACAACTGAAACCAATCAAAGCTATTCTTACCACTCTTGAAGGACGGATGTTGTTTTCATGGCAATTTGTCTGTTTATGAGTTTCTTCGTCAGTGTCTCTTGGCAGTCAAATGACAAAAGATTATTATTTTTTTTTGCAAAAATGGGCAATGGTCCAAAGATCACCTGATTGGGTCAAGGTCACTAAAAAACTGAGCGGGATATGTTGTGCCTGACACCACTGGATCACACCAAGATATGCCACTTCATTAGCGATCAATAGACTAATTCTGATTTGCTAAAGAGATGAGCTGGAACACAGGGCCAACACCGCTCTTTACACTACTTTAATCGTGGGGGGCTTGCAGGGTTCTGTGTTGGAGACCATCCCAGCATACGGTGGGCGAGAGTCAGGAAAAACACTTCAGACATTTTGACAATACATTGCAAGAATGGATAAGAACATATTGATAAATTACAAATAAATATTAAAGCTGCAAGCAGCGTTGAAAGGGCCCTCGCACCCTTCATGCAAGTTGGGGTGGTGGCGAGATGTTGATGGGTGCAGGTGTCCATTCACAGCCATCGGACACTTCTAGACTGTATACAATATGTTTTCCTGAGGGGAGTGCAAAAGTTTGCTGTAGGGTGTATGATTCCATTTTGGCATCCCTGTCTGCAAAACCAAAACCAAAATCGTAATATCAGGCTCCATGAGTTTGTTGATTTTTGGAAATATTCACGCATGTTGAGAACCACAAAAGGGTTTTTATTTTGAGAAAATGATTAGGGGGTGCTTCAGAGGCATCGTGCCACATCAAGTGCAATTTGGTGTAGCAAATCAAAGAACATAAGAGAGTTGCAACTTGGGCCACTTTTTGCAAGTTTTGGAGCATACTAAAGCCTTCATGCATGTATATGTAAAATTTGGATAAACGCAGGAAATGGCTCATTGCTCAGTTCCTGTTTTGCCAAAAAAAAAAAAAAAAAAAAAGACCATTACCCAGCAAGACAAATGCAATGATCTCATCAAATTTCATGAACATTCAAGGTCTTTAATCTTAACATTGCCGTGGCTAGTGGGTGCCGTGGAGCCACCAGGCCACTCCCAATCGAATATCAGCACATATTTATACTTGATAGGAAACTTTTATGAAGCCTGGAAAGTTTCAGGCAAATCCAAAAACGATGCAAATTCAATTAAAAATGGCGGACCTCCAGTTGAGTCTAGGTCATGGCACCAAGAGACTTTTTTTTAGGTCTCAGGATATTCCACAAATCCACCGAACTTCATACATGCAGGTCAACCATGATGCGAGGGCTGCTTATTTGAAATTTTCCAGGGGGCGCTATAATGCCATTTTTGCCACCCCTTTATGTAATCTTTTTATCAGTGTAATAGGAATGATGGTTTTTAGAACTGCACAAAATTTTGTGAGATTTTGAGCATGCTGAGACCCTCAAAAGGGCAATTCTTTTAAAAATCAGATTGGGGGCGCTATAGAGCCATTATGCCACATTTACTGCCAATTTCTGTCTCAAATTGAAGAGAATCAGACAATTATGAATTTTGCAAAGTTTTGCAAGTTTTCGAGTATGCTAAAGCCTTCAAACGTGTGTTCGTAAAATTTGGAATAACGCAGGAAATGGCTCAGAGCTCACTTCCTGTTTGGCCGAAAAATTTCAAAAAAATAAACTTAGCCCAAAAAAAATAATGTAATGATCAGACAAAATTTCATGAACATTCAAGCACTGTTAAATCAACATGGCCGTGTCAAGAGGGCGCTGTGGAGCCACCTGACCACATCCAATCCAATATAAACATATAGGTATATTTGGAAGTCTACTCTTATTAAGCCTGTAAAGTTTCGGGCAAATTTCACAAAGCATACGCGCATAAAACCAACTTCCTGCTTCATGGCGGAACATCGAAATTCGCCGCGATGCCACGGATACAAAGTTCGATGAATCCAAAAAAGCTTCGCAATTTAACATCAACAAGGTCTTAAGATGTCATAGGCACAATTTTAAGTTGATCGGATAAAATCTCTAGGAGGAGTTCGTTAAAGTCCGACGCCTGTGAATGGCAAAAAATGTAAAAAATTTGCAAATTCAATTAAAAATGGCGAACTTCCTGTTGAGTCTAGGTCATGGCACCAAGAGACTTTTTTTTAGGTCTTGGGATAGTACACATGTCCACCGAATTTTGTACATGTAGGTTAAACACGCTGCGAGGGCTGCTTCATTGAAATTTTCTAGGTGGCGCTGAAATGCAATTTTGCCACATCCATCTGTAAACCCTATATCCTAGTAAAGAGTATAACCAGCTTAATATGTTTGCAAAGATTTGTGAGTTTTCGAGCATGCTGATGCCCTCAAAAATGCAATTATGTATTAGGGGGCGCTATAGAGCTACCATGTCTCACTTACTGCCAAATGAGATATCGAATCAAAGAACTTAATATTTTTAGTCAATAAGCCAAGTTTGGTCTGTTTTCGAGTATAATAAGGCCCTCAAAAATGGGTTCGAAAAATCTGAAAAAACGCAGCAAATGGCTCATAGCTCACTTCCTGTGGCGAAAAAAATTTCAATAAAATTGACAAAAAAATTTATGATGACTACTATGACCCTATCAAATTTCATTAGAATCCGAGCAAGTGCGTTCCAAAATGGCCGCGTGTTTGGTGGCGCT
Source organism: Gymnothorax reevesii (assembly GCA_029721435.1). NCBI lineage: Eukaryota > Metazoa > Chordata > Actinopteri > Anguilliformes > Muraenidae > Gymnothorax > Gymnothorax reevesii. The sequence goes on from CM056588.1 coordinate 28,114,043, forward strand.
ATAGAGCCACCAGGGCATGTCCAAGCACAAAATAAATAATATTTTGCAATTTTCACCACGGCTGACGTGTGGGCAAATTTTTGTGAGTTTTCGTGCATGGCAAAGCCCTCAAAAATGCGTTCTTGCGGCAGAATAAAAAGAAGAAGAAGAAGAAGAATTAAAGCTGCAAGCAGCGTTGAAAGGGCCCTAGCCCCCCCTGTGCACATTGGGGTGGCAGCAAGATCTTGATGGCTGCAGGTTTCCATTCAGAGCCATTGGACACAGCTCGACCGCATACAATGTGGTTTCCTGATGGGAGTGCAAAAATTTTCTGGAGGGGCGCTATGATACCATTTTGACTTGCCTGTGCACAAAATCTACAACACAGTAATCGTAATATGGGGCTCCATGAGTGTTTCGATTTTTGTAAATTTTCCAGCATGTTTAGACTTTCAAAGGAGCAATTCTTTTATAAATATTATTGGGGGCGCTATAGAGCCATTATGCCCCATTTAGTGCCAATCGATGGATGTATTGAAGAGAATAAGACAGTTCTAATTTTTGGATGGTTTTGCAAGTTTTGGAGCATTCTAAGGCCTTAAAACGTGTGTTCGTAAAATTTGGAAAAACGCAGGAAATAGCTCATAGCTCTCTTCCTGTTTGGCAAAAAAATTTCAAAAAATTAACAATTGCGGAGAATGACTAATGCAATGATCATACCAAATTTCATGAACTTTCAACGCTTTTATCTGATCATGGCCATATCTAGAGGGCGCTGTGGAGCCACCTGGTACCTCTCGATATAAAATAAGCATATATCTATACTTGGGCGGACAATTTTATCAAGCTTGGAAAGTTTCAGGCAAATCCCACAAAGTATGTGGAATTGAAAGCAACTTCCTGTTTCATGGCAGGACATAAAATTCGCCGTGACGCCACAGATGCATCGTTCGATGAAATCAAAAAAGCTTCGCAATTTAACGTCAGCAAGGTTTTTAGATATTAGATGCCAAATTTTAAGTTGATCGGATAAAATCTCTGGGAGGAGTTTGTTAAAGTACGACACCTGTGAATGGCAAAAAAAATTTAAAAAAGTTGCAATTTCAATTAAAAATGGCAGCCTTCCTGTTGGGTCTAGGTCATGGCACCAAGAGACTTTTTTGTAGGTCTCGGCATATTCCACGTGTCTACCGAATTTCATACATGTGGGTTTATCGGGCTGCGAGGGCTGCTTATTTGAAATTTTCCAGGGGGCGCTATAATGCCATTTTTGCCACGCCTATTTGTAAATTTTTTATCAGTGTAATAGGAATGATGGTCTTTAAAATTGTACAAAATTTTGTGAGTTTTTGAGCATGCTGAAACCCTCAAAAGGGTAATTCTTTTAAAAATCGTATTGGGGCGCTATAGAGCCATGATGCCTCATTTACTGCCAATTTTTGTTTCAAATTGAAGACAATGTGACAAATAAAGTTTTAGCTAAGTTTTGCAAGTTTTCCAGTATGCTAAGGCCTTCAAATGTGTGTTCATAAAATTTGGAATAACGCAGGAAATGACTCATAGTTCACTTCCTGTTTGGCCAAAAAATTTCAAAAAAATCAGCACAGCCCAGAAAACCAAATGCAATGATCTGATCAAATTTCATGAACATTCAAGCACTTTTATATCAACATGGCCCTGTCAAGAGGGCGCTGTAGAGCCACCTGACCACACCCACTCCAATATCAACATATAGGTATATTTGGAATTAGACTATCATTAAGCCTGTAAAGTTTCATGTAAATCTCCCAAAGCATATGCTCATAAAATAAACTTCCATTTTCATGGCGGAACATCGAAATTCGCCGCGACGCCACGGATACAAAGTTCGATAAATCAAAAAAAGCTTCGCAATTTAACATCGACGACGTCTTTCAATGTCATATGCCAAATTTTAAGTTGATCAGATAAAATCTCTAGGAGGAGTTCGTTAAAGTACGACACCTGTGAATGGCCAACAATCCAAAAAAGTTGCAATTTCAATTAAAAATGGTGGACTTCCTGTTGAGTGTAGGTCATGGCACGAAGAGAATTTTTTGTAGGTCTCGGCATATTCCACATGTCTACCGAATTTCATACGTGTAGGTTTACCAGGCTGCGAAGGCTGCTTATTTAAAATTTTCCAGGGGACGCTATAGTGACATTTTTGCCATGTATATATATAAGTTTTTTGTCAGAGTAATACGAATGATGGTCTTTATACATTTACAAAATTTTGTGAGTTTTAGAACATGCTGAGACCCTCAAAATGGCAATTCTTTTAAAAATCTGATTGGGGGCGCTATAGAGCCATTGTGCCAAATTTAGTGTAAATTGATATATAAAATTGAAGATAATAAGACAATTATAATTTGTGCAACTTTTTGCAAGATTTCGAGTATTCTCAAGTATCCAAACATGTGTTTATAAAATTTGGAAAAACGCAGGAAATGGCGCATAGCTCACTTCCTGTTTGGCCAAAAAATTTCAAAAAAATTAAAATAACTCGACATGAACAATGCAATGATCACACCAAATTTCATGAACATTCAAGCACTTTTATCTCAACATGGCCGTTTCAAGAGGGCGCTGTGGAGCCACCTGACCACACCCAATCTAATATCAACATATAGGTCTACTTGCAAGTGGACTCCTATAAAGCCTGTAAAGTTTCGCGCAAATTTCACAAAGCATGTGCACGTAAAACCAACTTCCTGTTTCATGGCGGAACATCGAAATTCGCCGCGACGCCACGGATACAAAGTTCAATGAATCCAAAAAAGCTTCGCAATTTAACATCGACAAGGTCTTAAGATGTCAAATTAAAAATTTTAAGTTGATCGGATAAAATCTCTAGGAGGAGTTCGTTAAAGTACGAAGCCTGTGAATGGCAAAAAATTTAAAAAATTTGCAAATTCAATTAAAAATGGCGGACTTCCTGTTGAGTCTAGGTCATGACACCTGGGACTTTTTTTTAGGTCTTGGCATAGTACACATGTCCACCGAATTTTGTACATGTAGGTCAAACACGCTGCGAGGGCTGCTTCATTGAAATTTTCTAGGTGGCGCTGTAATGCAATTTTGCCACATCCATCTGTAAACCCTAAATCCTAGTAAAGAGTATGACCAGCTTAATATGTCTGCAAAGTTTTGTGAGTTTTCAAGCATGCTGAGGCCCTCAAAAATGCAATTATGTATTAGGGGGCGCTATAGAGCTACCATTTCACAACCAGTGCCAAATGAGATATCGAATCAAAGAACGTAATATTTGTAGTCTATGAGCCAAGTTTGGTGAGTTTTCGAGTATGATAAGGCCCTCAAAAATGTGTTCGTAAAATCTGAAAAAACGCAGGAAATGGCTCATAGCTCACTTCCTGTGAGGCAAAAAAATTTCAAAAAAATTTACAAAAAAATTTATGATGACTACTATGACTCTATAAAATTTCGTGAGAATCCGAGCAAATGCGTTCCAAAATGGCCGCGTGTTTGGTGGCGCTATAGAGCCACCGGGGCATGTCCAAGCACAAAAATAATAATACTTTGCAATTTTCACGACGACTGACGTGTGGGCAAATTTTTGTGAGTTTTCGTGCATGGCAAAGCCCTCAAAAATGCGTTCTCGCAGCAGAATAAAAAGAAGAAGAAGAAGAATAATAAAAATCCCATCAAAAACAATAGGTTCCTCGCACCGGTCGGTGCTCGGGCCCTAATTAAAGCTGCAAGCAGCGTTGAAAGGGCCCTCGCCCCCCCTGTGCACATTGGGGTGGCAGCAAGATCTTGATGGCTGCAGGTGTCCATTCAGAGCCATTGGACACAGCTGGACCGCGTACAATGTGGTTTCCTGATGGGAGTGCAAAAATTTTCTGGAGGGCGCTATGATACCATTTTGACTTGCCTGTGCAAAAAATCTACCACACAGTAATCGTAATACGGGGCTCCATGAGTGTTTTGATTTTTGTAAATTTTCCAGCATGTTCAGACTTTCAAAAGAGCAATTCTTTTATAAATATTATTGGGGGCGCTATAGAGCCATTATGCCCCATTTAGTGCCAATTGATGGATGTATTGAAGAGAATAAGACAGTTCTAATTTTTGGATGGTTTTGCAAGTTTTGGAGCATTCTAAGGCCTTAAAACGTGTGTTCGTAAAATTTGGAAAAACGCAGGAAATAGCTCATAGCTCTCTTCCTGTTCGGCAAAAAAATTTCAAAAAATTAATAATTGCAGAGAATGACTGATGCAATGATCATACCAAATTTGATGAACTTTCAAGCACTTTTATCTGAACGTGGCCATATCTAGAGGGCGCTGTGGAGCCACCTGGCACCTCTCGATATAAAATAAGCATATATCTATACTTGGGCGGACAATTTTATCAAGCTTGGAAAGTTTCAGGCAAATTCCACTAAGTATGTGGAATTGAAAGCAACTTCCTATTTCATGGCAAGACATCAAAATTCGCTGTGACGCCACGGATGCATCGTTCGATGAAATCAAAAAAGCTTCGCAATTTAACGTCAGCAAGGTTTTTAGATATTAGATGCCAAATTTTAAGTTGATCGGATAAAATCTCTAGGAGGAGTTCGTTAAAGTACGACACCTGTGAATGGCAAAAAAAATTTAAAAAAGTTGCAATTTCAATTAAAAATGGCAGCCTTCCTGTTGAGTGTAGGTCATGGCACCAAGAGACTTTTTTGTAGGTCTCGGCATATTCCACATGTCTACCGAATTTTATACATGTGGGTTTACCGGGCTGCGAGGGCTGCTTATTTGAAATTTTCCAGGGGGCGCTATAATGCCATTTTTGCCACGCCTATTTGTAAATTTTTTATCAGTGTAATAGGAATGATGTTCTTTAAAATTGTACTAAATTTTGTGAGTTTTTGAGCATGCTGAAACCCTCAAAAGGGTAATTCTTTTAAAAATCGTATCGGGGGCGCTATAGAGCCATGATGCCTCATTTACTGCCAATTTTTGTTTCAAATTGAAGACAATGTGACAAATAAAATTTTAGCTAAGTTTTGCAAGTTTTCGAGTATGCTAAGGCCTTCAAATGTGTGTTCATAAAATTTGGAATAACGCAGGAAATGACTCATAGCTCACTTCCTGTTTGGCCGAAAAATTTCAAAAAAATCAGCACAGCCCAGAAAAACAAATGCAATGATCAGACCAAATTTCATGAACATTCAAGCACTTTTATATCAACATGGCCGTGTCAAGAGGGCGCTGTAGAGCCACCTGACCACACCCACTCCAATATCAAGATATAGGTATATTTGGAATTAGACTATCATTAAGCCTGTAAAGTTTCACGTAAATCTCCCAAAGCATATGCTCATAAAAGCAACTTCCATTTTCATGGCGGAACATCGAAATTCGCCGCGACGCCACGGATACAAAGTTCGATGAATCCAAAAAAGCTTCGCAATTTAACATCGACGACGTCTTTCAATGTCGTACGCCAAATTTTAAGTTGATCAGATTAAATCTCTCGGAAGAGTTCGTTAAAGTACGATGCCTGTGAATTGCAAAAATTTAAAAAAAATTGAAAATTCAATTAAAAATGGCGGACTTCCTGTTGCGTCTAGGTCATGGCACCAAGAGACTTTTTTTTAGGTCTTGGCATAGTACATATGTCCACCGAATTTGGAACATGTAGATTAAACACGCTGCGAGGGCTGCTTCATTGAAATTTTCTAGGTGGCGCTGTAATGCAATTTTGCCACATTTTTCTTCAAACCCTATATTTTAGTAAATAGTATGACCAGCTTAATAGGTCTGCAAAGTTTCGTGAGTTTTTGAGCATGCTGAGGTCCTAAAAAATGCAATTATGTATTAGGGGGCGCTATAGAGCTACCATGTCAAACTCAGTGCCAAATGAGATATAGAATCAAAGTATTTAATATTTTTAGTCTATGAGCCAAGTTTTGTGAATTTTCGAGCATAATAAGGCCCTCAAAAATGTGTTCGTAAAATCTGAAAAAACGCAGGAAATGGCTCATAGCTCACTTCCTGTGCGGCAAAAAAATTTCAAAAAAATTGACAAAAAAATTTATTATGACTGCTGTGGCCCTGTTGAATTTCATGAGAATCCGAGCAAGTGCGTTCCAAAATGGCTGCGTGTTGGGTGGCGCTATAGAGCCACTGGGGCATGTCCAAGCACAAAAACAATAAAACTTTGTAATTTTCACCAAGTCTGACGGGTTTGCAAATTTTTGTGAGTTTTCGTGCACGGTAAAGCCTTCAAAAATGCATTCTCGCAGCAGAATAATAATAATAAGAAGAAGAAGAAGAAGAAGAAGAAGAATAAAAATCCCATCAAAAACAATAGGTTCCTCGCACCTTCGGTGCCAGGACCCGTTCCGGGCCCTGGCACCGGTCGGTGCTCGGGCCCTAATTAAAAATGGCGAACTTCCTTGTGAGTCTAGGTTGTGGCACCAAATAACTTTTTTTGAGGTCTCAGGACATTCCACATGTCCACCGAATTTCATACATGCAGGTCAACCACGATGCGAGGGCTGCTTATTTGAAATTTTCCAGGGGGCGCTATAATGCCATTTTTGCCAACTCAATATGTATTTTTTTATCAGTGTAATTGGAATGATGGTTTTTAGAATGGTACAAAATTTTGTGAGTTTTTGAGCATGCAGAGAGCCTCAAAATAGCAATTCTTTTAAAAATCTGATTGGGGGCGCTATAGAGCCATAATGCCTCATTTACTGCCAATTTCTGTCTCAAATTGAAGACAATCAGGTAATTATAATTTTTGCAAAGTTTTGCAAGTTTTCGAGTATGGTTAAGCCTTCAAACGTGTGTTCGTAAAATTTGGAATAACGCAGGAAATGGCTCATAGCTCACTTCCTGTTTGGACGAAAAATTTGAAAAAAATAAGCAAAGCCCAAAAAAACAAATTTAATGATCTGACCGAATTTCATGAACATTCAAGCACTTTTAACTCAACATGCTCGTGTCAAGAGGGCGCTGTGGAGCCACCTGACCACACCCAATCCAATAGCAACAAATAGGTATATTTGGAAGTAGACTATTATTAAGCCTGTAAAGTTTCACGCAAATCTCACAAAGCATGTGCTCATAAAAGCAACTTCCAGGTTCATGGCAGAACTTCGAAATTCGCCGCAAGGCCACAGACACAAATTTCGATGAATCCAAAAAAGCTTCGCAATTTAACATGAACAAGGTCTTCAGATGTCATATGCAAAATTTAAAGTTCATCGGATAAAATCTCTAGGAGGAGTTTGTTAAAGTACGACGCCTGTGAATTGCAAAAAATTTAAAAAATTTGCAAATTCAATTAAAAATGGCGGACTTCCTGTTGAGTCTAGGTCATGGCACCAAGAGACTTTTTTTTAGGTCTTGGCCTAGTACACATGTCCATCGAATTTTGTACATGTAGGTTAAACACGCTGCGAGGGCTGATTCATTGAAATTTTCTAGGTGGCGCTGTAATGCAATTTAGCCACATCTATCTGTGAACCCTATATCCTAGTAAAAAGTATGACCAGCTTAATTTGTTTGCAAAGTTTTGTGAGTTTTCGAGCATGTTGAGGCCCTCAAAAATGCAATAATGTATTAGGGGGTGCTATAGAGCTACCATGTCACACCCAGTGCCAAATGAGATATCGAATGAAAGAACTTAATACTTTTAGTCAATGAGCCAAGTTTGGTGAGTTTTTGAGTATGATAAAGCCCTCAAAAATGTGTTCGTAAAATCTAAAAAAACGCAGGAAATGGCTCATAGCTCACTTCCTGTGTGGCAAAAAAATTTCAAAAAAATTGACAAAAAAATGAATTATGACTACTATGACCCCATTGAATTTCGTGAGAATCTGAGCAAGTGCGTTCCAAAATGGCCGCGTGTTTGGTGGCGCTATAGAGCCACTGGGGCATGTCCAAGCACAAAAATAATAATACTTTGCAATTTTCACCACGATTGAAGTGTCGGCAAATTTTTGTGAGTTTTCGTGCATGGCAAAGCCCTCAAAAATGCGTTCTCGCAGCAGAATAATAATAATAATTAAAGCTGCAAGCAGCGTTGAAAGGGCCCTCGCCCCCCTCGTGCACGTTGGGGTGGCAGCAAGATCTTGATGGGTGCAGGTGTCCATTAAGAGCCATTGGGCACTGCTAGACTGTGTGCATTGTGGTTTCCTGAGGGGAGTGCAAAAATTTTCTAGAGGGCGCTACGATACCATTTTGACATGCCTGTGTGCAAAATCTACAACAAGGTAATCGTAATGTCAGGCTCCATGAGTGTGTTGAATTTTGGAAATTTTCCAATATGTTTAGACGATCAAAGAGGCAATACTTTTAAATATCTGACTGGGGGCGCGATTGAGCCATTATGCCATATTTAATGCCAATTGATGGATGACATTGAAGAGAATAAGACATTTATAATGTTTGCTAGGTTTTTTATGGTTTGGAGCATTCTAAGGCCTGAAAACATGAGTTCGTAAAATTTGGAAAAACGCAGGAAATAGCTCATAGCTCACTTCCTGTTTATGCAATAATTTTCAAAAAATTAACCATCGCCCAGAATGACTAATGCAATGATCACCCCAAATTTCATGAACATTCAAGCACTTTTAACTTAACATGGCCGTATCTAGAGGGCGTCGTGGAGCCCCCTGGCCACTCCCTATCTAATATTAGCATATAGTTATACTTTGGAGGAAAATATTATCAAGCTTGGAAACTTTCAGGCAAATCGAACGAAGTATGTGGGAGTAAAAGCAATTTCCTGTTTCATGGCGGGACATCAAAATTCGCCGCGACGCCACGGATACACCGTTGCATCAATCCAAAAAAGCTTCGCAATCTAACATCAGCAAGGTCTTTGGATATTACTTGCCAAATAATAAGTTGATCGGATAAAATCTCTAGGAGGAGTTCGTTAAAGTACGACGCCTGTGAATGGCAAAAAATCAAAAAAAGTTGCAATTTCAATTAAAAATGGCGGACTTCCTGTTGGGTCTAGGTCATGGCACCAAGAGACTTTGTTTTAGGTCTCAGGATATTCCACATGTCCACCGAAGTTCATACATGCAGGTCAACCACGGTGCGAGGGCTACTTTTTTGAAATTTTCCAGGGGGCGCTATAATGCCATTTTTGCCACGTCAATATGTAAATTTTTATCAGTGTAATAGGAATGATAGTCTTTAGAATTGTACAAAATTTTGTGAGTTTTTGAGCATGCTGAGACCCTCAAAAAGGCAATTATTTGAAAAATCTGATTGGGGGCGCTATAGAGCCATTATGCCTCATTTACTGCCAATTATTGTCTCAAATTGAAGACAATTGGACAAATATAATTTTTGCAAAGTTTTACAAGTTTTCAAGTATGCTAAAGCCTTCAAATGTGTGTTCGTAAAATTTGGAATAACGCAGGAAATGGCTCATAGCGCACTTCCTGTTTGGCCGAAAAATTTCAAAAAAATAATTATAGCCCAAAAAAACCAATGCAATGATCAGACCAAATTTCATGAACATTCAAGCACTTTTATATCAACATGGTCGTGTGAAGAGGGCGCTGTGGAGCCACCTGACCACACCCAATCCAATATCAACATATAGTTATATTTGGAAATAGACTACTATTAAGCCTGTAAAGTTTCACGCAAATCTCACAATGCATGTGCTCATAAAAGCAACTTCCATTTTCATGGCGGAACATCGAAATTCGCCGCAACGCCACGGACACAATTTTCGATGAAACCAAAAAAGCTTCGCAATTTAACATGGAGAATGTCTTTAGATAACCTGTGCCAAATTTTTAGTTGATCGGATAAAATCTCTAGGAGGAGTTCGTTGAAGTACGACGCCTGTGAATGACAAAAAATAAAAAAAAGTTGCAAATTATATTAAAAATGGCGGACTTCCTGTTGAGTCTAGTTCATGGCACCAAGAGACTTTTTTTTAGGTCTTGGCATAGTACACATGTCCACCGAATTTTGTACATGTATGTTAAACACCCTGCGAGGGCTGCTTAATTGAAATATTCTAGGTGGCGCTGTAATGCAATCTTGCCACATCCATCTGTAAACCTCATAGCATAGTGAAAGGTATGATCGGCTTAATATCGTAGCAAAGTTACGTGAGTTTTCGAGCATGCTGAGGCCCTCAAAAATGCAATTATGTATTAGGGGGCGCTATAGAGCCACCATGTCACACTTAGTGCCAAATGAGACATCGAATCAAAGAACTTAATATTTTTAGTCTATGAGCCAAGTTTGGTGAGTTTTCGAGTATGATAAGGCCCTCAAAAATGTGTTTGTAAAATCTGAAAAAACGCAGGAAATGGCTCGTAGCTCACTTCCTGTGCGGCAAAAAAATTTCAAAAAAATTACCAAAAAAATTTATCATGACTGCTATGACCCAATATAATTTCGTGAGAATCCGAGCAAGTGCATTCCAAAATGGCCGCGTGTTTGGTGGCGCTATAGAGCCACCTAGGCATGTCTAAGCACGAAAATAGTAATACTTCGCAATTTTCACCACGACTGACGTGTGGGCAAATTTTTGTGAGTTTTTGTGCATGGCAAAGCCCTCAAAAATGTGTTCTCGCAGCAGAATAAAAAGAAGAAGAAGAAGAAGAAGAATAATAAAAATCCCATCAAAAACAATAGGTTCCTCGCACCTTCGGTGCCAGGACCCGTTCCGGGCCCTGGCACCGGTCGGTGCTCGGGCCCTAATTAAAGCTGCAAGCAGCGTTGAAAGGGCCCTCGCCCCCTTCGTGCACGTTGGGGTGGCAGCAAGATCTTGATGGGTGCAGGTGTCCATTCACAGCCAATGGACACTGCTGGACTGCGTACAATGTGGTATCCTGAGGGGAGTGCAAAAATTTTCTAGAGGACGCTATGGTATCATTTTGACATGCCTGTGCACAATCTGCAACCGAGTAATCGTAATACCGAGCTCCATGAGTGTGTTGATTTTTGTTAATTTTCCAACATGTTTAGACCTTCAGAAGAGCAATTCTTCTATATAGCTGATTGGAGGCGCTGTAGAGCCATTATGCCACATTTAGTGCCAATTTATGGATGACTTTGAAGAGAAGAAGACATTTATAATTTGTGGGGTTTAGCAAGTTTTGGAGCATTCTAAGGCCTTTAAACGTGTTTTCGTAAAATTTGGAAAAACGCAGGAAATAGCTCATAGCTCACTTCATGTTTGGCCAAAAATTTTTAGAAAATTAACCCTTGCCCGGAATGACTAATGCAATGATCACACCAAATTTCATGAACATTCAAGCACTTTTGTCTTCACATGGCCATATCTAGAGGGCGCTGTGGAGCCACCTGGCACCTCCTGATCCAATATCAGCATTTATTTATATTTGGGAGGACACTTTCATGAAAATTGGAAAGTTTCAGGCAAATCCCACCAAGTATGTTGGAGTAAAACCAATTTCATGTTTCATGGCGGAACATCGAAATTCGCCGCGTCGCCTTGGATTCATTGTTCAATGAATTTAAAAAAGCTTCGCAATTTAACATCGGCAATGTCTCGTAATATCAGTTGCCAAATTGTAAGTTGATCGGATAAAACCTCTCGGAGGAGTTCGTTAAAGTACGACACTTGTGAATGGCGAAAAATACAAAAAAGTTGCAATTTCAATTAAAAATGGCGAACTTCCTGCTGAGTCTAGGTCATGGCACCAAGAAACTTTTTTTCAGGTCTCGGCATATTCCACATGTATACCAAATTTCATAGATGTAGGTTTACCGGGCTGCGAGGCCTGCTTATTTGAAATTTTCCAGGGGGCGCTATAATTAAATTTTTGCCATGCCTATAAGTAAGTTTCTTGTCAAAGTAATACAAATGATGGTCTTTATACATTTAAAGAATTTTCTGAGTTTTTGAACATGGTGAGACCCTTAAAAGGGCAATTCTTTCAAAAATCTGATTGGGGGCGCTAAAGAGCCATTTTGCCACATCCATCTGTAAACCCTAAATCCTAGTAAAAAGGAAGACCAGCTTAATATGTTTGCAAAGTTTTGTGAGTTTTCAAGCATGCTGAGGCCCTCAAAAATGCAATTATGTTTTAGGGGGCGCTATAGAGCTACCATATCACACATAGTGCCAAATGAGATATCGAATCAAAGAACGTAATATTTCTAGTCTATGAGCCAAGTTTGGTGAGTTTTCGAGTATGATAAAACCCTCAAAAATGTGTTCGTAAAATCTGAAAAAACGCAGGAAATGGCTCATAGCTCACTGCCTGTGAGGCAAAAAAATTTCAAAAAAATTTACAAAAAAATTTATGATGACTACTATGACTCTATAAAATTTCGTGAGAATCCGAGCAAGTGCGTTCCAAAATGGCCGCGTGTTTGGTGGCGCTATAGAGCCACCGGGGCATGTCCAAGCATAAAAATAATAATACTTTGCAATTTTCACGACGACTGACGTGTGGGCAAATTTTTGTGAGTTTTCGTGCATGGCAAAGCCCTCAAAAATGCGTTCTCGCAGCAGAATAAAAAGAAGAAGAAGAAGAAGAAGAAGAATAATAAAAATCCCATCAAAAACAATAGGTTCCTCGCACCTTCGGTGCCAGGACCCGTTCCGGGCCCTGGCACCGGTCGGTGCTCGGGCCCTAATTAAAGCTGCAAGCAGCGTTGAAAGGGCCCTCGCCCCCCCTGTGCACATTCAGGTGGCAGCAAGATCTTGATGGCTGCAGGTGTCCATTCAGAGCCATTGGACACAGCTCGACCGCGTACAATGTGGTTTCCTGATGGGAGTGCAAAAATTTTCTGGAGGGCGCTATGATACCATTTTGACTTGCCTGTGCACAAAATCTACAACACAGTAATCGTAATACGGGGCTCCATGAGTGTTTTGATTTTTGTAAATTTTCCAGCATGTTTAGACTTTCAAAAGAGCAATTCTTTTATAAATATTATTGGGGGCGCTATAGAGCCATTATGCCCCATTTAGTGCCAATTGATGGATGTATTGAAGAGAATAAGACAGTTCTAATTTTTGGATGGTTTTGCAAGTTTTGGAGCATTCTAAGGCCTTAAAACGTGTGTTCGTAAAATTTGGAAAAACGCAGGAAATAGCTCATAGCTCACTTCCTGTTTGGCAAAAAAATTTCAAAAAATTAACAATTGCGGAGAATGACTAATGCAATGATCATATCAAATTTCATGAACTTTCAAGCACTTTTATCTGAACATGGCCATATCTAGAGGGCGCTGTGGAGCCACCTGGCACCTCTCGATATAAAATAAGCATATATCTATACTTGGGCGGACAATTTTATCAAGCTTGGAAAGTTTCAGGCAAATCCCACAAAGTATGTGGAATTGAAAGCAACTTCCTGTTTCATAGCAGGACATCAAAATTCGCCATGACGCCACGGATGCATCGTTCGATGAAATCAAAAAAGCTTCGCAATTTAACGTCAGCAAGGTTTTTAGATATTATATGCCAAATTTTAAGTTGATCGGATAAAATCTCTAGGAGGAGTTCGTTAAGGTACGACACCTGTGAATGGCAAAAAAAAAAGTTGCAATTTCAATTAAAAATGGCAGCCTTCCTGTTGAGTCAAGGTCATGGCACCAAGAGACTTTTTTGTAGGTCTCGGCATATTCCACATGTCTACCGAATTTCATACATGTGGGTTTACCGGGCTGCGAGGGCTGCTTATTTGAAATTTTCCAGGGGGCGCTATAATGCCATTTTTGCCATGTCGATTTGTAAGTTTTTTGTCAGAGTAATACGAATGATGGTTTTTATATATTTACAAAATTTTGTGAGTTTTCGAACATGCTGAGACCCTCAAAAGGGCAATTCTTTTTAAAATCTGATTGGGGGCGCTAAAGAGCCATTGTGCCAAATTTAGTGTAAATTGATGTATAAAATTTAAGACAATAAGACAATTATAATTTGTGCAACTTTTTGCAAGATTTTGAGTATTCTAAGGCTTCCAAACATGTGTTTCTAAAATTTGGAAAAACGCAGGAAATGGCTCATAGCTCACTTCCTGTTTGGCCAAAAAATTTCAAAAAAATTACCATCACTCGACATGACAGATGCAATGACCACACCAAATTTCATGAACATTAAAGCACTTTTATCTCAACATGGCCGTGTCAAGAGGGCGCTGTGGAGCCACCTGACCACACCCAATCAATATCAACATGTGGGTATACTTGAAAGTAGACTATTATCAAGCCTGTGAAGTTTCGCGCAACTCTCACAAAGCATGTGTGCGTAAAACCAACTTCCTGTTTCATGGCGGAACATCAAAATTCGCCGCGACGCCACATATACAAAGTTCGATGAATCAAAAAAAGCTTCGCAATTTAAGATTGCCAAGGTCTTAAGATGTCATATGCGAAATTTTACATTGATCGGATAAAATTTCTAGGAGGAGTTCGTTAAAGTACGATGCCTGTGAATGGCAAAAAATTAAAAAAATTTGCAAATTCAATTAAAAATGGCGGACTTCCTGTTGAGTCTAGGTGATGGCACCAAGTGACTTTTTTTTAGGTCTTGGCCTAGTACACATGTCCATCGAATTTTGTACATGTAGGTTAAACACGCTGCGAGGGCTGCTTCATTGAAATTTTCTAGGTGGCGCTGTAATGCAATTTAGCCACATCTATCTGTGAACCCTATATCCTAGTAAATAGTATGACCAGCTTAATGTGTTTGCAAACTTTTGTGAGTTTTCAAGCATGTTGATGCCCTCAAATATGCAATTATGTATTAGGGGGCGCTATAGAGCCACCATGTCACACATAGTGCCAAATGAGATATAGAATCAAGGAACTTAATATGTTAAGTCTATGAGTGAAGTTTGGTGTCTTTTCGAGTATGATAAGGCCCTCAAAAATGTGTTCGTAAAATCTGAAAAAACGCAGGAAATGGCTCATAGCTCACTTCCTGTGTGGCAAAAAAATTTTTAAAAAATTGACAAAAAAATATAAGATGACTTCTATGACCCTATCAAAGTTCATGAGAATCCGAGCAAGTGCGTTCCAAAATGGCCGTGTTTTTGGTGGCGCTATAGAGCCACCGGGGCATGACCAAGCACAAAAATAATTAAAGCTGCAAGCAGCGTTGAAAGGGCCCTCGCCCCCTTTGTGCACGTTGGGGTGGCAGGAAGATCTTGATGGCAGCAGGTGTCCATTCAGAGCCATTGGACACAGCTGGACCGCGTACAATGTGGTTTCCTGATGGGAGTGCAAAAATTTTCTGGAGGGCGCTTTGATACCATTTTGACTTGCCTGTGCGCAAAATCTACAACACAGTTATCGTAATACGGGGCTCCATGAGTGTGTTGATTTTTGTAAATTTTCCAGCATGTTTAGACTTTCAAAAGAGCAATTCTTTTATAAATATTATTGGGGGCGCTATAGAGCCATTATGCCCCATTTAGTGCCAATTGATGGATGTATTGAAGAGAATAAGACAGTTCTAATTTTTGCATGGTTTTGCAAGTTTTGGAGCATTCTATGGCCTTAAAACGTGTGTTCGTAAAATTTGGAAAAACGCAAGAAATAGCTCATAGCTCACTTCCTGTTTGGCAAAAAAGTTTCAAAATATTAACAATTGCGGGGAATGACTAACGCAATGATCACACCAAATTTCATGAACATTCAAGCACTTTTATCTGAACATGGCCATATCTCGAGGGCGCTGTGGAGCCACCTGGCACCTCACTATCTAAAATTAGCATATATCTGAACTTGGGCGGACAATTTTATCAAGGTTGGAAAGTTTCAGGCAAATCCCACAAAGTATGTGGAATTGGAAGCAACTTGCTGTTTCATGGCAGGACATCAAAATTCGCCGTGACGCCACGAATGCATCGTTCGATGAAATCAAAAAAGCTTCGCAATTCAATGTCAGCAAGGTTTGTAGATATTATATGCCAAGTTTTAAGTTGATCGGATAAAATCTCTAGGAGGAGTTCGTTAAAGTACGACACCTGTGAATGGCAAAAAAAATTTTAAAAAGTTGCAATTTCAATTAAAAATGGCAGCCTTCCTGTTGAGTCTAGGTCATGGCACCAAGAGACTTTTTTGTAGGTCTCGGCATATTCCACATGTCTATCGAATTTCATACATGTGGGTTTACCGGGCTGCGAGGGCTGCTTATTTGAGATTTTCCAGGGGGCGCTATAATGCCATTTTTGCCACGCCTATTTGTAAATTTTTTATCAGTGTAATAGGAATGATGGTCTTTAAAATTGTACAAAATGTTGTGAGTTTTTGAGCATGCTGAAACCCTCAAAAGGGTAATTCTTTTAAAAATCGTATTGGGGGCGCTATAGAGCCATGATGCCTCATTTACTGCCAATTTTTTTTTCAAATTGAGGACAATGTGACAAAAAAAATTTTAGCTAAGTTTTGCAAGTTTTCGAGTATGCTAAGGCCTTCAAATGTGTGTTCATAAAATTTGGAATAACGCAGGAAATGACTAATAGCTCACTTCCTGTTTGGCCGAAAAATTTCAAAAAAATCAGCACAGCCCAGAAAAACAAATGCAATGATCAGACCAAATTTCATGAACATTCAAGCACTTTTATATCAACATGGCCGTGTCAAGAGGGCGCTGTAGAGCCACCTGACCACACCCACTCCAATATCAACATATAGGTATATTTAAAATTAGACTATCATTAAGCCTGTAAAGTTTCACGTAAATCTCCCAAAGCATATGCTCATAAAAGCAACTTCCATTTTCATGGCGGAACATCGAAATTCGCCGCAACGCCACGGATACAAAGTTCGATGAATCCAAAAAAGCTTCGCAATTTAACATCGCCGAGGTCTTTTGATGTCATATGCCAAATTTTAAGTTGATCAGATAAAATCTCTAGGAGGAGTTCGTAAAAGTACGATGCCTGTGAATGGCAAAAAATTTTAAAAATTTGCAAATTCAATTAAAAATGGCGGACTTCCTGTTGAGTCTAGGTCATGGCACCAAGAGTCTTTTCTGTAGGTCTCGGCATATTCCACATGTCTACCGAATTTCATACATGTAGGTTTACCAGGCTGCGAGGGCTGCTTATTTAAAATTTTCCAGGGGGCGCTATAGTGACATTTTTGCCATGTATATATGTAAGTTTTTTGTCAGAGTAATTCGAATGATGGTCTTTATACATTTACAAAATTTTGTGAGTTTTAGAACATGCTGAGACCCTCAAAATGGCAATTCTTTTAAAAATCTGATTGGGGGCGCTATAGAGCCATTGTGCCAAATTTAGTGTAAATTGATAAATAAAATTGAAGATAATAAGACAATTATAATTTGTGCAACTTTTTGCAAGATTTCGAGTATTCTTAAGCATCCAAACATGTGTTTATAAAATTTGTAAAAACGCAGGAAATGGCGCATAGCTCACTTCCTGTTTGGCCAAAAAATTTCAAAAAAATTAATATAACTCGACATACACAAAGCAATGATCACACCAAATTTCATGAACATTCAAGCACTTTTATCTCAACATGGCCGTTTCAAGAGGGCGCTGTGGAGCCACCTGACCACACCCAATCTAATATTAACATATAGGTCTCCTTGGAAGTGGACTCCTATAAAGCCTGTGAAGTTTCGCGCAAATTTCACTAAGCATGTGCGCGTAAAACCAACTTCCTGTTTCATGGCGGAACATCGAAATTCGCCGCGACGCCACGGATACAAAGTTCAATGAATCCAAAAAAGCTTCGCAATTTAACATCGACAAGGTCTTAAGATGCTAAATTCAAAATTTTAAGTTGATCGGATAAAATCTCTAGGAGGAGTTCGTTAAAGTACGAAGCCTGTGAATGGCAAAAAATTAAAAAAATTAGCAAATTCAATTAAAAATGGCGGACTTCCTGTTGAGTCTAGGTCATGGCACCTAGAGACTTTTTTTTAGGTCTTGGCATAGTACACATGTCCACCGAATTATGTACATGTAGGTCAAACACGCTGCGAGGGCTGCTTCATTGAAATTTTCTAGGTGGCTCTGTAATGCAATTTTGCCACATCCATCTGTAAACCCTAAATCCTAGTAAAAAGTAAGACCAGCTTAATATGTTTGCAAAGTTTTGTGAGTTTTCAAGCATGCTGAGGCCCTCAAAAATGCAATTATGTATTAGGGGGTGCTATTGAGCTACCATGTCACACCCAGTGTCAAATGAGATATCGAATCAAAGAACTTAATATTTCTAGTCTATGAGCCAAGTTTGGTGAGTTTTCGAGTATGATAAAACCCTCAAAAATGTGTTCGTAAAATCTAAAAAAACGCAGGAAATGGCTCATAGCTCACTTCCTGTGAGGCAAAAAAATTTCGAAAAAATTTACAAAAAAATTTATTATGACTACTATGACTCTATAAAATTTCGTGAGAATCCGAGCAAGTGTGTTCCAAAATGGCCGCGTGTTTGGTGGCGCTATAGAGCCACCGAGGCATGTCCAAGCACAAAAATAATAATACTTTGCAATTTTCACGACGACTGACGTGTGGGCAAATTTTTTTGAGTTTTCGTGCATGGCAAAGCCCTCAAAAATGCGTTCACGCAGAAGAATAAAAAGAAGAAGAAGAAGAAGAAGAAGAATAATAAAAATCCCATCAAAAACAATAGGTTCCTCGCACCTTCGGTGCCAGGACCCGTTCCGGGCCCTGGCACCGGTCGGTGCTCGGGCCCTAATTAAAGCTGCAAGCAGCGTTGAAAGGGCCCTCGCCCCCCTCGTGCACGTTGGGGTGGCTGCAGGATCTTGATGGCTGCAGGTGTCCATTCAGAGCCATTGGACTCTGCTGGACCGCGTACAATGTGGTTTCCTGATGGGAGTGCAAAAATTTTCTGGAGGGCACTATGATACCATTTTGACTAGCCTGTGCGCAAAATCTACAACACAGTAATTGTAATATGGGGCTCCATGAGTGTGTTGATTTTTGTAAATTTTCCAGCATGTTTAGACTTTCAAAAGACCAATTCTTTTATAAATCTGATTGGGGGCGCAATAGAGCCGTTATGCCACATTTAGCGTCAATTGATGGATGATATTAAACAAAATAAGACATTTATAATTTTTGCAAGGTTTTGCAAGTTTTGAAGCATCCTAAGGCCTTAAAACGTGTCTTCAGAAAAAATTGGAAAAACGCAGCAAATAGCTCATAGCTAACTTCCTGTTTGGCCAAAAAATTTCAAAAAATTAAACATTACCCGGAATGACAAATGCAATGATCACACCAAATTTCATGAACATTCAAGCACTTTTATCTTAACATGACCATATCTAGAGGGCGCTGTGGAGCCACCTAGCACCTCCCGATCCAATATTAGCATATGTTTTTACTTCGGAGAACAATTTTATCAAGCAGAAGAAGGTTCGGGCAAATCCCACAAAGTATGTGGCAGTAAACGCAACTCCCTGTTTCATGGCGGGATATCAAAATTCGCCGCGAAGCCACGAATACATTGTTCGATGAAATCAAAATTGCTTCGCAATTTAACATTACCTAGGTCTTAAGATATTATTTGCCAAATATTAAGTTGATCGGATAAAATCTCTAGGAGGAGTTCGATAAAGTACGACGCCTGTGAATGGCAAAAAATTCAAAAAAGTTGCAATTTCAATTACAAATGGCGGACTTCCTGTTGAGTCTAGGTCATGGCACCAAGAGACTTTTTTTTAGGTCTCAGCATATTCCACATGTCTACCGAATTTCATACATGTGGGTTTACCAAGCTGCGAGGGCTGCTTATTTGAAATTATCCAGGGGGCGCTATTATGATAATTTTGCCAAGCCTATATATAAGCTTTTTATCAGTGTAATACGAATGATGATTTTTATACATTTACAAAATTTTGTGAGTTTTTGAACATGCTGAGACCCTCAAAAGAGCAATTCTTTTTAAAATCTGATTGGGGGCGCTATAGAGCCATGGTGCCAAATTTAGTGCAAATTGATGTAGAAGATTGAATATATTAAGACAATTATACTTTGTGCAACTTTTTGCAAGATTTCGAGTATTCTTAGGCTTCCAAATATGAGTTAATAAAATTTGGAAAAACGCAAAAAATGGCTCATAGCTCACTTCCTGTTTGGCCAAAAAATTCCAAAAAAATTACCATAACCTGACATGACAAATGCAATGATCAAACCAAATTTCATGAACATTTAAGCACTTTTATCTCAACATGGTTGTGTCAAGAGGGCGCTGTGGAGCCACCTGACCACACCCAATCTAATTTCAACATATAGTTATACTTGGAAGTAGACTCTTATCAAGCCTGTAAAGTTTTGCGCAAATCTCACAAAGCATGTGCGCGGAAAACCAACTTCCTGTTTCATGGCGGAACATTGAAATTTGCCGCGACGCCACGGATACGAAGTTCGATGAATCCAAAAAAGCTTCGCAATTTAACATCGACCAGGTCTTAAAAAGTCATATGCGAAATTGTAAGTTGATCGGATAAAATCTCTAGGAGGAGTTCGTTAAAGTACGACGCCTGTGAATGGCAAAAAATAAAAAAAAATTGCAAATTCAATTAAAAATGGCGGACTTCCTGTTGAGTCTAGGTCATGGCACCAAGAGACTTTTTTTTAGGTCTTGGCCTAGTACACATGTCCACAGAATTTTGTACATGCAGGTTAAACACAGTGCGAGGGCTGCTTCATTGAAATTTTCTAGGTGGCGCTGTAATGCAATTTTGCTATATCCATCCGTAAACCCCACTTTCTAGTAAAAAGTATGACCAGCTTAATATGATTGCAAAGTTTTGTGAGTTTTCGAGCATGCTGATGCCCTCAAAAATGCAATTATGTATTAGGGGGCGCTATAGAGCCACCATAACACACCTAGTGCCAAATGAGATATTGAATCAAAGAACTTCATATTTTCAATCTATGAGCCAAGTTAGGTGTGTTTTCGAGAATGATAAGGCCCTCAAAAATGTGTTCGTAAAATCTGAAAAAACGCAGGAAATGGCTCATAGCTCACTTCCTGTGAGGCAAAAAAATTTCAAAAAAATTGACAAAAAAATTTATGATGACTACTATGACCCTATCGAATTTCGTGAGAATCCGAGCAAGTGCGTTCCAAAATGGCCGCGTGTTTGGTGGCGCTATAGAGCCACTGGGGCATGTCCAAGCACAAAAATAACAATACTTTGCAATTTTCACCACGACTGACGTGTCGGCAAATTTTTGTGAGTTTTCGTGCATGGCAAAGCCCTCAAAAATGCGTTCTCGTAGCATATGTTTAAATATGTTTTAATATGAGAAGGCCCTCAAAAATGTGTTTGTAAAATCTGAAAAAACTCAGGAAATGGCTCATAGCTCATTTCCTGTAGGGCA
This sequence comes from Gymnothorax reevesii, assembly GCA_029721435.1. Classification (NCBI taxonomy): domain Eukaryota; kingdom Metazoa; phylum Chordata; class Actinopteri; order Anguilliformes; family Muraenidae; genus Gymnothorax; species Gymnothorax reevesii. The sequence goes on from CM056588.1 coordinate 28,135,359, forward strand.
AAAAAATTTCAAAAAAATTGACAAAAAAATATATGATGACTACTATGACCCTATAAAATTTCATTAGAATCCGAGCAAGTGCGTTCCAAAATGGCAGCGTGTTTGGTGGCGCTATAGAGCCATCAGGGCATGTCCAAGCACAAAATAAATAATACTTTGTAATTTTCACCACGACTGACGTGTGGGCAAATTTTTGTGAGTTTTCGTGCATGGCAAAGCCCTCAAAAATGCGTTCTCGCAGCAGAATAAAAAGAAGAGGAAGAAGAAGAAGAAGAATTAAAGCTGCAAGCAGCGTTGAAAGGGCCCTCGCCCCCCTCGTGCACGTTGGGGAGGCAGCAAGATCCTGATGGGTGCAAGTGTCCATTCACAGCCGTTGGACGCTGTTGGACCGCGGACAATGTGTTTTCCTGAGGGGAGTGCAAAAATTTTCTGGAGGGCGCTATGATACCATTTTGACTTGCCTGTGCACAAAATCTACAACACAGTAATCGTAATACGGGGCTCCATGAGTGTTTCGATTTTTGTAAATTTTCCAGCATGTTTAGACTTTCAAAAGAGCAATTCTTCTATAAATTTGATTGGGGGCGCTATAGAGCCATTATGCCCCATTTACTGCCAATTGATGGATGTATTGAAGAGAGGAATGATGAATGCAATGATCACACCAAATTTCATGAACATTCAAGCACTTTTATCTTAACATGACCATATCTAGAGGGCGCTGTGGAGCCACCTAGCACCTCCTGATCCAATATTAGCATATGTTTTTACTTTGGAGAACAATTGTATCAAGCAGAAGAAGGTTCGGGCAAATCCCACAAAGTATGTGGCAGTAAAAGCAACTCCCTGTTTCATGGCGGGATATCAAAATTTGCCGTGAAGCCACGGATACATTGTTCGATGAAATCAAAATTGCTTCGCAATTTAACATCAGCAAGGTCTTAAGATATTATTTGCCAAATATTAAGTTGATCGGATAAAATCTCTAGGAGGAGTTCGTTAAAGTACGACGCCTGTGAATGGCAAAAAATCAAAAAAAGTTGCAATTTCAATTAAAAATAGCGGACTTCCTGTTGAGTCTAGGTCATGGCACCAAGAGACTATTTTTTATGTCTCAGCATATTCCACATGTCTACCGAATTTCATACATGTAGGTTTACCAGGCTGCGAGGGCTGCTTATTTGAAATTATCCAGGGGGCGCTATTATGACAATTTTGCCAAACCTATATATAAGCTTTTTATCAGAGTAATAGGAATGATGATTTTTATACATTTACAAAATTTTGTGAGTTTTTGAACATGCTGAGACCCTCAAAAGGGCAATTCTTTTTAAAATCTGATTGGGGGCGCTATAGAGCCATGGTGCCAAATTTAGTGCAAATTGATGTAGAAGATTGAAGATAATAGGACAATTATAATTTGTGCAACTTTTTGCAAGATTTCGAGTATTATTAGGCTTCCAAATATGTGTTAATAAAATTTGGAAAAACGCAGGAAATGGCTCATAGCTCACTTCCTGTTTGGCCAAAAAATTTCAAAAAAATTACCATAACCTGACATGACAAATGCAATGATCAAACCAAATTTCATGAACATTCAAGCACTTTTGTCTCAACATGGTTGTGTCAAGAGGGCGCTGTGGAGCCACCTGACCACACCCAATCTAATATCAACATATAGTTCTACTTGGAAGTAGACTCTTATGAAGCCTGTAAAGTTTTGCGCAAATCTCACAAAGCATGTGCGCGGAAAACCAACTTCCTGTTTCATGGTGGAACATCGAAATTCGTTGCGACGCCACGGATTCAAAGTTCGATGAATCCAAAAAAGCTTCGCAATTTAACATCGACAAGGTCTTTAGATGCCATTTGCGAAATTTTAAGTTGATCGGGTAACATCTCTAGGAGGAGTTCGTTAAAGTACGACGCCTGTGAATGGCAAAAAATTAAAAAAATTTGCAAATTCAATTAAAAATGGCGGACTTTCTGTTGAGTCTAGGTCATGGCACCAAGGGACTTTTTTTTAGGTCTTGGCATAGTACACATGTCCACCGAATTTTGTACATGTAGGTTAAACATGCTGCGAGGGCTGCTTCATTGAAATTTTCTAGGTGGCACCGTAATGCAATTTTGCCACGCTCATCAGTAAACTCTATATCCTAGTAAACAGGATGACCAGCTTAATAGATGTGCAAAGTAACGTGAGTTTTCGAGCATGCTGAGGCCCTCAAAAATGCAATTATGTATTAGGGGGCGCTATAGAGCTACCATGTCAAACTTAGTGCCAAATGAGATATCGAATTAAAGAATTTAATATTTCTAGTCTATCAGCCAAGTTTGGTGAAATTTCAAGTATGATAAGGCCCTCAAAAATGTGTTCGTAAAATCTGAAAAAACGCAGGAAATGGCTCATAGCTCACTTCCTGTGCGGCAAAAAAATTTCAAAAAAATTTACAAAAAAATTTATGATGACTACTATGACCCTATCAAATTTCGTGAGAATTTGAGCAAGTGCGTTCCAAAATGGACGCGTGTTTGGTGGTGCTATAGAGCGCCGGGGCATGTCTAAGCACAAAAATAGTAATACTTCGCAATTTTCACCACGACTGATGTGTGGGCAAATTTTTGTGAGTTTTCGTGCATGGCAAAGCCCTCAAAAATGCGTTCTCGCAGCATAATAAAAAGAAGAAGAAGAAGAAGAAGAAGAAGAAGAAGAATCCCATCAAAAACAATAGGTTCCTCGCACCGGTCGGTGCTCAGGCCCTAATAAAAATCCCATCAAAAACAATAGGTTCCTCGCACCTTCGGTGCCAGGACCCGTTCCGGGCCCTGGCACCGGTCGGTGCTCGGGCCCTAATTAAAGCTGCAAGCAGCGTTGAAAGGGCCCTCGCCCCCCCTGTGCACATTGGGGTGGCAGCAAGACTTTGATGGCTGCAGGTGTCCATTCAGAGCCATTGGACACAACTGGACGGCGTACAATGTGGTTTCCTGATGGGAGTGCAAAAATTTTCTGGAGGGCGCTATGATACCATTTTGACTTGCCTGTGCACAAAATCTACAACACAGTAATCGTAATACGGGGCTCCATGAGTGTTTTGATTTTTGTAAATTTTCCAGCATGTTTAGACTTTCAAAAGAGCAATTCTTTTATAAATATTATTGGGGGCGCTATAGAGCCATTATGCCCCATTTAGTGCCAATTGATGGATGTATTGAAGAGAATAAGACAATTCTAATTTTTGGATGGTTTTGCAAGTTTAGGAGCATTCTAAGGCCTTAAAACGTGTGTTCATAAAATTTGGAAAAACGCAGGAAATAGCTCATAGCTCACTTACTGTTTGGCAAAAAAATTTCAAAAAATTAACAATTGCGGAGAATGACTAATGCAATGATCATACCAAATGTCATGAACTTTCAAGCACTTTTATCTGAACATGGCCATATCTAGAGGGCGCTGTGGAGCCACCTGGCACCTCTCGATATAAAATAAGCATATATCTATACTTGGGCAGACAATTTTATCAAGCTGGGAAAGTTTCAGGCAAATCCCACAAAGTATGTGGAATTGAAAGCAACTTCCTGTTTCATGGCAGGACATCAAAATTCGCCGTGACGCCACGGATGCATCGTTCGATGAAATCAAAAAAGCTTCGCAATTTAACGTCAGCAAGGTTTTTTAGATATTATATGCCAAATTTTAAGTTGATCGGATAAAATCTCTAGGAGGAGTTCGTTGAAGTACGACACCTGTGAATGGCAAAAAAAAAATTAAAAAAAGTTGCAAATTCAATTAAAAATGGCAGCCTTCCTGTTGAGTCTAGGTCATGGCACCAAGGGACTTTTTTGTAGGTCTCGGCATATTCCACATGTGTACCGAATTTCATACATGTGGGTTTACCGGGCTGCGAGGGCTGCTTATTTGAAATTTTCCAGGGGGCGCTATAATGCCATTTTTGCCATGTTGATTTGTAAGTTTTTTGTCAGAGTAATACGAATGATGGTTTTTATACATTTACAAAATTTTGTGAGTTTTCGAACATGCTGAGACCCTCAAAAGGGCAATTCTTTTTAAAATCTGATTGGGGGCGCTAAAGAGCCATTGTGCCAAATTTAGTGTAAATTGATGTATAAAATTGAAGACAATAAGACAATTATAATTTCTGCAACTTTTTGCAAGATTTTGAGTATTCTAAGGCTTCCAAACATGTGTTTCTAAAATTTGGAAAAACGCAGGAAATGGCTCATACCTCACTTCCTGTTTGGCCAAAAAACTTCAAAAAAATTACCATCACTCGACATGACAGATGCAATGACCACACCAAATTTCATGAACATTAAAGCACTTTTATCTCAACATGGCCGTGTCAAGAGGGCGCTGTGGAGCCACCTGACCACACCCAATCAATATCAACATGTGGGTATACTTGGAAGTAGACTATTATCAAGCCTGTGAAGTTTCGCGCAACTCTCACAAAGCATGTGTGCGTAAAACCAACTTCCTGTTTCATGGCGGAACATCAAAATTCGCCGCGACGCCACGGATACAAAGTTCGATGAATCAAAAAAAGCTTCGCAATTTAACATTGCCAAGGTCTTAAGATGTCATATGCGAAATTTTACGTTGATCGGATAAAATCTCTCGGAGGAGTTTGTTAAAGTACGATGCCTGTGAATGGCAAAAAATTAAAAAATTTTGCAAATTCAATTAAAAATGGCGGACTTCCTGTTGAGTCTAGGTCATGGCACCAAGAGACTTTTTTTTAGGTCTTGGCCTAGTACACATGTCCATCGAATTTTGTACATGTAGGTGAAACACGCTGCGAGGGCTGCTTCATTGAAATTTTCTAGGTGGCGCTGAATGCAATTTAGCCACATCTATCTGTGAACCCTATATCCTAGTAAATAGTATGACCAGCTTAATGTGTTTGCAAAGTTTTGTGAGTTTTCAAGCATGTTGATGCCCTCAAATATGCAATTATGTATTAGGGGGCGCTATAGAGCCACCATGTCACACATAGTGCCAAATGAGATATCGAATCAAGGAACTTAATATTTTAAGTCTATGAGTGAAGTTTGGTGTCTTTTCGAGTATGATAAGGCCCTCAAAAATGTGTTCGTAAAATCTGAAAAAACGCAGGAAATGGCTCATAGCTCACTTCCTGTACGGCAAAAAAATTTCAAAAAAATTGACAAAAAAATATAGGATGACTTCTATGACCCTATCAAATTTCGTGAGAATCCGAGCAAGTGCGTTCCAAAATGGCCGTGTGTTTGGTGGCGCTATAGAGCCACCGGGGCATGACCAAGCACAAAAATAATAATACTTTGCAATTTTCACCACGACTGACGTTTGGGCAAATTTTTGTGAGTTTTCGTGCATGGCAAAGCCCTCAAAAATGCGTTCTCGTAGCAGAATAAAAAGAAGAAGAAGAAGAAGAAGAAGACTAATTAAATCTGCAAGCAGCGTTGAAAGGGCCCTCGCCCCCCTCGTGCACGTTGGGGTGGCAGCAAGATCTTGATGGGTGGAAATGCCCATTCACAGCCATTGGACACTGCTGGACCGCGTACAATGTGTTTTCCTGATGGGATTGCAAAAATTTCCTGGTGGACGCTCTGATACCATTTTGACACACCTGTGAGCAAAATCTACAACATTGTAATCTTAATACTGGGTTCCATGCGTGTGTTGATTTTTGTAAATTTTCCAGCATGTTAAGACTTTCAAAAAAGCAATTCTTTTAAAAATCTGTTTGGGGGCGCTATAGAGCCATAATGCCACATTTAGTGACAATTGATAAATGACATTAAACAGAATAAGACACTGATAATTTGTGCAAGGTTTTGCAAGTTTTGGAGCATTTTAAAGCTTTAAAATGTGTGTTCGTAAAATTTGGAGAAATGCAGGAAATAGCCCATAGCTCACTTCCTGTTTGGCCAAAAAATTTCAAAAAATTAAATCGTGCTCGAAATGACTAATGCAATAATGACTAATGGAATAATCACACCAAATTTCATGAACATTCAAGCACTTTTATCTAAACATGGCCGTATCTAGAGGGCGCTGTGGAGCCACCTGGCACCTCCCGATCTAATATAAGCATACATTAATACTAAGGAGGACAATTTTATCAAGCATAGGAAGTTTCAGGCAAATCCCACAAAGTACATGGGAGTAAAAGCAACTTCCTGTTTCATGGCGGGACATCAAAATTCGCTGCGACGCCACGGATACATCGTTCAATGAATCCAAAAAAGCTTCGCAATTTAACATCAACAAGGTCTTTAGATATTTTTTGCGAAATTTTAAGTTGATCGGAAAAAATCTCTAGGAGGAGTTCGTTAAAGTACGACACCTGTGAATGACGAAAAGTCCAAAAAATTTGCAATTTCTATTAAAAATGGCGGACTTCCTGTTGAGTCTAGGTCATGGCACCAAGAGACTTTTTTTTAGGTCTTCGCATATTCCACATGTCTACCGAATTTCATACATGTAGGATTACCGGGCTGCGAGGGCTGCTTATTTGAAATTTTCCAGGGGGCGCTATTATGGCAATTTTGCCAAGCCTATATGTAAACTTTTTATCAGAGTAATACAAATGATGATCTTTATACATTTACAAAATTTTGTGAGTTTTCGAACATGCTGAGACCCTCAAAAGGTCAATTCTTTTTAAAATCTGATTGGGGGCGCTATTGTGCCATTGTGCTAAATTCAGTGCAAATTGATTTATAAGAATGAAGATTATAAAACAATCATAATTTTTGCAACTTTTTGCAAGATTTCGAGTATTCTAAGGCTTCCAAATATGTGTTCATAAAATTTGGAAAAACGCAGGAAGTGGCTCATAGCTCACTTCCTGTTTGGCAAAAAAATTCCAAAAAAATTACCATAACCCGTCATGACAAATGCAATGATCACATTAAATTTCATGGACATTCAATTACTTTTATCTCAACATGGCCGTTGCAAGAGGGCGCTGTGGAGCCACCTGACCACACCCAATCTAATATCAACATATAGGTCTACTTGAAAGTGGACTCCAATAAAGCCTGTAAAGTTTCGCGCAAATTTCACAAAGCATGTGCGCGTAAAACCAACTTCCTGTTTCATGGCGGAACATCGAAATTCGCCGCGACGCCACGGATACAAAGTTCAATGAATCCAAAAAAGCTTCGCAATTTAACATCGACAAGGTCTTAAGATGTTAAATTCAAAATTTTAAGTTGATGGGATAAAATCTCTAGGAGGAGTTCGTTAAAGTACGAAGCCTGTGAATGGCAAAAAATTGAAAAAATTTGCAAATTCAATTAAAAATGGCGGACTTCCTGTTGAGTCTAGGTCATGGCACCAAGAGACTTTTTTTTAGGTCTTGGCATAGTACACATGTCCACCGAATTTTGTACATGTAGGTCAAACACGCTGCGTGGGCTGCTTCATTGAAATTTTCTAGGTGGCGCTGTAATGCAATTTTGCCACATCCATCTGTAAACCCTAAATCCTAGTTAAAAGTAAGACCTGCTTAATATGTTTGCAAAGTTTTGTGAGTTTTCAAGCATGCTGAGGCCCTCAAAAATGCAATTATGTATTAGGGGGCGCTATAGAGCTACCATATCACACCCAGTGCCAAATGAGATATCGAATCAAAGAACGTAATATTTCTAGTCTATGAGCCAAGTCTGGTGAGTTTTCGAGTATGATAAAACCCTCAAAAATGTGTTCGTAAAATCTAAAAAAACGCAGGAAATGGCTCATAGCTCACTTCCTGTGAGGCAAAAAAATTTCAAAAAAATTTACAAAAAAATTTATGATGACTACTATGACTCTATAAAATTTCGTGAGAATCCGAGCAAGTGCGTTCCAAAATGGCCTCGTGTTTGGTGGCGCTATATAGAGCCACCGGGGCATGTCCAAGCACAAAAATAATAATACTTTGCAATTTTCACCACGACTGACGTGTGGGCAAATTTAAGAAGAAGAAGAAGAAGAATAATAAAAATCCCATCAAAAACAATAGGTTCCTCGCACCTTCGGTGCCAGGACCCATTCCGGGCCCTGGCACCGGTCGGTGCTCGGGCCCTAATTAAAGCTGCAAGCAGCGTTGAAAGGGCCCTCGCCCCCTTCGTGCACGTTGGGGTGGCAGCAAGATCTTGATGGGTGCAGGTGTCCATTCACAGCCAATGGACACTGCTGGACTGCATGCAATGTGGTATCCTGAGGGGAGTGCAAAAATTTTCTAGAGGACGCTATGGTACCATTTTGACATGCCTGTGCACAATCTACAACCGAGTAATCGTAATACCGAGCTCCATGAGTGTGTTGATTTTTGTTAATTTTCCAGCATGTTTAGACCTTCAGAAGAGCAATTCTTTTACAAATCTGATTGGAGGCACTGTAGAGCCATTATGCCACATTTAGTGCCAATTTATGGATGACTTTGAAGAGAAGAAGACATTTATAATTTGTGGGGTTTTGCAAGTTTTGGAGCATTCTAAGGCCTTTAAACGTGTTTTCGTAAAATTTGGAAAAACGCAGGAAATAGCTTATAGCTCTCTTCCTGTTTGGCCAAAAATTTTTAGAAAATTAACCATTGCCCGGAATGTCTAATGCAATGATCACACAAAATTTCATGAACATTCAAGCACTTTTATCTTAACATGGCCATATCTAGAGGGCGCTGTGGAGCCACCTGGCACCTCCTGATCCAATATCAGCATATATTTATATTTGGGAGGACACTTTTATGAAGCTTGGAAAGTTTCAGGCAAATCCCACCAAGTATGTTGGAGTAAAACCAACTTCCTGTTTCATGGCGGAACATCGAAATTCGCCGCGTCGCCTTGGATTCATCGTTCAATGAATCCAAAAAAGCTTCGCAATTTAACATCGGCAATGTCTCGTAATATCAGTTGCCAAATTGTAAGTTGATCGGATAAAACCTCTCGGAGGAGTTCGTTAAAGTACGACACCTGTGAATGGCGAGAAATCCAAAAAAGTCGCAATTTCAATTAAAAATGGTGGACTTCCTGCTGAGTCTAGGTCATGGCACCAAGAGACTTTTTTTTAGGACTCGGCATATTCCACATGTATACCAAATTTCATAGATGTAGGTTTACCGGGCTGCGAGGGCTGCTTATTTGAAATTTTCCAGGGGGCGCTATAATGAAATTTTTGCCATGCCTATAAGTAAGTTTCTTGTCAAAGTAATACAAATGATGGTCTTTGTACATTTAAAGAATTTTGTGAGTTTTTGAACATGGTGAGACCCTTAAAAGGGCAATTCTTTCAAAAATCTGATTGGGGCGCTAAAGAGCCATTGTGCCTATTTTAGTGTAAATTTATATATAAAATTAAAGACAATAAGGCAATTAAAATTTGTGCAACTTTTTGCAAGATTTCGAGTATTCTAAGGCTTCCAAACATGTGTTTCTAAAATTTGGAAAAACACAGGAAATGGCTCATAGCTCACTTCCTGTTTGGCCAAAAAATTTCAAAGACATTATCATTCCCTGACATGACAGATGCAATGATCACACTAAATTTCATGAACAATCAAGCACTTTTATCTCAATATGGCCGTGTCAAGAGGGCGCTGGGGAGCCACCTGACCACACCCAATCTAATATCAACATATAGGTATACTTGAAAGTAGACTCTTATCAAGCCTTTGAAGTTTCGCGCAAATCTCACAAAGCATGTGCCCGTAAAACCAACTTCCTGTTTCAGGGCGGAACATCGAAATTCGCCGCGACGCCACAGATACATAGTTCGATTGATCCAAAAAAGCTTCGCAATTTAACATCGACAAGGTCTTTAGATGTCATATGCAAAATTTTAAGTTGATCGGATAAAATTTCTAGGAGGAGTTCGTTAAAGTATGACGCCTGTGAATGGCAAAAAATTTAAAAAATTTGCAAATTCAATTAAAAATGGCGGAATACCTGTTAAGTGTAGGTGATGGCACCAAGAGACTTTTTTTTAGGTCTTGGCATAGTACATATGTCCACCGAATTTTGTACATGTAGGTTAAACACGCTGCGAGGGCTGCTTCATTGAAATTTTCTAGGTGGCGCTGTAATGCAATTTTGCCACATCTATCTGTAAACCCTATATCCTAGTAAAGAGTATGACCAGCTTAATATGTTTGCAAAGTTTTGTGAGTTTTCAAGCATGTTGATGCCCTCAAAAATGCAATTATGTATTAGGGGGCGCTATAGAGCTACCATGTCTAACCCACTGCCAAATGAGATAACACATTAAAGAACTTAATATTTTTAGTCAATAAGCCAAGTTTGGTCTGTTTTCGAGTATGATAAGGCCCTCAAAAATGTGTTCGTAAAATCTGAAAAAACGCAGGAAATGGCTAATAGCTCACTTCCTGTGAGGTAAAAAAATTTCAAAAAAATTGACAAAAAAATATATGATGCCTACAAGAACCCTATCCAATTTCGTGAGAATCCAAGCAAGTGCGTTCCAAAATGGCCGTGTGTTTGGTGGCGCTATAGAGCCACCGGAGCATGTCCAAGCACAAAATTAATAATACTTTGCAATTTTCACCACGACTGACGTGAGGGCAAATTTTTGTGAGTTTTCGTGCATGGCAAAGGCTTCAAAAATGCGTTCTCGCAGCAGAATAAAAAGAAGAAGAAGAAGAAAAAGAAGAAGAAGAAGAAGAATAATAAAAATCCCATCAAAAACAATAGGTTCCTCGCACCTTCGGTGCCAGGACCCGTTCCGGGCCCTGGCACCGGTCGGTGCTCGGGCCCTAATAATGAAAATCCCATCAAAAACATTAGGTTCCTGGCACCGGTCGGTGCTCGGGCCCTAATTAAAGCTGCAAGCAGCGTTGAAAGGGCCCTCGCCCCCCTCGTGCACGTTGGGGTGGTGGCGAGATGTGACTGGTCAAATGCACCCGTCAACAGCCACTAGACACTGGTAGACTGCACACAATATGTTTTCCTGAGTGGAGTGCAAACACCATTCTTGAAATCAATAGGTGGAGCATCTAAAAGTATTACACCTGTTCATGAAAAAAAAAGTTGAAATTTTAATTCAAAATAATGCACCTCCTGTTGGGTTTGGGTAACGGCCCTATGTAATTGGCACTATGTAATTTTTTTACAAGTCTTGGCACCTTTCATGTCTCCACCAAATTTTGTTCATGTAGGTTAACTGAACTCTGAGAACCTTTTTGCTGAAAATTTCTAGAGGGTGCAATGATACCATATTGAAATACCTGTGTGCAAAACCTCTCCCAGAGTAATCGTAATACCAGGCTCCACAAATGTGTTGATTTCTGTAAATTTTCAATCATGTTGAGACCCTCAAAAGGGCAATTCTTTTGCAAAAATAATTAGGGGGCGCTATAGAGCAATTGTGGCACAGTAAGTGCCAATTAAGACATCAAGCTGAAGATCATAAGACACTGACATTTTGTGCAATATTTTGCAAGTTTTGGATGATCGGAAGGCCTTTAAACGTGTGTTCGTAAAATTGGGAAAAACACAGGAAATGGCTCATAGCTCTCTTCCTGTTTGGCCAAAAAATTTTTAAAAAATAAGCATAACTCGGCATGACAAATGCAATGATCTGACCAAATTTCATGAACATTCAAGCACTTTTTTCTTAACATGACTGTATCTAGAGGGCGCTGTGGAGCCTCTTGGCCACTCCTGATGTAATATTCGCATATACTTATACTTGGGAGGACAATTTTATCAAGCTTGGTAAGTTTCAGGCAAATCCCACGAATTGTGTGGGAGTAAAATCAACTTCCTGTTTCATGGCAGGACATCGAAATTCGCCGCAAGGCCACGGATACATCGTTTGATAAATCCAAAAAAGCTTCGCAATTTAACATCGTCAACGTCTTGAGATATTATTCACCAAATTTTAAGTTGATCGGATAAAATCTCTAGGAGGAGTTCGTTAAAGTACGACACCTGCGAATGGTGAAAAATCTAAAAAAGTTGAAATTTCAATTAAAAATGGCAAAGCTCCTGTTGGATCTAGGTCATGGCACTAATAGACTTTTCTTTAGGTCTCAGGATATTCCACATGTCCACCGAATTGCATACATGCAGGTCAACCGTGATGCGAGGGCTGCTTATTTGAAATTTTCCAGGGGGCGCTATAATGCCATTTTTGCCAACTCTATATGTTTTTTTTTATCAGTGTGATCGGAATGATGGTTCTTAGAATGGTACAACATTTTTTTAGTTTTTGAGCATGCTGAGACCCTCAAAAGGGCAATTCTTTTAAAAAATCTGATTGGGGGCGCTATAGAACCATTATGCCACATTTACCGCCAATTTATATCTCAAATTGGAGACAATCAGACACTTATAATTTTTGCAACGTTTTGCAAGTTTTCGAGTATGCAAAAGCCGTCAAACGTGTGTTCGTAAAATTTGGAATAACGCAGGAAATGGCTCATAGCTCACTTCCCGTTTGACCGAAAAATTTCAACAAAATAGTCATTGCACAAAAACACAAATTTTATGATCAGTCCAAATTTCATGAACATTCAAGCACTTTTAACTCAACATGGCCGTGTCAAGAGGGCGCTGTGGAGCCACCTGACCACACCCAATCCAATATCAACATATAGGTATATTTGGAAGTCGACTCTTATTAAGCCTTTAAAGTTTCGGGCAAATCTCACAAAGCATATGCGCATAAAACCAACTTCCTTATTCATGGCGGATCATCGAAATTCACCGCGACGCCACGGATATAAAGTTCGATGAATCCAAATAAGCTTCGCAATTTAACATCGACAAGGTCTTTAGATGTCATATGCAAAATTTTAAGATGATCGGATAAAATCTCTAGGAGGAGTTCGTTAAAGTACAACGCCTGTGAATGGCAAAAAATTAAAAAAATTTGCAAATTCAATTAATAATGGCGGACTTCCTGTTGGGTCTAGATCATGGAGCCAAGAGACTTTTTTTTAGGTCTTGGCATAGTACACATGTCCACTGAATTTTGTACATGTAGGTTAAACACGCTGCGAGGGCTGCTTCATTGAAATTTTCTAGGTGGCGCTGTAATGCAATTTTGCCACATCCATCTGTAAACCTTATATCCTAGTAAAGAGTATGACTAGGTTAATATGTTTGCAAAGTTTCGTGAGTTTTCGAGCATGCTGATGCCCTCAAAAATGCAATTATGTATTAGGGGGCGCTATAGAGCCACCATGTCTCACCAACTGCCAAATGAGATATCGAATCAAAAAACTTTATATTGTTAGTCAATGAGCCAAGTTTGGTGTGTTTTCAAGTATGAGAAGGCCCTCAAAAATGTGTGCGTAAAATCTGAAAAAACGCAGGAAATGGCTTATAGCTCACTTCCTGTGAGGCAAAAAAATTTCAAAAAAATTGACAAAAAAATTTATGATGACTACTATGAACCTATAAAATTTCATTAGAATCCGAGCAAGTGCGTTCCAAAATGGCCGCGTGTTTGGTGGCGCTATAGAGCCACCAGGGCATGTACAAGCACAAAATATATAATACTTTGAAATTTTCACCACAACTGATGTGTGGGAAAATTTTTGTGAGTTTTCGTGCATGGCAAAATCCTCAAAAATGCGTTCTCGCAGCAGAATAAAAAGAAGAAGAAGAAGAAAAAGAAGAAGAAGAAGAAGAATAATAAAAATCCCATCAAAAACAATAGGTTCCTCGCACCTTCGGTGCCAGGACCCGTTCCGGGCCCTGGCACCGGTCGGTGCTCGGGCCCTAATAATGAAAATCCCATCAAAAACATTAGGTTCCTGGCACCGGTCGGTGCTCGGGCCCTAATTAAAGCTGCAAGCAGCGTTGAAAGGGCCCTCGCCCCCCTCGTGCACGTTGGGGTGGTGGCGAGATGTGACTGGTCAAATGCACCCGTCAACAGCCACTAGACACTGGTAGACTGCACACAATATGTTTTCCTGAGTGGAGTGCAAACACCATTCTTGAAATCAATAGGTGGAGCATCTAAAAGTATTACACCTGTTCATGAAAAAAAAAGTTGAAATTTTAATTCAAAATAATGCACCTCCTGTTGGGTTTGGGTAACGGCCCTATGTAATTGGCACTATGTAATTTTTTTACAAGTCTTGGCACCTTTCATGTCTCCACCAAATTTTGTTCATGTAGGTTAACTGAACTCTGAGAACCTTTTTGCTGAAAATTTCTAGAGGGTGCAATGATACCATATTGAAATACCTGTGTGCAAAACCTCTCCCAGAGTAATCGTAATACCAGGCTCCACAAATGTGTTGATTTCTGTAAATTTTCAATCATGTTGAGACCCTCAAAAGGGCAATTCTTTTGCAAAAATAATTAGGGGGCGCTATAGAGCAATTGTGGCACAGTAAGTGCCAATTAAGACATCAAGCTGAAGATCATAAGACACTGACATTTTGTGCAATATTTTGCAAGTTTTGGATGATCGGAAGGCCTTTAAACGTGTGTTCGTAAAATTGGGAAAAACACAGGAAATGGCTCATAGCTCTCTTCCTGTTTGGCCAAAAAATTTTTAAAAAATAAGCATAACTCGGCATGACAAATGCAATGATCTGACCAAATTTCATGAACATTCAAGCACTTTTTTCTTAACATGACTGTATCTAGAGGGCGCTGTGGAGCCTCTTGGCCACTCCTGATGTAATATTCGCATATACTTATACTTGGGAGGACAATTTTATCAAGCTTGGTAAGTTTCAGGCAAATCCCACGAATTGTGTGGGAGTAAAATCAACTTCCTGTTTCATGGCAGGACATCGAAATTCGCCGCAAGGCCACGGATACATCGTTTGATAAATCCAAAAAAGCTTCGCAATTTAACATCGTCAACGTCTTGAGATATTATTCACCAAATTTTAAGTTGATCGGATAAAATCTCTAGGAGGAGTTCGTTAAAGTACGACACCTGCGAATGGTGAAAAATCTAAAAAAGTTGAAATTTCAATTAAAAATGGCAAAGCTCCTGTTGGATCTAGGTCATGGCACTAATAGACTTTTCTTTAGGTCTCAGGATATTCCACATGTCCACCGAATTGCATACATGCAGGTCAACCGTGATGCGAGGGCTGCTTATTTGAAATTTTCCAGGGGGCGCTATAATGCCATTTTTGCCAACTCTATATGTTTTTTTTTATCAGTGTGATCGGAATGATGGTTCTTAGAATGGTACAACATTTTTTTAGTTTTTGAGCATGCTGAGACCCTCAAAAGGGCAATTCTTTTAAAAAATCTGATTGGGGGCGCTATAGAACCATTATGCCACATTTACCGCCAATTTATATCTCAAATTGGAGACAATCAGACACTTAAAATTTTTGCAACGTTTTGCAAGTTTTCGAGTATGCAAAAGCCGTCAAACGTGTGTTCGTAAAATTTGGAATAACGCAGGAAATGGCTCATAGCTCACTTCCCGTTTGACCGAAAAATTTCAACAAAATAGTCATAGCACAAAAAAACAAATTTTATGATCAGTCCAAATTTCATGAACATTCAAGCACTTTTAACTCAACATGGCCGTGTCAAGAGGGCGCTGTGGAGCCACCTGACCACACCCAATCCAATATCAACATATAGGTATATTTGGAAGTCGACTCTTATTAAGCCTTTAAAGTTTCGGGCAAATCTCACAAAGCATATGCGCATAAAACCAACTTCCTTATTCATGGCGGATCATCGAAATTCACCGCGACGCCACGGATATAAAGTTCGATGAATCCAAATAAGCTTCGCAATTTAACATCGGCAAGGTCTTTAGATGTCATATGCAAAATTTTAAGATGATCGGATAAAATCTCTAGGAGGAGTTCGTTAAAGTACAACGCCTGTGAATGGCAAAAAATTAAAAAAATTTGCAAATTCAATTAATAATGGCGGACTTCCTGTTGGGTCTAGATCATGGAGCCAAGAGACTTTTTTTTAGGTCTTGGCATAGTACACATGTCCACTGAATTTTGTACATGTAGGTTAAACACGCTGCGAGGGCTGCTTCATTGAAATTTTCTAGGTGGCGCTGTAATGCAATTTTGCCACATCCATCTGTAAACCTTATATCCTAGTAAAGAGTATGACTAGGTTAATATGTTTGCAAAGTTTCGTGAGTTTTCGAGCATGCTGATGCCCTCAAAAATGCAATTATGTATTAGGGGGCGCTATAGAGCCACCATGTCTCACCAACTGCCAAATGAGATATCGAATCAAAAAACTTTATATTGTTAGTCAATGAGCCAAGTTTGGTGTGTTTTCAAGTATGAGAAGGCCCTCAAAAATGTGTGCGTAAAATCTGAAAAAACGCAGGAAATGGCTTATAGCTCACTTCCTGTGAGGCAAAAAAATTTCAAAAAAATTGACAAAAAAATTTATGATGACTACTATGAACCTATAAAATTTCATTAGAATCCGAGCAAGTGCGTTCCAAAATGGCCGCGTGTTTGGTGGCGCTATAGAGCCACCAGGGCATGTACAAGCACAAAATATATAATACTTTGAAATTTTCACCACAACTGATGTGTGGGCAAATTTTTGTGAGTTTTCGTGCATGGCAAAATCCTCAAAAATGCGTTCTCGCAGCAGAATAAAAAGAAGAAGAAGAAGAAGAATAATAAAAATCCCATCAAAAACAATAGGTTCCTGGCACCGGTCGGTGCTCGGGCCCTAATTAAAGCTGCAAGCAGAGTTGAGAGGGCCCTCGCACCCCTCAGGCACGTTGGGGTGGTTGCGAGATGTGACTGGTCAAATGCACCCGTCAACAGCCACTGGACACTGGTAGACTGCACACAATATGTTTTCCTGAGTGAAGTGCAAACACCATTCCTGAAATCAATAGGTGGAGCATCTAAAAGTATAACACCTGTTCATGAAAAAAAATTGAAATTTTAATTCAAAATAATGCACTTCCTGTTGGGTTTGGGTAACGGCACTATGTGATTTTTTTACAAGTCTTGGCACGTTTCATGTCTCCACCAAATTTTGTTCATGTAGGTTAACTGAACTCTGAGAACCTTTTTGCTGAAAATTTCTGGAGGGTGCAATGATACCATATTGAAATACCTGTGTGCAAAACCTCTCCCAGAGTAATCGTAATACCAGGCTCCACAAATGTGTTAATATCTGTAAATTTTCAATCATGTTGAGACCCTCAAAAGGGCAATTCTTTTGCAAAAATAATAAGGGGGCGCTATAGAGCCATTGTGGCACATTAAGTGCCAATTGGGACATCAAGCTGAAGATCATAAGACACAGACAATTTGTGCAATATTTTGCAAGTTTTGGATGACAGGAAGGCCTTTAAACGTGTGTTCGTAAAATTTGGAAAAACGCAGGAAATGGCTCATAGCTCTCTTCCTGTTTGGCCAAAAAATTTCAAAAAAATAACCATAACTCGGCATGACAAATGCAATGATCTGACCAAATTTCATGAACATTCAAGCACTTTTATCTTTACATGGTTGTATCTAGAGGGCGCTGTGGAGCCTCTTGGCCACTCCCGATGTAATACTTGGGAGGACAATTTTATCAAGCTTGGAAAGTTTCAGGCAAATCCCACAAAGTATGTGGGAGAAAAATCAACTTTCTGTTTCATGGCAGGACATCGAAATTCGCCACAATGCCACGGATACATCGTTTGATAAATCCAAAAAAGCTTCGCAATTTAACATCAGCAACGACTTGAGAAAATATTCAACAAATTTTAAGTTGATCAGATAAAATCTCTGGGAGGAGTTTGTGAAAGTACGACACCTGCGAATGGCGAAAAATCTAAAAAAGTTTAAATTTCAATTAAAAATGGCAAACTTCCTGTTTGGTCTAGGTCATGGCACCAAGAGACTTTTTTTGAGGTCTCAGGATATTGCACATGTCCACCGAATTTCATACATGCAGGTCAACCACGATGCGAGGGCTGCTTATTTGAAATTTTCCAGGGGGCGCTATAATGCCATTTTTGCCAACTCTATATGTTTTTTTTTTTATCAGTGTAATAGAAATGATGGTTTTTTGAATGGTACAAAATTTTGTGAGTTTTTGAGCATGCTGAGACCCTCAAAAGGGCAATTCTTTTAAAAATCTGATTGGGGGCGCTATAGAGCCATTATGCCACATTTACTGCCAATTTCTGACTCAAATTGAAAACAATCAGACAATTATAATTTTTGCAAAGTTTAGCAAGTTTTCGAGTATGTTAAAGCCGTCAAACGTGTGTTTGTAAAATTTGGAATAACGCAGGAAATGGCTCATAGCTCACTTCCTGTTTGGCCGAAAAATTTCAAAAAAATAAGCATAGCCCAAAAAAACAAATGTAATGATCAGACCAAATTTCAAGACCATTCACTTTTAACTCAACATGGCCGTGTCAAGAGGGCGCTGTGGAGCCATTTGACCACACCCAATCCAATATCAACATATAGGCATATTTGGAAGTCGACTCTTATTAAGCCTGTAAAGTTTCGGGCAAATCTCACAAAGCATATGCGCATAAAACCAACTTCCTGTTTCATGGCGGAACATCGAAATTCGCCGCGTGCCACGGATACAAAGTTCAATGAATCCAAAAAAGCTTCGCAATTTAACATTGACCAGGTCTTTGGATGTCATGTGCAAAATTTTAAGTTGATCGGATAAAATCTCTAGGAGGAGTTCGTTAAAGTACGACGCCTGTGAATGGCAAAAAATCAAAAAAAGTTGCAAATTCAATTAAAAATGGCGGACTTCCGGTTGCGTGTAGGTCATGGCACCAAGTGACTTTTTTTAAGGTCTTGGCATAGTACACATGTCCACCGAATTTTGTACATGTAGGTTAAACAGGCTGCGAGGGCTGCTTCATTGAAATTTTCTAGGTGGCGCTGTAATGCAATTTTGCCACATCCATCTGTAAACCCTATATCCTAGTAAGAATATGACCAGCTTAATATGTTTGCAAAATTTTGTGAGTTTTCGAGCATGCTGATGCCCTCAAAAATGCAATTATGTATTAAGGGGCGCTTTAGAGCCACCATGTCTCACCCACTGCCAAATGAGATATCGAATCAAAGAACTTAATAATTTTAGTCAATTAGCCAAGTTTGGTGTGTTTTCGAGTATGATAAGGCCCTCAAAAATGTGTTCGTAAAGTCTGAAAAAACGCAGGAAATGGCTCACAGCTCACTTCCTGTAGGGCAAAAAAATTTCAAAAAAATTGACAAAAAAATTTATGATGACAACTATGACCCTATAAAATTTCATTAGAATCCAAGCAAGTGCGTTCCAAAATGGCCGTGTGTTTGGTGGCGCTATGGAGCCACCGGGGCATGTCCAAGCACAAAATTAATTAAAGCTGCAAGCAGCGTTGAAAGGGCCCTCGCCACCCCTGTGCACATTCAGGTGGCAGCAAGATCTTGATGGCTGCAGGTGTCCATTCAGAGCCATTGGACACAGCTGGACCGCGTACAATGTGGTTTCCTGATGGGAGTGCAAAAATTTTCTGGAGGGCGCTATGATACCATTTTGACTTGCCTGTGCACAAAATCTACAACACAGTAATCGTAATACAGGGCTCCATGAGTGTTTCGATTTTTGTAAATTTTCCAGCATGTTTAGACTTTCAAAAGAGCAATTCTTTTATAAATATTATTGGGGGCGCTATAGAGCCATTATGCCCCATTTAGTGCCAATTGATGGATGTATTGAAGAGAATAAGACAGTTCTAATTTTTGGATGGTTTTGCAAGTTTTGGAGCATTCTAAGGCCTTAAAACGTGTGTTCGTAAAATTTGGCAAAACGCAGGAAATAGCTCATAGCTCTCTTCCTGTTTGGCAAAAAAATTTCAAAAAATTAACAATTGTGGAGAATGACTAATGCAATGATCACACCAAATTTCATGAACTTTCAAGCACTTTTATCTGAACATGGCCATATCTAGAGGGCGCTGTGGAGCCACCTGGTACCTCTCGATATAAAATAAGCATATATCTATACTTGGGCGGACAATTTCATCAAGCTTGGAAAGTTTCAGGCAAATCCCACAAAGTATTTGGAATTGAAAGCAACTTCCTGTTTCATGGCAGGACATCAAAATTCGCCGTGACGCCACAGATGCATCGTTCGATGAAATCAAAAAAGCTTCGCACTTTAACGTCAGCAAGGTTTTTAGATATTATATGCCAAATTTTAAGTTGATCGGATAAAATCTCTAGGAGGAGTTCGTTAAAGTACGACACCTGAGAATGGCAAAAAAAATTAAAAAAAGTTGCAATTTCAATTAAAAATGGCAGCCTTCCTGTTGGGTCTAGGTCATGGCACCAAGAGACTTTTTTGCAGGTCTCGGCATATTCCACATGTCTACCGAATTTCATACATGTGGGTTTATCAGGCTGCGAGGGCTGCTTATTTGAAATTTTCCAGGGGGCGCTATAATGCCATTTTTGCCACGCCTATTTGTAAATTTTTTATCAGTGTAATAGGAATGATGGTCTTTAAAATTGTACAAAATTTTGTGAGTTTTTGAGCATGCTGAAACCCTCAAAAGGGTAATTCTTTTAAAAATCGTATTGGGGGCGCTATAGAGCCATGATGCCTCATTTACTGCCAATTTTTGTTTCAAATTGAAGACAATGTGACAAATAAAATTTTAGCTAAGTTTTGCAAGTTTTCGAGTATGCTAAGGCCTTCAAATGTGTGTTCATAAAATTTGGAATAACACAGGAAATGGCTCATAGCTCACTTCCTGTTTGGCCGAAAATTTTCTGAAAAATAAGCATAGCCCAAAAAAACAAATGCAATGACCAGACCAAATTTCATGAACATTCAAGCACTTTTATATCAACATGGCCGTGTCAAGAGGGCGCTGTGGAGCCACCTGACCACACCCAATCCAATATCAACATATAGGTATATTTGGAAGTAGACTTTTATTAAGCCTGTAAAGTTTCACGCAAATCTCACAAAGCATGTGCTCATAAAAGCAACTTCCAGTTTCATAGCGGAACTTCGAAATTCGCCGCAAGGCCACGGACACAAATTTCGATGAATCCAAAAAAGCTTCGCAATTTACCATCAACAAGGTCTTTAGATGGCCTGTGCCAAATTTCAAGTTGATCGGATAAAATCTCTAGGAGGAGTTCGTTAAAGTACGACGCCTGTGAATGGCAAAAAATTAAAAAAAGTTGCGAATTCAATTAAAAATGGCGGACTTCCTGTTGAGTCTAGATCATGGCACCAGGAGACTTTTTTTTAGGTCTTTGCATAGTACACATGTCCACCGAATTTTGTACATGTAGGTTAAACACGCTGCGAGGGCTGCTTCATTGAAATTTTCTAGGTGGCGCTGTAATGCAATTTTGCCACATCAATCTGTAAACCCTATATCCTAGTAAAAAATATGACCAGCTTAATATGTTTGCAAAGTTTCGTGAGTTTTCGAGCATGGTGAGGCCCTCAAAAATGCAATAATGTATAAGGGGGCGCTATAGAGCTACCATGTCACACCCAGTGCCAAATGAGATATCGAATGAAAGAACTTAATACTTTTAGTCAATGAGCTAAGTTTGGAGAGTTTTCGAGTATGATAAGGCCCTCAAAAATGTGTTCGTAAAATCTGAAAAAACGCAGGAAATGGCTCATAGCTCACTTCCTGTGAGGTAAAAAAATTTCAAAAAAATTGACAAAAAAATGTATTATGACTATTATGACCCTATTGAATTTCGTGAGAATCCGAGCAAGTGCGTTCCAAAATGGCCGTGTGTTTGGTGGCGCTATAGAGCCATCGGGGCATGTCCGAGCACAAAAATAATAATAATACTTTGCAATTTTCACCACGACTGACGTGTGGGCAAATTTTTGTGAGTTTTCGTGCATGACAAAGCCCTCAAAAATGCGTTCTAGCAGCAGAAAATGAAGAAGAAGAAGAAGAAGAAGAATCCCATCAAAAACAATAGGCTCCTCGCACCTTCGGTGCCAGGACCTGTTCCGAGCCCTGGCACCAGTCGGTGCTCGGGCCCTAATAATACCATCAAAAACAATAGGTTCCTCGCACCTTCGGTGCTCGAACCCTAATAAAAATCCCATCAAAAACAATAGCGACCTCGCACCTTTGGTGCCAGGACCCCTTCTGGCCCTAGCACCGGTTGGTGCTCGGGCCCTAACAAGAGCAACACGAAGCATGGCATATGCTCCCGCCTGTGTGTTGACGGTAACGTAGACTGACCATATTCCGTTCAACGACCATATTCCGTACAAATGAACTTATCCGTCCGATCGCAAAATAAATTCTTCCAGGTAATTAATAAAATGTATATCTGCGTTATCATCATTTTGTCCCCTTTCGACTCCCCCCAAGACGAGAGGGGTCATGCGATCCAGGGGTCAGGCGCTATTCCGGTAAGTTTACCGGGTGGGCCGCCCACAGTCGAAAGTGGAAGCTCGGGAGACCCCAGCCCGGAGCTGCTGCCATTTTGGGGAGAGCGCAACATCGGCAAAACGTACATTTTTATCTTAACATTGCCTCATAAAGAGCTGTAATCTGTCTAAAAATATTAATTGGTTATTCGAAGTGAAGTAAATTACCATTTTGTTGAAAAAAAAAAAGCTTTTAGATAACTTTTAAACCATTAATTTAGGTGACGCTTGGTGTTTGTTCGCCCAAGGTCTCTCACCACGGCATCTTTCTTTTTCTTTCTTCTTCTTCTTTGGGGCTTAACGGTGGTTTACAAACCTTAGGCATATTACCGCCAGCTACTGGTTGTATGACGTTTCAGAAGTTTTATTTACGTATAAAGTTTTATTTATGTATAAAACTTCAGAGTGTTAATAATAAAGTTTGGATCATTTGAATACATTCTTTAATGAATGAATAATGCATTAATAATATTTACTTTAGTATTGTGTGTTACGTTACCACAGAATTAAACTTGCGCATGTTGTACAGAACACTGTCCAGCAACTGTAAGGAATACTGCCAGCCCAGATGGTCTTCCGTACAGAGGCGGAGGCGGCAGTTTCTCCCGGTTTTCTCAAATATTATTGGGTCAAATACTGTCAATCAAAGTGTCGCTTGTCCGATGAACATCCCCCCAGAGAGTAAACACACAATCAAGAGGCGGATCCTCTCAACAAAAGAGGAATGGTTGCTGACATTTGCGGAAAGGAGGAAATGTGTACGGAACATGGTCAGTTAGATATGACAAATTTTTGGCTTATCAGAATAGAATGAGCTGGATGGCACATTTAAAGGTTAATTTTTACGTAATGATAGTTCTGACAGTGTATCTGTGGTGCCTTCCCTTTCCCGCACCACCCGAAGATGAGATTGATCAGGGATAGCATTCCTGAGTTATTAAGCAGAAACAAAAGAAGTTGGAAGGACGACGGACGGGGTGTCGACATAGTGCCCCCTTGTCCTTCGAGGCAGGGGCATAGAAAGGCAAAATTTCGAGCTTAGCTTAACCAATAGTTGTTTTTCGCTGGTAGTGAGAATGGCGAGTTGCAGTGCAAGTTCTATGAGTTTGGAAACATGAAGCTATACGCGAGGAGTGATGTCAGTGATGTCATGCCTCTTGGAGTCATGCACTCTAATGATAGATGTTAGTAATCCCCCACTCTACATGGCCAGCACACACGACAGGCTAGGTATCCAGTATCTCCCATGAGACAGACAGCAGGTCCTCATAGAGCAGAGATAATATTAACGTGCTGAGGGGTAGCAGACATGCTAGGCCTTCCTGCGCTCTGAGACAGCAAAGCTCCACAGCAGCAGAGATGATCTCTACTTACTGGAAGGTGACCCACAGATTAAGTTTTACTCTCTCTCTTAGAATCCATGTCTAACGCTGACAGATTTACACACACCAAATGCAGTAATTCACTGTCCCCATGTAATCTGTAAATTCCCATCAAGGACATTTGAGCCGTTTTTTCTTTTTAAATAACCTTTTAACCATTTTTACTCTCTTGATGACCGCAAAGTTGAAATTACTAATACAGCAAGGATGAGTAATGTTATTCTAGCACAACAAAAAATCTTTCCAGAAAGGAAAATGAGGCTTTTGAAACTAAGAATGTGCGAGATTGCTACCCACTTTATAACTTAAAAGTAAGTAGGCCATGACCATAAGATGACCTTGTCTCAAAAAGGCATGCCAACGGTCCTGGCTTGTCCAATATTTGCTCTGAGGCGGGGGTGGGGAGTGCTTTCCTCGCAGGGTTGCTAGCAAGACGTGGAAAGGTGAGGCATGTAGTAGGTCGTGCACGAGCTCACTGGCACAAATGCAGGCTCTATAATGCCAGGACAGGCTTTAAATTGGGCATGACCAGGAGACATATTCTCAGCTGTCCGCGGGGACACCGACCACAGAAATCTGGTGACTTTTATTTCAGTCGCATCTAATACCCAAACAGCCTCTTCATATTTCAGCAGAACACAATGTACAGGGTGGCAGATTCAATGGGATGAATGGGGGCAGAGGTTTTTCAGCATGAACAGATACAGATCCACTCAGCCAGGCTCAGGAGTATCCAGGGGGCAGACATAACAAAATCAAATGGGTTTTGATAAATAAAAGTGTTAATGTTTTTAAATAAATTTCCCAAATCTGTTCTATAGTCATACTAATCACATCTGTCCATGGACCCCAAAAGTATATGGCCAAGGTGCCCAGAGGAGTATAGCACCCCAGTCGAAAAAACACAATATTTGAAGTATTGAATTACCTGGAGCATAAAATGCATACAATTCATGGAGGTTGTTTTAGGATTGTCAAAACCATCTGACTTAATCTGATTGCGGAAAGGCTGGTGGAGAGGTTAATACAGCTCTCCTTTTAAATAAAAAATAGTTTTAGGGTAAGGAAGGGCATAGCTAAAACCAATTACAAATGCAATCCTAAAAGCTTTTGAGGAACATTATTTGGGAATGGTGATTGTGAACAGCAATTATAAAATATATTCACTGTAATTCTGGCAGAGAATTTATCATGGGAAGATACCACGCTTCATAAAAATAGAACAAGGATGTAACTAAATTTGTAACCTTTTATTTGTAGCAAAAACAGAGGCCATGGAAAAATTGACATCCCAAGGACCAATGAGAGCCCTCTGTGAACAAGGCCGAGGAGGCGAGAGAGAGATACAGCTTTAAAGAATGCAAGTGCGATAAGGCAGAGTTTCAGTCGAAGTGGCACAAAAGTTATTCAGGGGAAGTAAGCAGCAAAACAAAGAACAGAGGTGACAGTTCAGATACACACTCAAGACGCCTTCATGGTCTGGTTCATGTAAGTGTTGACTGTGCCTGGACATCCCATGGGGTGAAACTGTATTAGCCACTGGATCATCTCTGCGTGTAACCCTCACAATCATTGCTGATTGCTCTGGTTTCTTCAAGACCTATAACTTAACTTAAAACCGATCGTAGGTTTTAAGTTACAAACTAAGTGTCTCCAAATATAAAGCAGCTGGTGAGTGGAATACAATCCCACAAAATATAAGAGAGTCCAGTTCCTATAGCTCATTTAAACTAAAATGAAAGAAATGGCTAATAGACAACCAAGCATGTCAGCATTAATTTATGAGATTAGAAGAGTGTGAGTGTTGGGGTGTGTGTGTGTGCGTACCTCTGGTGTGTGTGTGTGTGTGTGTGTTTTGTGTATGTGTGTGTCTGTGTGTGTGTTGTGGGGGGGAGAGAGAGAGAGAGCATGCCTACTTCAGGCGTGTGTGTGTGTGCACTTGTGCGTGTCTGTGCCTCTAGTGTGGGGATGTGTGTGTGTGAGCGTGTGTGTGCCTATAGTGTGTGGATGTGTGTGTCTGGGGTTGGGGGGGGTTGCTGACTGATTTGTAACGCATCTGTTTTATACAAAATTGTAATTGTTCTATTTTTTTGTTTGCTCATTTGCTTGTAATCTACTTTTTAAATTAATAGGTAACTTTGCCAGGCTCCTTCTGGCAGGGGGACTACCAATGGAAACTAGCCTTTTGGCGAAAATTGGGTGCATTTACATTTTCTTTGTAAAATGTTAATTAATGTACACTGTCCCTCTATAACAAATAAAAAGAAAAAGAAAAAAATGAATTCTCACAGACTCTGACAGTGTATCTCAAATAGATGCAAAATGGAAATAATATTAAATAAAGAATATGGTTGGTTCATAAAATACTTTTTATTTTCATTACTTCCACCAAATGGGGTCAGCCCAACAAAAAAAAACCCATAAAAATGCAGTGAAATTCACCAATGACAAGCAGCTTGTCAATGCAGGTTCAACAGTGTATATTAATGTAACAAGATCCAAAAGTGGTTTTTTCATGAAAATGCAAATACTTTTAAATAAACATATTTATGGATTTCAATTACAAATATTTAAAACGGAAAATGTTCTTGTGTGCATTTGAAATTAAGAAACTTATGTTTTTATACATGGATTTTTTTTGGCTTCACAAACAAAGATGTATAAATATTTTTGTGTGCATTGAAATAATTGTTTTGTGTAGAGTCTCATTAATACATAAGTCCCAAAATAAAATTGTGAATCCCTCAGTGTGCATTCATTCGTTACCATACTGATCTGACCCCAAACGGTGGCCCCCCAGTGCAGTGGCTGCTGAAGCTCAGAACGATAAAATTTTGGACGGAGGACATGAACCTGCATTTGTCATTTAGGAAGAAAAAAAAAAAAATCCAAGCACTTCCCTGTACATATGAAGACCCAACAGTTTCAGGAGGGGAAAAAATATTCCAATAAGCCAGGCTTGTAACAACATAAGAATGCATGATGAGGAGAACAGGCTATTCAGTGAAACCAATAACAAAAAAACTTGCACAGAAAGAGGAACAGATTACCAGTTAGACTGTTCTGGTAAGTAAGGTCCCATAGCAAACATTGTTTAGGTCTAAGGTGTGAGAGAGGAGAGAAGGGCAAGCACTGGAGCAGAGACTGTGCCAGCTGCTTTAGACAACAAACCACAGGGGAAAGGACAGATCTGAAGCACAGCGACTGAAGGTCACACTGCACTGCTGTCCATCAAACACACTCCCCCAGAACGCAATCGCAAAAAACTGCATATAGTTAAAAACCTTACGCCCGATGACACAGCATTTTATTACCAGTTGTGTGCTCTCACCACCACTATCAGGTTTATAACAAACTGATTCCATCAGTCGCTGATCTTCAACCAGAGAGTGGGGAAGAGTTGGCTACGCAGGGGGATTCCAACACTATTGAGTAAATTAAATCTGGGGATGCGCTGGATATTAGCCTCGTAGGCTTAAAATAAATGTGTTCAGCAGTCAGTCCTGTGCATGCTGCAAGTTAAGCTGTTACCTTTCTCCTGCAGGTGTAATGCCCAAAATCTCTCCAGTTACGTTTGAACAATACAGATCCAGCTCCGGATGAGAGGAAAGCCGAATTCATAACTTTTACACTCGATGGGAACACCTGTCTGCTGAAGTATGGTAAGAGCTGGGATAACGTTTGATAGGGCAAACCGGATTAGGTCCAATTTAAAGGAGAATTCCTGTGTGAAATTGACTTGGGGGTATATAAAAACATGATAATGAGTACTAACTTTTGTCGAATACCCCACCTCTGTACGCACGCAACATTTTTAAATAAATGGCTTTTTAGTCAAAGCTCCCAACAGGCTTACAATGGATGCGAATCGGGCATAGTGTTGTCATGCAAAGAAATTGCTATTGTTTCATCATTAACAAGGCTCAAAGTAGCTCCATACTTCATCAGTAGAATTCCGAGGGCCCGAACATTTAAAACGAGGCACTGAGAACTTTGAAAATGCACAAGTAGTTGATTAAAAAAGACTATTTATGCAAACAGTACCTTGAGGCAGTTTCCAGTCGCCTCCATCTTGAAAGTCAAGATAAGTCGATTGATGAGCACGAACAAATAGGAAGGATCGGGGAACAGATTGCATTCTATTAGTTCGTGCTCGTCATGGACAAAAATTGACCTGTGCATTTCCAAAGTTCTCAGTGCTTCGTTTTAAATGTCAGGGCCCTCAGAATTCTACCGATGAAGTGTGGAGCTTCTTTGAGCCTTGTTAATGATGAAAGAAATAGCGATTTCTTCGCATAGCAATGCTATGCCCAATTCAAAACAATTGTAAGCCTGTTGGGAGCTTCGGCTAAAAAGCCATTTATTTCAAAATGTTGCATGTGTATGGAAGTGGGGTATTCGACAAAAGTTAGTACTGATTATCATGTTTCAATACACCCCAAGTAAATTTCACACTGGAATTCTCCTTTAAAATGGCTCCAAACTTCCACAGCTAGATATGGGACAAGGGTGACCTGTTCAAGCCTGACGGGCTGCACCTGAACCGGAGGGGTACCTTTGCACTGGGCCAGCGTATGTTGAGGGCAGCACAGGATTATTTAAACTAGGGACATGGGGGGCAGAGAGGTTAGTGAGTGTTACACATAGGGAAATGCAGACTGCCCCGATGGAAGCTGACGGCGTAACATGCACTAACGATGTTTTACTTTTAAAGCAACAAAGCGTAGTGGGGGGCACGAGGCAGCGGCCACATGGGAAATCAAGGGGGAAGAGCAGTAGTAATGACCAGAAATGTTTTTATTTAAATGAAAGAGGCAGAAAAAAAAAATTTCCAGAACTTGAGGCTGTAGTGATCAGTGAGGGCTATGACATAGTTGGGATTACAGAGACATGGCTTTGTGAAGCGGATGGAAATGAATATAATATAGAAGGTTATAAGCTCTGTAGGGAAGGATAGATGTAATAGGCGAAGAGGGGGCGTAGCACTCCATGTGAACGAAAAAATTGATGTACAGGAAATTCCTGAAATTGAACATTCCTTGTCCTGTGAAGATATCTGGGTCAGGCTCATTGGCAAACACGAGACAGGTTTAAAAATAGGAGTATGCTATCGACCACCAGCTTTGGACAGTATAATCAATGAAATGCTTATTAGGAGGATTACGCAAGCTTGTAGTGGTGGTGGGACTATTATCATGGGAGACTTAAATTATCCTGGTATCAATTGGGAAATGGTGAAAGGACAGGGTAGGGGGGGAGGAAGATTTTCTAGATGTTATAAATGATAATTTCCTGGTGCAGTATGTTAATAAACCTACCAGAGAGAAGGCAATTTTAGACTTCGTGCTCTGTAATGACCCAGATAGAATAAGCAATGTTGAGGTACTGGAGCCACTTGGGACAAGTGATCACTCTGCTGTTAATTTTGACGTTTCAGGGGAAGTTAAAAAGGTGTATTCAAAAACTAAAATTTTCAATTTTAGGCGAGCAAACTTTGACAAGATGCGCTCATATCTAGCTGAAATAAAATGGGAGACACTCCTGGACTAAGTCCGTAAATGAGATGTGGGAAAGATTTAAGGGGGTTTTACTTGAATCACAATGCAGATTCATTCCGAAGGTGTCCAAAAGTAAGCTGAAAAAGCAGAATCCTCAGTGGATGACCAAAAGTATTTGTAGGATGTTGAGGGAAAAGAGGAGTCTTTATAAGATGTACATAAAAGATAACAATGAGAATACTAGGGCTGAATACTGTAAAATGAGGGCTGTGGTCAAAAAGGAGCTGAGGAATGCTAGAAGACTGGATGAAAGACAAATTGCAGAGGGGGCAAAAAGTAGCCCTAAGCGCTTCTTTCAGTACTGTAGCAGAAAAAGGAAAATTAAAGAGCAGGTTAAGTGCATAAAGAATAAAAATGGATTGCTGCTATATGATAACAAGCATATTGCGGATGCCTTAAACAGTTACTTTGTTGAGAATTTTACTTCAGAGGGGGTCTTTATTTGCCCAGAGGGCATGTCAAATGCTCAAGATTATTTAGCAGAAATTGAGGTTCGGGATAACGAAGTATTAGACAAGTAGCATAAACTAAAAGCAGATAAGGTGGCGGGTCCTGATGGCTTATATCCTATAGAGTGCTCAGGGAAGCTGGTGAGTTCATCTTTAAGCCGCTATCCGCCGTCTTAAGAAACTGGAGAAATACCAAATGATTGGAAACAGGGCAATATAATACCAATATATAAGAAAGGGGACCGTACCGAGCCAGGAAACTACAGGCCAGTGAGTTTTTTTTTTTTTTTGGAAAAATTTGGCATCTCCAATCCCACCCGAATCTGGAATGCCCAATTGGGGAACTATGTACAAAGCTTGCTCAAATGCGACCCCTTGCTGCCAACTCAGGGTAGTGAGACAGTTCACGGCTCTCCTCCAAAGCACGTGCCTGTCTGCCACTGATTCTTATACACTCATCGGTTGAATCTTCGCAAGTTCAGAACTAGGGCGGAGGATACCCGGACATGAACCAACCCGGAGTCTACCGGACGAGCGCCAGTCTGGCCAACAGGAGGCGCTGGAGCAACGAACGAAGCTGTTATTCTATACCCAAATCCGGCAGTCCCTTCCCAATTTGAAACCCTGTAACGCGATAGCCAATTGTGCGCTACTCTGAAAAAGCTGCCGACCCCTGCCGGTGGGTACGCCGGGGCTCGAACTTGCGACGTGGTGATCACCTCTGCACTGCAGAGCAGTGCCTTTACCGTGTGAGCCACCCGGCAGCTCAGGCCAGTGAGTTTAACTTGCATTTCGTGCAAAATATTGGAATCTATCGTAAAAGATGAGCTGGACTTATTTCTTGAACGTAACAGTATCTTGAGGGATAGCCAACATGGTTTTCGGAAGGGAAGGTCATGCCTAACAAACCTTCTGGAATTTTTTGAAGAGGCCACCAGGACTTACGACCAGAGCAGGGCTTATGACATCTTACACTTGGATTTTCAGAAAGCATTCGATACAGTACCGCATAAGAGACTAATTTTTAAAATGAGTTACAGGAGGTATTCTGAAGTGGATTCAAAAGTGGTTACAGGACAGAACACAAAGAGTAGTGGTCAGTGACATCTCATCTGAGCTGGGTATGGTTGGGAGTGGCGTCCCCCAGGGATCGGTGTTGGGACCCCTGCTGTTCCTCATTTACATTAATGACCTTGATAGGAATATTGAGAGCAGATTGGTTAAATTTGCAGATGATACAAAATTGGGGGGTTTGGCAAATAGTCTAGGGTCCACTATAGTGTTTCAGGACGATTTGGATAGAATCCAGAATTGGCCAGAAATGTGGCAAATGAAATCTAATCGAGCAAAATGTCAAGTTTTACATGTAGGTAATAAAAACATTAGAGGGGATTACTTCATGGGAGGTTTAAAACTGGAATGCGCTGCACAAGAGAAAGATCAGGGAGTGATTGCTAACCAAACCCTCACAGGTTCTAGCCATTGCGCCGTAGCAGGTAAAAAAGCTAAACGGATGCTAGGATACATTTCCAAAAGTATTGAGTACAAATCTAAGGAGGTGATGCTTCTTTTGTACAACACGTTCGTTAGACCACACCTGGAGTATTGTGTACAGTTCTGGGGACCATACTTTAAGAGAGATATAGAGGCTCTAGAGAAAGTTCAGAGAAGAGCCACTAAGCTTATTCCAGGTATAAAAGATGAAAGCTACGAGAAGAGGCTGAAGATCCATAATCTCTTTAGTCTTAGGAATAGGAGACTCGGGGGTGATTTGATTGAGGTCTTTAAATATGATAAAGGGATTAACAAAGTGAATCATGTAGGATTCCTTCGGCCAAGTGTTGTGAGTAGAACACGGGGTCACAAATGGAAGTTGACCAAAGGTAAATTTAGCACTGATATTCGGAAATATTTCTTCACCCAAAGAGTAATTTCAATGTGGAATAGCTTACCTGACCATATTGTTGAGGCAGAGACCCTGGGGGTTTTCAAGAGCAGGTTTGACCTAAAGCTAGATACCATTGAGTCATTTAGTATCTGAAGGGATATATTCACAATAGTATAAAGAAACTGGCGAGCTTAGTTGGGCTGAAAGGCCTGTTCTTGCCATTCATGTTATGTTATGTTATGTTAGAAGAATGCATGGATTTTATTTTCTTTGGTCAAAAACCATTTTTCTAGACTTACATGATCGATAGATCTCCTAGCCACGGGACCAAGTGTTTAATGTTGCCAGCATAGCAATCAGGCGACGCCCAACAGCAGAGGACTCATATGCTCCCTTCTCATGGTTTCCTGCCCTGGGCTCTGGTAATGAATACATGGCGAGGTCTTGGTATTTTGGGGGCACTGAGGACTGTTGCTCCACCAACTCTCTCTCTGAAGGGATCAGATGAAAGATAAAATGTTCTCTCCAATCTCCTCTGGAGTTTGTTCAATCCCAAAACAGAGTTACGAGCAACACCAGATCTCGCCAAAAGTCATAATCCTGTACCATGAGACTTCAGCGGTCAGCTCACCGTCTCCGCTAATTAAAACACTTTAGCTTCACACACAAGAGAAGCAAGTTCATTAATACTTTCAAGCAGTTGAATTATTTGGGTAAAGCTAATCCTAACCTGACCTAGCTCAATTTGATTGGATGTTACACAATCCCTGTTCTTAAAACATGATACTGAACATCCATCCATTATCTAAACCTTTTCATCCTCATCAGGGTCGCAGGGCAGCTGGAGCCTATCCCAGCTGACTATAAGCAAAAGGCAACACTCTCTGGACAGCTAGCCAATCCACATACCAGTCGCACACTCACACTTTATTGGACAGTTAATTTAAAAATTAAGAACAAAGTATGTACCTGATCAAAACACATTTCAGTGATTCCCAGCTTTTTATGAACAGCTTACACATACTTGCAGGCTAGTCTTGAACAAGAGCTCAACTGGTCAGACATTTTACCAATTCCTTTCAGTTATGCAGTTGTAGAAAGTAAACACCGGTGTACATCATGCTGACAGTAATGTTATCGTCTACTGCAAGTGCCGAAGTGATGTTGAACTGAACGCAATCAGTTGTAGCAGTAAATTCATGATTAACTTGGTGAAAAATCAGTAAAACATAAGAAAAATGTGGATCAGCAAATCAGTCCTGAGAGTTCCATACTAAATAGATTTTTTCATCCAAACACCGAAAAAGTACCAACATTTCGACTTCATCTGCACCAAGACTTCGAAACTTTTAGTAGGGTTGATCCAAATCTACCCACTACAACTTGAGAGGAAGTCAAAAATGTGTCAGCCAATCAGATACCATGACAATTCGTCCGTAACAATACTTGGTCAATGCTATGAGGTGAATATTTGTAGGAAGTCTGAAGTGGCAACAAGTCAAAAATGCGTCGGCCATTTAGAGGCAAGGGTAGCTATTTTTGATCCCGCATCAATCACTGTGATTATTCCGAATGCTTTTTTAATAAAGTGCAATCTGTTGATTTTTGCCTGTTTTAATCCATTTAATGTAGCTTTATGCTCTGTAGATTTCATGGCCATCCACATTCTTGTGCCTCAAATATACAGTACAACAGGAGGTTCATATAGTGCAATCGTGAACACAGACTTGTGAACAGACATTTTGTTTAAATTAGCCCAGTTAGCAATAAATCACGACTTACTGAGATAAATAACGACTGATAAAAAAAAAAAAAAACAAAACATTTTCACTGATAGCATTTTTATTGGGGATTGTGTACTCGAAAAGGCCGAGTCATAGAACCTGGAGGTGTGACGTCTTACCGAGAGTAAACAAAAAAATCCAACATGAATGTAAAGTGTCTGCCTGCTGTTCTTCACGTGCTGTTTGAGTGTGGCATTGGCCTGACGTGACAAGCCTTATATCACTGGAATCTGTGGACTCCCCGCTTTCATTTGTCTTTATAGCACGAATTTAGCAGAATTGCTAGTGCCGTATATGTGATCACGCTCTGATACTTTCCTCTTTTCACATTTTGCGACATGCTCATTTAGTTGCTTAGTGTTTAAATGGTACTTTGATGAAGAAACATGGTCATAGTGAGCTTCCAGCAGAATTTCCTCCCGTTAACTGGATATGCTGCACGAGTAGGCTATGTTGCGATTCGGTAACATGGTTTAAAATGCCTCCCCTGTGTTAACATGTGACCGTCACTGGCTTTGTTGTTCTGGGCATGACGTCATTAACATCTTGGCTGCTTAGGAAAAACTATAGCCCAAAAACAATGAAATCGATAAACTTTAGTTCCAAGACTAAAGTGGCTGCACTTTCATTGAGTAATAAGGCTGTAGACACGATTAAACAAACGTTTGGTGGAAATGTCTCTTCATCTTTAACAGAGGCAAGAGGGGCCTGCAATTCTTTAGATGTTAGTCTAGATTCTTTTGCGACCTCCTGGATGAGGTGTTGATGCGCACTTGTAAGAATTTTGGTAGGTCAACCACACCTGGGAAGGTTCGCAACTCCACCAAGTTTTCTCCATTTGTAGATAATGGCTCTGACCATGGTTCGTGAGGAGTCCCAGAGCCTTTTAAATGACTTTGTAACCCTTTTCAGACATACAGATGTCAGCGACTTCATTTCTTTTCAGCTCTTGAATTCCTCATGGCATCATGTGTTGCTTTCCGCCAACTTCAGATTGCCAGACAAGCTCGATGTTTACTTTCAACAGAACAGGCAGTCATCATATTATTCAGTGTGTCTGGTGAATTGAATCCAAATATCGATTAAATTTGTTTAACCAGTTGATTTAATAACTAATAGACCATTAGTTGTTTCACACAAGGCCAGGCAGGCTTAGAAAGCATTTTTCCTTCAATGAATAAAATCAATATTTAAAATCTGAATTTTGTGTCTCCTCGGGTTATGCACCAAATGTTAAAATGAGTTTGATGATAACATTAAAGTCTGAATAATATGCAAATATTGAAAAAAAATGGGGTGGACCAATTTTTTTCTACAACTGCATATGTATACACCAATAAATTACAAAAAAAGAAGAAAAAAGACCAAGTTCTGATAAACTACAGATAATTGGATTTGTCAGCCATATCCATAATCTTGTGATGACCACGTAGCATGGAAGCTAAATATTTTGAACAAAGAGAAGTCAGAGCAACTGCAGGGAGGTGGTGCTTGATTGTTTGATGCAAAGCAGCACAGTGAATTATAGCGCCGCCGTGTCTGTAGAAAGCCCCAGGATCTGTTGTTTCATCCCGCTTGCAATCACTAGAGGCAGGTTCTGTCGAACATCCAAACAACAAGGCTAGCATCCATAGAAGGACAAGACTGCCACAGTTGTGGTGGAAGAAACTCGATTGAAAACGATGGCAAAAAAACCACAGACACCTACGCATCTTTGGCCTCGTATCTATAACAAGAGTTGTCAGAAAGACAACAAAGCTCGCCGGGGGGCAAGGTTAAAGTTTTTCTGCACGCGGACGGACGTGGATGCGGATGCCGGGGGTACGACAATAGCTGTCCGGACGTTATTCGTCCCGGCGAGCTAAGGTCAGGTAAAGGTCATGGTCAAGGTCACCAGGTCAAAATTTCGGCATCAGTACGTAGGTCTTGCACCAAGGAGTACACATGCAAAGTATGAAAGCCCTATCTCTCACGGTTTAAAAGTTAGAGACAAGGTTAAAGTTTTCGTTATGGGCAAAGTTAAAGTTTTTTAAAGGTCGGGTAAAGGTCAAGGTCAAGGTCATCAGGTCAAACTTCAGCATCAGTAGGTAGGTCTTGCACCAAGGAGTACACATACAAAGTATGAAAGCCCTGTCTCTCACGGTTCAAAAGTTATGGGCAAGGTTAAAGTTTTCTAAAGGTCGGTCAAAGGTCAAGGTCAAGGTCAAAAGGTCAGAAATTTTGGCATCGGTAGGTAGGTCTGACATCAAGGAGTACACATGTAAAGTATGAAAGCCCTATCTCTCACGGTTCAGAAGTTATGGGCAAGGTTAAAGTTTTCTAAAGGTCGGTCAAAGGTCAAGGTGAAAGTCACGAGGTCAGAAATTTTGACATCGGTAGGTAGGTCTGGCATTAAGGAGTACACATGCAAAGTATGAAAGCCCTACCTCTCACGGTTCAAAAGTTATGGGCAAGGTTAAAGTTTTCTAAAGGTCGGTCAAAGGTCAAGGTGAAAGTCACGAGGTCAGAAATTTTGGCATCGGTTGGTAGGTCTGGCATCAAGGAGTACACATGCAAAGTATGAAAGCCCTACCTCTCACGGTTCAAAAGTTATGGGCAAGGTTAAAGTTTTCGAAAGGTCGGTCAAAGGTCAAGGTGAAGGTCACGAGGTCAGAAATTTTGGCATCGGAAGGTAGGTCTGACGTCAAGGAGTACACATGCAAAGTATGAAAGCCCAATCTCTCACGGATCAAAAGTTATGGGCAAGGTTAAAGTTTTTCTGCACGCGGACAAACGCGGACGCCGGGGGTACAACAATAGCTCTCCGGACATTCGTCCCGGCGAGCTAAAAAGCAAAGAAGCAGCTCCTGCAGCATTATCTCCGGACACAAAGTATCCGGACACATGAAAAGACACAGTCTTTTCAATAAGTGTCTCACATCAGCCAGCACCCCATGAAGAATTCTGCCTTCTAGAAAGGCTGACCCCAAGGCACCTGGGTAATCACAAAGTTTTTCCTAATGCCTAGCTGAGTTATAAATACCATTGTCCCTATACCAGCGCTGGGCTAGGAGCAGAGCTGAAGTAAACAGAGTAATATTGAGCCTGCTGGTCCCCGCAGATGACCAACTCAGTGATGAAATGCTTTGCCGTGAGGCGTTTGGCAGTGATGTCACAACTTACTCGGTAAAAGGCTGTCGTCAGGGGTAACAGAGCTGCAGCGACAGTAAACTCTTCTGAGCTGGAGCCGTCCTGCAGGTTTGAACAAAGAAAGTAAGGCAAAGCATATGACATCCTAACAAACTGTTGCCTCTACAGCGGCCATGAATCTTCAATAAGCCGATAGTAAGTTTGTAATTCAATCCTGCTATGCATTTGTAAACAAACACGCAATGTTATTGGAATAATTTCAAGTTAAATTGAAGAGCCTAGTCCTAAAAGTGCTTTAGTCACAAATTGTCCATTTTGAGAAAATTGACCCAGGTAACTATAAAACACATTTTTCCATCCTGACCTAAAGGCATGTGAAAATGAGACTTAAGCACTTTTAGCACTAGGCTCTTCAATTTTGCTCAACATCAATGAAGCACAATTGCATTGCATAAATATAAAGATATTTTCATATTCATTCTTGTCCACTTTCATAATCACAATTATAAACACTGAGCTCCAAAAACACCAAGCCGCCCCTGAACTTCCAACCTTGTTAAACGAGAGGAATCATCTGTTAACACATGAAGAGAATGGCCTTGTAAAAGGGGCAAAGGAGTTATACATTTTCCAACATAGAAACTGGTTTTTGCTTTCTGCTTCAGTCATGTGATCTCTCAGTCAGGACCTCCTCCCTCTGATAGGAATGGTCAATCCAACCTTGACTTTAAGTAAAGTCCACATGCTTTCAATATGCTTATGTAATTCCTGCTCTGAAGTAATCAGTGTGCAATATTTTCAAAGTAACTCCACATCAGGAATGTAAAACTGAATCAGTTCTTAAGCACACAACTGCACAAAAAATCCCCTCCCCCCAAAAAAAGAACACATGCACCATTTGAAATAAATATTTAGAGTGGTAGCCAAGTGAATGACAATGAAAAGTGCGTGGATTTTCTCATGAAGAACAAAGCTAGCTTCCCGCCAAATAGAGACGTTTCTCAGGATAGCACAGATGACCTTGGCGGTTAAGCTTTTTAATTCTGCATTTTCTGATCTAGCAAAGTAGGGCTCTTACTGGAAATGGGATGTAATTCTGCAGTTCTGCTCCCGAATGACTCATCTGATCCATCACAGATGCAACATGTACACACATGAACACAGACAAGCAGTACTATATGCACACACACACACACGCACGCACGCACACACACAAAGCGCATGCATACCCACGCACATATACACACGCACACACAGTCATATACATATACAGCACGTGCATGCGAACACACACATTAACGTCCGAATTAACACCGGCTTTGGTTCCTTTCACAGCATAGTTAAACTTGCCATGCTTCCAATTAAATGTCGCTAAAATTATCAGCATGTTTCTTACAAGAACATATCCAAGTTTAAATACCTAGGTGTTCTACTAGATTCTAACCTTTCCTTCAGATCATGAAAAAAACAAGCAAAGTTTAATCTGGCAAATTTTAGATACTTTGGGAACTTCATGTCGATTGAGCTAAGATGCATCTGAATGCCATGGTTCAGTCATTTATTGCCTACTGCATCACCAGTAGGTCTCAAACCAATATGAACACCAAAAAAAAGCACCAAATCTTTCTTTGAGCAGTAATTAACCCTCTCCAGCCCAATTTATTATTTTGAGATATGAAAAATCTTTCATTCATGGAGACTAATTCTTATACACTAGCGGCTGCAGGTGGAAGTAACAGTGTATTTTTGCAATACTGAGCTAGAAGGGTAGCTTTATCAAAACATTTCCCATCTGGCCTTTATATCTTATAGTCAGTCATCAATTGATTTATTGTTGCAAATTTGCAACATGAGCCTGGAGAGGGTTAAAAGTACAAAATTAAAAATGGAATAGTTTTCACCACTGATTTATCCTGCACAAAATTTCCAAATCTTACGATGAAAAAATCTTTTGTGTCCTGTATATAAAATAATACATGGTTTATCTCCACCCCCACTGCAGAAATATGTTAAATGAGAACCAAACACAACCCATGACATTACAAATAAAAACCACATAAATCAACCTTTAGCCAATCAGCTTCCTCAATCTAAGCTACTAAGGAAAGGAATTCCACACCACCACACATGTATTGTGCACTAACCAAAATAAGGAGACCGCTTACTAACAATCACACATGTATGTGATCATTAACTTCCAGATGTTTTGTGTCAAATTCTCAATTTCCACCCACCTTGTCAGTCTATGTTAGTACCAGGAGGTGTATTAAATGAAGACTGTCTTATAGTAGGATATTTAAAATGATGTATTGCGAAGTGCAATATAATGCACTGTGATAATGACCATTTTGTAATAGTATATTAGCATGTGATTTCTTGGGTAAATCAGTCATCAGGCAAGTGGCTTTTTTTTTTTTTTTTCATGGTGACCATGAATCGTGCCCTTATCACGTACTGACAGTGATTTGTAACACTTCAACTGTTGTTTTTCAGGGATTGTCTTTGAACAGTCTGGCCGAAGACCACAGACAAAAATAATCTCCGTTTGGCCAACTCTGGCACATTTGAATTTATTCTGTCAAAGATCAGTTAATCTGCAAAGTCCCCAAGTCAAAGAGAATAAATAATGAAGCTTGCACACAAACATATGCAGCCACGTGCAAGCTTGCACTCAGGTAAACACAGACACACAAACGCACACACAAACCAACCCCTAAGCTAATACTATTCATGCCTAATCTAGTTATGGCCATCTGATATGCTGTACGTGCCGTTGAGGGGGTAATTTTGAATAATTCTGCCCCCTTGACAAACTGGGAGGAATGTGCGGAAATTAGCAAATGTAAAAACTTCAGCGCTTCAGCAAAAAATATCAAATCCAGCCGCCCCCCCACCCACCCACGGAGCTGGCAGCATTCCTGCCATTTCCTGAGGTTGAGGGTGCCGGCCAAGGCTGATTGTACAAGCTGTTTTGTGTTTGGAGCTGAACCAGAACTCTATTTACCAGTATCCTGTACGTGGGTACAGGTCTAGAGCCAACACCTCCCAAAATAGCACAAGACGGAGGATTTGCACAGGTGAAACGGTCCAAGTGCCATCGACCCAAAAATTTCTTTACCCACTTCTATTACTAGTGAGCTACACGCACTTAATCCAACTAGGCTTGTGCCGTCGGAGGCGATGGCTTGGGGTATATCCCTGAATGTTCCCAATCCTCCAATTCCCCAATCTTCGAATAGACCCAATACAATATAAAGCCCCTCAGGTCATGACCTTTTATTTGAACTTAATTTCAGGTCAATTGGACAAATGGTTCTGAAGATATGGCCAAAATGGTCATTTTCCATGAAAAAGCTCTACCTGGTGACAAAATATTGAACCATACAGGTATGATGTCATCATGTGACACGTTGTGAGGTCATGACCTTGCAGTTGCACATAGTTTCATGTCAATTGGACAAATGGTTCCAAAGATATGGCAAAAATTGTGAATTTTATGTGACAAAGCTCCACCTTATGTCAAAAATTTGAACCACACAGGTATAATGTCATCATGGGACACATCCTCAGGTCATGACCTTTCATTTGCACTTGATTCGAGGTCAAATATTTCCAGAGATACGATAAAAACAGTG
This sequence comes from Gymnothorax reevesii, assembly GCA_029721435.1. Lineage (NCBI taxonomy): Eukaryota > Metazoa > Chordata > Actinopteri > Anguilliformes > Muraenidae > Gymnothorax > Gymnothorax reevesii. The sequence goes on from CM056588.1 coordinate 28,175,558, forward strand.
ATTTTTCCGTTTTTGGCCCCTGGTGGCCAATCTAGAAATTGTAAATGGTCCAAAATCGAATCAGTTCTTCCTCTTTATGACACTAACTTACAGCGCCCTCGATGATTATTGGCATCCCTAGTTAAGATGTGTTAAAAGCCTTAAAATAAATTCATTTTTATTGCAGAAGCATACTCTCACTCTGAAAATTGTAGAAAAATGTAACCTTCAACTCAAGTGAATTTTAGGGGAAAAAACCAATCCCTGACTAAGAAATAATTGTTTTTCATAAAATCACCTATTCCACAATTATTGGCATCCCTAACAATTCCTAGGAAGTAAATGTAATTGAAGTATTTCTGTCATTTCTACAGTAGTTTACAAAATTGATCAGAGCATCTAGGAACATTTAATTAGTAATACATCACTTCCTGTTTCCCTGGGGTATAAATATGACGTGACACAGAGGCCATTTATCTTATCCACTCTTCAACATGGGAAAGACAAAAGAACACACCATTCAAGTAAGGCAGATGTGAGTCGACCTTCACAAGTCAGGCAATGGCTACAAGAAAATAGCCACTCGCCTGCACCTGCCCATATCTACAGTCAGAGGAATCATGAAGAAGTTTAAAACAGGAACAGTGGTAAACAAGCCTGGACGAGGACGCAAGGTTATTTTGCCACCACGCACAGTGAGGAGGATGGTAAGAGAAATAAAAAGTTCTCTAAAGTTCACTGTTAAAGAATAGCAACAAATGGTAGCATCTTGGTGTCACAAAGTCTCCAAAACGAAAGTAGGGCGCTATCTACATGCCAACAAGCTGTTTGAGAGGCATCCACGGAAAAAACCGTTTCTCACTCACAATCATAAACGCAAACGTCTGGAGTTCGCTAAGCAGTACTGAGACTTCAACTAGGACCGTGTGGTTTGGTCAGATGAGACAAAGATAGGGCTTTTTGGCAACAAACACACTAAGTGGGTCTGGCGGAACACAAAAGATGAGTATGCAGAAAAGCACCTGATGCCCACTGTAAAGTATGGGAGAGGATTGGTGATGCTGTGGGCCTGTTTCTCTTCCAGAGGCCCTGGGAACCTTGGTAGGGTGCATGGCATCATGAACGCTTTGAAAAACCAGGACATTTTAAATCAGAATCTGGTGGCCTCTGCCCGAAAGCTGAAGACTGGTCATCACTGGGTCGTTCACAAGATAATGACCGTAAACATGTGGCCAAATCTGCACAGAAATGGTTCACCAGACACAGAATCAAGCTCTTCCCAAGGCCATCTCAGTCCCCAGGCCTCAACACCATTGAAAACCTGTGGAGTGAGCTGAAGAGGAGCGTGCAGAGGAGAGGACACAGGTCGCTGGATGATTTAGAGAGATTGTGCAAAGAGGAATGGTCGAAGTTCCCTCTTTCTGTATTTTCCCATCTTGTGAAACATTATAGGAGAAGATTAGGTACTGTTTTGTTGGCAAAAGGGGGTTGTACAAAGTGTTAACATCAGGGGTGCTAATAATTGTGGCACACATGATTTGATGTAAAAGAATTATTTCTTAATGTGGGATTTTTTACCCACTGAATAAATGCACTTGAATTAAAGGTTGGATTTTCCTCTTTTTTTCATTGTGGTCCTATTGTAATGTGAATATAGGCCACTAGATGGCAGTATTTACCTTTTGTTAAGCTCAGACTGGAGTCATATTTAGACATGTCCTGGACATGTCTGGGGCAAGTCTCAGAAAATAAAAAAAAGAGGTCTAAATGTGGGTGGGGTCTGCAAAAGAGTATATAAGGAAAAGAATTGAGACAGTAAAGTAGTAGGAGAAATTGCAAGAAGAAGGATACGTGTGACCAGACCTGTCATTTCTGTTCAAGACCTGTGAAGTTTCTTTTGTGGATTTTTGCCTGTGTTTGAGTTTTTTTTTCTTCACCCAGGACATCACCAAGCCACCCCACCAAAAAGGGACTGTAATTATTTCTGTTTTTCTTATTTATCAATCTTGGTCATTTAGTCGTAGTTGTTAGTTGTTTAGTCATTATTGTCTTTGTTAATTAAATGTGTTTGGGTTTTTAAAAACTGTGTGTCATCCCTTGCTGTTGCTGTTGTTTTAAATGTAGTAACAAATTGGGGCCATAACAAATTGGGGGCTCAAGGTCCGGGATAGACCATTTTGTGAGTAATTTATTGAAAATCTAACATTTCAAATTGTAAAATTGATTTTTTTTAATTGAATACATATATATTGACAACAGCAATGGATGATTTCTTGGCATCACCAACCATAGGGGTTTTGAAGTCTTTGAAAAAGACAGAACTGCTAGAAATTTGCAGACATTTAGAGCTGACAGAGGTGAAACCAGCCATGCGAAAAGCAAGACTGGCTCGAGAGATAGTTGAATATTACATTGATGAAAATGTGTTCGCACCCGGAGATCTGGAACAGTTTCCAGTGGAAAATCCAAATATAGAAATGGAACTTAAATTAAAAATGCTAGAGATTGAAAGGGAGGAAAGAGAAAACGAAAGGGAGGAAAGAGAAAAAGAAAGGGAGGAAAAAGAAAAGCAAAGAGAATTTGAGAGGGAAGAGAGAAAGAAAGGGAAGAAAAAGAAAAACAAAGGCAGTTTGAGTTAGAAAAATTAGCAAGAGAAGAGAAAATAGAAAGGGAGGAAAAAGAAAAACAAAGAGAATTTGAGTTAGAAAAATTTGCAAGACAGAGAGATTTTGAATTAGAGAAATTCGATAGAGAAGAAAGACTCCAAATGGAGCAACTAAAAATTAAAATTGAAACTAAAAATAAATTTTGTGCCAGTCAGGAGGTAAAACTGGTGCCTCCATTTTCGGAAAAGGATGTTGACAACTATTTCCAGTGTTTTGAAAAGGTAGCAAAGAGTTGCCAGTGGCCAAAGGAACACTGGCCTCTGATGCTGCAAACTGTCCTCAAGGGTAAAGCTCAACAAGCCTATTCGGCTTTGTCTGCAGATGATTCCTCTGATTATGAGGTTGTCAAAAAGGTTATTTTGAGAGCTTATGAGTTGGTTCCAGATGCTTACCGCCAGAAATTCAGAGGTCTGAAGAAATCTGAAAATCAGACTTATGTGGAATTTGCTAATGAGAAGAAGGTTTGCTTTGAGCGCTGGTGTACTTCTATGGAGGTCAAGGATGATTTCAACTCACTAAAAGAGATGGTGTTAGTTGAAGAATTCAAGAACTGTGTTAAAGATGATGTTAAGACCTACCTTAATGAGAAGCAAGCACTGAATTTGCAATCAGCTGCCAAATTTGCAGATGAATATGTTCTCACACATAAGTCCAAATTTCAGTCTAGCAGTAATAATAGATGGTCCCAATTTCAGAAAAAGGGTTATGGTGATACCCAAGATTCCTCACCCAAAGACAAAGACAAATCTGGTGATGGTGCTCAGAAATCCAGTAACAGGTCTGATCAAAGTGTGAAAGCTGACAGTGACAAAAGTGGTCTAGTTTGCAGTTATTGCAAGAAATCTGGTCATGTTACAACTAACTGTTGGTTCCTTAAAGCTAAAAAAGAAAAAGAAAAGGATACCAAACCAAATGCCTTTGTGAAAACAAGGTTAGAAACCCCTGTGGTAGATAACCGATCTGCTAAATTGCCTGCTTCTTGTGGGGCTAAAAAGCCTGATACAGCTGACTTCGTGAGGGAGGAATTTCTTCCATTTGTGTCAGAGGGATTTGTGGCTCTGAATGAGCATACTACTCCTGTCCCCATATATATCCTAAGGGATACCGGAGCTTCTCAATCACTTTTGTTGATGGACTCCTTGGAGTTACGTGATGAGACCGCTTCAGGGGATTTCATACATGTACAAGGTATTGAAGGGAGGACTGTATCTGTACCCCTGCGCTCTATATTCTTGAAGTCAGATTTAGTTACAGGACAGGTAAAGGTGGGACTTATGTCAAGTCTACCTATAAAGGGTGTTTCTCTGTTGCTAGACAATGACCTGGCTGGGGGCAAAGTAGTTCCCCCTGTACATCTTACTTCACAGCCGAGCACTGAAGATGGGGATGAGGACCCATCTCTGTATCCTTCTTGCGCAGTGACTCGTGCTATGGCCAAGAAGGCTAAAGAAGAAGATGTTGTGGTGCCGTCCAGCACATTGAATAGTCAGGACTCAGGTGGTTCGCCTCATGACTCTGATTGGCCTACTATGGTTTCTATGTTTGAGGACTTATCAGATACTTTTATCAGTTCTCTATTCAGCCAGCCGGAAGGGTCTGGTGATTCTGATGTGTCTGGAGACTTGTCTCTGTCCAGAAAGCGGTTGATTGAGGAGCAAACTAATGATTCTGAAATTTGTGTACTAAAGAGGAGAGCCCTTCCTGATAAAGAAATAGACGCAGTTCCAGTTGGGTATTATCTCAAGAATGGTGTGTTGATGCGGAAGTGGCGCCCTCCTGATATCCCTGCCAATGCAGATTGGGCAGTGGTCAGGCAAATTGTTGTTCCGAAGGTCTATAGGAATGAGATCTTAACAATGGCTCATAGTTTACCTTTAGGAGGTCATCTTGGTGTTAACAAGACTGTTGATAAGATCATGAAACACTTCTTATGGCCTGGGCTTCGGAAAGACGTTTCCAAGCGACCGAGCTAGCGACCAAGCTTGTGGATCTGTGCTCCTACAGAGAAGTGACTCTGATGACATTGAGCATCCCGTGGCATACTTCTCCAGGAAGTTCAATCGCCACCAAAGGAACTATTCCACAATAGAGAAGGAACTGCTGGCTCTGGTCCTTTCTTTACAACACTTTGAGGTTTATGTTTGTACAGGACAAAAGCCAATGATTGTGTACACTGACCACAATCCGTTAATGTTTTTGAGTAAGATGAAAAACAAGAATCGGAGATTGTTGAATTGGAGTTTGATTTTACAGGAGTTTGACTTGGAAATTAAGCATGTGAAGGGTACAGACAATGTAATTGCTGATTGCCAATCCCGTGTTTGAATGTGTATATATATATATCATGTGTTTGAATATTGTATGATATGTATATATAGACAAGTGTTCACTTCACCATTTTGTATTGAAAAGAAAAATTTTGCCTTTATGAGTCAAAATTTTTCCCTTTTGGAATGGAGGTGTAATGTGAATATAGGCCACTAGATAGCAGTATTTACCTTTTTTTGTTAAGCTCAGACTGGAGTCATGTTTAGACATGTCCTGGACATGTCTGGGGCAAGTCTCAGAAAATTAAAAAAAAAAAGAGGTCTAAATGTGGGTGGGGTCTGCAAGAGAGTATATAAGGAAAAGAATTGAGACAGTAAAGTAGTAGGAGAAATTGCAAGAAGAAGGATACGTGTGACCAGACCTGTCATTTCTGTTCAAGACCTGTGAAGTTTCTTTTGTGGATTTTTGCCTGTGTTTGAGTTTTTTTTTTCTTCATCCAGGACATCACCAAGCCACCCCACCAAAAAGGGACTGTAATTATTTCTGTTTTTCTTATTTATCAATCTTGGTCATTTAGTCGTAGTTGTTAGTTGTTTAGTCGTTATTGTCTTTGTTAATTAAATGTGTTTGGGTTTTTAAAAACTGTGTGTCATCCCTTGCTGTTGCTGTTGTTTTAAATGTAGTAACAAATTGGGGCCATAACACTATATTATTTAGAAAAAAACTTATTAGAGGCTAAAGAACACATCTTGACCAGGGGTGCCAATAATTATGGAGGGCACTGTATATGCAAAACATGAAATTTCTAATTGAAATATTAATGAAGTTATCGCGTTAACACGTAGGATATCCAGCGGCGGCGGTGTTACGACCCCAGGGGTAACAGGCGGTAAGACCAAAAACATAATATCCCCGAAACGCTGTTCGGGGATATAAAAATAATAAGGTTGACGGTGTCCTTTCATTAATGGTGTCAATGCAATTGATAGCTGTGGTTAGGTACAGCTTCACTGATTTTATTATTATTATTACTATTATTACTACAACCCCAATTCTGAAATAGTTGGGACCAAGTGTAAATTGTGAATAAAATCAAAATGCAATGACTTTCAGATCACATGAGCCAATATGTTATTAACAACAGAACACAGATAACATTTCAAATGTTGAAACTGAGACATTTTACATTTTTATCCACAAAATGAGCTCATTTCAAATTTTCTGGCTGCAACAGGTCTCAAAAAAGTTGAGACACAGGCAAAAAAAAAAGGGCTGAAACAATTAGCAAGTAATTAAGTTAACTGCCATCAGGTGTGTAACATGATTGGCTATAAAAGGGATGTCTTAGAGAGGCTGAGTCTCTCAGAAGCAAAGATGGCCAGAGGCTCTCCAACCTGTCAAGGCTTGCGTAAAAAAATTCTGGAATACTTTAAAAACAAGGTTCCTCACATCAAATTGCAAAGGCTTTGAAGGTTTTATCATGGACAGTGCAAAACATAATCAAAAGATTCAGAGAAACTGGAAAAATCTCTGTGCATAAGGGACAAGGCCGAAGACTGGAGACTGAAGATCACTGAATGCCCGTGATCTTCGGGCCCTCAGACGCCACTGCATCACTTATTGGCACGATTCTGTCATTGACATTACTAAATGGGCCCAGGAATACTTCAAGAAACCACTGTCTGTAAACACAGTCCACTGTGCCATCCACAGATGCCACCTAAAACTCCATCATGCAAAAAGGAAGCCATTGTTGAGCATGATCCAGGAGCGCCACCATGTTCTGTGGGCCAAGGCACATTTAAAATGGACTGTAGCAAAGTGGCAAAGTGTCTTGTGGTCAGATGAGTCCAAATTTGACATTCATGTAGGAAATCATGGGCGTCATGTCCTCCGGGCTCAAGAGGAGAAAGACCACCCCCTCCTGTTATCAGCGTTCAGTTCAAAAGCCTGCATCTCTGATGGTATGGGGATCATTTGCTATGTTATCTCTGTTCCATTGTGAATAAAATACTGGCTGGTGTGATTTGAAAGTCATTGCGTTTTGATTTTAATCACAATTTACACTTTGTCCCAACTATTTCAGAATTGGGGTTCTATTGTTATTATTATTATTATTATTACCTCCGCCAAGGAGGTTATGTTTTTGGTGGCGTTTGTTTGTTGGTTTGTTTGTGTACAACATAACTCAAAAAGTGATGGACAGATTTTGAAGAAATTTTCAGAGAAGGTGGGTATTAAGTCAAGGAACAGGTGATTAAGATTTAAGTCTTTCCAATGGGCCGGAGTTCCAATCGCGGTGCTTCTGGGTTTTGCTGCCCCCTGGCGGAGGTCTGCGCTCTTTGAGCGCTTTTCTAGTTATTATTATTATTATTATTACTGAGTGATAAAAGGAACCCAATATTAACTAAACATTTATATGAGAAAAATAATACGCTGTAAAATGTCAATTGTCAATGTCAATGTAACCTGCCTAAAATAGCAGCTATGAACAGTACGTCTGGTCTATATATAGATAAACACAGTACCTGGCACTATGCAGTTATCAGAGGTATTTTTACCAAATGAATTTGTTAACTACTGCAACTCACCGCTCAAGAATGCAAGTAAACTTGGCGATTTTGTAAGTGATTTCCAAATCAATCCAAAACAGGGAGAAACAACCCCACTCCTATCCAAGGCTCCAGGAAACCCATTCAAAATGAATTATGCCCTTTACGTTTAAACGGCTCCACAAAAGGATGGGTCATTACCTCCACAGCTAGCAGAAAATCCTGCTGCTAAGCAATGGCTTTACATACAGAGTGTGTAAGAGTGGCAATATTTATTTTCGTATAAAGGGCAAGTTGACCAAGGTTGATATGTGCACATTTATACCAACACCCAAAAACCCTCAGTACCTGGTCCAAAGAAACAAATGTGAAAAGGCTTTGTTGCCTCCACAGAAATCACAATGGAAGTCAGCAAACCGGTGACTACACAAACCCACAAGTCAAACATCGACATCCCTCATCTGACATCCCCAAATATACACAACTGACTAATGGAAACAATGCAAGATAACAGGAATTATTCCTACACTCCACCGCTCCGGCTTCGAGACTATGGAGTCAAAACAGACCACAACACATCACACAAGGTTCCCCACACAGAATATTATATATGGCCACGTGGATTGGGCCCATCACTTTAATAAACTCAGATTTGCTGGTAAATTTGGACACAGTTTAATCAGGGCGACTGGTAAACATTCCACAAGTTGGATATTTCTATGAGAGGCCTGATCTGGCGAGTGGAAGGCGTAAATATTTACGACACAGAGAGACAGGGGGCTTTGGCTGTCTGCCCCATATCTAAACAAACCTGCAAAATCCAGTCCATAGGGGGTCTGAGCAAACGCTTTTTCTGCGCACACATCTTAGGAATGTAGCACAGATACGGCCCGTTACGTCTCTAGAGAAATTGCGCAAATTTGTTTTTCCTGCCCTTGAGCACGAGAGCATCTTCGTGTTCCATCTGTTGCGTGAAGCCTCCTAGTCTGTGATGCTGTGTAAATATCTAGGGGCTTCCAACACGCCAGCAGAGCAGAACAGACATACCACTAACCAGTGGCTGAGGTACCTGCCACAGGCTTCATCTGAATTCCAGAGAGCTGGAGACACCTGGCCACAAAAATGCCATATGCTGGAACACCACCAGCTAAAGCCCCAAAGACTCTTTGTACTACTGGAAATAATTGGTCAGTTGCTGCCATGATAACCATCAATTAATGATAAATCCAATAATTCCAATCTGTATATACATGTGCACTGAAAACCTTGGTGCTAGAGCCTAGTATTTTAGCATGAGATGAATTTGGGTAAGTGAGGCAAGGGCTCAGAGATGGCAGCATCTGTGTTATGAGGCTCCAAAGGCTACAAAGAAAGGTGCAGAGGCATCCTGTACTTCTGCACTGTGAACCAAACAGTGGGCAAAACAAAATCAGCTGAAAATCAAATGACTTGCAAATCAAAGCTACAAGCATTAATTATTCAACAATAAAGCTGGTTCAGAGTGAACAAATCAGCACACGTGAGTACTAGTCGTCTCTTCATTCGTAATCATTAATTCAAACTAAATCTGTACGGTTGTCTTGTAATTATAGTTAGCGAAAGATGAAAAGAAAAACACCTTCGAAATCCCTTAAAACACAGAGTTCAAAATGTCAATGATAATCTCCTGGAAAATCTTTTTGGTTTGTAACCATTGCAAATCTTCGCATAAAATTAACGTTCGCCCATGTATGTGTTGTAACAGTGACCCTTTAAGCTTTTCTAGCATGTTCCTGATGAATAAAAAAAAAACACTTGGCCTCCTTTTAATGTGGTTTGTCGTCACCTTGCTGGATGTTGCAGAGATGTTGCAACTTTGACACCCTCTTTTGCAGAGACATTTGCCGTTCCACAATTCAAATGTTTCCCAAAAATTGCCCATGTTGTGATATCCATTACCATACCTTGACGGTTCTTATTATTACGGGGGGGCCAGGTCACGCGCATTCAGAACTGCTTTCTGGTCTTGTGATTTACACTGCGAGACTCGACTCGATTCCCTCCATCATTTCATTGTATTGTGCACTGCAGAGGGCGAAATGCCCAAAATTTTATCAATTTGTCTCGGGGATGGTTGTTCTCGAAGTGATGGATTATTAGCTTTGTTTGCAAACTGGTGACGCTCAACGCATCTTGGCTCCTAAAAGACAAGGCCTATTCTGGAGGCTCCTCTAATTCTTTAAGATGATTAGCCTACTTGCTTTACATCACCTGTTACATCACCTTACTACCAATCGCATATTACTTGTCACATCATGATTAGGCCTGAACAACCTTGAGGCTGACTTTTTTTTTTTTTTTTTTTTTTGGAGTCCATCGGTCATCATTTAAAATAAGCGTGTACTTCTAACAAACAATTGAATTCACAAATTAAAGCATAAAATTGTGCATTTTTGTAGGGTTTTCAATACAGTAGAGGGTGAATGAACTTCACATTGGTCTTTTCCTGATTTTATTTGCATTTTCCAAAATCTGTCCAATATGCCTATGTTTTGAGAATCAAGGTAGTATTTTAAGGCACTTAATTTAGCATTTCTAGATTTTGGAGCTAGAAAAGTGTTCAAATAATCAATAAGTAATTGGTTTTATTGCAATCTCAAAATGTCAGACTTTTAATGAATTTTATGTATTCCGCATATTAACTTCTATAAAGGCATCATTTTTCATGGAATTTCAAGTGGGCTGAAATATTTTCTGCAAGTACGCCACAGGGTGGTCCCACTTCATAAACTTCACAATCCAAGTGATCCCAAAACAGCTTGACAGGTTTAAATCAGGAGATTGTGCTGGCCTCTTTTCTTCCCTTTTGTCTGGATATTCCCAGACTTTGGTTTTGGTTCATTGTCTGGCTGTAACGCAGGGTTTCATCAAATTAATTCAAGCGAAAAATCAGCAATGACGCCAAATTTTTGACCTGTAGTGTATATGGACTCAGCATAAAAAAAATCTGCATGTGCAAAGGGAAGAGAAAGACAGACATGGAGAAACATGAGGGCTTACACACACACACACACACACACACGTATTGATAATCACAAATGCGAAGTCACATGCAGACTCAGGGACATACATATATGCAAACTTACTGATACCTAAACTGTGACCGATAATTAAGTCCTTAAACTTCTGTAGCAGTGTTGCTGAAAAAAATCGGACTCATTTTGATAATAGAGCTTGCGCCTGATCCCTTCATGCTAAGCCTTCAGCCCTTGTGCGAGAACTCTTCAGTCTTGGGCACAGCACTGAACCTGCTGAAGATCAAACCATACCCCTCCATAGGATCGGTGCTCAGCACGGTGACCTGACACCCCTGCCCCAACATTTGAAAGACGCTGTGCCAACATGTTACTGCCTGAGCTTGTCAGTCCAAGGCTCTGGTGGTGGGAACATGGGGCATTTGTTTAACACCTGCGGCCAACCTCCTCAACTCTGGCCTCTACTGCTCTGACAGATCCCCCAGTGGGGAGGGAGGGGGTCACCACTAAAAACCATGGAGTGCCCCATTAACATGTGAGCTGCTGGGGCTAAAACAGCCCCAGTAGTGCACACACCCAGGCCAGGATTCATTACTAATCCATATTAGAAGATGTCACATCCCCATCTTTATTACAACCATTTTTTGCGGGGTGTACATTTCCAGACAGTAAGAGGAAAACAGTCCAATTACACAGAGAACAAAAAGTAAACAATGGGATTAGGGCTGTCGCAATAATTAATCGCGATTAATTTAAGCGCAATAAAAGTATCTGCCACTATGAGGCAGACAGACGTGATTGCTTAGTACCTTTTCTATGAAACTTACCTAATGTGGTCATTTGAATTGTTTCCGGTAAGAAAACTGTGATTTGAAGTCCACTAATTAGCAGCGAGGTTGGACAGCCTCCATCGCCTAGGCATAATTTGCTCACCTTAAATCAATTCCCGTGCACTTTGCCTAACTTGCAATCAAGCCATTTATTCAGCCAACTGACAAATCAAAATCAAAATGCGGCCTATAAAGATTAAGAAGTGACAATGAGAAGCAGACGGACCTAACAAGGTTGCCGCGCTTAAATTAATCGCGATTTATTATTGCGACAGCCCTAAATGGGATATGTCTGTAAAGGTGCAGAAACCCCATCAAACCAGCAGGGTAATTCCACCCCTGACCAGAGGAAGCAGAGGCATTCAGCATCAGGCTCTTAACTCAGAGGTAAAATGTAGGCTTCACCTGCCGAGCAGGCAGCATCTCCGGGGTCTTGGTCCATTACCTCCTCTCCCAGACAGATCCATCATGCCTGGCTGACCATCATGCCTAAAACATGCAGAGAATTCCATGAGCTCCAACTACGTGCTCTGCCTGCACAAGGAACACACAGGAGACCCCACTGCACGTGCTCAAACACATCGACTCAACTGCAGTGAGGAAATGTGAGCACCTCACCACCTCATTGAGTCAGAAGAAAATGTGCTTGCTCTCCGAGGGGTGGACAATGCGTCTAGACCAGACGCAGTCTTCTGTAGATGCACTGGTTTGCTGAACGCCTCAAGAGACGGACTGAGTGACAGCACTCATCAGCTCGCGCACTGAGAGATTAAGTCTGTGACAGTGCAAGGCTGTATGCACACCCCATGAGATAGAGATGGCTCACGTAACCATGTTTAAACGATTATGCAGTTGTTCTCTCAAAGGGCCAAAGCCAATGAGACTCCAGGAATAAACACATATCTTGGACTCAAACCCACTCATCTCCAAAAGCTCCTCGGAGTGGATATGACAAGCATGTGCTATCAGTTCTGGGACTAATATGCAGTCATTAATGACCTCTCATACCAATAATAACTGGTGAAAATGACCCCCCTTTTCTGTCTAACTCTACTGAGGCAAGAGATAAACTATGACCTCACACACCACTCATGTATGAATATGAGTAATAGATCTGTAGGGTTAAGCTTATGTAACAGGTAATTAGTCAGGAGGTCATGAAACTGTCAATGTGACAAACTAATCTACTTGGCCAATTCATCACAGGACCAACAGTCTGAAAGTGATATACTGGTTGCTAAAAGGCACTGCTGTCATGACCAAATAAGCTCATTTGGTGGCAAAGCTTGATGTACATTCCTGCTTACTCTCCTGAGACTCTGCTCTAAACCCGCACGCCCGGGGGGCCCCAGGGAGCCCAGGTTCCACACATCACTGCCCTCCTGCCCGTGTCCTACTCCAGAGGAAGTTTCTAAAACTACAACCAGCACAGATTCCTGTCTGGTGGAGTTTTCTGGCTGGTGGTTATATGATCTGACCTGAATCCCAACAGTGAGACGTGAACCCAGAGGCTGTGGGTGATTTCACCTGATTTCTGTAGGTTATCTCAATGCATTTCCACAGCCAAAGGTCATTTCAATGGCACACGGTGTAGACTGTGTATGTCAAGAAAATAATTTCACCTTAAGAAAAGACTTCCTGGCATCTTTGCTGCAGTCAATATAATCACATGCACGACACACACGCAAACACACTTGTACCTTGTAAGGTCAGTTAATGTGAACGTCACTTTAATTGAAATGCACATAATTGTATTTTGAAGCAATTGCTACACACCAGTGGTGTCAAGCATGTTGATTTATGGGCTCAGCTAGCGGCACTTCTTTGCGTTTCAGATCCATAGATTTTTTCAGCACGAGTGCAGTACTCCCCAGACAACACTGCACAACAAAGCTCATGGCCTGCTCAGCGTAAATCTTTGCCAGCATAAAATACCATTCTGCAGTTTTCTTTGAAAATAGAGCACATCAGGATCCCATTTCTCCATGAAAAACACAACTAGATGAATGTATTCAGATATCAGATATCTAGTTCAGATATCAGATAACAGCACATAAAACAATTTACTGGAGCTCAAAATTTTACGCCATTCCAACACATTCTTGAACAGTCATACTGGTGCTGGAAAGTATTCCAATGCAATCATCAACGTCTTGAAATTAACGTTTTAAAATAAACACAACAATTCCACATTTGGGCCAGCCATAAAAGCTACAGTGATTTACACACCCACCGCCCTCAGGCCACAGGAAGACTAGGAAGTTAAGTCACCGATTTAACACTCTGTGAGTTTGAATGACAAAGCAGATTTTCATCATCTTTCCTCAAATGGCATAGAAAAGCAGAGAAACGGCACATGCCCCCACCCGTCCCCCCATTGCCACATGCGGCTCTGCTCAGTGCCAGGCGACACGTCGGCGGCCTCAGGCCGTCTCCAGAAGTCTGTGTACACACGTGGGGATAAATCAGCCATTTCAAAGGGAGAAGGCAACATAATCTGCAGTGAGACTTCCGCATAGAATGGCTGCGTCCCACTGCAGAGGCTACAGGAGAGCATGCAGCTAAATGTGCGGAAACTGCCCAGTACACTGGCCTGTCAGCATGACACTGCACATGCCGGATATCTGAGCGATGCACACACACTCCATAATCACCCATGAACAACAACACTCGACGGAGGGACCGTCCGAGCACAAATGTGTCCCCCAAAACACACCCTTCTTCAGCGACCCCGCCCCCTTCCCCAACCAGGGCCCTGACAAGCTGAGGTGAGCTGTTTTTTTTGGCATCTTTTCTCAGCAAATGTTAAGGAGGGATCACCAAAAAAAGAGCAGATTATTACAAGAAAGTAATATTTTTTAAGCAATTTATGGCCTATTCAGGCTTCCGTACGCACAACAAAAGGCTCCAATCACCTGATTTACCAAACTTTTCCTGGTTATTGTTCCAATCTAACAATGCACAAAAATGGAAGAAATCAATGGATTATTTCTTCCTATTCTATTTTGATGCAAAAATCTCCTGGGAGAACGCAGTGTTGATGGCAGCGGCTTTCATCCAAAATCATAGTATCGCCAAAAGTCTGAAAATGACAACGAACATGTAAAGCGATGTAATTAATGAAGAGAATGAGTCATGTCGCATACTTCAGTTCAAGCAACTTGCACATAAAAAAACCAATACACAGTATGAGTCAAAAGATTGAACATACCCAAAATTTTCAAAAAAGCAGAGATTAGAGGAAAATCCTTCAATTTTATTTTTAAAAATGTATCTAATTCTCAAATTAATCAAAATAGCCACCATTTACAATCATTGTCACTGAGCATACTCATATATTTGTGCTCTTAGAGGGTCATTATTGCGTCTCTGAGAATTCACAGCAGCACAACAGAAGTTCTCACAGCTCTGAAAAACTTTAGTTTGCTTGTCCTTGACATCTCTGTCCAATAAAAACCAAATTAGCTTGTTTTTAATTCAAATTGTGAAAAATTTGAGGATTTTGTAGGTATTGTTTTCCCAAATATGGATTTTTAAACAATGCCGAAAATTTTGCGCACCATCTCGTGAAGTGAACTTTTTCTGACTATTATCGCGTTACCTTACCTGCGTTTATTACCGAAATTTATCCTCTAAATTTCACCAAAGAAATCTTCTGAGTAAAAGGAGTACATAAATGAATGCTGCACAACGTATCAAGCACATCACTGGCTTGCTGTATTCAGCTATGATTGAGAATTTCAGGGATAATAGAAAGCAGGCAAGTTGCTGGCCACTAAACACAGCTTCAGGAGCAGTAAGCCCGACAAAACTCCACACAAACTTTCATTAAGGGCGGAATGAGTTATTAAGTACTACAAATCCCTAATTTAACACTTGAATGAAACAAGTAAATCTGCAGTTTGTGAACCCCAGCATCAGAATATGATGAAAACCTCATGGCCCATTGCAGTAAGGCAGTCTCCCTTGCTACCACTCCCACAGTTCAACATTTACACCCCAGAGATTTGGTATCTTATGCAGCTATCTAAACCAACAGATAGAGGTAGGTACCTCATACTCATGAAAAATCTGAGAGCTGTGAAAGTACTTGTAAATGTGAGTGCCCTAGTACACCCTGTGTATACGTTCATGTTTGTCTGCATGTATGTGTGCGAGAGCACGCAAGATCGAGAGAGAGAACGTGCTCACCTGCAGGGCACAGTTCATCATACGGACGATGTAGTCGAACTGCTGGTGGTCAAGAATGGCTCGGTTCTGCCGGACATGCTTACTGAGCTCGTCCGTCAAACACTGCCGGGCTGCCTTCCCTTTCAGAGCCCGGAGAGCGGCAGGGAGCGTCTGATCATCCACACATGCACACGCGCACAGACACACAAATATATACACAAATCAGCCGCATAAACAGATATCACTCTCTGTGAGATCTCAAAGTGACCGCAGGTGGAACACAGTGGTATGAGAGTATGGTAATTTCGATGTGAAGCAAATTATGTAGCAAAAAATTCACTTTTTTATCAAGTACTGACTTATTGAGAGATATGTACTTCTCAAACAATCATAAAGCCAAGACAAGAAGAATATCGTTATATCGTTAGCCAAAGAGCATATGACCCAGCTCATTTTTTAAGGTTTTTTTTATTTTAATTAATTTAATTTATTTATTTATTGAAGAGAATGGATTTTATTTTTCTTAAAAATTTTATGAAGGTTTTAAGAAAAAAGGGAAAAACATTTTTTTGCCCACACAAAAGGACAAACATCCAATATTTAAATTTGGCAAAAATATGACTCAGGCAAATATGCTGAGGTTAATGATTTGAGTCAAATGGTATGTCGTAGTGCTTGGCCAGCAATACAGTTAATGACGATATACATTAGAGTTTAGTGGTTTCGACACACTGCATCTCGTTTCAGCAGACAATGGTGACAGGCCTGAAAGAGAATGTGGGGTCTGGCTACACCAGGCCACTGTCACCTTGGCTAAAGAAGGGGAGCTAGAGAGTGAACCCCAGGGACACAACTGGGGCTCCAGTTCCATATCTTTGAATACAGAAATGCATGTGGCAGTCATGTTATTGACTATTTCTTCCATCTCAAATGGTATATATATTGCCTTCACTCACATCGGTAGTTGTGTTCTGCAATATAGGTGTTTGTGTCACAATGGGTTGAATGGGGCATTATGGGGTGCGTCAACAAATACAGCAGGCGTTGTGTTCATGTCAAAGACCTCGTTGGCATTTTGACCCACCCAGATCACTTTTTAATGCAAACCCTGTTGCATAAAGTAGTTTTATGGAAATGAATCCCAGCGAGCGGAGCAGTTTTGAAATAAACATGTATTTTTTTAATCGTTTTCTTTCCCATTTTAATTTTGACTTCTTTTTGTACCCTGTAAATAATGCCCACCAATGGTGTTTAGGTTCAGTGGGAATGCTGGGTGCGGGGATACTTTAAAATGAGAATTTTTTCTCTGTGTAGCAGGAAAGGCAAGTAATTTGCTTCAGTCTCATGCTTGTTTTAATGTACTGTTTTGTTTACGGTTTAAATCACCCATACCATTTGCACAAGTACTCGTGTTTCCCAATTACATTTAGGTTGTTAAATCAAGGCCCTCTGCTTTCATGGTCTCTATGTGTTTTTCTGCAGGCCCTTGGGCTGTCTATGTGGGAAGGGTTTGGCTCGGAGCTTGGATCATACTAACAAAATCCACTTCTGGCAGGGTGAGATAGAAGTGACAAAATTGGCAGATGTAATTTAAGACATTAGGATATTATGACCCCTCCCAATCTAAAAATGACATTGAAGGAATGTGAGCGTATTTCTGAATTTCCCCTGTGAGTAGATGTTTGCCGTAAATAAGTGGTGAAATAATTGCTAACAGCGGCTGAAAGTCAGCATGTACTCGAATGCCTTTGGGTAGACGTGATGGATCAATCGATACCCCTAAATGGCTAAAAGCAGCAACGCGGGCGGGGCAGGATATGAGGTCACCTTCTCAGTCTCCAAGGTCTTGCTTTCGAAGATTAACTCAATGCAGCTCCGCACCACCTCCAGCCGCCTCGCACTGTTAAACACGGAGCTCATCTTCCCCATGATCGGCACTTTGTAGAGAGATAAGTTATTAGAAAATGATAAAGGCAACTTCAAAACATGTCGGCAACTTTTAACCAGAAACGCACGCGTTTGAACACCCTCGGCCTGACGGTGCACACACACACATGGACAGACAGACAGACAGCCAGACAGACGACAAACTGATGACAATACCCTTCGGCCTGAAGTCGGACCGAGGGTAAAAAACACCGACAACTTTACCAATGCACCTGTCATTTTACATTCTTTACAGTTTAACAACAACACACACACACACCACCTGAATAAGTCACTCGTAACTACAGGTGACTTCAGCAACACAGCTACAGTGCCATTTCATCTGGCTAAAAAAAAACTCCAGCTAGACTCACACAGTCTCTCAGTCTGCTAGGTGGCACTCCGCTGAGATTAACTGAGCCAACCACTTATGAGCAACCACTTGGTAAAATAAACACACAGATAAGGCCTCATGAGGAATACCTTCCATGCTTATTTACACATACCTCACCCAGAAGAGAAAAGTCATCATAATTATGCATAATTGAGTTATTAATCTCAACACAAGTGTAAGAATTGTGAAATTCAGGAGCACTATTCAAAGAGACGGACCTACCAGGCTAGCAGGGTAAAGAATGCAGGAGGGTAAGTGGCATTATTACTGATGGAGGACCTTTTACACAGACCACATGACCTGAGAAAACCTAGATGAATACATACCAACAGAAGGGCCGTCGGGAACCACGCACTTCTTCTCTGGATGGGTAGAGGTGTTAGGCGCGTGGAGCTTGGCTAAGCCCTCCTGCAGCAGACTTTCCACCAGCCCTGAGTCCAGCAAGGGGAAGGGCATGACGTGCACCCGCAAGTGAGAGCCCTCCGTTGGCCGTGAAACTTTCTGGAATGCCATGTGGGGGTTGGGGTTTTCCTGTC
The DNA here is from genome assembly GCA_029721435.1 of Gymnothorax reevesii. Lineage (NCBI taxonomy): Eukaryota > Metazoa > Chordata > Actinopteri > Anguilliformes > Muraenidae > Gymnothorax > Gymnothorax reevesii. The sequence continues at coordinate 28,193,893 of CM056588.1, forward strand.
CAAAAAAAATAAATAAATAAATAACCCAAAGGAATGATGAGCATAGTGTGACATTGGCATAACAGCATGGTGTTCAGAAGGTTTAAAATGGTTACAGTGTCACACATAGGTGACAGTGGTTACAGGTTATTGGTTATTAGCTAATACATGAGGTTACAGAGCATCATATTATCAGTGTAGTTATACCGTAAGAGACAATTAACGCAACCACAGCATATGAAGAGGTCAGTGTGCAAATAAATCGACATACAATCAGTGTGATCATACTGCGACACAGGGAACATCAAATCACTGTCCTTGAGGTCTGTAAACTGCTGGTTTTCACTTTCCCTTTACCAGGGAGTCAAGTGTGGAGAGTGTCTGGACAATCATAAGCACCTCGAGACAGCATCTCGGCCAAGTATATTTCAGCGGAAAGGAGAATTCTTGAAGTGTCTAAAATGCATAGTTTTGCAAATTTTAATTTGGTAATGATCCAGTGCGACACATTTTTGAACCGGAAAGTCTTCAAATCAGTGTCAAAACCAGGGGGCAGACATTTTACTTGGGGAATCTAAGGCAGCGTTCGGAATGCAAACTTGTCCACTCACTCACTCACTCTCTATATTGTTCTCAATGTTGAACATACGCTACACAGTGCCCCTATATAGTGGGTGAGTGTGCATTTCGAACGCATTATCCAATCAAACGCCAGTGCCGCGATGGATGTGCGTCAGTTATTCTCTTAGGTGACGTCAGTGGTTCTCTTTCCTTTCATCCGGGCCATGGAGTAGTACAAAGGCCCTTCAGTAAGCTCTCCCTTTACGGCTTGGCTGCCCTCCAGGTGTTTTTATTTAAGATGGCCTGATTAACAATCAAACAATTTATCGACTGAGCGACCACGACCAATACATGACCTATAATTAGAAATGGTAATGAATGGTGGTGATTTCCCATTGCCTACATTTATATAATTGATATGGCATTGTAAATCCAAAACTTTCGCTGACTTTGTAGCATTTATTTTCGTCGTCCTCGAGATTGTCACACAGGCTGTGCAACATTACAGCGCCATTGAGTCGTGACAACATCCAAAATAAAGAATGGATTTCCACAGCCTCGCAAACTAATTTCCACAAATCTGTGGTGCTTAACGAGCGCCGAAATCATGACATATTGATATTTTATGTTGTCACTTATGCGCAGAAGACGCCTCATAATTTTGTGGTGCAATGCATAACAATGCTATCGAAAGTGAATTAGACTGTAGTCAGTTTTTACCAAATAGTCTGAGCAAATGTGGCTAATTGGGAGACGTAAACTGCGAGAGGTTAAGGTTATTAAGCATTTTTAAAGGTGAGGTTTCTGATGATCAAATTCAAAATCGGAAGATTCTCCAAGTAAAAATGTCTGCTCCCTGGTACTGAAGCCAATTTGAAGACTCTCTGGTTTAAAAATGCGTCACACTGGATCATTACCAAATTACAATTTATAAAACTATGCGTTTTAGACACTTCAAGTATTCTACTTTCCACTGAAATATACTTTGCCGAGGAGCGGTTTCCTCCTTTAACTATTTTGGAAAACAGAAAACCAGGGTTGAATTTGGATTTGAGGATCAGATTTTGCAATCCGGGCTGTATCATATAATTAGCATGGTTACAGTGCACCGCAAGACCAGCGTGGTTACAGTGCGTCATATAGGAAGTAGAATACAACATATTACACTGCCATTGTTTGCATGCACTGTATACTATGGGTCAGATGACTATGTCACTCACGTTTTTATAGAGCTGCTCTGAGAGCCCCCGAATGCGCTTCTGCCACTTGACTGGGTCCTCCTCTTCCTGCTTAAATTGCTCCACATTAAAGGCAACTAACTGAGTGAGACAGAGAAAGATCCATGCACAAACTGAGTCTGGAACAGAAGCATTTAGAAAGGGACAGGGACCACCTGCCAGTGGTGAAGCATTAATAACAGACAAGCCTTAAATCCAACAACTCTATGGCCACCCATGTTAAAAGCACACTGTACTGCTACTAGACAGGATGGGTCGTAGCTGGTTCTGCCTTAACGTAGCTAGTTCTCAGTTCTTACTGTAGCCGATTCAGAATTTATTGCCGCTGATTCATATTATATGAACCTTTCTCAAAAAAAACCCTGGGATGTAAATGGGATACTTAACATGTGATTGACCAGCGTTCCACCCACTCACACCACATGATGGCCCGTGGAAAATTGTGGGTTGGAACTGATCACACAAGACCCAGTCAGAAAGTACAAATCTCTACTTGTTGCAGACGTGACTCACTCATTAAGCAGGTCCTCAATAAAACATTCAATATCAAGTTTTTCATCTTTAAATAGGCAAATAGATAGTTTGCAACTCTTTATTAAAGGTCCTCTGTTATGCAGCCATTTTCCCTCTTTATATAAATGGCATAAAAGAATTAACTAGAACGGGCACTCGGTAGAGCGCATACCTTCGCCGATGCCACTGAATCCCTCGCCACATAACTCTGAGGACCAATTTTTATTTTTTTAAATGATCGATGAATGACAAGAGTACGATATATTTTTTTTTACATCAATACGCCCTTAAGTTCGAAAGGTAATGACCCCCCTGACCTCTGACCCCCAACCGCTAAGAAGGATATTGACCCCATTGTACCGTGTTTCACATCACAGGATCGGGTATATAATTCTGCACATTTTGGCGTTGGTTTCATGCCGATCGGATAAAAATTGACCGAGATATGGCCGAAAGTCGGTTTTGACCTTTTCGTGGCCTTGACCTTTGACCCGATCACTCCCAAAATCTAATCGATTGATCCCCAGGTCATGGCAAATCAACCCACCAAATTTTATGAAATTCCGTTCGGTACTTTTTGAGTTATTCGATACACGTACATACACACAGACAGACAGACACACAAACAAATAAATACACGGGGATCAAAACATTACCTTCGTCAGCGAAGTCGCTGGCGAAGGTAATAATTAAAAAACCAACAATTTTGTACAAATTTCACTTCAGTTTACATTTAATGCTGATTTTTCCGATTCTGATTATTCTTAGTCAATTGTTATGATCCAGACCTGGAACCAAATGCGGAGACAGAGTACAATCAAATATTTGGGAATATTGATAGTAATACAGTAAGACAGAGGGATAGAGCCCAGGGCAGAATTATACAGTTCAGTTCAGATTTACCAGGCAGGGAAGCGTGGGTGTATCTGTGACCAGCCAATGGCTATTTGTGACAGCTACTAAATGGAGTGCACACTTCGCAAGAGGCGAACTGCTAGATGGCAGCACTGTGGAGTTTAGCAGAAATGTGGTCCCAATTCCGACTAAAAAGAGTTGATATCACGTTACATAATTTGTATGTCATCAGGGAGGATTGCTCAGTCAGTTCGCTCAAATATGCAGATATTTCCCAGCTACATATTGTACTACGTGTGTATTGTGTTTACCTCTTCAGCTAAGGCGAAAAGTTTGCGATCTGTCAGTAAAACTTTCAAAGTCAATATTTGAAAACCTACGTTGTTCCTGGATGCAGTAATTCATCAAACGATGGCGTCAGCCTTCATGTCTTTCCCACTGAAGAAAATATATGAAAAAATTTGGACAGCAAGACACAAGCAAAGTGGGGCGGGTCTGGTGACTACAGTATTGTATGCAGTGCTCACTTGAAGGCCAACGCTTTCGAGTGCAGTCTGTATTCGGACTCTGGCGTGACCAGGCCAACATGACTAAAACCACAGACATTCCCGCCATTATGACAGTAACAACGTAGAATGAAAAGAGAGCAGTGGAAAGACGACCTGCTGACAAAAGAAATAAAATCAGGGTGACTAACTGCTATTCAGTTGTTCAATGTTGATTTCTCAACATCATTACTTACTAGTGCAATGGCATCAGTTCTGCGTGCTATTGACATTTTCATAACAAGAAGCCTTGCACATCCATCCAGTAGCCAGTAGAAGCAGTTCGACCCAGTGAAGAGGGTTTTAGTTCCTGCTACTTTTTCATCATTTGGTAAAAAAAAAAAAAGATCAGATCCACCCATCAAATACTCTGAGTATTTATCTAAAGGACAATGACATTCATACACACAAATGAAATGTGTGATTTTAGACCATTTCTGTTCACCTCACAGCCCAACGACTACAGTGCCTGACAAAAGTCTTGTCGCATGAAGACATAGTAACTAAAAATAGCATATAACTTTATTTCTAACCAATCAATGGTTATAATAAATGGTCCATTTTAATGTCAAGGGCTTTCAAATTAATAATTTGGTGCAAAATGAAACCATCAAAAAGGGTTCTGATGTTCACAGCCTGGCAAAGCCCATAACGTATTTTTGCTGGGACAAAAGTCTTGTTGTCTCTTCACATGATGCAACTTATCACAGATTACAGTTTAACCCATGACACATACTGTAATTGACACATTCCCAGATGTGTGTAGAAATAACCCCAGCACACCAGACTTTCATATGAGGTGCAACTAGACCTCTGACAACATGCCAAAGATTCAACCACAGACCAAAGTGCTGATCATCAAGAGCCTGAAGACTGAGTCTGCTGCTGAGGTGGCAGACATCTTTAATGTATCCAAAAGTCAATTGGAGGGGATGTGAAAAATATTTGAAGAAACTGGTGACGTTCGTGGCAAGTGCAGGTCAGACAGACCCCGGTATGACAACTGTTTGAAAGGACCGTTTGTTGCGTCAACTGTACAAGGCTAGCCCTTGTTCAACTATAGCAAAGCTACATGAGGAAATGTCACCAAAAATCCAGTATCTGCTAGAAGAGTTTGTCAAATTCTCTCTCAAAGTGGTTTTCATGGCCAAATTAGTACACAGAAGCCTGCATTAAACAGAAAATAAATAACCTGCATTGCATTTGACAAGGTCCACGGGGGGGTGAGTAAGATCTGCAGAGTGGATGGCAACATCAACAGCCTGAGATATCAAGAAGTTTTTGCTGCCCGACTCATACTGCTGCTCCCTCTCATACTTCTGTCTCCAAATCACAGTTCCTGAAAGCGAAGAAGGTGAAGGTACTCCAGGATTGGCCGACCCAGTGACCTGACATTAACATTATTGAGCATTTCAGTGGTAAGATGAAACCATAGAATCTTGATAAACTCTGGGAGTCCGGTAAGACTGCTTTCTTTGCCATTCCAGATGATTTCATCAAGTTATTTCAGTCATTGCCAAGATTTATGGACACAGTCCTCCAAGCTCATGGGGGTCTACACAATATTAATTCTTTTTTCCAAGGCACCATGAATTTATGCTCTAATATTATGGTGGCAAATTTGAGTATTCAAAATAAAGTGAATGTATAATTTCCACATTGTTTTCAATGTGACAAGACTTTAGTCCAAGCAAAATCTGTAGCAAAATCTTTCTGTACTAATTAAATAATAAAACTCAATGAATGACACAAAACTCTATTTTGGTATATTTATATTATATCCAGAGGGCTTTGCCTTTCATTTAACCCATTTTTTGATTCCAATTGATCAACTACAAGTCAGGTTATTATTTGTTGTTCCTACAACTTGGATAAGTGACAAGACTTTTGTCAGGTGCTGTATGCCATGGCAATACTACAGGCTTGTTCAAATAAAAAATGTGAATGACATCAGACCCCGATAGCTCAGGGTTTCACCGAAAGTTCGGTCCCGTTTCGACTGTTGTTCCAAGGAAACTGCATCTGGCTCCACTGATAGTCTCCAGGGATGCTACCGTACCGTACCGTACCGTACACCATACCATACTATACCATAACAGGCAAGAACAGGCCTTTCAGCCCAACTAAGCTCGCCAGTTTCTTTATACTATTGTGAATATATCCCTTCAGATACTCAATGGTATCTAGCTTTAAGTCAAGCCTGCTCTTGACCTGCTCTGAGGCAGAGACCTGCTCCCCAAGGTCTCTGCCTCAACAATATGGTCAGGCAAGCTACTCCACATTTTAATTACTATTTGGGTGAAGAAATATTTCCGAATATCAGTGCTAAATTTACCTTTGGTCAACTTCCATTTGTGACCCCGAGTTCTACTCACAACACTGGGTCGAAGGAATCCTACATGATTCACTTTGTTAATCCCTTCAATATATTTAAAGACCTCAATCAAACCACCCCTTCTTTTCCTCAGACTAAAGAGATTAAGGATCTTCAGCCTCTTCTTGTAGCTTTCATCTTTTAAAACTGGAATAAGCTTAGTGGCTCTTCTCTGAACTTTCTCTAGAGCTGCTATATCTTTCTCAAAGTATGGTCCCCAGAACTGTACACAATACTCCAGATGTGGTCTAACGAACGTGTTGTACAGAAGAAGCATCACTTCCTTAGATTTGTACTCAGTACTTATGGCAATGTATCCCAGCATCCGATTGGCTTTTTTTAACTGCTATGGCTAGAACCTGCGAGGGTTTGGTCAACAATCATTCCCAGATCTTTCTCATGTGTAGCACATTCCAGTTTTAAACCTCCCTTGAAGTAATCCCGTCTAATGTTTTTTTACCTACATGTACAACTTTACATTTTGCTAGATTAAATTTCATTTGCCACAATTCTGCCCAATTCTGGATTCTACCCTGATGACTTCAACAGGGTTGCTTAATCACCCACCTTTTCAGAGGCTTTCCCAAATCATTTGTTTAATTCCACTCATTTCTTAATTTGCCATTTTTAGGGAAAACCAATTCATACATAGATTGCTTGATATAGAATTGCCAACATATAATCAAAAATAAAGCAGGTGCAAGGGAGCAGGTATGAACATGATAGAGGGCCTTTAATAAGTGGACACCAAGTAACTAAAAATGTTTTGAATGGTGGGCCCTGTGTTTAAATCTCAAAATCAAGCTCAGAAACAGTCCCCATTTATCTATGTGGGCGAATTCTGACAAACGGAAGTGCTCACAGGTGGTGACATTTTGAAACGGAAAAAAATATACCATTTTGCATAGCGCCAGAATTATCAAGCTAATTTGCATAGTTATCAGAGTGAAACTTTGAGCGTTGTAATTGAGGCTGGGTGATGGTGTTGGTGTCTGGTGTCAGGCCTAGATGAAATTACTCTCCAATGAGATTTCTTGACTAACCCAGATTCCAAAAAGCAGATGAATAACCCAATAATGTCCTGGCTCTGCAAGCCTGCTCCATGGCCATGGTATGAAAGTGTTACTCAAACTGGTTTCTAAAAAGCAAGTTATTCTTCCTAGGACAGAATGAAGGAGTGAATAAAAGAATATTCATGCCTTACTGAAGCTTTTTCAGTTAAACTACAGTACCTCATCAAAAAGGTCACAGGCCCTGTAGGGTGGACCTCGTTCCGAGATGAAGCCAGCAAACGCCATGCCATCCAGCACCTTGGTGAGGAAGTCATTCTCAATCAGACCTCGCTGGTCCAGAAAAGCGATCTGGGTGGAGCAAGGGAAAGATGTAAGACCGTTTTATCAGAGAACCAGTAACTGGAGAGACACAGTAGCTTATTCAGTAGATAACAGATACTGTTAGACAGTGAAAACAGAAAAAAAGACTGAAGGATCAAAGATTGTGGAGTCAGAACAGTGGGCAATTATAATCATTTTGTGCTTAAAGTATAAAAATAAAAAAGGATTGGTTTTTAGAAATGGTTGCAGACTATTCAGGCCCGTATTCAGAAACTACTAGTACTGAGTACTAAAACGTAGTAAGTGTCAGGTTATACTAAATGAGTCATAGGTTGCCCAAACACTCATTTGCTTTCAGAGACCTCACGCTCAAAAGAGTGTCTCTTTCTGAGTGAAGGTTAAGTACAGGGAACACCTCCCTTGAGCCGCAAAAACTTGCGCCGGTATTTCGTTGTCATGGCTTTTAGGTGGTTACAAACATTGGAAACTCTGGATCATTTACAGCCACCTGCTTGACGCAATCGCAACTACGCAAATTTTAACTATAATGATGATAATGATGCCAGTAACTTTCTGACTGACCACCTGATTTCACTGTTTACAAACTGCACTGTGGTGAACTCGAGGTTAGCATTTGTGTACCCACCAGCGGCTACTGGTGAACTGGAAATACGGGAAGCTCAAAACCATCTCTTAAATAATGATTGGACATGACCTGTTTTTAATTACTGAATAAAATTTTATTTACTTGAACTCAGCTGCAACCCCTACTGGATAAATTGCAGTCTCTTTTCCTCGCGCGCATGTTATCATTTTGTAACTCCAGGTATTCTGAACCATTAAGCCATATTAGGCTGAAGTTTAAGTTCTGAACAGCTCTATCTAATTATTTTGATTTTGACTTAGTATAACGTCACACTCGAAGCCAACGAGCTTAAACGTGTAGGTTCGCCAGCTAAATACATTCACACATACCGACTGGGAGGAAAAAGTGACTCGATTGTAACTAAAGTTAACATTTTTACTACACCGAAGACACGCTAGAAATTAGTGAGTACATTTACTGATGATCTTTGGTTAACTCAGGGTTAACTGTTGAAGATTAATATGATAAGCTAAAACAAATCAACTGATAAAGAGCCGAAGTTTTGGTAAATGTTTTTTGGTGTATAGTTGGGTAGATTTGGAATGCAGACGGTGCGCTTCCCGGACATTATATAGGTCACCTAATTCCAAATAAGGCAATCCACGAGGGACGGAGGCGGGGCTGCAGCTCGCGATACGCATTCATGCGATGTTACTCAACTTGAATTTGAATTTAGAAATCTGAATTTGAATTTTATGAACTGAATTTGAATGTGTGAACTGAATAAAACTTAAGTTTTATCTTAAATTCAATACAAATAATTGGATTCAGTTTCAGATTACTTGTTCATTCAATTTCAAAACTGAAAAATTCAATCCAATGCCAATTAAATTCAATTCAAAACCAAAATTCAATTCAAAACCTGATAAAATTCAATTCAAAGCAGGTTAAATTCAATTCAAAAGTAATTAAATTCAATTCAAAACCAAAATTCAATTCAATTTCTGTTGGAACAAATTTCGTTCCATAGATATTTTACGTTGTCATTTATGAGCGAAAGAAACGCCTTAATTTTGTGAAGCAATGTATAACAACGCTATCAAAAATAAAATTGATTGTCGTTTTACCAATTAGTCTGAGAAACTTTATCAAGAAAAGTAAACAGCGTCAGGTTTCGGTCATTCAGCACTGAAGGGTGAGGATTGAGCATCCCTTTGCAGCAGCCGACGCACCGCCTGTGGTACCCAGTGCCCACTACTGTCAGTTATGCTTGAGTGGCGTTTGTGAATAGCAACTGGCGAGGAGTGGGACCGCTCCCTAGGTTAGTGGTAGGTCAATCTCTTTCTCTCACTCCAATTACATTTCAATCGTACTCAATATATGGTGAGTGGAGGGTGAGTGTCATTTCTGAATACGGGCTTTAAACCCTTCCCTCATTGGAAATCTCGAAAAAAAAAGAAAAAAGAAATGACTCAACTTTTCCATTACTTCAGCAATCGTGAAAGGATGTTTTGCTCGTTACCCTTGCCAATTTCAAATAATAAAGATTGATTTAATTATCCAGCTAATGATTAACAAATTAGGCCATATACTCTTCCAACGAAGAAAACTAGGTCAAAGACACTCTTCACTCTACACCTCCTGTGTCAGATGAGAGATGGATAAGATTCAGCCAGAGTCCATGACAAACCTAAAATAACTACTGTCAGTACTACAGTACACAAATTAGATGAAATCACTTGTGCAGAGTGCCAGTAGGAAATGAAAACCACTGTACGCCCATATCTGCAGCACTCCAGGGGTGCGCTAGTGCAAAAAACATTGTATGTTGTTACTACAGACATGGAAAGTATTGCACAAAAACAGCAGAAAAAAAAGATAAAATGAATTCATCTGGAGGTTAAGTGCTGATCAAAGGCCAAAGGAACTGGCATACTCAAGGTGAACACTGTAAAAAAATAAAAAAATAAAAAATTGTGCCACAGGCACTGTAGCTCACAATTATTCCAGGTTTTAGAGTAATGTAAGCTCACAAGCGGAAGTATTGTGTTATGCTGGGTCCAACATTGATAAAATGAAGACATCTTTTGTAATTTCTGAAGGAAAAAAAAAATTTTCAAGGAAAATTAAGCATCATCATTTGATGTTTCATCAAGGATTTTTTTTTTTTTTTTTTTTGCAGCTCTGTGCTCTTGTTGAAGCGCAGCTCCGTTGAAATATCAAGCCCTAGACACCAGATCATTGTATCTGCCATTATATACTGAAGAGTTAACCAGTTAGCCATCAGGCTTAAGTGTGTTGGTCAAGGGACTAGTACTGCAGCAAATTAAGACCCAAGCTTGTTTATTTATTTTTTTTCCCTGTCCTCAAAAGTATGTGCATACAAAGTGTCAGCATTCTAGCTGCTTTCAAATGTTCTCCAGCATGATATAGAGCAATTTTAAATACGGCCAAGTGGCGGTCATGTTCGACATTCAGTTTCGACTCCTCAAAATAATTTTAACCTGTACAACCATATGTGCTCTCCCATCAAATTTCACATTGATCCTTTCAGTGATTAGGAAGAAGATCAAAGCTAACGCAGACGCAGATGCGGCTGCGTGATTCCATGATCTCCCGTTGGTCCGTGGACCAAGTGAGCAATAAAAAGAACCCTTAGAAAAGTTTCCCACCTTCACTCTAGGCTATTTAGTCCATCAAGAGTCACCAAAATCAAGAGCTATGAATATCTTTATTTTTGATTAAGATCTTTAAATTATCAAATAAAAAAACACAACAAATTCGTGGTACAGAATTGTTTTTTGTGTATTTGACTAGATTGTACAATGCAAAAATATTTTCTGTCACATTCACATTTGGTATGCTAAACAATGCCTTCCACTCTGCGTATATTTTTAGACACTTAAAATTTTTTAAATTAAATCTTCAATATTACATAAAAATTCTACAATGAGAGACGAAATTCAGAGGACTTAAAAAAAAAAAACTAATTATTCATATTATTGGCATTTATTCAATCTAATGTGGTAACCTAGTTAGGTCTGTGTGCTTCTCATTATTTCTTTTTAATAACTAGGCCCCATAAAAAAAAATATTAGTTTATTATCCCCGCCCACATTGGAAACTTGTGATCCAGTATCGAAAAAAGGGCAATCGGCATAATGCTCTTTGCGAGTAGAGCGAATGTACCCATAAATGGACACTTAAGACATAAAGGTAATGTTCCTGTGTGGCTCTCAGTCGAGTACCGTAAAATAAACGGGTCTAGAAACAATGAAAAACATGACACTAACGCGTATGTAAACTCAATATAAGAATGTATTTACTAAAAAAAAATTTTTTTAAATCTGCCCGCCTGCATCATGTTTTTCAGAATAAAAGGAAGCTAAAGTAATACATATTATATTTTGGTGAAAGTTTCATGTCTCTACGATGTTTCATCCAACAGGAATTTGCGCGGACGTTTCTGAAGATTAATAAAAATATATAATACAATTTTCTTCCCAGAAGCATTTCACATGGCCTCAGATGTTTGATTGCCGTTTGTTCAACACTGCAACAGGTGCGGGCCATAGAACAGATACTGTGTTCATGACATGTCAGACATTGAGAAAATAGAAGCTTCAACTTTCCAATGCCATTTGAACGCCTGGTTGGGTTGGACTTTTTGCTCGGAAACTTGATCGGGGATTCAGAGCCCCAGTTTACCTGAATTGCCATCAAAGACAAAAAACATGTTGGCCTTCATCATTAATGGTAACACTGAACCATTATAATAGTATTTGTTGATGTTTTAACACATAATTTAAAGTGTACTTTTGCAATATACCAGATATTTTTTATATTTCACTGATTGTAGTAATATGTAGAATTTAAAAGTATTTTTACTGTCTTTCTTGTCTTTCTGAACGAGCTTCTAGCTAGTAGCACCACTCTGTGCAGGTCAGAGCAGTTGCATTCATGTTTTTCCCTGTATTTGCAGTGAAAACGCCAAATCGGAACTCGAAAATTTCCAGGTTCTGAGTTCCATCTTCAGAGTCGTTTTGAACGCAGCAAAGGAAAAAGCAAGCTCGTCTATTCGCCCCATGATGGCAATTACTTTTATTGTGCTTAAAATGATCAAGATAAATGTATTGCCCACTCATAGTTGTATTACTTGCAACCCAGGTGTAAACAGGCATAAGTGTTTGGGAGATCTGCTGGCACTGTGTTGGTAAATGGCTTGTTACCAGGCTTCTCCATTAGCACTGCAGCACTGGTCTGCAAATTAGTTAACAGAGACTGGACTCTAGTTGCAATAATGTCAAAGCAATCTGTCGGTATCACAGTTGTCCACAGCATGCAATATTTATAAACTGTTGCACTAATAAGCATGTGTGTTTGATAAACTAGCGTAGAATTATAGCTTCGGGCAACCAAGCTTAATGAGGCAGTAAAAATATTCCTCATAATGCCAAATCAGTAGGTAGTTCGCAAGCAACTGATAAGTGAACTTTACCGTCATGGACAGGGATGTAAACGAGCTAGTCTTTTTAAAATCTATCCACTCCCCTCGTCCTGTGGTTGGACTTGGAATGTAGTTAATACGAGAGACAGGGGTCTCACTTTGTAGACTCTAATAATGTCACAAAAGTGTTGATGTTATTCGTCGCGAAGTAGCTTGTGTGATATGTACACCTAGTCATAAGGTTCCGTAGCTCACACTAACATGTAGCTACCATTAGTTTGATCACTCGCTTAGCTAATTTAAATTCTCTATCATCTTTCGATCATCAAGCTCAATTGCAACATGGCGAGGTATGTGTCTGTGAGTAAAATGAAAATGCTTCATGTTTACTTTCTGTTATGACCAGAGTTTCTTACTCCACGGAGTTTTGATCAAAATCTCTCTCTCACTTTCTTTTCTCCACAGTTACCAACTGCAGCTTTAATGAGGGCACATTTTGCACTGAAAATCAGAAAGCATTACACAGGCGAGCCCAAAGACATCTACTATAGGGGCATTTGCAGCCAGCCTGACCTTGTGGAAGTGTATGACCGGCTCGGAGTGGATGCGGATCAGCTGCAAGCAGGATCTGTAGCCCTGGAAGAGCTGGGCGAAAAGCCGAAGGAAAACTGACCGGACCTCCTTATCCTGGAACCACAAAGCGCATAACGCTAGCCCATCACAATGTGGCTATCATCATACAACAAACCAACAAATGTATTATATTCATATTGGACTTTAAAATGCTTGTGTGTCGTCTTGTAATATTCTTACCAACAGTTTGATGTTGGATGAGGCTGGGCGAGGGGGTGGAAATGCATTGTCTGCGATTTCCAAGTCTGGATGCAAAACCTTAAAGTGAAAGCAGACACTGCCAGAGATTGGATGGTTTCTTTAAAGAGGTCATAGCAACATCATGTTTTAATCACAGACATCAATCTCGAAATATTACCAGAGCAGCTACCACTGACAAGATAACTGGTCTGTGGTGCTTACCGTAGACAGCAATGACTGGGTCTGGTGCAATAGTGGCTCAGGAAGACTGGACAGGTGGATACATTCTGGGATCTTTATGGTTCCTCCATCCAAATCAGCAATGATGACATCCAGCTGAGCACAAAAACATAGAGAGAGACGCACATACATGCACAAATGCACACACACAAATTAAACCAGATCAGACAAAATTAAAGACTGACTTGAACAAATATAAATATCAGAATACAGCCGCAAGCAGCCATTCTGGGGCTCAAGCCAATGAAGACTGTTCAAAGATGAAAGCAGGAGTAAGACCTATAGCAGTTTCTGACAACTGTATTAACAATAACTGACAGGTTTCTAATGATGGGACAGATGCTCATTCATGTACAGCCAATTCTCTGACCGGCTACACTGTATTTTGGCAATGCCTTCTCCCCCTATCGGTCAATTTCTGTCTACTGCTATTATGTTTGTCTTGTCTGAGTTTTATTGAGCTTCGGGAAAGACTGTTATATTATATGTACAGATACATGATATATAATGTGGTACAGGATAGTATATTTTTCCCTTTGTGCAGCACACTTTTTTCCTCTCCCCATATTCTTGTATCATTCTCCCCTTAGTCTACTGATCTGTAGGCCTTGTTAGTACTGGTTAGTTACTTGTAGCTTGTTAGCCTGTTGGTAGGGTAGTATGTTAGGTTACATCCTAGCTAACACACTTACGTCTCCAAGACGTCGTGACAACGTAACCGGACGACCTTAGATTCGTCATGGCAACGTAGCTATTTATGTCGTGACAAACGGAAAAGTGAAATTCCTAGATACGTCGTGGCGACGTAACTTCGTGACGTTGTCAGTTCGTCTTCTGCACGTTGTGGCAACGTAATTTATTAAAGGTCGCCAGTTGGTAACCAATTAGTACCTTATTGCGACCGCGATGCTTGCACTCGGCTCTTCCTTCCTTATGCTTATTGGTTGGATTTCTCATGCTGTAATTAGCATTTGCCCTGCATGACTTAACAGGCCTACTAGCATTCAAAAATAATAATAAAATACAATCAACTTGGCTTACATTGGCACATGCTTAACCCTGCTCAACAGAGAGCACAAACATTGCCAGTCTGTTAAAAAACAATTTCATTTGCCACAGAACTTCTTCAGTCCAGGAATACCCATTTCGGGTGGCTCAGGATATTACATGCATAATGTGCGTCGTAAAACTGTTAAACCCCCTGCTAAGTCAGACATTTCAATTGATGATAATTGATACATGAATATAAATTTTATATGAACTGTATACATAAGGTCTATTTTAAACAGTATATAATATTTTAATTTACAATAATAGTACTTTAATGAATTACAAGACATAAACATGCATTTTGCACCACAAACTATTTTATTAACATTACAAATGGAATATAGTCTCTGCAGAAGTATCCAACACTTTCCTTTTTCACTAAGGCAAACATCAGTTCAGTTAGGTATACAATCTTACATTCAGAAGGAACCCGATTAGTTGGGTGGTGTATTGCAGTGTATAATAATAAAAGATCAGAATGAGCTATCACAGATTTCAGTAGAATTCACCAGTTTCAGAGGGGATGCCCGGTCAGTTCATGAAACTTGAGGCAAAGACTCAATCATGAAAACTGTAACTTTCCAAAAAAGAAAAGGATCAGGGGGCTTATTTATAAAAAATTGTGTGAATTTCATACCCAAGTAATGTGTACGCACAAAAAAACAAAAATGACATTTTGTGGACAATAAGCCAATTTATAAACCTACGGGTAAAATAAACTGCATGGAATTTTCATTTATTTAATCGGGATGGACTTGGAGTTCATTTACATTGCGCATAGTCTGAATAATTTCTCTTTTTATAACGTCAAGTTTGTTTTTGTAAATCAGAAATCTGCAAAGAAAGTGACGTACAAATCTTTTTTGTGCCTATGCACCATTTATAAATGATGCCCCTGGTGCAGTTCAGTGTGAAGCTGTAGTGGCTCCAAAGCTGACAGTAGACGTTGAAAGAGTATGACTGTAAGACAATTCTGTAATTCTGTAAGAAAGAGTATGACCTATAGTTTTGAAATTGACTGTTAATTTCAGGTACAATCCCCCACTAATATAAGACGGGCTCAGACTACTTGAGTTTTAGGCTGATGTATCCTAGATTCTCCCCTCCCAACAATCACAGAAATCTGGCCTGGGACCTTGGTCAGAAATGATCTTCAGCCAAGATTATCTGGTAATGTAAGGAGTTTACAGATCCAGTCTTATTCCTCCCAAACTGCTCACATACTCAGCAGGGCAGTGCTGATAATATCAAACATTTTTGATATTCAGGATTTAGAACTGGAATATTTTGTCAGAAAAGAAATTTTATCATCCCATTCAGGGTTTAAGAGCTGACGGTATCAAACAGGAATGGTAAAACCTTAGCCACTGACAGGCTAGCTGAGTATCAAAAGTTATAAAACCCAATAAAAACTGACCATTAAATTCTCACCCCCAGCTGTTGGAGAACAAATTAACTGTGTTGCCCAGTTTCCCTAACCGCTCACTCAAAATCTTCGCCTTTAAACATCTTCCTTCTGCGTCCCCATGGTCACCTGAGTCATGGCATACTCTTTGAGGCAAGATGACCTTAATCATAACTTGTAAGGTATGATTTATTGCAAATTTCTAAATGTGCAGTTTGAGCTTCTTTGCAAATTGAGAGAAAAAATAAGAAAAGTTCTGTGAGCTAAACACAATTTGTGAGCCTTTTCTGTGAGCTAAACACAATTTCAAATCAGCGAGGACTTTAAATCTCCTGTAGTCTGAGTCCGGCTCTATGAAGATCAGAAAAAAAGCCATGGCAAGCAAGGTCAAGCGTGCTGCAATTCTGGAATCACTGCAGTGGATGTTCATTCTGCTTGTTTTCTTCATAGCAAATCAACAAATTGCAGACAGGACACAATTTTTGTTCATTAGCTTAACATTCAAGCTTCATGAAACACACAGCTAAGAAATTAATTTTAATAAATGGCATATTTTTTCATAAACAAGTAGAGGAAATATATGGCATCACCATAATTTGAGGAAAGAATTATGGAGTCGTCAAATCCAGAATTAATACTTTGTTGCTCCACCCTGCACTTTACTTTTGGCCTGAATTCTTGAAGGCATGGACATCACTAATAAAAACACTCCCAACAGCATCTGGGCATCCTAATGAGTCTGCGGTGGTGTCCTGAGGGACCTCCTCCCAGACCTAGATCATGGCATCAGTGAGCTCCTGCACAGTTTATTGTGGTACTTATCAGCGTTGGATGCACTGATACATAGCATCCCATAGGAGCTCCATTGGGTTTAGGTCAAAGGAACGAGGGGGCAAACTATGGTATCAATGCTTTTATCATCCAGGAAGTGCCTACATGCTGTGACCACATGTGGCGAGGTATTGTCCTGCACCAGGAGGAACCCATGACCCACTGCCCCAGCATAAGTTCACACAATCGCTCTAAGGATTTCACCCCAGTGTCTAACAGCAGTCAGGGTAACGTTGGCAATCACATACAGGGCTGTGCAACACCCTAAGGATATGCCTCCCCAGACCATTACTGATTAACTGCCAAATCAGTCATGCCGGATGATGTTACAGGCAGCAGAACATTCACCACAGTGTCTGCAAACTGTTTCGCGCCCATCACATGTGCTCAGTGTGAACCTGCTCTCATCAGTGAAGAGAGCGGGGCACTAATGCCAAATCTGCCAATTGTAGTGTTCTCTAGCGAATACCAATCAAGCTGTATGGTGCTGGGCTGTGAGTTCAGGTCCCACTTGTCGACATCGGGCCCTCACGCCGCCATCACAGTCTGTTTCTGACAGTGTGGTCAGATCAATGCGCACAAGTAGCCTGCTGGAGGTCATTTTGTTGGGCTCTGGCAGTGCTCTTCCATTCCTTCAGGCACAAAGGAGCAGAAACAGTCCTGCTGCTGGGTTGATGCCCTTCTACAGTCCTGTCCAGCTCTCCTCGTGAAACGGTTGGTGTCCTGGCATCTCCTCCATGCTCCAGACTGTGCTGGGAAACACAGCAAACCTTCTTGCAACTACACGTATGAAAGTGCTGTCCTGGAAAAGCTGGACTACCTGTGTAACCAGACTGGGCTGCAGGTACCGCCTCATGCTACTAGTTGTGACAAAGACACTAGTAGAACATAAAAACAAAGAAGAATCTGTCTGGCCCTTATTTGCTATGGAGTAAAATAGCTGAATGTACATCATCTGAGAGGGTTTTCCATAATTTTTGCCAGGGGTTCCACAAACCAACTTAACTTCAAAACAGGTTTCATATTGCTCTTGTTGTTCTCTAATTATTTAAATAAATCACTTAAAACCTGTAATTGTTTGTCATCTCTCACAAGCTCTCAAAATGTAATGTAAAAGGGCATAACATGAGTTTGGAAAATAATTAACATTATCCTGGGGTGCTGAGATTAAATTTAGGGGTGCTCGAGTATCCCTAAAAAAAATCTAAAATCACAATTTCTTAATTCAGATTAGTTTTTTTTTTTTTTTTTTACACATTTACAAGTCATCCTCCTCTTCTTTCACCGAGAGCGCTGTGCATTGCATCTTCTGCAAGGAACAACACAAACACAAAAGAGGTCAGTGCATGAAATTATTTTACTTTTTCCTCAATTTTTTTAAGCAGTGAAGTCTGAGAATGCAGTTTGGGGTTTATCTACCAACTAGGAGCCTGGATAGTGTTTCACCTGCCTGTATACAAAGACACGCTCCCATTGAATACTCCCATTTTACAAGTTAAAACAATGATTCAACCCTGACCTCAAAGCCCCTGCCCTGCCCTAAAATTATGGACTTCTGTGTACATAATCATCACAGCACCATAAGTGTTGGACAAAAAGAATGCAAATACTGCACCAGGTTCTCAGTCACCTTTCTAATCATTGCTGTGAAGCATTTCACTGATCAGGCTCCTCACATTCTTCTCTGCCAGCCCTTGCTTGCATCTCAAGACAGTCTGTGCAATCCATAGGACAGATATCTCAACAATAAAATTAGAGTATCCACTTCATTTCAGCTAGCTAATTATATTGGCTTTCGCAGATGCATCCGTATAATGCCAAATTTGCATCGTTTGCCGTAAATTTCTAATTACAAAAGGTGCAGCGAACTTGCCATAACTGTGACTTGAGGTAATGCCGTAACGTTACCCCATAAGGACTACACTCAAATGTTAGCTACACCTGACAACTGATATTATAGCGCAGTGCAAATCAGTGTTGTTGTTTGTGCGACTACAGGGTTCCCACAGCTTAGGGCAAGTTAAATTCAAGACTTTTTAAGACTTTTTTAATGCCATTTGATATTAAATTTAAGACCGACTTCATAATAAACACAAATGGAAAAATAACACCTCATCATAGGATTCGGGACAATTTTGCCCAAATGTTTATTTGAACATGAAATATGACCTTTTGATCAAATGAAAACGTTTTTTTGAAAAACATTAATACTAGGGATGGACGATATTAGATTTTTGGCCGATATTCGATATGCCAATATTTTACAACTCATTTGGCCGATATCCGATACTGATACCGAGATTTTTTCCCCCACATCTAATTGCAGTGATCATCTAGTTTCTGCAGGGGAATTAACAGACAGAATTATTCTGCAGACTCTTCATCATGTCGGCCTGCTGGCAAATGCAGACATACGACAAAGCTGAAAATGATGTAACATCAGTAATCACTCCTTGTGCAAAACAAGAAAAATACCTCAATTTACGTTATTTAAAACATGTCATATTTATTCATTACAATTGTTTTTAAACAAAACAAAAATAAGATACTTGCAGCCTGTCCTACTTAAAACAGACTTATGACAACACCCACAACCAATTTTACCTCTATTCACAAGGAACATGTATGAAGTGCATTGTACAACTGTACAGCAATGCCCGTGACCTTTGACCCCTCAGGCGGTACTGCATCAAAAACCAACATCAGTGTGTAAAGTACATCGCCACACGGGCTCAGGAACACTTCAGAAAACCACTGTCAGTAACTACAGTTCGTTGCTACATCTGCAAGTGCAAGTTAAAACTCTACAATGCCAAGTGAAAGCCATTTATCAACAGCACCCAGAAACGCCACCGGCTTTGCTGGGCCTGAGCTCATCTAAGATGGACTGTGGTCTGACGAGTCCACATTTCAAATTGTTTTTGGAAACTGTGGACGTCGTGTCCTCCGGAGCAAAGAGGAAAAGAACCATCCGGACTGTTATAGGCGCAAAGTTCAAAAGTCAGCATCTGTGATGGTATGGGGGTGTATTAGTGCCCAAGGCATGGGCAACTTACATATATGTGAAGGCTCCATTAATGCTGAAAGGTGCATACAGGTTTTGGAGCAACATATGTTGCCATCCAAGCAACGTCTTTTTCATGGACGCCCCTGCTTATTCCAGCAAGACAATGCCAAGCCACATTCTGCACGTTATAACAGTATGGCTCCGTAGTAAAAGAGTCTGGGTACTAGACTGGCCTGCCTGTAGTCCAGACCTGTCTCCTATTGAAAATGTGTGGTGCATTATATACAACAACAGAGACCCCGGACTGTTGAACAACTTAAGCTGTACATCAAGCAAGAATGGTAAAGAGTTTCACCTGAAAAACTTCAAAATTGGTCTCCTCAGTTCCCAAACATTTACTGAGTGTCGTTAAAAGGAAAGGCGATGTAACAGTGATAAAAAGGCCCCTGTGCCAACTTTTTTGCAATGTGTTGCTGCCTTTAAATTCTAAGTTAATGATTATTTTCAACAACAAAAAAAGTTTCTCAGTTTGAACATTAAACATCTTGTCTTTGCAGTGTATTCAATTGAATATAAGTTGAAAAGGATTTGCAAATCATTGTATTCTGTTTTTATCTACAATTTACACAACGTGCCAACTTCACTGGTTTTGGGTATGTATATCGGCAAATATCAGCAGAATGGCCGATGTCCGATATTTAATTTTAAAGCCGATATCGTTCACTGATATGGCACTGCTTTTTTCAGTTCCTCATCCACCTCTGCCAATTCTGCCATTTTTTCTTTGTGGCGCTTTCTCAGTGTGTTCACTAATTCATCACGAGTTCACATTTTTAAGACTTTTGAAAGATTTATTTAAGACATTTTAATGCCAATTAAGGCCTTGTTTTTAGATTTGTGAATTTAATGCCTTTTAAGACTTTTTAAGGATCCGTGAGAACCCTGGACTAAGTTGCGCGATTGGTTAAGCAAGTATAGCTAACGCTAGCTTTCTTACTTAATTTGTACTGACTGCCGTAAAACTTTATTTTCAAAAACGATCAGTGGTTAGAATAATGTTAACGTTAATTAACCATGTTTTTCCTAGGCAACAACTTAACTTATGGAAGCTTCAATCGTTTGCCAACGTTAGCTACAAAGCTACAAGCTAACATTAGCTATCCAAGTTTTTCCTCCTCCAAATTTAAATTATATTTACAGCAGGCAGCTAACGAAGAAAAAAAAATTAGAGATGTCTAAATTATTAGTTATTTGAGCTGCTGAACTATTTATATCCTACAAAATGGTTAATATTGATTAATATGATGAAGGAAACTTACCTTTAACGTTAGCTGACTGAAATGTTGAAGGTCCTTAACGGTTGAGACAAAAAATTCGTTATGGATTCACTGTCCTCGAGAGTGAACTTCACTTCCCGCCGCTGCTGCTCCACGACTGACAAACTGATTACCCTCAACTTCTTCTTCTTCTTCTTCTTTCGTTTTATACAGTTGACATTCTTTGTGTGTATTACCGCCAACTGCTGTAAATTCAGGGTAACTTTTTAAAATTAATTATTTCTCAAAAAAAAAAAACTTCACCTTCACCCGCATTCTTACACAAACGTAATTTTACCCTTAACTTGCCAGCATTCGTCAATTAATTACCAACAAGCGACGCGTCCTCGACATATTGAAAGGGTCTACAAGTTTGCCAGTATTTGTAACTTAATTACCAACAAGCAACGTGTCCTCGACGTATTGAGAAGGTCATCAAGTTTGCCAGTATTCGTAACTTAATTACCAGCAGGCGACGTAACCAAATAACCGTCAAACCACTTATTCACGACGTATTGAAAAGGTCGTCAAGTAACGTTACTGAATTACCATCTGACAATGTTGTCAGACCGTTCTCACATGGGCTGTCAATAACTTACCAAATGAGCACGAATAGTTATGTCGCCAGTTCGTCGTGTGTTCGCTGGGATGTGTGTATCAAGTCCTAGGTAAACGGTAACTTGTTTCACTGTGCACTGTGTATATGGAAGGAATGACAATAAATCTTCTGACTTTGATTCCCTCTGAATTTCAAAAATATTTTAGGAACAAGTTTTAAAGGCTCATTGAAAATTATCCATCAAGTTTGGTGATGTATTAATAAAATGTCATTGATTTATAGCCAAATCATGGACGTGTTTGGAGCTGGTGGCTCCCCCTATTGGGCAATTTCAAAATAATTTCACACACGCGTTTTAAAAGGGCAACAAAAAATATCCTATGAGTTTTGTAATGATTAGACAAAACCAGCTCAATTTGCCTAATTTGTGCAGAGCTACAGGCATTTATTTGTATTTGTAGTGCCTGCTACTGTTTGATCTAAAATAAAATTTCAGGCTTTGTTCGGAGTCTGGCTTTTTTTGTGATGATTGGCCAAATGGTTGTGAAGTTATGTCTATTTATGAATTAAGGCACGCTCCATTGGTCAATATCTTCAGATCGGATAAAGATATCAAGATGATTTATGCTTTCTTTTAATAAGCTAGGTCCACTAATCATGTACAGCAAATCTGGTGCAAATTGAGCTTATGGTTTATGAGGAGCTGTCAAAAATGCATTTATCAAAAAATTCTAAATGGCGGAAAATTTACTCAGGCGGACCTTATATAAATCTTTAGAGGGAGGTCCCGTACATCTCTGTGGAAAGTTTCATGTAAATCGGACAAGGCGTAGGAGTTATGGCCTTGTAAAAAAACTTAAATTATAGCATCTTATCAGGCCGGTATTTTTTTGGGCAAGTAATGAACACAATTCCAACCATTGGTGAAAGTTTCATGTGTCTACGATCTTCCACATTACGGGAATTTGCACAAACATTTCTGAAGATTAATAATAATAAATCAGGAGGAAAGCAATAGGGTTTCAGCCCCTTGGGCTTGAGCCCCTACTTAGTGTTTAAACACAAAGACAGAAAGCCACGTCTGATCTGCAGACCTGAGAGTACAAAAGGGGTTGGAATGGGTCATAAGTTCAATAATATATAAAGGTGCAAGGCCCTTCAGTGATTTAAGTACAAACAATAAAATTTGAAAATCAATTCCAAATACCACAGGTAACCAGTGCAGTGAGGTAAAAATTGGGGAAATGTGCTCATACTCATACTGAACTCTGGCTGCTGTATTTTGTGCAAGTTCTCCGCGGTTGAAAGATTACTGCAACTCATGATTTGCTTTTCTGCATCAGAAATCTAAGTGGCTGGAGACAAAAGCATGAAATGCAGTCTGTGCGTCACTTAATGAAAGAAAAGACCTACTTCTGGCAATGCTAATAATTTGACCAATAGCTGATGTTTGGAGAAGGATAAGTCTGAATCAAAGACTACTCCCAGATTTTGAGATTCATGCGTGCACCGTAGACCCTTGGAAGCTAAGGGTTGGTGAACAAACTCCCTGTGTTTTTCAGGTCCAAACACCATCACTTTAGTTTTATCAAAATTCAGCATGAGGAAATTACAGGACATCCATGACCTTATGGCCTCAAGACGCACTGTGAGTGATGTACAGAGGTGAGGTCTGATGGATTTACGGACAAATAGCTCTGAATATCATTGGCATAAAAACGGAAAGAAATATTGGCATAACGAATAACAAGACTCAGAGGTAAGATGTAAATGCAGAACAGCAAAGGGCCAAGAACAGACTCTTGAGGAATGCCATAAGTGATATTTGCATGTCTAGAAGAGACTGATACACAGAAGGTCCTGTCACTCAGGTAAGACAAACCAGTCTGGAGCAGTCCCAGTCACGGCTGCCCAGTTTTTTATCTGATAAATCAAAATTCTATGATCAATCGCATCAAATACAGTAGAAATGTCTAGCAACGCAAGAACAGTACAACAACTGGCATCAGAATTCATCCTAATGTTGTTTAAAACTTACTAAAGAGATGTCTCCATGCCATGATTAGCTTGGAAACCCGACTTTTCGTCTTTAATCGAAATTATTTGCGATTAAAGACGTGTCTCGTCGAAATGTTAACAATAACACGTGTCTGTCCGCACCTCGCATTTCTACATGAGTAATGCCAACCACGGAATAGCGCAAACCGATATCAGAGGAAAACGGCTGAAATCCGCCGATTCGCGCAAGTTTGCCATGCCTGTGATTTAAAAAAAACCAGGAATAGCTGCTGAGGATGAAGGCCTGTTAACTATTGCAAAAATGTCTGAATATAAAAAGTTAGAAGCCTCTTTTAAGTCTTGAGGGTAAAAAATCTAAAGGAGAGGAGGAAGACTTCATAGTCCTTATTAACCCCGGGAAGTCAGGATGGGAGACCAAATGAAATGAATTAAGAGTGTGATACACCACATTGTGAGGCAAAACAAAGATGGCATGATTTTGGCTCTAATACTGGAAACTTTGCCAACAAAAAACGAACAAAATGCCTCACGCCTCTCAATAGAAGAAACTACATTGGAATCAGGAGGGCAGTGGATAAGAGAGTTCATGGTCCTAAACAGTTTGGGTTTCTGAGGATTTGCAGCAATAACTTGTGAGAAGTATTTTGATCGTTCTTCTTTTGCAGTGATGTTTAACTGCTTTCAAAGCTTTTTCATTTCATTAAAAGTACACTATGATTTAGAAGTTTTCCATTTTCATTCAGCACGTCTACATGCCCATCTAATGCTCTAAACACAATCATTAACCCACGGGAGAGGCTTGGTTAAAGCAGGAAAGGCTTTAGACTACTTAAAGGGGGCCTATTACGCTGATCCTTCTTTTAATACATATTAGTAATGTTATGATGTTGGTTTTCCATGCTCAACCTCTGAAAAGTTTCTAAACATAAGATACAGGGCTTTTGCAGTAATCCAAGCACGTGATTTCGTGAGCGTGATTTCCTCCCGAGCTCCTCCCGAGATCTTCACCAGATCTGGGCAAAACCTGATGTCAGGTTGTGCCGTCCAATTAGTACAGATCTAGCCAGAGCCATCCACTGCGCTGGACCTGCCCACACCGGAAACTATTCTAGCAGGCACTAAGAACGGCAGATCATACTATGCCTTAGTAGCGTCTAAACTTTTGGAAATACAAAAGAAAAACCGCAGATCATTTGAGATGCAATTTTGTCAGTATTTCTCCCAAAGCTGCTTGTCCGTTTACTTTTGGATGCAAAGAAAAACAAATATTTCTCTTCCAAATGACGATGCCACCACAAATCAGTGGGTAGCTTTTTTGTTTGCTGGCAGCAAACAGCCATGGCCAAAGGGAACGTTAGCTGTTTGTGCTCAGCATTTCACCAAAGACAGCTTTGTTAATTAAGAAAAATTTGACACAGGATAAGCGTTTCAGCTGCTTCTCTCTCCTGAAGCAGTTGCATCGATCAAGTGCTCGGAGCCCCAAGCTGTAAGCAACAATATAACAGCAAATGATGTAAGTGAAGCTAACGTGTTACGGGTGGCTAGCAGGACCGCTACTGATAGTTATCACTTACAGCTGGCCACAAACGCAGGCTTTGTAAAATATCTGAAGCTAAAGCCTGTATCGGTCGCGACTGTCCGTGACTCACAGACACAGAAGCTGCAAGTTGCTTTTACTGCATAAGACAACCTGACGTGATAGCCAGTTGATTGTGGCTGTAGCACAACGGCTAACATAGCCAAGTTACTGTTGCTAATGTTTGTGTCCTAAATATGCATGAGTGATATCAGGAGAAATTCTACAGAAGTTGTGTGAACATAAACCTCATTTGAAGCTAAGTTTTAATACTTGTTTGTAATTTGGATGCTTGGTACAACTGTTCACAGTAACAGAACTTGCTGTCTGTAAAACCTGTATTGCAAGGGCTTGTCTCTGTGGTTATGACCGCTCGGTTACCGGCTACTGCATGTTAGTTTGCGTGCCGTGCTAATTAAAAATGCTCCTAGTTAATTTATATGCAGTAATTCTGATCGGTATGCTTGCGTTACTTCGGTAAGCATCAATGTGGCAGTTTCACCATAACGCTGCTCGAGTGTAGCCACTACAGTTAGTGATCGCTTCACTTATCCTTGACCGGGATTAGCCGGATACTTCACAAATGTCTGAGCAAGCTCTCTGGTGCTACCGTGAAAGCAATGCAAAACACAGAAGCTCTACAGGTTTACAAATGATTTCTCTGCACTACCTTGACACAATTTCATCCCCCTTTAGAAATTGTTGTGTCAAATAAAAAGCCGAAAAAGGCAGAGATTATATAGGTAATTCTTTCCTGTAGAAGTGATCAATTCCCGAGCACCACATAAGCAACTTGTCCACGCTAACAGAACTTAGGGTCTGTAAAACCTATAATATGTTCATAACATAACGAGCTCTCTCGAGCTGACGTGTACTATCCATAAAGCTGCTTTCACATCGGACACGAAATGAATTTTTCGCAGGACAGATTAGCCTCCATTCAAAGTCAATGCAAAGACGCGGATACACGTTATGGGCACGTCAAGCCGCTTTCACACCGGACGTGGAACAAATTTTTTGCGCGACAGATTAGCTACATTCAAATTCAATACAAAGACTCAAATACAGGTGTTATGGGCGCGTTAAGCAGCTTTCACACCAATCGCGAAACGAATTTTTCGTGTGACAGATTACATTCAAAGTTATGACCGCTAATCAGCTACTGTATGTTAGTTGGCGTGCTCGGCTAATTAACAATGCTTCTGGCTAACTTATATGCAGCAATTATGATCGGTATGCTTGTGTTACTTTGCTAAGCATTAATGTGACAGTTTCATCATAACGTTGCTTGATTGTAGCCACTACAGTTGAAGCTAACCGGAGAGGTGCTGTATGTGTCTGCTGAGTTGGGCTGCAGTTAGACCAGACGTAGATTTTGCAGAGCTTGGGGCGCGTTTTTGGGTGCTTATGAAACTATCACTTAACTTATCCATGAGCGGGGTCTGCCTGATACATCTCCAATGTCTGGGCAAGCTCTCCGATGCTACCAGTGAAAGCAATAGGGAAGCGCACAGGCTATAATGTGTCCAGTATAACTAACGATTTCTGTGCATTGCCATCGATTGAATATTAAATTCTTTCCTGTAAAAGTGATTTATTCGCCAGCTCCACATAAACAATGGTTCACGCAGACAAAATCAACGGTCTGTAAAACCTGTATTATGTTCATGACATTACCGGAGCTCTATCTAGCTCTCACACGCAATCCATAATGCGCCCATTTTCCGTGAGGAAAAGCTGCTCATTCCGAAGCAATAAGTACATCATTACCACGGGCAATTTCCGAAAAGGCAGTTTAGCCTGGAGCTTTCGCCCCTCCGTTATATATCAGCGCGGAAGATGTTCGTTTCTCTATGCTAACAACACATCACAGCTATGCACACGAACCAGCAGGTCCTATTACACACCGAAGCAGTCAATAAGCTGTTGGTCCACTTTTAGCTGCTCCTCACTATCCATCTTTCCCTCAAAACTGAGGCCCACCGGATTTCTACGGTCTCCGGTCTACACTTGGGCATATCAACCCGTTCTATAAATGTGTTTATTTGGTGTGGATTCTAGCTTTCCCTGCATCCTAGCTACAGAGTAAAAAAACCGCTGTACTCACCACTAATGCTGATTGCAAATTCGTGGTTGAGCTGCCAGACTTTCGCACTGCGTCCTCCACTTTTGCCGTGGCGTTTATTAGAACAAGTTAATTTCATTAGATCAATACACATGTAGTGCGTTAGATTGCAGAATACGCCCGTCGATTCCCTCGGGAGACGCGTCAGTTTCACTCTGGAGCCAGACCAGGAAAACTGTGTTCTGCCGCCTAGATCCACCCTCCACAGAGCTGGCCAGTCAGAAGAAAGTCGGCACACGGGGAGTGGGGGCCGTAGCGGAAGAGCCACCCCAATGAGGCGTTTCAGGCAGAGACTACTATGGACTACAAACAGGGTTTTTTGAGGATTGCAGTATGACCGAAATAAGTACTCCTTTTTTTTACTTTGCGCGATCAGGAGTACTCTAGGGGAGTCAAAGACCAAAATATAAACTTGGAAAAATAGCCTAATAGGTCACCTTTAAAAGGACCTACAGTGTCCAGAATGGCAGCACAACACAGCATGAATTTAGCAGCTACCTCCTCCACAGAACAAGAATGATCCAGTGGATCAAAACGATGAGAAACCTGCTAAGTGTAACAGAGATTACCAATGGCTTGATAAGTGAGGGGTTACAATTTTCAAGGGCCTGTCTGAAAAAGAGGCCCTCATTCTACTTAGGTTCACTCACTACCCTCTGCCCCGTTCTTGATCAATAATACATTGCTAAAAATCTCCAGCCAGAATGTGCAAACCCGAGCCGTGTGATTATGTGCCACTTATAGAGAATAATACATCCAGACCGTTGTCCACAGTTTGTCCTTCTGGGGGTTCAATACAAATGCTCCATACTCACCAGATCCACTATTTCACTTTGGAATATGGAGTGCACCCCAATAATGAAGGGGGTGGGGGAACTCAGAACCTCCAACAGTTGGCAGGGCAGGACAGGAATGTAAGGGTAACTGCAGAAATGGTCAACAGAGAGGCAAGACATCAAAACCAAGTTTTCGGGAAAAGGCCAGCAGGCAGAGCATCTATGATATGACAAGAGGTTCCTGTTCAACACATGATAGTTCAACCAGGAGAGGGGCTTCACCGTTCACCACAAAATTGAATCCTGTAACATAGGCCAATTAAGAGTCAGAGCTGAAAAACAACTCTCCTGAGGAATTTGAACTTTGACTAGGAACAGCTGAGGGAGAGTAAATGCTCCATTAATACTGCCTTTTCATGTTAAAGGGACGGCAGATCTCAGAGGATGCATTTGTGAGTATTAACAGATACGAAAACAGGCGGGGAGTCGTCTAAATATAGAATGTTCTGCAGGAGGCAGACCCCAGCCAAAATCAATTTTAATTGGATCCAGATGTTGGACAGAAACTTGAACCAAGGGAGCCGAAAGGTCGAGAGGAATGGTCAAAGCGGAGTATCCTGTATTTTTCCACAAGCAGTACTCACCTGTATTGGAGCGGTACACTCACCTGTACTGGAGCGGGACACTTACTTGTTATGGATCACGAAACTCACTTGTAATAGAGCGAGATTTTCACCTGTATTGGAATGAAACAGAAAAGGACACTCACCTGTATTTGAGGGGGAACATGAGAGCCTCCAGGGCTCTACAGGCGTCCCCAAGGCGCTGGTAGCTGGTGGAGTGGAACAAAACCTTATGCTCTGTGAGAACCGCACAAAACAAACTCAGCACGTTCTGGATTCCTACAAGCAGGACCAAACGAAAAAAAAAAAAAAAAAAAAAGGAACATCACAAATCCATTAATCAGGCATTTGCAGACAAAATATGCCTATTACATAAAGGCAAGGTTTAAAAAAAAAAAAAACAAAACAAAAAAAACAGACACAATCTTCAGGATACACTTGCACAAACCACAGAAAAGAAATTTGCCTAGAATACTATTTTCCCTACAGTGAAACAAAGTGACCAGATGGCTCCAACTGGATTTCGGCCAAACATTTCTGAACACTTCAGTGTGGTCTTTATACGTACATCTATACATACAAATGTACATACATGCAGCTTAGGCAAAAAAGTTGCATGCTCTAATATTTAGTTGAATGGCCTTCAGCTTTGATTATGGCACATATTCATTGGGGCATTGTTTCAACAAAGTTATGCAACGTCACATTTATTTCTGTCCTGAGGTGCAACAATTTTAGTATAAGACCATGTATTGATGACTGGAGATTCAAACCACTTGGTCAAGTCATCTTCAGCTCATCCCGATGACTTTCAATAGGGTTAAATGTTGCGGTGGACAGATCTTACTCCAGTTCCACCGATTTCTGCGATCTCCTCATTTTTTTTGGCTCAATGCAGGCCTTTAATTTACCCTTTCCAAAACACTGACATTTTTTCTACAAGCACGTGATACATCTTCTGGCATGTTTGTTTAAGGAAAGAGAAGCTACACACTGCATCAGTTGGAGTTAAAAGAATTGTTGTCACCTGAAGCATACTCATCACTGAATTATGATCCAGTTCTACCCTCTTAAGCATTTGCTCATTTGTATACTAATGGTAAATTTTTTTGGCCAGGCAGTGTACTGTATATATTTACTACATATAGTCAGTAATTTGCAGCTGAGCATGAATATGGCAGAATTTTTGCAAAGGTATTCTAAAGGGCTAAAATAGATCACCTTCACACACTAACTGCCTAAATACGTCTTCGAAACATTGTCTTCTCATCTTCGCAATAGCTGTCTGAGTAGGCACACTTACGTACCATTCTTTACTATTTTGAAGATCACGTAGTATTGCAACTGTTGGACTTTTAAAGCTTCTGAAACCAGCTTAACAATAGCTCGTAAGCAATCTTGGATCGGCAATGGCTTTCAATGACTTGAAAGCCAGCTGGTCACACTAAGGGGTAGATACCACATGAGAAACTAATGACAGTATTCCAAGATCCTCATTTCTATCAAAAGTAAAATGTGTTCCATTTGAAATGCTATTGAAAATGTATTAACTCAATGTTCTATTACATAGTGTACAAAGTGCATGTTTCAGGGATGTGATTTGGGTGAAGTGAAATTATCTGAAAATTTAGCCGGGGGTATGGGGGCAGCTGGGTCCAGGGCAGCGCCCTGGTGGTGGTGGTGGGGGGGAACCCCCGAAGCTCCTAGGTTTTAGTGATTTTTAGTGCCCTAAGTGTACCAAGAATTCAATAAAATAATAATTTAAAAAAATTATTATGCAATGTATATTCAAGCCAACAAACACATTCAATCTTTGATTTCTAAGTCAAGTCAAAATTAGTCACAAGCTCCAAGCTTGTAAAGAATTTAATCTGCCACTATTGCACTCAGATAAAAGTCAAATAACATTCATTGAATATAGTCAATGATTTTATTGATATATTGGCTCCTTAGTCAACTCCAAAATCATATCACAAAGCCACATGCTCATGGGATTTTATGAATTTAGACTTCCCTGAATGTACTGTGCAACAGCAAAAATGAAATATAAGAACATAATCACTGTACACACCACTAATGTATCTTTTTTCTTTATCCAATCATCTGTAGTATTTGTGTGAGTATTTTCAGCTTCCAATTATTGACGAAAAACACAATCCTGATGGAACTCCTGGAAATATGCATTACACATTATGCATTACATATTAACCTAGTGAATAAGCCAAACGACAACGGAAAACAGTGTCACTAACTAGCCATATTCAGCTATATTCGGTGTCCTGTGACGCTCCATTAACATGAAAAAACAAAAGTGAAACTTTGAGGAAGGGCTCCTTGTCGAGGTCCTGAAGCACCTTTTATTACACAACGCGATAGAAAACTTGCGTGTCGTAGTGGTATCGTTCGCTAATATTGCTAAAGGTCACGGATTAGCTGGGCAGCTGATGAAATAACCATGATTTAGCTTTGGAGCAAGACGCCCAGCTGCGTTAGCACTGATAACCCATGCGTATGCTGGCCACAGTAACCAATTAATTCAGCATTCACCGAAGTCAAAATGTAGGATGATAATGCTTCATATTAAAGTGTGCGAAAGTGAGGTAGGAAAATATAGGTCAATCGGGTTTGTTAGTACGCTTACGTAAAGCAATGTGGTTAGACTGGCCATACTACCATTAATGGGAGCTGGCGAAGGTGCGTCAAAGAGCTAAGACGAGCACCCACTCGCACTCCCGGGGGATGCTGATACACACTGAACCAACCACGCGACTTACCGGCGACGTACAGCATTTGTCTCGACGAGTTACATAAAGGGACGCAGCAGTGTTCAGCCATCAACAACTCACGCCGCTTAAACTTAGGCTACAAGACTGCTTCATCCTCGCTCCACTTGCCGAATCGGCTACACAAAATACACGTATACGGACTATTAATTATTATTACTATACTACAAGCTATCTGTATTCTCGAATATCCGCAATATCTAAGTAGTTTCTTTCCCCAGTGTTGAAACTTGACGCCACGGCCCCTGCCCTCACAGCATGACATTTGACCGGATTTGAAATTTGACCGGTGCCTTAGCTGGCTAATTTGAAAACGGATGTTCTGTAGAATGCAGCCAGCATACGATCAATTCAGCTACAGAAATACTAAAAGTCGGAATGCTGTAGATATGAAATCGGATTTTCATGACTGAAAAATCAGTTTTATTTTTTTAATTTTGGAGATAAAAAAGCGGAATTCCGCGAATTAGCGGAAAAATCACATCCCTGATGTTTTGTACATGGGTCAATGACGTGACATTGTCCAAGTAAACTACTTTGGTTTAAAATTATTTTTAATGATTCATAATAAGCATCATTTTATTCTATAAAACCTGTATAATTTGAACATATTTCCACTAAATCATGAAAATTATATATATTTTATGTTTCACCATTTCAAACCCTCAAAATGTCAAGTGGCGCAACCGTCCGAGCAAGTTAACACTATGTGAAATGTATTAAATATATGATTTAAAACATGAATTTATATAATATTAATATGGAGGCATAATTTTATATTGAAAACCTTTCACATAAACAAGTTTAATAGTTTAATTGTTCTTAAATTTTTTGGAAAACCAAAATACCAGCCCCCTACAATGAAGAATCCATAAGTTACTTTTAATACCCAGCTCAATTACAAAATAGTTGTTTTAGGCAGAGTAGACACTCTCAGTTATACTTACTAAAAAAAATAAATTAGGGAAAAAAAAAAGAGGGAAGTGTGTTTTTTTTTTCCAAGAAACGTTTGGTTGTACCACCTGACATTTTTTGGCAGGTGAAACTGCAAATACAGTCTAAAACTGTACTAAAACCCAGTAATTGTTGTGCAACCATTAAGACTTGTTTAAAAACACTCATCCAACTTCAAATAAATGTATTCTGTACATTTTTAAAGATTTATTTTAAAAAATCAGTTTTTAAAGGCATATTTGTCATTGACCCACATTCATATAGCATAATTCAGGA
This sequence comes from Gymnothorax reevesii, assembly GCA_029721435.1. Lineage (NCBI taxonomy): Eukaryota > Metazoa > Chordata > Actinopteri > Anguilliformes > Muraenidae > Gymnothorax > Gymnothorax reevesii. The sequence goes on from CM056588.1 coordinate 28,226,678, forward strand.
CACAGCTTCTCAAAGCTGTAGAAGTGGGCTCCCAGAAAGTGTGGAGCCTACATAGCCACACTCAAACATCAAATGCATTTCATATCCCATTTGAATAATGCAGAAAAAGTTACACTCATACAAGTATTAGTGAATAGTTAAAATGTTTACAATAAAAGCGAACGCATTATCCCCCCCCCATTTTTTTTTTGATTGAGCTACTGGCACATCTAGTGAACAGGAACCTCCAGTCATGTGACCTAATGAGCCTATTGTATTATGTACAGAAAACATCATGACAGTACACTTAAAAACATAATGGTGTCAAACAAATATGGCAAACAATGGCGCTGCAACTTGCACGTGCTGCATACATTTATACAGCTCAATAAATGACACAGGGTAAGATTTCCTTCTGCAAAAGACGGTGAAAAATTGCAAATACCAACATGACAGTCTAGACAAAGGCAGTTTACATTTCCTGATATTGTTTTTCATTGCTCAGCAATTGCACTAATTAATCACACATTCCAAAGATGCAGAGACAAAGAGATGCACACAGAAATATTAGTGCCATTACTAAGCAGACGGTTTCCTTTGGGCAGTCCAAGGTGAAAATGAGCCCATAAACAGGAATCCAAAATGAGAACACACATTGTCCTTCCTGTTGATGGAACATCCTCACTTCCAGGACAGGAGAAGCAGTAAAGCACAGTGAACTCTGGAACTAAATGCACAGACCTCCAAAAGTATGCACAGGCCTTCAAATGTATGGACCTGCTGCTTTGAATATTATTGTACAGCGATGCTTCTTCAAGCTATCTTAATAAGATTATCATCCGTAAATATCTGATTTTTGTCATCAGTAAAGATATTGTACAGCGATACTACACTCTACATAAAGCAGAAGAGAACAATAAACGGCATTCTTGACTTAAGTTACACCACAGGTTGTGATGCTCCATGGTCATGTCCAGACAATCAGACACACTCGTTTTGTATCCTTGAGATGTTTACTCACAGTCCCTGTGGAAACACTAGCACATTCCCCAGCTCAAAATTAAAGTGTCAGAGAAGGGCATGAGAAATGAGCCAACACTAGACAAGACTGTTGATTGCATGTCTTCCTGTTTCCCTTGGAATGTACTTCCTGTTCCTGGTTAGAAATGTTTTCACGATGACCGGTCACCTCTACAGATTAGGTACCCCGCAGGCATGTTTCAGAGATGCTGTATCTGAATGTCAGTCACAGAGTCAAGTAAAGGTTTTGTAGTCCAAGAGGGCTTATAATCAATTTACATTTACATAAATTTACATCAATTTACAACCCCGGGGTTTCTATTGAGACTGCTGCTTAGGGCTTCCTAGGTTAATAAACAAATTAATAAATTGTGGTTCCTCGGCTTCTATCTCGGCATTAGTAATTTTCTTTTATCTTGGGTGAGCAAAGTCATTAGGTAGGAGGTTCTTCTTTTTGTGGCCAAAACTATGTGACTGTTGCAGGACGATCGCACTTTTGGAAAGGGATTTTCCAGGGTGGGTTTCTCTGCCACCGGTGGCAGCTAATTGAGCATCTGGAGAGCAAGATCCTTGATCTTCAGGGCCAGTTGGCGGCGCGACATTGTTCGCAATCAGTAGAGTTCCTAGAGGAACTAAGTAGTATGTCGTTTAGAGAAATGGTGCGTACGCCAAAGCAGGGCGGTACTGGGATCCCAGAACAGGCAGGGAGAGAAAGTTGGGTGACTGTAGGTCGGCAGCGCAGGAAAGGGCGTGCACGCCGTACAGCGACAGCTTCTCCAGTGGTTGAGGTGTCCAACCGATTCCAGCCCTTGCAGGAACTCGACTTGGCCCCTGACCCTGAGAGTGAGGGGACGGATGAGCAGCAGGGCACCCTGCTGGCCTCTACCCCTCAAAAAAGAGAGTTATTGATTGTGGGGGACTCAATACTTAGAGGAATAGATACCTCAGTCTGTTCGCGCGACAAGGAGTCTCGTACGGTGTGTTGCCTGCCTGGTGCCCAGGTAGGAGACCTCCTGGAGTATGCGGACAAGCTCCTTCTGGATTTTTTGAAGAGGCCACCAGGACTTACGACCAGAGCAGGGCTTATGATATCGCATACTTGGATTTTCAGAAAGCATTCGATACAGTACCGCATAAGAGACTAATTTTTAAAATGAGCTCCATTGGAGTTACAGGAGGTATTCTGAAGTGGATTCAAAACAGGTTACAGGACAGAACACAAAGAGTAGTGGTCAGTGATATCTCATCTGAGCTGGGTATGGTGGGGGAGTGGTGTCCCCCAGGGATCGGTGTTGGACCCCTGCTGTTCCTCATTTACACTCAACAAAAATACAAACGCAACACTTTTGTTTTTGCTCCCATTTGTCATGAGATGGACTCAAAAGATCTAAAATTCATTCCAGATACACAATATTACCATTTCTCTAAAACATTGCTCACAAATCTGTCTAAATGTGTGATAGTGAGCACTTTTGCTTTGCTGAGACAGTCCATCCCACCTCACAGGTGTGCCACAGCAAGATGCTCATCAGACACCATGATTAGTGCACAGGTGTACCTTAGACTGTCCACAATAAAAGGCCACCCTGAAATGTGCAGTTTTTGCTTTATTGGGGGTCTGGGGACTCAGAACCAGTCAGTATCTGGAGTGACCACCATTTGCCTCACGCAGTGCAACACATCTTCTTCGCATAGAGTTTATCAGATTGTCAATTGTGGCCTGTGGAATGTTGGTCCACTCCTCTTCAATGGCTGTGCGAAGTTGCAGGATATTAGTGGGAACTGGTACGCGCTGTCGTATACGCCGGTCAAGCACATCCCAAACATGCTCAATGGGTGACATGTCCGGTGAGTATGCTGGCCATGCAAGAACTGGGACATTTTCAGCTTCCAAGAATTGTGTACAAATCCTTGCAACATGGGGCCGTGCATTATCTTGCTGAAACATGAGGTGATGTTCATGGATGTACGGCATAACAATGGGCCTCAGGACCTCATCACGGTATCTCTGTGCATTCAAAATGCCATCAATAAAATGCACCTGTGTTCTTCGTCCATAACAGATGCCTGTCCTTACCATAACCCCACCACCACCTTGGGCCACTCGATCCACAACATTCACATCAGCAAAGCGCTCACCCACACGACGCCACACACGCTGTCTGCCATCTGCCCAGAACAATGTAAACCGAGATTCATCCGTGAAGAGAACACCTCTCCAACGTGCCAGACGCCATCGAATGTGAGCATTTGCCCACTCAAGTCTTTTACGGCGACGATCTGGAGTCAGGTTAAGACCCCGATGAGGACGACGAGTATGCAATTGAGCTTCCCGGAGACGGTTTCTGACAGTTTGTGCAGAAATTCTTTGGTTATGCAGACCAATTGTTTCAGCAGCTGTCTGAGTAGCTGGTCTCAGGCATTGGGTTTTGTAAATAATTCCACTGGAGAGGATCGTCTAGTTCCGAGTCTTTTGCGTTTAGCAGCCCCAATGATTGTGCATTCAATAACCAATATTTTTAACTTGTCAGTATTGACGGGGACTATTTCCAGTGTATGGAAAGCTGCTCATGTTTTTCCATTATTTAAGGGTGGTGATCCCAGTTCAGTGAACAGCTACTGACCTATCTCAAAATTGCCTTGCCTGGCTATGATTTTAGAATCTCAAGTTAAGCAACAACTGTGCAGCTTTTTAACTTTCAACAACATTTTAACTTCACAACAATCTGGCTTCAGGCCTGGTCATAGCACCATCACAGCAGCTTCAGTGGTTTTAAATGATTTGATATCAGCTGTGGATAATAAACAAAAATGTGCTGCCCTATTTATTGATTTAGCTAAAGCTTTCGATACAGTAGACCATTTTATTTTATTAAAAAAGTTGTCCTCCATTGGTCTTGATTGTGATGCCTGCTTGTGGTTCCAGGACTATCTCTCTAATAGAACACAAGCTATTTTGCTTGAGGATGCGAAGTCTCAATTTTTAAAAGTGACAAAAGGTGTACCCCAAGGATCCATTCTTGGACCGATTTTGTTCACCATTTACATTAATAATATTGCTCGTAATATAGCACATTGCAAGGTTCATTTTTATGCAGATGACACGGCGTTGTACTCCCCTGCACCAACGTGTGCCCAGGCCCTTATCTATCTGCAATCGGCTTTTAATCTTATTCAACACGCTCTGGCAGAACTGAAACTTGTTTTAAATACGGATAAAACTAAGTTCATTTTTTTTTCTGCTCGGAATGCAATCATGCCAAATGAGTCAATCTTCTCAGTGTTTGGAGCTAAAATTGAGCAAGTTTTACAAGTATTTCGGTATCTGGCTGGATCATAATTTCTCCTTTAAGACTCATGTGTCTAATTTGTCCAAGAAAATCAGAACAAAAATTGGGTTTCTTTACAGAAACAGGTCTTGTTTTTCTTTAGACAGTCGGAAGAGGATTGTTCAGGCAACGATCTTACCTTTATTTGACTATGGGGATATCCTTTAGATGCATGCCTCTGATTGTACTTTAAGACCTCTGAACGCTATTTATCACAGCGCTCTACGTTTTATCACTAGAGATTGTTTCCGCACTCATCACTGTGTGTTATATAGTTCTGTTGGGTGGTTGTCCCTTTATTCTAGAAGGAAGCTCGATTGTATTTTATTTATTTATAAAGCATTGCTTGGTAAGCTTCCTTCATATCTAACTAGGCTTTTGTCCCTGAAAATCCAAAGCCAGCATGTTAGATCGCATAGGTGGATTTTGTTAGAGTCACCCAGGACTAGGATAAATTTGGGCTTTTCTGCTTTTAGTGCATTTGCACCTTATGTCTGGAATAGTTGCCAAGACTCTCTGAAGCTTGACTGTCACATTCCCTATGACTCCTTCAAGAATCGACTGTGGGAGATGTTACTTGAGGAGGCCAGATGTACTTGCCTTTAGTTTTAATCTTGAACTTGTTCTCTCACCTCTGCACTTTAATGTTTTATTTTTTGTTTTATTTTTATTATTTTCTTTTAATTTATTTTAACTTTCTTTTAAAAGTTTGTTTTCCTTTATTCTGCAGTTGTTGTATGTAAGTGTGTGAATCTTATTATGCTCTGTCTGTTACCCACTTTGTATTTGTTTTATTGTATTCAGGGCTCCCCTGAAAAAGAGACCTCGGTCTCAGTGGGACTTCCCTGTAATAAAAAATAATAATAGACAGATTTGTGAACAATGTTTGAGAGAAATGGTAATATTGTGTATCTGGAATGAATTTTAGATCTTTGAGTCCATCTCATGACAAATGGGAGCAAAAACAAAAGTGTTGCATTTGTATTTTTGTTGAGTGTACATTAATGACCTTGATAGGAATATTGAGAGCAGATTGATTAAATTTGCAGATGATGCTAAATTGGGGGGTTTGGCAAATAGTCTAGGGTCCACTAAAGTGATTCAGGACGATTTGGATAGAATCCAGAATTGGGCAGAAATGTGGCAAATGAAATTTAATCTAGCAAAATGTAAAGTTGTACCTGTAGGTTATAAAAACATTAGACGGGATTACTTCATGGGAGGTTTAAAACTGGAATGTGCTGCACAAGAGAAAGACCTGGGAGTGATTGTTAACCAAACCCTCACAGGTTCTTGCCATTGCGCCGTAGCAGTTAAAAAAGCTAATCGGATGCTAGGATACATTGCCAAAAGTATTGAGTACAAATCTAAGGAGGTGATGCTTCTTCTGTACAACACGTTCATTAGACCACACCTGGAGTATTGTGTACAGTTCTGGGGACCATACTTTAAGAGAGATATAGAGGCCCTAGAGAAAGTTCAGAGAAAAGCCACCAAGCTTATTCCAGGTATAAAAGATGAAAGCTACGAGTTTAGTCTTAGGAAAAGGAGTCTCAGGGGTGATTTGATTGAGGTCTTTAAATATGTTAAAGGGATTAACAAAGTGAATTATGTAGGATTCCTTCGACCAAGTGTTGTCAGTAGAACTCGGGGTCACAAATGGAAGTTGACCAAAGGTAAATTTAGCTCTGATATTCGGAAATATTTCTTCACCCAAAGAGTAATTTCAATTTGGAATAACTTGCCTGACCATATTGTTGAGGCAGAGACCTTGAGGGTTTTCAAGAGCAAGCTTGACTTAAAGCTTGATACCAGAGTCATTGACAATAGTATAAAGAAACTGGCGAGTGTGGTCGGGCTGAAAGGCCTGTCCTTGCCATTCATGTTATGTTATGTTATTGTTGGGCGAGTGCTGACATGCCTCGAGTGGTATTAATATGCATTGTAAATGAAAACTGTTTAATAAAGTTATTCAAAAACTCAGGTCATAAGCCTATGAATACATTAGCTCGTGAACAATTCACGAACGCACAGAGCTACAAAAGGCCTATCACATAAAAAAAGGCAGGCAAAGAACCACACAGATTTGAGAGTAAAGACAATTTTACAGACAAGCTATAGTCATAAAAAGTTTGTCCACCTAATCTTTTCAGTTGAAAAAAAAAAAAAAAACACACACACACACACACACACACACACACACACACACACACACACACAAAGAATTAACTCAAAAGCGGCAAGTTTTTTTGTGACTACAGGCCAGCTGATTAAATGGGCCATATCTGACACCTAGAACAAGGTTGGAGGACTACCTGCCCCCGAGTAACGATTGCAACAAACTACTCTCTACTGTCCACCATGTAAAGACCAAGAGAGGGGAGGGAAAAAAAAAAAAAACGGAATGATTCAGGGGCGCAGAACAGCACAGAGTGAGTGCTAAAATTTAACTAGTCCCCAAGACTCACAGAGATCCTGTGCGTAACACATTCTGTCAGGACTGCATCATATGCCACGAAATTCAGAACCACATGCCCTGGCCTTGTGATATTCTATAATTAAACTTCCCAAATAATCGCAATGAATACATATAAAACCACAACTCCTCCCTGGACAGCTTTTAAAAACGTTAATATGGATTTGGGTGGAACACTGATTTATTTTGAGGACCTGGCTTTTTGACAGGACATGTTTTTTATGAGAAGCATGACTTATAACAGTCTTTGAATGATCCGTTGTCCCTGACAACAGGAGAAAACAATGCGACATCAGACAGAGTAAATCACACAGGGAACTATACACGGACACCAGTATTGGCCCATGCCGAGGCAGACCCCAGGGTCAGGATTGCTGTACCATAGGGAAAATGAACACTGGATAACTGGGATGCCAGGTGCATGACGCCCACCACCTAGACTCCTATTATCCACCATGCCATCATTCGAAAGCAGCACTGTGCAACAGACTTGGAAAAGGACTGTAATACTAACAGTATTGGAATGGGGTCTCAGGGGTTGGTTACACCTAAGGACCAAAATGAACCCTATCCACTGCCTGCTGTAACCTGCCCTAAAGGTGTAGCATCTGAGGACAGCAGAAGGCTGCCGCATTGGGCCACAAGAGGAGCCAACTGGAGGAATTCCCACTCGCACCAGGATGGAACCAGAAGAGCAGCCAGATTAATAAAGAAAGGCCTTGTTCCGGAACCTTCTATGGCTGCAGCTGGCAGGCTGGTATCCTTCCAGAGAAAGTGATGCTACCCCGCATGCTAACATAATCCTTTCGACTGATAGGCGCCTTGCGACCCCAGACTTGATTAATCTATAAAAAATAAATTCCACCTCAAGAATAACACCCTCTCTCAAAATAAAGAGAGACGTCTGCCCGTTAAATGGATTTACAACAAATTATTTCATGAAATACTGAGGACACAGTAAAATAAACAGCATTCCAATCCGATTAAATTCTGTGAAGAGCTGCTTTGCTGATCAAACCAACCATGAAATTTGTTTAGCTTCAATTCATTATAATTACTCAGAGAGTTACTATGGTGCTCAGAGAGTTCTGTGCACCAAAGAGGCTATTCGTCTTTTTTGGAGGTTATTGCGCAAAAAAATAAATGTCATATAAATCTTTGATAAAAGAAACAAAGTGATGAGCAATTAACGTACAATGTTCACTTGGCTTAATCTGGGTTTTCATGAAGTTTGAACAGGAAATGTGTGATTTCAGTTGCATTTTTCTCCATAGAACAATTTCAAACAAATTTTAAAAATGCCAAATAATATGTTTTGCTCAAGTCAGGAAATGAGGCCATACTTGTGGCCATTCTTCATGAATAACATCAAACTCTCATTAGCTAGCCATTGGTCGGTAAAATCTGTGTATTATTAGAACAAATTGGGAAAGCAAATGCATAACACAGCTGTATTTAAAAATTTGCTTCTACGCGCCGCTTATTTTACAGTTTAATTGCTCGGTGGAAAAAAAAAAGAAATACTTTAAAGGACTAATAATGAAAAGGTCTTGGCCTGAATGGAAGCAGTTTATGGGCCCTTGGGGTCACAAAGCAGAACGCACCAGCACATACACAGCCATGAGTGCATCAGCTGGAGGGAACCTAACAGTCAATGAAGGGTATTATTATCTGTCTTTGCCAGTCTAAGTACCCACCAGCTGGCATGCACAGCACCACAGCTTCTACAGACAGGCAGACAGACCCACTTAAATACTATAGCAGGGTTTGATTTAACAAACAAGCTTTTAATCTTCTTTCAAGGAAATAGCAGTCATAATTTATTGTTGCAGTTCAGTTTGGAATGAAAACCCGCTCATGCTCTGATTTAACACAATACTAATCGGGAAAACTAAGGACTTCTAAGGAGAAATTCTAGAATGGTTTGAGGTGACCTAACAAGTAAAATACTCATCACGCAATTGACTTAAAAAAGTAAAGGTCTTTTGAATTGCAGATACTTCCCCCAGACATATAACAAACTATGAGGGGAAACTGCAGGCAAAAGCGAATAAAACTGAATTCATGAAACACTACATTACCTAAAGTGAGGCGTAAGAATCCCCGTGGTGAATGGAGATGCGTAATCAAGCCTACGAGTAACAACATATCAAGTATGGATGGCACAATACCACCTTTTCCATCTCTAAAACCAATACCAATATCAGGACTTTCAGAATACACAGATACCAATTCCAACCTGATGCTAAACTCACAACCATCTATACTCCCCCCTCAAGCAACAAATACACTGTCAGTCAGTCATTAGAAAATCAGCAGTGTTGGCAGTGATTTTTGTTTTGTACCAGCTGATGCATTTTGTGTTTCGTATTGTTCTGGATAAGAGTGTTTACTTACTACCAATGATGTAATGCAATGATTCCTGTGTAGCAGTGATAACAGGTGACGATGCAGGGCAAAAGCACCAACACTTACCGAGCTGCTGAAATAGCAGGGCTATACTCTTCCCTGTGATGGGCAGATTGCTGTTCAGAGGGGTTTGGATTAGCTGCCGGTCTCCGGCTCCCAGAGAAAAAAGCTTCTGCAATAGAGAGAAAAAAAAATAGAGGGCTATGGCCATAGCATACCAAATTACCACTGATTTCTACAAGAACTCTTATTTTGAGAACCAAAATCAAAAGGACAGTTTTGGCACAGTTTTTAGAGTCACAAAAGAGATGAAGAATCAAATTAATAGCTAAGACAATACAGTAATAATAATACAGTCATCTGCTTTAATGCAAACATAACTGCAACCAAAGAACTTGTTGGAACTACAGCCTTGTGTAAATGTCCTTAAATGATTAGCACAATCCAGTGGCCTCTAAACTGACAGGATCGGGCTGCAGGATTACAGGACTGATGCGACATTTGAAATTGACCCTATGATACACAGGCCACCCTCCAAGGCACTCGAATTGCTGACATAACTGAAATATCCCAGCATGCAGTGCAAAACAAAGCTGGCATCAGACGGGATTATTTTAACCTTCACAGCGAGAGGGCCCTTCAGACAGTACAGGGCATGACTCCCCGTGATTCAGAGTGTGAAGGATGAGTGAAAATTCGGCCTCATGTGAGGACACGCAGAAACTGAGTTTACCACTTCAGACGAACTCCACGCACTAATGAAAAGCCTGAGGTAAAGTAAACCAGTCTGTCATTTAAAGTATGGTGAGGAAAATAATGGGGGAAGGTGAGATGAGGAAACTCTTAATTTGTGTAATTTCACATTTTTCTTGAACAGCAAGTAGAACATCATGCGGTGCAAGGCAATAAAGAGTAAACAATAATTGTAAAATGGGGAAAATCTACTATAAATTATGAAATTAAGACCAAGACTCCACTGTAAGTGGTGGAATTGGACAGGCATTTAAAGAGGCAAGTTTCAGATTTTTACAAGTACACAGCAAGGGGAAATGATTACAAAAAAACACCTAGATTTTTCATAAATTCTCATCTTCCAATCGGGAAAATTTCACTCTCTGACGACCTGTTACTGTTGAATTAGAGTATAAGACTTGAAATGTTGTGGTGAAATCATTTGCAGTATTTCAAGTCCAGCTCAACCTGATGAATTACATCATTTAGCTTTAGCTGGAGAAATAGCCTTCCATCATCCTTCATGCATGTCAAATTTATGCCTGGAAAGAGGAATGAGCAGGCATTCATTTTGAAAGAGAAAAATTTGAAAAATTTCCTGCTGACTCCTGACTCGATGGTGCTGCACTGCAGAACGGTTTTGATGCTAATTTGTGGTGACATTGGGAAATATATGAAGAGAGGAGGGACTTTGCTGCCTTGATTTACGAGCGGCCAGCGAGTCCTGTTTTTGGAGTAACAAATCCAAGTGGCAAATTAACCCCAAGTGACCCCAGCACGGGGCAGGAGTGGAATTCTATCGGCCTCAGGCGGGCGACCGGACAGGGAACCGCTTCGCTGGCCGTCGGTATTTTAGGAATTGTTTGTTTTAGAGTCGGCTCACCTGGGACCCCCCAGCCAGCGGTACCAGGCATGTGAAGAGGCTGGCCACCAGACCCTCCAGAGGGAAACCCAGGCTGTCTATGTACACTGTGTACAGAAGGCCCAGGCAGCCCTGAGAGGCACACAGCAGACACATAGGTCACAATACTGCACGTGCACTTGCAACTGCAACAGTGCTCATCACATACACACGTCTCTCTCACACACACACACACACACACACATATATATAAACATCAGTATTGCACACACACTTACAACAGCCACACACTGCTCATCGCATACACAAGTCTCTCACACTCATGCAAAATCCAGTATTGCACACACACACAACAGCCACACTGCTCATCACATACACACGTCTCTCACACGCGCACACACACACACACAAACTCCAGTATTGCACACACACAACAGCAACACTGCTCATCTCACACACACACACACACACACACACACACACACACACACACGTCTCTCACATGCGCACACACACGCACACACACACAACCTCCAGTATTGCACACACACCAACAACAACAACACTGCTCATCACATACACACACGTCTCTCACACGCACACACACACAAACTCCAGTATTGCACATACATTTACAACAACCACACTGCTCATCACATACACAGGTCTCTCACACGCGCGTGCACACACACACACACACACACACACACACACACGAAAACTCCAGTATTGCACACACACTTACAACAGCCACACTGCTCATCACATGCACGTCACAGGCACGGCTCCAGCACTGCACACACTCACACAAAAACTCCAGTGCTGCACACACACACACACAAGTCCAACAGAATGTATTCAAATTCAGTGACATATGTGTCACAAACTAAAACGAGGTCAAAGGTCACCAAAAATTAAAAATTGCTATTGGGTAGTTATTAGCCTCTCCCCAGGACATATCAACTGAGTACATGGATTTTTCTTTCAACTTTTACTATAGTTGGGCATTTAAGGGTTAATGAATGGTGTCTGTCATTTGATGAATAACACAATTGTGCAGGCTAAGCAAAGATTATAGTAAATACAACAGCGAACAGCAATCATGAAAAAAAAAACCTGAAAGTATTACTTCTTAACCACTGGTGAAATGACTAAACTTGTATTTGAGCTCAATTTCAAAACAATGATTCTGAAAGGGCAGAAGTTTTATAGTGCTTTTGATAACTTTGCTTCACTTTCTCGATAAATCACATGCTGCACACCATGCATCCCCAACCACCCTCACAGTGCTCCTGCCCAGTCAATCAATCAATTAATCAAGCTTATTGAGCAGAATCAGGGTCCATAAAAAGCACATGCAACATTTAAAAAACACATAGGGACAAAAAGAGAGAAAAAAATCAAGGCATTGTCCTGTCATTGTAAAGGGGAAAGATTGTTAAAGGGTCAATAAAATATCCAGGAAAGAAGTGCCATACTGAGACGAGATGAAGAAGAGAGTGGTTTCCCAGAACCTGCCCTGAAGATGGAACCGGGATATCTAACGAAATTATGACCCTCAGGAACTTTATTTCCAAAGCTGCCAATTCCAGCTCTAAATGCTACAGTGAGCAAGTCCAGGATTCCATTCCTAACTGACTAAAACAAACCCTGAAGGTTATTTAAGTACATTGCAATAAATACACAACCAAAGAATGAATTGAGATGCATTCAGGTAAAAATAAGGTCAGAGAGCTACTGCTTTCACAGTAGGAAATTTAGCAATAATACAGCGATAATAACAAACCATTTATGAAGCCTGTATCACTGGACAATGTTCTGAAGTGTAACCACTTGAAATGGCCACTAAGAAACTTAGCAGCACACTCACACCAGCACTTTTAGAGCAAGTGTCAGAATATGGGCACTTAATACATTCAACCTGAACCAATGACACAATACAGTCAAAATTTGCTCATTATGACTTGATCAAACATGGGTTCTTGTTACCCGAAAGATTTCTGGGAAATCCAGTCTGGAGACGAGAACAAGACTTTTAGGAGTGTAAACTTCAGCTGGCTGAATTAATGCACTCTCCTCATCGTCCTCTTCCACGTCTCCATCCACCTCCACACGTTTCGATCCCTGAAAAACAAAATTACTCTGGAAAATCACTCCAACGAGGTAGATATACCTAACATTTACAAAAATAGTCAACACTCTAATCCAGCCATTCTCACTTCCAAATAAACAATCATGTGGTGAAAAGGAGTAATAATTTAAACCGTGAAAAAAGAAGTTAGATTTTTTTTTTTTTTTTTACAAAACCAGTATTTTAAGAACTATTTCCATAAGTGCAAAGTCTTTCATAAGGCAAATATGCCTTCAGCTTATTAAAAGATCCTCTGAAAGCAGAAGCTATTATGACTGAGTAATTAACCAAAGTCCAGCCAGTCACCGATATATACCGTAGAGGACCCGCACTCATTTTCCTGTGTGTGGATCGTCGATATATCATTCCCCGGTAGCCAATTCCCTGTATGCTGGGAATTGATTAGCATTAACATAGAGGCAGGATGAGGGCTAATTTCACTAACCGAAACAGAGAAGAAGGAGGCCAATGTCAAACTCCCAACTGACCATGACAGGCAGAGCTAGCATTGTCAAAGACATGAGTAAGCTAGCTAACAAGAAAAGGTTATTTTTATTTATAAATTAATGAAAATGCGAAATGAATACCCACAAAATCATTTGTAATAGAGCCCGAACATATGCATAGTTTCTGGCTCAATTATCAATGTTTTTTGTGGGTATTAATATCCCATTATATTAACTTATAAATCAACATTTGTGTCTGCCACAGATGGATTTGACCTGAAACCGCAGTGGTTGCCCTAGCACTCCAAGCAATGCCCTTTACGAGTCAGCCAACCCAGCAGCCAAAGCAGATGTCAATCCAAGCAAATGCAAGCTCTGCCTGTCACTTTCCCACTTGAAGTTTGAAATTGGCCTGCAAGCTCTCTGCTTTGATTGGGCACCTGAGTCAAAGCAAAACTCCCATTTGCTTTCATAAGGTTTCATAGAATATGTCTGTCCTGCAAGTCAATAACCATTAAATTAAATAAAATTCTTACAGATCTTCAGGAGTGCATTCATGTTGTTTCAACAGTGAAAAGTGGAACTGCAAACAGAACATCTATAAAGTGTACACAAAGTAGAGTGCAGACCTCTGCCAGGACACAGTGATCTTCCATAGCAAGAATTTGCACAGTGATTGTTTTGGCAAGCCAGTCATTACTTTATAGTAATAGTGGCCTGGTAGTGGCACTAAAGTAAAGTTTGTAGCGCCCATCAAAAGGTTTCTTCCTCTTGGGAACATGAATCTTTACTGCGAAATTTCAAGGCAATTCAGCCATTGCTTTTAGAGATATATCAATAGCGGACGGAAAGTCTGCCCACATTCCAGAGTAAAGGGGAAGTCAGGAGACGCCAAAATTCATTGGGGACTTCCAGATAGAAACTCCAGTGCTCCAAGCTGATTTCTTGGCAATTCAGCCATTAATTCTGTCAGATATAATGGTCACAGGGACCAGACAAACAGATTACATAACCAAGTTGGCAGAGGTTAAAATGGAAAATAGCACTGGCTGGCAAGATGTTACAGTTGGTAGAGCAGCTGAATGTCAAGCCATATATGGGTCCTCCCTGTGGCTGGGGTTTAATCCCCATAAGATGACACCTTAAGTGCAATGAGCTTGCCTGCATAAGCTGTTCTCTCACCGATTACCCTTGCTGAATCAAATAAAGAACATTAATGAAAGGCAGACCACCTCCTTATTTCAGTTTCATAAGAAAATACATAATTTTTTGGAGGACTCGCCAGGATTCTTCGCTTGTCACAGAATATAAGACTTGAATGAGCATCCAGCTGCACACAGAATCTGAGGGAATTCTGGAAATTTCCAGAACAATTTTATGCCAGCATTCGCACTTCTTCCCTCCATCAGGTGGCACCCGTTCTGCATTGTTCACACCTGTTCGGCAAACGTCACACAGTGCTGGATATGCCATCCGGGATACTAGAGTTTAAATAAAACCCCCAACAAAATTCCCTCCTGAGGAGTCCCATCACTGAAGCACCAGTGCACTCTCTCTGGATAGTCATTAACGAGACACAGATTTATTAAAGTAATTAGGGGACACCATGTCCAAAATTCTGGAGCGGAGTCTTATCAGTTGCTTTGGGGTCAGAAAATAAACAAATACACAAACAAGGGCACAGATATCAGAAATAAGCCTTCCAAACATGGGAACCATTTTCCATTTCAGTGGGAATCTTCCCATCCTGAAAATGAAGTAGGAAAAGGGTTGACGTCTGTAAACGACCCCGTCATTTCCCTGAGGAGCTTAGCCAAAGAGTAAGGGACACTGATAAATCATGCAAACCACGCACATATCACTGATTCCTTATATAATATTCAGGAGGATTTAAATATATCTGCTCCAGAGATGCAAATTGCCGCTCATTCTGACTGCTTTTGCTTTGAGAGAAAAAACCACACGTGGATTAAGTTCACCTGAGGGAAGTGATGTCATACATTAAGACGTGATAAGGCCTTTTATGTGTCAAATAATGCTGGGATATGACGTAACATCTTATATGGTATTCTACGCAAAACATGTTGTGACTGAAGACACTTCAGGAAGCCCAACAACACATCATTGCAATTACCCGTGGCCAGTAGCAGAATGGCATAGGGGTCCAACAAAGACACAGAAAGCTGATGGTTCAAGCCCCCAGTGTGGCTATAATAGGATCAGGGCAGATAAAATCATACAATGTCACTAGACGTTTCTAGAAGACTTCTAGAACATTCTTGTCCTCATATTTTTCATGGCCTTGGTATGCACTTGTATTCACAGAAAGCAAGAATGTCTTTTTTGGAAATTCAAATGTTCAAATCATTGAGGGATTTATTTTATCAAACATCAACTGACAGTTTGACTACAGGACCTTCATTATTTTTCCTTGAGTCATTGTAGGAAAAATGAAGTTTTTTTTTCTTTTTTTTTTGAATTCTATGCTATTTTTTACACATTATCAACTATAGGCACTGGAATGTGACACACTGCTGTAATTCTCAAGGCAGGAAAAAAAAAAAAAAAATCAAGATTACAAATTATGTATGGCGCCAGTTTATGAGCAGAATATGAGAACATGTTGCGATATTAAATTCCAAAAATGAAAATCATTTCTTAAGCTTAGTGGTCAGTGAGTGATCTCTGGCTAGCAGAGGATGTTATTTTAACCCCAAGCCCGACCTCTGACACAAGTCAAGTGTGTAGAGCGAAATGCCCCAAGTTGTCAATTCATGTTTAGCAACACACATTTTTCTACTCTCTCCCCCACAGTTGCATTTCCGTCAAAACTGTGCCAGTGATTGAATTCTAACAAAAATAGCTTGGCTGGCCTCTTGGAAGGCTATATTTGCTGTCAAAAAAGCGGAAGAGAATAGCTCAAGTTTACATGAGGGAGAAGAGCAGGGATGGGAAATGAGAAAAGCACTGAGAGTTAAAAATACAATGACCAGCAGCACTAATACTCCTTTCACACCAAGGACTCATATAATGTCGAAGCAGGATTGATTTTGTGTTCGAAAGGGCTAACTCACATTGACCATCTTGGCTTTACGTCCTAAGTCAAGAGGTGTGTGGGACATAGGACAGAAAAGGGTCGATTTCAATGCGAACAGACTGCTAAAACTGGGGCGGGGCAAATTTTTTCATTGGTCGCAATTCCGTGCGCACAGTTGTGTCACAATTGTCACAATGTTGCCATGACCAATGTTCTTTATGCTTTATGAAAGGGTCGACCACTGTTATTCGTTCCAAGACTGAATAAAGAAATCCCACGGGATATGATCAGAGTGTTTTCTTAAAAGAATGATGAGTCTGTTTGTGGGTCCAATAAAACGTGTCGTGTATGGTTTGTTTGCCATGGACTGACGGGCAAAATGCAGCTCAGCCATTGCATAGATTTGCACTGAGATTATGAAACCGATTTTTTCCCCAATTATAGCCACAGCAATTATTAATCTCCCTTCAAAAATAGCACAATGTCACCACATTTCAATAGCACAATGGCAGAATAATTCAAAGATGATATCTGATTATTGCAACTGAAAATTCTCCATATCAAAAAGCTTTGAGCGACATAAATCAGACTAGCAACAAAAATGAGCACATTTTGACCAAACAGCTGAACAGCTTCAGCAAAGAATTTATATTTACATTGACTGACACAAACTACGCATAGGCGATATTTTCATCTTTCAATGTAGCTTCCAACGACAAAACGAACTTGAAACAGCATCGGAAGAATATGTGCACGATCCACGAAGTCCACGATAGCCTTCCTTTGCTCTAGCCCTTGTTTTCTGAGCCATTTTTGAACAATTGTGCACAAGCAGCTCAAGAAGGCCACTGGTGCTGCATGACATGCAAACCCCCTGCCCAGGTCAAGCACAAAAAGGTAATGGTCATGGGTCATTCCATGTCAGATCATCGAATGGGTCTCACCTCCACCTTCTCAATTTTGCTAATTTTTCGTATGCAACAGTATAAATATACATCACTGACAAATCTGAAATTTCGGCTCATTCGGACCAAAAATGAATTTTTGGTGAATTATTTTCGAAGAGTACTGTCCTTGTTTTTTTGTCGATTGACATTTTTCTTGTATTTAACATGGCATAACCTTATTACACCTATAGCTTTGAAACTTTGCATCTATATATACTGCTTAATCAGAAAATGCAGAATTTTACTTTATCTTTCTTGGTTGTGGAGCTATTAGGACACTAAAAGTGCCTTTTGTTCAGGCAGTTCCATGTTTAGGTCCCCAAAGCACCCCAATATAAACCCGAGTATCGGCTCTCTGGAATTTTTCCAGTCTTTTGTGTTTGCTGAATATTAATCAGGCTGAATTCACCATGAATTCATCACCAATTATCAGTCAGCACCTTGCTAAATGTGGAAAAAACGCTAAAATGCCACCTTTTCAAACCCCCGTATCTCCGGAGCACACCTTGGATTTTCTTCTTCTTTTTTTTTTTTTTAACAGATTCCTGTATTATAGAAGAAAGACCACTCCAAAAATTGTTGATGTGTTTTGACCAATATAAATTTTGCAGGTGTCTGAACAGGGGTGGGGTAATCTTGAGAATCGCTTGGCATTTTCAGCTTCTTACATAATGTTAATGATTATTGAATCACAATAATTGTAAATTCTCCATTCATAAATGCATGACACATTCACAGAAAGGTCAGTATATGCAGGTTGGTAGATCATGTTGGCAAGGAGAAACCTGAACCAGTTATTGATCTTAAAATGTTGCATTGTTAAATGTGTAAGAAGCTTTATAGTGCCATGCGATTCTCAAGATTACCCCTCCCCTATTCAGACACATGCAAAATTTATATTGGTCAAAACACATCAACAATTTTTGGAGTGGTCTTTCTGCCATAACAGAGGAATCAGTATAGAAGAAGAAAATAATCCTGGAGATACGGGGGTTTGAACAGGTGGCATTTTAGTGTTTTGTTCACACTTGGCAAGGTACTGACTGCAGTCGGTGATGGATTCAGCCTGTTTTATACTCAGCAGAGACAAATGAATGGAAAAAATTCCAGTGAGCCGATGCTAGGGTTTATATTGGGGTGCTTTGGGGACCTAAACATGGAACTGCCAGAACAAAAGGCACTTTTGTTGTCATAGCTCCACAACCAAGAAAAAGAAAGTAAAATGGGCTGCATTTTCTGATTAATCAGTACAGCATTAGCTTAGATGCAAAGTTTTAAAGCTATAGGTTAAATAATAAAAAAAGTTATGCCATGTTAAACACAAGGAAAATGTCAATTGACAAAAAAAAAAAAAAAAATGACGGACAGTACCCTTAGAAAATAATTCACCAAAAATTAATTTTTGGTCCGAATGTGCTGAAATTTCAAATTTGTTCATCACTAACACATATTCATCAAATGTGAAAATATGGAAGCAATCTATGACTACATGGTGACAAATGTTTTGTATATCTGATGATTTGACATGGAATGACCCTAATGGCATTGCTCCCAAGTTGGTTGTGACCAAGGTATTATCTGAATCATCATGAATGGGGATTAAACTGTGTTGTCTGGCTTGATTTGAATTGATGAGAGAAGATTGACCATGGGCAGGATAAACTACGTTCAAACCCTGGTCACTGGTATGAAAGAAGTAAAAGACACTCAACCAGCAGCACCAAGACTTTCGTAACAATGATCAGCAACATAAAGACTTTCAGACCAGAAGCGCAGAGACCTTGAGACACAAAGATCATGCCCACGGAGCCAGCAGGGTCAGAGTGAGCCTGGCAGGTACCAGGGACCATAATCACCAGTCCGAGGTAGCATCAGCCCCTTCGCAGCCAGGGAGAAATGACTTGTCCACCTGGAAACATTGCCGCACAGTGATTAGCATCCTTAATGAGTTTTGGAAAAACAGATACTCACTCAGAGCTTGTGTTCAATTAAGGGGGGATGTTTAATGTCACTGCTGAGCCTCAGACGTCCTAAAACTCTAAACTAAACTCATCTACATTCCAGAGTTAACTGAAAACAGAGCTGTTATCACTCTGCTGGGGGCACTGTGACTCACCAAAATAAAATGCATCGTGTCATTAAACACATCTTACTGCCAGGAACCGCATAACTACTACAAATAATGTGACCTGTGTCTGATGGAAATGTACCCAGTAATATTCCACTAACACAAAGGGGAACAAAGGACAGAGCGCAATAAGCACTTTAATTCAAATCTGACCAGAGTTTCTTAGACACTCAGATATTCACATTCATTTAGGCTCCTGAGAGTCTGACTGGGTATGGCGCTGACTGAGTGCAGACTGGGCTGTAAAGTCACGGGTTCGAGCAGGGGTCACTGCATTGAGCTTAAAGCTAGAGGAGAGAGTCAGTGCTTTGCTCAGCTTATGTAGGTCACCCCCTAACCAACCCCGCAGTGCACTGTAACAGAGTGTAACAGTTCGTTAATGTTTTCGAGTCCCAGTAAAACTGAAAGAGTGCATTTAATTTCTTTTCCTTTGATTTTACATTTATCAGAGTACATTATTGGGGGGCCTCCTATTGCCCCTTCGATAACGCCATTGCACTGTGGGCGAGGTGCACTAAAGGAGCGTATCTTAAGTTAGCAGGGTGCCAAGACGTTCTGACAGTAGGCAGCTGGATGGCATCTGGTTTTGATCCCTTACAGTACGAGTAGGGAAACATTTGGAGAAAGAGCGCTGAAACCATCTGTAAAGCACAATGGGTGTGCGTGCATGTGCGAACGTGTAAGACAGGTTCGTGACACAGTGTACGTGTTTCGAGTTTGTTAGTTCAGCAGAAGAGGGATAATCAGGTAACCATCGGGCTGCACATCTCAGAAAATCAGTTAAATTTGAGTTTTGCAAAATTAAACAGTCAAACAAGCAGGCAGACATTTTGCACAGCCAGTCATGCCTGAAATGTCTTGTTTAGTTCCGTATTTTAAGACCCGCCCGTTTGTACAGTGTATTTCAAGGAATTCAACGAGATGACTAAAATAATGTGATTCAATTACCGCTCAAAGATAAACCCATGGGCATCCAATTCACAATACCATTCCAAAACATTGTGCTTTTTCAAAAAATAGGCACAAAAATACTAATAAAATATTTCAGCTGAAGCAGACTGTGTGGCAGCTTTCTGGAACAACTAAACACTGGCCCACGAGGCCAATCTGTTTTCCGACCACAAAGTGCTTTACAGTATGCCAGGCTCAGATCTGTTAATTTTATGTCAAAGGTGGGAACACTTAGCACATGAGGCGCTTTTTTAAAAACTAAAAACAGTACCAACGATGGAGAAAAGTAATAAACAAGCGAGGGTCAAAGTCAAACATTCACTTAAGGGAGGACTTAACTCCCGAGAGCACCCAGCACCTGGGTTTCCATTATCCGGTAATTACTGGACTTTGACTGGTAAAATCTGCCGAAGTCCGGTCATTTTTAACCCCTCCGGTCAAAATGTCCGGTGAAAATATTCCCTCGATGCATAATTAGAATTTTATTAAAGCAGTCAATTTCCACATGCCATTTTATTACAAAAAAACCCCAAATCTTATTTTTTTATGAATGTGAAGGCCAGGCCTATATGTGGAATGAAACTTTTTTCACGGAACTAAACTTGTCACATTTGTTTCATTTCCTCTGACAAAGCATGCACCGCCCATTACAACAACAATAACGATAGAGGTTGGATATGTCGAAACAATCTAATATGAAAAACTGTTTTCTGAAACCAAACAGGTCTAAGGAGAAGGATTATGTAAAGATTGAGATGCAATCTGAAGTGGGCTACCCTGAGTGGCCTAAACTGGCCAAAATAGCCTGCGTGATCCCTGTCTCCAGTGTGCTGCAGAACTGGCGTTCTGTCAAATTTTTCTACCAATCAAAATATGCTACTTTGCGGTTCTGCGCATAGGCAAACCAAAAATCTCGGACTGTTTCTTCGCTCATATTTTAAGTATCTTCAAAAATCATAAGAATAAATTTTTTTTCGGTGTGCCTTTCGACCTGTAAGCGTAAATATATTTGCATGAACACGGTGGGTTTTCCTGAGAATGCAGAAATTAGATGATAATGACATATATGGGCATATGCTGTATCTTCAAACACGCTTATCCAACTCATTATAACATCTGCTTATGTTATGATAAGCCAACAAATAAAGTTGCTCCTGTACACTGATTCATATTGCAATATTTAGGTGAAAACAAAGACTTTACGATCGCTTTGCATTACGGTAGCATTTTTTGACAAAGCTGCACAAATTGTCAGAACACCGGACGAAAACAGCGCAGCGAAATCGGCTGGGGGAGAACAAGGTCACGACTGATGCGCATTGCAAGTTGCGGAGAGACGCTTGAGACTTTTGATTTTAATTCAGCCGCTGGCTCACTGCAGCAAAAATACGTAAAAAGTAGGCTAAAATGTCCCGAGCCAGAAAAATGTTGCGGGATTTTTTTTGTTTTTTGCATCCATTTAATTACAAGTTGGCAGCACGGCACGTTATTAAAATGGTATGAGCCAGTCCAGGTGTGTGTGTGGTTTTTTTTTTTTGGTTTGTTTGCAAATTGTAGTTGCAATTGTTTTACGTTCATGTTAAAAGAGCGCGGGCTTGTGCAAGTTTTTATTTTAGAAGTTACACATGTTATGGCCCCAAATTTGTTATTACATTTTGAACACAACAGCAACAGCAACAGCAAGGGATGACAGCACAATTTAAAACTTAAACAAATTTAATTTACAGACAAAGACTAACACTAACCAACAACTAAAGACCAAGATTGATTAGAAAACAAAAAAAAAACAGAAATATTTACAGTCCTTGTGGGTTTGCTGGTGATGTCCTGGGCAAGGAAAAATGCTCTGGGGCACAGGCAAAAATCCACAAAAGAAAACTTCACCGGTCTTGAACAGAATGACAGGTCTGGTCACACGTATCCTTCTTCTTGCAATTTCTCCTACTACTTTACTGTCTCAATTCTTTTCCTTATATACTCTTTTGCAGACCCCACCCACATTTAGACCTCTTCTTTTTACTTTTCGGGGACTTGCCCCAGACATGTCCAGGACATGTCTAAACATAGCTCCAGTCTGAGCTGAATAAAAAAAAAGGTAAATACTGCCATCCAGTGGCCAATATTCACATTACACCTCCATTCCAAAAGGGAAAAATTTTGACTCATAAAGGCAAAATTTTTCTTTTCAATACAAAATGGTTAAGTGAACACTTGTGTGTACATATATATCATACAATATTCAAATAAACACGTGATATATATATATACATATTCAAACACGGGATAAGCAATCAGCAATTACATTGTCTGTACCCTTCACATGCTTAATTTCTAAGTCAAACTCCTGTAAAATCAAACTCCAATTCAACAATCTCCGATTCTTGTTTTTCATCTTACTCAAAGACATTAACGGATTGTGGTCAGTGCACACAATCATTGGCTTTTGTCCTGTACAAACATAAACCTCAAAGTGTTGGAATGAAAGGACCAGAGCCAACAGTTCCTTCTCTATTGTGGAATAGTTCCTTTGGTGGCGATTGAACTTCCTGGAGAAGTATGCCACGGGATGCTCAATGTCATCAGAGTCACTTCTCTGTAGGAGCACAGATCCACAAGCTTGGTCGCTAGCATCAACCGCGATGGAGAACGGTTTGTTGAAGTCAGGAGATTTGAGCACAGGGAAGTGACACAGCAGAGACTTCAGGCGATCGAAGGCTCTCTGGCATGCATCATCCCAAGTGAACTTTACGCCTTTCTTCAGTTGGTTAGTTAGACTGAGAGCAATCTCAGCAAAGTTCTTGCAGAACTTGCGGTAGTACCCGATCATTCCAAGGAAGCCGCGCAAAGCTTTTTTGTTGTCAGGAACTGGAAAGTCCATGATGGCTTGGACTTTAGCATTTATGGGTGCCACCTTACCCTGGCCTATGACGTAGCCAAGATAGGTGACAGTAGCACAACCAAAGTCACTCTTGCTCAGGTTAACAGTCAGGTTAGCGTGGGTCAGGCGCTGGAACAACGTCTCTACATCTTTTAGATGTTCTTCCCAGGAGTCACTCCATGTGATCAGGTCATCAATGTACGCACCGGTGTGTGGCAATCCGGCGATTGTAGACTGTATCATCCTTTGGAACGTGGCTGGGGCATTTTTCATGCCAAAGGGTAGGACTTCATACTGGTACAATCCAGATGGTGTGGCAAAAGCAGAGATGCTCTTGGCCCTCTCAGTTAAAGGCACACACCAATAACCTTTCAATAAATCTATCTTGGTCAGAAACTTTGCTTGCCCTACTCTATCAATACAATCATCAATCCTAGGTATTGGAAACACATCAGTTCTAGTTACAGCATTGACTTTGCGATAATCTGTACAGAATCTAGTACTTCCATCAGGTTTTGGAACTAGCACACAGGGTGAACTCCAATCTGAGTTGGAGGGTCTGATAATATCATGTTCTAACATGTACTCAACCTCTTTCTCAGCAATCTTTCTCTTTTCAGGATTCATCCGGTATGGATGCTGTTTTATTGGTTTGGCATCACCAACATCTACATCATGAGAGGCTATAGAAACTCTTTTTGGAACATCAGGAAACAGATCCTCATTTTTCTTGATCAACCTCTCAAACTGATCTCTCTGTGAGGGTTCTAGGTGCTAGAGTTTTACATCAAGATTTTGCAACACTTCAGAATTTGACAATTTACATGAAAGAACTTCAGCTTTAATTCTAGGTTCATCATCTTGAAACTCCCCCTCATCTTCACAAATCTCGGCCATAGGAGAATCTAAAGTGACAGCTGCAACCCTAGCATTTCTGTCATGATAAGGCTTCAGCATGTTGATGTGACACAATTGTTTTGGTTTTCTCCTATCTGGAGTCTTCACAATGTAATTGAGATCATTGAGTTTTGTCAGAATTTCATAAGGACCATGAAATCTAGCCTGCAATGGATTGGACTGCAAGGGAAACAACACAAGGACCTTGTCTCCTGGTTTAAACTCACGGCTTCTAGCCTTATGATCATACCAAGTTTTCATTTTTCCCTGACTTGATTTCAAGTTCTCTTTGGCTAGGTCACAAGCAGCACGCAATCTTTCCTTGAACTTGCTAACATAGTCTAACAGACTGATGTTCGGCTCTTCCTCTTGCCATTGTTCACTCAATAATAGCAAAGGTCCACTCACTTCATGGCCAAACACTAGCTCAAATGGACTGAATCCAGTAGACTCCTGCACTGCTTCTCTAGCTGCAAACAACAGCAAATGAACACCTTCATCCCAGTCTTTCTCATGGTCATAACAATAAGTCCTCATCATTGTCTTGAGAGTGGAATGAAACCCCTCTAAGGCACCCTGACTTTCTGGATGATAGGCACTAGAAATAATCTGCTTTGCACCTAGTTCATACACAACCTGCTGAAACAAACCAGAAGTGAAATTGCTACCTTGGTCTGACTGAATTTCCCTGGGAAGGCCAAACAACGTGAAGAACTTTATCAAAGCCTTTGAGATTGCAGTTGCCTTGATGTTACGTAGAGGTATGGCTTCAGGGAATCTGGTAGATGCACACATGATTGTCAACAAGTACTGATTTCCAGATCTAGTCTTGGGTAATGGACCAACACAATCAACAATGACCTTAGAGAAGGGCTCTCCAAATGCTGGGATAGGCTGCAATGGAGCTACAGGTGGGTCTAACTGGTGTTTTCCAACTACCTGACAAGTGTGACAGGTTTTGCAAAAGTTGGAAACGTCTTTCCGAAGCCCAGGCCAAAAGAAGTGTTTCATGATCTTATCAACAGTCTTGTTAACACCAAGATGACCTCCTAAAGGTAAACTATGAGCCATTGTTAAGATCTCATTCCTGTAGACCTTCGAAACAACAATTTGCCTGACCACTGCCCAATCTGCATTGGCAGGGATATCAGGAGGGCGCCACTTCCGCATCAACACACCATCCTTGAGGTAATACCCAACTGGAACTGCGTCTATTTCTTTATCAGGAAGGGCTCCCCTCCTTAGTAAACCAATTTCAGGATCGTTAGTTTGCTCCTCAATCAACCGCTTTCTGGACAGAGACAAGTCTCCAGACACATCAGAATCACCAGACCCATCCGGCTGGCTGAATGGAGAACTGATAAAAGTATCTGATAAGTCCTCAAACGGAGAAACCATAGTAGGCCAATCAGAGTCATGAGGCGAACCACCTGAGTCCTGACTATTCAATGTGCTGGACGGCACCACAACATCTTCTTCTTTAGCCTTCTTGGCCATAGCACGAGTCACTGCGCAAGAAGGATACGGAGATGGGTCCTCGTCCCCATCTTCAGTGCTCGGCTGTGAAGTAAGATGTACAGGGGGAACTACTTTGCCCCCAGCCAGGTCATTGCCTAGCAACAGAGAAACACCCTTTATAGGTAGACTTGACATAAGTCCCACCTTTACCTGTCCTGTAACTAAATCTGACTTCAAGAATATAGAGCGCAGGGGTACAGATACAGTCCTCCCTTCAATACCCTGTACAAGTATGAAATCCCCTGAAGCGGTCTCATCACGTAACTCCAAGGAGTCCATCAACAAAAGTGACTGAGAAGCTCCGGTATCCCTTAGGATAAATATGGGGACAGGAGTAGTATGCTCATTCAGAGCCACAAATCCCTCTGACACAAATGGAAGACATTCCTCCCTCACAAAGTCAGCAGTATCAGGCTTTTTAGCCCCACAAGAAGCAGGCAATTTAGCAGATCGATTATCTACTACAGGGGTTTCTAACCTTGTTTTCACAAAGGCATTTGGTTTGGTATCCTTTTCTTTTTCTTTCTTAGCTTTTAGGAACCAACAGTTAGTTGTAACATGACCAGATTTCTTGCAATAACTGCAAACTAGACCACTTTTGTCACTGTCAGCTTTCACACTTTGATCAGACCTGTTACTGGATTTCTGAGCACCATCACCAGATTTGTCTTTGTCTTTGGGTGAGGAATCTTGGGTATCACCGTAACCCTTTTTCTGAAATGGGGACCATCTATTGTTACTGCTAGACTGAAATTTGGACTTATGTGTGAGAACATATTCATCTGCAAATTTGGCAGCTGATTGCAAGTTCAGTGCTTGCTTCTCATTAAGGTAGGTCTTAATATTATCCTTAACACAGTTCTTGAATTCTTCAACTAACACCATCTCTTTTAGTGAGTTGAAATCATCCTTGACCTCCATAGAAGTACACCAGCGCTCAAAGCAAACCTGCTTCTCATTAGCAAATTCCACATAAGTCTGATTTTCAGATTTCTTCAGACCTCTGAATTTCTGTCGGTAAGCCTCTGGAACCAACTCATAAGCTCTCAAAATAACCTTTTTGACAACCTCATAATCAGAGGAATCATCTGCAGACAAAGCCGAATAGGCTTGTTGAGCTTTACCCTTGAGGACAGTTTGCAACATCAGAGGCCAGTGTTCCTTTGGCCACTGGCAACTCTTTGCCACCTTTTCAAAACACTGGAAATAGTTGTCAACATCCTTTTCCGAAAATGGAGGCACCAATTTTACCTCCTGGCTAGCCCAAAATTTATTTTCAGTTTGAATTTTAATTTTTAGTTGCTCCATTTGGAGTCTTTCTTCTCTATCGAATTTCTCTAATTCAAAATCTCTCTGTCTCTGTCTCTCCCTTTCTGCTCTTTCCTCTTTCTCTCTTTCTTTTTTCTCTTCTCTTGCTAATTTTTCTAACTCAAATTTTCTTTGTTTTTCTTTTTCCTCCCTTTCTTTTTCTTTCCTCCCTTTCTTTCTCTTTTTCCTCTCTTTCAATCTCTAGCAGTTTTAATTTAAGTTCCATTTCTATATTAGGATTTTCCACTGGAAACTGTTCCAGATCTCTGGGTGCAAACACATTTTCATCAATGTAATATTCAACTATCTCTCGAGCCAGTCTTGCTTTTCGCATGGCTGGTTTTACCTCTGTCAGCTCTAAATGTCTGCAAATTTCTAGCAGTTCTGTCTTTTTAAAAGACTTCAAAACCTCAACGGTTGGTGATGCCAAGAAATCATCCATTGCTGTTGATCTGTTAATATATTTATATAGGAAAATTCAAAAAACAATTTTACAATTTGAAATGTTAGATTTTCAATTAATTACTCTCACAATGGTCTATCCCGGACGAGCCCCCAATTTGTTATGGCCCCCAATTTGTTATTACATTTTCAACACAACAGCAACAGCAACAGCAAGGGATGACAGCACAATTTAAAACTTAAACAAATTTAATTTACAGACAAAGACTAACACTAACCTACAACTAAAGACCAAGATTGATTAGAAAACAAAAAAAAACAGAAATATTTACAGTCCTTGTGGGTTTGCAGGTGATGTCCTGGGCAAGGAAAAATGCTCTGGGGCACAGGCAAAAATCCACAAAAGAAAACTTCACAGGTCTTGAACAGAATGACAGGTCTGGTCACACGTATCCTTCTTCTTGCAATTTCTCCTACTACTTTACTGTCTCAATTCTTTTCCTTATATACTCTTTTGCAGACCCCACCCACATTTAGACCTCTTTTTTTTACTTTTCGGGGACTTGCCCCAGACATGTCCAGGACATGTCTAAACATAGCTCCAGTCTGAGCTGAATAAAAAAAAAAGGTAAATACTGCCATCCAGTGGCCTATATTCACATTACACACACGTGAGTCAATTGACAGCACTCATTTGATATATTGTACTTTACAGTAAAAAGATTACATTATAAATAAATCAATAAATTCCGCTAAATCAATAAAGCTCAATAAATTCAGATGATACTTGACCGGAATTTCAAACATTTGTCCGATAAATTGAAAACCTGCCGGTCATGTTGTCCGGTGCCAATATTTTCTAGCGGAAACCCTGCCCTGCACCTAATGCTCATTTTAACTCTACAATATCCCTTTAATTCAGCTACAGCCCAAGGGATTTGGATGGGGGAACAGAAAACAACCTCCAAAATTAAACAGTTACTTCAGTCACAATAAATGAAACAAATTAAATCAAACTTTATTTATTTTTTATTTTAACCATTTTTCCCAGTTCAGAGAGCCCACATAGATCTAGCAGAGAACAAACAAGAATGAAAGTTGGGAAAAAAGACCTCAAAGTGCTTGAAGAACCTGAACTGATAGCCAGCCAATGATGAGAGTTTGATTCTTGCCCAGTGAATACTCTGTGTGCGAAGCAACCGCCAATTATGTGGCTCCATGTAGGGCTACCCACTGCAGCTGGCACTGCCACGGCCTGTGTTTGATTTAGGCCCAGACTGGCACTGGGCTCATTCATGTTTTGACAGCATGGGACACTCAGAAACCCCAAGAGATTATCTTACCCTTAAATAACATCTTGAAAAACAGAACAGGGAGAAAGTAACAATTAAATCAAGGCAGCTGGATAACTGAAAATGGTCATTGCTGTATGAATTTTGGCACATTAAGTGGTTTTTGGCCTTGCTGGTTTTGCGTGATGGTGACAAGTGGACAAACTAAGCTAACAGAATTAGGTGCAGTGGAAGGAGCTGCCATGACCAGCTGTTAATGAGGAACGTGGCGCCAATAATCATGTTCAAAGCATCAGTGACCCTCTATAACAGATCCTCTGGACAACTCCTATTACTCCATGTGGCATTAATTTAATGATGAGATACTCTGAAAACACAATCAGGCTGATTTTCATCATAATCATTAATTCAGCTTGGAAGGCAGAGAGAATAGAAGAACTCCATTACCCCAAAGCTCACACAAAGCCAAGCTCATGCAGGACCTGGACTGCAAACTGCCAACTCTTAACTGCATGGGGCTGTGACCCTATGGCATTTTCATAGTGTCAGCCTGCAGGCTGATGTTTGGAAGCTTGCGTACCTGCAGGTTGATCTCTGCTTCATAAAAGGTGAGGCAGGAGCAGTAGTGGCGGTCAGATTCGATGTCGGTCAGCACCACGGTAAAGAAGGTGGGCTGCTTCCTGTCCTGGGAAAGCTTCCATCCTCCTGGTCGGCAGAACTACAGAGAGACGCATTATGACACTACAGTCAGTAACACACACTACAGACTGTGTCTTACGTGGATCACTCAGCCCACTTCACGGGCTACGCATGCCATTAGCATTACATATTTACAAGTAACTCCAATACCGACCAGTTTTTCTGCCGTTTTCACCCAAAATAAATCAAATGAACAAAATTGGCCATTTTGTTTTTTTGAAGTATTAGGAAGACCCACTCGAAGCCATTTAAATTGTAACTACACTTAACAAAAATATAAATGCCCAATTTGACACTTTAAACCCCTTTGCGCAAAAGCCAAATCAGGCTATTTAGGTGTTACCTGATTTAAGGCTTTATAATTCAAGATTGCAGCTTTACAGGCAAAAAACTTTGGCTCCATTGAGTCCAGACACTTGAAGAATTTAGACTCCCATGGTATTTCAGTTCATTTTTATGATTTTGGTGGAGAAAAGGGGCTGCAAACACAAAAAATCTTCATGAAAATTCAACTTCGAATTAGGAAAAAGAATAATACTGACAAATGAAAAACTGCTGGGGCTTAAAACTACACATTTCTGGAATCATAAACTTCTTGAGCACGAGTGCAATTCATCTTGAACATTACATTCTAGATTACCCGCTTGCTATGAGCCAAATGAGACAGCTATCCAGGAGTCTCCCCAAAGTCTGAGATCCATCAAAATAGTTCACTGTCAAATCATACATTTATCATATATTTAACACAAATTAACTTTTGGGGCATGAAATTCAGCATGAACTAATGATTTTCTGGTTGTGTTTAGCATGAAATTATCAATATCAGTGCAGTTGAACATCATTGGTCACCAGTAACCTCTACAAACACAAAACATGCCTTTTCTCCATAATAAAGTTAACAATATTGTCCAAGCATTAAATAAAGTGCTGATTTAACGGCTATAACATTCACGCTGCAATGAAAAGCCAACCGCTCTCACATCCGAGCTCATAACCTTACACCTTATAAGGGTGAAAACTCGCTAACTCCGCAATATCTGAATTCTGAAATATACCTTAACAGAAACAGAAATTTCATTTTCAGGAAAAATCAAACGACATATACCTCCATATTCAACAGAATGGTGTACGTAGCTACCGAGGGATCTACCGACGTGCAAAGGCTGCATGCATTTGGAGAAACTAAAACCTCGGCATTTGATGTCTTTAAACGCGGTATAAACTCTACAGCAAAAAGCCATATTGAGCAAAATGCAAACAGAGTAGAAGCATAACCTGTTTTCTTCATTGATGCTCTCCTCCAGAGACAGATGTATCGGGTAGAAGGAACCCTTCAGTGCTGTTTCATTCGGAATAATTCCCATTTACCGCGTCCATACAACATTTATCTCGTAAATGAAACTGAACACTTCAGGTCGGTTGTGGGTGTCTTGTTTCTTTGATATCGCATCATTTTCAGCGGCGCAACCGTGGCAAACATTCGAAGAACACAACCGACCTTACTTTTACGCTTAGCTTTGTATCCTATTCTTATTGTCCGATCATTGTATTTCAGTTACTGAGGAAAGTTTAAACACTCGGGAAGTGGATAAGAAACGAGTCTATCAATATATTGTTACCGGGGAAGCTTCACGAGGGCGTGAGCTATAACTGTAGTTACGCGGATGAATCTGAGTATATAATTGAGTGACTGGCTATCGACACCAATACTTGGGTGGATAGAAGGGAGCGCTGAATTTGTCAATTGAGGAATCGACGCGTTAATCCATGGGAGGGAACTACGTATATTTTGTGTGTGATGACTCTAATTGACAGTAGAATGTTAGAGAATCAATACAATGTCGGATTTTTTGCTTCACAAAACGTATTTTTTTAACCACTAATTGGAATACTGTTGGCTCACTGTAGCTAAAATGGTTGCTACAGAGTAGTAAGTTTTTTTCTGTCGCAAGTGGTAATTTTTTTAAATGACTGGATCGACACTATGGGCAAGGATATAGACCAGTTTGCACATCAGGCTTAGCTGAGGAGTTTAATTCAAGCAACTCCTGAAAAACAGGGACTGGAGGGAAGTTCTCCATACGCGTTTCAGCTCTGCCTGCTTGGGAAAATTCAATAGCTAATCCGGGGGTGCCATCTCGTGGTCGAGTACTGTAACTAAGTACTTAAATTTGCAGGTCTATAGACGCGAGCGTCTACATCTGCAGAAAGGGGTTAAGCATTTAATTAGCATTAAGGGTTTTACAATATATTAAGTCATACAGAATTCATTTTATTGTTCAATATGCAACAAATTACTGTGCATTAAAGCAAGATAGTGGCGTATGGCAATCAGAGATTCTCTGATACTCAACCATCAGAGATGGTTGGGATCTCTATGAGGACGACGAACATGGTCAGACATGGACGACGAGGGTGACGTCGATTTGCTTTACTGCCAGTCTGTCAAAAACACACTCTAACACACCCAATTGTCCGATAGTGAACATTCATCTGTGCAGCAACCGCTCTGGTGCACATTCCTGCGTCCAGCATTCCTATGACGCATTCCCGCATGATTTCTACATTTCTGGCATGGTTACTTTTGATTAATTTTGCCAGTTGGGGGTGGCCTTTTATTGTCCCCAGTTTTAAGGAGTGTATGAATTCTGTTCATGCTGTTTGAGCAGTGTCTGCATATGCCACACTTGTGTTGTGGGTGCGATCAATGCATCACTGAGCAAGTACTCACTGGCAGAGATGAACATAAATGTACACAAATCAAGACAAATAACCATTTTGCACAATTAAGACATTATCAGCTCATTTGAGGCAACACATTTCATGTTACATAAATAATTTACATGGGGCATATAGTAACCTCGTCGCAAAAATGTTTTAACTTTGTAGGACTTACTGACCTTTAACTGACAAAAGACAAGACGAGACTCCGCACTTACTGTTCTATGTTCTCTTTTCTGAAAATTTATAAAGGGCTACTACACAGCTTGTGAGAGTCCCTTACCACAGAGATTGCTGGCCAATTCTTAATGCAGCTAAAAACAAGATATGTGTATATATATATATATATATATATATAAATATAAAACATAACATAACATGAAGGGCAAGAACAGGCCTTTCAGCCCAACTACGCTCACCAGTTTCTTCATACTACTGTGAATATATCTCTTCAGATACTCAATGAGTCAAGCCTGCTCTTGAAAACCCCCAAGGTCCCTGCCTCAACAATATGGTCAGGCAAGCTATTCCACATTGAAATTACTCTTTGGGTGAAAAAATATTTCCGAAAGAGTAATTTCAATTAATTTATATATATATGCACTGTGTCCTCCATAGTTATTGGCACCCCTGGTAAAGATGTGTTAAAAGCCTTAAAATAAATTCAATTTTTATTGCGGAGGCATACTCTCACACCGAAAATTGTAGAAAAATGTAACCTTTAACTCAAGTGAATTTTAAGGGGAAAAAAAAAAAAATCCCTGACCAAGAAATAATTATTTTTCATAAAAATCACCAGTTACACAATTATTGGCACCCCTAATAATTCCTCGAAAATAAATGTAATTGAAGTATTTCTGTCATTTCTACAGTAGTTTACAAAGCTTAGGAACATTTAATTAGAAATTAATCACTTGCTGTTTCCCTGGGGTATAAATATGACGTGACACACGGGCTATTTCTCTTATCCACTCTTCAACATGGGAAAGACAAAAGGAACACATCATTCAAGTAAGGCAGATGTGTGTCAACCTTCACAAGTCAGGCAATGGCTACAGGAAAATAGCCACTTGCCTGCGCCTGCCCATATCTACTGTCAGAGGAATCATTAAGAAGTTTAAAACAACTGGAACTATGGTAAACAAGCCTGGACGAGGAGGCAAGGTTATTTTGCCACCACGCACACTGAGGAGGATGGTAAGAGAAATAAAAAGTTCTCCAAAGCACATTTTTAAAGAATTTCAACAAATGGTAGCATCTTGGGGTCACAAAGTCTCCAAAACAACCATCAGGTGCTATCTACATGCCAACAAGCTGTTTGGGAGGCATGCATGGAAAAAACCTTTTCTCACTCACAATCATAAACCCAAACGTCTGGAGTTCGCCAAGCGGTACTGGGACTTCAACTGGGATCATGTGCTTTGGTCAGATGAGACCAAGATACAGCTTTTAGGCAACAAACACTAAATGGGTCAGGCGGAACACAAACGATGAGTATGCAGAAAAGCACCTCATGCCCACTGTGAAGTATGGGAGAGGATCGGTGATGCTGTGGGCCTGTTTCTCTTCCAGAGGACCTGGGAACCTTAGTAGGGTGCATGGCATCCTGAACGCTTTGAAAAACCAGGACATTTTAAATCAGAATCTGGTGGCCTCTGCCCGAAAGCTGAAGACTGGTCATCACTGGGTCGTTCACAAGATAATGACCCTAAACATGTGGCCAAATCTGCACAGAAATGGTTCACCAGACACAGAATCAAGCTCTTCCCATGGCCATCTCAGTCCCCAGACCTCAACACCATTGAAAACCTGTGGAGTGAGCTGAAGAGGAGTGAGCTGAAGAGGAGAGTGCAGAGGAGAGGACACAGGTCGCTGGATGATTTAGAGAGATTGTGCAAAGAGGAATGGTCGAAGATCCCTCTTTCTGCATTCTCCCATCTTGTGAAACATTATAGGAGAAGATTAGGCGCTGTTTTGTTGGCAAAAGGGGGTTGTACAAAGTATTAACATCAGGGGTGGTAATAATTGTGGCACACATGAGTTTATGTTTAAGAATTATTTCTTAATGTGGGATTTTTTTTCCCACTGAATAAATGCACTTGAATTAAAGGTTGGATTTTCCTCTTTTTTTCATTGTGGTCTGATATTTAGAAAAAAATGAATTTATTAGAAGCTAAAGCACATATCTTAACCAATGCCAATGACTATCACAGGTTGGTGCCAATAATTATGGAGGGTGCTGTAAATAAATAAATGGTCACTCCCTGCTTCCCCCCATGAGCCCTATGGGAAATGCAGGCATTAAGTAGAAACACACATAAATTAAAGCTGCAAGCAGCATTGAACGGGCCCTCACACCCTTGTGCACATTGGGGGTAGTGGTGAGATCCTGACGGGTGCAGGTGTGCACTCACGACCAGTGGACAGGTCAAGTACAGGCACCAACCTGTGAAAAAGTTTCGAGCGAATCGGACAAAGCAGGAAGGAGTTATGAAAAGTTGATAGTTCATCCACCAAGGGGCCCTCTGAGCGTAACTAAGTGTAGGCAGGTGCATTCAGGGGCAGACCGTAAGCACAAATGCGAAGTTTCAAGGAAATCAGCCGATGTCAACGTAAAATATGGCATTTCCTGTTTCCACGAGGGGGCGCTATAGAGACATTTTGCTCCCCTCATAGACAAGGCCCCTATCAGATTTAACAGCTTGCCATCCTTGACCTGTGTATACATTTTTATGATGATATGAGTTCAGTAAAGACATCAAAAACAAAAATGTATTTTCATGGTAAGGGATCCATGTTCGCTGCGTCGCCACATGAACGCCATCGTGTGTAGCTTCACAGCATTCCTAATGTAGCTTCAGCAACTTGTTCTGCATGTTTTAGAAGTGGAATGAAGTTGATGGTTTCAACTATGTGTCATCAGTACATGTTAAAGTAAACGAGAGTATTCAGGTGAACACGTGTCGCCTGTGAAGCTTGTGTGAAAGTGTGACTACCAACTGAAAGTGTGACTACCGGACAGACAGACGGACGGACGGACAGACAGACACCGGACAAAGTGATCCCTATGTGCCGCTATGCTTCGCAGGCGACACAAAAATGGACACTTCCTGTTACCACAGGGGGCGCTAATAGTAAAGTGGGAAGTTATTATATCCTGACGTTCAGGGCGGAGCCATCATCATTTCAAGCCAGATTGAAGGTTCTATGGTGAAGCATGTTGTCGTGAGAGCATTTAGAAATTTTTCTGGCGAGTTGCCAATTTTTGTCATGCCCTAACAGCCACGCCCTTTGACCGACAGACATGCAGAGCATAACTTTTGATCAACTTGGTCTCTCGATGATCTGTACCAAATTTGAAGTCAATCGTTCGAAAACCCTAGGAGGAGTTTGTTTTAAAATTGAAAAATTCAAATCAAAATGTCCGACTTCCTGTTGGGTTTAGGGAGTGGCTCCAATTAGTTTTTTGTACGTCTGGGTATGATACATATGGGTATTGAATTTTGTCTGCCTACAAGTAACCATACTCATAACTTCCTGTTACCACCAGGAGGCACTATTAGCAAAGTGGGAAGTTTTTTTTTGTGACATTCAGGGCAGAGCCATCAGCATCTGCAGCAAGTTTGAAGCTTCTACGATCAAGTATGTTGGAGTGAGATCATTTTTACATTTTTTTGGCAAGTCGCCAATTTTTGTCACGCCCTTGCAGCCACGCCCTTTGTCCAATAGACATGCAGAGCACAATTTTTGATCAACTTGGTCTCTAGATGATCTCTTCCAAATTTGAAGTCAATCAGTCGAAAACCCTAGAAGGAGTTTAAGATGGAAAAATTCAAATCAAAATGGCCGACTTCCTTGTGGGTTTAGGGCGTGGCCCCAATGAGTTTTTTTGTATGTCTGGGTATGATACATATGTGTGTCAAATTTCGTCTGCCTACGACAAGGTAACCGAACTGGTCACTTCCTGTGACCACCAGGGGGCGCTATTAGTAAAGTGGGAACTTATGTAATGATGTTCAGGACGAAGCCATCATCATCTCCAGGAAGTTTGAAGCTTCTACGATCAAGTATGTTGGCGTGAGAGCATTTTGAAATTTTTTTGTCAAGTCACCAAACTATCACGCCCTTTGACCTACAGACATGCAGAGCACAACTTTTGATCAGCTTGCTCTCTTGATGATCTCAACCAAATTTGAAGTCGATGGGCCAAAATCCCTAAGAGGACTTCGATTTAAAATTCAAATCAAAATGGCCGACTTCCTGTTGGGTTTAGGGTGTGGCTGCAATTAAATTTTTGGCATGTCTGGGTACCAAGTTTCGTCTGCCTCCGAGAAAGTAACCGAATTTCCCTATGGGAATTTTGACTTTTGGCATTTTGCGTCAACCATGACAGAGCACCCAAAAATATTGAACGGACGAATAGGGTTAAGTTATACGCGAATAAGTTAGACGCGTTTTCACAATTGGGAAAGGGGCGAAATTGGCCTTTGAAATGTCGGAAGAATAATAATTTAAAAAATTATAAAAATAGAGAAAAATAAACAGCACGATTTCAATAGGGCCTTCGCAGACGACTTGCAGTTGGCTCGGGCCCTAACAAAGCCTCTGGTCCTTTTAAACTGTCTTATTTCCTTATTACTCAACAATGAAGTATTCAAATTGAATCAAATAAAGTACATAGTGTTTAATTAACTGTTTTAACTGTTCACTTACATTAATTATTAATTTATGACCTTTTATTAGATAAACTCAAGCTATCTCAACTCAACTTCTAACAGGGTGTTTATATTTTTGTTAAGTGTCTATCTTACTTAGTTTCGGAGCTCTGATACAAAATACACCAATTTTGTAACTCCATTACTTCGTGATCTGGCCCAGAAGACAATAATTTGCCAATCTTTTACGACCTATATTCAATTGAGTACAATAAAAAGACATTTAATGTTAAAACTGATAAACTTCATTGTTTTTTGAAATATTCACTCATTTTGAATTTGACGCGCGCAACACGTTCCAAAAAAGCTAGGACGGGTAATGTTTACCACTGTGTTAAATCACCTTTCCTTTAAACAACACTCAATAAGCCTTTGAGATGTGAAGACACTAATTAGCTTTGTAGGTGCAATTCTTTCCCATTCTTGCTCAACAGTCCGGAGTCTCGGTTGTCGTATTTTGCACTTCATAACGTGCCACACATTTTCAAAGGGAGACAGGTCAGGACTGCAGGCAGGCCAGTCCATTACTTGCACTCTTTTACTACGAAGCCGCGCTGTTGTAACCCGTGCAGAATGTGGCTTGGCATTGTCTTTCTGAAATAAGCAGGGACCTCCCTGAAAAAGATGTTGCTTGGATGACAGTGTATGTTGCTCCAAAACCTGTACGTGTCATGGTTCTGGTTTTTGATCATGTTTTATGTGCTGGTTTTGTGTTTATGATTATTGTCTTTTATTTGTTCTTTTTGATTTTTGTAATATTCTGGTTTTTGGTTCATTCCATGTTTCAGTTGCATTGCACATGTCTACCCTGTCTTGTGATCTAGGTGGTTCAGTCCGTCTTCCCTGTCTGCGTGCTCACTGACTTCGGGTGCTTTAAAGGCAGTCTGGTGTTTAAAACATTTCTTCGTATGTCATTTTCTCCCTTCAGTCCTCTGTTCTAATTACTAACAAGACTAACATTTGTATTATAGTATACTAACACAACAAGGCAATCAGAGATAGCAGACCTGGCCCCAGCCACGGGCTGACAGACAGACTGACAGAAACACACACACACACACACACACACACACACACACACACACACATTGATCAATATTTGATTGTGCAGAGCTCCTTGTACGTCTTTGATTATTGTTTTTCTTCTACTGGATAGTCCGACCTTGATTCTTGCCATAGCCATTTGTACTGTTTTTGCCTTTCTGGATTTTGACCTATTTTTGTATGACCACGAGTTCTGTGTTTGGATGCCCTGCGTATGACCATTGGCTTTGCCCATCGACTACGACCTTTTGCCTATCGTTTTTGTACCTCTGCCCATCTGTCTTACTGGTTCTGACCCCGGCCTGTCTAGTCGATACTGTTTTTGGATTTCGTATTGTGGCTTGGCAATTCCTGTGTTTTCTGGTTCTCACTCAGACTCCAATAAAGGCATACGTTTTTTGGATTGCTGTCTCTCGTGAATGGTTCCTGAACGATACCTCACAGTACGTTCCTTTCAGCATTAATGGTGCCTTCACAGATGCGCAAGTTACCCATGCCATGGGCACTGATACATCCCCATACCATCACAGATGCAGGGTTTTCAACTTTGCGCTGACAACAATCTGGAACAATCCTTTTCCCCTTTAGCCCAGAAGACACAACGTCCATGCTATCCCAAAACAATTTAAATATAGACTCACTGGACCACAGCACACTTTTCCGCTTTGCGTCAGTCCATTTCAGATGAGCTCGGGCTCAGAGAAGCTGGGGCGTTTCTGGGTGTTGTTGATATATGGCTTTTGCTTTGCATGGTAGAGTTTCAACTTGTACTTGTAGATGTAGCAACGAACTGTGTTAACTGACAATGGTGTTCCAAAGTATTCCTGAGCCAACATGGTGATATCCTTTACAGAATGATGTTGGTTTTTAACGCAATGCCGCCGGAGGGACCGAAGGTCATGGGCATTCAATGTTGGTTTTTGGGCTTGCTGCTTACATGTAGAGAAATCTCCGGATTATCTGAATCTTTCGATGATATTATGGACTGTAGATAATGAAATCCCTAAATTCCTTCCAACTGCACATTGAGAAATGTTGCTCTTAAACTGTTGGACTATTTGCTCATGCAGTTGTTCACAATGTAGCGAACCTCACCCCATCCTTGCTTGTGAAAGACTGAGCCTTTCAGGGATGCTCCTTTTATACCTAATCATCACACTCACCTATTTCCAATTAACCTGTTCACCTGTGGAATGTTCTTAACAGGTGTTTTTTGAGCATTTCCCAAACTTTCTCAGTCTTTTGTTGCCCCTAAATCAGCTTTTTTGGAATTTGTTGCAGGCATCAAATTCAAAATTCGTGAATATTTCCTAAAAAACAAAGTTTATCACTTTGAACATTGAATATCTTGCCTTTGTAGGGTAACATAACATAACATGAATGGCAAGAACAGGCCGTTCAGCCCAACTAAGCTCGCCAGTTTCTTTATACTATTGTGAATATATCCCTTCAGATACTCAATGACTCAATGGTATCTAGCTTTAAGTCAAGCCTGCTCTTGAAAACCCCTCCAAGGTCTCTGCCACAACAATATGGTCAGGCAAGCTATTCCACATTGAAATTACTCTTTGGGTGAAGAAATATTTCCGAATCAGTGCTAAATTTACCTTTGGTCAACATCCATTTGTGACCCCTAGTTCTACTCACAACACTTGGTCGAAGGAATCCTACATAATTCACTTTGTTAATCCTTTTAACATATTTAAAGACCTCAATCAAATCACCCCTGAGTCTCCTTTTCCTAAGACTAAAGAGATTAAGGATCTTCAGCCTAT
Organism: Gymnothorax reevesii; assembly: GCA_029721435.1. Classification (NCBI taxonomy): domain Eukaryota; kingdom Metazoa; phylum Chordata; class Actinopteri; order Anguilliformes; family Muraenidae; genus Gymnothorax; species Gymnothorax reevesii. Next base: position 28,266,374 of record CM056588.1, read on the forward strand.
TCTCATAGCTTTCATCTTTTATACCTGGAATGGGCTTAGTGGCTCTTCTCTGAACTTTCTCCACAGCCTCTATATCTTTCTTAAAGTATGGTCCCCAGAACTGTACACAATACTCCAGATGTGGTCTGACGAATGTGTTGTACAAAAGAACAATCACCACCTTAGATTTGTACTCAGTACTATTGGCAATGTATCCCAGCATCCGATTGGCTTTTTTAACTGCTACGGCACAATGGCTAGAGCCTGTGAGGGTTTGGTCAACAATCACTCCTAGATCTTTCTCATGTGCAGCACATTCCAGTTTAAACCTTCCATGAAGTAATCCCGTCTAATGTTTTTATTACCTACATGTACAACTTTACATTTTGCTACATTAAATTTCATTTGCCACATTTCTGGCCAATTCTGGATTCTATCCAAATCATCCTGAGTCACTTTAGTGGACACTAAACTATTTGCCAAACCCCCCAATTTAGTATCATCTGCAAACGTAACCAATCTGCTCTCAATATTACGATCAAGGTCATTAATGTAGATGAGGAACAGCAGGGGCCCCAACACCGATCACTGGGGGACGCCACTCACCACCATACCTAGCTCAGATGAGATACCACTGACCAGCATTCTGTGTACTGTCCTGTAACCAGTTTTGAATCCACTCCAGAATACCTCCTCTAACCCCAATGGAGCTAATTTTAAAAATTAGTCTCTTATGCGGTACTGTATCAAGTGCTTTCTGAAAATCCAAGTATATGATATCATAATCCCTGCTCTGGTCATAAGTCTTGGTGGGCTCTTTAAAAAATTCCAGAAGGTTTGTCAGGCATGACCTTCCCTTCCGAAAACCATGTTGGCCATCCCTCAAGATACTGTTATGTTCAAGAAATAAGTCCAGCTCATCTTTTATGATAGAGTCCAATATTTTGCATGCAATGAAAGTTAAACTGACTGGCCTGTAATTTCCTGGCTCGGTACATTCCCCTTTCTTATATATTGGTATTATTTTGCCCGGTTTCCAATCATTTGGCATTCCTCCAGTTTCTAAAGACTGTCTGAAGATGGCGAATCGCAGCTTAAAGATGATCTCACCAACTTCCCTGAGCACTCTAACATATAAGCCATCAGGACCCGCCGCCTTATCTGCCTTTAGTTTATGCAACTTGTCCAATACTTCGCTATCCGAACCTCAATTTCTGCTAAGTAATCTTGAGCATTTAACATGCCCTCTGGCCAAATAAAGACCTCCTCTGAGGTAAAATTGTCAACAAAGTAACTGTTTAAGGCATCCGCAATATCCTTATTATCATATAGCAGCGATCCATTTTTATTCTTTATGCACTTAACCTGCTCTTTGACTTTCCTTTTTCTGCTACAGTACTGAAAGAAGCGCTTAGGGTTAGTTTTTTCCCCCTCTGCACTTTGGCTTTCAAACAGTCTTCTAGCATTCCTCAGCTCTTTTTTAACCACAGCCCGCATTTTACAGTATTCAGCCTTAGTGTTCTCATTGTTATCCTTTATGTACATCTTATAAAGATTCCTCTTTTCCCTCAAAATCCGGCAAATACTTTTGGTCATCCACTGAGGATTCTGCTTTTTAAACTTACTTTTGGACACCTTTGGAATGAATCTGCATTGTGATTCAAGTAAAACCCCCTTAAATCTTTCCCACATCTCATTTACGGACTCACAGTCCAGGAGTGTCTCCCATTTTATTTCACTTAGATATGAGCGCATCCTGTTAAAGTTTGCGGGCCTAAAATTGAACATTTTTGTTTTTGAATACACCTTTTTAACTTCCCATGAAAAATCAAAATTCACGGCAGAGTGATCACTTGTCCCAAGTGGCTCCAGTACCTCCACATTGCTAATTCTATCTGGGTCATAACAGAGCACTATGTCCAAAATTGCCTTGTAGGTTTATTAACATACTGCACCAAGAAATGATCATTTATAACTAGAAATTCTTCCTCCCCCGTACCCTGTCCTTTCACAATTTCCCAATGGATACCAGTATAATTTAAGTCGCCAGTATAATAGTCCCTCCACCTGTACAAGCTTGCGTAATCCTCCTAAAAGGCATTTCATTGACTGTACTGTCCAAAGCTGGTGGTCGATAGCATACTCCTATGTTTAAACCTTTCTCGTGTTTGCCAATGAGCCGGACCCAGATATCTTCACAGGGCAAGGAATGTTCAATTTCGGGAATTTTCTGTACATTTATGTTTTTGTTCACATAGATTGCCACGCCCCCTCCTCGCCTATTCAATCAATCAATCAATCAATCAATCAAAACTTTATTATCAGACTCCAACATCCAAATATAGACAGACAACAATAACATACAATATAAAAGGGAGATTTGTCACCTAATATAAAGTGCTAATGTATAAAATTGACAACATTTAATACAACACAGCAGTCAAAATATTAATTAATTAATTAATTTAAAAAAAAAAAGTGTTTACCCTTTCCATAAAAGGCAGACATACCAGTGCTTCCACAGATAGGATTGGTATCTGATAGAGCTACACATTGGATTGGTCATCTGTATGATAAGATTATTCTGGGACCCCTGCAGTCTACCTATAAACTTATACATCAGTCTTCTCAGGGTGACCTGTAGGGTGTTTAACCCTAACTCACAGAACATCTGACTGGCACTACCACCCCTGGGCTTTTTGAGCAGGATCCTGAGGCAGTCATTATACGCTACCTAGAGTTTGCGTAAGCTCTCTTTCTTATACCTCACCCTGAGGGGAGCCGTGTACAAAGGGGTGCAGTAAGCTCTGAACAAGGTGACCTTCACTGCCTCAGAACAATAGGGAAATTTCCTCACCAACACATTTGCTTGAACATACAGCATTCCTCTCTGTCTAAGCATGTCAGCATCATCCTCCATTTTATCATTGATAATGTGGCCTAGATATTTTGTATTCATACACACAGACAGGGTTTGACCAGACAAATAGAAATCAGGGAACTTAAGATGTTGATCCTCCTTGGTACTACATATCATGACCATACTCTTTTTAACATTATATTTGACGTCAAACTTAACCCCATAGTCTGAGCATATGTTGAGAAGCAGTTGGAACCCTGCACTGCAGGGAGATATAATGGCCAAATCATCAGCATACATTAAATGATTTATCAGGGTGTGACCCATTACGCACACAGTACTACATTCACTTAACTGCCTTGACAGCTCTTCTATATACAGACTGAACATGCTTGGAGATAAAATCCCACTCTGCCGAACTCCATTTGAAACTCTGAAGGGAGAGGATAGGCTACTCCCCCATTTTACCTGCATGGTCTGCCTATCATACCAATAGGCCAGAATGCATATTATGCTGTCAGGAACACCCCTATCCTTCAGCTTGGTAAAGAGCTTGTGATGGTTAACTGTCAAATGCCTTGGAAGCATCAATAAAGCCCACTAACATTGTAGAGCCCTGCCCTCTGTACTTTCCTACTGCTTCTTTTAGTGCATAAATACACATATCAGTGCTGTGCTTGCTCTTAAAGCTGAATTGGTGATCTGTGGTGCAAATAAGATCATCAACTCAGTCAATTATGACACGTTCTAGCACCTTAGATAGTATGCTGGCCAATGCAATGGGATGATATTGTCCATACTCCCTACCTTTCCAGCCTTGTCTTTAATGACTGGTATGAGAATGACTGTCAGTATAGCACCTGGCCGCATGCCATTCGTCACCAACCCTGTGAGGCAGATGGACAGTAACACAGCAACCCAAGGGCTGGCTAGCTTTAGGTGCTCTGCATAGGGTTGGGTACCGAAATTCGGTTCCAAGTAGTAATCGAATTAAATTTAGTGAGTACCGGGTACCCATAAAAAATAATCATTTCGGTTCTGCTTATCGGTTCCTAGATGCGCTAATTTTACACAACGGCTGCTTACGGACTTTAGATATCTGTCAGGACCTGTCTGTTAGGCGTCTACTACGTCACTTGACGCCGGCCCGCCGACAGGGCGGGACAAACGGGTATCTTGTCCCGGGCCGAGGGAGGAGGGGGGCCCAGAACCGGGCCCTCATGAAATTGTGGAATAATTACTCTATTTTATTTCAAAATATGCCTATTTGTGAAAGAAATGTACATTATTTGCCTTAAAGAAATTATTTCTAATTGTTTTTACCTTTATTGTCCTTGAAATAGGGATCCAGAACCCCCTGCCACTCCCAACACAAAAATGGTTTGGCCTGTGATCAAAAATGCGACGTCATTTGATTTGCGCTTCAGTCTGCCGACGTGTGTCAGTGTGAGTCAGGGGCACAAAAAAAGCAAAGAAAAAGGAATAGAGAAGAAGAAACCAGGAGCCTGACGGATTCACTAAATAAATATTTTAAAAAGGTTCTTCTGATGATGCAGGTACGAGTAACGTTGGGCAGAGCCAGGTAAGGCACAGAGCAGCCACCGTTTTCCAGCCCCGTTAAGTCACCCGGTCCAGCTTTTCTTGCCCCCCCCGCCAGGCTGAGCGTCACGTGTTTATTTATTTTACTGCAAATAGGTCTTTATGCACCAAAATAGGGCCCTATGATTCAGTGACGTACGGTAGAGGTTAGTATGGTGAGGCAGAAACCTCCGCTCGATTAGCAATGAACGATTAACTAGTTTCGTAAGACGTATTCGGCAGAATGACGGGCAGTTCAAGTTTTCGCGGCGTTATTACGCAGTACATCGAACCTGACATGCTCAACAGCAGATTTGCACGTACTTGCTTCCAGGAAGCCGAAGCAACGTCATCAATAAATATTAACACAGTTCCACTTATGCAGAGTTCAATGCTTAATCAGTAGCCTATACAAGGGTGAAGTCAGGTAAATTGGGCCACTTTTTGGTAAATCGCTTCATAAGCTAAGAAACGGCAATGTATGACGTTGAATTGTGTTTTCATGGTTAATAACTGAACTAGTTAAATTTAAGTCAAGAGCGCATCAGCCACATGGACAACAAGCTATTTTATTTTTAAAATGTTCTGTTCCTTATCGCGCTGATGGGACCGGAGCATATACTGTGTAAAGAGATGGACGCAACACTCCGGTCTGAAAAAAGAAGCCCACACGGAAGTACCGTAAAATGGCATTCTATTTAATGGCCAGCAGATGGCGACGTCGGTGGTTGCTGAAAGAAGTACAATGCTATAGAAGACTATGAGAAAATGACCCTACTTTCCCACCCGATTTTTCATTTAAATAATAAATTTTCACATTATCTTATGGTAGCTATAGCAGGTTTCAAGTCTCATTTGATATATCATCATGTTCATTTTTGTAAAGTATGGTCCCTAGTAGACGAGAATAAAGAATAAAGTCAGAATATGCTCTAGAGGCGTGGCTATCCTCTGGTCCTTATCCGATACGGTCAGATCCACCTCTCACGTCCCTCCCCGGATCTTGATTCTCGCTCTCGTCCAATAGAAATCACATCCGGTTTCAAAATGACAACATGGCACAATTCAAATTGCCAAAATCAAGGCTTCCTTTATGGTATGCTGAAACTAATGGGTGACATCACGGTTGCTTTGTCCATCTTTATATACAGTCTATGGACAGGAGGTTGGGGTGAGTAGGTGGGGGCAGGGTCCATTCAGAGTATTTTGTCCCGGGCCCAGCCAAGGCTGTCAGCGGCCCTCCTTGACGCTGCACGTTGTCAACACAACAGACCTGCAGCCAGCAGTCAGACAGCGGGAGCTTGCAGCAGGTACTAACAACAGGAAATGAACCGGGGAAAGCGGTCTAAAGTTTGGCTTCATTTCAGGAGAGAGAACGGCGAACATAGAAAATGCAACACGTGGGAAATTAATTAGCTGCCAGAAAGGTTGCACTTCCAACATAACAAAACATTTAAGACCGCACGGCATCGAACTTAAGAAATGTGCGGTGTTTGATGTCTTGCGATCTCAGGCGTCAAGCCCCAGTGCAAGCACCTCCGCAGCTGCCCCAACAGAGCCGCGCACTGAGAGGCCACATTCACTTTGGCAAAAAGATCGCGAGACACTTCCAGAGAAAGCTGATATTCCTCAACAAAAATTGTTGAGTTGAATTCTTCAATCCTCTCTGTTTTTATGATTTTTTTTTTTTTTTTTGCGCAGCTGTTATGCACTTGATGTTGCTTCGACATGACTGAAAATTAAGCAACACGAGATGCACTTTATTTTTTATTTCTCGATTCATTTTTCAGGGATTTTTATTAAAAGCAATTATTACTGAATGTGCTTTATATTATATGTACATTTCATATACTCAAATATTTATGTTGCCGTTTTGTACGGAATTTAACCAGTGATTCAGTTTGCAATGAAGTGTCTTTTTTTTAAATACGTGAGAGTAAAAAGTATTTGATCCCTTGCTAATTTTGTTGGTTTGCCCACTAATAAAGACATGATCATTCTATACCTTTAATGGTAGATGTATTCTAACATGGAGAGACAGAATATCAAAACGAAAATCCAGAAAATAACTTTAAAGAATTTATTTTGATAAAATAAGTATTTGATCCCCTAGTATGCATGAGGAGTTCTGGCTTTCACAGACCAGTTAGACACTCCCAATCAACTTGTTGCCTGAATTGAAGACACCTGTTCTAACTAATCACCTGTATGAAAGACACCTGTTCATAGAATCAGACAATCAGACAGATTCCAAACTCTCCAAACAAGGGTAAGACCAAAGAACTCTCTCAGGACCTCAGAGACAGGATTGTTGACCTGCACAAATCTGGAATGGGCAACAAAAACATTAGCAAGATTCTGGGTATTAAAGTAACAACCATTGGTGCAATTGTGAGAAAATTTAAGAAGTATAACATGACCATCAATAGACCTCGGCCTGGTGCTCCACAGAAGATTTCACCTCGTGGGGTGGCAATGATCATGAGGACAGTGAGAAATCTGCCTGCAACCACACAGCGGGAGTTAGTGAATGACCTCAAGGCAGCTGGGACCACAGTCACCAGGAAAACAATTAATGCATCAATTTTATATAGCGCTTTTCTGCTTTCTGGGCACTCAAAGACGCTTCACAAGGATACATTATTCATTCAGTCACACATTCACACTCTGATGGTGGTAAACTACGTTTTTGTAGCCACAGCTGCCCTGGGGCAGACTGACGGAAGCGTGGCTGCCAGTATGCGCCTACAGCCCCTCCGACCACCACCAAACATTCACACACAGCCGCACAGTGTTCCTATATTGCATGTTTTGTGGGTGGGGGAAACCGGAATACCCGGAGAAAACCCACGCGAACACGGGGAGAACATGCAAACTCCACACAGAAAGGCCCTAGTCCGGATTCGAACCCACAACCTTCTTGCTGTGAGGCAGTAGTGCTAACCACTGTGCCACCATGCTGCCCAAAAAACAATTGGCAACAATTGGCAAGCACATGTGGAGGCTCGCCTTAAGTATGCCAATGATCACCTCAAAGATGCACAAAGTGATTGGGAGGAGGTTCTGTGGTCAGACGAGACCAAAATTGAACTATTTGGCCTAAACTCTAGGAGTCATGTGTGGAGGAAGAAAAATGCTGTCTAAGATCCCAGGAACACTGTGCCCACCGTCAAGCATGGAGGTGGAAACATTATGCTTTGGGGGTGTTTCTCTGCCAAGGGCACAGGGTTACTTCACCGCGTCAGTGGGAAGATGGATGGAGCCATGTACCGTGCAGTTCTGAGGGACAACCTCCTCCCCTCTGCTAGGAAGCTGAAAATGGGCCGTGGCTGGGTCTTCCAACATGACAACGACCCGAAGCATACAACTAAGGCAACAAAGGAGTGGCTCACAAAGAACCATATTAAGGTTATGGAGTGGCCAAGCCAGTCTCCGGACCTCAATCCAATCGAAAATCTATGGAGAGAGCTGAGGGTCCGAGTTGCCAAGCGACAGCCCGCCAACCTTAATGATTTAGAGAGGATCTGCAAAGAAGAGCGGGCCAAAATTCCCCCTGATATGTGTGATAACCTTGTGGTTAACTACAACAAACGTTTGACCGCTGTGCTTGCAAACAAAGGCTTTGCCACCAAGTATGAAATGCTTTTGGATAGAGGGAGCAAATACTTATTTCCCTCAATGAAAAACAAATGAATTAAAATAAATTCTTTAAAGTTATTTTCTGGATTTTGATTTTGATATTCTGTCTCTCCATGTCAGAATACATCTACCATTAAAAGTATAGAATCATCATGTCTTTATTAGTGGGCAAACCAACAAAATCAGCAAGGGATCAAATAGTTTTTACTCTCACTGTAAACATTTGGCTTTCTGTTTTTTTTTTTTTTTTTTTTTTGGAATCGAAATTAGGAATCGTTAGGAACCGGAATCGATAAGCAGAACCGGAACCGGAATTGGATTCATAAAAATCCTAACGATACCCCTCCCTAGCTCTGCGGTGATGTTATCCAGGCCACATGCTTTGTTGTCAGTCAACTGCCTTTTGGCTTTAGAAATCTCACAGGGGCTGATGTGTACCACCTCCACCTCTATGTTGCCTGTACAGTACGGCTCACTTTTGACACAGTTGAACAGAGCAGCATAATGCTGCCTCCAATGTTCGGTGATATTCTCTCCACCACATACCCCCTCGATGTTACATGGCAGTGCTGTCTTAGCCTTATTTAAGTTCTTGACTTCTTTCCAAAAACCAGTGACATTATTGTCAATCAATTTACCAGCCCTAGAGTCAGCTCTCAAGGTTTGCTCATGTTTACCAATAAAGCGCAACGCATATTTGTATCTAGTATTGGTTACCTTTTAATGCTCTAGAGCAGGCCCCTGTCTGGGTCTACCAGCCAAAACCCAGGCCTTATGGGCCACCTTAGCTTCTGCATGGGGAACAGCAACATACCTACTCCACCCAGGCTTTGCGTTTATAGCTTTCTTAGGATTAGTAAGTAAAGGTCTACTGGCCTTGAGCAAGGCATGCACAATACAGTTGTACATTTCACAGAGGTCATCACAATGGGATGTGTCATTGCAGTTTACATCAGAACATACAAAACCCAAAACCAGTGAAGTTGGCACGTTGTGAAAATCGTAAATAAAAACAAAATACAATAATTTGCAAATCCTTTTCAACCTATATTCAATTGAATACACTGCAAAGACAAGTTACGTAATGTTCGAACAGGTAAACTTTGTAATTTTTTTGCAAATATTAGCTCATTTGGAATTTGATGCCTGCAACATGTTTCAAAAAAGCTGGCACAAGTGGCAAAAAAGACTGAGAGTGGAGGAATGCTCATCAAACACTTATTTGGAACATCCCACAGGTGAACGGGCTAATTGGGAACAGGTGGGTACCATGACAGGGTATAAAAGCAGCTTCCCTGAAATGCTCAGTCATTCACAAACAAGGATGGGGCGAGGGTCACCACTTAGTGAACAAATGCGTGAGCTGATCGTCGAACAGTTTAAAAACAACATTCCTCAACGAGCTATTGCAAGAAATTTAGGGATTTCATCATCTACGGTCCGTAATATCGTCAAAAGGTTCAGACAATCTGGAGAAATCACTGCAAGTAAGCGACAAGGCCGAAAACTAACATTGAATGCCCATGACCTTCGATCCCTCAGGCGGTACTGCATCAAAAACCGACATCAGTGTGTAAACGACATCACCACATGGGCCCAGGAACACTTCAGAAAACCACTGTCAGTAACTACAGTTCGCCGCTACATCTGCAAGTGCAAGTTAAAACTCTACAATGCAAAGCGAAAGCCATTTATCAACAGCACCCAGAAACACCGCCGGCTTTGCTGGGCCCAAGCTCATCTAAGATGGACTGATGCAAAGTGAAAAGTGTTCTGTGGTCTGACGAGTCCACATTTCAAATTGTTTTTGGAAACTGTGGACGTCGTGTCCTCCGGACCAAAGAGGAAAAGAACCATCCGGACTGTTATAGGCGCAAAGTTCAAAAGCCAGCATCTGTGACGATATGGGGGTGTATAAGTGCCCAAGGCATGGGCAACTTACACATATGTGAAGGCACCATTAATGCTGAAAGGTACATACAGGTTTTGGAGCAACATATGTTGCCATCCAAGCAATGTCTTTTTCATGGACGCCCCTGCTTATTTCAGCAAGACAATGCCAAGCCAGATTCTGCACGTGTTACAACAGCATGGCTCCTGAGTGCGGGTACAAGACTGGCCTGCCTGTAGTCCAGACCTGTCTCCCATTGAAAATGTGTGGCGCATTATGAAGCATAAAATATGAGAACGGAGACCCCGGACTGTTGAGCAACTTAAGCTGTACATCAAGCAAGAATGGGAAAGAGTTCCATCTGAAAAGCTTCAAAAATTGGTCTCCTCAGTTCCCAAACGTTTACTGAGTGTCGTTAAAAGGAAAGGCGATGTAACACAATGGTAAAAAGGCCCCTGTGCCAACTTCTTTGCAATGTGTTGCTGCCTTTAAATTCTAAGTTAATGATTATTTGCAATTAAAAATAAAGTTTCTCAGTTTGAACATTAAACATCTTGTCTTTGCAGTGTATTCAATTGAATATAAGTTGAAAAGGATTTGCAAATCATTGTATTCCATTTTTATCTACGATTTACATAACGTGCCAACTTCACTGGTTTTGGGTTTGTAGAATGACATGCATAGGTAAACTTATTTCACTCAAGAGTGCATCTGATCTCCCACAATATAATATAACATCCTCAGGGGAGAGTTTAGCCCTGTCCATCTTAGCCTCCCTATTATTATTTTCCCTTGTTATCTCAGGGAGACTGCCTGTATCTTTTATGATCTCAATGGGCAAATGATCAGTTGTGGTAGCCTCATGCAGTACTTTCATAGGCCCAAGTGTTGCATGAGCATCAGCAGTACATATCAGATGATCAAGCCATTACATTTATCCTTCCTAAAGAGCTTATAACCTTTTATATTATGTTCATCTCCATCCTCTTCACTTAGCCATGTCTCTATGATCCCAAATATGTCATAGCACTCACTAATTATAACAGCCTCAAACTCAGGAAATATATTTTTTTTGCTTCTTGCATTTACATAAAAACATTTCAGGTTATTACTAATGCTCTTCCCCCTTGATTTCCCTTGTGGCCGCTGCTTCAAGCCCCCAACTATACTATGTTGCTTTAAAAGTATATCATCAATAGTGCATGTCACGCTGTCAGCCTCCATCGGGGCTGTCCGCATTTCCCCATGTTTAACACTCACTAACATCCCTGCCCCTCCAAGTCCCTAGTTTAAATAATCCTGTGCTACCCTCAACATACGCTGGCTCAGTGCAAAGGTACCCCTCCGGTTCAGGTGCAGCCCATCAGGCTTGAACAGGTCACCCCTGTCCCAGAAAAAGTTCCACTGCCCCATAAACCTATACCCCTCTTTCCTACACCAGGTTCGTAGCCACGTGTTAAACCTCCATATAAAATTCTGCTTTCCTCTGCTTGCACGTGGTACTGGTAGAATCCCGGAGAACACTACCGTTGAGGATCTGCTCCTAAGCTTCTCAGCTAATTCCACAAATTTGCCTTGCAGAACCTCAAACCTACCCTTACCTATGTCATTTGTCCCAACATGGACCATGACAACTGGATCCTTCCCCGCTCTGGCCAGGAGCTTGTCCGCACGCTCCAGGAGGTCTCCTACCTGGGCACCTGGCAGGCAACACACCGTATGAGACTCCTTATCACGCGAACAGACTAAGGTATCTATTCCTCTAAGTATTGAGTCCTCCACTATCACTAACTCTTTTTTCTGAGGGGTAGAGGCCCTGCTGCTCATCCGTCCCCACACTCTCAGGGTCTGGGGCCAAGTCGAGTTCCTGCAAGGGCTGGAATCGGTTGGACACCTCAACCACTGGAGGTGTTCACTGGAGCTGTCACTGTACGGCGTGCCCGCTCTTTCCTTCGCTGTCGACCTACAGTCACCCAACTTTCTCTCCCTGCTTGGTTTGGGATCCCAGTACCACCCTGCTTCGGCGTACAGACCATTTCTCGAAACGACATACTACTTAGTTCCTCTAGGAACTCTACTGTGCCGCCATCTGGCCCTGAAGATCAAGTATTTTGCTCTCCAGATGCTCAATTAGCTGGCACCGGTGGCAAACAAACCCACCCTGGAAATCTCTTTCCAAAAGTGCGATCATCCTGCAACCGTCTCATAGTTTTGGCTACATTTTGAACCCCCTACCTAATGACTTTGCGAGATAAGAGAAAATGCCGAGACAGAAGCTGAGAAACCACAATTTATTAATATATTTACCAAAGAAGCCCTAAGCAGCAGTCACAATAGAAACCGTGGGAAAACTATGTAAATGGATTATAAGCCTCTTAACAGGGGCTTAGTTTCAGTTAACAGAAATGAAATACCAAATTGAGCCAAGCGCTGTATGTAATGAGCACTCCTAATAAGCTGGCTTGAGTTTATCTAGTCCCAGTACTACTAATATACTAAACTAAAAATATCACAGGGCTTAGCTGAGAACCCAGATAAAACAAACTGGCTCCAACGCCCAGGAGAAACTGTAGGAGGTGGAGCACTCCAGTAAAAACTTACCTTTTGAATTACCTCAGATCCCCAAACAAAAATGCAAACAGTACTTATCTAGCTAGCCGTAAATACAACCAAGGGTAACTGAGAAAAGAGTAAAGCCCCGGTTCCCTTTAATTAAAACGGACCGAATAAACAAGTCGTTTACTGTGTGAGCGAATTAAACATGGTATCTCCCCAAACAAGCTGTCCTAAGCACTCAAACAAGCAGTTAAACTTTAATCAGCTGATCAAGGCACAGTAACCGGAGAAAAATACAAAGATAGGGTATTTACAATGTGTTTAATCAGAAGAGTCCTTTCGATAATAAAATGCGAGAAAGACAAAAACCCTGGTTCGCGTTAATATTCAAGCTTGGCAATGCGTTTATGCGGCAATGCAGTCAGGATAGAGAACGAAGGGGACTGAAAAACCCCGGTGAACGTCAATAATTATTGGCTAGAGGACTGTATGAAAGGCAAGCCACCAAGTATGAAACCAAGCCAGGTTATAGTTAGATATTCAGGTAATTCGTTTATATTATTGGTGTTGAGAGCTTGCAAGGGTTTGTTTGCTAAATCAGCAAACAGTTACTGAAAAAACCAGGCGACAGTACCAAAATCCTTGAAAACTCTTTTACTTTGAATATCGCACAATTCACTCAGTTAGACAATTATTTACCATTTAATTTTTTCTCTAAATTTAGCGTTTAAATTTATTTTAATTTACCTTACTTTGCTTTGCTCCCGGGAGACTGAAACCCCCAAAAAACCCCCGTAGCCTTTGTTTGACCAGATTAGCGACTTAATTTGGCTGTTTGCTCACAGAGTTGTTACAGGGGGAAAAAAGGGGGAAAAGAACAGGGGGGAAGATTCTCCCTGTCCCTACTGTGACAGACAAACGAACAAACAAACAATTCGTGATTTGAACGCAAGCAGAATTGACCCAAATTGAATTCTGTAAGTCAGGGTGCCAAGTTCCAACTGCTATAAGATAGGTACAAAAAAATGAAAATGTTTTTTTGAAAAAACAGATTAAATAGAAAAAAAAACCCACAAAGTGGGCGTTATCCCCCAGCCGGTGGATTATTTTGAATGAAAATAAATTGACGAAGGCCTTTGCAAGTTATCCTAGGGAATACAAAATACAAGGTGGCAGCTGTAGCATCCACTGTGGACATCCGAGTGCCGACAAATTTGATAGGCTTCAGTAGGAACAGAAGACCAAGCAACACATCAAAAATGGCTTTGATTGATGGAGGCCTTCTTGTGTTATGTTGCAGAATGGAAATGAAAGATCTTATCAAATCTTATTCGGATGGTGGCCGAAATTGATAGGCTTGTGTAGTAACTGCACCCTGTTGTCCTCACCAAAAATTGTGATGATCGGTGATGGCATTTTTTAGTTATCGCACGGAATGGGAATTCAAGATGGTGGCTGTGGCAGCCATATTTGATTCCAGATCGCAGCAAAAATCGATAAGCTGGTGTAGTAACTGTACCCTGATGTCCACACCAAAAATCATGATGATCAGTGATGCTGTTTTGCAGTTATCACACAGAATCAAATGTGGATGGACAGATGGATGGACAGACTCAACGTGTGATGACAATACCCCCCTGCCCCTTAGTTGGGGCTGAGGGGTAAAAAACCAGACAGAAAATATGTCAAAAATAGGAAACTTATTAACAATTGCTAGCTAGCACTGGATAATGGCATGGGAGCAAAGCAATGAATTGCTACTTCGTAAGTGAGTACACAGCTCTGGCCTAGAAGGAAATTTCATCAGTGCTCACATGAAATAAGAGATAGAGGTAAATAATGTACATGAAAATGTTTGTTAAATTAAATCATGTTTCACGATTTGACAAAACATTGTGGCAATTGCTTTCATCAATAACTAGCATTATGCAATTTTGTGAATGTTATGCATTGCAGAAATGAGGACACACTTCTGTTAATGTTAAGAAAACACATCGTCTCAATATCTTTTCTGTCCAGCGTTGTTCTTGAGAACCTCATTTAACCTTCTGGCCATTGAATGGACGAATTCAGGATAGACAGACAGACGTATTGATGCCCTACCATTCTTCAAGGATCACTTCCTTTAAGGCCTTAATACTTAGAGGTTTGTACTGCCTTACGTTTTCGAATCTCCCAACGTTGTTCTATGGGGTTGGGATCAGGCCACATACCGGGCCATTCAATTTCCTTGAACCTGTTCTTATGTAAAATTTCTGTGGTGAACTTGGACTTGTGCTTAGAGGCGAAGTCTTATTTATACAACAACCCACGGCCAAGGGCATGCAGGGACGGTAGCATCTTTTCCTTCAACATCTGGCAATACAGTTCAGAATCCTTAATTCCATCAATAAAATGGAGTTCTCCGACACCAGCACGACTCATACAACGCCACATAGGGACATTGCCCCCACCATGCTTTACTGTTGTTGTTCTTTCTATGAGGAAGCCACAGACTGCGGATTGAACATTTAGCTCAATTTTTTGCCCATATAAGAGCAGAGATGCTAGTAAAAAAAATGTGGAATAAAAATAATTAACTGTAAATAGGAACTAAGCACTGATGCACATCTTTCTAACAACAGAAAACATAAAAGGTAAGCATTAATTTTCGTTTTACCAGAGAGCACACCGGTGCTCATCCTGTAGGTTTTCACCAAGCTTAATTCATCCATCTTGATTTGGCAGAATAGAAGCTTCCTCATCAAGATCACTAACTGGGAAACAAGGTTTGCTTTACTTTGGTTGGAGAGAAAACCTTTGGGATGATGGATCTCCAAGCACATAGTTGATGATCACTGCTTCAGAAGCACTGAAGCTTTCAGGTTACCTATTGCTGGACTTTGCACCCCCTTGTGGTAAGAGCAATAATGGACTGTGGGCAGGCATGTCCACTGGGCATCAGGAAGTTGACTAACTGCAGAATTTCCTTGATTACAAACCTGTAACCTCTTTTTATGGCTACTTTTACTTGAAGAAACAAAGCAATTCAATGAGTCTTAAAACAAAGGCAGCAGAAGAATGGACTGATTGACCTAGTTGGAAGGAAGAGCTGAACTGCACCCCAGTTGGGCTGTAGCAGTAGAGGACTTAATTAGTCTGAAACACCAGTGAGCTGCTCCAAAACTAACAAGAAGTGCCAGCGTTTTACGTAGAAATCCTAATGATCGGAATGACCCAATGAGCGAGTGATGCTCAATTTTTGACAAAATTACCCCACTGCCAAACAATGGGCTTTAGGGGGGCATTAGTTTTGACTTCCTTCAGGCCCACTGCTGCGTCCTGGTCTGCAGAATGAATGGGCTTGTTTGTTTGGTCTGCCAGGTTGAACATGTCATGGGAGGAATTGCAAGATTCAACACCGACATTCAAACGTCAATGGAATAAACATCACAAAGCTGTGTTTCAGATATGTTAAGATTTTGTAAGCAAGGGCACTTGAGCTGTGACCCCATGTGTCCCATTCACTGAAAGTGCCATTAAATAGCCACCTGATCTGACAAAAGGGACCTCCAGTCACCACATTTCCTTGGAAGTACCTGAACCTGAATTTCTCCCAATGCAATCTGCAAGAAAAAAAAATAGGCTTTACCCATCTCACTGAGCACACACAACCAAAACCACTCTTGATCACAGGCAATAGCAAATCCATACACACCTCCTCAGGCTGCAGGAAAACTCTGATCAGACCACATGGTGAAGAAAACATTAATACGCCGTAAACATCATCAGACAAAAGTTTCCTTTGACAAAAAAACCAATGCTGATTGATACAATTATGTCACAAATATATCACTATTTTTTTTCTCCTGACATCGTTAAATAACCAAGTAGAACACAAGTCAATTTGTCACGCCCTCATTCGGTGGGTCATACAACCCCCAATTCCAAAAAAGTTGGGATGCTGTGAAAATTGTAAATAAAAACAGAATGCAATGATTTGCAAATCTCATAAACAGTTTATTCACAATAGATCATAGACAACATATCTGATGTTGAAAGGGAGACATCTTATGAAAAGCATTAGCTCATTATCCCCTGCCGCGCAATTAGCGCAAAGCGGGGGATATAGCATTGGGATAAAATTGAGGCGGCGAGGGATATTGCCATGTTAGTGGCAAACACTTTTAATTCAATTTAGCGTCTGTGTTACCGCAACACGGGGTAACACAGACATTCCTATTCGATAGTGCAGATAATCACTCGGGCGTTTAATTGAATCCCGGGCGTTTGATTGAACCGGCGTTAAATACGCAAAATGAGGTCGGCCCCCGGCGGCTTTTTGCACACAGGCGCGTATTTGCACGCGGGCGATTATTTGGTCATATACGGTCATTACAGATGCGTCCGCATCTTGGGAACGGAACTAACGGTCTCCCCATATCAGTCTGATGAGTTATGAATCTGCAAGCATTGAATTAGATATTTTACCAGCACCGAAATGTCTGGTTGTTGCGTGTGCGACTGTCAGAATTGATATTTCATAGGTGGACTCAAGTTTTACAGGATTCCAAGAGGATCACCTCCATATAACGCCCACTGGCCACAAGCGAAGCATCACGTTAAACTCCGAACGTTGCCTTGATGCTTTTAAACGGCCACTGAAAGCGTCAGCCGCATCAACATTGACATTGCTGTCAACAAGACCGAGAAGCCATGGGTGTCACTCTCAAAATATTCTACAAGATAAAGTTAAATTTGGAAAAACCTACTGATGAAGTGATGATATGTGCGACGTTCAGGTTACTGCGCACTATATGTTATATATAGGCATAATTTTCCTCCTCAATTTAGCTGTCTTGTAAATTAAAATTATGATTCACTTTACTTCACCCAGCAGCAAATTAGCTAGCTAGCTAGCTTAGCAGTGTTAAATTCTTACCAGTGTATCTTGAGTTAGGTTCTGTCTAACTGCTGATCGCTTGATAACTTAAATGCGCACAAAATAACGGATTTCCTCTCAAAACTGCGACTTGGTTAAAAAGCAGGTATAGCTATCGGTTTCGACAACTGAATGTGAGGTTTCCGCTAAATCTGTGCCACCAACCTTGACAAGGCAAAATAGTTAAATAACCTAAAAGACAAATGCGTTTCTATTGAGTTGACGCTCAAGAAATTGAGCAATGGCGAAAAGTAAAATTCTGACGCGTATCACACGCTGTCCGTGGGCTTTGCTCCATTGAAATTAATGTAACCAATTTTTTGACGCGCGTCTCATGGTTACAGACATTAAATGAAATATGTGAGAATAATGGAAAAACAAAGCAGATTTAGGCAGTCACACTCGCTAGCTAGCAAGCCAACAATACAAAATAATTCTTAGCCTGCCATGCAGGTACAATTAGCTGTCAGGACGCAGTTTTCTGTTTATTTATTTTTTTATTTTTTAATTATAACCCATCCGTCATACACGGCGGTTTTATGCCCTTGTGTTTGAAGGACCTCCGATTTCGAGACACAAAACTCGAAAGATAACGTAATCCTAAGCATCCAGTGACCTGTATACTCGTAGTTCCTCCCTAGTGTACACGGTAGGTCTCTCGATCAAATGGGTATATATATATCAGTCTACGGAATACTGGGCCACTAACTAACATCTACCCACTCACTGATATCATACGGATCTGGAAATTGGTTGCCATTTGTCAAACTTAATTTGTTTAGGTAGAATTTGATTGCTAATGCCCTACCATAGCTTGACAAGCTATTATGGTCAGCCATACTTCCGTTGCCAAGCTGCGCACGCAGCCTGTTTTGTTTGCAAACAGTAAATGGGTCTATATCATCAAAAGATTCAGAGAATCTGGAGAAATCTCTGTGCGCAAGAGACAAGTCCGAAGGTCAATATTGGATGCTCATGATCTTAGGGCTCTCAAGCGGCACTGCATGTACCCCACAACAGGCCAATGGCTAACAGCGGCCATAGTCCTTTCAGAGCCTGACTGCCAACAGATGGTGCAGAGCCACAAAAGGCAAACAGCAAATAGAGCGCAGTGCCCTAAAAAGAGCCAACTGCGGAGCTGCCGGATAGCTCACTCGGTAAAGCATTGCGTTGCGAAGCAGCAGTGACTATGGGCCGGTTCATACTCTACGCTAGGTATGCGAGTGCAAACGCAAGGCAACGGGTCGAGCAAGGCAAGGTAGCCATCTTGCGTCCTTGCGTAGCAAAGTGCGTCGTCCAAATTTTTGTAACGCGACGCACTGACGTATTTCTGTGAGATTCCAATAGGGGAGATAAAGCAAATAATGCACCATACGCTGTGATCAACACACCAAAAAAAAAAAAAAAGAGGAGGACGAGAAGGAGAAGAAGAAGATTTTGCTACCCCCTATTGCATGAGCAGTGTACTGCTACAGCGTAGCAAGGGACGCGCGTTCAGGCTTCTCTGTGAACAAAATGGCACGGACCTGTGCTTGCGTTCGCTCGCGTACCTTGCGTAGAGCATGAACTGGCCCTATCACGTCGCTGGTTCGAACCCCGCTTCGAACCAGCCTGCAGTGGTCGGCAGCTTTTTCAGAGTAGCACACAAGTGGCTATAGCACTACAGGGTTGCAAATTGGGAAGGGAAAGCCGGGACGGGAATATAATAGTTGCCTTGTTCGTAGCTCAAGCGCCTCCTGTTGGCCAGACGGGCACTCGTCAGGAAGATTCAAAGTCTGTTCATGTCTGGGTATCCTCTGCCCTCGCGAAGATTCAACCAATGAGTGTATCAAAACCAGTGGCTGACAGGCGCGTGCTTGGGAGGAGAGCCGCAAATTGTCTACACTCTCCTGAGGTGGCAGCAACGGGGTCGCATACGAGCAAGACTTGTACATAGTTCAATAATTGGGCATTCCAGATTCGGGTGGGATTGGAGATGCCAAATTTAAAAAAAAAAAACCCAGTGTACAGTCCTTCAAAGGTCTGACAACTAACAGCAAGTACAGTTCCACAAAAGGCGAATAGCTAATAGTAGGTATAATTATTACAGGGTTGAAGGCTAATGGGTAATGATAGGTTTAACAGTGGACATACATAGTGATAAAAAAAAAGTCTAATGGCGGTATATTATAGGAAAGACGAACAGCGAACATTTGTAAGTATAAAGACCCATCCTGCATATGTATGATGCAACAGTACAGTTGGGGACAGGGTGGTAAAACGGTACAATCGCTACACAAAAACTCAGTTTCAACTCCTCTCTGTCCATCATCAACATACTGCTTCCTCATTCCCAAGGCCTTGTTTTGAATCCTGCACTCTAGCACTCAGCCATCGTGAGTCATTTTCCTTTTGCAGCAGTGAGGTACACACCCAAAATATGAAAATTAAAAATATCAGGAAATAACAGGGTGCTGAGGTTCTGAGCGCTCGCTCTGTGTGTTTATGGGTTTTTTCTGTTCCTGCGCTCAGTCCGGCCAGTTCACCGTCTATAGGGGTAATAAAAGCTTTGTGATTGGGTCAAAAACTTCTAGAAGTAGCGTATGGAACTGAAAATCTCATCTAAAGTGCACTTCATAGCGGGCCAAACATAGGCAGGAACATGGGGTTGGTCATCCTTCAGCCAAAAGCGCCAAATACCGGCAGCCGCTAATTTGTCAGGACTCATTATGCTCATTACCTACAGACCAAGGGAGTTTATGAAAACCCTCATTCCTGGAGAAGCCAAATGGCTCCATTTTTACGGTCGGAAAAACAGCGCTGTTGCCGACAACTAAGCTGAACAACATCTGCCCTACCCTTTTACATTTAGCTAGAGCTTCTGTATGAAGGTCAGTTCCACATGGAGTCCTCCCTCTTGCTGGATAACATAAGGTTATCAGGCAGGAACTCTCCAAGTACTGCAGTCTCACCCTCCCTCTCAAGTTCATTATGAGAATAACTAAAATTTCTGCAGCTGGAATCTGTGTAGCTGTCAGAGCAGGCTGTTGCCCCCAGAAAATGGGACCCCCAGCAGGGACCATGGGGAGATGTCTGCAAACTCCAAAACAAAACGCGTGTAAAGCGCAGATCCATCCCTCCTCTATCCCCCCACAGACCCTTCTCAAGTGGCCCAGTGGTTTGTACTCAGTCATTCTATAAGGCGCCTTTATAAGGTCAATGAGGCTGGAGATAGCCCGGCTCAGTTCAGAATGCCATACATTCTTCTGCCGGGGCTCTGGTTCAAGCAGGGGGTCATTAACCTGGTGTTAATTAACAGCAAAAAGCATTCCTCCTGATACAGTGAGGAACACAGCCTTTGCAACATTCTGGGACTTGACATTCCACAGAAACATTCTCAATTTTCCTAAAAAACACTCAAATACACAGGTTCTATGGGAAAATGAGCTACTCATAAGATAAAAATTAAAGTGGCATTGCTGAAAAACAGCTTGCACACCCACAAAGACTTTTGCTAACAAACATTTTTTTGGCTTAAATCCCATTCCTTGGTCATTTGAGTGAGTTACACAATTGGTTGTGGAGTCACTCAGAGCTGGATGGTTTCAGTAAGAGGAGTTTTCTACACTTCTGGTGACACATCAGCAACACCTCACATCTGCCAGTACAGGCAGCATATTAAGTACACAAATCCCAGCACAGCAAGGGCTGATGGTTAGGTAAACCATGTTGGACTGGCGATGTCAAAATGAGAGTTTGCCTACAAAGGAAACTGGCATCACTGCACCATTCAACTAGTGGGTCTCATGTCATGGTTAAAAAATTAAACAGCACATGCCCTCAGTTCAGAGGATATAAGTTTACCTCAAGACACTAAGGATGAGCTGTCTGAACCTGAAGCTACCATACTACAGAGGGTCAAACGGGCAGGTCATGACATCACAACTAGGCTGAGAGCCTGTGGTCTCCTAGAAAGCATATTACTCACACACAGACTTTTGTTTCAAATGTGCAATAACATAAAAATTACATACATATTTCTACCCTGAAATGAAAAGCATCTCTATGGCTGGAATGCACTCCATTGTTTTAGTTTCTGTCTTGGTTTACCAACATCCCAGGGCAGACGTGCAGGGAGACATGACAATCCAGGTCATGACACAAACCTTCAGCCCCCCTCCCCCAAACATTAATCTCCTCACTCACCTTTCCTGCCTCCAGAGCACAAGCACTCATTTACTTTCCCAAACCTGCTCTGATAAATGAGCCCCACCCACAACTAAACTCACTCTACCTTCCATCGACAGATCAGCACCTCGATCCCAAGCTTTCCTAAAAATTCTCCACTCATTCCGGAGGTACAGCTCATAGCCCACATTCCACATTACAATAGGGATGGGGCAGAGGAGGTGGGGGTGTGATTGAAAGAGCCAACGTACCCACCATGAGAAGTGACACAAACATCAACCATTTTCTAATCAAAGTCACATTCCTTCATCGTAGGAAATGCGACTCTTTAAAGGCTGTTTTTCCCCCGGACCAAAGTAAAAAAAAATGAACCTGAAATTCTTCATGAATTAAGTGACAGTGATTCCTACTAAGTGTTAAAGACAAGTTTGTCACAACAATCTCTTAAACCTCAAAATAACTTGCAAAGTTCGGGTTTGCTTGTAGTCTTGTTCAAAAGGTGGCTTTCACGTCCACAGGTTCCATTCCATCACATGCATCTCTCACATGGGAAATGCCATGACAACGCAAGCGCAAACTAGCAGCAGCAAAACACCCAACACGTTTCTGTATCCTTATAACAAAATGTTCTGTTATTCATTGTTATTGTGGAACCAACAGGAATTTTCTTACCCAAAAAATCTGTCCGTTATGCAGATCTAAGAACATACTTTGGCTCAGTTGCCAAGTTCATGTACTCAATCTCCCAAATCTGATTGATCAACTGATGATTTCCTTATGGAAACCTCTTTAGGGTTACAAAACACGCTGTGAGCATTTTTCACAAGAGAACACGCTGACTCTGTTTTTCTACAACAAGGGAGTGAGATGATCAAATAATATAGCCCGTGCAAGCAAAAAAATGTATATTGCATGTACATATCGGAAATCCCACAAGTGCGGTGAAAAATTCATTATATTGTCCAAATACCTGCCCAAATATCTCAATATACTGCCAGTTAGTATCTTGTTTTGAGGAAACCAGTATTGTTGAACAGCAAGAACTGGTTTGAAAGTTATGCAGTTGATAGGTCACATTGAGAAGAGATACTGCTCATATAGCAGAAGTACACCACTCAGGCAGTTCCTGTCTTTCACGTGCTACGGACTCATGGGCTCCTCTGCCTCTATGGGCTAATTGTAATGCCTTCACGGGTGCAGCACCGTACGCTCTGACTGCTGGGGTGCGGTGGCCACCTGGAGCGCTTTAAGAGCCAACCAGACCGGGTGATGGGGCTCCGCAGTCTTCTCCTCCTCTCTTGCACCTTTTGTACATTTTTATTTTCTCCCTATAACCCTCACTTTCGCACACATTTTTTTTATTTTCTCTCCCACACATATTCTTTTAAACACTTCTGTTAAAGTACATTATCTTAAATAAATTAAGTTAAACTTTATTCCGCGTTTGGTCTTCCCTTTTCTGATAAGTCTTAATTTATTCTGTGAGAGAACTGATCCAGACAATAAATGAATAATTGTTCACCAACATTTTATGCCAATTACGTTACTATTATTTTGTGCCATCTATCTTACTCCTTTGAGCAGGAGTAGGAATACCGTCGTACTGCTTACTCAAATACTCATAACTCTGGGCACTTTAGAGTCTCCAGTTAGTCTGACATGCATGTCATCCGACTGTGGCAGGAAAGCGAAGTAAAGTCACAATAACGCAGAAACTCCGCACTGAAAGGCCACGGGCTGGCTCCAAACCTACAAGCTTCTTGCTGTGAGGTGACAGGGCGACCCATCGCGCCACATGCCATCTCAAAAATATTTAGTGACAGAACAAGAAACTGCAAGTTTCACATCCTTCAAATGAGTCGCAGGGGTTTCATCTTCACACCTGAATGAATATGATATCATACCACAATGTGAGACCTTGCAGTCCAAGTCCAGACAGAACCCAAATGCACACACTGGACACACTTGCCAAAACTCCTGACAATGGAAACCTCCTACCAATGAAAGTCCTTACAATGAACTGAACAACCCAAAGTCCACACTCTGGACACAAATGCATACATGTCACATATTGGACACAACTGCTACATGCCAGACAAAACTTCATGACTAAATATGGCATCATGCCAGAATATGAGATCTCACAGTCCAAACTCTAAACAATATTGCCCAAAATTGCCACATTGGACAGAACTACCCAAAATTCGCACACTGCAGAAAACTTTCCGAGGTCCAAAAACTCATATCAGCTCAAAGTCAACACAATGGACACAACTTCCCACAAGCAATTGTTTCAAGCAGCAATCACATGATTTTATTAATTAAAAATCAGTTCATGGTGTACCATTGATATGGAAAGTTTCGCAGGATTAATCATTGTTCTATCCATTTTTCAGTGTTTTACTAACGTCTGTCCACGGAGAAGAAAGCCAAGAGAATGTGACTGTGCTCCCAGTGCAAGAAATTTAAAAAACACAGACCCACAGCCAGCATGTACAGAGTTTGTTGTGGGAACAGTAGCCTGCCCTTGGGAGATGTGACAAGACCCTGGCAACAACACTCTGCATTTTGACGAAGGGCCAATCAAACGCTGAACTCTGGGAAGAGGGCAAATCAAATGCGGAGCTCCTGTAAGTTTGCACATTGGCCAATCCCCTCTGACACCGAAACCCTGTACCCAGTTTCAAACAATGGAATTTAATCAGTTCTATGCCACAATCCAAAATCCAGCCAAGGTTCCTTTCTCCCAATGTCATCATGGCCTTGAAAAACAACTCTTTCACTGCCTGGGAATGATGTAGTTCATTTATCCCACTTTGATGGCACTATCAAGGGACAGCACTGTACTACTGACAACAAAACTGCACAAGAATATACATCATCTTTAATTTATTTTCAGCCCGTCTCCCAACCTTTAATGGGCCAGAATGTGCACACAGCTATACATCTAAGAATAATTTGGTCACAACTCATGTTTTCATCTCTTAAATGACTTCATGAAGTGGAAAATCAATAGAATAATCAACTGAAAACTTTCCATCGACAGCACTTAAGCATTGCATTCCCCAGGGACACATCAAACAATAAAACCTCAATTCCACAAGAGTTGGGATGGAATGCAAATGAAAAAAAAATAGAATAAAGTTATTTGTAGATTCCCTTTCACCTCATTTAGTTGAGAACTGCACAAAGAAACACTGAACTTTCCCCTTAACCAAACTGATTTTTAGCTCACTTGGCATCTAGGCCAATCAGGTTTATGCTGTGGTTAGATGCCTTACTGGTGGTCTGTTGTGCGTCTGTAAAGTTTTTTGCCTTCTAGCGCCTTCTGTTTTTTACAGATCCTTTTCATATTTTATATGCTTGTCTATGGGATGAAAATCTAGGCCAAGTTCGATTTTGGCCATGTTTGGCCAAGCAAGTGCAGTGGCAAAGCCACTATTTTTGTAAATATTTGTGAATTCCAAATTTGGTGCCTGCAATGCGGTCCAAAACAACTGGGAGAGAGGAAAGACTACAAAAGTTGTCAAAACTTTGGAAAAACAGCTGTTTGGAGCAATCCAGCAGGAGAAAGATGAAAAAAGAACAGGCGATTCAATTATGAATTGACATAAACAGTCACAGGAGAGGCAGTTGTTTACCAATAAGGTGGTTTGAGGTTTGCCAAAGAGCTGTATAAACAAATGGTCAAACAGTTTAAAAATAATTTTTATCAATGTGCAATTGAATGGAATTTTTAGATTACACCTCTGACAGTCCAAAATGTAGTTTAATGATTTGAACAAATAAAGAAACCAGAACAATCTCTGTGCATGAAAGACAAGAAATATCAATACTGGAAGCAGGTGACAGCTGAGCCTCAAAGGGCACTGCAATTAGCAACAAAATGCTTCTGTAATGAACATAACCAAAGGGGATCAGAAATATTTCATTAGACCTGTGTCATTTGAACACAGATTATCTTGGTACCGTCAAATAGATGCAAAGACTCTACTATCCAAAGACGAAGCCAAAAAGCAACAGCGTCCAGAAGCATCGATGACTTCTCTGAGCTCAATCTCATCTAAAATCAACTGATGGGAAGTGGAAAGGAGTGCGGTAATCGAAGAGGTCCACCTCTTAAATTGTTTTAGTCAATAATAAACGTTGTGTTCTCAGGTCCAAAGGAGAGAAGGACCGTCCAGACTGTTAACAGCAACATGTTAAAAGCCAGTGTCTGTCAAGCTCTGGGGTAGCATTTTTGCTCTCGCCAATATCTCCAATGATGTGGAAAAAACCTAGTAAGTTTATCAGTGGCAAAGGTCTTGCAACTGAACAAAAATTTTAAGTTCTGGACTTTTCCCAACAGAAAAAAAATGATAGAAACTTGATTTTCAAAGTTCAAATGACACCAATAGCTAGAGTTTTAAGATTTTCAACACTCATAATTACTGCAAATGAAGGTTAAACTCAGTTTCTACCAAACGTGACACACTCACTAGTTTTTTCCAGATCACAGGAGAAATCACGACAGAGTGGTGTCACAGTCACACAGTGTGGGTACTGCTAGCACTGAAACTCCCACCGAAAACGTATGACTAATGCTGAAGTACAATATACAACAGTAAAGACCCCAGATTGTCGACCAACTGCATGGGTTGTAACTTGTATGCATGGACATCAAGGATTTATGTGCATTTTTCCACAATGCACAGTCCGCCACCATTTTACTTCCCTCTGCCCCCGAACCACTGCAATATCAAACAATGTATTGTAACAAAAAGAGCAAGAATACACAACAAATAATTGTCTGTGCTGTTTTTCCTTTGGCTTCTGACTCAATTTGGCACCGGGCAGTTACAAATAGAGACATACTTGCTTCATATTTTATGACAACACAAAAAATTGAGCCCACAATATTCAACAGATAGCTGGCGAACAAGCTACCAAATAACTTAAACAATTTCTCCCCTCATCTCACTGGAACCAGGATCCAGACTCCTGGCAGAGCAAGACCATCATACAGTTTCAAATACTGTCTAGCTGGCTTACCTTTTGCAATACCACACAAAAAGATTGATGCCACCATATGCAACTAATAATACACAGCTTAATCTCTCTCTGGAACCGAATCCCGGAAAAGAAAGAGGACCCTGCTGTTCAAAAATGAACCGGCTTACTTCGATGTTTGTAACACCATGCAAAAAAAATTAGCCCAGCAATATGCAACAGATAGCTGGGAAGCAAGCAACCTTGCTAGGTAGCTACCATCTAACATGGTTTCTTGCTTCATCTCTCCCTGGAACCAGGATACTCTTAGCAGAGAAAGACCATCGCACAGTCTTTTATTTTCATGACACCACGCAAAAAAAATAGGTCCTAAAATATGCTACAGATAGTCAGCTAACTATCAAGCTAGCTAGTTTTTTCATGGGACTAGCATCTACTCGCTCATTTCTAGCTTCATCTCTCCCTGGAACAAGAGTCCTGACTCCCAACAGAAAAAGGTTGTCAATGTTGTTTGTTGTTGGTTATACAACTTGTAGAGCAGAGCCAACCACTGCGCTGGACCTGCCCACACCGGAAACTATTCTAGCAGGCACTAACAACGGCAGATCATACTATGCCTTGGCAGTGTCTACACTTTTGGAAATACAAAAGAAGAAGATCATTTAAGATGCAATTTTGTCAGTATCTCTCCCAAAAGTAGCAGTTAAAAAAGCTAATCGGATGCTGGGATACATTGCCAAAAGTATTGAGTACAAATCTAAGGAGGTGATGCTTCTTTAGTACAACACGTTCATTAGACCACATCTGGAGTATTGTGTACAGTTCTGGGGACCATACTTTAAGAAAGATATAGAGGTTCTAGAGAAAGTTCAGAGAAGAGCCACTAAGTTTATTCCAGGTATAAAAGATGAAAGCCATGAGAAGAGGCTGAGGATGCTTAATCTCTTTAGTCTTAGGAAAAGGAGACTCAGGGGTGATTTGATTGAGGTCTTCAAATACGTTAAAGGGATTAACAAAGTGAATTATGTAGGATTCCTTCGACTAAGTGTTGTGAGTAGAACTCTGCGTCACAAATGGAAGTTGACCAAAGATAAATTTAGCACTGATATATGGAAATATTTCTTCACCCAAAGAGTAATTTCAATGTGGAATAGCTTTCCTGATCATATTGTTGAGGCAGAGACCTTGGGGGTTTTCAAGAGCAGGCTTGACTTAAAGCTCGATACCATTGAGTCATTCAGTATCTGAAGGGATATATTCACAATGGTATAAAGAAACTGGAGAGCTTAGTTGGGCTGAAAGGCCTGTTCTTCCCATTCATGTTATGTTATATTATGTGTTATGTTATGTTAAGGTACTTGTCTGTTTACTTTTGGACGCAAAAAAACCCAAATATTTCTCTTCCTCAAGACGATGCCATCAGAAATCAGTGGGTAGCTTTTTTTGCTTGCTGGCAGCAAACAGCCACGGCCAAAGGGAACGTTAGCGGTTTGTGCTCAGCATTTCACCAAAGACAGCTTTGTCAATAAAGGATAATTCGACACAGGATAATGTTTCAGCTGCATTTCAGACCTGAAGCAGTTGCATCGATCAAGCGCTTGGAGCCACAAGCTGTAAGTAACCATATAGCAGCAAATAATGTAAGTGAAGCTATTCCGGGTGGCTAGCAGGACCGCTAACGATAGTTAGCACTAACAACTGGCCTCAAACGCAGGCTTTGTAAAATATCGCTTATCCGCTTATCAGCTCCTGCATGTTAGTTTGCGTGCTCTGCTAATTAAAAATGCTTCTGGTTTACTCATATGCAGCTATTCTGATCAGTATGCTTTGTGTTACTTTGGTAAGCATCAATGTGGCAGTTTCATCATAACGTTGCCTGATTGTAGCCACTACAGTTGAAGCTAACCGGAGAGGTGCTGTGTGTGACAGCAGAGTTAGGCTGTAGTTAAAGCAGATGTAGATTTTGCAGAGCTTGGGGTGCGTTTTTGGGTGCTTATGAAGTGATCGCTTCACTTATCCATGACCGGGGTAAGCCTGATACATCTCCAATGGCTGTGCAAGCTCTCTGATACTACCGGTGAAAGCAATAGGGATGTGCACAGGCTAACGTGTTCGGTATAACAAACGCTGCATTGCCATCGATTGAATATTAAATTCTTTCCTGCAAAAGTAATGGATTCGCCAGCTCCACATAAACAACGGTTCATGCAGACGGAACTCACGGTCTGTAAAACCTGTATTATGTTCATGACATAACAGGAGCTCTGTCTAGCTCTCGTACGCAATCCAAAATGCGCCCATTTTCCGCGAGGAAAAGCTGGTCATTCCAAAGCAATAAGTGAACGATTACCACGGGCAATTTCCGAAAAGGGCGTTTAGCTTGGAGCTTTCACCCCTCCGTCATATACCAGCGTGGAAGCTGTTCATTTCTCCACGCTAACAACACACCACAGCTATGCACACGAACCAGCAGGTCCTAATACACACCGAAGCAGTCCATAAGCTGTTGGTCCACTTTTAGCTGCCCCTCTCTGTCCATGTTTCCCTCTAAACTCAGATCCATCGGATTTCTATGGTCTCTGGTCTACACTTGGGCATGTCAACCCGTTCTACAAATGTGTCTATATGGGGTGGATTCTAGCTTCCCCCTGCATCCTAGCTAGGAGTAGTAAAACCGCTGTACTCACCAACTGTTGCCATAGGAATCTGTAGCTGATAGCAAATTTGTGCTTTGTGCTTGAGCGGCCAGACTTTCGCACTACGTCCTCCACTTTCGCTGTTGCGTTTATTAGAAGAAGTTAATTTCATTAGATCTATACACATGTACCGCGTTTTATGGCAGAATTTCCCCGCTGATTCCTTAGCTCAGATGGCAGACACGTCTCACGTTTCACTGTGACACTGCATCGTCCTGCCTAGATCCGCCCTCCACAGAGCTGGCCAGTCAGAAGAAAGTGGGCACACAGGGAGTGGGGGCAATAGTGGAAGACCCACCCCTAAGAGGCGTTTCAGGCAGAGACTACTATGGACTACAAGTGGGGCTTTTTGAGGATGGCAGTACGAGCGAAATAAGTACCCTTTTTACTTTGCGTGATCAGGAGTACCCTAGGGGAGTCAAAGACCAAAATATAAACTTGGAAAAATTTGTGATTTGGCCAAAGATGTCAGAAGAATAAAACCTATATCAGGCAATAATCAGCACAAATAATCTGCTTTCAAAACACCAGCAATTTGTATCCTTGGTTCCAAAATGACAATGTTTTTAGAAAGAGATGTGAGGTTATACAGTGGTAAACATTCCAGCTTAATTAGATATTGCAGACATCACATTTCCAAATAGTAATTATATACTTTGTACAATGAGAAAAGTTAAGCATCCCAAAATTTTTTTCAAAGTTGAACGTAATTATCAGCGTACCCAATTCATGTTTTAATTAAGTCATTTTAACTGTATTTTATCATCAAAAAGTGCATTGAGATTATCCAAAGCATAAAAATCACTGTGATCATACTCAATTTATAATTGTAATGTGCCTTGAATACATTTTCCCAATATTATACCTTTTGTAAGTATGGACCGCAACATGACGAAAGTTACCCAATAGTGCTCATAAATGATTAAAAATGTCAACTGAACTTTCAGGTTAACAAAAGATCTTTCTGTTTAAAGTTTAAAATCTAGTGTATGCTCCACGTGCTTGAATAACAGCTTCTACCCTTGTCTTATTCCACCAGTCAGTCGTCATATTCTTTCCACAGGACACTGTCGCCATTCCTGGTGCAAAGCTTGAAGATTTTGTAAAGGAGGATCATATACTTGTATACGACTCCTAAGATGGTGCCAAATGTACTCTAGAGGATTAAAATCAGAGCTCATCGCAGACAAAGGTAAAGCCACCGCAGCAATGATTTTAAGAAAAGCAGTTTGAGTGCAAGCATGATGTGTCTGGCATTGTCATCCATAAATACAGGTCGAGTAACAAGTGAGTGATTGTGAAAATGAGGTACCACAACTGGGTCAAGGATTTCCAGGATAGACTTTTTATCAGTAATATCACCACAAATGGTGACCAAATCCAGTTTGCAGTTGTGCAAAACAGAGCCCCACACCATCAAAGAACCTCCTCCAAAGGCAATAGTGGGTTTACTGTTTCTTGGATTATAAGCAGCATTTGCTTGCCGGCTGGCTGTGACATGGAGTTGAAACCTGCTTTCATCAGCCCAATGAATTCCCTTTCATGTCTGAAGATTCCAATTTCACCGTGCCAAGCACCATGCAGAATAAAACCTTTATGATGATCTCTCTGTAGCTGTTGTTTTATGACTCTTCTGGGCCTCAATTAAGCATGTCTTGGTTGAGTCCGGACTGAAAGTGAGCAAAAATGCTGATCGATGATGCAGAGGTTTATCAGAACAGTACTTAAATAAAATGGGAATCGTCTTGCCTGTGTAAGAAGCACCCTATCCTCATGGTGATGGCATCGGAGGTCTGTATGAGCTCAGTCTATTCTTGACCTCTTTGGTTTGTTGGCATTTTCTGACCCAAAGGCTGATGACGGTTTAATGGATGCCTGTTCATTTAGCGACCAATTGCTTTAAAGGGCATTGCAGTGGAGTGTACGATAATCTTTGTGCTTCTGGATCATATAATTCATATATATTACAAAACAGATCTGAAGTTAACAGTGGTATATTATCATTAATTAAAATGGGAGGTGCTTAACTTAACTCACATTCATTGCGGACATTTTCAAAAATCATGAACTTTGATGATTTACAACATTACTTACTTTGTACTCTTGTAAACTTAATATAAGTTGGAAGGGACTTGGAAGTTACTGCATGCTGGTTTTATTTGCATCGTATACATTTTCCCAATTCTTCTGGAATTTTGGTTTTGCTTGCACGCAAAGTGATTACAGTGTCAAAAAGCATATTTTGGCAAATTTGGCTGAAGTTTGAATTTAAGGGATAGCTCATGGGTTAAAAATTCACGGTCTGATAAATGAGAATCTCTACAGTAGAGAAGCTATTGTAGAGATGCTCTTCAAGAACAAAAGCAAATGCTTGCATAAGTCTGTTAAAGACAAACATTAATTGAATACACGCAGTTGTGTAAGAATGACCCAAATAAATAACAGTACTGCTGGGTCTATTGTAAACTTTAACTCCATGAGTAATGCAGATTCCATATAACTGCCGACAGAATACCACCTCTATAAGCCCATCCAACCCTGTTCCTGGAGCTGCTATCCAGGAGGTTCTCTCTCCAATCAAAGCAAAGAACACATCATTTACCAGTTTGGAATCTTGTTGGGCTTGAAAACCACAGATATATAAATATGAAAACAAAAAGAATGCATAACTTGTAATAACTCAGCCAAAACACACATCCCACAGTATTTAACCAGGCACAGTCCTGATGCTTTTATAACCGCCAACAGAACAGAAAACCTTAAGTACCATTGATGAACCCACAGAAAACCATATCTTATATGACCACAAACAGAGGGTACATTCTATTGGACGACAGATAAAATGCAAAATGCAGTTGGTTTTCTCATCCAGATTGAGCCTGCAGGTTTTGACCCTTCTTGCATGAAGTGCCTTAACTCTTGCAGTGCTAAATGCGGCTACTGTTGCTCAATGATGTAAGATATTGAAATCAAAGCGGTTGAAAACCCATCATGTGGAGACTTGTTTAAAAGAGCTCTGGCAGGGGAGCTCTTTTAAACAAGTCGCCACATGATAGGTATTCAAGAACACAGGATAATTAAATTTATGTTTCTTGAAAATGTATTGCGGCGCTCTAAAGGTTAATATATTTACCCTTGTGGTTTGAAAAGCGAAAGCCTTGTCTATGGCTCAGACGTGAAAGAGTAGAAATGAATGGAAAATCTTCAGAGGACCATATGAGTCACCACACAATCAGTGGAAAGATGTGTGCGTGTCTCGTAACCTCATTTACATTGCTAATGTGGTCACTGGTCTGACAGGGCTTTAATACATCATGTCAGCTTATGTATATATGCATCCAGGAGTGGGGCCAAAACATATAATCCTTCGTCTTGCAGAACAGGGGGCGGGGGTGATGATGTCATAACTTGGTATTTATTGGTCACACAATAATTCTTGGGTTACGCTATTGACTCACAGAATGTCACATTCACTTCTGATGCCACGTCCATGTCTTTAGTTCTTTGTGTTCTCAACAACAAATAATGATTGAGATGGCCACGCCAATCGTATTCTCAATGCCCAGTGATGTTTCTCAAAGGATGATGGCATTGTGGGAGTTAATGAATAACTTGGCTTGTGCCAGGTTGTTAAACATTAAATAACGTGCTTAGTGAATGGTCGAGGAAAATTTATGGAGTTCAAAGGAACATTCCATTTTCATTGTGACAAGAGTTTTTTTTCCCCAGAGCACTTGGCATGATGGTTTGAAAAATATTAACGTAATGAAGGAAACCAATGGTACAGGCCAGTCGTTAAGTCCAAAGCAAACATTAATAAAATTTGTACACATGGAGAATACCCGTCACCACACACTGATCTTTCAGACAAGCTGCCCCCATTTCCTGAAAGTATCAAGACTAGACAAAAAAAAAATCAGCAAAATCATGTGGGGGGATATGCCTTCAGTCATTAGGTCTTTTATCTCAAGAATTGTGATATACCATAATATTTTTCTTTTGCATTATCAAAAGCCATTCCAAGAATTGCTGATGTGGGGAGCAGTGGGAATGATGAGCTGTTTTTCTGGAGTGTTCAGTTCGCAGTGTCAGCACAGAGTGCAATGGGCCAGTTATCCATGGCCTCCCATCAACAGCACTGCTATTCACCACCCCAAAGGGGTCAATACCAAAGTCAACATGCGAGCACTAACGTCTGCAAATCCTGCAAAACATTAAGCAACAAAACAGCGAAGGCAAACTGGACTCCTCTATTATCTCCAGATGCAAACTATTTGAACTATTTAGGAAATTAAAGTCAATAAGCAGATGATGCTGGAGACACTTTGAGCCCCAGTTTGTGGTATGCACTGCAGGCTGAAAAGCCAGATTTAAAAGAAGAAAGAAAAATTCCACAGGAGGAGGAGATTTATTCACAGGTCACCTGTCAGCAGGCCCATTCCACACTGCATTACCCACATCGCTCAGAACTCCTTACTCTCCCCCTGGGAGAAGGAATTCCTGGAAGGAGCTCAGGCTGCTGAAGACTGGTACCTATTTATAGTTCTTCTCCACCGGGTTTTGTGCATATTTATGACATACCATCTTGTCTTTTCTCCTTTTGAATATTTTGAAATGAAAGATGACAATGCAGAAAATTTAGGCATCACCCTGCTCAGAAATCCTCTGCGTGAGGGGCAGCACTTCCCTGCACTCTGCCTCCGGTCTCTCCAATCCTGAAAAGCTGTTTTTTACTCCAGACTTTCCCAAAGCACTTCACTGGCAAACAAACTCCATCAAGAGAAAACGAAAGCTATGCAGCTGTGTTAAAAATAAACTCCATCATAAGTCATTTAAGCAACTTTGAAGATACTCAACATCAATTTTAAAGTTTTCACAGAATCTAGTCTTCTTTTTCCCAGGACAGCCTTTCCATTACAAAATTAAATACAGCGCCCTCCATAATTATTGGCACCCATGTTTAAGATGTGTTCTTTAGCTTCCAACAAATTCATTGTTTTCTAAATAATATTAGACCACAATGAAAATAAGAGGAAAATCCAACCAATTCAAGTACATTTATTCAGTGGGAAAAAAATCCCACATTAAGAAATAATTATTTTATATCAAATCATGTGTGCCACAATTATTAGCACCCCTGATGTTAATACTTTTTTCAACCCCCTTTTGCCAACAAAACAGTGCATAATCTTCTCCTATAATGTTTCACAAGAT
The DNA here is from genome assembly GCA_029721435.1 of Gymnothorax reevesii. NCBI lineage: Eukaryota > Metazoa > Chordata > Actinopteri > Anguilliformes > Muraenidae > Gymnothorax > Gymnothorax reevesii. Next base: position 28,300,864 of record CM056588.1, read on the forward strand.
GGGATCTTCGACCATTCCTCTTTGCACAATCTCTCTAAATCATCCAGCGACCTGGGTCCTCTCCTCTGCACTCTCCTCTTCAGCTCACTCCACAGGGTTTTAAACGGGGTTGAGGTCTGGGGACTGAGATGGCCATGGGAGGAGCTTGATTCTGTGTCTGGTGAACCATTTCTGTGTAGATTTGGCCACATGTTTAGGGTCATTATCTTGCTGAAAGACCCAGTGATGACCCATCTTCAGCTTTCGGGCAGAGGCCACCAGATTTTGATTTAAAATGTCCTGTTATTTCAAAGCATTCATGATGCCATACACCCTAACAAGGTTCCCAGGGCCTCTGGAATAGAAAAAGGCCCACAGCATCACCGATCCTCCCCCATACTTCAAAGTGGGCATGAGGAGCTTTTCTGCATACTCATCTTTTGTGTTCCGCCAGATCCACTTAGCGTATTTGTTGCCAAAAAGCTCTATCTTCGTCTCATCTGACCAAACCACACGGTCCCAGTTGAAGTCCCAGTACCCTTAGCGAACTCCAGACGTTTGCATTTATGATTGTGAGTGAGAAAAGGTTTTTTGCGTGCATGCCTCCCAAACAGCTTGTTGGCATGTAGATGGCGCCTGATGGTTGTTTTGGAGACTTTGTGACCCCAAGATGCTACCACTTGTTGCAATTCTTTACCAGTGAGCTTTGCAGAACTTTTTATTTCTCTTACCATCCTCCTCACTGTGCGTGGTGGCAAAATAACCTTGCGTCCTCGTCCAGGCTTGTTTACCACTGTTCCAGTTGTTTTAAATTTCTTAATGATTCCTCTGACAGTAGATATGGGCAGGTGCAGGCGAGTGGCTATTTTCTTGCAGCCATTGCCTGACTTGTGAAGGTCAACACACATCTGCCTTACTTGAATGGTGTGTTCTTTGTCTTTCCCATGTTGAAGAGTGGATAAGAGAAATGGCCTCTGGGTCACGTCATATTTATACCCCGGGGAAAAAGGAGGTGATGATTTACTAATTAAATGTTTGTAGACTACTGAAGAAATGACAGAAATACTTCAATTACATTTATTTCCTAGGAATTGTTAGGGGTGCCAATAATTGTGGAACAGGTGATTTTATGAAAATTAATTGTTTCTTAGTCAGAGATTTTTTTTCCCCTTAAAATTCACTTCAGTTGAAGGTTACATTTTTCTACAATTTTCAGTGTGCAAGTATGCTTCTGCAATAAAAATGTAATTTATTTTAAGGCTTTTAACACATCTTAACTAGGGGTGCCAATAATTACTGAAGGCGCTGTAGTAGGTGCAGAAATAGCTGCTTTTTAAACAAACACCCTTGCTGCACATCATCTATGTATATGAAGGGATCTATGCTTTAAAGGAACAGTCCACCGTCATTTCATAATGAAATATGTTTTTCTATGAAATGAGGCGAGATGATACGCACCTCTCCGAGCTTTGAGCGACCACCCAGTCAGCCAGACGGGCTGCCACTCCTGTTTGCATTTGTAGCTAGACTCATTGTGGTCAACGGTATTTTTCGGGGCTGTAGTTAGATGCGATTAATGTCTTCCACGTTTTTCCTGTTTACAAAGGTTTATATGACCAGTGACATGAGTTCGGGTTCGGGTACGCAAATCCAAAAGTGGCTTTTTCGATGCTGTGTGAAGTGCGTACTATAATGACAGGCGTAGTAACACCTTCTGCGCGCTTCGACAGCGCATTGATACCTTCACTTCTGATTTCTTTTCTCTCCCACGACCCCCCCTACTTCCGTAAATACAACCAACGTGACTGCACTGCACTGCTAGGTACACAGCCAGGAAGCCAGAGCTTGCAGAAAATTATAAGCAAGGGATAATTAACGAGAAGGTGTGCATTCTACGGTTTTAATGCACGACGCGGAGTTCGCGTCGGGTGGTTGCCTCTGCGAAGAGCATTAAAACCATGGAATGCTCACCTTCGAGTTGATTATTCCGCTTATACCATGGTCATTTGCCAGCAATATCAAATCGCAGCATTAATCTGAAACGGAAATTATGCATAACCCAACATTATGCGCGATTATGCGGTCTGTAGCTTACTTGCTACCCACAATTACAATGAACTTATGACGGTTTCCGCAGTCAGCGAGCTGAAATCAGTCTGCTGGCATAGCACGTAGCTCGCGAACTGTCAGCAGTTGCTGATACATGAAGTGGACACGTTAGCTTCATTTGTAACCGTACACAGTTACTATCGTTTAATGGATAAAGCCTGATTACTTCGCTGCCACAATATTTAGTGTCATTATCGCTTGAGTACCCATTGTTAACCGCCCCGCAGGACGCACTTATATGACGCCGCTAAATTTAGTGGAAATAAATGAGCTGCCAGGTTTCTGTTGTACCCAGTCAAATATCAGCTCTAACATTGCTATGGTTACAAGTTGGGTAGTGGATGAATTTCGAATGGTGAAACGACTGTAGCCGAACTACCTGTGCTGTTCCACGGTTTTAATGCATACCTGCCAGCTGCCAGCCAATTAGAAAAAAATTAGAAAAAAGCATTCACCCGGACCATGGTATAAAAGAAAATAATCAAGTGTGCTACTATGGAGCATTTTCAAATGGAGGACATAGATGCCGACGACTGGCTTGTGGCGGAGCCGGAGCCATATCTATTTGAACCGGAATATACCGAGGAGGAGCTTGCCGAAATGGACCGTGAGAGGGAAGAAGAAATGGACGAAGATGAATCGTATTTGTGAAGAAGTGAAGTGAAGGTTCGCAAGCTACGTGCCTTGCCAGCAGACTGATTTCACCCCGCTGACTCGTACTCAAGCGGTAACGACCGTAAATATTATAGCAGCGAAAAAATCAGGCTTTATCCATTAAACGATTGTAACTGTGCGGTTAAAAATGAAGCTAACGTGTCCACTTCATGTGTCAGCAACTGCTGACAGTTCGCTAGCTACGTGCTATGCCAGCAGACTGATTTCAGCTCGCTGACTGCGGAAACAGTCATAAGTTCATTGTAATTGTGGGTAGCAAGTAAGCTACAGTCCACATAATCGCGCATAATGTTGGGTTATGCATAATCTACGTTTCAGATTAATGCTGCGATTTGATATTGCTGGCAAATGACCATGGTATAAGCGGGATAATCAACTCGAGGGTGAGCATTCCACGGTTTTAATGCTCTTCGCGGAGGCAACCACTCGACGCGAACTCCGCGTCGTGCATTAAAACCGTGGAATGCACACCTTCTCGTTAATTATCCCTTACTTATAATTTTCTGCAAGCTCTGGCTTCCTGACTGTGTACCTAGCAGTGCAGTGCAGTCACGTTGGTTGTATTTACGGAAGTAGGGGGGGTCGTGGGAGAGAAAAGAAATCAGAAGTGAAGGTATCAATGCGCTGTCGAAGCGCGCAGAAGGTGTTACTACGCCTGTCATTATAGTACGCACTTCCCACAGCATAGAAAAAGCCACTTTTGGATTTGCGTACCCGAACCCGAACTCATGTCACTGGTCATATAAACCTTTGTAAACAGGAAAAACGTGGAAGACTTCGGTCGCATCCAACTACAGCCCCGAAAAATACCGTTGACCACAATGAGTCTAGCTTCAAATGCTAACAGGAGTGGCAGCTCGTCTGGCTGACTGGGTGGTCGCTCAAAGCTCGGAGAGGTACGTATCATCTCGTCTCATTTCATAGAAAAACATATTTCATTATGAAATTACGGTGGACTGTTCCTTTAACATTAGGTAAATGTTTGCTTCAATGGATACCCATCTCAAAACGTATCACTACCACAGAAATCCTATCCGCCTTCCCTCAATCATGGCCAACACTCAGTGACCAACTGGAACTCCAGGCAATCCTCCATCACCAGTATGTCCATTTTGCAGTCCGAGTAAGCCATGATCATTTGCTCAGTAGAGTACCAGTCAGATGCACCAACATCTGAATGAAACTGGTAATTACACAGGGCCACTAAAGTCACGTTTTTACCAACTACAACTGCGTTGCCTGGTATAATTTTCACCTTGTGAATCTGCGTGTGTGTGAGACATCACGTCTCCCTGCCTTACAGTGGACCTCTCCAACCGCACAACTGAACTGACTGCACTCAAGCTTCTTAAGGTATCGAGACACCTATTGTAGCGGGAACTACCACAGAAACGATTTTCAGTACTTTTACTGGTGTTCATATGTTGGTCTGTTCGTAGACCAGATTCTATCAGCGCAAGAGGATCACAGCTGTGTAAGATGCAGTCACAAAACTTTACAGGACTGCAAATGAGATCACAAGGAAGATAAAGTGTGGTACAAGTAAAAGGTACCAGAGGTAGGGCAGTGGAAAGGGTGGCTGGTGTGATCCCATTGCAAGACCGTCCCCAGTGCAGACACGACACAAGGAGTGACCCGGTTCACCTGGTCGTGTGTTTGTTTTTTTTTTTTTTTTAAATGTAAGTTAGGTTTCTCTGCAGCACACTTCATTTGTGATTACAAAGTCCTATGGGGGCTATTGGGGCAGCACAGCCCTCTGGTGCGCATGTCCTTGACTGTTGGAAAACCGGTCACAACTGGTTATTGTGCCCAGTCTTTCCCTCACAGTAGTAGAGAAAATGCGCAAATAACTGCTTTAAATCATGAAGTAAACACAGCGGTGGTATTTGCCATAAAAGCTCAAAGCTGGACTGCCAGCACTGAGCCAGCTGTGTGTTATGAATGATGCTTCACATACCTACACAAATTTCAGAACAACCTGCTAGCTTTTGCCGGCAAGGCAGCTTGTACAGTGATATTATGCCTCAAGAGGCTGTGTGCGTGCTTTTTACCCAAAAAACAAGTCCGTTTTATTTTACCTTTCGTCAGAACAGCTCCTGGTGCCACATGAAACCTGAGACAGCTGCACTTGAGGAGACAATGGTATGATCTATAAAAAGATAACCATGTCTGTAATTGTGAACAAATGCTCCAGAATTACTGCGTTCTTATAAACACCCTCAGGAGACAAAACTTTGCCATACCAGCTGCTCTGGACCTGCTTGAAGAGATTTTTTTTTCCCCGTGTCTCTTGGCTGTTTCCTTGATACAAATTCAGTTAGCCATCCAGCCAGCAAGGCAGCAAATTTTTTCTGTGAGCCATAATCTCACGCAAAAGTTCACAAAATAGCTGAACTATTGGTAAACCCTACAATGCTGAATAAACATATTGAATGCCATTAAAAAGAACAACACATTCACAACAAGTCTTATCTAAAAAGAGGCTGATAAAGTCTCCAGAGTTTGTTGAAATTATTGAAAGGAATGCAAGACTTAGTAAATTTCATAGTGCCATCTGAAGTCTGTTATTGTTGCCCTTTTCTATTTTGAAGTTTTATCAAAAACACTCTTTTTCCATACCCTAAAAGACAGGCTTAGTTGTATGCAGTCTCACTTTATTCGGAAATTTCTATTGCAGTGATAAGAATACAATCGAGTTTTAGACGTTTTTTTTTAGACATCAATTTTACATGTTGCTGTTTCATTTTAAGAACGTAAATAAGCTTTACTTAACCTAACCCAATTTATGAACAGAATTCTCTGAATTTACCATTTCAAAACATAAAGGGAATGATAAAATAATTGAAATTTGAGTCTCTTTTAAAAACAGAACTTGAAAAAAATTGGAAACGAATAATAACTGAATCATTTACTCACAACTAACACTACATCTGGGGCGAGGCGCCATGGTATTGCGACGTAAAAAAATATACCAATATTGCGTCATCATTTGTCTGAATTTTGATTGGAGAATAGAGAAGGGCAAAGAGAGGAGGCACAGAATGGGGTGAATGTGGGGAACTGCACTGCTTTAATATTGTCACTGTTCCTTTTTAAATGCCTACAGGTACCAATTTGGAACCCACCAAGGAGCTTCTGAGGTTCGCGATGGTCTGTGCTCAACCCACCACTGTCCACCAAACACTCCTCAGGGTGAACCTGACACTGCACTTCATTCGGTCAGTAAGGTGAAGGAGTTTTAGATAACGGAAGTCATTAAAGGATCAGCTACTCGCGCCCATATTCCATAATGAGTACTACACACCACAATACATGTAGTAGACCTCATATTCTTGAGTCTCACAACAAAAATACAAATCAAACTATTAGCCTACAATAAGTTTGACTTCCTAACGTCATGCGACTATGCTGTGATTTTGGGAGAGCGCAAACTTAGTCTCTCTCTAAGCATTGGGCTTCACATACAGCGCCCTCCATAATTATTGGCACCCCTGGTTAAGATGTGTTAAAAGCCTTAAAATAAATTCAATTTTTAGTGCAGAAGCATACTCGCACACTGAAAATTGTAGAAAAATGTAACCTTCAACTGAAGTGAATTTTAAGGGGGAAAAAAAATCCCTAAGAAATAATTATTTTTCATAAAATCACCTGTTCCAGAATAACTGGCACCCCTAACAATGCCTAGAAATTAAATGTAATTGAAGTATGTCTGTCATTTCTACAGTAATTTACAAAGATGATCAGAGTATCTCGGAACATTTAATTAGTAAATCATCACTGTTTCCCTGGGATATAAATATGACGTGACACAGAGGCCATTTCTCTTATCCACTCTTCAACATGGGAAAGACAAAGGAACACACCATTCAAGTAAGGCAGATGTGTGTTGACCTTCACAAGTCAGGCAATGGCCACAAGAAAATAGCCACTTGCCTGCACCTGCCCATAACTACTGTCAGAGGAATCATTAAGAAGTTTAAAACAACTGGAACAGTGGTAAACAAGCCGGGCCGAGACAAGGTTATTCTGCCACCACGCACAGTGAGGAGGATGGTAAGGGTAAAAAAAAATCTCCAAAGTTCACTGGTAAAGAATTGCAACAAGTGGTAGCATCTTGGGGTCACAATGTCTACAAAACAACCATCAGGCCCCATCTACAAGCCAACAAGCTGTCTGGGAGACATGCACGGAAAAAACCTTTTCTCACTCACAATCATAAATGCAAACATCTGGAGTTCGCTAAGGGTACTGGGACTTCAACTGGGACTGTGTGCTTTGGTCAGATGAGACCAAGATAGAGGGTCAAGTGGGTCTGACGGAACACAAAAGATAAGTATGCAGAAAAGCACCTCATGCCCACTGTGAAGTATGGGGGAGGATCGGTGATGCCGTGGGCCTGTTTCTATTCCCGAGGCCCTGGGAACCTTGTTAGGGTGCATGACATCATGAACACTTTGAAATACCAGGACATTTTAAATCAAAATCTGGTGGCCTCTGCCTGAAAGTTGAAGATGGGTCCTCAACGGGTCTTTCAGCAAGATAATGACCCTAAACATGTGGCCAAATCTACACAGAAATGGTTAACCAGACACAGAATCAAGCTCCTCCCATGGCCATCTCAGTCCCCAGACCTCAACCCCATTGAAAACCTGTAGAGTGAGTTGAAGAGGAGAGTGAAGAGGAGAGGACCCAGGTCGCTGGATGATTTAGAGAGATTGTGCAAAGAGGAATGGTCAAAAATCCCTCTTTCAGTATTCTCCCATCTTGTGAAACATTATAGGAGAAGATTAGGCGCGGTTTTGTTGGCAAAAGGGGGTTGTACAAAGTATTTATATCAGGGGTGCTAAAAATTGTGGCACACATGATTTGATGTAAAAGAATTTTTTCTTAATGTGGGATTTTTTTTCCCGCTGAATAAATGCACTTGAATTAAAGGTTGGATTTTCCTCTTTTTTCATTGTGGTCCTATATTATTTAGAAAAAAACTGAATTTATTCAAAGCTAAAGAACACATCTCAACCAGGGGTGCCAATAATTATGGACGGCACTGTAGCAGTATGCAGGAGACTGGAGAGGAGAAGTTGGTTAGTCGTAGTTTTTTCTGTGGGAACCAGGAGCACTGACCTGCATGAAAGGAAGAGTGTAGACCAGACCCAGTGCAACAAAAGCTACCATCCTCCCCCCCCCTCAGATACTGCCTGCTTTAATTAATCAAATTCAGGACAAGTGGACTTCCTAAAGAATATTTCATTATGTCAATTTAACAAACATACAAACAAACAAACACCAACCAGACCCCACATGGAGGCAAGAGTGCTGGGGACTGTCCAACCTCACTGCTACTGTTCGCACAGCAACGCTATGTGTGGCCTGGTGGGTGATCTGTGGGAATGAGGGAACCACTGTGAGAGAAGAGAGAGGAAGAGGAAGTGGGTGTAGTCAGAAGAGTGGGACATGGAGGGAGAGGGAACGGTATAGAGATCCCACATCTGTAAATCTGGCCCGCTTGTCACACGCCAGCGGCAGTGAGAACAGACTGGGCTTCATGCAGGATGGGGAATCTGCTGGAGAGGGTGTGCAGGGGTTACACAAAGTGTTTGATAACAACCATTCTGCACTGTCTGCAGCAGGAAATAGCAGAATCCACAGAACAGTTTACACAAAGACGCATTTCATACTTACACGGAAACGCATCTCAGCCACCTCAGATATAATTTCACGAAATTCTGATGCTTCTAGGCTGGATTATGTCTGAACACTGTTAGCCGCAAACATTAGCTGGATGGTGTAGAACAAAGGTTTTATCCGTTTCGTCGTGAAGCTGGAGATTCCAGCAACTGCCAGGGTCAGCAATTAGTCACTCTACAGAGTGAGGTAGAGAAGACTTTCAGCATGACGGCAGAGTGGCCACAGGCCATGCAAATGTCACCGTGACTTGGCTGCTGTGCTTCAGACAGATCCAAGCACCAGAACGGCTTTTTGAAAAACCTTTCCCCTGTAAATTTAATTTTTCAGCCTTAGGTGAGCATTTTTTGAAAGTTGCAGAATGTAGTTTGACTACCCCTGCGAGTTCCTGTTTTCACTCCCAGCTTTTGCAACTTTTTGTCACAAACGCTGTCCAGTTCATGAACATGGTTCCACAGTTATGTTTTTTCAGTTTTTGTTAATTGGTTTTATTGTTTGTTGTGCATTGCCTACCCCCTGCCCAGGCAGAGGACTAGCTAGTGAGTGGTGCAGTCTATTATTTAACCCCTTTGCGCAGAAGCCAAATCTGGCTTTTTAGGTGTTACCTGATTTAAGGCTTTATAATTCAAGATTGCAGCTTCACAGACAGAAAAACTTTGGCTCAATTGAGTCTAGACACTTGAAGCATTTAGACTCCCATCGTATTTCAGTTTACTTTTATGATTTTGGTGGAGAAAAGGGGCTGCAAACATAAAAAATCTTCAAGAGAATTCACCATTGAAATAGCAAAAAAAAAATACTGACAAATGAAAATTTCTGGGGCTTAAATCTATACATTTCTGGGATCGTAAACTTCTTGACCACAAGGACAATTCATCTTGAACATTGCATTCTAGATTACCCGCTTGCTATTAGCCAAATTAGAAAGCTATACAGGTGTCCCCAAAGTCTGAGATTCATCAAAATGGTTCACTGTCAAATCATACATTAATCATATATTTAACGCAAATTTACTTATGGGGCATAAAATTCAGCATGACCTAATGATTTTCTGGTTGAGTTTAGCATGAATTTATCAATATCAGTGCAGTTGAACATCACTGGTCACCAGTAACCTCTACAAACACAAAACATGCCTTTTCTCCATAATAAAGTTCACAATATTGTCCATTTTTCTTCGAAGTCCCCCAAGCATTAAATAAAGTGCTGACTAAACAGCTATAACATTCACACTGCAATGAAAAGGTAACAGCTCTCCCATCCGAGCTGACTACCTTACACCTTTTAAGGGTAAAAACTCACTAACTCCGTAATATCTGAATTCTGAAATACACCTTATTTTAAACAGAATAGAAACGTCATTTTCAGAAAAAAAATCAAACGAGATATGCCTCCATATTCAACAGCATGGTATAACGACCGTACCGAAGGATCTACCGACGTGCGTGTGCTGCATGCATTTGGAGAAACGAAAACCTCAGCATCCGATGTCTTTAAACGCGGTATAAATTTTACAGCAAAAAGCCATATTGAACAAAATGCAACCAGAGTAGAAGTATAACCTGTTTCCTTCATTGATGCCCTCCTCCAGAGACAGATACTTACAGATACTTATGGACTTCACTTTATGAGTGACATCATCCGTAGTTGCGTCACATCAATCGCTCTCAGCCTGTCAGTTGTCTGGTTTGCTGCTACCCGCGCTTTTACTTAACTTTTATTATTTTATCGTTATTTTAACGTTTTGTTGTTTTGACATTTTATTATTTTAACATTTTATTATTTTATTTATTTTATATCATCGTCTTAATCATTTTATCCTTTCTATTATTTTATCATCTTTGTTTTATCATTTGATTCGTTTTATTAGTTTATCTATTTTATATTATCGTTTTAATTGTTTGATCATCTTTGGCTGCTCTAACGCAAAACTCCATATCCATCCGCCGCTGCTGTGGCTGTGATGGTGGATTGCCTGCTTGCTAACGGCCTGCTTCGTTGTACCCGACTGGATTGTTTCGCCTTGCTTTCATCTCTCCGACACGGCGGTGTGTCCACACTGGTGAGTAAATTTCCATTTGCTTGTCCAGCTGGACTGTAGTTGAAACTAGAAAAAGAGTTTATAAAGAAACTCTGAGTTTGCATGTGATAGCACAGATCACTGTGTAATGCGATGTTTATTTTTGCATTGTCCTGCAATCTGCTGTATGAAAAGGTTCAAAGTGTCTTCTTTACTGATAGGCAAGTATGATAAACCATGATGACTGACCATTGCATGGTCGAAGTGATCAGGACATATTTAAGGGTTAAATTAGTTGTCAAGCTACATCATTGGCATACTCTTCCAAAAAAGAAACTATACATTGTTTTTAGCATCAATTTATTATACATGAAATATTTTGACAAATGTGGAAAACATACTGAAAAAAAAGTGTAATCATTAATTCAATATTTGTATACTTTCTTTTTTGGAAGAGTATATTTCAATATGTTTTCCACATTTGTCAGAACATTTGATGTATAATAAATTGATGTTAAAAACAATGTATAGTTTCTTTTTTGGAAGAGTATATACAGCATTATATAAGTTATTTGGATGATGAAAATCGTTATTGCTGTCAGTAATGGTTCAGGTATGTTCAACCCCAATTCTGAAATAGTTGGGACAAAGTATAAATTGCGAATAAAATCAAAACGCAATGACTTTCAAATCACACCAGCCAGTATTTTATTCACAATAGTACGGAGATAACATAGCAAATGTTGAAACTGAGAATTTTAACAATTTTATCCACAAAATTAGCTCAATTCAAATTTGATGGCTTCTACAGGTCTCAAAAAAGTTGGGACAGGGGCCATATTTACCAAATTTACTTTTTACCATAGTGTAGCATCCTCTCTTCTTTTTAACACAGAGTGGAGGCGTCTGGGCATTGAGGAGACAAGTTTCTTGAGTTTAGCAATTGGAATTTGATCCCACTCTTGTTTAATACAGGCTTCCTGCAGCTGGAGACTTTTGGGTCTCATTTGACGGACTTGTCTTTTTATCATGCGCCAAATGTTCTCAATCGGTGAAAGACTAGGACTGCAGGCAGGCCATTTCAGCACACGGACTCTTATACTACAAAGCCAAGCTGTTGTAATTGCTGCAGTACGTGTTTTTTTCATCGTCCTGCAGAAAAACACAAGGCCTTCTCTGGAATAGATGTCATCTGAAGGGGAGCAAATGTTGCTCTAAAACCTTTATATATCTTTCAGCATTCATGGTGCTTTTTAAAACATGCAAGGGTCCCACACCATATGCACTAATGCATCCCCATACCATCAGAGATGCTGGCTTTTGAGCTGAGTGCTGATAACAGGAGGGGTGGTCTTTCTCCTCTTTAGCCTGGAGGACACGACGCCCATGATTTCCAACAAGAATGTCAAATTTGTACCACAGGACACTTTGCTACAGTCCATTTTAAATGAGCCTTGGCCCACAGAACACGGTACTTCTGGATCATGCACAACAATGGCTTCCTATTTGCATGATAGAGTTTTAGGTGGCATCTGTAGATGGCATGGAGGACTGTGTTTACAGACAGCGGTTTCTTAAAGTATTCCTGGGCCCATTTAGTAATGTCAATGACAGAATCTTGCTGGTGAGTGATGCAGCAGCACTTAGGGCCCAAAGATCATGGGCATCCAGTAAAGGTCTTCGGCTTTGTCCCTTATGCACAGAGATTTTTCCAGTTTCTCTGAATCTTTTGATGTTTTGCGCTGTAGATGATGAGACCTTCAAAGCCTTTGCAATTTGACATTGAGGAACATTGTTTTTAAAGTATTCCATCATTTTTTTACGCAAGCCTTCACAGGTTGGAAAGCCTCTGGCCACCTTTACTTCTGAGAGACTCAGTCTCTCTAAGACATCCCTTTTATAGCCAATCATGTTACACACCTGATGCCAGTTAACTTAATTACTTGCTAAATGTTCTTTTAACTGATTCCCTTATATATTAATAGCTTTTTCAGCCCTTTTTTGCCTGTGTCCCAATTTTTTTAAGACCTGTTGCAGCCAGAAAAATTGAAATGAGCTCATTTTGTGGGTAAAAATGTGAAATTTCTCAGTTTCAACATTTGAAATGTTATCTATGTTCCATTATGTATAACATTGGCTCATGTGATCTGAAAGTCATTGCATTTTGATTTTATTCACAATTAACACTTTGTCCCACCTATTTCGGAATTGGGGTTGTATTTGTTAATTATCTATACACTGGTTTTTCATGGCTATTGATGCACTATCATCTTTATTGACATGTTATTATTCACAGCCTAAGATTGTAATACAACTATTACTTATCTAAGTCTAACGATACATGGCAGTCATTTATAATCATTCTGATTTCTTTTACCAATATTGTAGAGCAGACATAGCCAAAAAATGTATTATTATTATTATTACTTTATAATTGGTTTCCTGACTGGCAGCATCACCAACTTGTAAAGCAGCTGCAGGAATTGAGAGGCACAGGGTTCATCGGGTGGTGCAGTCAGCCCAGCGAGTTATTGGTGCTGTATTGCCCAACCTGATGGACTTAAACCATTTGAAGTGAGGACCCCTGTGAGTGTGAGGTCGACCACCGTGCTGCCCTACTGACTAAGATGAATGATGGGCAACCAAATCTCACTGCTTTGAACGACATGTGGATCTGATGGATCACAGAACTTGGAACAATTTGATATTATGTATGTATTATTATAGATGTATGATTTTTGTTTGTATTATTATTGGTATTAATAACAATAATACTATTACTATTTTTTATTATTATGTTTTGAAAATATTAATATTAATTATGATATTCATATCATACAGAACTCTCCCCAAGAATGCAAAGTGTCTTTTATAGTTTCTATTATGATAATGATATGATGAATATTATTGATATTCTAATCATCAAATAAAAATAATTAAGTATGGTTGACTGTTCAGTTTTTGTGTCGACACAGATTTTGTTCCAAAGTAAATAATGTGTGACTCTCGCCGATTCTGGCTTGGTTTCGGGTCTCTCACATTGTTTTTCATTCTAGAGCTGGAAATTGGAGATTTGGAGCAGCTCATTGAGACAAGTGTTATTTTCAAAATAATACAGATGATTAGTTTTCCAATTTAGAGTTCTTTCTAGATCGGTTGCTTATTTTTAAGGCGCTATTACAGATTATCAGTCAACATTCCAATCATATATGGCCTGCGTCGTGTTAGAGATGACCCGGATTCTCGCTGTTCAACAGTGATAATTTAATTTCGTCCATTTCGAAAGATCGAAATATCATTTCAGAGGCAAATGCTTTTACAACTTCGTGTTAAATGGAGTAGCCTAAGTGACGCAGTATGAGTGAGATCGCGCTGATGGTTAGCGAGCCAGAGTCCGTGCATACGACCATTGCCAAATGTTGCGACAGATCATTAAATGCTGATATAGATACTGTGTCCTTCGTCCCTCTTGCATTGTTCTTGCTAGCTGTTCGGACTATTCTTATTGGATAAGAATCGCAAATGTAGCCATTTTTCATTACCCATGCGATTGTAATATGACTCGTGATCGCTGTAATCCTCATAATTATATGGTGTTCTTTGGTGGCTTCAGAGAGTGCTGAGCACCTCCAGATAGATTTTGCTTTTAGAGCTCAGATGATGGAATAAATGCTACGGGTCTGACAGAAACCTGAAATCAGTTTGCTTATTTTTGGACATAAAAATGGTCATTCTGTTAAGAGTAAGAGTATTTCATGCATGACTGATTTATAAACTGTACAGCTGACTATGCACATGGCAGCGATATTGGTCAACTGCATAGAAAATTTCAATTTCCGATGTTGAAATTAATGTTAACAAAGCATACTGCCTGTTTATATTTAGTGGACAAATGTTCGCGTCGACGCAAATTTTGCATAGAATTTACATAGCAGGTTCGGTCTGCTTGCAAGCCATCTGGGCTTTCACCGACTTTTTAAAAAAATGGTGTAACGTGTTATATTGTCTTCTGTGTCGAGTTGGCTCCATCTAGCATTTTGTTTTACCTTGCTGGACATAGCTAAGCGTTTTTCTGGTCATTTTTGTTGTATATAATTATTTCGTTATAAGTGTGTAGCTAGCATGCTAGCTAGCTACATGGAACTCCGTGCTGTGACACGGAGCCTCAGATAATCGCGATACATTTTCATAAAACAATATGCCTGCTGGCATGAAATAATTATGTTTCCTAATTGTATGAGAAGTTATGATTAAATTCGTGCTTTGATTGCTATTTGCATTGCATTATTCCGCATACTTTCGCTGCATACTGCCTGTTTATAGTTAGCGGACAAAGCTATCGCGTTGACGCGGATCATGCATGGAACTGTACACAGCAGATGCCGTCCGCTTGTCAGCCATTCTGGGCTTGCTGGAATCGCCGATTTTTTAAAAAGATTGTATGACGTGTTATATTGTCTTCTGTGTCTAGGTAGCTCGGTCTTCCTTTTTGTTTTACCAAGCTGAACATAGCTAAGCATTTTTTGTGGTCATTTATGCAGTATAAATGAATTTGACTTATACTACAAGGCGAGTTAGCTAGCTGTCAGCTAGCTGCCCGGGATAAACTACGCCATGCCTCGGGGACCAGCGCATTGTTCGTCGGTCCTCGTATTAAGATGGAGGCCGCTGCGGCTCGTAGGCCTATTTGCTTGATGCCTGAGAAGCCAGGATTGTCGTGTGTTGTATTGTGTTCTATGTCTGCTTATGTTATCTTTTTAATTATTTTTGAACAAAACGAAGAATTTCTGTGAACGTTTGTGCTGTATGTGATTATTTCGTTATAAGTATGTAGCTAGCATGCTAGCAAGCTACATGGAGCTCCGTGTTGTGACACGGAGCTCTGCGAACCATAATCGCGATGCATTTTCATAAAACAATATGCTAGTTTGCATAAGATAATTGTGTTTCATAATTGTATGACATCTGTCTGTTGTGATGTTACGAATAAATTTGTGGTTTGATGGCTATTTAATTTGTATTATTCAGCATATTTTCTCTCGCATCGGAGGCAAAACAAGATGGCGGCGTTTCAATTTTGTCCCGATGCTGTTTAGCCAATAAGAAGAGAGAGAGAGAATGGTCGATGCTGTTTAGCCAATTGGAAAAGTGAGCGAGTGTGGTTTTGCAAGAACGCCTCGCTCTCATTGAAAATGAATGGGCTCCATTCATTGTCTATGGGAATTTTTTCATTTTTAATTGCTAATAATTAATAAACTGTAATTAATATCGATATGATTTTGAATAGCGACGACCTGCACATATAGTAGAATGATTTGGTATGCAGATTGTATGGGTAGTATGAAAACTGTAGGAGGAGTTAGTGTTTACAGAATGGGAAGAAAGAGAATAAAAATAAAAAGTTGAAAGATCCTGAGAAATAACAAGAGTTTGCATGCTTCACATGCAAACTAACAAACATCGTGAGTTCTACTGCGCGATTTATGTTGATACTCGGCGCTCGGTGGTGGATGGTTGTTGGCCAGGGGGACTGCTTCCTGATCGGTGTTTCTTCGTGGCTGGGTTCGAGGGAAAGAGCTTGGTGCTTCTTCGAAAAGAAGAGAGTGCGTCCCGATTTCGTTGTTGGCTGGGCTTGGTGTGACAAACTTTTAATTAAAAACTTTTAACTACTACACAAGTGTGGCACTATTACATCCAGATACTGGGACTCGATATCCGTAATCTTCTCTTTACGGGTGCTAGTTTCTTTCAACTGCGAGTGCGTGCAAGATGCCACCTAAAAGAGGTGGAGTTAATGATGAGGAAATGGAGGAGATGAAGAAGTTACTGAATTTTATGTCCGAGGAAATATCAACAATCCTGAAACAGCAGAAACTGATTATGGACTTAATGGGGGACATTAAAGATCTTCGGAGGCATAACGAGGAGAAGGATAAGAAAATCGCTGTCTTGGAATGCCGGGTGTCAGAATTGGAGCAATACTCCAGAATGAATGACGTCATTATCAACGAACTGGACACCACACACCGGTCGTATGCTACGGCAACAGCAGCAAATTGTGATCCGTCTGATCAAGAGCTCCTCTCCTTAGAACAAAAGGTTATAGCTTTCTTTAATAGCAGGGATATAAATGTAGAGGGTAAGGAAATAGAGGGGTGTCACGTTCTCCCAAGGAAAAATAAAACTGAGAAACCTGCCATTATTATTCGCTTTGTAAACGGAAAACAAAAGAATGAACTGCTTAAACAGGGACGAAAGCTGAAGGAACAAATGTTTATGTCAATGAACACCTCACAAAGAAAAGAGGTCTACGTGGACATCAAATTGTAAGGTGTTCATCAAGATAAATGGGACTCCAGAGCAGGCAAAAGTTTTAGTCATCAGAGAGCAATCAGAATTAGAAAAATACCAGTAATGCACTGATTTGTGATACAAATGACTGTTATTTAGTGTATTGGATGATGTATGATGTATTGTTGATGTGATTGTAAATTTTATAACACTGATGTTTGATAGATTGCATATTAATACCTGTGATGACACCGATCACAGGCTAGTAGAGCATGAAAATAACATTGACCCAGACAAAAATCTCTTTAATAACCTGACAAATGACTGCACCTATTACACAGATGATCGATTTGGTAGGGAGATAAAGGTAGAAGATGGCCTTACAATGATTCACTTCAATAGTAGAAGTTTATATGCAAATTTTGAAACCATTAAGGAATATCTGAGACAGTTTAAAAGAACATTCAGTTTAATAACCATAACAAAAACATGGATAACTCCTAAAAAGAGTGGAGACTTAATTGAATGGGTATGAATTCCTTCATTTAGATAGGAAAAATAAGGAGGTGGGGTGGGACTGTATATTGATAAAGACCTAAACTATAAATGAGTTGAAAAGATGACAACCATTATTGATGTGATGGAATGTATAACAATTGAAATCTGTATGGAAAAAAAGAAAAACATAATCTTCAGTTGTATATATAGAACTCCAGGATCCAATATTGACATTTTTCCTAACTGCATGGAGGGATTATTTACAAACTAATACCACAAAGGGCTGTTTACTTGTGGAGACTTTAATATAGACTTACTAAATCCAAATCATAACAAAAGTGTAGATGAATTTATAGATGCCATATTCTGCATGGGGCTATTTCCCCTAATAACAAGACCAAGTAGAGTAACAACACATAGTGCCACTTTAATAGATAACATATTTACAAATATAATGGATGATAACATTAAAAGTGGGTTATTAATCAATGATATCAGTGATCATCTCCCAGTTTTTGCTGCTTATGATTGTAATTGCAAGGGCAACAGAATCAAGAGTAACATAATGTATAAAAGAATCCGTACAGAGAAGACATTAAATATCTTTAAAAATGAGTTGCTAAAGCAAAATTGGAATATCATATATGAAGAGACTGATGTTAACAAAGCATATGAAACATTTTTACAGATATTTAAAATACTATATGATAAACACTGTCCAGTAGTACAATGTAACATGAAACGAAACTACACTGGAAGACCATGGATGACTAAAGGGCTACAAAATTCCTGCAAAAAAAAGAATGCCTTATATCGAGAATTTATTAAGCATAGAACTATTGAAGCAGAAAATAAATATAAAAAATAAGTTAACCAATTTAATGAGAACGTGTAAAAAAGAGTACTTTAGTAATAAATTAGAGTATAATAAAAATAACACATAAGCGTTATGGAGTACACTAAACAGTGTAATTAAAAATGAAAAAAAACATGATCAATATCCTCAGTATTTCATAGTTGAAGGAAGCTGTGTTAAGAAAATGAAGGATGTAGCAGATGGATTCAACTCATTTTTTGTAAATATTGGACCAAAACTGTCAGAGGAAATAATGGTGGAGGGAACAGAAATTGATCCTACAGACTATGTTGAGAGGAATAATAGTTCAATGTTTTTAACAGCTGTAGAAGAAAAAGAAATTTATGATGTAGTCAAAGGATTCAAGAACAAAAACAGTATAGATTGTGATGATATTGACATGTTGACTGTGAAGAATGTTATTGATGGTATTACTAAGCCACTTATGTATATTTTTAACCTGTCTTTTCAAAATGGGTTATTTCCAAATAAGATGAAAGTAGCAAAAGTTGTTCCCATTTACAAAGCAGGCGATAAACACTACTTCACTAATTATAGGCCGATATCAGTGCTTTCCCAATTTTCAAAAATATTAGAAAAAGTATTCATAAAACGATTTGATGGTTTTGTTGAGAAACACAAGTTGTTAACAGACAGTCAGTATGGATTTAGAAATAATAGATCGACAGCCATGGCACTGTTAGAATTGGTAGAAGAAATAACACACTGTATCGATACAAAGAAGTATGCAATGGGAGTGTTTTTAGATCTCAAGAAAGCATTTGACACAGTCAATCATGTCATATTGATTAGAAAATTGGAGAAATATGGTTTCCGAGGTCATGTTTTGGATTGGCTGAAGAGTTACAGACAGCAATTTGTACAAATAAATCAGAATGCATCAAGTTTTATGAATATTACATGCGGGGTGCCTCAAGGATCCTTTTTAGGACCAAAACTATTTATTATGTATATTAATGATATTTGCAGGGTATCTAATGTATTAAGATTTGTGTTATTTGCAGATGACACAAATATTTTTTGTTCAGATGTGGAATTACAGCAGCTTTTGGAGGTGATTACAAAGGAAATGAATACCTTAAAAAGGTGGTTTGATGCTAATAAATTGTCTTTAAATCTGAACAAAACTAATTTTATGTTGTTCAGACATTATAAGAGAAATATATATATAAAATTAAACATTGATAATATTAGCATAGAAAGAGTAAATGAAATCAAATTCCTTGGTGTAATTCTAGACCACAAAATCTGCTGGAAACCACGTATTAAATATGTTGGGGGGAAGCTGGCACGGAGCATTGCCGTCCTGGGAAAAGCAAGGCAGATCTTCAACTTGAAAGCTCTATTTATTTTATATTGGGCATTAATTTTACCTTATCTGACCTATTGTGTAGAGGTATGGGGAAACACATATAAAAGTAATCTTCAAACAATAAATATAATGCAGAAAAGGGCTATCAGATTCATCCACAATGTAGGATTTAGAGACCACACAAATAGACTTTTCTTAAAACTGAAAGCTCTAAAATTTCAAGATCTGATTCAGTTTAAAACAGCACAAATAATATTTAAAACAAAAAATAACTTACTCCCAGGCAACATAAATAAACTGTTCTCAGAGAGAGAAGGAAGCTATAATCTAAGAGGGGAACTGAACTTAAAAATAAATCGTGTCAGAACTACCTTGAAAAGAATGTGCGTCTCAGTCTCTGGGGTCAAATTATGGAACAGTTTAACAGATGAATTAAGGAAATGTAAAACCATTGGCAAGTTTAAAAAAACATAAAAAACAAATTTTAAATAAATATAAGGATGAGGAACAGCAGTTTGACCCAGGACGGTAATGGCAGAGTTTAGAAAAATGTGGATACATTGTCTTGTTATGTCTTCTTCTGTGTGTGCGCAGGGGGTTCTAGAAGTATAGAAATTCAGTATTATATACAGGTGCAATATTCTGTGTATATTTGTATATAAGTAGCTTATTGAATATTATAGTCAACAAATTGTAAGTACCATTGGTTCTTGAATAGACGGTGAATGTTGTAAATATAATAATAGAGAATTTAATAACTTGACTGTAGAATATGGTAATACAAGGGGTAGGATTAAATAAGGTCTTACTTCTTCCTACTCCTTTTCGAGCATACAATCTTGCTGCTCATGCAAGACAATTATCAACAGTTTGCTTTTTGTTTTTGTTTTGGTATTGGCATGGTGGCCATTTGTTTTGGTGATTATCTCTGTTTTATCTTCTAACGTGTTCGAAATAAAGATTTCATTTCATTTCAGATGTATCGGCTAGAAGGAACCCTCCAGTACTGTTTCATTCTGAATAATTCCCATTGACCGCGTCCATACAACATGTATCTCGTAAATGAAACTGAACACTTCAGGCCGGTTTCGAGTGCCTTTGTTTCTTTGATATCGCATCATTTTCAGCTGCGCAACCGTGGCCAACATTCGAAGAACACAACCGACCTTACTTTTACGCTCAGCTTTGTATCCTTTTCTTATTGTCCGATCATTGTATTTCAGTTACTGAGGAAAGTTTAAACCCTCGGGAACTGGATAAGAAACAAGTCTATTAATACATTGTTACCGGGGAAGCTTCACGAGGGCGTGAACTATAACTGTAGAGTTACGCAGATGAATCTGAGTATATAATTGAGTGACTGGCTATCGACACCAGTACTTGGGTGGATAGAAGGCAGCGCTGAATTTGTCAATTGAGGAATCTACGCGTTAATCCATGGGTGGGAACTACGCATATTTTGTGTGTAATGACTGTAATTGACAGTAGAATGTGACAGAATCAATACTATGTCGGATTTTTTGCTTCACAAAACGTATTTTTTTTAACCACTAAATGGAATACTGTTGGCTCACTGAAGCTAAAATGGTTGCTACAGAGTTTTTTTCTGTCGCAAGTGATAATTTTTTTAAATTACTGGATCGACATGGGCACTATGGGCAAGGATATTGACCAGTTTGCACATCAGGCTTAGCTGAGGAGTTTAATTCATGCTACTCCTGAAAAACAGGGATTGGAGGGAACTTCTCCATACTCTAAATCGCGTTTCAGCTCTGCCTGCTTGTGAATATTCAATATCTGATCCGGGGGGGCCATCTCATGGTCGAGTACTGTAACTAAGTGCTTGACTTTGCATATCTATTGACGCGAGCGTCTACATCTGCAGAAAGAGGTTAAGTCTAGTAAAAATAGCTTACGGCTTACAGACATTCGTGTTTGAACTATAAACGGTTTCTATATTCACAGTCAACTGAGTAGCTCGAAAATATCAGCTTGCTAGCAAACAAACTAATGTTACATAAGGGTTAGAAAGGTACTGTGTGCATGCTCGCTAGCTAAGAAATGTTAACTTAGATATGGGAGTGGCACTTAACTAGCTTGTTACAGAACTAAAGCCATATCGATTTTACCAACATTACACTCTGTATTCAGTTTTGCTAAATATTAACAGCATGACGTAACAGAGTGATTTTTTTTTTCACACTCTCAGCCAAATAAATTTTCACAAACTGACATGTACCCATGGTAATATCAAAATAATGTCATGAGGCGCCATAGGAAAAATACAAGAGTTATGCGATAAATGACTATAGCTCACTCACAGACTGCACATTGTGGGCAGCATATTTCGGGAGACAAAGTCGACTTGTAGAGGACTTCAGGAGTGACTGACTGGCCGATTATTTCACATCAGTACTCCGCTCTACTCTGTAGAGGCAGCGTTTATCGGCATCAACTTCTAAGTTCATTCTCTCAGCTTGAAACATCCATCCCTTCGCCCAAAAACCAGGGCTAGTCTCCCCTACCACCCCCAATTCTACCCATGGCTGTTGGTTACTCACCATCTCCACACCCTGCGGGAACGGCGTGCCATCCCAGTCCTTCTCCGGGAAGCGCTGGATAATCTTCCCGCATCCTTCTCCAGACCCTGTGGACAGAAATAATACAAGGAATTAGAGCAAGATCTCTCACGCACATAATGGGCTCAGGGACTCTGTACCTGGACTTTTTGTCTCCAAGGAATTTTCGTCGCTGGACTCTTCGTCCCCGTGGACTTTTCGTTCAAGGGCTTTTCGGCCCCGAATTGTTCATCCCCCATAATGCTTTGCCCTCTTCCTGCATTATAACTTCCCCTATCCCTAACCTTTAGCCTTATATCATGGTGATCTGTCTGTCCTCCCTCTGTCCATCCATCTGTCAACCATGGTGGCACATTTTTTCATCATTAGGGTAGGAAAAATCTGGGGACAAAAAGTCCTCGAGGATGAAGAGTACATGGGGATGAAAAGTCCAGGGAAGAAAAATCTGGGGACAAAAACTCAGATAATGGTATGTGTGTGGGGTGGGGGTGGGGCAACAGAAGGAAAGAGTGGCACACACTGCTGGTTTAACCCTCACTATACCAACAGCGGACGGGTCAATTAGGTCACTGTCAACCTCTTACCTCAGGCGAAACATGTTCTAATTTAGCCATGGTGATGAATTAGCATCAGCTGAGCTCACACAAACTCCACCGTTCTGTGGTGCTAATTTAGGGCTGCAGGGCACAGCTTCTGAAGCATGACAAAATGCGACTCAGCAGATCTGTCAGCATCTCTGAAACTGGTCTGAGCAGTAACATCAGCCAAATTAAAACAACTTCTGAAGGAGCAGACATTTCATAGAAACGACGGCCTCAAGGGAAAAGTTAGGCAACCCAAGAGCAGAGACAGCGCACCTGCAACAATATTCTTTCCTTTCCTAAATATTCATGCTGCTATCTAATGTACCTCAGGGCTCGACATTAATGCTTGTCCGGGACAAGTAGATTTTATTGTCGGACAAGTGGAAGAGAAATGTACTTGTGTACCCCACAAGAAATGTACCCCACCGGACAAGTTAAAAGTTGCTGAAAAAATAGTGTCTTCACGTTATGTGCCATGAATTAAATTTGCTAAATGAATACATTTAGAATACCAATTTGAAACCAAAATATTTTTTTTTCCCCGCGACGCGTCAAACCAGCGTCCAAATCGAATGCTTTGATTCACCGATCAGATACACAGACATGGACAGGCGCACGCGCTCACTCATATACAGTAGGAACCGCTACCATCAGAGGAGCAGCAATGTTTCTCAAGGCCCCGCAACCCGGGAAAGCTCCAGTAAAAGCCCCAAGAAGAAAAACTGCAACTGCACCTGAGCCGTGAAGCTTGGTCTGTGCGATGAATGCTTACCGGCAGGCAGTCTTACAGCGATGATACAAGTTATGAAAATGTCATGTAAAGCGTGACATTTGAATCAATGAAAATCAATGTCAAGGTCACTAAATAAATGTTCACATAGATTTCTAAGAGTTTCTGTTATACAATTCTCAGCTCTGAAGCATGAAAGTCATGAAAATATGTCAATATGTATTCAATATGTCAATTTTGAACTTTAAAGATCACAGATGTCAAGTTGTGGTCAGCAAATGGACTTCATATATGACTTTTTAAATGTCTCTATACAAACCTTGGCACAATCTGACCATTTTGGTGGTACAAGTCATTGTCAGTGACCTTTGAGGGTCAAACTCCACAGTGAAATTACAGTCAAGTTGAATGTCACCTACTGAAACTTCATATATGACTTCCTATATGTTTGTAATACAAACCTAGACTTCATTTGTGATCGTTTTGGCAAGACAAGTCATTGTAAAGGTATTATGTCAAGTTTGACCTTCAAATGTCATCAACAGTCTAGCTGAATGTCACCAAATGAAAGTTCATATGTGACTTCCTATGTCAGTAACACAAACCTAGGCTCCATCTGTGACCTTTTCAGTGATAGAAGCCATTGAATTTTCTCTAGAGCAAGTTAGACCTTCGAAGGTCAATATGAAGGTCACCAAATGAAAGTTCATACATGACTTCCAATACTTCTCTAATACAAGCCTACGCTCAATCTGTAACGGTTTTGCTGATAATTGAAATTTTACTGTATAATTTGGCCATTCAAGGTCACTGAAGGGCAAGTTCATGGTCACCCAATGAAACTTCATACATGACTATATGCCCGCAATATATGCCTAAGCTCCATCTGTGATGGTTTTGGTGATAGAAGTCATTGAAACTTCACAATGTGAAGTTTGACCTTCAAAGGTCGCTGAAGGTCAAATTCAAGGCCACCAAATGAAGGTTCATACATGTCTTCCTATATGTGTTCAATGCACACATGTTCCCACTTTTCAAGCCTAGAAACTTTTAAAAATTGTAACATTTTGCTTCACCTCAAGCCTGACCTTTCAAGGTTATCTTAGGTCAACTTAAACATAACCAAAATATAGGTCATATATTACTTCCAATATATCAGTAATACAAACTTAATCTCTATCTGCAACCTTTTGGCCTCCATAGGCCATCTTGCATATTTATAAAGTACAGCGCCCCCAATAGACGCACTTCCGTCGATTCAATAAAAATGGCGCTCGCACTGTACATTGATGATATCAAGGTAAGTTGAATGCCTGATTTAGAAAAAAATTTATCCTGCAGTTATTGAGAAATGATTTTTTTTCTCAGTCCTATCTTTAACATTGGAGCCAAAACTTCCAGGGCCCATAAAACTGACAAAAATTATTCAATCAAAAATCCAAGAAAAATAGCATGTTATTGCAAATTTACACAAAAATTCATCAGGCCAAAAAAAAGATAAACAAGAGCAGTCAGAGACAGCAATATATGCCCGTCACGCAACAGTTTGATGGGAAGGTACATCTTGACTTTGTCTCCTTAGTTTGTTTGCCTCAGCATGTTTTTTAGCTTCTCTCTTTCGAATTTCTTCATTTTGTCGCCCTACTTTGTGTACTCTTTTTGTCGATGTCTGGGCATAAAAGGGTTAATTTTGAGAAAGAGGGTGATCCAATCAGGCTGATTTCTGAACTCATGAAAGTTCCACCTGATATGGTGATGCTGTGAAAATTTGGATGAAATCGATAGAGAATTGGCGGAGTTATTGTGAACACAAGCAATGGACAGACAGACAGACAGACAGACAGACAGACAGACATCATGATTCCATAATACTTATGAGTCTTATGACAGGCGTATAATAAAAAAAATGTTCCGAACAACGGACGCCACACCACGACAATAGCTTATCGGCCCATAGGGTCATTTAGCTAAAAATGAACTGCAATAGCACCGGTGCGAAGAGAGCCAGCTAGTGAGACGTGAATCAATGCCACCTCGCTGCAGCATTGATAGTTAAGCTGTTTGTTTAATGTACTGTAGTAATATATTTTAGTTTGTGTCGTGAGTATATTTAGCGTTTCATATTGTTTGTATTTAGTGACATTGCCAGTGCTTCCTTCGTTACTGACCTAACTTACTAGTTCACGAAGACATTCGCGGGTTTATTTAACATTTCCAAGGTAACAGCGTAGGATTGCGGGTAATGCAGTACTTCTCCGTGACATGTATAAAACTCAATCCCAGTCGCTGAATGTCATTGGGATTTCACCTCCGGAACCTCACTGCCCAGGTCTGTTGGTCTACAAATTAGTAGTTGAATTATTAGGTTAAGTAATTAAAATTTTCAATGACTCATGCAGAGGCACCAACCCAAACATTCCAGTTTAATTGTTTTAAAAAAAAATTGTAATTTTTTGTAATTGTATACAAAGTGTTTAATTAATTTTGAGATGTTAATAGTGTCATGTTAAGAAAGAACTGCATTAAAATATAAGTCCTGCATTCAAAATGTAATTTCATAGTAAACATTTTTATTGGTTAAATTTAGTTAAATACCATCGGAAAAGTCATCAACTGCTATCTGTTGACATATTGCTTGGTCACTGGAGTCAGGCTTACTGGTAAATATCTACTCCTCCTTCAGGATAATTTATGTTTTACAACTCAAACATGCACCAACTCATTTGGCAAACATTTAATATAATTCAGTACCTATCTTAGCTCCATGTAAAGTGAATAAACATGTTTCCCAGATAATGTTTGCCACATTCTAATAACTGCTGATTTGTTAGATTTAGTTATATTGATTTCATTAAGCACATTTTAAATTTGTAGGAAAATGTTTTTGTAACAAAATTTTAAAACACCTCACTAGTCACCTATATCATTCCTATAATATTCCAGCTCATCTTCCTTGGTCAAAGGCACAAGTGCCTTGAGACACGACACTGCTGTCCCAAGGGGCAGCACACAGGAGCCATCAGGAGATGGCATATCCCCCCGGCCCCACATATTGAAAGAATGAAAATGTCACCTGCTCCGGAAACAGACCATACCCCTTAAAATTATAAGTTCAAAACATTTTCATGGAAAACCAGAAAAAAATACAATATTCATCAACTTCGGATTAGCAAAAGGCACCACTTCAGGTCATGATTAATGTGCACACCAGGTTTTGTTAAGAAATATTGAATGGTTTTCAAGTTATGCTCCAGAAACGAAATGTTCACAGACAGGCGGGTGGACGGACAGACGGACAACCGCACCCATGACTATATCCCCCTGAATTATATGCTGGGGTGACAAGCAAACAGACAGACGGACCGGCCAAAAACAATATGCCCCTGAATCTTTGATTCTGAGGGCATAAAAAGTTATTTTTGTCAATTATACCCAGACAAGTGACATTTGAGCCCTGTCAAGCCCTGTACATTTACAAATCAAAATCACAAGTCCACTCTATTGTTTCAACTCCTCGGAGACACAAAAGTAGTGTGAAAACTGAAATGGCCAAATCAAGAGCAAATGGACTGCTTTTATACTACAGGCCAAAAGTTTGGGGCCACCATCAGATTTTTAATGGCGCACTAAGTGCAATGTGACCACTTGGTTTTGGAATAGGCATTTATACAGCACGCCTTCTTGTTACATAAAATTGTTCTCGTCCTAGTGACATAAAATCATGTAACACAAAGGTATTGGAACTCAATTATAAAACATTGTGGTCAGTGATCAATCATTCAAAACAGCTTTAAACGGTGTTCTGAGGTCTGGAATTCACCCAAAACCTATTGGCTTCCTATATTTTATGCACTGAAGTCATTTCATGCGCAAAAAAAATAAGGAAAGAACAGTTGATGTGTGATTTAAAAAAAAAAAAATCTGTGGCCCCAAACTTTTGGCCTGCAGTGTACATTCCACAAGAACAAAATAAAATAAAACCTGTACTTTTTTGCCTTCATTTAGCAAGTGTTTTTTCCAAGACTTCTCAGAAAAGTTCAGTTTGCTTCGCAGGGAAAAAAAAATTAAAAATTAGAGAGGTAATCACAATGACCTTGTCTGCTTAACAAATCGACAAGATCGCTACAGGGACGCACTAGGGAAACTGTGCAACAGAAAACAAAAGCACTGATCCTGGGTCAGTCAGACCAGCACTAATCCTGACACCCATCATTTAGAGCAAAATTCTGAAAGTGATCCAGGAGCTCTGGGCTGAAAGCATCTCCACCCAAAATGACCACATTTTTCCGATGTTTCTGTACATATTGTGCTGACCAGGGCTGGTATGCAAGAGGTAGCCTGAGGACAAGTTTAAAAGAAAAAAAAGTTTGTTCAATTCCATTTCAGAACACATTTTGCATGTTAATTACAGGCAAAATGAGCCTGATAATGTTTCATCTGTGATGATTTTCCAGCTGAGCCTCAGCTGTAAAAGGGACAGAGGTACGCTTACCTCCAGCAGACCTATCCCAGTAGCTTTCTGCCTGACAGGAAAAGGCAGTGAGTTCGTGAGTACGATAGGTCGAGATGTGGAGCCCGTGGAGGTCATTGGCCAAGGCGTGGGGCCAGAGTGTGGGACTGGTCAGGGCACAGAGCCAGCACTTAATTCTGGACTAAGCAATAAAATGATATTGATACGGTCACCTATAAAAAACATGAAGTGGGCTGAAACAGGAAAAAAAAAGGCAAAGGCAGCCAATCACATTGCAGGAAGAGGCTTACATAACTGCTGGCATGCTGCAGACCCACACACAGGACAGGGTGTCAGACCTGATGAGCAAGAAAGTAAAACTCGACTGAAAATGACAACAAAAGAGTGGAAAACGTAGCCTGCAAGGATGAAGAAAAGCTTGCCAAGAACAGAAATTACTGCAATAAAGCCAGTGGAAATGCACCTCTCTCCCAGCATACTGGGCCTGCACTACACCAACAAGCAGCAGGCAGTGTCTGTGGGAGAGGCGTAATGAAACACAATGGCGCCGAATCGTGTTTTGGAGCTCTTTCTGACACATTCATAGACATGTGTGTTCATTACTGGTGCTCAGGCAATCAGAAACCTATTAACTTTCCTGTACTAAAATTTAGCCACAGGTAGCTGATGCCAAATATCTAATTCAGCCCCATTTGCTTCCCAACATGATGCTGTACAAATCCAATTTCCATAACTTCTCACTGCAGCTGCATTCTACAATGAGTGAATGGAGCCAACAGATGCTTCTTTGCACTCTGCAGACTACAGTTAAGCCTGCACAGAGGATATTCCAACTTTTAATTACAGTCAGAGGGTACCCGACTGATTCCAGTCCAGCCGAACCTTGGCATTCCTCGAGCAGTGCACTTGCCAACTAAACATTGTCCTGTGGAGATACTGTGGTCACTAGCATGGGCTGAAAGTCTGGATTTAATTTCAGAGAGGGCCCCATCACTGCACCCCAGCAGGAGGTTTCACCCCGATGAGCCGTTCGGCAGCCTCAAATCTAATTTTAGAAATGTTTCACATGCCTAACACATTTTTAGACAAATATTAAGAAAAATCAAAGACTGAGCTCTCACTTCTTAGGGTTTTATGGTTCTTTTTATCAACTTTTTAATAACAGAGATAAGCTTGTACCATGAAATATGGCAAAAGTCCATGGTGACCTTAACTCTTAGAGTGCTGAAATAAATTTTCAAAGAATTATACATTACATTATCTTGCGCTGTTAAAAACCTATCATGTGGCAACTTGGGGAGCTCATGTGACAAGTTGTCACATGATAGGTTTTCAACAGCTTTGAATTTGATATCTTACATCATTGAGCAACACTATTTTCCATTTAGCGCTCGAAGGGCTAATAGGTGCCAGGCATATCAGTCGAGTCATCATGATCAAATAAAGAGCGATCACACCATATCCAGCCTTCTGCATTTTGTTGCGTCACAGTCAAATTTCATTCCCCGCTTATTAATACACTATTCTCCACGGTCAGTCATGTGATCCACATTTTGAAAAGTGTGCCAAAATATTGCAGAGGGGAGGTTTTTTTTTATAGTATATTTTCAGACAGTTAAGCGAAATTAAGGGAGATGAATGATTTAATATTTGACAAAATGGCAGATCATTTCAAAAATAACGGTATCAGATAAAACAACAGATTTGACGATCTAGCAGGTGCACCTTAGGGAGGAATGAAAACTCTAGATACATTATTTAGCTTGCCTAACACTTATAAAAATGACATTTTTTTGGCTAAATATGGTGAATTGTGTTTTGAACTAGTGAGCTGTTGATTAATGCTGCACACACTGCTGACAAAGGAGCCAAATGAGGGGGCCGCAAAGCCAATGTTGACATGGAGATTTAAAAAAAATTTTGAAGTATGTATTATGATTGGTCATTATAAGTGGAAAACTCATTGTAATATATTGCTAAACAGTAAAAATGTAAATAATGATATATGTATATGTATATATGTATAATATATTGCAATAAATTGAAACGAATTAATACTATTGTTGTCATTCCGTGACAATTTGCCTCTTGTGATTCCGTGACATTGAATTTTTGAAATTTCTTGCCCATAAAGCAGGGTTAAAGTCAATATTTGTTTCTATAACTTACAGTATTAACAAAAAACACCCTAAATATGAACATATTGAAGTTTCATAACTTAACTATGATAGGAACATCACTTTCTGGATAGTTAAACACAACATTAAAAAAACCACGTCCATTTTGTGTAATTCCGTGACGGAGTAATTTTTGCTTGTTTCTTCAATGAAAATTTCTCAAAAAATATATTTTCACTTAATAATATACAGAGTACAAATGATAACGCACCACTTGAAAAAAGTCAATATTTAAGTTTAAATGAACTTCAATATAATTTTTATACAACAACAACACTACAGTGACGTCACCCGACATGCCAGGTGCAAGAAATGCGAGAATTTCAAGTTAACTGTAACGCTAGGCAATTTTTTGCAAAAATGCAACATGTTGCAGGCACACCACGGGAAAAATTAATTTCACTCTGAATTTGAGCACACATTGCCTTTAAAAGCATGTGAATCCGAATAAAATTTCACTTTTTCACTGACACTTGTGAAACGT
Source organism: Gymnothorax reevesii (assembly GCA_029721435.1). Classification (NCBI taxonomy): domain Eukaryota; kingdom Metazoa; phylum Chordata; class Actinopteri; order Anguilliformes; family Muraenidae; genus Gymnothorax; species Gymnothorax reevesii. The sequence continues at coordinate 28,331,335 of CM056588.1, forward strand.
CGACACTATGCCGCGACTTACAGCCCCTGAACCAGAACGTGCCATAGGCATGCTTCAAATTGGCGCCAGCACCAGGAAAATTGCCAGACGACTACACTGCGCGCACACAACGATCGCAAGACTCCATCAAAGGTTTCTGCAAACGGGGAGCACTCGGGACCGTCCTCGACCGGGTCAACAACGTGTGACAACGGCACGTCAGGACCATCAGATCGTACACGATCATGTCCGAGACTGAACACTACCAGTGACAAGAACGGCTGCTCAAGTCCAAGGACAACGTGGATTCATTCACCCCAACACCGTACGGAACTGTCTGCGAGCTGCAGGCTTGCGTGCACGACGTCCTTATTTCGGCCCCATATAGACGGATCGTCACCGAAACCAGCGTCTACAGTGGGCAAACAGGCACCAGAATTGGCGACTACGACAATGGTAACGGTGTCATCTTTTCTGACGAGTCACGATTTCACTTAAGGAATGCAGATGGCCGTATACGTGTTTGGCAGAGACGTGGTGAACGTTATAACGCCGATTGTGTCGTTCAAACGGACCGTTGGGGTGGTGGCAGCGTTATGGTGTGGGGTGGAATAAGCTACCGTCACAGAACCCCTCTCCATATCTGCAGAGGAAGGGTAAACAGCGTCTACTACCGGGACCAGGTGCTGCAGAACCATGTTGTGCCGTTCTTCAACCAACACCACGATGTCCACACGTTCCAACAGGACAACACTAGGGCACACACTGCAAGGGTGTCCATGCAGTACCTTGCACAGCAGAACATCCCCGTGCTTCAGTGGCCAGCTCTGTCACCCGACCTCTCCCCTATCGAGCACTTATGGGATGAAATTGGACGACGTCTTTCACGTCGACGCAAGATGGACAACATCCGAGAACTTGAGGTTGCCCTTGTTCAGGAGTGGAATGCTCTCTCTCAGAACACTATCCAGAGACTGATCAACTCCATACGACGACGATGCACTGCATGTGTCAATGCAAATGGCGGTCACACCCGTTATTGACTTTCCTGTTTGACCCCTACACCAGTTAAACCTCTCTCGCGCATTAACATTATCGTGAATGAAATTGAATGATGTTTACATGTCTTCTTAAATCATTCATTATCTTTTTTTAAAATTTTTTTTTTTTATTGAGTTTATTGAATTAGGACAATGCACATTGATCAACATATCAGCAAGATGCGTCAATGTAAATATGCCGGAATTAGCACAATAGCTAAATTTCATCCGCAGTCCTAAGGCAGGCACTTACACACACAAAAATAAATAAATAAATAAATAAAAAAACATACAAGTTTTCCAAATGACAAAACACCTCACAGAAAAGCACATAACAAGGGGGGGCGGGAAACACCAGTATTGTTACACACAAGACACATTCCCAACATTATAATTAACACAACCATGTATATTGTAGTTAAAATTCGGAGTGAACGGGATGCCCCCGGGTTCGGGCATAGGAATAAACAGATAATATACAGATATTATACATGCATGCATAACTGGTATGATTTTCACTAATGTTTCAGCTCTTTTTTAAAGGTTACATAGCTGTCACAGTTTCTGATATGTACTAGTATATTGTTCCAGGATTGTGCACCTCTGACGGACACCACTGCTTGACTAAATTTAGTTCTGCGCCGAGGCATATAGCAGTCTCCCCTAGTTTGTGCTCTGGTTGTTATTGCATTTTTGCATTTTTTATGAATAAAATTACTTAACGGAGGTGGGGCAAGTCCATTTAAAACTTAAAAAACAAGACAGGCATCTTCAAAAATTTGGTAACTGTCAAGGTTAAAAATATTATGTTTTCTTATGATATCACAATAATGAAAATTAAGAGGTTTCTTGTCAAAGATTTTTACTGCCTTCTTGAAGAGAGACTTGATGGGTTTGAACGTGCTTGCAGTAGTATGTGACCAGGTTGTAAAACAGTATGTTATGTGAGAAAATACCACTGCATGCATATAAGCTTTTGCTGACTGTGTGGTAAGAAAAGGTCTTATATGACAAAAATTAGCCAAGTTGAACTTGATAATGTTTGAGATTTTCTTAATATGCTCCTTAAATGTAAGTTTGGAATCAAAAACTATACCAAGATACTTAAATTGTTCCACCACATCAAGTCTCTCTCCATTAACCATCACACATGGCTGCAGGGCCTCTGCTGGCTGGCGGGAAAAAAACATGCATACAGTTTTTTTTGTATTAAGATGTAAACATGATTTCTGGAGCCAATGAGACACCGGTACCATAGCAGCAGATAGTATAGCAGCAGCTTCTTGTTTTATCTTAGAATGTGCATATAGTACTGTGTCATCAGCATATAATTGCACTTTAACATTAGGACAAACATTAGGCAACTCGTTAACATATAGACTAAACAGGATTGGTCCCAGTATAGAGCCTTGTGGAACTCCAACTGAGCAACTGAGGTATAAAGATTGTGAATTTCCAATATGTACTCCTTGTTCTCTATTTGACAAATATGACCTCATCCAGCACAGGGCACTACTGGAAAAATTAAAGTTAGCGAGTTTTGCAAGAAGCACGTTATGATTTATTGTGTCAAAAGCTCGTTTTAGATCCAGGAATACAGCTCCTACATAACCACCTTGATCTAATGAGCCTTTGATGCTCTCAAAAAAGTAACAAGTGGCTGTATCTGTGGAATGATGTTGACGAAATCCAAACTGCATTGGGTGGAGAGGGGTATGACAGCTTTTAAGATGTTCTATTAACTGCATGGCAACCCATTTCTCAGCCACCTTAGATACAATAGGTAGGATACTTATAGGTCGTTAGTTCTCTGGTTTGGTCTTATCACCAGCTTTAAAGACTGGAGTAACCTTTGCAATCTTCCAAGTTGTTGGCACTCTACATTGTTTTATAGAGAGGTTTACCAAATGAGCAATTGGGCCTGCAAGAACCTCTCTGTGGAGTTTTACAAGGTTACTATCCAGACCAAATACATCCCTGGCTTTTGAGCTTTTTAAAGAAGAGATAATTTTTTCAGCTTCTGGAATGGATATATTTCCGATATTAAATACTGGTTTGCTATAATCAGGAGGCTTAACGGAAGCGACTGGAGATTTAAAATGCTTTGTAAATTCCTCTACTGACTCTAAGAAGAACTTGTTGAAGGTATCAACGACAATGTCCAAGTCGCTTATCAGTGTGCCGTTTACTTGGAGCTGTATGTCATTGGGTTTAGTGTCTTTGTGTTGTCCTAAAAGTTTGTTTAGGTTTTCCCAAATCAACTTTCCCTTTCCATTCGCCCCATCTATTACCTCGATAAAAAAATCTGCTTTTGCTTTGCGGATCTGTTTTACTACTTCATTCCTCAACGATGTAAAAATATATCGGTCACTCGCTAGCCCTGTTTTTAAGGATTTTTTTAGTGCATTATCTCTTTTTTTCATTAATTTCCAAGTATTTTCTCTCAACCAGGGTAAAGATTTTTTCACCCTTTTAGAGCACACCTTTTTTGTGAAACGATTGGAAATTTCTTTAATGCTTGTGATAAATGCATTACTGTCATCCTCAATATCATCACTCGTGGTCCAACAAAATTGGACCAGTTGTGTTGCTGCAGAGCATTATTTAAATTTTGTTGTGCACTTCGAGGTATCAAATATTGACTGCTTACCCTAGTGGATCCAGTAAAATGTTTCCTGTTTCCAAATGTATCATACGTATATACTTCACATATCAATCCATGTTGCTATTCCAGATTTCGTGAGTGGTGCGTTTTCATTTGTACTCAGTATATTAAAGAAAAAGTTAAAACCTTCAATATGACATATCATACTTGATTTTATCTTATTTAGTTGTAGAATTACAACCCAAAATGAAATGGGACTGTAATTCCATGACAGCTTGGCAGCCCCCATGCGCAGAGCACGATGGGAGTGAAGAAATCAGTCCAACCTGTAGAGGATGGCCAATTGCTGCTCATTTACCACATAATTACAGCTAAACATTTACACCAATATGCACCGAGGAAAGGACTGCAGACCATAAAGAGATGGACATGAGGGAAAGCAGATATGCAGCTCAAATTGGGTGGTCAGGAATAAACAGAAAACAAAATAATATTGCGATGGAGACTTCCGCTGAACAATAAAAAAAGCCCAGGAGTAAACTGGCCCAAAGTCAGAAACAGTTTCCTACCCAGGATGCAGGAGCAGGAGAGTTTTCAATAAAACTAAAGCTAAAATGTGCCACTACCTTATAAATATATATTTGAATAAAGCAGCAATGTTTCAGCCACCTGGGGTATGTATGAGAGCGAATCAAGATATTTTTGACAGCTTTGAGAAATAAACTCTCCAGAGCTAGCAGTTAGTTAATCATGAAAGCGGAACTTCATCTGATAAAGATCTGTGGACTGCATGCAAGATATCTAAAACCTTGCAACTGTGATTACACTCACACTCCACCTCCAAATCGGCATCAAGTGGTGCAGGAATCATAACATTACAGAGAAATACAGGCCCTCAGACACACTTTCTCTGCCATACAGACCAATGTCATATGAGGCAGACAGAAAAAAAAATCTGCACTTAGACGCTATGAACACAAAAACCATGCTATGTTTTAGGGAGATAACAGTCACAGCTCTCTCCCCAACCAAAGGAAGACATTAAATATTGGTAAATTTTAGAGCAGAACAATTAAAAATTCAGAGTTGATAAATTGTAATACAATTATGTGGCATGGATTTTGTTCTTCACTTAATCTTTAAAGTAGAAACAGTTTAAAGGTTCATTTCACCTCCCTCCAAAGGAAAATAAGTTACTAATACACAGTACACATTAGCACAATTTCAGGGTACACAGCAGAATAAACAAGAGATCAATCAGATCACCACAGCCCCAAGCCCCCCAGAAAATTTGTGATGCAAAAAAATCTAAAACAGCAAAACTCAGCACTCCTGTTGATTAGACTAAATTTCGCACAACCAGGGAAGGCAAGATGTGATTCGTTGAAGGCGGCCATCAAACGTGGATATTGTAATTTTAGATATCTATAGGATCCTTGACCAATATGAAGCATTGAAAATTCTGAGTTGATTGGGAAACTGAGTATGGAGTTATGACAATTTGTCTGCAATAGCACCACCCAAGGACAGATTTACACCAAATTTGGCAGGCTTGAGTCTAATGGCCCGGAGAAGAGGGATCTCATGTTAGGTGATGATTGAACATACATTCAGGTGTTAGAGTTCATGATCAAAGGAATAATAGCCACGTCCACAAAATTCATTGGCTTCCTATGCCAATTTCATGAGAATCAGTCACATTATGTCGGTGATGGAGCTTAAGGGTTTAACAAAAAGATTCAAAATGGCAAAAAAAAACTTTCTATTTAGAAATAGACATAGCTTATAAGGATAGATTTGTGCAGGCCCACAGAATCCAGCAAAAAATGTGTTTCTGAGACCAATGGTTCAAAAGTTACAGGAGAAAACAAAGTTTGTTGTTATAGCGCCGCCAAGAGGTCAATTGGTATAACAATTTCAAAACCGCAAAAAGCACCAAAGCGCATAGCTGATGTGTGCCCCAAGTTTTATGGGAAAACATTGTTATGCCCTGGCTAAAGACGTTTACGGACAAAAGGACAGCGAGTCAGACAGATGTACAGACAGCTGGAAAAAGCAATAGGTATATTCCCCCGCATTACATACCAGGAGGCTAAAAAGGCTTCCAAAAGCCTTAATCAAAGACCTACCAAATGGAAAATACGTTACTGTGGCTCAAGAAGAATATTGTGTTTTTTTCAAGCCAAGAACATCTAGACAATGATATTTCAGCTTGCAGACTGAGGCATATTTTGTATCCCGATGAAGCCATGAGCACTCCATCTTGTGGCGTGCAATAAGTCGCAGAGATAGCACATGTGTTTTCACAAACTTGGTTCTGGCAAAACAATACTCAGATGTTGAGCTGAGGTGGAGATTTGGGCCAGACTCAAAACAGATGCTGTAAATCAGTGTGCTAAGCTAGCAACTCACACCAGGAGCCAGACACCACTGGAGATGCATAGCTTCACTCCTCATCGTCAGTCATAAAGATGTGACTCAGAACTGCATTTTCAGGAAAATAACCTGTTCCCCACAAGTTACACTGAAAAAAATGTACAATGAGTTAATATTTAGGGAACAAGCACCGAAAGAATTTAAGAATGTTTCTCATTCTGCTCCCAAATCCATCCACAAAACTAAAGTGCCAAGGGCCCTGAAGGTTGCCGGCATTTACAACTCCAGTAGGAGAAAAGTAAATAACATCAGTCTGCGGATTCAACAGCAAGCCAACACGAATTCTTGTGAAAGCAACATATTATCTACGGGATATTGGCGTTAAAAAGCTCCAGCTCGGACATCTGGGAAAAAAATTAAACCAGTTTGATTTTTTCGCGAATTTCAGCGGTGATGGCGAATGGTCCCGTACCACTGTGAAACAATTCATGGTTCTTCGCATTAATTCTTCTCTGCGGAGGAAGAGAACTGTTTCATCCACACAATTCCGCGGGCCAACACAGCTCAGTGAGAAAGGGGTTTTAGTTACCATTATCGGGCAACTCGACTGAGCAGTCACAGTTTTTCATTAGTGACAGACAGCAACTGTAGAGACCTAGAGCTTCAGACCCTTCAAGGATTACAGGTTTGGGCCCTCAGAGACTCACTGTCAGGCCCTCAGAGATTCACATCTCTGTCGGGGCCCTCAGAAATTCACAATGGAGTTGAGGGCATTGTGTCTCTGAAGCCCTCGGAGGAGTCGGGCCCTCAGACATTCACAATGGAGTCGGGGCCCTGAGAGAGTCACAATGAAGTCAGGCCCTCAGAGGAGTCAAGGTCCTCAGAGATTCACAATGGAGTCAGGCCCTCAGAGATTCACAATGAAGTCAGGCCCTCAGAGGAGTCAAGGTCCTCAGAGATTCACAATGGAGTCGAGGCCTCAGAGATTCACAATGTAGTCGAGGGCATTGTGTCTCTGAGGCCCTCGGAGGAGTTGGGGCCCTCAGACATTCACAATGGAGTCGAGGCCCTGAGAGATTCACAATGGAGTCAGGCCCTCAAAGATTCACAATAAAGTCAGGCCCTCGGAGGAGTCGAGGCCCTCAGAGATCCACAATGGAGTCAAGGTCCTCAGAGATTCACAATGGAGTCAGGCCCTCAGAGATTCACAATGAAGTCAGGCCCTCAGAGGAGTCAAGGTCCTCAGAGATTCACAATGGAGTCGAGGCCTCAGACATTTACAATGTAGTCGAGGGCATTGTGTCTCTGAGGCCCTCGGAGGAGTTGGGGCCCTCAGACATTCACAATGGAGTCGGGGCCCTGAGAGAGTCACAATGAAGTCAGGCCCTCAGAGGAGTCAAGGTCCTCAGAGATTCACAATGGAGTCAGGCCCTCAGAGATTCACAATGAAGTCAGGCCCTCAGAGGAGTCAAGGTCCTCAGAGATTCACAATGGAGTCGAGGCCTCAGAGATTCACAATGTAGTCGAGGGCATTGTGTCTCTGAGGCCCTCGGAGGAGTTGGGGCCCTCAGACATTCACAATGGAGTCGAGGCCCTGAGAGATTCACAATGGAGTCAGGCCCTCAAAGATTCACAATGAAGTCAGGCCCTCGGAGGAGTCGAGGCCCTCAGAGATCCACAATGGAGTCGAGGCCCTCAGAGATTCACAATGGAGTTGAGGCCCTCAGAGATTCGCAATGGACTCGAGGCCCTCAAAGATTCACAATGGACTCGAGGCCCACAGAGATTCACAATGGAGTCGAGGCCCTCAGAGATTCACAACGGAGTCGAGGCCCTCAGAGATTCACAATGGAGTCGAGGCCCTCTGAGATTCACAATGTAGTCGAGGCCCTCAGAGATTGACAATGGAGTCAGGCCCTCGGAGGAGTCGAGGCCCTCAGAGATTCACAATGGAGTCGAGGCCCTCAGAGATTCACAATAAAGTCAAGGCCCTCAGAGATACACAATAAAGTCAAGGCCCTCAGAGATACACAATGGAGTCGAGGCCCTCAGAGATTCACAATTAAGTCGAGGCCCTCAGAGATTCACAATGGAGTCAAGGCCCTCAGAGATTCACAATGGAGTCGAGGCCCTCAGAGATTCACAATGGAGTCGAGGCCCTCAGACATTCACAATGGAGTCGAGGCCCTGAGAGATTCACAATGGAGTCGAGGCCCTCCGAGAGCCAAAATGGAGTCGAGACCCTCAGGGATTCACAATAAAGTCGAGGCCCTCAGAGATTCACAATGGAGTCGAGGCCCTCAGAGATTCACAATGGAGTCGAGGCCCTCAGAGATTCACAATGGAGTCGAGGCCTCAGACATTCACAATGTAGTCGAGGGCATTGTGTCTCTGAGGCCCTCGGAGGAGTTGGGGCCCTCAGACATTCACAATGGAGTCGAGGCCCTCAGAGATTCACAATGGAGTCAGGCCCTCAAAGATTCACAATGAAGTCAGGCCCTCAGAGGAGTCGAGGCCCTCAGACATCCACAATGGAGTCGAGGCCCTCAGAGATTCACAATGGAGTCGAGGCCCTCAGAGATTCACAATGGAGTCGAGGCCCTCAGAGATTCACAATGGAGTCGAGGCCCTCAGAGATTCACAATGGAGTCGAGGACTCAGACATTCACAATGTAGTCGAGGGCATTGTGTCTCTGAGGCCCTCGGAGGAGTTGGGGCCCTCAGACATTCACAATGGAGTCGAGGCCCTCAGAGATTCACAATGGAGTTGAGGCCCTCAGAGATTCACAATGGACTCGAGGCCCTCAAAGATTCACAATGGACTCGAGGCCCTCAGAGATTCACAATGGACTCGAGGCCCTCAGAGATTCACAATGGAGTCGAGGCCCTCAGAGATTCACAATGGAGTCGAGGCCTCAGACATTCACAATGTAGTCGAGGGCATTGTGTCTCTGAGGCCCTCGGAGGAGTTGGGGCCCTCAGACATTCACAATGGAGTCGAGGCCCTGAGAGATTCACAATGGAGTCAGGCCCTCAAAGATTCACAATGAAGTCAGGCCCTCGGAGGAGTCGAGGCCCTCAGACATCCACAATGGAGTCGAGGCCCTCAGAGATTCACAATGGAGTTGAGGCCCTCAGAGATTCACAATGGACTCGAGGCCCTCAAAGATTCACAATGGACTCGAGGCCCTCAGAGATTCACAATGGAGTCGAGGCCCTCAGAGATTCACAATGGAGTCGAGGCCCTCAGAGATTCACAATGTAGTCGAGGCCCTCAGAGATTGACAATGGAGTCAGGCCCTCGGAGGAGTCGAGGCCCTCAGAGATTCAGAATGGAGTCGAGGCCCTCAGAGATTCACAATAAAGTCAAGGCCCTCAGAGATTCACAATAAAGTCAAGGCCCTCAGAGATACACAATGGAGTCGAGGCCCTCAGAGATTCACAATTAAGTCGAGGCCCTCAGAGATTCACAATGGAGTCGAGGCCCTCAGAGATTCACAATGGAGTCGAGGCCCTCCGAGAGCCAAAATGGAGTCGAGACCCTCAGGGATTCACAATAAAGTCGAGGCCCTCAGAGATTCACAATGGAGTCGAGGCCCTCAGAGATTCACAATGGAGTCGAGGCCCTCAGAGATCCAAAATGGAGTCGAGGCCCTCAGAGATCCAAAATGGAGTCGAGACCCTCAGAGATTCACAATGGAGTCGAGGCCCTCAGAGATTCACAATGGAGTCCAGGCCCTCAGAGATTCACAATGGAGTCCAGGCCCTCAGAGATTCACAATGGAGTCCAGGCCCTCAGAGATTCACAATAAAGTCGAGGCCCTCAGAGATTCACAATGGAGTCGAGGCCCTCAGAGATTCACAATGGAGTCGAGGCCCTCCGAGAGCCAAAATGGAGTCGAGACCCTCAGGGATTCACAATAAAGTCGAGGCCCTCAAAGATTCACAATGGAGTCGAGGCCCTCAGAGATTCACAATGGAGTCGAGGCCCTCAGAGATACAAAATGGAGTCGAGGCCCTCAGAGATTCACAATGGAGTCGAGGCCCTCCGAGAGCCAAAATGGAGTCGAGACCCTCAGGGATTCACAATAAAGTCGAGGCCCTCAGAGATTCACAATAAAGTCGAGGCCCTCAGAGATTAACAATGGAGTCGAGGCCCTCAGAGATTCACAATGGAGTCGAGGCCCTCAGAGATCCAAAATGGAGGCGAGGGCCTCAGAGATCCAAAATGGAGTCGAGACCCTCAGAGATTCACAATGGAGTCGAGGCCCTCAGAGATTCACAATGGAGTCGAGGCCCTCAGAGATTCACAATTAAGTCGAGGCCCTCAGAGATTCACAATGGAGTCGAGGCCCTCAGAGATTCACAATGGAGTCGAGGCCCTCCGAGAGCCAAAATGGAGTCGAGACCCTCAGGGATTCACAATAAAGTCGAGGCCCTCAGAGATTCACAATGGAGTCGAGGCCCTCAGAGATTCACAATGGAGTCGAGGCCCTCAGAGATCCAAAATGGAGTCGAGGCCCTCAGAGATCCAAAATGGAGTCGAGACCCTCAGAGATTCACAATGGAGTCGAGGCCCTCAGAGATTCACAATGGAGTCCAGGCCCTCAGAGATTCACAATGGAGTCCAGGCCCTCAGAGATTCACAATGGAGTCCAGGCCCTCAGAGATTCACAATAAAGTCGAGGCCCTCAGAGATTCACAATGGAGTCGAGGCCCTCAGAGATTCACAATGGAGTCGAGGCCCTCCGAGAGCCAAAATGGAGTCGAGACCCTCAGGGATTCACAATAAAGTCGAGGCCCTCAAAGATTCACAATGGAGTCAAGGCCCTCAGAGATTCACAATGGAGTCGAGGCCCTCAGAGATTCAAAATGGAGTCGAGGCCCTCAGAGATTCACAATGGAGTCGAGGCCCTCCGAGAGCCAAAATGGAGTCGAGACCCTCAGGGATTCACAATAAAGTCGAGGCCCTCAGAGATTCACAATAAAGTCGAGGCCCTCAGAGATTCACAATGGAGTCGAGGCCCTCAGAGATTCACAATGGAGTCGAGGCCCTCAGAGATCCAAAATGGAGGCGAGGCCCTCAGAGATCCAAAATGGAGTCGAGACCCTCAGAGATTCACAATGGAGTCGAGGCCCTCAGAGATTCACAATGGAGTCGAGGCCCTCAGAGATTCACAATAAAGTCAAGGCCCTCAGAGATTCACAATAAAGTCGAGGCCCTCAGAGATTCACAATGGAGTCGAGGCCCTCAGAGATTCACAATGGAGTCGAGGCCCTCCGAGAGCCAAAATGGAGTCGAGACCCTCAGGGATTCACAATAAAGTCAAGGCCCTCAAAGATTCACAATGGAGTCGAGGCCCTCAGAGATTCACAATAAAGTCGAGGCCCTCAGAGATTCACAATGGAGTCGAGGCCCTCAGAGATTCACAATGGAGTCGAGGCCCTCAGAGATCCAAAATGGAGTCGAGACCCTCAGGGATTCACAATGAAGTCGGGCCCTCAGAGATTCACAATGGAGTCGGGGCCCTCAGAGATTCACAATGGAATTGAGGCCCTCAGATTCACAATGAAGTTGGGCCCTCAGAGGTGTTGGGGCCCTCAGACATTCACAGTTGAGTGAAGGCCCTCAGAAATTTAAAATGAAGTCGGATCCTCAGAGATTCACAGAGTCAGGCCCTCAAATACTTGAATGATCAGACCTTCAGACATATGCAGCATCAGGGTCTGCAGAAACTCAGAGTCTGGCCCCTCAGAGACTGACAGTCCTGCCCTCAGGGAATCAGAGCCTCAGTCTACACTCTCCACCTTATGCCTGCGCTAACACTAACACTATGAGTGTAAACCCAGCTGTTATCAGGCCCTCCAGACAGCTGACCCCTGTTAGGTATTTAGAAAAGCAATGGTGAGTGATGTTTAGCGAGCGTTCTTCAGGTGGCATGAAGGGGTGGGGCGAGGCAGACAAGCAAGCTGGGCAGAGCCATAGCGCTCAAGCGGCACCAGGTGTCTGTGGCACTTGCTAAGTGAAATCACATGCACGTCTTTTCGAAATTCAACACCTCAGGTTTCTGCCGAGCAAAAGCGATACATGTGAGGATTCCTGGCATTCTCAGGGGCCCGGATAGATTGAAATAACAATTTAAAAAAATAAAATGGGACAATAGAACCACAGACGGTGATTACCCCCAGAGCCTGGGGAACGTCTCGGTCAGAGGTGAGTCCTGAGCTAGATACCATCGAGGAGGCACATCACTTCCAAAACCTCTTAAGAATAACAAGCCAGGAGGAATTCCAAACAGCCTCCGATTTCCCCACATTTTCACGCTGTAAACCTTTCACACTGCAAACATCCCCAGGCAAAACTGAACTTATATACAAGACAATGCTTGCTAAATTTATGGGACTGCCAAGTAAAACTTGTATCAAGTTCTCTTAAACATTTTTATTGCTGAAGGCTTTGGGTTGCATGGAATGACGAATAATGTTTTGGAGATGTCGGAGTAAAAAGGTCACGAAGAAAAATCACTTAAGACTCTGACAGAGAGCAGATTAGTTAAAATGGCACATAAAGCCATTGAGCAACTGGCATCGGTCTGCTAAGCATACCTCGGGTCCCGTGGCCTCCTGTAAATGGACAACACCACCCTCTACCACAGAGCAGAGGGCACTGGTCACTTGTACACGATTCCCAAAAGGTTGGAAGAGACATGCAATTCAGGGGTCACACAGTGTTTACATAGCGTGTTCCTCAACTCAGGACAAGTAAGCAAACAGGAGACCAGAGACTCTGACCGTGAAATCAGAGAATATTACATTCTCCACCAACAGAGTGCACAACCATTGACCATTCCTGCAAGGGCGAAAGCTCTCCAGGTCAAAGACAAAATTGAAACAACCCTTTGCAGACGAGACAATGAGACCAGTCAAAACTCAGTCCACTGCATGACGAAGCCAACAAGAGCCAATGGCGGATCCCCCCAGCTGTAGGTTGTGTAACCTACACGTTGTGTGGACAGACGGACGGACCAAAACCCCCAAAAGGCACAACTAGACCATAAGGAGAAGCTCCATACCAAATTTGGTGTTTGTAAGTGGTATAGTTTTTGAGTTCTGGTCCGGAAACGATTTTATTACAGACGGACAGACGGACGGACACTGATCGCTATATCCCCCCGCATTATATGCCGGGGGGATGAAAAATGAATGATAGAATTTTTTGGAGGATTTTTTACCACCTTCTTCAACACAGCCAAACTGCTTAGTCCACCAAAACGACATATTTCTATCAACTCAGGAAGAGGATGCCATGGCATGACTCATGTGACGACTAGCACTCGTTTCTTTTAAGAGCCAGATTCTGTAAGATTCACCCAGGGGGTGATACATCACTGTTCAGTTTTACAATTAAACTTTTTGTGTGGGTAGATATATCCTAGAAACTGACAAAAATCATGTTTTTTATCCGAAAGACCACTCCGGTTGAAAAATCCAGCCCGTTTTAGGGTAGGGGACCAAAGGGCCTAAATGGGGCCATAGTCAAAAATTTGACTTAGTCCTCTGAATATCTTTGTGTGCCCTCTAAAACCTCCTTAATCTCATGGTATTTTGATATAAGGGCAGAGTAGTTCCAAATAACTTTTTCCAATAAGTTTGAGGGTAATTAAATCCCAATTTTTAGCATTATAGACCATGTTTGAGGCCCTCCCAGTTCCTGCGCCCTGAAAAACCCTTGTTGGTTTATGTTTATTTAGATATATAAGGGACTTCTAGTTTTAAAAATAACATTAACAGCGAGGATTAATGAGGGTGCTTGTGTATAGAAGGCGCTTTTTGCAGCATGGAACACCATTTAGGGCAATCTTCGTCAGGCCATACCTCTATGGAATTTTATGAAACTTGTTTTATTATGTTCCACTATATCTCTATTATCTTTGATATCTAGGAGGTTTTTTGGCTCTTGAACCCTATATGGGCAAAAACATTTTTGTTTTATAACTTTTCAGTTATTTTCTGACTGTGTTGTCATATTTTCAGAAGCTGCAAAGCACTCTCTTATTCATTTGGACAAGTATGTCAATCAATTTTTTTGGAATGTGAGATTTTCAAAAGACGCAAAATGCCAAATAATCCATTTGTTGTGTTTGAACCTTTGTGCAAGTATGCCCTTCAGTTACTTTTGGACTCGTTTTCTGAATTCATCCTGCTCATTCTTGTTGTGTGGTTTTCTGAATTTATCCTGTTCTTAATTTTGGTTGGTGAATGAACTACCATGGAGGTATTACGGAACTACACATGAAGTCATAGTGACAAAACCTTTGACCACCATGTCCACTCTGGGCATGCCCATCCATCACTAATACATACAGTTGCTAGCCAACCAGGCATCTTTTTAGCACCTCCAGGGTCAGAGTACATTGTTCATTGTTCTGTTTTTGTTCAAGTTTAGATACATTTCACTTTAATAAATTGTTTTGGTTCAATATATGGTTATGAAGTTTTTTGCTCCTAGGTTGTTGCCACCTATTGGTGTGTACAAGAAGCAATCTTTGTCTCTCACTGAGTCATGATCTGGTGTGCATGTTTTCGCCCATATAGGGTTAATGAGGCAAAAAACCTTGTAGATGTTTATATCATGAATAATAGAGATATAGCGGAACATAATAAAACAAGTTCCAAAAAAAAAATACATAGAGGATACACCGAGGTATGGCCCGACGAACATTGCCCTAAATGGTGTTCCACGCTGCAAAAAGCGCCCTCTATACACAAGCGCCCTCATTAAGTCTCGCTGTTAACGTTATTTTTAAAACTAGCGTCCTCAATTAACCTTGAAAATTCTAAAGTTGTTTGGAACTACTCTGGTCCTATATCAAAATATTATAAGATGAGCGAGGTTTTTTGAGGGCGCACAAAGATATCCAGAGGACAATGTCCAATTTTTGACTTTGGCCCCATTTAGGCCATTCGGACCCCTACCCTAAAAAGAGCTGGATTTTTCCTCGGGTTTTTCGAAGAAAAAACATAATTTTTGTCAGTTTGTAGGATACATCTACCCACAAAAAAAGTTTCATTGTCAAACTGGTGATGTATCACCCCCTTCTATATATTGGGTGAATCTTACAGAATCTGGCTCTTAAAATATGCAATCGTACCGTCAGTCACACAATCAGACTTCAATTTGGTCGTACAGCTACATGCGCCTGGCTGACTAGGAGTGACTGTGAGAGATTGAGGAGACTTTACTTTTAACTAGCTTACAGGGGCACCATCACAAAAAACAGGTGCACAAATTTTGTCTATAATCCTGAAATCGTTCACCTTACATTTTCAAGAGATGCTAAGAATTTTGAGAAGCTTCATGTACCCAGTGTTGTTATTGCAATCCTTGCACTCAAAAATATTTCAGCCGTTTTGTCATCTAGATTGATATTAGTTTAATATTTTACAGCATTTATTCTTGTTTCAGAATCGTAGCATGTTCGTGAACTCTAATTCTATGTTCATAATTTAGCATTCTTTAAAGTTCATTTATCAGATGAGGAGCCATTTCACACAAGACTCCGCTCGTTTGAGTTTTTATTTTTGCATGATTTAGACATGGTACCAGAACGGCAAAGACCGCAACACTTGACATTTTTTTCCTTTACAGGGCTATCCTTGATTGCTTTGTCTTGTTCTCCATATACTGCAAGTGCTATCACACTTACTGGAGATATTAGTTTTATAAGGTAGTAATATCCATGTTAATTTATTTAGTTTTGCAAGGAATTAAGCCAAAACTACAAATATTTCAGCAATGAACGAATTCTGAGTTTTCTCCTCATTTATCATCATTACAACGTAGTAAATCTGTACGGTTGCCTTATTATTATTTATTAATTTGCTTCTTTATTATCCCCCGCCAACACGAGGTGGGAGGGTGGTATAGGTTTGACCTCCCTCCGTCCTTCCGTCCGTCTGTCCGTGCGTGCGTGCGTGGGTGTGTGCTTGTGTGCGTCTGTCTGAGAGAAAGGGGACAACTTTTCTCAGAAACTATTACAGATAGGACAACCAAATTTGGTGTGTAGCTTCAGAACATAAAGGCCTTGATGGAGCTCGAAAATAAGCAGCACACGATTGGCGAGGGATGTTGTAGACCATGTCGACTGGTTTATTCTTTTTTTTGTGAGCAAAAGCTGGACAGCAAAACGCTGTCCAAAACCGATCAAAAATTTAAGTTCAAAATATCAAATATTGTGACCTTTGCATATTTTTAAAGTTCACACATTCTTGCTTCGTAACAGTGCCCCTTTAACCCCTATTATTCCTAAGCAGGCCCAGCCAATTGCTGCCTCAACCATGATTACTCCCGGCCATCGCCAAAAAAAAAAAAGAATGAGTACAGAATTTCAGAAATTTCATCAACGGAAAAAGCTCTTACTGCAGAGTTCTATAACAAACAAAAGAACTGCGCATTGTGTTATATTAAACCAAGAACAAATTTGAGCATGTTATGTAATTGTATTGCATTCTACAACTCAGTGAAGCAATACTGAGTTCTGGATAGCTGTAAAAACTACAGTCTGACTTGAAGAATTAAGAAAAACACTTAACACGTTAATAAAAAAATAGATGGTCAGGGAAGAGTGAGATGGAGAGAGAGAGTGTGAGAAAGAGCAGGTGTTCCTCCTCTTAGTGACTCCTATCAACACTTCCAGCTCTCTTTTAAACAAAAATATTGTACCATAAATCAACGTCTGGGCCATGCAAGCTGAGCAGAGTCAAGCCCAGATGAGATTTGCTGCCGGATTTTCGCCATCTGCTCATAGGCCAGTAGCACAGCCCTGCCTGCCTCTGACCCTGACAGGAGGTACAGCATGTAAGGGCAGAGCTCACAGGACCAGTGTGCCATACCAGCCTCAGGGTGCAGTAACGGCATAGAGCAATGATTGACACGGCTGCACTGCCCCCAGAGTCATTTACTCAGTGACCATTTGAATGCAGTGAATGGGCAATCCGTGCTTGAGGGCAGAAAGCCAGTGGAAAATGCTGTCTTGAGGAGGCATGAATATTCCACTGCAACTACAGGTGGTGAGCAGGCAGGCAAGGTAATGACACGACCAATGTCACAAGGTCTCAATACAGCTGAGGGAAGAAGCAAATCAGCTGAAAATATGGGGTTGCCCTAAAGACCAGAGAGAAGAGGGAGGAAAAAACTGGATAGAGAGAGAAAAGATGAAAAGTGAGATAAAAGGGGGGAAATGAATCGAAGAGAGGGAAGGGATGCAACCATAACCACAGTCCACAGCATAACACCCCTTCTGACAGCAAAGGAGAGACAAGCCAATAAATTCACCACCAGTCCAAACAGAGGGCAACACGTCTGTCTACATCTCTGTGGGGAGGGGAGGGGTTCCAGAACAGTGAACACCCCCCCACCCGTCCAGACACAGGCCTGTGGGGAAGTGGCCTTCCTGAGGTCCCATTAATCCAACAGCTGGCCCTGACTGTTACACTGCGAAAGAATACCTGTGCCACATACTAAGCCTGAGCACATAAATAAGCTTTGGGTGGGTCCGCTGCCAGCTCTTTCAGGGTCAAACTAGGTGTTATTGATGGCGGCATCACCAAATCACCCTCGGTAAGTAACCCCTTTGCATAGATATAGATACCAACGTCCGTAAATTCCGAAATTTAATTCCTAAATAATTCACGAAGGGGTCTATTCTCCCATTAGCGCGTAAGTCCTTTTTGACGCGATTCGAGTTAAGCGCTTTTGAGTTACGCGTATTCTTCCCTACGTGCTTCGATCACGCCCACAGCGCTTACGGCCGCCTACATTCTGAAGTTATGAAAGAGGTGTGACTAGTGCAAAAGAGAGGCAGACTCTGTACCAAGCTCACTTATTATGGCTATCAGCAAAACATGGAAAAAGGATTTTCTGATCAACCATGAAAATACATTTGCGGTCCATGGAAAACGCAAACCAGACTTTAAATTTGAATATCGTCGGCCTGCTGATAAAACCTCATCTCCAAACTGATAAGAAACGAAAACTCGCATGTCCACTATTCTGACATGCAAAATGAAACATTTTTTATTTTAAACTATATTTATCCATTTATATTATTTTATTATAATTATTTTATTTATATATATATATATATATTTTTTTTTTTTTTTCCTCCTGTGAAGTTTGTCATTTTTAAGATACAAGGTTTTATATGCCGCTGTAATAGTAAGCCTATGTATGTCTGTACCAATTACAAGAAGTAATTCAGACATCTCTTTTTTTTTATACCAGCCGCGCGATTAGCGAGAAGCGGGAGATATAGCATTGGGCTCCGTACGGACACATAAAATTGAGGCAGCGGGGGATATTGCCATGTTAGTGGCAAACACTTGTTATTTCTTACTCTAGCCACCATGGCATTAAAGCTATGCAAACAAACAAATTGCCACAATCATGAAATAATAAATTAAGAATTTAGCGCCTCTCAACCAGCGCAATCAGATCACTGAAAATGTGCCCCTCCTACACCCGCCTGTTTGTTCCGTGGAAGACAAGGAAGAAGACAAAGGGAACATTCTAGTCACACAAAAAAAGACAATCAAAGACAGTTTATATGATCTCATTTAGAAATTGTGCACTTGAAATCTCAAATTACTCCGATGTCAGGTTTGCAACTAAAGGACATGGAAACGCTTTAACAAGGATTCTAACCCCGCACGCGGTCATCTCACCGCCCCTAAACCGCCTCAGCAATGACGGAATTCCATATCCATAGCCTATCATATCCTATTTGATTTGAGCGACACATTCACTTGAACTTGTGCCTAATACTTTATTATAATCAATTATTATATTGATTATTAACTGATTAATTATTTACTGATAATGATTCTTCCCATGTCCGCTACTCTTTATAGGCTAAAATTGATTAACAAATGGGTAGTGCTTTGGTATTGGCCAGGGTAGGGCTCAATCTAGAGTAGCCTATTTAATAATATCTTTATTCACACATCAAAATGCACAATATTATCAATGGTAAAAAAAATTACAAAGACACGAGTTAGTTAATACGGATATCCTCAATTAGAAAATCAATCTTCTCACTCGTGAGAATATCACAACTTTTTAGATTATCAAGAACATATAGGGCAGTCGCATTTGTTAATAGAACATGAAGACAATGATGGCGACGTCGAGCCAAAGCCGAAAACCAAATTTCACAGATGTTGGTGGTGTGTGGCAAGGGAGCACTGAAGGCTGATCCGAGGAATTAAGCTGCGAATCGTCCTGGATGTGGCTTCGGAGGGGAGATGTAAGCGCAGTATCCCCGATTTAAAGCGTAAATGGAGAGATCTGCGAGGCGCTATAAAAGCCAGGCTCTGCACACCGGAGAAGTGTACACGCAACAGGTGATGGGCAACCATCATCCACTGTGCATTTCACTGCACAGGAGGAGGGGATGTCATCCACTCTTTCTGCAGTGGAAGTGCATGGAGAAGAACTTGGGAGTTTCAACGAACTGCGTCAGACACCTTGACACAGATGCCTGTGATATGTGTATGACATCACCAGCCACTCTCTGGAATGACCCAGATGCCAGGAGCAGTTCTGACGTTGATGACCACGGGTATGTTTTGAGGATAATTGCTGCGGCTGGATAGCTGTTCATCCAGAAGTCAGCAAAGATAGATGATTGCCTCATGCACAGTCCAGACGAAAGCGCTGGATGCACTCCATGTTTGTTAGTCCTAGGATGTCCAAACGAAGCCGATATTTGCGTGTTTGTCTTCGAGCTCGGCGCGCTCCTCTTACTCATTCCCAATCACGCAAGAGTGCAAGCAAATGCAGGACTGGCATTTTGGTTTTAGAATTTGAGGGCATGGTAGAATGGTCTTAAGTATACTAGTGTTAGTTCATTTATTTGCGTTTGTAATTGAACTGACAGGAAGAGAGGCTGATACGTAATATCATGTGATGATTTTGTTTGATAAATTATTATGGCTTTGAGAAATGTAGTTTAGAAATAAGGAAGAACAATCGAATATTAAATGTCTCAACCTTTCCCATGTTAAATAAAATGAAACTAATGTTAAAATTCGGCCTATAACCGACGTCAAACGCAATATTCCATTTCGCCTTATGTTGGTGCTTGACCTTAATACAGCCCTCAAAAGCGCTTAACAGAAAAAGCGCGTAAGCCAGGGGGAGAATACGGGTAAGTGTTATTTGCCTGAGAAATGCCCGGAAACGCCCCGATTTTGGCCTTGCTCCGCCCCAAGCGAGTAACTGCCTTTGGGGCGCGTAATGCACAGACTTAACAAGTCGAGGGAAGAATACGCGTAAGCTGAAAAGCGCGTAGCTATGCTCTTTTTTCGACATACGCGTATGGGAGAATAGACCCCGAACTGAATTTCCAAATGTCCTGTTCACTGGAATAATTTTCCAGTCCCTGTGATGCGAATAATAAGTCATAAAGCCTAAAAAGGCTCAAGCATAATAGGGAAAAATTGGCAATACTTCTATTCTGTCCAAAGGGGGAAGGTGAGATTTAGGGCATCACTGCCCAGTATTCATTTCCATCTCTCCAGCTTATATGCAAAAAAAAAAAAACAGGGTTTTTTAAAATTGGAAAAAGCTCTTTCCATCCAAAATGAAAAGTAAAAAAACAAAACAAAAAAAAGTAAAATTTCCATCCAAAATGATGTACATTGTGTTTAGTGAGATAACATATGCATTTCTTTCCTACCACAAAAAAATGAAGCGCTAAATGTCCATAAAATGCAAACGTATTAGGTTCTTAAAGCCTTTCATTTTGGAAAAGGTTCAGAGAATTCAACCACATCATCACTACCCAATTTGTTTTTCGCGCAGACCCTTAAGCGCTGAAACCTAGGCTAAAATGATGGTAAAGAAGCTGCATACAAATTCACATCACACTAAGCTCTCCATAGAGCAGCATGAGGTGAGGGTTGTATTCATGAATGTCAAGGATCTTTGTGGACTTCCCCACATCTGCTATGTTTTTTCCATATGTAAGTGAAGCTACCGTGTTACGGGAGGCCAGCAAGACCCCTAATAACAACTGGCCTCAAACGCAGGCTTTGTAAAATATCTGAAGATAAAGCCTGTATCGGTCATGACTGTCCATGACTCACAGGCACAGAAGCTGTAAGCCAACCTGACGTGATGGGCAGTTGATTGTGGCTGTAGCGCAGCGACTAACGTAGCCAAGTTACTGTTGCTAATGTTTGTGTCCTAAATATGCAAGACTGATATCAGGGGAAATTCTACAGAAGGTGTGTGAACGGTCAACACTTGGGCATATCAGCCTGTTCTACAAATGTGTCTATATGGGATGGATTCTAGCTTTCCCTGCATCCGAGCTACGGAGGAGCAAAACCGCTGTACTCACCAACTGTTGTCGTAGCAAACTGTAGCCGATAGCAAATTCGTGCTTGAGCTGCCAGACTTTCGCACTGCGTCCTCAACTTTCGCCGTTGCGTTTATTGGAACAAGTTGTAACCCTTACATGTGCTTACATAATGATTAATGTCCTATAAAATAAAATGATGAATATATGTATAGGATGATGTAAGTATACGCTGTTTTTTTCCCTTTTGAAGTATTAAGGTAATGGCCCCATTACTGAGAATTATGTGAAACTGCTGTTGGAGGTATTTTCTTTTTGTTACCAGTGTGGGTGTGTGAGGGGAGGGGTAAGAATCATGTGAGCTCACCTGGCCAGTACCTGAGAGGAGGAGGTTATTTGAGGGAGTAGTGGTAAGGCCAGACTGAGGTAACGATTGTTTGATGGGGAAACAATAGCTGCAATTTTCTGGATCGGTTTCCTTTGCATGGACCCTGGGACGTAAAGTGGAGTAACGTTTCTCCCACTGACGGAGTTGCTGGGGAGGAACTGAAAAAGCAGCGGGATATTTCCTGATATCGGGC
Organism: Gymnothorax reevesii; assembly: GCA_029721435.1. NCBI lineage: Eukaryota > Metazoa > Chordata > Actinopteri > Anguilliformes > Muraenidae > Gymnothorax > Gymnothorax reevesii. The sequence continues at coordinate 28,353,278 of CM056588.1, forward strand.
TTTCGGTGTGGTGAGACCGCGGTGTTTTTTTTTCTCTCTCTCTCTTTTTGCTGTGGGCCTACAGTGTGTATTTTGTCGATTACAGTTTATTTTTTTGGACTCTTGGGTTTTTCCTGATTTTTGACGTTGCCGGACTTTGCGATCTAGCAGCGCGGAATGGAACTTTGGGTTTTGTTTTTTTTTGAATGGGCGTTGACTTTTGAGTTAATCGGATCGGATTGAGATTTATCTTGAGAAAAGGGGATTATTTTATTGATCTATGGGTTTCGCTGGTGCTACAAAAAGCATTGCTGCAGTGAAAATAAAATGTCTAACCAAAGTCAGTAAACTAACAATCCTACAAACAAACGCAACTACTGGTGTCGGAATTCTTCCCTCTGATTTTAGTAGCATTCTTCCCTTTTAATAATCATAGGTTTGAATTGTTACATATGGTGCCCCGTGTGAGGACCCAGTTATTATATTAGAGTGTAGGACTCTCATTGTTAGACAATTTAAAGGTGATTATGACCAAAGTTGTCGGGGAAGCCGACGCTTCGGCGAATGAGATTGATGATGAGGGCGAACGTCCGACAGGCTATCGCTCTCCGCAGTTTGTAACGTTTAGAGAGCCAAGACTGCAGCCTATTCCTGAAGTTTCTACATTACTGGATGAATTGTATTTAACGAAGGAAGAAGCAAGTGATAAAGAGGATGATGAATCAAACAGCCCGCCCCCCAATTAATTTGCCACTGTCGATGAAGTGAATGCAATAAGCGCTGATCTTGACAGTATGAGTGAAAAAATAAAACAACTCGAAACAGAATTTCAGAAATCCATTCAAAGTTCCATTAATCGAGAGGAGAGCCTTAGAGACTATGTTGATGCTGCCTTCAGAAGTCAACAGATACAATTCAATGGGGCTACACAAAAACTTGAACAGGCAATTTATAATTGCTTCCTGAGGCAGGATGAACTGTGGAGAAGAGAGATGCTGAGAATGTCACCAATAAGGCCAGTCCAGCCGAAAGGCATGTCCAACCCAAGGCCGGAGGGGACCATCAGCCTTCCACATGTGTTTTGAATGTAAACTCTCAGGTGTAGGCCAAACCTCCTGTAAGAATAGAATTTCCATCCTTTGATGTGTCACGTGAAGTCAATGATGTTATTCAGTTTATTGAACAGTGTGAAAACTTTCTATCATTGAGACCTTTACCTGATGCTGACATTATGGCCACCCTTTCTACTGTGTTAGTAGGCCCTGCTCACAGTTGGCGGACAGCAGAGAAAACCAAAATAAAAAACTGGGAGCAATTTAAGACCGCATTTCAATCAGCATTTCTCCCTTCTGATTACCTCAATGAAGTGGAAGAGCGACTTAAGGAAATGATGCAAACTCCAGGTCAGTGTCTGCATGACTTTGCTTATGACTACAGAGCCATGTGCCTTAAGTGGAAAACAGACATTCAAGAAGCAGAGCTAGTGCACCGTATACTGAACAGTTGCAATCCCGCCCTCGCAGGTCGTCTTAGAGGAACAGTGCAGACAGTGAGTGATCTGGTCAGAGTGGGGTCAATAGTAGAAAAGGATTGGGCTTCCAAAAAAAATTATTGGAATAAGGTAAAAATTGTCCACCCCCAAGAGGTGCTACTGAAAAGGCACCACAATGTTGTAAAGATGGTAGTAGATCTGAAGTTGGGGCAATGCAAGCCAGAGCCTAAGTAGTGGCACCACTATCCTTGCTCGTGGTCCCCATTGCAGTCAAGGACTATCATGGGGATGCAGTGGTGGATACTGGGTGCCCCTTTTCTTTGATGAAAGAAAGCTTATGGAAGAAACTGAGCCTTAGTGCCAAAAAACTCTGCCCTTGTGAAACAGACATTTGTGCTCGCCGATGGGAAGTCCCATGATGCCCTTGGAAAAGTTCTGTTTATATACAGCTGGCATGGAACTCAATGGTCTTTAGAGACCTACATCATGCGGGATATTGACTAAGCGTTCCCGCTCATTCTGGGCCTTGATTCCCTTTCCAAAACAGGTGCACTGATCAATATGGGTGATCAGACCTATGGCGTGAAGACAGCCCAAGGTGTAATTTTCTATCCCTTCCTCCAGCGCACGCCTGAGGGTTTGACTTGGACCCATATGAAGCTTTACATGGCGCAACCAAAGTCTTTGCCTACAGTGGCTGCCAGGACGTCTGAGCCAGCGTGGGTAAAAGACCTTCCACCTGTGATGCTCCCCCTGGTGGAAAGATGGCCAACAGTCTGTACGGACACAGTAGGGCGGATGCAGGTTATTAAACATTCCATTCATACCACTGATGAGATTCCAGTAAAATGCAGGGCCTACCGTGTGTCACCTAATTTCATTAGATCTATACACATGTACTGCGTTATATAGCAGAACATAGGCGTTATTAGTGGGGGGGATGGGGGGGGGGGACATGTCCCCCTTAACATTCAAAAGGGTGGTGTTCGTTCCCCCGAAAAAATGAAACAAATCAAACATCTACTTAATATTAGTAGGTAACTCTGTGGTCACACTTTATCGACGAGGGCGTTTTGGAGCTGTTGTGTATTTGATTAGTTGCGGACCCGTAACGTTCACTCTCATGTTCGCTGAGCAGTTCGCGTCTCTCTCCCGAATGTCAAGACAAAAGGCACGGATAATTAAAGGTAATGCACCTACCCCATAACTGTAGGGATTGTGTCCATAGGCCAATTTGCCAAAATGTTGAAATATCCCTTTAAGATCAAATCGGTGAGTGCTGACAAATAGCGGACTATCATGATCGTCCGGCCTGAAACATCCAGTAAACCATGTTCCTAAAACTTCCCGGGACGAAAATTGTACATACAGAAATTATATAATGAACGTTACCGAACATTTCCAGGTTACAGGATACTTTTGTTTGATTTGTCGCGGTTTAGTTCGCTTTCTTTTTGACAGCTATAGTGTTTTCAGCGAGGAAGAAGTGCCCACTCCGACAACTGATAATGTGACCCGGTTCGGCCACCGTATGGTTTCGGGGAGACTCCTGATTGGACGGAGGCGGTGCTCAACTCGTTGGGAAATTGAAAACAAGAACAACCTAAACTGAGCCTGGCGGGATTGCACCTTTAACCAAGAAGGATCCTTCAGTTGGTGATTGTGCATTTAGAAAAAATAAAGAGTGTGGCGTGAGAGAGCTGAACAGCTGAAACTTTCGTTTAAAGGCGATCTTGAAGTGAAGAGTTGCCGGGTAAATATACTGCGTTTGTTGTTTTCATAAAGTCTGAAAATGTGTGAGCTTTGAAGACGTGGACGTTTAAGATAGTATGTGAGAGACTCTGCTAAAATACTAGCCGTAGCTTTCACCAAGAAAGAACCATGTTAATTCGCCACCGTTGCTAATGCCTAATGAGGACGAACTCGCTAAACTGCAGAGGCGAATGTTCCACCTGCTGCACTGGTTTCTCCACTCAACGCTTCCGATTGGCTTCTCCTGTTTCACGGATTCGTGAGGTAGTGTCACTGCATCGGAACGAAATCAAGGATTTATGTGCACTAACGTTTGGTCCCCAATGCAAAGCCAAGTGCTTGGTTATTGTCTGAACATTTCCAAGGTTTAACGTTAGTTTAGCGCCAACACTTTCAGTTCACGGATAGTGATTGTTTCTTAAAAGTAATTTTACTTAAATTAATTTCATGGTTGAAATTTGAGCTAAACCAATGAGGTTCTGATGTTTCCGGTAATTCGCGTCTATTTGTATTTTCCAATTTCCCTGTTGGGTGAATTTTAAGAGAACCCAAGTGAAATTTGTGAGACTAAAACATTTTAAGGGTAAATAAGTGAGTTTCTTATTTAGAATTTAAAAGGGTACAAACTAAAGTAAAATTTTTTTGCGATATCATTTTTCAAGGGTTTCTTATACACTGGTACATTTCCTTGTGTTTATTGGTGACTGTGAAGTTACAAATGAGGATTTGAGTAGAAAAAAGTGTGAAAATTCATAATTAAGTTTAGTGTGTAAAAATATATGTTTATTTATTGACAACAGTAAAATCACATTGAAAAATATTATGACCTGGAATACAAGTCATAGTTTCACAAAACAGTAAAAGAAAAGATTTTTGAATGCTGAGGAGACCAGAACTTAAAACATTATTTTTGTTTTTACTTGGCTGACCTCCTGCAATAGAAAGGATGTAAAGGTTCCCAGTAATTGAGAAATGTTTTTTTTTTAATTATTATAATTATTATTATTATTTATTTTTTAATTTTTTTTTGCATGTAAATTTTTCTTTTGGCGAGTTAAAAATCTGATTTTACTTTCCAGAATGAGTATAAAAAATTTTTCAAAAAGTTAGTGTTGAGCCCTTGATTACTAACATCAGGTGTAGCATTACTAAGCTGGGCGGTATTCCACAAAGCTTGCTAACTGAGTAAGCCTGGCTTTTGCACAAAGTATAACCTAGAAACTATTCAAATCCGGAACATGGACTGAAATAAATATAGCTTTTTGGGTTTTACTTTGTGCAAAAGCCAGGCTTACTCAGTTAGCCAGCTTTGTGGAATACCCCCCTGGTTTCCACAGGGAGTGAAACAAATTTTTCGCATGACCGTGTATTCGCGTCTTTGCACTGACTTTGAATGTAATCTGTGGTGCGAAAAATTTGTTTCGCGTCCGATGGAAAAAGTACTTTAAAGTGCTGCACCTGATTTTAGTAATCAAGGTTTTTATTGAACCCCGATTAGTTAATTAGATGATTCAGGTGATGTAGCGCTGGGCTAAAATGAAAACCTACACACACAGCGGCCCTTTGTTGATGAGATTGGACTCTCCTCACCTAGACAGTGCTCCTTTTCTAGACAAAATGTTAAGTAACATTGTAACCAAAACCTTGATTAGATATCTTTTGAAGATGCATGTTTTTGGAGCATTTCAGCCTTTATCTTAACAGACTGCGCAGCGTTGAACATTGTCTGCTTGTGAGTAAAAAAAAAAAAAAAGACCCTTAAAATCTTGTCCCCCCAAAATTTGAGACACAGTAATGCCCTTGTAGCAGAACATGCCCGTCGATTCCCGTCAGTTTCACTCTTTTCGCCGGAACAGTAAAACTGCGTTCTGCTGCCTCGTCCTGCCAGATCCGCCCTCCACAGAGCTGGCCAGTCAGAAGAAAGCGGGCATATGGGGAGTGGGGGCCATAGCGGATGAGCCACTCCAATGAGGCGTTTCAGGCAGAGGCTACTATGGACTACAAATTGGGTTTTTTCAGGATGGCAGTATGAGCAAAATAAGTACCCTTTTTTTTACTTGGCGCGATCAGGAGTACTCCTGGGGAGTCAAAGACCAAAATATAAACTTGGAAAAATAGCATAAGTCCCCTTTAATATTAATACCAAATGGTTGATTTAGTTAACTGACAACTCTGGAATTTACTGTGTATTTTTTTTTTATTCCCTAAGCAGCATGTTACTGCTGTATTCACGTACATGTCAGTATATACGGCTTTATGTCGTTGCTAGCAGGTCAGAGAAATTTTTACAACCCCAATTCCGAAATAGTTGGGACAAAGTGTAAATGGTGAATAAAATCAAAATGCAATGACTTTCAGATCACATGAGCCAATATGTTATTTACAATGGAGCATAGAAAACATTTCAAATGTTGAAAGTGAGACATTTTACATTTTTATCCAAAAAATGAGTTCATTTAAAATTTTCCGGCTGCAACAGGCCTCAAAAAAGTTGGGACACAGGCAAAAAAAAAAAATGGCTGAAAAGGCAATTAATATATAAGAGAATCAGCCGAAAGAACATTTAGCAAGTAATTTCATTAACTGGCATCAGGTGTGTAACATGATTGCCGATAAAAGGGATGTCTTAAAGAGGCTGAGTCTCTCAGAAGTGAAGATGGCCCAAGGCTCTCCGACCCGTGAAGGCTTGTGTAAAAAATTGTGGAATAGTTTCAAAACAATGTTCCTCAACGTCAAATTGCAAAGGCTTTGAAGATCTCATCATCAAAAGTGTACAACATCATCAAAAGATTCAGAGAAACTGGAAAAATCCTGGTGCGTAAGGGACAAGGCCGATGACCTTTAGGGTCAGTCCATATCTAAGCATCCAGACCCTCCCAGATGACCCCCTCAGAAATTTCTCAGAAAATTCATATGGATACCTCTGGTGGACTTATGAAATAATACCAAGTATCAGACCAATGTGCCTAATAGTTTTGAAGTGACGGCCTGTCACAATTTTAAGTATTTAACAATAGTGGGATCATATTCCAATGGCTAAACTCAAGAAACTTCTCTCCTCAATGCCCAGACACTTCCACTCTGCATTATAAAGAAGAGGGGGATGCTATACCATGGTAAACAGGCCCCAGTCTCAATTTTTTTGAGACCTATATAGCAGCCATCAAATTTGAAATGAGCTCATTTTGTGGATAAAATTGTAAAATTTCTCAGTTTCAACATTTGCTATATTACCTCTGTTCTACTGTGAATAAAATACTGGCTGGTGTGATTTGAAAGTCATTCACCCTCATTTATCAAACTTGGGTAGGATCTGGTGTAGATTCTGGTGTAAATATCAGCGTTCGCCAGGTGTCACGTCTGATTTACTAAAAGTGTGTACGTTGCAGATTTCGGCGTAGAACTGCCGTGGCGTTGATAAATCTGGCGGCTGAAACCATCGTAATTTACATGACAAGCCCATATAAATTCATGCTCCGGGAAGCATAGTCCTGCCCACTTTACGACAGGGACTCTCGAAAGACGGCAAAGAAGAAAGAACTTCACTGAAGAGGAAATATAAATTATCACGCCCGAGGTGGAGAAAAACTGAATATTTTTATTTGGAAGCTTTAAGAGTTGCATAAAGGGAGCCCAGAAGGCTGCAGTCTGGAAAATTATTGCTGCTGCGGTAAACACCGTTGAGGTAGAAAACCGAAGTGCAGCACAAGTTTTACTTCACTAGTATTAAGATAATAAGATAGTAATAAGATTTAATTCACTAGTAAATCGAAGTGACTTTTCGCACTTTTTTAAGTGCGTCCAAGCCCAAAAATTGATCAAAATTTGCATAAGACGCACTTATAAGTGTGGCCATGATGCACATTTTTCCATTGCCCACACTTAGTGTATCCAAAGCCTAATTTTTTTTCTTGGCCAAACTTGTTTAAAGCGGTAGGCCTACTTTCTATAAACTGCATTGGAATGCACATCAACTGGCGAATTTATAAGTGTGGCCAAGAAAAAAAAATTCTGCATTGGCCACACATGGGCTATAAGTGCGAATAACATCGGCCTTAATAAATTCAATTTATAGATCCATGATATTTCATGTTGTATAGTCTAACTGACAATCAAAATGCTTTACATGTAGGTTAAAAATGTGGTCTGATTTTAAGATCGCCACCTAAAAACCACGACCATTGATCTATAAAGAATTACTGTGCCCTCAATAATTATTGGCATCCCTGGTTAAGATGTGTTCTTTAGCTTCAAATAAATTCAGTTTTTTACCAAATAATAGAGGACCACAATGGAAAAAAAGAGGAAAATCCAAACTTTGATTCAAGTGCATTTATTCAGTGGGAAAAAAATCCCACGTTAAGAAATAATTCTTTTACATGAAATCATGTGTGCCACAATTTTTAGCACCCCTGATGTTAACCCCTTTGTGCAGAAGCCAAATTTGGCTATTTATGGGTTACCCACTTTAATGCTGTATAATTCAAGATTTAAGCTTCACAAAGAGGAAAAATGTGGCTCAATTCAGGAAAGACACTTACAGCATTTAGAATTACATTGTATTTCAGTTTAATTTCATGATTTTGGTAGAGAAAATGAGCAGCAAACATAAAAAATCTTCATGAGAATTCACCATTGAAATTGCAAAAAAAATAATTCTGACGATTGAAAAACTGCTGGGGCTTAAAACTATACATTTATGGTATCATAAACTCCTTGAGCACAAGTAGAATTCATCTTCAAAATTACATTCTAGATTACCTACATGCTATTAGCCAAATTACACAGCTACCCAAGTGTCTCCCCAAAGTCTCAAAATGATTTGCTGTCAAATCATGAAAAAAATCATGTATTTAACACAATTAAAGCTCTAAGGCATGAAATTTAATATGAACGAATAATTTTCTGGTTGAGTTTAGTATGAATTTATCAATATCAGTGCAGTTGAATACCAATGGTCACCAGTAACCTCTCCAAATATGAATGTGCCTTTTCTCCATAATAAAGTTTAGAGTTTTGGCCATTTTTCTTCAAAGCCAGCACAAACACGCATTAAATAATCTGCTAATTAAACGGTCAGAACATTCACCCTGTAATGAAAGCTACCAGTCCCCTCTTCAAAGCTCACGAACCCATTTCAACCCTTATAAGGAGCAAGTACACCTCACTAACACAGTAATATCTGAATTCTGAAATATACCTTATTTTAACTGAACAGACACTCCACTTTCAGGGAATATCAAATCCATTGCGTCTCCCGATTCAAAAGAAACGTGCAATGAACGTACCGGGGGTCCACACCAAAATGCACGGGCAGTTCGCGTTTTAAACAGGAAAAAAACCTCGACATTCGACTTAGTTGAGTACATATACATTCCGAAACAGAAAAAAAAAACAAACAAAAATAGCAGCCTGACCTTTTTCGTGAATCCCTCCTCCAGAGACATTGACTGTATAAAATAGAGAGCGATGTATCCAGTAACAAGAACCCTCCGGTCCTGTTTCATTCGAAATAATTCCAATAGAGCATATCGTTCTCATTTAAATTCTGTAATGTAACTGAACACTTCAAGGCCAGTTTTGCGAACCGACTTTCTATAAATCCCGTCTATTTTAGCCGCGTAATGTGCATAACGTAGACAGGATACAACAGCGCATGCTTATACGCATTGGTTTGTATGCTCTGTGTTTGTCCAATCAATGTGTTTCACTTACTCTAAAATGTTTAAACACTCGGGAATTGGATAAGAAACGAGCCATTCAATACATTGTTATCAGGAAAACTTCAGGAGGCCATGAAGTGTAACTCTATAATTACGCAGAAGAGCTTGAGTGTATGGTTGAGTGATTGGCTATCAACGCCAGTACTTGGGTGGATATAAGGAAGCGCTGGATTTGGCAATGAAGGAATCTACGCGTAAATCCACGGTAGGGAACTACAATTTTTTTTGTATGGGACAACTGTAATAGGCAATAGAATGTGAGAGAATTAATACCATTTCGATTTTTTTGCCTCAGAAAACTGATTTTTATGAACTACTAATTGGAATACTGTTAGCTCACTGTGGCTAAACTGGTTGCTACAAAGGATAACGATTTTTTCTGTGTCAAGATATCGTTTTTTCAAACTGCTGAATCGACACTATGGGCAAGGATACTGACCAGTTTGCACATCAGGCTTAGCTGAGGAGTTCAATTCATGCAGCTCTCGAAAAACAGGGAGTGGAGTGAACTTCACCATATTCAGAACCGCGTTCGAGGTCTGCTTGCTTGTGAACATTCAATAACTGATCCGGGGGTGCTATCTAGTGATCGAGTACAGTAACAGCGTACTTCCAATTTGCAGGTCTATAGACGCGGGCATCTACATCTGCAGAAAGGGGTTAATACTTTGTACAACCCCCTTTTGCAAACAAAACAGCAATCTAATCTTCTCCTATAATGTTTCACAAGATGGGAGAATACAGAAAGAGGGATCTTCGACTATTCCTCTTTGCACAATCTCTCAATCATCCAGCGACCTGGGTCCTCTCCTCTGCACTATCCTCTTCAACTCCACAGGTTTTCAATGGGGTTGAGGTCTGGGGACTGAGATGGCCATGGGAGGAGCTTGATTCTGTGTCTGGTGAACCATTTCTGTGTAGATTTGGCCACATGTTTAAGGTCATTATCTTGCTGAAAGACCCAGTGATGACCCATCTTCAGCTTTCGGGCAGAGGCCACCAGATTTTGATTTAAAATGTCCTGGTATATTCCCAGGGCCTCTTGAAGAGAAACAGGCCCACAGCATCACCGATCCTCCCCCATACTTCACAGTGGGCATGAGGTGCTTTTCTGCATACTCATGTTTTGTGTACCGCCAGACCCACTTAGTGTGTTTGTTGCCAAAAAGCTCCATCTTGGTCTCATCTGACCAAACCACACGGTTCCAGTTGAAGTCCCAATACCGCTTAGCGAACTCCAGACGTTTGCGTTTATGATTGTGAGTGAGAAAAGGTTTTTTCTGTGCATGCCTCCTAAATAGCTTGTTGGCAAGTAGATAGCGCCTGATTGTTGTTTTGGAGACTTTGTGACCCCAAGATGCTACCATTGGTTGCAATTCTTTAACGGTGAGCTTTGCAGAACTTTTTATTTCTCTTACCATCCTCCTCACTGTGCGTGGTGGCAAAATAACCTTGCATCCTCGTCCAGGCTTGTTTACCACTGTTCCAGTTGTTTTAAACTTCTTAATGATTCCTCTGACAGTAAATATGGGAAGGTGCAGGCGATTGGCTATTTTCTTGTAGCCATTGCCTGACTTGTGAAGGTCAACACACATCTGCCTTACTTAAATGGTGTATTCCTTTGTCTTTCCATGTTGAAGAGTGGATAAGGGAAATGGCCTCTGTGTCACATCATATTTATACCCCAGGGAAACAGGAAGTGATGATTTACTCATTAAATGTTCCTAGATACTTTGATCAACATTGTAAACTACTGTAGAAATGACAGAAATACTTCAATTACATGTCATTCTTAGGAATTGTTAGGGGTGCCAATAATTGTGGAACAGGTGATTTTCCGAAAAATATTTCTTAGTCAGGGATTTTTTTTTCCCTTAAAATTCACTTGAGTTGAAGGTTACACTTTTCTACAATTTTCAGTGTGAGAGGATTCTTCTGCAATAAAAATTGAATTTATTTTAAGGCTTTTAACACATCTTAACCATGGGTGATAATAATTATGGAGGGCGCTGTATATATAGATCAGTGGTTGCGGTGCTCAGATGCAGCAGCACACGGACTGGTGGAGGCCAACCACACTCGAACCTCCAGCTGTCACCGTTCGAGGAGCAGGGCTCCCCCTTCGTCGTGGGAATACGAGGCGATGGGGAGACGGATGAGTCCCCACCGCCTCGATCGGAGCTGCATGAGGGTGATTGTTAAAATACAGTCTGCAGAGATCACTGTTCATTGTACTTTTATTAGTAGGCTATTACTCCATGACATTTTATTGGGTACCACGCAAAATGAGCAGCCACTCGTCACTTTCCCGGACGTGATCTTCTCTGTTCCGAAAGTTCAAATCACGCCAAACAGAAGCTTATTCCTCTTTCAACAGCAGATCTACCATTGTCAAAATGTTATCATGGTCAAAGTGTCCGTAGGCCTGTATATACTGAGCAAAAGGAACTTTGGTAGCTAGTTAGCTAAAGAACTCTTTTGGTTACTCAGTAAGAGTGACCACAAAATAAAGAAGTTTGATGAAATGAGTGTAAACATGCATGTGCTAGTAATAAATTTGATTGTCTAAATACGCGCAAACTTAATTTAAGGCAGACTGGGAAATAACTTGCATTTCTTTTGTTGCTCAGCATGTATCCGACTGGATGAGCATCTGACATGCCACACTGCATATCTGCCAAGCCACGCATTGCGCTTAATCAAATTGATCGTTATTGTCAGCCGTCAGTCTGGCCTGACAAGCAGGTTGTCTCAAAATATAAGTTTAATTAATTTCTCAACACAGGTGTCTTATTTATTTATTTATTCATTCATTTATTAATTTAGCCTATTTAGCTTAATTTTACTAATAAGAGCAACAACAGCATGATGTGAGCATCGCTGCATATCGTTTATTACTAATTTTGACAGCTGCACTCATTCCTGCATGTTGTTCGCTGGTTTCAAATCAGCGTACACCTGGTCAGACCTGGTGTGAAATTTTTACGGACCGCTCGCTCACATTCAGATTGATAAATGCCGATTCTTGCAGGAGATTTGGCGTACACCCATTTTTTTTGGTGTACGCACATTTGATAAATGAGGGCCATTGCGTTTTGATTTTATTCACAATTTACACTTTGTCCCAACTATTCCGGAATTGAGGTTGTAATAATCCCTTTATATAATGACATAATACCTGGAAGCTTCGGTAGCCACATATGCCACGCTGGTAGCAGATCAGCCTTTATGGGATTATTTATTTAATATTCATTATTCATCTTTTGAATGATTCTAGGGCACCACATCCTCATGAATATTCAACCAAGTTATGTGCTTACATTGATGTCACCATTTAGGCGCCAATGCCTATGGCTCCGCGCAAGGTTAAAACAAAAAACAGCCCCACCCCTCATGAGGACAGAAATTACTGCCCCGAAAGAAAATTACATAATGGACTGACAGCTATTTACTGGCCTGTAGATGGACATTTCACTTTCCTCTATTCCAAATTATGCAGCAATACACTAGCCGCTGTGATTAATTCAATTCAACTTTAACCACCAGCTGCCCAGTGCCTGCAGACAATGATCAGCATTTAACTTAACCCTAGTCTGGCCTCTAAGCTAATGCAATCGAGGACCTGCATACAGGGAAAAGATTTGAAATGATACATCTTCGATCAGAACACAGGGAAATGAGTGCAGGTCCTCTATAAATCAAGGACTGGCAGGACAAGAGTTCCCTGGTGGGAATCCTCGCACGATCCTTCGGGATCCATGAGGATCCTAAAGGATCCTCCAGGATTCCTGCAAGGACAGGATCCCTTCAAGAACACTTCAAGGACCTGGAAAAACAAGGATCCTTGCAGGATATTAATCAATTAATCAGGATGGCAAGAAATTCTATCAGGATCCCTGAAAACAAAGCTCTTTGCGGTCTCTCTCGAGTGAATCCTTGCGGATCACGCATTTGCAACATGCTGGGAATACTGGTGTCAAATTTTGTACGTCCGACACCACAGTTACTAACAGTTTAAAGCTCATGGACAATGTAATTGTTAATAGGAATAGTTACTACTTTTGTACCACCAGTTCTGGTATTGGAGGAAAGCACTTCATAGGGATAGGAAGAGGAATGGGAACTACCTGATGAGCTGCCATCTGGGAGCTGGAATAGGAACTACGTAGTGTGATTGCATCATCTTTTTGCCACCACCTTTGTCCTGGAGGGAAATTCGATGTTGAAGTTAGATTTTTGAGTTCCACAGATTTTAAGACAGTGCACTTGAAAAAAAGTGAGTGCAAGAAAGTGAATGCGTCCAAATTGTTGATTATAAATCATGGCATATGAACATCTGGTAGCTATGTGGAAATCTAGATCATTTGGGGCTTCACGGCGCGTTCTCTGATCGCATAATGCAACGCGGCTGGATTGCGCTATGGTCATCAAAATGGGCGTTTTATTTTTTCTGTTACACATTTTTGGTTGCATTCTAGTTGGGAAGTCTTATTTTGACAACCTAGTTCACACATTTGCACACAAGTGCCATTTTGAATTTTTTGATTTGACAAACGGGAACCAACTGAATTTTTCATGCATAACATTTTGTTTGAATTTGTGCTCACGAAAGCATTGGTTATTGTATTGAATGTAAATAAAATAATCAAAATAAACCTGTTATGTATTCATTTTTATCTATTTACCCATCTGTGTGCTGAATGTGAGCGAAATGAGTGATTGATCGATCGATTAGTGAGTGACGTTTGAGTTTCATCACAGCATTCCTTTCTTAGCTTTGCTTATCCAGGAGTAAAAATGCAGTTTTGCTGACTTAGGTGCTCGTGTTAGGGCTGCTCATGTAAAGATAAAACTGTCTTCTAGCAGTAACATTACCAAAATGCATGTTAACACTCAACCTATTCAAAGTGAGAATTGGGAAATTGATTGAATAAATTTAATGAGCAAAGTGTAATGTATTCAACAGGAAAAACAATGTTTGATACCAGTTGTGTTTGATACCAACAGTGCTATTTATTTGTTGAGTTACCTTACTAATCAGACAACTTGCCAAGATTAGAAGTTGAGGTTTGTTCATTATATGGGGATCAAGTTGGCTTAAAATTACATTCAGACCCTGTACGTCCAACACCAAAAAAGGTTTTTATAAACCTTTTTTTTTTCTTCAGTCACGTACTCATAAACCCACTTTTAGAGGTTTGAATGTGGCATTTTGTTAATTAAGATATGATAAAGTTCAAACTATGTTTGTTGGAAACGGGTTCGGTTGATGTAAAATTACCTTTGGACCTTGTATGTCCAACAGCATAAATGGTTTCATATGTTACTTTTTTAATAACCTTACTCATAAACCTGTTGTAGAGGTTTGAAGTAGTGGTATTTTATTCATTTTATATGATAAAGTTTAAAAAACATTTGTTAGAGATGAACATCCAGTTGGATTTTAAATTACTTACAGATGCTGTACGTCCGACACCAAAAAATGTATGTCCGACACTGTGTTTAGTGGTACATTAACATGCTCATAATAAAAAGTATAGATTCCTTTATGTCATCTTGTTTGAGTATACGGTCTTGGGGAATCAGTCATGGACTAATAATTGGAAAAAGTTTAAACATTTCACTGAGATCCTAAGACAAATCATGTACATGTCATCAATGACATTTGTCTGAGTACGTCCGACACCAAGGTATTCTGGAGCAACACTTCCTACACCTACACTATAATGAGGAGCTATACCCTGGCATTCCAGATGATTGCCATAACCAGGATATGTAATCTGCCCAAATGACAGCTATCTGCTCACTTAACTGTCCTCTTAATCGACTTACGAAGTGTCTGAAATGTACGTCAGACACCATGGAACTGCCATGGTCCTTTGTTTTGTCAAGACCAACTCTCCCAAGAACTGAAATTCTAACAAGGACAGACACGCAAGAAGAAAAAATGATCAGGCCAAATATAAACCAATTTTGACAACAAAATTTTAACAACAGTTAAAATAAAATATTGAAATTCTGATAGTTATGGACAAATGTTTTGTTTTCCTGTAAAAACTTGATGGTAATAAAAGACCCAGCCAACCCATGAAACTGCAGTGTCAGCTGCATGATTCATCACACATTCCAAAGTGTTACCAAACATTTGTGGTATGAATCCCGGAAAGGCAACAGGCAGAGGTGCAATTTAGCTTTTCTGTTTGTAGTCATAAAACAAGATTTCATAACATCATGAAAATTTTATAACCTATGACCTCTCTTTGACTATGAATGGCTGAGGGACTAACTGTTCGGGAACATCTGGAAGAACCATGAGGCTATTCCATGAATGAATGTGAATGAAATCAACAGGGCCATGCTGGCGTCCTCACAAAGAAACCATTAGATCCGAGAAGCCAAAGGCACACCATCCTCCTCACGAATAATCCATCAAAGCAATGATGTCTTCCATGTTATCTCCCTCAGAGAAACCATTAAGGTCATGCTGTCTTCCCCACTGTGAGAAATCATCAAAGCATGGCCATCTTCCTCAGAGAGAGAACATGAAAGCCATTGTAGCAGAGGGCTACAAAACCTATATGGACTATAAATTAGACTAAATTAAATTAGACTAGCTCAAATTCTACGTTGTTAGCCACTACCACTGGCGTCCCACTATGGACATAAAAGGAAAATATGGACACTCACTAAATAACTAGGCGAGGCACACGGGTGTGAAGAATACCAAACAGAATATTTAATAAACACAAATGAAACACAAACAATTATAACACATTTACCTGAGCAGTGTCATGTATTATTCAATTGGTAGGAGTGCAGCTCTATAGTTTAATTATCAGAATAAATGCAATACCTTTAATACAATTCTCTGGTGTTGTAACAAATACTATACAGTAAGGATTGACAGATGCATCGGTCGGCCGATATATTGGGACGATATTTGCGTTTTTTTCTTGAATTGGCATCGGCCCACTCGTGCGTGGGTTCGCCGATGTACTTTTCCTTGGCATGATTTACAGACGGGCATCCAGGGGCAGTTCTGTGTTTCTGGAAGACCCTGCAGCACATGCAGACGCATTACCCCTCCCCCACTGGAAGAGTGGTGAAATCAGCATTGCCCCAAGGCTGCTTCAGAACAAGGTTAAGTTTTAAACTTTCAATTACCCTCTAACTGTTAAACTTAGTTGAAATATTGCCACCCACTTTGAAATAGGAAACATGAATGCCGAGTAATTGCCATGTAATACACGCGCTTGCAAATATAGTTAAGTTTGTGGGTCAGAAAAACGGGAATGCTGCTGAATGCTTCGTCTTTAAAACTACTTACCATTGTATTTAGGGAGCCGTTGACATAGTTGTAGGCTAATATGTACAGCTTTTACGAACACCGGCTTAAGGATTAAGTAATGTCAACGTTGTCAATTCAGTTCCGTGGTGTTTGTAGGAGTTAAATTCAGCGAACATCAGGCTGAGGTTAAATGCGCGCTGTGTCGAGTGTGTATGTGCAAGGGCTCGAAATTGCAACCAAAATTAACACTGTGCGACCTTCGAATTAAAATACTGGCACCTGTGTGACTGCTTTTTTCCCCCCAATTAAATGCCTCTTTTCGGGCACATGTGGTAGTCAGAAGGAATGCCAGTCACGACTGCAGCTTAAATAGAGATGGGCGTATGTCTCGGAGCAGTGCATGAATCAACTGGACAAACTGCAGCCGAGCGCACCGGTATAAGAAAAGAGCGCACCCAGTGTGTTCCCTCGAGCTGACAGTAACCATTCTGACCAATCAAAGGGGAGGTTGTTGTCCTAAACCTCAGTACTGATTCTAGAGTGGTTAATATTAGCTGTCAATCACTCCATTTTGCGGGACTGAGAGTTACTATTGTAGCCATGTACAGGATTTGGACGGAAAATGAAACAAAGAGCAATGGAAGACTTCTTTTTATCGACTGACCTCTTTGCTGTGCTGTAGTGCTGTTCGTTGGTGATCATTCTGCTAGAGTTGAGAGAGGAAGAAAGGAAGTCGTGTGGGATAGAAGCTGAGAATTTACCTTTGTGTTAACGGGGTTTTCTTAAAATAATTTGTGTGTTCAGACTCAAACAATAATAGAGATTAGACGATTTGTTCCCGAGGTATAACCTTCATCGCAGTAGAGACAGGGAGAATCTTCCCCCCCGTATTTTTCCCCTTTTTCCCCCTGTAACAACTCGGTGAACAAATAGCCAAATTAAGTCGCTAATCTGGTCAAATAAAGGCGACGGGGGATTTTTTGGGGGGTTTCAGTCTCCTGGGAGCAAAGCAAAGTAAGGTAAAGTAAAATAAATTTAAACGCTAAATTTGGAGAATAAATTAAATGCTAAATAATTGTCGAACTAAGTGAATTGTGCGATATACAAAGTAAAACAGTTTTCAGGGACTGTGGTACTTGCCTGTTTTTTTTCTGTAGCTGATTTAGCAAACGAACCCTTGCAAGGTCTCAGAGCCAAAAATATAATCGAATTACCTGGATATCCAACTATAGCCCGGCTTGGTTCATACTTGATTGCTTACCTTTCATACAGTCTTCTAGCCAATAAATATTGACGTTCATCAGGGTTTTTAGTCCCCTTCGTTCTCTATCCTGACTGCATTACCGCATAAACGCATAGCCAAGCTGAATATTAACCCGATTTCTCGCATTTTATTATCACGAAAGGGCTCTTCTGATTAAACACATTGTAAATACCCTATCTTTGGATTTTCCTCCGGTTGCTGTGCCTAGATCAGCTGATAAAAGTTTAACTGCTTGTTCGAGTGCTTAGCACAGCTTGTTGAGGGAGGTACCGTGTTTCATTCACTCACACAGTAAACGACTTGTTTATTCGGTCCGTTTTAATTAAAGGTAACAGGGGCTTTACCCTTTTCTCGCTTACCCTTGGTTATATTTGCGGCTAGCTAGCTAAATAAGTACTGTTTGCATTCTTGGCTGGGGATCTGAGATTTAGTATTTAGTTAGTAGTGCAGCAGTCACTTGACTCGCCCGTTAGGTTAGAATTTAAAAGGTAAGTTTTTATCGGAGTGCTCCGTCTCCTCCAGTTTTTCCTGGGAGCTGAAGCCAGTCTGTTTTATCTGGGTTCTCAGCTAAGCCCTGTGATAGTTTTAGTTTAGTATATTAATAGTACTGGGACTATATAAACTCAAGCCGGCTTATTAGGAGTGCTTGTTACATTTAGAGTTTTGCTCAGTTTGGAATTTCATTTCTGTTAACTGAAACTAAGCCCCTGTTAAAAGAGGCTTATCAATTTATTGTGACTGCTGCTTAGGGCTTCCTAGGTTAATAAATAAATTAATACATTTACATTTATAATACATGTGGTTCCTCAGCTATCTCAGCATTAGTCATTTTCTTTCATCTACAGTGAGCAAAGTCATTAGATAGGGGGCTCAAAATGTGGCCAAAACTATGTGACGGTTGCAGGATGATCGCACTTTTGGAAAGAGATTTCCAGGGTGGGTTTGTCTGCCACCGGTGCCAGCTAATTGAGCATTTGGAGAGCAAGATCCTTGATCTTCAGGGCCAGTTGGCAGCGCAACATAGTTCGCAATCAGTAGAGTTCCTAGAGAAACTAAGTAGAATTTCGTTTAGAGAAATTGTGTGTATGCCAGAGCAGGGTGGTACTGGAATCCCAGAGCAGGCAGGGAGAGAAAGTTGGGTGACTGTAGGTCGACAGCACAGGAAAGGGCGTGCATGCCGTACAGCGACAGCTTCTCCAGTGGTTGAGGTGTCCAACCGATTCCAGCCCTTGCAGGAACTCGACTTGGCCCCTGACCCTGAGAGTAGGGGTGGGACGATTCTGAATCGCAATTTTTTTACGCAAGCTTGTAGAGGTGGTGGGACTATTATCATGGGAGACTTACAGTCCTGCTCACCATTATTGGCACCCATGAATTTTAAGTACATAATGCGGAATATCTTCTGAAAAAATTAATCAAGTGAGACATTTTTTTTTTTTCTATAGAGAACTTGTGTTTGATACAAAAGAGCAAATGATAAACAGCAATTTAAAACAATAAAAAATGAGAGGAAAAAATAGAAAAACTTTGAGCCTGCATGTCACTGATATTGGCACCCTGGCAGTAAATCAGTATTGGAACCCCATTGTTACTCACCTGAGGTAAATCACAACTGAGAATCACACCTGTGATAAATTGTCTGTGCTCATGTGACATGAATTATCCAATGAATGATGACTGTTGTTTTAAAAAGCCACCTGTTGTCTCCTGTTCTTTTGTCACGATGGTGAAGACAAAGGAGCTGTTTGAGGACATCAGGAGTGCGATAATCAGGAAACACTAGACCTCCAAAGGATATAAGGCCATATCCAAAGACCTTGGTATCCCTGTTTCAACTGTGCGGAATGTTATTAAGAAGTTTGTCAAGCATGGAACTGTCAAGAACCTCCCTGGACGTGGGGGGAAGAGAAAAATTGATGAGAGAAGTCTTCGAAGGTTGGTGCGAATGGTGGAAAAAACACCACGTCTAACATCCAAAGACCTGAAGGCCAACCTGGAACAGTCTGAGGTTATGGTCTCAGCAAGTACCATACGACGCACACTAAACCAAACCGGGCTTTATGGCCGAAGGCCAAGGAAGACACCTTTGCTGAGGAAAAAACATAAAAAGGAACGACTAATCTTTGCCAAAGAGTACCTGAACAAACCACAATCCTTCTGGGAAAATGTTCTGTGGACAGACGAAACAAAAATAGAGCTGTTTGGCAATGCACACCAACAGTTTGTCTACAGACGGCGCAATGAAGCCTATAAGGAAAAGAACACCCTACCAACAGTTAAGCATGGTGGAGGTTCCATTATGCTGTGGGGCTGCTTTGCTGCATCTGGTACTGGAGGCCTTGACCGTATCACAGGAATCATGAAATCGGAGAATTATCAAGAGATTTTGGAGCGAAATGTCCTACTCAGTGTAAGAGAACTTGGTTTGAGTCGAAGATCTTGGGTCCTCCAACAAGACAAAGACCCAAAGCACACATCCAAAAGCACGCAGGAATGTTTGAAAAGGAAAAAATGGACTGTTTTAAAATGGCCAGCAATGAGTCCTGATCTCAATCCGATTGAAAATCTTTGGTATGAGCTGAAATCTGCCATTGGGGAAAGGAAGCCTGCAAATGTTCAAGAGCTTGAACAATTAGCAAAGGAAGAGTGGGAGAAATTACCAGCTGCGAAGTGCAAGAAGCTTATAGATGACTACAAGAAACGATTGGAGGCTGTCATCACTGCCAAAGGGTGTGCAACCAAATACTGAAGAGGGGTGCCATTATTGCTGCACATGCTTTTTTTCTGTTTCCTCTTTGAAATTACAATATGCAAGTTGTAAAAATGATATCTTTTGTTCAAATATTTTGGACCTCCAATTAAAAGATCCTGATGATATAAATTTGATACATTTCCATTTATTTCTGAAGATATTGTAAAATTTTTGCAAAAATGAAGGGGTGCCAATAATGGTGAGCAGGACTGTAAATTATCCTGGTATCAATTGGGAAATGGTGACAGGACAGGGTAGGGGGGGGGGAAGAATTACGAGATGTTATAAATGATAATTTCTTGGTGCAGTATGTTAATAAACCTACCAGAGAGAAGGCAATTTTAGACTTAGTGCTCAGTAATGACCCTGATAGAATTAGCAATGTTGAGGTACTGGAGCCACTTGGGACAAGTGATCACTCTGCTGTTAATTTTGATGTTTCATGGGAAGTTAAAAAGGTGTATTCTAAAACAAAAATTAGGCGAGAAAACTTTGACAGGATGTGCTCATATCTAGCTGAAATAAAATGGGAAACACTCCTGGACTGTAAGTCCGTAAATGAGATGTGGGAAAGATTTAAGGGGATTTTATTTGAATCACAATGCAGATTCATTCCGAAAGTCTCCAAAAGTGAGCTGAAAAAGCAGAATCCTCAGTGGATGACCAAAAGTATTCGTAGGATTTTGAGGGAAAGAGGAATCTTTATAAGATGTACATAAAGGATAACAATGAGAATACTACGGCTGAATACTGTAAAATGCAGGCTGTGATCAAAAAAGAGCTGAGGAATGCTATAAGACTGTATGAAAGAAAAATTGCAGAGGGGGCAAAAACTAACCCTAAGCGCTTCTTTCAGTACTGCAGCAGAAAAAGGAAAGTTTTTTTAAGAGCAGGTTCAGTGCATAAAGAATAAAAATGAATCGCTGCTATATGATTATTATCCACGCTGGTACAAATGACATTCGTTTAAGACAGTCGGAGATAACGAAAAGTGGTTTTAAGTCTGTCTGCGCCCAAGCTAAGAAACTGTCGCATTCGGTGACTGTATCTGGGCCATATTCGATCCGATGTCGTGACGAAATGTACAGCAGATTAGATTCACTCAATCGTTGGTTGTCTGAGTGGTGCGCAGAAAATAATGTTGGCTTCATAGATAATTGGCGAACTTTCTGGCGCAGACCTGGCCTTTTGAGGAGGGACGGTGTTCATCCTTCTCGAGAGGGCACCGTCCTTTTGTCAAAAAATTTTACCTACTGTTTAAACCAGTGCAATTGACTGCCAAGTGTCCACTCTAGATCGCAGGCATTTTATACAGTTACTCCTGATAAATCATTGTTTAGGTCAAATTTAAAAGAGACGGTGTCTGTTCCCCGAATCCCAATAAAATTAAAAAGGAAGAATCGTGGTGTGGTCCACAATAACCTGACCTTCATTGAAACAAACTATATTAACCCATATATGAATTCAAAACCCTCTCTCAAATTTGGTCTACTTAATATAAGGTCGCTTAACTCGAAAGCAGCTCTTGTGAACGAATTAATCTCTGATTATAGTCTTGATGTACTATGCCTTACAGAAACTTGGCTGAAATCAGATGAAAACACCTCTTTGAATGAAGCTTCTCCACCTGGTTTTATATTTGCTCATAACCCCCGTCTTGACCGGAAAGGAGGGGGCGTTGCTGTTATTTATAATGACTCCTTTCACTCTGTGCCCAAACTGCAACATAAATTTGATTCATTTGAGGTACTATTAATGAATTTCTCATATCTTGATGCAAGTATGAACTCCATCCCTTCTTGGTCTATTGCTCTGGTGATAGTCTATAGGCCACCCGGTCAATATTCTGGCTTCATGCATGATTTCTCGCAGTTCCTTTCTGAATTAGTTTTAAGCTATGATAGAATTGTTATTTTGGGTGATTTTAACCTGCATTTCGAGAGGGTAGATAATTCTTCAACATCCATCTTTACTAATCTTGTGGAATCGGTTGGCTTCACTCAGAGTGTCATTGGCCCAACACATATTCATGGTCATACTTTAGACCTGATCTTAAGCTTTGGTGTTGAGATTGCCAAAGTTGACATCCATTCACACAATCCCAGCTTATCGGACCATTTTCTTTTAACATCCAGTCTACAATTGGCCCACCCTGTATTATTAGAAAATAGGATGTACGCTGGTGATGATCTGTTCTGGGCCCTCTGCTGTTTTCCTTATACATGCTTCCCCTTGGAAGCATCATAAGTAGTTATGATGTGAAGTACCATTGTTATGCAGATGACACGCAGCTTTATATATCTTTTAAACCAGGTGAAATCGATCCACTAACTAGATTAGAGATGTGTCTTAAAGCTGTTAAAGCATGGATGACACAGAATTTTCTCTCTTTAAATCCAGATAAAACTGAAATATTGGTAATTGGTCCCAAATCACTCAGAGACACATTCCTCAAGTTTTCTCTCAATGTCGACAGTCTCCGGGTTTCTGCAAAAGCTGTTGTTAAAAACCTTGGTGTCACCCTTGATTCAGACCTCTCTGCACTGTCACATTAACAACATCATAAAAGTGGCTTTCTTTCATCTTAGAAATATATCTAAGCTGAGAAAAATGCTGTCTCTTCAGGACACCGAAAAAATGGTTCATGCATTTGTGTCCTCTCGGCTGGATTACTGTAACGTTTTACTGTCAGGCTGCACCAGTTCTATCCTAAATCGCCTTCAATTAGTGCAGAATGCTGCTGCTAGGGTTCTGACCAGGACGAAGAAATATGACCACATTAGCCCAGTACTAAAAAATCTTCACTGGCTGCCTGTCAAATTTAGAATTGAATATAAAATTCTACTGCTTACCTACAAAGCCTTAAATGATTTGGCCCCAGAATATCTTAGTGCACTTCTCATTCCTTACTCCCCTCCAAGATTACTTCGTTCACAAGGTGCTGGATATTTGAAAATTCCAACTATATCTAGAGTTACATCTGGAGGGAGAGCATTCTCCTACAAAGCCCCAATCTTGTGGAACAATCTCCCAACGGACATTCGGGCCTCAGACACAGTCTCTGTGTTCAAGAGTAGGCTAAAAACTTACCTTTTTAGTCAAGCCTATGATTAGATTAGATCATTATGTATAAAACATTACTTGGCTCGGATGGGACTGACTAAAACCTAGTTGATGGGTTCATAAGCTATTGGAAGCCTGAGTTAAGTAAATCCATGTGGAACCGGTGGCACTGAGCATGCATTAACGGTGCCAGTGGGGCTTGTTACAGCCTTAGTCACCGGGGAGGTCCATATGGTACTGGTGTAGTGTTACGCAAATCCATGTGGAACCGGTGGCACTGAGATAGCACTTACACGGCACCGGTGGGCTTGCTACGGCCTTAGTCACCGGGTAGGTCCACATGGTGTTGGTGGTATTTGATTGAAAAATTACGCAGCCTTGGTCGGATGGAATTCAGGGCCTCTGCGCTGCATTAAATGGATGAAGGTTACTAGCTTTTGGTCGTTAAAATTGCTTAAATCCATGTGGAACCGGTGGCACTGAGATTGCACTTACACGGCACCAGTGGGGCTTGCTATAGCCTTAGTCACCGGGGAGGTCCATATGGTACTATTGTTTAGAAAATGAAAAGTGATCTAACAGCCTGGAATAAGTGTTGGGCCTCTGTGCTGCAGGAAGTGGATGGAGGGGTGTTGACTGTTTCCTGACCAGGCTCACTTGGCACATGCCAGAGGACGGTACTTTTATTATCATGCAGTAGTTATCCAGTGCCTCACACCCCTTTCTTCTGTGTCTCTTTCCGAGGATCTTCCTTCCACTTCCCTGAGTCCTGGACCGTATGAGCCCTGTCCCTCACCATGAGCGCTGGCTGCTGCTGTCCTGCTGTCCTGATCCGATCCGGTTTGGCCCTGGTCCAGTCCTGCACCATCCTCGACTTGCCACTTTCTGAAGCTACCGTTGCCACTTTAGATGGACTTAAATGGAACTCTTCTGTCGTTTCACTCCATTTTACTTTTTGTTCTTAATTAGCTAGCCCGCGGAGGATGGGCTCCCCCACTATGGCCGGGTTCCTCCTGAGATTTCTTCCCACTGGGGAGTTTTTTCTCACCACTGTTGGAGGATTTTTCTCCCTACTGGGAGTTTTTTGCCTCATTTGCTGTAGTGGGGAATAGGCTGGGCACTGCCTTTTTATTTCTTTAAACTCTCACTGTAAAGCGTCTTTGTGACAGTCTCTGTGAAAAGCGCTATACAAAATAAATTGAATTGAATTGAATTGAATATGATAAAAAGCATATTGTGGATGCCTTAAACAGTTACTTTGTTGAGAATTTTACCTCAGAAGGGGTCTTTATTTGACCAGAGGGCATGTCAAATGCTCAAGATTATTTAGCAGAAATTGAGGTTCGGGATAACGAAGTATAAGACAAGTTGCATAAACTAAAGGCAGATAAGGCGGCGGGTCCTGATGGCTTATATCCTAGAGTGCTCAGGGAAGCTGGTGAGTTCATCTTTAAGCCGCTATCCGCCATCTTCAGACGGTCTTTAGAAACTGGAGAAATGAGTCATTCCATATCAAATCGCCCAAAAAAAAATCAAAATTGTCACCCCACCCACTCAGATTTTGCTCATACACTCAACAAAAATATAAACGTAACACTTTTGTTTTTGCTCCCATTTGTCATGAGATGGACTCAAAGATCTAAAATTCATTCCAGATACACAATATTACCATTTCTCTCAAACTTTGTTCACAAATCAGTCTAAATGTGTGATAGTGAGCACTTTTGCTTTGCTGAGACAATCCATCCCACCTCACAGGTGTGCCACATCAAGATACTCATCAGACACCATGATTAGTGCACAGGTGTACCTTATACTGCCCACAATAAAAGGCCACTCTGAAATGTGCAGTTTTGTCTCACAGCAAAATGCCACAGATGGCGCAAGAATTGAGGGAGTGTAAAATTGGCATGCTGACAGCAGGAATGTCAACCAGATCTGTTACTCGGGCATTGAATGTTCATTTCTCCACCATAAGCCGTCTCCAAAGGCGTTTCAAAGAATATGGCAGTACATCCAACCGGCCTCATAACCGCAGACCACGTGTAACCACACCAGCCCAGGACCTCCACATCCAGCAGGTTCACCTCCAAGATCGTCTGAGACCAGCTACTCAGACAGCTGCTGAAATAATTGGTTTGCATAACCAAAGAATTTCTGCACAAACTGTCAGAAACCGTCTCAGGGAAGCTCAACTGCATGCTTGTCGTCCTCATCGGGGTCTTAACCTGACTCCAGATCATCGCCGTAACAGACTTGAGTGGGCAAATGCTCACATTCGATGGCGTCTGGCACGTTGGAGAGGTGTTCTCTTCACGGATGAATCTCGGTTTACATTGTTCAGGGCAGATGGCAGACAGCGTGTGTGACGTCGTGTGGGTGAGCGCTTTGCTGATGTCAATGTTGTGGATTGAGTGACCCATGGTGGTGGTGGGGTTATGGTATGGGCAGGCATCTGTTATGGACGAAGAACACAGGTGCATTTTATTGATGGCATTTTGAATGCACAGAGATACCGTGATGAGATCCTGAGGCCCATTGTTGTGCCATACATCCATGAACATCACCTCCATGTTTCAGCAAGATAATGCACGGCCCCATGTTGCAAGGATCTGTACACAATTCTTGGAAGCTGAAAATGTCCCAGTTCTTGCATGGCCAGCATACTCACCGGACATGTCACCCATTGAGCATGTTTGGGATGTGCTTGACTGGCGTATACGACAGCGCGTACCAGTTCCCACTAATATCCAGCAACTTCGCACAGCCATTGAAGAGGAGTGGACCAACATTCCACGGGCCACAATTGACAATCTGATAAACTCTATGCGAAGAAGATGTGTTGCACTGCATGAGGCAAATGGTGGTCACACCAGATGCTTACTGGTTCTGAGTCCCCAGACCCCCAATAAAGCAAAAACTGCACATTTCAGGGTGGCCTTTTATTGTGGACAGTCTAAGGTACACCTGTGCACTAATCATGGTGTCTGATGAGCATCTTGATGCGGCACACCTGTGAGGTGGGATGGATTGTCTCAGCAAAGCAAAAGTGCTCACTATCACACATTTAGACAGATTTGTGAGCAATGTTTGAGAGAAATGGTAATATTGTGTATCTGGAATGAATTGTAGATCTTTGAGTCCAACTCATGACAAATGGGAGCAAAAACAAAAGTGTCGCGTTTATATTTTTGTTGAGTGTATTTGGTTTCTCAGGTGATTTTTGCTGGCAAAGCTGAAATTCCAAATATTAGCTCAATCCCACCAGTGGTTCCTGAGTTATGGCCCTCCCAATTAGGCAAAAATCACCCACAACAGGGTTACCGCCCGAAGTTTGACCACCAATTTGATGTGGGGTAAAAATAAGATATAATGACCTTTTGACCTTTACTTTGCCCTTGACCTTGTTGACCTCGCGACCTTGACACAAAACCCGCACAAAATTGTAGCCTTATATGTTCCCTATATTATATACAAAAACCAGAGGTGTATTTTCCCCTCAGTTTTCACAAATCCACACCATATATCCCTTGTCTCTGCAATTTTAGCACGGTTTTTACACCAATGCCTGTAAAACAATGTAATGCTTCAACACTATTCACTACAAACTTTGTAAAGGTTTTTCTATAATGTTCTGAACTATTTTAATGATTGTTTTACTTGATTATCCAACATTCATTACTTATCCTTGAGCTGAGAACTTGCATTTCAGTTACGGCACGCATCTGAGTTCATTCAAATCTACTTATTATCAAGGGGCCACAAGCTACAATTCTTAGAAATATTCATCACATCATTTCTACTGATGCTGTGTCCTCGGGATGATGAGGAACAGAGTGATGGGGCATCCACTACACAAACTATGTCCTCATGCCGCAACTTCAGATACTTCAGATCAATTTTTAAAATTTAAGTTTATTAAAAAAGTTATAATCAATCAGTTGTCATGCAGAGCCAGGGGTGTACTGGGAATTAAGTATGGTACTTAAAAATTGAGATAGACAGCACAGCACCTTTCAAAAGTTAATGTGTTGTTGATGATCACCTGAGAATGATGAATGCATACTTACATCTTCAAATTCACTTCACAATGTCAAAAATAGTCCAAAATCTCCCCTCTTCTTTCTTCATTCTTTCAGATAAATAGCCTTATTTGAGGTCCACACTAGAAAATTGAAGGACTATCACTCAAACGCTGTAAATTCAAGTAGATTAAGGCAAAACTGCACAGACAAGGTATATATGATGTGGATTTGTGGAAAATGAGGGGAAGATACACCTCTGGTTTTTGTATATAATATAGGGAACATATGATGCTACAATTCTGTGTGGGTTTTGTGTCAAGGTCGCGAGGTCAACATGGTCAACGTCAAGGTCAAAGTAAAGGTCAAAAGGTCATCATATTTTATTTTTTTCCTACATCAAATCTAAGGTCAGATTTGGATTCCCTGGTGAATTTCCAGTCCAAATACACCAATTTTATTGTGATAGCCCCACCGGTTGCCGAGATATGGGTGGTGAAACATCAGCCAGTACCCCCATTTTGGGCGATTTTTGCCAAATTGGGTGTGCCATAACTCAGAAACCACTGGTCGAATTGAGCTAATATTTGGAATTTCAGCTTTGCCAGCAAATATCACCCTAGAAACCAAATTTGAGCAAAATCTGAGGGGATGGGGTGACATCCATTGGGTGATCTGACATTGAATGACCCAAATACCAAATGATTGGAAATAGGGCAATATAATACCAATATATAACAAAGGGGACCGTACCGAGCCAGGAAACTACAGGCCAGTGAGTTTAACTTGCATTTCGTGCAAAATATTAGAATCTATCATAAAAGAGGAGCTGGACTTATTTCTTGAACCTAACAGTATCTTGAGTGATAGCCAACATGGTTTTCGGAAGGGAAGGTCATGCCTGACAAATCTTCTGGAATTTTTTGAAGAGGCCATCAGGACTTACGACCAGAGCAGGGCTTATGACATCATATACTTGGATTTTCAGAAAGCATTCGATACAGTACTGCATAAGAGACTAATTTTTAAAATGAGCTCCATTGGAGTTACAGGAGGTATTCTGAAGTGGATTCAAAACTGGTTACAGGACAGAACACAAAGAGTGGTGGTCAGTGATATCTCATCTGAGCTAGGTATGGTGGGGAGTGGCTTCCCCCAGGGATCGGTGTTGGGACACCTGGAAATCTTCTGCGGGTGACACTGTCCAGGCCAGTACTCAGCTAATAATGATCGCAGCTTCACCAAATTTGGTACAATAACTCACTATGACCCTTAGATGTGCAACGTCAAGTTTTTTGCTGGATTTGTCCTTTGACCTTAACTCTGTGACCTTGACCTAGGGCTGGGCGATATGGACAAAATCTAATATCCCGATATCTGTGACCGAATACCTCGATATCGATATTTTGCCGATATTATCGGGACAAATGTTGATGCTTTTGCAAAATATTTACACGATAATATTTTTTTATAACCATTTATTTGTAATATGGATATAAAGATGAAACAGGTGCAGGCAACAGCTTCAACAGTCTTGCAAGTGCAGAAAAATGCTACCCATTACTGTAATTCAGCTTTTATTCCAGAAAAGCCAACACTTATTTCATATCACGATATTACGATAGTCAAAATCCGTGACGATATTTTACTTTGCATCACGATATCGATATAATATCGATATATCGCCCAGCCCTACCTTGACCCTGGAAATCTTGTACGGGTCAGTATTCGTCAACTAAATATAGCAGCTTCACCAAATTTCGTATGGTAACTCATTATGACCCATAGATGTGCATCGTCAGGTTTTTTGCTGGATTTCACCTTTGACCTTCGCGCTTTGACCTTCACCTTGGAAATCTTGCCCAGGTCAGTACTCGGCTACTAATTGTGGCAGCTTCACAAAATTTAGTATGGTAACTCACTATGACCCATGCACGTGCAAGGTCAGTTTTTAGCTCGATTTGACCTTTGACCTTAGCTCTCTGACCTTGACCCTGGAAATCTTGTACGAGTCAGTACCTGTCAACTAAATATCGCAGCTTCACTAAATTTGGTATGACAACTCTCTGTTACACATAAATGTGCAACGTCATGTTTTTTGCTGGATTTCACCGTTTGACTTGAGCGCTGTGACCTTGAGGCAGGAAATCTTGTCCGGGCCGAGGAGTATTCAGCAACGCGTTATGTTTTATATTCAAATAATACTCGACCCAAGAAATTTATTCCAACAGCCCTAGCCCAAAAGTACAATTCACATGACTCACTTGAATTATTGTAAGATTTTTATGACGATTAAAATGTATTATTTTTTTAAATAATTGCCTCAGATTTTTTATTTTAATGTTGATAAATACAATTTATAGTAGTTTTGCAGATGCATGTTATGTTTCAATGGTTATTTGCTAGTTCTGAAATATTATCTACCTGGTAATGCTACAAATGTTATTTTGTTAACCTGCTAAAAGCACCATCACTACACCACACCACTGAACACTGTTGAAATTATTCTGTCAAATTGAATTTACTCGAAAGTTATTAACACTGGAATGTTTGAAGACAATCACAGAATGAATCAACTTGATACAATTAGAGCACAATTTATACAGTCTAAATGTCTATACATTTTCATATCTATAAACATCCATCGTGGAAATTGAAACCGGTTTGATGAGCCATTTGAATAAATCACTATATACAACAATAAGATTGGCAAAGAGATGTTCAACCATCCAAATATAACTCCACTTGATAAAGTAGTCCGCACATGCCATGCCACTTGCGAGAAGCTGTGCATATAAACTGAAGCTTATCCATCACTATTCACTTGCTACTATGATGAAACCGGTTGCTTGTCATCATGTCACGCACTTTTATGCAATCTGTGCAAATGATCAATCTGTCTGAGCCACTATCCAATTTGATATTAAATTTGTGGAGTCCTTGCACAGCACAACAAAAATCTCATACCATCTACATCAGCAACTTCAGGTCCACCCCAATCCCCAACATTTAAATCAGTCAACTCCAGATTTAGTCGTTGGGGATTGGTGTGCTGTCATCTTTGAGGATGAGGAATTTCCTGGTCAGATATTGAGATACAGTGATGTACCGATGCGGTAAATATTTTCAGTGGCCTGAAAATGAAGATGTGTTTCTCTATGAGAAGAGCTCAGTAGTTAGAAGGCTAAGAGGTCCTCCAGTACATGTTACATTTTGTACATGGTCGGATTCTGCCAAAGTTTTCAGACTATCAGTAGCCTTGCATAACCAAACAGTTTGGTGTAACGTGTAATGAAGAGAATACTGTCCATCATTTATGTTAAGTGTTGAGATCAAGTGTTAATGTTTGTGAACTTGTTCAAATTCATTTTGATTCAGATTTAGGCGAGTTACTAGTTGAGTAGAAGACTTATCCTACACCTAAACTGCAAAAAATAAAGCAGAGTATATCAGTTACTTAATGACTACATGTACACTAAGGGATGGTAGGAACAAGAGCAAGTGTGTTCAATACGCCACACAATATGTCCCGTATGCCACAGGTCTGTGTATCAATTAAAAATAAGTATTTTATTTTGTCCCACAATAGTGAGAACTGTTTTAAAACACTTGTTTGTATGAATCAAACTACATGCAGCTTGTTGCATTACCAAAAAAAAATACTGATACAGTTTTTTTGTTGTTGGAGCTTTTTAGAGTGCCCTGTACTCCATGCTGACTTCTAATTTTCAAGATGTTATTTCTTAATTAAGAAGAATTGTTTGACTTGTATCCATGTGCTGTTAGTTGCTTTAAGGTTCTCTTTGTTTTCTAAGAATGGCGAGGATAGTTTTCCACTGACCAACTCACAGACCTTTTGAGCTACGCCATGCAGGTTTTTTCCTAATATCCTCTCTGTAGTTGACATTTAATGGAAATTATCCTTGGTGGAGTAACAGTCATAGGGCCCAACATTACCATGGGGTACAATAATACTGCCAAGTTGAGTGCTTACTAAGCAGGGTCCAAAAACATTTCTACATGTCCCGTACGCTACGTGTGGAATCGCCCATATGTAGATAAGGATTTTCTAGACACAGCAAGTTTGTATCTGACGTTTGTATCTTTAGACTAAATTCAATACGACTTCAACAAATTTTCCCATTGGCTCTGAGTAAAGTGTAAACTAACGCTACATTTGGCATGTAGGAATTCACTTCACATTAACACACACAAACATCACCAATAAACCAGTGGTTCCCAATCCAGTCCTCAAAGACCCTCTGCCCTGCAAGTTTTTTCTCTTTCTACTCTTTCACACCTGATCCATTTCAGGGCTTCATGTTGATTGGTTGAAAAAGATATACCTGAACAGGGTGTGCAAGAAGGTGCACTGGGCCTTTAATGGATAAGGTGTGCGAAAGCAAAGCTGCAACAAAAACCTGCCGGACAGGAGGTCCTTGAGGACTGGGTTGGGTACCGCTGCACTAAACCATATACTAAATGGTACCAGTTGCCTGGGAGTGGAGCTCGTATAGACGTCATCCAGCTGATGGATTACTAAAATGGAGAAGTCCTGATGCAAATGGGGGAAGCCTGAAAAGTCTGCAAGTTGTGAGAAGGGGGATAGATGGAGTGGGAGGATGAGTGGAGCATACTGTTGTTGTGCTAGCTGCAGAGATGCAGGCCTGCATTTGCGCCTAACAGACGCATAAGGAATGTAGGCAGTAAATGTCTGTCATTTACTCCACAGTGTTCCTCATGTCGAGTGTCTCCGGGTCCGCGAAATATGGTGAAACTAATATTAACTAGCTTAGAACTGACGCTAGCTAGCACTCCTTAGCTGGGAAACCGTCCCAAAATAATTATAGTTTCACTTCTCTGTCACACACTAAACACCAAAGTATAGTGGAATTTACCAGGCAGTAGCAGGACTATGACTTTGGGTAAGATACGAAGCTCACGTTACAACTAGTAACAGAAAATCACAAACCAGCGGATGCTTCTCATACACAACTTTCTTTTTTCAGTAGTTCAGGCTGACAGACAATAAGAGAGAACAGAGCATAGAATCTGGCACTAGTCTGGGTAAGTGCTGACCATTGCTAAGTAACGAGGTCACTTTCAGGGCTTGCAAACTCATATGACAAGATGCAACGCAATATATAATGCAAACCTATGCAAATGACAACAGCCCTAATCAATCATGAAAAATAATAAACTCAGGCAAAATTGGAAGGAAAATGTAAACCTAGTTCTGAGTAAGGGGGAAGGGGCACTGAATCTATGATTCTGAAATATACTCAAACTGAGCTCATCTGATGTGATCTGAAATGTATAATTGGATTTCTGAGGCTTCACTACAGCCATGATCAATCCTCCAGAAAGCAACAACGAAATCCATGCCATCTTTCACGGATAAACAAGTATTGCTATGCTTGAAGAGAAATAATGGGTGAAACATATTTAGGCCAAGCTCTGCCGCTGAGCGCAATCACTAGAGCCATGCTCACAGTGAGTGAAAGAATTTGCCCAAGCATGCCCATTTCCCCAAAGGTTGAGGTTAGACACAGGAAGAGTTTGCATTTCCCGCCCGGAATGTTGGGTCTCGGACTCTTTCCCTGCTGGTTTCAGAAGAGTTGCATAATTCTTTCCAGCAATCACTTCCAACAAGTCAAGAGAAAAGTGACCAGGCTGTAACTGCCTAACATTTTAGCTGACTGAAAAGGAAGTCCTTCACAGAAAAAACTCAGGTAGGAACACGCAAGTTCTCAGCTGGAAATTAGGATTTATAGCATCGTGGTGGCCAAAAGGCATTTCGCCAATGACTGAGAAATAGTACTTTGCATGGGATAAAAAGGAAGCATGAACTGTCACAACAAAAATTAAGCGCTGGAACTTCCAACTTAAATTGGACCATAAAACTTACATCTATTATAAACATTTTTAATTCACTACAATTATGGTCAAGTACTTTCCTACGCAAATCTGCACAAAACACTTCATCAAGAATCTGAAAACAAAACAAATTTGTCCTTTGTTTTTCACCCATCTGCGAAGGAAGAAGACAGCCAATTTAGCTTAGATTTTTCTGTGTGCTCTACAGTTTGTCCCATTAAGAACGGAGTCAGGAGAAACAGGAAATGGTTGCTTAACATCTGACTGAGGACTCAAAAGGCAAGATTACCTCATATCACTCCAGTTATCACATTAAGGCTTTGTGCCATTTAGGACAGAATTTCAGGTCATTCACCAGAGGAGCGGCTGCCTGGCGGAGAAATTAAGGTCCTCACAAATATGCGTCCCTGAGCAGAAGACATCTTAAGCACTATTTAAGCCTGAACTAAACCTGACAAGAGAACTGTGGCTCATAAAAAGAAACAAAGAATGGGTTTGCTGCAGTAAACAAACCCCATCAGTGGCCATGGCTCTTCTCGAACTGCTGCGGCAGGTAGATGTGGGCCAGAGGATGCAGTGAGAATGACTTAATGTTTTAACAGCCTCAGTTTAAAAATGGATCCCCTCAAGACAATTTACCGTGGTGAATGAAGATGCCATGCGGCTGTAACTCAAAGACAGTGTCATTGCCTATAGTGCCAAAAAGAAGGCCTGGTTACAGTGACCCACAAAATAGTAAAAAGAGAGCTCATATGCCACCCTGTGGACCCCCCTCCCTCCCCAGCAAGCATCACATAGAGCGCAAACAGGGCTCCACGGTTCAGCTAGTCAGAGGAAATCCTGTCAGACTGTGTAAGAACCCCAAGCCTGCCAGAGCTGGAGGACTGGGTGAAGGAGGTCAGAGGTCAGCCGCTGAATGGATATGACCATTAACATTGCTGCAACAAGGCTGGGAAACAATTTGTAAATAAAACCACAGAACTCCCAAAGCATGCTCATTTACTGCAAACCACTGGTCTAGCCTGTCACTGACTGATAAGAGTGATTAGATTATAGCTTCTCAAAGTGTACGTGCTGAGGATTTGTAGCTCTGCCAACACGGTCTTCATCCCATCTGCCTGCCAGGTGACCGAGGCAAAGAATAACACTGTTCAGCTGCAGTTTGTATCCAGGCTCCTTATTATATGAGCCAGGGCACACTCTTCACAGCCACAGCGATCAGGTGTGAGAAACATCTGCAGTCTACTGGCAGACAACAAACTACCTTCCCCTGTCCGGAAACTGGGAAAGGATTGAGTAAGCTTCAAGAATGAACATTCCTCAAGATGGCCATTTGATCTACTAGAAGCTTCCAAGCCCCGATTCGAGAGCCTTCCAAGAGGATTCCCATGGCAGAGGGTTAAGCACTCAAGGTTCACAGCTACAGCAAAGCATCATACAGCAGTCCAGTGCTGGGAGATGGAGGAAAACAACACAAACAAGAGTTGTCAGAAAGACAACAAAGCTCGCCGGGGCAAGGTTAAAGTTTTTCTGCACGCGGACGGACGCGGACGCCGGGGGTACGACAATAGGAAAAAAATGAAAAAAAAAACGTCGCTCCGCATTACAAGGCTGCACATCAGCGCTTCTCTGCCATAGAACACTACAACACGGTTGCTTACTACCGGGCATTGTAAAATGGACGCCTGACCACTTCCGCTTTGCTTCAACCTTCCTACGCAGTTCTGTATCACGTCAGCAATCCAGTTATTCTATATAGATTAATGGACCACACCCGTATCTCAATATTCCATACTGACCAATAATGACAATTATAGATTTTTTTTCTCATCACATTTTAAGACATTTCTTCACTTTCATTAAAACAACAGTATCAAAGAAGGTTAAATTACTTGAATTGCAGATTCGGAGAACTATTTGGGTCCAGGGATGATGTAATAATGGTCAGTAACGTCTAGGAGCTGCTTGAAGCCAGGATTTTTGGGGTACTGATTGGGATAGTTTTTATTTTGTGAAAATAAGTAAAACTTGCGTTAAGTTATACAAAGCACTGTGCCCTGTCAGTGTGTTAGGATACTCTCAGACGGCTGCTTAGAGACGTTATTGACCTTTTGGTACAGGCAATTTTTCCATGAAAAACTTGTATTCAGGAGAGCACAATTTTAGAGCATAGATTTATCAATTGAACGTTATTATTGTAATGCTATGGATTTATTTATCTGGCTTGACATCATACAAAAAGAGTCAAGGCGCGTGTATTTGATGGCATGAGTGCAAGAATATCAAGATCTGTTAGCTTAGCCTAAAATCAAAACAGCATGTTGCGGTTCCATACTGGACTTCCGCTGCTGTCATTTTTTTTAAACAAAATCAGAAGCCCAAATTTGCAGCATCAAGCTGCTGTCTTATTTTGAAGAGATAAAAGTTAATCCTGTGTCTATCTCGGCAGTTGTCATACAGCGTTTGTGGATGAATCTAGAATGCAACTCCAAAAATAGGGCTGGGCGATATATATATAGATATCATTTTTAAGCGCAATGACAGTAACTGCCTCGATGGGGCAGACGGGCGAGTTTGATTATTACCTTTTCTATGCCACATACCTTTAATTTAGTGTTGAACTAACACCAGAGGCCATTTGAAATTCTTCCGGGAAGAAAAGTGCGATTTGAAGTCTGCTAATTACCAGCGAGGTTGGACGGCCTCCATCGCCTTGGCATAATAAGCTCACCTTAAATCAATTCCCGCGTACTTTGTCTAACTTGAAATCAAGCCATTTATTCAGCCAACTGGCCAATCAAAATCTAAATGTGGCCTATAATGATTAAGAAGAGATAGAGAAGCCCACAAACCTAACCAGGCTGAGATTAGATTAAAAGAATGTCAATAATCTGAATAAATGGCAGACCTCTGAATTCCGCCTCTCATCGTGAAACTTAAACGTATTATGCAAGAGGATTTTTTATAAATAAAATCACGTTAAGATTTGAAATGATTTTTTTAGCGTTTAAAAATATAGGCCTACGGAAAGCGAAAAACATAGTATGAAGCATATTGAACGTGACATGTAAATTGTTGTCGTATTTGCACACAATGGCCAAATCCAAACACATTCAGGCAAAGTGCTGAACCAAGCAACGTTAAGGTCTTCAAAATCATCGTCCTCTACTCAACAATTGCTTTCACACCCTTCCCATTTACTTTGCCTAATTTGCAATCATACAGTTGACAATTGATTCGCTCAGTTAACTATTTAAATTGGTTGGCAGTTCATTTTATTTCGACATCATGTTTGTTTGTCGTATTTTGAAATTTAAATGGTAGGAAAATTCTCCAATGCATTTCAATGTAGAGAGGTACGGCAGTCCCGATTTCAAACCCTACCCCAGCCGTACCCTTCCCATAATCCTTATCCTAATCCCTTGAAGTCGACTGCCGTACCAATAAGAACAGCTGTATCTCTATACACTGCGTATTTTTTAAACCATTTAAAACCACGGCCCTCTTAAATAATTTTATTTTTCAAAAATCTTTTTAACAGTACGTAAAAATGCAACAATGAGAGCTGAATTCAGAAGCCTGATATTTATTCAGATTATTGACATTCTTTCAGTCTAACACCGTAGCTTGGATAGGGTTACGTCTATCTGCTTCTCATTTTGTGTTCTAAATAATTTTAGGCCACATCTTGGTTTTGATCAGTCAGTTGGCCGAAAAAACGGCTTGAGTGCAAGTTAGGCAAAGTACACGGGAATTGATTTCAGGTGAGATAATTATGCCATGGCGATGGAGGCCGTCCAACCTCGCTGGTAATTAGCAGACTTCAAATCGCACTTTTCTTCCCAGAAACATATCAAAGGACCTCTGATGTTTGCGCCACGCGGCATTAGGTATAGAAAAGGTAATAAGCAGCCTCGCCTGTCAGTCCCATAGTGGCAGTCACTTATATTGCGCTTAAAAATATTGCGATAGATATATCGCCCAGCCCTATTCAAAAAATCATTTCTGTACCTGAGCCAAATGATTATGCCTTGCAGCAAACCTCATCATGGTCCATTTCTCTACGCAAATAGTTCAAAAGTCTTTGTAATGGCGCATTTTCAGCCAGTGCAACAGCTGTCGTCTATATGTTACCTGTGCAGTAAAAACTGGCAAATTTATCATCCAGACCAATTTTAGGTTGTTTTGAACGACTGTTTACCTCAGCCAGTGGACATGTCTAACGTTCGTCTGGGTTATCACAGCTCAAGTGATTTGTCTAGTTACTGCACACAACTAGGGTCTGTTGTTGGTTGAACAACTAAAAAAAATTGCAAATTCAATTCAATGCTGTTCTTAATATCTTCCTCTGCTCTCATCTTGCCTGCAGCCTTGCACTCCATGATTGAAGTGTGCCCAACCAACCATTAGAGCTGCTACCTGATTGGCTGTTTGTGCATCACTTTTTAATTCTGCTTTTTTCTGTGATATGATTAGACTTTTTATGAGTACAGGAGGACTTGTTTGTGCAGCTGAGCTTCAAAGATTCACTCGCATGACAACTTGACAAAGCTTAGCATTTGAGTCAACAGTTTATTGACTCAGTCAATGTATCTAGAGTAATCTAAGGCCTCATTTACATTGTCAGTGTAATGTGACCCAATTCTGATTTTTTTGCTCTTATGTGGCACAGATCGGATATGCGCGTTGACAGTGTTAACAGGAGAAAGACCCATGCATTTGGATATTTTGAGATCGGATACAGGCCTCGTACATATGTGGAAATAAATTGGATATGTATCGGAAATGTGCCAATGCAACCGCCGTGTAAACAGTCTGATTGGATTTTCTTACACATTGTGTCTCCAACCACGTCATCAAATCTGCGACCATTTAGCTTATTTTTTCGCATAAACAGAGACCGCACGGTAAATGAACAAGGTTTATATTTCACAAGCAGGCAGACTGAACAAGGAGGCTGTCTCACACCCAGACATTCCAATGAAAGCCAGAAAATTGTAGCATATGCACAAGATGCAATTGTGCCTCTTTTCTTTCTTCTCTGCCTAAAAATCCAGGCAATGTTTGGCGAAGTTTTAATCCACTGCAAGATTATCACCAAACATATCGTCGGCCTGCTTATAAAACCTTGTATCTTCAAAATGATAAACTTTACAGGGAAAATAAAATATATAAAATTAAAAATAAAATAATATACATACAAGTTAAAATATAACTAAAATAAAAAATGTTTAATTTTGCATGTAAGAATAATGGACATTACGAGTTTTTGTTTATCAATTTGGAGATACGAGGTTTAATCAGCAGGCCGACGATATGTCAGCATCATCCATTTTTTTGGCTTAGCAGTTAGCGCTAGCTGCAGAAGTAGGTGTGGCCTACAGTTCAGTTAAAACTAAAAGTAGGCATGCACGATGTATCAGATGTAGGCAAGTGTAATCGCGTGAATCACGATAGCAAGCGAAGCGGAGGACAAAAACCACTTTAAGACTGTGTTTTAGGTATTTATGTGGAGCTATTTTTCCAGTGTAATGATTGGACCAACAATTTATGATGTATAATTTGAATTGTGTTATGTTAGTCTATCTTGTGCATTTATGGCGCCCCCTACTGGTCGATTTGATAGAAAATTTCAGGCTATGTTTCAAGTTCTTATGTGGACACAACCTGTGAGATTTGTCAAGAGTGAAAAAACTATTTATGATTTATAGTCCGATTAGTATTACATTACGTAGATTTGTTTTGCATTTATTGCACCCCCTATCGGACAATTTCAATGAAATTTTCAGAATATGTTTCAAGTACTTATATTAATATATCCTATGACTGTTATGGCTATAGGACAAACAGTATCTGATTTATAGTCTGATTTGTGTTATACCATTCTGCTTTGTTTAGCAGTTATAGCGCCCCCTATCAGTCAATTTGAATGACATTTTCTAATTAGGTTGCAGGTACTTATGTGAATATATCCTGTGAGTTTTATGGCTATAGGACAAGCAGTTGCTGATTTATAGCCTGATTTTTGTTAAAGCGCCCCCTATGGGCCGATTTGCATGAGCCTGTCAGGGTATGTTCCTGGTCATTATATGGACATATTCCGCAAGTTCTGTGATGATTTGAATTGTGGTTGTTGAATTTTGTCCATTTAAGCGCTAAGCCACGCCCCTGATGAAGTTCATTGGTTAATATCTTGGAAACAAAATGAGATTTCGACAAGCTTTATGCAATCTTTTATAAGCTTGGTCCACTGATGATCCACAGCAAATATCGAAGGAATTGGACCAACGGGTTAGGAGGAGATGTTTAAAAGGTGTTTTTCAAAAAATTCAAAATTACGGAAAATCAAATATGGCGGACCTTCAAAGTCCTTATAAGAAAGTTGTAGAAAATGTAAGGTCCTCTAAAACAATACTGTGTACTGTGTATTTTACAAAACTCCATTTACCATAATGCTTTGTGTTTGGGAATATTTTCACTGTTCTGATGTGACAAACTGTATTAGCTAATCAGATGTATTTCTTCTGTTTTTATTTGAATTTTATAATCCACCAATAATAATTAGTACATGTTTTATTCTCGTGCTGATTACCAGAGACCGTTGAGACATAGCTTGGTACGTTGGCCGTTTTTGTTTTGGAGCGGAGACAGTGACAGAGCCTGGTGTGATTCAACGGTTAAGCTTGTCTCACAGTGTGGCTCAAGCCAGGGCACAGGAACCACTGCTCCAGCTGCCCCCACAAGGGCTGTTTCTTCTGCTTCTTCAAACTTGCCGAAGTCTATGGCAGCCTCTCCTGTTCCTGCCATTTTCTGTTATAAGTGTGAAGAAGACGGCCACACCAAGCGAGAGTGCACACGTCCTGAGAACTTGAGATTAGTGAATCAGAAGCTGCTTAAGAGGGTCACGCAGCAGGGAAACTTCCCCGGAGCTCAGTGAAGGAACGGCACAGAGCTCCATCACATAAGACGCGTTCCGCTCATTGCTCTCCTCCAATCAAAGTCAGCCAATCACAATTACCATCTGGGTTAGTGGGGCCCTCGGCTGAGGTGCCCGTGCAGATAGAGGGCATTTATGCTAAAGCTTTGCTCGATAGTGGTTCTCAGGTCACCATCTTGTATCGTAGCTTTTACAATACATACTTGAAGCACCTGCCGCTGCAGCCAGTGGAAAGTCTCGAAATATGGGGTTTGAGCTCTCACAAATACCCATATGATGGATATTTGGCTCTCAGGTTGGAGTTCACTGAAGCTGTCACAGGTGTGTCTCAGGTAGTGGACGCTTTAGCTCTTGTGTGTCCTGACCCTAAGACAAAAGAGGGTATAGCCATTTTGGTTGGCACAAACACACACTTAGTGCGGAAACTGTTCCACTCTTGTCACGAACAGGCCGGAGACGGGTTTCTTAACACGCTTACTATACACCCAGTGATGAAAGAGGTTTTTGAGTCCATTAAGCACACAGTTGTTTTGCCGGAGGATGTGGATAAGCATGGCACAGTGTGGTTCACTAGAACTAAGCCTGTTGTTTTAAAGCCTGGGCAGGAGCTGCAGCTCTCCGGCCTGCCCAAGTTTCCTGGTGAGATTCATGACTCTTTAGTCCTTGTAGATCAGCATGTTAGTGCTGATGGCGCGTCTGCCCCGGAGCTCGAGGTTAGGCCTGAAGTACATCCGGTCTCTGCTGTGTTGTGTCGTCGCATCACGGTAAATGTGAGGAATGTCTCTTCTAGGGATATTCTTGTGAAACGAGGTAGTCCCCTTGCTCACATATTCCCTGTAGACATGGTGCCGCAGATTCCGTCCACTTGCTGTTCCACAGACACTAGTACACTCTCTTCTGCTTCTTTTGACTTTGGCACTTCTCCTATGCCAGAGGAGGCAAAGCAGTGCCTCTGTGAGAAAATGCTGCAGAGGAAGGAAGTGTTTTCTTGTAGTGAGTGGGATGTAGGCTGCTCGAGAAGCACCCAGCATGAGATTCGGTTGAATGATTCACGGCCTTTTCGAGAGAGATCTCGGCGCTTGGCCCCGGCTGATTTGGAGGATGTGCGTCAGCATTTGATGGAACTACAGAAACATGGCATTATTTCAGAGTCCAGGAGTCCATATGCCTCACCTATTGTAGTAGTGCGTAAGAAGTCTGGTAAGGTCAGGATGTGTGTGGATTATAGAACGCTTAACCAGCGGACTGTCCCTGACCAGTACACTGTTCCTAGAATTGAGGATGCCCTCCATTGTCTCTCTGGTAGTAAGTGGTTCTCAGTGTTGGATTTGAGAAGTGGCTACTACCAGATTCCCATGAGCGAGGCTGATAAAGAGAAGACTGCCTTCATCTGTCCTTTAGGCTTCTATCAGTTTGACCGCATGCCTCAAGGTTTCTGTGGTGCGCCTGCCACGTTCCAGAGAGTCATGGAGCGGACCGTCGGGGATATGAACTTTCTAGAGGTTCTTGTGTACTTGGATGATTTGATTGTTTCTGGCCGTACCCTGGAAAAACATGAGGAAAGGCTCCTGAAGGTTCTTGACCGTCTGAGAGAGGAAGGTCTTAAAATCTCTCTGGATAAATGTCAGTTTGGTCGGACGTCAGTGAACTATGTTGGGCACATAGTTTCACAGGACGGCATAGCCACTGACCCTTCAAAAATTGAGGCTGTTGTATCTTGGCCTCGACCTCAGACTGTAACGGAGCTGCGGTCATTTCTGGGGTTTTGTGGGTATTACCGTCGGTTTGTGAAGGGTTTTTCCACATTGTGCCGTCCCCTCAATGAGTTGCTGCAGGGCTGGCCGTCCAGGAAGACGAACTCAAGTTCACAGGCTGCTGACCGGAAGCCTTGTTTCCGGCCCTCTGAGCCTTTTGGTCCCAGGTGGAGTGATCAGTGTGAGGCTGCTTTTCAAGAGCTTAAGCAAAGGCTGACTTGGGCTCCAGTTTTGGCTTTTGCAGATCCCCAAACGCCATATGTTTTGCATGTGGATGCAAGCCTGGACGGCTTGGGTGGCGTTCTGTACCAGGAGCATGTTGACGGGTTGCGTCCAGTGGCATTCATCAGTCGCAGTCTTTCCCCTTCAGAGAAGAATTACCCTGCTCACAAGTTGGAGTTTTTAGCTTTGAAGTGGGCTATTGTGGATCGGCTGCATGATTACCTTTATGGGGCCACCTTTGAAGTCAGGACAGACAACAACCCGCTGACTTATATAACTAAGTCTGCAAAACTTGATGCCACTGGTCACCGTTGGCTGTCAGCTTTGTCAACCTACAACTTCAGCCTGAAGTATAGGCCAGGGAAACGGAACCTGGATGCAGATGCACTGTCACGACGCCCTCACATCAGTCTGTCCCCTGATGATGAGTGGCAAGAGATTCCAGCCCCTGGGGTGCGAGCTATTTGTCAGGTGGTGGCCACACAGAGGGCAGGTTGCCCTTCTTTTCCGCGTGTGGCAGATCAGATTTGCAGTCACGAGTCAGCTGTTCCCGAGGCGTACTCGCATGTTGCTGCAGTAGCGCCTGATGAGTTGCCTGTGTTTAGTTCTGATGAGCTTCAAGAAGCCCAGAAGAATGATGCTTGTATAGGGGAGGTTTGGCATGCGGTGAATCTTAAGGAGCCTGCTAGCAGCATCCTGACACGGCATCCTGACATGAAGGTCCTGAAAAAGGAGTGGGCTAAGCTCTCTATTGACAATGGCTTGTTGCACAGGACGGTTAAGCACGGTGATCAGCAGGTCAGACAGTTGGTGCTGCCACGGCAGTTTCATGGTCTTGTTTTTAGGCTGCTGCATGATGACATTGGCCACTTAGGATTCGATAAATCATACAGCTTAGTGCGGGACAGATTTTACTGGCCTCGCATGAAAATTGACGTAGAGAAGCACTGTAAGACTTGCGAACGCTGCATCAAGCGGAAAACGCTGCCACAAAGAGTTGCCCCTCTTTCGCATCTCCAGAGTTCCGGGCCGATGGATCTGGTATGCATTGATTTTCTTTGCCTTGAGCCTGATTCTCGCAATGTCTGTAATGTGTTAGTCATTACCGACCATTTCACTCGGTATGCACAGGCCTTTCCTACTAAGGACCAGACAGCGGTCACAGTGGTGAGGACCCTGTGGGAGAAGTATTTTATTCATTACGGCTTGCCCACTCGTATTCACTCTGACCAAGGTAGGGATTTTGAGAGCAGACTGGTAACAGAGATGTTGACCATGTTGGGTGTGAAAAAGTCGAGAACATCTCCTTATCACCCACAGGGTGACCCACAACCTGAAAGGTTCAACCGGACTTTGTTGGACATGTTGGGCACCCTGGAGTCACATCAGAAGTCTAAATGGAGTCAGCACATTGCGCATTTGGTGCATGCGTATAATTGTACTCCTAATGAGGCAACTGGATACTCTCCCTATTTCTTATTGTTTGGTCGGGAGGCCCGGCTCCCAGTAGATGTGTGTTTTGGTGTTTCATCTAAGGACGCGTCATCTGTGTCACACTTGAGGTATGTGACCCAGATGAAAGAGGAGTTGCAAGTTGCTTACCAGCTGGCACGAGCCTCAGTGGATAGGATGAACCAGAGCAACAAGGAGCGTTATGACCAGAAAGTCCGATATCATAGCCTGAATTCTGGGGATCGAGTTTTGATTCGGAATCTGGGTCTGAAAGGGCAGCAGAAGTTGGCTGACAGGTGGAATTCTTTTCCTTACATTGTGGACAGTCAGCTGTCTGATCTTCCGGTGTACAGACTGAAACCTTTTGATGGTAAAGGGCCAGTCAAGGTGTAGCACCGCAACCACATATTGCCTTTGGGACAGGAGGTGAGATTAGGCCCTGTGGTTGACGCCCCCTCAGCTTTGTGCCCAAGAGCTGTGAGACGTAGGAGGACTAAGGAGAAGCACAGAGCTGGTGTGCCTGAAGTGTTGCCCCCTGTAGTGCCCACACATTTTAGCTCTGTAGGTTCTGATTTGGAATATGGCTGTTATATTGAGGATGCTGTGCAACACACTCCTTTGGGAGCCAGCACACAGGTTAGCCAGCCTACACCGGAGTCCCCTGCGCCGTGTGTCTCCACGACATCTAGAAGCCCTAGTTTAGTACACACGCCTAGTGATAATTTGCTAGC
The DNA here is from genome assembly GCA_029721435.1 of Gymnothorax reevesii. Taxonomy (NCBI): domain Eukaryota; kingdom Metazoa; phylum Chordata; class Actinopteri; order Anguilliformes; family Muraenidae; genus Gymnothorax; species Gymnothorax reevesii. The sequence goes on from CM056588.1 coordinate 28,397,586, forward strand.
TTCAATCAACACTGCACTCCCTGCCTCTTCACATAAGTCCCCTGAGGTGGTAGAAGATTTAGTAGATGCTGATCAGGATGGTAGTCCTCCTGATGTTCACTCTGTAGCTGACCCTGCAACTGCCTCAGTCGCAGTACCCCTTGCAGTGCGTAGGTCACATAGGGAAAGACAGCCGACTAATCGCTTGAATTATGGCAAGCTGGGAGTGCAGAGTGGGCACACTGTAGTAGCGTCCACTCTAGCCTCAGTGCAACCATCCTTTGAAAGGAATAATTCTCATGCCTGGTGGTGTTCTCCACAGGCTCTTTGTAGCACATGCACACACAGGCCAGTTCTTATGCCATGTAAGACTGTCATGACACCCATTGCTAGTTTAACGTACTAGTTTATGTTTGTTGTTTTGCTACTTTGTTTTGTTTGTTTTGTTACCTGTACTTTCCTTTTCAATGTATTTGACCCAGCATGGGGGCATGCTGTTTGTTTGGTGGGGGGAGAGTGTAAGGTCCTCTAAAACAATACTGTGTACTGTGTATTTTACAAAACTCCATTTACCATAATGCTTTGTGTTTGGGAATATTTTCACTGTTCTGATGTGACAAACTGTATTAGCTAATCAGATGTATTTCTTCTGTTTTTATTTGAATTTTATAATCCACCAATAATAATTAGTACATGTTTTATGCTCGTGCTGATTACCAGAGACCGTTGAGACATAGCTTGGTACGTTGGCCGTTTTTGTTTTGGAGCGGAGACAGCGACAGAGCCTGGTGTGATTCAACGGTTAAGCTTGTTTTTTTTCCCTTGAAGTTTCTTATAACCTCGCTAAATATTAGCGATAGGGTTACGGACTTCTTCAGGTTAAGGTGAACCTGGTGGGCTGTTGAAGACCTGGGACTGGCGGCGTGAGTGCTCCGCGTTGGAGGAAGACTCGGTGCTGGACCAACAGGGGTCGTAGTGGCACCGCCAAGCTGCGTGTACCGCTAGGCGAGCCAGAGCAGATTACGATCTGTCAATTCCCCCCCTCCGTGCAGTTAGTTTGGAAGCTGGTAGAAAGACACAGCCGTAAGCTCCAGGACTGAGTGGGAAGACTGGTCGTGAGTTACGCACCACACATTTTGCTGCGAGCGAGTCGAATCAAGGGCACTGTCGCGGTTGCTACTTTGCCTACGGCTCAGAGAGCTGTGGATCCTTGGCGGAGCTAACGTTTGCTCAAAAGCTGACGTAACCTTTGTGCACCAACGTACGGGCCCCAACTGTGCGCTGTGTTTTGTTTTTTTTAGATCTTTGTTAATTATAAATCGCTTTACTTGTTATTCATACGGGAAATCACTTAATGTGTTGTATATTAAATGTTTTCACTTTCATGGTTACATATCAATAATATTTCCTATTATTATTATTATTGCTTATTAATAAATATAATCATTATTATTTAATTCTATCTGGGGTGTTGGCAGCTCATTTTTTTTCACCTGGCTAACGGTATTGCCATGAAGAGTGCTATTTAGGTAGCTTAATGAGTGTATTGTAATTGAATACACTACAGTTACAGAGCTAGAGCATTCATTATAATAGATTGAACATAATGTATTTGAATTCTGGGGAGATACATCCTGCACTGGCTTGAGGGTAAGTGTAGTTTTTCCACAGTGGAGGCACCGCGCTACTAAATTTGTAATCATTTATAAGTATTCATATTCCTATTTACTACTACTACACAGTTATTCAATTACGCTTGTGGTATAAGGAATCTCAGCCAGCTCACCATTCCACCGCTGAGAACTTCGGATCCTGTTGCGCCATTATTTATTGTGATTTAGGGTAACTATAAGTAGCCTGCACTGTGCTGGGTGATTAACACCCGTCCAAGAAGGGGTTACAAAAATATTCCAAGGAATGTCTCTACGAAATTTTGTGTAATTTGGACTTACAAAGTAGGAGCTATGACCTTTAAAGTGAAAACCTGTTTTTCTTGAATAATAGCGCCACCATTAGGCCGATTGAGTTAAAAATGCCATGGTCAGCATTTACACACACAACTTCCAAACAGTGTGCAAAATTTCAGTACTCTGCCATTTACCATCTCACGGGAATTTGCTACAACATTTCTGAAGAAGAGGGAAAATAATAATAATTAAAGCTGCAAGCAGCGTTGAAAGGGCCCTCGCACCCCTCGTGCACGTTGGGGTGGCAGCAACATCTCGATGGGTGCAGGTGTCCATTAAGAGCCATTGGGCACTGCTAGACTGTGTGCAATGTGGTTTCCTGAGGGGAGTGCAAACATTTTCTAGAGGGCGCTACAATACCATTTTGACATGCCTGTGTGCAAAATTTACAACAAGGTAATCGTAATGTCAGGCTCCATGAGTGTGTTGATTTTTGTAAATTTTCCAGTATGTTTAGACGATCAAAGGAGCAATACTTTTAAATATCTGACTGGGGGCGCTATAGAGCCATTATGCCATATTTAATGCCAATTGATGGATGACATTGAAGAGAATAAGACATTTATAATGTTTGCCAGGTTTTTTAAGTTTTGGTGCATTCGAAGGCCTGAAAACATGAGTTCGTAAAATTTGGAAAAACGCAGGAAATAACTCATAGCTCACTTCCTGTTCGGCAAAAAAATTTCAAAAAATTAACAATTGCTGGGAATGACTAATGCAATGATCAGACCAAATTTCATGAAGATTCAAGCACTTTTATCCTAACATGGCCATATCTAGAGGGTGCTGTGGAGCCACCTGGCACCTCCCGATTCTAATATTAGCATATATTTATACTTGGGAGGAGAATTTTATCAAGCTTGGAAAGTTTCACGCAAATCCCGCATAGTATGTGCTCATAAAAGCAACTTTCTGTTTCACGGCGGAACATCGAAATTCGTCGCGATGCCACGGATACATCGTTCGATGAATCCAAAAAAGCTTCGCAATTTAACATCAGCAAGGTCTTTAGATATTATTCGCCATGTTCTAAGTTGATCGGGAAAAATCTCTAGGAGTTCGTTAAAGTACGACACCTGTGAATGGGGAAAAATCCAAAAAAGATGAATTTTCAATTAAAAATGGCGGACTTCCTGTTGAGTCTAGGTCATGGCACTCAGAGACTTTTTTTAGGTCTCGGTATATTCCACATGTCTACCGAATTTCATACATGTAAGTTTACCGGGCTGCGAGGGCTGCTTATTTGAAATTTTCCAGGGGGCGCTATAATGACATTTTTGCCATGCCTATATGTAAGTTTTTTGTCAGACTAATACGAATGATGGTCTTTATACATTTACAAAATTTTGTGAGTTTTTGAACATGTTGAGACCCTGAAAAGGGCAATTCTTTTAAAAATCTGAGTGGGGGCGCTAAAGAGCCATTGTGCCAAATTTAGTGTAAACTGATGTAAAAAATTGAAAACAATAAGATAATTATAATTTGTGCTACTTTTTGCAAGATTTCGAGTATTCTAAGGCTTCCAAATATGTGTTTCTAAAATTTGGAAAAACGCAGGAAATGGCTCATGGCTCACTTCCTGTTCGGCCAAAAAATTTCAAAAAAATTTACATTACCCGACAAGCGGGCTTGAACCCCTAATAATAAAAAGCGAAAACAATAGGGTTTCAGCCCTACGGGCTTGAATCCCAAATAATAATAATAAAAAGCGAAAACAATAGGGTTTCAGCCCTACGGGCTTGAACCCCTAATAAAAATAATAAAAAGCGAAAACAATAGGGTTTCAGCCCTTCGGGCTTGAACCCCTAATAATAAAAAGCAAAAAAAATAGGGTTTCAGCCCTACGGGCTTGAACCCCTAATAGTCATAATAATAATAAAAAGCGAAAACAATAGGGTTTCAGCCCTACGGGCTTGAACCCCTCATAATCATGATAATAATAAAAAGCGAAAACAATAGGGTTTCAGCCCTATGGGCTTGAACCCCTAATAATTATAATAAAAAGCGGAAACAATAGGGTTTCAGCCCTACGGGCTTGAACCCCTAATAATAATAATAATAATAATAATAATAAAAAGCGAAAACAATAGGGTTTCAGCCCTACGGGCTTTAATCCCAAATAATAATAATAAAAAGCGAAAACAATAAGGTTTCAGCCCTACGGGCTTGAACCCCTAATAAAAATAATAAAAAGCGAAAACAATAGGGTTTCAGCCCTACGGGCTTGAACCCCTAATAATAAAAAGCAAAAAAAATAGGGTTTCAGCCCTACGGGCTTGAACCCCTAATAGTCATAATAATAATAAAAAGCGAAAACAATAGGGTTTCAGCCCTACGGGCTTGAACCCCTAATAATCATGATAATAATAAAAAGCGAAAACAATAGGGTTTCAGCCCTATGGGCTTGAACCCCTAATAATTATAATAAAAAGCGGAAACAATAGGGTTTCAGCCCTACGGGCTTGAACCCCTAATAATAATAATAATAATAATAATAATAAAAAGCGAAAACAATAGGGTTTCAGCCCTACGGGCTTGAATCCCAAATAATAATAATAAAAAGCGAAAACAATAAGGTTTCAGCCCTACGGGCTTGAACCCCTAATAAAAATAATAAAAAGCGAAAACAATAGGGTTTCAGCCCTACGGGCTTGAACCCCTAATAATAAAAAGCAAAAAAAATAGGGTTTCAGCCCTACGGGCTTGAACCCCTAATAGTCATAATAATAATAAAAAGCGAAAACAATAGGGTTTCAGCCCTACGGGCTTGAACCCCTAATAATCATGATAATAATAAAAAGCGAAAACAATAGGGTTTCAGCCCTATGGGCTTGAACCCCTAATAATTATAATAAAAAGCAGAAACAATAGGGTTTCAGCCCTACGGGCTTGAACCCCTAATAATAATAATAATAATAATAATAAAAAGCGAAAACAATAGGGTTTCAGCCCTACGGGCTTGAACCCCTAATAAAAAAATTGGATTCGGGCAGCAAATCCTTTGCCAAGGCTATGTCACACTGCTGATGGCCAATCCCTCACATTGAATCTTTAAAGCCACCAGACTCATGCCACTCATAGAATGGGTCTCATTCATTTTTTTAGTTTTTTTGCATTTCCCCAATGTTTGCCCTATCACATCATATCACCACTCATAATTGGATCCAAACTAAAGATTTGTGACATGAGACAAGTACAAGCTCTTCCGCAATGCATGCAACCCTGACTGAAATCAAACAACACAGTTTCACTGAGTGAGCTGAAGCAAGACAAGAGCTTACGCATCTAAAATGTTTTAAAGGTCCCCCATTATGTAACCAAGTGCACAACCAATTAGTTATAACAAGCCATTTCAAAATCTTTCCCCTCTTGACACAACATGGGGAAGTAACCAACCAGAGGCGAGAAGAACTGATCAACTTTAACCAGCAGTCAATCAGATTTCATTACTCTGGGTGGTCACTCCCCCTTGTGATGTCAGGAAGGAGAGATTTTGAAATGGCTCATAAAAGCTAATTAGCTGTGCAATTAGCCATTAGCTAATTAGCATAAAAGGAGACCTTCAATGTAAACCAGTGGTGGTCAACCCTGGTCCTGGAGAGCTGCAGTGTCTCCTGGTTTTTGATGTTACTCAGCACTTAATTGATGAATTAAAGCAGTTGATTACACACTTAACTCATCTAACCTGTTGCCTTAGGTTTAAACAGGGTGGAAAAAACCAAACTCAGCACACCCTGTGGCTCTCCAGGAACAGGCCTTGCTACCTTTGCCCTATAAACTTTTATCTTTACCTTGTACTTCTCCCTTTTCTGCATTACAACTATGCTAAATGTCCAACTACATTGACAAATTTTGGTTTCCGCATAGACTGCTGTCACAACCTGCATGTCTGCTTAATTGGCTCTAGGAGTCTTTTGGGTGGTTCCTGGTAATTGATTGATTGGCTTATTATTCCCTTAGTGCAGGAGGATAGCTAACCCTGCTCCTGGAGAGCCACAGGGTGTGCTGAGTTTGGTTTTCTCCACCCTATTTAGAACTACGACACCAGGTGAGATGAGTGCAGTGTGTAATCAACCGCTTTAACTCATCAGGTGCTGAGTAACATCAAAAACCAGCAGACACTGCTGCTCTCCAGGACCAGGGTTGGCCACCCCTGATGTAAACAAAGCTTGGGGATGGATGCATTTCCATCTGATCAACTAATTAGTGCAAGTCTAACATCTCTTCCATGAATCAGAAAGCACTGCCTATGAATCCACGTGATAACTATAATGTTTCATATGGAAGCCCAAAGTGGACAATATTTAAATGAAAATGTAATCGCACTATTGCATTATAATTTTCCACTTATGAATGAGTTATTTGCGACAATATTAAATTGAAAATTAATCCAATAATCACTTTCATTTTCACATACACAAATGGGAAATCTATGACTATATTCAAATAATAATGAAAAGCTGTTTGACATTTCATTTTCAAAGTCATGCTCCGCAATACAGTGGACAATATTCAAATGAAATAAGCAAAACAGCACCCCCAGCCTACTGCATTTGCACTTACATGTCAACACGCTCTTTTAGGGTCAACATGATCATGAAAATGCTGTTTTCTAATCACTTGGAAATAATAATGACATAATGATGACGACATTTGACATTTAATTTTCAAAGACTTACCCTGCAATACACGGGACAATATTCAAACACAGTAAGGGAAGCAGCGCCTCCCAGTCCATTGCATTTTCAAATACATGTCACCACGCTCTTTTTGGAACACAATGAAAATTAAAATGCAATCAGAGTCTCATCAAGGCGGGTTTTCCTCTAGGACGTCACTCATTAGGGGCGCGAATGGAAACCATGTTCCTCATTCGCATACCAACCAATCAGCTTCTGGGTAGCGCTTGTACCCACAGGGGAGCGACTAACGGTGAGGCCACACTACACACGGAAAATCTCCGCCCTCCTCCGCATCCCATTCATTTTCTATGAATCAAAATCAAAATTTAGCGGGGATGGATTCTATTTGATCACACAATGTCCGACACGCCCAGAAGCCAGCAAGTCAGAAACGCCCACAAACGAGCAGTTCCGCAGAGAGGTGCGGATATCATCCGGATTTTCCGTGTGTAGTGGGGCCTCACCGTAAACTGGTGAACTACACCGTAAACTACTCACGGAAAATCGCCGCCCTCCTCCGCATCCCATTCATTTTCTATGGCATGCGTGCGTTTTAGTGCGCGATGCATTCTGGGATTCCATCCGATAAGATCCTGGCATCCGTGCGGGTAAGTGGGAGGGGACGAAGATGAAACTTTCAAGCCATATAGAAATGAATACGGTGCCCGCAACCTGGGAGCCAATCTCTTTCGTCCGAAAAACTTCCAGAGCAAGCAGATCTTCCTGTTTAGACAAGGACGAACAAGAAGCTGAACTGGAACCTGTCCAGTCGAAAGTACTGCTGGAAGAATGCGGTTTCCAAACGGTGCTCTGATACGAGCCGATGATACTCCCCATAATTTCTTCAGCGTTGCAGGATGAGATGAACCCAAAAACGGCGGTGGCGACGGCAATCGCAGCCAGAATCTTCTTTCGACGATCCATGGCAGAGAGATGTTTGTACGAAAATTGATTTGTACTCATAACAGCAGGAAAATCAAAATTTAGCGGGGATAGATTCTATTTGATCACACAATGTCCGACACGCCCACAAGCCAGCAAGTCAGAAACGCTCATAAACGAGCAGTTCCACAGGGAGGTGCGGATAACATCCGGATTTTCCGAGTGTAGTGGGGCCTCACCGTCAAGCGGCGTGTATCCCAGCATACCTTGCGCGGTCCGGAGTCTTCCGAAAATTCTCCCGTCCCTCTCATGACAAATCATCGAGTTTTCAATAAAGTTGGGGCTTGTAGTTGGGGTTTATGATCAGAGTGATTAAAGATTTTAATCAGATTAAAAAAACAAGAACAGAGAATTGGGCCGAGAGCACTCCACAGTTAACAGGTGCTGCGTGTTCCCCCAATTACGTAAGACGACAATCATTGTTGTCTTACCTAATTGGGTAGAACAAGCAGCACCTATTAAGTGTGGAGTGATCTCGGAATAAACCTTTTGTTACTTATGAAAATGAATGAGAACAGGCCAGGACTAATAATTGCATTAAACCGAAACAACCCAAATCTCTGTTCTTGTTCGGCAACAGTACTGAATTTTGCCCATGATTTAATTGCGGATAGATCACACATGGAGAGAAACCGTGTCTTCGGTTGTCAGGTACGATCATTGGAGAACGCGTCAATGAAGGAAAATGATTGAGAAATACTAACGTTAATTGCAGTCAAAAAGGGACGTGTCTTAGCCACCCCACTGGCGACGCCTCTGTAATCGATTAAGTGATCATTAAAATGACCAATGATAAATTCAATGTTAAATCAGATTATTGTTGGATTGGGACTGGCTTATATACCCCGATACTTACTTACTGGCAGGGGAGATACCATGATCACGAAGGTGGTTCACCCCTTGTGGCCAGTTAATGAATTTTGTCATAGTCGTGCGGTGTATGGGACATGGCAAGTAGTACAGTACCTCCTGGTGGCTCCAGGCGAAATGCGGTTCGTTTTACTCTTCAGAATGATCTGGAAATGGATAGGTTGCAGTTTAGTCGTATGGTTATTCAGAAAGAACTGGGCTTTTCTCCTCAGCATTTAGATAATGTCTTTGCTCTGCCTGGAAAAAAGACCTTCGAGATTATCTTTACCACCTTTCTCTTGTTTGAGCAATGCCTGGAGCGCTTTGAGCAGAGAAAATTAAACAATTAAACATTGAATTAACCCCTCTTTCTGAGAGGGAACCCAAAGCAGTAACAGTTCTCATGTATTCGGAGAAGGTTACAACAGAGGACATCAGCACCTGGTTGTCTTACCATTGTACTGTGATACGAAGCATGGAGCTCAGGGACGAGGACGGCATTCGAACTGGTGCCAGGAGGTTTTATGTTCACCTGAGACGCGAGGGAGTCTCTGGCGGTCTTTACCACCTACCGTCTACTATCCAGTTGGGGCCCTATAGGGGTCATGTCTTCTATGCTGGCCAACCTAAGACCTGCAGGAAGTGTGGCTCTTCTAGCCACCTGGCTGTTAACTGTAATGTTATGTTCTGTAGAAATTGTCGAAGTACAGAACACACTGCAAAAGATTGTAATCAGCCAATGAGGTGTAATCTTTGTAGTTCAAGTACCCATATATTTAGAAATTGCCCTCGATCTTATGCTAATCGTGTTAGACAGTCGGCTTCTATAGTTAACATAGAGAGGTCATTAGATGAGGAGTGGCAGACCCTTGAGGTGACTAAACTGAATAAGAATCAATCAAGGTCAGTTGGCCAGCAGCAGTCAGGATCTTCAGACCAAGTCCCCTTAGCTAAGACTATTACCCAGGTACATCCGGTGCAGAGTAACAGCCAGGCCTCCCCAGGGCCCACCAATGCTCAGGTCAACGTTGAGTCAATTAATGATAGAGAGCAACTGTCCCCCCTTCTCCCTTTGGAGGCAGAGCCTACCTTAGGGAGAGGGGACGTGATTGGAGATGATCTTGGTGGTGAGACGGATGTCGAAGACGAGGAGAAAGAGGTTCATCCTGACCAGGCGGTAATGGGGACCCAAGCGAGTCTGGATCCTTCAGAAGAACCCAGAAGTTGGGACGAGGAGTATCTGGACCATCGGATAAAGATGATGACGGAGCTGGAGGGGAACATCGCGCAGAAGATGCAGCAGTCTCAGGAGGATTTGCCAGCTGGCCAATCAGGTCAGGTTATAGCAGGGAGTGCCTTGTCCAGGGCTTCACCAAGTGACTGTAGTGACCTCCGAGACTTATTAGACCTCGGCTTTAAAGAACTGCCCCGTCCGGGAAGTATGGTTACAACTTCCATCTCCACCTCTCCCTCCCAGAGTACACCCCCTCTTAAGCGTCCTAAGGAAGAATTAGGGTCCTCCTCGAGTAATGTTCCTGATACAGAGGTATGGCCCAATACCTTGTTCCCTTCTTCCTCGTTTTTGGATCCAGAGGCCCTGTCAGCCTTCTCCGCAACCACCCAAATGAGTGGTGGTGTAGGAGTAGTACGGGAAAGTTCAAAAAAAGAAAAAGAGAAAGAAGAAGCAAAAATTAGCCCCTGTGGAAAAATCTGAACGCTTGTGACCTCGGTATGTTTTTTTATTGACCTTTCATTACCCCTCTTCATTATGACTTCTCTCTCAGTCGCTACACTCAACACTAGAGGGTTGAACGATTCTGTTAAGCGTCTTGCTGTTTTTTCCTTTTTACAGGCCATGTCAAGTCGTATTTTTCTCTTGCAAGAGTGTAATATTCCATATAGGGACAATTACAAGGCCTTTGAAGAAAGTTGGACTTATGGACAATCGGTGTGGTCTGGGGATAATAAAAATCGTTCATCAGGGGTTGGAGTTCTGTTTAAAGGTCCTGAATTCAATGTGCAAAGAGTGCTGCGTATTAGAGATGGGAGGTTATTATGTGTAGACTTTTCTTACCTCAGTGTTTCATTGAGAATAATTAATGTATATTGTCCAACTGAGCTCCAGGAGCGTCTGGAGACCTTAAGAGTTATACAGCCACTGCTGTTGTGTGGTAAAGAGGTCATTATGGGGGGAGATTTTAATTGTCTGGTCAATAAGAATGATCGCTTATCTCAAACTACTGTCCAGCTTGATTCGAGTTCTATGGCTTTGAATAACCTTATTTTTGATTTCTATCTTACCGACACATTTCGTGCTATCAATCCCAATTTACCGGGTTTTACATGGTCTAATGGTAGAACCCATTCAAGGATTGATTTTGTCTTTACCTCTAGGGGTCTGCAAGTTTCACAAGCTACAGTCAAGCCAGTCTTTTTTTCCGATCATTTAATAATGGAATGTTCTGTTGTTTTAAAAATGTAGTGAAAAAAAGGGAAAGTGCTTGGAAATTGAATGTTTCTGTGCTGCAAGATGTAAGGGTGGTGAGTAAATTTAAGGAAAAATTAACCCTTTGGTCTTCCCTCCAGTTTGCCTTTGAGTCGATCGGGGATTGGTGGGAGGAGGTGAAAGCCAGAACTAAGTCCTTCTTCATACAGGAAGGGAAGAGAGCAGCGAAGAGGAAACGTGTTAAACTCAAAAAACAGCAGGCTAGGTTGCAGCGACTTTATACGCTGTTTTATGCTGGCTGGGATGTAGCTGATGAAATAACAATGTTAAAAAGTGAAATGTTAAGGATATCTGCTGAAGCCGCTCGGGGCTTATTAACACGTAGTCGAATACAACACATAGAAGCAAATGAAAAATGCTCAAGATATTTTTTTAGAAAACTTGCACGGCCAAAAAATAGAATGGATGCTCTTTATGATAAGGATGGTAATGAAAAGAAAGAAATAAACGAGATACTTGCTCAGGTGCACTCCTTTTACTCAGATCTCTATAGATCTGAGGAGGTAGATGAAGTGGCCATGTTACAGCTCCTATCCAAAGTCAATAAAAATGTAAATAAGTTTAATGGGAAACTTGAAGTTGAACTGTCAGTTGATGAATTAACAAGAGCCGTGAATAGTATGTCAAATAATAAAGCCCCTGGGGCGGATGGCTTGCCAAAAGAATTTTATGTTGTCTTTTGGGAAGAACTGAAGGTTCCACTTCTTCTGATGTTTAATGAGTGTTTTGATATGGGGACATTGCCATCTTCCCTAAGGGAAGGTACAATATCGCTTCTCTTTAAAAAAGGGGATAAAAAAGATATTAAGAATTGGCGCCCACTCACACTTTTAGGGGTAGATCGGAAAATTTTAGCAAAGGCTCTGTTTTTTCGCCTTAGAGATGTTATAAACCAAGTAGTAGGGGTGGAACAGACCTGTGTAGTACCTGGTCGGAGTATGGTTGATAGTTCAGCTTTAGTAAGAGATTCTTATTTGTATGCAGTAGATCGTAGGCTTTCTCTCTCGATATTCGGTCTGGACTTAGAGAAGGCCTTTGACAAGATTAGCCATGATTATTTAAGAAGGGTTCTGGCCTGCTTTGGGTTTGGTCCTAAATTGCAGGCCTGGATTGATTTACTGTATAATGAATGTTTTAGTGTAGTTGTTGTGAATGGCTCTTGTACGTCCCCCTTTTATATACAGGCGGGGGTCCGTCAAGGTTGTCCTTTGTCGGTTATGTTGTTCATACTTGCAATGGAGCCGCTAGCCTTTGCTATTAAACAGGACTCTTCTATTCATGGCCTATACTTGTTCCTGGTAGTAGAGGGAGGGAGGCGAAAATTTCCTTGTATATGGATGATTTGACTGTTTTATGTTGTGATAATAATTCTATTTTTAATAGTCTCCGATGGTGTGATCGTTTTTCTCGAGCTTCGAGAGCGAAATTGAACAGGGCCAAGAGTGAGGTTTTGTATTTGAATTGGAAAGAGGAGAAATTGGATCTTGGCCTGATTGAAAAAGAGGATAGAATTAAATTACTAGGAATTGAGGTTGGGAAGGAGATGGGCACTGTGAATTGGGCAAATAGGCTCCCTAGAATTAAAGGAAAATTATTGAGCTGGGAACAAAGAGATCTTACTATTATTGGGAAGGTCCTTGTTTTGAAAGCAGAGATTTTGGCTTCCCTTACCTTTCTTGCTGCTATATTGCCAGTTCCTAGTTTTTTTCTGACGGCTTTGAAGAGAATAATGTTTCAATTTATATGGGGATCCAAACAGGAATGGGTAAAGAGAGAAATTATGTACCGGCCTCTTAAGAAAGGTGGGAAGGCAGTGCCTGATTTTGGCTCCAAGTTGGATGCCATGTTTCTTTTTCCGATTGTTAATGCGGTGTTAAATAAGAATAAAGATAGCCTCTGGTGTAACTTTGCAAAATTTTGGGCAGGTCATGAGATTCTCGTTGCAATGGGTAAAAGGATCCCCCTTGATACCCCCCATGCAGATACTAGACCTATTTTGTATAAAAAAGCCTTGTCTCTTTTTAAACTATTAAATTTGGACAAGCCCTACTCAGGATGTATTAAAAGAAAAACTATTGCGGTGAAACTCTCTATGTACTCGTTAAGTCTTGTTCCAGTGGGGTCCTTTATAGAATCCCAATGTATGCAGATGTGGAAAAATGTAAATTCTTCTGTTCTTCTTAATAGCCATAGGGACCTGGCCTGGAAGGCTGTTCATGGCTGCCTCCAGACCAGGGCCCTCTTGTATAGAAGAAGATGTTCAGTAAGTTCATTGTGTCCTCGGACGAATTGTCCTACTGATGAGTCGGTTATTCACCTTTTTTGGACTTGTTCCTTTGCTCAAGGGGTGTGGGGAATTGTTAATAATTGACTTATGGGGTTGTATAAAAATCCTGATTCTAAAGATGTGTTATATGGTGAGTTGGACCCCCAAAAGGTGGGGCAATGTGAAAGATGGTGGAGTGTTGTTAACTGTATTAAAGATGCATTGTGGAAATGTAGGAATTTGTTAGTCTTTAAGAATGTTTATAAACCACCAGTATCTGTTGTGAAGGTTGCCCTTACATTGGTTAAAGATTATATAAGGAGAGACCAAAGTATGTATGGTTGTACTAAGGGAATTGAGCTATGGAAAATTGAAACGGGCTTGATTAGAGAGGTTTTATTTGATGTAATTTAGAAGGAAGAAAAGTGTGTAACATTTGAGGGATTTGCTAATTAAATTTTTTTTAAATAAAATACTGTAAATTTTCTATGTTTTTAGTATGTGTTATAGTCAATAAGATGTCATGTTATGAGAAATTATGTATGTAAATTGGATTTGTTGATGGTGATGTATGGATTCTAAGTGTAATTATCATGTATGGTTATTTCCTTTGAATCGTATTAATAAAGGCGCCTAAAAATTGAAAATTGAATTATATACCCCGATATTATGGGGCTTGAAAATCGTTAACTAGCTGGCTAATCATTATCTCATATTGTAAAAACAGAGACCAATGAGAGGACCGTGCAAAAAAACCCAAAAAACTAGGCAAATTCAAAATCCCATACGGGGATTTAGGCTAAAGTGGTTTGGAAATTGCTCACCGTTTAGGATATCTTACATGATTTCTTGCTTTGATTGCTTACATTCACTAATTACTTAGCTTACATCAAATAGGGCCGTGTTCGAAATCGTTCACTCATCCACTCACTCCCTATTCCCTACATCGTGTATATGATATAGTGCACTACATAGGGAATGACCAAAGGAGATTTCGGACACTACATCGGAATTTTCTGCACATGATTGCGTCAGCAAATGCGCTGGATATTCCTGTGATGAAAGCGTACATGCGGAGTATCATCTTTTTTTTCCCTAGCCGTTAATGCTTCGCTGCTCTGAAATTGTGGTCCCCCCCAAGTGACTTACGTCCAATAATTTACGTCAATTTGGGTCATTATTACCCGGCGAAATAAGGCTACGATTTGAGCCTTACTCGCTAGCGAGCTAGTTGGCTACCTAGCTAGCAATAGGATAGCTAGCAAGCCAAAGTGATACCAAGCTGTGTGTCATAATTAACGCGCCATTGTATTTAGCTACATGGCCAACTAGCTTGCGAGCTTAAAGGCTACAGTTCGCACGCAATGCAATACTCACGAGCGAGCTGTTTTGATAGCTAGCTAGCAAGATAAAGAGACATCGATAACTACAATATCTCAGCTTGCATGCCAATGTTACGTTATTTCCCATCCTAAAGTCACTTTCACACCGGACGCGAAACTAATTTTTCGCATACATTCAAAGTCAATGCGAAAACGCGTGTATTTGCGTTTTTTGCATTGACTTTGAATGCAATCTGTCGTGCGAGGAATTCGTTTCGCGTCTGGTGTGAAAGCAGCTTTATTGAAACATTGAAAATTTTTCTGGAGGGCGGAGCCACCTTACGCTGCACAATCTTCTTCATTGAAAAATGTAACCGCAGTGCATTGTGGTATACGGCACTACAATGTAGTGTACATAGATTGCTCACTCGATTCCGCTGTGCATTATGGGTATTTAATAGTCCACTATATAGTGGATGAAAAGAATTCGAACAACACTACAAAATGGCGGACACACTATATAGTGCACTACATCCGTGATAGGGGACGATTTCGAACACAGCGTAGGGGAAAAGGTGATCGCCCGGGAGAAGACTTCCCGCGTCCGCGCAATCCCACGGGAAAATCTTCGGAAGAGTTCGGACCGCGCATGGCATGCTGGGATACACGCCGCTTGAGGCAGTTTAGTCGCTCCCGTGCGCACAGAGGCTTACTGATAATGGCATGATAGCTAGGCTGCCATGTATTGTGTGCCATCGCGCAGTAGGCTACGTTGCACTTTGGACGTAGCCACCTAGGCAGCTAGTATGCTAGCTAACGTTAACTAAGCAAACTATTTGTAAATGATCATCACATTAAAGTTATGAGATTTGATCTTTGCCCGACTCTATTGACATAGCTAGCTGTAAAATGCATGAACTTTTCCAATGGCTTCACGGCAGTGTTATGCAACTGCAACCCAAGTGTGCTTGTAGATCTCAGAGATGTTAGCTAGCTTGCTAGCGAGTCTATAAGCAATCACTTAAGTATAGCTAGCTAGCTATGATGCCAACTGGAGAGGCTCTTCCAGCCCTGATTTGCCACTTTCAACGCCATCTGGCACACACAACCTCTTTCGCCATTGATCAGCTGCTTCTTTTCCCGAAAGAACAAACTGGCAGTTCAGCCTGAGACATGTTATTTCATAGCTAGTTAAAGCAGCATTATCCTTCCATGAGTGCTACAGCGTATTACATGACCCATGCGAAGAGTAGCTCACATTACCTTCTTTTTTTTTTTTGCTTCAAAACACTTATTCAAATGGAGTCCATGAAGGTAACCAAGTCAGAATACAAATTTAAAGAAGTATGCATGCAAATACTCAGGGTCTTGGCCAAGATTTAAACTATTTCATGTAGTTTCTTCCCACTAATAATAAAATCTCAATGAATGTGAAGAAAAATTTTCTGAATTTTCAAAACAAGTGCAATGAAAAGTTAATGTTCATAAGCCTGACTCAGGCAGCAAAATCTGAGCAGTGTGAATATGCTTTCAGGGCTGAGAGAGAAAAATAACCCACAAAACAAAAGATTGTTCTGGTAAAAAAAAAAAAAACCATGACTGCGGTTTTATCATTTGGAAACCTCAAGTCAAAATATTTCCTGTTACTGTGACATTTTACATCTTTTACAAACAACAGGAAAGCAATACTGTAGTCTGAAAACACAATGTACTGACAACTGAGAAAGAAAACTGCGTTCGTGCCCTAATTTCAGACAGGAAAACCTTCATCTACTTTCATTTAATAAACTGAACAACCCACTTTTCGTGTTTCTCTTGCAGCATTTGAGCAGCATAGCCCAACCTATAACTTCTACATATTGAGTCACCTCAATGCAACATTTCAGCTAGATTGATTCCGCTGATATGGACAGCAGGACAGGCATCCGCGGTATGATCGTGAGAATCCCATCAATTTACCCAAAGCTCATTTTTTTAAAAATCAGTGGCACTGAATGCGTGTCTGGATAATAATCATCTTCGCGCCCTCAGGCACGTCAACAGCTGATAGTCATGTTGCTACAATTCCCAACTCCTGTGATTTAATTGAAACAACATGCCGGTTCGTCGTCTGCCTTCTAGCATGCAACCCTGTCCAAATAATTTGAGCGGTTGCGTTTCCCAGAGTTGTAAAGAGGATAGTTACATCCGCTCTCCTCAACAAAGGAAGTTCTCTCCTTGAAAGATACGGTTAGATTTGGTTTTCCGTGGCATCATGGCCGTACACTTCGGAACATACGAGATTCGTTGACAATTCAAAGAAAAACCAAATAACTTGACTAAAACGGTTTGAAAAAAAAATAATGCATCGAGGGATACGTTTCAATCGACTCATTAATATTAAATTGGCTGCTTCCCTTACGTATGAGTGTAACTTTAAATGTTGCTCAACAATATACAAAAACCTTTGAGAATGATTTTGTGGGTGCAAAATTATGATCCACCATTGATATTCCGTGAGATATTTTGAACACTCTGCAAATAATATTTTAACTTGAAGGATAACTGCAATCAGCCCAAGAGAACAAACAGAAAACTACTTCGAATTCCTACTGTCAACAGATCGATGAGCAGTAGCATAACACACGCTTTAAACAAGTAGACAGAACCGCTGCTGCTTTCCATTTAACTTTCTTTACAATAATCCATCACTTCAAACATTTATTCAATCAAGATATGATAGATCTGTTCAATTATCAAACAAGCACCTGGTTTCCCTTGCTGAATGTGCACATCGCAACTGAGAAATAACAGCAAACAACGGCTATTTTTGGCAATCAAATCACACTCAGTACCGAGCGCTCAATTTCAATGGCTTGTTGGTCAGTGAGGCTCCATCAATATCCTGTTAATCCATGACTACACGGCCTGCACGATCTTGCCAGCTGCTACAACAAGCATACATAACACGGATTTCCGTGAAACTGAAAGCTTGCCACATTCACATAGGCTACTCACCAGCTTTTTCATGGTCGTATCCCACGACTATCAAATAATCTGCCAACCTCGCCATATTTGGTTGTTTTTAAGGAATCTACCGAGATCATTTCAGCATTTTTCTCTCCTCAGTAGCACAGCCATGTTTGACACAAGTGTGGTGACTGCGCGTGCGTGCGGCTGTGTGAGTGACCCTGGGCGTGGGCCTCCCGATTTACTAACACAAAACCGTGCCCACGCCTCGCACAGCCAAGCTGGGATGGTTGCGGGATAGACGTCTTCGGATGCTGGGCGATGTCTTTTTGCCTGTATAACTCAACTCACTAAGGACTAACTTGGAATTAAAGAAAGCTAATTAGAGCGTGCAAACAAGGAATGCCGTTTGGGAAACTCCGAATATGTCTTTTTCACGTGCTTGCAAATACGTTTCCTGTTGGAAGCCAACGATATAATCACTGCTGGGTGATTACTTCCCTTTTTGGAATAACGGCATCATCTTGGTTTAAGGACATTTTGGTATGGCTGACTGCATATCAAGAACATGAATACATGCATCCATTTTATCAAGAAAAGAGCGGAGAGCTTTTAGTAGCATAGTACATGTAACAGTAAAATAAGGTATACAGAGCAAAAAACCTATAACCCTGTGTAAAACCAAATTGCAAAGCTGTCCTGGGGACCCCATCATATGCGAGAATGGATTTCATTTAGACAGATAGAAAACGCAACAAAAAACTATTTGCTCTTGCAAAAACATGGTTGAGACATAAATTAGGCACTACTGGAATTGGGGGAATTAATAAACTGAATTAATCATTAATGTCTAATAACTCAAAAAATAAAAAGGAAATAAATAAAAATGAAAATAATTTAAAGGCATTGAATGAGGTCCTGTTGTGGTTGAAATTTTTAAAGTCTTTTCCATCACAATAAAGGTCTCTATTTTGGTATTTCCTTCCCGTTTTTCTGTTAAACTGCCAGCAGTTCCATTTAAGTTTTGAGCTTTGTGAAAAGGTTTTATATTCAGAGTTTTTATGAATCCATTTGTTGCCAATGAAGTGGTCTTGCCTGTGCCTTCAACCCCATCCACCACCCGAAGGGTGGGGGAACATTTTCAAGGACATCCTGTTGAAAATCCAGGAATTTGGAAATCAGTCAATGACCAACTCAGGAGATAACACGTCATGGTTTGATGGATTCTGCAGGCTGAATCTGGATGAGGCGTGGTTACTGTGTTTGTGACTGATGACTGAAGTATGCTGCAATAACGTATTTGTAACATGCAAATCATCATTAGACCATAGTTCTAGGCTGCAAATGAGTGATTTCCATCAAAACTACTCCCGTGGTAATGTAACCTACCTTGTGCAGAATTATTATTTCTCCACATGCTGAAATACTGTACATTGTTTTATTACACATTTGTGACACTGACACCAGTTTAATACTATTCTAAAAATAAAGTTCTAAAAAAGGATCAACTCTGAAATACACTCCAGCAAAACCATAGTGTACTAAATACTGAATTTGAGTGTAGACTAATATCACCAGTGTTGCTCTAATTTAGCCTTCTTTTTGAAATTTCACTTGACAAATATATATGGTCACAGAAGTCATCTTTGAATTGCAACAGACTGCTTAGGTAATTGAAACTATCCCACGTTTGACTAAAGGAAGGAAGCTAGTCCATAGAGTTAACTACAGAGTCTAAAGAGAGAGTGAAGGAGCATATCTTGCATGTCATATCATGTTATTTATTTAATTCCACTTTATTTTTATTTTTTCTTTTCATAATTTATTTTTTATTCTTTTCATTTAATTCATTTTTAATAAATATTTGTCTTTTAATTTCATTTGTAAAGCATTTACCATTAGCATTGTGTGTGAAATGTACTTTAAAAACAAACTTTTCTTGCTTTGCCAAAAACGGTATATTTGTTGATAAGAATGTTAGTTTGTGTCACAACCCTCTTGTGATGTCTTCTGATTCTCCTCTCATTCAGCAATTTGTGTGTATATTAGAAGTAATGTCTCCCTTGATTGATTTGCATCTTGCAAGTTCAGCTGTGTCTCGTTGCATGGTTATGTGTGGTGTCATGGTCATGTGTGATGAATTTATACCCCCTCCTTTGAGATTCAAGTTGCTGGATTGTCACATTTGCTACAGCTCTTTAGAACCAATCAATATTTAAGAGTAAATCTCTTCGTCCTTTGAAAGTTAAACATAATCTTTCAACGTAGCAATTCACAGAGGTTGTCTTCCTTGTCTAGTTACTGGTAACAAGTGTCAAAGCCTGTCTCATGGTATCCAGGATTGGCAACATGTTCTTTTTAATCCTCTCCTAATCTGTCTCTCTGTCCAGTTTATTAGAAACAAGCTCCCAATTCCTCTATGATCATAAGATTGGAACAGTGTTCCTTCTAAGCTTCTCCATCCTGCCTTTGGACAGTCTGGCTCCAGCAAGTGTGCATTCCTTCTGGTAGCCATTCGGGTAAGCCATTGGCTGAGCATTGGTAACTCCCACTCTACTTCGCCTGTTACATGCAAACAGAATTGTGCTGCTCTCCTCTCGGCTCCATCCCACTGTCTATCGTGGGATGTCTATCACTGTCGATCAATAAACCTTTCAATTTGATTGTACTTTGCCTCTGCACTTGATTCCTGGTCTGGATCCTTGCAAGTTTGTAATTTATCATCAGCTATAATGAATACTGGAAATTTTTACACAGGAAAATACAAGATATACAGCAGTTCTGTTTTGGTAACCAAGCATCTGATAATCACATTTTTTAGCCCTTATTTGTTCAAATGCTGGGCTCAGGATTTGGGGGCACAGGGGGTGCTATCGGTAGGCATTGGTTGGCTGTATTGCACAGGAGGGTGTTGAATCATGTACTCCATCTTCAGCAGATCAGTCAGTGTGGATAACACACCTGACTAGGACCCTGGCGTTTTCCTGCACTCGTTTACTGCTGAAAAAGCAAGAAAAAACTTCAGATAGCCAGGGTCAAATCCATGTTCCTGCCTCATTGTCCTGAACAGAAAACAGAGAGAATATGAAAGTAAATGCCTTGAATACTTCTCTATGGAGAAAATAAACCAGAGCAAATCTGTGAAACTGGTGCTGAAGCCACTTATCTTTCAATATCATGTCTATAAAGGACAGTCTCCCTCACAACTGAAATGTGTGCTGAATTTGTTTGGTAAAATAATGCAGAAACAGTCATCTGCCAGTCAGTCAGTAGAGTTTTCATGTTCTTGCGAGCTGAGTGTTCAGATTTTGAACCAATGGTGCACTCACTGCAGAAACATAGCATCCGTGTCCTTGTGTGTGCTGATGCCTGCATTTTTTTAATTTTAGACGGCTTTATGTTTCTTTCCAGAAAATATGCCTCCTGCACAACTGTGTTAGTCATCTCTACCTGGACACGCATCCAAAGCCAAGTCACGTCTGTATTCAGGGCAATGTCAAACAGTTCCTGTTACTAGCAACGTATGTTCTGCCAACAAACATTTTCCATATAAGGAGTAAGTCACAAACACTCACATGCGGATGCAGTTATTGTGCAATCTAAACAACAGTGCCAAATATGGGGAAAATCCCTTATTACAATGGGACTACCATTCCACTGGAGGTAATTAACTTTACAGAACAGTCAACAGAAGACTGCTGAATTGTGTTGTAGAATTTTCCTCCACAGACTGACTTCAAATGAGTGTAAATTGGCTGCATGTCCACTGCTACTCAGAAAAAATTAACCCCTCATGGCTTTTTAAAATATGACCTAGCATTTCAGCTTCATAATTCTTGAAGTTTATATTGCACAAACACAAATACAGAGGATAACATTATTTTGTAATGCAGTTATTGGAACACATGCTTTTCATTCAAAATTTTTAATTCCACGCTATAAAAAGTTTTGCTCTGCATGTTTCTCTTGCAAGCAAAAACAGATATTTCTTCTCCTATTGGCACATACTGACTGTTTATCAGTTTTTTAAAAATACATCCAAAACACTTTCCGTGTTTTTTCCAAAACTGAACAAACACAAGAATTCTTATTTGCTTCTGTTTGTACGTCATTGTGAAGTTCAGCAGTTTCCCAATTTTGTTTAAAACACCACTGATTCATTAAAATATAATTAAAGGACAATTTAAGTGCATTTTAAAATTCCCTGTTCTTTTTGATTGAGAAGCTTGAGTGCATTTGTAGACTGTGACCTTTGTTGTTGATAGCATCTGTTCATTTCTCAGTCTAAACCATTCCCCATACAGCACCCTACTGGTTCTGCGATTGGTTAAATAGTATGAAAAAAGTCGAATATCACTGTAATTTTTCTGGACAGTTTCAGCGAGAAGCACTTATGAAAACCACTCTCTATACACTCCACTCGACACTCATTTACATTCTTTTTATACCGTACTCAGGCTCACCATAAAATAACATTGTCAGTGGAAATATATCTGTCTGCTCAGCTCAAAGAAGTACTGCTTTAACATGGTGACATACCACAGCTAAATGAAGTCATGCAGTTATTTTGTATAATTAACTCAGGAAAGCCTGCCTCTCTCTAAGAAAAATCTGGCTGAAATAGCTTTTTTTTTCCTATGAAGACAATTTCACTTGAACTTATTCCTTATTTTCCAGGAATTTGAAGTTAATTAACCAATAGGTTCTGCGAATAAGTAACCAGTCAGACCCAGTAAGAATGCCATGGCATAGACAATGTATCTACATAAAAAAGTGATCAAGTGCAAACAATCTTAGAAAGTCTTTCAGCAAATATTTTTGATTGTTGAACACACTTACTGTAATATGCTATTTTAATTTAAACATTAAGACAAATACTGACTGAATCCAGGGTAATCTGTGCAGAATAGTGATGGGGCTAAGCATAGAACAAAACAAACATGTTCTTACAAGTAGCTCTACAAAGACAAAAACTGTTGTAGGATGACACAAACAGAAGCTCCAAATGAAAACAGATCCCTAAAATGATCGAAAAGCAGATTTTTACATGCTGATTGGTTTCATGTGGCCCCTATCCATAATCATTACGAGAATTCATGTTCTCCTGAGAAAACTCCATGCTTCATTCCTCTGCAATGTCATTCTCTGCATTCCTCTTTTATTATTTTTTTTCAGGAGTGGGGATTGCATTGTTTTACTCACTGGCAGAGCACATCGCTGTAATGTTCTGGCACAGGGTTGGGATGAGAGTGGCTGTTAGTCAGGAAGCCCCTCCCACCATAAGTATAAAAGTTCCATCTTCTGGCTCTGAAACTCAGAGCAAGAGAAAGTGTGACAGCTGCTTCACAGACCTAAGAGGTACAGGACTTCAGAGCAACTTGGATACGATCTACACTCAAAACTTTTCTCCTCAGAAAAAGTGGATTATTCAGCACTTCAGGTATGCATGCTTTAATTTGGAGCAGACATTACATGTGCATGTGATCTGACAGCTGCTGGAGGCAGAGCTGACTAGGTGTTGACAGGGTCTGGTTTAGTGTCGATATTATATAAGATACAAAGCTCTCATCAAGTTAACCTCTGCATTTAATTTTGTATTATATGTAAAAAAAAAATTGTAATTGGTCCTCGCTTTTCAAATGGTGCATTTTGTGCTCAATGGTTCTTAAAATTAGACTGCAATTGGGCTTATCTCGTGTATACAGAAGCCTGAAGGAAAATGTTCATGATTGTTGTAAACGTAGCAATCGACAGTGTCTGTAAACTCTTGGACTGATTGGGGCCAGAGGTAGGATGTTAGTCTTGTTTATTTAGCAGGGCAAAGCGTTCTCTCTGTATAACACTGAAAATAAACCAATGATAAGCACAAATAACTTGGCTTTTGGACTCTGTTGTGCAACCGAGAGAGTAGGACAGAGCTGACTTATTAAATCATGGGTCTTTGGTGGAGTAAATGACTTACAGGCATGTTGCTCTTTCTCCCATAGGTTCCAGACAATATGAAACTTCTTGTCCAGTCCATGCTTTGCTGGTGCTTACTGGCCACAATAGCTTCCGGAGTAGAAAGTGCCAAGCTGGGCTTGAGTACAGAGATGAGAAGGTGGTAAGTAGATTATTTCCCAACTGACTGAACATGAATTCATTCACAATGAATTAGCTTTTCTGCAGCACTGCATTCTGTGTAGTACAGTAAATTCCACAGGTTGTTGATTTGTCACTGATTGAACTCTCCCACTCAATTTCAGGTTGAACATCTGGCTGCAGAACAGAAGCAGAAGAGATTTAAGTAGCACATCTACAGCAGCTGTGGCAGATTCACAGTTTGTCAAGCCAGAGGACGTCAAAGATACCCTCATTCCCCATTCCAGGTAAGAAGACATTTTGTTTTATTCCATCTTATTACTAATTATGCTTCATGATTAGACCTGCAGTAATAGCACTGTTTAAGGACTCCAACACTGTAAACCCTGACAATGTGGTGAACTCAAATGTTTTGTGGAAACCAATTGCCTTAAAAAAAGAATTGTTTTGGCTAACTTAATTGCATTGTGCGGAAGGAACTTAAAGAAAATAAGGTGAAGTTATTTTTTACATGTTTTTAAATGCTGAGAACTGAAGATCATTAAGTTGGCACACTCAATTTTTTTGAGGTAACCAGTCTCCACAAAACATTTGAGTTCACCACACTTGTCAGGGTTTACAGTGAAGCTGAGGGTAACAGGTTGTGAGACCCTAGGGCCGAAGAGAGCCTGGCCAGGAATACCTTCCATGGAATAACACTCTCCCTGTCTGCCCTGTCTCTTTCCCTCAGCACTGACACCAGGGCACGGGTGAGGAGGTCCAAGAACTCAGGCCGAAGACCAGGCTGCTCCCTCGGCACCTGCACGGTGCACGACCTGGCGCACAGAATCCACCAGCTCAACAACAAGCTGAAGGTTGGCAGCGCCCCGATGGATAAGATCAGCCCTCTGGGGTACGGAAGGAGAAGACGGTCTCTTCCCCAGCTCCAGGACGTCCCGCGTAAGGAAAAGGAGGCACTGCGGCCGACCCGACGCATCCTGCGCGGGCTGGATGTGCTCCTTCAGAGATGAATCCGAGGGCGTACACAGGGGGGAGGGCCAGGATCTGGCCAGTGGTGAATGGCTGCAGGTGCCCCAGACTTCCACTGGTGGCAGCGAGCAGAGCTAAGGGGTCCGACAGACACCCCTCAGCCCCAAGACTGCAGGGGAACAGGATGGAGTGGGACAGAGCAGAGAGAGGCTCATTGGGGGGGCGGTAAAGGGAGCTGTGAGGAGGCTGGAGGAATGTACATGTATTTGGGAGAGCTCCTGACTCCTGGGACAATGGGACCTTACACCCTTCTCTCTCTCTCCAGCTCCAGTGGGATTACCACCCCCCCCCCGAATTTAAGGGACACAGCTGAGCCTCCACTTCCATGGTTTGAAGACCGAACAGTTGAGCGGAAGCCGGACCGAAGGACATCACCCAGTGTGGTAGAAGAACGCCAGGAAGACCTCAGTTTCCCTCACCTACTAGAACTCTTTCTAACACCTGCTCACAGTATCTGTGACCCTTAGGCCAAGAGTGGACCCACAGACAGAGAGAAAAGCAAGAAGGGACTTCTAACACTGGACTATAAATCCGTCCATCCAGCAACATAAACCAAGTGCGAACATTGCGGGGGAGCATAGCTTATTATCTTCTCGATAGCCTTGCAAATCCATTGAAGATTAAATACTTGAACTTGATTTTTCTATAGAGAAATGTGCAATCTATATTATATAAATATTTTTATTATGTTTGTCCGTAAATTAAATGTTAAAATGTAAGGGTATAACTATTTAAAATGCTTTATATCTGTTACTTTACTTATGGAGATCTATTTTATTAACTATTTTTATATAGGAAAAAGTATAAGGGCATTGTATCTTTTTTTGTTGGTACTGTTTGTATTGTGCCTTGCTGAGTGGTTACACCTGTGGTGATAGAAAATAAATAAATCTTTTTTATTGCTTTGTCATAATAAGTATGAATATGTGGCCTATTGATTTCAGAGTACCATTGTCAAAAAATAAACACTTAAAAAGAGATCGCTGTCCCGCCCTTCTTTCCGATCAGTGAAGTGATGGTGCTGTGCTGCACGGATGTGTCGTGTTTCGTGCCGAGATGAGCGGCACCTGGTTTGGGTTAAAGTGTTCCAGGGCCCATTAATGTCGGCCCCCAAGGCAGCCAGTGACCCCCCCCCGCCCCCGCATTCCAGCTCTTAAGGCTCAGAGGAGCGGCCCAGCTGAACCCCAGACCCCCGCCAGCCACGCAGTATAACCGGGACCGTTAAAAAATTTTCAGGAGGGGGGAGGGCCACTGTACTCCATGTGGGGGGGGGGCAACAAAGCATTCTTTTTAGGGAGTAAGGAATGTGGTGCAGGAAGTGAGGGAATGAGCTGTAGCAGAGCAGGAAGTGGGGTTTTCATGAGCTGTGCTTGGGGTCACACACCCGGCCCCCTGTGACCACAGACGTGCCTCCCTCTCCGTACATGTATATCTGAGCCATAACTAATTTCCAGCACGGTACGATCTGGTGTCTGTCAGGCACACATGAGTCGACGTGTCATTAACACTCATGCAAACACACGGCGTGGTCAAGGTAGAAAGGCGCAGTGTGATGGCACCCGATCAAGCCTCAGTTGAGCAAGCCCCCTGTTCGCATTTAAAAAAAAGCTTTACTCTTGATCGAAGCCATAAACACAGCAATTAGAAAATCAGCCTTGTTTCAAATTTTATAACGTCAGGACAAAAAACTGTTTATTTCTGTGGCCCAACAGTCACCACGTGTGTCCAAAACAAAAGCATCAGCAAGAGAGAAATTAAGACAAACATTCGATTTGTTTGTAAATAACAAACTCTTTTCCAAATATGGGCATAAGAAAAAACCACTGGATGAGAGCTCGGGTTAAGGGTATGTCTGCGTCATTCTCAGGTGTGACATTTGGGCGGCAAACGTGATTGCAGCAGAGTTATTGCTTTAGGGAGCACCCGACAGCCAACACGCAGCATTACTACACTGCCATCTAGCGGTAACTATTAATGCCTTACAAAGTTAATATACAGATCGTAATGGGATGAGTAATAATCTCAGGATGTTATTTTTGGGGAAAAAAGAAAAAGAAATGCCTTTCAGCTTATGTGAAGGATATTTTAAATCGCAAGTTATTGATGACTTGCTAGATTTTACAATAGCAGGTATGGGGACATTTGGGGCTTTGTGGTCTGAAGCAGTACAAGTACCCCCACAGCTTTTACAGTGCAGTATTTTCATAAATGTAGCATTTTCAAATACAACCAGTGAATGATTTATGTTGGAGCCAAGATTATCCCTAAATTCAGGGACAAAAAAAGGAAATATGTAGTTGGAATTTAATATCAGGGGACGATCTGTCAGTTCTGACTGAACTTGCAGTATAAATAAGCTGTCAAGCCCTTTCAGAAACTGGCTGCTCCAGTAATTTCCCACGGAAACGGCACCCAGGCTACCCTCAGAATGCTCTGAACTGGAATGAAAAGGTTTGGTCACAGAGGGG
Organism: Gymnothorax reevesii; assembly: GCA_029721435.1. Lineage (NCBI taxonomy): Eukaryota > Metazoa > Chordata > Actinopteri > Anguilliformes > Muraenidae > Gymnothorax > Gymnothorax reevesii. Next base: position 28,424,626 of record CM056588.1, read on the forward strand.
ATATAAAGGAATGTTCTCTATCCTCAGAGATCCACCTGTACATATATGAGAGAATGTTGAGCCATTTCTTTACTTAAATTTACACAAACCTATTTCCCACAAGAATGCTTTCCTTTCGCCACATACCGCATTTAAAGGCTTGGTCTTGACAGGGGATGAAAGCCGAATACTGACCTGGCCCATGCATTTACTGTCTTAGTGAAATATGCCATGTTCCCATGTGAGCCACAAAACTGTCAGAATTTCTCTATTTGTCAGTCTTGGCGGTTTGCATGCTGTAGATAAGGGAGCGAGCGGCACAGAGAAAAAGTTTATATTCAGTTGCAAGTTGTTTCAATCTATTTAATCTGACCCATTCTGGAATTTCAGCCCTTTAGATAAAGTGTCAAGGTGTAAATACGCAGACTGAGCTGTGTAAATCGATACTTTTTGTGTATTACAGCCATGTATAGCTGTAACAAAGTGGACAGCAGGGGAGCCAATTGCAGGATTGGCCCAATACCTGATAATTTGGTACCAAATAATTTGTTCGCTAATAATTTTGCTCCAGGAAACACTGGGGAGTAAAACAAGAATTTAGAGTGAGAAGTCAGAGTAACCCCTTTTGTCAGACAATCCAGTTCTGACTGAGGCAAGACCGGCAACACACACACACACACACAGCATGAAGGCAATTAACAGGAGCAACCCGCAAGACTGCTGGAACAGGAGAGAACCAATTAAACAGAGATGTGGGTTGCAGCATATAGCATTAATTTCAATGTATAAACCTGATCGTAAACTCAACTAGGTGACAGACTGTAAGAGAATGGCAGAGGAACGACAGGTGCAGGATGCAGAAAAGTTGAATGAACACAACACACTAAGGGAAAAATGGTAGACACGCCAGAAACAAAAAACACCGTGCACAAGCACTGAACAAATGGGAAAACTTAAGTACACTGCCAAAGGCAGGGGGAAACAGAAATACTCTCCAAGAGAGGATAAACTAAGAAAACAAAAACTGAACCTAACTACACTGACAGATACACTTGGAGACTTTAACACGGGGCAGACAAGACTAGAGCGCAGCCAACGAGACTCTGGAAACATACACGGGAAAAACTCAGAAGGCACGAGGAGCTGAGACTTCACCATGTAGCACGGAGGATCCGTCTGACAATCACGTCCAATGCTGCCACATATATAAGCACGAGAGGAGGCGGGGACTCGGAATGCAATCTCGGACTGAAACAGAAACACATGGGATTAATAAACAATTACACGAGGACCGGGTTTAACAATGAAGACTCGAGACAAGACGCGGAGACCAATCAACTTAGACAGTTTAGATTAAGGTAATCTAAACGTGACAAGTAAAAAGCACCATAAGAAAAGCAAGGGGAAGCATAGTTTTAAATGCAGTTAATCAGATACAGCTCAGACTGAAATACAAAAGCCAGAAACGCACACGCTCGCTAAATGAGTTAATCAAGGTTAATACTACGTGACAAAATATTTACAATCATCCTTAAATAAATGCTGGTTAGTATGGGTTCGTCATATCCTATGAGAGAACGCATTCACTCAGTTTCGCGAGACCCGGAATTAAACACTGCTGGAAGCAATGAAGGAAATACCAAAGCTGAAACCGAAAGAGGAAACGTGATTGGACGACGAGAGGCAGGCATACAGAAGGCAGTCACGCGACATCACTGAAGGCAGATTGGAAGTGGATCATCAGACGGCTGAACTGAAGGCTGGAAAATATAAAACGAAACTAAGCACAAGCACAAATATCCACGGGACAACACACGAAAGGGCAGAATCATAACACAGACATTGAGCCAGATATGCAAATAACAATCTCATCAGTCAATGCATCAGGCCAGCGCTAGAACAGGGATTTTGGAGGGCCCAGACACATCCCTTTATGACAATAAGGATAGTCCTAGTTCTCAATTATTTTCCTTTATTGACGCGTTTTCCAGTTATCGTAATTGGCAACTGAAGACATGGTTTCTCTCCATATGCGATCAAACTGCGATTAAATCATGGGTTAAATTCAGTAGAACTGGACAAAACATCCGTTTTAAACAAGTATTATTCCTAACCTATTCTTAGTCATTTTCATGATTAACAAAAGGTTCACTCCGAGAGCACTCCACACTTAACAGGTGTCGCTTGTTCTCCCTGATTAGTTTGTCTTCTTACCTTATCGGGGAGAACCGCGTGGACAGCTCTCGGAGTGAACCTTTTGTTAAAGATGAAATTGACTGAGAACAGGTTAGGACTAATAATTGTTTAGAACGGATGTTTTGTCCACCCCAATTCTCAGTTCTAATGAAGTTTAGCGAAAGTTCAGTCAGGAAGATTCTCCCTCTTTCGCGCTCGTCAACCCCGTCTATTTGTTCATGCATGTTCACTTGTGATTCTCCGCAGACAATCTCCGGGGCGGTCAATGAGCAGTCAGCTGGCATAGCAGCTGATCGCTTCTATCCAACCAGGGCACACCTCAGTCGCATCGCTAGCCAATCATTCTGCAGTTGTCTTTTTTAAATATGTAATTTTCTCCGCCCTAGTTCACCCATGCCACCGCTCGCTGACTCTCCTCCGCCCCAACGCCACCCTACTCATCAGACCTCCCGTTCCGCCGCTCCAGCTTCACCAGTCTTCAGCCACCACCGCCACCAGTGTCTGGACTCTGCGGGGGATTTCCTGTGGCTGCTCCGGGCAGTGCTCCTGATCTTCGAGTCTTCCCAAAGAGTCCAAGCACCAAAGACTTGTTTCAATTATAAGCATGTTACCCCTTTATGCTCAAAGGATAATAAATATTTTTTTGATTTCACTTGAGTCTCTCCTGGTTGAACTGAATTTACCCCATGATTTCATCGCTGTTAGATCATATGAAGAAAAACCGTGTCTTCAGTTGCCAATTACGATAATTGGAAAACGCGTCAATAAAGGAAAATAATTGAGAACTAGCCAGGACTATCCTAATTGTCATAAAGGGATGTGCCTGGGCCCACCTAAATCCCTGTTCTAGCACTGGGCCCGCAATCCATATTTCAAAAGGAGAGTTCTTCACTACACGCACAATGATACTGTTATTACTGCTCTAAGCATCATTGATTTTCATTTGTTAGCATCAGAAGCAGGGAACTCCGAGGACGTCACCTTTTTCATCACAATAGCACCCTCTGCAGGGGAAAATGCAAATTGTACATGCATCATGTGCAATTATTTTCGTAAGCTATTCTTCAAAAATAGCTTTCTGTGGGTGTACACGCTGATTCCAGACACCATAGCAAGCATATTTAAATAGCAAAATAAAGACCATATTTCTCTCCTAAGAAAGGTTTAATCAATATAAAATGGCAGCAAATCTGAAGAAATACTTCCCAGCCACGCCGATTTTCAAAAAAAGGAGTGGAAGTGGGGCCGTTACAGCATTTAGTGTAGTCTAGCAACTGCTCATCGCCTTTCACTGACTAATACAGTCAGACAGAATCATGTCAGATGTACAAAAAAAACAAAAAACAATTTCCCCATTTTTTTTGAGTATTAATAAGGATTTCCGCGAAATTACAATACTTGCATTATGTGTTGAGATGGCAATTACATCACAATCAAAAGCCCATTTTTTCCACAAAAAAGACATCTGATGATGATCAGCTGAATCGAATAATCTGATTCAGGGTTGAGATCAATGTCTAATTAAATCATCTAAAGAAAAAATCCACCGTGTGAATGTTGTCTTTCTAATGGAAGGCTGCCCAGGAGTACTGGCATGATGGAATAAGATCCACCTCTCAGAGCATGAGTTTTCTTTGTAATTCCTGCTTGCAATCACTCTTTTACCATGCTCCTGGCAGACATTCATGATCATTTTCATTTATGAATTAAGAAGCATTCTGAAGACAACAGACACAATTCAACCTGCACTCTCAATAAGACCAACAAAATGAATGATTTACTTTCACTCAAGCTTCACCACAAGTACATGACACTTGAAGTAGCATAATACTATAATTGGTAGGTAAAACAGAGAAGTGGTGACTGAGTGGAGCTCAGGCATGGAACTTGGGTCTCTGAGCCATTGCACAGCAAGGTTAGCAGACAACCACCACCTAGTTGGTCCCCACTGCTGAACATAACAGAGTGAGGACTCTTGTGGTTGTATGATAATGCTCCAATGCAGTAGCTTGGAGATCCAAGCTCCATACCTCAGCTACCATCATGTTCTTCCCTCTGACCTCACCATTTTTGACAGATGACCACTGCACTACCACATAACACGTTGCTTTACATTTACTTGGCATTCTCTCATCTAATGCCACTCATGGGACTGCAATACAGGAGAAACATATAGTAATGTGCAGTGATAATACACCACCACTTTCATCTAAAATGGGTCCTAATATTTTACTTTGTTATAATTTTTTGATGAAAATGTATTGAAAAATACTATTGTAGGCAATGAAAACAAACAAACAAACAAACAAAAAAACATTTCCACAAGTATATTGAGGTAATAATATGGGTAATAAACAAAAACACTGAAAACATCAATTTTTTTAATAAAAATTGAAAGGTGTCGCAAATTTAATTTTTTGACTCTTGCATAACCTGAATGTGTTGTGATTCTGATCTGTCTGCCATTCTGACTTGTTTGGATTTCGATCTCTGCTTTGCCTGACCATGCGTTGTATTATGTATTGTGATTTTGATGCCTGATTATGTTCATGTCTTGTCTAGTTTAGTTTTGCCATGTTTTGTATTTTGCCATATTCCATTCCTACAGTTATATTATGGTCCATGTTTTTGTTTTTGCCATGCATTGCACTTTGTCTCCCACTGTCTGGTCTCTTGTCTTGTTCTGCTCACAGCTCCGGATTTGCGTGCCACACTTTCGAGTGATTTAATGGTTTCTGGATTTCAACCATTCCTTCCCATCTCGTTTACTTCCTTCGCCTTGCTTTTCTATTTTACTTACCCATACTAACAGTTTGTTGTTTTTGATAAAGTAACTAACCTTAACTAACATTGTATTTAATACTAACTTACTAATGAGCACTAGGAATTGTATAGCTGCACTTTATTAATTGATTAACAAGCTCTCAGCACTCGCCCTGTTTTAGTCTCCGCCTCTTGTCTTTATCTAATCTTCTCTGCTGCGTTTCAGTGGATCCTCCACACCTGCTCATGCTGTCCTTTCTCTTATTATCTATGCACGTTAGAACTCCTTAGCCGGAGCCGTATTTCTGTCTATAGGATTGTCTCGTGATCCCTGTCCGCGTTTTGGCTTTTGCCCATTTCACGTGATTAGGTTCTCCCTCATGTTTGCTCCTTTGTAATTAGTCTGACTTCCTGCACCTGTGTTCTGTTAAGCATGTGACTTCCCGTATGTGTATATTAGGAGTCTTGAGAGAAAGAAGATACCCGCACACTGTAACTGTTGCTCCCGCAGTGATTTATTCCACAACGTTTCGACCAGAATGGTCTTCGTCAGGTGTTAACAGAACACATAGGTAGGAGGGGATATATGTAAATACCGGAGAAGGCATTCTTTTCAGGCAGCCAGTCAACCAGACCATGGCGTGATGACCTTCAACCAATGAGTATTAATGTATTGATTAGTAAAGTATACAGAGGTAACATACACTTCAGTTCTCGATATATCCAGAACATAAAAATGTACAGTGCATATGCGCAATTATGTAGCAAGACATAATGATGATTAATAATAGAATTAAAATATCCCAACCCCCCAGAGTCTGTACAAGTGCCACACAGATCCACATCACCAAAAAAGGAATTAAAGAAAAAGGAAAAAGGGAAAAAAGGCCCCCATATGGGCTTCAGTGAGAAATGATTACAGAGGCGGAGACGATGGTTGTATATGTGAACCACAGACTATATCAAAGTCACCAACTGTAGAAAAACAAAATAAACAATTAAATATGATTAAAATCAATTATAAAAATGGCTTGATGTCAAACTCCTCATTAAGACCATAGGGGTATATGGTATTGAGGGCATATATGTGATATGTCTCTCGTTGTAAGAGAAGGCGTTCATGGTTGCCGCCCCTAGGTGGCCGCTCTACTTTATCAATGCCCACATAACGTAGGGAGCTTATGTTGTGTCCAGCTTTTTTAAAATGTGCCGCTACTGGGTTTTTTTCATCTCCACATCTTATGTTGCTGCGATGTTCACTGATGCGTGTGCGTAGAGCTCTACAAGTTTTACCAACATATGCAAGTCCACAGGGGCATTTGATCAAATAGACAACAAAAGTGGTGTTACAAGTAATGGCCCCATGGATCCTGATGTGCTTGCCACTATGTGGGTGTGTGTATGTCTTGCATCTAGTGGTGTAGCCACATTGTGCACAACTCCCACATTTGTAGTTACCATCAGGGATATTGATGGCACCAGCGTATTTATTCTCGGGTATATATGCTCTCATTACCTGGTCTCTAATGTTGGGAGGGCGTCTAAATACCAGTCTAGGTGGCTCGTTAAAAACTTGTCCTGGTCTTGGATTAGATTCTACTATGTACCAATGTTTTAGTATAATTTTTCTAAACTCCGACCCCATGGGAGAATATTTAGTCACACAGAGAGGGGGGATTGTCTTATTCAGTCTAATCTTGGGCTGTAGGGATTCGTCCTGAGTAACAGTCCTGGATTTATTAGCTGCAACATCAATCCATTGTGGCTTGTAGCCCCTCTCCAAGAATCTTTCTTTTAAATTGTTGGCTTGGTGTTCATAGCTAGTATCAGAGCTGCAAATCCTTCTAACCCGATGAAACTGGCTCATAGGAAGACTCTTAATGAGATGAGTGGGGTGAAAACTATCCCCACGCAATAGGTTATTCCTGTCAGTAGGTTTCCTAAATAGATCCGTCTGTAAATTTAAGTCTTGCTTTATCACCATAGCATCCAGGAAACTTATTTCTACTGAACTGAATTCAAGGGTGAAATTCAGATTTTCATTAGCAGAGTTCAAATGATGATGAAATTGCACAAGAGAATCAACAGAGCCAGTCCAGATTAAAAAGATATCATCTATGTACCGTCGGTATAAAACAATATTAGAAAAATACAATATACCTCTGGATTTAAGACAAAGTTCTTTTCAAAGAAACCCATATATCAATTTGCATAATTGGGAGCCATGGTGCTACCCATAGCAGTCCCCTTAGTTTGCAAAAAGAAATCATTTTTAAAAAGAAAATAGTTAGTGGTCAAAACTAGCTCAGTCAAGTCAGTAACACATTCAACACTGGGTTTGTTCATGGGTGGCAGTTGATTAAGGAAAAAGGCCACTGCGTCTAAGCCACCCCTATGCGGAATGTTAGTGTACAGGCTTGTAACATCTAACGTAGCAAGAAGGCAATCCTGATTTGGCAACACAATCGTCTTAAGTGTATTAATCAGGTCAATGGAGTCTCTGGTATAGGATGGCAAAGAGGTAACCCATGGATTTAGACACTGATCCACAAAGGTAGAGATGTTAGAAGTGAGTGACCCTATGCTGCTGACAATGGGTCTGCCCACTAGAGGAGTGGTTAGGGATTTATGGATCTTGGGCAGAGTATAGATGACAGGAGTGATAGGAAAGTCATTCTTCATAAAATCATATTCAGATTTCTTAAGGTCGCCCGAATCCAGCCATACTTTCAATCTATCATAAACCATAGGGCTCTAATTTCGTAGACCAGGCGCAGGCGCGGCGCAGGTGCGGCGCATGGGGGGTGCGCCGCGCCAACGGGGTGTGTCCAGGCGTATGTGGCAATTTCGTGCCCGGCGTAGCCTGGCGCAAGTTCTCCTCTGTCCTGCCTCTGCCCCTCCTTCCAGCGCAAGTTGGCAAAGAAGGCGTGTTTGGGTATAACACAGCCGAGTCAAATCTTCACCCGTCAAATGAGCTCCTCACCTCACCTTCAATGTGTTAGAATATATGTAGCAGACCGAAGGAGGGCCCGGGCGGGGACTTGAGCCTCCAGACCCCCGGGTAAGAGTCATGCGCACTGACCACATCGCCAAAGAGCCAGGCTCGTTGGCAAGGTAGCCAGGGCATGTATTTATTAGGAGACACTTCCAGTGACAGGACCCTTCAACTGTCACATATAGAAGGCTACCCAGCCGAGTCAAATCTTGCTCACTGGAAAGAGAAACGATGGATAGCGTGTTCCTATTATTACAAACTGTAGCTGCTTAAAATTTTGGGATTAACATGCATATACAACAAAGCAAGATACGTTACACATTTATTTCCAATATGTGATCTTAACTCAGTACGATATCATAGCAATCAGGCTGCATTCCTTTCCCCCACTAATGACGATAAAACATAAGTGACAATAATAGTAGCCTAGTATTAAGCCGCTTGCGCACTGGACGCGAAACGAATTTTTCGCTCGACAGATTGCGTCTTGTGTCCAAAGGTCTGACAGGGTTTTAATAAATCGTCGTGTCCGACAGTCTATTATTGTTTTTAATTTCTTCAAATCTACTGACTCTTATAGATATTACATGTGAATGTTTGATAAGAGGGTTCAGTTCTTCAAGCTGAGTACCGAGAATTTCAATCAATGTTTCTGTCTGAGCTCTGCTCAGTAAAGTGAGTCGACACTGGCGCGAGACAATGAACAATGCCTCCGTGTCTGACAGCCAAAAAAAAGGACGATTAGAACAGATTGATAATGAAATAAAGAATAAAAATAAACATTTTAACAACAGAGCATCCAATGAACCCTGCGATTTATTTATTGGTGGGTCATCTTTGTTTGATATCACGTTTGTTGCTGATATATTTTTATTCTTTATTTCGTTATAAATCTGTTCTCATATCAATACTTTTACTTTTTGCTGGCTGGTGGACATGGGGTATTTTTGCATTTCGTGTCGGACAGTCTTGATCGTGCATGCGATGATTTCTTCACTCTGTCAGTGGTCATGGAATTGATTTGCTCACGCACTATTTTATCTCTACTGTGGAAATAAAGCGTGAATCTGTTTGATCCATCTGACTAATTTTCAAAAGAAAGACCGAATAAATACTGATGTCTATCTTCAACGGAAGAAAACAGATGAATAGGCTAAAAAGACCAAGAAAAGTCGATAGCTATCAATTTGCATTTTGTGAAGGCTGAACACAAACATCGCCAAGTTTGCACGTCTAATAATTCCTGGAATACTCGGAAAAATTAGAACTTTTATGACGTTCGGTCACTTAGCAATATTAAAACCCTGTCCGACTATCGAGTCTTTGCGTTGACTTTGTCTGTAATCAGTCGTGCGAAAAATTCGTTTTGCGTCCAGTGTGCAAGCGGCTTTAATGAGCATAGAACGCAAGCATTCGATATATATATATATATATATATATTATACAGTTTGTGGTTGGCTGAGAAAGATGTGAAGTCGTTAGTTTGCATCACAGATTCAGTTGCTTTGATTAAGCCAGGTCAAGTTTCCATTACGCGTGGCAACCGCCTGACATCAGGACAATCGATATAGATACTATAATTTATGTCCTTATTCAGATAGTTACAATAAATAGTGCATCCTGTAATTTTTTTCTTGCATTGAAATGTGCCTGACATTCTGTAAACCTGCCTTTGAGATTTCGGTGATGTGTGCGCGCTCTGCGCCGGTCAGCCAAATTACCACTGCACGGAAATTAAACCAGGTTGGAGCTGGCGAGTTTTCTGCGCAACTCCAGCGGAGACTTTTTCTACGAAATTGTCACTGCGTCTTGATGAATATGTGACACCTCCCCCTACTACGCCGCCACACCCATCTCGGCGCACCTTCGTCTACCGAAGGCTGCGCACCTCACGAAATTACCACTACGCGGGCTGCGGCGTACGAAATTACCACTGCGCGGGCTGCGCCTCGCTACGCCACCTGTGCTGCGCCAGGAAATTAGAGCCCAAAGTCTTAAACCGTGTTGTGGGATCAAAGGACAATTTTATATAGAATTTGGTATCATCCAACTGTCTATATATTTCAGACTCATAGTCAGATAAGTTTTGAATAACAACAGCACCACCTTTATCTGCAGGGCGTACAATGATAGTTTTCTCATTGCGTAGCTCAGTAAGAGCATCCCTTTCCTTTTTGAGGACTGCACTCTGCACACTGCACAAAAAGGAATACAAAACATTTAATAATTTACCCAAAGAGTCTTCCTATGAGCCAGTTTCATCGGGTTAGAAGGATTTGCAGCTCTGATACTAGCTATGAACACCAAGCCAACAATTTAAAAGAAAGATTCTTGGAGAGGGGCTACAAGCCACAATGGATTGATGCTGCAGCTAATAAATTCAGGACTGTTACTCAGGACGAATCCCTACAGCCCAAGATTAGACTGAATAAGACAATCCCCCCTCTCTGTGTGACTAAAAATTCTCCCATGGGGTCGGAGTTTAGAAAAATTATACTAAAACATTGGTACATAGTAGAATCTGATCCAAGACTTGGTTTTTAACGAGCCACCTAGACTAGTATTTAGACACCCTCCCAACATTAGAGGTAATGAGAGCATATATACCCGAGAATAAATACGCTGGTGCCATCAATATCCCTGATGGTAACTACAAATGTGGGAGTTGTGCACAATGTGGCTACACCACTAGATGCAAGACATACACACACCCACATAGTGGCAAGCACATCAGGATCCATGGGGCCATTACTTGTAACACCACTTTTGTTGTCTATTTGATCAAATGCCCCTGTGGACTTGTATATGTTGGTAAAACTTGTAGAACTCTACGTACAGGAATCAGTGAACATCGCAGCAACATAAGATGTGGAGATGAAAAAAACCCAGTAGCGGCACATTTTTAAAAAGCTGGACACAACATAAGTTCCCTATGTGGGCATTGATAAAGTAGAGCGGCCACCTAGGGGCGGCAACCATGAACGCCTTCTCTTACAACGAGAGACATATCACATATATGCCCTCAATACCATATACCCCTATGGTCTTAATGAGGAGTTTGACATCAAGCCATTTTTATAATTGATTTTAATCATATTTAATTGTTTATTTTGTTTTTCTACAGTTGGTGACTTTGATATAGTCTTTGGTTCACATATACAACCATCGTCTCCGCCTCTGTGATCATTTCTCACTGAAGCCCATATGGAGGCCTTTTTTCCCTTTTTCCTTTTTCTTTAATTCCTTTTTTGGTGATGTGGATCTGTGTGGCACTTGTACAGACTCTGGGGGGTTGGGATATTTTAATTCAATTATTAATCATCATTATGACTTGCTACATAATTGCGCATATGCACTGTACATTTTTATGTTCTGGATATATCGAGAACTGAAGTGTATGTTACTTCTGTATACTTTACTAATCAATACATTCATACTCATTGGTTGAAGGTCATTACGCCATGGTCTGGTTGATTGGCTGCCTGAGAAGAATGCCTTCCCCGGTATTTACATATATCCCCTCCTACCTATGTGTTCTGTTAACACCTGACGAAGACCATTCTGGTCGAAACGTTGTGGAATAAATCACTGCGGGAGCAACAGTTACAGTGTGTGGGTATCTTCTTTCTCTCTATTCTTTTGGTACAGTTTTATCTAGCACCTGTATTCATTTGATGTGCGTGCACCACTGTATTTTTATATTAGGAGTCTTCTCACAGCATTTCCTTGTCAGAACGTTGCTCTTAGTTTGCTTGTGCCACGCTTTTCCTCGCCTTGTACTCTCAATGATTCTGACTGGACCGTCCCTGCTTATGATTTTTGGCTCTGCTTCTTGATACTATTGTCTACATCTGTTTATGAACCCTTTTTGCCCAACTACGAGTTTTGTGTTTGCTGCCCTGTTAACAATTTGGATTACGCCCACTGGATTTTGGCTTTTGCTTCTCTGACAAACCTGTGCCTGTGTACCGAACCTGTTTTTTCCCGACCAGGAGTACTGTGATTGCAGCCCTGGCTTTCGACTCTGATTTTGCCCTTCTGGATTGTGATTTTTGGATTGTGGACTTTGTACCTTTGCCTTCTGCCCTGTGGGGGTTTCCCCCTCGCTCAAAGTCATCTACTGCACTGCTTGGTTCAGAAACACCATCAGGCATTTCAAAGAGACTGGTTTGCTGAAAAATAGTGGCAGTAGAGGCGCATGACACAAGTTAAGTGGTTCTGATGCTCGTTATCTGTGTATGACAGGTAAAAAAAAAGGTGGTTGATGACTAGATTTAGATTTAGATTTATTGGTCCCCGTGGGGAAATACATTTTCACTGACTGTACAAGAAGAGGACAACAAACATTGCACAAACAGCAAAAAAAAAAAAAAAAAAGACAGCATACATGACAGCGGGACAGTAAAAGGCTAGTCATATAGGTCAGCGGGGCCTGTTGTTTAAGGTGGTTATGGCTGTTGGGATCAGGCTTTCCCCGAGGCGGGCCCTCCTGAATTTTATTGTCCTGTATCTGCGCCCTGAGGGTAGTGGGATGATGTATTGGTGACAACTCCAAGACAAGACAACTCCGTGTGATGATATTAATAGTGCCATAAATGAAGAGATGAAAGGATCAAAATCTTCTATTTCCAGATGCCTGTGTGAAAATGGTTTGATTGGTCGTGTTGCTGCCAACAGCAGGCAACATTAAAAAAAGACTTGAGTATGCCAAAAAATTCAAGGATTGGGACACCAACGGGCTGGGAACAAGTCCTTTGGATCAAAATCAAAATTTTCTAACCCAAACACAGAACTTATGTGCGTGGTAGAGTTAGGAAACGTTTTTAAAATGACTTTTTAACCCCTTAAGTAAAACACAAAGGTAGTAATATTATGGTTTGGGGTTCAGCCCACTCAAAAGGAGACAGTGATCTCATAAAATTTGACGGAATCATGAATCAAAAGAATTGATTCACCAAAAGAATCATCCTCTTAGGCACACATTGCCATCTGCAAAGAGACTGATTGGTTGGGGATTTTATTTTCAACAAGATAATGACCCTAAACATATCTCTACATTGTAGCAGAATTATCACAGTTGGAGGGAAACGTGGTGGCATAAAAGTCATGACTTGGCCTCATGAAAGTCCAGACCTTAATTCCATTGAGCAAATCTGTTATAACATTGAAAGAATCTCTTTGGAATGAACTTTAAACCATGTGGAATGGTTTAGCAAGCGAGGAAATAAAAAAGTGAAAACTTTGCTTGAAAGATTAAATGCTATAATCAAAGCCAAGGGTGGCCACACTAGATATTGACCTTTTCTCTTAAAAAGGCATTATTCATTTTGTTGTTACTATACTGTATATTGTTAGCTGTTTACTTATTTTCAATCATATGATCCAATATTACGTGAAATAAATACTTGAATAGTGTTTGGTTTCTGATACATCTTCATTTTGTTTTGTGTATAATCATCTGTACTCTACTGTAACTGAGGGTGCGATCAGGAACCAGTCACGAGAACCAGGCAATGCAGTAGAACTTGCTTTATTAATTAAGGGGGAGCACCCTTGCAGGGCAGAAGGTAAAAGTACAAAGTCCACAATCCAAAAGTCAAAATCCAGTTGGGCAAAAATAGGATCAAAAACCAGCGACAGAAATGGGTCTGGTTCACAGGAATAGGTATATCAGAGAAGCAAAGCCTGAATCCAAAGGGCGTAATCCGAATCGTTACCAGGGCAGCAAACAGATCTTGTAGTCCGGCAGAAAATGGTCAAAACACACAGATGCAACAATAATCCAAAAATCACAAAGGCAAAAATTGAAGTCCGGCAATCCAGTCAGAAAGATAAACACTGAGTAATCAAGGCGAGAAACGTAGCACGAGAAGACTGAGGAAAACAATCTGATGAAGAGTGGCTGTGAAAAGACACCTAATATACATTTCTGGGCAGATCACAAGGGGAGAATCACAGGTGCAGAGAGTCAGACTGATTACAAGGGGAAGGCACATGAGGAAAAGCCTAATCACATAAAATTGGTCAAAGCCAAAACGCGGACAGGGAACACAAGACATTCCTATAACAAACACACGGCTCCAGTCACGGAGTTTCTAACGTGCAGAGATTAATGAGAAACAGGACAGCGTGATCAGGTGTGAGCTTTCACAGACAATGCAGCAAAGGTAATCAGGGAGAGCAAAGAGGCGTAGACTAGAACAGGGTGAGTGCTGAGAGATCGTTAGTCAATTAGTAAGTGCGACTATACAAATCCTTGGTGCTTGTTAGTAAGTTAGTATTATATTATGTACAAGGTTAGTTGTTGTTAGTAATCTTAGGGGAAAATAATAAACTGTTAGTATTGTTAGTAGATAGAAAAGAAGAGTGAAGCCAGCAAATGAGATCGGAAGGAAGTTTGAAAACCAGAATCCAATAAATCACCCAAAAAGTGAAACACAAGACTGGGGCTGTGTGAAAGACATGAGACCAGACGGGGGAGACAAAGTGCAATGCAAAATGGAAAACATGAGCCGGAATGAGATATGGCAAAATGTAAAACATGGAAAAGTAAACTAAGACTAAACATGAAAAAACAAAGTAACCAAATCACAACACATAATACAAAGAATAGTCAGACAAAGCAGTGGTCACTAAATACCAGAATCAAACATCATGGCAAGGCCAGGCACAGAACTTAACTAGGCATGGACATGAACATGGCAATGCAGAACGGAACATGAGCAAATAACAGAATCACAACAGTAACAGTATTCAGATGATTAATCTCAGCTATTGGTTTGATTCCAAATACTTCCATCACATGGATGTTTGTAAATTTCAATATCAATTTATTTGTATAGCGCTTTTCACAGATAAGCTGTCACAAAGACGCTTTACAGTCAGAGATGAGTTACTGAAAGGGCAGTGCCCAGCCTATTCCCCACTACAGCAAATGAGGCAAAAAAACTCCCAGTAGGGAGAAAAATCCTCAAACAGTGGTGAGAAAAAACTCCCCAGAGGGAAGAAATCTCAGGAGGAACCCGGCTATAGTGGGGAAGCCCATCCTCTGCAGGCTAGCTAGTTAATAACAAGATAAAGCAAAATAGGATAATAACAATACAGTTCCATTAAAGTCCATCTAAACAGTGGCATCAGTTGCTCGAGGAAGTGGCATGCAGAGGATGGCGCAGAACTGGATCAGGACCGGATCAGGACAGCAGGACAGCAGCAGCCAGTGCTCATGGTGAGGGACAGGGCTTGGATGATCCAAGACTCAGGGTAGTGGAGGGAAAGATCCTCGGAAAGAGACAGAGAAAAGTGGGGTGAGGCACTGGATAAAACTATTGCGTATTAATAAATATACAGTCCTGTGTCATGCGCCAAGTGAGAATTTAGGAGCTGACTGGTCAGGAAACAGTCAACACCCCTCCATCCACTTCCTGCAGCACAGAGGCCCTACACTTACTGCAGGCTGGAAGATCACTTGAGATTTTCTAAACACTAGTACCATATGGAACTCCCCAGTGACGAAGGCTGTAGCAAGCCCTACTGGCACCGTTAATGCATGCTCAGTGCCACCAGTTCCACATGAATTTGCTAAACACTAAACCAGTACCATATGGACCTCCCCACTGACTAAGCTGTAGCAAGCTCCACTGGCACCGTTAATGCATGCTCAGTGCCACCGGTTCCACAAGGATTTGCTTAACACTACACCAGTACCATATGGACCTCCCCGGTGACCAAGGCTGTAGCAAGCCCCACTGGCACCGTTAATGCATGCTCAGTGCCACCGGTTCCACGTGGATTTACATAACACTGGCTTCCAATATCGTGAACATATCATAAAACAAGGTTGTAGTCAGTCCCACCAGAGTCAACACATAACTAATCATGAACTAATCATAAGCTTGACTGAAAAGATAAGTTTTAAGCCTACTCTTGAAGATAGCGAGTGTGTCTGAAGCCCGAATTTGTCTTGGGAGATTATTCCATAAAATTGGTGCTTTGTAAGAGAATGCGCTGCCTCCAATTGTAATTCTAGATATATTTGGAATTTTCAAGTAGTCAGCTCATCGTGAACGAAGTAATCTTGGTGGGGAGTAAGGAATGATCAGACTGCAAAGATATTCCGGGGCAAAGTCATTTAAAGCTTTGTAAGTTAGTAATAGTATTTTGTACTCAATTCTGAATTTTACAGGCAGCCAATGAAGATTTTTGAGCACCGGGCTAATGTGATCATATTTCTTAGTCTTAGTCAGAGCTCTAGCTGCAGCATTCTGCACTAATTGAAGACGTTAGAGGGCCGAGCTAGTGCAAACAGACAGTAAGACATTGCAATAGTAAATGGACAGCCATTCACTTTCTTTGCAGCGTGTGATGCAAGACATGACCTTCATTCAGAGAGATAAGTCGGAGAGAAGGTTCACTCTTATTCCACATGTGAAAATACAACTATTTAGTTGAGAGTGACAGAGACATCACCCTGTGGGGTGACAGGCCAGTCAGCCAATCAATCGCTGGGATTCAAACTACGGGACCCATCCACTCACATAGAGAAGTGCTGACATAAGTAGGGAAACCACTGAACTGAGTCCCAGCAACTGCAGCAAACTTAAAGGGGAACTTTGCATGCATTATTAACTTATGACATTAAAACACATGATGTGACCCATGTCAACCATCCTGTCACATACAAAAACTTTTTTTTTTTCTGAAGCAAAACTGCAGTCAGTGGCATGTTGGCCTGCTGTATTATTTGCAGCCAACTATGAGATTTTCTACACGTGCAGTACATCTACAATTGCTTGGGTATGTGAAGGCCGGGGGTCAATAAAAATGCATCACTGCTTTCATGGTCATATGGGCAACTGACTGCACCTGTAATTTTGCTAAACATTCAGCCAGAAATAAGAAATACAAGTTTAAAAAGCCTGTTTTTGTGGTGTTACTAATTTTTATTACATGACCTGGGCAACAGATTTTGTCACTGAATGCCATGGCATAAGGATTCAATAGTACCACCCAAAGATAAAAAACCAGGTCTTAACACCATCAACAGTCCAAGATTGAGAACCAGAAGACCGAGCAATACCATGCACACAGAGCATTAACAGAGGACAGGCAGAAGTCAAGCGGTGGCAACCGGGAACCTGGGGGGGAGTGGAGTGAAGTAAGGAATTCAAGCAGAGGTCAAAGCCACAAGATCAGACAAGGAAGGAAAAGGAACAGAGTGGATGGGAATCTTGGGACAGGACAAGGAAAACACAAGACTGGCTCAGCTCACAAACAAGCTCAAAACACACAGGGCTGAGGCAGGAATCAAAAGCTCAGGAAACCAAGGCATGAGAAAAATTGTAAGGGAGCAAACAACAAGCATGGAGCAAGGCAAGACAATCTGTCCATGAAGAAAGACACTGGGGATATCTAAGTACACAGAGAGAACAAGCAATGTGAGAAATAGGTTCGAGAGAAGGTATGAGGAATGCACAGAGGGCTTATGAGGTGTAATGTGAATAGAAGCCACGAGATGGCAGTATTGACCTTTCTTTTGTTAAGCCCAGACTGGAGCTAGGTTTGGGCATGTCTTGGGCATGTCTGGGGCAAGTCCCAGAGAATTAAAAAAAAGAGGTCTAGAAGGTGGGAGGGGTCTGCAAAAGAGTAAATAAGGAGGAAAATTCAGAGAGTAAAGTAGTAGGAGAAATTGCAAGCCGAATGATACATTTGACCAGACCTGTCACTCTTTTCAAGACCTTTGTAGCTTTTTGTGGATTTTTGCCTGTGTTTAAGCATTTTCCTCACCGGGAACATCACCAAGCAACCCAACCAAAGGGACTGTAAATATTTTTTTTGTTGTATATATCAATCTTGGTCAGTAGAGTAGATAGTAGTTTAGTTTAAAGTGTTTGGGTTCATTAAAAGTGTTTAAGTTTTAAAATTGTGTCTGTCATCCCTTGCTGTTATATATGTAATAACAATTTGGGGCCATAACAAATTGGGGGCTCAAGTCCGGGATAGACCAGTGTGTGAGTCATTTATTGAAAATTTAACATTTCAAGTTGTAAAATTGTTTTTTGAATTTTCATATATATATATATTAGACAGATCAACAGCAATGGATGATTTCTTGGGATCACCAACCGTTGAGGTTTTGAAGTCTTTCAAAAAGACAGAACTGCTAGAAATATGCAGACATTTAGAGCTGACAGAGGTTAAACCAGCCATGCGAAAAGCAAGACTGGCTAGAGAGATTGTTGAATATTACTTTGATGAAAATGTGTTTGCAGTAGGAGATCTGGAACAGTTTCCATTGGAAAATCCAAATGTAGAAATTGAACTTAAATCAAAACGGCCAGAGATTGAAGGGGAAGAAAGAGAGAAAGGGAGGAAAGAGAGAAAGAAAGGGAGGAAAGAGAAAAAGACAATTTGAGAGGGAAGAAAGAGAGAAAGAAAGGGAAGAAAAAGAAAAACAAAGACAGTTTGAGTTAGAAAAATTAGCAAGCCAGAGAGATTTCGATTTACAGAGATTCGATAGAGAAGAAAGGCTCCAAATGGAGCAGCTAAAAATAAAAATAGCAACTGAAAATAAATTTTGGGCTAGCCAGGAGGTAAAACTGGTGCCTGCATTCGCAGAGAAGGAAGTTGACAACTATTTCCACTGTTTTGAAAAGGTGGCAAAGAGTTACCAGTGGCCAAAGGAACATTAGCCTCTGTTGTTGAAAACTGTCCTCAAGGGTAAAGCTCAACAAGCTTATTTGGCTTTGTCTGCAGATGATTCCTCTGATTATGAGGTTGTCAAAAAGGTTATTTTGAGAGCTTATGAGTTGGTTCCAGAGGCTTACCGACAGAAATTCAGAGGTCTGAAGAAATCTGAAAATCAGACTTATGTTGAATTTGCAAATGAGAAGCAGGTTTGCCTTGAGCGCTGGTGTACTTCTATGGAGGTCAAAGATGATTTCAACTCACTAAAAGAGATGGTGTTAGTTGAAGAATTCAAGAACTGTGTTAAGGATGATGTTAAGACCTACCTTAATGAGAAGCAAGCACTGAATTTGCAATCAGCTGCCAAATTTGCAGATGAGTATGTTCTCACACATAAGTCCAAATTTCAGTCTAGCAGTAACAATAGATGGTCCCAATTTCAGAAAAAGGGTTACGGTGATACCCAAGATTCCTCACCCAAAGATAAATCTGGTGATGGTGCACAGAAATCCAGTAACAGGTCTGATCAAAGTGTGAAAGCTGACCGTGACATAAGTGGTCTAGTTTGCAGTTATTGCAAGAAATCTGGTCATGTTACAACTAACTGTTGGTTCCTTAAAGCTAAGAAAGAAAAAGAAAAGGATACCAAACCAAATGCCTTTGTGAAAACAAGGTTAGAAACCCCGGTAGTAGATAACCGATCTGCTAAATTGCCTGCTCCTTGTGGGGCCAAAAAGCCTGATACTGCTGACTTTTTGAGGGAGGAATTTCTTCCATTTGTGTCAGATGGATTTGTGGCTCTAAATGAGCATTCTCCTCCTGTCCCCATATAAATCCTAAGGGATACCGGAGCTTCTCATTCACTTTTGTTGATGGACTCCTTGGAGTTACGTGATGAGACCGCTTCTGGGGATTTCATACTTGTACAAGGTATGGAAGGGAAGACTGTATCCGTACCCCTGTGCTCTGTATTCTTGAAGTCAGATTTAGTTACAGGACAGGTGAAGGTGGGACTTATGTCAAGTCTACCTATCAAGGGTGTTTCTCTGTTGCTAGGCAATGACCTTGCTGGGGGCAATGTAGTTTCCCCTGTTCATCTTACTTCACAGCTGAGCACTGAAGATGGCGATGAAGACCCATCTCTGTATCCTTCCTGTGCAGTGACTCGTGCTATGGCCAAGAGGGCTAAAGAAGAAGATGATGTGGTGCCGTCCAGCACATTGAATAGTGAGGACTCAGGTGGTTCGCCTCATGACTCTGTTTGGCCTACTATGGTTTCTCCGTTTGAGGACTGATCAGATACTTTTATCAGTTCTTTGTTCAGCCAGCCAGATGGGTTTGGTGATTCTGATGCATCTGGAATCTTGTCTCTGTCCAGAAAGCGGTTGATTGAGGAGCAAACTAATGATCCTGAAATTTGTGTAAGAAAGAGGAGAGCCCTTCCTGATAAAGAAATAGACGCAGTTCCAGTTGGGTATTATCTCAAGGATGGTGTGTTGATTTGGAAGTGGCGCCCTCCTGATATTCCTGCCAATACAGATTGGGCAGTGGTTCGGCAAAATATTGTTCCGAAGGTCTACAGGAATGAGATCTTAACTATGGCTCATAGTTTACCTATAGGAGGTAATCTTGGTGTTAACAAGACTGTTGATAAGATCATGAAACACTTCTTCTGGCCCGGGCTTCGGAAAGACGTTTCCAACTTTTGCAAAACCTGTCATACTTGTCAGGTAGTTGGAAAACACCAGTTGAACCCACCTGTAGCTCCATTGCAGCCAATCCCAGCATTTGGGGAGCCCTTCTCTAA
Organism: Gymnothorax reevesii; assembly: GCA_029721435.1. Classification (NCBI taxonomy): domain Eukaryota; kingdom Metazoa; phylum Chordata; class Actinopteri; order Anguilliformes; family Muraenidae; genus Gymnothorax; species Gymnothorax reevesii. Next base: position 28,445,049 of record CM056588.1, read on the forward strand.
GGTCATTGTTGATTGTGTTGGTCCATTACCCAAAACAAGATCTGGAAATCAGTACTTGTTGACAATCATGTGTGCATCTACCAGATTCCCTGAAGCCATACCTCTATGTAACATCAAGGCAACTGCAATCTAGAAGGCTTTGATAAAGTTCTTCACGTTGTTTGGCCTTCCCAGGGAAATTCAGTCAGACTAAGGAAGCAATTTCACTTCCGGTTTGTTTCAGCAGGTTGTGTATGAACTAGGTGAGAAGCAGATTCTTTCTGGTGCCTATCATCCAGAGAGTCAGGGTGCCTTAGAGCGGTTTCATTCCACTCTCAAGACAATGCTGAGGACTTATTGTTATGACCATGAGAAAGACTGGGATGAAGGTGTTCATTTGCTGTTGTTTGCAGCTAGAGAAGCCGTGCAGGAGTCTACTGGATTCAGTCCGTTTCAGCTAGTGTTTGGCCATGAAGTGAGAGGACCTTTGCTATGGTTGAGTCAACAATGGCAAGAGGAAGAGCCGCACATCAGTCTGTTAGACTATGTTAGCAAGTTCAAGCAAAGATTGCATGCAGCTTGTGACCTAGCCAAAGAGAACTTGAAATCAAGTCAGGGAAAAATGAAAACTTGGTATGATCATAAGGCTAAAAGCCGTGAGTTTAAACCAGGAGACAAGGTTCTTGTGTTGTTTCCCTTGCAGTCCAATCCATTGCAGGCTAGATTTCATGGTCTGTATGAAATTTTGACAAAACTCAAGGATCTCAATTACATTGTGAAGACTCCGGATAGGAGAAAGCCTAAACAGTTGTGTCACATTAACATGCTAAAGCCTTACCATGACAGAAATGCTAGGGTTGCAGCTGTAACTTCAGATTCTCCTATCGTGGAGACGTGTGAAGATGAGGGGGAGTTTCAAGATGATGAACCTAGAATTAAAGCTGAAGTTCTTTCATGTAAATTCTCAAATTCTAAAGTGTTGCAAAATCTTGATGTAAAACTCCAGCACTTAAAACCCTCACAGAAAGATCAGTTTGAGAGGTACATATAGGGGTATGGAGATCTGTTTCCTGATGTTCCAAGGAGAGTTTCTGTGGCTTCTCATGATGTGGATGTTGGTGGTGCCGGGCCGGTGGTGCAGCGTTTGTGCCAGATGGATCCTGGGGGGAGGGGGATTGCTGGGGGGGAGGTTGAGTGCAGGTTGGAGCATAGTATTGTCAGACCCTCCGATTCAGATTGGAGTTCACCCTGTGTGCTAGTTCCAAAACCTGATGGAAGTACTAGATTCTGTACAGATTATCGCGAAGTCAATGCTGTAACTAAAACTGATGTGTTTCCAATACCGAGGATTGATGATTGTATCGATAGAGTTGGGCAAGCAAAGTTTCTGACTAAGATTGATTTATTGAAGGGTTATTGGTGTGTGCCTTTAACTGAGGGGGCCAAGAGCATCTCTGCTTTTGCCACATCATCTGTGTTGTACCAGTATGAAGTCCTACCCTTTGGCATGAAAAATGCCCCAGCCATGTTCCAAAGTCTACAATCGCCGGATTGCCACACACGGGTGTGTACATCGACGACCTGATCACGTGACTCCTGGGAAGAACATCTAAAAGATGTAGAGACGTTGTTCCAGTGCCTAACCCAGGCTAACCTGACTGTTAACCTGAACAAGAGTGACTTTGGTTGTGCCACTGTCACCTATCTTGGCTACGTCACAGGCCAGGGTAAGGTGGCACCCATAAATGCTAAAGTCCAAGGCATCATGGACTTTCCAGTTCCTGACAACAAAAAAGCTTTGCGCCGCTTTCTTGGAATGATCGGGTACTACCGCAAGTTCTGCAAGAACTTTGCTAAGATTGCTCTCAGTCTCACCAACCAACTGAAGAAAGGCGTAAAGTTCACTTAGGATGATGCATACCAGAGAGCCTTCGATCGCCTGAAGTCTCTGCTGTGTCACTTCCCCGTGCTCAGATCTCCTGACTTCAACAAACCGTTCTCCATCGCGGTCGATGCTAGCGACCAAGCTTGTGGATCTGTGCTCCTACAGAGAAGTGACTCTGATGACATTGAGCATCCCGTGGCATACTTCTCCAGATAGTTCAATCGCCTCCAAAAGAACTATTCCACAATAGAGAAGGAGCTGTTGGCTCTGGTTCTATCTTTATAACACTTTGAAGTTTATGTTTGTACAGGGCAAAAGCTAATGATTGTGTATACTGACCACAATCCGTTAATGTTTTTGAGTCAGATGAAAAACAAGAATCGGAGATTGTTGAATTGGAGTTTGATTTTACAGGAGTTTGACTTGGAAATTAAGCATGTAAAGGGTAATGACAATGTAATTGCTAATTGCTTATCCCGTGTTTGAGTAAGTGTACATATCACGTTTATTAGCATATTGTATGTGTATACAATATATATACACACACACACACACACACACAAACACAAGTGTCTACTTAACCATTTCTGTATTGAAAAGAAAAATTTTGACTTTATGAGTCAAAATTTTCCCTTTTGGAATGGAGGTGAAATGCGAATAGGAGCCACTAGATGGCAGTACTGACCTTTCTTTTGTTAAGCCCAAACTTAACCCCTTTTGTTAAGTTTTTCAGGTCCTTCCACAACATTTCGATTGGATTAAGGTCAGGACTTTGACTTGGCCATTCCAAAACATTAACTTAATTCTTCTTCAACCATTCTTAGGTAGAACAACTTGTGTGCTTAGGGTCGCTGTCTTGTTGCATGACCCACCATCTCTTGAGATTCAGTTCATGGACAGATGTCCAGACATTTTCCTGTAGAATTCGCTGGTATAATTCAGAATTCATTGTTCCATCAATGATGGCAAGCTGTCCAGGCCCAGTTGCAGCAAAACAGGCCCAAACTATGATGAAACACCACCATGTTTTTCAGAGGGGATAATGTTCTTATGCTGGAATGCAGTGTTTTCCTTTCTTCAAACATAACACTTCTCATTTAAACCAAAAAGTTCTATTTTAGTCTCATCTGTCCAAAAAACATTTTTCCAATAGCCCTTTGGTTTGTTCGCATGATCTTTAGCAAACTGCAGACAAGCAGCAATGTTCCTTTTGGAGAGCTGTGGCTTTCTCCTTGCAACCCTGCCATGCAAACCATTGTTGTTCAGTGTTCTGCTGATGGTGGACTCATGAACATTAACATTAGCCAGTGTGAGAGAGGCCGTCAGTTGCTTAGAAGTTACCCTGGGGTCCTTTGTGACCTCGCCGACTAATACACGCCTTGCTCTTGGAGTGATTTTTGTTGGTAGACCACTCCTGGGGAGGGTAACGATGGTCTTGAATTTTCTCCATTTGTACACAATCTGTCTGACTGTGGACTGGTGGAGTCCAAACTCTTTAGAGATGGTTTTATAACCTTTTCCAACCTGATGAGCTTTTTCTGAGGTCCTCAGAACCCTCCTTCGTTCGTGCCATGATACACTTCCACAAACGTGTGTTGTGAAGGTCAGACTGATAAATCCCTGATCTTTAAATAAAACAGAATGCCCATTCACACCTGATTGTCATCCCATTGATTGAAAACACCTGACTCTAATTTGACCTTCAGATGAATCACTAATCCTAGAGGTTCACATATATCTGTGAGGGGCAAAAGTATGTATTATTGGATCATTTTCCTCAATAAATAAATGACCAAGTATAATATTTTGGTCTCATTTGTTTAACTAGGTTTTCTTTATGTACTTTTAGGACTTGTGTGAAAATCTGATGATGTTTTAGGTCATATTTATGCAGAAATATAGAAAATTTTAAAGGGTTCACAAACTTTCGCGCGCCACTGTATATCACAAAACTGAAATGGGGTCAAAGGTTACCAAAAATTAAAAATTCCTATTGGGTTGTTAGTAGCCTCTCCCCAGGACATATTAACAGAATACATAGATTTTTCTTTCAACTTTTACAATAGTTGGGCATTTAAGGGTTAATAACGCACACATGTCAACTCTCATGCATGAGTTTTAGTGGTAAATTTACGCTCCCCTGCTGTAGTCAGCAACTATTCAATCAACACATGTGGAAGAGATTCTTGCAACGATTCCACAATGGAGAAGAAGCTGTTGGCTCTGGTTCTATCTTTATAACACTTTGAGGTTTATGTTTGTACAGGGCAAAAGCCAATGATTGTCTATACTGACCACAATCCGTTAATGTTTTTGAGTAAGATGAAAAACAAGAATCGGAGATTGTTGAATTGGAGTTTGATCTTACAGGAGTTTGACTTGGTAATTAAGCGTGTAAAGGGTATTGAAAATGTAATTGCTAATTGCTTATCCCGTGTTTGAGTATGTGTACATATCACATGTTTATTGGCATATTGTATTATATATATATATATATATATATATATATATATATATACACACACACACACACACACACAAACACAAGTGTCTACTTAACCATTTTTGTATTGAAAAGAAAAATTTTGACTTTATGAGTCAAAATTTTCCCTTTTGGAATGGAGGTGTAATGCGAATAGAAGCCACTAGATGACAGTACTGACCTTTTTTTGTTAAGCCCAGACTGGAGCTAGATTTGGGCATGTCTGGGACAAGTCCCAGAGAATTAAAAAAACAAAAAAGAGGTCTAAAAGGTGGGAAGGGTCTGCAAAAGAGTAAATAAGAAGGAAAATTGGGAGAGTAAAGCAGTAGGAGAAATTTCAAGCAGAAGGTTACATTTGATCAGACCTGTCACTCTTTTCAATACCTGTGTAGCTTTTTGTGGATTTTTGCCTGTGTTGGAGCATTTTCCTCACCGGGAACATCACCAAGCAACTCAACCAAAGGGACTGTAAATATTTTTTTGTTATCTTGGTCAGTAGAGTAGATAGTAGTTTAGTTAAAAGTGTTTGGTTTTATTAAATGTGTTTAAGTTTTAAAATTGTGTCTGTCATCCCTTGCTGTCATATATATAATAACAAATTGGGGCCATAACAGAGGAAATGAATAAAAATCAATGAACAGAAACCGATCAACCATAACAAAACAAAAAAAAAAAAAAAAGAATTACCGTGAAAGACGGCAACAGATGCACAAGACGTGCCTGGATATGTCCTAGTTATTAGTCAAGAACTTCCGTTATAAGTTCTTTCACAGAAATTAAATCTCAACAAATGGTGTCAAGCACAACAAACCCCGCCCCTCGCACATACTTTGACCTACTTTTCCAAAATTCAATAGGCATCTATTCTGGGTTAGTGGCAGTTCCTTAACCAAATTTGGGGTGAATCTGGCCTTTAGTTTTGCTGCTAAAATGTTAATGAACAAACAAACACAGAAACACTGAAACAAACCAAACCAAAAACAATGCCCCTTGCCCTCACCCTTTGGGTGGGGCGGGCTAATAATGAAAACTCAAGCAGTATTTGTTAGGATCTGGATAAAAATCGACATTTGCACGCAGCTTAGATTCAGTGTTAGGTCATTTCTAAGTGAAGGCAGAGGTTTAACTCGTCACGTTGTATTATTTTTTTGAAGCAACCCTGGCATTGAAGCTGAACATTTTCATTCTATATACCTCTTCCAAAAATGCATAAATTATTCTAGATCTTCTTATATATAATATACCTCCTGTATGCAAATATGAACCTCCTGTATTTCAAAAACAGAGAAGACAGAAGGATTGTAGGAGCAGAGCATCTGCTGGGTGTAGAGAGTCTGTGTTCATCCATGAGCAGATGGTACACCCACATCCTGTGGCCTTAATCCAGAATCCTTTGCTCCAACCAGTGTTTCATCTACTTTGGGCTGCAATGTGTCAGTACAGAAAAGAGCCATTATAATTACTTGGCCAGGCCCCAAAAATATTTGGACACTGGCGAAGTTGTTGTTTTTACAATGTACCTCAGCATACAGGAGAAAAAGCGAAACATCAGTTCAAAACACAGACTATCTGCTTTGATTTGCAGGTATTTGCAAATGGGATAAATAGAAGGAATAACTACATAACGTCTGTGCATGTCCCTGTACTTTTATCTGGGACAAAAAGTACTTGGGCTCAGGTCAAGAGCTGATTTCAAGAGGGACATTTGAATTTCAAGTCAGTAACAGATGACATGCAAAATTAAGTCCAAAGAGCTGTCACTGCCAGTGAAGCAAGCCATTATTCGGCTGAAAAATCAAAACATATCCATCAATGAAATAGCAGATATTGTGTTTGGGCCAGTTCCATGTAAATGGGGATATGGCACCTAAATTTAAATGTAAAAGTAATTTTGAGATCATACCCTTAGGAATTGTTTGGAGGAAGAGGTCAAAATGATGTTGACTGCAACTGAATTGTCTCTTTTCATAACCAAAAATGTCCATTTTACAGCTGCCTGTTCTCAGGTTGATAAAAAAACCGAACTCCGACTTCTTCCTCAGTTGTCAGTGCAGTAACTCTGTTAACCTTATTGTATGTCTGAATTTTACGGTGCAAGCCATGATTTCGAGAAAAAGAACAGATTTACTGTGATGGACTTTGAAACTTGAATTGTAATGCCCTTCACATTTTAACAAACAAGTTTTATCAGGGGACACAAAAGTAAGCAGAAGTTTATGAAAGTCCACATACAAAGTTAGCTTGATGGGAGATATAGATATAAAATGGTGTTTGTTGTTTTTCATTTTGTGGTTATTATGTAACGCTGTGACGGGCGTTACAAATATGTGACGAGCGTTACAAATGGTGGTGCGACGGGCATTACATCACAAGTTTACAACAGAGAATGACTGCTTTTAATGCAATTTGGACAGTGAATTGACTAAGTTCAAATAGCAAATGCCAGGTGGCAGGCCAGTCTGGCTGAATATCAGTCAGATGCAAGTAAACAAGGTCATATACCATGTCAAATCGGTGTAGACAGCAAACATGGATGAGTGAAGCAGTCAGAAGCAACAACAAATCAGTGATTTTTTCGATTTCCTCAATGTACATTTGTATATGCTGAGAAAGGTCAGTTACAAGTGAACTTTTATGTAAAAGTAATAATATTTTTATCAGAAAATAAATATCCTAGGGAACGACAGTTTTGAAAATAGCCAGAGAATACAAAGTCTATAACAGTGGCAGCTGGTGAACTGGCGATAGGGATGGCTGAAACCATCCCTTAAAAATATTCATTTTGTCATGACCTGTTTTCAATCATTCATTTAAATTACCATTACAAACTCCAAAAAGTCTTAACGTTATCAGGTGTGGTCAGTTTTCATTAACCCTTAAATGCCCCCTGTGATAAATTTGTCACACGATTTTTGGGGTTTTCAAAACCACTGACCCCACATTAATTTTCTAACCTAATGCCCATAGTGACATATTTAGACCATCAGTGCTGCCATCTGATGCATAAAAGTGGAACTGACACTACACTGGCTGCACCAGCTAATCTTTCCAATATGGCCGCCCCCATGGCGGAATCCACACGATACATGAGCACCCATTCACAACTGGATAAAGTAGACAAACAGGTAAGCTAATGAAAAATAAGCTATGCCTAATACTTCAGCTAATACTTCAACTACCAAAACAATGATGGACAAAAGTTCTCTTTATATCCTAGAAACCTAGAGTGACATACAGTATACAGTGGCGCTTGAAAGTTTGTGAACCTTTTAGAATTTTCCAGATTTCTACATAAATATGACCTAAAACATCATCCGATTTTCACACAAGTCCTGAAAGTAGATAAAGAAAACCCAATTAAACAAATGAAACAAAAATATTATTCTCGGTCATTTATTTATTGAGGAAAATGATCCAATATTACATATCTGTGAGTGGCAAAAGTATGTGAACCTTTGCTTTCAGTATCTGGTGCGACCCCCTTGTGCAGCAATAACTGCATCTAAATAGTAACTGTTGGTTAGTCTTGTACAACAGCTTGGAGGAATTTTAGCCAATTCCTCCATCCAGAACAGCTTCAACTCTGGGATGTTAGTGAGTTTCCTCACATGACCTGCTCGCTTCAGGTCCTTCCATAACATTTCGATTGGATTAAGGTCAGGACTTTGACTTGGCCATTCCAAAACATTAACTTAATTCTTCTTTAACCATTCTTAGGTAGAACAACTTGTGTGCTTAGAGTCGCTGTCTTGTTGCATGACCCACCTTCTCTTGAGATTCAGTTCATGGACAGATGTCCAGACTTTTTCTGGTAGAATTTGCTGGTATAATTCAGAATTCATTGTTCCATCAATGATGGCAAGCTGTCCTGGCCCAGTTGCAGCAAAACAGGCCCAAACTATGATGAAACACCACCATGTTTTTCAGAGGGGATAATGTTCTTATGCTGGAATGCAGTGTTTTTCTTTCTCCAAACATAACACTTCTCATTTAAACCAAAAAGTTCTATTTTAGTCTCATCTGTCCACAAAACATTTTTCCAAGAGCCCTCTGGTTTGTTCGCATAACTGCAGACAAGCAGCAATGTTCCTTTTGGAGAGCTGTGGCTTTCTCCTTGCAACCCTTCCATGCAAACCATTGTTGTTCAGTGTTCTGCTGATGGTGGACTCATGAACATTAACATTAGCCAGTGTGAGAGAGGCCGTCAGTTGCTTAGAAGTTACCCTGGGGTCCTTTGTGACCTCGCCGACTAATACACGCCTTGCTCTTGGAGTGATTTTTGTTGGTAGACCACTACTGGGGAGGGTAACGATGGTCTTGAATTTCCTCCATTTGTACACAATCTGTCTGACTGTGGACTGGTGGAGTCCAAACTCTTTAGAGATGGTTTTGTAACCTTTTCCAACCTGATGTGCTTTTTCTGAGGTCCTCAGAACCCTCCTTCGTTTGTGCCATGATACACTTCCACAAACGTGTGTTGTGAAGGTCAGACTGATAAATCCCTGATCTTTAAATAAAACAGAGAGCCCACTGTTATGGCCCCAATTTGTTATTACATTTATAACACAACAGCAACAGCAACAGCAAGGGATGACAGACACAGTTTTAAAAACTTAAACACATTTCATTTTTAAACAAAGACAAAGACTAATAACCACTAACTAACTACACTAAGACCAAGATTGAATTATGTACAAAAACAAAAAGAAATATTTACAGTCCCTTTTCGTGGGGGTGGCTTGGTGATGTCCTGGATGAAGAAAATGCTCAAACACAGGCAAAGAAATCCACAAAAGAAACGTCACAGGTCTTGAACAGAATGGCTAGTCTGGTCATCTTCTTGCAATTTCTCCTACTACTTTACTGTCTCAATTCTTTTCCTTATATACTCTTTTGCAGACCCCACCCACATTTAGACCTCTTTTTTTTACTTTTCGGGGACTTGCCCCAGACATGTCCAGGACATGTCTAAACATGACTCCAGTCTGAGCTTAACAAAAAAAAGGTAAACACTGTCATCTAGTGGCTTATATTCACATTACACCTCCATTCCAAAAGGGAAAAATTTTGACTCATAAAGGCAAAATTTTTCTTTTCAATACAAAATGGTTAAGTGAACACTTGTCTATATATACATATCATACAATATTCAAATAAACACATGATATATATATACATTCAAACACGAGATAAGCAATCAGCAATTACATTGTCTGTACCCTTCACATGCTTAATTTCCAAGTCAAACTCCTGTAAAATCAAACTCCAATTCAACAATCTCCGATTCTCGTTTTTCATCTTACTCAAAAACATTAACGGATTGTGGTCAGTGTACACAATCATTGGCTTTTGTCCTGTACAAACATAAACCTCAAAGTGTTGTAAAGAAAGGACCAGAGCCAACAATTCCTTCTCTATTGTGGAATAGTTCCTTTGGTGGCGATTGAACTTCCTGGAGAAGTATGCCACGGGATGCTCAATGTCATCAGAGTCACTTCTCTGTAGGAGCACAGATCCACAAGCTTGGTCGCTAGCATCGACCGCGATGGAGAATGGTTTGTTGAAGTCAGGAGATTTGAGCACGGGGAAGTGACACAGCAGAGACTTCAGGCGATCGAAGGCTCTCTGGCATGCATCATCCCAAGTGAACTTTACGCCTTTCTTCAGTTGGTTAGTTAGACTGAGAGCAATCTCAGCAAAGTTCTTGCAGAACTTGCGGTAGTACCCGATCATTCCAAGGAAGCGGCGCAAAGCTTTTTTGTTGTCAGGAACTGGAAAGTCCATGATGGCTTGGACTTTAGCATTTATGGGTGCCACCTTACCCTGGCCTATGACGTAGCCAAGATAGGTGACAGTAGCACAACCAAAGTCACTCTTGCTCAGGTTAACAGTCAGGTTAGCCTGGGTCAGGCGCTGGAACAACGTCTCTACATCTTTTAGATGTTCTTCCCAGGAGTCACTCCATGTGATCAGGTCATCGATGTACGCACCCGTGTGTGGCAATCCGGCGATTGTAGACTGTATCATCCTTTGGAACGTGGCTGGGGCATTTTTCATGCCAAAGGGTAGGACTTCATACTGGTACAATCCAGATGGTGTGGCAAAAGCAGAGATGCTCTTGGCCCTCTCAGTTGAAGGCACACACCAATAACCCTTCAATAAATCAATATTGGTCAGAAATTTTGCTTGCCCTACTCTATCAATACAATCATCAGTCCTAGGTATTGGAAACACATCAGTTCTAGTTACAGCATTGACTTTGCGATAATCTGTACAGAATCTAGTACTTCCATCAGATTTTGGAACTAGCACACAGGGTGAACTCCAATCGGAGTTGGAGGGTCTGATAATATCAGGTTTTAACATGTACTCAACCTCTTTCTCAGCAATCTTTCTCTTTTGAGGATTTATCCGGTACGGATGCTGTTTTATTGGTTTGGCATCACCAACATCTACATCATGAGCGGCTATAGAAACTCTTTTTGGAACATCAGGAAACAAATCCTCATATTTCTTGATCAACCTTTCAAACTGATCTCTCTGTGAGGGTTCTAAGTGCTGGAGTTTTACATCAAGATTTTGCAACACTTCAGTGTTTGACAATTTACATGAAAGAACTTCAGCTTTAATTCTTGGTTCATCATCTTGAAACTCCCCCTCATCTTCACAAATCTCGGCCATTGGAGAATCTGAAGTGACAGCTGCAACCCTAGCATTTCTGTCATGATAAGGCTTCAGCATGTTAATATGACACAATTGTTTTGGTTTTCTCCTATCTGGAGTCTTCACAATGTAATTGAGATCATTGAGTTTTGTCAGAATTTCATAAGGACCATGAAATCTAGCCTGCAATGGATTGGACTGCAAGGGAAACAACACAAGGACCTTGTCTCCTGGTTTAAACTCACGGCTTCTAGCCTTATGATCATACCAAGTTTTCATTTTTCCCTGACTTGATTTCAAGTTCTCTTTGGCTAGGTCACATGCTGCACGCAATCTTTGCTTGAACTTGCTAACATAGTCTAACAGACTGATGTGCGGCTCTTCCTCTTGCCATTGTTCACTCAATAATAGCAAAGGTCCTCTCACTTCATGGCCAAACACTAGCTCAAATGGACTGAATCCAGTAGACTCCTGCACTGCTTCTCTAGCTGCAAACAACAGCAAATGAACCCCTTCATCCCAGTCTTTCTCATGGTCATAACAATAAGTCCTCATCATTGTCTTGAGAGTGGAATGAAACCACTCTAAGGCACCCTGACTTTCTGGATGATAGGCACTATAAAGAATCTGCTTTGCACCTAGTTCATACACAACCTGCTGAAACAATCCTGAAGTGAAATTGCTACCCTGGTCTGACTGAATTTCCCTGGGAAGGCCAAACAACGTGAAGAACTTTATCAAAGCCTTCGAGATTGCAGTTGCCTTGATGTTACGTAGAGGTATGGCTTCGGGGAATCTGGTAGATGCACACATGATTGTCAACAAGTACTGATTTCCAGATCTAGTCTTGGGTAATGGACCAACGCAATCAACAATGACCCTAGAGAATGGCTCCCCAAATGCTGGGATAGGCTGCAATGGAGCTACAGGTGGGTCTAACTGGTGTTTTCCAACTACCTGACAAGTGTGACAGGTTTTGCAAAAGTTGGAAACGTCTTTCCGAAGCCCAGGCCAAAAGAAGTGTTTCATGATCTTATCAACAGTCTTGTTAACACCAAGATGACCTCCTAAAGGTAAACTATGAGCCATTGTTAAGATCTCATTCCTGTAGACCTTCGGAACAACAATTTGCCTGACCACTGCCCAATCTGCATTGGCAGGGATATCAGGAGGGCGCCACTTCCGCATCAACACACCATCCTTGAGATAATACCCAACTGGAACTGCGTCTATTTCTTTATCAGGAAGGGCTCTCCTCTTTAGTGCACAAATTTCAGGATCATTAGTTTGCTCCTCAATCAACCGCTTTCTGGACAGAGATAAGTCTCCAGACACATCAGAATCGCCAGACCCATCCGGCTGGCTGAATAGAGAACTGATAAAAGTATCTGATAAGTCCTCAAACGGAGAAACCATAGTAGGCCAATCAGAGTCATGAAGCAAACCACCTGAGTCCTGACTATTCAATGTGCTGGATGGCACCACAACATCATCTTCTTTAGCCTTCTTGGCCATAGCACGAGTCACTGCGCAAGAAGGATACAGAGATGGGTCCTCATCCCCATCTTCAGTGCTCGGCTGTGAAGTAAGATGTACAGGGGGAACTACTTTGCCCCCAGCCAGGTCATTGCCTAGCAACAGAGAAACACCCTTGATAGGTAGACTTGACATAAGTCCCACCTTTACCTGTCCTGTAACTAAATCTGACTTCAAGAATATAGAGCGCAGGGGTACAGATACAGTCCTCCCTTCAATACCTTGTACAAGTATGAAATCCCCTGAAGCGGTCTCATCACGTAACTCCAAGGAGTCCATCAACAAAAGTGACTGAGAAGCTCCGGTATCCCTTAGGATATATATGGGGACAGGAGTAGTATGCTCATTCAGAGCCACAAATCCCTCTGACACAAATGGAAGAAATTCCTCCCTCACGAAGTCAGCTGTATCAGGCTTTTTAGCCCCACAAGAAGCAGGCAATTTAGCAGATTGGTTATCTACTACAGGGGTTTCTAACCTTGTTTTCACAAAGGCATTTGGTTTGGTATCCTTTTCTTTTTCTTTCTTAGCTTTAAGGAACCAACAGTTAGTTGTAACATGACCAGATTTCTTGCAATAACTGCAAACTAGACCACTTTTGTCACTGTCAGCTTTCACACTTTGATCAGACCTGTTACTAGATTTCTGAGCACCATCACCAGATTTGTCTTTGTCTTTGGGTGAGGAATCTTGGGTATCACCATAACCCTTTTTCTGAAATTGGGACCATCTATTATTACTGCTAGACTGAAATTTGGACTTATGTGTGAGAACATATTCATCTGCAAATTTGGCAGCTGATTGCAAATTCAGTGCTTGCTTCTCATTAAGGTAGGTCTTAACATCATCCTTAACACAGTTCTTGAATTCTTCAACTAACACCATCTCTTTTAGTGAGTTGAAATCATCTTTGACCTCCATAGAAGTACACCAGCGTTTAAAGCAAACCTTCTTCTCATTAGCCAATTCCACATAAGTCTGATTTTCAGATTTCTTCAGACCTCTGAATTTCTGTCGGTAAGCCTCTGGAACCTACTCATAAGTTGTCAAAATAACCTTTTTGACAATCTCATAATCAGAGGAATCATCGGCAGACAAAGCCGAATAGGCTTGTTGAGCTTTACCCTTGAGGACAGTTTGCAACATCAGAGGCCAGTGTTCCTTTGGCCACTGGCAACTCTTTGCTACCTTTTCAAAACACTGGAAATAGTTGTCAACATCCTTTTCCGAAAATGGAGGCACCAATTTTACCTCCTGGCTAGCCCGAAATTTATTTTCAGTTTGAATTTTTATTTTTAGTTGCTCCATTTGGAGTCTTTCTTCTCTATCGAATTTCTCTAATTCAAAATCTCTCTGTCTTGCAAATTTTTCTAACTCAAACTGTCTTTGTTTTTCTTTTTCTTCCCTCTCAAATTCTCTTTGTTTCTCTTTTTCCTCCCTTTCTTTTTCTCTTTCCTCCCTTTTTCTCTTTTTCCTCCCTTTCTTTTTCTCTTTCCTCCCTTTCTTTCTCTTTTTCCTCCCTTTCTTTCTTCTCTTCTTTTGCTAATTTTTCCAACTCAAACTGCCTTTGTTTTTCTTTTTCTTCCCTTTCAATTTTAGCATTTTTAACTTAAGTTCCATTTCTATATTTGGATTTTCCACTGGAAACTGTTCCAGATCTCCTGGTGCAAACACATTTTCATCAATGTAATATTCAACTATCTCTCTAGCCAGTCTTGCTTTTCGCATGGCTGGTTTTACCTCTGTCAGCTCTAAATGTCTGCAAATTTCTATGCAGTTCTGTCTTTTTAAAAGACTTCAAAACCCCTACGGTTGGTGATGCCAAGAAATCATCCATTGCTGTTGATCTATATATATGTATTCAATTAAAAAAAAATAAATTTTACAATTTGAGATGTTAGATTTTTTAATAAATGACTCACACAATGGTCTATCCCGGACTTGAGCCCCCAATTTGTTATGGCCCCAATTTGTTATTACATTTACAACATAACAGCAACAGCAACAGCAAGGGATGACAGACACAGCTCCAAAAACTTAAACACATTCGATGAAAAAAACAAAGAGTAAACTACTATCTACACTTAAGACCAAGATTGAACACAACAAAAACAGAAATATTTACAGTCCCTCTTTGTTTGGGTGGCTTGGTGATGTCCTGGGCAAGAAAAAAAAACTGTTCTAACACAGGCAAAAATCCACAAAAGAAACTTCACAGGTCTTGAACAGAAATGACAGGTCTGGTCACATGTATCCTTCTCCTTGCAATTTCTCTTACTACTTCACTGTCTCAATTCTACTCCTTTTATACTCTTTTGCCGACCCCACCCACATTTAGACCTTTTTTTTTAATTTTCGGGGACTTGCCCCAGACATGTCTGAAACATGTCCAAACATAACTCCAGTCTGGGCTTAACAAAAAAAAGGTAAATACTGCCATCTAGTGGCCTCTATTCTCATTACACGTTTTACTCAGCAGGAGTTGACTGCTTCGGCCCTCTCATCGTCAGAAACCGTTGAGCGTCAGAGAAGAGATGGGGTATAATCTACACTTGCTTAACAACCAGAGCGATGCACCTGGAGGTGCTGCATCAACTTACCACTGACAGCTTCCTCATGTCCTTCAGACGTTTCACCTCAAGTAAAGGAACCCCCAAGATCCTCCGATCTGACAGAGGAACGAACTTTGTGGGAGGCGAAGCGGAGCTCAGGGAGAGCTATGCCTCCATGACTGAAGAGGTACGCGACCGGCTGGCAGAGAAGCAGGTGAAGTTCATCTTTAACCCACCGAACGCTCCACACTTTGGGGGAGTGTGGGAACGTGAGATTCGTACCATCAAGAACATCCTCTACACTGTGCTTGGACAGCAGGTCCCGAATGACGAAGTGCTCCGCACTGTGTTGGCAGAGATAGACAGCATCATGAACTCACGTCCTCTCGGCTACACCTCCAGTGACATTGCAGATCTGGATCCGGTCACCCCCTATCTGCTGCTGACGGGGCGGCGAGATTCGGCCTTACCCCAGACCGTCTATGATCCAGCGGAACTCACGGGCAGGAAGATGTGGAGACATAGCCAGGTCCTCGCTGATCGGTTCTGGCGACAATTCGTCTTGCACTATTTGCCCACACTTCAGGTCCGACAGAAGTGGACCAAGGAACGAGAGAAGCTGTCTGAAGGGGCGGTGGTGTTGGTGATAGACCAGTCCCTTCCTCGAGCAGCCTGGCAGACAGGAAGAGTTACCAAGGTCCTAGCTGGTCAGGACGGAAGAGTCCGTACTGCAGTTGTACAAGTGGGTGCAAAGACGTACACCCGACCTGTATGACGACTCATAGAACTACCCCGTATATCTGATGAGACTGCTAGGGCCCACCTAACTTTAGTCACAGACCACCAGCGTGTGCCTTCCCTTAGTTGAAACTGGTAGTTTCATGGGGCGGCTGTTGTGAAGGCCCACGTATTGTTGTATGGGGTTGGGTGATAGCTCTTATTTTTTGCCCTTGTTTTGGTCCCACTTATTCTTCATTGTTGTTAGTTCATTATTCATTTGATTTCCAGTGTTGTTTTACTGATTATATTATTTTCTATAACCCTCTAAGCGGTCCCTGCAGTGCGGGAGTGTATTACTTTTTCAGACAAGTCAAGTTCTGGGATATACCGAGATGTGTTTAATTTACGGCGAAATACATGTTCACATTTTCAATTATTCTCAGCCAATGAATGTGTGTTGTTGTTGTCGAATGTGCCAGCAGCAAATCCGAGGTGGTAGAATTCGCACTTGATACATTGATGTGCGCGAGAACGTAATGTGTGAGAGTCCGTTAACCTTCAGAGGCTCAGTTACGTTTCTCTCTGGTTTATTATAGTGAGTAGCATACCAGTTAGATTTCAGCTTTAACGGTTGTATCGCCACAGTATCGTGTTTGTGGGTCGAGGTCGCCTGCATTCTTAGTGATTAGTTTGGAGTGAACACCGCAAGAAGCGTTGTTCGTTAAATGAGGAGTTTCCAGCTAAGAAGCTCTAGCTGGGCTAATTTGACTGTGACTAAAGCGAAAGCTGGAGCGCTAGCTCATCCACACCGTTAAATAAGCTGCGGGCGCGTAACGTTAAACGTATCCGTCCGTAAGAAACCAACGGTTCCCTGAATGCCAAAGGAGTGCGACGTCTGGTTTCCCGACTGGATTCCCCGCTGCCACCCCCCTCGGACCTAATAGCCAGCTGCTGACTACAGTTCAGCCCGCTGCCTTCGCAGCCCACACTGGAATCTCCCAGGAGTCACGACAGCGCGCCACCGGGGTACCTCCAACGGACATCAGACTCTCTACCAGCCTATCAGGCTACAGGTCGTACTTACTAGAGTAGGGAGTTGAATTGGCCCGGGCCGGGTGGGTGTGGGTGGTTTTGGAAGGAATGTGGGTGAGTGTGTGTGTGTATGCGTGGTTTGGCATGTTGTTATTGATTTGTATGTGAATAAATGCTCATGTTTATTATTGTTAACTCTATTGTTTGTATTGTTAACTCTATTGTTTCTTATTGTTAACTCTATTGTAGTGTGAGTGTTTGAGTTTAGTCATTTTTGTTCCCACCGTGGTTAGCCACCATTTTCTTTGCTATTATTATTACTTTACACAGCCAGTGTAATTCTAAGGTAAATCTAAAATACAGTCCTTTATTTTAGCTCCCCGGCTACAAATAATAATAATTATAATAATAATACTACATCTTTTAGCAATGTCTGTTCTACAGTATTGATAAAAGTAACAGAATGATTATAAATGTCTGCCATATATCGTTATACTGAGATAAATAATAGTTGTATTACAATCTTAGGCTGAGAATAATAACATGTCGATAAAGATGATAGTGCATCAATAGCCATGAAAAACCAGTGTATAGATAATGAACAAATACAACCCCAATTCCGAAATAGCAGGGACAAAGTGTTAATTGTGAATAAAATCAAAATGCAATGATTTTCAGATCACATGAGCCAATGTTATACATAATGGAACATAGATAACATTTCAAATGTTGAAACTGAGAAATTTCACATTATTACCCACAAAATGAGCTCATTTCAAATTTTCTGGCTGCAACAGGTCTTAAAAAAGTTGGGACACAGGCAAAAAAGGGCTGAAAAAGCTATTTATATATAAGGGAATCAGCTAAAAGAACATTTAGCAAGTAATTCAGTTAAATGGCATCAGGTGTGTAACATGATTGGCTATAAAAGGGATGTCTCAGAAGTAAAGGTGGCCAGAGGCTATTTCAGAATTGGGGTTGTACATACCTGAACCATAACTGACAACAATAACGATTTTCATCATCCAAATAATTTATATAATGCTGTATATACTCTTCCAAAAAAGAAACTATACATTGTTTTTAGCATCAATTTATTATACATCAAATGTTCTGACAAATGTGGAAAACATATTGAAATATACTCTTCCAAAAAATAAACTATACAAATATTGAATTAATGATTACACTTTTTTTCAATATGTTTTCCACATTTGTCAAAATATTTCATGTATAATAAATTGATGCTAAAAACAATGTATAGTTTCTTTTTCGGAAGAGTATGCCAATGATGTAGCTTGACAACTATTTAACCCTTAAATAGGTCCTGATCACTGCGACCATGCAATGGTCAGTCATCATAGTTTATCATACTTGCCTATCAGTAAAGAAGACACTTTGAACCTTTTCATACAGCAGATTGCAGGACAATGCAAAAATAAACATCGCATTACACAGTAATCTGTGCTATCACATGCAAACTCAGAGTTTCTTTATAAACTCTTTTTCTAGTTCTCAATTATTTTTCTTTATTGACGCGTTTTACAATTATCAGAATAGGCAACTGAAGACACGGTTTCTCATGCGATCTAACAGCGATGAAGTCATGGGGTAAATTCCGTAAAACTGAGAATTGGGGTGGACGTAACATCTGTTTCAAAGAATTATTAGTCCTGACCTGTTCGCAGTCATTTTCATGATTAACAAAATGTTTACTCCGAGAGCGCTCCGCACTTAACAGGTGCTGCTTGTTCTCCCCGATTAGGTAAGACGACAATCATTCATCTGGACGCGTTTGCATAATTTAAATCAAAGTCAAATAGAGCCACATGCTTTTTATAGCCTATTTCACCGCCAAGTGCCACTATTTTTCCCACTCAATACCGAGAGTAATTTTGAATAACGTTGATTTAAATTAAGCAAACGTTTCCAGATGAATGATTGTCGTTTTACCTAATCGGGGAGAACAAGCAGCACCTTTTAAGTGCGGAAAGCTCTCGGTGCGAACATTTTGTTAATCATGAAAATGACTGCGAACAGGTCAGGACTAATATTTCTTTAAAACCGATGATACGTCCACCCCAATTCTCAGTTTTACAGTATTTACCCCATGACTTCATCGCTGTTAGATCGCATGAGAAACGGTGTCTTCAGTTGCCTATTACGATAATTGGAAAACGCGTCAATAAAGAAAAATAATTGAGAACTAGCCAGGACTATCCTAATTATCATAAAGGGACGTGTCGGTTCCACCCCAATTCCCGGTTCTAGCTTCGCCCCTGACGAAGACCCAGCAGAACAGTCATTCGGGACTCCACTATCTTTGCTTGTGATTAATTGAAGATTCCACCTAATATTTCCGCTGTGTCAATCAGTGATTCATTCGTCATTAGCTGACAGGAGCCGCGAAGGTTGTTACTCGTAGAATGGTACTATTGGTCGAGCCTCTTTCCTGTGCTACCCTATTGGAGTCTTTGTTTGCCAGTCATATTTTTGTAGTCATCTGGTTTCCATGTATTCTTATGATTGGCTTGAGGACAAGTGTGGGCTGTTACGGGGAGCTAATTGGTCGAAAAAGTAGGTTAGTGGTGCGACAGTCATTACAGAACGGAGAAAGTAGGTCATATACCACTGCTGTTTACCACCGTCCATGTTAGACTACTGTTGTGTTCCCGACCTTTTCCCAAGTAAGTACGGTTTAGCATTCTATAAGGTGGCACATGTTGAGCATTGGTTTTTGATTGCATCAGAAAATGAAGATGTGTATTCCTTTTCAAGGCATATTTTCGTTTTCAGGAGGAGGGGCGATGGATTTGACTGGACTGGAAATGGTGCTTGAAGGCATTGCTTGTTGCCATTTAATGACGTTGGGTGAAAGAAATGGCTTTTCGTTCATGTTAGTTCAAGATCACTGCGGTAGTCTCGTTGGAGGCATCGGTTGTTTCCTTTCCGTCTGGCTGGATGGCTATCATACGCACTGCATCAACAACATTTTACAATAACGGCAGTCATTTGTTAATTGTACGTAGCTAGCTTGTTCGTTCACACTGTTCTGATCATTCGTTGCGTTACTTGCCTGTCGCCGTATCAGTTCTGGTTTTACGCTGGAGGTCAAATGTATAAAATTCGAATTCGGAAGTTCATTTGGCTTTGATCGCTGCGCTATGATTGGCTATTGCGCCGTACAAAATGTAGCCAATTTCTAATCGGCCTGTATGTCTCTGATGTCAAATATTACATATGTGCTGTCCCCTTACTCCATGATAAATGTATGCGATGTTCATTTTATTTTCACCTGTACATCTAGCCAAGTTGTCGAGTTGATGCTTTTCGAATCGTTGGCACTTATATTTATTATCTAGCTTTCTAGAAAGCAAGTTATTTGCTAGTAAATGCTTCTTTCACGGTGCGCCCCAGTAGCTATGTTCGTTTTTCATTGCAGAAGCTGAAGCTAGCTCGCTCCATTCTTGCTGTTAAGCTGCTGGGTCATTCCATGCCAAATCACCTCATGGTCCCCAGGTGACCCTCTTAGATTTTGCTGAAACGCCATGAAAATGTTCATTTATGCAAATAACGAACACACAGAAAATTTCAGGCCAAAAGTCCAAGCCGTTTTGAAATTACGGCCGTCAGAAAATATGGCCAGACCCCCCCTCTTCCGCCATCGCGCGCTGCGTCGCGGATTTTTTTCATTCTCAAATGATCATATTTTTGGATTTGAAAAAGCTACAAAGCTGAAACTTGCAATCTGGGGTAATTTACACTCAAACCTTCAGAATCTGCAATCAAAAACGGTGGATCTTGCTTCCTTCCATAAGGAACTTCCATAAGGAGTTAAGTCACGTCAATGAAATTTGGTACATATAAAGGACAGATGCATATAATTCTGTGGTGCAAATTTCATTACCCTGAGTAACTGTTCACAAAGTCAACCGACCCCCTGAAAAAGGGTGATTTTTGAGATTTTTTTTGTGAAAGTCTGACTTTGGACCCTAGCCATACCTTTACTGATTGTTTTATAAGTACGCTTACAGTGAGTTATTTATCTGTATGTAGAGATTATGTATCAGCAATTTGGGTATCCTCAGTTCAATGGTTCGAGCACCAGGTAAGCCTAAAAATCGCAAAAATAATTTCCGCTAGAAAAAACTTTCGTTTTCTTGTGCCCATATCTTCAGAAGGAAGCAATGTACACTGTTTTTGATTCCAGATTCTGAAAGCTTGCCTGCACATTACCGCAGGTAGCAATTTTCAGCTCTGTAGCTTTTTCAAATCCAAAAATATGATCATTTGAAAATGAAAAAAATCTGCGACGCAGCGCGCAATGGCGAAAGGGGGGGGGGGGGGGGTCTGGCCATATTTTCGGACGGACGTAATTTCAAAATGGCTTGGCCTTTTGGCCTAATAAGATTCAATTTTCTTGCAGTGGAACATTCAATGGATTTGTGGTTTCAGGCCTTAGCGTTTGCTACTATAGCTCACTACGCCTTTTTTGGCGTGACTTTGACAAACAACGGTCCGTGTTTCCTAAAATGTGGCTTGCTGATTTCCTCGAACGATAACTAACGTTAATTTTATGTTTATTCACTATGGCATGATAACATTGGCTCCCTCCCCTGTTGATATCCTCTGGCTGTGGTGTTGTACACGCAAGTGTGCCCTACAGTAACGTTAGATGCTTTAAAGTTGTGAACATGAAGGAGAGGAGGGCGCATAGCATTGGAAAGTATCGCTGTAATACCTCATCGGGACAGACCAGCCGATTCATTTCATCCACTTAAAAAGTGTGATTTTGTTGGTATAACTGAACTCTTGCTCTTAATTCTTGCTTTCCAAGAAACTGTAAAAAACTCACATTGGAAATGCACGCTCAAACAAAATATAACCCCTAGCTGCTTAGGACGTGACCGGAATATTCCAGCATATTTGGGGTAAAACTCTACATGTGTTTACAGGAAAAAGTTAATGCAAAAGATGCAACACTTATTTTGGAAAATGGAAATTGCCATTGATAATTCCTTCCATTGAATTTTTACCATCTTATGTTGATGAACCATGGATGTAGCTAGATGGAGCTTGTATATCTAACCACAGTAACAGAGCCTAGCAATATATAAAGGGGTGACCAGGAGGGGACCAGTTGTCTTTATAGAGTGGCACAGAAATCACCATTGGGGACTTTTTATGGTATTCAAATCATTGCGTTCTGGACAAAGAAACCCATTATCTGCTGATCAAACTACAGAAATGGGTCAATCACAGTACATTGTATCGGCACATAAAGCTGTGGAAAAGATCTTGTTTCAGCATTAAGGCGTTAGGGTCCAGAAGACATCAAAAATAGGCTACACAGCTTCTTGCCAAGAATATCACGTTACTTGTAATAATATTAATAACTTTCATTATTTAAAAAAAGAATATACAACTGAATACCACAATGATCTGTCAAGGCCCGAATAAGGCTATATTTCATATGCTCTAATGATTGGAGGTCGACCTTCATTTCATATTTTCTTTACAAAATAAATGAATCATGTAACAGGGCTGTACGTTAACTTTTTCAGCTCATAGCCCTGATGCTACTGAGGTTTATAGTCTTTTAGCACAAGACAAAAACTTGTAGCAGAGTAAAAGCATCGGTTACATCTCTAAAACCAACCACAAGTAGTGCAGTTAATTATTTCAAGACATATAAAATATCACTAATCTCTTTATAAATTGAAGTACTTTCAAGGTCTCGGAGTTCTTTAAATTCGTACAATTTTAAGTAAATTGCGTTAACATTAAACAGACCTCCCCACTATTTAATATACTACTTTTTAATGTACTTATGCATTTTGTGCATACTGTTTATATAAACATACTGTAGTACTGTTGATACATGCTGTTATTGGTGTATTCCTGAGATGTGCGGTGACGTGAGGCAGTGGCCTAACCTTTTATCACTGGATTTTGTCAACTTGTTCCCACGTACTATACCTGATTAACGATCAAAACTATTAAATCCAAGTCTATAGGAAGCCTGCATACTGATGGGGGATGACAACAAAAAGATTAATTGACATGTATGCTTTGATTCAAGACAGCAAGGATGGAAATATGTTTAATCAATAGAAAGCCTCAACTCTCTCGATAATTTCGTGTATTGTTTTAACCTATTGTTCAACGGATTATGAAAAAAGGCTGAAAGTAAACGCCTTTTTAAAAAAAAATTTTTTTAATTGGGTTAAAAAAATGTGCATTTAAAGGGGAATGTATTGCATATTGATCAAGCATTGAACTCCACGTAAGAACTGAATGGCATTGCTTGCTTCAGCTTCCTGTAAGCAAGTATGCGCAAATCAGTCGTTTTGTGAGCATTTCAAGGTCAATGTACTGAGTAATAACGCCGCGGAAACTTGAGCTGGCCCGTCATTCGGCCGAATGGTCTTCCTAAATTAGTTAATTGTCTGATTGCCAGTCAAGCAAAGGGGAGTAATTGTTCCTTTACGGTGAGGATTCTGCCTCACCTAACTAACCTGCAACCGCACGTCACTGCTGTATTCATACGACTATGTCCAGTGGAAGAATTGTGGGACATTATGTTGGATAGGCAGGTGAGATTGTGTCTCTTAATCATATGGCGGACTACAACTACCAAGTACACCAGCGAGGTGGCATTGTTTCACGTCTTGCTCTCATGCGCATACACAAAGCCTCATCACACCCGTGCTACAACAGTTAGTTTGTTCATTCATCGCACGGACCAATTTTCATGTACCGGTAGCACGTGCGACATGTATGTCAGCCTGTACAGCCTTGTGTAACCAAACCATGTTGTGTGAGGAAAACGTGTTTATATTAAGCTAAGGACAAAGGAGGAAAAAAAACAGCCTTGGCATAGGTTATACTTAAACAACAAAAATAATGACATGGCTTTCTTTCAAAGCAGAGAAAGAACATAGTGCTATTATCATGGTTTTATTGATGCATAATTTGGCTATTTTGCCGTTTGTAGCCTATTTTTAACATGGTGATAGTTGTGTTGGATTGACCATATTCCTCAGTCTTCAAATGGAACAATTAAACAAAGTCTACTGCAAAGTCTACATCCAGCTTTTTAGGTCACCTGCCGAAGGCGTGACCTATTGCGATCCCCTTCTGTTCGTCATCGTGCGTCGTTCGTCGTCCGTAAACTTTTCCTTGTGAACAAAATAACTTAAGTATTTATGAACCAATTTTGATGAGACTTTGTATGCAGGTTTATATCCATAAGATCTTGGAGGAGTTTGAAAACCAGATTGATTCGACCATATTTGATGGAGTTATTGCCATTTGTTGTATTATTATCATAAGCAACCTTGTGAACACAATAATTTTAGTAAATCTTGGTCAATTTTCATGAAACTTTGCATGCTGGCTTATATCTGTAAGATCTCAAAGAAGTTTGAAAACCAGACCGATTCAATCAAATTTGATGGAGTTATTGCCCTTTGTTATATTTTCATCATAAGCCACATTGTGAACACAACAACTTAAGTAAGGGTCATTTAAGGATGTGTCATGTTTAGGTTTTAGAGGAAACTGGAGTATACCTGGAGAAAACCAACAACCTGTGGTTGGTACTTGGCAACTGCCTGTACAGTTTGAGGGGAAAATGCCCCGCGGGATGCGGTTTTACCTCAGAAGTAGAAAAGTTGACATATATTAATGAAGGTATTATTCCTTCCTTTCACTGAAGCGTTTTTTGTTTAAACGCAAAATGAAGTTTTTATAAGCATATTCACAGACCGCTCCGACCAAACCTATGAATTGTCAACTCTGTTAGTGCAAGCCTATTGTTTTGCATTTACTTTTTTATACCTAGATATGCTGAAAACCAGTTATCTTTATAGATGGAAGTGTCTTGAGGTGCTTTATAAAAATTTTGAATTTCATGACCCCCAGGCTCGATGTTTGCCCCTGGGGAGGGGGTCAAGTTTACTATAGCTTATATAGGAAAATGATACTTTTGGGTATATTCTGTTTAATTTCTACCAGAAATCATTCACACTTGATTGACATTACAACAATCAGATGATATTATGATATTTTTGACGGTTTCCCTTACCCAGGGGGCTAAGGGCCAGGGCCCAAGGGTCAAAGTGGCATGAGAAATCTTCTTTGCTTTAAGAAAATAGCCACAAGTTATATACATACAATTTAGAATACTCTATTGCTTATGATACTGGTTTCCATTAATCTGATCTGGGGTCAAAATTAGGGCCACGCCTAATGGCCAAGGTTTAACATTGGATATACTATACTCAGGTGACCGTTATGGCCCATGGGCCTCTTGTTTCTGATATCTGGTCGCAGTGAGACCAAGTGGTGCTTTGCTTCTCTAGACATTATTCACACCAGCTCCGTCCTGCCATGAGGTTGACTGTGACCCCGGATCAGCATCTGGATCGTTTTTATTTTTTCTTTGTTAATTTCTGTGATTGCAGCAAAGAATTAACTAATTGAATAAATTAAATTATAAAAATTACATATTTTGTTCAAACGAATATCGATTGACTAATAATATTGGAAAAACATAGATGTTTGTACGTTCAAACAGAAAACCCCCAGTTTCAAGTCGGAAGATCAAAAAATTGACCGTGTCAACATCAAAAACAAATGTCCTGAACGTAACGCTAATTTGGCGAAATTTCATATTGACCTTTTTAACATATGTATGAAAAAATGATGTGAGCGCTTAAAATTTAACTTTGTCAGTTGGTCATAGTATTCAATAAAATATTTCCATAGCTGTCACACTGCAGAATTAATTTTTTTTTTTTTCACAATCCATGTCGCAGTTACTGTGAAATGGTCCATTATATGAACATAATGTTTCTAACTAAAAATAATGATGTATCTCATACATCAACACCTCATAACTCATAACTTTTTTTGGGCATAGAGGATAAATTGGCATTCTAAGCATATTGTGAAAGGCCTCTATCGTGTGCATGTTGAATTAAAGTTTGGATTTTGCTGCACCACTTCCACTGACTTATGCTGGTCTCGACTTCTATATTGGAGATCTATTTCAAAAACCCTCTGACCTGGCCCTTTGAGCTAGCGCAGAAAAATTAAACTTCACGTATTATTC
Source organism: Gymnothorax reevesii (assembly GCA_029721435.1). Classification (NCBI taxonomy): domain Eukaryota; kingdom Metazoa; phylum Chordata; class Actinopteri; order Anguilliformes; family Muraenidae; genus Gymnothorax; species Gymnothorax reevesii. The sequence continues at coordinate 28,471,016 of CM056588.1, forward strand.
ATTGTCAGGACACAAATGATGTAATTGTGCAAACTCTAATGCTGGCATTATACTTGTTACAAAGGCAATAATGTATTTTCTGTTGAATTCACCTGTCTCAAACTAATGTACAAGGGCAATAATACTGACTTTTCAAACCACCTGACTGCAACATACCTCTATAACGTCACTGTCACACATTCAGTGTACGACAGCTTTTTTCTGAGATTCTTGTGCTTTGTTGCAAGGGGACTTGCTCGTCTAGAATCTGCTCTTACAACACCCAGATTTCTCAGCCTATCATCATGGTAGATCTTGGGTAGGTCTTAACCAGAGGGGTTAAGATATGACTATGAAGTCAGATTAGTGGGTTAGCGAAGTATGTGGAGTTTAAAGCTAGGATTTACAATGTCACACAGAGGGCTCTCTCTTAACCTGCTATGCTAACTCATGGCATCTCTGATCGCAAGTGTAGGGTTTCTCATGGCTGCTCACACAAAGAAAGCCTGGCTAATGTTGAACTTGCTTCATGGTACTCGCTGCAGCTCGAGAGCAGAAAAGATGCCATTTCAGACAGCAGTACTAGGGTAATGGAGTGCTGCTTGGTGCCATTTCAGGTGTTATGTGGGAGATGTCACTATATAGGCCAGTTTATCTGAAGGAATCATGCTGAAACCACTCTGTTAGCAACTCCCTACCATGGGAATCATTAAAAACGGGATGCCAAATTTAAATCGAAAGAGGTGAGCTGCAACTTGGAAAACTTTTAATAAAAGCAGTGTTGAAAAAATTGCAACAGAAGTTGGCGTTTCTGTTCATTATAAAAGTTCTATGAGCCAGGTTCAATCCAAGGGAAAATGATGCGAGTGACAAGAAGTGAACTTTGGACGCAGAGAAGCTGGTGCAGTTTGTGGTTACTTGTGGTGTTCCATGGCGAGTCACCCAAAGAAACAAGGTTTTGATGCCCACCATCTCAGATGGTGCTGAAACTTTATCAGATGGTGTACAGAGATAAAAGACGTGTTCCCTGAACATTTGTTTTTCTAAGAATATTTGTATGTTTCAGAAATGGTGGTTAATTTATTTGGGCCATTTTTGACTGAAGGTGTTTTTGACTCAATAACACTGGACTCCCAATTCGGACTGGCTTTAGCAGCATTGCTGCTTAAGGGTCTAGGAATCCAAAACGACGACCAAACACCCCTCCCAAAGCTTCTAACCCCGACAGTTTGAATATTTGACTGCACTGTACACAATACAATTGCACTAAGATGTATCCAGTTGAACTTCCCAAATTTCTGAACACTTGATAGATAGTTCTTGTTGAAAATTATGATGCTTTTTTTTTTCAATCCGGTTAATTGAATCTCTTATGAATCTCCTTCAGTCACTATACTGGAATTCTCGATCAAAAAAATTTTTTTTTTTTCTGGGATAGTCTTTTGAGTGTACTTAAGTCAATAACCCAACCTTTTTATTGAAATTTTAATACTGGAATTATGACACTTTGAAGTTGTACACTGACTCAACCATTAGATTTCTTGCCTGTAAAGGCTGAAAGAGTATTAATCCATAATTGTGGACACTGATGAATTGATTAACCCAGAATTGCCAAGTGCTGAATCATCAAATAATGAGCATTGCATTGTTTTCAATGTATTATAAGTGAAAGATGGTTTACAAATCACTCCTTTTATATTTTATTTTAACTGAACATGCTGGCCCAACTTTATTTATTTATTTATTTTTTGTGACTGTAAATCACAATTTGATTGATGGGGTACCAGCCTTCCAAGCTGGTATCCCATAAACACCCCTGTTATGAACAATTGCATTGATATCAAGACCTTGACAAGCTCCAGTCATTTCAGTGGGTTGTGTTAGGACAGGGAGACGTCTAGAACATGAGGGCCTATAGGCCCGTTTCCACCGCAGGAACTTCAGGGTAATTTTACGGGCCGGGCCTCTTCACCGCTGGAACTACCCCGAAGGACAGAGTACCGTAACTTTTCCAAGGGCTAAAAAAACTCCCTGTAGGTACTCTGAACGGCCCCAAAAAACTCCTGGGTGGGGCTCTGGGTTTACTTGGAGCTGATTGGATTTACTCGGGGTGGGATGTAACATCTACAGATGGCGACAAAATAGCCGGCATTTTTAAAACTCAGCAGATGACGAAGGGTCTCATTTTTTAAAAGGAGTTACATAACATGAATGGCAAGAACAGGCCGTTCAGCCCAACTAAGCTCGCCAGTTTCTTTATACTATTGTGAATATATCCCTTCAGATACTCAATGACTCGATGGTATCTAGCTTTTAGTCAAGCCTACTCTTGAAAAGCCCTAAGGTCTCTGCCTCAAAAATATGGTCAGGCAAGCTATTCCACATTGAAATTACTCTTTGGGTGAAGAAATATTTCCAAATATCAGTGCTAAATTTACCTTTGGTCAACTTCAATTTTTGACCCTGAGTTCTACTCACAACATTTGGTTGAAGGAATCCTACATAATTCACTTTGTAAATCCCTTATAAACATATAAAAACATATTTAAAGACCTCAATCAAATCACCCCTGAGTCTCCTTTTCATAAGACTAAAGAGATTAAGGATCTTCAGCCTCTTCTCGTAGCTTTCATCTTTTATACCTGGAATAAGCTTAGTGGCTCTTCTCTGAACTTTCTTTAGAGCCTTTATATCTTTCTTAAAGTATGGTCCCCAGTACTGTACACAATACTCCAGATGTGGTCAGACGATTGTGTTGTAGAAAAGAAGCATCACCTCCTTGGATTTGTACTCAATACTTTTGGCACTCAATACTTTTGGCAATGTATCCCAGCATCCGATTGGCTTTTTAAACTGCTACGGCACAATGGCTAGAGCCTGTGAGGGTTTGGCCAACAATCACTCCCAGATCTTTCTCGTGTGCAGCACATTCCAGTTTTAAACCTCCCATTAAGTAATCCCATCTAATGTTTTTATTACCTACATGTACAACTTTACATTTTGCTTGATTAAATTTCATTTGCCACATTTCTGCCCAATTCTGAATTCTATCCAAATCATCCTGAATCACTTAAGTGGACCCTATACTATTTGCCAAACCCCCCAATTTAGTATCATCTGCAAATTTAGCCATTCTGCTCTCAATATTCCTATCAAGGTCATTAATGTAGATGAGGAACAGCAGGGACCTATACTCCGATCCCTGGGGGACACCACTCCCCACCATACCTAGCTCAGATGAGACACCACTGACCACCACTCTTTGTGTTCTGTCCCGTAACCAGTTTTGAATCCACTCCAGAGTAGGGTTGTAACGAGAACCGATACTTCGGTACCAAGTCAATGCCAAGATTCTGAAAATGTGACGGTACTGCCTTTTCTGCAATACCCGAAGTACCATTGGTACCGAGGCGGCAGATGGGGCCGCTTCTTTTGTGTTGTTTTGGGGATGTAAATGAGCGGTTATCTGGCAACCCACGCAGCGTCTGATGACGTGACTACCCCGCTACCTGTGCTAAAGAGAGCAACAGTCAATCCATGCATCGTGACAGCTGCCTCTCCATTAGTTGAGAAGAAAAACGCTAAAAGTCGCATATGGAAGTACTTTGCATTTGAGGTTGATGAGCAGGGATTAATAGTTGATCCTCAATTTCCTGTATGCAAAAGATGCCGTAACCGTTTCCAGACGGAAGGGGGGAACACATCAGCTTAGCGAAACATCTAAAAGATCGACATCCAGACTTGTACAAGGAATTCAATGTGCGTGCATTTGAATTCCTGTGTTATCATTGTTGCCCATATCTAATAACATTACTATGATGAGCCCACAGTAGCCTAAATGAGCTGCCTAGCGAAGTAACGTTAACGTTATGTCCAGCCTCGTCTGTCCCGCATAATAAAGTTAGGTAACGTTGCCAGGCAGCTAATTTACTGAATCGCCTAACGTAACGTTAAACGACCCTGAAATAATACATATTATCAAATGTTATTCGTTGTGTGTGTGTGTGTGTGTGTGTGTGTGTGTGTGCGCGCGTGTGTGCGTGTGCGTGTGCGCGTGTGTGCGTGTGCGTGTGCGCGTGCGCGTGCGTAATAGGCTATCGTTCATCGTCATTCTGTCATAAAAAAAAGTTTTTATACTTGACGGCAACATGCACAGTATTTTAGGTTTTTGTTTTATACTTGAAGGCTACATGCACTGATGCACATGATTTTATTTTATTGTTTAATACTTGAAGAAGGCTACATGCTGCAACTGGTTGGTAAATAACCACAGTATTATTATTTTTTCTACTGGAATGCCACATGCACTGTGATGCACAGTATTTTATTTTATTGTTTAATACTTGAATGCTAGCCTACAGTACATGCACAGTATTTTATTTTATTGTTTATTCTATTGTTTAATACTTTAAAGCACAGCATTTTATTTTAATACTTTAAAGCTACATGCAAATTGTTCTGTTTCAGCACACAGTATTGCTCTTTGTTGTTCACTTCTAATAAAGGAGTGTATGTTGAAGTACATGGGATTTATTGTTTATTTTTTATTTTTACCGTGGTATCGAAATGGTATCGAGGATCGTGGAATTTCAATGGTATCGGCATCGACTACTAAATTTCTGGTATCGTGACATCCCTACTCCAGAGTACCTCCAGTAACTCCAATGGAGCTCATTTTAAAAATTAGTCTCTTATGCGGTACCATATCGAATGCTTTCTGAAAATCCAAGTATATGATGTCATAAGCCCTGCTCTGGTCATAAGTCTTGGTGGCCTCTTCAAAAAATTCCAGAAGGTTTGTCAGGCAGGACCTTCCCTTACGAAAACCATGTTGGCTATCCCTCAAGGTACTGTTACGTTCAAGAAAAAAGTCCAGCTCTTCTTTGATGATAGATTCCAATATTTTGCACGGAATGCAAGTTAAACTGACTGGCTTGTAATTTCCTGGCTCGGTACGGTCCCCTTTCTTATATATTGGTATTATATTGCCCTATTTCCAATCCTTTGGTATTTCTCCAATTTCTAAAGACCGTCTGAAGATGGTGGATAGCGGCTTAAAGATGATCTCACCAACTTCCTTGAGCACTCTAGGATATAAGCCATCAGGACCTTCCGCCTTATCTGCCTTTAGTTTATGCAACTTGTCCAATACTTCGTTATCCCGAACCTAAATTTCCGCTAAATAATCTTGAGCATTTAACATGCCCTCTGGCCAAATAAAGACCCCTTCTGAGGTAAAATTTTCAACAAAGAAACTGTTTAAGGCCTCCGCAATATCCTTGTTATCATATAGCAGCGATCCGTTTTTATTAGTCCCCTACCAGAAACGGAGGGGACTATAGGATTGCACTCCGTCAGTCCGTCCATCCGTCAATCCGTCCGTCCGCATTTGTGTCCGCTCCATAACTTCAATACCGTATGACCTAGGAACATCAAAGTTGGTGTGTGGATGCATCTTGGGGAGATGGTGTGTCATGTGCCCTATTCAGGTCACATGACCTACTACTTTGACCTACTTTTTAGGAAATATAGTATGCATACACCGGTAGGGGACTAGTATTGCACAGCAATACGACATTCGCCTTTAGGCGGTGCACTTGTCCTTTATGCACTTAACCTGCTCTTTAACTTTCCTTTTTCTGCTACAGTACTAAAAGAAGAGCTTTGGGTTAGTTTTTGCCCCCTCTGCAATTTGTCTTTCATACAGTCTTCTAGCATTCCGCAGCTCTTTTTTGACCACAGCCCGCATTTTACAGTATTCAGGCTTAGTGTTCTCATTGTTATCCTTTATGTAAATCTTATAAAGATTCCTCTTTTCCCTCAAAATCCTATGAATACCTTTGGTCATCCACTGAGGATTCTGCTTTTTCAGCTTACTTTTGGACACCTTTGGAATGAATCTGCATTGTGATTCAAGTAAAACCCCCTTAAATCTTTCCCACATCTCATTTACAGACTCACAGTCCAGGAGTGTCTCCCATTTGATTTCACCTAGATATGAGCGCATCCTGTCAAAGTTTGCTTGCCTAAAATTGAACATTTTTGTTTTAGAATACACCTTTTTAAGTTCCCATGAAACATCAAAATTAACAGCAGAGTGACCACTTGTCCCAAGTGGCTCCAGTACCTCAACATTGCTAATTCTATCTGGGTCATTACAGAGCACTACGTCTAAGATTTCCTCCTCTCTTCTAGGTTTATTAACATACTGCACCAAGAAATTATCATTTATAACATCTAGAAATTCTTCCTCCCCCCTACCCTGTCCTTTCACCATTTTCCAATTGATACCAGGATAATTTAAGTCTCCCATAATAGTCCCTCCACCTCTACAAGCTTGCGTAATCCTCCTAAAAAGCAATTCATAGACTGTACTGTCCAAAGCTGGTGGTAGATGGCATACTCCTATGTTTTAAACCTGTCTCGTTTTTGCCAATGAGCCTGACCCAGATATCTTCACAGGGCAAGGAATGTTCAATTTCGGGAATTTCCTGTACATTTATGTTTTCGTTCACATAGATTGCTAGTTCTCCTACTTAGCCCTCTCAACTGCCATGTCTCCACCGAGAGGGCGGAGTGACAGGACGTTCCTGTAGTAGTTCCTGCCCCCCAAATACTACCCAGGAACTTCTTCGGTGGAAGCGGGCCTTATGTCTCGTCAGTCACAGGGTCCCCCCCCGGCCTATAACGGGGGTGGGCAATTCCAGTCCTGGAGGCCCAGTGAGTATACAGGTTTTTTTATTTTGATCAAATATCCTGAATAATTGAAGTAATTGGTTGAAAACACAAACAAAGATTTGCGCACAGATCAGACCAAAATAAAATGTTACATTTAGGGGAGACTAGAACAGTCTTTGGTTGTCATTGCTCATCGATGAAATAATGAGCAAATGCAGCAGAAAAGTCAGATTTCATATAGTTTGCCTAATTAAGATAAACTAATTAAATTAAGTTTGTGTGAAAACCAGGGACAGATATGGCCCTCGTTGCCCACCTCTGCTGTAATATGGTGGGAATTTGTGGAGAAGACAGAATTGGGGATTGTTACTGGTCTTTGCCTGACATGGAGGTATGTCAGGTGTTCCCATTGGTGATGTGAGTGTAGATTTGCAAAAAATTTTTCACAGAAGACTTGGAACGTATCTATTTTGACTACCAAAATTTGAGTGCTCATTTGAGACCTGCCATTGCTGCTGAATTGGGGAAGGATGCTTCACAGAGAAGTGTTTCATTCGCTACCATCTAACCCTTGGGGCCACAATATATATGATGTGCACAGCCTTTGAAAATTGTCTTTAGTGCATGGGTCAGTAGTGGTGTTCTGCAGAGCTACAGGTTGGGTCATAATTGTTGATCATCTTTGGTTCGTGGCCTATTCATTGGAAAGACCAACCTGGCTGGCCTGAATTTTTCCTCTGTAAAGTCTGCTGGTAAAATCCACATTTGATTAGCTCTGTACTCATCTGCTCCATGTTTGTCAACTTGATTATTTATGCATTTATTTATTCGTAGACTCCAGGATGTGCCTGCCATTAGTAGTAAGTTATAGTGACTTCGTATTTATTTTATAAAATTAATTTAAATGATAGATTTTACCTGACCCTAAACGGTCCTCACAGCACAACATATGAAGCAAGATGATGTTGAATGGCAGCATTTAGGGAAATGTTGTGTGGGGTAGACGGTGATTCGGGGACCTCAAACTCTTAACCGGCCCATTCTTGATGACTTGTGCATTGACTGCATATATAAAACACTTTCATTATGAAGTTTTGTATAGTTTTGTTAAATCCCTGAATGTGGAGCTGGACTATTCACGGGGACTGGTACTTTGTTCGGTTGTTTGGCGAACAGCTCGTAATTTCCATACGGTTGTATTCTTAAACATTTCTAGTTAAAACTAGGCTTATGCCGTCGGAGGCGACGGCTGGGGGTATATCCCCGAACGCTTCCAATCCTCCAATTCCTCAATCCTTGAATAGACCTTGAATAGACTTTCATTTGAACTTAATTTCAGGTCAATCGGACAAATGGTTCTGAATATTTGGCCAAAAAGGTCATTTTCCATCACAAAGCACCACCTGGTGGCAAAATATTGAACCATAAAGGTATGATGTCATCATGTGAGGCGTTGTGAGGTCATGACCTTGCAGTTGCACACAGTTTCATGTCAATTGGAGAAAAAGTTCCAAAGATATAGCAATAATGAATTTCATGGGACAAACCTCCACCTTGTGTCAAAATTTTGAACCAAACAGGTATATCATCAGTGGACACATCCTCAGGTCATGACCTTTCATTTGCACTTGATTTGAGGTCAATCGGACAAATATTTCCAGAGATATGATGGAAACAGTGATTTTTTTTTTTTTTTTTTCAGTTTTTGGCCCCTGGTGGCCAATCTAGAAATTGTAAATAGTCCAAAATCGAATCAGTTCTTCCTCTTTATGATACTTATATGCAAAACTTGAAATTTGTAATTGAAATTTTACTGAAGTTTTCACGGAACAGTGATTTTTTTTTTTTTTTTTGTTTTTGTTTTTTTTTTTTTTCTTCCCCAGTTTTTGGCCCCTGGTGGCCAATCTAGAAATTGTAAATCGTCCAAAATCGAATACGTTCTTCCTCTTTAGAATGCTTACTTATATGCAAAACTTGGAATTTCTAATTGAAATATTACTGCAGTTATCGCGGTAACACGTAGTGCAGCGGCGGCGGTCGGACCAAAAACATAATATCCCCGGAACGCCGATATAAATACGTTGCTAATGGGTGAGGTCTTTGTGGGCAAAGGGCTGGGGCTGCATCAAATGTTTCTTGAAACACCCTCCTGTCAGAGGGAGATTTCAGAGAACCCGTTAAGTTGTGGAAATATTCTCTTCAGAAATCACTGTATAGCGGCAGGAAAATGCCAAAGATTGGAGTTTCGTCTCCTTTTCAGCAACTGAAGAGGAAAGTTTTATTTTTCAAACCAAGCTCATAATTTTTATCCCGAGCATGTGTTCTGAATTTCTTTGAATAGGCAGTGGAAATGATGGAAAAGACATTTTGGAGCTTTTGAAGACATTGCTGCATATAAGCTTCTGTCTGAGAGATTAATTTTAAGGTCACAGAGGTTTTTTTTTTTAATTCTTCCTCATTATTCAGAATCTGGTCTTATGCACTGAGGTAACTGCTGGCACTTCGACTGGTATGCTTTTTATCTGTAAATGAATTGAACTTCCCCTTCAGTCAGTTGTCACACATCAATAATCTCCCCATTCTTGTGCTTCTGGAACAGTAATATATTGGAATATTAACCCTTAGAGCGCTGAAATACATTTTCAAAAAATAAGAATGTAATTATCTTATGCTGTTGAAAACCTATCATGTGGCAACTTGTTTAAAAGAGCTCCCCTCGGCACATGATGGGTTTTCAGCAGTGTTGATTTTGATATCTTGCATCATTGAGCAACAATAGCTGCATTTAGCGCTCGGAGGGTGAATGAGTCAGGCACAGGTAAACTGAAGATTGCAGAGGAGGCTGGAGTTTCGCACAGATGCAGCTGTCCAGGATGGAAGTGTGTAGGAGATGCTCTTTCGGGGCCCTAGTCAGAGAGGGAGGGGCACAAAGATGGGGCCTCCTACTCAAACCAGCTGGAATGACAGCTATGTAATCCTGGAGTGCTGTAAATGGCATGTTTAGAGGAAGCTCTGCTAGGTATCCAGGCAACCAGAGTGGGACTGTCAGTTGAGCTGACAGACTAGAGTACTGTTTGTGTGTCTGCATTTGTGCTTGTACTTCTCTGCCTGAGAAAACAACCAAAAGGCCTCACAACTATGATGAAGTCTGAGAGAGCCTGACTTTTGCGGACATTCTTTTGGTCTGCACTACTTAAAGGTTAATTCTCGGCCAAAGGTTAGGGCTATTGGGTCAAGGCTTACAATACGGCATGTTCAAGGCGAAGTCTAGTTTTTAGGTTAGGTGTAACAACTGGGCTATAGTTTAAGGTCACATGTTAAATTAAGGTTAAGGTTGTCACTTTTTGGTGTTTGTAGGTTATGGTTGAGGTCAGAGTTTGACCTTATGGTTTGGGGACGGGTGTATAGTATTGATAACAAAATACTTTTTTTTTTTATTTTTTTTTTTCTTTTTTCCTTTTTCTGGTGAGATCTAGAAATACTCATGTTTGCTTGTGTGTGTGTGCTCGGGTTGGCACGTGTGTGGGTATGTATTCTATGTTTTAGTGGAATGGCAGTGTTGATTCTGCAGACCAGGGTCTGTCAGGGTCTGGCGATGGTGCGCAAACATGGTGGAGTCTCCTGTTCATCCCCTGTGCTGCTGAAGTACCTCCAAATCATGCATGTGCGCCTGCTCTGGCCCTGATCCAGACTCCACTCTGAGTTGCCCACAGCAGAACATTCCGGTGTTCTGAGGTTCAGAAGCACGCTGGGTGGAGATGAATGTGTGGTAACACTGTTGTGGGTTCAGAACATCAGGAGGGCGATTGTATACACTACGATGCCTCTGTTAGAGAGGCAATGGGTGAATCAATATGATTGCTCTGGCTTGGTTGGATAACAGAAATTTTACTGCCCTGGAAATGGCCTTTTTATGTTGTCTGCAGGGTGTTAAATATTTTTGGTCACATTGAGTGCATGACATCACAAGAAGACGATGTCTCAGAGAGGAAAATTGTAGGTTTAGGGAAACGCTGTCCAAGACTGTGAATTAAAATTGGCTCAGTTGAATTAATGACTTTCCTCTCTCAGTCCAGTGGCCTGTTGGCCTGATATTCAGTGCCTATGAGTCACAATTTCTGAATTTTCATGGCAATTTGTAAGAGACTGGATGCAAGCCTAACCACCATTGAACCGATGTATTTCCTCGCCCCAGCGCAGGGGTCCTCGACCCTGGTCCTGGAGAGCCGCAGTGTCTGCTGGTTTTTGACGTTACTCTGCACTTAATTGATGAACGAAAGCAGTTCATTCCACACTTAACTCACGTCCCCTGGTGTCTTAGGTTTAAATAGGGTGGAGAAAACCAAACTCGGCACACCCTGTGGCTCTACAGAACTGGCGCTTTCTACCCCTGCCCTATACGCTTTTATCTTGACTTTTAACCTGTACTTTGTCCAGATTACAACTATGCTGAATGTCCAACCAAATTGACAAATCTTGGTTTCCACATAGACTTCTGTCACAACCTGCATGTCTGTTTAATTGGCTCTAGGAGTCTATGGTTAGTTCCTGGTAATTGATTAATTGGCTTATTAGTCCCTCAGTGCAGGAGTATTGCTAACAGCACAGGGTGTGCTGAGTTTGGTTTTCTCCACCCTATTTAAACCTAAGACACCAGGTGGGATGAGTTAAGTGTGTAATGAACTGCTTTCATTCATCAATTAAGTGCAGAGTTACGTCAAAAACCAGCAGACACTGCGGCTCTCCAGGACCAGGGTTGACGACCCCTGCCCCAGCGGATTGGTTGCTGCTAGTTGTCAATCATCAAACTCTGTAACCGAGTAACCAAACCATCTGCCCAGTCTCTGGAAAAAGTACATGTTGGTTTCATTGATGCTAATTTAATTGTCAAAACAAGGCATGCTACAGAGTGTGTGTGCTCTTTTGGGTCCTAGTGGATGACTCAAAAAGATTGTGTGGGAGATATGTGGCCACTGGGCTCATTCTCTTGAACAAATCTGGTCATTCACCATCCGTCTGTGTTGATGTTGTCCCTCATTGCTGAGGGTTGGAAAACTTGTTCCAAGTGTTGTCGCCTTCATCAACCAGTTCATCTGGTATCTGGGACAGTATCCACCTGAAATAACTGCTGGTGGATGGGCTGTTGTGATTCATAGGGGCTTTGTACCAGGCTAGTGACCTGTTCAACAGGTTATTTTCTTGTCATGATCCCAGCATGTGTACTTTGTGTCCTTTAGTAAATTTCGATAATTAGACGGTTTTCCGTCTGCTCCTAGTGCAGTTGCCCCTGTATAGAGAACCTACAGCTTCAATCGTATCCAGTAATTCTGATTATATTGCTTGCGTCAAGGCCAACTATAATAACATGGAAATTAACCAACTGATCCCACTGTCTGTCTCCATTTCCAATTCAATTTCAATTCAATTTATTTTATATAGCGCTTTTCACAGAGACTGTCACAAAGACGCTTTACAGTGAGAGTTTAAAGAAATAAAAAGGCAGTGCCCAGCCTATTCCCCACTACAGCAAATGAGGCAAAAAACTCTCAGTAGGGAGAAAAATCCTCCAACAGTGGTGAGAAAAAACTCCCCAGTGGGAAGAAATCTCAGGAGGAACCCGGCCATAGTGGGGGAGCCCATCCTCCGCGGGCTAGCTAATTAAGAACAAAAAAGTAAAATGGAGTGAACGACAGAGGAGTTCCATTTAAGTCCATCTAAACAGTGGCAACGGTAGCTTCAGAAAGTGGCAAGTCGAGGATGGTGCAGGACTGGACCAAGGCCAAACCGGATCGGATCAGGACAGCAGGACGGCAGCAGCCAGCGCTCATGGTGAGGGACAGGGCTCATACGGTCCAGGACTCAGGGAAGTGGAGGGAAAGATCCTCGGAAAGAGACACAGAAGAAAGGGGTGTGAGGCACTGGATAACTACTGCATGATAATAAAAGTACCGTCCTCTGTCACGTGCCAAGTGAGAAGTTAAAAGGAGACTGGTCAGGAAACAGTCAACACCCCTCCATCCACTTCCTGCAGCACAGAGGCCCAACACTTTTTCCAGGCTGTTAGATCACTTTTCATTTTCTAAACAATAGTACCATATGGACCTCCCCTGTGACTAAGGCTATAGCAAGCCCCACCGGTGCCGTGTAAGTGCTATCTCAGTGCCACCGGTTCCACATGGATTTGCGTAACACTACACCAGTACCATATGGACCTCCCCGGTGACTAAGGCTGTAACAAGCCCCACTGGCACCGTTAATGCATGCTCAGTGCCACCGGTTCCACATGGATTTACTTAACTCAGGCTTCCAATATCTTATGAACCCATCAACTAGGTTTTAGTCAGTCCCATCAGAGCCAAGTAATGTTTTATACATAATGATCTAATCATGATCTAATCATAGGCTTGACTAAAAAGGTAAGTTTTTAGCCTACTCTTGAACACAGAGACCGTGTCTGAGGCCCGAATGTCCATTGGGAGATTGTTCCACAAGATTGGGGCTTTGTAGGAGAATGCTCTCCCTCCAGATGTAACTCTAGATATAGTTGGAATTTTCAAATATCCAGCACCTTGTGAACGAAGTAATCTTGGAGGGGAGTAAGGAATGAGAAGTGCACTAAGATATTCTGGGGCCAAATCATTTAAGGCTTTGTAGGTAAGCAGTAGAATTTTATATTCAATTCTAAATTTGACAGGCAGCCAGTGAAGATTTTTTAGTACTGGGCTAATGTGGTCATATTTCTTCGTCCTGGTCAGAACCCTAGCAGCAGCATTCTGCACTAATTGAAGGCGATTTAGGATAGAACTGGTGCAGCCTGACAGTAAAACGTTACAGTAATCCAGCCGAGAGGACACAAATGCATGAACCATTTTTTCGGTGTCCTGAAGAGACAGCATTTTTCTCAGCTTAGATATATTTCTAAGATGAAAGAAAGCCACTTTTATGATGTTGTTAATGTGACAGTGCAGAGAGGTCTGAATCAAGGGTGACACCAAGGTTTTTAACAACAGCTTTTGCAGAAACCCGGAGACTGTCGACATTGAGAGAAAACTTGAGGAATGTGTCTCTGAGTGATTTGGGACCAATTACCAATATTTCAGTTTTATCTGGATTTAAAGAGAGAAAATTTTGTGTCATCCATGCTTTAACGGCTTTAAGACACATCTCTAATCTACTTAGTGGATCGATTTCACCTGGCTTAAAAGATATATAAAGCTGCATGTCATCTGCATAACAATGGTACTTCACGTCATAACTACTTATGATGCTTCCAAGGGGAAGCATGTATAAGGAAAACAGCAGAGGGCCCAGAACAGATCCTTGAGGTATTCCAAAGTTCACCTTGGAATACTCAGAGGAATTACCATTTACTCTGACAAACTGACATCTATCAGAAAGATAGGACTTAAACCATGAAAGGGCGAGTCCAGAAATACCAACCAGATTTTCTAGCCTGTGAAGAAGAATATGGTGGTCTATCGTGTCGAAGGCAGCACTTAGATCAAGTAAGACAAGGACAGAGATGCGGCCACAGTCCATGGAGAGAAGTAGATCATTCATTACTACAGGGCTGTTTCAGTGCTATGATGTTTTCTAAAGCCAGATTGAAACCTATCATTTACCTTATTCGTTTGCAAGAAGCAAGTGAGCTGTTGGGCAACACATTTCTCAAGGATCTTGGATAGAAATGGAAGGTTTGAGATCGGCCTATAATTGGCCAAAACTGTTGGATCTAAATTTGGTTTTTTGAGTAGAGGCTTAATTTCAGCCATCTTAAATGAAGTCGGAATCAAACCTGAAATCAGGGAAGAATTGATTATGTGCAGAATTTGACTGCCAAGAATGGGCAGGAGTTCCTTCAGTAACTTACTTGGGATGGGATCTAAGAGACAAGTTGTTGATTTGGAAGTAGCGACCAGTTTGGCAAGTTCGCTCGGGGATATGGGAGAGAATGAATTAAATTGGTTTATATGCATAGCATGAGGTTTAAAGTTAAGGCCTTCACCAACTGCCAGGGAAGCACTAATATTTTCTCTAATTTCAATTATTTTGCCACTAAAGAATTTTAGAAAATCATCACTGCTGCAGGATGGTGGAATTTGAGGGGAACTTGCAGCATGGTTGTTTGTTAATTTGGCCACTGTTTTGAACAAGAATCGAGGGTCATTTTTATTTTCCTGTATAAGATTTGCAAAATATGACAACCTAGCAACAGACAAAGCCTGCTTATACACAACAAGGCTCTCTTTCCAAGCACAATGGAATACCTGGAGTTTAGTGGAGCGCCATTTGCGTTCTAGTTGACGGGATTTTTGCTTTAGAGTCCGCGTCTGGTCAGTGTACCATGGGGCTGGTCTCTTATTCTGAGTAGCCTTTTTAAATTTCAATGGGGCAACTACATCAAGTGTACTACGGAGGGCATTAGCAAACTTACCTGCCATTTCATCAATACAGAGGGGGCTGGCTGGATAATCAAGATAAGTTGGTAGTACTTCAATGAATTGTGAAGATGTTGCGGCAGTAAAAGTACGACTTGCGTACATCCTATTTTCTAATAATACAGGGTGGGCCAATTGTAGACTGGATGTTAAAAGAAAATAGTCCGATAAGCTGGGATTGTGTGAATGGATGTCAACTTTGGCAATCTCAACACCAAAGCTTAAGATCAGGTCTAAAGTATGACCATGAATATGTGTTGGGCCAATTACACTCTGAGTGAAGCCAACCGATTCCACAAGATTAGTAAAGATGGATGTCGAAGAATTATCTACCCTCTCGAAATGCAGGTTAAAATCACCCAAAATAACAATTCTATCATAGCTTAAAACTAATTCAGAAAGGAACTGCGAGAAATCATGCATGAAGTCAGAATATTGACCGGGTGGCCTATAGACTATCACCAGAGCAATAGACCAAGAAGGGATGGAGTTCATACTTGCATCAAGATATGAGAAATTCATTAATAGTACCACAAATGAATCAAATTTATGTTGCAGTTTGGGCACAGAGTGAAAGGAGTCATTATAAATAACAGCGACGCCCCCTCCTTTCCGGTCAAGACGGGAGTTATGAGCAGATATAAAACCAGGTGGAGAAGCTTCATTCAAAGAGGTGTTTTCATCTGATTTCAGCCAAGTTTCTGTAAGGCATAGTACATCAAGACTATAATCAGAGATTAATTCGTTCACAAGAGCTGCTTTCGAGTTAAGTGATCTTATATTAAGTAGACCAAATTTGAGAGAGTGTTTTGAATTTATATAGGGGTTAATATAGTTTGTTTCAATGAAGGTCAGGTTATTGTGGACCACACCACGATTCTTCCTTTTTAATTTTATTGGGATTCGGGGAACAGACACAGTCTCTATTAAGTTTGACCTAAACAATGATTTATCAGGAGTAACTGTATAAAATGCCTGTGATCTAGAGTGGATACTTGGCAGTCAATTGCACTGGTTTAAACAGTAGGTAAAATTTTTTGACAAAAGGACGGTGCCCTCTCGAGAAGGATGAACACCGTCCCTCCTCAAAAGGCCAGGTCTGCACCAGAAAGTTCGCCAATTATCTATGAAGCCAACATTATTTTCTGCGCACCACTCAGACAACCAACGATTGAGTGAATCTAATCTGCTGTACATTTCGTCACGACATCGGATCGAATATGGCCCAGAGACAGTTACCGAACGCGACAGTTTCTTAGCTTGGGCGCATACAGACTTAAAACCACTTTTCGTTATCTCCGATTGTCTTAAACGAATGTCATTTGTACCAGTGTGGATAATTATTTTGGAATTCTTGTGTTTACCCTTCTCAAGTAATTTCAAATTAGCTTCAATGTCCGTGACACGAGCGCCGGGAAACAGTTTACTGCAGTAGCTGGTTTAAACACCCTAACATTTCTCACTATTGAATCACCGATAATTAGTGCGTTTTCTGGTACTGGTTCATACCACTGTCGATCTATGAGGGGAGCGAATGAATTTGATTGTTCGACAGGAGAGAGAACCGGTAGCTGTACGTGTTTCTTTCCCCTCCGTTTACCTCTAACTGTTACGAATGTGTCCTGCTGCGGAGATGCTACCACAGCAGGCATGGAGTAGGAAACCGAAAGAGAACTAATATTAGCGCAACTATCAGGCTGAACAGAGAAAGAGTCAATGAACTCCTCATTGGCCCAAATATTCTGAAGAGTCTCGATGCGAGCTTCCAACTCCAGAATCTTTTCGGCTAAACTGGCATAAGCAATGCATTTCTTACAAGTGTAAGTGCCACTGAGGGTGGAAGTGTCGTAACAAAACATACTACATTCAGAACACAAGACTGGAAAAGACACCGGGGAACAAGGAGAAGCAGCCATGGTTACTTACACGAGCTAGGTGCCGATGAGGTTTGTCAGGCCGAGTCAGAAAGTTGACCTCGGACGTCTTGATGGAAATTTGCGGGAGAAAAATTCAAATTTCCAAGGAATCAGAAACTACAGTCTCCGGAGAGTTTGAGGTTTTAAAACGGATAATCATTTCAATATTAAATATTTCCACTCTACACCCATCTCCTGCCAACAGTTAACAGCTGCAGGAATGTGTGAGGTGTGTGTTGCAGGACATGCCCAAGCTGAATGAGTCAGGTGGCTGTAGCATGTTTCAGTTTTGCATCTCCTGTAGCTGATCAGGGTATCGCAGCAGAATGTAATGGCGTGTTGATGTGCAGGTGCAGTTAAGGTGTAGTGTTAAGGTCAAGATTTGGGATGAGTATGCTGAGGTTCTCGAGACTCTAAGAGTAAGAAGTAAGTAGGCCCTCATGTATCGTTCGTGAGGGGCAGGCCAGGAAGAATTTAACCCCCTCCTCTTCTCTCCCTCCAGACCAGTGTGAGCCAACACGCATGGAGTGCTTGGAGTGAGAAGCTTTGAGAAGGACGAGCTGTATGATCATTTGTGGTGAGTGGTATTGAATGGCGCCTCATGGCCATGTGGTATGTTTGAAGTGGGTTTTGTTTGCCCATCCTGATTTTTATCCCCCGCCAACACGAAGTGGGAGGGGCATATAGGTTTGACGTCCGTGCGTGCGTGCGTGCGTCCGACCGTCCGAGAGAAACTTTTTTCCTCAGAAACTATTACAGATGGGACAACCAAATTTGGTGTGTAGCTTCAGACCATAAAGGCCTTGATGGATTTTGAAAATAAGAAGCACACGATTGGCGGGGATGTTGTTGACCATGTCGACTTGTTACTGCTGCTCTACTCAGACCTGTGCTAAACGTCCTGGGGCTGTAAGTCACCACTGCTTTAACTTGCACTGCTGACATTATTTTTTATATTGCCCAAAGTACTTAAGCTAGAATTGCAGAACTGCTGTCATTTTAATTTTACAGGAAAATTTGTTTGTTCAAAAGATCTGCTTTTGTGTCCGTTTTGTTTATCAATAAACGGGTATTACCAATGAGGCATATCATTATAATTTTTATTCCTTAAATTGTTGCTGATCATTACACTTTTAATTATTTTGACGTAGCGGATAGTTCAGCCTGTGTGTGCATGTCTTTGATTGTAGATGAACTGAACTAATGGCAGACCAAAGAATGGACATTTCTTCAACAATGAACGAGTTCATGTCCCCTGGCTCCACCGACCTGATCAGCAGCTCCATAAATCCCCCTGGGATGGACTACACCCGCAAGAGGAAGGGCAGCTCCACCGACTACCAGTAAGGAATCCCCTCCCTCTCAGGGCGATGCTCCAGCTGCTGGCATAGCTAACTGCCGGTTTGCAGCTCTTACAGTGCCCTGGAAGATGACTGCATTCCATAGGATTGTCAATAGCAGGGGTGGCCAAAAGTGCCCTGGAGGTCTGCAGTGTCTTTCGGTTTTTGTTTTAACCTTCCAATTTACACCAAATTAAGAGGGGTGTACTAAAAAGTGAGATTAGTGGGTTAGCAAGGTTATTTGAGCCTTGGGCTGGGGTTTTCAGTGTCGCGAAGCTGGCTCTCTTTTGACCTATCGTGGTAACTTATGGTACCTCTGATTGCAAGTTCGCCTAGTTAGCTCACACAAAGAAAACCTCATTAAAATTGAACTTTATAGCCCCCCCCCCCTTAATGGTCTGCTGACTGTTGGGGGAACAATCCACCTAGCACTTCATCACTTATTACAACCTACGTCTCATTTCTTTACTGTTGTGTGGGCTGCTTTCCAATTTATGTCAATGGTGAAACCATCCTCCATTTTTGTTGCCTTCATCCCATTGTCATAACGTGTTGGGGCATTTACTTTGAATTTAGTCCCTTCTTTCTTCTTGCCTTTAATGTAATGACTAAGATGTGAGTATTGCATGTCTGGTATTAAGTTGGATTACGCTTGATTTTACCTTTACACTGCAACTACCAATGAAGCCGTAAAGGAAGTTTGCTTGTGAGGATGATTGGAATAGTGGAAACTGGCACATGAATATTGCTTTAGCTGACATGCATTCACATGGGGAACTTTTCTATCGTAGGTTTTATTGATTTGTTTGACAAATGTTGTCATGCTCTAAGGAGAGAATTGAATATATGCAGATTACATTCATAGCTGCTGGATTGTGGATGTCTGAGTAGTGATTAAATTGCGCAACCTACTCTTGGGCTGTCTAAATGTTTTGATGTTGGATTAGTTTCAGGCTGTAGGAAAAGTCCCCATTGGCTGGTGTTTTATATACAATAATTTCTCCTTTTCCATTGATGAGCTTAATGTGCATGTTTAAACTTTTGGACTGAGCTTTTGAATTCTTTTTGTTGTTTCCTTTTATTAATTTTTTTTAAATTTATCTTTTATTTTTTTATTTGCACTCATCCAGCATTACTTACTTTCTTGCATTAACTTTTTTATCACTTGGTTGTGTATAGAATAATACTGTAATCTGTTACTCAAGCATTGCATCACCCGAACATTGGGCCTTGTAGTCTTTTAAAATTGGCAACCACTGCAAGGGCTGTATTGAGAAATCTAAAATGCAGTTTTTTTTTTTTTTTTCTGTGAAAAGCAGATACAATTGACCTGCTTGCATGTGACTGAAATAAAGAAAAAAAAACATTTATTTTCATCTGATGAATCTAATGTGCATTTCCCTGCCTTTTCAGAATCGATGGATTTTCTTTTGAGTAAGTATTAACACAATTTCCACTTACACTCTCAATTTCTCAAATTTTAATTTAATGGGCCAAATTAGATGCAAAGAGTTGCATCTATTCCTTAACTTTTAGTTACATAACTGCCTAACTGTAGAGTTCCAGAAAATTCTACCTTCCTTTTCTCCTCGAAAAATGTCTTGATTTCCCTCTGATCTAAGGCAAAAGGGCTGAGATTCCTCAGGTTGGGCTGCATATTTTTTCTGCTTGGGGTTTTTTCTCTGGTGAAACTGGGTCACGAACACACGCATTGCCCCATAATTGTGAGTTGAATCAGAGAACTGTGTTTCTTAATGATTTTAAATTTCTCAATACCGCAGTGTTGATTTTTAAACTTTCACTAGTGCAGCGTTCAGCCCAGTGGACAATCAAAAAGTAATGAAACTATTGATTTCATTATGAAAAGTATGATTTGACCAGGGGTGTGATTTCCAGTTTGAATACGGTGGCTGTTGCGCCTTCATATCTCAGCATTTCAATACCCCAATAAAATACCATCATGAATGAAAGAAAAAGGTTTTCTTATGCCCATATTATTTTAATGCCTGTTGGTGAGAAACAAAAATGTACAAGGCTGTCCATCTCCCTACGCTCAACACTTGGGTCCCAGGGAACTTTGAAGGGGCGGTGAAGAAAGGGAGAAATGAATGAAGCATAGCCAATGAATCAGTTTACATGTGAGAGACCCTGCACTCAACAGCATAAGAATGTGCATTTTATTGTTTTTTTTTTTTTTTTTTTTGATCCTCTGATGTATTTAGAGCTCACCTCTTGCGATTTGGGCTAAACTGTTCACCACATACCAACAGATTCCATTCAAGATCAACCAGTCTGAACTCTCAAAATGGAAAATGTCAAACAATCGCATGAGAAAAAGCGTACTGATGGAGTAAACTATGATTTAAGTTATTTCTGATTTCTAGCGTTTCAGTCCGCACAGCTTCCAATAAGTGAAAGGTCTTTTCCAAGCGAGAATTTGCAGGCTGCATGCTCTGCTGCCCTCAGGATTTCTTACCTCAGCACCTGATTTAAGATCATAAATATTGAACATGTTTATAGGTTTTGATATTTTTGGCGTGAAATTGGAGTGGCCGGAACGAGCTGAGCAGATCTGGCGACATCAAATACATACTTAAAACACAACAAATCACGGAAGAATCAGAGAGATCATCTATTACAGAAATCAGGTTTTGCTTCACATTATTGAAGATTGTTGTACAGTGCTATGACCCTGGCTTTTATTGCGATGAACATAAATTGGTTTCATGCGCTGTAACCTGGTAATATTTATGTTCTGCACTGGTTCAGTAGACTAATCCTGTCTTTCTCTTCCCAGCGATAATATGGACACAGACAAAGACAAACAGCTAGGGAGGTACGTCTGCTCGTATTTCCAATTACTGTGGGCCATTTGCACAAAGTAGAAGTGTGAACAAGTATTTTTACACACTGCTGCATGGTGACAATTTAAGAGCGGTTGGTAAGCACCTGGGCCGGTAAACCGTTTTAAATTCTCACATGATTTACATTGTGTGAGTATAGACAGAATATTATAGAATCAGGTTCTAATTTGCCATTCGACACAATACATAAGTCCTGAGGTCGTGATGTTGGCTGGCTGAGTTCGGAGGAGACCGAAAAACAAGGCAGGACTTTTACCATCTTATCGCTGGGTTTTCCAACATGCTGATACTGATGATGTGCACCTTTTATATTGACTACATTTACATCCATATTTGGTGAAGTTTGAAGGAATGGCAGCGTTGTAGAATTGTGTTACTGTCCAAATACTTACCGACCTGACTGTGTTCACGCACTGCCTTAGTGTGGCTCTGTGTTTTTCACTTACGGACTTAACTGTATTCACACACTACTACCTAAGAATGGCAGTGTATTTACTAGTGTATTCACACACTTCCTTTGAGTGGCTCTGTGTATTTGCCAGTAACCCTCTCTGGTTAATGGGATGCCATCAGTCTGCACAAGCTGTACATAATGTGTACTCCTCTGCTGCTCGTAGCTGTTTAATTAAATTAAGCAGTGGCAGCCCTCATGTTTCAGAGGAGAGTGCATACTTACCTGCTACTTTCCTAAATTGGGCAATGAGTATGAGGTCATTTCATGCCCAGACTGGATCTGTTAAACTGAGAGGAAATTACTGTTAAAGAAAAAAAAATGCACATTGGACTGTGAATCAGGCAAATTTTTATTAGGCATTTCACCTCTCATCTTGTTTTTTATGAATGAATGTGTAAACCGACCTGTGTTCCAATTTGTGAATGGAGTGGTCAAAAGGCCCTGTCCCATCTAGTTTGTGCGGGATAACTCTGATCATCCCTGGAAATCCTTACTTATCCTACTTTCCGTCTCCCCAGGGATTGCGCTGAGCAGGGCCGGATAAAGAACGCCAGGTATCCTGATCCCACCTCAATCCCTCCCCTCATTTTCTTGCTCTCTGAATTTTTGGATGTGGGCGTTAGACTTAAGTTGTGTTTCTGCAGTCCTTGGCGGCCTAAGAACAGAAGCCCCCTCCCTGTAACACTCAGTCCAGGTTTTGGTAACGGTAAATAGAATTGAGGCTGTGCTAAGATGAATGTTCAGGAATGTTTGTGATTTCGGCCAATGTGCACACTGTTTCCTGCCCTTTAACTGTAGATGGACCACGCCCGTCTTGCTTATCGCTAAATGCTGTGCTCATTATTACTGGTCACAGGGAGGCTCACAGTCAAATAGAGAAAAGGCGACGTGACAAGATGAACAGTTTCATCGATGAGCTCGCGTCACTAGTACCCACCTGCAACGCCATGTCCCGCAAACTAGACAAGCTAACAGTGCTACGCATGGCTGTGCAACACATGAAGACTTTACGAGGTGAGCGAGAATTGCCATGCTCGTCCGAGACTGGGCAAAGGTCTAATACTCACTGCTGTGGAAAGTTGCCTCTCTTGCGTGCATGAGAAAGCTCGCAGGTATTGAGTAAATATCAGAGCCCTTAGTCAGATGCCAGCTTTCGTGTCGATGATGGCGTGCCTCTGAATTTTTTAAATCTGTGCTGCTTTTAGTGCTCATATGATTTTGTTTCATGTAAGCAGCATTATTTCTCTTGCTCCGTAAGTATAGCCTGATTTATAGTGGGCACTCAACACTTGAGGAGTGCCGCTCCATAGAAATTAAACAGCAGATTTCAATCTATGCTTCTTTGAAAGCTCTTTTGTCTCCATGGTTACCAGATGCCATGCTATATTCAGCTTGATTTGTTACAGTAGATTATACCAGTATGTATATCGTTGGCCTGCTGATAAAACCTTGTATCTCAAATTTGATAAGAAACAAAAACTTGTGTCCACGACATTGTATCCAATCAATAAAATTTTGTATTTTGCATTCTTGGAAGAAAAATGGTCATCCTACCCAAACACAGCTCAACTGCATTCTTTCATGCGAAATTAAACATTTTTTTATGCTCTCCTGTAAAGTTTATTATTTTGAAGATACAAGGTTTTATCAGCAGGCCGACGATGTGTATGCTTTTGGCAGATACTCGGTCATATTTCACAACAAATTATCACTGTGTCCACGACACAAAATTCTCCTGGTGCCCAACATGAAAGGAGTGTGTCTAGCCACATGCTTCCATCAAATTTCTTTTCTGTCCATCAACACTCCTCAAGTATCAAGCACCCTACTATAAATCAGGATTCAAGGTTACTTGGTGTTCATTTGGTGGTCAAAGATAAATGTTCATTTTGAAAGCTGTGAGCAATGAAGTGTAAATGTTTTTGCGAAGAAGATCAGTTTGTGTGAGCAATGAAGTGTAAATGTTTTTACGAAGAAAGATCAGTTTGATGTCTCATTTTTTTGACCAGGTGCTGCTAACCCCTATACGGAGGCAAACTACAAACCAGCTTTCCTGTCCGATGATGAACTGAAGCACTTAATATTGAGGGTAAGTCATCTCTGCTGGTACTGTATCACCGCACTGTGCTGAACACGTGCTTGACCTCTGACCCCTCTGTATGTCTCTTCTCTTCCTCGTAGGCTGCTGATGGCTTCCTGTTTGTCGTGGGCTGTGATCGTGGGAAGATCCTATTTGTGTCAGAGTCTGTTTTCAAAATCCTGAACTACAGTCAGGTAAGCCTCATGAAATATAATTTTGTTTGAGTAATTATTATTATTATTATTATTATTATTAATAATAATTTTTTTTTACATTCCTGATCATCAAAATTTAGTTCGCAGCCATTTGGATTTCGGTTGGAGGATGCTATATCTTTTAAGATGGATATGTTTTAACATTGGCTATTAGTTTAGTTATGAATTTATGAGTTTAGTGGGCTTCAGTTTTCTATTGGTTTAAGTTTGTCATGGGGGGTCTTTGTTATTTCTTCCTCACCCTTACCCAAGTTGTCTGGTTGGGCAAGTTGGCTAGAAATCTACTTGAAGTAATATTAGATTTTAGAATGAAGTCTACTGCAAACATCTACGCATTCATATCTATTTATCAAAGTACATTGGAGCTGCCGGATAGCTCACTCGGTTAAGGCACTGCGTTGCAGTGCAGAAGGGACTATTACATCGCAGGTTCGAGCCGCGGTCGTACCAGCTGGCAGTGGTCGGCAGCTTTTTCAGCGTAGCGCACAATAGGCCGTCGCGCTATAGGGATTCAAATTGGGAAGGGACTGCCTGGTAAGGGAAAATAAATAAATGAGCTTTGTTCGTTGCTCAAGCGCCTCCTATTGGCCAGACAGGCGTTCGTCTGTTCATGTCCGGGTTATGTTCATGTCCTCCGCCCTTGTTCTGAACTTGAGTGTATAAGAAGCAGTGGCTGACGGGCATGTGCTTTGGAGGAGAGCCGTGAACTGTCTTCACTATCCTGAGTTGGCAGCAAGGGGTCGCATACGAGCAAGTTTTGTACATAGTTCACCAATTGTGCATTCCAGATTCGGGTGGGATTGGAGATGCCAAATTTAAAAAAAAAAAAAAAGAACATTGGAGTATCATGCGTTTGGCTGCATGTCTTGAAAGTGTTAATGTATTCTCACAGAACGACCTCATTGGCCAGAGTTTGTTCGACTATCTGCATCCGAAGGACATCGCCAAAGTGAAGGAACAGCTGTCCTCATCAGACACAGCGCCTCGGGAGAGACTAATAGATGCCAAGAGTAACGTATCCCTGCGTGTCTCCTGTTACCCCGCACCCCTGCAACTGCAGGAACAGACTGTTCCCTTTCCACAGGGCACAACCGTTAATTACGCTCCCAGAAACATTTCTCTCTCAGTATACTGATGACCCTACTGAATGCGTTCGACAATTGATTCCAAGAAATTCATTTTTACAGAGTTATGGCCCTTGACTCTGTTTATGGACTTAAGTGTATAGGTGTTGCAATTGGGACAAGTTCTCTCTGCAACTATTGCACGTACGTGGATTAAATTCTTTGGGTGACCAGTACTAATGATCCTATTGCATGAGTTTGACAATTGATTCCAAGAATTTATTTTTTTTTTTTTAACAGAATTAAGACTCTTGACTCTGAGCTTAGTGTATGGGTGTTTAATGGGGACAAGTTTTCCCCATTCCCCCGTGACCATTCTTTCCGTGGGGGGGATATTGGTGACAATGTTGCCTTGTTTAAAAATGCATTCCTGTTCTATGTGAACAAGTTTATGAAATGTCTGAACTTCTGAATCGGCTGCTGATGTGGATTTATGTTCTACAGATAGGAGTTCAGACTGTAGCAGAGAGGTTGTTTTGTGATGCTCTTCTGTTATTTGTGTCACCCACTGGTACTTGAGAAATGTACATTGAGTTGACATACTATAGTAAGGATCCTGAAACTATTGGAATTCAGTTGCCTCATGAACTATTATGGCCGTGGTAATACCTGTGTTTCTACCTGCTGTCATAGTTGGCTGTGTTTGTGTTTTCAACTGTTGTCCTTGAGTGGTGTGAGTGTGTGTGTCACCTTAGCGCTAGTCATTATAAGTTGTGTATTTTGTGTGTGACTTTTCTCAGCAGTCATTGTAAAGTGTGAATCTCGTGTCTGTCTGCAGCTGGTCTCCCCGTGAAGACGGACATCGCTCCTGGCCCGTCCCGGCTCTGCTCTGGCGCAAGACGCTCCTTCTTCTGCAGAATGAAATGCAACAGGCCCTCCGTAAAGATGGAGGACAAGGACTTTCCTTCCACCTGCTCTAAAAAGAAAGGTAACCCCAGTGCCCATGTCTCCCTCGCCTGGCCTTATAGGGGGACATCTCTCAGGAGGCCTCTTATTCTACCCATTAGTGCCATAATGCATTAATCAGCATTTACGGTACATCATGGACTTTTTTTTAATCGCTTGCATGATTCAGAGTTGGGTTTGGTGTATGTACTACTATGTTTATTGCACAGATTGGTGGTGGAAAGTCAGCTAAATTTATTATTAAGAAGATGGAATGTGAAACCTCTACTTTAAAGCGGAGTGATGAGTTCACCGTATGGATTTGCATTTCTCACGAAGAACGTGGGGTTGTATTTCCTAAAATGGCTGACGGCATTCGCTTGGGTGTGCGTTTCTCTGGGCTGCAGCCGACCGGAAGAGTTTCTGCACCATCCACAGCACGGGCTATTTGAAAAGCTGGCCGCCCACAAAGATGGGGCTGGAGGAAGACAATGAGCCGGATAACGAGGGCTGCAACCTCAGCTGCCTGGTTGCCATTGGCCGGCTGCACCCCCACATCGTTCCCCAGTCCAGCACCGGAGATATCCGCGTGAAACCCACCGAATACGTCTCGCGGCACGCAATCGACGGCAAGTTCGTCTTCGTGGACCAGAGGTGAGGGCGCTCGTGTTCAGCTTCAAATTTGAATGCTCTATCTGTGTCCTGTTGGCTCTTATTTAGCAGGTGATTAATACAGAACTGTGGAAAATGGTACAACTGCAGCAATTCATACTTAACCTCAGCTCTGTAGCACTAAAACTTATGCTAATTAACCCTGAGGTGTTGGGTTACTAATGTTTGATTAGAACGTTCTTTTAATTACCTTGAAGTTGGATGTTGGTCATGTATTTACCCGTTTGTTTGTCTGTCTGTTCATGAGCAGATTTGCGGGAAATGTTCTCGGTTGATTTTGATGAAACTTTGCGGGAAGATTGTGATGACATTTGTAGGGTTTCATATTTTCACTGGTCAAGGTCAACATCGTAGAAAAGGTCAAAAACAATGGCAAAGGCAACGGTATGCATTCTACTGAGTGCCCATCTACTTGAATATTGAGCACTGATGCATTCGGGGCGAGAACTGTTAGGAATATGATTCATTATATCCCCAAACGCTGAATGGCGTTCCGGAGGTATTATGTTTTTGGTCCGGCCGCCGCCGCACTACATTTTAACGCGATAACTTCAGTAATATTTCAATTAGAAATTTCAAGTTTTGCGTATAGGTAAGTATCATGAAGAGGAAGAACTGATTTGATTTTGGACAATTTACTATTTCTAGATTGGCCACCAGGGGCCAAAAACTGAAAAAACTGTTTTTATCATATCTCTGGAAATATGTCCGATTGACCTCTAATCAAGTGCAAATGAAAGGTCATGACCGAAGGATGTGTCCCACGATGACATTATATCTGTTTGGTTCAATATTTTGCCACTAGGTGGCGCTTTGTGAATGAAAATGACCATTTTGGCCATATCTTCAGAACCATTTGTCCAATTGACCTGAAATTTAGTTCAGACTAGGCTTATGCCATCGGAGGCGATGGCTGGGTGTATATCCCCGAACGCCCCCAATCCTCCAATTCCCCAACCCTTGAATAGACTTTCATTTGAACTTAATTTCAGGTCAATCGGTCAAATGGTTCTGAAGATATGGCCAAAATGGTAATTAGTCATCACAAAGCACCACCTGGTGGCAAAATATTGAACCATACAGGTATGATGTCATCATGTGACACGTTGTGAGGCCATGACCTTGCAGTTGCACATAGTTTCATGTCAATTGGAGAAATAGTTCCAAAGATATAGCAAAAATGGTGAATTTCATGTGACCTCTGCCTTGTGTCAATTTTGAACCAAACAGGTAAAATGTCACAGTGGGACACATCCTCAGGTCATGACCTTTCATTTGCACTTGATTTGAGGTCAATCGGATCAATATTTCCAGAGATATGATAAAAACAGTGATTTTTTTTTTTTTTTTCCAGTTTTTGGCTCTTGGTGGCCAATCTAGACATCGTAAATTGTCCAAAATCAAATCAGCTCTTCCTCTTTATGATACTTGGATATGTGCAAAATTTGGAATTTGTCATTGAAATACTACTGAAGTTATCGCATTAACACACAGTGCGGTGGCGGTCGGACCAAAAACATAATATCCCCCGGAACGCCATTCGGCGTTCGGGGATGTAATGAAAGTCTATTCAAGGTCTATTCAAGGATTGGGGAATTGGAGGATTGAGGGCGTTCGGGGATATACCCCCAGCCGTCGCCTCCAACGGCATTAGCCTAGTTTTATGATCTCAACAGCTCTGGGAAGGACTATTGGTTACCAAAAGCAATGAAGTTTGTGAAGACTGACTTCCTTATTTTAAATTTCAGACCATAGAAATACTTTTCAAATCGTTAAAAGCAATTTCTGTATATGAATGAATGAAACTGGTGAGGACATTTTGGAGTTATGACATGCAAATCTTGCAGTCTATGTATACTGAACAAAAATATAAACGCAACAGTTTAGTCATTTCAATATTACGTGTAATTATTTCTGAGGTTGAGGTTGTTTATTTATGTGACCAAGGTTGTGTGCCACTAGTCTGTGTGCATTTCAGTCACCTTCTCCATATCATTGCCAAGTTCATGCCCTTTGTCAAAATTGGCCTGTCAGACAGGTGGGGCCTGATCCAGAGCTATTGAAATCGGGTACAGTCAGCCCAGGCACATCCTGTACTCTGGTCAATAAAAGGCCACCCCAGAAGTCCCAGTTCTGCCATTGTTCAAAATGCCATTAATGACTCGAGGCATCAGGGAGTGTGCCATTGGCATGCTCAATGCAGGAATGTTTCTCAGGGATGTTGAAAGGGCTCTCAATGTCCATGTTTCAACAATAAGTCTATTAAAACACCTTTTTGAGGAATGAGGCAAGACGGCAGACAGCCCGCATGCATGACGACCATGTGTGACAACCCTCACTCAAGACCGCCATATCTGGACTCTTTATCTCTGTGATCGTCTGAGACCAGCAACTCCAACTGCAGATGAGACCGCTGGTCCCCACAATCACCCCATTATTGCTGAAAGCGTAAAAAATAATCTCCAGGAAGTCCATATCCATCCATCCATCCATTTTCTATACCCGCTTATTCCTCACTAGGGTCATGGGGCGAGCTGGAGCCTATCCCAGCTGACCACGGGCAAAGGCAGGGACCCACCCTGAACAGCTTGCCAATCCATCGCAGGGCGCACACACCATTCACTCTCTCACTCATATCTATGGGCAATTTGCTGTCTCCAATTAGCCTGATATGTATGTCTTTGGACTGTGGGAGGAAACCAAAGTACCCGGAGAGAACTCACGCGAACACGGGGAGAACATGCAAACTCCACACAGAAAGGCCCCAGGCCGGATTCGAACCCACGACCTTCCTGCTGTGAGGCAGCAATGCTAACCACTGTGCCTCCGTGCCGCCTATGGAAGAGAAAATTGGTGAATAGATGCGTTTCATGGCCAATGGCACAATGGAGGACTGTTTTCTTTACAGACAAGTCACATTTCCAACTTCATGGAGCGGATGGACGGAGGATCGTTATGCTGACATCATTGTGGTGCGCAAGGTGGCACATGGTGGTGGAGTGCTGGTTTGGGTGGGAATATTCCAAGGACGCTGCACCCAACTGCAGTTGATGAACAGAAACTTGAATGCAGTGTGATTTCACGATGAGATGCTGCTGCATCTTACCATTCATCCATCAAAACAATAACCATCCAGCATGACCATGCCAGACCCAAGTCACCAGTGTATGCACAGAATTCCTTGAGCCTGAAAACATTTGTGTCCTTGAATGGCTGGCTTATTCCTCGGATTTGTCCCCCTTCAAGCATCTTTGGAATGTCCACAAGCAACAAGTTCGTCATTGGTTCCCATTTTCAGCCAATAGCCGCCAACTCCGCACAGCTCTTGAAGAGAAGTGGGAACATGTCCACCAAGTCACCATTGACCATTTGTTACAGTCCACACAGCAGAGATGTGTAGCAATGCAGCAGGCCAAAGGCGGACATACCCAATATTGATTTGTGAAATTTGGACAATAGACCCCATCCCCTTTATCATCACGTCATCACAAGATTCTTGTTTGTCTTTTTAAATCATTGATCGAAATGTATTGCAATATGGTCATACAATCTGTCAACAGTTAATGCAAGTACAATGAGCTTCTGAACATGGTCATATTTCTCACAATAAGAAGTGTTGCGTTTATATTTTTGTTCAGTGTATATTGAGCCAGAAGAGGAACATGTTTATCATGTAAGGTTCTTTGCTGGTCAGGCGCTCTTTGCAGTGTCCTCTGTAGGCAGCTGTCAGCGGTGTGTAGCGGTGTCAACCATGGTGTCAAAGTCTAGTTGTGTGAAGTTATGACTCCTCTACTGAGAACCATGGGGGCAGCTGGGGCCTCGGCCACAGAGTGATTATTTTCCAGATTTAGCCTCTGGATGTAGCATTCCTGGGGCTGGGCGGAGGAGGGGCTTCAGATTGACGCCCCGCCCCCCACGCATCCCCCCCCAACCCCCACCCCTCCTGCCAACAGCACTGACATCTGAATTTCAATGTTAGTTTGATGCAGTTCTTTATTTTTTTTATTTTATTTCATTTTTTTTTTTATATCTGTGATATCCTTTTAGGACATTTGGCTTGATTCTTTGTCTATTGAGTGCGTGCTTTTGATCTGTACGCTGAAGCAGGCCACACTGTCTTCTTTCTGTCTCAGGGCCACAGCGATTCTTGCCTATTTACCGCAAGAGCTCCTGGGCACGTCATTTTATGAATATTTCCATCAGGATGACATCGGGCACCTGGCAGAGTGCCATAAACAAGGTACCTGCCCTGGTATCTGTGTACCATGGGGGCACTATGGGGTATCCGTGCAGAGGTCCCATGATGCTGTGAGGAAAGGGCAGCAGAATGTGGGTTGTGGGCATACTATTATGCTGTATTACTGTACTCTTACAGCAGGTGGTGCTCATTAATTATTCTCTAACTTGGAAGCACAACACCAGAAAATCTCTCCTTACAAGCCAAACTGGCTCTCTGACGGGATTCGACTTGGGATTTTATTGCTACTTTCTGGCAATTCATGGTGCTTTAAGTAATATTGTATTACCTTTTTATATGTGAATTTTATATTATGTCTGTTTTATCATAATAATGGCCCTGGAACTGCCATTAGAGCATTGAGTGGGATCAGAGCCTGTAGTTTATCGGAGTTATGGGGTTTGATGTGCAGTGATGTGGGTCTCTGTTCCTGTGTGGTGTGCAGTGCTGCAGATGAGGGAGAAGATCAACACAAACCTTTACAAGTTTAAAGTGAAAGACGGCTCCTTCATCACGCTGCGCAGCCGCTGGTTCAGCTTCATGAACCCCTGGACCAAAGAGGTCGAGTACATCGTCTCCACCAACACCGTCGTCTCGTAAGTCCCCAGAACTCTTAACAGATTCTATGGCTGTCAAAATATATCATGATGTGCACAGTGTGCACATGATTTGAGCACTACCCCCACATTCATGGAGCTTCTAGTGCCTGGATCATCAACTGGCGGCCCGCGGGCCACATCGGGCCCGCCAAGGCTTTCCATCTGCCCCGCTGAACATTTAATTTATTCTGAAAATGTGAACATAGAAGTTTGTCTCGGTATTTTTAGATATCCATGGTAGCATTTCTCCCTCTGATATAGATTGAAGCAACCCCAAAAGCAACCACAGATGGAAATAATTTTTGTTTGTTGCATGTGCGTTCCTCTCATTGGACAGTAAAGCAGCTGGCGCTACGCTGTCTCTCAGTGCAAGAAGGGGGCAAACGCAAATCTCTGCTTCAGACGATTTGTATTATTTATATATATTCAGGCTCTCATTTAACATGCCAGAATTTTCTTTTGTACACTCTTATTTAACATTTCATTTTTACTTCTTTCACATACACAGTGACGTTGGTCACTGCCTGGTCTCATGAATGCGTCGTCTTATTGTCTTCAAGAACAAATGACGGCATTGTGTGACAATATGAATAATAAAACAAACAAGTCCAAACCTGGGGTGTGTTTTCCGAAATCACAGATGCATAGTTGGGCCCATTGACTGTGAATGGATGAACTATGTAAGTTGCTAACTACCTTTGGGGGAAAAAGCATTTTACCTGTCAGTATGGTTTGATAAACCTAAGATTTCTTCTTCATGGGTTGTATTCGTTTCAATACGAAAAACCACAGCCTATGATTAAATCAAGAACCTTCAAACAATTAATTACGCTGCAGAAAATGCTTAAATGAGGGATTGAGATCAAAATTGAAATATATATACAGTACCAATCAAAAGTTTGGACATCCCCACATTTTTAGCTGCGGCCAAGCAGCTCTATGAACGCTTCTGTCTGTCCGTCTGTGCCACCTTTTTTACCATGTTCCTGTCGTTGTATCATGAAATTTTCAGGAGTTATTGACCTTCACCAAAGTGATGTCCATGCACAAGGTCGAGGTCAATGGTCTAGTTCACAGAGGTCACGACCTTTTTTGCAAGTTTTCGCGCTGTAACTCCAGTTAGAATTCATAGATCGCTATGAAATTTTGGAAATAGCTTCTAGGCATACAGGAGGTGTTCCCTATTGTTTTTCAAGGTCATCCGTCAAATATCAAGGTCACAAAGGCAAAAAAAAGTGTCAATTTTGCCCGATTTGATGGTTTTCGCACCAAGTTAACTCAAGATTAATTCAATGAATGGCTATGAAATCGTATAACAAGCTTCGTGGTACAGAGGAAGGGTCCCCTATTGATTTTCAAGGTCATTTGCCAATTTCAAGATCACACTTGTACAAGAAACCACCAGTCACGGACACTAGGCCACGTGACGGATGCTAGGCGAGGTCACAGCTATTAGATCCTTCTGATCTACTTGTTCTTACAATACATGATGATTAAAGAAATAGGCATTCTTTATTTGGCAAAAAAATATCTAATTCTTAAATCAGTCCAACTAACCAGCATTTGTTGTCATATTTTCGGAGTGTACTCACTTTTTGCTTTTTTTACTAGAGCAGTTAATGAATTTGCTGCTGAGTGGCCTTCTAAGCTGCTCCTGTAGTTTGCTCTTCATCGACCATTTTTTGCCCAATAAGTTCCAAAACAGCTTGTCTCAAATTTAATTTGGCTTTTGGAAAATGTAAGGAGCTAGTTTGTCTGCTTACTTTGCAAAATATGGCTTTTGGCTAACATTTTGGACACTTCAGATAAGATTATTGTTCTCTTTTGACTTCTGGCTGTTACCTTCTTACCAGATTCAATTTGAGATTATATAGAGAAGTTAAGCCATTTAAATTTCTCAAAAAATGGAGTGCTATGACATTAGCAGAGTGTGTCCAAACTTTTGACTGGTACAGTGTATAATGCGTGTATGAATGAAAATCCGGCCCCCACAGTGACTCCTTGGAAAAAATTTGGCCCTTGGACAAATGCAGTTGATGGCCCATGTTCTAGTGCTTGAATGTACGGTTACTCTGCGGCAGTAATTGTTGAAAACTATATTTCATGATTCTGTCACCAAAAGTAGAAGCACTGCATTGTGCATGAACTAAATATTGGAAATAAAAATTGGTATTAGGTTATTTTAAAATGTTTAAACTGATTTTTGATAAGCATTTTAAAAGATTCAAAATTGTCACAGGACTGAATGGCACAAGAACAAAACGCAGATTAACCCATAAAGACCAGATGTAGCTGATTTTTTGTGGTCTTGATTTGTGTGAGTTTCCCTTTCAGACCAGAAACTACATCTGCATGTTTCTCTCTTTAAGACTAGATGTGACATTTTAGTATTTTAGATGATTATATGTTTTCAAGAAATGCGCCTGGTGAAATACATTTTAATTCGCTGAAGTGCAAATGGGAAACGTAAAATCCCTGATAGGATTTCCATTAATAATAATAATAATAATAATAATAATAATAATAATAATAATAATATAAACTTTCCAAACCTGCATTTTGCCCTGGCTGATGACCTCTGTGAGGGGAGTGACACTAATGCTGGTACAACGGAAACATTGACAAAAATAATTAATTGGAAGATTCAGATGGCGATTATAAAGTAACTGCTGCCCCTGCTCGCCAAGACTCAGTGGGTGAGAGACTGGTTTGAGCAGAAGGATGATTTTGGCGAGTTTGCTGAATTTCAGGATGACTGGAAAACGGGGAACTATCACCCACCCAGAGGTAGTAGTAGTAATTGTAGTAATCGTGGCATTAATGATTATAATGAACACATTATAATGGCGATGATAATAGGAAATTATGAAGATGATGCTGATAATGATGATTAATAATAATAATAATAGGGCTGTCGGAATAATTAATCGCGATTAATTTGAGCGCAATAAAAGTAACTGCCACTATGAGGCAGACAGACATGATTGCCTATTACCTTTTAGCCCTAAATAATAATAATAACATTTTGACAAATAAAAAAAAAAATAGATTTTTTATATATATGTATGTATGTATGTATGTATGTATGTATGTATGTATGTATTTACTTATTTATTTATGCATTTATTTACTTATTTATTTATGCATTTATTTACTTATTTATTTATGTATTTATTTACTTATTATCCCCCGCCAACACGAAGTGGGAGGGGGATATAGGTTTGACCTCCGTCCGTCCGTCCGTCCGTCCGTGCGTCCGTCCGTCCGAGATAAAGGGGACAGCTTTACTCAGAAACTACTACAGATACAGTAACCAAATTTGGTGTGTAGCTTCAGACCATAAAGGCCTTGATTGAGTTCGAAAATGAGAAGCGCACGATTGGCGGGGGATGTTGTAGACCATGTCGACTTGTTTATTTATGTATTTATTTACTTATTTTAAATGTTGGTGAATAGCAGGCCAAAGACCATAATTCCCCTGGAAAGCCAAAGGTCCAAGCTCTTAAGTGACTTTTATTTCTTGTTTCTATTGGCTGCAGAAACTGAGAAATAATGGTTTTGGTGAACACTGGCAACTGTAAGGTTTTTTGGAAAACCCTCAAGATTTAGGAGGTTGTTATGAAATTGCACCTTAGGTTTTGAAATTCTGTTTTCGAGGGCACCTTGGGTCTTAGTGGGTTAAGCAAGTTGCGGAGAAGTTAAATGAAGAGGGAGCAAACGGGTCTTGCGTAGTCATGGTTTTCACCCACTTATTGGTTATATTGGGTTACCTAAAAAAAATGTTCCAGGCCTTTAAACCATGTAATTTTTGTTGTCTTAATTGTACTTGCCGTATCATTAGTTATCCTGGGTGGACAGATTTTGAGTCATTTCCCAGGCGAGGCGTGATTTTCGAGGCAAGTAGGGACTCTACTCTCTGTTGGGAATACTGCTCCGTTCAATTAAGTTAACTGTAAAGTACATTTATACTGAGTATCGTCTGTTTTGAAGTTCTTTTTAAGAGGGCTTTACAATTTACATTGTAATTCAGAAAAGCTATTTCTGAATGCTACCCTCAAAGGTGGCAGTGCTGTCAATTTTGCTCAGTACAATTATTGAATTAAAATTCTTTCTTAACCCCTTTATGCAGAAGCCAAATTTGGCTATTTATTGGTTACCCACTTTAATGCTCTATAATTCAAGATTTAAGCTTCATAAAGAGGAAAAATGTGGCTCAATTCTGAAAAGACACTTACAACATTTAGAATAACATAGTATTTCAGTTAATTTTCATGATTATGGTAGAGAAAATGAGCTGCAAACATAAAAAATCTTCATGAGAATTCACCATTGAAATTGCAAAAAAAATAATTCTGAGGACTGAAAAACTGCTGGGGCTTAAAACTTTACATTTCTGGGATCATAAACTCCTTGACCATAAGTACAATTTATCTTCAACATTACATTCTAGATTACCTACATGTTTTTAGCTATTATACAGCTATCCAAGTGTCTCCCCGAAGTCTCAAAATGAAGTCCTGTCAAATCATAAAAAAATAATGTATATAACACAAATAAAGTTTTACGGCATGAAATTTAATATGAACAAATGATTTTCTGGTTGAGTTTAGTATGAATTTATCAATCTCAGTGCAGTTGAATATCAATGGTCACCAGTAACCTCTCCAAACACAAAACATGCCTTTTCTCCATAATAAAGTTTAGAGTTTTGGCCATTTTACTTCAAAGTGCCCCAAGCCAGCACAAACACGCATTAAATAAACTTCTTATTAAATGGTTAGAACATTCACACTGTAATGGAAGCTACCAGTCCCCTCTTCCAAGCTCTCAAACTCATTTCAACACTTATAAGGAACAAGTTCAACTCACTAACTCAGTAATATCTGAATTCTGAAATATACCTTATTTTAAGAGAACAGACACTCCACTTACAGGGAACAATCCATTGACTCCCTGGATTCAAAAGAAACGTGCAATGAACGTACCAGGGTGTCCATCCAAATGCACGGGCAGTTCGCGTTTTAAACAGGAAAAAAACCTTGACATTCGACTTTGTTGAGTACGTATACATTCCAAAACGAAACAACAACAACAAAAAAAAAAAAAAACAAAGTAGCAGCCTCACCTTTTTCATGAATCCCTTCTCCAGAGACCGATGTATCCAGTCGCAGGAACCCTCCGGTCCTGTTTCATTCAAAATAATTCCAATTGACCATATCCTTATCTCATTTAAATACTGGAAATGTAACTGAACACTTCAAGGCCAGTTTTGTGAACGTGTTTTCTATACATCGCGTCTATTTTAGCCGCATAATGTGCACAACGTAGACAGGATACAACCGAGCATGCTGATACACATAGGTTTGTATGCTCTGTGTTTGTCCAATCAATGTGTTTCACTTACTCTAAAATGTTTAAACACTCGGGAATTGGAGAAGAAACGAGCCAATCAATACATTGTTACCAGGGGAACTTCACGACGGCATGAAGTGTAACTCAACAATTACGCAGAAGAGTCTGAGCATATGATTGAGTGATTGGCTATCAACGCCAGTACTTGGGTGGATATAAGGAAGCGCTGGATTTGTCAATGAATGAATCTGCGCGTAAATCCACGGTAGGGAACTACGAATTTTTTTGTATGTGACAACTGTAATTAACAGTAGAATGTGAGAGAATCAATACCATGTCGATTTTTTTTTGCCTCAGAAAACTGATTTTTCTGAACCATTACTTGGAACACTGTTGGCTCACTGTGGCTTAACTGGTTGCTACAGAGGATAATGATTTTTTCTGTGACAAGATATCGTTTTTTTAAACTGCTGGATCGATACTATGGGCAAGGATACTGACCCGTTTGCACATCAGGCTTAGCTGAGGAGTTTAATTCATGCAGCTCTTGAAAAACAGGGCGTGGAGTGAACTTCCCCATATTCAGAACCGCGTTCGAGGTCTGCTTGCTTGTGAACATTCAATAACTGATCCGGGGGTGCCATCTAGTGATCGAATACAGTAACAGCGTGCTTAAATTTGCAGGTCTATAGATGCGGGCGTCTACATCTGCAGAAAGGGGTTAATAACAAAACGTAACGCGTTGATGAATACCCCTTGCCCCGGACAAGATTTCCTGCCTCAAGGTCACAGCGCTAAGGTCAAACGGTGAAATCCAGCAAAAAACATTACATTGACCATCCATGTGTCACAGTGAGTTACCAAACCAAATTTGGAGAAGCTGCGATATTTAGTGGATGAGTACTGACCCGTACAAGATTTCCAGGGTCAAGGTCACAGAGCTAAGGTCGAAGGTTTTTATTTTTTTGCTGGATTTGACCTGACGTTGCACATCTATCCATCACTGTGAGTTACCATACCAAATTTGGTGAAGCTGTAAGAATTGGTTGCCGAGTACTGACCTGGAGGAGATTTCCAGGGTCAAGGTCAGAGAGCTAAGGTCAAAGGTCAAATCCAGCAAAAAAATCTGACGTTGCACATGCATGGGTCATAGTGAGTTTTCATACCAAATTTGGTGAAGCTGCGATAATTGGTTGCCGAGTATTGACTCAGGCAAGATTTCCGAGGTGAAGGTCAAAGCGCTAAAGTCAAACGTGAAATACGGCAAAAACCCGGACGTTGCACATCTATGGGTCATATTGAGTTACCATACCAAATTTGGTGAAGCTGTGATAATTAGTTGCCGAGTATTGACCCGGACAAGAGTCAAGGTCACAGCGCTAAGGTCAAATTCCACTTGATGGCGATCAATGCAAACCGTTAGATCAGGGATCACTAGATCTGGAGCTTGAATCCAATTCCAGCTCCAGTTTTGTTTTCTCTGTGGTAATTTATTGATTAACAGAACAATCAGTGCTTCTGATTGCCCTGACTACTTTTACATCTGAGACCAAAGTAAAGGGAGGATGGAAAACCAGCAGTTCTTGGACCTTAACGAGTGCGATTTGACAATCCCTAAATTTAATGCATTGTCTGCTGTACTCATTCACACGTCATAACAATTCAGACTGCATTAAATAAGGCACAATTGGCAAAGGCAGTAGTATAATATGCTGAGTGGAGTGGGTTGAATAAAATCATTACACTGACATAATGGTAATGAACCATTAAGTTTACCTAAAGCAGTCTGCCTTAAATTGGGAACGTGGTTGCTTGCATTTCATCACAACTTTAGAAAAACATGTGTGCACTCGCAGAAGGGATGTAAGTCAGTTGAGTTTTATCTGACTATTCAAGATGTTTATAAACGTGCACAACCAAGAGCATCCCTCTGTCTCCCATGTCACGCAATTTTTTATTTTTTATTTTTTTGTAGTCACGACCCAGTACGAAGGAATCCAGCCCCTAATCATTTAATTCTCTAATCTAACTAGCTCCAGCTAAATATACACCTCTCTGTGCCTAATGTAATGCTAGAAGTGAGGCTTACGTTAGTATGTCACTAGTGTTGGAAATCTAGCTAAGCAAGATTAGATAACGTCACATTTGCGACCTAGCAAGTTATAACTGCCATTAACATATCAGAAACA
This sequence comes from Gymnothorax reevesii, assembly GCA_029721435.1. Taxonomy (NCBI): domain Eukaryota; kingdom Metazoa; phylum Chordata; class Actinopteri; order Anguilliformes; family Muraenidae; genus Gymnothorax; species Gymnothorax reevesii. The sequence goes on from CM056588.1 coordinate 28,510,038, forward strand.
AAAATCATAGTTCTAAATTACCTTGAAGCCAGCTAATGCTGGAGACATCATGAGTTATTGTACACGGTTACTGACCACTAAACAACACTCTTCTGCATGCCTACTCAGTGTCTTCAACCGATCTTATAATACATCTTTCGTTTTTACATTTTTCTGAGTGGAGACCGAGAAGTAAACTAGTCGCCATTGTTGCACCATTACTCCATATAACATGCACGCAGTTGAATGCAAGCTGTCCCAAGAAGTGTTCAGTTCTCTAACGATACCGAGAAAGTTGGGGAAAACGTATGCAGTTCTCAGATGCAGCAGTGTATAGTGTTATTGGCCTTAACCAGTGAAACCTGATGACCTCAAGGCAAACAACATTTGGTCGGCATCACAAATGGAACGTACAGTGATGCCCAGTGGCACTCTAGTAGCATGTTTAGAAGCACTTGGATCACTTGCATAGCTAGCTTGCCAAGTTAAAGAAGCAAAACCACGGTAGAAATTTGGATGCACCCACGGAGTCATTATGACTTTCCATTACCATAATGTCAACTCCACAAGATATATAGCACGAAGCCATCAGCGTATTTGTTTATACATAAAGTTTGGAAGCAAATACAAACAGAGTAACACACTGTAGCAGTGCACTACCACAGTTCAGCATATTTCAATTATATTGAAACAGTCTTACTCAAAATGTGTTGATAACGTGGCCTGTAATCTTTATTTAAATCGTTATGATTATAGTGGGCATGTTTTGTGTTTCAGGGGAGGCTCGCTTGACGGCACAGACCCCAGCTACTCCCAGCTCGCCGCCTCCCCCCAGAGTATGGACAGTGTGCTGACCGCCGGAGATGGTAAGGTCCTCCTGTGGCGGGTTTCTGATCTGAAACCAAAAATCTTAAAACCTGAGTAGAGATTCAGCATTCCGTGCGTTTACATCACCGGAGTCATCACATCAGCTCATTGAATTTGAGATCCATGATTACTTAGAATCATAATGTGCTGAGTAAAAGTAGAAAGTCTACTGTTTCTTGTAACTGACTGCAAATTTCTTTTTCAGTGTGAGCACTTTTTGACCTGTGTACTGTTATCAGAAGGATATTGCATCAATTGTTCTATCATTGTGTGACTGTGTTTTTGGTGGTATGAAATTAACATTTCACTGTGGGTTATGAACTTGTTTGTTTGTAGGTTCAGGGAAGCGGGCCCTCCAGACTGTACCGGGTATCCCAGGGGGCACTCGGGCAGGGGCTGGGAAGATTGGTCGCATGATTGCAGAGGAAGTGATGGAGATCCAGCGGTATGTTAACCTGTGAATCCTCCGTTATAAACATACACATGAAACCTGTTATAACTACATGCATACAGGTGTTATAACCCCTCACTAATGATTCCTTTTACTTGTCTGCGACTACTTTGACTACCAAACATCAATGAGCCTGATTTGTGTCCCAAAAATGTACACACTTGACCTGGGCAAATTTGGTTTTAAATTGGCCTTTAAAGTTACCAGTGCTCTGCTGTTCTGGTTTAAATTTGTGTTTTGTATATCTGACAGAATTCGAGGCTCGTCTCCCTCCAGCTGCGGCTCCAGCCCCCTCAACATCACCAGTACCCCTCCTCCAGACACCTGCTCCCCAGGCGGAAAGAAGGTTTGCTCCCCCTTCAGCAGGACCTCTCCTGTCCATCTCCAATACATTAGAACTGCCCATCCATCCTCCATGCATGCTGTTAATGTTAGCTTTTAGCACTGGTGTTGGCATTCGAGCTAAAATGGGAATTGTTGCCCTCGTCTTTGTTTCAGATTCAAAATGGTGGAACTCCAGACATTCCTTCAGCTGGTATGGTACATGGACCGGACTCCATAGGGTACCCCTACTCCAACAACTCCATAATGAGTAAGTTCAAAATGTTGGAGTTTTAAATTTACTGCATATTTGTAATTATATGGATAAAACAAAAAATTCAGGAATGGGGGGGAAAATAACTAAACCCTTTTAAATTGTATGTCTGGCAGAACATTATGGCGCTACCCTTCAGTACTGCGTGGCCAGCTGGCTGATTGGCAAGTGAGGACTATTAGGGTGTTCAAACTTGAAATGTACTGGCCAAGATTTGCGTCAAAATTATTCACTTCTATTCAAAAGTGGGTTTTAAGGATTTAAAACATTTTTTTTTCTGCTGCAGTGAAAATCCCCTAGTTTTTCCTGTGAAATTTATCCAGAGTTCAGCTTAGTTAAACTTTGACATGCAATTTTGCACCATCGACCACTAACAAGTGAGCCTTGTTGAGCCTTGCCCTCAAAGGGCAGTTCTTTCTTAGAAATCTTATGCAGGGTGATGTCACAAATATTTTGCTTTATTAGCATTGTACCTGCTTGAGAATAATAATAATATTGACAAAACTATGCTGTCTTAGCCAATGCTGAGATGGGCAACCTTTCCTTTGTGAAACTGCTTTACACTGGTTATTCATCACAGCCAGCATGCTTCCTAGCTAAGGTTTCTTATATCTCGTAGGACCAAGTAGCTAAGGCTATATTTGTTCTCTCCTGCCTTCTCCTCCTTCTGCACAGCAAAAGAAATACAAGCTGCACTCGCCTTTGAGACTGTTTATTCGATATTGCGGTTTGAGCAATGTAGGTGTTGTTGCTGGCCAGTGGTGCTGCCAGTAGCGGTGATGCTATTCAGAGCTGTCTTTCCTGTGTAAGGATAGCTCTGATGCCATTAATGCCTTGTTTCCTGCCCACTAAGTACTGTTATCTTTCGATCCCACATCTATTTCACCGGGGTTGGCAATCGTCCCATCCAAGGTGTGAGCACCCTATTGGAGAGATGTGATGAGAACTTAATTCGAATGGTAAAATGAAATGCTGCTCACAGAAAAGACCGGAAGGTATTGTCCTGATGTTTCTTCGCTTTAATGTGTAGGTGATAACTCCCATATCGGCATCGACATCATGGACGAGCCCGGCTCCAGCAGCCCGAGCAACGACGAGGCGGCCATGGCTGTGATCATGAGCCTGCTGGAGGCAGACGCTGGGCTGGGGGGCCCTGTGGACTTCAGTGACCTGCCATGGCCCTTGTGAAGGCCCTCCAGGGGCCACCCAGAACCACGTGGAGGGGTGTGGGTGAGGGAGGGGCTGGGAGTGCAGTCTCAGTCATCAGAGCCATATCACTTGGGCCCCCGTCGGCCAAACCAAGGCGACTTGGATCAGCCAGTGCAGACAGGCCCCTCAGGTGACCACACCCATGCATAGTAACAAATCTTGGAAGTTCTCCAGGTTTTTTATGTCCATCTGTAAACACTGGCATTATCCTTCTGTTGGTTTGGTTTTTGAATGCCATTTATGTTTTAGTGTTTTGGTGTTTTTACACTACAAAAAACATTTCCATGTTGAATATTTCCTATGAAAATTGTATCATAAACCTCTTTAATCTATCATGTAAGAATCCTTTTCTCTAAATATATGGTTAAAGTGTATTGTAGCAACAGTGAAATATTTTTAAAATAAAAGTCTGTTTCTCTTGCCTTTGTCGCACTGTTTGTACTTGGAATGGATTGGGGTTTGTTCTGAAATGTATTCATGCAGATCCATGTCATGGAATTATGTCTATGTTGTCTATGCCCAAGGGTTTTTCTCACAATAATTCATGTTGGAATTATCATTAAGTATGCTATGATTGGCTGCTATAAAGAGTGTAGATATTTCTGTACTGTGTTGCCATCCTGTGGCGGACTGAGGGAGGCAGGGATGCGTTGCCGCTGGAGATCCACGGTGCACGGGACTGGCGATGTACACACAGTATTTCACCTAATCAGCTCCATCTCAGAATGTTGCGTCATCCTTTGTTGCTGAGGAAGCCAGAATTTTGTTTGTTGGTAAGCTGGCTTGCCAGTGAGATGAATAACACTGCCTTGTGTGTCTAACATGCACACTTACGGAACACTTATTCCTCCAGTGTACAAGTCCATATCAGAAGAGGTTAGGATGATCTGTCAAATGGAAATTAAAACGTAGCAGTGGTTTGTAAATCATCTTTGACCTGTTTTACATTGAAAACAATAGAAGAGCGAATGTGATGGTTAATCACACGAATTTACTGATTTTATTTATCCATATTGCAAGAATCAAAATGGAAAGATATCACAACACTGGGCCTATATTTCCAACTGTGTAATTTTACCATTCCTTATCACAACGTAATGTATAGGGAATGAAGACACAAAATGATAGTGCTTCTGATGGGTTTTTTTTTTTTTTTGTCCCATTCATCCTGCAAACAAATCTGAAGGTGTGCAACACTATGGGGGTCTTCATTATTGCATTTCAAAACGTGCCACACTTTCTCTATTGGGGATAGGACTGTCAGGACTGCAGGCAGGCCAGTCTGGCACCTACGCCGCCTTCTCATCCCAGGAAAAGATGTCATGAAGGAACCATATGTTGCTAAATAAAACCAATCCACCTTTTAACATCAATGGTGCTGACACAGAAGTGGAAGTTACCTTTGCCAAGGGCACTGACTCTGGCTTTTGGATTTATTGGTAATGGTCTGGATGGCGCTTTATTTCTGTGATCCGGAACATATGGCGTCCATTTCTTACTGAAAAGACGTGAAGTATTGATCCGTTTCACCATACTGCACGTTTTTATTGTTATGCTCCATCACAGATACCCTTGAACAAAGAGGACTCAATGGTGTTTCTACAACCCCAATTCAGAAATACTTGGGACAAAGTGTAAATTGTGAATAAAATCGAAACGCAATGACTTTCAAATCACACCAGCCTGTGTTTTATTATCCCCCGCCAACACGAAATGTAAGGGGGATATAGGTTGGACGTCCGTCCGTCCGTGCGTGCGTGCGTCTGTCTGTCCGAGAAAGGGGACAACTTTTCTCAAACTATTACAGATAGGACAACCAAATTTGGTGTGCAGATTCAGACCATAAAGGCCTTGATGGAGTTTGAAAATAAGAAGCACACGTTTGGCGGGGGATGTCGTAGACCATGTTGACTTGTTCACGGTAGAACAGAGAACAGCAAATGTTGAAACTGAAAAATTTTAAGATGAGCTCCTTTAAAATTTGATGGCTGCTACAGGCCTTAAAAAAAGTTGGGACAGGGGCCATGGTACTACGAAGCCATGCTGTTGTAATAGCTGCAGTATGTGGTTTTACATTGTCCTGCTGAAATACACAAGGCCTTCTCTCGAATAGAATTCGTCTGGAGGGGAGCATGTGTTGCTCTAAAACCTTTATATACCTTTCAGCATTCATGGTGCTATTTTAAACATGCAAGTGTCCCACACCATTTGCACTAATGCATCCCCCATACCAACAGAGATGCTGGCTTTTGAACTGAACACTGATAACAGGAGAGGTGGTCTTTCTCCTCTTTAGCCCGGAGGACACGATGCCCATGATTTCCAACAAGAATATCAAATTTGGACTCGTCTGACCACAGGACACTTTTTGTCACTTTGCTACAGTCCATTTTAAATGAGCCTTGGCCCGCAGAACACGGTGGCACTTATGGATCATGCTCAACAATGGCTTCCTTTTTGCATGATAGAGTTTTAGGTGGCATCACTGGATGGCGCGGTGGACTGTGTTTACAGACAGTGGTGTCTTGAAGTATTCCTGGGCCCATTTAGTAATGTCAATGACAGAATCATGCCAGTAAGTGATGCAGTGGCGTCTCAGGGCCCGAAGATCATGGGCATCCACTAAAGGTCTTCGGCCTTGTCCCTTACGCACAGAGATTTTTCTAGTTTCTCTGAATCTTTTGATGATGATATGCTCTGTCAATGACGAGACCTTTAAAGCCTTTGCAATTTGACATTGAGGAACATTGTTTTTAAAGTATTCCACATTTTATTTTTATGGAAGCCTTTACAGAGAGCCTCTGGCCATCTTTACTTCTGAGAGACTCAGGGTCTCTAAGACATCCCTTTTATAGCCAATCATGTTACACACCTGATGCCAGTTAACCTATTTACTAGCTAAACGTTCCTTCAGCCGATTCTCTAAATAATTGCTTTTTCAACACTTTTTTTTGCCTGTGTCCCACCTTTTTTGAGACCTGTTCCAGCCAGAAAATTTGAAATGGGCTCATTTTGTGGATCAAAATGTAAAATGTCTCAGTTTCAACATTTGAAATGTTCTCTATTCTATTGTAAATAACATGTTGGCTTATGTGATCTGAAAGTCATTGCGTTTTGATTTTATTCACAATTTACACTTTGTCCCACCTATTTCCGATTTGGGGTTGTAGATACTCTGAGTAAGGCTTAATTTTTGCACAGGGAAGTTTTATTTGTAGATGTATCCATGTATTCTAGAGCTCGACAAAGGTTTTCCAAAGTAATCCTGTGGCAATACAGTTAAAAGTCACAAATCTGTTAGCGATATTGATTCAGTGCTGTCTGAGTGATTACAGGTCATGAGTATTCAGCTTAGTCTTGCTCTCTTGCCTTTGAAGCGCAGAATTTCCCACAGATTCTTGAATCTTTTATGCTATGCACTGTAGAGGGTGAACTGTCCAAATCCTTCCCCTTTCTTTCAGTGGAGAACATTGCTTTTTTGATTTTGAATTATTTTTTTCATCCAATTGAGGCCCAGTTGGCAATACTGGGCTGATCTTTGATCCTGAAGGACAAGGTCTTCTCCGGATAATGTTTTTTTTTTAAATCTAAAATTGCGATCATCACCTGCTGACATCAGCAGTTACAATTAATTATTCACATCATTAACCTCATTCAGCCAATCTGAATGTGATCCTAGGTCTGATGTTTGACAGATATGGGAAAAGGCTTTAATCTCTTCCATGGAGAACTTCCACACACCATTCACATGGGCAACTTTGAGTCTCTAATTCACCTGACATAAGTCCTACCTACTGTGCCATCCAGTTACCTTATTTCTAATCCCAAATTTCCCCCTTCCCCTCTTTTTTTGGAAAGTGTTACGGGTAGGGATTGCAATTAATTTAAGCGCAATAAAAGTAACTGCCACTATGAGGCAGACAGACGTGATTGCATTTTACCTTTTCTATGACACCTAATGCGGTCATTTGAAATGCTTCCGGGAAGAAAACTGTGATTTGAAGTCCGCTAATTACCAGCGAGGTTGGACAGCCTCCATCGCCTTGGCATAATTAGCTAACCTTAAATCAATTCCCGTGTACTTTGCCTGACTTGCAATCAAGCCATTTATTCAGCCAACTGACAAATCAAAACCAAAATGTGGCCTATAATGATTAAGAAGAGATAATGAGAAGCAGACAGACCTAACCAGGCTGCTGCGTTGTATTGAAAGATTTTCAAATTCGTTAACAATTTACATTTGTTCTATATGCTTAAACAAAATGTTTTCCACCTTCACTGTTGGTTTTTTAGATGCTCAAAAGTATATAAAATCAAGTGCTATGAGTTACATTATTTTAAATTACTCTCGTTCAATTGTCTAATAAAAGAGATAAAGGCGATGGAGGCTGTCCAACCTCGCTGGTAATTAGTGGACTTCAAATCACAGTTTTCTTCCCGGAAGCATTTCAAATAACCGCATTTGGTAAGTGTCATAGAAAAAGTAAAAAGCAAGAAAGTCTGTCTGCCTCAGAGTGGCAGTTACTTTTATTGCGCTTAAATTAATTGCGATTAATTAACGCGACAGCCCTAGTTACGGGCTTGAAAGTCAGGAATGTACGAATACTTGAAAATAAAACTGTCAACCAACCAAAACAATAAATTTCTCATTGTCATACTGTGCGATTGAAGAAAATTAGAGTTAATTTACTCACTGTTTCGTACCAGCTTTCTCTAAGTTGGGGGTCGCAAACTCGTCAAACCTGAGGAGACTAGTGCACGATAGTGGTAGGTGTCCCTGAATGGCCAACACGACAGTGGACATTACTGACTTACACCAGACAAGCTGCAAACACTGATCATCCACACTGCCTGTTGGAGGAAACCTATTTTAGATCAAATGAACCACTCGTGTGCCATTTTTAGTGCTGTTAATAGGACTTGCTCCTGATGCATTAACAGCACCTGCCTTGTATATGGTGGAAATTGCACATCAGGGCATTGACCTCTTTACATCAGCTACATGCTGAAGAGTGAAACAGAGTTGCATGTGCCCGCATGAGGTTACTGAAATTCTCAGCCTCTGATAACATTAGCATTACACTGAAACGCACACAAAAACCACCAGATGACAGAATTCACATTCATTTGAATTTTTAATAAAAAATTTTAAACAACAGAACAAAAGGATCTAGACTGCAGGAAGAGTGAGTCTGGCAGAACAGAGAACAGCTTCTGGCTGGTGATGTCATCACCCCAACCCTGTAAACCCAAACGGGTAGAAACTATGAAGAGAAAGGGGAGCGGCCATGACCTTAAAATGATCCTACAATCCATAAGAGGACAGACTCAGTCCCACAGGCTCTATGAGCTATGACATAATGCTGTCAGCAGTATCGGCCAATTTAAAAAGTAGCCTGGCACGTCCCCAAATTCCAAATAAAAAAACAAATCCTTTAGTCAAATAAAAAACAAATCGATAAAGAAACAATATGACTGTGCTCTGCCGAGAGTCCGGAGGCAGGCCACGTCCTTGAGATTCTCAGACTGCCATTGAAGGGCCAAGGCAGCAGAGAAATGACCAGTCCTGGGGAGACGGGGCTAGTGCCACAGTCTCAGACCGCAGGCGAGGGGGCATCAGGGTCCAGATCGTTGTTGCTGTGGTAACTGTGGCCAGGCGGAGGGTGGATGGGCAGAATGTCCAGTTCGTCCACCTGCGGCCCCTGGTATAGCGCAACCAGCTGGTCCTGAGGGATGTCTGCAGCGGCTGCCGCCAGGTTGGTGATGGACTTGCTCTTCACGCACTGGAAGTCCACGTGGCGGCTCTTCCCCTCCTCCTTCTCCCAGGACATGCGGATGAACGGCCGCTGCACATAGTTATAGATCACCTCTGGCCGGCCGCCCGGGCGCTTCTTTATCTTTTCTTTGTACGTAGGGTAACCTGTAGAAGGCGATACTGGACTGCTTAGTTACAGTAGTTAGTGTACAGGCTACAACAGTACTTGTTATGCTCATCTCTCTCTTTCCCAAAAACAGGCGTTCTCCTGCAAACCTCACAAGAGTAAGTGCTGCTTCCCACTGCACCGCAGAAGGGCTCCCATAGGCCAAAGCTTGGAGACATGCACAGTTAATTGTCTGGCCTTGTGGTTACTTGATCAGTTAGTAGCTGAAAACCTTCCATTGCTTAACTGCAGTTGAGCCACCTGTGCTTCACACTGTCCGGGTGATAGTGGCTCAGATTCAGTAGTGGACTGTGTTGGGGGTCCACCCCAGCATCAGAACAGTGCATCCGAAAAAAAGAGGATCCAGCCATCACTTGTAGTACCATGATCTCACATCTATGACTGAGGGGAGCAGTGAGGCATCAATTTTCAAGCAACTCCACAGGGGGCTTAAAGCTCGACTCACCAACTGCTCGCCAAATGTACGCTTTTACTCCTATTTGCTGAAAAAAACCCCTCTCTTCCTGTCGCAAACTCCCCCCTTTTAAACAAACAGGAGCAGCTGGGTATTAATTATGTGTCGTCAAGGATAGTGGGAGGAAACCACAGTACCTGAAGCCAACCCACATCACCACGGCAAGAACACGCAAACTCTACACACAAAGGCCCTAGTTCAGTTTCAAACCCAAGACCTTGCTGTGAGGCAAATTAAAAAATACCCACTGTGACATCGTAACGCCTGGCTGGCATTATTTCACATTTCGGCACTCCCCGTTCTTCTGAGCAGACATTTTATTGAAAGTTTTTTTCATAAAATGAACTCATTTTGCAGAGTAATGTATTTTCCATCAGGTTCAAGATTTTAAAATGGCAGCAAATCAATAGCTCTTACAGGAAGTGAGCACTGACCCCAAAATACATCGACCAAAATAAGCTCTGCCCGCAACCACATGGACTGTAAAGGCACTCTAGCACAAAGTGCACTGAGGACAATTGATTAGAATTTTACACATTTGCACTACATTTACTACAATTAAAAACAATGAGTAAAACTGTCCCAGTGAAATGAAGTTTGCAACCATTTTCATCAAATCTAGCTTAACAAGAATTTAAAGTCAGCCGGTACAATTGCTTAAGTGTCCTACAAAATAAGTAAATCAAAAGACACAAACAAAAGCTAACAATTCAGTTATTTGTTACTAATTCTTGCCTGATGAAATTTTGACAGCAACATATACAAGAGGGGTTCAAGTGTACCCGAAACTCAACTGGTCTGCCACCCAGCCATGCCCACTTGAAATAAGGGTACAGGGCTAAAATGAAATACCAAAGTAATTTATGTCCTTAAGATATTTTCTGCAAAGTTTCATCAAGTTTGGTTAATATCTGTCACCACTAGAGGTTACAGGGCGTTTCCATAGGTGTTTAAGGATGAAGGAATGGCAAAACTCCCAAAAAGGCCATTTTTCAGAAATTGCCAAAGCCCATCATTTATATGTTTAGTGACATATTGTATCCTCTTTCCATTCCGAGTCAGCTCTTTATCTATATTGCAAGGGACTAAAATTTACATCATCAGTTTTTAAACATGACCTCCCAGCCAACTCTACTTTTGAGGGTGCAGGGCTAAAACGCAATTCAACAGTAGTTCATGAGCTAAAGAGGTTGCAAACCAGGTTTTGTCAAATTTGATCATCATTTGTGACTGTTCGAATTACTAGTGAAACTGTTTACTGACAACAGATGGTGGACAACCAAGTTTGCTCCATCTTAATAACCAAGCTGCTCAATGATCTGTTGAGTAAAAAGAAATCACTCGTATTGATAGTTTCATTGTGTCACTTCAGGCACATCATATTATTAACTCATTAAGGCCTGATGCGACGTCTGCATCGCACTCGCTTTAAAAACGGAAGGGACATGAATATCATACACACACACACACACACAAAATATATATATATATATATATATACATATACACACACACGTGTGTATATATATATATATATATATATATATATATATATATATATATATATATATATATATATATATATATATATATATATATATATATATATATATATATATATATATATATATATTCAAAATTCAATTTATTTGTATAGCGCTTTTCACAGATAAACTGTCACAAAGACGCTTTACAGTCAGAGATGAGTTACTGAAAGGGCAGTGCCCAGCCTATTCCCCACTACAGCAAATGAGGCAAAAAACTCCCGGTAGGGAGAAAAATCCTAAAACAGTGGTGAGAAAAAACTCCCCAGTGGGAAGAAATCTCAGGAGGAACCCGGCTATAGTGGGGAAGCCCATCCTCCGCGGGCTAGCTAGTTAATAAGAAGATAATGACAATAGAGTTCCATAAAAGTCCATCTAAACAGTGCTATCAGTTGCTGGAGGAAGTGGCATGCCAAGGATGGTGCAGGACTGGATCAGGACAGCAGCAGCCAGCGCTCATGGTGAGGGACAGGGCTCGGATGGTCCAGGACTCAGGGTTGTGGAGGGAGAGATCCTCGGAGAAAGACAGAAAAAAGTGGGGTGAGGCACTGGATAAAACTACTGCATATTAATAAAAATACAGTCCTGTGTCATGTGCCAAATGAGAATTTAGGAGCTGACTGGTCAGGAAACAGTCAACACCGCTCCATCCACTTCCAGCAGTACAGAGGCCCTACACTTATTCCAGGAAGATCACTTCAGATTTTCTAGACACTAGTACCAAATGGACCTCCCCGGTGACTAAGGCTGTAGCAAGCCCCACTGGCACCGTTAATGCATGCTCAGTGCCACCGGTTCCACATGGATTTGCTTAACAGTACACCAGTACCATATGGACCTCCCCAGTGACTAAGGCTGTAGCAAGCCCCACTGGCACCGTTAATGCATGCTCAGTGCCACCGGTTCCACATGGATTTGCTTAACACTACACCAGTACCAAATGGTCCTCCCCAGTGACTAAGGCTGTAGCAAGCCCCACTGGCACCGTCAATGCAGGCTCAGTGCCACCGGTTCCACATGGATTTACATAACACTGGCTTCCAACATCATGAACATGTCATAAATCAAGGTTGTAGTCAGTCCCACCAGAGCCAACACATAACTAATCATGAACTAATCATAGGCTTGACTAAAAAGATAAGTTTTCAGCCTACTCTTGAAGACAGAGAGTGTGTCCGAAGCCCGAATTTGTCTTGGGAGATTGTTCCATAGAATTGGTGCTTTATAAGAGAATGCTCTGCCTCCAATTGTAATACTAGAAATGTTTGGAATTTTCAAGTAGTCAGCACCTTGTGAACGAAGTAATCTTGGTGGGGAGTAAGGAATGAGAAGACTGCAAAGATATTCCGGGGCCAAGTCATTTAAGGCTTTGTAAGTTAGTAATAGTATTTTGTACTCAATTCTAAATTTTACAGGCAGCCAATGAAGATTTTTGAGCACCGGGCTAATGTGATCATATTTCTTAGTCCTAGTCAGAAGCCTAGCTGCAGCATTCTGCACTAATTGAAGACGTTTCAGGGCTGAGCTAGTGCAACCAGACAGTAAGACATTGCAATAGTCCAGCCGAGAAGAGACAAATGCGTGAACCAATTTTTCAGCATCTTTAAGAGACAACATTTTTCTAAGTTTAGATATGTTTCGAAGATGGAAAAAAGCCACTCGGATGATATTGTTGATGTGAGCCTGGAAAGAGAGTTCTGAATCAAGAGTCACACCAAGGTTTTTAACGACAGCTCTGGCAGAAACAGCGAGGTCATCTAAGTTAAGAGAGAACTTAACGAATGAGTCTCTAAGACATTTGGGACCCAGTACCAATATTTCAGTCTTATCTGGGTTTAGTGAAAGAAAATTTTGCGTCATCCAAGCTTTAACAGCTTTCAGACACATCTCTAATCTAGTAACCGGATCATTTTCACCCGGTTTAAAGGATATATAGAGCTGCGTGTCGTCTGCATAGCAATGGTATTTAACATCAAGTGTACTTATGATATTTCCAAGCGGAAGCATGTATAGTGAAAAAAGCAAAGGGCCCAGAACAGATCCTTGAGGTATTCCAAAGTTAACCCTGGAATACTCTGAACACTTGTTATTTACCCGGACAAACTGAGATCTATCAGACAAATAAGACTTAAACCATGAAAGGGCAAGTCCAGAAATACCAGCTAATTTTTCCAACCTACGAAGAAGAATATGGTGGTCTACTGTATCAAAGGCGGCACTTAAATCGAGAAGGACGAGAACAGAAATGCGGCCACTATCCATAGAGAGAAGCAGATCATTTACTACAACAGTGAGGGCTGTTTCGGTGCTGTGATGCTTTCTATAGGCAGACTGAAAACTGTCAAATACCTCATTAGTTTGCAGGAAAGAAGAGAGCTGTTGGGCAACACATTTTTCAAGGATCTTAGATAAAAATGTGAGGTTTGAGATTGGCCTATAATTGGCTAGGACTGTGGGATCCAAATCTGGTTTTTTAAGCAGCGGCCTGATTTCTGCCATCTTAACCCCTTTCTGCAGATGTAGATGCCCGCGTCTATAGACCTGCACATTGGAAGTACGCTGTTACTGTACTCGATCACTAGATAGCACCCCCGGATCAGTTATTGAATGTTCACAAGCAAGCAGACCTCGAACGCGGTTCTGAATACGGTGAAGTTCACTCCACTCCCTGTTTTTCGAGAGCTGCATGAATTAAACTCCTCAGCTAAGCCTGATGTGCAAACTGGTCAGTATCCTTGCCCATAGTGTCGATTCAGCAGTTTGAAAAAACGATATCTTGACTCAGAAAAAATCGTTATCCTTTGTAGCAACCAGTTTAGCCACAGTGAGCTAACAGTATTCCAATTAGTAGTTCATAAAAATCAGTTTTCTGAGGCAAAAAAATCGACATGGTATTAATTCTCTCACATTCTATTGCCTATTACAGTTGTCCCATACAAAAAAAATTGTAGTTCCCTACCGTGGATTTACGCGTAGATTCATTCATTGCCAAATCCAGCGCTTCCTTATATCCACCCGAGTACTGGCGTTGATAGCCAATCACTCAACCATACACTCAAGCTCTTCTGCGTAATTGTAGAGTTACACTTCATGGCCTCCTGAAGTTTCCCTGATAACAATGTATTGATCGGCTCGTTTCTTATCCAATTCCCGAGTGTTTAAACATTTTAGAGTAAGTGAAACACATTGATTGGACAAACACAGAGCATACAAACCAATGCGTATCAGCATGCGCTGTTGTATCCTGTCTACGTTATGCACATTACGCGGCTAAAATAGACGGGATTTATAGAAAGTCGGTTCGCAAAACTGGCCTTGAAGTGTTCAGTTACATTACAGGATTTAAATGAGAACGATATGCTCTATTGGAATTATTTCGAATGAAACAGGACCGGAGGGTTCTTGTTACTGGATACATCGCTCTCTATTTTATACAGTCAATGTCTCTGGAGGAGGGATTCACGAAAAAGGTCAGGCTGCTATTTTTGTTTTTTTTTTTTTTTTCTGTTTCGGAATGTATATGTACTCAACTAAGTCGAATGTCGAGGTTTTTTTCCTGTTTAAAACGCGAACTGCCCGTGCATTTTGGTGTGGACCCCCGGTACGTTCATTGCACGTTTCTTTTGAATCGGGAGACGCAATGGATTTGATATTCCCTGAAAGTGGAGTGTCTGTTCAGTGAAAATAAGGTATATTTCAGAATTCAGATATTACTGTGTTCGTGAGGTGTACTTGCTCCTTATAAGTGTTGAAATGGGTTCGTGAGCTTTGAAGAGGGGACTGGTAGCTTTCATTACAGGGTGAATGTTCTGACCGTTTAATTAGCAGTTTATTTAATGCGTGTTTGTGCTGGCTTTGAAGAAAAATGGCCAAAACTCTAAACTTTATTATGGAGAAAAGGCACGTTCATATTTGGAGAGGTTACTGGTGACCATTGGTATTCAACTGCACTGATATTGATAAATTCATACTAAACTCAACCAGAAAATCATTCGTTCATATTAAATTTCATGCCTTAAAGCTTTAATTGTGTTAAATACATGATTTTTTTAATGATTTGACAGCAAATCATTTTGAGACTTTGGGGAGACACTTGGGTAGCTGTGTAATTTGGCTAATAGCATGTAGGTAATCTAGAATGTAATTTTGAAGATGAATTCTACTTGTGCTCAAGGAGTTTATGATACCATAAATGTATAGTTTTAAGCCCCAGCAGTTTTTCAATCGTCAGAATTATTTTTTTTGCAATTTCAATGGTGAATTCTCATGAAGATTTTTTATGTTTGCTGCTCATTTTCTCTACCAAAATCAGGAAAATAAACTGAAATACAATGTAATTCTAAATGCTGTAAGTGTCTTTCCTGAATTGAGCCACATTTTTCCTCTTTGTGAAGCTTAAATCTTGAATTATACAGCATTAAAGTGGGTAACCCATAAATAGCCAAATTTGGCTTCTGCACAAAGGGGTTAAATGAAGTGGGAACAATACCTGAAATCAAAGAAGAATTAATTATGTGAAGAATTGGGCCGCCAAGAATGGGCAGGAGTTCTTTCATTAGCTTTGTGGGAATGGGATCCAAGATACAAGTAGATGATTTGGAAGTAACAACTAATTTGGCTAGTTCACTCAGGGATATAGGAGAAAGGGACTCAAACTGGTTTGTGTGTAATGTGCAATACTCCATATCATGAGAAACGCCATCGCAAACTGGTAAGGAAGCAGTGATCTTCTCTCTAATTCCAATAATTTTGCCATTAAAGAAATTTAAAAAATCATCACTGCTGCAAGAGACTGGAATTTGAGGGTTACTTGCAGCATGATTGTTAGTTAACTTAGCCACGGTTTTGAACAGAAATTGAGAATTATTTTTATTTTCCTGCATGAGATTTGAAAAGTAACAGGACCTTGCACAAGAAAGAGCATGCTTATATGCAACAAGGCTCTCTTTCCAAGCACTATGGAATACCTGGAATTTAGTGGAGCGCCATTTGCATTCTAGATGACGAGATTTTTGCTTTAGTGTCCTTGTCTGGTCAGTGTACCATGGGGCTGGCCTCTTCTTCTGAGTAATCTTTTTATATTTCAGTGGCGCGACTACATTAAGGGTACAACGGAGAGCATCAGCAAACTTTTCTGCTGTATCGTCAATAGAGGAGGCACTGACTGGATGCTCAAAATAAGATGGGAAAACCTCAGTGAATTTTGTAGAAGTTGTTGCAGTAAAAGTATGACCAGTGTACATCCTAGTTTCTAACAATGCAGGGTGGGTCAATTGTAAGCAGAAGGTGATAAGAAAATGGTCAGACAAACTGGGATTATGTGAATGAATCCTGACCTGCCCAATGTTAATGCCAAAGCTTAAGATCAGGTCTAAAGTATGACCATGAAAATGAGTTGGGCCAACAACACTCTGAGCGAAGCCAACTGACTCCAAAATGTTAGTGAATGCGGATGTTCGAGAATCATCTGCCCTCTCAAAGTGCAGGTTAAAGTCGCCCAATATAACTATTCTATCATAGCTTAAAACTAAGTCTGAAAGGAATTCCGAAAAATCTTGAATAAAGGCAGAGTAAAGGCCAGGGGGCCTGTAGACTGTCACCAAAGCTAAAGGGTAATCAGAGGCAGGGCCGGCACCTGTATCCAGCACTGAAAAATTCATCGCTAAAACCTCAAATGTATCAAATTTATACTGTAGTTTTGGCACTGAGTGAATGGAATCACTATAAATAGCTGCAACACCACCACCTCTCCGGCCCAGGCGGGGGTTTTGAGTGTATATAAACCCAGGTGGAGATGCTTCATTCAAAGATACGTTTTCATCTGGTCTCAGCCATGTTTCTGTGAGACATAGTATGTCAAGATAACAATCAGAGATTAATTCGTTCACAAGAGCTGCTTTAGAGTTCAAGGATCTAATATTTAATAGACCAATTTTGAGAGAATATTTATTTATTTATTGGTAGATTGATACAGTTGGTGTTAATGCAAATCAAGTTTTTGTGATGTACTCCGCGATTCTTCTTTCTTAATTTAATTGAGAACAGACACAATCTCTATAGGGTTTGACCTAATCAACGGTTTATCAAAGCTGAATGTCAGGAATTTAGATTTAACTCTCTGCAGTCAATTACGACAATTTAAGTCGTAGGCCAGATTTCTCGACAGAAGTGCAGTGCCCTAACGAGATGGGTGAACACCGTCCCTCCTCAAAAGACCGGGTCTTCGCCGGAAAGCTCGCCAATTGTCCACGAAACCGACGTTATTATCTACGCACCACTCAGACAACCAGCGATTGAGCGAGTCCAATCTACTGTACATTTCATCACTACATCGGATCGGGTACGGACCAGAGAAAGTCACTGACCGTGACATCTTTAGAGCTTGGGCACAGGCAGACTTAAAACTGCTCTTTGTGATCTCCAATTGTCGTAATCGAATATCATTTGTACCGGCGTGGATAATAATTTTGGAGAACTTGCGTTTGCCCTGATCGAGTAATTTCAGATTCGCCTCGATATCAGTCACACGAGCGCCAGGAATACAGCTCACTGTGGTCGCCGGTTTAAACACCCTTACATCTCTAACAATGGAATCCCCGATAATTAGTGACTTTTCCGGTACTCGTTCATCTGGCTCCAATTCTTCGAGGGGAGCAAATGAATTACAGTTTAACGGGAGAGGGACTGGGTGGCTGCACAAGTTTCTTTCCCCTACGTTTACCTCGAACTGTTACAAACACATCACGCTGTGAAGAAGCTGCCGCAGCAGGTAAGGAACGAGAAACCGAAAGAGAACTAACATTTACACTCGTTTCAGGCTGGACCAAGAAAGAGTCAATGAAATCCTCATTCGACCTATGTTCTGCAGCGTTTCTATGCGATCTTCCAGCTGTAAAAGCTTTTCAGTTAAGCTAGCATATGAGATACATTTCTTGCAAATGAAAGTGCCGCTAAGCGCAGAGGAGTCGTAACAAAACATATTACACTCAGAGCACAAGACAGGAAAAGAGGTCGGCGAACAAGGGGAAGCCATCATGGTTATTAACTTACGTTTGTAGGATGCCGCGTCGCCCAAGTCCAAGTTCACCTCACGGGCGTCTTGCAGAAGTATAGGCAGTGAAAAAGCGCGAAATTTACGACTGTTTTCCGTCAAAGGCAGAAAACTCTCAGAAAACAGAAAAAAAAAAATCAACGTAATATTAACAGAAAAAAGGGATATATATATATATATATATATATATATATAATTTTTAAGAAATGTGAATGAAGAGCTTCATGAGGTGCCCTCGGTCTTAATGGGTTAAATCACTATTCACTTGATTGATAAACTTTTAAACTGCAAATACATACTGTTTAGGTGCCACACCTTTGAAGTGATAAATTAGCAAATACCGCCAATAGACAGGTGAACACATTACCATTTATACTACCATGTTTTTTCAGGAAAATGATAAAGTGCTAAAGCACTTGCAGATATAAAAAGTCATATCGCAGCAGAATTCTGAACTTTGTACTACTGTAAATAACTCTTACCTTCAATTCCCAGACGAATCTTTTTCAGTCCTCTCTCCTTCAGAACTGACTTGGCTACATCACGATTTTCAATATACTTGAAGAACCGGTACAGTTTTGTACTGTAAATTACTGAAATAAAGGAAGAGCGGCATGCCTTCACAAAAGACCATCAATTCAAATATAAAGCACTCAAAAAAAAAATTCCATCCTAAGTGGCTAGAGAGGGGGTAAGGCGAAGGGCGAGAGGTAGAGAGGGGGTGAGGTGAAGGGCGAGAGGTAGAGAGGGGGTAAGGCGAAGGGCGAGAGGTAGAGAGGGGGTGAGGTGAAGGGCGAGAGGTAGAGAGGGGGTGAGGTGAAGGGTGTGAGGCAGAGAGGGGGTGAGGTGAAGGGTGAGAGGTAGAGAGGGGGTGAGGTGAAGGGTGAGAGGTAGAGAGAGGGTGAGGTGAAGGGTGAGAGGTAGAGAGAGGGTGAGGTGAAGGGTGCGAGGTAGAGAGAGGTGAAGGGTGAGAGGTAGAGAGGGGGTCAGGTGAAGGGTGAGAGGTAGAGAGAGGGTGAGGTGAAAGGTGGAGGTAGAGGGGGTGATGTGAAGGGTGAGAGGTAGAGAGGGGGTGAGGTGAAGGGTGAGAGGTAGAGAGAGGGTGAGGTAAAGGGTGAGAGGTAGGGAGAGGGTGAGGTGAAGGGTGGAGGTAGAGAGGGGGTGAGGTGAAGGGTGAGAGGTAGAGAGAGGGTGAGGTAAAGGGTGAGAGGTACACAGAAGAGGGGAGAGGTTGGATTGCATCAGTGTGACGGGGCGAGGACTCACTCTGTGAGTACTCCTCTCCCATTTGGGGTGGGTACTCCTCGTCCCAGTCCACCACATCGTCGTCAGTCAGCACCACGATGTGGCACTCCCTCTCCCCGCTCTGGGCACTGGCCACCATCAGCGGCAGGATCATCTCCTCCAGGTAGAACTCAAACTGCCGCCGCGCGCCATCGTTAGACAGCTCGTGCATCAGGGCGCCTGGAGACGAGCAGCACCTCCGTCACCACTGCACGTCGCGCAGGCAAAAGCACTCGCGCACAAGCGTGCTCGCATGCAAGCAGGGACGTGAACTCACTCTCCCAGAGCACTGATGCTTCTCACCACCAATAACAAACCCACCTTCAATTATTCATTACATTTTCAAAATATGAGGGTTTCATATAACACAGAGAACACTTACTGCCTTACAGCCAATGCTTTTAAGATTGCATTAGACCAGAAGCATATATCCTCATACCTACAATACCCCATTGGCTCTTTTAAAAAACCCAATACATGCAACCACCTGATCTGAACACAAATATAACAGCCACTTAAACAGGAATAAAAACATCAGCAGACCCTAAATTCCCAGAGAGAGGTGTGTATACTCACTGAGGTCTCTGCACTTAATAGTGCTGTAGTCGAAGGAGATGCAGAGGTAGTCACATGCCTCCCTCAGCTCCGGGATAGAGATCCCGTCCGGGCAGCGGATTATCCCAGATTTGTAGTAATCCTGTGGAGCGGAGCCACACATGAGAGAGCAGCAGCCATCGCCCACAGGCTGTTCTCGAAAACCTCTCCCGCGCTTTCTCAGCCGCGAACCCAACAGCACCTCACTCAACACCCTCCTCCTACGGAGCAAACGACAACAACCCTACTCGAAGCACAGACCCTCTCGCGTATGTCCTCCGACGAGCCACTGCTGCCACCCCTCCCCAGCGCGCACGTCTATTTAGTGCCTGGGAAATGCAGGGGATTACTGGAGCGCCAGCAGAGAGAACAGAAAAAAATGGAAGCGTTCTCTAGTCGGAGGATTCCATTTTAAAATGGCTCCTGTGCGGTTTCCATGGCGAGCGCGGTGCGCTGCCCTCCTGCCTGTAGATCGCAGCATCCGTGAGCATTCTGTGATGTCACCGGACCACGGGACCGCTTACATCACCGTTCTAAATATTCCTCACGTCCGCAGGCAGCCAATCAGAAGTGCTGCACGTCCACAACAACACGGGGAGCACAACCCCCCCACCCAAACATCCTCGGCATAATGGGGAGGCATTTAAACACACAGAGAGTTGAAGCTTGCTAACGTGCATAGACAGATGCTGAACCACCAGAGCCTTTCTGCGCTCCGACTTTGAGCCTGAGGGGGAGGCTGATGCATGATGGGATACATGGGCAGAGTTGGACGGTGTGGTGCTGTATTACTCTGCTAACGGTTGATCCTGGTAAATCTGGGTACATAATAGTGCCCAGTTAATCAGTGATGCAAAAGTTGCGGTTTAAACAATATAAACCCTGAGCGACAGGCATGCAAGTCATGCTGTGCTTTTCAAACGGTTTTATCACGCATGAACCAGCCTACGGACCAGTCTGAATACATTATTGTGCACACATAACCTGCACACATTGATGCACATTCACCATCCATACATTCACTGTATAAACTGCCTCTTCCTCATCAGGGACAGAGGGGAACTGGAGGGTCTCTCATCCAACTACAAGCAAAAAGCAGTAACACACCCAGGACAGGTCCCTAAGCTATCCAAAGGCATTCCATTAAACAAAAGTCTATACTACCTTGAGGCAAGCATTCAAATTAATTTTATTTGAGTCTGACAAACTGTAGTTTTCTAACTTAAAATACAGCACGGAAAACTATAGAAAACTACACAAGCAGCCCATTGTGTGACATAAATGCGTGACTTGTTTACACAAGGCAGAGGAAAGCAGAATTTTATCTGGAGGTCTAACACGTGGCTACGAACCTGGTGTAGGAAAGAGGGGTATAGGTTTATGGGGCAGTGGAACTTTTTCTGGGACAGGGGTGACCTGTTCAAGCCTGATGGGCTGCACCTGAACCATAGGAGTACCTTGGCACTGGGCCAGCGTATGTTGAGGGTAGCACAGGATTATTTAAACTAGGGACTTGGGGGGCCGGGAGGTTAGTGAGTGTTACACATAGGGAGATGCAGACTGCCCCGATGGAGGCTGACGGCGTTACATACACGATTGATGATATACTTTTAAAGCAACAAAGCGTAGAGGGGGGCTTGAAGCAGCGGCCACATGGGAAATCAAGGGGGAACAGCATTAATGATAACCTGAAATGTTTTTACTTAAATGCAAGAAGCATAAAAAATAAATTACCAGAGCTTGAGGCTGTTATAATTAGTGAGGGCTATGACATAGTTGGGATTACAGACAGATGGCTAAGTGAAGAAGATGGAGATGAATATAATATTGAAGGTTATAAGCTCTTTAGGAAGAATAGATGTAATAGGCAAGGAGGGGGCGTAGCAATCCATGTGATCGAAAACATAAATATACAGGAAATTCCCGAAATTGAACATTCCTTGCCCTGTGAAAATATCTGGGTCAGGCTCATTGGCAAACATAGGACTATGCTATCGACCACCAGCTTTGGACTGTACAGTCAATGAAATGCTTTTTAGCAGGATTACGCAAGCTTGTAGAGGTGGAGGGACTATTATTATGGGAGACTTAAATTATCCTGGGATCAATTGGGAAATGGTAAGGACAGGGAAGGGGGGGGAGGAAGAATTTCTAGATGTTATAAATGATAATTTCTTGGTGCAGCATGTTAATAAACCTACAAGAGAGAAGGCAATTTTAGACTTGGTGCGTAAATGCGATGTGAGAAAGATTTAAGGGGGTTTTACTTGAATCACAATGCAGATTCATTCCAAAGGTGTCCAAAAGTGAGCTGAAAAAGCAGAATCTTCAATGGATGACCAAAAGTATTCGTAGGATTTTGAGGGAAAAGAATCTTTATAAGATGTACATGAAGGATAACAATGAGAACACTACGGCTGAATACTGTAAAATGCGGGCTGTGGTCAAAAAAGAGCTGAGGAATGCTAGGAGACTATATGAAAAACAAATTGCAGAGGGGGCAAAAACTAACCCTAAGCGCTTCTTTCTAGTCCCCCCAGGAATCCGCGATTCTGCGATCGCGGAATTTGCCGCGGAATTCAAAGCCCTCCGCGGAAATCAGAGCAGTCCGCAGAATATAGGGCGAGGTGCAGAATTTTATATTTTACATGTATTTTTCATCCCGGCCGCTAGATTTTGCGGTAAGATTAACGGGATCTAAGACTCACAGCTGGTTACGGAAACTGATTTTTTTCTGCTATATGCAGCATAAACTATGTAAAAAGATGGACGCAGCACCCTGATTTGAAAAAAGAAGCCCATGTGGAAGTATCGTAGAATGGCATTCTATTTAATGGCCAGCAGATGGCGACGTCAGTGGTTGCAGAAAGAAGTTCAATGCAATAGAAGTCTATGAGAAAATGATCCTACTTTCCGACCTGATTTTTAATTTAAATAATGATTTTTCACATAATTTTATGTTAGCCATAGCAAGTTTCAGGTCTCTTTCGATATATCATGACATTCATTTTCGTGAATTATGGTCCCATTTAAAGTAGAATAAAGTATAAAGCCAGAATATGCTTCTGGGGCGTCACTATCCTCTGGTCCTCGTCCGATACGGTCAGATCAGAGCCACGTTCCTCCCCGGATCTTCGATTCACTTCTTCATCTTCGAACCAGTGGGTGACATCACGGTAGCTTCTTCCATCTTTTTATACAGTCTATAGTATGCAGTAACGTTTACAATATCCTGAGGATACAGTGAATAGTGTACACTTTGTTTAAATCTTTACTTTGATCTTTGGCACTTGTTCAGTTACTAAGCCTCGTTCACCCATAGTTTGGTGAAATGTTTTGCACTTTTTAAGTTATGCAAATAAATCTGCTCAAGAGGGACAAAAAGAATATTGATGCTGCTTATTTTATAACCAAAATGTTTCGCAGTGTTTTGGTATTGCAAATAATTTCATGAGAGAATTTTTGCTTCATTATTACATACATTTGCTTTATAACTGGTCATTTTAGGGTTTTTTTAATGCCCGCGGATAATCAACTTTCGAGCTGCGGAATCAAGAATTGCTCTCCGCAGAATCAGGAATGTTTTCCGCGGAATCAACACTTTTTCTCTGCAGATTCCTGGGGGGACTATCTTTCAGTACTGGAGCAGAAAAAGGAAAGTTTAAGAGCAGGTTAAGTGCATAAAGAATAAAAATGGATCGCTGCTATATGATAACAAGGATATTGCGGATGCCTTAAACAGTTAATTTGTTGAGAATTTTACATTAGAAGGGGTCTTTATTTGGCCAGAGGGCATGTTAAATGCTCAAGATTATTTAGCAGAAATTGAGGTTCGGGATAACGAAGTATTAGACAAGTTGCATAAACTAAAGGCAGATAACGCGGCGGGTCCTGATGGCTTATATCCTAGTGCGCTCAGGGAAGTTGGTGAGATCATCTTTAAGCCGCTATCCACCATCTTCAGGCGGTCTTTAGAAAATGGAGAATTACCAAATGATTGGAAACAGGGCAATATAATACCAAAATATAAGAAAGGGGACCGTACCGAGCCAGGAAATTACAGGCCAGTCAGTTCAACTTGCAGTGCGTGCAAAATATTGGAATAGTTAGTGGTATCTCATCTGAGCTAGGTATGGTGGGGAGTGGCGTCCCCCAGGGGTCGGTGTTGGGGCCCCTGCTGTTCCTCATCTACATTAATGACCTTGATAGTAATATTGAGAGCAGCTTGATTAAATTTGCAGATGATACTAAATTGGGGGGTTTGGCAAATAGTTTAGGGTACACTAAAGTGATTCAGGATGATTTGGATAGAATTCAGAATTGGGCAGAAATGTGGCAAATGAAATTTAATGTTGCAAAATGTAAAGTTGTACATGTAGGTAATAAAAACATTAGACGGGATTACTTCATGGTAGGTTTAAAACTGGAATGTGCTGCACACGAGAAAGATCTGGGAGTGATTGTTGACCAAACCCTCACAGGCTCTAGCCATTGTGCCGTAGCAGTAAAAAAAGTCAATCGGATGCTGGGATACATTGCCAAAAGTATTGAGTACAAATCTAAGGAGGTGATGCTTCTTTTGTACAACACATTCGCCAGACCACATCTGGAGTATTGTGAACAGTTCTGGGGACCATACTTAAAGAAAGATATAGAGGCTCTAGAGAAAGTTCAGAGAAGAGCCATTAAGTTTATTTCAGGTATAAAAGATGAAAGCTACAAGAAGAGGCTGAAGATCCTTAATCTCTTTAGTCTTAGGAAAAGGAGACTCAGGTATGATTTGATTGAGGTCTTTAAATATGTTAAAGGGATTAACAAAGTGAATTATGTAGGATTCCTTCAACCAAGTGTTGTGAGTAGAACTTGGGGTCAGAAATGGAAGTTGGCCAAAGGTAAATTTAGCACTGATATTTGGAAATATTTCTTCACCCAAAGAGTAATTTCAATGTGGAATAGCTGGCCTGACCATGTTGTTGAGGCAGAGACCTTGGGGGTTTTCAAGAGCAGGTATGACTTAAAGCTAGATACCATTGAGTCACTGAGTATCTGAAGGGATATATTCACAATAGTATAAAGAAACTGGAGAGCGTAGTTGGGCTGAAAGGCCTGTTCTTGCCATTCATGTTATGTTATGTTATGTTTGGTGCAGGTCTTAGATGGTAAATTAGGCAGGTCTCCTGAACCACAGAAAAATGCAGGTTTACCTGACTTGCTTTATTTCACATAGAAAGCTATGAGTCAGGACAGATGAGGGAAACTGCTTATTTTCTTTAATGATATGCACCATAGCACACAGAAAACAGTCTCCATTGTGAAAGAGGTAATTCTGGGAAGAAGCTTACCAAAATAGCCCTGAAGACCGTGGAGCTGATTCCTTCGGCCACCTCAAACTCGCCCTTCTCATTTGGCCTCGTGAAATTGTATTCTCTCCCAGACCCGAACATTCTGCAACAAGCCAACATGATCTTATCAGCCATGTCTAAGATTTCAGCTGAATAAATATGTATATGTGCATACTGTGCATAAAAAATGTGTTTACGGAGTCCATATTGCGTTTGATCATTGATTTGTTTGTTTGTCTGTCTGTCGACAAGATAACTCGAAAAGTTACAAACAGATTGGCATGAAATTTAGTAGGATAGTAGGTGGTAGTCTAAGGATGAGTCGATTCAATTTTGGAAGTGATCCAGAACATATACAGCTTTCTAGATCTAGATGAACCAATAATACTGACATATGGTGTGGTAGAGGTATGCGCTCTACCGAGTGCCCTTCTAGCTAGTGATTTATTTGCATGTGCTAGTCATTTCAGAACATGTAGTACATCTGATTGACCTTGACTTCCAGATGCAGCTGGCTCAAGAGAAGGCCTACCTGCCCAGCATGGTGTTGGGCTGTGCGGTGAAGATGGAGGGGTCCACCACGAATCGCGTGTTGTCCACGATAAGCGTCACCCTTTCTGGGGCTCGGAGGCTACGCACGCCCTCCTTGGTGCTCTCGTACACAAACACCATCTCCCCAAGGCCCCGGCTCTCACTGGCCCCGGGTCCGAGGGGTGCCCTCAGGGGCCTGGGACTAGGCTCCCGTTCTCGATCTGGGAACACCACTCTCAGATGTCAGGCACAGTGCTTCAGTGAAAGCAACGCAGCTCTGATGCACAATTTTATCACAAATTTTGCTGTTTACATACACCTTTCATGCAGCTAATAGCTAGCCACATGTTCTCAACAATTAATCATCAAACTAAACACCAATTTAGTACGGAGAAGGAGTGGAATGAATCCATGGAGGACCAATCCAATCCACAACTGATCAACACAACTGGAAAAAATTTTTTTTCCCAACAGACAACCTTACATGCAAAGGGGGAGCTAAATGATGTCCACTCAGAGAAATTCGATATGCCTACACTACATCGTGCATGAAGATACTCCTCAAAGCAGAGATTACACTTGTACTATGAACTTGTTCTTTTACTACATGCTGACAAAGCTGAAATTCAACCCAGAGCCCATAAACTGACTATTTACTGTAGCGGTCAGGCCTGGAGGATTACGGTCACTGAGCGATATTGCGCTGGTGGACAGGGCTAAACATTATGGTTAGAGTTAAGGGTTAAAACAAGTCACCGATGTTGTGCTGTCGTGTTGGCGAGGTGACATTCCTGATGCAGGGAGTCAGCTGGCTCTCCGCTCGCTCGTGAGACGAGTCGCGAGAATGGTCGCCGGAGCGACGACAGTCTTGGGAGTACTCGCCACCTCCGTGCATGCTCATCTTCACCTCTGGCTCCAGGCCAGTGCAAGCGGCACGACTCTGGGAACTGAGACAATACAAACACACACACATACACAGTGAGAAATATAACTACAGGTGGCAGTTAACTGGGTCAAAGCAATATGAGGCAATCATGAATTTCGAAGCAGTAAAGACATGCACTGTACAAATTTTTGAAACAATTTCTATTTTATGGCACATATTAATTCATGGTATTCCTCGCCCTGTGAGTTTCATGATAATCTCCCATTGTTCTGCCAAAAAAATAGCAGCTAATAGCTTATTGGCTGCTGACATCCATAATCTAAAAGATATCAGCTGTCTCACAACCAGATGTTGTTTCACAGACACCCAAAATGAAATGCTGAGCATAATTTGTCAAGGGCATCCATGTTTTAGCATACACGTGTAAGGATGCAACTCCAGAATATTAGACTTGCGCATGTAGAAGATTGTGAATTAATGCACCGCAGACAGTTACCTCAACTCAGCCCTACAATGGCAAAAAGCAGTAACTCCAATACATGACATTTGGAGTTACTGCCTTTTGCCTTTATAGGGCTGAACTGGACAAATCAATTCCCAGACAGGACATTTTTTGATGGCAGTAAACATTCTCATATGCCTACCACAATATGCAATCAATCAATATCAATCAATATATTATGTTCCAAAATGACCATGGCCATAATAACCAAGTGCGACGATTGCATTTCTGTGCAAATTTACATCAAACTCTGTTTTTTTTGTTTCTTGGGACACATACTTTTGATGTACAGGTATAGTCACAACACGTATACCTTAACATACTCCTAGACTGCAGTATTTCATTTTGATATATTTAGTATTGTGAATCGTCTTTGTATAGGACATGAAGACATGCTAAGACCATAAACAGCATCTCAGTTTATAGTGGAACATGATTGCATTTCTGGAAAGGAGCTTTTGACAGACAATATAACAGCATATTTTTCCCACGATAATTTTTAGACAGGTAAAGAGACAGTCATAGCCTTTAGTATTTGTAAAAAAAAAACAAAAAAAAACAAGTGGCTCATGGGCCTTAACGGTCACCTGAGTGAAAACATCAGCATAAACTGATGTTATTGATGTCAATGAACCAAATATACCAAAAAATATCATTTTCCTATCTTAACTAGAGTAAATTTCACCCCCTCTCCAGGGGCAAACATGGAGCTCGAGGGTCATGAAGCTCTCAATTTTGATAAAGCACCTCAAGAGCCTTACATCAACAAAACCCAAAACCAGTGAAGTTGGCACGTTAAGTAAATCGTAGATAAAAACAGAATTCAATGATTTGCAAATCCTTTTCAACTTATCTTCAATTGAATACACTGCAAAGACAAGATGTTTAATGTTCAAACTGAGAAACTTTATTTCTTTTTGCAAATAATCATTAACTTAGAATTTAAAGGCAGCAACACATTGCAAAAAAGTTGGCACAGGGGCCTTTTTTACCACTGTGTTACATCGCCTTTCCTTTTAACGACACTCAGTAAATGTTTGGGAACTGAGGAGACCAATTTTTGAAGCTTTTCAGGTGGAACTCTTTCCCATTCTTGCTTGATGTACAGCTTAAGTTGTTCAACAGTCCGGGGTCTCTGTTGTCGTATTTTACGCTTCATAATGCGCCACACATTTTCAATGGGAGACACTTCTGGACTACAGGCAGGCCAGTCTAGTACCCACACTCTTTTACAACGGAGCCATGCTGTTGTAACACGTGCAGAATGTGGCTTGGCATTGTCTTGCTGAAATAAGCAAGGGCGTCCATGAAAAAGACGTTGCTTGGACATATGACATATGTTGCTCCAAAACCTGTATGTACATTTCAGCATTAATGGTGCCTTTACATATGTGTAAGTTGCCCATGCCTTGGGCACTAATACACTCCCATACCATCACAGATGCTGGCTTTTGAACTTTGCGCCTATAACAGTCCGGATGGTTCTTTTCCTCTTTGGTCCGGAGGACACGACGTCCACCGTTTCCAAAAATAATTTGAAATGTGGACTCGTCAGACCACAGAAACACTTTTCCACTTAGCATCAGTCCATCTTAGATGAGCTTGGGCCCAGCAAAGCCGGCAGCGTTTCTGGGCGCTGTTGATAAATGGCTTTCACTTTGCATTGTAGAGTTTTAACTTGCACTTGCAGATGTAGCGACGAACTGTAGTAACTGACAGTGGTTTTCCTGAGCCCTTGTGGTGAGGTCCTTTACACACTGATGTCGGTTTTTGATGCAGTACCGCCTGAGGGATCGAAGGTCACGGGCATTCAATGTTGGTTTTCGGCCTTGTCGCTTACGTGCAGTGATTTCACCAGATTCTCTGAACCTTTTGACGATATTACGGACCGTAGATGATGAAATCCCTAAATTTCTTGCAATAGCTCATTGAGGAATGTTGATTTTAAACTGTTCGACAATCAGCTCACGCATTTGTTCACTAAGTGGTGACCCTCGCCCCATCCTTGTTTGTGAATGACTGAGCATTTCAGGGAAGCTGCTTTTATACCCAATCATGGCACCCACCTGTTCCCAATTAGCCCGTTTACCTGTGGGATGCTCCAAATAAGTGTTTGATGAGGATTCCTCAACTCTCTCAGTGTTTTTGGCCACTTGTGCCAGCTTTTTTGAAACATGTTGCAGGCATCAAATTCCAAATGAGCTAATATTTGCAAAAAATTACAAAGTTTACCTGTTCGAACATTAAGTAACTTGTCTTTGCAGTGTATTCAATTGAATATAGGTTGAAAAGGATTTGCAAATCATTGTACTCCGTTTTTATTTACGATTTACACAACGTGCCAACTTCACTGGTTTTGGGTTTGTATGAAAAGTATTTTTTTCCAGCTAATCTCGGTCTGGAGAAGAAGATTTGTAAGATTTCAGCCAATTTGACCACTCTTAGCCCTGCCCCTCAGACCCCCTAGGGTGGGCACCATATAATTCACAATTTTGGTGCTTATTTGACCAAGGAAGGTTCCTGCAAAACTTTATTGAAATCGGATCAGCAGTTTCTGAGAAGAAGTGGAAAATGTATTGACCAGTTTTAGCCCTGTCCTTCAGACCCCCTAGGGTGGGCACCATATAATTCACAATTTTGTTGCTTATTTGACCAAGGAAGATTCCCGCAAAATTTTATTGAAATCGGATCTGCGGTTTCTGAGAAGTGGCAAATGTATTGACCACTCTTAGCCCCGCCCCTCAGATCCCCTGGAGGTGGGCACCATATAATTCGCAATTTTGATGCATATTTGACCAGGGAAAGTTCCTGCAAAATTTTATTGAAATCGGATCAGCGGTTTCTGAGAAGTCGAAAATCTAAATTGTTCACGGATGCACGATGGATGACGACGGACAAAAGGCGATGAGAAAAGGTCACTTTGAGGCTTACTTTCAGGTGACCTAAAATGAGAGTTACTCTCAGGTGACCTAAAAACACGGATCTCATTCAGAAAACAACTGGAAATGTCATTATGACCTGCATTTTCATCACAAACAACATAAGAAAATGATCATTTGATGGATGAAACATGGAAAATGTCAAAAAAGCATTCATTTTGCCAATTTAGGAAGCAATGAATATTTGTTATCCCATAAACGGTGTCTTGTAGACGGCAGCTGCATTGCTTCACACTAAAATACTCATCATTTACAGTGCATGCCAGGAAAAAGCTGCACAGGCACTATCAGTCACTCTCCCCAATTCTCTGTCATTTCACTCCTGCCATATGTTTGGCAGGCATGTTTTTCACCTATCGACTCCCATTGTACTCCAGCTTTAACTGTACATGTAAATACCCCCCATTTTATTTCTTCTTTGCTTCATATGTAATGGTACCTGCTGGCACTAAGCGACCTACTCCAATCTTCACCTGTCCTGGTGTCCTGTCCAATCCTTGGCTTGTAGACAGCCTTTAGTGTATTGCAAAGAGTATAGCCCATTGTAAATACATGTATTTTATTTTGATAACCTCACAACTGTATCAGTTACCATGGGTGTCAGTACAAGCACTAAACTTAAAAAGGAAGATTTGCTTTAACTACTGCTTCCAAGCCAAGAGGAGGGAGAGAGATTTTCCATCGTCAGGACTCTAAAAAACCATTTTCGTTCAGATGTATTGAGATGAGAGGTGAAGAGACCCCTGAATTCTTTTTTGTAATGGTAATAAAACCTTGTACATACCTAAAAACACATTAATAACATAGTGCATTTGAAAAGTAATGTCAAATCCTTATCTCTTATCAAGAAAGACATCCTTATATCGCCGGTCTTATAGTTCAGCACTGTATCGCGTGTAATGAACAATAATGCGAAGACCACTCCTCTCTTGCCAGCCAAAAGATTTTTATTCTGCCTGCAACGTATTAATATCAGTACAGCAACTTCGCATGTCACTTTTCTACATCCACAGCTCTCCACAGCAGAGCTTAGTATTAGCTGAGTATACAGCATATCATAACATTTTCCAGTTAATGGGACTGAAAACAAACTCCTTTTACCTTAGATGGCTGAGGTAATTTCGAAATGGGGAGCTCACGTACCAGCGTGTAACGCATTAATGTCAATACAGCAACTCCGCATGTCACGTTTCCACAAGCACACCTTTAAATTGGAGATGGAAGAAACAGCAAACTGCACGAGAAACCACCTTATGCTCCACTAGCCTGGATAGGTAAATTGGCATGCTTCACACGTAAACTATAAAATAAAAATGTATAAACACAAAAGTAACCATCGAAGCAATAATGAACAATATCTTTGACCTCCACAAAGAGGCATCTTCGCCTCCGTTTAGCATATAATTGTGTTTTACAAAACCATTGAAAGGAGCACTTATTTCATCTTACCTCTCCACAGCAGAGCTCAATACGGAGGAGAATACTGCAAATTTGGAGAAAGTTACGTCGCCAAAATATCAAAGATCAAACAGAATTTACATAAAAATTCTACTGAACTAAAGAAAACTCCCCAAAACAACATATGCATAGATAAGAGGAAAAGAATAATCATGTGCAAATAGAAATTGATTTTTGGTGAAATGTAACATTGCATGTTCACACGGGTTACACATACGATACCTAGAACAAAGCCTGAATGATAAAGGCTAAGAATTTTTTTTCTCTCTGAAATTTTTTACCAAGGTCTGAGATTGATAGTTACGGCTATGATGATGGATTGGATATGCTGAACTGAATATGAGATGCTTCCTTATTGCTGGCACTGGTGGCCTCGATCTGAGAGGATGTTGCGATTGCTTGTGTTGATTATGACATTGTTGTCATTGTAATGGTTTACCGGGGTAGGTCAAATGGGCTAACGCTTGCATTAAATAGTGGCGCGCCCCTGAAGTGCTGAAGTGACTGACGGTAGGGCTGTGCGATATGACCTACATCTCATATCCCGATATAGGTTACCTGATATCCCGATAACGATATATATCACGATATAGCAAAATTTCTGTAATTTTCATGAATAAATAGTTTCTATAAAATCACCACATGGAAAGGGCTACTTCTTACTGCATTTATAATTATGTACTTGACAAATAAAAGGTACTTAATCATATTTTATTATTTTTCTCCTTTCATTTGTAACCTTTGAGCAAATTTTCAATTCAACAGTGAACAAAATCTACAATACGACTGTAAAACAGAAGTGTAATGATGGAAGGAGTTTATCGGCAATCTGCACATGCTTCCTGATGCTGGCACATTTCTTCCCAGGCAAAAACGGTGCCCAGAGTGCACCATATGGAGCGACACTTACTTTTCTGTCAAAACTTGGCCACAGCTACACCGCAGGTGTGTGCGGCTCCTGCAGGGGCTCTCTGCACCTCTCCAAAACCAGAGCTGCATGTACGGAGGTGCAAGGCCGTTTAGGTACGCTGGACTTCGTTGTGCGACCTCTGTGTTTCATGCCAGTTGATGAAGACAACACGATGCTAACCCATCCCCAAATTCTGCAAACTGCAAGCAGTCACTAAATTTACGGTGAGAAATAAATCAAAACATTGCTTTGGAGTGAGTGTTTTGTTTTAGAGAATGCAGTCGTGACTTCTTCTGTTATCTGAGCTTCATTAGCATGGTTAATAAAATGACGTTACCGTCTTGTAATGGTCTGTGAAGTGCGACTCTCAGAACAAACCATGTCGATCACCATGGCATAGCTGTCGCATAGCTTCCCCTCAGGATTGACCTTAGTGATAGTCCATCCAAAAACTGTAATTGGTATATCAATTAATCAGCATTAGATATCTCGAACGGACGAAGTTGTTTTTTCACTTTAAACTGTGTTATTATGTATGTTAGGCAGTCAGTTAATATGGCCCATGCTCATAAACTCCCATTGTATATTACTGGAAACGACTTGATTTGTCAAACGACGATATAAACGATAGAGCAATTTTTCTATCGATAGACATTTTTCTATCGTGGCACGATATATATCATCATATCGCACAGCCCTAACTGACGGGCGTGTTGAATCGCGCCCGTGAGAAGGACTTAACGGGTATTTATGGGCGCTGGCGCAGTCACCAGATTGGCTAATAGCTGCCATGATTTCTCTTTCTCATTGGAAGCACAACTAAAAACTTACTCAGTAACGCAGTTTGCAAAATTAGAGCCATTTTGGCCATGAGATTGAAGAGATATAGGCAATTTTACATTTTTGCATCTTATAGCACCACCAACAAAATTTATGTAGGCCACCTAGACATCATATCTGCACGTCTACCAAATTTGGTTCCAACAACACAAAGCAATCAGGAGACATCAAACTTTTTTAAAATAAGCCCCGCCCACAGCAATTAGTAAATTTTGGCGAGGAAAAAGAAATAAGTAAATTTTGACAGAATTGTAACAAATGGAATGGAAAATTGAAATTCCAAAAAATGACTTTTTTTTAGCATTCAAATATACTACATTGACTTAAAATTTGTCGCAAGGACACGTGGCCAAAATAACATGGCAGAAACAGAGAGGAAGACAGTGAAGAAAGGAGGCTGATATTGTGTGGGCATACAGGGCATACTGATGTAAATGAATCCCTCACATGCCACCTTGAGGGCAAGTGAAATGTCCAGAGACTGAATCTGCCGGTATTTTCTTATTTTACTTTCTACAGAATGTTCCTGGGCATCAGCCTTAGAGCAGTGGATGTGAAGCTCCAGCCTCTATTAGCACATAGGGTGTAAGGGCGATAATTTGAGAAAGCTTGACGATGTTGATGCCCAAGAGGAAGATGCAAAAATGGCATGCACAGCAGCGAGGAAGAAAATATAGCAGGGCAAAACACCAAGCAGACAAAGCTGTTCCAAAACAAAGGTAAATCCGGGGTTAGCTTCCTCCCACTTGCGAACAACCAAGGAAAAGATAGGGATGAAGAGTGACATGGAGTTGACCTGTTTTCTACTGGACAGGTAAGTCTTGGTGGTTAGTTATTTTGTTAGAGAAAGTATCTGCTGTTCTATAACAACAACAAAAGTAAAGCTAAAAAAAATAGTAGCTAGTGAGCAAAGTAACTTAACTTACGAGCCGTTTATATACAAACCAAGTCCTGTCAATACAAATAACTTTGTGTTTTGAGAGAACCCTTGAGCTATGTAGTGCTGCTTTTGATCTAAAAATAATTTTCAGTCCAACACACTCACCACGTTGTGGTGGTCTGAAGGCTCACGGCTACGGTCTGTGATGTGCATGTAACATTATATCTGTTAGCCGACGATAGCTAATGATACTGTTAGGTGGAATACTTTAACAATGTTGCAGAATTGCAATTTTGTGCCAACTAGCAACAATGACATTAGCATTGGCTAACTGATGTTTCCATAGGATAATAGTGAGCATCAAGTTTGGAGCACAGCTCAAATGATGGTCAGAGGGCGTGCATTTCTGGTGCGGTTGAGCCAGCTTTGAATTTTGTGTTTTCAATCAACAACAGACAAATCCCACTCAGCAAACCTTAACCACTATGTTCTTGAAATGCACCTAAATGAACCAATTTAACAGTCTGCCTGAAAGATGATGTGGTCATCTTTCGGAGATTACCAAAAGAAGCGTCTATTGATGCTGCGGAGTCCTGCAAAAGGGCAAAACGGCCAGTATCCTCATAGCTCCAATGAAACAAAAATGTAAGTACTTCATTTTTTTACTTATCCAAGGTAATTACATGCCATCGACCATTGTACTGGATGAGTTTAGATAATGAGTTGTGGTTGTACAGTCATATAAATGATGTGGCATTTAGTTTTCACCTTTAAGTGCACCAGGTTTATGCATTCAACTGTCAAAACTGTCACCATTTTCATCTGGAGGAGAAAGCCCCTGGACCGCCCTGCAGCAGAGACATTCACCCACCACTGTGTAAGAAAATTTAGTGGTAAAACAAAGCCAGGGCCCATAGCAATAGCTGCAAGGCTATCGCATTGCGGAGCAGGGCACTTAATCCCACAATGCGCATCAATTAAAACTGCTTCTTTGCTTTCCTTACAGAGAGCACTATTGGCACATACATTTTTAAGGTATTTCGTTGCTCCTATCCGTCTCCATCCAGAACTCTCATATAACTCCATACCTACATCTGCTGTAAGCCAGTATCCTCTACTTCCACGAGCACCACAGCTACATCACAGAACAAAAGCCAAACACAGTTCCTGTCTAGTAACTGGTTAGCTCCAGAGCATCACAGTGGTCCTCAATCTTGTTCTTGGAGGAATACTGTCTTGGAGGCAAAAATGCAACTCTGTACACATCATTCAAAAACCGCAGGCCTGCTTTAGCAGACAATGCTGTAAATCAGTTGTACAGTTGTGTTCAAAATATGGGTTTGACCGGTCGATTTCATACTTTTGTCATTCCAATTCATGAATGTGCATTCAAATTCACACAGTGCACGCACGCGAAAATATTTGGGAATTCAAATTCAGAATCCGAGCGATCAATTTCATTTATGCGAACTCTATTTCGTTTCCGGCAAGTCAAATTCACGCAAAAGCATTCAAATTCCAAATGTGAGCATTGCATTTCCTATTTGTGCATTCAAATTCGCGCGATAATCACGACGAGCCTGTTAACCCTTTAATGCATAACATGGGTCTAAATAGACCCGGCAGAGTTTAAAGTTTCTATATCTTTGTCATAATGAATTTTTTTTACTCAGCACTCCACGAATTCCTAAATTGACTTGTTTATGTCCCTTAGAAAGCTTCATTTAATTTTTGGCGTCATTGCTTTTTACGTAAAAATACTTTTTTTGTTACTACCCCTTTAACACATAACATGGGTCTAAAAAGACCCGTATTCATTTTCTATGCAATTTCACCACAGGCTTAGTTATTCTTACCTATATTGTGAAATGATTTTGATTCCTCATTCAATAATGCATCTTTTTCATCATTTATGGAGTTTTCATTCCCAACACCAATACTCAATTTAAATACTTTATGGTTACTCTTTGAAATAGAAGTCATTTTACATAATTATACATTTTTTAGACATACGGGTCTAAAAAGACCCGTATTTATTTTGTATGCAATACTGTTCAAGGATCAGTTTTTTGCAGTATTTTTTGAACAAAAATGTGTTTAATCATTTAAAATTACAATTAGTTCATATTTGACTTATGATATTTAAATTATTTAAAAGTATAAAACAATACAGTGACTTGAAATGAGACTGTGAACCTGTGAATAGTGAACAATACCATACATCAGTAAGTAAAATGCAGTATCACATATCGTTCAGAGCATTGCATGAAAAGAGCTCATTCAATGACTCAGTATAACAAGAACTTATTTTCTGAATGACATTTAAAACATAAAACATATGAAACAGTACGGTGACACTGATTTAGATTAAAAATATGAATACTAAACAGTAAATTGATAACGTCAGTGAACCACTATAAAACTGACCTGGCAGGTAAATACACTAAGTAAAACTGCTTGTAATCATGGGAAGAGGTCAGTATTGACCTACATTGTTACTGCTTTCTCAGTTCTTGCACTTCTCACAAAAATACCTGAGTGTATTTGTGTTCTTTGCACACAGGCCGTGCACATTGGGAGTATGAGTGAGACCCTTCTTTGTCTCGCGCAGAGGGACACACGCTGCACCTCTTTCTCTTACTCTGGGAGAGGCATTTTGGCTCCTGTGGCTGGATGACCTGCCTCTGTAAGCCACACATCTCCATTGCCTGAGTGACATGCCTCTGCAGGTGGAGACTGGTCTCCAGTCGCCTCCTCATGTGAGGCATGATCAGCTCTTCAGCCAACTCCTTGATGAAGAGGCGCCGGCCATTTGGCACATCACCCATATAATCAGGGTGATGTGCTGTGAAAACAGTGAATGCATTCAGAGCAGCAACATCTACCACGTTTTGCCAGAGTACCATAGGCCACCTCCTTGTTCGCCGCTTTGATGTGTATATTTGGACCATTTGGTCCATGAGATCCACGCCTCCTTTGGTTTTATTGTAGTACTGTATGACTTCTGGCTTTTTTTTCATGTTTTCATCCACTGCTGTGTCGTTGTGCATGGTGCTGAGAAGGACAACAGCTTTTTTCTTCTTGGGGACGTATATCACCATGTTCATGTCTCCACAGAAACCAAATGAGGTGACACACTTCCAAATATATTTTAGTTCCTAATGTGAGTCACTTTAGACCCATGTCTTCAATAATGGATGAATTCTTTGCCTGTGTTTACTTATAATATAGAAAATGAATAATAATAGTTTTGGCAATTAAAAACTACCTAATTTATGACATTTTAATCCATTTCCCATTAAAATATATTAATTGTGGAAGTTGTAACAGGACAAAAAAAACAACTTTGCTTACAATTCCATGAGAAACAAATGCGGGTCTTTTTAGACCCATGTCTGGAAATTACTGTAGTAATTCCAAATCCATGTTTATTTAAAAAATGAAAATGTAAAGAAATAAAAAACACTTTATTTGCATTAAAGACTACCTACTAATTACTTTTATAAGTATTATGGGATTAACTGTATTGGTTTTAGAAGTTGTGAGAGAGAATATCACGTTAATACTTGGAATTACATTGGAAATGAATGCGGGTCTTTTTAGACCCATGTTATGCATTAGTGGGGGTTCCGATAGCTTATGCATTAAAGGGTTAAGGGCGTTCAATTTCATTTTCAGGTGATCAATTTCCTACTTCGTGCACTCAATTAAGTGGAGAAGACAAGATAGAATTTTGAAGAAGGGGGTTACTGGGGGGAGAAGGGGGCGAACGTTTCTCATAAAACGAACACACATACAAAACCCACCGGCACACCCTCCCCCCAACACACACGCAAAATTTGTATTTTCAATTCCATAGCAGGCCTCAATGTATACTTTTTTCTCAAGGAGCATGCATGCTCCTAAAAAAATTTTTTAGGAGCACAATTAAATTTTTAGGAGCATGAAATAAGTTTTGGGAGCACAAAATTAACAAAGTACTAAAAAAGGAACTTAAATATAAAAAAAACAACAAAAATCAAGATAAAGTCTTTATGTTTTAATTAAGGTAACAGCTTCAGTTTCAAGAACAAGGGGGAGGGGGTGTGCCACTCAATCCGTTGCCCATGAGCAACTGGCCATGGGGGAGCAATCATCATCCCTTTCAACCGGAGGGCAATCTGGCATCTCAGGCCATTCCTTGTACATGCTCTATGATACCACCCTTAAATAATTATAAAAATAAAAACCGAAAGCATGACGCCTAGAATAGAGTGTATGAAATCATCTGCCTTTCAGGTGAGAGCATGTTTTAAATTACGTTTCTCCCTTTAGCCGAGTATGCTTTTGGAAGCTAATAGTCAGCCAGCTGTGGACATCAAACCATGCTGACAATAGAAAACAGAAAAGGCGATCTATAAGTGGTACTATTTATGGGTTAATTTTATTAATTTTGAATTGTCAGCGATCTTAACCAAGGCAGATAATGACGTGTATGCACCCGCTGGTAGGTTATACAGCCACTACTTGTTTCCCTCGGACACGTTTGCAATGGGAAGTAAACCATCGGGAAGCCATGGCAACCGACGCTGACGGCAGAGAACTTTTCTGCCGGCGAGTACAATTTCAGCAATCAGCTAGTAGCGAGGGGCGATGGGCGAGTAGCGATATGTGTGAATGAGGCTTTAAGCTCTCAACATCGCATGGCCCAGCATTATGCCCCGTTCACACATATCGCTACTCGCTCATCGCCCCTAGCTTCTCGCTAAAATTTTATTCGCCGGTAGGAAAATTCTCTGCCGCTGGCGTAGGTTGCCATGGCTTCCCGATGGTTTACTTCCCACCGTAGAAGTGTCGTAGGGAAACAAGTTTTTGCTTCAGGCATGATGGTAGGAACCAATATTCTTGACGTGGTGTTCAAACGGAAGCTGTCTGTGGAACTGTCTGTTCTCGTCAAGTGTCAATCATCTCCATCATACATTCCCATTGGTAACTCGCTTCACTCGCATCGCGGACAGTAAAAGAATCTTTTATGTCCGTACCCGCCCACATCGCATCACTAGTCCTCGCCACATTCTGCTGGAACCAAGGACTTTATAAAACATGGACGGCCGAACGTCTCCTGAAATGTGAAGCAAAAGCGTCTCGATCGCCAACTACTGGCAGGCTGCAGTCCAAATTATAGGCCCGCCCCCTCCATGTTAGTGAAGGGGAGAAATGCGAGGCAGGAAAAATTGTGTACATGAAAAATAATTTATTTCTGAAGATGGTTTCTTCATTTTTAGGAAGTTCTTACCATACTGATATATATTCTTGCGTCAATTTTTCTGATCAGTTTTCTGTAAACCTTTTATTTGATATTATGCAAAAGGGGCGTGTAGTCATAATAAACACAGTGATTGACAACCGCAGTGCGCGTGGACTAAGTCCCGATAGCGCCTGCCCCCTGCGTACTTCGTTTTGTGAATAGTAATTTCGCGTAGAGCTGGAGTGGGAACGTCTAGCGCTATCTGAAATTCTTCACAGCTAACAGCGATTGTGCTTCAAGCAGGGCAGACTGCAACAAAATACGACGAAATGAGTTGTTCTATGAATTTCACTAACAAGTTAACCGTCCGGACCGATGGAAAGGATCTTTGCAGTTTTTTTGGTAAGTTAATTTTATTTTTTGTTTGTTGAAGTTGTACAGTCAGTGAAGTTATTACCAAGTAAGCTAGCTACCTTGGCTACGTTAAGACCGCAAGCAGAGTAGCAGACGGTTACGATGAATATGGAGAAAATGGTTATCGGTAGCCATTCGTAACTGGAAAAATATACATTTTTCATTTTAGAGAATACCTATTAAGGTAAGCTTTTGAATGAAGTCAACGGCTCTGTGTCATATAATGTCGTTCTTATGTACTTGAACTTGAAATTTTGAGCCAGTGCCGCAGTAGGTTCAGCCTTTAGCTTCCAGTTCTGCCGTCGGTATCTCGGAATTTTAGAACGAACAGAGACTGCGAGTGTCTCGGCCCGGTAGGAATTCTGCTTGATGTCGCTTAGGCTAATAAAGGGTAAAGGCTGTAGCGAGCTAATCTACCTTTCAACAGACGAGCGCTAGGTTCGAGTGTTTTCTTAAGCATCAGCCAGCCAACTTCTCATTTTTCAGTGGGTAACGTCAATACAACTAAAGTCCAACCTTATGTTGTAATCCTACGGACAGTGGCTTAAACTGCAAGGAAAACTAATTGGATCAATGGTACAGATTATTTTACCAACGACAGTATGACAAAAATGAGACATGCCGAAAGCGGATTCAATTCATTCATACTTTCAATGTGAATTCGGCAGGTTTCGGATGAAATTACGGATGGAATCAATGCATCTACTTCAGTGGAATTGGCTAGTGAACGGGATAACTCTTAAAAGATTGATCGGACGAACCATCGAGGAAAAGCTGACATTTCGAGTTTGGCCTGGAAAGAGAAGGGGCACAAACTGTAAATGAGGGAGTGGTGTAAACTGGGAATAATAACATTTAAAAATTGTTTGTAGCGTAATGGATGTTGCGCTATTAAATTATACATTAATTAT
Source organism: Gymnothorax reevesii (assembly GCA_029721435.1). Taxonomy (NCBI): domain Eukaryota; kingdom Metazoa; phylum Chordata; class Actinopteri; order Anguilliformes; family Muraenidae; genus Gymnothorax; species Gymnothorax reevesii. The sequence goes on from CM056588.1 coordinate 28,550,848, forward strand.
TGCTGCGTTTGCTATGGAGTCACGTTAACTAGCGAGCTAGCTGACTTCAGTTAACGTTAACTGACCTTGCACACGTCAATTTATGATCAATTAATTCAGCCAATGAAACACATTTGTTAAAGTAGTGCTTTCAGTATCTTAATTTCGACAGTCAGAGCTGAGCTTGGGCGTTCCACAATGACAAGATAATATTTTCCTTGATCAGCTTTATAATTTCTCGAAAAACAGAGTGATTTATTTTGAAATGTGACGTCTCTTCATATACAAACTATGTTTGAGACACGTTTCAAGTCCGAATAGGTGCATGTATTTCTCAAATTCATTCAACTATCTGGTTTTCAATACGAGATCTCAGCCATAGTTAATGCAATTCCGATTGAAAGTAAATGTTCTGACCTTGCATACAGTTGTCAAGAGAATAACACAAAGAATTTGTGCTGTAATTCAAGCTACCGTGGTTTCATTTAAATATTTGAGTGTGCAGCTGTTTTTTGACCGGTGGAGTATTTCTGTATCAGACTTGCTGTACCATGTTACCCCTCATAAAAAGGAATGTAAATTGGTAGCAGGAAGAATTTAGTTTCTAAGTATTTAAAGCTGCATATCACTCCATTCTATTTTTTTTATGTATGTAAAACCTGCCATATGAAAAATTGCCAGATGTATGGGTTGGAATTCTACTTTACTGCTGTCATGGTAGGGCAGACTGCACTTTAGGTTTCAGACAAAAGCTTCACAAATAATTCAATGTTTTTTTGTTTTTTTTTAATCAGGTGATTACAGAAGCCGCCCTCAAATTCAGACCTCAGCGTTACCCAGTGAAGACTTGGAGCATGCCACAAGCAATTATTTTGTTGTATTGCTGGAAGATACTTCTGAAGTAATTTGTAAATGAAAACCTGATAAAATGCTTGTCAAAACTGCTCAACTATGCATTGTCACAGAAACCTGCAATGGTTCTGTTTGACCATAATTTACAAGGAAATAGGTAAGTCCATGTTGACTGAGTAATAATGGACTTGTAACTGGCTTCTCTTATGTATGCTTGTTCCGTCTGTGTCACCTTCCTTATATGCCATCGTCTTCAAAAATTGGCATAAACTGTCTTTTTTTTTAAATAATGCATTCAGAAGCTGTTCATCTTCACTACTGAGCCTTCAGTATTCCAACAAAGACTCTAGTCATCTGTCCTTGGACTGGGAGCACATGGGAAATGTTATGTAATTGAATGCACATTTCCTGTTATGGTGGTAAATTAAACCTGTTATGTACAATAAAGGTCTTTACATTTACATTGAGCAGAGACTTCACTCTGGAATTCTTTCACATACATGTCCTCTGCTGCAGTAAATCAGGCATTCAAATTGGTGTTAAATAAAAAAAATGTATTTAAACAAAAAAAATCACACTGCAATGTGTTGTCTGTGGTCCATCAACAACCTACTGGCTACATTCGCCGTGGGGAAACATGAAGGAGGCCCCATCAGGTGGAAAGGCTGGGGGAAAGCAAATGGTTTGGAGAAAGGAAGGTGGATGGAGAGGAAGACCAGGGAAAACAATAGGTATGATGGCTAGTAAAAAATAAATGAATGAAAAATACATCAAACATCACATATAGCAAACAAACTATGACCTTTTTTTGCGCCCATAACTGATGTTGAAAATCCAAATCCAGCATCACCCTTCTGGATTTGGTCTTTCAGATGCAGGGCAATGTTATTTAAAAATATCATTTCCCATAGGGGTGAAATGAACTCTGTCATGCAAAAATTGGCCAGGATCTCTGCTTTATCTGATGATGATACAAAATCTCTCCACCAATATGCGAAACAAAGGTAGCCATCACACAGTTGATATATCGCCGGGCTTTTTCAATCCTCTTTGGATGGGAAGACCTCCACCGGCATCGCTGGGTAATGGCAAAGAAGATAATCTTCATCCAAGGGAACTGCCTATGAACATCTTCCAAGTCCTGCTTGATCCCTGCGACAAGCTTCACACTCTTGATTTTTCCGAGGTCATTCCCGCCACAGTGGACCAGCAGGACCTCCTGCACAGCTCTTCCTCTCAGGTATTGGTGGACAAAGGGGAGGAGGTTTCCTCAAACCACGCCACCCTAGCCAAACCACTGGACTTGGGCATCCAAACCAAGGTTGGTCTCAATGGTCTCCCTTGCGCGGTTTTCCCCACGGCAGATGTAGTTGTCCCCTATGATATAAACTTTTGGCCCTGTTGGTTGTTCAGTGCAAATGTCACCTTTAAATGATACACTTCTGCTGGCTTTTTATGGAATTTAGCACATTTAATATTTCTATTCTATTTCTCCATATTTTATCTGGTGGTATTGTGCTTTTTATGCATGAAATGGATGTGATTTAATGTTATAAATCAGTTTTTATGGCATTCTCCCGTGAAAAGTCTTGTGCTTTAATAACCACAAGTGTCAGTTTTTTTTAGATATTCCCATGAGATTTATACATACTCTTGGCCACTGTGGAGGATGCCGACTCCATTTCGTCGTCTAAAAATTAGGATAACAAAAATTGAACAATTACTATGCAGTCAAATACATCGAGTCCACAAAAAAGAACGTGGAGGGGGGTTGCATTGCTAAGTTAACTATCACAGAGAATGAATTGCCGGTCCCCCAAGCCTGGTCAGGATGGTTATCTTCAATTGCAAACATTTTTAAGAAATACAACATTAGCTAGCGGTAAGATATGCGACTACTTAAACACAGCAAGCTAACTTTGGTTAGAAGGACAGTGTATTTTAATTCAAAATTCGATTTAGCGTTCTAACGTGTTAATTAAAAGTTCGACCCATTACTCAGCTAGTACATGCGCATACGAAATGGCACTTTCCCGGTGGAACGTTAATTAGAAAATACAACGAAAGTCGGCGTTAATATGCTCGCCACTCGCAACATTGGGTAAGTGACGATGGAGAACATTGGCTGGAGCTGGCTATGTGGCAAAAATCAGAAGCCTTACTTAATGTAATTAGCTGCATTACCCAGCCAGTTAAACAAGATTCAGTTCTAAGATATCATAGATAGCCAGTTAGGTACTTCAACTAATTTCGTAACAGATGACTGTGAGGTGGGGAATGTTTTGCCAATGAGGCCATTAACTTTTTGAACGAGCCCGCAAATATTTATGCTGCCGGCAGTCTTGGGTCCTTTCACTTTCCTGCACCGTCTCCGTGTGAGAGCTGGCCATTACGGGCACTTACGTTAATAGCGCAGCTGCCAGACCAGGTGAAAAGTTCAGGGGGCTGGTCGGATGGTGTGTGGGTTGGATTCGATAGCGCGGCTCTACCCCCCGATCACTACTGCGCCGACTCAGGCTCCAGATGTGCAACATGGCAGCGGCCATATTGAGGATATTATGGCTCCATTTTTGTTGAATGGGAGTGAATGGAGACGCGTCGTCCATCTTTTATACAGTCCTTGGCTGGAACACGTTCCCATGCTATTGACGGTTCTCGCTCAGAGATGGGCGAGTAGCGATATGTGTGAATGAGGCTTCAAGCTTATTACGATAGCGCGAATCCTACTTCTGAAAACGGAGCTTCGAAACAACTCGCAACACAGCTTTGTATATCAATTCAAGTCAAAGCGATACCTCCTTAGTGCTGTACGGAGTTTCTGTTATCGCATGTTTGCTTCCGGTAGAGTAAATTAATGCCGAATTATATCCGTTTTCAGACGTTATTAAGTTTACCAAAAATTATTAATTACGTTTTTGATATAATAATGAATGTTTGATCACTATTTGGTCGCACATGGTCAAAATTTTCAAGGCGCACGGGTGCGACCTGCAAAAAATTATTGATCGCAAAACTGAAATATGAGTCGCATATGCGACCAAAACAGTCGCAACATTGAGGCCTGCATAGTCTTCTGTATATGTTTTTTTTAAGGTTCTATATTGTTCTGTTATTGTATCTCCGTGATATAACAGTGATATTATGTCCTTGTATATGTTCATGTGTTCTCGTTTTCATTTCAAGAAATTTTAAATGATTGGATGTGCTGCTGACTTCCCCCTAACAACACAAAGTCATTTTCTAACTTACACTCCTTGATAACACCACACATAACAAGGTGGAAAGTAAATAAGATACAAATCAACAACAAATGTTTGTGTTATGACTTTTAACGAAAACATTTATTGCATAATTCTTTAAGATATTGAACTAAAACAAGAAATATGACATCAAGTATACATTGCTCAACATGTTCAAAGACGTCTCCAGCTTGAAACCCTCCTACGAAGATACAAACTATCGACCTGGCCGTTGCTCGATTTATTCCAAGGGTGTCTGCCAAAGCAATGTAGTCAAGATTTTCGATCTCGAAGGCGTCGATCAACCTTTCCCTATCCTCGTTTGTAATGCACCTGTAGCGTGCGTGTTGAGCTGCCATTGTACCCGAATGAGGTTACACTTAACATAACACAACATGAATGACAAAAACAGGCCTTTCAGCCCAACTAAGCTCGCCAGTTTCTTTATACTATTGTGAATATATCCCTTCAGATACTAAATGACTCAATGGCATCGAGCTTTAGGTCAAGCCTGCTCTTGAAAACCCCCAAGGTCTCTGCCTCAACAATATGGTCAGGTAAGCTATTCCACATTGAAATTACTCTTTGGGTGAAGAAATATTTCCGAATATCAGTGCTAAATTTACCTTTGGTCAGCTTCCATTTGTGACCCCGTGTTCTACTCACAACACTTGGTCGAAAGAATCCTACATGATTCACTTTGTTAATCCCTTTAACATATTTAAAGACCTCAATCAAATCACCCCCGAGTCTCCTTTTCCTGGGACTAAAGAGATTAAGGATCTTCAGCCTCTTTTTGTAGCTTTCATCTTTTATACCTGGAATAAGCTTAGTGGCTCTTCTCTGAACTTTCTCTAGAGCCTCTAATCCCGTCTAATGTTTTTATTACCTACATGTACAAACTTTACATTTTGCTAGATTAAATTTCATTTTGGACATATCCAAATCGTCCTGAATCACTTTAGTGGACCCTAGACTATTTGCCAAACCCCCCAATTTAGTATCATCTGCAAATTTAACCAATCTGCTCTTCATATTCCTATCAAGGTCATTAATGTAAATGAGGAACAGCAGGGGTCCCAACACCGATCCCTGGGGGACGCCAATCCCCACCATACACAGCTCAGATGAGATATCACTGACCACTACTCTTTGTGTTCTGTCCTGTAACCAGTTTTGAATCCACTTCAGAATACCTCCTGTAACTCCAATGAAGCTCATTTTAAAAATTAGTCTCTTATGCGGTACTGTATCGAATGCTTTCTGAAAATCCAAGTATATGATGTCATAAGCCCTGCTCTGGTCGTACGTCCTGGTGGCCTCTTCAAAATATTCCAGAGGGTTTGTTAGGCATGACCTTCCCTTCCGAAAACCATGTTGGCCATCCCTCAAGATACTGTTACGTTCAAGAAATAAGTCCAGCTCATCTTTTATGATCGATTCCAATATTTTGCACAAACTGCAAGTTAAACTCACTGGCCTGTAGTTTCCTGGCTTAGTACGGTCCCCTTTCTTGTATATTGGTATTTCTCCAGTTTCTAAAGACCGCCTGAAGATAGTGGATAGCGCTTAAAGATAAACTCACCAGCTTCCCTGAGCACTCTAGGATATAAGACATCAGGACCCGCCGCCTTATCCGCTTTTAGTTTATGCAACTTGTCTAATACTTTGTTATCCCGAACTAAATAATCTTGAGCATTTGACATGCCCTCTGGCCAAGTAAAGACCCCCTCTGAGGTTAAATTCTCAACAAAGTAACTGTTTAAGGCATCTGCAATATGCTTGTTATCGTATAGCAGCAATCCATTTTTATTCTTTATGCACTCAACCTGCTCTTTAACGTTCCTTTTTCTGCTACAGTACTGAAAGAAGCGCTTAGGGCTAGTTTTTACCCCCTCTGCAATTTGTCTTTCATACAGTCTTGTAGCATTCCTCAGCTCTTTTTTGACCACAGCCCGCATTTTACAGTATTCAGCCTTAGTGTTCTCATTATTATCCTGTATGTACGTCTTATAAATATTCCTCTTTTCCCTCAACATCCTACGAATACTTTTGGTCATCCACTGAGGATTCTGCTTTTTCAGCTTACTTTTGGACACCTTCGGAATGAATCTGCGCTGTGATTCAAGTAAAACCCCCTTAAATCTTTCCCACATCTCATTTACGGACTTCGAGTCCAGGAGTGTCTCCCATTTTATTTCAGCTAGATATGAGCGCATCCTGTCAAAGTTTGCTCGCCTAAAATTGAAAATTTTTGTTTTAGAATACACCTTTTTAACTTCCCATGAAACATCAAATTTAACAGCAGAGTGATCACTTGTCCCAAGTGGCTCCAGTACCTCAACATTGCTAATTCTATCAGGGTTATTACAGAGCACTAAGTCTAAAATTGCCTTCTCTCTGGTAGGTTTATTAACATACTGCACGAAGAAATTATCATTAATAAAATCTAGAAATTCTTCCTCCCCCCTACCCTGTCCTTTCACCATTTCCCAATTGATACCAGGATAATTTAAGTCTCCCATGACAATAGTCGCACCACCACTACAAGCTTGCGTAATCCTCCTAAAAAGCATTTCATTGATTGTACTGTCCAAAGCCGGTGGTCGATAGCATACTCCTATGTTTAAACCTGCCTCGTGTTTGCCAATGAGCCTGACCCAGATATCTTCACAGGACAAAGAATGTTCAATTTCGGGAATGACTCGGGACTTGAGAATGAACTGATATAGGCCCTACCTAAAGCAGCTGTATTGATGATGAAGCCAATTTATTCAAAACTAAATGGAAAAAAAAGCCACACATAGACCCCAAGCTCACTAAATGCAATGTTTCATTTAAATTGCATGCACTTATTTGGAACATGGTTGCCTTTTCACAAATATGAATGACCAACAAGGTACCGCCGCCGGTTTGAAATGAATTTTGAATGCTGAAAGCTGATTCAGTGCTGCGAGCATGAAATGCCTGAAATTGAATGCTCGGAATATGAACTTGAATGACAAAATTATGAAATTGACCGGGAAAACCTATAATAGCAGTCAAGCAAGACTAACTGTATCAGTCACTGTTTTTGGTAGAAATTATATTATCACATGGCAAATAATTTACCAGTAGATGTAGTAGAGACCGAGAAATCAACAGGCCCAACATTCATGATCTGCATGCTCCTGAGTCTGTATAATTGAATAATTGTTTGAAACGGGCGTGTTCAAAATAATAGTAGTGTGGAGTTCAATCAGTGAGGTCATTCATTATGTGAAGAAACAGGTGTCATTCAAGTGGCCCTTATTTAAGGATGAAACCAGCACGTTTTACATGCAATTCTCTCTGAAAACCTGAGAAAGATGGGTCGTTCAAGACACTTTTAAGAAGAACGACGTGCTTTTAATTAAAATACTGATTGGAGAGGGGAAAACGTATAAAGACGTGCAGAAAATCTTTATACATTATGCTCGGCTAAAATTATCTCCAATGCTTTGAAATGGAAAGTAAAACCAAAGAGACGTGGAAGAAAACGGAAGACTACAATTCGAATGGATCGAACAATAGCCAGAATGGCAAAGACTCAGCCAATGATCAGCTCCAGGGAGATAAAAGATGGTCTCAAGTTACCTGTGAGTACTGTGACAATTAGAGGATGCTTGTGTGAGGCTAATTTATCGGCAAGACACCCCCGCAAAGTCCCATAAATAATAATGTTGCAGTAAGATCATTGAATGGCATGATGGGTATGACAGGGTATTACGTAAGATAATACAGGTAAGTTGTAACAAGATTAAAGTTCATTTTCATTTTCATTGTAAAGTCTTTTTGCGTTTCGTAAGAAGGACTGACGGGCACGGTTTGATTTAGAGAACGGCAGGTGTAAACGGCGACCAGAGGGTAAAAATTGAAATTCATAGTGTCAGGGGTGGGATGAGTCATTAATAATTTTGGATAGTTTTTTAATTGATTACCGTTCATAAATTGTAGTTAAGCTTTCAAAAGATATCCCATAGATTTTTCCAGCAGTATTAACAATTTTGAATAGCTTGTTTTTGTTTTGTACAGTCAGACTGCTATACCAACATGTAAAATTATATGTTAAAATACTCTGCACAAAGGTTTGGTAAAATACATTCATGATAGTATTGTCAATATAAAATTCCCTCAAGCAGCGTAAAAAGTACAGTTGTAGTTGGCCTTTTTGTAAATAAAATTGCTATTCTCTGTAAAAGATAATTTACCATCAATGATGGTACCAAGATACTTGTAACTGTGAACTGTTTCTATCTCTTCATTATTTATGACTAAAGATTCTAAAATCATTTTCTTCCTTCTAAAATCTATGACCATTTCTTTTGTTTTGTTTGTATATAAGACTAGGTAGTTGTCTTGGCACCATTTTGAAAAGTTTAAAATTCCTGCCGATAAGAAAATTCCAAAGAAGAAGAAATAAGGCCAGTTAAAACCGCATCATCAGCAAATTTTATGGTAAAGACGTTGCTTGAGCTACTAAAACAGTTATTGGTATACAGAGTGAATAAAATGGGTGAGAGCACACAGCCTTGGGGAGCACCCGTTAAAATACACATAGATGGTGACTGACATCCATTCACAGTAACAAACTGACTTCTGTCTACCATAAACTCTCTGATCCATTTAATAATACAGGAATTTACGCCCAATGTGCATAGCTTCGATTATAACAGATGTGGCTGTGCAGTATTAAACGCTGATGAAAAATCTGCAAACAGTAAACAAACGTAAGTATTACTATTTTCAATGTGGGAATAAATTTTGTGCAGAAGAGTCAGAGTATCATCATCAGTACCACGCCCTGGTCTGTAGGCAAATTGCAACAGATCTAAAAGGTGATCCATCTTGTATAATAAAAGCTTTTAGATAATACGTTCTAAACATTTCATTGGAATAGACGTCAGGGCAACGGGGCAATAGTCATTATGAAAGGATGGCTTTGGCATTTTTGGAATGGGGACAATATTCAATGTTTTCCAAATTGTTGGGATTTGACAGAGGGAAAGTGATTTTTGAAATATCTTATGAAACACATGCTAGCTGCTCTCTGCATTTTTCAGAACATAGGCAGATTTTCTCACATTAAGTTGTTTAAAGGAAAGCAGTACATCTGAATCAGTGATAGTTATATCATCGCTAGGGGGTAATGAGAGACAAACTTCCTCAATTTCATTGTTAAAATCATGAACATCAAGACGAGAATAAAAAGTGTTCAGTTCCTTTGCATAACAAGGATTATCCGGCACATTGATACATTGCTCTGTTTGGTCCCAATAACAGATTTCAGTCCACTCCAAGCTAATTTCAAATTGTTGACAGAGTTTTTTGTTTTCAAAATTGTTTTCAATCCTTTGCATGATTTCCTGCATCTGATAGTTTGAGTTGTAATGTCTCTTTGCACGCGTTTAACTTTGTCTCTATCACCTGAACAAAATGCATGCTTCTTTTCATTGAGCACTGTTTTGAACTCTTTTGTAATCCAAGGCTTGTTGTTGGGATGGATTGTGATAGTCCGTGTTGGGATAATTAACTCCACACAGTGATTTATGTAATCACTGATTACAGTGGTTAGCTCATCAAGACTGTCGCATGATTCGTAAAACATGTCCCAATTCGTAAAGTAAGATTGTTCTTTTTGGATCCAAGGGCCGCAGACAGTTTGTCAGATGGCACCCAAACACTGAATTCAAGCCACAGTACCCTCTGAAGACCGTGAAGCATGGTGGTGCAAGCATCACGATATGGGGCTGTTTCTCTTACTATGGTGTCGGGCCAATTTATCGCATACCAGGGATCATGGATCAATTTGCTGATATAAAAATACTTGAAGAGGTCATGCTGCCTAATGCTGAAGAGTAAATACCCTTGAAATAGGTGTTTCAACACGAGAACGACCCCAAACACACCAGTAAGCAAGCAGCATCTTGGTTCCAGACCAACAAAATTAAGGTTATGGAGTAGCCTGCCCAATCCCCAGACCTTAATCCAATAGAAAACTTGTGGGGTGACATCAAAAAAGCTGTGTCTGAGGCAAAACCAAGAAATGCAGAGGAATTGTGGAAGGTTGTCAAATCATCCTGGGCTGGAATACCTGTTTACAGGTGCCAGAAGCTGGTCGACTCCATTCAGCACAGATGTCAAGCAGTTCTCAAAAACAGTGGTTATACAACTAAAACTTAGTTTAGTGATTCACAGGTATGCTAAATCTTAACATTTTTTTCAGTTTATTGAGTAAATATTTGAGTTTGTAATGAAAAAATGCAGACACTAATTTTTTCGAACAGCCCAATGTCATTTTTTCCTCCATTTTCTGTAAAGTAAATAAAATATTGATTAATCTTTCTTCATGTTTTGATGTAAAATATAATGTGCAGTGTCCCCAATTTGAGTTTTACCACATTTTAAAAAACACTGCTGTTATTTTGAACACAACTGTATCTAATTGCAGCTCAAACTGAGTTCTCCTCTCGCAGAAATGTTTTATGTTGTTTTGCATGCATATGTGAAACAGGTTCCTGAGAATGTACTTGCTTACTCACCACTGTTTTGTTCTTCACAATCTGAAACCAGCACGACCATTTTAATCTTTTAAGCAAAGGTTAAAAACTCACTCAATTTTGAAGGTTATCATCTATTGATAATTCATGATACAATGTTCTTACCAGCACAACAGATCACACCAAATTCAGTCCTCATGTTCCTTTTCCTTCCAAAAGGGATGAGTCACCCCCTCACTCAGACTGAGGTGAGTAACTTGATATGTTATTTCAATTTAGTCACAACCAGTTATAATGCGAATAGAAGCCACTAGATGACAGTATTGACCTTTCTTATGTTAAGCCCAGACTGGAGCTAGGTTTGGGCATGTCTGGGACCAGAGAATTAAAAAAAAAAAAAGAGGTCTAAATGTGGGAGGGGTCTGCAAAAGAGTATATAAGGAGGAAAATTGAGACAGTAAAGTAGTAGATATTGCAAGGAGAAGGATACATTTCACCAGACCTGTCACTCTAAGACCAGTGAAGCTTTTTGTGGATTTTTGCCTGTGTTGGAGCATTTTCCTCACCTGGAACATCACCAAGCAACCCAACCAAGGGGACTGTAAATATTTTTTTTTTGTATATAATGAATCTTGGTCAGTAGAGTAGATAGTAGATTAGTTATAAGTGATTGTTTAATTAAATGTGTTTAAGTTTTAAAATTTTGTCTGTCATCCTTTGCTGTCGTAAATCTAATAAATTGGGACCATAACACAGTCAAAATAACTCAATCACAACTGTCAAGTCAAGTCATTTTTATTTGTATAGCACATTTACAAACGGTAAGGCCGCACCAAAGTGCTTCACAACAAAAGTGCACAGTGCATAAACAATTTACTAATGTAAAAAATTATAAGAAGTAAAATAAAAACACAAGAATAACAATAAACTGCGTATGGTGAGAGGTCAGAATGGGCCATCCATGCACACACATTACTAAAGGTCGTCCACGGCACTCAAAATTTTCAGCAATACACTCCAAGGTTGACAGATTGCTTTTTGGAAAAATGCTCAGAGACAGCGCCGTCATAAGCTGCATCAAAAGCAGCACACGTGGACCCAAGAAAATAGCTATGCATTCAACCAAAACTCAATACCAATTTGAGGGGAAAAAAAACAGACTGCAAGTAATTAGATTTCTTTTTTACAGACATATTCAAAAACTAGGCTTATGCCGTCAGAGGCGATGGCCTGGGGTATATTCCCGTATATTCCCCCAATCCTCCAATACAGTTGCACATAGTTCCATGTCAATTGGACAAATAGTTCCAAAGATATGGCAGAAATGGTGAATTTTTTGTGACAATGCTCCACCTTGTGTCAAAATTTTGAACCAAACAGGTATAATGTCATCATGGAACACATCCTCAGGTCATGACCTTTCATTTGCACTTGATTTGAGGTCAATCGGACAAATATGAGATATGATAAAAACAGTGATTTTTTTCAATTTTTGGCCCCTGGTGGCCAATATAGAAATTGTACATTGTCCAAAATCAAATCAGTTCTTCCTCTTTATGATACTTACTTATATGCAAAACTTGGAATTTCTGATTGAAATATAACTAAGGTTATCGCGTTAACACGTAAATCAGTTTTGGCCCCTGGAGGCCAATCTAGAAATCATAAATTGTCCAAAATCGAATCAGTCCTTCCTCTTTATGATACTTACTTATAAGCAAAACTTGAAATTTCTAATTGAAATATTACTGAAGTTATCGCGTTAACACAAAGGGCGGCGGCGGCGGTCAGACCAAAAACATAATATCCCCAAAATGCCATTCGGCGTTCGGGGATATAATAGTGACTAAGCTCTACCTTTAGCATACAGTGGTGTGAAAAAGCACTTGCTTTTTTCCGAATTTCTAAAAGTTTTACGACTTTGTCAGTTCATCCAACTAATCATATGACGAAGATGCTGTGAGTGAACAAAAAATGCAGCTTTTACTCGATTGACTTATTTATTGAAGGTATAAATTTATTCAAAACCTATTTCACCCATGTGAAAAAAACTGCAATCAAACATTTGTGATAAATGGCTTTGAGTCTTTTACATCGCTGTGGAGGAATTTGGCCCACTCTTCTTCACAGAATTGTTTCGATTTAGCTGTATTAGATGGCTTCCCAGATAGCAAGCACCTCAACTCCGGATCTGCCCCGGCCCTGAGCCGGATCAGCTGGAGTCAGCACAGATCCAGAGCGGAGGTGCTTGCTATCTGGGTTTTGAGCATGAACTGCCTTTTTAAAGTCATGCCACAGTATTTCAACTGGATTCAAGTCAGAACTTTGACTGGGCACTCCAAAACCTGCTTTTAGTTTCTTCTGAGCCATTCAGAGGTGGACTTGCTTGTGTGCTTTGGATCATTGTCCCGCTGCACAATCAAACTGCGCGTGAGCTTTAGGTCACATCATGGCTGGACATTCTCTTTTGGATTTTCTGGTGGAGAACATTAAGATTCCACCAATTATGACAAGTAGCTTTGGTCCTGAAGCAGCAAGGCAGCCCAAGATCATCACACTATATTCACTGTGTTTGACAGTTGATCAGATGTTCTCATTGGGGAATGTCATTCTGTCTTTATGGCAGATGTCACAGGACCTATGTCTTCCAAAAAGTTCCACTTTTAACTCATCAGTCCACTGAGTACTATCAGAAAAGTCTTGGGGTTCTACAAGATGTTTTTGCCAAATGTGGGATGACCCTTTGCAGTCATTTTGGTTACCAGTGGTTTTCGCCTTGATGCTTTCCTCTAGATAGATATATCATGTTGTCCAGTACATTCTAATTGTGGAATTATCAACACTGCATTTAGTGTTTAATTGGATTATACTAGACTGACTTTCCGAATACTATGATGATTTGAAACATTAAAATGTGACAGTTATGCAAAAATAGAAGAAATGGAGGGGGGATACAACACCGCACTGTAGCGGTCAGACATGAATAATTATGAGATGACATGACTTAGGCCTACACGCGCGCGCGCGCGCGCATACCACACAACCCGTGAGTAGCTTTCTCGCCGACGCATTCGCATCCGTCCATTCATGAAACTGAACAAGGCAGGGAGCATCCCATACAGATTACAGACTGAATGAATCACTCAGCAGCAGAATGCCCATAAACACGTCCTCACACCTCCAGTTTTCACCACCTTTGTCTGGATAGCAATTCAACACGGCGTTCCAATAATATCAGACGTGGCGATGCCGTTGCATCTGTGAAGCAACATTATTGCATCTATTAACTGCTACAGTATGCATCAGATAGCGAATCGAGTCAACCAATGAAGGCTCCGTGAACAAAATCAAAATAGTTAATAACAGACCCATTTCCATTTTCTTCACATATCGCTTAGCGGTGAAGTTAAACATCTAGCGAACGTTAAAGACAAAACGTGGTAAGAATGAAGTAGGACATACAGCACTTCAGAGAATATATTGGGGGTTTGACGGGTGAAAACATAAAAACCCTTCGAAATAGCCATAAAGCTGCTTTCACACCGGACGCGAAACGAATTTTTCGCACTACAGATTACATTCACAGTCAATGCAAGCGTCTTTGAATGTAATCTGTCGTGCGAAAAATTCGTTTCGCGTCCGGTGTGAAAGCGGCTAAACACCGACCATATTCAAACTAGCGTAGCAAATTCACAACGCTAATAGTAATCGCAAACGCAGAAGTGTCATTTCTTAACTGCTCGAGATCAGTATTCTATACTAGTGATGCCATAGCGATGAGCGGAAACGGGAGAGGAGCGATGAGTGGAGGTGAATTTCCAGCGCAGCGGTACCCTCACTGTGGCCTGGACAGAGGACGAAACCCGAGACATCCCTCATTAAAGAAATTTATAAATGAATGCTTCGGAAATTGTACTGCATTGTGAACACGTGAAACTAAAAGAAATCTCCTGATGAAATCGTAAGGCTATTCATTCATGCAGGCATATCTACATTTAAAAGAAGAATGCAAACGGATCAGACCAAGGTAAAACAAAGACAAAAGACAAGGATGTAACACGTACCCGTCTGACCGGCACGATGGATTACGAACAAAGCAGCAAGATAAGAGATGAGGGCCGAGAGCACATGAGACACTTGCTCCTCTGAACAAAGAAGCCTTGCCAGCCGGGTGAGCATCCTTGAGCATTACTTTCAAACTTCAGCATATTCCATCACCCCTCGATAGCATCCAATCTGTGCAGTCTGATCGCCAAGAATGAAAGCTGGGAGGAGACTACAAACTCATTCAGTGACAATTTAGCTCGTTCCGAGTGACTAAAAGCCTGGGTGCGTTTCAACCCAGGACATAGCGCCATGCACGCGGAGCACAGCGATACTGACGTCATTCGACCCTACCAGTGCTCAATCAGCCTCTCTCATGTGTCCGCTTTAGGGCTTATCTCAGTTTCCGATTACCCACAGCACGCACTTGAGCGAAGAAAACTATAGCGCGCAACAAGGCCTTCCATTTCTCAGCGAGTCTTCGCAAATTTCAGTGCCTCTCAAAATAACATTTACGTTTGGCCTTCATGAATTTTTTTCAGCAAAAAACACAATTGCTTGTCTCAAGGTATTAGAATTACCCCGCCCCCTTGAGGGCAAGGGGTCTTGTTTTTGGTTCGGTTTGTTTCTGTGTTTGTGTGTGCGTTTCTGTGTTTGCTAGTTTTTATTTATTTATTTATTTTTTACATTTTAGCTAACAAACTTTAGGCCAGATTCACCCCAAATTCGGTTTAGGGATAGCCAATGACACAGAATAGATGCCTATTGAATTTTGGAAAAGTAGGTCAAAGTATGGGCGAGGGGCGGGGTCTGTTGTGCCTCGCACCACTTGTTCTTGGTTTACATTCAAAATAAATAAATAAATACATAAATAAAGCACTTCACATGCTCCCATTAGTTAGCTTTTTTTTTTAAATGGACTATTAAAACTGGGTGTGAATTTCTGTATTAGAAGTCAACTTTTGTGACAAATACTGACCATATTATGTTTCCGAATGCACCAAAACTCAGAGGCGATGTAGCAAAGTATCAAAATGAAACTCTGAGCCAGAACACCCAACATCTGCAATGAAAGTTCAGACTTCGTACTTTACCCTGCAGATACAAAGACCCAAATATTATGAAATTGAGATTGTAAGCAAAACACTGTGCTCAATTAGGACCTCCAAGGTACAGCAGTAGGCCTTAAAAGAGACGGATTTAGCTATTTGGGGGCCCAAGGCGAACACAGTCATGGGGCCCTCCACATGGTCCATTGTTCTCCTCTTCTCTTCGCTGGTCTTCAGTCATTTTTCTTCATTTTTATTATTTAATTTATTTGAAGGTGCAGTGTGCATCTGCCATCAACAGTGGCTGCCAAGTGAACTGAGGTAAACATTCTGTTGCTCGAACATTAAACTGAATAATGTGATGCATGAGGTGGCCAACTAAACATGGTAAGTTACAGTGTTATCACAGTTTCACTAACATGTTTTTTTTTTTAACAATCCCCAATTCCAATGAAGCGGGTATGTTGTGAAAAACACAAATAAAAATGGATTACAATGATTTTCAAATCCTTCTTGACCCATATTCAATTGGATACAATACAAAGACAAGATAATTAATGTTCAAACTCATAAACTTCATAGTTTTTTTGGAAATATTTACTCATTTTGAATTTAATGTCACTACATCTACAAGCACAAGTTAAAACTCTACCATGCAAAGTGAAAGCCATATATCAACAATGCCCAGAAACGTTGCCGGCTTCTCTGGGTCCCGAGTTCATCAGAGATGAACTGACGCAAAGTGGAAAAGTGTGCTGTGGTCTGACGAGTCCACATTTCAAATTGTTTTTGGAAATCATGGACTTTGTGTCCTGCGGGCTAAACAGGAAAAGGACCAGCCAGATTGTTATCAGCGCAAAGTTCAAAAGCCAGCATCTGTGATGGTATGGGGATGTGTTAGTGCCCATGGCATGGGTAACTGGGATATCTGAGAATACACCATTAATGATGAAAGGTACATCCAGGTTTTGGGGCAACATATGCTGCCATGCAAGCAATGTCTTTTTCAGGGACATCCCTGATTATTTCAGCAAGACAATACCAAGCCACATTCTGCACGTGTTACAATAGCGTGGCTTTGTGGTAAAAGAGTGCGGGCAATAGACTGACCTGCCTGCAGTCCAGACCTATCTCCCATTGAAAATGTGTGGCATATTATGAAGCGCAAGATATGACAATGGAGACCCCCAACTGTTGAGCAACTGAAGTCGTACATCAAGCAAGAATGAGAAAGAATTAGACGCAGTCCAGTCGGTCGCCCGCAACCGCGACTGGTGTCCCCCGGGTGCACAGCTGTTGTTTTTCCGATTTGGCCGAAATTCAAGAGCAACCTACCTCGGGACCAGATATGTGTGTATGAAAAGTTTCGTAATGATATCTTCATAAATGTTCATAAAAAGTGCGTGATGTCGTTTGGTACGGCGCACGATAACGATCACGATAATGATCACGATAACGATCACAGCGCACAGGAATTGTCGAGACGAAGTCACAGTACAGGGCATAGTACAGCAATGATGTGTGATTTTTTTCAGAATTTTATGACATTGTAACAGGCTGTGGTGAAAGCGAAAGTCCCATTTTGGCGTATTTAGGTGGCGCTAGAGAGCCATTTTGTGTTTTTGGTGGAAAATTTTGAGAAAGTAAATATCTTTGAAGCCACTAAGAATTAACTGCAAAATTTCATTTGTTTTTGAGCGTGTTTAAGGGGTCATATTTAGGTTGGAATTTGCGTACGCATGGAAAAAAGGCAGTGGTAGTGGGTGGGGACCCCATCTTTGACGCCTCATAAAACCCAAACCGTTCGACTTCTGATAAAGTTGAACAGTAGTTTTCATCGGCAGAGTGTGTTTTGTCGTCTATTAGCATTTGGGATCGATACGATGAACCCCCTCAAAGGAGTTTGCGTTTGTGCAAAGGCAAATTTAGGGGAGAAAGGAAATTGATATGCAAATTGCAGACTTCCTGTGCCATTTAGGTAATGGGTGTGGATTGCTCATTTTTAGGCCTTGATGAGATGAACAATATAGTGTTGGTTCCATCTCTCTATGACTTTCCTACCGGTCGTGGTGGCCGTGTAAGTGCCAATATAATATTTCTTGGTGGTGCTAGAGAGCCATTTTGTGACCTGTGGGGATAATTGTTTAATTTTATCAAATTAGCCATCATGGTTGTCACACATGTGCAATATGAAACCTCTGAGTTGAGTACTTTAGAAGATATGAAGGAATGTCAAAGTTTTTGGAGACCAATTTAGGGGAAAAAGGAAATTTTGATATGCAAATTGTGGACTTCCTGTACGATTTAGGTCATGGGTGTCGATTTTTCATTTTTAGGCCTTGATTAGATGAACAATATAGTCTTGGTTCCATCTCTCTATGACTTTCCTACCGGTCGTGGTGGCCGCGTAAGTGTCAATATAATGTTTCTTCGTGGCGCTAGAGAGCCTTTCCGATTTGGCCGAAATTCAGTAGCAACCTACCTCAGGACCAGATATGAGTGTATGAAAAGGTTCGTAATGATATCTTCATAAATGTTCATAAAAAGTGCGTGACGTCGTTTGGTACGGCGCACGATAACGATCACGACGCACAGGAATTGTCACAAACGCTATATGTCCCCCCGGGGGACATAATTCCACCTACAACGCTTCTACAGTTAGTGTCCTCAGTTCCCAAATGCTTATTGAGTGTTGTTAAAAGGGAAGGTGATTTAACACAGTGGTTAACATGCCCCTGTCCCAGCTTTTTTGGAACGTGTTCCAAGCGTCAAATTCTAAATGTGCGAATATTTCCAAAAAACAATAAAGTTTCAGTTTGAACTTTAACCCCTTCTCACTCCGGTAACATTTGACTAAAATACCTATCCAAGGTGTACCCAAAGTAAATTGAAAGCTGTTCCTGTTTTTGACGTGGATGGGCCGTCAGAGTGACCAGGGGTTAAATATCTTGTCTTTGTAGTGTACACAATTGAGTATAGATCGAAAAGGATCTGCAAATCACTGTACTCCATTTTTATTCACAATTATATTTTACACAACATCCCAACTTCATTCAAATTGGGGTTGTAGAGTTATTGAGTATAATATTGTTAGCAACCAAATATAGGCAAGTGAGGGTAAAGTAATACATTCTCAAGAGTTCCTACCATGGCATGATACACTGACTGCATTTAAAAGATACATCGGTGCAAGTTACAGCCAACTTCAGAAATCGCTGTCGATCAAACATTGATGTTAGCTTTCACCAAGAGGCTCAGCGATGTCAGAGCACAGCTATATTTTCTGCATGACAACCCTGAAGGTTTATGGCCTAGACGAAAAATTATTAATACGATGTCAATAATGAGGCATGACGCACATGACGGCTTCCATCTTAACTCTTAGTTTGTTAAATACACACACTAATTTTTCACCGTAATCAAATAGACCTTAGGTGTTCACACTTAACGTGCTTTATCCGCTTGGAAACTTTAGACACATCTGTCCTGATTTTTTGAAGCCTACATAACATTCTTTATCTGCTTGAAACGCATGCTGCGTCTGTCCTGGGGGGGATTAAGACACTAGTTACTCATGAATTATATGCATGATGACGCCGTTTTAGCTTATGGATTTTTAGACTGGCATGATTAATCAATGAAGATTAAATAAAATCTTAACCTTAAGTTTATTAGGTCTTCATGGGGCCCCTTATTGTTCGGGGCCCAGGGCAATTGCCAAAAGTCTGCCTCTGGGCCTAGAGCGTGATGTCAGAGTTCAGGAGCACACAATAGCATGTGAATCTCATGGGAAAAGACCATCTAATATTAGCATACAGGTGTCAGTAAAAAAAAAAAAAAAATGTAAATGTAGTCTTCGCATTTTTTGCATCAGATTTGCATTTTCCATGTCATAGTAACATTTGTGCCTTCAATGGGGAATTCCCAAGTCATATCTACATCAAAGACATTCTGAGTATTTAAAACGTCTCTTTATACATAATTATATTGGGATTTTTTTTTTTTGATATGTTTGCATTATACTGCGAGTTCCCATGTTTAAAATGCTATTTCTAGTACCACCTCTGATGCTGTTTCTAGTGCTATTAATATTTGTATGACTTCCAGTATTACAGCAGCTAGTATTAATTTTACTTCAGAATCTTCTGCCATTGAAACTCTATTCAGTATTGTATGACGCTGCAGCCGTAACATTATAGAAGACAGCAGTCCCCATATCTGGAGAGCTAGAAACAGGTGGGCACAGAAAAACACACACTGCACTACAGCTGTAACATGACACTCACCGTAAACTACTTCTAGTGCTGCTCCTATTTCTATCATTGCTGCTATGATTACAGCTAAAATTGTAATTACTTCTACATCTCAATAATTGCCGTGATTGCCACAGCTACTGCCAATGGTAATATTAGTACCACTACTGCATTGCTACTACTGTGACTCAAGACGCGCACACCCTGCCTCTTTCGCCCTACCTGTCACCCATTCTTCCCAGACTAGACTTGCTTCACCAACTCACAAACCACATTTCACTGGCTGCAGTTCAGAGTCATTGGGCTAACTGGACAATAACTCAATGAGCACATAAGCCATATTCCAGGGCTGGCAACCAGCTGCAGTACATCAGACTGGAATAAGGGCCTACCTATGGTGCCGTGAAAATGTATTTTCCCCATCCTAATATCTTCTGTTTTTGCTTATTTGTCATATATCATATCAGCTACTTTTAAAATAAGGCAAAGTAAGTAAACACAACATGCAAGTTTTAAATAATTTCATTTACTGAAGGTAAAAGTGCTTCAAAACCTATATCACTTAAGTGAAAAAAATTACTGCATCCCTGAAACCTAATAACAGGTTATGCAATCTATAGTAGCAACAAATGCTATTAAACATTTGCGACCACTGGCAATGAGTCTTGTGTTGTGGAGGAATTCTGGCGCACTCTTCTTCACAGTTTTTGTTCTCATTAAGCCACATGAGGGTTTTTGTGAGGTATCGTTCAGGAACCACTCGCAAGAGATTGTAATCCAAAAAAACGTATGCCTTTATTGGAGTCCGAGTCAAAGCCAGAAAACAGGAATTGCCAAGCCACAATACGAAATCCAAAAACAGTATCGACTAGACAGGCAGGGGTCAGAACCAGTAAGCCAGAGGTACCAAAACACTAGGCAAAAAGTCATAGTCGATGGGCAAAGCCAATGGTCATACACAGGGCATCCAAACACAGAACTCGTGGTCATACAAAAATAGGTCAAAATCCAGAAAGACAAAAACAGTACAAAAAGGGCTATGGCAAGAATCAGAGTCGGACTATCCAGTAGAAGAGAAACAATAATCAATGGCATACGAGGAGCTCTGCACAAAGAAATATTGATCAACGTTCTGACAAGAGCTGTGAGTGAGAAGACTCCTAATATACACGCAGGAATGGTCACATGCTATACACTAATCCGGCGCGAATTCTATGGGCGCCGCCATCTTGCCTACCGCCATTGTTGCGTGGCTTCGTCTGCGACTTGCCGGTGCCATCTAATGGACTTTAACTGCATCCTGCTCGTGAAAATGTGAGGTGACAGATATATAAACAATGGCAAAGGAATGAGATCATTGGGTAGATGACGTCAGGCAGTGGCCAAAACTTACCGATGCAGGTAATTTATTGACAGCGTAATGTATTAAGTCATGTATGTGATGATAATAAAACGGATATTAACCCCTTCAGAACTGAGACCCTTAAGAACACCGGTACCGGGGACGGTTATTACGCGTCATAAATACAGCATTTTTTTTAAAATCGCGACATGTGGAGCGGCATATCCACATTTCGCGAAGAAACTCGACCAAAAGCTCATGTAAACAGTTTTTACCTCAACCGAACACAATTCAAGCACCAAGCAAGTAAATAAGCATGCAGCAGAACATAAGCTAAAATCATATCAGCGCTGCATCGCCAGGATTTCTGCTGAATTCGTGGTACGCATAAAAACCATACCTCAAATAAAAGAGGATAGTCCGCAGAATGCAACGATATGAGCCCGGTCATTTTAAACCGACACCACATTGAAAGAACAGCAGGCATACACTTTACAGTCTACAGGGATGAGCAGAAAAAAATTCTTACCTTTGACATTTTGCAATAATAAAACTGCGCGAGGGTAAATCTGCGCTTGCTAATGTTACCCCAATGGGTTCGTGTTATAACGAAACTAGTCCTGCCCGGATCCTCGCGTGTTGCTCCCCAGGGCGTTGCTTCAAGTATCTCAACTCCGTAGCCTTTCGCTTCATGGCAATGTACTTTCTTAGCATCGTAAGCCGATAGCAGATGTCAGGAAGATTAGCCGGAAGGAATTTGATAGTATGAGTCCTGATGATTCTAACGAACGCTAAACCACCGTAATCGTAGAGACCAAGCCTGAGCTACAGCTTTGCGTTCCGAGTGCGTCAAACTGAGTCCACTTTTGATGCAGATCTTGGTCCTCCGCTCGACCAGGAAACCTATGTAATCCGTAAGGCCGTAAACATGGGCAGTAAATGTGCAGTAAAGGTTTGTGAATTTCACAAGCGGTTTTATACCAGGCCTGTAATTTCACACCATTGTTAAAACAGCCGAACACACCACTCGTTCTTCCCGGCATTACTGAATAGCATACGTATTAAAAAAAAAAGAAATTAAAGAACATTTTCGCAACTACAGCTAACGTCTGCAACAACCGCTACGAGACCAATACGCTACTTCCTGCAGCAGGGCAACGCAGCAATGGCGGCACTGATTTACTTCCGTGTTTCGCCGGATTGGTGTATACAGAGATCAGCTGTGGGGAATGAGGCTAATTACATCGGGAGAATCACATGAGGGAAACCCTTAACACGAAAATTGGCGATAGACGAAATACGGACGGGAATAACACAGACAGCCTATGACATTTAAACAGCTCCGGTCCAGGAGTTCTATGTGCACAGAAAACAAGAGCAGGGAAGTAATTAAGCACGTGCGAGAGATTCTCGCTGAACCTAGGGAGAGGACGGTGGAAAGCAAAGGGGCGGAGAATACAACAGGGCGATTGCGAAGAAGGAATTAGTCTATTAGTAACGGTGGAGCTTTATAACTTAAACTGGAGTGCTAATTAGTAATTTAGTAATCGAATATATACATGGTTAGTTGTGTTAGTAGACTATAATACAAAATACAAATGTTAGTCTTGTTAATAATTAGAACAGAAGGTCGAAGGAAGAAAACGAGATACGAAGGAATATTTTTAAACACCGGACTTCATTTAAATCACCCGAAGTCAGTGAGCACGCAGACAGGGAAGACGGACTAAACCAACTAGATCACAAGACAGGGGAGACAAGTGCAATGGAACTGAAACATAGAATGAACCAAAAAAACCCAGAATATTACAGAAACCAAAAAGAATAAAATAAAAGACAATAATCATGAACACAAACCAGCACATAAAACATGGTCAAAAACCCAGAATCATAACATTTTGGGCATAAACTGCCCATTTAAGGTCATGCCAGAGCATCGCAATCAAATACAAGTCAGGGCTTGACCAGGGCCATCCAATACCTTCATTGTCCTGCTTCATATCCAAAATATGCTTGAGCTATATATCACTTCAACTGATGGCCAGACATTCTCCCTCAGGACTTTCTAATAGTAAGCAGAATTCAATGCTCTATCAATTATGGCAAGTCACCCAGGTTATGAAGCAGCAAAGCAGACCCAGACCATCACACAACCACCTCCTATTTGATTGTTGGTATAATGGTCTTATTGTGGAATGCTGTGTCAGCTTTAACCAGATGTCACAAGACCCAAATCATCCAAAAAGTTCCACTTTTGACTCATTAGTCTACAAAACATGACCCCAAAAGTCAAGGGGACGACCAGAAGTTTTACTGGCAAATGTGTGACATGACGGCCACTCCTGGGAAGGCTTACCTCTGTTTTCTCCATTTGTGGATAATGGCTCTCACTTGGAGTGCGGGAGTACCAGAGCCTTAAAAATGGCTTTATAACTCTTTTTAGACTGATAGATGTCAATGACTTTGTTTCTCATCTGTTCTTGAATTCCTTCAGATTACAGCATCATGTGCAGCATTTTGCCTACTTCACATTGCTACACAGGTTGTTTTTCAGTGATGTTTCATTTCAAAGGGCTGGCAGTAATCATCCCTGGGTGGCTCTAAAAGACAGTGAACCCAATTACCATAGTTGTTTAATTAACTGATATAGCAACTGAGGGGGCAATTACTTTCTCACACAGGGCCAGGTAGGGTTAAGCTTTGGGGTTAACCCTAGCACTTTTCCTTCAATAAATAAAATTGCCATTTAAAAACTGGATTTTGTGTTTACTCAGGTTATCTTCATCTATTATTAAAATTAGTCTGATGATTTGAAACATTTAAGTGTGACATGTATGCAAAAATAGAAGAAATTAGGGAGGGAAAAAATACTTTTTGATAGCACTGTACAAAAGCCCCATGGGTCTTAAAGGTAGGCAGCTTTGGCAAGCCCCAGCTCTCAAAACAATCGCGATTTCACTCACTGATGCACGGAATTAGGCAAGGGCATTCTCATGTCCTCACCAAGACCCAAAGAACCAGTCCTAAGAGGCAGACCTATGCGCAACTACTGAGCGAGCTCCCCATTGCAATTCTGCGTTTATTATATAACATGCGTCTGCTTCAAAATAAGCCCTTACATGCATTTTTTTGTCAACCCTGCCTGCCAGTGAAGTCACACAGGGTGTTGAGGCTTCGAAGCATACGTCAAGAATGGGGATGGAGTTACTAGTAAAGCTTCGGTTTGAACCCTGCTTCATTTCAATACAGTGACATCGTCAATGACGTCCAAGGCCTTGAGTTGCATCTTGACCAGTCGCATTTCGATCAGGTATCTGTTCTGAGATCAATTTGGAAATTCAGGTGTATATGGAGTGAAAAACGTTTTGCAAAATTGTTCATACAATTAAAACAAAACAGTTTTCGCCCATCGGGAATACTTTGATTCAACTTCTCCAAATCGGGTATGGATACAATAATTATATTATCATGTCATTACTGCTGCTGTTACAACTAATGCTATAGTTATAATTAGGACAAGTGAGGTTAAATAAAAATACAATATAAGCAATCGAAATAAAATATCAGATCAGAATAAATAAAATATACAGCAGCCTGAATGTAATGGCAACATGAATCGACCATTACTGAATTATATCCATAATATCATATACGTAAAATTACAATAGCTGTACAAGAATTTATAATGATTATCTATTGTATGCAAATATATTTAAATGAAGAACAGATATTATAGTTTCAAGTACAATATAGGAATTCGTATCAAAGTCTGGAATAACAAAATGGTTTACCGGTATCTATAAAAAAAAAAAAGAAAGTGTCTTTTTATTGTTCATATGACTTATTTAAGTTATGCGTCTTCAATTGCCTCAATATTAAGCTCAGGGCAGGATTGTAATCATCCAAAAGCATTGGTGCCGCAGCCCAATCATGTGCAATGAAGGGCTGAACGTATTTAACTTTTCATGCTGACCAATCACTGCACCTGCTGATTTTACCAATTAACACACCTTCACAGAGGAGGAAACTAATTGGTGTAATCAGCAGGTGCAATGATTGGTTGTAATGAAAATCCTCATACTCTTGGCCCTCCATGGCACATGACTGAGCACTGATCTAGAATGAAATTACAGGTTATAAAATTACACCACCCTGCATGTTGGAAAAAAACATTCAGCAGATTTCCCAAAAAGGTCTCAGTTTACCTATTTTGAGGAGGCAGAGTTACAAAATGCAAGTAAAATGTTTCTATCATGGACAGTTTTTTGACAAAATAAGAATTAGGCCTAAGATTTTTTAATTAAATAATATATAGTTTTTTTTCACCAAGTCTGTAATTTTCTTTTGGTCTTTGGATGCAGTGGAACACCCACAGATGTAGCAGAAAACATCAGGATCATGTTTGGATTTTCTTTTGTCAGTGGCCATATTACTCAGCCTGAAATCAGGATGAGGCATAAAATGTCTTTAGAATCATTCATACATGTGAAAATCAGCAAAGTTGAACAAATAGATCGGACCTAGCACGGAGAAAGATGAAAATAATGACTTTGAGGCAGTTTTTTTGGTGAATAAGGGATGATAAAAGATGTGATAATAAAATTATCCGCCAACGTGAGCCCCCGCCCAAAATCTCTCCCTGCATGTCTGCCTGTGTCTGCTTTTGACATTGGAGTCCGCTGCAGGTGCGCACTGGTTTCTCTGCACACTGTCAGATGCTATTTACATTTTACAATTTTAATTCAAACTAGAAAATTCCAGCAGAAATTTTGAATGTGCCTGCTGCTCTACAAGTACAGTGTTGGAGATGGTTGCCAGCGTTCTGGTATGCAGTAGATATCATGTTCTGGGTGGTTGGTAGGGCGTTGCTAGACTGTTGTTATGGTGTTCTGGGGGGTTGCTAGGGCATTGCTAGGTGGTTGCTACGGTCTTCTGGGTGGTTGCTATGGCGTTGCTAGGCAGTTGCTATGGTGTTCTGGGTGGTTGCTAGGGCATTGCTAGGCAGTTGCTATGGTGTTCTGGGTGGTTGCTAGGGCGTTGCTAGGCGGTTGCTATGCTGTTCTGGGTGGTTGCTAGGGCGTTGCTAGGCGGTTGCTATGGTGTTCTCGGTGGTTGCTAGGCGGTTGCTATGGTGTTCTGGGTCGTTGCTAGGGCGTTGCTATGGTGTTCTGGGTGGTTGCTAGGGCGTTGTTAGGTGGTTGCTATGGTGTTCTGGGTGGTTGCTAGGGCGTTGCTAGGCGGTTGCTATGGTGTTCTGGGTGGTTGCTAGGCAGTTGCTATGGTGTTCTGGGTCGTTGCGAGGACGTTGCTAGGCGGTTGCTATGGTGTTTTGGGTGGTTGCGAGGGCGTTGCTATGGTGTTCTGAGTGGTTGCTAGGGCGTTGCTAGGCGGTTGCTATGCTGTTCTGGGTGGTTGCTAGGGCGTTGCTAGGCGGTTGCTATGGTGTTCTCGGTGGTTGCTAGGCGGTTGCTATGGTGTTCTGGGTCGTTGCTAGGGCGTTGCTATGGTGTTCTGGGTGGTTGCTAGGGCGTTGTTAGGTGGTTGCTATGGTGTTCTGGGTGGTTGCTAGGGCGTTGCTAGGCGGTTGCTATGGTGTTCTGGGTCGTTGCGAGGACGTTGCTAGGCGGGTGCTAGGGTGTTTTGGGTGGTTGGGAGGGCGTTGCTAGGGTGGTCTGAGTGGTGGCGAGGGCGTTGCTAGGCGGTTGCTATGGTGTTTTGGGTGGTTGCTAGGGGGTTGCTAGGGGGTTGCTATGGTGTTCTGGGTGGTTGCTAGGTGGTTGCTATGGTGTTCTGGGTGGTTGCTAGGGCGTTGCTAGGCGGTTGGTATGGTGTTCTAGGTGGTGGTTATGGCATTGCTAGGCAGTTGCTATGGTGTTCTGGGTGGTTGCTAGGCGGTTGCTATGGTGTTCTAAGTGGTTGCTAGCGCGTTGCAAGGCAGTTGCTATGGTGTTCTGGGTGGTTGCTAGGCGGTTGCTATGGTGTTCTGGGTGGTTGCCAGGGCGTTGCTAGGCAGTTGGTATGGTGTTCTAGGTGGTTGTTAAGGCATTGCTAGGCAGTTGCTATGGTGTTCTGGGTGGTTGCTAGGCGGTTGCTATGGTGTTCTGGGTGGTTGCCAGGGCGTTGCTAGGCAGTTGCTATGGTGTTCTGGGTGGTTGCTAGGGCGTTGCTAGGCAGTTGCTATGGTGTTCTGGGTGGTTGCTAGGGCGTTGCTAGGCGGTGGCTATGGTGTTCTGGGTGGTTGCTAGGCGGTTGCTATGGTGTTCTGGGTCGTTGCTAGGGCATTGCTAGGCGGTTGCTATGGTGTTCTGGGTGGTTGCTAGGGCGTTGCTATGGTGTTCTGGGTGGTTGCTAGGGCGTTGTTAGGTGGGTGCTATGGTGTTCTGGGTGGTTGCTAGGCCGTTGCTAGGCAGTTGCTATGGTGTTCTGGGTGGTTGCTAGGCAGTTGCTATGGTGTTCTGGGTCGTTGCTAGGACGTTGCTAGGCGGTTGCTATGGTCTTTTGGGTGGTTGCTAGGGCGTTGCTATGGTGTTCTGGGTGGTTGCTAGGGCGTTGCTAGGCAGTTGCTATGGTGTTTTGGGTGGTTGCTAGGGCGTTGCTAGGCGGTTGCTATGGTGTTCTGGGTGGTTGCTAGGCGGTTGCGATGGTGTTCTAAGTGGTTGCTAGGGCGTTGCTATGCAGTTGCTATGGTGTTCTGGGTGGTTGCTAGGCGGTTGCTGTGGTGTTCTGGGTGGTTGCCAGGGCGTTGCAAGGCAGTTGCTATGGTGTTCTAGGTGGTTGTAAGGGCGTTGCTAGGCAGTTGCTATGGTGTTCTGGGTGGTTGCTAGGCGGTTGCTATGGTGTTCTAAGTGGTTGCTAGGGCGTTGCTAGGCGGTTGCTATGGTGTTCTGGGTGGTTGTTAGGGCGTTGCTAGGCGGTTGCGATGGTGTTGTGGGTGGTTGCTAGGGCGTTGCTAGGCGGTTGCTATGGTGTTCTGGGTCGTTGCTAGGGCGTTGCTAGGCGGTTGCTATGGTGTTCTGGGCGGTTGCTAGGCGGTTGCTATGGTGTTCTGGGTGGTTGCTAGGGCGTTGCTAGGCGGTTGCTATGGTGTTCTGGGTGGTTGCTAGGTGGTTGCTATGGTGTTCTGGGTCGTTGCTAGGGCGTTGCTAGGCGGTTGCTATGGTGTTCTGGGTGGTAGCTAGGCGGTTGCTATGGTGTTTTGGTGGTTGCTAGGGCGTTGCTAGGCGGTTGCTATGGTGTTCTGGGTGGTTGCTAGGCGCTTGGGATGGTGTTCTGGGTGGTTGCTAGGGCGTTGCTAGGCGGTTGCTATGGTGTTCTGGGTGGTTGCTAGGCGGTTGCTATGGTGTTCTTAGTGGTTGCTAGGGCGTTGCTAGGCAGTTGCTATGGTGTTCTGGGTGGTTGCTAGGGCGTTGCAAGGCAGTTGCTGTAGTGTTTGGGGTGGTTGCTAGGGCGTTGCTAGGCAGTTGCTATGGTGTTCTGGGCGGTTGCTAGGTGGTTGCTATGGTGTTCTAAGTGGTTGCTAGGGCGTTGCTAGGCAGTTGCTATGGTGTTCTGGGTGGTTGCTAGGGCGTTGCTAGGCAGTTGCTTTGGTGTTCTGGGCGGTTGCTAGGCGGTTGCTATGGTGTTCTGGTTGGTTGCTAGGGCGTTGCTAAACAGTTGCTATGGTGTTCTGGGTGGTTGCTGGGCGTGGCGAGGTAGTTGCTATGGTGTTTTGGGTTGTTGCTACGGCATTGCTAGGCGGTGCTTTGGTGTTCTGGGTGGTTGCTAGGGCGTTGCTAGGCAGTTGCTATGGTGTTCTGGGTGGTTGCTAGGCAGTTGCTATGGTGTTCTGGGTGGTTGCTAGGGCGTTGCTAGGTAGTTGCTATGGTGTTCTGGGTGGTTGCTAGGGCGTTGCAAGGCAGTTGCTGTAGTGTTTGGGGTGGTTGCTTGGGCGTTGCTAGGGAGTTGCTATGGTGTTCTGGGTGGTTGCTATGGTGTTCCTAATGTTGTTTGGGCATGCTTCTCTTTGTTTGAGAGCTGGAAAAGAGTTTCTACGTGAGTGTATGAGTTCAAGGCGAGAGGGTGAAGATGAGAGCGATTTTCTCATTGACTTCCATTATAACAAGGTTTCAGAGGTCCATGTTTTTTGGGAATTGTGGTAAATCTGTAAGTCGGATCGCTGAGTAAAGTCACAGCACACTCCTCACAAGCGAGCCGCACGTTTTGACGTGTAATTTTTGGGGATCGGGTGAAAATTGTGGGAGAAGTGGCGAACCGCGCGATTTTGGAAGACTGATTTTCTCATTGACTTCCATTATAACGAGGTTTCAGGGGTCCATGTTTTTTGGGAATTGTGGGAAATCTGTCAGTCGGATCGCTGAGTAAAGTCATAGCACACTCCTCACAAGCGAGCCGCACGTTTTGACGTGTAATGTGTTGGGATCGGTTGAAAATTGTGGGAGAAGAAGCGAACCGAGCGATATCAGAAGAACTTGGAATAATAACTAGAAAATTCCAGCAGAAATTTTGAATGTGCCTGCTGCTCTACGAGTACAGTGTTGGAGATGGTTGCCAGCGTTCTGGTATGCAGTAGATATTATGTTCTGGGTGGTTGGTAGGGCGTTGCTAGACTGTTGTTATGGTGTTCTGGGGGGTTGCTAGGGCATTGCTAGGAGGTTGCTATGGTCTTCTGGGTGGTTGCTATAGCGTTGCTAGGCAGTTGCTATGGTGTTCTGGGTGGTTGCTAGGGCGTTGCTAGGCAGTTGCTATGGTGTTCTGGGTGGTTGCTAGGGCGTTGCTAGGCGGTTGCTATGCTGTTCTGCGTGGTTGCTAGGGCGTTGCTAGGCGGTTGCTATGGTGTTCTCGGTGGTTGCTAGGCGGTTGCTATGGTGTTCTGGGTCGTTGCTAGGGCGTTGCTATGGTGTTCTGGGTGGTTGCTAGGGCGTTGCTAGGCGGTTGCTATGGTGTTCTGGGTGGTTGCTAGGGCGTTGTTAGGTGGTTGCTATGGTGTTCTGGGTGGTTGCTAGGGCGTTGCTAGGCGGTTGCTATGGTGTTCTGGGTGGTTGCTAGGCAGTTGCTATGGTGTTCTGGGTCGTTGCTAGGACGTTGCTAGGCGGGTGCTATGGTCTTTTGGGTGGTTGCTAGGGCGTTGCTATGGTGTTCTGGGTGGTTGCTAGGGCGTTGCTAGGCAGTTGCTATGGTGTTTTGGGTGGTTGCTGGGGCGTTGCTAGGGGGTTGCTATGGTGTTCTGGGTGGTTGCTAGGCGGTTGCGATGGTGTTCTAAGTGGTTGCTAGGGCGTTGCTATGCAGTTGCTATGGTGTTCTGGGTGGTTGCAAGGCGGTTGCTATGGTGTTCTGGGTGGTTGCCAGGGCGTTGCAAGGCAGTTGCTATGGTGTTCTAGGTGGTTGTAAGGGCGTTGCTAGGCAGTTGCTATGGTGTTCTGGGTGGTTGCTAGGCAGTTGCTATGGTGGTCTAAGTGGTTGCCAGGGCGTTGCTAGGCGGTTGCTATGGTGTTCTGGGTGGTTGCTAGGGCGTTGCTAGGCGGTTGCGATGGTGTTCTGGGTGGTTGCTAGGGCGTTGCTAGGCGGTTGCTATGGTGTTCTGGGTCGTTGCTAGGGCGTTGCTAGGCGGTTGCTATGGTGTTCTGGGCGGTTGCTAGGCGGTTGCTATGGTGTTCTGGGTGGTTGCTAGGGCGTTGCTAGGCGGTTGTTATGGTGTTCTGGGTGGTTGCTAGGTGGTTGCTTTGGTGTTCTGGGTCGTTGCTAGGGCTGTGCTAGGCGGTTGCTATGGTGTTCTGGGTGGTAGCTAGGCGGTTGCTATGGTGTTTTGGTGGTTGCTAGGGCGTTGCTAGGCGGTTGCTATGGTGTTCTGGGTGGTTGCTAGGCGGTTGGTATGGTGTTCTGGGTGGTTGCTAGGGCGTTGCTAGGCGGCTGCTATGGTGTTCTGGGTGGTTGCTAGGCGGTTGCTATGGTGTTCTTAGTGGTTGCTAGGGCGTTGCTAGGCAGTTGCTATGGTGTTCTGGGTGGTTGCTAGGGCGTTGCAAGGCAGTTGCTGTAGTGTTTGAGGTGGTTGCTAGGGCGTTGCTAGGCAGTTGCTATGGTGTTCTGGGCGGTTGCTAGGTGGTTGCTATGGTGTTCTAAGTGGTTGCTAGGGCGTTGCTAGGCAGTTGCTATGGTGTTCTGGGTGGTTGCTAGGGCGTTGCTAGGCAGTTGCTGTGGTGTTCTGGGCGGTTGCTAGGCGGTTGCTATGGTGTTCTGGTTGGTTGCTAGGGCGTTGCTAAACAGTTGCTATGGTGTTCTGGGTGGTTGCTGGGCGTTGCGAGGTAGTTGCTATGGTGTTTTGGGTTGTTGCTACGGCATTGCTAGGCGGTGCTTTGGTGTTCTGGGTGGTTGCTAGGGCGTTGCTAGGCAGTTGCTATGGTGTTCTGGGTGGTTGCTAGGCAGTTGCTATGGTGTTCTGGGTGGTTGCTAGGGCGTTGCTAGGTAGTTGCTATGGTGTTCTGGGTGGTTGCTAGGGCGTTGCAAGGCAGTTGCTGTAGTGTTTGGGGTGGTTGCTTGGGCGTTGCTAGGGAGTTGCTATGGTGTTCTGGGTGGTTGCTATGGTGTTCCTAATGTTGTTTGGGCATGCTTCTCTTTGTTTGAGAGCTGGAAAAGAGTTTCTACGTGAGTGTATGAGTTCAAGGCGAGAGGGTGAAGATGAGAGCGATTTTCTCATTGACTTCCATTATAACAAGGTTTCAGAGGTCCATGTTTTTTGGGAATTGTGGTAAATCTGTAAGTCGGATCGCTGAGTAAAGTCACAGCACACTCCTCACAAGCGAGCCGCACGTTGTGACGTGTAATTTTTGGGGATCGGGTGAAAATTGTGGGAGAAGTGGCGAACCGCGCGATTTTGGAAGACTGATTTTCTCATTGACTTCCATTATAACGAGGTTTCAGTGGTCCATGTTTTTTGGGAATTGTGGGAAATCTGTCAGTCGGATCGCTGAGTAAAGTCATAGCACACTCCTCACAAGCGAGCCGCACGTTTTGACGTGTAATGTGTTGGGATCGGTTTAAAATTGTGGGAGAAGAAGCGAACCGAGCGATATCAGAAGAACTTGGAATAATAACTAGAAAATTCCAGCAGAAATTTTGAATGTGCCTGCTGCTCTACGAGTACAGTGTTGGAGATGGTTGCCAGCGTTCTGGTATGCAGTAGATATTATGTTCTGGGTGGTTGGTAGGGCGTTGCTAGACTGTTGTTATGGTGTTCTGGGGGGTTGCTAGGGCATTGCTAGGAGGTTGCTATGGTCTTCTGGGTGGTTGCTATAGCGTTGCTAGGCAGTTGCTATGGTGTTCTGGGTGGTTGCTAGGGCGTTGCTAGGCAGTTGCAATGGTGTTCTGGGTGGTTGCTAGGCGGTTGCTATGGTGTTCTGGGTGGTTGCTAGGGCATTGCAAGGCGGTTGCTACGGTGTTCTGGGTGGTTGCTAGGCGGTTGCTATGGTGTTCTGGGTCGTTGCTAGGGCGTTGCTAGGCGGTTGCTACGGTGTTCTGGGTGGTTGCTTGGGCATTTCTATGGTGTTCTGGGTGGTTGTTAGGGCGTTGCTAGGCGGTTGCTATGAAGTTCTGGGTGGTTGCTAGGGCGTTGCTAGGCGGTTGCTATGGTGTTCTGGGTGGTTGCAAGGCAGTTGCTATGGTGTTCTGGGTCGTTGCTAGGACGTTGCTAGGCGGTTGCTATGGTGTTTTGGGTGGTTGCTGGGGCGTTGCTATGGTGTTCTGAGTGGTTGCTAGGGCGTTGCTAGGCAGTTGCTATGGTCTTCTGGGTGGTTGCTAGGGCGTTGCTAGGCGGTTACTATGTTGTTCTGGGTGGTTGCTAGGCGGTTGCTACGGCGTTGCTAGGCGGTTGCTATGGTGTTCTGGGTGGTTGCTAGGCGGTTGCTATGGTGTTCTAAGTGGTTGCTAGAGCGTTGCTAGGCAGTTGCTATGGTGTTCTGGGTGGTTGCTAGGCGGTTGGTGTGGTGTTCTGGGTGGTAGACAGGGCGTTGCTAGGCAGTTGCTATGGTGTTCTAGGTGGTTGTTAGGGCGTTTCTAGGCAGTTGCTATGGTGTTCTGGGTGATTGCTAGGCGGTTGCTATGGTGTTCTGGGTTGTTGCTAGGGCGTAGCTAAGCAGTTCCTATGGTGTTCTGGGTGGTTGCTGGGGCGTTGCTATGGTGTTCTGGGTGGTTGCTAGGGCGTTGCTAGGCGGTTGCTATGGTGTTCTGGGTGGTTGCTAGGGCGTTGCTAGGCGGTTGCTATGGTGTTCTGGGTTGTTGCTAGGGCGTTGCTAGGCAGTTGTTATGGTGTTCTGGGTGGTTGCTAGGCAGTTGCGATGGTGTTCTGGGTTGTTGCTAGGGCATTGCTAGGCGGTTGCTATGGTGTTCTGCGTCGTTGCTAGGGCGCTGCTAGGCGGTTGCTTTGGTGTTCTGGGTGGTTGCTAGGGCGTTGCTATGGTGTTCTGGGTGGTTGCTAGGGCGTTGCTAGGCGGTTGCTATGGTGATCTGGGTGGTTGCTAGGGCGTTGCTAGGCGGTTGCTATGGTGTTCTGGGTCGTTGCTAGGGCGTTGCTAGGCGGTTGCTATGGTGTTTTGGGTGGTAGCTAGGGCATTGCTATGGTGTTCTGGGTGGTTGCTAGGGCAATGCTAGGCAATTGCTTTGGTGTTCTGGGTGGTTGCAAGGGCGTTGCTAAGCGGTTGCTATGGTTTTCTGGGTGGTTGCTTGGCGGTTGCTATGGTGTTCTGGGTGGTTGCTAGGGCGTTGCTAGGCGGTTGCTATGGTGTTCTGGGTGGTTGCTAGGCGGTTGCTATCGTGTTCTAAGTGGTTGCTAGGGCGTTGCAAGGCAGTTGCTATGGTGTTCTAGGTGGTTGTTAGGGCGTTGCTAGGCAGTTGCTATGGTGTTCTGGGTGGTTGCTAGGCGGTTGCTATGGTGTTCTGGGTGGTTGCTAGGGCATTGCTAGGCGGTTGCTATGGTGTTCTGGGTCATTGCAAGGGCGTTGCTAGGCGGTTGCTATGGTGTTCTGGGTGGTTGCTAGGGCGTTGCTATGGTGTTCTGGGTGGTTGCTAGGGCGTTGCTAGGTGGTTGCTATGGTGTTCTGGGTGGTTGCTAGGGCGTTGTTAGGCGGTTGCTATGGTGTTCTGGGTGGTTGCTAGGGCGTTGCTAGGTGGTTGCTATGGTGTTCTGGGTTGTTGCTAGGGCATTGCTATGGTGTTCTGGGTCGTTGCTAGGGCGTTGCTAGGCGGTTACTATGGTGTTTTGGGTGGTTGCTAGGGCGTTGCTAAGCGGTTGCTATGGTGTTCTGGGTGGTTGCTAGGGCGTTGCCAGGCAGTTGCTATGGTGTTCTGGGTGGTTGCTTGGCGGTTGCGAGGTGTTCTGGGTTGTTGCTAAGGCATTGCTAGGCAGCTGCTATGATGTTCTAGGTGGTTGTTAGGGCGTTGCTAGGCAGTTGCTATGGTGTTCTGGGTGGTTGCTAGGCGGTTGCTATGGTGTTTTGGGTGGTTGGTAGGGCGTTGCTAAGCAGTTGCTATGGTGTTCTGGGTGGTTGCTAGGGCGTTGCCAAGCAGTTGCTATGGTGTTCTGGGTGGTTGCTAGGGCGTTGCTAGGCGGTTGCTATGGTGTTCTGGGTTGTTGCTAGGGCGTTGCTGGACGGTTGCTATGGTGTTCTGGGTGGTTGCTAGGCGGTTGCTATGGTGTTCTGGGTCGTTGCTAGGGCGTTGCTAGGCGGTTGCTATGGTGTTCTGGGTGGTTGCTAGGGCGTTGCTATGGTGTTCTAGGTGGTTGTTAGGGCGTTGCTAGGCGGTTGCTATGGTGATCTGGGTGGTTGCTAGGGTGTTGCTAGGCGGTTGCTATGGTGTTCTGGGTCGTTGCTAGGGCATTGCTAGGCGGTTGCTATGGTGTTTTGGGTGGTAGCTAGGGCGTTGCTATGGTGTTCTGGGTGGTTGCTAGGGCGTTGCTAGGCAATTGCTATGGTGTTCTGGGTGGTTGCTAGGGCGTTGCTAGGCGGTTGCTATGGTTTTCTGGGTGGTTGCTTGGCGGTTGCTATGGTGTTCTGGGTGGTTGCAAGGCGGTTGCTATCGTGTTCTAGGTGGTTGTTCGGGCGTTGCTAGGCAGTTGCTATGGTGTTCTAGGTGGTTGTTAGGGCGTTGCTAGGCAGTTGCTATGGTGTTCTGGGTCATTGCAAGGGCGTTGCTAGGCGGTTACTATGGTGTTTTGGGTGGTTGCTAGGGCGTTGCTAAGCGGTTGCTATGGTGTTCTGGGTGGTTGCTAGGGCGTTGCCAGGCAGTTGCTATGGTGTTCTGCGTGGTTGCTAGGGCATTGCTATGGTGTTCTGGGTCGTTGCTAGGGCGTTGCTAGGCGGTTACTATGGTGTTTTGGGTGGTTGCTAGGGCGTTGCTAAGCGGTTGCTATGGTGTTCTGGGTGGTTGCTAGGGCGTTGCCAGGCAGTTGCTATGGTGTTCTGGGTGGTTGCTTGGCGGTTGCTAGGTGTTCTGGGTTGTTGCTAGGGCGTTGCTAGGCAGTTGCTATGGTGTCCTGGGCGGTTGCTAGGTGGT
Organism: Gymnothorax reevesii; assembly: GCA_029721435.1. NCBI lineage: Eukaryota > Metazoa > Chordata > Actinopteri > Anguilliformes > Muraenidae > Gymnothorax > Gymnothorax reevesii. The sequence goes on from CM056588.1 coordinate 28,586,665, forward strand.
TGCTATGGTGTTCTGGGTGGTTGCTAGGCGGTTGCTATGGTGTTCTGGGTGGTTGCTAGGGCGTTGCTAGGCAATTGCTATGGTGTTCTGGGTGGTTGCTGGGCGATGCGAGGCAGTTCTTATGGTGTTCTGGGTGGTTGCTAGGGCGTTGCTAGGCAGTTGCTATTGTGTTCTGGGTGGTTGCTAGGCGGTTGCTATGGTGTTCTGGGTTGTTGCTAGGGCATTGCTAGGCGGTTGCTTTGGTGTTCTGGGTGGTTGCTAGGGCGTTGCTAGGCAGTTGCTTTGGTGTTCTGGGTGGTTGCTAGGCAGTTGCTATGGTGTTCTGGGTAGTTGCTAGGGCGTTGCTAGGCAGTTGCTATGGTGTTCTGGGTGGTTGCTAGGGCGTTGCTAGGCAGTTGTTGTAGTGTTTGGGGTGGTTGCTAGGGCGTTGCTAGGGATTTGCTATGGTGTTCTGGGTGGTTGCTATGGTGTTCCTAATGTTGTTTGGGCATGCTTCTCTTTGTTTGAGAGCTGGAAAAGAGTTTCTATGTGAGTGTATGAGTTCAAGGCGAGAGGGTGAAGATGAGAGCGATTTTCTCATTGACTTCCATTATAACAAGGTTTCAGAGGTCCATGTTTTTTGGGAATTGTGGGAAATCTGTAAGTCGGATCGCTGAATAAAGTCATAGCACATTCCTCACAAGCGAGCCGCACGTTTTGACGTGTAATTTGTGGGGATCGGGTGAAAATTGCGGGAGAAGTAGCGAACCGCGCGATTTTGGAAGACCGATTTTCTCATTGACTTCCATTATAACGAGGTTTCAGGGGTCCATGTTTGTTGGGAATTGTGGGAAATCTGTCAGTTGGATCGCTGAGTAAAGTCATAGCACACTCCTCACAAGCGAGCCGCATGTTTTGACGTGTAATGTGTCGGGATCGGTTGAAAATTGTGGGAGAAGAAGCGAACCGCGCGATTTCGGATGAACTTGGAATAATAATAATAACTAGATAATGTAATTCCAGGGAATTACGTGTGCATTGAAAATGCAAAGAGTAGTTGCATAAGGTGGAGTTTGTTACAAATCATTGCATTATGATATTGTTGGCTAGGTTTTTAGTAGGATAATTATGGTAGTGGTGAAGACTTTTATTTTGAAACAGATATGGACTGAGGAAACAGTTTGCGGGAGTCATAGTTGATGACAACTGTCATATGAAAATTTTTAATAGTGTAATTTTTTAATAGTGAAGAATTGTAGAAAGGACTTCTATTTTGTGACAGGTTTGGCCAGAGGAAACAGTTGGCGGAAGTCATCGTAGAAAACAATCAGGAGTTGGAATGGCTGAATGGTTGATAAGTTGAGTAGCTAAAAAAGTTACATTATTTTATTGTATTTTGTCATAATGAGGACTCGCTGAAACTCTTGCTAGGTGGTTGCTATGGTGTTCTGTGTACTTGTGAGGGTGTTGCTCGGCAGCTGCTATGGTGTTCTGGGTGGTTGTTAGGGCATTGCAAAGCAGTTGCTATGTTGTTCCGGGTGGTTGCTAGGCGGTTGCTATGGTGTTCTGGATGGTTGGTAGGCAGTTGCTATGGTGTTCAAGTTGGTTGCTAAGGGGTTGCTAGGCGGTTGCTATGGTGTTCTGGGTGGTTGCTAGGGCATTACTAGGCAGTTGCTATGGTGATCTTGGTGGTTGATAGGCAGTTGCTATGGTGTTCTCGGTGGTTGCTAGGCCGTTGCTATGGTGTTCTGGGTGGTTGCTAGGTGGTTGCTATGGTGTTCTGGGTGGTTGCAAGGGTGTTGCTAAGCAGTTGCTATGGTGTTCTGGGTGGTTGCTAGGGCGTTGCAAGGTGGTTTCTATGGTGTTCTAGGTGGTTGCGAAGGCGTTGCTAGGCAGTTGCTATGGTGTTTTGAGTGGTTGCTAGGGCGTTGCTAGGCGGTTGCTATGGTGTTCTGGGTGGTTGCTAGGGCGTTGCTAGGCGATTGCTATGGTGTTCTGGGTGGTTGCTAGGCGGTTGCTATGGCGTTCTGGGTGGTTGCTAGAGCGTTGCTATGGGGTTCTGGGTGGTTGCTAGGCGGTTGCTATGGCATTCTGGGTGGTTGCTAGGGCTTTGCTAAGCAGTTGCTTTGATGTTCTGGGTGGTTGCTAGGGCGGTGCTAGGTGGGTTCTATGGTGTTCTGGGTGGTTGCTAGGGTGTTGCTAGGCAGTTGCTATGGTGGTCTGGGTGGGTGCTGGGTCATGGCTATGGTGTTCTGGGTGGTTGCTAGGGCGTTGCTAGGCAGTTGCTATGGTGTTCTGGGTGGTTGCTAGGGCGGTGCTAGGCAGTTGGTATGGTGTTCTGGGTGGTTGTAAGGGTGGTTGCTATGGCGTTTTGGGTGGTTGCTAGGGCATTGCTAAGCAGTTGCTATGGTGTTCTGGGTGGTTGCTACGGCGTTGCTAGGCGGTTGCTATGGTGTTCTGGGTGGTTGCTAGGGTGTTGCTAGGCAGTTGTAATGGTGTTCTGGGTGGTTGCTAGGTGGTTGCTATGGTGTTATGGGTGGTTGCTAGGGCGTTGCTAGGCGGTTTCTATGGTGTTCTGGGTGGTTGCTCGGGCGTAGCTAGGCGGTTGCTATGGTGTTCTGGGTGGTTGCTAGGGCGTTGCTATGGTGTTCTGGGTGGTTGCTAGGGCGTTGCTAGGCAGTTGCTAAGGTGTTCTGGATGGTTGCTAGGCGGTTGCTATGGTGTTCTGGGTGGTTGCTAGGGTGTTGCTATGGTGTTCTGGGTGGTTGTTAGGCGGTTGCTCTGGTGTTGTGGGTGGTTGCTAGGCGGTTCCTATGGTGTTCTGGGTGGTAGCTAAGCGGTTGCTATGGTGTTCTGGGTGGTTGATAGGTCGTTGCTAGGCAGTTGCTATGGTGTTCTGGGTGGTTGCTAGGCGGTTGCTATGGTGTTCTGGGTGGTTGCTAGGCGGTTGCTATGGTGTACTGGGTGGTTGCTAGGGCGTTGCTAGGCAGTTGCTATGGTGTTCTGGGTGGTTGCTAGGGCGTTGCTATGGTGTTCTGGGTGGTAGCTAGGCGGTTGCTATTGTGTTCTGGGTGGTTGCTAGGCGGTTGCTATGGTGTTCTGGGTGGTTGCTAGGGCATTGCTAGGCAGTTGCTATGGTGTGCTGGGTGGTTGCTAGGCGGTTGCTATGGTGTTCTGGGACGTTGCTAGGGCATTGCTAGGCAGTTGCTATGGTGTTCTGGGTGGTTGCTAGGGCCTTGCTAGGCGGTTGCTATGGTGCTCTGGGAGGTTGCTTGGGCATTGCTAGGCTGTTGCTATGGTGTTCTGGGTGGTTGCTAGGGCGTTGCTAGGCGGTTGCTATGGTGTTCTGGGTGGTTGTTAGGGTGTTGCTAGGCAGTTGCTATGGTGTTCTGGGTGGTTGCTAGGCGGTTGCTATGGTGTTCTGGGTGGTTGCTAGGGCGTTGTTAGGCAGTTGCTATGGTGTTTTGGGTGGTTGCTCGGTGTTTGCTATGGTGTTCTGGGTGGTTGCTAGGGCGTTGCTAGGCAGTTGCTATGGTGTTCTGGGTGGTTGCTAGGCGGTTGCTATGGTGTTCTGGGTGGTTGCTCGGGCGTTGCTAGGCAGTTGCTACGGTTTTCTGGGTGGTTGCTAAGCGGTTGCTATGGTGTTCTGGGTGGTTGCTAGGCAGTTGCTATGGTGTTCTGGGTGGTTTCTAGGGCGTTGCTAGGCAGCTGCTATGGTGTTCTGGGTGGTTGCTAGGCGGTTGCTATGGTGTTCTGGGTGGTTGGTAGGGCGTTGCTAGGCGATTCCTATGGTGTTCTGTGTGGTTGCTAGGGCGTTGCTAGGCAATTGCTATGGTGTTCTGGGTGGTTGCTAGGCGGTTGCTATGGTGTGCTGGGTGGTTTCTAGGGCGTTGCTAGGCAGTTGCTATGGTGTTCTGGGTGGTTGCTAGGCGGTTGCTATGGTGTTCTGGGTGGTTGCTAGGGCGTTGCTAGGCGATTCCTGTGGTGTTGTGTGTGGTTGCTAGGGCGTTGCTAGGCAATTGCTATGGTGTTCTGGGTGGTTGCAAGGCTGTTGCTAAGGTGTTCTTGGTGGTTGCTAGGGCGTTGCTAGGCAGTTGCAATGGTGTTTTGGGTGGTTGCTGGGCGGTTGCTATGGTGTTGTGGGTGGTTGCTAGGGCGTTGCTAGGCAGTTGCTATGGTGTTCTGGGTGGTTCCTAGGCGATTGCTATTGTGTTCTGGGTGGTTGCTAGGGCGTTGCTAGGCAGTTGCTATGGTGTTTTGGGTGGTTGCTAGGTGGTTGCTATGGTGTTCTGGGTGGTTGCGAGGGTGTTGTTAGGCAGTTGCTATGGTTTTCTAGGTGGTTTCTAGGCAGTTGCTATGGTGTTCTTGGTGTTTGTTAGGGCGTTGCTAGGCGGTTGCTATGGTGTTCTGGGTGGTTGCTAGGGCGTTGCTAGGCAGTTGCTTTGGTGTTCTGAGTGGTTGCTTGGCGGTTGCTATGGTGTTTTGTGTGGTTGCTAGGGCGTTGCTTGGCAGGTGCTATAGTGTTCTGGGTGGTTGCTAGGCAGTTGCTATGGTGTTTTGGGTGGTTGCTAGGCGGTTGCTATGGTGTTCTGAATATTTGCTTGGGCATTGCTCGACAGTTGCTATGTTGTTCTTGTTGTTGCTTGGGCGTTGATGTGTCTTGTTTGGGGATCGAGTGAAAACTGGGAGAAGTAGTGAACTGTACGATCACGAAATTATTTGGAATATTTACAAGGAAGGAAGGAAGGAAAGAAGGAACTAATGAGGGAAGTAAGGAAAGAAGGAATATAGGAAAAAAAGAAGGAAATCAAAGGGAGGCAGGAAAGAACAAAGTAAAGAAGGCGAGGATGGATGGAAAGAAACAGAGGAATGAAGGAAAGAAGGAAGTAAAGAAGGAAGGAAAGGAAGAAGGGAAGAAGAAGGATTTAAGTGAAGATAGAAGGAAGGAAGGTAGGAAGGAAGTGAGGAAGAAGAAATGAAAAACAGAAGGAAAGAGAGAAGGAGGGAAAGAAAAAGTAAAGAAAGGAAGAGGGAAGGAAAGAGAGGGAAAGCAGAAAGAAGAAAGGAAGAAAGATAAGAAGGATATAAAGGAATGAAAGAAGGCATGATGGATGGAAAGAAAAACTAAGGAAGGTAGGAAAGAAAATTGGTAGGGAGGAAGAATGGGAGGAAGGATGAAAGGCATGATAGAAGGAAGTAAAGAAGGAAAGAAGGAAAGAAAAAAGGAAGGAAGGAACGAAGGAAAGAAATAGGAGGGAAAAAGAAAGAAGGAATGACAGAAAATAGAAGGAAGGAAAGCAGTAAGGAAGCTGTAGTCTCAAGAGAGCCAGATTGTAGTATTACAGCCTGAGAAACTGACAGTTACAGCAGGTGGCGGGAGTCATAGTTGATGACAACTGTCATATGAAAATTTTTAATAGTGTAATTTTTTAATAGTGAAGAATTGTAGAAAGGACTTCTATTTTGTGGCAGGTTTGGGCAGAGGAAACAGTTGGCGGAAGTCATAGTAGAAAACAATCAGGAGTTGGAATGGCTGAACGGTTGATAAGTTGAGTAGCTAAAAAAGTTACATTATTTTATTGTATTTTGTCAAAATGAGGACTCGCTGAAACTGTTGCTAGGTGGTTGCTATAGTGTTCTGTGTACTTGAGAGGGTGTTGCTCGGCAGCTGCTATGGTCTTCTGGGTGGTTGTTAGGGCATTGCAAAGCTGTTGCTATGTTGTTCCAGGTGGTTGCTAGGCGGTTGCTATGGTGTTCTGGATGGTTGGTAGGCAGTTGCTATGGTATTCAAGTTGGTTGCTAAGGGGTTGCTAGGCGGTTGCTATGGTGTTCTGGGTGGTTGCTAGGGCATTACTAGGCAGTTGCTATGGTGATCTTGGTGGTTGATAGGCAGTTGCTATGGTGTTCTCGGTGGTTGCTAGGCCGTTGCTATGGTGTTCTGGGTGGTTGCTAGGTGGTTGCTATGGTGTTCTGGGTGGTTGCTAGGGTGTTGCTAAGCAGTTGCTATGGTGTTCTGGGTGATTGCTAGGGCCTTGCTAGGTGGTTTCTATGGTGTTCTAGGTGGTTGCTAAGGCGTTGCTAGGCAGTTGCTATGGTGTTTTGAGTGGTTACTAGGGCGTTGCTAGGCGGTTGCTATGGTGTTCTGGGTGGTTGCTAGGGCCTTGCTACGGGTTGCTATGGTGTTCTGAGTGGTTGATAGGGCGTTGCTAGGCGATTGCTATGGTGTTCTGGGTGGTTGCTAGGTGGTTGCTATGGCGTTCTGGGTGGTTGCTAGAGCGTTGCTATGGGGTTCTGGGTGGTTGCTAGGCGGTTGCTATGGCATTCTGGGTGGTTGCTAGGGCTTTGCTAAGCAGTTGTTATGATGTTCTGCGTGGTTGCTAGGGCGTTGCTAGGTGGTTTCTATGGTGTTCTGGGTGGTTGCTAGGGTGTTGCTATGCAGTTGCTATGCTGTTCTGGGTGGTTGCTAGGCCATTGCTATGGTGTTTTGTGTGGTTGATAGGGCGTTGCTAGGCAGATGCTATGGTGTTCTGGGTGGTTGCTTGGGCGTTGCTAGGCAGTTGCTATGGTGTTCTGGGTGGTTGTTAGGGTGGTTGCTATGGCGTTTTGGGTGGTTGCTAGGGCATTGCTAAGCAGTTGCTATGGTGTTCTGGGTGGTTGCTACGGCGTTGCTAGGCGGTTGCTATGGTGTTCTGGCTGGTTGCTAGGGTGTTGCTAGGCAGTTGCTATGGTGTTCTGGGTGGTTGCAAGGTGGTTGCTATGGTGTTCTGTGTGGTTGCTAGGGCGTTGCTAGGCGGTTGCTATGGTGTTCTGGGTGGTTGCTCGGGCGTTGCTAGGCGGTTGCTATGGTGTTCTGTTTGGTGGGTAGGGCATTGCTATGGTGTTCTGGGTGTTTGCGAGGGCGTCGCTAGGCAGGTGCTATGGTGTGCGGGGTGGTTGCTAGGCGGTTGCTATGGTGTTCTGGGTGGTTGCTAGGGTGTTGCTATGGTGTTCTGGGTGGTTGTTAGGCGGTTGCTCTGGTGTTCTGGGTGGTTGCTAGGCGGTTCCTATGGTGTTCTGGGTGGTAGCTAAGCGGTTGCTATGGTGTTCTGGGTGGTTGCTAGGTCATTGCTAGGCAGTTGCTATGGTGTTCTGGGTGGTTGCTAGGCGGTTGCTATGGTGTTCTGGGTGGTTGCTAGGCGGTTGCTATGGTGTTCTGGGTGGTTGCTAGGGCGTTGTTAGGCAGTTGCTATGGTGTTTTGGGTGGTTGCTGGGTGGTTGCTATGGTGTTCTGGGTGGTTGCTAGGGCGTTGCTAGGCGGTTGCTATGGTGTTCTGGGTGGTTGCTAGGCGGTTGCTATGGTGTTCTGGGTGGTTGCTCGGGCGTTGCTAGGCAGTTGTTACGGTGTTCTGGGTGGTTGCTAGGCAGTTGCTATGGTCTTCTGGGTGGTTTCTAGGGCGTTGCTAGGTAGTTGCTATGGTGTTCTGGGTGGTTGCTAGGCGTTTGCTATGGTGTTCTGGGTGGTTGCTAGGGCGTTGCTAGGCGATTCCTATGGTGTTCTTTGTGGTTGCTAGGGCGTTGCTAGGCAATTGCTATGGTGTTCTGGGTGGTTGCTAGGCGGTTGCTATGGTGTTCTGGGTGGTTTCTAGGGCGTTGCTAGGCAGTTGCTATGGTGTTCTGGGTGGTTGCTAGGCGGTTACTATGGTGTTCTGGGTGGTTGCTAGGGCGTTGCTAGGCGATTCCTATGGTGTTCTGTGTGGTTGCTAGGGCGTTGCTAGGCAATTGCTATGGTGTTCTGGGTGGTTGCTAGGCGGTTGCTAAGGTGTTCTTGGTGGTTGCTAGGGCGTTGCTAGGCAGTTGCAATGGTGTTTTGGGTGGTTGCTGGGCGGTTGCTATGGTGTTCTGGGTGGTTGCTAGGGCGTTGCTAGGCAGTTGCTATGGTGTTCTGGGTGGTTGCTAGGGCGTTGCTAGGCAGTTGCTATGGTGTTTTGGGTGGTTGCTAGGTTGTTGCTATGGTGTTCTGGGTGGTTGCTAGGGTGTTGCTAGGCAGTTGCTATGGTTTTCTGGGTGGTTTCTAGGCAGTTGCTATGGTGTTCTTGGTGGTTGTTAGGGCGTTGCTAGGCGGTTTCTATGGTGTTCTGGGTGGTTGCTAGGGCGTTGCTAGGCAGTTGCTTTGGTGTTCTGAGTGGTTGCTTGGCGGTTGCTATGGTGTTTTGGGTGGTTGCTAGGGCGTTGCTTGGCAGTTGCTATAGTGTTCTGGGTGGTTGCTAGGCAGTTGCTCTGGTGTTTTGGGTGGTTGCTCGGCGGTTGCTATGGTGTTCTGAATATTTGCTTGGGCATTGCTCGACAGTTGCTATGTTGTTCTTGTTGTTGCTAGGGCGTTGATGTGTCTTGTTTGGGGATCGAGTGAAAACTGGGAGAAGTAGTGAACTGTACGATCACGAAATTATTTGGAATATTAACAAGGAAGGAAGGAAGTTAAGAAGGAACTAATGAGGGAAGTAAGGAAAGAAGGAATATAGGAAAAAAAGAAGGAAATCAAAGGGAGGCAGGAAAGAACAAAGGAAATAAGGCGAGGATGGATGGAAAGAAACAGAGGAATGAAGGAAAGAAGGAAGTAAAGAAGGAAGGAAAGGAAGAAGGGAAGAAGAAGGATTTAAGTAAAGATAAAAGGAAGGAAGGAAGGAAGGAAGTGAGGAAGAAGAAATGAAAAACAGAAGGAAAGAGAGAAGGAAGGAAAGAAAAAGTAAAGAAAGAAAGAGGGAAAGAAAGAGAGCGAAAGCAGAAGGAAGAAAGAAAGAAAAATAAGAAGGATATGAAGGAATGAAAGAAGGCATGATGGATGGAAAGAAAAAGTAAGGAAGGTAGGAAAGAAAATTGGTAGGGAGGAAGAATGGGAGGAAGGATGAAAGGCAGGATAGAAGGAAGTAAAGTAGGAAAGAAGGAACGAATAAAGGAAGGAAGGAACGAAGGAAAGAAATAGGAGGGAAAAAGAAAGAAGGAATGACAGAAAATAGAAGGAAGGAAAGCAGTAAGGAAGCTGTAGTCTCAAGAGAGCCAGATTGTAGTCTTACAGCCTGAGAAACTGACAGTTACAGCAGGTGATCAGAACACCTGGCACAAGATTCCATTTGCTTAATGGCCCTATTGTGATGTCATAATGCCAATGTTAAGTCTATGGGGGGAAAAAATGTATAGTTTTTTATTAATAACTCAAAAAGTATAAAAGTTACAAAGATGAAAAATACATTGCACAGGTGTCCTAAGTAAGACCTACGCAACGCAGTTTGAATGAAGTTTCTACGATAAACGGTTGAGGCCGCATTAAGTGTGTTAGAATAATAATAATAATAATAATAATAATAAGAAGACCAGGATAACAATAGTGAGCATTTTCAACGCACACTAATAATAATAATAACTAGATAATGTAATTCCAGGGAATTACGTGTGCATTGAAAATGCAAAGTGTAGTTGCATAAGGTGGAGTTTGTAACATATCATTGCATTATGATATTGGTAGCTACGTTTTTAGTAGGATAATTATGGTAGTGGTGAGGACTTTTATTTTGAAACAGATGAGGACTGAGGAAACAGTTTGCGGGAGTCATAGTTGATGACAACTGTCATATGGAAATTTTTAAGAGTGACATTTTTTAATAGTGAAGAATTGTAGTAAGGACTTATATTTTGAGAGAGGATTGGGCAGAAGAAACAGTTGCCGGAAGTCATTGTCGAAAACAATCAGGAGTTGGAATGGCTGAAAGGTTGATAAGTTGAGTAGCTTAAAAAGTTACATTTTTTTTATTGTAATTTGACATAATGAGGACTGGCTGTAACAGTTGTTAGGCATTTGCTATGGTGTTCTGTGTACTTGTGAGGGTGTTGCTAGGCAGCTGCTATCGTGTTCTGGGTGGTTGCTAGGGCATTGCTTGGCAGTTGCTATGGTGTTCTGGGTGGTTGCTCGGGCGTTGCTAGGCGGTTGCTATGGTGTTCTGGGTGGTTGCTAGGGCGTTGCTATGGTGTTCTGGGTGGTTGCTAGGGCGTTGCTAGGCAGTTGCTAAGGTGTTCTGGATGGTTGCTAGGCGGTTGCTATGGTGTTCTGGGTGGTTGCTAGGGTGTTGCTATGGTGTTCTGGGTGGTTGTTAGGCGGTTGCTCTGGTGTTGTGGGTGGTTGCTAGGCGGTTCCTATGGTGTTCTGGGTGGTAGCTAAGCGGTTGCTATGGTGTTCTGGGTGGTTGATAGGTCGTTGCTAGGCAGTTGCTATGGTGTTCTGGGTGGTTGCTAGGCGGTTGCTATGGTGTTCTGGGTGGTTGCTAGGCGGTTGCTATGGTGTACTGGGTGGTTGCTAGGGCGTTGCTAGGCAGTTGCTATGGTGTTCTGGGTGGTTGCTAGGGCGTTGCTATGGTGTTCTGGGTGGAAGGTAGGCGGTTGCTATTGTGTTCTGGGTGGTTGCTAGGCGGTTGCTATGGTGTTCTGGGTGGTTGCTAGGGCATTGCTAGGCAGTGGCTATGGTGTGCTGGGTGGTTGCTAGGCGGTTGCTATGGTGTTCTGGGACGTTGCTAGGGCATTGCTAGGCAGTTGCTATGGTGTTCTGGGTGGTTGCTAGGGCCTTGCTAGGCGGTTGCTATGGTGCTCTGGGAGGTTGCTTGGGCATTGCTAGGCTGTTGCTATGGTGTTCTGGGTGGTTGCTAGGGCATTGCTAGGCGGTTGCTATGGTGTTCTGGGTGGTTGGTAGGGTGTTGCTAGGCAGTTGCTATGGTGTTCTGGGTGGTTGCTAGGCGGTTGCTATGGTGTTCTGGGTGGTTGCTAGGGCGTTGTTAGGCAGTTGCTATGGTGTTTTGGGTGGTTGCTCGGTGGTTGTTATGGTGTTCTGGGTGGTTGCTAGGGCGTTGCTAGGCAGTTGCTATGGTGTTCTGGGTGGTTGCTAGGCGGTTGCTATGGTGTTCTGGGTGGTTGCTCGGGCGTTGCTAGGCAGTTGCTACGGTGTTCTGGGTGGTTGCTAAGCGGTTGCTATGGTGTTCTGGGTGGTTGCTAGGCAGTTGCTATGGTGTTCTGGGTGGTTTCTAGGGCGTTGCTAGGCAGTTGCTATGGTGGTCTGGGTGGTTGCTAGGCGGTTGCTATGGTGTTCTGGGTGGTTGGTATGGCGTTGCTAGGCGATTCCTATGGTGTTCTGTGTGGTTGCTAGGGCGTTGCTAGGCAATTGCTATGGTGTTCTGGGTGGTTGCTAGGCGGTTGCTATGGTGTGCTGGGTGGTTTCTAGGGCGTTGCTAGGCAGTTGCTATGGTGTTCTGGGTGGTTGCTAGGCGGTTGCTATGGTGTTCTGGGTGGTTGCTAGGGCGTTGCTAGGCGATTCCTATGGTGTTCTGTGTGGTTGCTAGGGCGTTGCTAGGCAATTGCTATGGTGTTCTGGGTGGTTGCAAGGCGGTTGCTAAGGTGTTCTTGGTGGTTGCTAGGGCGTTGCTAGGCAGTTGCAATGGTGTTTTGGGTGGTTGCTGGGCGGTTGCTATGGTGTTCTGGGTGGTTGCTAGGGCGTTGCTAGGCAGTTGCTATGGTGTTCTGGGGGGTTCCTAGGCGACTGCTAGTGTGTTCTGGGTGGTTGCTAGGGCGTGGCTAGGCAGTTGCTATGGTGTTTTGGGTGGTGGCGAGGTGGTTGCTATGGTGTTCTGGGTGGTTGCGAGGGTGTTGTTAGGCAGTTGCTATGGTTTTCTAGGTGGTTTCTAGGCAGTTGCTATGGTGTTCTTGGTGGTTGTTAGGGCGTTGCTAGGCGGTTGCTATGGTGTTCTGGGTGGTTGCTAGGGCGTTGCTAGGCAGTTGCTTTGGTGTTCTGAGTGGTTGCTTGGCGGTTGCTATGGTGTTTTGGGTGGTTGCTAGGGCGTTGCTTGGCAGGTGCTATAGTGTTCTGGGTGGTTGCTAGGCAGTTGCTATGGTGTTTTGGGTGGTTGCTAGGTGGTTGCTATGGTGTTCTGAATATTTGCTTGGGCATTGCTCGACAGTTGCTATGTTGTTCTTGTTGTTGCTAGGGCGTTGATGTGTCTTGTTTGGGGATCGAGTGAAAACTGGGAGAAGTAGTGAACTGTACGATCACGAAATTATTTGGAATATTTACAAGGAAGGAAGGAAGGAAAGAAGGAACTAATGAGGGAAGTAAGGAAAGAAGGAATATAGGAAAAAAAGAAGGAAATCAAAGGGAGGCAGGAAAGAACAAAGTAAAGAAGGCGAGGATGGATGGAAAGAAACAGAGGAATGAAGGAAAGAAGGAAGGAAAGGAAGAAGGGAAGAAGAAGGATTTAAGTGAAGATAGAAGGAAGGAAGGTAGGAAGGAAGTGAGGAAGAAGAAATGAAAAACAGAAGGAAAGAGAGAAGGAGGGAAAGAAAAAGTAAAGAAAGGAAGAGGGAAGGAAAGAGAGGGAAAGCAGAAAGAAGAAAGGAAGAAAGATAAGAAGGATATAAAGGAATGAAAGAAGGCATGATGGATGGAAAGAAAAACTAAGGAAGGTAGGAAAGAAAATTGGTAGGAAGGAAGAATGGGAGGAAGCATGAAAGCCATGAAAGAAGTAAGTAAAGTAGAAAAGAAGGAACGAATAAAGGAAGGAAGGAACGAAGGAAAGAAATAGGAGGGAAAAAGAAAGAAGGAATGACAGAAAATAGAAGGAAGGAAAGCAGTAAGGAAGCTGTAGTCTCAAGAGAGCCAGATTGTAGTATTACAGCCTGAGAAACTGACAGTTACAGCAGGTGGCGGGAGTCATAGTTGATGACAACTGTCATATGAAAATTTTTAATAGTGTAATTTTTTAATAGTGAAGAATTGTAGAAAGGACTTCTATTTTGTGACAGGTTTGGGCAGAGGAAACAGTTGGCGGAAGTCATAGTAGAAAACAATCAGGAGTTGGAATGGCTGAACGGTTGATAAGTTGAGTAGCTAAAAAAGTTACATTATTTTATTGTATTTTGTCAAAATGAGGACTCGCTGAAACTGTTGCTAGGTGGTTGCTATGGTGTTCTGTGTACTTGAGAGGGTGTTGCTCGGCAGCTGCTATGGTCTTCTGGGTGGTTGTTAGGGCATTGCAAAGCTGTTGCTATGTTGTTCCAGGTGGTTGCTAGGCGGTTGCTATGGTGTTCTGGATGGTTGGTAGGCAGTTGCTATGGTATTCAAGTTGGTTGCTAAGGGGTTGCTAGGCGGTTGCTATGGTGTTCTGGGTGGTTGCTAGGGCATTACTAGGCAGTTGCTATGGTGATCTTGGTGGTTGATAGGCAGTTGCTATGGTGTTCTCGGTGGTTGCTAGGCCGTTGCTATGGTGTTCTGGGTGGTTGCTAGGTGGTTGCTATGGTGTTCTGGGTGGTTGCTAGGGTGTTGCTAAGCAGTTGCTATGGTGTTCTGGGTGATTGCTAGGGCCTTGCTAGGTGGTTTCTTTGGTGATCTAGGTGGTTGCAAAGGCGTTGCTAGGCAGTTGCTATGGTGTTTTGAGTGGTTGCTAGGGCGTTGCTAGGCGGTTGCTATGGTGTTCTGGGTGGTTGCTAGGGCCTTGCTACGGGTTGCTATGGTGTTCTGAGTGGTTGATAGGGCGTTGCTAGGCGATTGCTATGGTGTTCTGGGTGGTTGCGAGGTGGTTGCTATGGCGTTCTGGGGGGTGGCTAGAGCGTGGGTATGGGGTTCTGGGTGGTTGCTAGGCGGTTGCTATGGCATTCTGGGTGGTTGCTAGGGCTTTGCTAAGCAGTTGTTATGATGTTCTGGGTGGTTGCTTGGGCGTTGCTAGGTGGTTTCTATGGTGTTCTGGGTGGTTGCTAGGGTGTTGCTATGCAGTTGCTATGCTGTTCTGGGTGGTTGCTAGGCCATTGCTATGGTGTTCTGGGTGGTTGATAGGGCGTTGCTAGGCAGATGCTATGGTGTTCTGGGTGGTTGCTAGGGCGTTGCTAGGCAGTTGCTATGGTGTTCTGGGTGGTTGTTAGGGTGGTTGCTATGGCGTTTTGGGTGGTTGCTAGGGCATTGCTAAGCAGTTGCTATGGCGTTCTGGGTGGTTGCTACGGCGTTGCTAGGCGGTTGCTATGGTGTTCTGGGTGGTTGCTAGGGTGTTGCTAGGCAGTTGCTATGGTGTTCTGGGTGGTTGCAAGGTGGTTGCTATGGGGTTCTGTGTGGTTGCTAGGGCGTTGCTAGGCGGTTGCTATGGTGTTCTGGGTGGTTGCTCGGGCGTTGCTAGGCGGTTGCTATGGTGTTCTGGTTGGTTGCTAGGGCATTGCTATGGTGTTCTGGGTGGTTGCTAGGGCGTTGCTAGGCAGTTGCTATGGTGTTCTGGATGGTTGCTAGGCGGTTGCTCTGGTGTTCTGGGTGGTTGCTAGGCGGTTCCTATGGTGTTCTGGGTGGTAGCTAAGCGGTTGCTATGGTGTTCTGGGTGGTTGCTAGGTCATTGGTAGGCAGTTGCTATGGTGTTCTGGGTGGTTGCTAGGCGGTTGCTATGGTGTTCTGGGTGGTTGCTAGGCGGTTGCTATGGTGTTCTGGGTGGTTGCTAGGGCGTTGTTAGGCAGTTGCTATGGTGTTTTGGGTGGTTGCTAGGTGGTTGCTATGGTGTTCTGGGTGGTTGCTAGGGCGTTGCTAGGCAGTTGCTATGGTGTTCCTGGTGGTTGCTAGGCGGTTGCTATGGTGTTCTGGGTGGTTGCTCGGGCGTTGCTAGGCAGTTGTTACGGTGTTCTGGGTGGTTGCTAGGCAGTTGCTATGGTCTTCTGGGTGGTTTCTAGGGCGTTGCTAGGTAGTTGCTATGGTGTTCTGGGTGGTTGCTAGGCGTTTGCTATGGTGTTCTGGGTGGTTGCTAGGGCGTTGCTAGGCGATTCCTATGGTGTTCTTTGTGGTTGCTAGGGTGTTGCTAGGCAATTGCTATGGTGTTCTGGGTGGTTGCTAGGCGGTAGCTATGGTTTTCTGGGTGGTTTCTAGGGTGTTGCTAGGCAGTTGCTATGGTGTTCTGGGTGGTTGCTAGGCGGTAGCTATGGTTTTCTGGGTGGTTTCTAGGGTGTTGCTAGGCGATTCCTATGGTGTTCTGTGTGGTTGCTAGGGCGTTGCTAGGCAATTGCTATGGTGTTCTGGGTGGTTGCTAGGCGGTTGCTAAGGTGTTCTTGGTGGTTGCTAGGGCGTTGCTAGGCAGTTGCAAGGGTGTTTTGGGTGGGTGCTGGGCGGTTGCTATGGTGTTCTGGGTGGTTGCTAGGGCGTTGCTAGGCAGTTGCTATGGTGTTCTGGGTGGTTGCTAGGGCGTTGCTAGGCAGTTGCTTTGGTGTTTTGGGTGGTTGCTAGGTTGTTGGTATGGTGTGCTGGGTGGTTGCTAGGGTGTTGCTAGGCAGTTGCTATGGTTTTCTGGGTGGTTTCTAGGCAGTTGCTATGGTGTTCTTGGTGGTTGTTAGGGCGTTGCTAGGCGGTTTCTATGGTGTTCTGGGTGGTTGCTAGGGCGTTGCTAGGCAGTTGCTTTGGTGTTCTGAGTGGTTGCTTGGCGGTTGCTATGGTGTTTTGGGTGGTTGCTAGGGCGTTGCTTGGCAGTTGCTATAGTGTTCTGGGTGGTTGCTAGGCAGTTGCTCTGGTGTTTTGGGTGGTTGCTCGGCGGTTGCTATGGTGTTCTGAATATTTGCTTGGGCATTGCTCGACAGTTGCTATGTTGTTCTTGTTGTTGCTAGGGCGTTGATGTGTCTTGTTTGGGGATCGAGTGAAAACTGAGAGAAGTAGTGAACTGTACGATCACGAAATTATTTGGAATATTAACAAGGAAGGAAGGAAGTTAAGAAGGAACTAATGAGGGAAGTAAGGAAAGAAGGAATATAGGAAAAAAAGAAGGAAATCAAAGGGAGGCAGGAAAGAACAAAGGAAATAAGGCGAGGATGGATGGAAAGAAACAGAGGAATGAAGGAAAGAAGGAAGTAAAGAAGGAAGGAAAGGAAGAAGGGAAGAAGAAGGATTTAAGTAAAGATAAAAGGAAGGAAGGAAGGAAGGAAGTGAGGAAGAAGAAATGAAAAACAGAAGGAAAGAGAGAAGGAAGGAAAGAAAAAGTAAAGAAAGGAAGAGGGAAGGAAAGAGAGCGAAAGCAGAAAGAAGAAAGGAAGAAAGATAAGAAGGATATGAAGGAATGAAAGAAGGCATGATGGATGGAAAGAAAAACTAAGGAAGGTAGGAAAGAAAATTGGTAGGGAGGAAGAATGGGAGGAAGGATGAAAGGCAGGATAGAAGGAAGTAAAGTAGGAAAGAAGGAACGAATAAAGGAAGGAAGGAACGAAGGAAAGAAATAGGAGGGAAAAAGAAAGAAGGAATGACAGAAAATAGAAGGAAGGAAAGCAGTAAGGAAGCTGTAGTCTCAAGAGAGCCAGATTGTAGTCTTACAGCCTGAGAAACTGACAGTTACAGCAGGTGATCAGAACCCCTGGCACAAGATTCCATTTGCTTAATGGCCCTATTGTGATGTCATAATGCCAATGTTAAGTCTATGGGGGGAAAAAATGTATAGTTTTTTATTAATAACTCAAAAAGTATAAAAGTTACAAAGATGAAAAATACATTGCACAGGTGTCCTAAGTAAGACCTACGCAACGCAGTTTGAATGAAGTTTCTACGATAAACGGTTGAGGCCGCATTAAGTGTGTTAGAATAATAATAATAATTAAAGCTGCAAGCAGCGTTGGGGCGGGTCCTCGCCCACCGGTGCATGTCGAAACGGGGGCGAGACGCCCATCCGCGCATGTCGAAAGGGGGGCGAGACGCGTTCGAGCGATGTCGAGCATTGTCATTCGTTGGACAGTACGAGATGGTGGGAAATGTTTTATGTTGATTTGAGTGCAAACCCCTTTACTGAAAGAGATTTTCGTTTTGAATATTGGAGCTATGAGCCATGGAACCTGGTCAAAGTATCTGAAGCACATTTAATCACTGCTGTGTATTGTGTAATCTTCTCCCATGCATGAACTTAGTGAAGGGAGATGATCCGTGGGCTCCAACTGCCACCCGGTGGACAATTGTGTAGTAGCACACAGAAATACATGGAAATCAATAAAAATCAAGAAATTAATAAATGCTTCTTCTACGTAAATCCTAGAAAGCTGAGATTTTGGGAGCATGTTCCCTGAACACAGACAAAAGTTTCATACGCTGCAACTTATGGTGAATTCAGAAGTGCGTCACTCTATATTTTTCAAAATATGAATATTCATAACATATTAATATCTCCAGAAATATTCATAGAAATTGTTCCATGCTTGGCAGTTTGTCTGTACACATGGAGCTTATGAAGTCTACCAAAGGACATTTTGATACAATAAACGGTTTGTTCACAGTAAGAAATTATGTGATACTGTACAGCATATGATGAACATAACATTTTTTATTTCAAGAAGTCTTCATTGGATTTTCACGAAATCAAGTAAGAATATCTGTCATGGTACAGCAATGAAGTGTGATTTTTTTCAGAATTTTTAAACATTGCGTCAGGGCGTGGTGTAAGCAAAAGTGCCATTTTGGAGGATTTAGGTGGCGCTAGAGAGCCATTTAGTGCCTTTGGTGAAGAATTTTGGGATAAGAGATATGTTTGTTGCCTGTAAGAATTTACTGCAAAATTTTGTTCGTTTTTGACCATGCTTAAGGGGTTGAATTAATGTTGGAAATTGCGTATGCATCGGGAAAAGGCAGTCGAAGTGGCTGCGGACCCCATCTTTGACACCTCATAAAATCCAAACCGTAGGACTTTTGAAAAAGTTGTACAGTAGTTTTCATCGGAAGAGTGTGCTGTGTCATCTATTAGCATTTGGGGTCGATACGATGAACGCCCTAGGAGGAGTTCGCGTTTGTTCGAGGGCAAATTTTGGCCAAATTTAGGGTGAAATGCAAATTTAGATATGCAAATTGCGGACTTCCTGTTTGATTTAGGTAATAGGTGTCGATTGTTCATTTTTAGGCCTTGATGAGATGAACAATATAGTGTTGGTTGCATCTCTCTATGACTTTCCTACCAGGCGTGGTGGCCCTCTAAAGGACAGTAAAAAGTGCCTTGGTGGCGCTAGAGAGCCATTTTGTGACCTATGAGGAGAATTTTTTCATTTCATCAAATTTTTCGCCAGACCGGACGAGCGTGCCGATTTTGGTGAGTTTTTGAGCATGTTTAGGGGGTCAAATTCAAGCTCAAAGAGGCGTTAGAAAAAACAAAGAAACAAAGAATAATAATAAGAATAATAATAATAATAAGAAACATAGCAGGAACAATAGGGTCCTCTCTGAGGCCTTGCAGGCCTCGAGGCTCGGACCCTAATAATAATAATAATAAGAAGACCAGGATAACAATAGTGAGCATTTTCAACGCACACTAATAATAATAATAACTAGATAATGTAATTCCAGGGAATTACGTGTGCATTGAAAATGCAAAGTGTAGTTGCATAAGGTGGAGTTTGTAACATATCATTGCATTATGATATTGGTAGCTACGTTTTTAGTAGGATAATTATGGTAGTGGTGAGGACTTTTATTTTGAAACAGATGAGGACTGAGGAAACAGTTTGCGGGAGTCATAGTTGATGACAACTGTCATATGGAAATTTTTAAGAGTGACATTTTTTAATAGTGAAGAATTGTAGTAAGGACTTATATTTTGAGAGAGGATTGGGCAGAAGAAACAGTTGCCGGAAGTCATTGTCGAAAACAATCAGGAGTTGGAATGGCTGAAAGGTTGATAAGTTGAGTAGCTTAAAAAGTTACATTTTTTTTATTGTAATTTGACATAATGAGGACTGGCTGTAACAGTTGTTAGGCATTTGCTATGGTGTTCTGTGTACTTGTGAGGGTGTTGCTAGGCAGCTGCTATCGTGTTCTGGGTGGTTGCTAGGGCATTGCTTGGCAGTTGCTATGGTGTTCTGGGTGGTTGCTAGGGCTTTGCTAAGCGGTTGCTATGGTGTTCTGAGTGGTTGATAGGGCGATTGCTAGGCGGTTGCTATGGTGTTCTGGGTGGTTGCTATGGTGTTCTGGGTGGTTGCTAGAGCGTTGCTATGGGGTTCTGGGTGGTTGCTAGGCGGTTGCTATGGCATTCTGGGTGGTTGCTAGGGCTTTGCTAAGCAGTTGCTATGATGTTCTGGGTGGTTGCTAGGGCGTTGCTAGGTGGTTGCTATGGTGTTCTGGGTGGTTGCTAGGGTGTTGCTAGGCAGTTGCTATGCTGTTCTGGGTGGTTGCTAGGCCGGTGCTATGGTGTTCTGGGTGGTTGCTAGGGCGTTGCTAGGCAGTTGCTATGGTGTTCTGGGTGGTTGCTAGGGCGTTGCTAGGCAGTTGCTATGGTGTTCTGGGTGGTTCTTAGGGCGTTGCTAGGCAGTTGCTTTGGTGTTCTGGGTGGTTGCTAGGGCGTTGCTATGGTGTTCTGGGTGGTAGCTAGGCGGTTGCTATTGTGTTCTGGGTGGTTGCTAGGCGGTTGCTATGGTGTTCTGGGTGGTTGCTAGGGCATTGCTAGGCAGTTGCTATGGTGTGCTGGGTAGTTGCTAGGCGGTTGCTATGGTGTTCTGGGACGTTGCTAGGGCATTGCTAGGCGGTTGCTATGGTGTTCTGGGTGGTTGCTAGGGCCTTGCTAGGCGGTTGCTATGGTGCTCTGGGAGGTTGCTAGGGTATTGCTAGTCAGTTGCTATGGTGTTCTGGGTGGTTGCTAGGGCGTTGCTAGGGGTTTGCTATGGTGTTCTGGGTGGTTGTTAGGGTGTTGCTAGGCAGTTGCTATGGTGTTCTGGGTGGTTGCTAGGCGGTTGCTATGGTGTTCTGGGTGGTTGCTAGGGCGTTGTTAGGCAGTTGCTATGGTGTTTTGGGTGGTTGCTCGGTGGTTGCTATGGTGTTCTGGGTGGTTGCTAGGGCGTTGCTAAGCAGTTGCTATGGTGTTCTGGGTGGTTGCTAGGCGGTTGCTATGGTGTTCTGGGTGGTTGCTCGGGCATTGCTAGGCAGTTGCTACGGTGTTCTGGGTGGTTGCTAAGCGGTTGCTATGGTGTTCTGGGTGGTTGCTAGGCGGTTGCTATGGTGTTCTGGGTGGTTTCTAGGGCGTTGCTAGGCAGTTGCTATGGTGTTCTGGGTGGTTGCAAGGCGGTTGCTATGGTGTTCTGGGTGGTTGGTAGGGCGTTGCTAGGCGATTCCTATGGTGTTCTGTGTGGTTGCTAGGGCGTTGCTAGGCAATTGCTATGGTGTTCTGGGTGGTTGCTAGGCGGTTGCTATGGTGTGCTGGGTGGTTTCTAGGGCATTGCTAGGCAGTTGCTATGGTGTTCTGGGTGGTTGCTAGGCAGTTGCTATGGTGTTCTGGGTGGTTGCTAGGGCGTTGCTAGGCGATTCCTATGGTGTTCTGTGTGGTTGCTAGGGGGTTGCTAGGCAATTGCTATGGTGTTCTGGGTTGTTGCAAGGCGGTTGCTAAGGTGTTCTTGGTGGTTGCTAGGGCGTTGCTAGGCAGTTGCAATGGTGTTCTGGGTGGTTGCTGGGCGGTTGCTATGGTGTTCTGGGTGGGTGCTAGGGCGTTGCTAGGCAGTTGCAATGGTGTTTTGCGTGGGTGGTAGGTGGTTGCTATGGGGGTCTGGGTGGTTGCGAGGGTGTTGCTAGGCAGTTGCTATGGTTTTCTGGGTGGTTTCTAGGCAGTTGCTATGGTGTTCTTGGTGGTTGTTAGGGCGTTGCTAGGCGGTTGCTATGGTGTTCTGGGTGGTTGCTAGGGCGTTGCTAGGCAGTTGCTTTGGTGTTCTGAGTGGTTGCTTGGCGGTTGCTATGGTGTTTTGGGTGGTTGCTAGGGCGTTGCTTGGCAGTTGCAATAGTGTTCTGGGTGGTTGCTAGGCAGTTGCTATGGTGTTTTGGGTGGTTGCTAGGCGGTTGCTATGGTGTTCTGAATATTTGCTTGGGCATTGCTCAACAGTTGCTATGTTGTTCTTGTTGTTGCTAGGGCGTTGATGTGTCTTGTTTGGGGATCGAGTGAAAACTGGGAGAAGTAGTGAACTGTACGATCACGAAATTATTTGGAATATTTACAAGGAAGGAAGGAAGGAAAGAAGGAACTAATGAGGGAATGAGGAAAGAAGGAATATAGGAAAAAAAGAAGGAAATCAAAGGGAGGCAGGAAAGAACAAAGTAAAGAAAGCGAGGATGGATGGAAAGAAACAGAGGAATGAAGGAAAGAAGGAAGTAAAGAAGGAAGGAAAGGAAGAAGGGAAGAAGAAGGATTTAAGTGAAGATAGAAGGAAGGGAGGTAGGAAGGAAGTGAGGAAGAAGAAATGAAAAACAGAAGGAAAGAGAGAAGGAGGAAAAGAAAAAGTAAAGAAAGGAAGAGGGAAGGAAAGAGAGGGAAAGCAGAAAGAAGAAAGGAAGAAAGATAAGAAGGAGATAAAGGAAAGAAAGAAAGCATGATGGATGGAAAGAAAAAGTAAGGAAGGTAGGAAAGAAAATTGGTAGGGAGGAAGAATGGGAGGAAGGATGAAAGGCATGATAGAAGTAAGTAAAGTAGGAAAGAAGGAACGAATAAAGGAAGGAAGGAACGAAGGAAAGAAATAGGAGGGAAAAAGAAAGAAGGAATGACAGAAAATAGAAGGAAGGAAAGCAGTAAGGAAGCTGTAGTCTCAAGAGAGCCAGATTGTAGTATTACAGCCTGAGAAACTGACAGTTACAGCAGGTGGCGGGAGTCATAGTTGATGACAACTGTCATATGAAAATTTTTAATAGTGTAATTTTTTAATAGTGAAGAATTGTAGAAAGGACTTCTATTTTGTGACAGGTTTGGGCAGAGGAAACAGTTGGCGGAAGTCATAGGAGAAAACAATCAGGAGTTGGAATGGCTGAACGGTTGATAAGTTGAGTAGCTAAAAAAGTTACATTATTTTATTGTATTTTGTCAAAATGAGGACTCGCTGAAACTGTTGCTAGGTGGTTGCTATGGTGTTCTGTGTACTTGTGAGGGTGTTGCTCGGCAGCTGCTATGGTCTTCTGGGTGGTTGTTAGGGCATTGCAAAGCTGTTGCTATGTTGTTCCGGGTGGTTGCTAGGCGGTTGCTATGGTGTTCTGGATGGTTGGTAGGCAGTTGCTATGGTGTTCAAGTTGGTTGCTAAGGGGTTGCTAGGCAGTTGCTATGGTGTTCTGGGTGGTTGCTAGGGCATTACTAGGCAGTTGCTATGGTGATCTTGGTGGTTGATAGGCAGTTGCTATGGTGTTCTCGGTGGTTGCCAGGCCGTTGCAATGGTGTTCTTGGTGGTTGCTAGGTGGTTGCCATGGTGTTCTGGGTGGTTGCTAGGGTGTTGCTAAGCAGTTGCTATGGTGTTCTTGGTGGTTGCTAGGGCCTTGCGAGGTGGTTTCTATGGTGTTCTAGGTGGTTGCTAAGGCGTTGCTAGGCAGTTGCTATGGTGTTTTGAGTGGTTGCTAGGGCGTTGCTAGGCGGTTGCTATGGTGTTCTGGGTGGTTGTTAGGGCCTTGCTACGGGTTGCTATGGTGTTCTGAGTGGTTGATAGGGCGTTGCTAGGCGATTGCTATGGTGTTCTGGGTGGTTGCTAGGTGGTTGCTATGGCGTTCTGGGTGGTTGCTAGAGCGTTGCTATGGGGTTCTGGGTGGTTGCTAGGCGGTTGCTATGGCATTCTGGGTGGTTGCTAGGGCTTTGCTAAGCAGTTGTTATAATGTTCTGGGTGGTTGCTAGGGCGTTGCTAGGTGGTTTCTATGGTGTTCTGGGTGGTTGCTGGGGCGTTGCTATGGTGTTCTGGGTGGTTGCTAGGGCGTTGCTAGGCAGTTGCTATGGTGTTCTGGATGGTTGCCTGCCGGTTGCTATGGTTATCTGGGTGGTTGCTAGGGTGTTGCTATGGTGTTCTGGGTGGTTGTTAGGCGGTTGCTCTGGTGTTGTGGGTGGTTGCTAGACGGTTGCTTTGGTGTTCTGGGTGGTTGCTCGGGCGTTGCTATGCAGTTGCTATGGTGTTCTGGGTGGTTGCTAGGCGGTTGCTATGGTGTTCTGGGTGGTTGCTAGGGTGTTGCTAGGCAGTTGCTATGGTGTT
Source organism: Gymnothorax reevesii (assembly GCA_029721435.1). Taxonomy (NCBI): domain Eukaryota; kingdom Metazoa; phylum Chordata; class Actinopteri; order Anguilliformes; family Muraenidae; genus Gymnothorax; species Gymnothorax reevesii. Next base: position 28,609,600 of record CM056588.1, read on the forward strand.
TTGGGTGGTTGCTAGGCGGTTGCTATGGTGTTCTGGGAGGTTGCTAGGGCGTTGCTAGGCAGTTGCTATGGTGTTCTGGGTGGGTGCTAGGTGGTTGCTATGGTGTTCTGGGTGGGGGCTAGGGCGCTGCTAGGCAGTTGCTATGGTGTTCCGGGTAGTTGCTAGGCGGTTGCTATGGTGTTCTGGGTGGTTGCTAGGGTATTGCTAGGCGGTTGCTATGGTGTACCTGGTGCTTGTTAGGGCATTGCTAGGCAGTTGCTTTGGTGTTCTTGGTGGTTGCTAGGGCGTTGCTAGGCGGTTGCTATGGTGTTCTGCCTGGTTGCTAGGGCATTGCTAGGCAGTTGCTATGGTGTTCTGGGTGGTTGCTAGGGCGTTGCTAGGCGGGTGCTATGGTGTTCTGGGTGGTTGCTAGGGTATTGCTAGGCAGTTGGTATGGTGTTCTTGGTGTTTGCTAGGCGGTTGCTATGGTGTTCTGGGTGGTTGCTAGGGCGTTGCTAGGCGATTCCTATGGTGTTCTGGGTGGTTGCTAGGGCGTTGCTAGGCAGTTGCTATGGTGTTCGGGTGGTTGCTAGGCGGTTGCTAAGGTGTTCTTGGTGGTTGCTAGGGCATTGCTAGGCAGTTGCTTTGGTGTTTTGGGTGGTTGCTGGGCGGTTGCTATGGTGTTCTGGGTGGTTGCTATGGCATTGTTAGGCAGTTGCTATGGTGTTCTGGTTGGTTTCTAGGCGATTGCTATGGTGTTCTGGGTGGTTGCTAGGGCGTTGCTAGGCAGTTGGTATGGTGTTTTGGGTGGTTGCTCGGCGGTTGCTATGGTGTTCTGGGTGGTTGGTAGGGTGTTGCTATGGTGTTCTTGGTGGTTGTTAGGGCGTTGCTAGGTGGTTGCTATGGTGTTCTGGGTGGTTGCTAGGGCGTTGCTAGGCAGTTGCTTTGGTGTTCTGAGTGGTTGCTTGGCGGTTGCTATGGTGTTTTGGGTGGTTGCTAGGGCCTTGCTTAGCAGTTGCTATAGTGTTCTGGGTGGTTGCTATGCAGTTGCTATGGTGTTTTGGGTGGTTGCTAGGCGGTTGCTATGGTGTTCTGAATATTTGCTTGGGCATTGCTCGACAGTTGCTATGTTGTTCTTGTTGTTGCTAGGGCGTCGATGTGTCTTGTTTGGGGATCGAGGGAAAACTGGGAGAAGTAGTGAACCGTACGATTACGAAATTATTTGGAATATTAACAACGAAGGAAGGCGGGAAAGAAGGAACTAATGAGGGAAGTAAGGAAAGAAGGAATGTAGGAAAAAAACTAGGAAATCAAAGGAAGGCAGGAAAGAACAAAGGAAAGAAGGCGAGGATGGATGGAAAGAAACAGAAAAATGAAGGAAAGAAGGAAGTAAAGAAGGAAGGAAAGGAAGAAGGGAAGAAGAAGGATTTAAGTAAAGATAGAAGGAAGGAAGGAAGGAAGTGAGGAAGAAGAAATGAAAAACAGAAGGAAAGAGAGAAGGAAGGAAAGAAAAAGTAAAGAAAGGAAGAGGGAAGGAAAGAGAGGGAAAGCAGAAAGAAGAAAGGAAGAAAGATAAGAAGGATATAAAGGAATGAAAGAAGGCATGATGGATGGAAAGAAAAACTAAGGAAGGTAGGAAAGAAAATTGGTAGGGAGGAAGAATGGGATGAAGGATGAAATGCATGATAGAAGTAAGTAAAGTAGGAAAGAAGGAACGAATAAAGAAAGGAAGGAACGAAGGAAAGAAATAGGAGGTAAAGAGAAAGAAGGAATGAGAGAAAGTAGAAAGAAGGAAAGCAGTAAGGAAGCTGTAGTCTCAAGAGAGCCAGATTGTAGTATTACAGCCTGAGAAACTGACAGTTACAGCAGGTGGCGGGAGTCATAGTTGATGACAACTGTCATATGAAAATTTTTAATAGTGTAATTTTTTAATAGTGAAGAATTGTAGAAAGGACTTCTATTTTGTGACAGGTTTGGCCAGAGGAAACAGTTGGCGGAAGTCATAGTAGAAAACAATCAGGAGTTGGAATGGCTGAACGGTTGATAAGTTGAGTAGCTAAAAAAGTTACATTATTTTATTGTATTTTGTCATAATGAGGACTCGCTGAAACTCTTGCTAGGTGGTTGCTATGGTGTTCTGTGTACTTGTGAGGGTGTTGCTCGGCAGCTGCTATGGTGTTCTGGGTGGTTGTTAGGGCATTGCAAAGCAGTTGCTATGTTGTTCCGGGTGGTTGCTAGGCGGTTGCTATGGTGTTCTGGATGGTTGGTAGGCAGTTGCTATGGTGTTCAAGTTGGTTGCTAAGGGGTTGCTAGGCGGTTGCTATGGTGTTCTGGGTGGTTGCTAGGGCATTACTAGGCAGTTGCTATGGTGATCTTGGTGGTTGATGGGCAGTTGCTATGGTGTTCTCGGTGGTTGCTAGGCCGTTGCTATGGTGTTCTGGGTGGTTGCTAGGTGGTTGCTATGGTGTTCTGGGTGGTTGCAAGGGTGTTGCTAAGCAGTTGCTATGCTGTTCTGGGTGGTTGCTAGGCCATTGCTATGGTGTTCTGGGTGGTTGCTAGGGCGTTGCTAGGCAGTTGCTATGGTGTTCTGGGTGGTTGCTAGGGCGGTGCTAGGCAGTTGCTATGGTGTTCTGGGTGGTTGTAAGGGTGGTTGCTATGGCGTTTTGGGTGGTTGCTAGGGCATTGCTAAGCAGTTGCTATGGTGTTCTGGGTGGTTGCTACGGCGTTGCTAGGCGGTTGCTATGGTGTTCTGGGTGGTTGCTAGGGTGTTGCTAGGCAGTTGTAATGGTGTTCTGGGTGGTTGCTAGGTGGTTGCTATGGTGTTATGGGTGGTTGCTAGGGCGTTGCTAGGCGGTTGCTATGGTGTTCTGGGTGGTTGCTCGGGCGTTGCTAGGGGGTTGCTATGGTGTGCTGGGTGGTTGGTAGGGCGTTGCTATGGTGGTCTGGTTGGTTGCTAGGGCGTTGCTAGGCAGTTGCTAAGGTGTTCTGGATGGTTGCTAGGCGGTTGCTATGGTGTTGTGGGTGGTTGCTAGGGTGTTGCTATGGTGTTCTGGGTGGTTGTTAGGCGGTTGCTCTGGTGTTGTGGGTGGTTGCTAGGCGGTTCCTATGGTGTTCTGGGTGGTAGCTAAGAGGTTGCTATGGTGTTCTGGGTGGTTGATAGGTCGTTGCAAGGCAGTTGCTATGGTGTTCTGGGTGGTTGCTAGGCGATTGCTTTTGTGTTCTGGGTGGTTGCTAGGCGGTTGCTATGGTGTTCTGGGTGGTTGCTAGGGCATTGCTAGGCAGTTGCTATGGTGTGCTGGGTGGTTGCTAGGCGGTTGCTATGGTGTTCTGGGACGTTGCTAGGGCATTGCTAGGCAGTTGCTATGGTGTTCTGGGTGGTTGCTAGGGCCTTGCTAGGCGGTTGCTATGGTGCTCTGGGAGGTTGCTAGGGCATTGCTAGCCTGTTGCTATGGTGTTCTGGGTTGTTGCTAGGGCGTTGCTAGGCGGTTGCTATGGTATTCTGGGTGGTTGTTAGGGTGTTGCTAGGCAGTTGCTATGGTGTTCTGGGTGGTTGCTAGGCGGTTGCTATGGTGTTCTGGGTGGTTGCTAGGGCGTTGTTAGGCAGTTGCTATGGTGTTTTGGGTGGTTGCTCGGTGGTTGCTATGGTGTTCTGGGTGGTTGCTAGGGCGTTGCTAGGCAATTGCTATGGTGTTCTGGGTGGTTGCTAGGCGGTTGCTATGGTGTTCTGGGTGGTTGCTCGGGCGTTGCTAGGCAGTTGCTACGGTGTTCTGGGTGGTTGCTAAGCGGTTGCTATGGTGTTCTGGGTGGTTGCTAGGCAGTTGCTATGGTGTTCTGGGTGGTTTCTAGGGCGTTGCTAGGCAGTTGCTATGGTGTTCTGGGTGGTTGCTAGGCGGTTGCTATGGTGTTCTGGGTGGTTGGTAGGGCGTTGCTAGGCGATTCCTATGGTGTTCTGTGTGGTTGCTAGGGCGCTGCTAGGCAATTGCTATGGTGTTCTGGGTGGTTGCTAGGCAGTTGCTATGGTGTGCTGGGTGGTTTCTAGGGCGTTGCTAGGCAGTTGCTATGGTGTTCTGGGTGGTTGCTAGGCGGTTGCTATGGTGTTCTGGGTGGTTGCTAGGGCGTTGCTAGGCGATTCCTATGGTGTTCTGTGTGGTTGCTAGGGCGTTGCTAGGCAATTGCTATGGTGTTCTGGGTGGTTGCAAGGCGGTTGCTAAGGTGTTCTTGGTGGTTGCTAGGGCGTTGCTAGGCAGTTGCAATGGTGTTTTGAGTGGTTGCTGGGCGGTTGCTATGGTGTTCTGGGTGGTTGCTAGGGCGTTGCTAGGCAGTTGCTATGGTGTTCTGGGTGGTTCCTAGGCGATTGCTATTGTGTTCTGGGTGGGTGCTAGGGCGTTGCTAGGCAGTTGCTATGGTGTTTTGGGTGGTTGCTAGGTGGTTGCTATGGTGTTCTGGGTGGTTGCGAGGGTGTTGTTAGGCAGTTGCTATGGTTTTCTAGGTGGTTTCTAGGCAGTTGCTATGGTGTTCTTGGTGTTTGTTAGGGCGTTGCTAGGCGGTTGCTTTGGTGTTCTGGGTGGTTGCTAGGGCGTTGCTAGGCAGTTGCTTTGGTGTTCTGAGTGGTTGCTTGGCGGTTGCTATGGTGTTTTGGGTGGTTGCTAGGGCGTTGCTTGGCAGGTGCTATAGTGTTCTGGGTGGTTGCTAGGCAGTTGCTATGGTGTTTTGGGTCGTTGCTAGGCGGTTGCTATGGTGTTCTGAATATTTGCTTGGGCATTGCTCGACAGTTGCTATGTTGTTCTTGTTGTTGCTAGGGCGTTGATGTGTCTTGTTTGGGGATCGAGTGAAAACTGGGAGAAGTAGTGAACTGTACGATCACGAAATTATTTGGAATATTTACAAGGAAGGAAGGAAGGAAAGAAGGAACTAATGAGGGAAGTAAGGAAAGAAGGAATATAGGAAAAAAAGAAGGAAATCAAAGGGAGGCAGGAAAGAACAAAGTAAAGAAGGCGAGGATGGATGGAAAGAAACAGAGGAATGAAGGAAAGAAGGAAGTAAAGAAGGAAGGAAAGGAAGAAGGGAAGAAGAAGGATTTAAGTGAAGATAGAAGGAAGGAAGGTAGGAAGGAAGTGAGGAAGAAGAAATGAAAAACAGAAGGAAAGAGAGAAGGAGGGAAAGAAAAAGTAAAGAAAGGAAGAGGGAAGGAAAGAGAGGGAAAGCAGAAAGAAGAAAGGAAGAAAGATAAGAAGGATATAAAGGAATGAAAGAAGGCATGATGGATGGAAAGAAAAACTAAGGAAGGTAGGAAAGAAAATTGGTAGGCAGGAAGAATGGGAGGAAGGATGAAAGGCATGATAGAAGTAAGTAAAGTAGGAAAGAAGGAACGAATAAAGGAAGGAAGGAACGAAGGAAAGAAATAGGAGGGAAAAAGAAAGAAGGAATGACAGAAAATAGAAGGAAGGAAAGCAGTAAGGAAGCTGTAGTCTCAAGAGAGCCAGATTGTAGTATTACAGCCTGAGAAACTGACAGTTACAGCAGGTGGCGGGAGTCATAGTTGATGACAACTGTCATATGAAAATTTTTAATAGTGTAATTTTTTAATAGTGAAGAATTGTAGAAAGGACTTCTATTTTGTGACAGGTTTGGGCAGAGGAAACAGTTGGCGGAAGTCATAGTAGAAAACAATCAGGAGTTGGAATGGCTGAACGGTTGATAAGTTGAGTAGCTAAAAAAGTTACATTATTTTATTGTATTTTGTCAAAATGAGGACTCGCTGAAACTGTTGCTAGGTGGTTGCTATGGTGTTCTGTGTACTTGAGAGGGTGTTGCTCGGCAGCTGCTATGGTCTTCTGGGTGGTTGTTAGGGCATTGCAAAGCTGTTGCTATGTTGTTCCAGGTGGTTGCTAGGCGGTTGCTATGGTGTTCTGGATGGTTGGTAGGCAGTTGCTATGGTATTCAAGTTGGTTGCTAAGGGGTTGCTAGGCGGTTGCTATGGTGTTCTGGGTGGTTGCTAGGGCATTACTAGGCAGTTGCTATGGTGATCTTGGTGGTTGATAGGCAGTTGCTATGGTGTTCTCGGTGGTTGCTAGGCCGTTGCTATGGTGTTCTGGGTGGTTGCTAGGTGGTTGCTATGGTGTTCTGGGTGGTTGCTAGGGTGTTGCTAAGCAGTTGCTATGGTGTTCTGGGTGATTGCTAGGGCCTTGCTAGGTGGTTTCTATGGTGTTCTAGGTGGTTGCAAAGGCGTTGCTAGGCAGTTGCTATGGTGTTTTGAGTGGTTGCTATGGCGTTGCTAGGCGGTTGCTATGGTGTTCTGGGTGGTTGCTAGGGCCTTGCTACAGGTTGCTATGGTGTTCTGAGTGGTTGATAGGGCGTTGCTAGGCGATTGCTATGGTGTTCTGGGTGGTTGCTAGGTGGTTGCTATGGCGTTCTGGGTGGTTGCTAGAGCGTTGCTATGGGGTTCTGGGTGGTTGCTAGGCGGTTGCTATGGCATTCTGGGTGGTTGCTAGGGCTTTGCTAAGCAGTTGTTATGATGTTCTGGGTGGTTGCTAGGGCGTTGCTAGGTGGTTTCTATGGTGTTTCGGGTGGTTGCTAGGGTGTTGCTATGCAGTTGCTATGCTGTTCTGGGTGGTTGCTAGGCCATTGCTATGGTGTTCTGGGTGGTTGATAGGGTGTTGCTAGGCAGATGCTATGGTGTTCTGGGTGGTTGCTAGGGCGTTGCTAGGCAGTTGCTATGGTGTTCTGGGTGGTTGTTAGGGTGGTTGCTATGGCGTTTTGGGTGGTTGCTAGGGCATTGCTAAGCAGTTGCTATGGTGTTCTGGGTGGTTGCTACGGCGTTGCTAGGCGGTTGCTATGGTGTTCTGGGTGGTTGCTAGGGTGTTGCTAGGCAGTTGCTATGGTGTTCTGGGTGGTTGCAAGGTGGTTGCTATGGTGTTCTGTGTGGTTGCTAGGGCGTTGCTAGGCGGTTGCTATGGTGTTCTGGGTGGTTGCTCGGGCGTTGCTAGGCGGTTGCTATGGTGTTCTGGTTGGTTGCTAGGGCATTGCTATGGTGTTCTGGGTGGTTGCTAGGGCGTTGCTAGGCAGTTGCTATGGTGTTCTGGATGGTTGCTAGGCGGTTGCTATGGTGTTCTGGGTGGTTGCTAGGGTGTTGCTATGGTGTTCTGGGTGGTTGTTAGGCGGTTGGTCTGGTGTTCTGGGTGGTTGCTAGGCGGTTCCTATGGTGTTCTGGGTGGTAGCTAAGCGGTTGCTATGGTGTTCTGGGTGGTTGCTAGGTCATTGCTAGGCAGTTGCTATGGTGTTCCGGGTGGTTGCTAGGCGGTTGCTATGGTGTTCTGGGTGGTTGCTAGGCGGTTGCTATGGTGTTCTGAGTGGTTGCTAGGGCGTTGTTAGGCAGTTGCTATGGTGTTTTGGGTGGTTGCTAGGTGGTTGCTATGGTGTTCTGGGTGGTTGCTAGGGCGTTGCTAGGCAGTTGCTATGGTGTTCTGGGTGGTTGCTAGGCGGTTGCTATGGTGTTCTGGGTGGTTGCTCGGGCGTTGCTAGGCAGTTGTTACGGTGTTCTGGGTGGTTGCTAGGCAGTTGCTATGGTCTTCTGGGTGGTTTCTAGGGCGTTGCTAGGTAGTTGCTATGGTGTTCTGGGTGGTTGCTAGGCGTTTGCTATGGTGTTCTGGGTGGTTGCTAGGGCGTTGCTAGGCGATTCCTATGGTGTTCTTTGTGGTTGCTAGGGCGTTGCTAGGCAATTGCTATGGTGTTCTGGGTGGTTGCTAGGCGGTTGCTATGGTGTTCTGGGTGGTTTCTAGGGCGTTGCTAGGCAGTTGCTATGGTGTTCTGGGTGGTTGCTAGGCGGTTACTATGGTGTTCTGGGTGGTTGCTAGGGCGTTGCTAGGCGATTCCTATGGTGTTCTGTGTGGTTGCTAGGGCGTTGCTAGGCAATTGCTATGGTGTTCTGGGTGGTTGCTAGGCGGTTGCTAAGGTGTTCTTGGTGGTTGCTAGGGCGTTGCTAGGCAGTTGCAATGGTGTTTTGGGTGGTTGCTGGGCGGTTCCTATGGTGTTCTGGGTGGTTGCTAGGGCGTTGCTAGGCAGTTGCTATGGTGTTCTGGGTGGTTGCTAGGGCGTTGCTAGGCAGTTGCTATGGTGTTTTGGGTGGTTGCTAGGTTGTTGCTATGGTGTTCTGGGTGGTTGCTAGGGTGTTGCTAGGCAGTTGCTATGGTTTTCTGGGTTGTTTCTAGGCAGTTGCTATGGTGTTCTTCGTGGTTGTTAGGGCGGTGCTAGGCGGGTTCTATGGTGTTCTGGGTGGTTGCTAGGGCGCTGCTAGGCAGTTGCTTTGGTGTTCTGAGTGGTTGCTTGGCGGTTGCTATGGTGTTTTGGGTGGTTGCTAGGGCGTTGCTTGGCAGTTGCTATAGTGTTCTGGGTGGTTGCTAGGCAGTTGCTCTGGTGTTTTGGGTGGTTGCTCGGCGGTTGCTATGGTGTTCTGAATATTTGCTTGGGCATTGCTCGACAGTTGCTATGTTGTTCTTGTTGTTGCTAGGGCGTTGATGTGTCTTGTTTGGGGATCGAGTGAAAACTGGGAGAAGTAGTGAACTGTACGATCACGAAATTATTTGGAATATTAACAAGGAAGGAAGGAAGTTAAGAAGGAACTAATGAGGGAAGTAAGAAAAGAAGGAATATAGGAAAAAAAGAAGGAAATCAAAGGGAGGCAGGAAAGAACAAAGGAAATAAGGCGAGGATGGATGGAAAGAAACAGAGGAATGAAGGAAAGAAGGAAGTAAAGAAGGAAGGAAAGGAAGAAGGGAAGAAGAAGGATTTAAGTAAAGATAAAAGGAAGGAAGGAAGGAAGGAAGTGAGGAAGAAGAAATGAAAAACAGAAGGAAAGAGAGAAGGAAGGAAAGAAAAAGTAAAGAAAGGAAGAGGGAAGGAAAGAGAGCGAAAGCAGAAAGAAGAAAGGAAGAAAGATAAGAGGGATATGAAGGAATGAAAGAAGGCATGATGGATGGAAAGAAAAACTAAGGAAGGTAGGAAAGAAAATTGGTAGGGAGGAAGAATGGGAGGAAGGATGAAAGGCAGGATAGAAGGAAGTAAAGTAGGAAAGAAGGAACGAATAAAGGAAGGAAGGAACGAAGGAAAGAAATAGGAGGGAAAAAGAAAGAAGGAATGACAGAAAATAGAAGGAAGGAAAGCAGTAAGGAAGCTGTAGTCTCAAGAGAGCCAGATTGTAGTCTTACAGCCTGAGAAACTGACAGTTACAGCAGGTGATCAGAACACCTGGCACAAGATTCCATTTGCTTAATGGCCCTATTGTGATGTCATAATGCCAATGTTAAGTCTATGGGGGGAAAAAATGTATAGTTTTTTATTAATAACTCAAAAAGTATAAAAGTTACAAAGATGAAAAATACATTGCACAGGTGTCCTAAGTAAGACCTACGCAACGCAGTTTGAATGAAGTTTCTACGATAAACGGTTGAGGCCGCATTAAGTGTGTTAGAATAATAATAATAATAATAATAATAATAATAAGAAGACCAGGATAACAATAGTGAGCATTTTCAACGCACACTAATAATAATAATAACTAGATAATGTAATTCCAGGGAATTACGTGTGCATTGAAAATGCAAAGTGTAGTTGCATAAGGTGGAGTTTGTAACATATCATTGCATTATGATATTGGTAGCTACGTTTTTAGTAGGATAATTATGGTAGTGGTGAGGACTTTTATTTTGAAACAGATGAGGACTGAGGAAACAGTTTGCGGGAGTCATAGTTGATGACAACTGTCATATGGAAATTTTTAAGAGTGACATTTTTTAATAGTGAAGAATTGTAGTAAGGACTTATATTTTGAGAGAGGATTGGGCAGAAGAAACAGTTGCCGGAAGTCATTGTCGAAAACAATCAGGAGTTGGAATGGCTGAAAGGTTGATAAGTTGAGTAGCTTAAAAAGTTACATTTTTTTTATTGTAATTTGACATAATGAGGACTGGCTGTAACAGTTGTTAGGCATTTGCTATGGTGTTCTGTGTACTTGTGAGGGTGTTGCTAGGCAGCTGCTATCGTGTTCTGGGTGGTTGCTAGGGCATTGCTTGGCAGTTGCTATGGTGTTCTGGGTGGTTGCTAGGGCTTTGCTAAGCGGTTGCTATGGTGTTCTGAGTGGTTGATAGGGCGTTGCTAGGCGGTTGCTATGGTGTTCTGGGTGGTTGCTATGGTGTTCTGGGTGGTTGCTAGAGCGTTGCTATGGGGTTCTGGGTGGTTGCTAGGCGGTTGCTATGGCATTCTGGGTGGTTGCTAGGGCTTTGCTAAGCAGTTGCTATGATGTTCTGGGTGGTTGCTAGGGCGTTGCTAGGTGGTTGCTATGGTGTTCTGGGTGGTTGCTAGGGTGTTGCTAGGCAGTTGCTATGCTGTTCTGGGTGGTTGCTAGGCCGGTGCTATGGTGTTCTGGGTGGTTGCTAGGGCGTTGCTAGGCAGTTGCTATGGTGTTCTGGGTGGTTGCTAGGGCGTTGCTAGGCAGTTGCTATGGTGTTCTAGGTGGTTCTTAGGGCGTTGCTAGGCAGTTGCTTTGGTGTTCTGGGTGGTTGCTAGGGCGTTGCTATGGTGTTCTGGGTGGTAGCTAGGCGGTTGCTATTGTGTTCTGGGTGGTTGCTAGGCGGTTGCTATGGTGTTCTGGGTGGTTGCTAGGGCATTGCTAGGCAGTTGCTATGGTGTGCTGGGTAGTTGCTAGGCGGTTGCTATGGTGTTCTGGGACGTTGCTAGGGCATTGCTAGGCGGTTGCTATGGTGTTCTGGGTGGTTGCTAGGGCCTTGCTAGGCGGTTGCTATGGTGCTCTGGGAGGTTGCTAGGGCATTGCTAGGCTGTTGCTATGGTGTTCTGGGTGGTTGCTAGGGCGTTGCTAGGCGGTTGCTATGGTGTTCTGGGTGGTTGTTAGGGTGTTGCTAGGCAGTTGCTATGGTGTTCTGGGTGGTTGCTAGGCGGTTGCTATGGTGTTCTGGGTGGTTGCTAGGGCGTTGTTAGGCAGTTGCTATGGTGTTTTGGGTGGTTGCTCGGTGGTTGCTATGGTGTTCTGGGTGGTTGCTAGGGCGTTGCTAGGCAGTTGCTATGGTGTTCTGGGTGGTTGCTAGGCGGTTGCTATGGTGTTCTGGGTGGTTGCTCGGGCATTGCTAGGCAGTTGCTACGGTGTTCTGGGTGGTTGCTAAGCGGTTGCTATGGTGTTCTGGGTGGTTGCTAGGCGGTTGCTATGGTGTTCTGGGTGGTTTCTAGGGCGTTGCTAGGCAGTTGCTATGGTGTTCTGGGTGGTTGCAAGGCGGTTGCTATGGTGTTCTGGGTGGTTGCTAGGGCGTTGCTAGGCGATTCCTATGGTGTTCTGTGTGGTTGCTAGGGCGTTGCTAGGCAATTGCTATGGTGTTCTGGGTGGTTGCTAGGCGGTTGCTATGGTGTGCTGGGTGGTTTCTAGGGCGTTGCTAGGCAGTTGCTATGGTGTTCTGGGTGGTTGCTAGGCAGTTGCTATGGTGTTCTGGGTGGTTGCTAGGGCGTTGCTAGGCGATTCCTATGGTGTTCTGTGTGGTTGCTAGGGCGTTGCTAGGCAATTGCTATGGTGTTCTGGGTGGTTGCAAGGCGGTTGCTAAGGTGTTCTTGGTGGTTGCTAGGGCGTTGCTAGGGAGTTGCAATGGTGTTTTGGGTGGGTGCTGGGCGGTGGCTATGGTGTTCTGGGTGGTTGCTAGGGCGTGGCTAGGCAGTTGCAATGGTGTTTTGGGTGGTTGCTAGGTGGTTGCTATGGTGTTCTGGGTGGTTGCGAGGGTGTTGCTAGGCAGTTGCTATGGTTTTCTGGGTGGTTTCTAGGCAGTTGCTATGGTGTTCTTGGTGGTTGTTAGGGCGTTGCTAGGCGGTTGCTATGGTGTTCTGGGTGGTTGCTAGGGCGTTGCTAGGCAGTTGCTTTGGTGTTCTGAGTGGTTGCTTGGCGGTTGCTATGGTGTTTTGGGTGGTTGCTAGGGCGTTGCTTGGCAGTTGCAATAGTGTTCTGGGTGGTTGCTAGGCAGTTGCTATGGTGTTCTGAATATTTGCTTGGGCATTGCTCGACAGTTGCTATGTTGTTCTTGTTGTTGCTAGGGCGTTGATGTGTCTTGTTTGGGGATCGAGTGAAAACTGGGAGAAGTAGTGAACTGTACGATCACGAAATTATTTGGAATATTTACAAGGAAGGAAGGAAGGAAAGAAGGAACTAATGAGGGAATGAGGAAAGAAGGAATATAGGAAAAAAAGAAGGAAATCAAAGGGAGGCAGGAAAGAACAAAGTAAAGAAGGCGAGGATGGATGGAAAGAAACAGAGGAATGAAGGAAAGAAGGAAGTAAAGAAGGAAGGAAAGGAAGAAGGGAAGAAGAAGGATTTAAGTGAAGATAGAAGGAAGGAAGGTAGGAAGGAAGTGAGGAAGAAGAAATGAAAAACAGAAGGAAAGAGAGAAGGAGGGAAAGAAAAAGTAAAGAAAGGAAGAGGGAAGGAAAGAGAGGGAAAGCAGAAAGAAGAAAGGAAGAAAGATAAGAAGGATATAAAGGAATGAAAGAAGGCATGATGGATGGAAAGAAAAACTAAGGAAGGTAGGAAAGAAAATTGGTAGGGAGGAAGAATGGGAGGAAGGATGAAAGGCATGATAGAAGTAAGTAAAGTAGGAAAGAAGGAACGAATAAAGGAAGGAAGGAACGAAGGAAAGAAATAGGAGGGAAAAAGAAAGAAGGAATGACAGAAAATAGAAGGAAGGAAAGCAGTAAGGAAGCTGTAGTCTCAAGAGAGCCAGATTGTAGTATTACAGCCTGAGAAACTGACAGTTACAGCAGGTGGCGGGAGTCATAGTTGATGACAACTGTCATATGAAAATTTTTAATAGTGTAATTTTTTAATAGTGAAGAATTGTAGAAAGGACTTCTATTTTGTGACAGGTTTGGGCAGAGGAAACAGTTGGCGGAAGTCATAGGAGAAAACAATCAGGAGTTGGAATGGCTGAACGGTTGATAAGTTGAGTAGCTAAAAAAGTTACATTATTTTATTGTATTTTGTCAAAATGAGGACTCGCTGAAACTGTTGCTAGGTGGTTGCTATGGTGTTCTGTGTACTTGTGAGGGTGTTGCTCGGCAGCTGCTATGGTCTTCTGGGTGGTTGTTAGGGCATTGCAAAGCTGTTGCTATGTTGTTCCGGGTGGTTGCTAGGCGGTTGCTATGGTGTTCTGGATGGTTGGTAGGCAGTTGCTATGGTGTTCAAGTTGGTTGCTAAGGGGTTGCTAGGCAGTTGCTATGGTGTTCTGGGTGGTTGCTAGGGCATTACTAGGCAGTTGCTATGGTGATCTTGGTGGTTGATAGGCAGTTGCTATGGTGTTCTCGGTGGTTGCTAGGCCGTTGCTATGGTGTTTTTGGTGGTTGCTAGGTGGTTGCCATGGTGTTCTGGGTGGTTGCTAGGGTGTTGCTAAGCAGTTGCTATGGTGTTCTTGGTGGTTGCTAGGGCCTTGCGAGGTGGTTTCTATGGTGTTCTAGGTGGTTGCTAAGGCGTTGCTAGGCAGTTGCTATGGTGTTTTGAGTGGTTGCTAGGGCGTTGCTAGGCGGTTGCTATGGTGTTCTGGGTGGTTGCTAGGGCCTTGCTACGGGTTGCTATGGTGTTCTGAGTGGTTGATAGGGCGTTGCTAGGCGATTGCTATGGTGTTCTGGGTGGTTGCTAGGTGGTTGCTATGGCGTTCTGGGTGGTTGCTAGAGCGTTGCAATGGGGTTCTGGGTGGTTGCTAGGCGGTTGCTATGGCATTCTGGGTGGTTGCTAGGGCTTTGCTAAGCAGTTGTTATGATGTTCTGGGTGGTTGCTAGGGCGCTGCTAGGTGGTTTCTTTGGTGTTGTGGGTGGTTGCTGGGGCGTTGCTATGGTGTTCTGGGTGGTTGCTAGGGCGTTGCTAGGCAGTTGCTATGGTGTTCTGGATGGTTGCCTGCCGGTTGCTATGGTGTTCTGGGTGGTTGCTAGGGTGTTGCTATGGTGTTCTGGGTGGTTGTTAGGCGGTTGCTCTGGTGTTGTGGGTGGTTGCTAGACGGTTGCTTTGGTGTTCTGGGTGGTTGCTCGGGCGTTGCTATGCAGTTGCTATGGTGTTCTGGGTGGTTGCTAGGCGGTTGCTATGGTGTTCTGGGTGGTTGCTAGGGGGTTGCTAGGCAGTTGCTGTGGTGTTTTGGGTGGTTGCTAGGCGGGTGCTATGGTGTTCTGGGAGGTTGCTAGGGCGTTGCTAGGCAGTTGCTATGGTGTTCTGCGTGGTTGCTAGGTGGGTGGTATGGTGTTCTGGGTGGTTGCTTGGGCGCTGCTAGGAAGTTGCTATGGTGTTGGGGGTAGTTGCTAGGCGGTTGCTATGGTGTTCTGGGTGGTTGCTAGGGAATTGCTAGGCGGTTGCTATGGTGTACCTGGTGCTTGTTAGGGCGTTGCTAGGCAGTTGCTTTGGTGTTCTTGGTGGTTGGTAGGGCGTTGCTAGGCGGTTGCTATGGTGTTCTGCCTGGTTGCTAGGGCATTGCTAGGCAGTTGCTATGGTGTTCTGGGTGGTTGCTAGGGCGTTGCTAGGCGGTTGCTATGGTGTTCTGGGTGGTTGCTAGGGCATTGCTAGGCAGTTGCTATGGTGTTCTGGGTGGTTGCTAGGCGGTTGCTATGGTGTTCTGGGTGGTTGCTAGGGCGTTGCTAGGCGATTCCTATGGTGTTCTGGGTGGTTGCTAGGGCGTTGCTAGGCAGTTGCTATGGTGTTCGGGTGGTTGCTAGGCGGTTGCTAAGGTGTTCTTGGTGGTTGCTAGGGCGTTGCTAGGCAGTTGCTTTGGTGTTTTGGGTGGTTGCTGGGGGGTTGCTATGGTGTTCTGGGTGGTTGCTATGGCATTGTTAGGCAGTTGCTGTGGTGTTCTGGTTGGTTTCTAGGCGGTTGCTATGGTGTTCTGGGTGGTTGCTAGGGCGTTGCTAGGCAGTTGCTATGGTGTTTTGGGGGGTTGCTCGGGGGTTGCTATGGTGTTCTGGGTGGTTGCTAGGGTGTTGCTATGGTGTTCTTGGTGGTTGTTAGGGCGTTGCTAGGTGGTTGCTATGGTGTTCTGGGTGGTTGCTAGGGCGTTGCTAGGCAGTTGCTTTGGTGTTCTGAGTGGTTGCTTGGCGGTTGCTATGGTGTTTTGGGTGGTTGCTAGGGCCTTGCTTAGCAGTTGCTATAGTGTTCTGGGTGGTTGCTATGCAGTTGCTATGGTGTTTTGGGTGGTTGCTAGGCGGTTGCTATGGTGTTCTGAATATTTGCTTGGGCATTGCTCGACAGTTGCTATGTTGTTCTTGTTGTTGCTAGGGCGTTGATGTGTCTTGTTTGGGGATCGAGGGAAAACTGGGAGAAGTAGTGAACCGTACGATTACGAAATTATTTGGAATATTAACAACGAAGGAAGGCGGGAAAGAAGGAACTAATGAGGGAAGTAAGGAAAGAAGGAATGTAGGAAAAAAACTAGGAAATCAAAGGAAGGCAGGAAAGAACAAAGGAAAGAAGGCGAGGATGGATGGAAAGAAACAGAAAAATGAAGGAAAGAAGGAAGTAAAGAAGGAAGGAAAGGAAGAAGGGAAGAAGAAGGATTTAAGTAAAGATAGAAGGAAGGAAGGAAGGAAGTGAGGAAGAAGAAATGAAAAACAGAAGGAAAGAGAGAAGGAAGGAAAGAAAAAGTAAAGAAAGGAAGAGGGAAGGAAAGAGAGGGAAAGCAGAAAGAAGAAAGGAAGAAAGATAAGAAGGATATGAAGGAATGAAAGAAGGCATGATGGAAGGAAAGAAAAACTAAGGAAGGTAGGAAAGAAAATTGGTAGGGAGGAAGAATGGGAGGAAGGATGAAAGGCAGGATAGAAGGAAGTAAAGTAGGAAAGAAGGAACGAATAAAGGAAGGAAGGAACGAAGGAAAGAAATAGGAGGGAAAAAGAAAGAAGGAATGACAGAAAATAGAAGGAAGGAAAGCAGTAAGGAAGCTGTAGTCTCAAGAGAGCCAGATTGTAGTCTTACAGCCTGAGAAACTGACAGTTACAGCAGGTGGTCAGAACACCTGGCACAAGATTCCATTTGCTTAATGGCCCTATTGTGATGTCATAATGCCAAAGTTAAGTCTATGGGGGGAAAAAATTTATAGTTTTTTATTAATAACTCAAAAAGTATAAAAGTTACAAAGATGAAAAATACATTGCACAGGTGTCCTAAGTAAGACCTACGCACGCAGTTTGAATGAAGTTTCTACGATAAACGGTTGAGGCCGCATTAAGTGTGTTAGAAGAATAATAATAATAACTAGATAATGTAATTCCAGGGAATTACGTGTGCATTGAAAATGCAAAGTGTAGTTGCATAAGGTGGACTTTGTAACATATCATTGCATTATGATATTGGTAGCTGCGTTTTGAGTAGGATAATTTTGGTAGTGGTGAGGACTTTTATTTTGAAACAGATGTGGACTGAGGAAACAGTTTGCGGGAGTCATAGTTGATGACAACTGTCATATGGAAATTTTTAATAGTGACATTTTTTAATAGTGAAGAATTGTAGCAAGGACTTATATTTTGAGACAGGATTGGGCAGAAGAAACAGTTGCCGGAAGTCATAGTCGAAAACAATCAGGAATTGGAATGGCTGAAAGGTTGATAAGTTGAGTATCTTAAAAAGTTACATTTTTTTATTGTAATTTGACATAATGAGGACTGGCTGTAACAGTTGTTAGGCAGTTGCTATGGTGTTCTGTGTACTTGTGAGGGTGTTGCTAGGCAGCTGCTATCGTGTTCTGGGTGGTTGCTAGGGCATTGCTAGGCAGTTGCTATGGTGTTCTGGGTGGTTGCTAGGGCGTTGCTAGGCGGTTGCTATGGTGTACTGGGTGGTTGCTAGGCGGTTGCTATGGTGTTCTGGGTGGTTGCTAGGGCGTTGCTAGGCGGTTGCTATGGTGTTCTGGGTGGTTGCTAGGCGTATGCTATAGTGTTCTAAGTGGTTGCTAGGGCGTTGCTAGGCAGTTGCTCTGGTGTTCTGGGTGGTTGCTATGCGGTTGCTATTGTGTTCTGGGTGGTTGCCAGGGCGTTGCTAGGCAGTTGCTATGGTGTTCTAGGTGGTTGTTAAAGCGTTGCTAGGCAGTTGCTATGGTGTTCTGGGTGGTTGCTAGGCGGTTGCTATGGTGTTTTAAGTGGTTGCTAGGGCGTTGCTAGGCGGTAGCTATGGTTTTCTGGGTGGTTGCTAGGGCGTTGCTCAGCGGTTGCTATGATGTTCTGGGTGGTTGCTAGGGCGTTGCTAGGCGGTTGCTATGGTGTTCTGGGCGGTTGTTAGGCGGTTGCTATGGTGTTCTGGGTGGTTGCTATGGCGTTGCTAGGCGGTTGCTATGGTGGTCTGGGTTGTTGCTAGGGCGTTGCTATGGTGTTCTGGGTGGTTGCTAGGGCGTTGCTAGGCGGTTGCGATGGTGTGCTGGGTGGTTGCTAGGGCGTTGCTAGGCGGTTGCTATGGTGTTCTGGGTGGTTGCTAGGCGGTTGCTATGGTGTTCTGGGTGGTTGCTAGGGCGTTGCTAGGCGGTTGCCATGGTGTTCTGGGTGGTTGCTAGGCGGTTGCTATGGTCTTCTAAGTGGTTGCTAGGGCGTTGCTAGGCAGTTGCTATGGTGTTCTGGGTGGTTGCTAGGGCGTTGCTAGGCAGTTGCTTTAGTGTTCTGAGTGGTTGCTTGGCGGTTGCTATGGTGTTTTGGGTGGTTCCTAGGGCCTTGCTTGGCAGTTGCTATAGTGTTTAGGGTGGTTGCTAGGCAGTTGCTATGGTGTTTTGGGTGGTTGCTAGGCGGTTGCTATGGTGTTCTGAATATTTGCTCGGGCATTGCTCGACAGTTGCTATGTTGGTCTTGTTGTTGCTAGGGCGTTGATGTGTCTTGTTTGGGGATCGAGGGAAAACTGGGAGAAGCAGTGAACCGTACGATTCCGAAATTATTTGGAATATTAACAAGGAAGGAAGGAGGGAAAGAAGGAACTAATGAGGGAAGTAAGGAAAGAAGGAATATAGGAAAAAAAGAAGGAAATCAAAGGATGGCAGGAAAGAACAAAGGAAAGAAGGCAAGGATGGATGGAAAGAAACAGAGGAATGAAGGAAAGAAGTAAGTGAAGAAGGAAGGAAAGGAAGAGGGGAAGAAGGATTTAAGTAAAGATAGAAGGAAGGAAGGAAGGAAGTGAGGAAGAAGAAATGAAAAACAGAAGGAAAGAGAGAAGGAAGGAAAGAAAAAGTAAAGAAAGGAAGAGGGAAGGAAAGAGAGGGAAAGCAGAAAGAAGAAAGGAAGAAAGATAAGAAGGATATGAAGGAATGAAAGAAGGCATGATGGAAGGAAAGAAAAACTAAGGAAGGTAGGAAAGAAAATTGGTAGGGAGGAAGAATGGGAGGAAGGATGAAAGGCAGGATAGAAGGAAGTAAAGAAGGAAAGAAGGAACGAAAAAAGGAAGGACGGAACGAAGGAAAGAAATAGGAGGGAAAAAGAAAGAAGGAATGACAGAAAATAGAAGGAAGGAAAGCAGTAAGGAAGCTGTAGTCTCAAGAGAGCCAGATTGTAGTCTTACAGCCTGAGAAACTGACAGTTTCAGCAGGTGGTCAGAACACCTGGCACAAGATTCCATTTGCTTAATGGCCCTATTGTGATGTCATAATGCCAATGTTAAGTCTATGGGGGGAAAAAATTTATAGTTTTTTATTAATAACTCAAAAAGTATAAAAGTTACAAAGATGAAAAATACATTGCACAGGTGTCCTAAGTAAGACCTACGCAACGCAGTTTGAATGAAGTTTCTATGATAAACGGTTGAGGCCGCATTAAGTGTGTTAGAAGAATAATAATAATAACTAGAAAATGTAATTCCAGGGAATTACGTGTGCATTGAAAATGCAAAGTGTAGTTGCATAAGGTGGAGTTTGTAACATATCATTGCATTATGATTTTGGTAGCTACATTTTTAGTAGGATAATTATGGTAGTGGTGAGGACTTTTATTTTGAAACAGATGTGGACTGAGGAAACAGTTTGCGGGAGTCATAGTTGATGACAACTGTCATATGGAAATTTTTAATAGTGACATTTCTTAATAGTGAAAAATTGTAGTAAGGACTTATATTTTGAGACAGGATTGGGCAGAAGAAACAGTTGCCGGAAGTCATAGTCGAAAACAATCAGGAGTTGGAATGGCTGAAAGGTTGATAAGTTGAGTAGCTTAAAAAGTTACATTTATTTATTGTAATTTGACATAAAGAGGACTGGCTGTAACAGTTGTTAGGCAGTTGCTATGGTGTTCTGTGTACTTGTGAGGGTGTTGCTAGGCAGCTGCTATCGTGTTCTGGGTGGTTGCTAGGGCATTGCTAGGCAGTTGCTATGGTGTTCTGGGTGGTTGCTAGGGCCTTGCTAAGCGGTTGCTATGGTGTTCTGAGTGGTTGATAGGGCGTTGCTAGGCAGTTGCTAGGCGGTTGCTATGAAGTTCTGGGTGGTTGCTAGAGCGTTGCTATGGGGTTGTGGGTGGTTGCTAGGCGGTTGCTATGGCATTCTGGGTGGTTGCTTGGACTTTACTAAGCAGTTGCTATGATGTTCTGGGTGGTTGCTAGGGCTTTGCTAGGTGGTTGCTATGGTGTTCTGGGTGGTTGCTCGGGCGTTGCTAGGTAGTTGCTATGGTGTTCTGGGTGGTTGCTAGGCCGTTGCTATGGTGTTCTGGGTGGTTGCTAGGCGGTTGCTATGGTGTTCTGGGTGGTTGCTCGGGCGTTGCTAGGCAGTTGCTATGGTGTTCTGGGTGGTTGCTAGGCGGTTGCTTTGGTGTTCTGAGTGGTTGCTAGGGCGTTGCTAGGCGATTCCTATGGTGTTCTGTGTGGTTGCTAGGGCGTTGCTAGGCAGTTGCTATGGTGTTCTGGGTGGTTGCTAGGCGGTTGCTAAGGTGTTCTTGGTGGTTGCTAGGGCGTTGCTAGGCAGTTGCTATAGTGTTTTGGGTGGTTGCTGGGCGGTTGCTATGGTGTTCTGGGTGGTTGCTAGGGCGTTGCTAGGCAGTTGCTATGGTGTTCTGGGTTGTTGCTAGGCGGTTGCTTTGGTGTTCTGGGTGGTTGCTAGGTGGTTGCTATGGTGTTCTGGGTGGTTGCTAGGGCGTTGCTAGGCAGTTGCTATGGTGTTCTGATGGTTGCTAGGCGGTTGCTAAGGTGTTCTGGGTGGTTGCTCGGGCGTTGCTATGGTGTTCTGGGTGGTAGCTAGGCGGTTGCTATTGTGTTCTGGGTGGTTGCTAGGCCGTTGCTGTGGTGTTCAGGGTGGTTGCTAGGGCGTTGCTAGGCAGTTGCTATGGTGTGCTGGGTGGTTGCTAGGCGGTTGCTATGGTGTTCTGGGAGGTTGCTAGGGCATTGCTAGGTGGTTGCTATGGTGTTCTGGGTGGTTGCTAGGGCCTTGCTAGGCGGTTGCTATTGTGTTCTGGGAGGTTGCTGGGGCATTGGTAGGCCATTGCTATGGTGTTCTGGGTGGTTGCTAGGGCGTTGCTAGGCGGTTGCTATGGTGTTCTGGGTGGTTGTTAGGGTGTTGCTAGGCAGTTGCTATGGTGTTCTGGGTGGTTGCTAGGTGGTTGCTATGGTGTTCTGGATGGTTGCTAGGGCGTTGCTAGGCAGTTGCTATGGTGTTCTGGGTGGTTGCTAGGCGGTTGCTATGGTGTTCTGGGTGGTTGCTCGGGCGTTGCTAGGCAGTTGCTATGGTGTTCTGGGTGGTTGCTAGGCCGTTGCTATGGTGTTCTGGGTGGTTGCTAGGCGGTTGCTATGGTGTTGTGGGTTGTCTCTAGGGCGTTGCTAGGCAGTTGCTATGGTGTTCTGGGTGGTTGCTAGGCGGTTGCTATGGTGTTCTGGGTGGTTGCAAGGGCGTTGCTAGGCGATTCCTATGGTGTTCTGTGTGGTAGCTAGGGCGTTGCTAGGAAGTTGCTATGGTTTTCTGGGTGGTTGCTAGGCAGTTGCTATGGTGTTCTTGGTGGTTGTTAGGGCGTTGCTAGGCGGTTGCTATGGTGTTCTGGGTGGTTGCTAGGGCGTTGCTAGGCAGTTGCTTTGGTGTTCTGAGTGGTTGCTTGGCGGTTGCTATGGTGTTTTGGGTGGTTGCTACGGCGTTGCTTGGCAGTTGCTATAGTGTTCTGGGTGGTTGCTAGGCAGTTGCTATGGTGTTTTGGGTGGTTGCTAGGCGGTTGCTATGGTGTTCTGAATATTTGCTTGGGCATTGCTCGACAGTTGCTATGTTGTTCTTGTTGTTGCTAGGGCGTTGATGTGTCTTGTTTGGGGATCGAGTGAAAACTGGCAGAAGTAGTGAACCGTACGATTACGAAATTATTTGGAATATTAACAAGGAAGGAAGGAGGGAAAGAAGGAACTAATGAGGGAAGTAAGAAAGAAGGAATATAGGAAAAAAAGAAGGAAATCAAAGGAAGTCAGGAAAGAACAAAGGAAAGAATGCGAGGATGGATGGAAAGAAACAGAGGAATGAAGGAAAGAAGGAAGCAAAGAAGGAAGGAAAGGAAGAAGGGAAGAAGAAGGATTTAGTTAAAGATAGAAGGAAGGAAGGAAGGAAGGAAGTGAGGAAGAAGAAATGAAAAACAGAAGGAAAGAGAGAAGGAAGGAAAGAAAAAGTAAAGAAAGGAAGAGGGAAGGAAAGAGAGGGAAAGCAGAAAGAAGAAAGGAAGAAAGATAAGAAGGATATGAAGGAATGAAAGAAGGCATGATGGAAGGAAAGAAAAACTTAGGAAGGTAGGAAAGAAAATTGGTAGGGAGAAAGAATGGGAGGAAGGATGAAAGGCAGGATAGAAGGAAGTAAAGTAGGAAAGAAGGAACGAATGAAAGAAATAGGAGGGAAAAAGAAAGAAGGAATGACAGAAAATAGAAGGAAGGAAAGCAGTAAGGAAGCTGTAGTCTCAAGAGAGCCAGATTGTAGTCTTACAGCTTGAGAAACTGACAGTTACAGCAGGTGGTCAGAACACCTGGCACAAGATTCCATTTGCTTAATGGCCCTATTGTGATGTCATAATGCCAATGTTAAGTCTATGGGGGGAAAAATTTATAGTTTTTTATTAATAACTCAAAAAGTATAAAAGTTACAAAAATGAAAAATACATTGCACAGGTGTCCTAAGTAAGACCTACTCAACGCAGTTTGAATGAAGTTTCTACGATAAACGGTTGAGGCCGCATTAAGTGTGTTAGAAGAATAATAATAATAATAATAATAACTAGATAATGTAATTCCAGGGAATTACGTGTGCATTGAAAATGCAAAGTGTAGTTGCATAAGGTGGAGTTTGTAACATATCATTGCATTATGATATTGGTAGCTACGTTTTTAGTAGGATAATTATGGTAGTGGTGAGGACTTTTATTTTGAAACAGATGTGGACTGAGGAAACAGTTTGCGGGAGTCATAGTTGATGACAACCGTCATATGGAAATTTTTAATAGTGACATTTTTTAATAGTGAAGAATTGTAGTAAGGACTTATATTTTGAGAAAGGATTAGGCAGAATAAACAGTTGCCGGAAGTCATAGTCGAAATCAATCAGGAGTTGGAATGGCTGAAAGGTTGATAAGTTGAGTAGCTTAAAAAAATACATTTTTTTATTGTAATTTGACATAATGAGGACTGGCTGTAACAGTTGTTAGGCAGTTGCTATGGTGTTCTGTGTACTTGTGAGGGCGTTGCTAGGCAGCTGCTATCGTGTTCTGGGTGGTTGCTAGGGCATTGCTAGGCAGTTGCAATGGTGTTCTGGGTGGTTGCTAGGGCCTTGCTAAGCGGTTGCTATGGTGTTCTGAGTGGTTGATAGGGCGTTGCTAGGCGATTGCTATGGTGTTCTGGGTGGTTGCTAGGCAGTTGCTATGGCGTTCTGGGTGGTTGCTAGAGTGTTGCTATGGGGTTCTGGGTGGTTGCTAGGCGGTTGCTATGGCATTCTGCGTGGTTGCTAGGGCTTTGCTAAGCAGTTGCTATGTTGTTCTGGGTGGTTGCTAGGGCGTTGCTAGGTGGTTGCTATGGTGTTCTGGGTGGTTGCTAGGGTGTTGCTGGGCAGTTGCTATGGTGTTCTGGGTGGTTGCTAGGGCGTTGCTAGGCAGTTGCTATGGTGTTCTGGGTGGTTGCTAGGGCATTGCTCGGCAGTTGCTAAGGTGTTCTGGGTGGTTGTTAGGGTGGTTGCTATGGCGTTCTGGGTGGTTGCTAGAGCATTGCTAAGCAGTTGCTATGGTGTTCTGGGTGGTTGCTACGGCATTGTTAGGCGGTTGCTATGGTGTTCTGGGTGGTTGCTAGGGTGTTGCGAGGCAGTTGCTATGGTGTTCTGGGTGGTTGCTAGGTGGTTGCTATGGTGTTCTGGGTGGTTGCTAGGGCGTTGCTAGGCGGTTGCTATGGTGTTCTGGGTGGTTGCTCGGGCGTTGCTAGGCGGTTGCTATGGTGTTCTGGGTGGTTGCTAGGGCGTTGCTATGGTGTTCTGGGTGGTTTCTAGGGCGTTGCTAGGCAGTTGCTATGGTGTTCTAGATGGTTGCTAGGCGGTTGCTATGGTGTTCTGGGTGGTTGCTAGGGTGTTACTATGGTGTTCTGGGTGGTTGTTAGGCGGTGGCTCTGGTGTTCTGGGTGGTTGCTAGGCGGTTGCTATGGTGTTCTGGGTGGTAGCTAGGCGGTTGCTATGGTGTTCTGGGTGGTTGCTAGGTCATTGCTATGCAGTTGCTTTGGTGTTCTCGGTGGTTGCTAGGGGGTTGCTATGGTGTTATGGGTGGTTGCTAGGCGGTTGCTATGGTGTTCTGGGTGGTTTCAAGGGCGTTGCTAGGCAGTTGCTATGGTGTTCTGATGGTTGCTAGGCTGTTGCTATGGTGTTCTGGGTGGTTGCTAGGGCGTTTCTAGGCGGTTGCTATGGTGTTCTGGGTGGTTGTTAGGGTGTTGCTAGGCAGTTGCAATGGTGTTCTGGGTGGTTGCTAGGCGGTTGCAATGGTGTTCTGGGTGGTTGCTAGGGCGTTGCTAGGCAGTTGCTATGGTGTTTTGGGTGGTTGCTAGGTGGTTGCTATGGTGTTCTGGGTGGTTGCTAGTGCGTTGCTAGGCAGTTGCTATGGTGTTCTGGGTGCTTGCTAGGCGGTTGCTATGGTGTTCTGGGTGGTTGCAAGGGCGTTGCTAGGCAGTTGCTATGGTGTTCTGGGTGGTTGCTAGGCGGTTGGTATGGTGTTTTGGGTGGTAGCTAGGGCGTTGCTATGTTGTTCTGAGTGGTTGCTAGGGCGTTGCTAGGTGGTTGCTATGGTGTTCTGGGTGGTTGCTAGGCTGTTGCTGGGCAGTTGCTATGGTGTTCTGGGTGGTTGCTAGGGCGTTGCTAGGCACTTGCTATGGTGTTCTGGGTGGTTCCTAGGGCATTGCTCGGGAGTTGCTAAGGTGTTCTGGGTGGTTGTTAGGTTGGTTGCTATGGCGTTCTGGGCGGTTGCTAGGGCATTGCTAAGCAGTTGCTATGGTGTTCTGGGTGGTTGCTACGGCATTGTTAGGCGGTTGCTATGGTGTTCTGGCTGGTTGCTAGGGTGTTGCGAGGCAGTTGCTATGGTGTTCTGGGTGGTTGCTAGGTGGCTGCTATGGTGGTCTGGGTGGTTGCTAGGGCGTTGCGAGGGGGTTGTTATGGTGTTCTGTGTGGTTGCTCGGGCATTGCTAGGCGGTTGCTATGGTGTTCTGGGTGGTTGCTAGGGCGTTGCTATGGTTTTCTGGGTGGTTTCTAGGGCGTTGCTAGGCAGTTGCTATGGTGTTCTAGATGGTTGCTAGGCGGTTGCTATGGTGTTCTGGGTGGTTGCTAGGGTGTTACTATGGTGTTCTGGGTGGTTGTTAGGCGGTGGCTCTGGTGTTCTGGGTGGTTGCTAGGCGGTTGCTATGGTGTTCTGGGTGGTAGCTAGGCGGGTGCTATGGTGTTCTGGGTGGTTGCTAGGGCGTTGCTATGCAGTTGCTATGGTGTTCTCGGTGGTTGCTAGGCGGTTGATATGGTGTTATGGGTGGTTGCTAGGCGGTTGCTATGGTGTTCTGGGTGGTTTCAAGGGCGTTGCTAGGCAGTTGCTATGGTGTTCTGATGGTTGCTAGGCTGTTGCTATGGTGTTCTGGGTGGTTGCTAGGGCGTTTCTAGGCGGTTGCTATGGTGTTCTCGGTGGTTGTTAGGGTGTTGCTAGGCAGTTGCAATGGTGTTCTGGGTAGTTGCTAGGCGGTTGCAATGGTGTTCTGGGTGGTTGCTAGGGCGTTGCTAGGCAGTTGCTATGGTGTTTTGGGTGATTGCTAGGTGGTTGCTAAGGTGTTCTGGGTGGTTGCTAGTGCGTTGCTAGGCAGTTGCTATGGTGTTCTGGGTGGTTTGCTATGGTGTTCTGGGTGGTTGCAAGGGCGTCGCTAGGCAGTTGCTATGGTGTTTTGGGTGGTTGCTAGGTGGTTGATATGGTGTTCTGGGTGGTTGCTAGGGCGTTGCTAGGCAGTTGCTATGGTGTTCTGGGTGGTTGCTAGGCGGTTGCTATGTGTTCTGGGTGGTTGCTAGGGCGTTGCTAGGCAGTTGCGATGGTGTTTTGGGTGGTGGCTAGGCGGTTGCTATGGTGTTCTGGGTGGTTGCTAGGGCGTTGCTAGGCAGATGCTATGGTGTTCTGGGTGGTTGCTAGGCGGTTGCTATGATGTTCTGGGTGGTTGCTAGGGCGTTGCTAGGCAGTTGCTATGGTGTTTTGGGTGGTTGCTAGGTGGTTGCTATGGTGTTCTGGGTGGTTGCTAGGGCGTTGCTAGGCAGTTGCTATGGTGTTCTGGGTGGTTGCTAGATGGGTGCTATGGTGTTCTGGGTGGTTGCTTGGGCCTTGCTAGGGGGTTGCTATGGTTTTGTGGGTGGTTGTTGGGGTGTTGCTAGGCAGTTGCTATGGTGTTCTGGGTGGTTGCTAGGCGGTTGCTATGGTGTTCTGGGTGGTTGCTAGGGCGTTGCTAGGCAGTTGCTATGGTGTTCTGGGTGGTTGCTAGGCAGTTGGTATGGTGTTCTGGGTCATTGCTAGGACGTTGCTAGGCGGTTGGTATGGTGTTTTGGGTGGTAGCTAGGGCGTTGCTATGGTGTTCTGGGTGGTTGCTAGGGCGTTGCTAGGCAGTTGCTTTGGTGTTTTGGGTGGTTGCTAGGGCGTTGCTAGGCGGTTGCTATGGTGTTATGGGTGGTTGCTAGGCGGTTGCTATGGTGTTCTGGGTGGTTGCTAGGGCGTTGCTAGGCGGTTGCTATGGTGTTCTGGGTGGTTGCTAGGCAGTTGCTATGGTGTTCTGGGTGGTTGCCAGGGCGTTGCTAGGCAGTTGCTATGGTGTTCTAGGTGGTTGTTAGGGCGTTGCAAGGCAGTTGCTATGGTGTTCTGGGTGGTGTCTAGGCGGTTGCTATGGTGTTCTAAGTGGTTGCTAGGGTGTTGCTAGGCGGTTGCTATGGGGTTCTGGGTGGTTGCTAGGGCGTTGCTAGGCGGTTGCTATGGTGTTCTGAGTGGTTGCCTGGGCGTTGCTAGGCGGTTGCTAAGGTGTTCTGGGTGGTTGCTAGGCGGTTGCTATGGTGTTCTGGGTCGTTGCTAGGGCGTTGCTTGGCGGTTGCTATGGTGTTCTGGGTGGTTGCTAGGGCGTTGATAGGCGGTTGCTATGGTGTTCTGGGTGGTTGCTAGGCAGTTGCTATGGTGTTCTGGGTGGCTGCTAGGGCGTTGCTAGGCGGTTGCTATGGTGTTCTGGGTGGTTGCTAGGCGGTTGCTATGGTGTTCTAAGTGGTTGCTAGGGCGTTGCTAGGCAGTTGCTATGGTGTTCTGGGTGGTTGCCAGGGCGTTGCTAGGCAGTTGCTATGGTGTTCTGGGCAGTTGCTAGGCGGTTTCTATGGTGTTCTAAGTGGTTGCTAGGGCGTTGCTAGGCAGTTGCTATGGTGTTCTGGGTGGTTGCTAGGGCGTTGCTAGGGAGTTGCTATGGTGTTCTGGGTGGTTGCTATGGTGTTCCTAATGTTGTTTGGGCATGCTTCTCTTTGTTTGAGAGCTGGAAAAGAATTTTTACGAGAGTGTATGAGTTCAAGGCGAGAGGGTGAAGATGAGAGCGATTTTCTCATTGACTTCCATTATAACGAGGTTTCAGGGGTCCATGTTTTTTGGGAATTGTGGGAAATCTGTCAGTCGGATCGCTGAGTAAAGTCATAGCACACTCCTCACAAGCGAGCCGCACGTTTTGACGTGTAATGTGTCGGGATCGGTTGAAAATTGTGGGAGAAGAAGCGAACCGAGCGATTTCAGAAGAACTTGGAGTAATAACTAAAAAATTCCAGCAGAAATTTTGAATGTGCCTGCTGCTCTACGAGTACAGTGTTGGAGATGGTTGCCAGCGTTCTGGTATGCAGTAGATATTATGTTCTGGGTGGTAGGTAGGGCGTTGCTAGACTGTTGTTATGGTGTTCTGGGGGGTTGCTAGGGCATTGCTAGGAGGTTGCTATGGTCTTCTGGGTGGTTGCTATGGCGTTGCTAGGCAGTTACTATGGTGTTCTGGGTGGTTGCTAGGGCGTTGCTTGGCGATTGCTATGGTGTTCTGGGTGGTTGCTAGGCGGTTGCTATGGTGTTCTGGGTGGTTGCTTGGGCGTTGCAAGGCGGTTGCTATGGTGTTCTGGGTGGTTGCTTGGCGGTTGCTATGGTGTTCTGGGTGGTTGCTAGGGCGTTTCTATGGTGTTCTGGGTGGTTGCTAGGGCGTTGCTAGGCGGTTGCTATTAAGTTCTGGGTGGTTGCTAGGGCATTGCTAGGCGGTTGCTATGGTGTTCTGGGTGGTTACTAGGCAGTTGCTATGGTGTTCTGGGTCGTTGCTAGGACGTTGCTAGGCGGTTGCTATGGTGTTTTGGGTGGTTGCTGGGGCGTTGCTATGGTGTTCTGAGTGGTTGCTAGGGCGTTGCTAGGCAGTTGCTATGGTCTTCTGGGTGGTTGCTAGGGCGTTGCTAGGCGGTTGCTATGGTGTTCTGGGTGGTTGCTAGGCGGTTGCTATGGCGTTGCTAGGTGGTTGCTATGGTGTTCTGGGTGGTTGCTAGGAGGTTGCTATGGTGTTCTGGGTGGTTGCTAGGGCATTGCTAGGCAGTTGCTATGGTGTTCTGGGTGGTTGCTGGGGCGTTGCTATGGTGTTCTGGGTGGTTGCTAGGGCGTTGCTAGGCGGTTGCTATGGTGCTCTGGGTGGTTGCTAGGACGTTGCTAGGCGGTTGCTATGGTGTTCTGGGTGGTTGCTAGGCGGTTGCTATGGTGTTCTAAGTGGTTGCTAGGGCGTTGCTAGGCGGTTGCTATGGGGTTCTGGGTGGTTGCTAGGGCGTTGCTAGGCGGTTGCTATGGTGTTCTGGGTGGTTGCTAGGGTGTTGCAAGGCGGTTGCTATGGTGTTCTGGGTGGTTGCCAGGGCGTTGCTAGGCAGTTGCTATGGTGTTCTATGTGGTTGTTAGGGCGTTGCTAGGCAGTTGCTATGGTGTTCTGGGTGGTTGTTAGGCGGTTGCTATGGTGTTCTGGGTGGTTGCTAGGGCATTGCTAGGCAGTTGCTATGGTGTTCTGGGTGGTTGCTGGGGCGTTGCTATGGTGTTCTGGGTGGTTGCTAGGGCGTTACTAGGCGGTTGCTATGGTGGTCTTGGTGGGTGCTAGGGCGGTGCTAGGCAGTTGCTGTGGTGTTGTGGGTGGTTGCTAGGCAGTTGGTATGGTGTTCTGGGTCGTTGCTAGGACGTTGCTAGGCGGTTGGTATGGTGTTTTGGGTGGTAGCTAGGGCGTTGCTATGGTGTTCTGGGTGGTTGCTAGGGTGTTGCTAGGCAGTTGCTTTGGTGTTTTGGGTGGTTGCTAGGGCGTTGCTAGGCGGTTGCTATGGTGTTATGGGTGGTTGCTAGGCGGTTGCTATGGTGTTCTGGGTGGTTGCTAGGGCGTTGCTAGGCGGTTGCTATGGTGTTCTGGGTGGTTGCTAGGCAGTTGCTATGGTGTTCTGGGTGGTTGCCAGGGCGTTGCTAGGCAGTTGCTATGGTGTTCTAGGTGGTTGTTAGGGCGTTGCTAGGCAGTTGCTATGGTGTTCTGGGTGGTGTCTAGGCGGTTGCTATGGTGTTCTAAGTGGTTGCTAGGGCGTTGCTAGGCGGTTGCTATGGGGTTCTGGGTGGTTGCTAGGGCGTTGCTAGGCGGTTGCTTTGGTGTTCTGGGTGGTTGCCTGGGCGTTGCTAGGCGGTTGCTAAGGTGTTCTGGGTGGTTGCTAGGCGGTTGCTATGGTGTTCTGGGTCGTTGCTAGGGCGTTGCTTGGCGGTTGCTATGGTGTTCTGGGTGGTTGCTAGGGCGTTGATAGGTGGTTGCTATGGTGTTCTGGGTGGTTGCTAGGCAGTTGCTATGGTGTTCTGGGTGGCTGCTAGGGCGTTGCTAGGCGGTTGCTATGGTGTTCTGGGTGGTTGCTAGGCAGTTGCTATGGTGTTCTAAGTGGTTGCTAGGGCGTTGCTAGGCAGTTGCTATGGTGTTCTGGGTGGTTGCCAGGGCGTTGCTAGGCAGTTGCTATGGTGTTCTGGGCAGTTGCTAGGCGGTTTCTATGGTGTTCTAAGTGGTTGCTAGGGCGTTGCTAGGCAGTTGCTATGGTGTTCTGGGTGGTTGCTAGGGCGTTGCTAGATAGTTGCTATGGTGTTCTGGGTGGTTGCAACGGCGTTGCAAGGCAGTTGCTGTAGTGTTTGGGGTGGTTGCTAGGGCGTTGCTAGGGAGTTGCTATGGTGTTCTGGGTGGTTGCTATGGTGTTCCTAATGTTGTTTGGGCATGCTTCTCTTTGTTTGAGAGCTGGAAAAGAGTTTTTACGAGAGTGTATGAGTTCAAGGCGAGAGGGTGAAGATGAGAGCGATTTTCTCATTGACTTCCATTATAACAAGGTTTCAGAGGTCCATGTTTTTTGGGAAATGTGGGAAATCTGTAAGTCGGATCGCTGAATAAAGTCCTAGCACATTCCTCACAAGCGAGCCGCATGTTTTGACGTGTAATTTGTGGGGATCGGGTGAAAATTGCGGGAGAAGTAGCGAACCGCGCGATTTTGGAAGACCGATTTTCTCAATGACTTCCATTATAACGTGGTTTCAGGGGTCCATGTTTTTTGGGAATTGTGGGAAATCTGTCAGTCGGATCGCTGAGTAAAGTCATAGCACACTCCTCACAAGCGAGCCTCACGTTTTGACGTGTAATGTGTCGGGATCGGTTGAAAATTGTGGGAGAAGAAGCGAACCGAGCGATTTCAGAAGAACTTGGAGTAATAACTAAAAAATTCCAGCAGAAATTTTGAATGTGCCTGCTGCTCTACGAGTACAGTGTTGGAGATGGTTGCCAGCGTTCTGGTATGCAGTAGATATTATGTTCTGGGTGGTAGGTAGGGCGTTGCTAGACTGTTGTTATGGTGTTCTGGGGGGTTGCTAGGGCATTGCTAGGAGGTTGCTATGGTCTTCTGGGTGGTTGCTATGGCGTTGCTAGGCAGTTACTATGGTGTTCTGGGTGGTTGCTAGGCAGTTGGTATGGTGTTCTGGGTCGTTGCTAGGACGTTGCTAGGCGGTTGCTATGGCGTTTTGGGTGGTAGCTAGGGCGTTGCTATGGTGTTCTGGGTGGTTGCTAGGGCATTGCTAGGCAGTTGCTTTGGTGTTTTGGGTGGTTGCTAGGGCGTTGCTAGGCGGTTGCTATGGTGTTCTGGGTGGTTGCCAGGCGGTTGCTATGGTGTTCTGGGTGGTTGCTAGGGCGTTGCTAGGTGGTTGCTATGGTGTTCTGGGTGGTTGCTAGACAGTTGCTTTGGTGTTCTGGGTGGTAGCCAGGGCGTTGCTAGGCAGTTGCTATGGTGTTCTAGGTGGTTGTTAGGGCGTTGCTAGGCAGTAGCTATGGTTTTCTGGGTGGTTGCTAGGCGGTTGCTATGGTGTTCTAAGTGGTTGCTAGGGCGTTGCTAGGCGGTTGCAATGGTGTTCTGGGTGGTTGCTAGGGCGTTGGAGGCGGTTGCTATGGTGTTCTGGGTGGTTGCTAGGGCGTTGCTAGGCGGTTGCTAAGGTGTTCTGGGTGGTTGCTAGGCGGTTGCTATGGTGTTCTGGGTCGTTGCTAGGGCGTTGCTTGGCGGTTGCTATGGTGTTCTGGGTGGTTGCTAGGCGGTTGCTATGGTGTTCTGGGTCGTTGCTAGGGCGTTTCTAGGCGGTTGCTATGGTGTTCTGGCTGGTTGCTAGGGCGTTTATAGCCGGTTGCTATGGTGTTCTGGGTGGTTGCTAGGCAGTTGCTACGGTGTTCTGGGTGGTTGCTAGGGCGTTGCTAGGCGGTTGCTATGGTGTTCTGGGTGGTTGCTAAGCGGTTGCAATGGTGTTCTAAGTGGTTGCTAGGGCGTTGCTAGGCAGTTGCTATGGTGTTCTGGGTGGTTGCTAGGCAGTTGCTATGGTGTTCTGGGTCGTTGCTAGGACATTGCTAGGCGGTTGCTATGTTCTTCTGGGTGGTTGCTATGGCGTTGCTAGGCAGTTACTATGGTGTTCTGGGTGGTTGCTAGGGCGTTGCTAGGCGATTGCTATGGTGTTCTGGGTGGTTGCTAGGCGGTTGCTATGGTGTTCTGGGTGGTTGCTAGGGTGTTGCAAGGCGGTTGCTATGGTGTTCTGGGTGGTTGCTAGGCGGTTGCTATGGTGTTCTGGGTGGTTGCTAGGGCGTTTCTATGGTGTTCTGGGTGGTTGCTAGGGCGTTGCTAGGCGGTTGCTATTAAGTTCTGGGTGGTTGCTAGGGCATTGCTTGGCGGTTGCTATGGTGTTCTGGGTGGTTGCTAGGCAGTTGCTATGGTGTTGTGGGTCATTGCTAGGACGTTGCTAGGCGGTTGCTATGGTGTTTTGGGTGGTTGCTGGGGCGTTGCTATGGTGTTCTGAGTGGTTGCTAGGGTGTTGCTAGGCAGTTGCTATGGTCTTCTGGGTGGTTGCTAGGACGTTGCTAGGCAGTTGCTATGGTGTTCTGGGTGGTTGCTTGGCGGTTGCTACGGCGTTGCTAGGCGGTTGCTATGGTGTTCTGGGTGGTTGCTAGGAGGTTGCTATGGTGTTCTAAGTGGTTGCTAGAGCGTTGCTAGGCAGTTGCTATGGTGTTCTGGGTGGTTGCTAGGCGGTTGCTATGGTGTTCTGGGTGGTTGCTAGGGCGTTGCTAGGCAGTTGCTATGGTGTTCTGGGTGGTTGCTGGGGCGTTGCTATGGTGTTCTGGGTGGTTGCTAGGGCGTTGCTAGGCGATTCCTATTGTGTTCTTTGTGGTTGCTAGGGCGTTGCTAGGCGGTTGCTATGGTGTTCTGGGTGGTTGCTAGGCGGTTGCTATGGTGATCTGGGTGGTTGCCAGGGCGTTGCTAGGCAGTCGCTATGGTGTTCTAGGTGGTTGTTAGGGCGTTGCTAGGCAGATGCTATGGTGTTCTGGGTGGTTGCTAGGGCGTTGCTAGGCAGTTGCTATGGTGTTCTGGATGGTTGCTGGGGCGTTGCTATGGTGTTCTGGGTGGTTGCTAGGGCGTTGCTAGGCGGTTGCTATGGTGGTCTTGGTGGTTGCTAGGGCGTTGCTAGGCAGTTGCTATGGTGTTCTGGGTGGTTGCTAGGCAGTTGGTATGGTGTTCTGGGTCGTTGCTAGGACGTTGCTAGGCGGTTGCTATGGTGTTTTGGGTGGTAGCTAGGGCGTTGCTATGGTGTTCTGGGTGGTTGCTAGGGCGTTGCTAGGCAGTTGCTATGGTGTTCTGGGTGGCTGCTAGGCGGTTGCTATGGTGTTCTGTGTGGTTGCTAGGGCGTTGCTAGGCGGTTGCTATGGTGTTCTGGGTGGTTGCTAGGCAGTTGCTATGGTGTTCTGGGTGGTTGCTAGGGCGTTGCTAGGCGGTTGCTATGGTGTTCTGGGTGGCTGCTAGGCGGTTGCTATGGTGTTCTGGGTGGTTGCTAGGGCGTTGCTAGGCGGTTGCTATGGTGTTCTGGGTGGTTGCTAGGCAGTTGCTATGGTGTTCTGGGTGGTTGCCAGGGCGTTGCTAGGCAGTTGCTATGGTGTTCTAGGTGGTTGTTAGGGCGTTGCTAGGCAGTAGCTATGGTGTTCTGGGTGGTTGCTAGGGCGTTGCTAGGCAGTTGCTATGGTGTTCTGGGTGGTTGCTAGGCAGTTGCTTTGGTGTTTTGGGTGGTTGCTAAGGCGTTGCTAGGCGGTTGCTATGGTGTTCTGGGTGGCTGCTAGGCGGTTGCTATGGTGTTCTGGGCGGTTGCTAGGGCGTTGCTAGGCGGTTGCTATGGTGTTCTGGGTGGTTGCTAGGCAGTTGCTATGGTGTTCTGGGTGGTTGCCAGGGCGTTGCTAGGCAGTTGCTATGGTGTTCTAGGTGGTTGTTAGGGCGTTGCTAGGCAGTAGCTATGGTGTTCTGGGTGGTTGCTAGGCGGTTGCTATGGTGTTCTGGGTCGTTGCTAGGGCTTTGCTTGGCGGTTGCTATGGTGTTCTGGGTAGTTGCTTGGCGGTTGCTATGGTGTTCTGGGTCGTTGCTAGGGCGTTGCTAGGCGGTTGCAATGGTGTTCTGGGTGGTTGCTAGGGCGTTGATAGCCGGTTGCTTTGGTGTTCTGGGTGGTTGCTAGGCAGGTGCTATGGTGTTCTGGGTGGTTGCTAGGGCGTTGCTAGGCGGTTGCTATGGTGTTCTGGGTGGTTGCTAGGCGGTTGCTATGGTGTTCTAAGTGGTTGCTAGGGCGTTGCTAGGCAGTTGCTATGGTGTTCTGGGTGGTTGGTAGGGCGTTTCTATGGTGTTCTGGGTGGTTGCTAGGGCGTTGCTATGGTGTTCTGGGTGGCTGCTAGGCGGTTGCTATGGTGTTCTGGGTGGTTGCTAGGGCGTTGCTAGGCGGTTGCTATGGTGTTCTGGGTGGTTGCTAGGCAGTTGCTATGGTGTTCTGGGTTGTTGCCAGGGCGTTGCTAGGCAGTTGCTATGGTGTTCTAGGTGGTTGTTAGGGCGTTGCTAGGCAGTAGCTATGGTGTTCTGGGTGGTTGCTAGGCGGTTGCTATGGTGTTCTAAGTGGTTGCTAGGGCGTTGCTTGTCGGTTGCTATGGTGTTCTGGGTGGTTGCTAGGGCGTTGGAGGCGGTTGCTATGGTGTTCTGGGTGGTTGCTAGGGCGTTGCTAGGCGGATGCTAAGGTGTTCTGGGTGGTTGCAAGGCGGTTGCTATGGTGTTCTGGGTCGTTGCTAGGGCTTTGCTTGGCGGTTGCTATGGTGTTCTGGGTAGTTGCTAGGCGGTTGCTATAGTGTTCTGGGTCGTTGCTAGGGCGTTGCTAGGCGGTTGCTGTGGTGTTCTGGGTGGTTGCTAGGGCGTTGATAGCCGGTTGCTATGGTGTTCTGGGTGGTTGCTAGGCAGTTGCTATGGTGTTCTGGGTGGTTGCTAGGGCGTTGCTAGGCGGTTGCTATGGTGTTCTGGGTGGTTGCTAGGCGGTTGCTATGGTGTTCTAAGTGGTTGCTAGGGCGTTGCTAGGCAGTTGCTATGGTGTTCTGGGTGGTTGCTAGGGCGTTTCTATGGTGTTCTGGGTGGTAGCCAGGGCGTTGCTAGGCAGTTGCTATGGTGTTCTAGGTGGTTGTTAGGGCGTTGCTAGGCAGTAGCTATGGTTTTCTGGGTGGTTGCTAGGCGGTTGCTATGGTGTTCTAAGTGGTTGCTAGGTTGCTTGCAACAGCCTAGCAATGCCCTAGCACCCTCCCAGACCACCATAGCAACCGCCTAGCAAGGCCCTAGCAACCACCCAGAACACCATAGCAACAGCCAAGCAACCACCCAGAACACCATAGCAACTGCCAAGCAACGCCCTAGCAACCACCTAGAACACCATAGCAACCACCTAGCAACCACCCAAAACACCATAGCAACTGCCTAGCAACGCCCTAGCAACCACCCAGAACACCATAGCAACCGCCTAACAAATGCCCTAGCAACCACCCTGAACACCATAGCAACCACCTACCAACCACCCAAAATGCCATAGCAACTGCTTAGCAACGTCGTAGCAACCACCTCGAACACCATAGCAACCGCCTAGCAACCACCCAGAACACCATAGCAACTGCCTAGCAACGCCCTAGCAACCACCCAGAAAACCATAGCAACCACCTAACAACCACCCAAAACACCATAGCAACTGCCTAGCAACGCCCTAGCAACCACCCAGAACACCATAGCAACCGCCTAGCAACCACCCAGAACACCATAGCAACTGCCTAGCAACGCCCCAGCAACCACCCAGAACACCATAGCAACCACCTAGCAACCACCCAAACCACCATAGCAACTGCCTATCAACGCCCTAGCAACCACCCAGAACACCATAGCAACCGCCTAGCAAACACCCAGAACACCATTGCAACTGCCTAGCAACACCCTAACAACCACCCAGAACACCATAGCAACCGCCTAGCAATGCCCTAGCAACCACCCAGAACACCATAGCAACAGCCTAGCAACCACCCAAAACACCATAGCAACCGCCTAGCAACCACCCAGAACACCATAGCAACCGCCTAGCAACCACCGAGAACACCATAGCAACTGCCTAGCAACGACCTAGCAACCACCCAGAACACCATAGCAACCGCCTAGCAACCACCCACAACACCAAAGCAACCACCTAGCAACCATCTAGAACACCATAGCAACTGCCTAGCAACGCCCTAGCAACCACCCAGACCACCATAACAACGCCCTAGCAACCACCCAGAACACCATAGCAACCGCCTAGCAACGCCCGAGCAACCACCCAGAACGCCATAGCAACCGCCTAGCAATGCCCTAGCAACCACCCAGAACACCATAGCAACCACCTTGCAACCACCCAGAACACCATAGCAACTGCCTAGCAACACCCTTGCAACCACCCAGAACACCATAGCAACTGCTTAGCAATGCCCTAGCAACCACCCAGAACGCCATAGCAACCACCCTAACAACCACCCAGAACACCATAGCAACTGCCTAGCAATGCCCTAGCAACCACCCAGAACACCATAGCAACTGCCTAGCAACGCCCTAGCAACCACCCAGAACACCATAGCAACTGCCTAGCAACACCCTAGCAACCACCCAGAACACCATAGCAACCACCTAGCAACGCCCTAGCAACCACCCAGAACACCATAGCAACCACCTAGCAACGCCCTAGCAACCACCCAGAACATCATAGCAACTGCTTAGCAAAGCCCTAGCAACCACTTAGAATGCCCTAGCAACCGCCTAGCAACCACCCAGAACCCCATAGCAACATTCTAGCAACCACCCAGAACGCCATAGCAACCGCCTAGCAACCACCCAGAACACCATAGCAATCGCCTAGCAACGCCCTATCAACCACTCAGAACACCATAGTAACCGCTTAGCAAGGCCCTAGCAACCACCCAGAACACCATTGCAACTGCCTAGCAATGCCCTAGCAACCACCCAGAACACGATAGCAGCTGCCTAGCAACACCCTCACAAGTGCACAGAACACCATAGCAACTGCCTAACAACTGTTACAGCCAGTCCTCATTATGTCAAATTACAATAAAAAAATGTAACTTTTTAAGCTACTCAACTTATCAACCTTTCAGCCATTCCAACTCCTGATTGTTTACGACTATGACTTCCGGCAACTGTTTCTTCTGCCCAATCCTGTCTCAAAATATAAGTCCTTACTACAATTCTTCACTATTAAAAAATGTCACTATTAAAAATTTCCATATGACAGTTGTCATCAACTATGACTCCCGCAAACTGTTTCCTCAGTCCACATCTGTTTCAAAATAAAAGTCCTCACCACTACCATAATTATCCTTCTAAAAACGTAGCTACCAATATCATAATGCAATGATATGTTACAAACTCCACCTTATGCAACTACACTTTGCATTTTCAATGCACACGTAATTCCCTGGAATTACATAATCTAGTTATTATTATTAGTGTGCATTGAAAATGCTCACTATTGTTATCCTGGTCTTCTTATTATTATTATTATTATTAGTGTGCATTGAAAATGCCCACTATTGTTATCCTGGTCTTCTTATTATTATTATTATTATTATTATTATTATTATTCTTCTAACACACTTAATGCGGCCTCAACCGTTTATCGTAGAAACTTCATTCAAACTGCGTTGCGTAGGTCTTACTTTGGACACCTGTGCAATGTATTTTTCATCTTTGTAACTTTTATACTTTTTGAGTTATTAATATAAAACTATAAATTTTTTCCCCCCATAGACTTAACATTGGCATTATGACATCACAATAGGGCCATTAAGCAAATGGAATCTTGTGCCAGGTGTTCTGACCACCTGCTGTAACTGTCAGTTTCTCAGGCTGTAAGACTACAATCTGGCTCTCTTGAGACGACAGCTTCCTTACTGCTTTCCTTCCTTCTATTTTCTGTCATTCCTTCTTTCTTTTTCCCTCCTATTTCTTTCCTTCGTTCCTTCCTTCCTTTATTCGTTCCTGCTTTCCTACTTTACTTCCTTCTATCCTGCCTTTCATCCTTCCTCCCATTCTTCCTCCCTACCAATTTTCTTTCCTACCTTCCTTAGTTTTTCTTTCCTTCCATCATGCCTTCTTTCATTCCTTCATATCCTTCTTTTCTTTCTTCCTTTCTTCTTTCTGCTTTCCCTCACTTTCCTTCCCTCTTCCTTTCTTTACTTTTTCTTTCCTTCCTTCTCTCTTTCCTTCTGTTTTTCATTTCTTCTTCCTCACTTCCTTCCTTCCTTCCTTCTATCTTTACTTAAATCCTTCTTCTTCCCTTCTTCCTTTCCTTCCTTCCTAACTTCCTTCTTTCCGTCTTTCTTCTGTTTCTTTCCATCCATCCTCGCCTAGTTTCCTTTGTTCTTTCCTGCCTTCCTTTGATTTCCTTCTTTTTTTCCTATATTCCTTCTTTCCTTACTTCCCTCATTAGTTCCTTCTTTCCCTCCTTCCTTCCTTGTTAATATTCCAAATAATTTCGTAATCGTACGGTTCACTACTTCTCCCAGTTTTCACTCGATCCCCAAACAATACACATCAACGCCCTAGCAACAATAAGAACAACATAGCAACTGTCGAGCAATGCCCAAGCAAATATTCAGAACACCATAGCAACCGCCTAGCAACCACCCAAAACACCATAGCAACTGCCTAGCAACCACCCAGAACACGATAGCAACTGCCAAGCAACGCCCTAGCAACCACCCAGAACACCATAGCAACCGCCAAGCAACCACTCAGAACACCAAAGGAACTGCCTAGCAACGCCCTAGCAACCACCCAAAACACCATAGCAACCGCCTAGCAACGCCCTCACAACCACCAAGAACACCATAGCAACTGCCTAGCAACCACCCAGAACACCAT
Source organism: Gymnothorax reevesii (assembly GCA_029721435.1). Classification (NCBI taxonomy): domain Eukaryota; kingdom Metazoa; phylum Chordata; class Actinopteri; order Anguilliformes; family Muraenidae; genus Gymnothorax; species Gymnothorax reevesii. The sequence continues at coordinate 28,647,825 of CM056588.1, forward strand.
AGCAACTGCCTAGCAACGCCCTAGCAACCACCCAGAACACTATAGCAACCTCCTAGCAACCACCCAAAACCCCATAGCAACTGCCAAGCAACGCCCTAGCAACCACCCAGAACACCATAGCAATCGCCTAGCAACCACCCAGAACACCAAAGCAACTGCCTAGCAACGCCCTAGCAACCACCCAGAACACCAAAGCAACTGCCCAGCAACCACCCAAAACACCAAAGCAACTGCCTAGCAACACCCTAGCAACCACCAAGAACACCTTAGCACCCCCCTAGCACCCTCCCAGAACACCATAGCAACTACCTAGCAACGCCCTAGCAACCACACAGAACACCATAGGAATCGCCTAGCAACGCCCTAGCAACCACCCAGACCACCATGGCAACCCCCTACCAACCACCCAGAACACCATAGCAACTGCCTAGCAACGCCCTAGCAACCACCCAGAACACCATAGCAACTGCCTAGCAACCACCCAGAACACCATAGCAACTGCCTAGCAACGCCCGAGCAACCACCCAGAACACCATAGCAACCGCTTAGCAACCACCCAGAACACCATAGCAACTGCCTAGCAACGCCCTAGCAACCACCCAGAACACCATAGCAACCACCTAGCAACCACCCAAAACACCAAAGCAACTGCCTAGCAACGCCCTAGCAACCACCCAGAACACCATAGCAACCGCCTAGCAACCACCCAGAACACCATAGCAACTGCCTAGCAACACCCTAACAACCGCCTTAATAGCAACCCTAACAACCACCCTTAATAGCAACCGCCTAGCAACGCCCTAGCAACCACCCAGAACACCATGGTGTTCTGGGTGGTTGCTAGGGCGTTGCTAGGCGATTCCTATGGTGTTCTGTGTGGTTGCTAGGGCGTTGCTAGGCAGTTGCTATGGTGTTCTGGGTGGTTGCTAGGCGGTTGCTAAGGTGTTCTTGGTGGTTGCTAGGGCGTTGCTTGGCAGTTGCTATGGTGTTTTGGGTGGTTGCTAGGGCGTCTCTAGGCAGTTGCTATGGTGTTTTGGGTGGTTGCTAGGTGGTTGATATGGTGTTCTGGGTGGTTGCTAGGGCGTTGCGAGGCAGTTGCTATGGTGTTCTGGGTGGTTGCTAGGGCGTTGCTAGGGAGTTGCTATGGTGTTTTGGGTGGTTGCTAGGTGGTTGCTATGGTGTTCTAGGTGGTTGCTAAGGCGTTGCTAGGCAGTTGCTATGGTGTTCTGGGTGGTTGCTTGGCGGTTGCTATGGTGTTCTGGGTGGTTGCTAGGGTGTTGCTATGCAGTTGCTATGGTGTTCTGGGTGGTTGCTAGGCGGTTGCTATGGTGTTCTTGGTGGTTGTTAGGGTGTTGCTAGGCAGTTGCTATGGTGTTTTGGGTGGTTGCTAGGCGGTTGCTATGGTGTTCTTGGTGGTTGCTAGGGCGTTGCTCGGCAGTTGCTTTGGTGTTTTGGGTGGTTGCTAGGGCGTTGCTATGCGGTTGCTATGGTGTTCTGGGTGGTTGTTAGGGTGTTGCTAGGCAGTTGCTATGGTGTTCTGGGTGGTTTCTATGCGGTTGCTATGGTGTTCTGGGTGGTTGCTAGGGCGTTGCTAGGCAGTTGCTTTGGTGTTTTGGGTGGTTGCTAGGGCATTGCTAGGCAGTTGCTATGGTGTTCTGGGTGGTTGCTAGGCGTTTGCTATGGTGTTCTGGTTGGTTGCTCGGGCGTTGCTAGGCAGTTGCTATGGTGTTCTGGGTGGTTGCTAGGCGGGTGCTATGGTGTTCTGCGTGGTTGCTAGGCGGTTGCTATGGTGTTCTGGGTGGTTGCTAGGCAGTTGCTATGCTGTTCTGGGTGGTTGCTAGGCGGTTGCTATGGTGTTCTGGGTGGTTGCTCGGGCGTTGCTAGGCGATTCCTATGGTGTTCTGTGTGGTTGCTAGGGCGTTGCTAGGCAGTTGCTATGGTGTTCTGGCAGGTTGCTAGGCGGTTGCTAAGGTGTTCTTGGTGGTTGCTAGGGCGTTGCTAGGCAGTTGCTATGGTGTTTTGGGTGGTTGCTGGGCGGTTGCTATGGTGTTCTGGGTGGTTGCTAGGGCGTTGCTAGGCAGTTGCTATGGTGTTCTGGGTGGTTGCTAGGCGATTGCTATGGTGTTCTGGGTGGTTGCTAGGGCGTTGCTAGGCAGTAGCTATGGTGTTTTGGGTGGTTGCTAGGCGGTTGCTATAGTGTTCTGGGTGGTTGCTAGGGCGTTGCTAGGCAGTTGCAATGGTGTTCTGGGTGGTTGCTAGGCAGTTGCTATGGTGTTCTTGGTGGTTGTGAGGGCGTTGCTAGGCGGTTGCTATGGTGTTCTGGGTGGTTGCTAGGGCGTTGCTAGGCTGTTGCTTTGGTGTTCTGAGTGGTTGCTTGGCGGTTGCTATGGTGTTCTGGGTGGTTGCTAGGGCGTTGCTTGGCAGCTGCTATAGTGTTCTGGGTGGTTGCTAGGCAGTTGCTATGGTGTTTTGGGTGGTTGCTAGGCGGTTGCTATGGTGTTCTGAATATTTGCTTGCGCATTGCTCGACAGTTGCTATGTTGTTCTTGTTGTTGCTAGGGCGTTGATGTGTATTGTTTGGGGATCGAGTGAAAACTGGGAGAAGTAGTGAACCGTACGATTACGAAATTATTTGGAATATTAACAAGGAAGGAAGGAGGGAAAGAAGGAACTAATGAGGGAAGTAAGGAAAGAAGGAATATGGGAAAAAAAGAAGGAAATCAAAGGAAGGCAGGAAAGAACAAAGGAAACTAGGCGAGGATGGATGGAAAGAAACAGAGTAATGACGGAAAGAAGGAAGTAAGGAAGGAAGGAAAGGAAGAAGGGAAGAAGAAGGATTTAAGTAAAGATAGAAGGAAGGAAGGAAGGAAGTGAGGAAGAAGAAATGAAAAACAGAAGGAAAGAGAGAAGGAAGGAAAGAAAAAGTAAAGAAAGGAAGAGGGAAGGAAAGAGAGGGAAAGCAGAAAGAAGAAAGGAAGAAAGATAAGAAGGATATGAAGGAATGAAAGAAGGCATGATGGAAGGAAAGAAAAACTAAGGAAGGTAGGAAAGAAAATTGGTAGGGAGGAAGAATGGGAGGAAGGATGAAAGGCAGGATAGAAGGAAGTAAAGTAGGAAAGAAAAAAACGAATAAAGGAAGGAAGGAACGAAGGAAAGAAATAGGAGGGAAAAAGAAAGAAGGAATGACAGAAAATAGAAGGAAGGAAAGCAGTAAGGAAGCTGTAGTCTCAAGAGAGCCAGATTGTAGTCTTAAAGCCTGAGAAACTGACAGTTACAGCAGGTGGTCAGAACACCTGGCACAAGATTCCATTTGCTTAATGGCGCTATTGTGATGTCATAATGCCAGTGTTAAGTCTATGGGGGGAAAAAATTTATAGTTTTTTATTAATAACTCAAAAAGTATAAAAGTTACAAAGATGAAAAATACATTGCACAGGTGTCCTAAGTCAGACCTACGCAACGCAGTTTGAATGAAGTTTCTACGATAAACGGTTGAGGCCGCATTAAGTGTGTTAGAAGAATAATAATAATAATAATAATAATAAGAAGACCAGGATAACAATAGTGAGCATTTTCAATGCACACTAACTAGATAATGTAATTCCAGGGAATTACGTGTGCATTGAAAATGCAAAGAGTAGTTGCATAAGGTGGAGTTTGTTACAAATCATTGCATTATGATATTGTTAGCTAGGTTTTTAGTAGGATAATTATGGTAGTGGTGAAGACTTTTACTTGAAACAGATATGGACTGAGGAAACAGTTTGCCGGAGTCATAGTTGATGACAACTGTCATATGAAAATTTTTAATAGTGAAATTTTTTAATAGTGAAGAATTGTAGAAAGGACTTCTATTTTGTGACAGGTTTGGGCAGAGGAAACAGTTGGCGGAAGTCATAGTAGAAAACAATCAGGAGTTGGAATGGCTGAACGGTTGATAAGTTGAGTAGCTAAAAAAGTTACATTATTTTATTGTATTTTGTCATAATGAGGACTCGCTGAAACTGTTGCTAGGTGGTTGCTATGGTGTTCTGTGTACTTGTGAGGGTGTTGCTCGGCAGCTGCTATGGTGTTCTGGGTGGTTCCTAGGCCGTTGCTATGGTGTTCTGGGTGGTTGCTAGGGCGTTGCTAGGCAGTTGCTATGGTGTTCTGGGTGGTTGCTAGGGCGTTGCTAGGCAGTTGCTATGGTGTTCTGGGTGGTTGTTAGGGTGGTTGCTGTGGCGTTTTGGGTGGTTGCTAGGCCATTGCTAAGCAGTTTCTATGGTGTTCTGGGTGGTTGCTACGGCGTTGCTAGGCGGTTGCTATGGTGTTCTGGGTGGTTGCTAGGGTGTTGCTAGGCAGTTGCTATGCTGTTCTGGGTGGTTCCTAGGCCGTTGCTACAGTGTTCTGGGTGGTTGCTAGGGCGTTGCTAGGCAGTTGCTATGGTGTTCTGGGTGGTTGCTAGGGCGTTGCTAGGCAGTTGCTATGGTGTTCTGGGTGGTTGTTAGGGTGGTTGCTGTGGCGTTTTGGGTGGTTGCTAGGCCATTGCTAATCAGTTTCTATGGTGTTCTGGGTGGTTGCTACGGCGTTGCTAGGCGGTTGCTATGGTGTTCTGGGTGGTTGCTAGGGTGTTGCTAGGCAAGTTGCTATGGTGTTCTTGGTGGTTGCTAGGTGGTTGCAATGGTGTTCTGGGTGGTTCCTAGGGCGTTGTTGGGTGGTTGCTATGGTGTTCTGGGTGGTTGCTGGGGCGTTGCTAGGCGGTTGCTATGGTGTTCTGGGTGGTTGCTAGGGCGTTGCTATGGTGTTCTGGGTGGTTGCTAGGGCGTTGCTAGGCAGTTGCTATGGTGTTCTGGATGTTTGCTAGGCAGTTGCTATGGTGTTCTGGGTGGTTGCTAGGGTGTTGCTATGGTGTTCTGTGTGGTTGTTAGGCGGTTGCTCTGGTGTTCTGGGTGGTTGCGAGGCGGTTCATATGGTTTTCTGGGTGGTAGCTAGGCGGTTGCTATGGTGTTCTGGGTGGTTGCTAGGTCGTTGCTAGGCAGTTGTTATGGTGTTCTGGGTGGTTGCTAGGCGGTTGCTATGGTGTTCTGGGTGGTTGCTAGGCGGTTGCTCTGGTGTTCTGGGTGGTTGCTAGGGCATTGCTAGGCAGTTGCTATGGTGTTCTGGGTGGTTGCTAGGGCGTTGCTATGTTGTTCTGGGTTGGTTTTAGGGTGGTGCTAGGCAGTTGCTATGGTGTTCTGGGTGGTTGCTAGGGCGTTGCTATGGTGTTCTGGGTGGTAGCTAGGCGGTTGCTATTGTGTTCTGGGTGGTTGCTAGGCGGTTGCTATGGTGTTCTGGGTGGTTGCTAGGGCATTGCTAGGCAGTTGCTATGGTGTGCTGGGTGGTTGCTAGGCGGTTGCTATGGTGTTCTGGGACGTTGCTAGGGCATTGCTAGGCGGTTGCTATGTTGTTCCAGGTGGTTGCTAGGCGGTTGCTATGGTGTTCTGGATGGTTGGAAGGCAGTTGCTATGGTGTTCAAGTTGGTTGCTAAGGGGTTGCTAGGCGGTTGCTATGGTGTTCTGGGTGGTTGCTAGTGCATTACTAGGCAGCTGCTATGGTGATCTTGGTGGTTGATAGGCAGTTGCTATGGTGTTCTCGGTGGTTGCTAGGCCGTTGCTATGGTGTTCTGGGTGGTTGCTAGGTGGTTGCTATGGTGTTCTGGGTGGTTGCTAGGGTGTTGCTATGCAGTTGCTATGGTGTTCTGGGTGGTTGCTAGGGCGTTGTTAGGTGGTTTCTACGGTGTTTTAGGTGGTTGCTAAGGCGTTGCTAGGCAGTTGCTATGGTGTTTTGAGTGGTTGCTAGGGCGTTGCTAGGCGGTTGCTATGGTGTTCTGGGTGGTTGCTAGGGCCTTGCTAAGCGGTTGCTTTGGTGTTGTGGGTGGTTGATAGGGCGTTGCTAGGTGTTTGCGTTGGTGTTCTGGGTGGTTGCTAGGCGGTTGCTATGGCGTTCTGGGTGGTTGCTAGAGCGTTGCTTTGGGGTTCTGGGTGGTTGCTAGGCGGTTGCTATGGTGTTCTGGGTGGTTGCTAGGCGGTTGCTATGGTGTTCTGGGTGGTTGCTAGGGCGTTGCTAGCCAGTTGCCATGATGTTCTGGGTGGTTGCTAGGGCGTTGCTATGGTGTTCTGGGTGGTTGTTAGGGCGGTGCTAGGCAGTTGCTATGGTGTTCTGGGTGGTTGCTAGGGCCTTGCTATGGTGTTCTGGGTGTTAGCTAGGCGGTTGCTATTGTGTTCTGGGTGGTTGCTAGGCGGTTGCTATGGTGTTCTGGGTGGTTGCTAGGGCGTTGCTAGGCAGTTGCTATGCTGTGCTGGGTGGTTGCTAGGCGGTTGCTATGGTGTTCTGGGACGTTGCTAGGGCATTGCTAGGCGGTTGCTATGGTGTTCTGGGTGGTTGGTACGGCCTTGCTAGGCGGTTGCTATGGTGTTTTGGGAGGCTGCTAGGGCATTGTTAGGCTGTTGCTATGGTGTTCTGGGTGGTTGCTAGGGCGTTGCTAGGCGGTTGCGATGGTGTTCTGGGTGGTTGTTAGGGTGTTGCTAGGCAGTTGCTATGGTGTTCTGGGTGGTTGCTAGGGCGTTGTTAGGCAGTTGCTATGGTGTTTTGGGTGGTTGCTAGGTGGTTGCTTTGGTGTTCTGGGTGGTTGCTAGGGCGTTGTTAGGCAGTTGCTATGGTGTTTTGGGTGGTTGCTAGGTGGTTGCTATGGTGTTCTGGGTGGTTGCTAGGGCGTTGCTAGGCAGTTGCTATGGTGTTCTGGGTGGTTGCTCGGGCGTTGCTAGGCAGTTGCTACGGTGTTCTGGGTGGTTGCTAGCCGGTTGCTATGGTGTTCTGGGTGGTTTCTAGGGCGTTGCTAGGCAGTTGCTATGGTGTTCTGGGTGGTTGCTAGGCGGTTGCTATGGTGTTCTGGGTGGTTGCTAGGGCGTTGCTAGGCGATTCCTATGGTGTTCTGTGTGGTTGCTTGGGCGTTGCTAGGCAATTGCTATGGTGTTCTGGGTGGTTGCTAGGTGGTTGCTAAGGTGTTCTTGGTGGTTGCTAGGGCGTTGCTAGGCAGTTGCTATGGTGTTTTGGGTGGTTGCTGGGCGGTTGCTATGGTGTTCTGGGTGGTTGCTAGGGCGTTGCTAGGCAATTCCTATGGTGTTCTGGATGGTTGCTAGGGCGTTGCTAGGCAGTTGCTATTGTGTTCTGGGTGGTTGCAAGGCGGTTGCTAAGGTGTTCTTGGTGGTTGTTAGGGCGTTGCTAGGCAGCTGACATGTTGTTCTGGGTGGTTGCTAGGGCGTTGCTAGGCAGTTGCTATGGTGTTCTGGATGGTTGCTAGGCGATTGCTATGGTGTTCTGGGTGGTTGCTAGGGCGTTGCTAGGCAGTTGCTATGGTGTTTTGGGTGGTTGCTAGACGGTTGCTATGGTGTTCTGGGTGGTTGCTAGGGTGTTGCTAGGCAGTTGCTATGGTGTTCTGGGTGGTTGCTAGGCAGTTGCTATGGAGTTCTTGGTGGTTGTTCGGGGCGTTGCTAGGCGGTTGCTATGGTGTTCTGGGTGGCTGCTAGGGCGTTGCTTGGCAGTTGCTTTGGTGTTCTGAGTGGTTGCTTGGCGGTTGCTGTGGTGTTTTGGGTGGTTGCTAGGGCGTTGCTTGGCAGTTGCTATAGTGTTCTGGGTGGTTGCTAGGCAGTTGCTATGGTGTTTTGGGTGGTTGCTTGGCGGTTGCTATGGTGTTCTTGTTGTTGCTAGGGCGTTGATGTGTCTTTTTTGGGGATCGAGTGAAAACTGGGAGAAGTAGTGAACCGTACGATTACGAAATTATTTGGAATATTAACAAGGAAGGAAGGAGGGAAAGAAGGAACTAATGAGGGAAGTAAGGAAAGAAGGAATATAGGAAAAAAGAAGGAAATCAAAGGAAGGCAGGAAAGAACAAAGGAATGAAGGCGAGGATGGATGGAAAGAAACAGAGGAATGAAGGAAAGAAGGAACTAAAGAAGGAAGGAAAGGAAGAAGGGAAGAAGAAGGATTTAAGTAAAGATAGAAGGAAGGAAGGAAGGAAGTGAGGAAGAAGAAATGAAAAACAGAAGGAAAATGAGAAGGAAGGAAAGAAAAAGTAAAGAAAGGAAGAGAGAAGGAAAGAGAGGGAAAGCAAAAAGAAGAAAGGAAGAAAGATGAGAAGGATATGAAGGAATGAAAGAAGGCATGATGGAAGGAAAGAAAAACTAAGGAAGGTAGGAAAGAAAATTGGTAGGGAGGAAGAATGGGAGGAAGGATGAAAGGCAGGATAGAAGGAAGTAAAGTAGGAAAGAAGGAACGAATAAAGGAAGGAAGGAACGAAGGAAAGAAATAGGAGGGAAAAAGAAAGAAGGAATGAGAAAAAAAAAAAAGGAGGAAAGCAGTAAGGAAGCTGTAGTCTCAAAAGAGCCAGATTGTAGTCTTACAGCCTGAGAAACGGACAGTTACAGCAGGTGGTCAGAACACCTGGCACAAGATTCCATTTGCTTAATGGCCCTATTGTGATGTCATAATGCCAATGTTAAGTCTATGGGGGGAAAAAATTTATAGTTTTTTATTAATTACTCAAAAAGTATAAAAGTTACAAAGATGAAAAATACATTGCACAGGTGTCCTAAGTAAGACCTACGCAACGCAGTTTGAATGAAGTTTCTACGATAAACGGTTGAGGCCGCATTAAGTGTGTTAGAATAATTATAATAATAATAATAATAATAATAATAATAATAATAAGAAGAAGACCAGGATAACAATAGTGAGCATTTTCAATGCACATTAATAATAATAATAAGAAGACCAGGATAACAATAGTGAGCATTTTCAATGCACACTAATAATAATAATAATAAGAAGAAGACCAGGATAACAATAGTGAGCATTTTCAATGCACACTAATAATAATAAGAAGACCAGGATAACAATAGTGAGCATTTTCAATGCACACTAATAATAAAGAAGTATGCAGGATTTTAATATGTGTCTGCATTGCTGCAGGCACATAATAATAATAACAAGAAAATTCCAGCAGAAATTTTGAATGTGCCTGCTGCTCTACGAGTACAGTGTTGGAGATGGTTGCCAGCGTTCTGGTATGCAGTAGATATCATGTTCTGGGTGGTTGCTTGGGCGTTGCTAGGCGGTTGCTATGGTGTTCTGGGTGGTTGCTGGGCGGTTGCTATGGTGTTCTGGGTTGTTGCTAGGGCGTTGCAAGGCAGTTGCTATGGTGTTCTGGGTGGTTGCTTGGCGGTTGCTATGGTGTTCTTGGTGGTTGCTAGGGCGTTGCTAGGCGGTTGCTATGGTGTTCTGGGTGGTTGCTAGGGCATTGCTAGGCAGTTGCTATGGTGTTCTGGGTGGTTGCTAGGGCATTGCTAGGCGATTGCTATGGTGTTCTGGGTGGTTGCTAGGGCGTTGCTAGGCAGTTGCTATGGTGTTCTGGGTGGTTGCTAGGCGGTTGCTATGGTGTTCTGGGTGGTTGCTAGGGCGTTGCTAGGCAGTTGCTATGGTGTTCTGGATGGTTGCTAGGCGTTTGCTATGGTGTTCTGGGTGGTTGCTAGGGTGTTGCTATGGTGTTCTGGGTGGTTGTTAGGTGGTTGCTCTGGTGTTCTGGGCGGTTGCTCGGGCGTTGCTAGGCAGTTGCTATGGTGTTCTGGGTGGTTGCTAGGCGGTTGCTATGGTGTTCTGAGTGGTTGCTTAGCGGTTGCTATGGTGTTCTGGGTGGTTGCAAGGGCCTTGCCAGGCAGTTGCTATGGTGTTTTGGGTGGTTGCTAGGCGGTTGCTATGGTGTTCTGGGTGGTTGCAAGGGCCTTGCCAGGCAGTTGCTATGGTGTTCTGGGTGGTTGCTAGGGCGTTGCTAGGCAGTTGCTTTGGTGTTCTGAGTGGTTGCTTAGCGGTTGCTATGGTGTTTTGGGTGGTTGCTAGGGCGTTGCTTGGCAGTTGCTTTAGTGATCTGGGTGGTTGCTAGGCAGTTGCTATGGTGTTTTGGGTTATTGCTAGGCGGTTGCTATGGTGTTCTGAATATTTGCTTGGGCATTGCTCTACAGTTGCTATGTTGTTCTTGTTGTTGCTAGGGCGTTGATGTGTCTTGTTTAGGGATCGAGTGAAAACTGGGAGAAGTAGTGAACCGTACGATTACGAAATTATTTGGAATATTAACAAGGAAGGAAGGAGGGAAAGAAGGAACTAATGAGGGAAGTAAGGAAAGAAGGAATATAGGAAAAAAAGAAGGAAATCAAAGGAAGGCAGGAAAGAACAAAGGAAAGAAGGCGATGATGGATGGAAAGAAAGAGGAATGAAGGAAAGAAGGAAGTAAAGAAGGAAGGAAAGGAAGAAGGGAAGAAGAAGGATTTAAGTAAAGATAGAAGGAAGGAAGGAAGGAAGGAAGGAAGTGAGGAAGAAGAAATAAAAAACAGAAAGAAAGAGAGAAGGAAGGAAAGAAAAAGTAAAGAAAGGAAGAGGGAAGGAAAGAAAGGGAAAGCAGAAAGAAGAAAGGAAGAAAGATAAGAAGGATATGAAGGAATGAAAGAAGGCATGATGGAAGGAAAGAAAAACTAAGGAAGGTAGGAAAGAAAATTGGTAGGGAGGAAGAATGGGAGGAAGGTTGAAAGGCAGGATAGGAGGAAGTAAAGTAGGAAAGAAGGAACGAATAAAGGAAGGAAGGAACGAAGGAAAGAAATAGGAGGGAAAAAGAAAGAAGGAATGACAGAAAATAGAAGGAAGGAAAGCAGTAAGGAAGATGTAGTCTCAAGAGAGCCAGATTGTAGTCTTACAGCCTGCGAAACTGACAGTTACAGCAGGTGGTCAGAACACCTGGCACAAGATTCCATTTGCTTAATGGCCCTATTGTGATGTCATAATGCCAATGTGAAGTCTATGGGGGGGAAAAATTTGTAGTTTTTTATTAATAACTCAAAAAGTATAAAAGTTACAAAGATAAAAAATACATTGCACAGGTGTCCTAAGTAAGACCTACGCAACGCAGTTTGAATGAAGTTTCTACGATAAACGGTTGAGGCCGCATTAAGTGTGTTAGAAGAATAATAATAATAATAATAATAATAACTAGATAATGTAATTCCAGGGAATTACGTGTGCATTGAAAATGCAAAGTGTAGTTGCATAAGGTGGAGTTTGTAACATATCATTGCATTATGATATTGGTAGCTACGTTTTTAGGAGGATAATTATGGTAGTGGTGAGGACTTTTATTTTGAAACAGATGTGGACTGAGGAAACAGTTTGCGGGAGTCATAGTTGATGACAACTGTCATATGGAAATTTTTAATAGTGACATTTTTTAATAGTGAAAAATTGTAGTAAGGACTTATATTTTGAGACAGGATTGGGCAGAAGAAACAGTTGCCGGAAGTCATAGTCGAAAACAATCAGGAGTTGGAATGGCTGAAAGGTTGATAAGTTGAGTAGCTTAAAAAGTTACATTTTTTATTGTAATTTGACATAATGAGGACTGGCTGTAACAGTTGTTAGGCAGTTGCTATGGTGTTCTGTGTACTTGTGAGGGTGTTGCTAGGCAGCTGCTATCGTGTTCTGGGTGGTTGCTAGGGCATTGCTAGGCAGTTGCTATGGTGTTCTGGGTGGTTGATAGGGCATTGCTAGGCGGTTGCTATGGTGTTCTGGGTAGTTGCTAGGCGGTTGCTATGGCGTACTGGGTGGTTGTTCGGGCGTTGCTATGGGGTTCTGGGTGGTTGCTAGGCGGTTGCTATGGCATTCTGGGTGGTTGCTAGGGCTTTGCTAAGCAGTTGCTATGATGTTCTGGGTGGTTGCTAGGGCGTTGCTAGGCAGTTGCTATGGTGTTCTGGGTGGTTGCTAGGCGGTTGCTATTGTGTTCTGGGTGGTTGCTAGGCGGTTGCTATGGTGTTCTGGGTGGTTGCTAGGGCATTGCTAGGCAGTTGCTATGGTGTGCTGGGTGGTTGCTAGGCGGTTGCTATGGTGTTCTGGGACGTTGCTAGGGCATTGCTAGGCGGTTGCTATGTTGTTCCAGGTGGGTGCTAGGCGGTTGCTATGGTGTTCTGGATGGTTGGAAGGCAGTTGCTATGGTGTTCAAGTTGGTTGCTAAGGGGTTGCTAGGCGGTTGTTTTGGTGTTGTGGGTGGTTGCTAGTGCATTACTAGGCAGCTGCTATGGTGTTCTTGGTGGTTGATAGGCAGTTGCTATGGTGTTCTGGGTGGTTGCTAGTGCATTACTAGGCAGCTGCTATGGTGATCTTGGTGGTTGATAGGCAGTTGCTATGGTGTTCTGGGTGGTTGCTAGGTGGTTGCTATGGTGTTCTGGGTGGTTGCTAGGGCGTTGCTAGGCAGTTGCTATGGTGTTCTGGGTGGTTGCTAGGGCGTTGTTAGGTGGTTTCTATGGTGTTTTAGGTGGTTGCTAAGGCGTTGCTAGGCAGTTGCTATGGTGTTTTGAGTGGTTGCTAGGGCATTGCTAGGCGGTTGCTATGGTGTTCTGGGTGGTTGCTAGGGCCTTGCTAAGCGGTTGCTATGGTGTTCTGAGTGGTTGATAGGGCGTTGCTAGGCGATTGCTATGGTGTTCTGGGTGGTTGCTAGGCGGTTGCTATGGCGTTCTGGGTGGTTGCTAGAGCGTTGCTTTGGGGTTCTGGGTGGTTGCTAGGCGGTTGCTATGGCATTCTGGGTGGTTGCTAGGGCTTTTCTAAGCAGTTGATATGATGTTCTGGGTGGTTGCTAGGGCGTTGCTAGGTGGTTGCTATGGTGTTCTGGGTGGTTGCTAGGCAGTTGCTATGCTGTTCTGGGTGGTTGCTAGGCCGTTACTATGGTGTTCTGGGTGGTTGCTAGGGCGTTGTTAGGCAGTTGCTATGGTGTTCTGGGTGGTTGCTAGGGCGTTGCTAGGCAGTTGCTATGGTGTTTTGGGTGGTTGCTAGGTGGTTGCTATGGTGTTCTGGGTGGTTGCTAGGGCGTTGCTAGGCAGTTGCTATGGTGTTCTGGGTGGTTGCTAGGCGGTTGCTATGGTGTTCTGGGTTGTTGCTCGGGCGTTGCTAGGCAGTTGCTATGGTGTTCTGTGTGGTTGCTAGGCGGTTGCTATGGTGTTCTGGGTGGTTGCTAGGCAGTTGCTATGGTGGTCTGGGGGGTTGCTAGGGCGGTGCTAGGCAGTTGCGATGGTGTTCTGGGTGGTTGCTAGGCGGTTGCTATGGTTTTCTTGGTGGTTGCTAGGGCGTTCCTAGGCAATTCTTATGGTGTTCTGTGTGGTTGCTAGGGCGTTGCTAGGCAGTTGCTATGGTGTTCTGGGTGGTTGCTAGGCGGTTGCTAAGGTGTTCTTGGTGGTTGCTAGGGCGTTGCTAGGCAGTTGCTATGGTGTTTTGGGTGGTTGCTAGGGCGTTGCTAGGCAGTTGCTATGGTGTTCTGGGTGGTTGCTAGGCGATTGCTATGGTGTTCTGGGTGGTTGCTAGGGCGTTGCTAGGCAGTTGCTATGGTGTTTTGGGTGGTTGGTAGGCGGTTGCTATAGTGTTCTGGGTGGTTGCTAGGGTGTTGCTAGGCAGTTGCTATGGTCTTCTGGGTGGTTGCTAGGCAGTTGCTATGGTTGTCTTGGTGGTTGTGAGGGCGTTGCTAGGCGGTTGCTATGGTGTTCTGGGTGGTTGCTAGGGCGTTGCTAGGCAGTTGCTTTGGTGTTCTGAGTGGTTGCTTGGCGGTTGCTATGGTGTTCTGGGTTGTTGCTAGGGCGTTGCTTGGCAGTTGCTATAGTGTTCTGGGTGGTTGCTAGGCTGTTGCTATGGTGTTTTGGGTGGTTGCTAGGCGGTTGCTATGGTGTTCTGAATATTTGCTTGGGCATTGCTCGACAGTTGCTATGTTGTTCTTGTTGTTGCTAGGGCGTTGATGTGTATTGTTTGGGGATCGAGTGAAAACTGGGAGAAGTAGTGAACCGTACGATTACGAAATAATTTGGAATATTAACAAGGAAGGAAGGAGGGAAAGAAGGAACTTATGAGGGAAGTAAGGAAAGAAGGAATATAGGAAAAAAAGAAGGAAATCAAAGGAAGGCAGGAAAGAACAAAGGAAACTAGGCGAGGATGGATGGAAAGAAACAGAGGAATGACGGAAAGAAGGAAGTAAGGAAGGAAGGAAGGGAAGAAGGGAAGAAGAAGGATTTAAGTAAAGATAGAAGGAAGGAAGGAAGGAAGTGAGGAAGAAGAAATGAAAAACAGGAGGAAAGAGAGAAGGAAGGAAAGAAAAAGTAAAGAAAGGAAGAGGGAAGGAAAGAGAGGGAAAGCAGAAAGAAGAAAGGAAGAATGATAAGAAGGATATGAAGGAATGAAAGAAGGCATGATGGAAGGAAAGAAAAACTAAGAAAGGTAGGAAAGAAAATTGATAGGGAGGAAGAATGGGAGGAAGGATGAAAGGCAGGAAAGAAGGAAGTAAAGTAGGAAAGAAGGAACGAATAAAGGAAGAAAGGAACGAAGGAAAGAAATAGGAGGGAAAAAGAAAGAAGGAATGACAGAAAATAGAAGGAAGGAAAGCAGTAAGGAAGCTGTAGTCTCAAGAGAGCCAGATTGTAGTATTACAGCCTGAGAAACTGACAGTTACAGCAGGTGGTCAGAACACCTGGCACAAGATTCCATTTGCTTAATGGCCCTATTGTGATGTCATAATGCCAATGTTAAGTCTATGGGGGGAAAAAATTTATAGTTTTTTATTAATAACTCAAAAAGTATAAAAGTTACAAAGATGAAAAATACATTGCACAGGTGTCCTAAGTAAGACCTACGCAACGCAGTTTGAATGAAGTTTCTACGATAAACGGTTGAGGCCGCATTAAGTGTGTTAGAAGAATAATAATAATAATAATAATAACTAGATAATGTAATTCCAGGGAATTACGTGTGCATTGAAAATGCAAAGAGTAGTTGCATAAGGTGGAGTTTGTTACAAATCATTGCATTATGATATTGTTAGCTAGGTTTTTAGTAGGATAATTATGGTAGTGGTGAAGACTTTTATTTTGAAACAGATATGGACTGAGGAAACAGTTTGCCGGAGTCATAGTTGATGACAACTGTCATATGAAAATTTTTAATAGTGAAATTTTTTAATAGTGAAGAATTGTAGAAAGGACTTCTATTTTGTGACAGGTTTGGGCAGAGGAAACAGTTGGCGGAAGTCATAGTAGAAAACAATCAGGAGTTGGAATGGCTGAACGGTTGATAAGTTGAGTAGCTAAAAAAGTTACATTATTTTATTGTATTTTGTCATAATGAGGACTCGCTGAAACTGTTGCTAGGTGGTTGCTATGGTGTTCTGTGTACTTGTGAGGGCGTTGCTCGGCAGCTGCTATGGTGTTCTGGGTGGTTGTTAGGGCATTGCAAAGCAGTTGCTATGTTGTTCCAGGTGGTTGCTAGGCGGTTGCTATGGTGTTCTGGATGGTTGGTAGGCAGTTGCTATGGTGTTCAAGTTGGTTGCTAAGGGGTTGCTAGGCGGTTGCTATGGTGTTCTGGGTGGTTGCTAGGGCATTACTAGGCAGTTGCTATGGTGATCTTGGTGGTTGATAGGCAGTTGCTATGGTGTTCTCGGTGGTTGCTAGGCCGTTGCTATGGTGTTCTGGGTGGTTGGTAGGTGGTTGCTATGGTGTTCTGGGTGGTTGCTCGGGTGTTGCTATGCAGTTGCTATGGTGTTCGGGGTGGTTGGTAGGGCGTTGTTAGGTGGTTTCTATGGTGTTCTAGGTGGTTGCTAAGGCGTTGCTAGGCAGTTGCTATGGTGTTTTGAGTGGTTGCTAGGGCATTGCTAGGCGGTTGCTATGGTGTTCTGGGTGGTTGCTAGGGCCTTGCTAAGCGGTTGCTATGGTGTTCTGAGTGGTTGATAGGGCGTTGCTAGGTGATTGCTATGGCGTTCTGGGTGGTTGCTAGGCGGTTGCTATGGCGTTCGGGGTGGTTGCTAGAGCGTTGCTATGGGGTTCTGGGTGGTTGCTAGGCGGTTGCTATGGCATTCTGGGTGGTTGTTAGGGCTTTGCTAAGCAGTTGTTATGATGTTCTGGGTGGTTGCTAGGGCGTTGCTAGGTGGTTGCTATGGTGTTCTGGGTGGTTGCTAGTGTGTTGCTAGGCAGTTGCTATGCTGTTCTGGGTGGTTCCAAGGCCGTTGCTATGGTGTTCTGGGTGGTTGCTAGGGCGTTGCTAGGCAGTTGCTATGGTGTTCTGGGTGGTTGCTAGGGCGTTGCTAGGCAGTTGCTATGGTGTTCTGGGTGGTTGTTAGGGTGGTTGCTGTGGCGTTTTGGGTGGTTGCTAGGCCATTGCTAAGCAGTTTCTACGGTGTTCTGGGTGGTTGCTACGGCGTTGCTAGGCGGTTGCTATGGTGTTCTGGGTGGTTGCTAGGGTGTTGCTAGGCAAGTTGCTATGGTGTTCTGGGTGGTTGCTAGGTGGTTGCTATGGTGTTCTGCGTGGTTGTTAGGGCGTTGCTAGGTGGTTGCTATGGTGTTCTGGGTGGTTGCTAGGGCATTGCTAGGCGGTTGCTATGGTGTTCTGGGTGGTTGCTAGGGCGTTGCTATGGTGTTCTGGGTGGTTGCTAGGGCGTTGCTAGGCAGTTGCTATGGTGTTCTGGATGGTTGCTAGGCGGTTGCTATGGTGTTCTGGGTGGTTGGTGGGGTGTTGCTATGGTGTTGTGGGTGGTTGTTAGGCGGTTGCTCTGGTGTTCTGGGTGGTTGCGAGGCGGTTCATATGGTTTTCTGGGTGGTAGCTAGGCGGTTGCTATGGTGTTCTGGGTGGTTGCTAGGTCGTTGCTAGGCAGTTGTTATGGTGTTCTGGGTGCTTGCTAGGCGGTTGCTATGGTGTTCTGGGTGGTTGCTAGGCGGTTGCTATGGTGTTCTGGGTGGTTGCTAGGGCGTTGCTAGGCAGTTGCTATGGTGTTCTGGGTGGTTGCTAGGGCGTTGCTATGGTGTTCTGGGTGGTTGTTAGGGCGGTGCTAGGCAGTTGCTATGGTGTTCTGGGTGGTTGCTAGGGCGTTGCTATGGTGTTCTGGGTGGTAGCTAGGCGGTTGCTATTGTGTTCTGGGTGGTTGTTAGGTGGTTGCTATGGTGTTCTGGGTGGTTGCTAGGGCGTTGCTAGGCAGTTGCTATGGTGTGCTGGGTGGTTGCTAGGCGGTTGCTATGGTGTTCTGGGACATTGCTATGGCATTGCTAGGCGGTTGCTATGTTGTTCCAGGTGGTTGCTAGGCGGTTGCTATGGTGTTCTGGATGGTTGGAAGGCAGTTGCTATGGTGTTCAAGTTGGTTGCTAAGGGGTTGCTAGGCGGTTACTATGGTGTTCTGGGTGGTTGCTAGTGCATTACTAGGCAGTTGCTATGGTGATCTTGGTGGTTGATAGGCAGTTGCTATGGTGTTCTCGGTGGTTGCTAGGCCGTTGCTATGGTGTTCTGGGTGGTGCTAGGTGGTTGCTATGGTGTTCTGGGTGGTTGCTAGGGTGTTGCTATGCAGGTGCTATGGTGTTCTGGGTGGTTGCTAGGGCGTTGTTAGGTGGTTTCTATGGTGTTTTAGGTGGTTGCTAAGGCGTTGCTAGGCAGTTGCTATGGTGTTTTGAGTGGTTGCTAGGGCGTTGCTAGGCGGTTGCTATGGTGTTCTGGGTGGTTGCCAGGGCCTTGCTAAGCGGTTGCTATGGTGTTCTGAGTGGTTGATAGGGCGTTGCTAGGTGATTGCTATGGTGTTCTGGGTGGTTGCTAGGCGGTTGCTATGGCGTTCTGGGAGGTTGCTAGAGCGTTGCTATGGGGTTCTGGGTGGTTGCTAGGCGGTTGCTTTGGCATTCTGGGTGGTAGCTAGGGCTTTGCTAAGCAGTTGATATGATGTTCTGGGTGGTTGCTAGGGCGTTGCTAGGTGGTTGCTATGGTGTTCTGGGTGGTTGCTAGGGTGTTGCTAGGCAGTTGCTATGCTGTTCTGGGTGGTTGCTAGGCCGTTACTATGGTGTTCTGGGTGGTTGCTAGGGCGTTGCTAGGCAGTTGCTATGGTGTTCTGGGTGGTTGCTAGGGCGTTGCTAGGCAGTTGCTATGGTGTTCTGGGTGGATGTTAGGGTGGTTGCTATGGCGTTTTGGGTGGTTGCTAGGGCATTGCTAAGCAGTTTCTATGGTGTTCTGGGTGGTTGCTACGGCGTTGTTAGGCGGTTGCTATGGTGTTCTGGGTGGTTGCTAGGGTGTTGCTAGGCAAGTTGCTATGGTGTTCTGGGTGGTTGCTAGGTGGTTGCTATGGTGTTCTGGGTGGTTGGTAGGGCGTTGCTAGGCGGTTGCTATGGTGTTCTGGGTGGTTGCTCGAGCGTTGCTAGGCGGTTGCTATAGTGTTCTGGGTGGTTAATGGGGCGTTGCTATGGTGTTCTGGGTGGTTGCTAGGGCGTTGCTTGGCAGTTGCTATGGTGTTCTGGATGGTTGCTAGGCGGTTGCTATGTTGTTCTGGGTGGTTGCTAGGGTGTTGCTATGGTGTTCTGGGTGGTTGTTAGGCGGTTGCTCTGGTGTTCTGGGTGGTTGCGAGGCGGTTCATATGGTTTTCTGGGTGGTAGCTAGGCGGGTGCTAGGGTGTTCTGGGTGGTTGCTAGGTCGTTGCTAGGCAGTTGCTATGGTGTTCTGGGTGGTTGCTAGGCGGTTGCTATGGTGTTCTGGGTGGTTGCTAGGCGGTTGCTATGGTGTTCTGGGTGGTTGCTAGGGCGTTGCTAGGCAGTTGCTATGATGTTCTGGGTGGTTGCTAGTCAGTTGCTATGGTGTTCTGGGTGGTTGTTAGGGCGGTGCTAGGCAGTTGCTATGGTGTTCTGGGTGGTTGCTAGGGCCTTGCTATGGTGTTCTGGGTGTTAGCTAGGCGGTTGCTATTGTGTTCTGGGTGGTTGCTAGGCGGTTGCTATGGTGTTCTGGGTGGGTGCTAGGGGGTTGCTAGGCAGTTGCTAGGCTGTGCTGGGTGGTTGCTAGGCGGTTGCTATGGTGTTCTGGGACGTTGCTCGGGCATTGCTAGGCGGTTGCGATGGTGTTCTGGGTGGTTGCTACGGCCTTGCTAGGCGGTTGCTATGGTGTTTTGGGAGGCTGCTAGGGCATTGCTAGGCTGTTGCTATGGTGTTCTGGGTGGTTGCTAGGGCGTTGCTAGGCGGTTGCGATGGTGTTCTGGGTGGTTGTTAGGGTGTTGCTAGGCAGTTGCTGTGGTGTTCTGGGTGGTTGCTAGGGCGTTGTTAGGCAGTTGCTATGGTGTTTTAGGTGGTTGCTAGGTGGTTGCTATGGTGTTCTGGGTGGTTCCTAGGGCGTTGTTAGGCAGTTGCTATGGTGTTTTGGGTGGTTGCTAGGTGGTTGCTATGGTGTTCTGGGTGGTTGCTAGGGCGTTGCTAGGCAGTTGCTATGGTGTTCTGGGTGGTTGCTCGGGCGTTGCTAGGCAGTTGCTGTGGTGTTCTGGGTGGTTGCTAGGCGGTTGCTATGGTATTCTGGGTGGTTTCTAGGGCGTTGCTAGGCAGTTGCTATGGTGTTCTGGGTGGTTGCTAGGCGGTTGCTATGGTGTTCTGGGTGGTTGCTAGGGCGTTGCTAGGCGATTCCTATGTTGTTCTGTGTGGTTGCTTGGGCGTTCCTCGGCAATTGCTATGGTGTTCACGGTGGTTGCTAGGTGGTTGCTAAGGTGTTCTTGGTGGTTGCTAGGGCGTTGCTAGGCAGTTGCTATGGTGTTTTGGGTGGTTGCTGGGCGGTTGCGATGGTGTTCTGGGTGGTTGCTAGGGCGTTGCTAGGCAATTCCTATGGTGTTCTGGATGGTTGCTAGGGCGTTGCTAGGCAGTTGCTATTGTGTTCTGGGTGGTTGCAAGGCGGTTGCTAAGGTGTTCTTGGTGGTTGTTAGGGCGTTGCTAGGCAGCTGACATGTTGTTCTGGGTGGTTGCTAGGGCGTTGCTAGGCAGTTGCTATGGTGTTCTGGATGGTTGCTAGGCGATTGCTATGGTGTTCTGGGTGGTTGCTAGGGCGTTGCTAGGCAGTTGCTATGGTGTTTTGGGTGGTTGCTAGGCGGTTGCTATGGTGTTCTGGGTGGTTGCTAGGGTGTTGCTAGGCAGTTGCTATGGTGTTCTGGGTGGTTGCTAGGCAGTTGCTATGGAGTTCTTGGTGGTTGTTCGGGCGTTGCTAGGCGGTTGCTATGGTGTTCTGGGTGGCTGCTAGGGCGTTGCTTGGCAGTTGCTTTGGTGTTCTGAGTGGTTGCTTGGCGGTTGCTGTGGTGTTTTGGGTGGTTGCTAGGGCGTTGCTTGGCAGTTGCTTTAGTGTTCTGGGTGGTTGCTAGGCAGTTGCTATGGTGTTTTGGGTGGTTGCTTGGCGGTTGCTATGGTGTTCTTGTTGTTGCTAGGGCGTTGATGTGTCTTTTTTGGGGATCGAGTGAAAACTGGGAGAAGTAGTGAACCGTACGATTACGAAATTATTTGGAATATTAACAAGGAAGGAAGGAGGGAAAGAAGGAACTAATGAGGGAAGTAAGGAAAGAAGGAATATAGGAAAAAAGAAGGAAATCAAAGGAAGGCAGTAAAGAACAAAGGAATGAAGGCGAGGATGGATGGAAAGAAACAGAGGAATGAAGGAAAGAAGGAACTAAAGAAGGAAGGAAAGGAAGAAGGGAAGAAGAAGGATTTAAGTAAAGATAGAAGGAAGGAAGGAAGGAAGTGAGGAAGAAGAAATGAAAAACAGAAGGAAAGAGAGAAGGAAGGAAAGAAAAAGTAAAGAAAGGAAGAGAGAAGGAAAGAGAGGGAAAGCAAAAAGAAGAAAGGAAGAAAGATGAGAAGGATATGAAGGAATGAAAGAAGGCATGATGGAAGGAAAGAAAAACTAAGGAAGGTAGGAAAGAAAATTGGTAGGGAGGAAGAATGGGAGGAAGGATGAAAGGCAGGATAGAAGGAAGTAAAGTAGGAAAGAAGGAACGAATAAAGGAAGGAAGAAACGAAGGAAAGAAATAGGAGGGAAAAAGAAAGAAGGAATGACAGAAAATAGAAGGGAGGAAAGCAGTAAGGAAGCTGTAGTCTCAAGAGAGCCAGATTGTAGTCTTACAGCCTGAGAAACGGACAGTTACAGCAGGTGGTCAGAACACCTGGCACAAGATTCCATTTGCTTAATGGCCCTATTGTGATGTCATAATGCCAATGTTAAGTCTATGGGGGGAAAAAATTTATAGTTTTTTATTAATAACTCAAAAAGTATAAAAGTTACAAAGATGAAAAATACATTGCACAGGTGTCCTAAGTAAGACCTACGCAACGCAGTTTGAATGAAGTTTCTACGATAAACGGTTGAGGCCGCATTAAGTGTGTTAGAATAATAATAATAATAATAATAATAATAATAATAATAACTAGATAATGTAATTCCAGGGAATTACGTGTGCATTGAAAATGCAAAGTGTAGTTGCATAAGGTGGAGTTTGTAACATATCATTGCATTATGATATTGGTAGCTACGTTTTTAGTAGGATAATTATGGTTGTGGTGAGGACTTTTATTTTGAAACAGATGTGGACTGAGGAAACAGTTTGCGGGAGTCATAGTTGATGAAAACTGTCATATGGAAATTTTTAATAGTGACATTTTTTCATAGTGAAGAATTGTAGTAAGGACTTATATTTTGACACAGGATTGGGCAGAAGAAACAGTTGCCGGAAGTCATAGTCGAAAACAATCAGGAGTTGGAATGGCTGAAAGGTTGATAAGTTGAGTAGCTTAAAAAGTAACATTTTTTTATTGTAATTTGACACAATGAGGACTGGCTGTAACAGTTGTTAGGCAGTTGCTATGGTGTTCTGTGTACTTGTGAGGGTGTTGCTAGGCAGCTGCTATCGTGTTCTGGGTGGTTGCTAGGGCATTGCTAGGCAGTTGAAATGGTGTTCTGGGTGGTTGCTAGGGCCTTGCTAAGCGGTTGCTATGGTGTTCTGAATGGTTGATAGGGCGTTGCTAGGCGATTACTATGGTGTTCTGGGTGGTTGCTAGGCGGTTGCTATGGCGTTCTGGGTGGTTGCTAGAGTGTTGCTATGGGGTTCTGGGTGGTTGCTAGGCGGTTGCTATGGCATTCTGGGTGGTTGCTAGGGCTTTGCTAAGCAGTTGCTATGATGTTCTGGGTGGTTGCTAGGGCGTTGTTAGGTGGTTGCTATGGTGTTCTGGGTGGTTGCTAGGGTGTTGCTAGGCAGTTGCTATGGTGTTTTGGGTGGTTGCTAGGGCGTTGCTAGGCAGTTGCTATGGTGTTCTGGGTGGTTGTTAGGCTGGGTGCCAGGGCATTGCTAAGCAGTTGCTATGGTGTTCTGGGTGGTTGCTACGGCGTTGCTAGGCGGTTGCTATGGTGTTCTGGGTGGGTTCTAGGGTGTTGCTAGGAAGTTGCTGTGGTGTTCTGGGTGGTTGCTAGGTGGTTGCTATGGTGTTGTGGGTGGTTGCTAGGGCGTTGCTAGGGGGTTGCTATGGTCTTCTGGCTGGTTGCTGGGGCGTTGCTAGGCGGTTGCTATGGTGTTCTGGGTGGTTGCTAGGGCGTTGCTATGGTGTTCTGGGTGGTTGCTAGGGCGTTGCTAGGCAGTTGCTATGGTGTTCTAGATGGTTGCTAGGCGGTTGCTATGGTGTTCTGGGTGGTTGCTAGGGAGTTGCTATGGTGTTCTGGGTGGTTGTTAGGCGGTTGCTCTGGTGTTCTGGGTGGTTGCTAGGCGGTTGCTATGGTGTTCTGGGTGGTAGCTAGGCGGTTGCTATGGTGTTCTGGGTGGTTGCTAGGTCGTTGCTAGGCAGTTGCTATGGTGCTCTGGGTGGTTGCTAGGCGGTTGCTATGGCGTTCTGGGTGGTTGCTAGGCGGTTGCTATGGTGTTCTGGGTGGTTGCTAGGGCGTTGATAAGCAGTTGCTATGGTGTTCTGATGGTTGCTAGGCGGTTGCTATGGTGTTCTGGGTGGTTGCTAGGGCGTTGCTAGGTGGTTGCTATGGTGTTCTGGGTGGTTGTTAGGGTGTTGCTAGGCAGTTGCAATGGTGTTCTGGGTGGTTGCTAGGCGGTTGCTATGGTGTTCTGGGTGGTTGCTAGGGCGTTGCTAGGCAGTTGCTATGGTGTTTTGGGTGGTTGCTAGGTGGTTGCTATGGTGTTCTGGGTGGTTGCTAGGCTGTTGCTATGGTGTTCTGGGTGGTTGCTAGGGCGTTGCTAGGTGGTTGCTATGGTGTTCTGGGTGGTTGTTAGGGTGTTGCTAGGCAGTTGCAATGGTGTTCTGGGTGGTTGCTAGGCGGTTGCTATGGTGTTCTGGGTGGTTGCTAGGGCGTTGCTAGGCAGTTGCTTTGGTGTTTTGGGTGGTTGCTAGGTGGTTGCTATGGTGTTCTGGGTGGTTGCTAGGGCGTGGCTAGGCAGTTGCTATGGTGTTCTGGGTGGTTGCTAGGCGGTTGCTATGGTGTTCTGGGTGGTTGCTAGGGCCTTGCTAGGCTGTTGCTATGGTGTTCTGGGTGGTTGCTAGGGCGTTGCTAGGCGGTTGCTATGGTGTTCTGGGTGGTTGTTAGGGTGTTGCTAGGCAGTTGCTATGGTGTTCTGGGTGGCTGCTAGGCGGTTGCTATGGTGTTCTGGGTGGTTGCTAGGGGGTTGCTAGGCAGTTGCTATGGTGTTTTGGGTGGTTGCTAGGGGGTTGCTATGGTGTTCTGGGTGGTTGCTAGGGCGTTGCTAGGCAGTTGCTATGGTGTTCTGGGTGGTTGCTAGGCGGTTGCTATGGTGTTCTGGGTGGTTGCTCGGGCGTTGCTAGGCAGTTGCTATGGTGTTCTGGGTGGTTGCTAGGCGGTTGCTATGGTGTTCTGGGTGGTTGCTAGGGCGTTGCTAGGCAGTTGCTATGGTGTTCTGGGTGGTTGCTAGGGCGTTGCTAGGCAGTTGCTATGGTGTTCTGGGTGGTTGCTAGGCGGTTGCTATGGTGTTCTGGGTGGTTGCTCGGGCGTTGCTAGGCAGTTGCTATGGTGTTCTGGGTGGTTGCTAGGCGGTTGCTATGGTGTTCTGGGTGGTTGCTAGGGCGTTGCTAGGCAGTTGCTATGGTGTTCTGGGTGGTTGCTAGGCGGTTGCTATGGTGTTCTGGGTGGTTGCTAGGGCGTTGCTAGGCGATTCCTATGGTGTTCTGTGTGGTTGCTAGGGCGTTGCTAGGCAGTTGCTATGGTGTTCTGGGTGGTTGCTAGGCGGTTGCTAAGGTGTTTTTGGTGGTTGCTAGGGCGTTGCTAGGCAGTTGCTATGGTGTTTTGGGTGGTTGCTGGGCGGTTGCTATGGTGTTCTGGGTGGTTGCTAGGGCGTTGCTAGGCAGTTGCTATGGTGTTCTGGGTGGTTGCTAGGCGATTGCTATGGTGTTCTGGGTGGTTGCTAGGGTGTTGCTAGGCAGTTGCTATGGTGTTTTGGGTGGTTGCTAGGCGGTTGCTATAGTGTTCTGGGTGGTTGCTAGGGCGTTGCTAGGCAGTTGCTATGGTGTTCTGGGTGGTTGCTAGGCAGTTGCTTTGGTGTTCTTGGTGGTTGTGAGGTCGTTGCTAGGCGGTTGCTATGGTGTTCTGAGTGGATGCTATGTCGTTGCTAGGCAGTTGCTTTGTTGTTCTGAGTGGTTGCTTGGCGGTTGCTATGGTGTTCTGGGTGGTTGCTAGGGCGTTGCTTGGCAGTTGCTATCGTGTTCTGGGTGGTTGCTAGGCAGTTGCTATGGTGTTTTGGGTGGTTGCTAGGCGGTTGCTATGGTGTTCTGAATATTTGCTTGGGCATTGCTCGACAGTTGCTATGTTGTCCTTGTTGTTGCTAGGGCGTTGATGTGTATTGTTTGGGGATCGAGTGAAAACTGGGAGAAGTAGTGAACCGTACGATTACGAAATTATTTGGAATATTAACAAGGAAGGAAGGAGGGAAAGAAGGAACTAATGAGGGAAGTAAGGAAAGAAGGAATATAGGAAAAAAAGAAGGATATCAAAGGAAGGCAGGAAAGAACAAAGGAAACTAGGCGAGGATGGATGGAAAGAAACAGAGGAATGACGGAAAGAAGGAAGTAAGGAAGGAAGGAAAGGAAGAAGGGAAGAAGAAGGATTTAAGTAAAGATAGAAGGAAGGAAGGAAGGAAGTGAGGAAGAAGAAATGAAAAACAGAAGGAAAGAGAGAAGGAAGGAAAGAAAAAGTCAAGAAAGGAAGAGGGAAGGAAAGTGAGGGAAAGCAGAAAGAAGAAAGGAAGAAAGAAAAGAAGGATATGAAGGAATGAAAGAAGGCATGATGGAAGGAAAGAAAAACTAAGGAAGGTAGGAAAGAAAATTGGTAGGGAGGAAGAATGGGAGGAAGGATGAAAGGCAGGATAGAAGGAAGTAAAGTAGGAAAGCAGGAACGAATAAAGGAAGGAAGGAACGAAGGAAAGAAATAGGAGGGAAAAAGAAAGAAGGAATGACAGAAAATAGAAGGAAGGAAAGCAGTAAGGAAGCTGTAGTCTCAAGAGAGCCAGATTGTAGTCTTACAGCCTGAGAAACTGACAGTTACAGCAGGTGGTCAGAACACCTGGCACAAGATTCCATTTGCTTAATGGCCCTATTGTGATGTCATAATGCCAATGTTAAGTCTATGGGGGGAAAAAATTTATAGTTTTTTATTAATAACTCAAAAAGTATAAAAGTTACAAAGATGAAAAATACATTGCACAGGTGTCCTAAGTAAGACCTACGCAACGCAGTTTGAATGAAGTTTCTACGATAAACGGTTGAGGCCGCATTAAGTGTGTTAGAAGAATAATAATAATAATAATAATAATAATAATAATAATAATAAGAAGACCAGGATAACAATAGTGAGCATTTTCAATGCACACTAATAATAATAATAATAATAAGAAGACCAGGATAACAATAGTGAGCATTTTCAATGCACACTAATAATAATAATAAGAAGACCAGGATAACAATAGTGAGCATTTTCAATGCACACTAATAATAATAATAATAAGAAGAAGACCAGGATAACAATAGTGAGCATTTTCAATGCACACTAATAATAATAAGAAGACCAGGATAACAATAGTGAGCATTTTCAATGCACACTAATAATAAAGAAGTATGCAGGATTTTAATATGTGTCTGCATTGCTGCAGGCACATAATAATAATAACAAGAAAATTCCAGCAGAAATTTTGAATGTGCCTGCTGCTCTACGAGTACAGTGTTGGAGATGGTTGCCAGCGTTCTGGTATGCAGTAGATATCATGTTCTGGGTGGTTGCTTGGGCGTTGCTAGGCGGTTGCTATGGTGTTCTGGGTGGTTGCTGGGCGGTTGCTATGGTGTTCTGGGTTGTTGCTAGGGCGTTGCAAGGCAGTTGCTATGGTGTTCTGGGTGGTTGCTTGGCGGTTGCTATGGTGTTCTTGGTGGTTGCTAGGGCGTTGCTAGGCGGTTGCTATGGTGTTCTGGGTGGTTGCTAGGGCCTTGCTAGGCAGTTCCTATGGTGTTCTGGGTGGTTGCTAGGGCATTGCTAGGCGATTGCTATGGTGTTCTGGGTGGTTGCTAGGGTGTTGCTAGGCGGGTGCTATGGTGTTCTGGATGGTTGCTAGGCGGTTGCTATGGTGTTCTGGGTGGTTGCTAGGGCGTTGCTAGGCAGTTGCTATGGTGTTCTGGATGGTTGCTAGGCGGTTGCTATGGTGTTCTGGGTGGTTGCTAGGGTGTTGCTATGGTGTTCTGGGTGGTTGTTAGGTGGTTGCTCTGGTGTTCTGGGCGGTTGCTTGGGCGTTGCTAGGCAGTTGCTATGGTGTTCTGGGTGGTTGCTAGGCGGTTGCTATGGTGTTTTGGGTGGTTGCTAGGCGGTTGCTATGGTGTTCTGGGTGGTTGCAAGGGCCTTGCCAGGCAGTTGCTATGGTGTTCTGGGGGGTTGCTAGGCGGTTAGTATGGTGTTCTGGGTGGTTGCTAGGGCGTTGCTAGGCAGTTGCTATGGTGTTCTGGGTGGTTGCTAGGGCGTTGCTAGGCAGTTGCTTTGGTGTTCTGAGTGGTTGCTTGGCGGTTGCTATGGTGTTTTGGGTGGTTGCTAGGGCGTTGCTTGGCAGTTGCTTTAGTGATCTGGGTGGTTGCTAGGCAGTTGCTATGGTGTTTTGGGTGGTTGCTAGGCGGTTGCTATGGTGTTCTGAATATTTGCTTGGGCATTGCTCGACAGTTGCTATGTTGTTCTTGTTGTTGCTAGGGCGTTGATGTGTCTTGTTTGGGGATCGAGTGAAAACTGGGAGAAGTAGTGAACCGTACGATTACGAAATTATTTGGAATATTAACAAGGAAGGAAGGAGGGAAAGAAGGAACTAATGAGGGAAGTAAGGTAAGAAGAAATATAGGAAAAAAAGAAGGAAATCAAAGGAAGGCAGGAAAGAACAAAGGAAAGAAGGCGATGATGGATGGAAAGAAACAGAGGAATGAAGGAAAGAAGGAAGTAAAGAAGGAAGGAAAGGAAGAAGGGAAGAAGAAGGATTTAAGTAAAGATAGAAGGAAGGAAGGAAGGAAGGA
This sequence comes from Gymnothorax reevesii, assembly GCA_029721435.1. Classification (NCBI taxonomy): domain Eukaryota; kingdom Metazoa; phylum Chordata; class Actinopteri; order Anguilliformes; family Muraenidae; genus Gymnothorax; species Gymnothorax reevesii. The sequence continues at coordinate 28,675,198 of CM056588.1, forward strand.
AGTGAGGAAGAAGAAATAAAAAACAGAAAGAAAGAGAGAAGGAAGGAAAGAAAAAGTAAAGAAAGGAAGAGGGAAGGAAAGAAAGGGAAAGCAGAAAGAAGAAAGGAAGAAAGATAAGAAGGATATGAAGGAATGAAAGAAGGCATGATGGAAGGAAAGAAAAACTAAGGAAGGTAGGAAAGAAAATTGGTAGGGAGGAAGAATGGGAGGAAGGAAGAAAAGCAGCATAGAAGGAAGTAAAGTAGGAAAGAAGGAACGAATAAAGGAAGGAAGGAACGAAGGAAAGAAATAGGAGGGAAAAAGAAAGAAGGAATGACAGAAAATAGAAGGAAGGAAAGCAGTAAGGAAGATGTAGTCTCAAGAGAGCCAGATTGTAGTCTTACAGCCTGCGAAACTGACAGTTACAGCAGGTGGTCAGAACACCTGGCACAAGATTCCATTTGCTTAATGGCCCTATTGTGATGTCATAATGCCAATGTGAAGTCTATGGGGGGGAAAAATTTGTAGTTTTTTATTAATAACTCAAAAAGTATAAAAGTTACAAAGATAAAAAATACATTGCACAGGTGTCCTAAGTAAGACCTACGCAACGCAGTTTGAATGAAGTTTCTACGATAAACGGTTGAGGCCGCATTAAGTGTGTTAGAAGAATAATAATAATAATAATAATAATAACTAGATAATGTAATTCCAGGGAATTACGTGTGCATTGAAAATGCAAAGTGTAGTTGCATAAGGTGGAGTTTGTAACATATCATTGCATTATGATATTGGTAGCTACGTTTTTAGGAGGATAATTATGGTAGTGGTGAGGACTTTTATTTTGAAACAGATGTGGACTGAGGAAACAGTTTGCGGGAGTCATAGTTGATGACAACTGTCATATGGAAATTTTTAATAGTGACATTTTTTAATAGTGAAAAATTGTAGTAAGGACTTATATTTTGAGACAGGATTGGGCAGAAGAAACAGTTGCCGGAAGTCATAGTCGAAAACAATCAGGAGTTGGAATGGCTGAAAGGTTGATAAGTTGAGTAGCTTAAAAAGTTACATTTTTTATTGTAATTTGACATAATGAGGACTGGCTGTAACAGTTGTTAGGCAGTTGCTATGGTGTTCTGTGTACTTGTGAGGGTGTTGCTAGGCAGCTGCTATCGTGTTCTGGGTGGTTGCTAGGGCATTGCTAGGCAGTTGCTATGGTGTTCTGGGTGGTTGATAGGGCATTGCTAGGCGGTTGCTATGGTGTTCTGGGTAGTTGCTAGGCGGTTGCTATGGCGTACTGGGTGGTTGTTCGGGCGTTGCTATGGGGTTCTGGGTGGTTGCTAGGCGGTTGCTATGGCATTCTGGGTGGTTGCTAGGGCTTTGCTAAGCAGTTGCTATGATGTTCTGGGTGGTTGCTAGGGCGTTGCTAGGTGGTTGCTATGGTGTTCTGGGTGGTTGCTAGGGTGTTGCTAGGCAGTTGCTATGCTGTTCTGGGTGGTTGCTAGGCCGTTGCTATGGTGTTCTGGGTGGTTGCTATGGCGTTGCTAGGCAGTTGCTATTGTGTTCTGGGTGGTTGATAGGCCGTTGCTAGGCAGTTGCTATGATGTTCTGGGTGGTTGTTAGGGTGGTTGCTATGGCGTTCTGGGTGGTTGCTAGAGCACTGCTAAGCAGTTGGTATGGTGTTCTGGGTGGTTGCCACGGCATTGCCAGGCGGTTGCTATGGTGTTCTGGGTGGTTGCTAGGGTGTTGCTAGGCAGTTGCTATGGTGTTCTGGCTGGTTGCTAGGTGGTTGCTATGATGTTCTGGCTGGTTGCTAGGGCGTTGCTAGGCGGTTGCTATGGTGTTCTGGGTGGTTGCTCGGGCGTTGCTAGGCGGTTGCTATGGTGTTCTGGGTGGTTGCTAGGGCTTTGCTATGGTATTCTGGGTGGTTGCTAGGGCGTTGCTAGGCAGTTGCTATGGTGTTCTGGATGGTTGCTAGGCGGTTGCTATGGTGTTCTGGGTGGTCGCTAGGGTGTTGCTATGGTGTTCTGGGTGGTTGTTAGGCGGTTGCTCTGGTGTTCTGGGTGGTTGCTAGGCGGTTGCTATGGTGTTCTGGGTGGTAGCAAGGCGGTTGCAATGGTGTTCTGGGTGGTTGCTGGATCATTGCTAGGCAGTTGCTATGGTGTTCTGTGTTGTGGGTAGGCGGTTGCTGTGGTGTTCTGGGTGGTTGCTAGGCGGTTGCTATGGTGTTCTGGGTGGTTGCTAGGGCGTTGCTAGGCAGTTGCTATGGTGTTCTGATGGTTGCTAGGCGGTTGCTATGGTGTTCTGGGTGGTTGCTAGGGCGTTGCTAGGCAGTTGCTATGGTGTTCTGGGTGGTTGCTAGGGCGTTGCTATGGTGTTCTGGGTGGTAGCTAGGCGGTTGCTATTGTGTTCTGGGTGGTTGCTAGGCGGTTGCTATGGTGTTCTGGGTGGTTGCTAGGGCGTTGCTAGGCAGTTGCTATGGTGTGCTGGGTGGTTGCTAGGCGGTTGCTATGGTGTTCTGGGAGGTTGCTAGGGCATTGCTAGGCGGTTGCTATGGTGTTCTGGGTGGTTGCTAGGGCCTTGCTAGGCGGTTGCTATGGTGTTCTGGGAGGTTGCTAGGGCATTGCTAGGCTGTTGCTATGGTGTTCTGGGTGGTTGCTAGGGCGTTGCTAGGCGGTTGTTATGGTGTTCTGGGTGGTTGTTAGGGTGTTGCTAGGCAGTTGCTATGGTGTTCTGGGTGGTTGCTAGGCGGTTGCTATGGTGTTCTGGGTGGTTGCTAGGGCGTTGCTAGGCAGTTGCTATGGTGTTTTGGGTGGTTGCTAGGTGGTTGCTATGGTGTTCTGGGTGGTTGCTTGGGCGTTGCTAGGCAGTTGCTATGGTGTTCTGGGTGGTTGCTAGGCGGTTGCTATGGTGTTCTGGGTGGTTGCTAGGGCGTTGCTAGGCGGTGGCTATGGTGTTTTGGGTGGTTGCTAGGTGGTTGCTATGGTGTTCTGGGTGGTTGCTTGGGCGTTGCTAGGCAGTTGCTATGGTGTTCTGGGTGGTTGCTAGGCGGTTGCTATGGTGTTCTGGGTGGTTGCTCGGGCGTTGCTAGGCAGTTGCTATGGTGTTCTTGGTGGTTGCTAGGCGGTTGCTATGGTGTTCTGGGTGGTTGCTAGGCGGTTGCTATGGTGTTCTGGGTGGTTGCTAGGGCGTTGCTAGGCAGTTGCGATGGTGTTCTGGGGGGTTGCTAGGCGGTTGCTTTGGTGTTCTGGGTGGTTGCTAGGGCATTGCTAGGCTGTTGCTATGGTGTTCTGGGTGGTTGCTAGGGCGTTGCTAGGCGGTTGCTATGGTGTTCTGGGTGGTTGCTAGGGCGTTGCTAGGCAGTTGCTCTGGTGTTTTGGGTGGTTGCTAGGCGGTTGCTATGGTGTTCTGGGTGGTTGCTAGTGCGTTGCTAGGCAGTTGCTATAGCGTTCTGGGTGGTTGCTAGGGCGTTGCTAGGCAGTTGCTGTGGTGTTCTGGGTGGTTGGTAGGGCGGTGCTAGGCAGTTGCTATGGTGTTCTGGGTGGTTGCTAGGCGGTTGCTATGGTGTTCTGGGTGGTTGCTAGCCGGTTGCTATGGTGTTCTGGGTGGTTGCTAGGGCGTTGCTAGGCAGTTGCTATGGTGTTCTGGGTGGTTGCTAGGCGGTTGTATGGTGTTCTGGGTGGTTGCTAGGGCGTTGCTAGGCAGTTGCTATGGTTTTTTGTGTGGTTGCTAGGTGGTTGCTATGGTGTTCTGGGTGGTTGCTAGGGCGTTGCTAGGCAGTTGCTATGGTGGTCTGGGTGGTTGCTAGGTGGTTGCTATGGTGTTCTGGGTGGTTGCTAGGCAGTTGTTTTTGTGTTCTGGGTGGTTGCTAGGGCGTTGCTAGGCAGTTGCTATGGTGTTCTGGGTGGTTGCTAGGCGGGTGCTATGGTGTTCTGGGTGGTTGCTAGGCGGTTGCTATGGTGTCCTGGGTGGTTGCTAGGGCGTTGCTAGGCAGTTGCTATGGTGTTCTGGGTGGTTGCTAGGCGGTTGCTATGGTGTTCTGGGTGGTTGCTAGGGCATTGCTAGGCTGGTGCTATGGCGTTCTGGGTGGTTGCTAGGGCGTTGCTAGCCGGTTGCTATGGTGTTCTGGGTGGTTGTTAGGGTGTTGCTAGGCAGTTGCTATGGTGTTCTGGGTGGTTGCTAGGCGGTTGCTATGGTGTTCTGGGTGGTTGCTAGGTGGTTGCTATGGTGTTCTGGGTGGTTGCTAGGGCGTTGCTAGGCAGTTGCTATAGCGTTCTAGGTGGTTGCTAGGGCGTTGCTAGGCAGTTGCTAAGGTGTTCTGGGTGGTTGCTAGGGCGTTGCTAGGCAGTTGCTATGGTGTTCTGGGTGGTTGCTAGGCGGTTGCTATGGTGTTCTGGGTGGTTGCTAGGCGGTTGCTATGGTGTTCTGGGTGGTTGCTAGGGCGTTGCTAGGCAGTTGCTATGGTGTTCTGGGCTGTTGCTAGGCGGTTGCTATGGTGTTCTGGGTGGTTGCTAGGGCGTTGCTAGGCAGTTGCTATAGTGTTCTGGGTGGTTGCTAGGCAGTTGCTATGGTGTTTTGGGTGGTTGCTTGGCGGTTGCTATGGTGTTCTGAATATTTGCTTGGGCATTGCTCGACAGTTGCTATGTTGTTCTTGTTGTTGCTAGGGCGTTGATGTGTCTTGTTTGGGGATCGAGTGAAAACTGGGAGAAGTAGTGAACCGTACGATTACGAAATTATTTGGAATATTAACAAGGAAGGAAGGAGGGAAAGAAGGAACTAATGAGGGAAGTAAGGAAAGAAGGAATATAGGAAAAAAGAAGGAAATCAAAGGAAGGCAGGAAAGAACAAAGGAAAGAAGGCGAGGATGGATGGAAAGAAACAGAGGAATGAAGGAAAGAAGGAAGTAAAGAAGGAAGGAAAGGAAGAAGGGAAGAAGAAGGATTTAAGTAAAGATAGAAGGAAGGAAGGAAGTGAGGAAGAAGAAATGAAAAACGGAAGGAAAGAGAGAAGGAAAGAAAGAAAAAGTAAAGAAAGGAAGAGGGAGGGAAAGAGAGGGAAAGCAGAAACAAGAAAGGAAGAAAGATAAGAAGGATATGAAGGAAAGAAAGAAGGCATGATGGAAGGAAAGAAAAACTAAGGAAGGTAGGAAAGAAAATTGGTAGGGAGGAAGAATGGGAGAAAGGATGAAAGGCAGGATAGAAGGAAGTAAAGTAGGAAAGCAGGAACGAATAAAGGAAGGAAGGAACGAAGGAAAGAAATAGGAGGGAAAAAGAAAGAAGGAATGACAGAAAATAGAAGGAAGGAAAGCAGTAAGGAAGCTGTAGTCTCAAGAGAGCCAGATTGTAGTCTTACAGCCTGAGAAACTGACAGTTACAGCAGGTGGTCAGAACACCTGGCACAAGATTCCATTTGCTTAATGGCCCTGTTGTGATGTCATAATGCCAATGTTAAGTCTGTGGGAGGAAAAAATTTATAGTTTTTTATTAATAACTCAAAAAGTATAAAAGTTACAAAGATGAAAAATACATTGCACAGGTGTCCTAAGTAAGACCTACGCAACGCAGTTTGAATGAAGTTTCTACGATAAACGGTTGAGGCCGCATTAAGTGTGTTAGAAGAATAATAATAATAATAATAATAATAATAATAATAAGAAGACCAGGATAACAATAGTGAGCATTTTCAATGCACACTAATAATAATAAGAAGACCAGGATAACAATAGTGAGCATTTTCAATGCACACTAATAATAATAATAATAAGAAGAAGACCAGGATAACAATAGTGAGCATTTTCAATGCGCACTAATAATAAAGAAGTATGCAGGATTTTAATATGTGTCTGCATTGCTGCAGGCACATAATAATAATAACTAGAAAATTCCAGCAGAAATTTTGAATGTGCCTGCTGCTCTACGAGTACAGTGTTGGCGATGGTTGCCAGCGTTCTGGTATGCAGTAGATATCATGTTCTGGGTGGTTGCTTGGGCGTTGCTAGGCGGTTGCAAAGGTGTTCTGGGTGGTTGCTGGGCGGTTGCTATGGTGTTCTGGGTTGTTGCTTGGGCGTTGCAAGGCAGTTGCTATGGTGTTCTGGGTGGTTGCTAGGCGGTTGCTACGGTGTTCTGGGCGGTTGTTAGGGCGTTGCTAGGCTGTTATCATGGTGTTCTGGGTGGTTGCTAGGGCGTTCTGGGTGGTTGCTATGGTGTTCGTAATGTTGTTTGGGGATTGCTTGTCTTTGTTTGAGAGTTGGAAAAGAGTTTCTGCGCGAGTGTATGAGTTCAAGGCGTGAGGGTGAAGATGAGAGCGATTTTCTCATTGACTTCCATTATAACGAGATTTCAGAGGTCCATGTTTTTTGGGAATTGTGGGAAATCTGTAAGTTGGATCGCTGAATAATGTCAAAGCACACTCCTCACAAGCGAGCCGCACGTTTTGACGTGTAATTTGTGGCGATCGGGTGAAAATTGTGGGAGATGTAGCGAACCGTGCAATTTCGGAAAACCAATTTTCCCATTGACTTCCATTATAAAGAGGTTTCAGGGGTCCATGTTTTTTGGGAATTGTGGGAAATCTGTCAGTCGGATCGCTGAGTAAAGTCATAGCACACTCCTCACAAGCGAGCCGCACGTTTTGACGTGAAATGTGTCGGGATCGGTTGAAAATTGTGGGAGAAGAAGCGAACCATGCGATTTTGAGAGAACTTGGAATAATAATAATAATAAAAACTAGAAAATTCCAGCAGAAATTTTGAATGTGCCTGCTGCTCTACGAGTACAGTGTTGGAGATGGTTGCCAGCGTTCTGGTATGCAGTAGATATCATGTTCTGGGTGGTTGCTAGGCAGTTGCTATGGTGTTCTGGGTGGTTGCTAGGGCGTTGCTATGGTGTTCTGGGTGGTTGCTAGGGCGTTGCTAGGCAGTTGCTATGGTGTTCTGGGTGGTTGCTAGGGCATTGCTAGGCGATTGCTATGGTGTTCTGGGTGGTTGCTAGGGCGTTGCTAGGCAGTTGCTATGGTGTTCTGGGTGGTTGCTAGGCGGTTGCTATGGTGTTCTGGGTGGTTGCTAGGGCGTTGCTAGGCAGTTGCTATGGTGTTCTGGATGGTTGCTAGGCGGTTGCTATGGTGTTCTGGGTGGTTGCTAGGGTGTTGCTATGGTGTTCTGCGTGGTTGTTAGGTGGTTGCTCTGGTGTTCTGGGCGGTTGCTCGGGCGTTGCTAGGCAGTTGCTATGGTGTTCTGGGTGGTTGCTAGGCGGTTGCTATGGTGTTTTGGGTGGTTGCTAGGCGGTTGCTATGGTGTTCTGGGTGGTTGCAAGGGCCTTGCTAGGCAGTTGCTATGGTGTTCTGGGTGGTTGCTAGGCGGTTGCTATGGTGTTCTGGGTGGTTGCTAGGGCGTTGCTAGGCAGTTGCTATGGTGTTCTGGGTGGTTGCTAGGGCGTTGCTAGGCAGTTGCTTTGGTGTTCTGAGTGGTTGCTTGGCGGTTGCTATGGTGTTTTGGGTGGTTGCTAGGGCGTTGCTTGGCAGTTGCTTTAGTGATCTGGGTGGTTGCTAGGCAGTTGCTATGGTGTTTTGGGTGGTTGCTAGGCGGTTGCTATGGTGTTCTGAATATTTGCTTGGGCATTGCTCGACAGTTGCTATGTTGTTCTTGTTGTTGCTAGGGCGTTGATGTGTCTTGTTTGGGGATCGAGTGAAAACTGGGAGAAGTAGTGAACCGTACGATTACGAAATTATTTGGAATATTAACAAGGAAGGAAGGAGGGAAAGAAGGAACTAATGAGGGAAGTAAGGTAAGAAGAAATATAGGAAAAAAAGAAGGAAATCAAAGGAAGGCAGGAAAGTACAAAGGAAAGAAGGCGATGATGGATGGAAAGAAACAGAGGAATGAAGGAAAGAAGGAAGTAAAGAAGGAAGGAAAGGAAGAAGGGAAGAAGAAGGATTTAAGTAAAGATAGAAGGAAGGAAGGAAGGAAGGAAGTGAGGAAGAAGAAATAAAAAACAGAAAGAAAGAGAGAAGGAAGGAAAGAAAAAGTAAAGAAAGGAAGAGGGAAGGAAAGAAAGGGAAAGCAGAAAGAAGAAAGGAAGAAAGAGAAGAAGGATATGAAGGAATGAAAGAAGGCATGATGGAAGGAAAGAAAAACTAAGGAAGGTAGGAAAGAAAATTGGTAGGGAGGAAGAATGTGAGGAAGGATGAAAGGCAGGATAGAAGGAAGTAAAGAAGGAAAGAAGGAACGAATAAAGGAAGGAAGGAACGAAGGAAAGAAATAGGAGGGAAAAAGAAAGAAGGAATGACAGAAAATAGAAGGAAGGAAAGCAGTAAGGAAGATGTAGTCTCAAGAGAGCCAGATTGTAGTCTTACAGCCTGAGAAACTGACAGTTACAGCAGGTGGTCAGAACACCTGGCACAAGATTCCATTTGCTTAATGGCCCTATTGTGATGTCATAATGCCAATGTGAAGTCTATGGGGGGGAAAAATTTGTAGTTTTTTATTAATAACTCAAAAAGTATAAAAGTTACAAAGATAAAAAATACATTGCACAGGTGTCCTAAGTAAGACCTACGCAACGCAGTTTGAATGAAGTTTCTACGATAAACGGTTGAGGCCGCATTAAGTGTGTTAGAAGAATAATAATAATAATAATAATAATAATAATAATAAGAAGACCAGGATAACAATAGTGAGCATTTTCAATGCACACTAATAATAATAATAAGAAGAAGAAGACCAGGATAACAATAGTGAGCATTTTCAATGCGCACTAATAATAAAGAAGTATGCAGGATTTTAATATGTGTCTGCATTGCTGCAGGCACATAATAGTAATAACTAGAAAATTCCAGCAGAAATTTTGAATGTGCCTGCTGCTCTACGAGTACAGTGTTGGCGATGGTTGCCAGCGTTCTGGTATGCAGTAGATATCATGTTCTGGGTGGTTGCTTGGGCGTTGCTTGGCGGTTACAAAGGTGTTCTGGGTGGTTGCTGGGCGGTTGCTATGGTGTTCTGGGTTGTTGCTTGGGCGTTGCAAGGCAGTTGCTATGGTGTTCTGGGTGGTTGCTAGGCGGTTGCTATGGTGTTCTGGGCGGTTGTTAGGGCGTTGCTAGGCTGTTATCATGGTGTTCTGGGTGGTTGCTAGGGCGTTCTGGGTGGTTGCTATGGTGTTCGTAATGTTGTTTGGGGATTGCTTGTCTTTGTTTGAGAGTTGGAAAAGAGTTTCTGCGCGAGTGTATGAGTTCAAGGCGTGAGGGTGAAGATGAGAGCGATTTTCTCATTGACTTCCATTATAACGAGATTTCAGAGGTCCATGTTTTTTGGGAATTGTGGGAAATCTGTAAGTTGGATCGCTGAATAAAGTCAAAGCACACTCCTCACAAGCGAGCCGCACGTTTTGACGTGTAATTTGTGGCGATCGGGTGAAAATTGTGGGAGATGTAGCGAACCGTGCAATTTCGGAAAACCAATTTTCCCATTGACTTCCATTATAACGAGGTTTCAGGGGTCCATGTTTTTTGGGAATTGTGGGAAATCTGTCAGTCGGATCGCTGAGTAAAGTCATAGCACACTCCTCACAAGCGAGCCGCACGTTTTGACGTGAAATGTGTCGGGATCGGTTGAAAATTGTGGGAGAAGAAGCGAACCATGCGATTTTGAGAGAACTTGGAATAATAATAATAATAAAAACTAGAAAATTCCAGCAGAAATTTTGAATGTGCCTGCTGCTCTACGAGTACAGTGTTGGAGATGGTTGCCAGCGTTCTGGTATGCAGTAGATATCATGTTCTGGGTGGTTGCTAGGCAGTTGCTATGGTGTTCTGGGTGGTTGCTAGGGCGTTGCTATGGTGTTCTGGGTGGTTGCTAGGGCGTTGCTAGGCAGTTGCTATGGTGTTCTGGGTGGTTGCTAGGGCGTTGCTAGGCAGTTGCTATGGTGTTCTGGGTGGTTGCAAGGCAGTTGCTATGGTGTTCTGGGTGGTTGCTAGGGCGTTGCTAGGCAGTTGTTATTGTGTTCTGGGTGGTTGCTAGGGCGTTGCTAGGCGGTTGCTATGGTGTTCTGGGTGGTTGCTAGGCGGTTGCTATGGTGTTCAGGGTGGCTGCTAGGGCATTGCAAGGCGGTTGCTATGGTGTTCTGGGTGGTTGCTAGGCTGTTGCTATGGTGTTCTAAGTGGTTGCTAGGGCGTTGCTAGGCAGTTGCTATGGTGTTCTGGGTGGTTGCTAGGCGGTTGCTATGGTGTTCTGGGTGGTTGCCAGGGCGTTGCTAGGCAGTTGCTATGGTGTTCTAGGTGGTTGTTAGGGCGTTGCCAGGCAGTTGCTATGGTGTTCTGGGTGGTTGCTAGGCGGTTGCTATGGTGTTCTAAGTGGTTGCTAGGGCATTGCTTGGCGGTTGCTATGGTGTTCTGGGTGGTTGCTCGGGCGTTGCTAGGCGGTTGCTATGGTGTTCTGGGTGTTTGCTAGGGTGTTGCTAGGCGGTTGCTATGGTGTTCTGGGTGGTTGCTAGGCGGTTACTCTGGTGTTCTGGGTCGTTGCACGGGCGTTGCTAGGCGGTTGCTATGGTGTTCTGGGTGGTTGCTAGGGCGTTGCAATGGTGTTCTGGGTGGTTGCTAGGGCGTTGCTAGGTGGTTGCTATCGTGTTCTGGGTGGTTGCTAGGGCGTTGCTAGGCGGTTGCTATGGTGTTCTGCGTGGTTGCTAGGCGGGTGCTATGGTGTTGTGGGTGGTTGCTATGGCGGTGCTAGCCGGTTGCTATGGTGTTCTGGGTGGTTGCTAGGTGGTTGCTATGGTGTTCTAAGTGGTTGCTAGGGCGGTGCTAGGCAGTTGCTATGGTTTTCTGGGCGGTTGCTAGGCGGTTGCTATCCTGTTCTAAGTGGTTGCTAGGGCGTTGCTAGGCAGTTGCTATGGTGTTCTGGGTGGTTGTTAGGGCGTTGCTAGGCAGTTGCTGTGGTGTTCTGGGCAGTTGCTAGGCGGTTGCTATGGTGTTCTGGGTGGTTGCTAGGGCGTTGCTAAACAGTTGCTATGGTGTCCTGGGTGGTTGCTGGGCGTTGCGAGGCAGTTACTATGGTGTTCTGAGTGGTTGCTAAGGCGTTGCTAGGCAGTTGCTATGGTGTTCTGGGTGGTTGCTAGGCAGTTGCTATGGTGTTCTGGGTGGTTGCTAGGGCGTTTCTAGGCAGTTGCTATGGTGTTCTGGGTAGTTGCTAGGGCGTTGCAAGGCAGTTGCTTTGGTGTTCTGGGTGGTTGCTAGGCGGTTGCTATGGTGTTCTAGGTGGTTGCAAGGGCGTTGCTAGGCAGTTGCTATGGTGTTCTGGGTGGTTGCTAGGCGGTTGCTACGGTGTTCTGGGTGGTTGCTACTGCATTGCTAGGCGGTTGCTATGGTGTTCTGAGTGGTTGCTTGGGCGTTGCTGGGCAGATGCTATGGTGTTCTAGGTGGTTGCTAGGGGGTTGCTAGGCAGTTGCTATGGTGTTCTGGGTGGTTGCTAGGCGGTTGCTATGGTGTTCTAAGTGGTTGCTAGGGCGTTGCTAGGCGGTTGCTATGGTGTTCTGGGTGGTTGCTAGGGTGTTGCTAGGCAGTTGCTATGATGTTCTGGGTGGTTGCTAGGCAGTTGCTATGGTGTTCTGGGTGGTTGCTAGGGCATTGCTAAGCAGTTGCTATGGGTAATGGGTGGTTGCTAGGGTGTTGCTAGGCGGTTGCTATGGTGTTCTGGGTGGTTGCTAGGCGGTTGCTATGGTGTTCCGGGTGGTTGCTAGGGCGTTGCTATGGTGTTCTGGGTGGTTGCTTGGGCGTTGCTAAGCACTTGCTATGGTGTTCTGGGTGGTTGCTAGGGCGTTGCTAGGCGGTTGCTATGGTGCTCTGGGTGGTAGCTAGGCGGTTGCTATGGTGTTCTGGGTGGTTGCTAGGCTGTTGCTATGGTGTTCTGGGTGGTTGCGAGGCAGTTGCTATGGTGTTCTGGGTGGTTGCCAGGGCGTTGCTAGGCAGTTGCTATGGTGTTCTAGGTGGTTGTTAGGGCATTGTTAGGCAGTTGCTATGGTGTTCTGGGTGGTTGCTAGGCGGTTGCTATGGTGTTCTAAGTGGTTGCTAGGGCGCTGCTAGGCGGTTGCTATGGTGTTCTGGGTGGTTGCTCGGGCGTTGCTAGGCGGTTGCTATGGTGTTCTGGGTGTTTGCTAGGGTGTTGCTAGGCAGTTGCTATGGTGTTCTGGGTGGTTGCTAGGCGGTTACTATGGTGTTCTGGGTCATTGCTAGGGCGTTGCTAGGGGGTTGCTCTGGTGTTCGGGGTGGTTGCTGGGGCGTTGCTAGGTGGTTGTTATGGTGTTCTGGGTGGTTGCTAGGGCGTTGCTAGGCGGTTGTTATGGTGTTCTGGGTGGTTGCTAGGCGGTTGCTATGGTGTTCTGGGTGGTTGTTAGGGTGTTGCTAGGCGGTTGCTATGGTGTTCTGGGTGGTTGCTAGGCGGTTGCTATGGTGTTCTGGGTGTTTGCTAGGGTGTTGCTAGGCAGTTGCTATGGTGTTCTGGGTGGTTGCTAGGCGGTTACTATGGTGTTCTGGGTCATTGCTAGGGCGTTGCTAGGCGGTTCCTCTGGTGTTCTGGGTGGTTGCTAGGGCGTTGCTAGGTGGTTGCTATGGTGTTCTGGGTGGTTGCTAGGGCATTGCTAGGCGGTTGCTATGGTGTTCTGGGTGGTTGCTAGGCGGTTGCTATGGTGTTCTGGGTGGTTGTTAGGGTGTTGCTAGGCGGTTGCTATGGTGTTCTGGGTGGTTGCTAGGCGGTTGCTATGGTGTTCTAAGTGGTTGCTAGGGCGTTGCTAGGCAGTTGCTATGGTTTTCTGGGCGGTTGCTAGGCGGTTGCTATGCTGTTCTAAGTGGTTGCTAGGGCGTTGCTAGGCAGTTGCTATGGTGTTCTGGGTGGTTGCTAGGGCGTTGCTAGGCAGTTGCTGTGGTGTTCTGGGCGGTTGCTAGGCGGTTGCTATGGTGTTCTGGGTGGTTGCTAGGGCGTTGCTAAACAGTTGCTATGGTGTTCTGGGTTGTTGCTGGGCGGTGCGAGGCAGTTACTATGGTGTTCTGAGTGGTGGCTAGGGCGTTGCTAGGCAGTTGTTATTTTGTTCTGGGTGGTTACTAGGCGGTTGCTATGGTGTTCTGGGTTGTTGCTAGGGCATTGCTAGGCGGTCGCATTGGTGTTCTGGGTGGTTGCTAGGGCGATGCTAGGCAGTTGCTATGGTGTTCTGGGTGGTTGCTAGCCAGTTGCTATGGTGTTCTGGGTGGTTGGTAGGGCGTTGCTAGGCAGTTGCTATGGTGTTCTGGGTGGTTGCAAGGCAGTTGCTATGGTGTTCTGGGTGGTTGCTAGGGCGTTGCTAGGCAGTTGCTATGGTGTTCTGGGTGGTTGCTAGGGCGTTGCATGGCAGTTGCTGTCGTGTTTAGGGTGGTTGCTAGGGCGTTGCTAGGGAGTTGCTATGGTGTTCTGGGTGGTTGCTATGGTGTTCCTAATGTTGTTTGGGCATGCTTCTCTTTGTTTGAGAGCTGGAAAAGAGTTTCTACGTGGGTGTATGAGTTCAAGGCGAGAGGGTGAAGATGAGAGCGATTTTCTCAATGACTTCCATTATAACAAGGTTTCAGAGGTCCATCTTTTTTGGGAATTGTGGGAAATCTGTAAGTCGGATCGCTGAATAAAGTCATAGCACATTCCTCACATGCGAGCCGCACGTTTTGACGTGTAATTTGTGGGGATCGGGTGAAAATTGTGGGAGAAGTAGCGAACCGCGCGATTTTGGAAGACTGATTTTCTCATTGACTTCCATTATAGCAAGGTTTCAGGGGTCCATGTTTTTTGGGAATTGTGGGAAATCTGTCAGTCGGATCGCTGAGTAAAGTCATAGCACACTCCTCACAAGCGAGCCGCACGTTTTGACGTGTAATGTGTGGGGATTGGTTGAAAATTGTGGGAGAAGAAGCGAACCGAGCGATTTTGGAAGAACTTTGAATAATAATAATAACTAGAAAATTCCAGCAGAAATTTTGAATGTGCCTGCTGCTCTACGAGTACAGTGTTGGAGATGGTTGCCAGCGTTCTGGTATGCAGTAGATATTATGTTCTGGGTGGTTGGTAGGGCATTGCTAGACTGTTGTTTTGGTGTTCTGGGGGGTTGCTTGGGCATTGCTAGGAGGTTGCTATGGTCTTCTGGGTGGTTGCTATGGCGTTGCTAGGCAGTTGCTATGGTGTTCTGGGTGGTTGCTAGGGCGTTGCTAGGCGGTTGCTATGGTGTTCTGGGTGGTTGCTAGGCAGTTGATATGGTGTTCTGGGTGGTTGCTAGGGCGTTGCAAGGCGGTTGCTATGGTGTTCTGGGTGGTTGCTAGGCGGTAGCTATGGTGTTCTGGGTCGTTGCTAGGGCGTTGCTAGGCGGTTGCTATGGTGTTCTGGGTGGTTGCTAGGGCGTTTCTATGGTGTTCTGGGTGGTTGTTAGGGCGTTGCTAGGCGGTTGCTATGAAGTTCTGGGTGGTTGCTAGGGCGTTGCTAGGCGGTTGCTATGGTGTTCTGGGTGGTTGCTAGGCAGTTGCTATGGTGTTCTGGGTCGTTGCTAGAACGTTGCTAGGCGGTTGCTTTGGTGTTTTGGGTGGTTGCTGGGGCGTTGCTATGGTGTTCTGAGTGGTTGCTAGGGCGTTGCTAGGCAGTTGCTTTGGTCTTCTGGGTGGTTGCTAGGGCGTTGCTAGGCGGTTGCTATGGTGTTCTGGTGGTTGCTAGGCGGTTGCTACGGCGTTGCTAGGCGGTTGCTATGGTGTTTTGGGTGGTTGCTAGGCGGTTGCTATGGGGTTCTAAGGGGGTGCTAGAGCGTTGCTAGGCAGTTGCTATGGTGTTCTGGGTGGTTGCTAGGCGGTTGGTATGGTGTTCTGGGTGGTTGCCAGGGCGTTGCTAGGCAGTTGCTATGGTCTTCTAGGTGGTTGTTAGGGCGTTTCTAGGCAGTTGCTATGGTGTTCTGGGTGATTGCTAGGCGGTTGCTAAGCAGTTGCTATGGTGTTCTGAGTGGTTGCTGGGGCGTTGCTATGGTGTTCTGGGTGGTGGCTAGGGCGTTGCTAGGCAGTTGCTATGGTGTTCTGGGTGGTTGCGGGGGCGTTGCTATGGTGTTCTGGGTGGTTGCTAGGGCGTTGCTAGGCGGTTGCTATGGTGTTCTGGGTGGTTGCTAGGGCGTTGCTAGGCGGTTGCTATGGTGTTCTGGGTGGTTGCTAGGCGGTTTCTATGGTGTTCTAAGTGGTTGCTAGGGCGTTGCTAGGCAGTTGCTTAGGTGTTCTGGGTGGTTGCTAGGCGGTTGCTATGGTGTTCTGGGTGGTTGCCAGGGCGTTGGTAGGCAGTTGCTATGGTGTTCTAGGTGGTTGTTAGGGCGTTGATAGGCAGTTGCTATGGTGTTCTGGGTGGTTGTTAGGCGGTTGCTATGGTGTTCTGGGTGGTTGCTAGGGCGTTGCTAGGCAGTTGCTATGGTGTTCTGGGTGGTTGCTGGGGCGTTGCTATGGTGTTCTGGGTGGTTGCTAGGGCGTTGCTATGCGGTTGCTATGGTGGTCTTGGTGGTTGCTAGGGCGTTGCTAGGCAGTTGGTATGGTGTTCTGGGTTGTTGCTAGGACGTTGCTATGCGGTTGCTATGGTGTTTTGGGTGGTAGCTAGGGCATTGCTATGGTGTTCTGGGTGGCTGCTAGGGCGTTGCTAGGCAGTTGCTTTGGTGTTTTGGGTGGTTGCTAGGGCGTTGCTAGGCGGTTGCTATGGTGTTCTGGGTGGTTGCTAGGCGGTTTCTATGGTGTTCTAAGTGATTGCTAGGGCGTTGCTAGGCAGTTGCTATGGTGTTCTGGGTGGTTGCCAGGGCGGTGCTAGGCGGGTGCTATGGTGTTCTGGGTGTTTGCTAGGGTGTTGCTAGGCAGTTGCTATGGTGTTCTGGGTGGTTGCTAGGCGGTTACTATGGTGTTCTGGGTCATTGCTAGGGCGTTGCTAGGCGGTTGCTCTGGTGTTCTGGGTGGTTGCTAGGGCGTTGCTAGGTGGTTGCTATGGTGTTCTGGGTGGTTGCTAGGGCGTTGCTAGGCGGTTGCTATGGTGTTCTAGGTGGTTGCTAGGCGGTTGCTATGGTGTTCTGGGTGGTTGTTAGGGTGTTGCTAGGCGGTTGCTATGGTGTTCTGGGTGGTTGCTAGGCGGTTGCTATGGTGTTCTGGGTGTTTGCTAGGGTGTTGCTAGGCAGTTGCTATGGTGTTCTGGGTGGTTGCTAGGCGGTTACTATGGTGTTCTGGGTCATTGCTAGGGCGTTGCTAGGCGGTTGCTCTGGTGTTCTGGGTGGTTGCTAGGGCGTTGCTAGGTGGTTGCTATGGTGTTCTGGGTGGTTGCTAGGGCGTTGCTAGGCGGTTGCTATGGTGTTCTGGGTGGTTGCTAGGCGGTAGCTATGGTGTTCTGGGTGGTTGTTAGGGTGTTGCTAGGCGGTTGCTATGGTGTTCTGGGTGGTTGCTAGGCGGTTGCTATGGTGTTCTAAGTGGTCGCTAGGGCGGTGCTAGGCAGTTGCTATGGTTTTCTGGGCGGTTGCTAGGCGGTTGCTATGCTGTTCTAAGTGGTTGCTAGGGCGTTGCTAGGCAGTTGCTATGGTGTTCTGGGTGGTTGCTAGGGCGTTGCTAGGCAGTTGGTGTGGTGTTCTGGGCGGTTGCTAGGCG
Source organism: Gymnothorax reevesii (assembly GCA_029721435.1). Classification (NCBI taxonomy): domain Eukaryota; kingdom Metazoa; phylum Chordata; class Actinopteri; order Anguilliformes; family Muraenidae; genus Gymnothorax; species Gymnothorax reevesii. Next base: position 28,691,815 of record CM056588.1, read on the forward strand.
GTTGCTATGGTGTTCTGGGTGGTTGCTAGGGCGTTGCTAAACAGTTGCTATGGTGTTCTGGGTGGTTGCTGGGCGTTGCGAGGCAGTTACTATGGTGTTCTGAGTGGTTGCTAGGGCGTTGCTAGGCAGTTGTTATTGTGTTCTGGGTGGTTGCTAGGCGGTTGCTATGGTGTTCTGGGTTGTTGCTAGGGCATTGCTAGGCGGTTGCTTTGGTGTTCTGGGTGGTTGCTAGGGCGTTGCTAGGCAGTTGCTATGGTGTTCTGGGTGGTTGCTAGGCAGTTGCTATGGTGTTCTGGGTGGTTGCTAGGGCGTTGCTAGGCAGTTGCTATGGTGTTCTGGGTGGTTGCAAGGCAGTTGCTATGGTGTTCTGGGTGGTTGCTAGGGCGTTGCTAGGCAGTTGCTATGGTGTTCTGGGTGGTTGCTAGGGCGTTGCATGGCAGTTGCTGTCGTGTTTAGGGTGGTTGCTAGGGCGTTGCTAGGGAGTTGCTATGGTGTTCTGGGTGGTTGCTATGGTGTTCCTAATGTTGTTTGGGCATGCTTCTCTTTGTTTGAGAGCTGGAAAAGAGTTTCTACGTGGGTGTATGAGTTCAAGGCGAGAGGGTGAAGATGAGAGCGATTTTCTCAATGACTTCCATTATAACAAGGTTTCAGAGGTCCATCTTTTTTGGGAATTGTGGGAAATCTGTAAGTCGGATCGCTGAATAAAGTCATAGCACATTCCTCACATGCGAGCCGCACGTTTTGACGTGTAATTTGTGGGGATCGGGTGAAAATTGTGGGAGAAGTAGCGAACCGCGCGATTTTGGAAGACTGATTTTCTCATTGACTTCCATTATAGCAAGGTTTCAGGGGTCCATGTTTTTTGGGAATTGTGGGAAATCTGTCAGTCGGATCGCTGAGTAAAGTCATAGCACACTCCTCACAAGCGAGCCGCACGTTTTGACGTGTAATGTGTGGGGATTGGTTGAAAATTGTGGGAGAAGAAGCGAACCGAGCGATTTTGGAAGAACTTTGAATAATAATAATAACTAGAAAATTCCAGCAGAAATTTTGAATGTGCCTGCTGCTCTACGAGTACAGTGTTGGAGATGGTTGCCAGCGTTCTGGTATGCAGTAGATATTATGTTCTGGGTGGTTGGTAGGGCGTTGCTAGACTGTTGTTTTGGTGTTCTGGGGGGTTGCTTGGGCATTGCTAGGAGGTTGCTATGGTCTTCTGGGTGGTTGCTATGGCGTTGCTAGGCAGTTGCTATGGTGTTCTGGGTGGTTGCTAGGGCGTTGCTAGGCGGTTGCTATGGTGTTCTGGGTGGTTGCTAGGCAGTTGATATGGTGTTCTGGGTGGTTGCTAGGGCGTTGCAAGGCGGTTGCTATGGTGTTCTGGGTGGTTGCTAGGCGGTAGCTATGGTGTTCTGGGTCGTTGCTAGGGCGTTGCTAGGCGGTTGCTATGGTGTTCTGGGTGGTTGCTAGGGCGTTTCTATGGTGTTCTGGGTGGTTGTTAGGGCGTTGCTAGGCGGTTGCTATGAAGTTCTGGGTGGTTGCTAGGGCGTTGCTAGGCGGTTGCTATGGTGTTCTGGGTGGTTGCTAGGCAGTTGCTATGGTGTTCTGGGTCGTTGCTAGAACGTTGCTAGGCGGTTGCTATGGTGTTTTGGGTGGTTGCTGGGGCGTTGCTATGGTGTTCTGAGTGGTTGCTAGGGCGTTGCTAGGCAGTTGCTTTGGTCTTCTGGGTGGTTGCTAGGGCGTTGCTAGGCGGTTGCTATGGTGTTCTGGGTGGTTGCTAGGCGGTTGCTACGGCGTTGCTAGGCGGTTGCTATGGTGTTTTGGGTGGTTGCTAGGCGGTTGCTATGGTGTTCTAAGTGGTTGCTAGAGCGTTGCTAGGCAGTTGCTATGGTGTTCTGGGTGGTTGCTAGGCGGTTGGTATGGTGTTCTGGGTGGTTGCCAGGGCGTTGCTAGGCAGTTGCTATGGTGTTCTAGGTGGTTGTTAGGGCGTTTCTAGGCAGTTGCTATGGTGTTCTGGGTGATTGCTAGGCGGTTGCTAAGCAGTTGCTATGGTGTTCTGAGTGGTTGCTGGGGCGTTGCTATGGTGTTCTGGGTGGTTGCTAGGGCGTTGCTAGGCAGTTGCTATGGTGTTCTGGGTGGTTGCTGGGGCGTTGCTATGGTGTTCTGGGTGGTTGCTAGGGCGTTGCTAGGCGGTTGCTATGGTGTTCTGGGTGGTTGCTAGGGCGTTGCTAGGTGGTTGCTATGGTGTTCTGGGTGGTTGCTAGGCGGTTTCTATGGTGTTCTAAGTGGTTGCTAGGGCGTTGCTAGGCAGTTGCTTAGGTGTTCTGGGTGGTTGCTAGGCGGTTGCTATGGTGTTCTGGGTGGTTGCCAGGGCGTTGCTAGGCAGTTGCTTTGGTGTTCTAGGTGGTTGTTAGGGCGTTGATAGGCAGTTGCTATGGTGTTCTGGGTGGTTGTTAGGCGGTTGCTATGGTGTTCTGGGTGGTTGCTAGGGCGTTGCTAGGCAGTTGCTATGGTGTTCTGGGTGGTTGCTGGGGCGTTGCTATGGTGTTCTGGGTGGTTGCTAGGGCGTTGCTATGCGGTTGCTATGGTGGTCTTGGTGGTTGCTAGGGCGTTGCTAGGCAGTTGGTATGGTGTTCTGGGTTGTTGCTAGGACGTTGCTATGCGGTTGCTATGGTGTTTTGGGTGGTAGCTAGGGCATTGCTATGGTGTTCTGGGTGGCTGCTAGGGCGTTGCTAGGCAGTTGCTTTGGTGTTTTGGGTGGTTGCTAGGGCGTTGCTAGGCGGTTGCTATGGTGTTCTGGGTGGTTGCTAGGCGGTTTCTATGGTGTTCTAAGTGATTGCTAGGGCGTTGCTAGGCAGTTGCTATGGTGTTCTGGGTGGTTGCCAGGGCGTTGCTAGGCAGTTGCTATGGCGTTCTGGGCGGTTGCTAGGCGGTTTCTATGGTGTTCTAAGTGATTGCTAGGGCGTTGCTAGGCAGTTGCTATGGTGTTCTGGGTCGTTGCTAGGGCGTTGCTAGGCGGTTGCTATGGTGTTCTGGGTGGTTGCTAGGGCGTTGGTAGGCAGTTGCTATGGGGTTCTGGGTGGTTGCTAGGCGGGTGCGATGGTGTTCTGGGTGGTGGCTAGGCCATTGCTATGGTGTTCTGGGTGGTTGCCAGGGCGTTGCTAGGCAGTTGCTATGGTGTTCCAGGTGGTTGTTAGGGCGTTGCTAGGCAGTCGCTATGGTGTTCTGGGTGGTTGCTAGGCGGTTGCTATGGTGTTCTAAGTGGTTGCTAGGGCGTTGCTAGGCGGTTGCTATGGTGTTCTGGGTGGTTGCTAGGGCGTTGCTAGGCGGTTGCTATGGTGTTCTGGGTGGTTGCTAGGGCGTTGCTAGGCGATTGCTTAGGTGTTCTGGGTGGTTGCTAGGCCGTTGCTATTGTGTTCTGGGTCGTTGCTAGGGCGTTGCTTTGCCGTTACTATGGTGGTCTGGGTGGTTGTTAGGCGGTTGCTATGGTGTTCTGGGTCGTTGCTAGGGCGTTGCTAGGCAGTTGCTATGGTGTTCTGGGTGGTTGCTGTGGCGCTGCTATGGTGTTCTGGGTGGTTGCTAGGGCGTTGCTAGGCGGGTGCTATGGTGTTGTGGGTGGTTGCTAGGGCGTGGCTAGGCAGTTGCTATGGTGTTCTGGGTGGTTGCTGGGGCGTTGCTATGGTGTTCTGGGTGGTTGCTAGGGCGTTGCTAGGCGGTTGCTATGGTGTTCTGGGTGGTTGCTAGGGCGTTGCTAGGCGGTTGCTATGGTGTTCTGGGTGGTTGCTAGGCGGTTTCTATGGTGTTCTAAGTGGTTGCTAGGGCGTTGCTAGGCAGTTGCTTCGGTGTTCTGGGTGGTTGCTAGGCGGTTGCGATGGTGTTCTGGGTGGTTGCCAGGGCGTTGCTAGGCAGTTGCTATGGTGTTCTAGGTGGTTGTTAGGGCGTTGATAGGCAGTTGCTATGGTGTTCTAGGTGGTTGTTAGGCGGTTGCTATGGTGTTCTGGGTGGTTGCTAGGGCGTTGCTAGGCAGTTGCTATGGTGTTCTGGGTGGTTGCTGGGGCGTTGCTATGGTGTTCTGGGTGGTTGCTAGGGCGTTGCTAGGCGGTTGCTATGGTGGTCTTGGTGGTTGCTAGGGCGTTGCTAGGCAGTTGGTATGGTGTTCTGGGTTGTTGCTAGGACGTTGCTATGCGGTTGCTATGGTGTTTTGGGTGGTAGCTAGGGCATTGCTATGGTGTTCTGGGTGGCTGCTAGGGCGTTGCTAGGCAGTTGCTTTGGTGTTTTGGGTGGTTGCTAGGGCGTTGCTAGGCGGTTGCTATGGTGTTCTGGGTGGTTGCTAGGCGGTTGCTATGGTGTTCTGGGTGGTTGCTAGGGCGTTGCTAGGCGGTTGCTATGGTGTTCTGGGTGGTTGCTAGGCAGTTGCTATGGTGTTCTGGGTGGTTGCCAGGGCGTTGCTAGGCAGTTGCTATGGTGTTCTGGGTGGTTGCTAGGCGGTTGCTATGGTGTTCTAAGTGGTTGCTAGGGCGTTGCTAGGCGGTTGCTATGGTGTTCTGGGTGGTTGCTAGGGCATTGCTACGGTGTTCTGGGTGGTTGCCAGGGCGTTGCTAGGCAGTTGCTATGGTGTTCGAGGTGGTTGTTAGGGCGTTGCTAGGCAGTTGCTATGGTGTTCTGGGTGGTTGCTAGGCGGTTGCTATTGTGTTCTAAGTGGTTGCTAGGGCGTTGCTAGGCGGTTGCTATGGTGTTCTGGGTGGTTGCTAGGGCGTTGCTAGGCGGTTGCTATGGTGTTCTGGGTGGTTGCTAGGGCGTTGCTAGGCGATTGCAAAGGTGTTCTGGGTGGTTGCTAGGCGGTTGCTATGGTGTTCTGGGTCGTTGCTAGGGCGTTGCTTGGCGGTTGCTATGGTGTTCTGGGTGGTTGTTAGGCGGTTGCTATGGTGTTCTGGGTCATTGCTAGGGCGTTGCTAGGCGGTTGCTATGGTGTTCTGGGTGGTTGCTAGGGCGTTGATAGGCAGTTGCTATGGTGTTCTGGGTGGTTGCTAGGCAGTTGCTATGGTGTTCTGGGTGGTTGCAAGGGCGCTGCTAGGCGGTTGCTATGGTGTTCTGGGTGGTTGCTAGGCGGTTGCTATGGTGTTCTAAGTGGTTGCTAGGGCGTTGCTAGGCAGTTGCTATGGTGTTCTGGGTGGTTGCCAGGGCGTTGCTAGGCAGTTGCTATGGCGTTCTGGGCGGTTGCTAGGCGGTTTCTATGGTGTTCTAAGTGATTGCTAGGGCGTTGCTAGGCAGTTGCTATGGTGTTCTGGGTGGTTGCCAGGGCGTTGCTAGGCAGTTGCTATGGCGTTCTGGGCGGTTGCTAGGCGGTTTCTATGGTGTTCTAAGTGATTGCTAGGGCGTTGCTAGGCAGTTGCTATGGTGTTCTGGGTCGTTGCTAGGGCGTTGCTAGGCGGTTGCTATGGTGTTCTGGGTGGTTGCTAGGGCGTTGATAGGCAGTTGCTATGGTGTTCTGGGTGGTTGCTAGGCGGTTGCGATGGTGTTCTGGGTGGTTGCTAGGGCATTGCTATGGTGTTCTGGGTGGTTGCCAGGGCGTTGCTAGGCAGTTGCTATGGTGTTCCAGGTGGTTGTTAGGGCGTTGCTAGGCAGTTGCTATGGTGTTCTGGGTGGTTGCTAGGCGGTTGCTATGGTGTTCTAAGTGGTTGCTAGGGCGTTGCTAGGCGGTTGCTATGGTGTTCTGGGTGGTTGCTAGGGCGTTGCTAGGCGGTTGCTATGGTGTTCTGGGTGGTTGCTAGGGCGTTGCTAGGCGATTGCTAAGGTGTTCTGGGTGGTTGCTAGGCGGTTGCTATGGTGTTCTGGGTCGTTGCTAGGGCGTTGCTTGGCGGTTGCTATGGTGTTCTGGGTGGTTGTTAGGCGGTTGCTATGGTGTTCTGGGTCGTTGCTAGGGCGTTGCTAGGCGGTTGCTATGGTGTTCTGGGTGGTTGCTAGGGCGTTGATAGGCAGTTTCTATGGTGTTCTGGGTGGTTGCTAGGCAGTTGCTATGGTGTTCTGGGTGGTTGCAAGGGCGCTGCTAGGCGGTTGCTATGGTGTTCTGGGTGGTTGCTAGGCGGTTGCTATGGTGTTCTAAGTGGTTGCTAGGGCGTTGCTAGGCAGTTGCTACGGTGTTCTGGGTGGTTGCCAGGGCGTTGCTAGGCAGTTGCTATGGCGTTCTGGGCGGTTGCTAGGCGGTTTGTATGGTGTTCTAAGTGATTGCTAGGGCGTTGCTAGGCAGTTGCTATGGTGTTCTAGGTGGTTGCTAGGGCGTTGCTAGGCAGTTGCTGTGGTGTTCTGGGCGGTTGCTAGGTGGTTGCTATGGTGTTCTGGGTGGTTGCAAGGGCGTTGCTACACAGTTGCTATGGTGTCCTGGGTGGTTGCTGGGCGATGCGAGGTAGTTGCTATGGTGTTCTGGGTGGTTGCTAGGGCGTTGCTAGGCAGTTGCTATTGTGTTCTGGGTGGTTGCTAGGCGGTTGCTATGGTGTTCTAGGTGGTTGCTAGGCGGTTGCTATGGTGTTCTAAGTGGTTGCTAGGGCGTTGCTGGGCAGTTGCTATGGTGTTCGGGGTGGTTGCTAGGCGGTTGCTATGGTGTTCTGGGTGGTTGCAAGGGCGCTGCTAGGCGGTTGCTATGGTGTTCTGGGTGGTTGCTAGGCGGTTGCTATGGTGTTCTAGGTGGTTGCTAGGGCGGTGCTAGGCAGTTGCTATGGTGTTCTAGGTGGTTGCCAGGGCGTTGCTAGGCAGTTGCTATGGCGTTCTGGGCGGTTGCTAGGCGGTTTCTATGGTGTTCTAAGTGATTGCTAGGGCGTTGCTAGGCAGTTGCTATGGTGTTCTGGGTGGTTGCCAGGGCGTTGCTAGGCAGTTGCTATGGCGTTCTGGGCGGTTGCTAGGCGGTTTCTATGGTGTTCTAAGTGATTGCTAGGGCGTTGCTAGGCAGTTGCTATGGTGTTCTGGGTCGTTGCTAGGGCGTTGCTAGGCGGTTGCTATGGTGTTCTGGGTGGTTGCTAGGGCGTTGATAGGCAGTTGCTATGGTGTTCTGGGTGGTTGCTAGGCGGTGGCGATGGTGTTCTGGGTGGTTGCTAGGGCATTGCTATGGTGTTCTGCGTGGTTGCCAGGGCGTCGCTAGGCAGTTGCTATGGTGTTCCAGGTGGTTGTTAGTGCGTTGCTAGGCAGTTGCTAGGGTGTTCTGGATGGTTGCTAGGTGGTTGCTATGGTGTTCTAAGTGGTTTCAAGGGCGTTGCTAGGCGGTTGCTATGGTGTTCTGGGTGGTTGCTAGGGCGTTGCTAGGCGGTTGCTATGGTGTTCTGGGTGGTTGCTAGGGCGTTGCTTGGCGATTGCTTAGGTGTTCTGGGTGGTTGGTAGGCGGTTGGTATTGTGTTCTGGGTCGTTGCTAGGGCGTTGGTTGGCGGTTACTTTGGTGTTCTGGGTGGTTGTTAGGCGGTTGCTATGGTGTTCTGGGTTGTTGCTAGGGCGTTGCTAGGCAGTTGCTATGGTGTTCTGGGTGGTTGCTAGGGCGTTGATAGGCAGTTTCTATGGTGTTCTGGGTGGTTGCTAGGCAGTTGCTATGGTGTTCTGGGTGGTTGCAAGGGCGCTGCTAGGCGGTTGCTATGGTGTTCTGGGTGGTTGCTAGGCGGTTGCTATGGTGTTCTAAGTGGTTGCTAGGGCGTTGCTAGGCAGTTGCTACGGTGTTCTGGGTGGTTGCCAGGGCGTTGCTAGGCAGTTGCTATGGCGTTCTGGGGGGTTGCTAGGCGGTTTCTATGGTGTTCTAAGTGATTGCTAGGGCGTTGCTAGGCAGTTGCTATGGTGTTCTAGGTGGTTGCTAGGGCGTTGCTAGGCAGTTGCTGTGGTGTTCTGGGCGGTTGCTAGGTGGTTGCTATGGTGTTCTGGGTGGTTGCAAGGGCGTTGCTAAACAGTTGCTATGGTGTTCTGGGTGGTTGCTGGGCGATGCGAGGTAGTTGCTATGGTGTTCTGGGTGGTTGCTAGGGCGTTGCTAGGCAGTTGCTATTGTGTTCTGGGTGGTTGCTAGGCGGTTGCTATGTTGTTCTAGGTGGTTGCTAGGCGGTTGCTATGGTGTTCTAAGTGGTTGCTAGGGCGTCGCTGGGCAGTTGCTATGGTGTTCGGGGTGGTTGCTAGGCGGTGGCTATGGTGTTCTCGGTGGTTGCCAGGGCATTGCTAGGCAGCTGCTATGATGTTCTAGGTGGTTGTTAGGGCGTTGCTAGGCAGTTGCTATGGTGTTCTGGGTGGTTGCTAGGCGGTTGCTATGGTGTTTTGGGTGGTTGCTAGGGCGTTGCTAAGCGGTTGCTATGGTGTTCTGGGTGGTTGCTAGGGCGTTGCAAGGCAGTTGCTATGGTGTTCTGGTTGGTTGCTAGGGCGTTGCTAGGCGGTTGCTATGGTGTTCTGGGTTGTTGCTAGGGCGTTGCTAGGCGGTTGCTATGGTGTTCAGGGTGGTTGCTAGGCAGTTGCGATGGTGTTCTGGCTTGTTGCTAGGGCATTGCTAGGCGGTTGCTATGGTGTTCTGGGTCGTTGCTAGGGCGTTGCTAGGCGGGTGCTATGGTGTTCTGGGTGGTTGCTAGGGCGTTGCTATGGTGTTCTGGGTGGTTGCTAGGGCGTTGCTAGGCGGTTGCTATGGTGATCTGGGTGGTTGCTAGGGCGTTGCTAGGCGGTTGCTATGGTGTTCTGGGTCGTTGCTAGGGCGTTGCTAGGCGGTTGCTATGGTGTTTTGGGTGGTAGCTAGGGCGTTGCTAGGCAATTGCTATGGTGTTCTGGGTGGTTGCTAGGGCGTTGCTAGGCAATTGCTATGGTGTTCTGGGTGGTTGCTAGGGCGTTGCTAGGCGGTTGCTATGGTTTTCTGGGTGGTTGCTTGGCGGTTGCTATGGTGTTCTGGGTGGTTGCTAGGGCGTTGCTAGGCGGTTGCTATGGTGTTCTGGGTGGTTGCTAGGCGGTTGCTATCGTGTTCTAAGTGGTTGCTAGGGCGTTGCTAGGCAGTTGCTATGGTGTTCTAGGTGGTCGTTAGGGCGTTGCTAGGCAGTTGCTATGGTGTTCTGGGTGGTTGCTAGGCGGTTGCTATGGTGTTCTGGGTGGTTGCTAGGGCATTGCTAGGCGGTTGCTATGGTGTTCTGGGTCATTGCAAGGGCGTTGCTAGGCGGTTGCTATGGTGTTCTGGGTGGTTGCTAGGGCGTTGCTATGGTGTTCTGGGTGGTTGCTAGGGCATTGCTAGGTGGTTGCTATGGTGTTCTGGGTGGTTGCTAGGGCGTTGCTAGGCGGTTGCTATGGTGTTCTGGGTGGTTGCTAGGGCATTGCTATGGTGTTCTGGGTGGTTGCTAGGGCCTTGCTAGGCGGTTGCTATGGTGGTCTGGGTGGTTGCTAGGGCATTGCTATGGTGTTCTGGGTCGTTGCTAGGGGGTTGCTAGGCGGTTACTATGGTGTTTTGGGTGGTTGCTAGGGCGTTGCTAAGCGGTTGCTATGGTGTTCTGGGTGGTTGCTAGGGCGTTGCCAGGCAGTTGCTATGGTGTTCTGGGTGGTTGCTTGGCGGTTGCTAGGTGTTCTGGGTTGTTGCTAGGGCTTTGCTAGGCAGTTGCTATGATGTTCTGGGTGGTTGATAGGGGGTTGCTAGGCAGTTGCTATGGTGTTGTGGGTGGTTGCTAGGCGGTTGCTATGGTGTTTTCGGTGGTTGATAGGGCGTTGCTAAGCGGTTGCTATGGTGTTCTGGGTGGTTGCTAGGGCATTGCTAAGCAGTTGCTATGGTGTTCTGGGTGGTTGCTAGGGCGTTGCTAGGCGGTTGCTATGGTGTTCTGGGTTGTTGCTAGGGCGTTGCTAGACGGTTGCTATGGTGTTCTGGGTGGTTGCTAGGCGGTTGCTATGGTGTTCTGGGTCGTTGCTAGGGCTTTGCTAGGCGGTTGCTATGGTGTTCTGGGTGGTTGCTAGGGCGTTGCTATGGTGTTCTGGGTGGTTGCTAGGGCGTTGCTAGGCGGTTGCTATGGTGATCTGGGTGGTTGCTAGGGCGTTGCTAGGCGGTTGCTATGGTGTTCTGGGTGGTTGCTAGGGCGTTGCTATGGTGTTCTGGGTCGTTGCTCGGGCGTTGCTAGGCGGTTGCTATGGTGCTTTGGGTGGTTGCTAGGGCGTTGCTAGGCAAGTGCTATGGTGTTCTGGGTGGTTGCTAGGGCGTTGCTAGGCGGTTGCTATGGTTTTATGGGTGGTTGCTTGGCGGTTGCTATGGTGTTCTGGGTGGTTGCTAGGGCGTTGCTAGGCGGTTGCTATGGAGTTCTGGGTGGTTGCTAGGCGGTTGCTATCGTGTTCTAAGTGGTTGCTAGGGCGTTGCTAGGCAGTTGCTATGGTGTTCTAGGTGGTTGTTAGGGCGTTGCTAGGCAGTTGCTATGGTGTTCTGGGTGGTTGCTAGGCGGTTGCTATGGTGTTCTGGGTGGTTGCTCGGGCATTGCTAGGCGGTTGCTATGGTGTTCTGGGTCATTGCAAGGGCGTTGCTAGGCGGTTGCTATGGTGTTCTGGGTGGTTGCTAGGGCATTGCTATGCTGTTCTGGGTGGTTGCTAGGGGGTTGCTAGGCGGTTGCTATGGTGATCTGGGTGGTTGCTAGGGCGTTGCTAGGCGGTTGCTATGGTGTTCTGGGTGGTTGCTAGGGCGTTGCAATGGTGTTCTGGGTCGTTGCTCGGGCGTTGCTAGGCGGTTGCTATGGTGCTTTGGGTGGTTGCTAGGGCGTTGCTAGGCAATTGCTATGGTGTTCTGGGTGGTTGCTAGGGCGTTGCTAGGCGGTTGCTATGGTTTTATGGGTGGTTGCTTGGCGGTTGCTATGGTGTTCTGGGTGGTTGCTAGGGCGTTGCTAGGCGGTTGCTATGGAGTTCTGGGTGGTTGCTAGGCGGTTGCTATCGTGTTCTAAGTGGTTGCTAGGGCGTTGCTAGGCAGTTGCTATGGTGTTCTAGGTGGTTGCTAGGGCGTTGCTAGGCAGTTGCAATGGTGTTCTGGGTGGTTGCTAGGCGGTTGCTATGGTGTTCTGGGTGGGTGCTAGGGCATTGCTAGGCGGTTGCTATGGTGTTCTGGGTCATTGCAAGGGCGTTGCTAGGCGGTTGCTATGGTGTTCTGGATGGTTGCTAGGGCATTGCTATGCTGTTCTGGGTGGTTGCTAGGGGGTTGCTAGGCGGTTGCTATGGTGTTCTGGGTTGTTGCTAGGGCGTTGCTAGGCGGTTGCTATGGTGTTCTGGGTGGTTGCTAGGGCGTTGCTATGGTGTTCTGGGTCGTTGCTAGGGCGTTGCTAGGCGGTTGCTATGGTGTTCTGGGTGGTTGCTAGGGCGTTGCTATGGTGTTCTGGGTCGTTGCTAGGGCGTTGCTAGGCGGTTGCTATGGTGTTTTGGGTGGTTGCTAGGGCGTTGCTAAGCGGTTGCTATGGTGTTCTGGGTGGTTGCTAGGGCGTTGCTAGGCAGTTGCTGTGGTGTTCTGGGTGGTTGCTTGGCGGTTGCTAGGTGTTCAGGGTTGTTGCTTGGGCGTTGCTAGGCAGTTGCTATGGTGTCCTGGGCGGTTGCTAGGCGGTTGCTATGGTGTTCTGGGTGGTTGTTAGGCAGTTACTATTGTGTTCTGGGTGGTTGCTAGGGCGTTGCTAGGCAATTGCTATGGTGTTCTGGGTGGTTGCTGGGCGTTGCGAGGCAGTTGCTATGGTGTTCTGGGTGGTTGCTAGGGCGTTCCTAGGCAGTTGCTATGGCGTTCTGGGTGGTTGCTAGGCAGTTGCTATGGTGTTCTGGGTTGTTGCTAGGGCATTGCTAGGCGGTTGCTTTGGTGTTCTGGGTGGTTGCTAGGGCATTGCTAGGCAGTTGCTATGGTGTTCTGGGAGGTTGCTAGGCAGTTGCTATGGTGTTCTGGGTAGTTGCTAGGGCGTTGCTAGGCAGTTGCTATGGTGTTCTGGGTGGTTGCTAGGGCGTTGCAAGGCAGTTGTTGTAGTGTTTGGGGTGGTTGCTAGGGCGTTGCTAGGGAGTTGCTATGGTGTTCTGTGTGGTTGCTATGGTGTTCCTAATGTTGTTTGGGCATGCTTCTCTTTGTTTGAGAGCTGGAAAAGAGTTTCTACGTGAGTGTATGAGTTCAAGGCGAGAGGGTGAAGATGAGAGCGATTTTCTCATTGACTTCCATTATAACAAGGTTTCAGAGGTCCATGTTTTTTGGGAATTGTGGGAAATCTGTAAGTCGGATCGCTGAATAAAGTCATAGCACATTCCTCACAAGCGAGCCGCATGTTTTGACGTGTAATTTGTGGGGATCGGGTGAAAATTGCGGGAGAAGTAGAGAACCGCGCGATTTTGGAAGACCGATTTTCTCATTGACTTCCATTATAACGAGGTTTCAGGGGTCCATGTTTTTTGGGAATTGTGGGAAATCTGTCAGTCGGATCGCTGAGTAAAGTCATAGCACACTCCTCACAAGCGAGCCGCACGTTTTGACGTGTAATGTGTCGGGATCGGTTGAAAATTGTGGGAGAATAAGCGAACCGAGCGATTTCGGATGAACTTGGAATAATAATAATAATAAAGAAGTATGCAGGATTTTAATATGTGTCTGCATTGCTGCAGGCACATAATAATAATAACTAGAAAATTCCAGCAGAAATTTTGAATGTGCCTGCTGCTCTACGAGTACAGTGTTGGAGATGGTTGCCAGCGTTCTGGAATGCAGTAGATATCATGTTCTGGGTGGTTGGTAGGGCGTTGCTAGACTGTTGTTATGGTGTTCTGGGGGGTTGCTAGGGCATTGCTAAATGGTTGCTACGGTCTTCTGGGTGGTTGCTATGGCGTTGCTAGGCAGTTGCTATGGTGTTCTGGGTGGTTGCTAGGCGGTTGCTATGGTGTTCTGGGTGGTTGCTAGGGCATTGCTAGGCGGTTGCTATGGTGTTCTGGGTCATTGCAAGGGCGTTGCTAGGCGGTTGCTATGGTGTTCTGGGTGGTTGTTAGGGCGTTGCTATGCTGTTCTGGGTGGTTGCTAGGGCGTTGCTAGGCGGTTGCTATGGTGTTCTGGGTTGTTGCTAGGGCGTTGCTAGGCGGTTGCTATGGTGTTCTGGGTGGTTGCTAGGGCATTGCTATGGTGTTCTGGGTGGTTGCTAGGGCATTGCTAGGCGGTTGCTATGGTGTTCTGGGTGGTTGCTAGGGCATTGCTATGGTGTTCTGGGTCGTTGCTGGGCGTTGCGAGGCACTTGCTATGGTGGTCTGGGTGGTTGGTAGGGCGTTGCAAGGCAGTTGTTGTAGTGTTTGGGGTGGTTGCTAGGGCGTTGCTAGGGAGTTGCTATGGTGTTCTGGGTGGTTGCTATGGTGTTCCTAATGTTGTTTGGGCATGCTTCTCTTTGTTTGAGAGCTGGAAAAGAGTTTCTACGTGAGTGTATGAGTTCAAGGCGAGAGGGTGAAGATGAGAGCGATTTTCTAATTGACTTCCAGTATCACAAGGTTTCAGAGGTCCATGTTTTTTGGGAATTGAGGGAAATCTGTAAGTCGGATCGCTGAATAAAGTCATAGCACATTCCTCACAAGCGAGCCGCACGTTTTGACGTGTAATTTGTGGGGATCGGGTGAAAATTGCGGGAGAAGTAGCGAACCGCGCGATTTTGGAAGACCGATTTTCTCATTGACTTCCATTATAACGAGGTTTCAGGGGTCCATGTTTTTTGGGAATTGTGGGAAATCTGTCAGTCGGATCGCTGAGTAAAGTCATAGCACACTCCTCACAAGCGAGCCGCACGTTTTGACGTGTAATGTGTCGGGATCGGTTGAAAATTGTGGGAGAAGCGAACCGAGCGATTTCGGATGAACTTGGAATAATAATAATAATAAAGAAGTATGCAGGATTTTAATATGTGTCTGCATTGCTGCAGGCACATAATAATAGTAACTAGAAAATTCCAGCAGAAATTTTGAATGTGCCTGCTGCTCTACGAGTACAGTGTTGGAGATGGTTGCCAGCGTTCTGGTATGCAGTAGATATCATGTTCTGGGTGGTTGCTTGGGCGTTGCTAGGCGGTTGCTATGGTGTTCTGGGTGGTTGCTGGGCGGTTGCTATGGTGTTCTGGGTTGTTGCTAGGGCGTTGCAAGGCAGTTGCTATGGTGTTCTGGGTGGTTGCTAGGCGGTTGCTATGGTGTTCTGGGCGGTTGTTAGGGCGTTGCTAGGCTGTTATCATGGTGTTCTGGGTGGTTGCTAGGGCGTTCTGGGTGGTTGCTATGGTGTTCGTAATGTTGTTTGGGGATTGCTTGTCTTTGTTTGAGAGTTGGAAAAGAGTTTCTGTGCAAGTGTTTGAGTTCAAGGCGTGAGGGTGAAGATGAGAGCGATTTTCTCATTGACTTCCATTATAACGAGATTTCAGAGGTCCATGTTTTTTGGGAATTGTGGGAAATCTGTAAGTCGGATCGCTGAATAAAGTCAAAGCACACTCCTCACAAGCGAGCCGCACGTTTTGACGTGTAATTTGTGGCGATCGGGTGAAAATTGTGGGAGATGTAGCGAACCGTGCAATTTCGGAAGACCAATTTTCCCATTGACTTCCATTATAACAAGGTTTCAGGGGTCCATGTTTTTTGGGAATTGTGGGAAATCTGTGAGTCGGATCGCTGAGTAAAGTCATAGCACTCTCCTCACAAGCGAGCCGCACGTTTTGACGTTTAATGTGTCGGGATCGGTTGAAAATTGTGGGAGAAGAAGCGAACCATGCGATTTCGGAAGAACTTGGAATAATAATAATAACTAGAAAATTCCAGCAGAAATTTTGAATGTGCCTGCTGCTCTACGAGTACAGTGTTGGAGATGGTTGCCAGCCTTCTGGTATGCAGTAGATATCATGTTCTGGGTGGTTGCTAGGGCGTTGCTATACTGTTGCTATGGTGTTCTGGGGGTTGCTAGGGCATTGCTAGGCAATTGCTATGGTGTTCTGGGTGGTTGCTAGGGTGTTGCTAGGTGGTTGCTATGGTGTTCTGGGTGGTTGCTAGGGCGTTGCTAGGTGGTTGCTATGGTGTTCTGGGTGGTTGCTAGGGCGTTGCTAGGCGGTTGCTTTGGTGTTTGGGTGGTTGCTAGGTGGTTGCTATGGTGTTCTGGGTGCTTGCTGGGGCGTTGCTAAGCGGTTGCTTTGGTGTTCTGGGTGGTTGCTAGGGCGTTGCTAGGTGGTTGCTATGGTGTTCTGGGTGGTTGCTAGGGCGTTGCTATGGTGTTCTGGGTGGTTGCTAGGGCATTGCTAGGTGGTTGCTATGGTGTTCTGGCTGGTTGCTAGGCAATTGCTATGGTGTTCTGGGTGGTTGCTAGGGCGTTGCTAGGCGGTTGCTATGGTGTTCTGGGTGGTTGCTAGGGCTTTGCTAGGTGGTTGCTATGGTGTTCTGGGTGCTTGCTATGCGGTTGCTATGGTGTTCTGGGTGGTTGCTAGGGCATTGCTAGGTGGTTGCTATGGTGTTCTGGGTGGTTGCTAGGCGGTTGCTATGGTGTTCTGGGTGGTTGCTAGGGCGTTGCTAGGCAATTGCTATGGTGTTCTGAGTGGTTGCTAGGGCGTTGCTAGTCGGTTGCTATGGTGTTCTGGGTGGTTGCTAGGGCGTTGCTAGGTGGTTGCTATGGTGTTCTGGGTGGTTGCTAGGCGGTTGCTATGGTGTTCTGGGTGGTTGCTAGGGCATTGCTAGGCAATTGCTATGGGGTTCTGGGTGGTTGCTAGGGCGTTTCTGGTGCAGTGCTATGGTGTTCTGGGTGGTTGCTAGGGCGTTGCTAGGTGGTTGTTATGGTGTTCTGGGTGGTTGCTATGCGGTTGCTATGGTGTTCTGGGTGGTTGCTAGAGCGTAGCTAGGCGGTTGCTATGGTGTTCTGGGTGGTTGCTAGGGCATTGCTAGGCAGTTGCTATGGTGTTCTGGGTGGTTGCTAGGCGGTTGCTATGGTGTTCTGGATGGTTGCTTGGGCGTTGCTAGGCAGTTGCTATTGTGTTCTGGGTGGTTGTTAGGCGGTTGCTATGGTGTTCTGGGTTGTTGCGAGGGCATTGGTAGGCGGTTGTTTTGGTGTTCTGGGTGGTTGCTAGGGCGTTGCTAGGCAGATGCTATAGTGTTCTGGGTGGTTGCTAGGCAGTTGCTATGGTGTTCTGGGTGGTTGCTAGGGCATTGCTAGGCAGTTGCTATGGTGTTTTGGGTGGTTGCTGGGGCGTTGCAAGGCAGTTGCTGTCGTGTTTGGGGTGGTTGCTAGGGTGTTGCTAGGGCGTTGCTAGGGAGTTGCTATGGTGTTTTGGGTGGTTGCTATGGTGTTCCTAATGTTGTTTGGGCATGCCTCTCTTTGTTTGAGAGCTGGAAAAGAGTTTCTACGTTAGTGTATGAGTTCAAGGCGAGAGGGTGAAGATGAGAGTGATTTTCTCATTGACTTCCATTATAACAAGGTTTCAGAGGTCCATGTTTTTTGGGAATTGTGGGAAATCTGGAAGTCGGATCGCTGAGTAAAGTCACAGCACACTCTTCACAAGTGAGCCGCACGTTTTGACGTGTAATTTGTGGGGATCGGGTGAAAATTGTGGGAGAAGTAGCGAACCGCGCAATTTTTGAAGACCGATTTTCTCATTGACTTCCATGATAACGAGGTTTCAGGGGTCCATGTTTTTTGGGAATTGTGGGAAATCTGTCAGTCGGATCGCTGAGTAAAGTCATAGCACACTCCTCACAAGCGAGCCGCACGTTTTGACGTGTAATGTGTCGGGATCTGTTGAAAATTGTGGCAGAAGAAGCGAACCGAGCGATTTCGGAAGAACTTGGAATAATAATAATAACTAGATAATGTAATTCCAGGGAATTACGTGTGCATTGAAAATGCAAAGTGTAGATGCATAAGGTGGAGTTTGTAACATATCATTGCATTATGATATTGGTAGCTACATTTTTAGTAGGATAATTATGGGAGTGGTGAGGACTTTTATTTTGAAACAGATGTGGACTGAGGAAACAGTTTGCGGGAGTCATAGTTGATGACAACTGTCATATGGAAATTTTTAATAGTGAAGAATTGTAGTAAGGACGTATATTTTGAGACAGGATTGGGCAGAAGAAACAGTTGCCGGAAGTCATAGTCGAAAACAATCAGGAGTTGGAATGGCTGAAAGGTTGATAAGTTGAGTAGCTTAAAAAGTTACATTTTTTTATTGTAATTTCACATAATGAGGACTGGCTGTAACAGTTGTTAGGCAGCTGCTATGGTGTTCTGTGTACTTGTGAGGGTGTTGCTAGGCAGCTGCTATCGTGTTCTGGGTGGTTGCTAGGGCATTGCTAGGCAGTTGCAATGGTGTTCTGAGTGGTTGATAGGGCGTTGCTAGGCGATTGCTATGGTGTTCTGGGTGGTTGCAAGGCGGTTGCAATGGCGTTCTGGGTGGTTGCTAGGGCTTTGCTAAGCAGTTGCTATGATGTTCTGGGTGGTTGCTTGGGCGTTGCTAGGTGGTTGCTATGGTGTTCTGGGTGGTTGCTAGGACGTTGCTAGGAGGTTGCTATGGTGTTCTGGGTGGTTGCTAGGGCATTGCTAGGCAGTTGCAATGGTGTTCTGGGTGGTTGCTAGGCGATTCCTATGGTGTTCTGTGTGGTTGCTCGGGCGTTGTTAGGCGGTTGCTCTGGTGTTCTGGGTGGTTGCTAGGCGGTTGCTATGGTGTTCTGGGTGGTTGCTAGGTCGTTGCTAGGCGATTCCTATGGTGTTCTGTGTGGTTGCTAGGGCGTTGCTAGGCAGTTGCTATTGTGTTCTGTGTGGTTGCTAGGGTGTTGCTAGGCGGTTGCTATGGTGTTCTGGGTGGTTGCTCGGGCGTTGCCAGGCGGTTGCTATGGTGTTCTGCGTGGTTGCTAAGGTGTTGCTATGGTGTTCTGGGTGGTTGCTAGGGCGTTGCTAGGCGATTCCTATGGTGTTCTGTGTGGTTGCTAGGGCGTTGCTATGGTGTTCTGGGTGGTTGCTAGGCGGTTGCTATGGTGTTCTGGGTGGTTGCTAGGCGGTTGCTAAGGTGTTCTTGGTGGTTGCTAGGGCGTTGCTAGGCAGTTGCTATGGTGTTTTGGGTGGTTGCTGGGCGGTTGCTATGTTGTTCTGGGTGGTTGCTAGGGCGTTGCTAGGCAGTTGCTATGGTGTTCTGGGTGGTTGCTAGGCGATTGCTATGGTGTTCTGGGTGGTTGCTAGGGCGTTGCTAGGCAGTTACTATGGTGTTTTGGGTGGTTGCCATGCGGTTGCAATGCTGTTCTGGGTGGTTGCTAGGGTGTTGCTAGGCAGTTGCTATGGTTTTCTGGGTGGTTGCTAGGCAGTTGCTATGGTGTTTTTGGTGGTTGTTAGGGCGTTGCTGGGCAGTTGCTATGGTGTCCTGGGTGGTTGCTGGGGTGTTGCTAGGCAGTTGCTATGGTTTTCTGGGTGGTTGCTAGGCAGTTGCTATGGTGTTCTTGGTGGTTGTTAGGCCGTTGCTAGGCGGTTGCTATGGTGTTCTGGGTGGTTGCTAGGGCGTTGCTAGGCAGTTGCTTTGGTGTTCTTAGTGGTTGCTTGGTGGTTGCTATGGTGTTTTGGGTGGTTGCTAGGGCGTTGCTTGGCAGTTGCTATAGTGTTCTGAGTGGTTGCTAGGCAGTTGCTATGGTGTTTTGGGTGGTTGCTAGGCGGTTGCTATGGTGTTCTGAATATTTGCTTGGGCATTGCTCGACAGTTGCTATGTTGTTCTTGTTGTTGCTAGGGCGTTGATGTGTCTTGTTTGGGGATCGAGTGAAAACTGGGAGAAGTAGTGAACCGTACGATTACGAAATTATTTGGAATATTAACAAGGAAGGAAGGAGGGAAAGAAGGAACTAATGAGGGAAGTAAGGAAAGAAGGAATATAGGAAAAAAAGAAGGAAATCAAAGGAAGGCAGGAAAGAACAAAGGAAAGAAGGCGAGGATGGATGGAAAGAAACAGAGGAATGAAGGAAAGAAGGAAGTAAAGAAGGAAGGAAAGGAAGAAGGGAAGAAGAAGGATTTAAGTAAAGATAGAAGGAAGGAAGGAAGGATGGAAGTGAGGAAGAAGAAATGAAAAACCGAAGGAAAGAGAGAAGGAAGGAAAGAAAAAGTTAAGAAAGGAAGAGGGAAGGAAAGAGAGGGAAAGCAGAAAGAAGAAAGGAAGAAAGATAAGAAGGATATGAAGGAATGAAAGAAGGCATGATGGAAGGAAAGAAAAACTAAGGAAGGTAGGAAAGAAAATGGGTAGGGAGGAAGGATGAAAGGCAGGATAGAAGGAAGTAAAGTAGGAAAGAAGGAACGAATAAAGGAAGGAAGGAACGAAGGAAAGAAATAGGAGGGAAAAAGAAAGAAGGAATGACAGAAAATAGAAGGAAGGAAAGCAGTAAGGAAGCTGTAGTCTCAAGAGAGCCAGATTGTAGTCTTACAGCCTGAGAAACTGACAGTTACAGCAGGTGGTCAGAACACCTGGCACAAGATTCCATTTGCTTAATGGCCCTATTGTGATGTCATAATGCCAATGTTAAGTCTATGGGGGGAAAAAATTTATAGTTTTTTATTAAAAACTCAAAAAGTATAAAAGTTACAAAGATGAAAAATACATTGCACAGGTGTCCTAAGTAAGACCTACGCAACGCAGTTTGAATGAAGTTTCTACGATAAACGGTTGAGGCCGCATTAAGTGTGTTAGAATAATAATAATAATAATAATAATAATAAGAAGAAGACCAGGATAACAATAGTGAGCATTTTCAATGCACACTAATAATAATAAAGAAGTATGCAGGATTTTAATATGTGTCTGCATTGCTGCAGGCACATAATAATAATAATAATAATAATAATAATAATAAAGAAGTATGCAGGATTTTAATATGTGTCTGCATTGCTGCAGGCACATAATAATAATAAAGAAGTATGCAGGATTTTAATATGTGTCTGCATTGCTGCAGGCACATAATAATAAAGAAGTATGCAGGATTTTAATATGTGTCTGCATTGCTGCAGGCACATAATAATAATAATAATAATAATAATAAAGAAGTATGCAGGATTTTAATATGTGTCTTCATTGCTGCAGGCACATAATAATAATAATAATAATAAAGAAGTATGCAGGATTTTCATATGTGTCTGCATTGCTGCAGGCACATAATAAGCTAACGTAGCTGCCACAGACGTTTATTCTCATCTATGAGACCAACATTTATCTTTCAAAATTAATCGGCTCGCGTTCTTCTACCGGGAATACGGTGAAGTTTTGACCGCAGATCACCTCAGCAGACTTGGGCTGGGCTACTCCGCTGCTCCGCTTCTTGCAGCTGGTCTGGGCTTCTCCCTCATTGGAGCAAATGTACACACAAGCGTTAAGCTGGCGGCACAACGGGGAACTAAATGGCTTTTTTCTCACACAAAAAAGCTTTAAAACTTGTTTTTAATCGCCGCTATAGCGGAATTTAAAACAGCTTTTCCGGCGGTTTAAAGCTAGTTATCCACCTTATCCCAGTTCTAACGATGCGCGCCGCCATGAGAACCCTGCCCGTCTCCTACCTCTGGTCACTGCTCGCTGTACTGAAGAGAGATCGGCAGACAGAATGCGTTCAGGCTGCACTTGTTCCGTTGTTAGTCGTGCCAATAACTCTAAAAACATAAGTTCTTTTTGGAAACCGAGTGCTTTATTTACCAGGTGATTAGGAGAGATTGCCCTTGCCCAGCACCTTACGGTATGCCAGCGAGTAGGCGCTTGGAGTGGCTCGCCGTGCCATGACTGAAGTATCCACCCTAGAGGATATACGTATCCTCACATCATTTCATAAACGAAGTGTACAGGTGCTGGTCAACGAATTTGAATAATTTGAAATAGTGCAATCGTTACATTTTATAATGCATTTTTTGTGCAGAAAGCAAATCAGGTGTTCACTGCGCCTGTCCTACTTGTTAGAGTAATCACAGAGCTCGCTACCTGTAAAAAATTTGCTCAGCAGAGCTTTCCAAAAGGCCCATTTAGGCCATTTAACTGTGACACTGTTGTTTCATTGAATTAGAATAATTCATAAGTCATTTCATTGAATTAGAATAAGTGCTTGAATTTTCATTTTCTGTGAAGAGTGTTCACTGTGCAGTATAAAGTCAGGGTTGAGTAGAATTTCTAAGTTGTTAAATCAATCATGGGTAAGCAGCGCGACCTCTCAACCGGAATAGTGGCTCAAATTCAACCCTTCGCCAACAAGGCTTGACCCAAACTAAAATTGCTGAGCAGCTCGGCATCAGCCAGTCTTCCGTCTGCAAAGCTCTCAAGAAAGACTGGAGCAAGCACACTGACTGCTCCGGCGTCCGAAAAACTTCTGCTTGTGACAACAAGCAGCTGAGAAAGATCGCAGTCAGCAACTGGTTCAAGTCCACTTCCGAGCTCAGGGACTTGTGGAATGAGCAGACCAGCACTAACGTCTCGAGATCAACCACTTACCGTCGTCTGCGCAAGCTCGGCTTCAAATCTTGCGTTCCAGCAGTAAAACCGATGCTGAACAAGTGACAAACGGAGAAACGGCTGAAGTGGGCCAAAGAACACAGCGAGTGGACTGCTGAAGACTGACAGATAATGGTCTTCAGTGACGAATCATGCTTTTTCATCTCCTTCGGTGACCAAGGTCCTTGTGTCTGGCGTCGTGGTGGCGAAACCTACAACCACGAGGCCGTGAAAAGATCCAGCAAGTTTCCCCAGAGCGTTATGGTCTGGGGATGCATGTCCGCTCGGGGTGTAGGGAAACTCTGCTTCCTCAAGAAGACTGTCCATGCTGCAGTATACCAACATGTTCTGGAAACGTTCCTGATTCCGACTGTTGAGGAACAGTTTGGCGAAGAAGACCTCATATTTAAACATGATCTTGCACCGGCTCATGCGGCAAAGTCGCCCAAAGATT
Source organism: Gymnothorax reevesii (assembly GCA_029721435.1). Classification (NCBI taxonomy): domain Eukaryota; kingdom Metazoa; phylum Chordata; class Actinopteri; order Anguilliformes; family Muraenidae; genus Gymnothorax; species Gymnothorax reevesii. Next base: position 28,713,655 of record CM056588.1, read on the forward strand.
GGTTCGCTGAAAAACAGCTTGAAGTTTTGGCATGGCCGGCCAACTCGCCTGACCTCAATGTCATTGAAAACCTTTGGGCCATCGTCAAGCAGAAAATTTGCGACAGAAGGCCAACTACGCTAGACTAACTGAAGCAGAACATCGCCACAGCCTGGGAAGCTGTGAGTGCAGAAACTTGCGACAAGCTGGTCAAATCGATGCCGCGGAGACTTCAGGCAGTCGTACAAGCCAAGGGGGCAGCCACCAAATACTGAGAAAGTGACGATTCTAATTGATTTTCTAAATGATTTTCGACCGGACTGGACCGGACCGGACCGGACCACCCCCCCTGGAAAAAACCTAGGGGAAGCACTGCATGCCTTTTCGAAAAAAAAAACAAAAACTCCACAGCGCAGGTACCAGGGATGGTAAAACACATCAGATTAACTTTATGATGGGACAACAGAATGATGTGATGCTAAACATGAAGAAGCTAACCAAAACAGTGATATAAACCACATTTTTGAAATCTTGCATCATATTCTGTGCCACATGGAATACTCTCTGAAAAACAGACAATCTGAATCTTAGGAGCTGCAAACAAGATTTGACAAATACCATACTCAGCCGTCCATAAGTGAACGATCATTCAAACAGTGATATTGGGGACATAAATTGTAAGACCCAAATTGAACAGTGACCAGTTTGATTACCCATATTATATTTAGAGAATCACTCCTTGCTGGGGCTTAAAGGTATTCTGCGCTGGGTTTTTCAGTTGCAGTTTGTTAACTCACTATTCAAAGTTGGCTCCTCCTCCATGACTCAAAAACACCAGACGCACTGCACTGCAGTGCTATCTCCCACCCTCAAACCCTGCGCGCTGTAATTGGCTGGGGGTTATGCATCCACTGCCCAAAGGCTGATGCCCAGAAACACCCCCCACAAAATAAAGAAAATATACATGCGGAACGGAGGATCCCAGCAGATACAAACACTACCACACACTTCTAGTGGGTGATAAGTGATGATTGTTTTTTGTATGGGTCTGTACATTGTTTTAGGAAAATCCATCTCAGCACACCTTTTATGATTATATATCAGCATATGACCATATTTTTCAAGTTTTAATATAAATTTGTCAATTCATCAGCCAGGCTAGACCAGGGCTCCCCAAATCTGGCCATCAAATCTAAATCTTTTTTCCATCTAGGCAATTAAGAAAACAATTAGTCATTAGTTAAATTAGGCCAGACTTTATAACTGATTCTCAGGTAAACAGAGGGAGGAAAACTAGCAGTTCTAGACCCCTGAGATCCATGATTTGAGTCTAGCCCAGGGCTCCTATCTCTACTTTCTCACATCGGGAAACACCCACCTTGGGTATCTGCAGACTTTACAGGGTCTGCTGCTTGTCCCTCGGTCCCAGTTTTCCGTATCACTGGAATTGCTGTCATATGAATGTGGACATGCTTCCATTACAGGAGAAAGGCGTTCGCCACTGCAGGCTCTTTAGCTCTCATTACCTAAAAAAAAACACATCAAGAGTGGGAGGACTATTGGTATAAAAGCCATTTTTTTCTTGCCCGTGACAGAGTCAGCGGGGCGTAGTATTGTAATCAGTGCAGTGTCAGCACACAGACACCTGCGCACACATACATACTTGCACACACACACACGACAGGAAAAGTTGACAGAGGCATGATGTAACCAAGAAATGATAATGGTATGTGTTAAGTGATATTAAACAATGATTAGGTGCACAGATATGCATAAAAGAACAACATATTTGGTACTGTGCATCCTTAAGTCATGACTGTTGACGTAAAATGTGGTGTTGACAGCAAAACTAAGCCAATTTAATGGCTTCCAAGTGGCACTACCAGCAGACCAAATAAGATATGGACCTAAAAATTTGGCTTTTTCCGTGAGACCACCTATGTGCCAAGTTTCATTCAACTGCGCACCAAATGTCAGTCTCTCGTGGAATGGCTCTCAATAAGACTTACTTCTACCAAAAAATATACACTTTCTGCTGAGCTAATACCGAATAGAATTTCATGAGCTTCAATTGCTTGAACCTTTGAGCGCTAAAAACTATTGTAACATCAGAGGACTAGAAATCAAGTTTCATTTCGATATGAAAGACTTCCTCAGACAAATATCCGAGTAAATTTGAGCTTGATGACTTCTAACGTACATTGATTTTTTTTTGTTCAAAAGTTCAACAGATTAAATAACTTGAAATGTGGGTGGATGTTAATCCGAGTTATCACCTGGGGTGATTTTAGGTGCAGTTACGGATTACGTACGATGCAATTTAACTAGAAATATTTCATTTAGTGATTTAGCAGATGGTAATAATATCGCATGAGAAAACTGATATAGCCTAGCTAGCTAGGAAACCAAGTCGAAATAACCCCACCATGGAAAACGCAACAGACACATTAAAACTGTTTTAGTCAAAATAGTGTTCAGCAGTTGACAAGCCAATAAGCTCATAAATTTGGGAAGCTTTTCAATCATAGCGATCTTGTTGATTGGAGCCCATTAATTAGTTAGCAAGGAAAGCGAGAGTACCTTGCATATTTTGCTCTCTACGTCGCGACCAGCAAGTTAACGAGGATAATTTGCGAAAATAGCGCGTTACTTGGACCATTTGCTAACTAGTAAGGTGACTAGCTAGCTCGCTACCTGTTTACAAACGTCTTCAAACGCATGGGTCAAGTTCTATTTCGTACGTGCTCCGCTCTCTAACGGGCTTCGCTATTGGTTTACCCCTCCGAGGCCCCGCCTCGGCGCCTGAGAAAGAAAACACAACGCGTCCACACAACGCCACTGCACTCAAACAGCGCAGCTTCCAGCTGTTTCAAACAACGAACCACGCAAAAGTTTTGTGGGACCCGCGTGCAAAGCCTAAAGGGTTACTCGGAGGACATTTAAACATCAGAAGTGTCGCATCAAAGACTGAACAACTTGAAAAATTACTTATTGACTCAAACCTTGATTTCATTTGTTTATCTGAAACGTGGCTGACAGACTCTTCACCCAGCTCTGCATATATGATAAAGGGATATAATGTCTTCAGGAAAGACCGAAAAGCCGGCAGGGGTGGAGGTCTGATTATGTACGTGAAAGACTGTTTTAACTGTACAGAAATTGAATTTGACACCACTATGGATATGGAATGCCTCGCTGTAAAATTAATTTTGTCTCCATCTATGTCCTTTACTGTTGTTGGTGTGTACAGGCCTCCCTCATCAAATAACATGTTTTATGAAAAATTTAAAAACATTTTAAAGGAGCTCGATAAAAATAAAGAGTTAATCCTACTTGGGGATTTCAACATAAATTGGGCAGACAAGACAAATAGGAAAAAACTTAAAGATATTACAAATCAGTTCGACCTCCAACAAATTATCCAAGGGCCTACTAGGATTACTCAGTCATCCAAAACCCAGATAGATTTAATATTCAGCAACAAACCAGAAAGAATAACAAAATCATTTAATTTAGTGACTGGGATGTCAGATCATAATTTGACGTTGATAGCAAGGAAACTAACGAAGCACAGGTTCATGTACCAGCAAGCAAGTAAAAATATGATCAAAATTATTCCTAAGAGACTTGCCAGTGAATTCGAAAGAAAGTTTCAACAGCTAACTTGGACTGATATCTTGTCCTCAGATGATCTAGAGTCTGCTTCAAAATGTTTTATGTCCACAATGAACAAACTTAAAAATGAATTTAGTAAAAACATAAAATGTTCTAGGAAAAAACAAAATCTGCCTTGGATAACTCAACATCTGTGGAGTTTAATGAAACAAAGGGATTATTCTTTGAAAATCGCACTAAAATCAGGACTACCTCATGACAGGAGGACCTTTCAGTGTCTTCGTAATAGAGTTGTCAATGAATTGAGGAAGGAAAAAGCAAAATTTTTTATAAATATGATAAATGAAGCTAAAGGAAATAGGCAAACTTGGAAAAATATCAATAAAGTTTTAAAGAAAGACAAGAGCAAAGGAGCCAAAGGATTTGAATTACGAGTTCAAGGAATTTTAATGCAAGACAAAAACCAAATTTGCTCTGTGTTTAATAATTATTTCATAGATTCAGTTCAAGATTTGACACACAAATTTGGCATAAGAAGTAAAATCATTACATCACCAAATTGTGATTTCCCTGTTTTTAATATTTCTGAGGTGTCAGAATCCTCTATAATTAAAGTCTTGAACCAATTAAAAACCTCTAAGGCTAAAGATATTTTCGATTGTGATACTGCATTTGTGAAGAAGTACAAAAGTAACCTCTGTGCCCCTATTAGTCATCTTGTTAATTTGTCAATAAAACAGTGCAATTTTCCCAGCGCTTGGAAATCAGCAGTTGTAACTCCCATCTATAAGGCAGGTGATAAAACCAATGTAGCAAACTACAGGCCTATAAGTATTCTCCCGGTAATCTCCAAAGTCACAGAGAGGGTCATCTGTGACCAGCTGATACATTATTTAAACACCAGTCATTTTCCATTGCATCCTATGCAGTTTGGTTTCAGAAAACACCACTCAACCGAGACAGCAATATGCTATTTTATAGAGCAAATCAAATCTAGTCTTGACAGTGGAGGTGTTGTTGCTGCGGTTTTCCTTGATTTCAAAAAAGCTTTTGATACTGTAAATCATAATGTCTTGTTGTCTAAATTGTCAAAGTTTAATTTTTCTGGTAAAACACTGACATGGATGGAGTCCTACTTATGTTCAAGAAAACAGTGTATAAGAATTAATGACACATGCTCTTCTTTTATTGGTTGTAATGTTGGAGTGCCACAAGGATCAATCTTAGGGCCGATTTTATTTAGTTTGTACATTAATGATCTGCCCCTAATTTGTTCACAGGTACAGATTCAAATGTACGCAGATGACACAGTTATTTACACCCATGCTAAAACAAGAGAACAAGCTGCATCCAAACTCTCCGCAGCATTAAACAAAGTCTCTGATTGGCTAACTCACAGCTGTCTAACGCTTAATGTGAGCAAAACTGTAGGAATGTATTTTTCTATCAGAAAAAATAATACACTTCAACCTGATATGACTGTAAATGGAGAAGTAATACAGATTGTAGAACATTTCAAGTTTCTGGGCATAACAATTGACTCCAATTTAAATTTTAAAAAACATGTAAAAAACGTTTGTAGAAATGTAAGAGCCAGCCTAATGAACTTCAGACATGTCAGGCATCAGCTACCTTTGGCTGCTGCTAAACTGTTCATGCACTCAATGATTTTTTCCCATTTATCTTACTGTGTTACAAGCTGGTCTCAGGCTGGAGCAACCAGTCTTAAACCATTATACACCCTCTACAAACAATCACTGAAAACTCTGGATAAAAAACCAAGGAACTACCACTACTGTAACATTATTAAAAAATATAACTTAATGTCCTTTGACAGCTTTCTTTGTTACGTAGATATGTGCTTGATGTATAGAATAATTCATGATCAGGCCCCACCACCACTTCAACAATGTGTGTTACGCTGCAGGAACAATCTTAGGGAGACCAGGGCATCAGCAAGAGGAGACTGTTTAGCTAAATTGAGGAAGACTGCATTTGGACAGTCTGCTTTTTCAGTCAGAGCAGCAGGAAAGTGGAACTTAATTCCGACTCATATTAGAGACTGTACAAGCCTCAGTGTTTTTGAAAGTAAACTGAAATCATGGCTCAAGAAAAAACAATCATGTGATCACTGATTTAATCTTTTCAATGCATCAATCTTAGAGACAATGAAATGTAAATTTAAATGTGTTGTTTTTAGTGATGGAATGTTGTATAGTATGTATCGTTTTAAATGTTAGTATTCTTGTTAATTTATTTTATTATTATTTTTTTTTTCTTAATATTCTTAACATCTTCCTGCCCAGGGACCACAGATGAAAATTAGCTTTATAGCTAACTCTGGCTTGACAATTTTGTTTTGCATGGCCCCTGTCAAATAAATGAATAAATAAATAAATAAATAAATAAAATTGAACTCACCTGCTCAGTAGGAGTGGGTAGCATACTCACCCTCTATAAAGCCCCGCCACTGTCAGTGCTTGTCCCCCTTTTTCACTCAGCCTGATGAAACTTTGGACTCTCGCGGAATTCAGTCACTATCGTTGTGTCGCGAAAGATATGGATTAAGTTTTGTCTCTAATATGCCTCCCCCTTGGCGCCCTCGGACCAGCACGATGACTGTGCATCTGGTTGGCTGGCGACGCCAGGCGCAAGCTGCTCCGTGCCGCCTATGCAAGCGTCCCCACGGGGGCATGTACAGCGGCTACAGTTTATGCGCCCTCCAGGCTGGCTCGAGGCCAACCTGAGAGCTGGCGGCAGTCCGTCTGAAGCCTTGACAACGGCCCTCCTCCAGGACGACAAGCTCCTTTCGTGCTTGAGTGACGACTTCACCATCGGTCTGCTGGCCCAGCCAAAGTGGGGACCGTGGCCCAGGGTACTATGTCCGAAGATGTCGCCATGAACCCGATGGCAGCCAATCTCCTTTGGGCCCTACTCCACCGTGTCCTGACGATGGTCGACCGCCTGGAGTCTGCCCGCGAGCAGCTGTCGTCTCGCCTTCGCTCGGCAGCCGTCGTCGCACGTCTTCAGAGGGCCGGCCATCAGCGGGCTCCAGCCCCCATCTACTGCTGCTGCAGCCTCGCCGCTTCTGGTCGCCCTACTTCTGGGAGATTTACAAATAAAAGGCATTATTTGTATTTGGCTTCAAGATCGTTATTCATGCTACTCACGCTGACACACTGGTTGTTTCAGACTTTTGCATTCATGGTCATTGGGATACCTTACTGGGGGGAGCAGAGTGGCTTCCCTTTTTTTTCACCAGCTCTGTGAGAGGGACACGATGCGTGAGGCTTTGTTTGCTCAGCATTTCTATTCAACACAGAACAGCAAATCTGTGCTTCACCAGCTAAAAGGGTTTTTTAATGAAACGCTGGTTAACCAACCAACGAGGTTTGCGTTGTTCTACCCGCGGGGTAGAGCACCATCAAACAATGTGGCTAATTGTAATTATGGCGATGACACCCTCCTGCCATGCTGCTGACAGGGGGGTTCGCTACAGATCCTTCAATTCGGTGCACTCGTCTCGTCATGGGGCAGCTCCAGTGAGGGGACGTTCACGAACTGAGGCAGATTGCCATAAACTTTCTAACGCTGCTAGCTGGACTGGCTCCAGCGGCGCGGTTAGTACAAGTCCGCTACACACCGGCGCTTCGTCAGCTATAAACTATTTATGGAACAATGGATAGCTGAGCGCCAGCTAAGTTGGCGTGTTCTACCACTGGAGGTAGTACACGGTCAAGCATTGTAGCTAATCGGAAATCTGACGAGCATACCCTCCCATCTTTCTGTGACAGAGGCATTCACTCAAATCTTCGATTCGGTTCACTGTGCATCCCGGGGACAAGGGGCGGGATGTTTGCACAAGTGTAATTCTAGTACTGGGGCTTATGAATTTGTGAAGAGGACCTCCACTCGTTCTGCTCCAGGCTGAATGTTCTAACCATGGCGGTAGCACACGAGCTCCGGACCAAAATTGACGCACTCCCATCTCTCAGTGCTGGTTTGGCCAAATTCAGTCTTGAAATTCAGCGAACTCACTTCATCCTGGTGTGTCTCCAGTGAAGAAACGTTCACAAACTAATAACCAGCTTGTTGCTTACACTCTAGCTGGGCTGGCTCCAGCAGCGTGGTTAGGATACGTCAGCGCACTTCTGCTTCCGGGTTGCACGGAAGGGGAGTTGCCCGCCATTTTGACTCCATAGCTCCTGAGGTCTCGCAAAATTCTCACTATGCATCCCGGTGGCAAGGGACAGGATTGTGTACGCAAACGTTAATCTGGTACTGGGGCTTCCGAACCCGTGGAGAAAAGTGCCGCTCGTTCTGCCCCACAGCTCGAGATGTGTTAATGGCCAATGTCTCTGAGGGTAAATGTCAAGAAGAGCTTTCGCTTGACTCAGAGACAGCTGCGCCCCCACCACCCACGGTGAGTGAGTCACTAGGTGACGTGCTTGGGGTTGCAGTGGATGCGCTGTTGCCATTGGCCTATCAGCCCTTTCGGGCAGGGCCCCCCGGTCGAACCCTCCCACAAGGGGCGGGGCGTTGCGGGAGGGCCTGGGCTATTGGAAACCATAGAATCAACTGCTTCACCACTGACGAATCACTATCGAATCAACTGCTTCACCACTGAGGAATCACTATCAGTTGTGGGTGAGGTTGTGCGCCCCCCTTCCGAGGTGGTTGGACAGAACGTTGCGGAAGGGATACGCATTGCAGTTTCGCTGCCGTCCTCCCCCATTCAAAGGCATTCTACGGACGAAGCTCCCCGGTTCCGCCCAAAGGGCGGTTGTGAAGGAAGAGGTAAACTCGCTTCTACGGAAAAAGGCCGTAAGACCGGTTCCTCGGTCAGAAGCTCAAGCAGGATTTTACTCCCCATATTTCTTGATTCCCAAAAAAAAAAAAAAATTTGGGAGGCCTGAGGCCCATTTTGGATCTTTGGGAGCTGAACAATCACATTGTGCTCAGACCATTCCAGATGCTGACGGTGAAGGCGTTGCTGGAACGCGTCAGGCCGGGAGACTGGGTGACGTCAATTGGTCTGACAGATGCCTATTTTCTGTGTTTCACGTCCCAATCCTGCCACGCCATCAGAAATTCCTTCGCTTTGCGCTACAGGACCGGACCTTTCAGTTTTGCCGCCTTCTGTTTGGATACTCCCTGGCACCACAGACATAGTCCAAATGTGTGGAGACAACCCTAGTGCCGCTTCGTCTGAGATGGGTGTGGTCTACCTATCTGGACGATTGGCTGATCCTGGCCCCTTCCGAACAGATGGCAACCGCCCATACGAAGTTGGTGATGCGGCATATTGCGCAGCTGGGCTATCAACTACGCCCTGCCAGACAGCGCGGTATTTAGGAATGCAGTCGGACTCTCGGACCATGGCCGCACGCTTGTCGATGGAGAGAGCAGAAGCGATCCTGTCTTGTGCCCAACGGTTACAGGACGCAGTCTCAGTGCGGGCGATAGCAGTCATGTCGCTACTGGGGATGATGGCTGCTGCCCATCTAGTAGTCCGCTTGGGGCTACTGCACAAGAGATCTGCTGCGCTGGTTCATACGCCTTTGGCTGGACCCGAGGCGAGACCAGCAGCGCATGCTCCGCATACCATTGCAAGCACGGCGGACCTTAGCGTTTTGGGCCTCACACAGCCGGCTCCGCGAGGGAGTTCGGTTGGGGTGCCTGGCTCACTATGCGCATGCATTCGTGGATGCCTCCCTCACAGAGTGGGGCGGAACTTGTGGCCCTGCTTTGGTCGCTGGTACATGGCAGGGGCCCCGGCGGCACATCAACCTACTGGAACTCATGGCAGTTCAGAGGGTGCGGCACCATTTTTCCTCACAGTTGGATGGGAGGCACGTCCTGTGAGATCAGACAACACAACGGCGGTAGCCTATCTCAACAGACAAGGGGGGGGTCAGATCAGTGGCCCTACACAAGATGGCGGCTTCCATCCTAATATGGGCAGATCGCCAATTGCGGTCTCTGAGGGCCAACATGTTCCTGGCATCCTCAACACTCGGGCAGATGGGCTGTCCAGGGGGGCGCTGCCCGAGGAGGATTGGAGCCTCCCCACCGGCAACAGCTGAGCAAATCTGGAGGCTGGTCGGGCGACTGAAGATGGATCTGTTTGCGAGCAGGGAGAACGCCCTGTGCCCGCTGTGGTTCTCCCTGAGGCCTACTGACAATCCTCCCCTGGGGAGTGGATGCGTTGGCCCATCCAGCGTGGCCGGCCGGCCTGCTATATGCATTCCCGCCCCAGCGGCTATTAATGCCACTACTTCGCAGAGTGAGGGAGCAGCACTTGTCCATAATTGTGGTGGCACCACTGTGCCCGAGCGCCAGATGGTTTCGGACCTTATCCAGCTGGCGTTGGGGAGCCCATGGGAAATTCCGGACCCTCCCCTAACCGGGACTCGGATACCGAACGCCGTCCGCGCCTGCCCCCTCCTGGCCTGGAAGCTGAAAGGGTAAGGTTAACTGAAGAGGGCCTACCCGAAGCGGTTGCGTCCACGATTCAGTATGCGTGTGCCCCGGCCACGTCCGAGGCTTATGCAACTCATTGGCGGACTTTCGTGGGCTGGTGTCAGGTGAGAGGCCTGAACCCGCACTCATGCCCCCTTCAGGGGGTGCTAGAGTTCCTTCAGGGGCTCTTCGAGAGGGGCCGTGCAGCATCCACCTTGGGCATGTTCGCGGCGGCCATTGCAGTAGGTCATGATGGGTTTGACCGCTTCTCAGCTAGAAATCACCCCCTGGTAAAGCGGTTTTTGAAGGGAGTCCGCAGGCTGAAACCCCCGATGCAGCGCGTGGTTCCACAGTGGGATCTGCAGACGGTGCTGGACGGCCTGGCGGGACCACCTTTTGAACCCTTGGACCAGGCGGACCTGCATACCTTATCGATCAAGACAGCCCACCTTTTAGACTTGGCATCAGCCAGGAGGGTGAGCGAATTGGGGGCCCTCTTGGTGCACCCGTCATGCCTGACTGTAAGCGAGGATAATGGATCAGTGGAACTTCGCCCTAATCCGTCCTTCTGACCTAAGGTCATCACTTCAGCCTTCAGTTCTTCGGTGATCCGGCTCAGGGCTTACTGCCCTCTACCTTCGCGCAGTCATATCTGTGGGACATGACCGCCAGTTGGTCGCGCATTCAATCCTGGGAACCCTGTCAGCAGGGTCCCCCTCCAACGCTAACTAGTATGTTTCCACACCCACACCGGTCTGGGGGCGCCTCGCCTGCAGGTGTGGGGGGAGGGGCGTGTAGACGGGATATGACAGCTACAAGCCCCCCCTCCTCATTCCTTCGTTCTTTCATTCTAGAAGGGGCCTTATTGGAAGGGGCCCAGTCTGACACCGGCTTGGGTCTGGTGTTGGTTGGTGTGTCATGACCTGGGTTAGGATACGCGGCCTGGCGGTGCCCGCCCCAGGAAGGACACGGCTTTGTTGGTTTCCAACTAGAACTCCAGGGTGCGGGGTCACCTGGGAGTACATTCATCCCTAACGGCCTTCGCCGTAGGTGTAAACCAATAGCGAAGCCCGTTAGAGGGCGGAGCACGTACGAAATAGAACAAATAGTTACCCTGGATGTAACTCCAGTTCTATGGGTACTTTCGTAGCCCTCTAACTGCCGGCCCAGCTGGCCCCCGGATGTGAGATGCTGAGTTTCAAAGGGAGACGAGCACTGACAGCGGCGGGGCTTTATAGGGGGTGAGTATGCTACCCACTCCTACGGAGCAGGTGAGTTCAATTTTATTTCTCAGGCAACCAATAGCGAAGCCCGTTAGAGAGCTACGCATGTACTCATAGAACTGTAGTTACATCCAGGGTAACTATTTGTTCCAGGCGATCGCGTCGTTATCCAGCTGTAAAGTTACTAACGGAAAGTTAACATGCTAGCCACCCAGTAACTAACAGACTAGATAAGCTTATGGTTCGCTAGCTCATTGAGTATCAACCAATTCATTAGCTAACTGGCTATATCAGAGCAGATACAGTTCAACAGAGTGGCTAGCTAACACTAACCAAACATGCCAATGTTACAGATTAGGATATAGCAAGCTTTGGTTACGAATAAGGCATGCTAACTACAATCTAGTTTGCTTCTCCTACAAGATCACTTAACATTAGTTCTAACGGTCAATCTGGTATTGCTGGCCTAACTTTGTCCGCCTAATCCTTCACTGTGAACCATTCTAACTTTTGTTAAGATAATGCGACTATCACCAGCCAAGGACTCCTTTTATCAAATGAAACGAGAATTACTTGCTTGCATATTCAAGAAAGGGCTTCACTCCCTCCCTCGCTTTGAACAGGTAACTTAGGGCTGGTGCAGATGAAGTTGGCATGCTACATTGCATTGAGTGGAAACGTTATCCCTAACGGTACTGTAAGTGTAGCAGGCAGGATGTATCACTGGGTCAGCTCTGGATGGTGAAACAAAAATGCTTTAACAATCAGTTGTGTATGTGGAATCATGGACAGCTGAGTATGCATACAGTTCTACGGCTGTGCTTGTGTTGGCTAAATCATTTCTGGCTTCCTTCTTTGAAAGTGTGAAACAGCTGTTTTTGGCTGTGAGTACGTAGCCTGGTAGCTAACGGCTTTAGCTAGGGCCTTTCGCTGAATCTGAACACACTGCTTTGCCAATAAATAAATACATGAATGAATGATCGTCGTTTGGATTTAAATAAGAAACTTATGAGCCCATGATCATCATTAATCATTAATGCAGTGATTAGTATGTTTCAGCAGGCTACAATTCTTATAACCCTGACACCGTGTGCAGCTCTTCATTCTCTTACAAAAAAAAAAAAAAACTTTGCAGAAGACGTATCGTGGAAATGTACTTTAGTAGGGGCAAATTGTTGGGGTGCATCAAGCAAAGAGAACAACTAAGGGGAAAATGCTGAAATCAATAGCCTTTATTTAGCCAGAGAATTGTGACTGTCCAAAGCTTTGTCAAAAACTGGAAGGACAGTGGAGAACTATCAACCTATGGGAGGTAACGGGTTTGAAAAAAATCATGAATGATTGTATTTGGAAATCACTAAAATGCTTGGTTAAGTCTCAATATAAAAAAACCAATTGTGAACTCATGGCTGTTTAATCATAAACATAAGAGCATTTACACAAGCACAATGCGACAATAACTTGCAGGATTAGGAAAAAACAGCGGTGTGGCCGTAAGAAAGCCTTTTGTAGGCTAATTAGGAGGGGTGAACAAAATCAGTTTGCTTGGGAGCATGAGCATGAGCAAGATTTGGCCATGGAGTAAATGAGATAGGTCATCTGGCCTGATGGCCTCAGATTTACCCTATTCCAGAATGGTGGGTGTGTCAGGGTAAGAAAGGAGGTTCACGAAGCAATGTACCCTCATGCATAGTGCCTATTGTACAAGCCTCTGGGGCCAGTGTTATGATCTGGTGTTGCTTCAATTAGTCTGGCCTGGGCTCAGCAATGTTATGCAGCCCTAAAATTAAGTCAGCAGACTACCTGAATTTACTGAATGATCTGGTTATCCCATCAATGGATTTTTAAATCTTTGACGATACTGGGTGTTCCAGGATTACAATGCCAATATTGATCGGGCTCAAATTATGAAAAACCAGTTAAGCGAGCATGAGGAACTATTTACACACACAAATTGGCCAGAGCTTAATCAATTGAAAATCTGTGGGATGTGTTAGGGAAGGCTTCAGGCATGGTTTGTCTCGTTGTCAATACAAGTCCCTGGCCAAAAACTAATACACCACTGGTCGAACGTAAATATTGTAAGATTACTTAAGATTTTCAAAATAATGCCACAACAATTGTGTGCTGTGATCAAAGTTATAGGCAGCCAGACAAAATATTAGAATGTGCAACTTTTGTTTTTTGGCCAGGCTGTGAGGCTACTGAACGATCAGACAATCTGCTGAACAGTGACATTACAATTGTAGCACATATTACTAAAACCCCATAAGTCACTCTTGACTTGACTTGACTTGTGGGGTTTTAGTAATCAGTGCTTCAATTGTTTCATATTCAAGATGCATTGCCTCATTTTTGCAAAATTATGTATTCATAATCATGGGTCGTCTTATGTAAAGCCTCAATTGGATGTATTTGAAGTGAGTTTGGGCTGCAAAGCTCACATTGCAGTGAATTTTTATTCCATTCTGTCAGATTATTTTCTGTAATACCAGGTCGCTAAGTCGCTTGCCCCTGGGTTTCTGAAATGCCCAAATGTGCTTTGTGAGGCAGGCCAATTTAGCTTTTATAACAAGGGCAAAAGGGCCTGCCTTAAAAAAGACAAGATGTTGCAAGAGGTCAGTAACCCTCTATACCAACATTTTGCATTCTTTTAACTGATAAAATTACCATAACTTCTTATCTTTTATACGCATGCTCATTCATCATGTACTATGTAACAATATAGGTAATGCATGACCGGCTGTTATTTAATAGTCAATTTAATACCATTTACGGAGCCAATTTCAAATCTGCAAAGTCGTGCAGAAATTCAAAGAAATTTTACCTGATATATTTAAGCAAGATTTGGTCAGACAATTATAAGAAATAAATATAACCACAACAATAACTGACGGAGTCCAAGCAACATAGGGCAATTATAAATAAATTTTGAAGCCGAAGGCCCCTGCTTGCCAAAGGCAAGCCACATATTGTTCTTCCTCGTCGCATTTCTTTATTATTATTATTATTATTATTATTATTATTATTATTATTATGTGCTTGCCAAAGGCAAGCCACATATTGTTCTTCCTCGTCGTGTTTATTTATTTATTTTGTGCTTGCCACAGGCAAACCACATATTGTTCTCTTACGTCACGTTTATTATGTGCTTGCCACAGGCAAGCCACATATTGTTCTCTTACGTAGCGTTTATTATGTGCATGCCACAGGCAAGCCACATATTGTTCTTCCTCGTCGCGTTTATTTATTTATTATGTGCATGCCACAGGCAAGCCACATATTGTTCTTCCTCATCGCGTTTATTATGTGCTTGCCACAGGCTGCTTGCCAAAGGCAAGCCACATATTGTTCTTCTTCGTCGCGTTTATTTATTTATTTATTTATTATTATTATTATTATTATTTTTCCATTCCACAATCGGTCGTCCCGTATCAACTGCCCGCCCGTTTGTGATAGAGACGCAGTTCAAACGCCAAAACGAGCGGCCCAACCGTGCCCCCCGGCCTTGTATAAACGGTTCCATAACCCCTTTTCATTCTTCCGCCATCCCCGTTTTTCATCCCTTCTTTTTCCATTTTACATGCAAGTCAATGGGCGGAATGTTTGTGTCATTTTCCTCTCACTCTAGAATTTAGAGGTGAGGCAGGAAAAATCATTACTCAGAAAAACATTTTGAAATTGTTCCCCTGGCCACAGTTTCCAATGTACACACACAAATTATACATCAAAACGTGGGAAAATTTGTGCAAGCCTGAAAAATATCACTGTGGAAGAAAACAGACAAAGGGTTCAGACTCTAGGTGCCCTCAAGCGACAGGAGTGCAGCCGAACTGCCCCATAGACAGCCATTATAACAGAAGCAGAAAAGCTAGAGAAGAGAGCAGACGAAATGGCTGTTTTTGAATCGCCACCCTGACCACATACTTTACTCTACAAGAAAACAAAATACATGAGGACGATCCCCAGAGTCTCCTCTCGCTCACGGTACTTTCATTTTTACCATAGCACCTAGGGTCTCCGAGAAAATGGCAGTAGTTCGGACAGTGTCACTCAGCCACTCCCTCATAGGCAACCATTGTAACAGGAGCAGACTGTTGAGACATGTTTTTTAAATCGCCCCCCTGACCACAAACTTGACCCGACAAACAAAATTAATCATGGGGACAATCATCAGAGTCTCCTCTCGCTCATGGTACTTTTGTTTTTACCATAGCACCTACGGTCTTCGAGAAAATGGCAGTAGTTTGGACAGTGTCACTGAGCCACTCCCCCATAGGCAGCCATTGTAACAGGAGCAGACTGTGCAGACACCTTATTTAAATCACCCCCCTGACCGCAAACTTGACCTTACAAAAATAAAAAATCATGGGGACGATCATCAGAGTCTCCTCTCACTCACGGTACTTTTGTTTTTACGATAGGACCTACGGTCTGCCAGAAAATGGCAGTAGTTCGGACAGTGTGATTGAAAAATTCTTTGAATTCCTCTCTGCCTCACTGCGCATGTGAGAATGTAGCCAGTGGTGCTGCGGTCTCTATGGAGACAGGCACACCCAGAGAGGAGCTGCAGTTTCAGACTCACGCGCGCGCACAAAAACAGACACACTCCCACATTACTGCCTGTGTTTCTCACTGGTAAAAATACAGCGTCAGCGAATAAACAAGCCGGTATAGACAAATTTCACCTTCAATGACACCTTTGTTTGTGTGTGCGAGAGAGAGAGAGAGAGAGAGAGAGGGACTAACTACCTACACTCTGCCAGACAGCCACTCAGTGTGTGTTTCTGTTTGTGTGTGTGTGTGTGTGTGTGAGTGAGAGAAAGACAGACTCATGCGTGCACAAAAACACACACACACACAACTGTTTGTGTTTCACACTGGTAAGTATACAGCGTCAGCGATTAAACAAGCTGGTTTAACAAACAATCTAAGATGACACCTGTGTTTGTGTGTGCGAGAGAGAGAGAGACTAATTACCTACACTCTGCCAGACTGCCACTCTGCCAGACTGCCGTTTTGCGCTCTGAAATTTGTCCTTCTAACAATGTCAGACCATACCTGTGTGCGTGTTTGCGTGAGCAAGATAAAGAGAGAGATGGTGAGAAGAGACACACAGACTACTAACCTACAATCTTCCAGACTGCCACTGTAGTGCGCGTGTGTCTGTGTGTGTGCGTGTGTGACAAAGAGAGAGACAGACTAAGACACTAACTACTAACACTTTGCCAGACTGCCACTGTAGTGTTTGTGCGTGTGTGTGTGTGTGTCTGTGAGAGAGAGAAAGACATTGCTTTTAACTTTAGCGCCAACACTTTGGCAAGCACATTCTCGAGGTTCGTCTTGACGAAACGCAGCAGTTCTAGTTTATTATTATTTTTCCATTTCCACCAAATTTGGTCGTTTCGAATCAACTGCCCGCCCGTTTGTGATAGAGACGCGGTTCAAACGCCGAAACGTGCGGCTCGACCGTGTCCCCCGGCCTTGTATACACGGTTGCATAACCCCTTTTCATTCTTCTGCAATCCCCGTTTTTCATCCCTTCTTTTTCCATTTTACATGCAAGTCAATGGGTGGAATGTTCGTATCATTTTCCTGTCACTCTAGAATTTAGAGGTGAGGGAGGAAAAATCATTACTCAGAAAAACATTTTGAAATCGCTCCTCCGGCCACAATTTCCAACGGACACACACAAATTATACATCAAAACGTATGAAAATTTGTGCAGGCCTGAAAAATGTCATTGTGGAAGAATACAGACAAAGGGATGAGACTCCAGGAGCCCTCAAGCGACAGGAGCGCAGCCCCACTGCCCCATAGACAGCCATTATAACAGAAGCAGAAAAGTTTGGGAAGAGAGCTGACGAAACTGCTTTTTTTAAATCGCCACCCTTACCACATACTTTACTCTACAAAAAAAAAAAAATACATGAGGACGATCCCCAGAGTCTCCTCTTGCTCACTGTAGTTTTCTTTTTACCATAGCAGCTACGGTCTCGGAGAAAATGGCAGTAGTTCGGACAGTGTCATTGAGCCACTCCCCCATAGGCAGCCATTGTAACAGGAGCAGACTGTGCAGACAACTTAATTAAATCGCCCCCCTGACCACAAACTTGACCCCACAAAAAAAAAAAAAAATCATGGGGACGATCATCAGAGTCTCCTCTCACTCACGGTACTTTCGTTTTTTCGATCGGACCGATGGTCTTCCAGAAAATGGCAGAAGTTTGGACAGTGTGATTGAAAAATTCTTTGAATTCCTCTCTGTCTCTAAGTGCATTTCAGAAGGCAAGCATGCAGGTGCTCTGCGGTCTCCATAAAGACAGGCACACCCAGAGAGGAGGGGCTGTGTCAGACTCACGCGCGCGCACAAACACACACACACACAGACCTATTTGTGTTTCTCACTGGGAAAAATAGTGTCAGCGATTGAACAAGCCGGTTTAACAAACAATGTCAGAAGATACCTGTGTTTGTGTGAGCGAGAGAGAGAGAGAGTGAGAGACACTAACTACCTACACTCTGCCAGACTGCCACTCTAGTGTGTGTGTGTGTGTGTGTGTGTATGTGTGTGTGTGAGACAGAGGGAGAGAAAGAGAGAGAGAGAGACTGACAGACTAACTACTAACTTTTTGCCAGACTGCCACTCTAGTGAGTGTGTGTGCGTGCGTGGGTGCGAGACAGAAAGACAGAGAGACAGACAGAGAGAGAGAGAGAGAGAGAGAGTGTGGGAGGGAAGGAGAGTGAAAAAGAGACAGACTAACTACCTGCAATCTGCCAAACTACCACTCTTGTGTGTGTGTGACAGAGAGAGACAAAAAAAGAGAGAGACAGACTGACAGACAACAAGCACTTTGCCATTCTGCCTCTCTAGTGTGTGTGCGTGTGTGTGTGATTGTGTGTGTGTGTGTGTGTGTGTGAGAGAGAGAAAGACAGAGAGATATTGAGATTTAAAAACGCACTTCATTTATATTGTACTGTCACGACAACACGTCTACCGCATCAAAAACAAACAAAAAAGCAAAAAAGATAAAGACAATTACAGTAAACCCAGGTATATAATAAAAAATGAATCATTAGTAACCCTTCCTGCACAGAGCATAACACTTCCCCATCCCCCATTAGCATGTAAAACTATCCAAACAAGGCAATCTGAGATAGCAGACCTGGCCCCAGCCACGGGCTGACAGACAGAGTGACAGACACACACACACACACACACACACACACACACACACAGACATGATCATTGCTTAACCTGGCCCCCTAGGGGAGGGGCCAGGTAATTATTGGTGAGCTTATAGCATTCAAATTCCACTCTTAAACGAGCAGACATCAGCCCTTTGAACATAAACAAAAGGTCAACTGACCCAACACCTTTGATATGATTCTTCCTACTTTTCCAGATTGAAAGCTTTGCTGTTCCCACAATCATGTTAACAAGAACATGAAGCACTTTATTCCTGGCCGAGTACTTTGGACCAGAAATAAGCTTCTCAAAGAAAAAAGTCAAGCCTAATCCCTGAAACTAATTCTTAAGAAAGTAAACAAGCCCTTCTAGTCGAGCACATTGGATAAACAGATGTTCCTAATTCTCCCTCTGACCACAAAAAAGGACAACCCTCCCCTGAACTAGGAGTAATATGCGCCAGATACCAGTTTGTAGCCACAGCCCCAAGCAAGATCCTGCATTGGAGGTCACCTGTTCTTTTATCAACAGGTGACTTGTATAGGGACCGCCAGCAGCCTTTCGGGGAAAAGCTTGGACTGAAAAACCCGGCCCACCTCGTCTCTGTCATTGTCGCCAAAGCCTGCATGTGTGTTACCCTTGTACAAGTGTAGAAGATGGCCTTCTTGGTAACTGCCTGAAATGTCCCCAATACTGGAGTCTGGAAAGACAAAAACAGACCTCTCTCCTCCTCCCACTCCCCAACAGCAGGAGAGACCATCAGTGACGATAAACGCCATTCATGTTCTTCACGCCTTTGTTCCGTGGTAGTCCGGTCGAGTACAAATTGGCAAGCACATTCTCATGGTTCGTCCTGACGAAACGCAGCAGTTATAATTATTTTTCCATTTCCACCAAATTCGGTCGTCTCGTATCAACTGCCCGCCCGTTTGTGATAGAGACGCGGTTCAAACGCCGAAACGTGCGGCCCGATCGTGTCCCCCGGCCTTGTATACACGGTTGCATAACCCCTTTCCATTCTTCCGCAATCCCCGTTTTTCATCCCTTCTTTTTTTACATGCAAGTCAATGGACGGAATGTTCGTATCATTCTCCTCTCACTCTAGAATTTAGAGGGGAGAGAGGAAAAATCTTTACTCAGAAATACATTTTGAAATTGCTCTCCTGGCCACAATTTCCAACGGACACACACTAATTATACATCAAAACGTAGGAAAATTTGTCCTGGTCTGAAAATGTCATTTTGGAAGAAAACAGACAAAGGGTTGAGGCTCTAGGCGCCCTCAAGCGACAGGAGTGCAGCCAAACTGCCCCATAGACAGCCATTATAACAGAAGCAGAAAACTTTGGGAAGAAAGCTGACGAAACTGCTTTTTTTCAATCGCCACCCTGACCACATACTTTACTCAAAAAAAAAAAAAAATACATGTGGACGATCCCCAGAGTCTCCTCTCGCTCGCTGTATCTTTGTTTTTACCATAGGACCTACGGTCTGTGATAAAATGGCAGTGGTTCGGACAGTGTCACTGAGCCACTCCCCCATAGGCAGCCATTGTAACAGGAGCAGACTGTGCAGACACCTTATTTAAATCGCCCCCCTGACCACAAACTTGACCACACAAAAAAAAAAGACATGAGGACGATCATCAAAGTCTCCTCTCACTCACGGTACTTTCGTTTTTACAATAGGGCCGACAGTCTGGTAGAAAATGGCAGTAGTTCGGACAGTGTGATAGAAAAATTCTTTGAATTCCTCTCTACCTCACTGTGCATGTGAGAATGTAGCCAGAGGTGCTGCGGTCTCTATAGAGACAGGCACACCCAGAGAGAGGCTGCAGTTTCAGACTCACGCGCGCGCACAAAAACAGACACACTCACACATTACTGCCTGTGTTTCTCACTGGTAAAAATACAGCGTCAGCGAATAAACAAGCCGGTATAGGCAAATTTCACCTTCAATGACACCTGTGTTTGTGTGTGCGAGAGAGGGAGAGAGAGAGAGAGAGAGAGAGAGAGGGACTAACTACCTACACTCTGCCAGACAGCCACTCAGTGTGTGTTTGTGTTTGTGTGTGTGTGTGTGTGTGTGTGTGTGTGTGTGTGTGTGAGTGAGAGAAAGACAGACTCATGCGTGCACACAAACACACACGCACAACTGTTTGTGTTTTACACTGGTAAGTATGCAGCGTCAGCGATTAAACAAACTGGTTTAACAAACAATCTAAGATGATACCTGTGTTTGTGCGTGCGAGAGAGAGAGAGAGTGAGAGAGAGAGAGAGAGAGAGAGAGAGAGAGAGACTAACTACCTACACTCTGCCAGACTGCCACTCTGCCAGACTGCCGCTTTGCCCTCTGAAATTTGTCCTTCTTACAATGTCAGATCATACCTGTGTGCGTGTTTGCGTGTGCGAGATAAAGAGAGAGATGGTGAGAAGAGACACACAGACTACTAACCTACAATCTTCCAGACTGCCACTGTAGTGCGCGTATGTCTGTGTGTGAATGTGTGTGACAGAGAGAGAGACAGACTAAGACACTAACTACCAACACTTTGCCAGACTGCCACTCTCGTGTTTGTGCGTGTGTGTGTGTTTGTGTGTGTGTGAGTGTGTGTGTGTATGTCTGTGAGAGAGAGAAAGTGTTGTGTTCCAGGGTTCTGGCCTTTGGCCAGAACAGTATTGTTTATGGTTTTAACAGTTTCATGTATCAAGATTCCATAGTTCAAGTTTCATAGTTCATGCCATAGTTTTAACAGTTTCTTGTTTAGGATTACTCATTTCATTATCCATGTCCATGTCCATGTTTTTACTTTTCCATGTTTTTGTTTTTGCCAGGTCTGCCATGCCACTCCACCGCTTGTCTGCGTTCCGCCCCGTGCCTTCGTTGCTGCACATTTCTGAGCTCTGGTTGGCTTTGTGGTTTCTCCCTTCCTTCTGTGCTGTGCTGATTCGGGGCTCTCTAAGCTTAATTGACAATTAACTGTTTTTAAGTTACTAACATTTACTAACACTCACTGGGTGGTGTAATTCTTAGATGGGCACATTACTAATATTACTAATTTAGACAGGGAGTTTATTGTCATGATTCCTGCTTTGCTATTTCAAGATCTTGCTGTGCTTTTCTGTTCTTAACATTCATGCTTGCTTCCAAGCTGCATACTTAATTGGTACTTAAGCTAAGCACGCTCATTCTCTTAAATGAGCAGGTCATGTCATCCAATCTCTGTCCATGTCTTGATCTTGCCATGCCTCTTGTTTCTCTCTCTCTCCAGGTGTTACCCCTCATGTCATGATTTTCAAGCCTTTATCTGGATGCGGTGGAAGTTGGCTGGCAGACAGTGTCTCGTGTCTCATTGCATGTGCAAGTGTAGTCAAGTTCTTGTTGTCAAGATTCCCTAGCTTTTCTAGTTTCAAGTCTTGTCCCAGCCTCTTGTTTTTCGAATTTATATATAGTCTGGTTATTTATTTTTCTTGTGCTTCTTGCCTGGAGTTTCCAGTGCCTTTTTGCCTTTTGCCTTTATTGTTTATAGCTCTGTGTAGCTTACCTCAGTTTGTTTTTTGCAACCCTTTGGGCCAAGTTTTTTGTTGGCCCTCGTGCCTGTTTTGTTTTGTTTATAAATAAATCCTCATTCCCTTTTCCCGCATCTGGTGTCTGCCTGATTTCGTATCAGAAAGACATTGCTTTTAACTTTAGCGCCAACACTTTGGCAAGCACATTCTCGAGGTTCGTCCTGATGAAACGCAGTTCTAGTTCTTCTTCCATTTCCACAATCGGTCATCTCGTATCAACTGCCCGCCCGTTTGTGATAGAGACGCGGTTCAAAAGCCAAAACGTGCAGCCCAACCGTGCCCCCCGGCCTTGTATACACGTTTGCATAACCCCTTTTCATTCTTCCGCAATCCCCATTTTTCATCCTTTTTTTTTTTACATGGAAGTCAATGGGCGGAGTGTTTGTATCATTTTTCTCTCACTCTAGAATTTACAGTGGAGGGAGGAAAAATCATTACTCAAAAAAACATTTTTAAATCGCTCCCCCGGCCACAATTTCCAACGTACACACACAAATTATACATCAAAACGTAGGAAAATTCATGCAGGCTTGAAAAATATCATTGTAAAAGAAAACAAACAAAGGGTTGAGGCTCCAGGCGCCCTCAGGCGACAGGAGCGCAGCCCACCTGCCCCATAGACAGCCATTATAACAGAAGCAGAAAACTTTGGGAAGAGAGCAGACGAAACTGCTGTTTTTAAATCGCCACCCTGACCACATACTTTACCCTACATGGAAAACAAATACATATGGACGATCCCCAGAGTCTCCTCTCACTCACAGTACTTTCGTTTTTACGATAGGAAAATGGCAGTAGTTCGGACAGTGTGATTGAAAAATTCTTTGAATTCCTCTCTGTCTCACTGCGCATGTGAGAATGTAGCCAGAGGTGCTGCGGTCTCCATAGAGACTGGCACACCCAGAGAGGAGCTGCAGTTTCAGACTCATGCGCGCGCACACACACAGACACACTCACACATAACTGCTCGTGTTTCTCTCTGGTAAAAATATAGGGTCAGCGTTTAAACAAGCTGGTTTTCCAAACAATGTCTGTTGATACCTGTGTTTGTGTGTGCGAGAGAGAGAGAGAGAGAGAGAGACTAACTACCTACACTCTGCCAGACTGCCATTTTGCGCTCTGAAATTTGTCCTTCTAACAATGTCAGACCATACCTGTGTGCGTGTTTGCGTGAGCAAGATAAAGAGAGAGATGGTGAGAAGAGACACACAGACTACTAACCTACAATCTTCCAGACTGCCACTGTAGTGCGCGTGTGTCTGTGTGTGTGCGTGTGTGACAAAGAGAGAAACAGACTAAGACACTAACTACTAACACTTTGCCAGACTGCCACTGTAGTGTTTGTGCGTGTGTGTGTGTGTGTCTGTGAGAGAGAGAAAGACATTGCTTTTAACTTTAGCGCCAACACTTTGGCAAGCACATTCTCGAGGTTCGTCTTGACGAAACGCAGCAGTTCTAGTTTATTATTATTTTTCCATTTCCACCAAATTTGGTCGTTTCAAATCAACTGCCCGCCTGTTTGTGATAGAGACGCGGTTCAAACGCTGAAACGTGTGGCTCGACCGTGTCCCCCGGCCTTATATACACGGTTGCATAACCCCTTTTCATTCTTCCGCAATCCCCGTTTTTCATCCCTTCTTTTTCCATTTTACATGCAAGTGTGTCTCTCTCTCTGTGTGTGTGTGTGTGTGTGAGACAGAGGGAGAGAAAGAGACAGACTAACTACCAACACTTTGCCAGTGCCACTGAAGTGTTTGTGTGACAGAGAGAGACAGAAAAAAGAGAGAGTGACAGACTGACAGACTACCCACACTTTGCCAGACTGCCACTCTTGTCTGTGTGTGTGGGTGTGTCTGTGAAAGAGAGAGACATTGCTTTGAACTTTAGCGTCAACATTTTGTCAAGCACATTCTCGAGGTTCGTCCTGACGAAACGCAGCAGTTCTAGTTCTTCTTCCATTTCCACCAATCGGTTGTCTCGTATCAACTGCTCACCCGTTTGTGATAGAGATGCGGTTCAAAAGCCAAAACATGCGGCCTGACCGTGCCCCCCGGCCTTATATACAAGGTTGCATAACCCCTTTTCAATCATCCGCAATCCCCGTTTTTCATCCTTTCTTTTTTACATGCAAGTCAATGGGCGGAATCTTTCATTTTCCTCTCACTCTAGAATTTACAGTGGAGAGAGGCAAAACCATAACTCAAAAAAACATTTTGAAATTGCTCCCCCGGCCACAATTTCCAACGTACACACACAAATTATACATCAAAACGTAGGAAAATTTCTCCGGGTTTGAAAAATATCACAGTGGAAGAAAACAGACAAAGGGTAGAGACTCCAGGCACCCTCATGCGGCAGGAGCGCAGCCCACCTGCCCCATAGACAGCCATTATAACAGAAGCAAAAAACTTTTGGAAGAGTGCAGACAAAACTGCTGTTTTTAAATCGCCACCCTGACCACAAACTTTAGTCCACAAGAAAAAAAATACATGTGGACGATGCCCAGAGTCTCCTCTCGCTCATTGTATCTTTGTTTTTACCATAGAACCTACAATCTGCGAGAAAATGGCAGTAGTTCGGACAGTGTCACTGAGCCACTCCCCCATAGGCAGCCATTGTAACAGGAGCAGACTGTGCAGACACCTTATTTAAATCGCCCCCCTGACCACAAACTTGACCCTACAAAAAAAAAAAAATCATGGGGACAATCATCAGAGTCTCCTCTCACAAACGGTACTTTCGTTTTTACGATAGGACCTACGGTCTGCCAGAAAATGGCAGTAGTTCGGACATGTCGTGTTCCTGCTTTCTGCTTGTCTTGTTTAAGTTTTGTGCCTGGCTCTGCCATGTATGCTTTTTGTGTTTAGTGACCACTGCCTGCCTTTTGACCATTCTTAGGATTGTGTATTGAGTTTTGGTTATTTAGATTCCTGTTTATTATTTTTCATGTTCATAGTATTCTCTGCCATGCCATGTTTTCATTTCCATGCATTGCACTGCGTCTACCCTGTCTTGTCTTGTGTGGGTCTTTGCCCACGGTCCTTAGTCCTGTGTGCCACTCATTCGGGTGATTTATTGGTTTCTGGGTTTTCAATCTTCCTTCATTATCTCGTGTGCTTCCTTACCCTCTCTTTTACTATCTACTAATCCATACTAACAGTTTGTTGTTTTCAATAATTACTAGCTAATATTAACATTGTATATTTTTACTAACTTACTAACGTGCACTCGGGATTGTATAGCTGCACATACTAATTGACTAACGATCTCTCAGCAATCGCCCAATTCTAATCTCCGCCCTCTTGCCTATCTCTGTTGCAGCTTCACTAGTAAGGACCACGCCACAACGCAGTGAAGTTAAAGGTTTAATGGACTAAGGGATGAGAGGGTGGGTATGGAAGTAAAAGAGGGATGTTGTTGAGGTTGTCTGGAGGACATGTTTCTGACTGGGTGGAGGGAGACTCTGAGTGGGGGTTCCGTCTTGTTGTTATCCACCCGAGCTGACTTCTAAGCCCCCAAAGAATCAGTCTTAAATTGAGCAGAGTTGGGCGTGTGCTTGATGGAGGTCTTGAAGATTGTTGCATATGCAAGTGTGGTATGCTTGAGAAGACCATCGGCCGAGGACCTGGATAGTTTGATTGGTGATGCCTGATCTGGCGGCTGTGGATGCTGCTCCGATATGGAAGGAGTGACTTGAATAATATTGTGGGGAAATGCCTGGAAGTGCAGAGGACTTGATGTTAATGTTTCTGGAACTAGAATCGAGTGGCTATATTGCTGGTTTTGGTAAGGAAGTGTTGAGGTGATGCATTTGCTGCATATCTGTAGCTTAGGTATCTGATCGGGGGCTCACATGGGCTGAGATAAGAATTGAGGTGGAAAATGTAGAGTGTGCTTAGAGCGAGACTGTCGAGAATGGCTTCTAGAGAAGCGTTAGAGGTTTTGGTGCTGTGGAGTCAGATTCAAGAAGAATGATTGGATGCTGAGGTAATGCCTTTGTAGTGTATCTGTAGCTTATGTATTTAGTCATGGGCTGAGATATGAATTGAGTGGAAAACATGGATGGGGAAGGAAACTCCTTACTGATCAGATTTACTCCTTAGGAGTGCGAATATAAGGGAGTCGGAGTCAACGGTTATGTTAGATAGACTGGGATAGCAGGAGAAATGGCAGAGGGATTACACTGCGGTGAATTGGAGTATCTCAGGAAAGAGTGCGGACGCAGAGGGTGAGATGGTCAGAAGTGAGAAGCAAGCGTCTGGGCTTGAGTAGGTTTTGTTCTTGTAGCCTTTGATTAACATTCTTTGTGAGATTGGAAGTGGAAGGACAATGAAGGTCAGCGATTAATTTGATGAAACTAGTAATGCCCGCTAAGTAGGTCCGGATGCGTTACAGCGTTACAGAGGTTTTCGAGTTGTGGAGTCAGGCGAGGTTTTAGCTGAAACCAGTGGAAATGTGGGATGTCTGTCTGAATCTGGAGCCAAGAGTCTGAATTTGTGGAATGAGAAACAAAATAAGTTGGCCATGTAGTTATGATAACCGGCAATGCAGGCTGCCTTGAGGATGAACTGATGTTGAGGTGAGATTAGCATGAGTCTGTGCAGGAATTGCATAATTGTTGGAGAATGGGATCAACCTTTATTATTATTTCTACAAACGAGGTATCTGGGTGGATGAGTATAGACTTTTTGGATTGTTTGTGCCCCCAAAGAATGGCAGCTATGACTAAGGGGTACAGTTCATGAAGCACAGATGAAGGAGAGCGGGACTTAAGAGATCTGAACTCAGTGGTCATGTGGAACTAAAGCATATACTTCTGTGGTAGCTGCCAAAAACCTAAGGAGGGAGCTGCATCTGTATAAAGCTGAATGTCCTCAGGTTGAGGGACAAGGCCATCATAGAAGAATTAAACACCTTCTAAGACAGGCGTGTTGCCAATTGTGTTTCCTTTTGCATGTCTGATTCAGGGCAACTCTGTCATGAGAGAGGGAATGGCAGCAGTTTTGTTTGTAGATTTGACAGAAGGATTTTGCTTGTGGGATAATGCAAATAGTAGGGTTACAGTGGGGATGTGTGGATCAGGGTAGAGTAAGGATCACTAGAGGTTAGGGTTGGGATGATTCAGGATGAGTACAGGTTAGGGAAGAGGTTAGGGTTGGGATGAGTCGGCATGAGGCTAGGGTTGGGATGAGTCGGCATGAGGCTAGGGTTGGGATGAGTCGGCATGAGGCTAGGGTTGGGATGAGTCGGCATGAGGCTAGGGTTGGGATGAGTCAGCATGAGGCTAGGGTTGGGATTAGTCAGCATGAGGCTAGGGTTGGGATGAGTCAGCATGAAGCTAGGGTTGGGATGAGTCAGCATGAGGCTAGGGTTGGGATGAGTCAGCATGAAGCTAGGGTTGGGATGAGTCAGCATGAAGCTAGGGTTGGGATGAGTCAGCATGAGGCTAGGGTTGGGATGAGTCGGCATGAGGCTAGGGTTGGGATGAGTCAGCATGAGGCTAGGGTTGGGATGAGTCAGCATGAGGCTAGGGTTGGGATGAGTCAGCATGCGGCTAGGGTTGGGATGAGTCAGCATGAAGCTAGGGTTGGGATGAGTCAGCATGAAGCTAGGGTTGGGATGAGTCAGCATGAAGCTAGGGTTGGGATGAGTCAGCATGAGGCTAGGGTTGGGATGAGTCAGCATGCGGCTAGGGTTGGGATGAGTCAGCATGAAGCTAGGGTTGGGATGAGTCAGCATGAGGCTAGGGTTGGGAGGAGTCAGCATGCGGCTAGGGTTGGGATGAGTCAGCATGAAGCTAGGGTTGGGATGAGTCAGCATGAAGCTAGGGTTGGGATAAGTCAGCATGAAGCTAGGGTTGGGATGAGTCAGAATGAGGCTAGGGTTGGGATGAGTCAGCATGAGGCTAGGGTTGGGATGAGTCAGCATGAAGCTAGGGTTGGGATGAGTCAGCATGAGGCTAGGGTTGGGATGAGTCAGCATGAAGCTAGGGTTGGGATGAGTCAGCATGAAGCTAGGGTTGGGATGAGTCAGCATGAGGCTAGGGTTGGGATGAGTCGGCATGAGGCTAGGGTTGGGATGAGTCAGCATGAGGCTAGGGTTGGGATGAGTCAGCATGAGGCTAGGGTTGGGATGAGTCAGCATGCGGCTAGGGTTGGGATGAGTCAGCATGAAGCTAGGGTTGGGATGAGTCAGCATGAAGCTAGGGTTGGGATGAGTCAGCATGAAGCTAGGGTTGGGATGAGTCAGCATGAGGCTAGGGTTGGGATGAGTCAGCATGCGGCTAGGGTTGGGATGAGTCAGCATGAAGCTAGGGTTGGGATGAGTCAGCATGAGGCTAGGGTTGGGAGGAGTCAGCATGCGGCTAGGGTTGGGATGAGTCAGCATGAAGCTAGGGTTGGGATGAGTCACCATGAAGCAAGGGTTGGGATAAGTCAGCATGAAGCTAGGGTTGGGATGAGTCAGAATGAGGCTAGGGTTGGGATGAGTCAGCATGAGGCTAGGGTTGGGATGAGTCAGCATGCGGCTAGGGTTGGGATGAGTCAGCATGAAGCTAGGGTTGGGATGAGTCAGCATGAGGCTAGGGTTGGGATGAGCCAGCATGAGGCTAGGGTTGGGATGAGTCAGCATGAGGCTAGGGTTGGGATGAGCCAGCTTGAGTGGAGTTTTGGTTAAAAGGAGTTGAGATAATAAGACCATCGGCCGAGGACCTGGATAGTTTGATTGGTGATGCCTGATCTGGCGGCTGTGGATGCTGCTCCGATATGGAAGGAGTGACTTGAATAATATTGTGGGGAAATGCCTGGAAGTGCAGAGGACTTGATGTAAATGTTTCTGGAACTAGAATCGAGTGGCTATATTGCTGGTTTTGGTAAGGAAGTGTTGAGGTGATGCATTTGCTGCATATCTGTAGCTTAGGTATCTGATCGGGGGCTCACATGGGCTGAGATAAGAATTGAGGTGGAAAATGTAGAGTGTGCTTAGAGCGAGACTGTCGAGAATGGCTTCTAGAGAAGCGTTAGAGGTTTTGGTGCTGTGGAGTCAGATTCAAGAAGAATGATTGGATGCTGAGGTAATGCCTTTGTAGTGTATCTGTAGCTTATGTATTTAGTCATGGGCTGAGATATGAATTGAGTGGAAAACATGGATGGGGAAGGAAACTCCTTACTGATCAGATTTACTCCTTAGGAGTGCGAATATAAGGGAGTCGGAGTCAACGGTTATGTTAGATAGACTGGGATAGCAGGAGAAATGGCAGAGGGATTACACTGCGGTGAATTGGAGTATCTCAGGAAAGAGTGCGGACGCAGAGGGTGAGATGGTCAGAAGTGAGAAGCAAGCGTCTGGGCTTGAGTAGGTTTTGTTCTTGTAGCCTTTGATTAACATTCTTTGTGAGATTGGAAGTGGAAGGACAATGAAGGTCAGCGATTAATTTGATGAAACTAGTAATGCCCGCTAAGTAGGTCCGGATGGTGGAGGCCCGGAATTTGGACAGAGTGAGCATGGGTGATAAACTGCAGATGGACGCAACGTCTAAGGAGGGAATGACGGATTGTATGTGGCATGATGAATTTTAAAGCGTTCCAGCCAGTTAACTAGGCTGAGATGGTGCTAAGGGTGAGGCTGTCGTGAATGGCTTCTTGAGAAGCGTTACAGAGGTTTTCGAGTTGTGGAGTCAGGCGAGGTTTTAGCTGAAACCAGTGGAAATGTGGGATGTCTGTCTGAATCTGGAGCCAAGAGTCTGAATTTGTGGAATGAGAAACAAAATAAGTTGGCCATGTAGTTATGATAACCGGCAATGCAGGCTGCCTTGAGGATGAACTGATGTTGAGGTGAGATTAGCATGAGTCTGTGCAGGAATTGCATAATTGTTGGAGAATGGGATCAACCTTTATTATTATTTCTACAAACGAGGTATCTGGGTGGATGAGTATAGACTTTTTGGATTGTTTGTGCCCCCAAAGAATGGCAGCTATGACTAAGGGGTACAGTTCATGAAGCACAGATGAAGGAGAGCGGGACATAAGAGATCTGAACTCAGTGGTCATGTGGAACTAAAGCATATACTTCTGTGGTAGCTGCCAAAAACCTAAGGAGGGAGCTGCATCTGTATAAAGCTGAATGTCCTCAGGTTGAGGGACAAGGCCATCATAGAAGAATTAAACACCTTCTAAGACAGGCGTGTTGCCAATTGTGTTTCCTTTTGCATGTCTGATTCAGGGCAACTCTGTCATGAGAGAGGGAATGGCAGCAGTTTTGTTTGTAGATTTGACAGAAGGATTTTGCTTGTGGGATAATGCAAATAGTAGGGTTACAGTGGGGATGTGTGGATCAGGGTAGAGTAAGGATCACTAGAGGTTAGGGTTGGGATGATTCAGGATGAGTACAGGTTAGGGAAGAGGTTAGGGTTGGGATGAGTCGGCATGAGGCTAGGGTTGGGATGAGTCGGCATGAGGCTAGGGTTGGGATGAGTCGGCATGAGGCTAGGGTTGGGATGAGTCGGCATGAGGCTAGGGTTGGGATGAGTCAGCATGAGGCTAGGGTTGGGATTAGTCAGCATGAGGCTAGGGTTGGGATGAGTCAGCATGAAGCTGGGGTTGGGATGAGTCAGCATGAGGCTAGGGTTGGGATGAGTCAGCATGAAGCTAGGGTTGGGATGAGTCAGCATGAAGCTAGGGTTGGGATGAGTCAGCATGAGGCTAGGGTTGGGATGAGTCGGCATGAGGCTAGGGTTGGGATGAGTCAGCATGAGGCTAGGGTTGGGATGAGTCAGCATGCGGCTAGGGTTGGGATGAGTCAGCATGAAGCTAGGGTTGGGATGAGTCAGCATGAAGCTAGGGTTGGGATGAGTCAGCATGAAGCTAGGGTTGGGATGAGTCAGCATGAGGCTAGGGTTGGGATGAGTCAGCATGCGGCTAGGGTTGGGATGAGTCAGCATGAAGCTAGGGTTGGGATGAATCAGCATGAAGCTAGGGTTGGGATGAGTCAGCATGAGGCTAGGGTTGGGATGAGTCAGCATGAGGCTAGGGTTGGGATGAGTCAGAATGAGGCTAGGGTTGGGATGAGTCAGCATGAGGCTAGGGTTGGGATGAGTCAGAATGAGGCTAGGGTTGGGATGAGTCAGCATGCGGCTAGGGTTGGGATGAGTCAGCATGAAGCTAGGGTTGGGATGAGTCAGCATGAAGCTAGGGTTGGGATGAGTCAGCATGAAGCTAGGGTTGGGATGAGTCAGAATGAGGCTAGGGTTGGGATGAGTCAGCATGAGGCTAGGGTTGGGATGAGTCAGCATGCGGCTAGGGTTGGGATGAGTCAGCATGAAGCTAGGGTTGGGATGAGTCAGCATGAGGCTAGGGTTGGGATGAGCCAGCATGAGGCTAGGGTTGGGATGAGTCAGCATGAGGCTAGGGTTGGGATGAGCCAGCTTGAGTGGAGTTTTGGTTAAAAGGAGTTGAGATAATAAGAGGTAAGGGTTGAGATAAGTCAGCTTGAGTACAGGATCAGTTTGAAATGGGTTGACAAGAGTAGAGGTTAGGGTCGAGATGAGTCAGCTTGAGTAGAGGTTCGATTTGAAATGAAATGAGATGAGTAGAGGTTGGGGTAGAGGTTAGGGGCGATGAATAAGTGAAACTGGCTAGGTAGGTGGTATCGCTGTGGCTAAAGTGTAGATATTGATGAAGAGAATGAGGAGGTTGAGAACCATTAATTTTATTAGCTTGTGGTCGGGCCCTTAGTGTTGCACAATGGGGCTGTTGTGCTGTGGTGGTAGCCGTGATAGAGAAAGGTTGTGCAGACGCCGCGTTATTGGAGGCTGCTGAAGGAAGGGTGGAGGATGGGATGGAAGGAGATATGTGCACTGGGATTTTGTTGTGCCCGAACACAGGGATGAATGAAGGCTGAATTTATGTGAGAAAGTAAGACAGGGAGGGAGCAGGTACAGGGGGTGATACGACCTGTCCCCCATTGGGGGGGGCTGATGGAGCCAGCTGTGGCCTTTCAGGCAGTGGAGGCTCTGTGACATTGTGGGTGGCAGGCTTGCAGTGATCGTTTCTGGCCCATTAGCAGGGGGTCAGTCGCTTCAGAATCGCAGTTGTAGGCTGTTGGCGTGATAACGTTGCAGTGGTGCAGGAAATGTGGTGAAGAGCCAAAGCCACTGTATGGTAGCTGAATGGTTCTGGACGATGAAACGTTGCTTCGCTTGAGATTGATGTGGAACAGGACTGAGATAGTCTTGTGGTGTTAAAATAGTGGATGAAATTAAGGTCCGTTCTTTCATTGCGTTTTAAAGAGGAGCAATGTCCCATTGTGAGGAACTAGGAGTCATGTTAGTTTGAGTAACTCAATAACTGAGGATGCAACTGCAAGCTATAGTCCGAATCCTACACTGGAGTAGCTTACTAGAAGCAATGGCTAATGCAGAGGAACGAGAATGCCTGCCTTAATTGGGGACTGTTGCTTTAATGGTTTTCTGGTGGGCGTGGTAGTCTTGGAGACGTCAGGCTTCCGAAGATGTTGCTAACCAGGAAGTCTTGTTTGGTGTTGCTTAGTCGAAGAACTGCAAAAATTAAGCCCAATAGCGTAGTTTTTTCTTCGTGATCCTTTAATTTGGAGCGTGTTACATTCGCCGAAGGAGTCACCGAAGCGGGAGGCGCAGACTGGCGGCGGTGAAGTGCTGCTTTGCCTGGAGGAGAAGCTCGGCCAGACGTGGCGAACAGCTGTTTTGATCCGATGTCTGGAAGACGGTCTGTCTAATCTGGAACGAAGGCATCATCTGAACTGAAGGCTTTGAGAATTTGTTGATATACTTTGGTTCGGTTGAACGACTGAGTTTGTGACGGATGGTTGAGCTGAGTTTGGACTCGTAATCCGTGTTGCTTGGTAAGTAGAAACTTCGGATAACAGAAAAAAAAAACATTTACGTTGCGTTAAGCTGGCAATGGAGACTGCGGGTCCGGTAGAATGCTTGTTTTGGAGAATGTGGTCCGATAGAACGCTGGTTTGGAGAATGCAGGTCTGTTTAGAATGCTGGTTCGGAGAATGCAGATGGATAGAATGATGTTTGGAGAATGCGGATCGATAGAATGTTGGTGGTGGAGAATGCTAAATTCACCTCGGTTGAGAGATCCGAGTCAAATGGAGATGAAGGGGCTGAACATGCATAAATAGGCTTGTCCGATGATTGAAGGTTGAGTTGAGGCGTGGCCCTGCTCCCGAACCTAAGTTAACTTACTTACTTCATTTCTGTGAATTTCCCCTTAGATCTCATGCTTTCCTTTTCTTTAGACTATGAACTTTAGTACTCCTTAACCGGAGCTGTTGTTTTGTTCATAGGATTGTCTTGTGATCCCTGTCTGCGTCTTAGCATTTGCCAAATTCATGTAATTAGATTATTCCTCATGTGTCAGTCCTGATTATTGTTTCATTGATCACACCTGTTCTCCCTTGTCATGTGCTCACCCCGGATGTGTATTTAAGATGTCTGTTCAAGCACTTCCAGTGTCAGATCTTTCTCCCTAGTTTTCTCGTGCTACGTTTCTCGCCTTGATTTCTCAGTGTTTATCGTTCTGACTGGATTGCCCGGCTTTCGATTTTTGCCTTTGTGCTCCTGCACCACCTGCTCCACTCCAGGAACCACGTGTACCTTCTCCGGAGAAGTGTGATGGTGATCCGGGGTCTTGCCGGTCCTTCCTCTCTCAGTGTAAGCTGATATTCAACCTACAACCCTCTACCTTTCCTTCTGAGCAAGCACGAGTGGCGTACGTCATCACGCAGCTGACCGGTAGAGCGAAGCAGTGGGCCACAGCTACTTGGGAGGCGGGATTACCCTGTGTACGGTCGTTTGACAGCTTTGGAGAGGAGATGAGGAGAGTGTTCGACCACTTCAGACGTGGACACGAGGCCGGGAGGGAAATTCTCCGCATCCGCCAAGGGGGTCGCTCTGTGTCTGATTATGCCATCGATTTCCAAACTCTGGCAACCAACAGCGGATGGCATGAGAGGGCCCTCTACGACGCGTTTGTTGCCGGTCTCTCTGAATGGATAAAGAACAAGCTTCTACCTTGTGATCTGCCTGAATGCCTGGAACGTGTCATAAGCATGGCCATTCGCATTGACTCCCGATTGGAGGAACAAAGACGATCTACGTTTCGACCCGGCTCTTTCAAACCACCTGTGATCCCCTCGTTGCCACCATCTAACCCTGGCAAGCTTCTTCCCAAAACGGAACCCATGCAGTTGGGTCGGACGAAACTTTCTGGAGAAGAAAGGGACCGTCGACGTAAGGAGCGAGCCTGTTTCTACTGTGGCCAGGGGGGGCACTTCATCTCACGGTGTCCAGAGAAGAGGCGACGCCCACTAACGAGGAGAGGAGCGGTAGTGGGCGTTAGTCCTGTGGATCACTCCTCTTAGAACCGGACCTGTTTTCCTGTTTCCCTGGAGTGGGTTGGGGGATGAAGGAAGACTACTGCCCTGATAGACTCTGGTGCTGAGGAGACCTTCATTGACCTAGATCTATCCCAGAAGTGGGGCATTCCTGTGGAATCAGTCTTTCCGGATCGAGCGGTCGATTCCCTCAGCGGCCAGAAGATCGGTGACATCTCTCAGGTTACCAGCCCAGTTAAACTAAGCATTTCTGGCACCCACTACGAGCAGATTAAGCTTTTTCTAATTCAGTCCCCCCATGTTCCAGTCGTTTTCGGCCATCCTTGGATGGCAAAGCATCTACCAGTCATAGATTGGGGAAAGCATGAAATCAAGGAGTGGAGCCCTAGTTGTACCCAGACTTGCCTCCGTGACGCCCAGGAGTATGTTACTCCTGCTCCCACAGACGAGATTCCGAACCTGGAGAAGGTTACCCCCGAATACCATGATCTGAAGGAGGTGTTCTCCAAGTCTCGGGCTACCATTCTTCCTCCACACCGACCTTATGATTGCGCTATCGAGCTCAGACCTGGAACCATGTCCCCTAGAGGGCGCCTTTTCTCCCTGTCTCGTCCTGAGACTCAGGCCATGGAGAAATATCTCTCCGAGTCCCTCGCCGCTGGAATCATCCGTCCATCATCTCCACCAGCTGGAACAGGGTTTTTCTTTGTGGGGAAAAAGGATGGCTCTCTTCGTACCTGCATTGACTATCGCGGTCTGAACGCGATTACTGTCAAGAACTGATACCCTCTCCCCCTCATGAACACTGCCTTTGACTTACTACAAGGCTCCAAGGTGTTTACCAAGTTGGACTTACGCAATGCCTATCATTTAGTGCGTATACGTGAGGGGGATGAGTGGAAGAAAGCTTTTAATATGCTCACAGGGTACTGGGAGTACCTGGTTCTTCCGTTCGGCCTTACTAACGCTCCAGCTGTGTTCCAGAACTTGGTTAATGAGTTACTGCGCGACATGACTAATAAGTTCGTGTTCATCTACCTTGACGATATTTTGATCTTTTCCAAATCACAGGAAGAACATATGTCAAGAGGGAACATTCTTGTGTGAGCATGTACCCAAGACTGAGTGCAACGCCTTTTAAAATGCATCCTGTGGTTTGATTTTGGGTTGCATTTATAATTTGCTGTGTTTTTGTTTGGGGGTATTAGTTGCTTTGTATTTCTTTGCAGTGTATTGTCTGCAGTGTCTTAATCTTGTTTTGCTGTGATTTAATTGAATTACTTATTTCTTCGCGGTGGTTTATTTGCTGTATTTTTAAATCTTTGTTGTGATTTGATACTTTGTGGGCGTGGCACTGAACATTCAATTGCGGGACTGATCACGAAAGCTGAACATCAGCAGCTGATTGCTGCCAGCTGACTCCCTTTCCCTCTGTATGTTGGGCTTGGAAATTGCTGATTTCTTAATTGAACAGGAGCTGGCATGGGCTTATATACCCACGCCCGAACATGATTCGAGAGAGGAGCACCGCGGAAGGAAGATGCCTTCGCCACCGAGGACAGTACGGACCTGACTGATCCAAGTTTCTTGCCCTGACACCCCCCCCAAATACCAGAGCGCTTGTACAACGCAAAGCAACAGCTAAGTACAGGAAAGTCTGAATGTCCTGTGTGTGCGTGTGTGTAATATCGAGCCTGTCATAGCGGCGTGAGCGGGGTCTAAGGAAGTGTCTTCCTTCCTAGCGGAAAGCGGAGCCGAGCAATAGCTGGTGGGCGCGGACAGCGGTGAGCTGCGTGGGCATCGAGGACCGGACGATCTGGGGCCAATGCCACGATTGACTCAACGCACACAAATTCCCAGCTACAGGAAATAAAGCCACGTGCGGGAAGAAGGACGGGGTCCGACCTTGTGGCGGATCCTTCCTACCGGAGTCGGAGTCCGGGTCCTCATTAGAGGGCAGCGCCTGCAACATTCCTGTGACTGGGCGGACCGCGCACGCACAGTTTACTGTGTGCCTCATTTCGTTTGGAAAGCGGACTGAGTTTTTTATGTTTTATTAGTTTTATCCATCGAAGCCTTGTAGTCCTTTTTTAAATAAAATTTTTAAAACTACTTTTACTGCCTTCTCCATATTCTTGACAGTGGTAAATTTTATGCTGTTATTTGGAACCTCGCACATTGTTGCAACACATACCCATCATGTAAGACGAGTGCTAGGGTGCCTGTTGGAGAATCGACTATTCGTCAAAGCAGAGAAGTGTGAGTTCTCAGTCCAGACCACCTCCTTCCTGGGATACGTCATCAGTCCTGATTCTATCCAGATGGACCTTGTCAAAGTTGAGGCAGTCACCACAAGATCGTAAGTCGCTCCAACGTTTTCTGGGCTTTTCCAACTTTTACCGGCGATTTCACAGGAACTATAGTTCAGTTGCCGCTCCGCTCACTGCCCTCACTTCATCTAAGATTAAGTTCCAATGGTCCAAGCAAGCAGGGGAGGCCTTTTGTATGCTCAAGTCGCGGGTTACTTCTGCCCCTATTCTAACCATTCCTGACCCCAAGCTCCAGTTCGTGGTGGAGGTGGACGCCTCCAATTTGGGAGTCGGAGCGGTACTCTCCCAGAGGTTCCCCAAGGACAGCAAGATCCATCCATGTGCCTACTTTTCCCGAGGTCTAAGCCCTGCTGAACGCAATTACGACATAGGGAACCGGGAACTGTTGGCGGTCAAATTGGCGCTTGAAGAATGGAGGCATTGGCTAGAGGGAGCTGAGCTACCATTTTTGGTCTGGACTGACCATAAGAATTTGGAGTACCTCCAGACAGCCAAACGACTGAACTCCAGACAAGCCAGGTGGGCCCTGTTCTTTTCTCGCTTCAACTTTCACCTAGCTTATCGTCATGGTAGTAAGAATGTTAAACCCGATGCTCTTACCCGCTGTTTCGAAACTGAGAAAGACCTACCCAATCCAGATACCATTCTACCCAAAGAAACGTTTGTCAATGCTGTTACTATGGACATTGAATCAGAGGTAAGGAGTGCCCTTGGTGATGCTGCTGCTCCTAGTGCCTGTCCTGACCACTGTCTGTTTGTCCCTGCCCACCTGTGCTCCCGAGTCCTTGATTGGGGACACGCTTTCAGCCTCTCGTGCCACCCCGGAATCAAGCGGACATTGGATTTCATCACCCAATGGTTCTGGTGGCCTGAAATTAGAAGCGACACCCAGATGTATGTCTCCGCCTGCTCGGTCTGTGCCCAAGCCAAGGTTTCACACTAACCCCCTCACGGTCTACTGCAACCCTTACCCACTCCACACCGTCCCTGGTCACACATAGCATTAGATTTCAATACTGGTTTA
Source organism: Gymnothorax reevesii (assembly GCA_029721435.1). Lineage (NCBI taxonomy): Eukaryota > Metazoa > Chordata > Actinopteri > Anguilliformes > Muraenidae > Gymnothorax > Gymnothorax reevesii. The sequence continues at coordinate 28,751,424 of CM056588.1, forward strand.
CCCCCTTCCAATCACTTCACCACAATCCTCACCATTGTCGATCGTTTTTCCAAAGCTGTTCACTTTGTCCCACTCATTAAACTACCATCCGCACAAGAAACTGTCAACCTCATCATACAACATGTTATCAGATTACACGGCATTCCCACTTATTTCCATTCCAGGAGGGGGGAGGTTGCAGTCCCATCCGCCCGCGAGTTCGTACGCCGCTGCAGACGCACTTGGAGGACCACCCGGGAAGTGCTGCTCAGGTCGGTAGCCCGTATGAAGGCCCAAGCAGACAAGAGACGGGTCGCTGCTCCATCTTACCGACCTGGGCAGCGCGTATGGTTGTCCTCCAAGGACATTCCCTTGAGGGGGAATGGGGGGAAACTGTTCCCTAAATTCTTGGGTCCGTTCTCCATTGAGAAGGTCATAAGCCCTTCTGCTGTCCGCCTCCGTCTACCCCTATCCATGCACAGAATTCACCCTACATTTCATGTCTCCCAGATTAAACCTGCAGTTACCCACCCCCTGTCATCTGGACCTGATCCCCCACCTCCCGCCCGCATAATTGACAGAGGCGAGGCCTTCACTGTGCATGCTCTGTTGGACTGTCGTCGACGAGGTCGCGGACTCCAGTACTTCGTCGACTGGGAGGGCTACAGCCCTGAACATCGTAGTTGGGTGCCTTCCCGGCACATATCGGATAAGGAACTGATCAAAGACTTTCATGCTTCTCATCCAAGACCTTCAGGTTAACGCCAGGAGGCGTTCTTTCTGTTCTCCCTTGTCATGTGCTCACCCCGGATGTGTATTTAAGATGTCTGTTCAAGCACTTCCAGTGTCAGATCGTTCTCCCTAGTTTTCTTTTGCCACGTTTCTCGCCTTGATTTCTCAGTGTTTATCTTTCTGACTGGATTGCCCGACTTTCGATTTTTGCCTTTGTGATTTTGGATTATTGTTGCATCTTTGTGTTTTGACCACTTTTCTGCCCCACTACGAGATCTCTGTTTGCTGCCCTGGTAACGATTCGGATTACGTCCTGTGGATTCTGGCTTGCTTCTCTGATAGAACTATTCCTGCGTACCAGACCCATTTCTGTCCGACTACGATTACTGTGATTGCTGCCCTGGTTTTTGATACTATTTTTGCCCAACTGGATTTTGACATGAGAGAGAGACACTAACTACCTACACTCTGCCAGACTGCCACTCTAGTGTGTGTGCGACAGAGGGAGAGAAAGAGTGAGACAGATAGACTAACTACCAACTCTTTGCAAGACTGCCACTCTAGTGAGCGTGTGTGTGTGTGCGTGCGTGGGCGCGAGAGAGAAATAGAGAGAGAGAGAGGGAGGGAGGGAGAGTGAGAAAGAGAGAGACTAACTACCTGCAATCTGCCAAACTGCCACTCCAGTGTGTCTGTGATAGAGAGAGACAGAAAAAAGAGAGAGACAGACTGACAGATGACCAACACTTTGCCATACTGCCTCTCTAGTGTGTGTGTGTGTGTCTCAGAGAGAGAGAAAGACAGAGAGAGAGAGGGAGAGAGAGGAGAGAGTGAGAGAGAGAGACATTGCTTTTAACTTTTGCGTCAACATTTTGGCAAGCACATTCTTGGGGTTCGTCCTGACGAAACGCAGTTCTAGTTTACCCTTTGTTTCGATTTTGAGAATTCTGCCTGACATTGGGCAAAATGAAGGCTTCATTTTCTGCCTGTGCTCAAAGCGTACCCTCACAAAAGAAGAGCATACAATGACACAGCCGCTGATTAATGCAGCCTTCCTAGGCAGCAACCTGTGCTTTGAGAAATGGCCTGGGTATCTATCTGGTGAAAAAGAATTCTAACTCCAGGCCAAATGGTACAAATTGGCTAAATGGTATTTTGGTTTGCTATAGCACCACTATTTGGGCAATTGGCAATTGAGCTAATTCTTCTAATCTGAGTAGCTGGTGACCAAATCCTAGCTGCTAAGCAGGCACATGACTAATGCTGAATAGATTGTGGGCTAAGCCTCTATTTGGGGGGTGGGGGGGGGGGGGGGTGGTATGGCTCCTTTTCCTCCTGCTATTGATAATTTAATCTTAAAATATTCATTATTTGCATTATTAGGGGGTGGGGGCATAAAAACATTTTCGGAGGGCTTAAGCCCTCTAAAATAATGCTGTCTGCTTCCTTGCTGCTGAGTTGCATTAGCATTAACAGTTCCTTGCTGTGCAAACAGTTTTGGAGCAGATAAAATTAACAAAATAAAGGTGATTGAAATGGTGGGGCAGTGGGTAGCGATGCCATCCCTCAGCAAGAAGATCATGGGTTCAAATCCGAAGTTTGGATGTTCTCTTCGTACAGTATTTGCATGGGTTTCCTCACTCAGTCCAAAGACGTGCATGTCAGGCCAATTGGAAACTCTAAATTGCTCATAGGAACGAGTGAGTGAATGATATGCGCGCCCAGCAAAGGATTGGCGAGCTGTCCAGGGTGTGTGCCTTTTGCCCATAATCAGCTACAACAGGCTCCAGCTCCCCTGCAACCCTATAGTGAAGAAGCGCTATAGATAATGGAGAGATGGATTGATGGAATAATCCAAATAAAAACAATCGGGTTTCAGCAGCTTCCCTGCTGGAATCCCAAAAAGACTCAAACTTTGACAAATACAAATCAGTAGTTTATTATACATGGAAAAAAGGATATTTATAACAATGTCGTAAAAAAATAATAAAAGTATATTTTAAAAACATTTTCGCTGGTGATTTACAGTTAAAGTGCAGAGGTCTCAGTTGCATTCCATTGAAATAAATTTACATTTCCCACGAGATTTTAGCACGATCTCATGAAACTATCTTTAAAACAAGATCAAGTAAGGACAACAAATACTTTAAATGTTGCAAGTTCTATGGCACATAAGAAAATAAATAAATAACCAAACAAACACATAAATAATCCGTAGGGACCTATAAGGTCATCATGTAAACACATAAAACTGTGCATAACTGGTTGATTTTGTTCAACCATTTGGTCCAATGCGAAGGCACATATTGATATTTGATGTCGAGAAGAGGCTATACAGGGGCCTGAAATGAGATCACTACAGTTGACAGATCATTTTCCCAGTAAAAGTAAGGAAAATGCCGGGTGGGCTACATGCGTGTACTGTTTAATTCGCTTCATCAGACATCCAGATGTACCACTTGCAAATTTGAAAATGCATCATTGAATAATAACAAAGCAAAATACAAAAAATATATAAATGTATCGAGAGTTTTGGATGTGTACCCCATCATAAAAATTAGCACATTTAATTTTACCGCGGGGTTAGAATCTTATCCAGAAGATTTAAAATATATTCGACTTCGTTCGGCGTCAACTCCTCCAGTCCTTGCAAATCCTCTGGAAGAAGCCTTCGCGTTCGTCCTCGATCTCTTCTTCCAGCGTTTCTGAGTGAATTTGAGTGGAGATCTTTCAGTTTCAAGAGAAGCCAGTCTTGTCTCTCTTGCACGTGTTTACGCTCGCCCAGATTGTGCATCAACTGCATTTCACTCACCGATCTTTTTCTGGCGGAAAGGAAGATGTCGATTTTATCAAGAGGTCAGTTTCAGTAACGTCAAAAACAATCGACCCTTACGCACACTACAAGTAGTATAAAATCCAAACTCGCGCAAAATGAGCTGTTTTGACTGTTACCAGTAGACATGAAATTATTTAGGCTTCTGAACAAAATGAAAATGACTTACCTTAATGGTTTTCCTTCGAACTGCGACGAACAGTATAAGATACACACGGCAATTATTAGGGCAATATTGTCCGAACTTCTGGCAAACATGTTCATGACCTGTCAAAACGAAAAAGGGTTCAGTGGATGTCAACGGTGCAATAATGATTTACACAGTCGCAATGACTACATTGAGCGAAAAAAAAAAACATAAATTACTGCAACTTCCATTTTCCCTCCTTTTTGCCCGAAGAAATTCATTTGAACTCTTACGTAGCGAAGCTCAACAGTTTAATTTGTTTCAAGACAATTTCCCTTTCTAGGACGTAGTAACTTGAAAAAAGCTGTTGTATTCAATGTATGAAAAATAAGATTTGAAGTTGACTTAAAGAGGTAATACGTTTTAACACAGGCCTTTTGTGGTTTATTTTTGGGTTCTTTTTCCTAGTAGAAAAACTTCTTCTTAATTCTCATTCAATTAAATCTAATTAAATTCTTATCGTTCTATCACGTATTAAAAACTATTAAATATTGGCCACTTGTTACAGGAATAGAAATATGACAGGTTTGTTTGAAGGAGCTACTTACCTCTCGCTTGATTGCTTGTCTTGTCTCTGCAAATTGTGGTGCATGCAGCTTGGGTGTGTAGAACAGTAAACCCAGTTTGTAGAACAGCCTATCAGTTGAGATTAGTGTAAGTCTTCCAAAGATCCTTTTATAGCTCTCTGGTCATTGATGAGCTGCCTTCATTATTGGTGTTGATGTCACCCCTTGCCTTGATCAGGACAAGCATGCGCATGAGAGCCGACACACCCGCTAATTCAGCTTTCAGCACCTTAGCGTACTAAATGACCTGAGGAATTACCCTGCTTTTCAACCTCTGCTTATCTCTGTGACGCCAAGAGTGCTAAAATCAACTAAATCAGCCAGTGTGTATTATGTCTTTAACTCTTGTTCGGGCTTCAGAATCTAATAACTTCCACTGACAACATAATACATGCTTGTAGATACGTTAAATATATAAAAACGATTACTTTATGGGTACCACTTTAAAAGAATATATAAAATGCTCTCCGGCTGCTTGAAGAAATGCTGTGATACCATGTAAACCCTCCATCTAAGAAATAAGCTGATCCCAGTTGTATGAATACCTGCATATTGGGGAAAACCAGAGAGTTAAATTCCAATACAAAACTTAGAAAGCTTTTCAGAGGGCATCTCAAATTCTATTAATTTATGCAGTGTCTAATTCAGCCCGGCTTGCTGATTATTTGGCGCCTTTTTTTTCTTTGACAAAAATGCATTAACCCAAATGCGTTAACCAAAGATTTTCAGTAGGAATAGTATGACCAATGAAATGTAAACTTTTGGTGAAAGGTATATCTTACATCAAGATATACCTGTGTCTTTTATGATCCGCGAGAAGAGGACAACGCTGACCTATTTTGACTTACGGGCCCACGTTGACACATTTGCTAACCATGAGAGAAGCTTTCTAAATGTGGAAGAGGAATGGCTATGTCATGACATAAGGACTAGGCTCCTAAGATGAAACCTCTTGCTCTGGCCCATAGATCTCGCCTCATGTTGTGGTTAGGGTTTCGTTCGGGGCAAAACGCATGCCTTCTGCCACTCAGATGATGAGAAAGTGTGTGACAGCAGATAGCAAGCAGTCCAGGGTAGTTTGCGTAAGGACATTTGCTTTCAAGCTATGAGACACAGAAGTCAAGAGAGGGAAAGCTTTTTTTTTCCCTGTTTATGGCGAACATATATTTAAATGAGAATATAAGACAATTAAATCTATCTCTTACAAAGTTGCATGCCATGTGCAACCTTATAATTTTTTTTTTGAATTCTTGGAAGATCACAGACTTTATTTGCAGGTGTTCTGCAAAATGGGCCTCACTCACAGGTGGAAGGCAAGTGTATATCAGATTCACAAGATTTATGGATGAGCAACTTGAATGTGTTGACCTGTTCCTCGCTCCATGTGACACTGTTATGGTCCATTCTGTACTCTCCCTGTTTAGGCAATACCTTACGAACAACTGACCTCTGCCCTTTGTAGGAGTTCCGTAACTCCTTGCATGGGGCTAGCAGGGGACCTATCAACCCCAAAATTACTGTTCTCATTACCTCATGCTAGGGAAATGGCAGTTATGTTACTACGGGTATGCGACAGTCTTGGAGTTCAGAGTCTGGCAGAGATCAAGGTGGTGTCACTGCCACAGAGCAAGACAACAAAGGTTGTATCTGTATATCAAACTTGGATTTACATGCCTAAACATTATCTGTAGAATATCCTTTGTATTCTTTATATGTAGAATATACAGCCAGGTCCATAAATATTTGGACAGCGACACAATATTTGCCATTTTGGCTCAATACGTGGCCACTGTTGATTTGAATTGAGACCCTCTGGATTTGCTCAAACCCTGGACATTCAGCATCAATGTGAGGGTTTAATCAAAAATATTGCAAGCTCTCAGTTGGAATTACAACCATATTTGTACAGTGCTCATCCAATCTCAGGACTTCAATAGTAAGTGGATGAACTAAACATTAAATTGTCATAAATTGAATTCTGCCAGGTTTTCCCTCTTGCTGCCCTGCCTTTCACCTTGATTAAGACGTATTTTACCTTTTAAGTTTCTAAAGCAAGTGAAATGCATACTCATTTGGATTCAGTTACAGTGGTAGAGCAGTTGTAGAGGATCCCAGCTTTCTACTCCTTTCCATTAAAAACGTCTTGGGTTATTTTTGTCATTCTACTATCAATTTTAGTCATCACATATAAAAAATGCATAGTTCCCCCACTGTGGATCTACTCATAGATTCCTCCATCTGCTGTTGATAGCCAATCACTCAATTATATACTCAGGCTCATTTGCATAACTGCACAGTTATAGTTCACGCCCTCATGAAGCTTCTCCGGTAACGATGGATTGACTGACTCATTTCTTATCCAATTCTCCAGAGTTTAAACTTCCCACAGTAACTGAAAGACATTGATTGGACAATCAGAAGAGTATACAAGACTTTGTGCATCAGCAAGGTAGGTGGTGTTCTCCTGCCTTGCGCATGATCGCACTGCTGAAAATGATGGGGTTTATAGTAAAAAGACTCCCAAAACCGGTCTGAAGTATTCAGTTACATTCACAGGATTTAAATGAGCTAAGGATATAGTCAATGGGAATTATTCCAAATGAAACTGGACTGGAGCGTTCCTTCTACCAGTTACATTTGTCTCTAGAGGGCTTCAATGAAGAAACGTTATGTTGCTACTATGGTTGCATTTTGCTCAATGTGGCTTTTTGTTTTGGAATTTATACTGTATTCAATGAAATTGAATGCTGTGGTTTTTGCTAGTTTAAAATGTGAACTGCTCGAGCACTTCGGTCGACCCCCTGGTACGTTCATTGCACCTTTCTGTTCAATCTGGGGTAGAATATTGCCTGATTTATTTCCCTAATAGTGGAATGTCTGTTCTGTTATAATAAGGTATATTTCAGATATTTCTGAGTTAGTGAGTTATACTTGTTCCTTATAAGGCATGGAACGTGTGTACATAAGGTTGTGAGCTCGGAAGTGGGAACTGCTAGCTTTTTATTGCAGGGTGAATGTTCTGACTGTTATGTCAGCTGTTCCTTTAATGAGATTGTGTGCTGGCTTGTGGGACTTGTGGGAAAAAGGGACAAAACTCGAAACTTTATCATGGTGAAAAGGCATGTTTTGTGTTTGGAGATGTTACTGGTGACCGCTGATGTCCAACTGCACCTACAGTGCTATGAAAAAGTATTTGCCCCCTTCCTGAGTTCTTATTTTTTGCATATTTGTCACACTAAAATGTTTCAGATCATCAAATGAATTTTATTATTTGACAAAGATTATCCGAGTAAATACAAAATAAAGTTTTTAATGATGATTTCATTTATTGAGGGAAAAAGCTATCCAAAACTACCTGGCCCTATGTAAAAAGTAATTGCCCCCTAAACCTAATAACTGGTTGCACCACCCTCGGCGACAACAGCTGCAATCAAGCCTTTGTGATAACCGGAAATGAGTATTTTACATTGCTGTGGAGAAATTTTGGCCCACTCTTCTTTGCAGAATTGTATTTATTCAGCCACATTGGAGGGTTTTTGAGCATGACCGGCTTGTGTAAGGTCATGTCACAATATCTCAATCAGTTTTAAGTGTGGATTTTGACTAGGACACTCCAAAACATTTTTTAAGCCATTCAGAGGTGGACTTACTGGTGTTTTGTGGATAATTGTCCTGCTGCATAACCCAAGTGCGCTTGAGTTTGAGGTAACAAACTGATAATCAGATATTCTCCTTCAGGATTTTCTGGTAGAGAGCAGAATTCATGATTTCATCAAATCTGGCAAGTCGTCCAGGTCCTGAAGCAGCAAAGCAGCTTCAGACCACACTACCACCACCATTTTTGACTGTTGGTATGATGTTCTTTTTATGAAATGCTGTGTTAGTTTATGCCAGATGAAACGGGACGCACACCTTACAAAAAGTTCGACTTTTGTCTTGTCAGTCCACAGAATAAAGTGTTGGGGATCATCAAGATGCTTTTTGGCAAATGTCAGACGAGCCTTTGTGTTCTTTTTGGTCAGCAGTGGTTTTTGCCTTGGAACTCTCCCATCAATGCCATCTTTTTTATTGTTGAATCATTAACACTGACTTTAACTGAGGCTAGTGAGGCCTGCAATTCTTTAGATGTTGTTCTGGGTCCTTTTTTGACCTCCTGGATGAGGCGTCAATGCACTCTTGGAGTAATTTTGGGAGGCTAGCCTCTCCTGGAAAGGTTCCCCACTGTTCTAAGTTTTCTCCACTTGTGGATAATGGCTCTCACCATGGTTTGCTGGAGTCCCAAAGCCTTAGAAATGGCTTTGCAACCCTTTCCAGACTGATAGATGTCAATGCCTTTGTTTTTCATCTGTTCTTTAATTTCTTTAGATCGCAGCGTGATGTGTTGCTTTTTGATGTATTTTAGCCTACTTCACTTTGTCAGACATGTTCTATTTAAGTGATTTTTTAATTCAACAGGTCTGGCAGAAATCAGGCCTGGGTGTGGCTAGTGAAACTGAACTCGAAAATGTGGGTAATCACAGTTAATGCATGATTTAACAAGGGGGGCAATTACGTTTTCACTTAGGACCAGGTAGGTTAGGTTTGGATAGCTTATTTTCCTTTAATAAATGAAATCATCATTTAAAAACTGCATTTTGTATTTACTTGGGTTATCTTTGTGCAAGGTTAAAATTTGTTTTATGATCTGAAACATTTAAGTGTGACAACTATAGAGAAAAATAGGACCAAGGGTCCTGTAGCTTACCGGCAAGCAGTCTTACAGCGATGATACAAGTTATGAAAATTTCATGTGAAGTTTGTCATTTGAATCAATGTAAATCAATCTCAAGGTCACCAAATAAAAGTTTACATACATTAACAGACCTTCTGAAATACAATCTTAAGCCCTGAAGCAGTTTTGGTGATACGAATCATTATAATATGTCAATACGTATTCATTATGGGGTCTATTCTCCCATGCGCATAAGTCGAAAAAAGCGCGTAGCTACGCGCTTTTTAGCCTACGCGTATTCTCCCCTCGACTTAAGTCTGTGCATTACGCGCGCCGAAGGCAGTTACGCGCTTGAGGCGGAGCATGGTCAAAATCGAGGCGTTTCCGGGCGTTTCTCATGCAAATACCACTTACGCGTATTCTCCCCCTGGCTTACGCGCTTTATATATACAGTATATACACATTTTAATCTAATTGCCCTGAAGGGGTTTTCCACAATAATGACCAACTCGCCGTACATTATCCCTCTGGCAGAGCACGGAACATAAAGTGCTTCACAATGACAAAAACTATGATACCAAAGTAGCGCAGGAGTTGATAGGAGAAACAGGAGAGAGCGGGACACAAAAGGAAAACAGTGAAAAGGCATGAAAGCGCAAAGAGGACATTCTACGGCCCCAGAAGGACAGGGCCTCGACCCTGCTTGGGTGGGGGTGTTCTTAGCCTGGGGCGCCAGGGAGGACCCCTGGAAATGACTGGGGAGCATGTCCGACCCCCTGGAGCCCACTGGGCGGAAGGGGAAGGTGGCGGCCAAAAGTAATCAGACGGGGTGGGTTTGGGCCCTGCCCTGGCTGCGTCCCGGGTTGAGCTGGGGGCCTGGTGAAGGGGCTCCATCCCAGCTTCACCTCGCCACAAACCTCATCCCGATAGCCGGCTGCAGGGGGCGATATGGGTAATACTCCGACGGGGCGCAGCTGCATTCCACGGGCCCCCCGGGTCTCTGCGGGGCTGCAGCCCTCCTCGAGGGGCCTCCTCAAGAGGCTGGAACATGTTTGCGCCCTCTGCGGCCGACCGGCATCACACCCCAGGTTCAGCCGGGGCTCCCCTGAAAGGGCTCCCCCCCGCCTTTGCCACCTCCAAACCCAGTCCTTATAGCTTGTTGCAGCGCAGAGTTATTTGCCGAAAAGCCGCTGCCGCCGCTTAGTTTCCCTGCCCCGCCCCGTGGCCCAGCAACCCCCCCCCAGGGCGCGCCTTTCTCTTCCAGGTGACTCCCTCCAAAAGGCCCCCGGGGGCCAGGCTCAGGTGCTGCAGGGAAAGGGGTGAACTGGTGTCACGCTCTTCAGCTGGGTGGTCATAATGTTCTGGCACAAAGAATCTGATTTTAAAAACTAATGCGGTGATACCACCAGTTTTCAGAAATTTGACTAAGTCCCACAGCGGGTGACCAATTTGTCATATTTCTGAAATATGAATCCTGGACTGTGTCCGGCTAGTCAAAAAAAAATTACGTCCGATCCACAAAAACCTAACCACTTCTCTTTAACCTTTGTGGAAAATGTCATAAGATAAAGGACAGGTGTAAAGGGGAATTCCAAACGACTTAGAAAGACAACCGCGCTAGAGAATCCGAATGCACTTACACTGAGCAACGTAATCACCAGTCCCCTGCCCATCATATCCAACCCCAATTCCAAAATAGTTGGAACAAAGTGTTAATTGTGAATAAAATCAAAATGCATTGACTTTCAGATCACATGAGCCAATAAGTTATTTACAATAGAACATAGATAACATTTCAAATGTTGAAACTGAGACATCTAACATTTTTATCCACAAAATGAGCTTATTTCAAATTTTATGGCTGCAATTGGTCTCAAAAAAGTTGGCACACAGGCAAAAAAGGGCTGAAAAAGCATTTAATTGTTACAGATACACGAGGGGAACATGAGCTTGCAAACAAGGACGTGGAAACATGAACATGAGCGTGAACTTGGAAACTCTCGGAAGACCCCGGTACGGGAGGGAGACACAAAAGGGGAGTGAGACGCCAGAAGCGGGAATCCAAAATGATATTTATTAAAATACAGAAATAATCCAGGGGAAAAAGGGGGCATTCCGGCCAACAAAAACACCGTGCCTAGCACTGAAACAGGAGAACTCAAGAATCCAAAACACTAACAGATACCAGGGGGACAGACTCGGAACAAAACTTGGAACAAGACTTGGGAACGAACAGAACTCAGGAAGCTAGGAAATACTCACAAGACAAGACAGTTGGCACAGCTGGCAGGTGGCTAACTCGGGTGGCACAGCTGGCCAGGAGAAGGGTAAGGGAGAACATCAGGAGGGGGACAGACAGGACACAGGGCTCAGGGCAGGCAGGAACGCTGGGGCTATGGCTTAGGCTATGGCAATGGCTAAGGAACTATGGCTTGGGCTCGGGACTATGGCTTGGGCTTGGCTTGGGCTCGGGACTATGGCTTGGGCTTGGTTTGGGCTCGGGACTATGGCTTGGGCTTGGCTTGGGCTCGGGACTATGGCTTGGGCAGGGCGGCAGGTGCTCAGGACAGGCAGGCCGGCTGGTGCTCAGGACAGGCAGGGCGGCTGGTGCTCAGGACAGGCAGGGCGGCTGGTGCTCAGGACAACTCGAGACGGAGGAAGAAGACTAGCACAAGGTCACAGAAGACGCTGGAGGAGACAGGGGGCACCAGGGGCTTGAAGGCAGCAGGAAGGGCAGGCCGGTCAGGGAAGGAGGCTGAACTTGAGAACACAGAGGAAAACTGAGGGGACCAGAGGAGAAGTGCACCGGGCAGTGAGAGTGGGAATGCGTGCGAAGTCAGATATGCTCGCGTGCAGAAACTGCTCAGACATATAGGGCAGGGGCACACAGACACAGGTGTTGAAACTTAATCTAATTAACAAGGGGTGGAACATGAGGGAAACCAATTACTTGAAAACAGATTAACATTAACACACAGACAAGGATCACAAGACAATCCCAAAGATGGGATAAATAAACTGGATAAAAAGACTCCTAAGTGTACAGAAAAAGAGCCAGAACAGGTTATAAGAATGCAGAGATTCTGCGGGAAACTTTAGCAAAGCCAGTGAATAGTAAAGCAAGGGGCGGAGCTAGAACAGAGCGACTGCTGAGAGATAATTAGTCAATTAGTAAGTGCAGCTATACAATCCCGGGTGCTCGTTAGTAGATTAGTATTATATACAAGGTTAGTTTGGTTAGTAATTTTAGTATACAACAAACTGTTAGTAATGTTAGTTTGAATAGAAAGGCAAGGGGAAACTAGCAAACGAGAACAGAAGGAAGGATGAAACCCAGAATCCATTAAATCACCCGAAATAGTGTCACATTCAATTTACACAGAAACTGCTACAATCAATGACGCGACCGGGGAGAAAGCAAAGACAGTACATGGGTAAAACGTGGACTGGACTACACGGGAGAGGAATGAAATGTGAAACACTAAGACAAGGACTAAAAAACTGACATAACAAAATGATAGAAACCTAAAATTGACTAACCAGACCACGGAACACAACATTTAATATATGAGAGAAACAGCTGAAAGAACATTTAGCATGTAATTAAGTTAACTGGCATGAGGTGTGTAACATGATTGGCTGTAAAAGGGATGTCTTAGAGAGGCTAAGTCTCTCAGAAGTAAAGATGGAAAGAGACTCTCCCACCTGTGAAGGCTTGCATAAAAAAATTGTGCAATACTTTAAAAACAATGTTCCTCAACGTCAAATTGCAAAGGCTTTGAAGGTCTCGTCATCGACAGTGCACAATATCATCAAAAGATTCAGAGAAACTGGAAAAATCTTGGTGCGTAAGGGAGTCGGGACAAGGCTGAAGACCTTGCCTGGATGCCCGTGATCTTCGGGCTCTCAGACGCCACTGCATCACTCACTGGCATGATTCTGTCATTGACATTACTGTGTAAAACCCCGACAAAGGCAATTACCAATCGACGGATATTGCCCGGGTTGAAGGCCTTACGTGTTCTCTTTGTCTAACTTTAATCAGAGCATTCTTCTGGCTGGGGTGAATCACAATAAAATGAATAATCTTCACCGTCTTTGGACGGGGCATGAAAGCGCAATGGTTGCGATTAATCTGACTCCATAGAACAAGTAGAATACAAAATTTAGCTATAACCTCGTTAAAGATCTGACTCCAAATTAGAATTAGAATAAATAATATTGGGAACACCTGCGTGGATTTCGAGACAAACCTGCCATCAGACACGGCAGCACAAACCATCATTGCTCAGTAAATACGTCCCCAGGGTTAATTAAACGCAACTGTCCTGGAATCAATTCGACAATACTTCCATTGGTTAGACGAGGCTATCTTGATAGCAGCATCGATGCTTAAACAATATAGCACTGAGCGTGAACGTATCAAGAACCCAGATTATATGTATATACCCAAGGGCTCCTTAGAAAGATCAACCAGACACCGGCATATAAGGGTGTCTTTAATAGCTAAACCTTAAGAGCCGGTATTCCATAAATCCTTAAGGGGTAGAACATAATCCCAATCTAACTTAGAAGTATCGTTACCTACATGTCTTGGTAGAAATTTCCCCTCAAGTCCCGGTCGCAACAAGGCTAGAATATACGAGTGTTACAAATCAAGAAAAATCACGCAAGCTGAAAAAGGAATAACAATAATTTAATTCACCAAGTAGGCACAACTTGAATCAAACAAATCAATGATGAGCCAATTACCGTTACATATAATTTAGAAGGATTTAGAGTATTTTCATACCCGGAAAAGATAAATGACCACGTGGAGCTAAAGTCGCTCCACGTGGTCGGGGAGAAGTCAAAAGTTCCCTCGCTCCGCAGAGCAAGGAGCCATGTGACTTTTCCCCACTTACCTACGCGTCAGACGTTGACAAATAAAGGACAAGACAGAATAAGAAGAGCGAAGAAAGAAGAGAAGAGAGCGCCCCCTTAGGATCTCGTACCTTTAAAGGCTCCAAACCACGCCTCCGAACAAGGTAGAGGAAGGGGTGGCCGAATCAGAGTTTTACTGGCCTAGCTGATACTAATTTGCATAGACAGACTAGGTAGTCGCCCGAATGAATCTTACAAACGATGAACCATAATTCCAAGGGAAATGAAACATGTTCCATTCAACTCCTTGGACTCCCCCGAGAATAAAGAGACCAAACATGATAGGAATGTGTGCTAAAATGATGCAGTTGTCATGGAAAAGCCTTAAAATGGAATATTATAGCCTAATAGTGTGATAAATATATGAGAGGTTCCTTTTAGGATATTGAACATAAACAAAATATGAATTTGATAGAGGTTTAAGTTGTTTTAAGCCAATTGAAGTAGCTGCGCTTTAACTTCAATGAAACCAGTGAGTTTGAGTTCCAGAGATGCTGGGCCTGCTAGACTTGATGGCTCCCACCCCCCGCCGTGGGGAACAAAGGATGCCATTCTCACCGGCAGGCTGTAGAATTATAAAAGTTAACTGCTCGCTCTGGATTGTGTCAGATCACCCAAACATTCAGATTCTACCTGCGTAATGAGCATGTGTTCCAACACTATAATTTTTAACATATATTTTGAGCCAAATCAAATATTCAAGTTCTACAACTGAATGGGCCCAGGAATATTTCAAGAAACCACTGTCTGTAAACACAGTCCGCCGTGCGATCTTTGCCACCTAAAACTCAATTATGCAAAAAGGAAGCCATTGTTGCGCACGATTCAGAAGTGCCGCTGTGTTCTATGGGCTAAGGCTCATTTAAAATGGACTGTAGCAAAGTGGCAAAATGTCCTGTGGTCAGACGAGTCCAAATTTGACATCCATGATTTCCAACAAGAGTGTTGTGTCCTCCGGGCTAAAGAGGAGAAAGACCACCCCTCCTGTTATCAGCATTCAGTTCAAAAGCCAGCATCTCTGCATGGTATGGTGTTGCATTAATGGATATGGTGTGGGACACTTGCATGTTTTAAAAAGCACCACGAATGCTGAAAGGAATATAAAAGTTTCAGAGCAACATATGCTCCCCATCAGACAACATCTATTCCAGGGAAGGCCTTGTGTATTTCAGCAGGACAGTGCAAAACCACATACTGCAGCTATTACAACAGCATGGCTTTGTAGTAGAAGAGTCTGTGCGCTGAACTGGCCTGCCTGCAGTCGTGATCTTTCACCGATTCAGCACATTTGGCGCATAATTAAACGAAAAGTCCGACAAATAATAAGTAATTATCAAACGAAAGATATTACGCAACAGCCTCTTCTCTAATTAGTTCAACAGCAAATGCATTACAAACAATTACAAACATACCGGTGGTCATCAAGGTCACAACTGCGCTGTCGGCCCTGGCATATGGGTCGTTCCAGAGAGTGGCTAGTGATGGCATGCACATATCGCACGCGTCTGTGTCAAGGTGTCTGTCACTGTTCGTCGACGCTCCAAATTCTTCACCATGCACCTCCACTGCAGAAAGAGTGGGTGCCACCACCTCCTCCTCCAGTGCAGTGAAATGCACAGAGGATGATGCTGCGTGCACACTTCTCCGGTGTGCAGTGAGCCTGGCTTTTACAGCGCCCCGCCGATCTCTCCATTTAGGCTCGGCAGTGTCTATTTTGCCGTCTGACGGTTCCGTTTTTTTTTTTTTTTTTGCTATTTTGCCGTCACGTCCGCTTCACATGCGCGGTTGTCACAGATGTGGACCAGGGACTGTATAAAAGATGGACGGCCGAACGTCTCCTGAAAAGTGAAGCAAAAGCGTCTCGATCGCCAACTACTGGCAGGCTGCAGTAAAAATTATAGGCCCGCCCCCTCCATGTTAGTGAAGGGGAGAAATGCGAGACAGGAAAAATTGTGTACATGAAAAATAATTTATTTCTGAAGATGGTTTCTTCATTTTTAGGAAGTTCTTACCATACTGATATATATTCTAGCGTCAATTTTTCTGATCAGTTTTCTGTAAACCTTTTATTTGATATTATGCAAAAGGGGCGTGTAGTCATAATAAACACAGTGATTGACAACCGCAGAGCGCGTGGACTAAGTCCCGATAGCGCCTGCCCCCTGCGTACTTCGTTTTGTGAATAGTAATTTCGCGTAGAGCTGGAGCGGGAACGTCGACAGGAGGCTTGACGCTACCTGACATTCTTCACAGCTAACAGCGATTGTGCTTCAAGCAGGGCAGACTGCAACCAAAAACGACGAAATGAGTTGCTCTGCTGTGAATTTCACAAACAAGTTAACCGTCCGGACCGATGGAAAGGATCTTTGCAGTTTTTTTGGTAAGTTAATTTTATTTTTTGTTTGTTGAAGTTTTACGGTCAGTGAAGTTATTACCAAGTAAGCTAGCTACCTTGGCTACGTTAAGACAGCAAGTAGAGTAGCAGACGTTTACGATGAATATGGAGAAAATGGTTATCGGTAGCCATTCGTAACTGGCAAAATATACATTTTTAATTTTAGAGAATACCTATTAAGGTAAGCTTTTGAATGAAGTCAACAGCTCTGTGTCATATAATGTCGTTCTTCTGTACTTGAACTTGAAATTTTGAGCCAGTGCCGCAGTAGGTTCAGCCTTTAGCTTCCAGTTCTGCCGTCGGTATCTCGGAATTTTAGAACGAACAGAGACTGCGAGTGTCTCGGCCCGGTAGGAATTCTGCTCGATGTCGCTTAGGCTAATAAAGGGTAAAGGCTGTAGCGAGCTAATCTACCTTTCAACAGACGAGACCAAGGTTCGAGTGTTTTCGTAAGCATCAGCAAGCCAACTTCTCGTTTTTCAGTGGGTAACGTCAATACAACTTAAGTTCAACCTTATTTTGTAATCCTACGGACAGCGGCTAAAACTGCAAGGAAAACTAATTGGATCAATGTTACAGATTATTTTACCAACGACAGTATGACAAAAATGAGACTTACCGAAAGCGGATTCAATTCATTCATACTTTCAATGTGAATTCGGCAGGTTTCGGATGAAATTACGGATGGAATCAATGCATCTACTTCAGTGGAATTGGCTAGTGAACGGGATAACTCTTAAAAGATTGATCGGACGAAGTATCGAGAAAAGCTGACATTTCGAGTTTGGCCTGGAAAGAGAAGGGGCACAAACTGTAAATGAGGGAGTGGTGTAAACTGGGAATAATAACTTTTAGAAATTGTTTGTCGCGTAATGGATGTTGCGCTATTAAATTATACATTAATTATTGCTGCGTTTGCAATGGAGTCACGTTAACTAGCGAGCTAGCTGACTTCAGTTAACGTTAACTGACCTTGTACACGGCAATTTATGATCAATTAATTCAGCCAATGAAACACATTTGTTAAAGTAGTGCTTTCAGTATCTTAATTTCGACAGTCAGAGCTGAGTTTGGGCGTTCCACAATGACAAGATAATATTTTCCATGATCAGCTTTATAATTTCTCGAAAAACAGAGTGAGTTCTTTTGAAATGTGATGTCTCTTCATATACAAACTATGTTTGAGACACGTTTCAAGTCCGAATAGGTGCATGTATTTCTCAAATTCATTAAACTATCTGGTTGTCAGTACGAGATCTCAGCCATAGTTAATGCAATTCCGATTGAAAGTAAATGTTCTGACCTTGCATACAGTTGTCAAGAGAATAACACAAAGAATTTGTGCTGTAATTCAAGCTACCGTGGTTTCATTTAAATATTTGAGTGAGCAGCTGTTTTTTGACTGGTGGAGTATTTCTGTATCAGACTTGCTGTACCATGTTACCCCACATAAAAAGGAATGTAAATTGGTAGCAGGAAGAATTTAGTTTCTAAGTATTTAAAGCTGCATATCACTCCATTCTATTTTTTTATGTATGTAAAACCTGCCATAAGAAAAATTGCCAGATGTATGGGTTGGAATTCTACTTTACTGCTGTCATGGTAGGGCAGACTGCACTTTAGGTTTCAGACAAAAGCTTCACAAATAATTCAATGTGTTTTTTTTTTATCAGGTGATTACAGAAGCCGCCCTCAAATTCAGACCTCAGCATTACCCAGTGAAGACTTGGAGCATGCCACAAGCAATTATTTTGTTGTATTGCTGGAAGATCCTTCTGAAGTAATTTGAAAATGAAAACCTGATAAAATGCTTGTCAAAACTGCTCAACTATGCATTGTCACAGAAACCTGCAATGGTTCTGTTTGACCATAATTTACAAGGAAGTAGGTAAGTCCATGTTGACAGAGTAATAATGGACTTCTAACTGGTTTCTCCTATGTATGCTTGTTCCGTCTGTGTCACCTTCCTTATATGTCATCGTCTTCAAAAATTGGCATAAACTGTCTTTTTTTTTTTTAAATAATGCATTCAGAAGCTGTTCATCTTCACTACTGAGCCTTCAGTATTCCAACAAACACTCGAGTCATCTGTCCTTGGACTGGGAGCACATGGGAAATGTTATGTAATTGAATGCACATTTCCTGTTATGGTGGTAAATTAAACCTGTTATGTACAATAAAGGTCTTTACATTTACATTGAGCAGAGACTTCACTCTGGAATTCTTTCACATACATGTCCTCTGCTGCAGTAAATCAGGCATGCAAATGAGTGTTAAATAAAAAAAATGTATTTAAACAAAAACCACACTGCATGTAGTTGTCTGTGGTCCATCAACAACCTACTGGCTACATTCGCCGTGGGGAAACATGAAGGAGGCCCCATCAGGTGGAAAGGCTGGGGGAAAGCAAATGGTTTGGAGAAAGGAAGGTGGATTGAGAGGAAGAGCTAGGAAAACAATAGGTATGATGGCTAGTATAAAATAAATGAATAAAAAGTACATCAAAGATCACATATAGCAAACAAACTATGACCTTTTTTTGTGCCCATAACTGATGTTGAAAATCCAAATCCAGCATCACCCTTCTGGATTTGGTCTTTCAGATGCAGGGCAATGTTATTTAAAAATATCATTTCCCATAGGGGTGAAATGAACTCTGTCATGCAAAAATTGGCCAGGATCTCTGCTTTATCTGATGAGGATACAAAATCTTTCCACCAATATGCGAAACAAAGGTAGCCATCACACAGTTGATATATCGCCGGGCTTTTTCAATCCTCTTTGGATGGGAAGACCTGCACCGACATCGCTGGGTGATGGCCAAGAAGATAATCTTCATCCAAGGGAACTGCCTATGAACATCTTCCAAGTCCTGCTTGATCCCTGCGACAAGCTTCACACTCTTGATTTTTCCGAAGTCATTCCCACCACAGTGGACCAGCAGGACCTCCTGCACAGCTCTTCCTCTCAGGTACTGGTGGATAAAGGGGAGGAGGTTTCCCCAAACTACGCCACCCTAGCCAAACCACTGGACTTGGGCATCCAAACCAAGGTTGGTCTCAATGGTCTCCATGCGCGGTTTTTCCCCACGGCAGAGGTAGTTGTCCCCTATGATATAAACTTTTGGCCCTGTTGGTTGTTAAGTGCAAATGTCACCTTTAAATGATACACTTCTGCTGGCTTTTTATGGAATTTAGCACATTTAATATTTCTATTCTTTCTCTCCATATTTTATCTGGAGGCATTGTGCTTTTTATGCATGAAATGGATGTGATTTAATGTTATAAATCAGTTTTTAAGGCATTCTCCCGTGAAAAGTCTTGTGCGTTAATAACCACAAGCGTCGGTTTTTTTACATATTCCCATGAGATTTATACATACTCTTGGCCACTGTGGAGGATGCTGACTCCATTTCGTCGTCTGAAAATTAGGATAACAAAAATTGAACAATTACTATGCATTCAAATACATCGAGTCCACAAAAAAGAACGTGGAGGGGGGTTGCATTAACTATCACAGAGAATGAATTGCCGGTCCTCCAAGGCTGGTCAGGATGGTTATCTTCAACTGCAAACATTTTTAACAAATACAACATTAGCTAGCGGTAAGATAGGCGACTACTTAAACACAGCAAGCTAACTTTGGTTCGAAGGACAGTGTATTTTAATTCAAAACTCGATTTAGCGTTCTAACGTGTTAATTAAAAGTTCGACCCATTACTCAGCTAGTACATGCGCATACGAAATGGAACTTTCCCGGTGGAACGTCAATTAGAAAATACAACGAAAGTCGGCGTTAATATGCTCGCCACTCGCAACGTTGGGTAAGTGACGATGGAGAACATTGGCTTACATTACTTAATGTAATTAGCTGCATACCTAGCTAGTCAAACAAGATTCAGTTCTAAGATATCATAGATAGCCAGTTAGGTACTTCAACTAATTTCGTAACAGATGACTGTGAGGTGGGGAATGTTTTGCCAATGAGGCCATTAACTTTTTGAACGAGCCCGCGAATATTTATGCTGCCGGCAGTCGTTGGGTCCTTTCACTTTCCTGCACCGTCTCCGTGCGAGAGCTGGGCTGGCCATTACGGGCACTTACGTTAATAGCGCAGCTGCCAGACCAGGTGAAAAGTTCAGGGGGCTGGTCGGATGGTGTGTGGGTGGGATTCGAAAGCGCGGCTCTACCCCCCGATCACTACTGCGCCGACTCAGGCTCCAGATGTGCAACATGGCAGCGGCCATATCAAGGATATTTTGGCTCCATTTTTGTTGAATGGGAGTGAATGGAGACGCGTCGTCCATCTTTTATACAGTCCTTGATGTGGACCTAAGGTTTGTAGGCATATGCCATTGTTGTCGGCAATTCACGCTGAAGGGCTATTATGCCGTCTGCCCAGAAGGCAATTCAGTCTGGGAGGTTATTTTGCCGTCTGCTCTGACGAATACTTCCATAAGGCTATACTTTTACTACATCCGCGGACGGCACTACAACTGCTCGCCATGTTATTCGACCGTCGGGTCGGGTATAAGTTAACCAGAAGCGTTTTTAATTTGCAGAGCACGCGAACTAACTTGCAGTAGCTGATAAGCGGTCATGACTTAGTTTGAACGTAATCTGTCGCGCGTTTCGCGTCCGGTGTGAAAGCTGCTTCAAGGCGACTATAATGCCTATATACGCGTCTTTGCATTGACTTTGAATGTAGCTAATCTGTCGCGCGAAAAATTCGTTTCGCGTCCGGTGTGAAAGCGGCTTGTGTATTCGCGTCTTTGCATTGACTTTGAATGTAGGCTAATCTGTCCTGCGAAAAATTCGTTTCGTGTCTGACGTGAAAGCAGCTTAATGGAAAAACTGCTGGGTCAATAATCACCCAAATTGGGTAATTACACTGACCCAATGGGTAGTCACTATATCACCTACTAGGCACTGGGTTAAAAGGACCCAAGGCACTTGGGTCACAATTTTGACCCAACATACTGGGTCAACCTATTTTACCCAAAAATGGGTGACTTTGAGCCAGTAGTGTGGGTCACTCTTCACCTTTTGCTGGGTCAATGTTATTTAGTTAATGCTGAAATTCTTTACCCAATGCTGGGCATTTCCTACCCAGCATTGGTTTATTTTTACCCTTTTGTTGGGTTGATGTTATTTAGTTAACTCTGAAATTCTTTACCCAGTGCTGGGCATTTCTTACCATTGGTTAATTTGATACTTTTTATGGGCTTTTCTTATTCAGTTCTAAATAAATAACAAACAACACAGAAACTGCTTATTTCCATTGTATATAGTTGATACATATTTGAAAAAGAACAAAATCATTAAAAATATAAATGTGAGAAAGTAGGGGGGTGGACAGAGGGTGCTGCTGGTTGGGGCTGATGGAGCGTTAAGCCCTCAGACTGCCATCCTCTCTGGCAGACAGCTTCATGAGCAGCATCGGCTTCACTGAGGTACTCCGGCATGTTGGTTCCAATCTGTGAACAAAACAGATTCCATTCGGGAGTGAGGAATTTTCATAATATTACTGAAATAAATGTTAAGTCAAATGGGGGAAGTTTATTACTCCTTACAGTGGTACAGAATTGTTGTTATTTTGACATGGACTACATGGGGAAAGTAGAATATTGCCTTCAAGTGTCCCTCACATTTTACGAACAGTTCAATATTTATAATGATTCACTGCATTTCTATGGCTCTTTTAATGACAGCCAAAGCACCTGACTCTTCTCATTCATACACACAGAGAAGCAGCCAGCATCCTTTCTGTACGCACACACACGCACACACAGGCACACACACACGTGCGCACACACTTAATGACAGACAGCCCCAACACAGAGTGAGGCAAAAGACAGATTTACTATACCTTCAAATTTCGGGATGAGTTCTTCAAGATTCCGTGACCTGAGTCGCTCTTTTACGTACTCAGCCATGGGGTCGGAAATGAGACCAAAGAGACAGCAATCAGTTATCAACATTACATTTATATCTCCATAAATGCTCAGATGAAACATATAGGCCAGGCTGCGACAACAACAGGGTTCAAGTTTAAGGTTTTTTTTTCCCCCCACTAGCTCAGTCAGGCAAGTTGTCAGTTTTTAGTTTCACCCAAATACAAATTGTTTCATATAAGCAGCTATCAAATGTCAACAAAGATGACCATTCATTTTTATGCTTAGTCTTAGTCTGGATGAATATATTTATAGGCTATAAGAAAAGGCCAATGTGACACTCCTTTTTTATAGTTTTGACAACTATAAATAACTTATTGAAATCAATTTTTAATATAGGCTTGACGTCATGACGTTATCACAAATTCACATATACAAGATTAAAAAAAAAAAATCTGAAGAAAATTCAGTTGAATGTGTAATTTTCTAAACAGTCAAAAAACGAAGCTGGATGACGTCATGGAGTAGCGTGGGATCATGGGAGCTGTAGTCCTTTAACGTATATCTGATGTTCCTCACTCGTTTCACGAAATAAACCGACAGCTGCAGTTTTTTTTGGGGGGGAGAAGCGAGGGTCGGCAGCAGAGAAAAACTAGCTCTCTTTATTCGCGAGTGTCTTGCTGTTTTTTACGCTCTACTCAGAAATGGTACTTACATTTGCTTAGCGGTTAGCAATCAGCTAGTTATTTTACCAAACTGCTAGTTACTTAGCTTTACAATTAACTGTTAGTGATGGCTTCTCCCTCTCTGTTTCGGTCTCTTGCTCAGCACGTCTTGTTAAGCTATTCCTCTGCCTATTTTATAAATGCAGTTCGTGACTGCGGAAAGCTAACGTATTGTATCGTGCTGTGGTTAGCCAGCCTCCGCCCCACATCGCTCTGCACCCCCTCAGCTCCACACCCACAGCTTCACACCAGCGACACGGCCAGCGGAGGACGTATACTTTTACTATTTTTAGCAACTTGCCCGAACAGGCAAGCGAGTCGGTAGGTTTACTTGCCGCCTGGTGTTCTTTCGATTTTTCCTTTTATTATTTTGACCGTTTAAACAGTCTATAGGTAGGAGAAATCGACGGAACACCTGGCAAGTAAATATAACGACTTGTTGGAGTCTGGCCGGTGGGCTCCGTACCAAAGACCCAGCCAGCCTCCCGCCTAGTTTAAACTCAGTTTTCGATTTACGTTAATCCGACAAGCCGACAGTATCAGTAGCACTGGCTCAGTAGCCAGAAGGCTTAGCTCGGTAGCCTAACAGACAACAGCTAACGTAAGCAGTAGCCTAACACACAAGATGCCGTGTGTTATAGACAATATTTTTTTTTCATTCATTCTGAATAAAAAAAGCCACAAAGGCGGTAGAGTTGGCATGTATGAGCCGTGCTACGTCGTGAATGTTGGCAAGGCTGAATAACATTAATATGAAGTAAAGCCACTTACTTCCAAGATCCGAAAATCTTCCCTTGCCCCAGCCGGCAATCCACAGCAGCGGGAAAATTGACCCATTAAATGTGTATGGTGCAGCGGGAATGGGACCCAGTGTTGTGGTTACCCAGCTTGAGGTCAATGTTCGCGCCGCAACAAAAAAGACCCTCAGATATTTAATCCAAGACTAAATTAATCACTCAATATTAACGGACCCATCAAATGGGTCCTTCAGTTCACCCAGCAATTAGTACTTAATGACCAGGACCTGGGTATTGTGCAGTGTTGTCCGTTGCGGTGACCCAGGTTGTGGTTAATATTTGTGCAACAACAATAAAAGACCCAAAGATATTTCACCCAAGACTAAATTAGTCACCCAATCTGGGTCTGTTGTCAACGACCCAACGATTGAGTCATGAAAT
The DNA here is from genome assembly GCA_029721435.1 of Gymnothorax reevesii. NCBI lineage: Eukaryota > Metazoa > Chordata > Actinopteri > Anguilliformes > Muraenidae > Gymnothorax > Gymnothorax reevesii. The sequence continues at coordinate 28,775,543 of CM056588.1, forward strand.
TCACCCAGCATTTTTTAGTGTGTAGGCCTATGCGACAGTTAGAGAGAGCTATTACCTATTTAATCTCCGCCTTTTTCGGCTTTATTAGCCACAACAATTTCTAAAGGGGGATGAAATTCAGGGGCGAAGCTAGAACCGGGAATTGGGGCGGCACAGACACGTCCCTTTATGACAATTAGGATAGTCCTGGCTAGTTCTCGATTATTTTTCTTTATTGACGCGTTTTCCAATTATCATAATAGACAACTGAAGACACGGTTTCTCATGCGATCGAACAGCGATAAAGTCATGGGGTAAATTCCGTAAAACTGAGAATTGGGGTGGAGGTAACATCTGTTTTAAAGAACTATTAGTCCTGACCTGTTCGCAGTCATTATCATGATTAACAAAATGTTCACTCCGAGAGCGCTCCGCACTTAACAGGTGCTGCTTGTTCTCCCCGGTTAGGTAAGACGACAATCATTCATCTGGACGCGTTTGCATAATTTAAATCAAGGTCAAATAGAGCCGCATGCTTTTTATAGCCTATTTCACTGCCAAGTACCACTTTTTCCCCCCACTCAATACCGAGAGTAATTTTGAATAACGTTGATTTAAATTAAGCAAACGTTTCCAGATGAATGATTGTCGTCTTACCTAATCGGGGAGAACAAGCAGCACCTGCTAAGTGCGGAGCGCTCTGGGAGTGAACATTTTGTTAATCATGAAAATGACTGCGAACAGGTCAGGACTAATAATTCTTTAAAACAGATGTTACGTCCACCCCAATTCTCAGTTTTACGGAATTTACCCCATGACTTCATCGCTGTTAGATCGCATGAGAAACCGTGTCTTCAGTTGCCTATTACGATAATTGGAAAACGCGTCAATAAAGAAAAATAATTGACAACTAGCCAGGACTATCCTAATTGTCATTGTCATAATTGTCTGTTCCACCCCAATTCCCGGTTCTAGCTTCGCCCCAGATGAAATTATATCAAAGCAGTGCAGAGAAATCATTTGTAAACTGGTAAATTCGCATCTGTGAAATTTGGTTATCGGCTTTGGCTCGATGTCGTCATCATTGTCTTCTTGTTCTATTAACAAATGCGACTGCCCTATATGTTCGTGATAATCTAAAAAGTTGTGATATTCTCACGAGGGAGGAGAATGATTTTCTAATTGAGGATATCTCGTGTCTTTTTGTAATGGGATAACGCTGTTCCTACACTTTTTGTCCTATGGTTAATTAGTCAATTTACTTGTTAACTGTTGTCATTGGTAGCTTTTGGCTGGGTGGTAATAAAAGAGCAGGATAGTGTTTGTGCCGGAAACTGCATCCGTAACCACGCCCCTCTCTTGTGGATGTGACTTCCTGTTTTGCCAGGGAGGAACTGCGTCTTGTCATTTCGTGATGAATGTTTCTCGACTCCTCTGCTTCGTGAGGATCTGTGACCTGGCTTGTTACCTATTTTGAGCAGCCTACTTTCTTCGTGTTTGGCTCAGTGAGATTCTGTGACGTTATTGTCGCTTATCCAGCGTGGGAGTTAGCGGCCAGTGCGCTGGAGGTTCACTCACGCAGGCGCTGCTGTTTTGTTCAACTACTAAATTCCTTGCTTTGTCTTGGAATTATGAGATTTTATGTTTTGAATTGACTGTGTTTTTATATATTGTTTGTTTTTTTGCTGTCATTGTTTGTACCTGTGGTATTTCATTGATCAAGTGCAAGCTATTAAGGGTTCAACTATTGTAATGACCTTATGTTCAATTATAATTGAACCTGTTTGTTAAAGGTGCTTGGGCGAGTCCCGGGCTACACTCTCTCCCATCTGATATCACTATCAATGTCTTGTTTTAAGTAATTGTTGCTACTTTTGTGGTGCAGTAATTTGACCTGTTATCCCTTTGGCAGGTGTTGAACGATTTTAGAGGGAGGCTAGGCACCTGGTGGCGGCCTTTGTCACTGCATGCAGGCGTGTGTTTAATAGTTTAGTGTCGTGTAGTGTGCTGTGTGCCTTGCATTGTTGCTGTGGAGTGTTCACAGATCACCACTACCTTAAGTGTGTGCACGAGTGAGTGTGGTGGAATCCAGAGCACGTCTACGGTTAGTGTGCCTCCCTCAGGTAAGCCTTGCCTGGCCCTCTTGTTTCGAGCTGTACTGTGTATTTTTACTTCAAGGCATATCTGTTTTTAGCTATACTGGCATATTGGTATTAAATATACCTTTTGTATTTTGCTAAATTTCTTGCTTCGAGGGTCTTTGATTTATATTTCCTCCCATTCCCTTTTCCCGTAACTAATAAAATGATTTGAATTGGAATTCACGTCTGCTGCCTTGTGCATTTGAATCTGGTCATTGTGTTCGGTTCAGGACTGTACGGTATTCCCTGGGGCCTAATGATATTGGTTACCCTGGGGTGGCGTAATCTGATTACTAGTTGGGGTATACATAGCCCCACCCCCTGTTGCCCCCTCATTACATTTTGTAATTTTGTTGTTTTTAACCATTGATAATACTGTGTATTTTAATGTGTGAATAAAGATATAGGCTACTCTAGATTGTGCCCTACCCTGGCTAATACCAAAGCACTTGTCTACCCATTTGTTCATCAATTTTAGCCAATAAAGAATAGCCGACATGGGAAGAGTCATTATCAGTAAATTGGATAATTGATTATGATAAAGTATTAGGCACAAGTTCAAGCGAATGTGTCGCTCAAATCAAATGAGACATAACAGGCAACAGATATGGAATTGTGATTGCTGAGGCGGTTTCGGGGCGGGGGGATGACAGCGTGCGGGGTAAGAATCCTTTGTTAAAGCGTTTCCATGTCCTTTAGTTGCAAACCTGACATTGGAGTAGTTTTAGATTTCAAGTGCGCAATTTCTAAATGAGATCATATGAACTGTCTTTGATTGTTAATGTTCTCTTTATTTGTCTCCTTCCCTGTTTCCAAGGAACAAACAGGCTGGGGGGCACACATTCAGTGCTCTGATTGCGCTGGTTGAGAAGCGCTAAATTCTTTTTGTTTCATTATTGCGGCAATTTGTTTGTTTGCATAGCTTTAATGCCATGGTGGCTAGAGTAAGAAATAAAAAAAGATGTCCGTATTACTTTTTGTAATTGGCACAGACATACATAGGCCTTCTATTACAGCCGCATATCGCGGGCCTGCTGATAAAACCTCGTATTTTCAAAATGATAAACTTCACAGGAAAATGTATAAATATAAAAATGTATATGAATTTATAAATATTATTTCAAATATAAAGAAAATAAAATGTTTAACTCTGCATGTAAGAATAGTGGACATACGAGTTTTTGTTTCTTATCAGTTTATCAGCAGGCCCACGATATTCAAATTTTAAGTCTGATTTCTGTTTTCCATGGACCACAACTGCATTTTCATGGTTAATCAAATCATTGTTCCACGTTTTCCTGATAGCCATAATCAATGAGCTTTGTACAGAGTCTGCCTCTCTTTTGGATTAGTCACACCTCTTTCATAAGGCCGCCTACATTTCTGAAGTTAAGCGCTGTGGGCGTGATCGAAGTAGGGGAGAATATACGTAACTCAAAAGCGCTTCACTCGAATCGTGTATAAAAAAAAAAAAAAAAGACTTTCGCGCTAATGGGAGAATAGACCCCTATGTCACGTGAATTTTAAAGGTCACAATGTCAAGTTGTGGTCAGCAAATGGACGTCATATATGACTTTCTTAATGTCTCTATAGAAACCTTGGCGCAATCTACGACCATTTTGTTGATTAAAGTCACTGTAATTTCACTGGAGTTTGACCCTCAAAGGTCACTGACAGTAAAGTGGAATGGGACCAAATGAAAGTTCATATGTGACTTCCTAGATGTCAGTCAGAATTTTTCCTGCATAGAGAATTTGGTGACTGCCGCCGCCGCCTAATTTCTTACCGCCACCAGCTCTCAACGCAAATTTCTGTATGAATTCTCATTTGCGTGCATGGAAAAAAAAAAAAAGTAAAAAAAAAAACTTTGGACTGAACAGTGGTGGGAGACACGTAATTTGCCAAATATTAGTGGCATGCTCTCACGGTCAAAAAAAACAAACAAAAAGCAACACTTGTAGCCCTCCCTGCTGCTAAAACTAATAATTATGGATTTGCTCCCCGGCTCAACAAAATAGGAACCATGTCACACCACCCACGCTGAACTAAATGAGAAGCATGTAAACCCCGCTGAACAAAATAGGAGGCATCATCTTAGACACCCCCTCTGCTCCACAAAATGAAAAGCATCAACAACCCCCTCTCCCCCGCTAAACAACATTTTGAGTTTGTGCAGGAGCATGACCAAGTACCACCACCAGCTCATTCTGAACCAGGAAATATCCTGTCAGTAACACAAACCTTGTCTCCATCTGTGACTGTTTTAGTGATACAAGTAATTGAATTTTTACTCGGTCACATTTGACTTTTAAACTTTGATTATCAACCTCCTTCTATATGAACATATTTTATGAAAAAAGGCATTCTGGGCCCCCTTTAAAGCATTTTGAAGTCCAGAAACTAGTTCAAACATAGAAAAAGTGGACTAAACTCTTTAAAATCTGTTATAATTACATTAATACAGATGTTCAACAATGAAAACCTGAGGTAAGTATCCAAAGTGATGCAGAATGGGACTTAAATCCCTTGTAAACCATAACATGACCATGACCTAATGTAGTGGGAAATCAGGTTACAACATACTGCCAACAATTGTTCAAGACCTGTTTTCAGCACATAAGCAACATAATTTATTGGGACTCATGGTAGTATTCTATTCTTACCAGGAAAATAGAATACCATCTATTCAGAATCCTTTTGTCCTACAAATTGAGGAAGCAGCAAAATGATTTTTTGATGGTCATATTTCGCAACTTTGCACTGGCGTGCACTACGTCCATGAATTTCAGGTGCTTCTACACAGCGGATAATATGCTGGAATGGAATCCAGCATAGAACCTGTTCCTGGTCAGATGGTCAAGAAGGGATATTGGGCACTTTTCATGAATTTCACATTGACTTCATGTTGACCTCATGTGTCTTGCATCACTTGGAATCCATGCAAATTTAATCTGATTGCGTTCCAGCGACTTGACTCTACGCTTGCTTAAGACATACAGTACTTGGGCCCTTATTTTAACCCTTAGCTATATCTCATTTTGTAGAAATCATTAATTAACAACATAATTTCCGTCAAGAAAACTCACGTTTGAATAAAATAAATGTATTCATGGGTAAAAGCATTACATTGTATTTTGGCGGTGGTTCTGCTGTGGAGGAATGTCCTACCTAGGCACAGCAAACATACAAACATAGTCATAAACAGAAATCAAAATCCCCCCCGATATGAGCAGAACCAAACAGGTGGAGGCTGGGGTGGAGGTGGCAAGCAAAATACAAAACAGCATGTTGCATAGCATGAAAAGTCATTGCAAACAGCAGCGGAAGAAAGTGAGCTTGACGTCTTTCGAATAGACCGCTGTATGACCTCGTGATGTGCATCCTCCAATTGTGTGCCCGCTGATGCTAAAGTGCTGGTAGCTTACCAGGCTGCTGTCAGCTGATGTAGCTCTTCTCGAGTTTCCTGCCTGAACTAGTTACACTCATTTATAGGGACACATGGTGGTATAACATGGGATGCCTGATCTTGCATGGAGTAATCAACCTTGGTCATGTTGACAGTATGTTGTAACCTGGTTTCCCCTCTACATTAGGTCATGGTCGTGTTATGGTGTACTAGGGGTTAAAGTCCCTTTTTACATAATTTTGGATACTTGCCTCAGGTGTTCATTGATGAATACCTGTATTAATGTTCTTATAACTGATTTTTGACAATTTTTCTACATAATCTTGTTGCTGGACTTGAAAATTTCTGCCGAATAAGGGTCTCAGAATGCCTTTTTTCGTAAAATGCCTTCATAGAGAAAGAGGTTGATAATCAAAGTTTTTATTTCATTAAATTAATGTTTAAAAATGTATATTTGTCCAGTATAAATGCCATTACCATTATCCAGTGCCCACAGGGTCATCTGGGTGTCTGAAGTCCAGGGTCTGACAGGATAATTTTGGTCCGAAGTGGTTTTTTGCCTCCCACAAGTCCCCCACCAATGGTATTATTATCCTACAACTTAATTTGGTGGTGAGAAAGTTCCCAACTATGAGGGAGAACACATTTCAAACCGTAACATTCACTGAACTGAATCCTAGGGACCCCCAAAAAGAGAAAAATCACTTGCCGCCTTAAAAAAATGTGATTTTGGGGGCCCTCCTCTCACCCCTCTGATCTCTCGTGGTGATTCTGGCTGCGGAATCCTGATATATGGGCCAGAATGCATGATTACATGAAATTTCAGCTTCCTGTCTCTATTACGAGAGTATTTCTTCCAAAATGCTACAAAATTAAATAACCAATTCACATAAGTCAAAAAAAGGCATTTCACCCAAATTTAAAGGCATTTTCATGCAAAAACTGCTGGAGATCCTGACATGAAACTTGGGATTCTTTTGTTTGGTACCAAAAAGTATTTTTGGACAAAATTTGAGCAAAATCTTGGAGGTGTCATGTACAAGGCACCTCAATATTGGCTGTTTTGACATGGAATGACCCAAAAAAAAAAATTGAGCCATCTCCAGGCATTCGACATTCAATTTCAACCGAAATAGATCATGGTAAAATGTCTCTCATAACCAATAGGAATGCCTTTTAAACCAAGTACCCATTCAGCTTAACGGTAAATCTACACCAAGATCATATGTCTTCACCCATGCAACTGAGAAAATATCCTAATTGTAAAATCAAAATTCAACAAAAAAATTTCAAACCTTGAGTACAAAAAGTATGATTTTTATTAGATCATGCAAGAAAATGTGCACTGACCTCCTGTCCTTCAGCACAGAAATATAGCAAAGGTTCATTGTGACTTCATTGTGGTTTTTTCCTTGGCATGGTTCTTGCGGACTCGCAACTTGAATTTGAAAATGACTCATAGGCTATGTTGTTTTTCCAGTGAAAAAGCGCGTGGTCGGAAGTGGTGAAACGAAGGGAAGTAACTTCCAAGGCTGGCGTGGCACCAGTGATTTCCCCTGTGTAGATGCCCCCCGTTGACTCAGCTGTGAGACTGCATCCACTATCGCGTATGGATAACTTTTTTTTTCAGATGCTCAGGGCAGGGGGAAACCCCCCCAGATCCGGCCCTAATCCGGCCCTGTGTCTCCAATACAAACCTACACTCTATCTGTAACGATTTTGCTGATATCAATCATTGAAATTTCACCATATAGTTCGGCCGTTGAAGGTCACTTAAGGTCAAGTTCAAGATCAAGATCGCGAAAAAAGGAGCACCCTCCAAACAGATAAACTTCTCACGGTGAAAAATCTTTCTTGAAAAAAGAGAAGTGTCAGCACTCAAAAATGTCCTTGTTAGATAGTTTTATTTCGCAAGATACGACGGACGCGTTTCAACTCGTGGTCTTATTCAGCGTACAAGGTCAAGGTCACCCAAGCTCATGGTCACCCAATGAGACTTCATACTTGACTTATGGCCAAGATACAGACCTAAACTCTCTCTGTAATAGTTTTGGTGATAGAAGTCATTGAAATTTCACTATGTGAGTTTGACCTTGGAAGGTCACTGAAGGTCAAGTTCAAGGTCCCCCAATGAAACTTCATTTGTGACTTCTTATATGCCCGCAATACAAACCAAAGCTCTATCTGTATCAGTTTTGGTGATAGATGTTATTGAAATTTCACTTTGTGAAGTTTGACCTTCGAAATTCACCGAAGGTCAAGTTCAAGGCCACCAAATGAAAGTTCATACATGACTTCCTATAAGTGCTCAATGCAGATAATTTCCCAATCTTCAATAGTTTCAAGCTTAGAAACCTTTGGAAATTGTAACATTTTGCTTGACCTCAAGTTTGACCTTTCAAGGTCATCTGAGGTCAATTTTCACACAGTCAAAATATAGGTCATATATTCCTTCCTATATGGGAGTAATACAAACTTAATCTCTATCTGCAACCATTTAGCTTCCACAGTCAATTTGGCCCATTCTCCACAAGACCCAATGTTAAAGTACAGCGCCCCCACTAGATCCACTTCCTTCGACTCAATTAAAATGGCACTCACACTATACATAGTTAATATATACCCTGACCTCGAGTTTGACCTTTCAAAGTCATCTGTGGTCAAATTTAATATTGCCAAAATATAGGTCATGTATGACTTCCTATATGTCGATAATACAAACATAATCTCTGTCGGCAACCATTTGGCCTCCACAGGCCATCTTGCATATTCATAAAGTACAGCGCCCCCAATGGGCCCACTTCTGTCGATTCAATCAAAATGGCGTTTGCACTGTACATTGACGATAAAAAGGTAAGTTGATCGCCTGATTTAGAAAAAATTTATCATGCATTTTTTGTGAAATATTTCTTTTAATTTCTCAGTCCTGTCTTTAACATTGGACATAACATAACATAAATTTCAAGGGCCCATAAAACGGACAAAAATTATTCAATCTTAAATTAGAGAAAATAATCTGGAGATATGGTCTAGATATGGGCAAATTTACATGAAAATTCATTAGGCCAAAAAAAAAAGAAAAAAAATGTTCCGGACGACGGACGCAATACCACGACAAAAAAAAAAAAAAAAGAAATCAGCAAGGGGGCAAATGCTTTTTCAGAGCACTTTATATTAATAAATTAATTCTAAATTCAAACAGAAAATCATTATTTTATATTGAATTTCATGTGTCAAAAGTTCATTAGTGTTAAATATGATTATTTTATGATTTGACTGTGTGCCAATTTGAGGGATCTTAGACTTTGTGGAGCCACCAGGAAAGCTGTCTTATTTGGGTCCTAGAGAGTAGGGGCCTCATGTATGAAGAGAGCGTACGAACATAAAAGATGTGTACGCAATTTTTTTTGCGGATGTGAGATGTATGAATACAAACGTGACTTTAGAAAAAATGCAAAAAAGTAATAGAATTTAGCATTTTTGCAAAACTACAGTTGATTCAGATTTTTCATTCAAATTTGCAAGCTGAATTGGTAGCCCGCTATATTATAAATTTTATACTTTTTACAAAATGCTACTTTTCTTTTCATGAACGTACGCAATATTTAAGTATAAAATCCACGCAATTGTTAGTACATGAGGCCCTAGGTAATTTAGAATTCAATGCTCAGAAGGCTTGCTTTTTCCCCAGCAATTTTTTCAATTCTCAGTACTATTTTTTTTACAATTGCAATGCTGAATTTTCATGAAGATTTATTATGTTTGCAGCCCTTTTTCCAAAATCATGAAAACAAACTGAAACACGATGGAATACTAAATATTTAAAGTGTCCTGACTCAGTTGAGCCATTCCTCTCCTGTCTGTGAGGCTGCAATCCTGAATTATAAAGCCTTAAATAAGGTAAATCATCAAAAGACAGATTTGGCTTCTGCGCAAAGGGGTTAACGCAGATGCCCGTACTTCCTGGAAGGTGTTCTAGATCTGGCCAACTTCTGAGAAGCGGTTTTTCATGGCCAGAGAGAAAATTAATCTGGCATCCACAAAGGTTACTATCCAACTTCTCTGTTCGTCTGGGCCTTTTAATTCTTATCATTTAAGAAATTACCACAGTTGATTTAGCCTTGCCTAATATTTTTGCTATTTCTCTGATGGGATAGTCTTGATTTTTCAGCCTGATGATGGCTTGCTTCACTGGAAGTGACAGCTCTTTGGACTCCATTTTGAGAGTTAATAGCAATAGATTCCAAATGGAAATAACATACTTGAATTTATCCGCATATTTGAAAATGAAATAATGAACGAGTGCCAGATGTCTGGCTATGGAACAGTAATGCAGCCTGACTGACTCTACATTAATAAAAGTGCAATTCGCAGGAACATGTCACTGTAATTTGAGTTTCCTTGCACTGTGCTAAATTTATATAATAAGATCAAGATAATTCTGCAGCTTCACCATTAGAAGTGCTCTTATCCAAAGTGATTCACACATTTTGTTCAATGTCCATTTACAAAGCAGGATGTAGCACAGGTTAAGAATCATGCTCAAGGGTGTACTGAAATGTCACTTTTAGTAATAGCCCTTATGACCCAGTCGTTTCTTCAATAAAATGTTGCCATTCCATGCTGTTAGTTAAGGGTCTGGCTTACTGGAATTTAGCCTTTCTGAGAAAGATTGTTTTTCCATTAATCAATTATGTCAGGAAATTCCCTGAATATCAGAATATTGCAGTAATATTTATCATTTTACGGATTTGTTCGACCAAATGAGCGACTAACTCTTTTGGATAGATGCATCTATGTAAATATCAAATCCCTCTCCGGCTTGTCTTGTGCCCTCATGTTACTCAAGTTCAAGGTGTTTGATTTGCAGAAAAGAAAGGAGGCCATGTGGGCAACACTATGGGCTCTAATTTCGTAGACCAGGCGCAGGAGCGGCGCAGGCGCGGCGAATGGAGGGTGCGCCGCGCCAACGGGGTGTGTCCAGGCGTATGTTGCAATTTCGTGCCCGGCGTAGCCTGGCGCAAGCACAGATATACATAAACACTAGATGGCTCAAGCACCCTGCGAGCCAATGTGAAGTAACTGTTTGTAGCATACTATAAAGAATGACAGACGCTCGGTTTATGCTCAGGCTTCGTCTTGAACAGTGGCCAGAATGCTGGCCGAAGCACCTATCTCCAGAGTCACCTGCATGCCGCAGACTCACTGGCCGATAACAGATTACATCGATCTAGCTAGACCCCGTAACAGTAACGTCGTCACAGGGCAGCCATCTTGGGACAGGGCTGCTCGATCACTCATAACATTACAGCAAATGGAGCACGGACTTTGAAATAAATGTAAATTGCTCAACTCTTCCAAATTCTTGACTGATTTTCAAACAAGCGGCTTGGTTTGTCGGATAAACATCAGAGATATAGTTATTTAACTGCATACTTAAGAATAATTAAAACCATTGAATTCGGTATAAAAAGTACATTGAGGTTTGTTATAACCCAATCCGTTTGTAAATCCGTCAAGAATTCAGCGAGTTACGAGTATTTAAGCGAGTAAATCATCCACCTTACCTCCGACTACAGCATAGCGCACCAGAGCAGTCCACTCTCCTAAGATGGCCGACCAGTGACGACGCTGCCGACTCTGCCTTGAGCCATCTAGTGTTTATATATATGGGCGCAAGTACTCCTCTGTCCCGCCTTTGCCCCGCCTTCCAGCGCAAGTTGGCAAAGAAGGCGTATTTGGGTATAACACAGCCGAGTCAAATATTGCTCATTGGCAAGAGAAACGATGGATAGCGTGTTCCTATTATTACAAACTGTTGCCGCTTAAAATTTTGGGATTAACATGAACGGACAACAATGCAAGATACGTTACACATTTATTTTCAATATGTGATCTTAAATCAGTGCCAGATTATAGCAACCAGGCTGTATTCCTTTCCCCCAGTAAAGACGATAAAACCTAAGTGACAATAGTATTAAGCCGCTTGCACACTGGACGCGAAACGAATTTTTCGCTCGACATATTGCGTCGTGTGTCCAAAAGTCTGACAGGGTTTTAATAAATCTCCGTGTCTGACAGTCTATTATTGTTCTTAATTTCTTCAAATCTACTGACTCTTTTAGATATTAAACGAGAGTTTGAAAAGAGGGCTCAGTTCTTCAAGATGAGTACCGAGAATTTCAGTCAATGTTTCTGTTTAAGCTCTGCTCAATAAAGTGAGTCGACATTGGCGTGAGACAATGTACAATGCCTCCGTGTCTGACAGTCGGAAAAAAAAGGACGATTAGAACAGATTGATAACGAAATAAAGAATAAAAAGAAACATTTTAACAACAGAGCATCCAATGAACACTGCGATTTATTTATTGGCGGGTCATCTTTGTTGGATATCCCGTTTGTTGCTTGTATATTTTTATTCTTTATTTCGTTATAAATCTGTTCTCATATCAATACTTTTACTTTTTGCTGGCTGCTGGACATGGAGTAATTTGCATTTCGTGTCGGACAGTCTTGATCGTGCATGCGATGATTTCTTCATTCTGTCAATGGTCATGGAATTGATTTGCTCACGCACTATTTTGCTGTGGAAATAAAGCGTGAATATGTTCGATCCATCTGACTAATTTTCAAAGGAAAGACCGAATAAATACTGATGTCTATCTTCAACGGAAGAAAACAGACGAAAAGGCTAAAAAGACCAAGAAAAGTCGATAGCTATCAATTTGCATTCTGTGAAGGTCGAACACAAACATAGCCAAATTTGCACGTCCAATAATTCCTGGAATACTCGGAAAATTAGAACTTTAATGAGTCTTTTATTAAAACCCTGTCCGACTATCGCGTGATTCGCGTCTTTGCATTGACTTTGTCTGATATCAGTCGTGCGAAAAATTCGTTTCGCGTCCAGTGTGCAAGCGGCTTTAATGAGCATCGGGGGCGTGGCCACCGGGGTGGCTGGGGGTGGCACCCGCTACCCCTGGAATATGATTGGCCACCCTGCCTGGCCACCCCCACCAGAGCTGCCAATCAGTTTGTCCGAGTCGACATTCAAAAAATATGCAGGATACACTCTGGTTGCACTTCAACTCTTGCATGCAGACTTTCAATATTTTGGCTAAAAAAGAATAAACAAGGGTAAACAGTCTCTCACAATGTGTAGTGTCAAATGATTTACAAATGGGCCTGTCCACAGAAATGGGGTACCTAAGGGGCATGGTACATTAGCGGTTAAATAACACGTTACAGTGTTCGACAATTCACTGAATTTTATGTTTATTGTGGTATACTTTTGACAAAGATATAATAAGAACATTTTTTGAAGTAATGCTTTGCCTAGTTTTATTTTTACTTGCGGAAAGAAGAAAATGTCCACACTGGTTTTTGACATTTTTTGTGACATTGTAGAAGTAGTTCATTTCAGGGCGGTTTCTGCCCATCAAAGGGCACCCTTATTTTGAGCAAAGTTGTCAGCTTGAATAAATAACTTAGTTTCTTTTACTATCTCTTCGTTTTCTAAAAAAAATTAATGACGGGTAATTTAATGACACCCTATTTGAAAAGCTTACGTTCGTAACCATCGTCTGTCCTTGCAGTTACGAACATAAAAATGGGTCAGACTGGGATATATTTGCGGAAATAACCACTCATACATGTACGAAAAGTAAGAGTCCATTTGTTGTTATACGATATAATTATTGATTTCGGTTTTCTTTCCTTCTGATTTCTTTCAATGATTGTTAAAAATTTAGCGTTGCGAGTCTGTCCAAAAAATATTACGTTTGTAACCCCACCTAAACAAGAAAAATTCATGCGAATCTACGACTGTGAACTCAGTCACAGCTGAATACTAAATATGCGTGTGCGCCTCGACGTTGACGCCATTGCTTGACGGTCATGCAAGCATCGTCTGCAAAGCTGGAATGATTTTCTCTGAATCTGTCACGAATATTAGGGGTAGACTGAGTACAGTTGAGACAGTTTTTGCTTTTCCCATTTCCACACAAAAATTAGACACTGAAAAGACACTAAAAAGATTTTTAAACAAAATGTTTCCTCTATTTGTGCACTTAAATATAACCCAAAAATGTTTTCTCTACGTGGTTTATATTTTTCACAATTAATCAAAAACAAAAGGTGCATTTTTGTCTCAACCGTACCCATATAGAGTACAGTTGAGACAGTACCATAGTACAGTTGAGACACCATTCACAATGCTGGAAAGCTGACAAGTCAATCATTGCCAATGTAATAAACTATAAAAAACATTCATTGTAAATGTGATACACTTCATCAATTCATCCATTTTGTTTAAATCAACACTAGCATTGGTTAAAAGTAAAAAAAAAACAGTAAAACTATTTAAAATTTCACAGATATTGCAAACAGTACAAAAACAAACATAATAAAATGCAATAACTGTGAGAATAACAAGGCAAACAGTAACAGAAAACAATAACAATGAAAACTAAAATTTATGAACACAGTGGTGGCATGTATAGCAGTGGCCACCAGTGGTACACTCCACATGAGGCCACATTCTACAGACGGAGCACAACAATCTGCTATTTATTTTATCCCTTTATTATAAAGTGTAATCCAGATGCCTTTTAATGTTCTGACCTCTGAATGAATTATGTTGCTGCATAATCTACACAAGACCTGTCTCAACTGTACTAGTTTTACCACCTTTCATATTTCAGTACATACTCTATAATCCTTATAATATTCATGCCAGAAAAATATATCCATTAATAGTAGACAGTTCAAATATCACAAATATCAAAATTAACTTACCTTTGCCTCTAATTTTGTCTAATTGTGACTTGAAACCAGTTATATAAGTCTGCGCTGATAAACAGTCTGCGAAGCAATGGAGTTCTGGGTCGGGTACAGTTGAGACATTGTGTCTCAACTGTACCCCGATGACCACCTCCCACATTTCACTGGATTGCGTAATGACCTTGAATGCTACAATGTCATGAAATATATACGTCTTTAGGGCACAGAACAACGTTTGCATATATGCAAGCTAAGTTTTGAAGTCACATTAGGGTAATAAGATATTCATTGTGGAAGGGACATGGTAAAGTCAAAATCTAACCTAGCAAAAAATAGTTTTGTTGATATCTTTGTGTGACAGGCAGGGGGGCACCTGCGTGACTATTCCTTAACACTCCACTGGGGAATAGACCACACCCACTCAATAGACCAGGACACAAGGTACTTCGTTTAAAACAATAAAATTTATTGAGGTAGTTAAAAAGGGGGGGGGGGTTTAGTGGGTAAGAGCCGAAATAGACTCAATTGGACAAGCTCTCAATATGGCCAGCAGGGAGCCTAGCTAGCTGGCTAGTCAGTGCTCAGTTGAACAGGGTCCCAATACAGCCAGCAGAGGAGTAGCTAGCAGGCTAGTCAGTGCTCAGTTGAACAGAGTTCCAATACAGCCAGCAGAGGAGTAGCTAGGTAGCAGGCTAATCAGTGCTCAGTTGAACAGGGTCCCAATCCAGCCAGCAGAGGAGTTGCTAAGTAGCAGGCTAATCAGTGCTCAGTTAGACAGGGTTCCAATACAGCCAGCAGAGGAGTAGCTAAGTAGCAGGCTAATCAGTGCTCAGTTGAACAGAGTTCCAATATGGCCAGCAAGGGAGTAGCTAGGTAGCAGGCTAATCAGTGCTCAGTTGAACAGGGTTCCAATACAGCCAGCAGAGGAGTTGCTAAGTAGCAGGCTAATCAGTGCTCAGTTGAACAGAGTTCCAATACGGCCAGCAAGGGAGTAGCTAGGTAGCAGGCTAATCAGTGCTCAGTTGAACAGGGTTCCAATACAGCCAGCAGAGGAGTTGCTAAGTAGCAGGCGAATCAGTGCTCAGTTGAACAGAGTTCCAATACGGCCAGCAGAGGAGTAGCTAGGTAGCAGGCTAATCAGTGCTCAGTTGAACAGGGTTCCAATACAGCCAGCAAGGGGGTAGCTAGCAGGCTAGTCAGTGCTCAGTTGAACAGAGTTCCAATACAGCCAGCAAGGGGGTAGCTAGCAGGCTAGTCAATGCTCAGTTAGACAGGGTTCCAATACGGCCAGCAAGGGAGTAGCTAGGTAGCAGGCTAATCAGTGCTCAATTGAACAGGGTTCCAATACAGCCAGCAGAGGAGTTGCTAAGTAGCAGGCTAATCAGTGCTCAGTTGAACAGAGTTCCAATACGGCCAGCAAGGGGGTAGCTAGCAGGCTAGTCAGTGCTCAGTTGAACAGAGTTCCAATACAGCCAGCAAGGGGGTAGCTAGCAGGCTAGTCAATGCTCAGTTAGACAGGGTTCCAATATGGCCAGCAAGGGAGTAGCTAGGTAGCAGGCTAATCAGTGCTCAGTTGAACAGGGTTCCAATACAGCCAGCAGAGGAGTTGCTAAGTAGCAGGCTAATCAGTGCTCAGTTGAACAGAGTTCCAATACGGCCAGCAAGGGGGTAGCTAGCAGGCTAGTCAGTGCTCAGTTGAACAGAGTTCCAATACGGCCAGCAAGTGGGTAGCTAGCAGGCTAGTCTGTGCTCAGTTGAACAGGGTTCCAACACAGCCAGCAGAGGAGTTGCTAAGTAGCAGGCTAATCAGTGCTCAGTTGAACAGAGTTCCAATACGGCCAGCAAGGGGGTAGCTAGCAGGCTAGTCAGTGCTCAGTTAGACAGGGTTCCAATACAGCCAGCAGAGGAGTGGCTAATACACATTTCCACACACGTGAGACAATCCACGGCAAATCCACATCAACCAGTGAGGCACTTCACACAATGGCACATCAAATAGTGGCACAGCAATCAAGTCACACACACCCACAGCGGCGTGAGCTAGGGCCCAAGGCGCATAGCAGCGGACTTGTGAGTCAGCCTGAGCAGGAGTGGAGCACTTATCTTTCTGAACAAGGAGAATGCGGGCGCACAATAATGCAAGTCGGGAGGCGACCCACAAACACAGGCACAAAGACCATAAAGGGGCACACTTATCTCCAAATTAGATGAAGTTCCGTAGCACTTTCCCCTTAATCCAACGGCTGGGTTGTCAGAATATTTATCCCGGAGGGAACGTGAGATCCGCATCTATCAGAATGCCGGTTCCACGGTAAAGTCACTCTGGTCCGATCACATTACCGCCGCATCGTCAGCCCCAGCCAAATCCGTCATGAGCCTGTGTGTCTGCGCTGCCAAACCGCTTCTTCTCCCGACAAGCCCCCCCTCCGAAACTGTCAGCTCCCTGGGATATAAAAGGCATTCCCCGAAACCTGTATACCAATCACGTAGCATTATTTTTACCCGCTAAACACCTGTAATTAATGGCTGACAATGAATGAACACAGGTGTGGTTTGTTTACATCTGCTCCCCTATGCGCCGCCATCTTAAGTGTAGCGGCACAGCCATCCCCAAAGGAAACCATTTCCCTCACAGTAGTTCCGCCCTTTCCCCTAGGCACTCCGTGACATCCCCCCGCACCAAAGGGTTCTAGTCCCTGGAACCCATATCTAGTCTGCCTAATTGCCATACCTTTCTGGTGGTCTGCCTTGATTATCCCTCTGGGAGTGCCTAGGCTGAGGTGGGATGTCTTTACCTGTCACAGGTATCGGAGCTCCAGGAGCAAGCGCCCATCCCATCAGGGGTCCCTGAGGTGTTTCGACTACCTTGGGGACTTCAGCCTGGCTGTATACCATAGGGTAGTGGGGACAGGGCCGCAATAAATTGCGGTGGAGTACTCGGTCAGGACCTGATCTCCCTTCGGGTCTCGCCGTATAAACCGGTGCATTAGGTCGTGGGCAGCCTACTACTACATGGGGCCTCGATTCCCATCGGTCAATCAGTTTACCTCGTCCTCGGCGCTGGTTCTCTCGGACAAGGACCCGCTCACCAGGTAACAGGGGCTCGTCTTGGGCCGTACGATCATACAGTCGCTTGTTCTTTGCAGCAGCAACCCCCAAGTGCTCATTAACCTTTTCATAGGCGTACCGGAGGCACTGATGGTGTCGACTCACCCAGTCGGTAGGATTCTGGGACTCCTCTGATGGTGCTGCTCCCAGAAGCATATCGGTGGGTAGGCGAATGTGTCTCCCAAACATCAGATAGGTTGGGGCATAACCGGTGGAGCTGTGGACACTATTGTTGTAAGCTTGGACTAAGGAGGGGAGATGCTCTACCCACCGATCCTGTTGTTCCACCTCCAGCGTCCCTAGTAGGCTCAGTAGCGTCTGGTTGAGGCGCTCACAACCCCCATTACCCTGGGGGTGGTATGGGGTCGTACGCGTGGCACAACCACCTGCAAAATAACCTCATGAGTCGTGTTCTCTTGCTTGGTTCGGCAGAGTACGCCGTCTTGTAGACTCAGCCTACCCCAATGGCTCAACATCTGCCTCACAGCGTGCGTCTGCACTTTCCTTTCGTTCGCAGGGGGCAGCGCGCCATGCTCCAGGTACGCCCGAACCACCCGCAGATCTGGGTCCGTCGCCTGCAGCTCTTCCCACCGTCTTGAGTCCCAGCCCCAACCTGCCGGTACAGCGTCTGCATCCGCCCCTTGGGCCTCTACTGTGGCAACAAGCAGTCCTTCCTCTGACGGCATGGATGGTATTGTGACCAGATGGGTCACATCTGTCACAGGGAGCCTGGAAAGAACATCGGCGTTAGTATGTTCTTTACCTGGTCGGTACCGTATCTGGTAGTTGTAATTTGCAAGTTGGGCTACCCAGCGTTGCTCTACCGCCCCCAACTTAGCCGTATGGAGATGGACCAGGGGGTTGTTGTCGGTCACCACCGTCACCTCAGCGCCCCACAAATAATCTTTGAATTTTTCACTCAAAGCCCACTTCAAGGCCAAGAGCTCGAGTTTAAAGGAGCTGTAGTTCGAGTCGTTCCGTTCTGCGGGGTGGAGGCTTCGACTCGCATAGGTAATGACTCTCTCCACCCCCTCCTGTTGTTGCGCCAACACTGCACCCAGGCCAGCATTACTGGCATCAGTATAAAGGGTAAAGGGCAGGGAGAAGTCAGCGTAAGCCAGAATGGGGACCTTCAGCAGCTCAGCTTTCAGCCTCTGAAAGGCCGCATCACACTCAGGGCCCCAGGCAACAGAGGGAGAACCCCTACCCCGGGGGCGAGCAGTGCCAACAAGGAGCTCGTTCAGGGGTTTTGCAATCTTGGAAAAATCCTTTATAAACAGTCTATAGTAACCCACAAACCCCAAGAAAGAACGCACCTGCCGGACAGTCTTCGGGGGCTGCCATTCTTGCACCGCCGATACCTTTTCGGGGTCAGGGGACACCCCTTGGTGGCTGACGCAGTGGCCCAGGAACTTTACCTCTCGCTGGAACAGCTGACACTTCTCTGGCCGCAGTTTCAGGCCATATCGCTCCATTGCCCGGAACACCTCCTCCAGATGGCTCAAATGGGAGGGGAAATCTGGAGAGAACACAATCACATCATCGAGATACATTAAAGTGGACTCTACAAGCTGACCCCCAAGGCACCTCTGCATTAGCCGCTGAAAGGTGGCCGGAGCATTGCAGAGGCCAAAGGGCATCCTGTCCCACTCAAATAGCCTAAACGGTGTAGTGAACGCTGTTTTCTCCCGGTCTCGCTCGTCCACTTGCACCTGCCAGTAGCCACTGGCAAGGTCACACGTGGAATACCACGCTGCCCGGGACAAGCTAGTAAGGGAGTCTTCAATGCGGGGCAGGGGGAAGGCATCTTTCTTGGTAACGCTGTTCAGCTTCCGGTAATCGACACAAAACCTCCAAGCACCTGTCTTCTTCTGGACAAGGACGATGGGGGCGGCCCAAGGACTGCTGCTCTCTCGAATAATACCCTTCTCCAACATACCACTCAGCAGTGAGCGGACTTCCCGGTAAAGGGTGGGGGGCACCGGCCGGTAGCGCTCGCGGCTAGGGGTAGCGTCACTTGTAGGGATCTGATGTTTCACCACATCCGTACACCCATAGTCCTCATCATGGGTGGAAAATACGTGTTGCCATCGAACCAAAAGTTGTTGCAGCTGCTGCTGTTGGTTCTCGTCCAGGCCGTCACCCTGCAATGTCTCACAACACAGGTGGTCCGGCATGTCCACGGCTGACACCTCTAGCCCCCGGTCTGCATGGACAATGCCCACTTCTACTACCCCTGGCCCCACTCTAGTAAAACAAACATCATTACCTTCGATTACTTGGGATGGCGTGATGGTGGAGACTCGGGCAAGGCCCTGGTGGTGATGCAGGTTAACTGGGTAGGGCTTGGTATTTCTCACCCGGACTGGGACACGTCCCCGGTGGACCGTCGCAACTGCTCGCGCCACCTCAACCTCCTTGCACTCCAGATGCGGCCCTATGATTACCCAACCATTCTTCCCCTGATTACGAGAGGGTACCTTAGCCCACACCAGTGCTTCGCTGTGGGCCGGGATGGCAAGGGCATAGCGGCAAGACACACGAGCAGTGTCCTCTCGTTCCTCCTGCGCCCGGCTTGTGTGGATGCGGCGGCAATCTGCGAGGATACGTTCCCATTCTCTTCCCTCTGAGAGGTGTGCGTGTCGAAATGCCTGGTCCGTGTGGTTCTGGAACAGCCGCTCCCAGCAAGCAGAGATGACGTTCATGCCCAACAGTGCCTGATGGTTACCAAGGCAGTGATCCCTCACCACGACAACTCCCTTGTCAGCCACCGTCACCCCTCGGACCCGAAAGTCAGTCACAATATAACCAATGTAGGGGATGTCAAGACTATTGGCCCCTCGCAGGGTCAGCCAGGATGCATCAGCCTGCTGTAGTTGTTGCACATCAAAGATCTCTTTACACAGGCCTTCAGAAAACAGCGTCACTTGGGAACCAGTATCAACCAGGCACTGGACTTCTTTGCCATGGACATGGATCTTCACAACAGGGCACTGGCCAATCAAGACATCTCTGGGAACAGGCGAAGGGTCATTTACAGGGGCCCCGGTCACTTGACCCACAGTGACCGGCAAAGCTAAAAACCCGGCTGCGAAGCGCGTCGTGCCTCACAATGCCGGCTCACATGTCCTGCCACCCCACAACGATTACAGATCGGCCTACCTTCTCCATCCCACTGGAACCTGGAACTGGTGGGCCGGACAGCCCGTCGCTCCCGTCCACCATCAGAAGAAGACCTCCCTCGAGGTGGTGGTGGGCTACTGGGGCGGCTCCTATGCAGCTCCTCCAGAAGCGTCTTAGACAGCTCCGCCATCTGTTCTTTTACATCTCTCATTATTTCAGCATGTAGTTCACGTTTCCAATCAGCAGCAGAGGGGGGAATGAGGGCACTAGCACTACTCACAGCTACACCCACTGGTGGCTTGTTGGTTGCTTGGTGGTCCAGCTCTAGGGCCAGCGCCTCTCTTCGGACGGCCTCATAGGTCAGGGCAGCATCACGGCGGAGCTGAGTCTTCAGGCACTGGTGTATTGGGCCCTCACAGAGTCCCATGAGGAACTGATCTTGCATCAAGGCATCCTCGTCACCGAAGCCATGGTTGTCTCTGTTCTTCAGGCGCACAAACAACTCCCGCAGCTGCAAGGCAAAAGAGCGGATGGACTGAGTGGGGCCTTGCCTACAGTTGAAGAACTGCGCTCTTAAGGCAGCTACTGGGGTCTTGTCACCGTAGAGATCTTTCAAATAATCCAGGACAGCATTGGACGTGTTGCGCTTCCCTTCAGGTGCGGCTTGCACCTCTCGCTTGGCTTCTCCCTCCAATGAGCCAAGGAAGAACTGCAGCCTCTGTTGTTCAGTCAACCCTTGCAAGTCGGCTAAATAGGTAGTCTGTGAGATCCACTCTTTGAGGCTGACATCAGAGCCGGGTCCACGGAACTTCGGGGCCCAAGGAGCTCCTGCAAACACAGGCAAGACTTGAGAACGGGCTATTGGTGCCTTGTCGGCCATATTGAGGGGTGGAGTTACTCAAACCCAATAGAGATATCCTGCCGATTACGCCACTTGTGACAGGCAGGGGGGCACCTGCGTGAATATTCCTTAACACTCCACTGGGGAATAGACCACACCCACTCAATAGACCAGGACACAAGGTACTTCGTTTAAAACAATATAATTTATTGAGGTAGTTAAAAAGGGGGGGGGGGGGTTTAGTGGGTAAGAGCCTCAATTGGACAAGCTCTCAATATGGCCAGCAGGGAGCCTAGCTAGCTGGCTAGTCAGTGCTCAGTTGAACAGGGTCCCAATACAGCCAGCAGAGGAGTAGCTAGCAGGCTAGTCAGTGCTCAGTTGAACAGGGTTCCAATACAGCCAGCAGAGGAGTAACTAGCAGGCTAGTCAGTGCTCAGTTGAACAGGGTCCCAATACAGCCAGCAGAGGAGTAGCTAGCAGGCTAGTCAGTGCTCAGTTGAACAGGGTTCCAATACAGCCAGCAGAGGAGTAGCTAGGTAGCAGGCTAATCAGTGCTCAGTTGAACAGGGTCCCAATCCAGCCAGCAGAGGAGTTGCTAAGTAGCAGGCTAATCAGTGCTCAGTTAGACAGGGTTCCAATACAGCCAGCAGCGGAGTAGCTAAGTAGCAGGCTAAATCAGTGCTCAGTTGAACAGAGTTCCAATATGGCCAGCAAGGGAGTAGCTAGGTAGCAGGCTAATCAGTGCTCAGTTGAACAGAGTTCCAATACAGCCAGCAAGGGGGTAGCTAGCAGGCTAGTCAATGCTCAGTTAGACAGGGTTCCAATACGGCCAGCAAGGGAGTAGCTAGGTAGCAGGCTAATCAGTGCTCAGTTGAACAGGGTTCCAAAACAGCCAGCAGAGGAGTTGCTAAGTAGCAGGCTAATCAGTGCTCAGTTGAACAGAGTTCCAATACGGCCAGCAAGGGAGTAGCTAGGTAGCAGGCTAATCAGTGCTCAGTTGAACAGGGTTCCAATACAGCCAGCAAGGGGGTAGCTAGCAGGCTAGTCAGTGCTCAGTTGAACAGAGTTCCAATACAGCCAGCAAGGGGGTAGCTAGCAGGCTAGTCAATGCTCAGTTAGACAGGGTTCCAATACGGCCAGCAAGGGAGTAGCTAGGTAGCAGGCTAATCAGTGCTCAGTTGAACAGGGTTCCAATACAGCCAGCAGAGGAGTTGCTAAGTAGCAGGCTAATCAGTGCTCAGTTGAACAGAGTTCCAATACGGCCAGCAGAGGAGTTGCTAAGTAGCAGGCTAATCAGTGCTCAGTTAGACAGGGTTCCAATACAGCCAGCAGCGGAGTAGCTAAGTAGCAGGCTAAATCAGTGCTCAGTTGAACAGAGTTCCAATATGGCCAGCAAGGGAGTAGCTAGGTAGCAGGCTAATCAGTGCTCAGTTGAACAGGGTTCCAATACGGCCAGCAAGAGGGTAGCTAGCAGGCTAGTCAGTGCTCAGTTGAACAGAGTTCCAATACAGCCAGCAAGGGGGTAGCTAGCAGGCTAGTCAATGCTCAGTTAGACAGGGTTCCAATACGGCCAGCAAGGGAGTAGCTAGGTAGCAGGCTAATCAGTGCTCAGTTGAACAGGGTTCCAATACAGCCAGCAGAGGAGTTGCTAAGTAGCAGGCTAATCAGTGCTCAGTTGAACAGAGTTCCAATACGGCCAGCAAGGGAGTAGCTAGGTAGCAGGCTAATCAGTGCTCAGTTGAACAGGGTTCCAATACAGCCAGCAAGGGGGTAGCTAGCAGGCTAGTCAGTGCTCAGCTGAACAGAGTTCCAATACAGCCAGCAAGGGGGTAGCTAGCAGGCTAGTCAATGCTCAGTTAGACAGGGTTCCAATACGGCCAGCAAGGGAGTAGCTAGGTAGCAGGCTAATCAGTGCTCAGTTGAACAGGGTTCCAATACAGCCAGCAGAGGAGTTGCTAAGTAGCAGGCTAATCAGTGCTCAGTTGAACAGAGTTCCAATACGGCCAGCAAGGGGGTAGCTAGCAGGCTAGTCAGTGCTCAGTTGAACAGAGTTCCAATACGGCCAGCAAGTGGGTAGCTAGCAGGCTAGTCTGTGCTCAGTTGAACAGGGTTCCAACACAGCCAGCAGAGGAGTTGCTAAGTAGCAGGCTAATCAGTGCTCAGTTGAACAGAGTTCCAATACGGCCAGCAAGGGGGTAGCTAGCAGGCTAGTCAGTGCTCAGTTAGACAGGGTTCCAATACAGCCAGCAGAGGAGTGGCTAATACACATTTCCACACACGTGAGACAATCCACGGCAAATCCACATCAACCAGTGAGGCACTTCACACAATGGCACATCAAATAGTGGCACAGCAATCAAGTCACACACACCCACAGCAGCGTGAGCTAGGGCCCAAGGCGCATAGTAGCGGACTTGTGAGTCAGCCTGAGCAGGAGTGGGGAGGTAGCCACTTATCTTTCTGAACAAGGAGAATGCGGGCGCATAATAATGCAAGTCGGGAGGCGACCCACAAACACAGGCACAAAGACCATAAAGGGGCACACTTATCTCCAAACAAGATGAAGTTCCGTAGCACTTTCCCCTTAATCCAACGGCTGGGTTGTCAGAATATTTATCCCGGAGGAAACGTGAGATCCGCATCTATCAGAATGCCGGTTCCACGGTAAAGTCACTCTGGTCCGATCACATTACCGCCGCATCGTCAGCCCCAGCCAAATCCGTCATGAGCCTGTGTCTGCGCTGCCAAACCGCTTCTCCTCCCGACGAGCCCCCCCTCCGAAACTGTCGGCTCCCTGGGATATAAAAGGCATTCCCCGAATCCTGTATACCAATCACGTAGCATTATTTTTACCCGCTAAACACCTGTAATTAATGGCTGACAATGAATGAACACAGGTGTGGTTTGTTTACATCTGCTCCCCTATGCGCCGCCATCTTAAGTGTAGCGGCACAGCCATCCCCAAAGGAAACCATTTCCCTCACAGTAGTTCCGCCCTTTCCCCTAGGCACTCCGTGACATCTGGACCAGAGCTTCGCACGGAGTTAAAATTTCCCAAGATCAAAGAGGATGCTAATACACGTGTGCACAGCAAAAATCACAGCTGAGGCTTTCTGCGCAGTCAAGATATTGACGTTGTCTCAACTGTACACATGACCCAACTGTACTCAGTCTACCCTACTTACGTAAGTACTGTTACGAACGTAATAGAAAATGAGCAATGATCACATCATATATTTGACATAATCAACACAATAGTTTGGGCAAATAATGCACTTTGAAGTCTCAGATTGGACTGAAAACATGGAGCAAATTCGCCGGCTTTTTATATAGATTACACCTACGGAGCATAAAATATCACCAAATCTACCTATTTCTGCCATTAGCGGTCTCACAGACTGTACAGTTTTGCGGCTGTAATTTTTTTTCGAAAAATGTATACGTAATACCTTTCAGCTAGTTTTGGAAAACGAATATTGTTTGTTGTGGTGTTGATTTATGTAAGGTTTTTTATTGATTGATGTTACTGATGTTCAATGGAGTTCATTTAGCTCAATTTTTAACTTTGCAAGGTGTTTGCTTTGAGTGTTGAAAAACACTATGTGCCAGAATTTGCAAGCGGGTAATCCACAAATTGCAAATCTGGAAGAAAATTAGATTTTTAATACTACTCAATGTATTTTTTATCAGTGTTATTGTTTTTATGACTTTTAGAATAAATTAATGTTATCACCTACATCTAGTAAGCATTTTTTTTGTTTATTTTAGGTTGAAATACCTGTCTTGTTACATACGTAAATCGGTGTTGCCACGACCATTTAAACTGTGTTCCAATGTCATCTTTGCTGATATTATCCTTACGACTGCAGAAAGTTATTCAAGGTCCCTTTAGTGACTTATTAGGTTGAATCTTTTTCTCTCCTTTATTGGTTTATTTTTCGTCTTGTGTGTCACACTTATGTACCCCATTTCTGTGGACAGGCCCAAATGTTTAAGTCGATAAATAAGTCATATCTAGAGTTAGCACAGTGTGCTAGCTTAGCATCATGATTTGAAGTCTTTGGGAAACATTAGCCTGCGCCGGTAAAGGTGGAAAAAAAACAAATATCTCGAGGAGCTCACAATTTGCGCTTGCTCCTACTGCGATAGCAAGCCATATACTCACTAGACACTGGAGGAATCAGTGGGTTCGTCGGGCGTAAGAGAGGGAAGCTAAAACCTCACCCTTCAAAGCTTAATGACTTAAACCTTTTGCAATTTACTTTTCTTGATCAGCAGTTGCTCATACGAATTGGTAGAGGGACAGTCAAATTTATGTTCGATTGCAAATGACGACGCAAATCATCAATACGTCTTTATAAATTAGTTTGCGAAGAAGCCACGTCTGCCACGAGAATCCGTTTTCTACAATCTGAATATTGAAGTCAAGAATGCGATATTGCACAGCTTATTGCTTAATGAGCCTCACTAATCAATTAGCGAATATATGCCGTTTCACCAGCTGGCCTAATTAAGCGCAATTTATAAAGATGTGGGCATATGGTAATTTACGTTGTAATTTATGTGTGAAAGAAAACCTCTTAATTTCATGGTGCAATGGATAACAATGCTATCGAAAATTCATTGACTGTCCTACCAACTCGTATCAGTAACTGCTGATTAAAAGAAGGGTAAACTGCAAAAGGTTGACGTCATTATGCTTTGAAGGGCGAGGTTTTGGCTTCCCTTTGTTATGGCCGTCGAGCCGCCGCTGGGAAGAATACAGCGCCGAATGTCTGAATATCGAATATCAATCTAACATAACCTTGGTGAGGAATACCGGGATTCGGCATTGGTTCCAGATTTTTCTCTTACATAGCTAACTAGTGTTAATACATCTCCCATTGCTCGACAAGCTAATGATGTGAAAGTTATCAATGCAAACCGTTGCTAGTTCAAACGCGAGAGTAATGGCTTGACGGCGGTCTAAGTTAGCAGAGTGATGGCATCAGCTTAGTTGGAACATATATTGGGAATTACTATCCGGGCGCTTACAGAAATTACATTTGTTCTCTAATAAATTGCGCAATTTAGTTGTGTGATAAACAGAATTTACTGTCAGTCGTGACCTGATCAGGCCACCGCTAATGCCTTGATAAATAAAACCATTGGAAACGAGTATTGCAGTCATAAAACCCCTATAGTTCCAGCCATTAATCTCTCCTTATCGATTCAATCATTTCCTTCAACTTAGATGGTTTTTCGTAAAACGATGATAAATAAGATCATCTTGCAATCTATCATCCATTACATTGCGGGACACAACAGAGGAACGCTGCGTTTTGGCATAGGAATGCATGCGATGCATAGAATTTTACAGTGGTTCATAATCACCGCGTCTCTCAGCATGGTATGTATAAACTCAATTCCATTAAACTGTATTTTGGAACATTGAAGAAGCGTCCCTTCAAAGTAAAACGCTGCTCGCAAATTAACGCTGGTATTGCGCTGTGGTCAACTCAACTGCGGCAAGTAGCAAAAGCAACTGCAAATTTTTGGCGAAACAAAGAAACTTTCCCAGTAAGCAATATTGACATGCTTGGTGTCTACTTTCCCTAAATCGAAACTTTTCAATTATCTTCTTGAGGTAGTCTTTCATGTTTGGTTAAAGACTAAAATCGCAATCAATTTCTCCAAGATAATGCGGTAAAATAAACACTGAAGTTTTAGGAGTCTGAGAATGTGGCGATCAGATGAACGTCGTTGAAATTTTAAAATGTAGCATGGTGTATGCCGTGGCCATTAAATTTATTTCTCTCTCTCCTAATTTGCTTGGGCTGGCATGGAGAATTTAACCACAATGGTCTGGGATACTTTATTACACTTTATTACAAATAAAAGCAAGTAAAAATAATGAAAACTGTGTTTACTTTAGCAGAATTACATTGCGTTCTATCCTATAATATGTTTCCTATATTTCTGAGCAGATTGTCAACGCTGTATTCTGGTAAAAAAAAAAATGCTCCCCCCCCTGACTGATTATTGGTCCCCCCTGTGCCACCCCACTTAAAAAATCCTGGAACCGCCCCTGATGAGCATAGAACGCAAGCGTTCGATATATACACTCAACAAAAATATAAAAGCAACACTTTTGTTTTTGCTCCCATTTGTCATGAGATAGACTCAAAGATCTAAAATTCATTCCAGATACACAATATTACCATTTCTCTCAAACATTGTTCACAAATCTGTCTAAATGTGTGATAGTGAGCACTTTTGCTTTGCTGAGACAATCCATCCCACCTCACAGGTGTGCCACATCAAGATGCTCATCAGACACCATGATTAGTGCACAGGTGTAGCCTACCTTAGACTGTCCACAATAAAAGGCCACCCTGAAATGTGCAGTTTTTGCTTTATTGGGGGTCTGGGGACTCAGAACCAGTAAGTATCTGGTGTGACCACCATTTGTCTCATGCAGTGCAACACATCTTCTTCGCATAGAGTTTATCAGACTGTCAATTGTGGCCTGTGGAATGTTGGTCCACTCCTCTTCAATGGCTGTGCGAAGTTGCTGGATATTAGTGGGATCTGGTACGCGCTGTCATATACGCCGGTCATGCACATCCCAAACATGCTCAATGGGTGACATGTCCGGTGAGTATGCTGGCCATGCAAGAACTGGGACATTTTCAGCTTCCAAGAATTGTGTACAGATCCTTGCAACATGGGGCCGTGCATTATCTTGCTGAAACATGAGGTGATGTTCATGGATGTATGGCACAACAATGGGCCTCAGGATCTCATCAAGGTATCTCTGTGCATTCAAAATGCCATCAATAAAATGCACCTGTGTTCTTCGTCCATAACAGATGCCTGCCCATACCATAACCCCACCACCACCATGGGCCACTCGATCCACAACATTGACATCAGCAAAGCGCTCACCCACACGACGCCACACACGCTGTCTGCCATCTGCCCTGAACAATGTAAACCGAGATTCATCCGTGAAGAGAACACCTCTCCAACGTGCCAGACGCCATCGAATGTGAGCATTTGCCCACTCAAGTCTGTTACAGCGACGATCTGGAGTCAGGTTAAGACCCCGATGAGGACGACGAGCATGCAGTTGAGCTTCTCTGAGACGGTTTCTGACAGTTTGTGCAGAAATTCTTTGGTTATGCAAACCAATTTTTCCAGCAGCTGTCTGAGTAGCTGGTCTCGGACGATCTTGGAGGTCAACCTGCTGGATGTGGAGGTCCTGGGCTGGTGTGGTTACACGTGGTCTGCGGTTATGAGGCCGGTTGGATGTACTGCCACATTCTCTGAAACGCCTTTGGAGACGGCTTATGGTGGAGAAATGAACATTCAATGCCCGAGCAACAGATCTGGTTGAAATTCCTGCTGTCAGCATGCCAATTGCACGCTCCCTCAATGCTTGCGCCATCTGTGGCATTTTGCTGTGAGACAAAACTGCACATTTCAGATTGGCTTTTATTGTGGGGAGTATAAGGTACACCTGTGCACTAATCATGGTGTCTGATGAGCATCTTGATGTGGCACACCTGTGAGGTGGGATGGATTGTCTCAGCAAAGCAAAAGTGCTCACTATCACACATTTAGACAGATTTGTGAACAATGTTTGAGAGAAATGGTAATATTGCGTATCTGGAATGAATTTTAGATCTTTGAGTCCATCTCATGACAAATGGGAGCAAAAACAAAAGTGTTGCGTTTCTATTTTTGTTGAGTGTATATATATATATATATATATATATATAATTATACAGTTTGTGGTTGGCTGAGAAAGATGTGAAGTCCTTAGTTTGCATCACAGATTCAGTTGCGTTGATTAAGCCAGGTCAAGTTTCCATTACGCGTGGCAACTGCCTGACATCAGGACAATCGATATAGATACTATAATTTATGTCCTTATTCAGATAGTTACATTAAATAATGCTTCCTGTGATTTGCATTGAAATGTGCCTGACATTCTGTAAACCTGCCTGTGAGATTTCGGTGACGTGTGCGCACTCTGCGCAGGTCAGCCAAAGTACCACTGCACAGAAATTAAACCTGGTTGGAGCTGGCGAGTTTTCTGCGCAACTCCAGCAGAGACTTTTTCTACGAAATTGTCACTGTGTCTTGATGAATATGTGACACCTCCCCCTACTACGCCGCCACACCCATCTCGGTGCACTTTCGTCTACCAAAGGCTGCGCACCTCACGAAATTACCACTACACGGGCTGCGCCGTACGAAATTACCACTGCGCGGGCTGCGCCTCGCTACGCCACCTGCGCTGCGCCAGGAAATTAGAGCCCTATATGTCAACTTTGGGCACAGTGAGTGGTATTTTTACGCCACTGGTCATTGCGGCCTTTGTTGTCCTGTCTCTCGCTAGCCTGGTTTCAGGTCCAATCTGAATCCACTGGAGGTTAACTGCTCTGGCACGACAAACTACTTTATGACTCAGAGGACAATGTAAGTGCCCATCCATCCATCTTCTGCCGCTTATCCGGGGCCGGGTCGCGGGGCCAGCAGTCTAAGCAGGGATGCCCAGACTTCCCTCTCCCCGGACACTTCCTCCAGTTCTTCCGGGGGTATCCCGAGGCGTTCCCAGGCCAGCCGAGAGACATAGTCCCTCCAGCGTGTCCTGGGTCTTCCCCGAGGCCTCCTCCCGGTGGGGCATGCCCGGAACACCTTCCCAGGAAGGCGTCCAGGGGGCATCCGATAAAGATGCCCGAGCCACCCCAGCTGGCCCCTCTCGACATGGAGGAGCAGCGGCTCTACTCTGAGCTCCTCCCGGATGACAGAGCTCCTCACCCTATCTCTAAGGGAGCGGCCCGCCACCCTGCGGTGGAAACCCATTTCAGCCGCTTGTACCCGAGATCTCGTTCTTTCGGTCATGACCCAGAGTTCATGGCCATAGGTGAGGGTAGGAACGTAGATTGACTGGTAAATCGAGAGCTTTGCCTTTCGGCTCAGCTCCTTCTTCACCACGACAGATCGGTACAATGACCGCATTACTGCTGCCGCTGCACCGATCCGTCTGTCAATCTCACGCTCCATCCTTCCCTCACTCGTGAACAAGACCCCAAGATACTTGAACTCCTCCACTTGAGGCAAGAACTCTCCTCCAACCCAGAGGGGACATATCTCTTTTTTCCGGTCGAGAACCATGGCCTCGGACTTGAAGGTGCTGATTCTCATCCCAGCCGCTTCACACTTGGCTGCAAACCGCCCCAGTGCATGCTGAAGGTCCTGGTTTGAAGGAGCCAACAGGACAACATCATCCACAAAAAGCAGAGATGAGATCCTGTGGTCCCCAAACCGAACTCCCTCCACCCCCTGGCTGCCCCTAGAAATTCTGTCCATAAAAATAATGAACAGAACCGGTGACAAAGAGCAGCCCTGTCGGAGTCCAACATGCACCGGGAACAGGTCTGACTTACTGCCGGCAATGTGAACCAAGCTCCTGCTCCGGTCATACAGAGACCGCACGGCCCTTAGTAGAGGGCCCCGGACTCCATACTCTCGAATCACCTCCCACAGAATGCCACGAGGGACACGGTCGAATGCCTTCTCCAAGTCCACAAAACACATGTGATTAGGTTGGGCAAACTCCCATGCACCCTCAAGCACCCTGCGGAGGGTATAGAGCTGGTCCAGTGTTCCACGACCAGGGTGAAAACCGCATTGTTCCTCCTGAATCCGAGGTTCGACTATCGGCCGGATTCTCCTCTCCAGCACCCTGGAATAGACTTTACCCGGGAGGCTGAGAAGTGTGATCCCCCTATAGTTGGAGCACACCCTCCGGTCCCCCTTCTTAAATAGAGGAACCACCACCTCGGTCTGCCAATCCAGAGGCACTGTCCCCGACTGCCACGCGATGCTGCAGAGGCGTGTCAACCAAGACAGCCCTACTACATCCAGAGACTTGAGGTACTCAGGGCGGATCTCATCCACCCCCGGTGCCTTGCCTCCGAGGAGCTGCCGAACTACCTCAGTGACTTAAGCCCGAGTGATGAATGAGTCAGCCTCTGAGTCCCCAGCCTCTGCTTCCTCTACGAAAGGTGTAACAGCGGGATTAAGGAGGTCCTCGTAGTATTCCTTCCACCGGCCGACAATATCCCCAGTCGAAGTCAAAAGCTCCCCACCTCCACTGTAAACAGTGTTGGCAGGGTACTGCTTTCCCCTCCTGAGGCGCCGGACGGTTTGCCAGAATTTCTTCGGGGCCGACCGATAGTCCTCCTCCATGGCCTCCCCGAACTTTTCCCAAACCCAAGTTTTTTCTTCCGCCCGGGCCGCAGCACGCTTAGCCTGCCGGTACCGGTCAGCTGCCTCAGGAGTCCCGCGAGCTATCGAAGCTCGATAACACTCCTTCTTCAGCTTGACGGCGTCCCTTACTTCCGGTGTCCACCACCGGGTTCGGGGATTGCCGCCACGACAAGCACCGGAAACGTTACGGCCACAGCTCCGAACAGCCGCGTCAACAATGGAGGTGGAGAACATGGTCCATTCAGACTCAATGTCTCCAGCCTCCCTTGGGATCTGGTCAAAGCTCTCCCGGAGGTGAGAGTTGAAAACCCCTCTGACAGAGGGTTCCGCTAGACGTTCCCAAAAAACCCTCACAACACGTTTGGGCCTGCCAAGTCTGTCCAGCTTCCTCCTCCGCCAGCGGATCCAACTCACCACCAGGTGGTGATTAGTGGACAGCTCAGCCCCTCTCTTCACCCGAGTGTCCAAGACATACGGCCAATCATTGCAACTCGATCATTGACCTCCGACCTCGGGTGTCCTCATGCCACGTGCACTGATGGACACCCTTATGTTTGAACATGGTGTTCGTTATGGACAAACCATGACTAGCACAGAAGACCAATAACAGAGCACCGTTCGGGTTCAGATCGGGGAGGCCGTTCCTCCCAATCACGCCCCTCTAGGTAACACTGTCACTACCCACGTGGGCGTTGAAGTCCCCCAGTAGAACGATGGAGTCCCCAGTCGGAGCACTTTCCAGTACCCTTCCTAGGTCGGGTACTCTGCACTGCCATTCAGCCCATAAGCCGAAATGACTGTGAGGCACCGGTCCCCACCCGAAGGCGCAGGGCAGCGACACTCTCGTTCACCGGGGAAAACTCAAACACCTGACGGCTAAGCTGGGGGGCTATAAGCAAACCCACACCAGCCCGCCGCCTCTCACCGCGGGCAACTCCAGAGTAGAAGAGAGTCCAGCCTCTCTCAAGGAGTTGGGTTCCAGAGCCCAGACTGTGCGTGGAGGTGAGCCCGACTGTCTCTAGCCGGTATCGCTCGACTTCCCGCACAAGCTCCATGTCCATGTGCATGGTTCCATGTCCCCAGAACCAGATTCAGAGTCCGGGGATTGGGTCGCCGGGGCCCCCGCCCACGACTGCCACCCAAAACACAAGGCATCAGCCCCTTCTGAACCCTCCCGCGGGGGATGGGCCTACGGGAAAGCGGGCCCACGTCGCTCGTTCGGGCTATGCCCGGGCGGGTCCCGTGAGCGGAGGCCCGACCACCAGGCACTCGCCTACCAACCCCAACCCCAGGCCTGGCTCCAGGGTGGGGTCCCGGTGACGCCAATCCGGGCGAGGATGCATCCTCGATTTTCTGACATTCATAAGGGGTTATTCAAATCACTCTTTGTCAGACCTGTCACCTAGGACCTGTTTGCCCTGGGAGACCCTACCAGGGGCAAATAAGCCCCAGACAACATAGCTCCTAGGATGTAAGTGCCCCTCAGAGTTTATTTTTGGTGCTGAGGAAGGCCCCTGTGGCAGAGGGCTTTTTGTGAGTGTTTCAGGTGCTCACTGTACAGAAAGACCTTTCTGAGGCCAGAGTGTGTGGTGAATTTCAACTTTTTCCACCTGATGCAAGTGAGTAAGAAAATGCAGCGTTTTCTTTTTTTGTCACATTTGCCAAGACAAAACCACAGTTCCTGCATGGCAGATAGAAGGAAAGAACAAGTTCGTAAATTCAATCGTGTTTCTTCCTCTGCTTGTAAGACCTGGGTATTTCATCTAAAGACAGCCTAGGACTAATGGCTTAATATTTTACTTTACAATACTATTCAATGATTGACATATTGTGGGAAACTAGGAAATCCATATGCCATTTCCCATACAAATGGGCAGAAAAGACCATTAATAGATTCAGTAAAATAACATGATACATATTATGAGTTCCAGCAAATCCTTAGATATTAAAGTGCTGTAATGCCAACCATATATTTGCAGTTTGCTGTTTTCCATTGCTCACAAAAAACATATTATGTGAACCTTGGTAGTAAAAAATGAACAATTAATCATTGTTCCATTACTAAGGAAGCTTGCTGATCAGCACTTTACTCTATATTAGCAGGCTCCACAGTCTGAAGTCCTTCATGTGCATGCTGTCACTGGTATTTGTCCTCTGCTTAAGAGAGAATGAATTCTATACTCAAGTATTTTAAGGCACGAGGTGAAGTGGTTTCCAATAATAAGCAAACCTTCGGTATGGTATGTTTATCATTCCAACCCCCCTGAAAAAAAGCAGAGTACAGTTTTATGTGTACGATGGAAAACCATGAACTTTCAGTACAAGTAAACCTGGAACATGAATCTAAATTCATACATGCAGTAAAATTCTGAATTACATAAAATTATTTGCATTCATATTTTATACTATCCCATTTGTGTTTTTGCTGCATATATTATGGTCATTGTCATTGGCCAATCCAAGTCTGTGATGAAAATGTATGTACATTGTTGAGCCAAAACAAGATAGCAAGACAAGATAGAAACAAGATAGATGAAGCAAGTAGTGTTGATTATTTCATTGTAATGCCACATATCAAGGCTTGGGGTATATTCGAGCCATCTAGCAGACCATGTTGGTGCTGCAATGATAATGGTCACAATATTATGAGGATTTGATTCTTAACTTTCAGACCGCACTGTGGCGTACATCTTTTGATACAGTCTATGGTCCTGCAGGAGGTCCCTTTGGTCCATCTCTAGTCCTCGCGGGTGTCCAGTGAACTGCTTCTTTGTCTCAGAAAGGATGAGAGCCAGAGTCCTTTTCAGGGCCCTCTCCTCGATCTTGGCATGCCATCTTGGGGTATCCTGCACTCTGTCCCTCTTCTACCAATAGTTTTGGTGATCTTTCGTCCGAGGAGGCACCTGGGAGTATGTTGCTGCCTTCTTTCATGTTCCATTATTCTCGTTATTTAATGATTGTCTCATGCTTTGCCCCGCCTTTTGCTCTTTCTCTCACGTTTCCTGTTATTAATTGTCGTCTTTAGTATTTAAGTTTCTGGTCTTTGTCTCCCTTTTGCTGGATTGTTCTCTCCCATCTTCATTGTTCTCTTAAAAAGAAAAAAAAAGTGACAATTTATTAGGGAAACTCTTTCCAGTGCCTGTGGTCCTGGCAATTAGCTTCTTTCAGTCCATTCTTCGCTCCAGTTTGAAAATTCACACCTGCCCAGCCTGCCCTGGTTCATTCAGCTTGCAAACCCAGTTTCTGATCTCAGAGCAGTCTCTTTTACTATGCTTCCCAGACCATATTCTGATAATTCTCCCACTAAAGTTCCTTTGAGTCGTTCCTCAATGTATTCAGTTCAATCTGTGATCTGAACCGGTTTCCTTGTTCTGAAACTCTTAATATCAAAAACCCCGCTGTATTGAAAACTACTAAAAACTTCAGAACAAAACCAGTGTGGTGTGATGGACAACATCCATGGCTTTGAGGGTAGAACTTTTCACATTCGATTGTTTCATGTGTGGAGAGGTAGGCATCCTATAAACAGAACTCCCGGTGTTTTTATCCCCATGTGACTGAGAGGAGATTGGTTTTTATCGATTCTAATATCTGTGCTGTTATCAATCAAGTCTCTGTTATGGCTAGGTTCTTGGTAGCCTGGGATTAATTTCGAAAACGGTGACGCTAAACATGTGCACATGGTGTAATATGGCCAATAGATGGCACTGTTGCTCTATTTTAAGATGCGGAGTTCAATCACTTCTCTTGTGACGATTCTGTGTTACATTGTCATTTGTGTTGAAAATGACAATTACTGTTGATGGCATTATAATAGTTGCTTTTATATATATATATATATATATATATTAGTGGCTGGTGAACTGGCGATAGGGGAAGCTCAAAACAATCCCTTAAAATTAATGATTGGTCAGGACCTGTTTTAAATCATTCATTTAAATTACCATAACAGAAACTCTGAAAACTCTCAACATTATCGGGTGTGGCCAGTTTATATAGTTAACCTTTATCTTTATAATCTGACTTGAATCCTAATTTGCTTGTATCTTACATTGTGCTTATATTACTCATTCTATATTTAATCAGATTATTCTTTACTGTACACTTATCCCTTCTTTCACAGAGCTCACTGATACATTGGTAGGGTTATTCCTGACAAGTACTATAATATACCTGTGTGTCACTGTGCCATTAATAAACTGATTAAGCTGAATCCTAAAGTCTAGTGGCGTTCTTATGAAACCTTGAGAATCATTATTTGTTGCGAAATGCCACCAGCAGATGGCATTAAAGTCATTTACAACAAACTGGTTTTTCTTTAGAATTTAGAAACAACGTAAAAACAGTCATATCCTGGAAAATCTTTTCTGAAGCTCACTCAGTGATAAGAAGTGTTCGGTCTCTAATTCCGTGCTTTCACAAGAGGCAAATAGCTGAAAAATCCACGATTTTAAACATTTCATAAATATGGACCTTGTCATAAATCGTACAGAAACTGGGACATCAACTCTGCACCGCTTGCATTCTTTTGCAGACTGTTCAGATATACACTACTGCTCAAAAGTTTTGGATCACTTGGAAATTTTCTTGATTTCCATGGAAACACACATGAAATTAGTCTGAATAGGAAATATAGCTGATAAACAGAACATGCTGACATTATCTGAGTTCGAAACAATGATTTAATGGAAAATGATGAATGTGTACTTCAAACTTTGGCCTTCATCAAAAAAAAACCACCTTCACTGTTGATACTGAAACTGGTATTTGACGGGAACTATTTAGCGCAGCTGCTAGTTGACAACCTGTGAGGCGTCTTTGTCTTAAACTACACACTCTCAGATATTTGTCTTCTTGCACAGTTGTGCATCGGGGCCTCCCACTCCTTTTTTCTGTCCTTGTTAGTGCCAGGTTGTGCTGCTCTCTGAAGGGAGTAGTTGACAGCATGGTAAGAGATTTTAAGTTTTCAATTTCGCGCATTGAATAGCCTTCTTTTCTAGGCACAACAATAGACTGACAGGTATCCAAAGGAAGTTCTTCCTTTCTGGCCATTTTGAGCCTGTAAACAAACGAACAACTGCTGTTGCTTCAGGTACTAAACCAACCTCAAGAATGCCATGCTCCCTTTTGCACTCCCTTATTAGTTCAACGTTTTTCAGCTGTGCAACACATTTGCAGAAGGGTTTTCTAATAATCAATTAGCCTTGTAAAATGCTTAACTTGGATTAGCAGCCATACCAGGACATTGATGCTGAGGACTGCCAGTAGCTGATAATAGGCCTCTATGCAAAAATATAGATCATTCTTTGAAAATCATCTGTTTCATTTTCATTGTTTTTGAAATGGATAAAAATGTTTGTGAAATGGAAAAAAAAAGTTTGTGAAATGCATGAAAATGTATTTTTCTTTGGAAAACAAAGAAATTTGCAAGTGATCCCAAACTTTTGAGGGGTAGTGTACGCTCAGGCACCACTTAATACTGCACACCTTTGTAATATCGGATATGACCCTCGACTCAAACATCAGCCGAAGTTCTAGTTGAGCCTCTTAAAGATTCAAGATGTACCATCACAGATGCTCTTCTGTTTGCAACAGGTGTAAAGAGTGGTTATCTGAATTACCATAGCCTTATTGTCCGCTCAAACTAGTCTGGCCATTCTGCTCTGACCTCTTTCATCTACGAGGCAATTTTGATTCACAGAACTGCCGCTCACTTCAAGGTTTGACATTTTTTGCATTCAAAAATGCTCTTCTCCACGGCACATTTGTAATGCATGGTTACTTGGGTAACTGTCACCTTCTTGTCAGTTTTAAGGGGTCTGGTCATTCTCCTCTGACATCTCTCATCAACAAGGTATTTTGCCTATAGTGCTGGACTTTGCATGATTTTTTTGCTTTTCACACTATTTTCTGTAAAATGCAAACTGTTGTGCTTGAAAATCCTGGGAGATCTGCAGTTTCTGAAAAACTGAAAGGAATCCATCTAGCTCCGGGGTAGGGAATCTTCTCCAGAAAGAGCCACTGTGGCTGCAGGCTTTCACACCAACCAAGCTGCTACACACCTGATTCTACAAATCAAGGCCTTAACAAATATTCCAGAGGTTGATTAGTAGAATCAGGTGTGTAGCAGCTTGGTTGGTATGAACCTGCACCCACAGTGGCTCTTTCTGCAAAAGGTTCCCGGCCCCTGATCCAGCTCCACCAATGAAACACTCTCAGATCAAATTTCTAGCCCATTCAGTCAAAAGACAAAGGAAACTTTTGACCATGTCTACATGCTTTTTCCCCCCAGTTTTTATTCTCTGCTGGATGGCAGCCCAAGGGGGGGATTATGCCGTGTAGCAGTCCCTGTGTCTGTCCGTCCGTCTGTCCATATTGGAAGGTACTTGATTTATGAAATCAAATCAGATTTCACTGGACATCCCTGAAACTTTGCACATATGCTGCAGATAGACTGATGATGCGCATATCGCAGTTGCGATTCTGGTGGGGGATGTTGTGCTCTCAGAGCACTCTTGTTATAAATGCAGGGTCATTGCCAATGCCATACTGGTTTCGTGAGGTTTTATAACAATCTGGGACCCTGAGAGAATCTTAT
The DNA here is from genome assembly GCA_029721435.1 of Gymnothorax reevesii. Classification (NCBI taxonomy): domain Eukaryota; kingdom Metazoa; phylum Chordata; class Actinopteri; order Anguilliformes; family Muraenidae; genus Gymnothorax; species Gymnothorax reevesii. Next base: position 28,813,783 of record CM056588.1, read on the forward strand.
TTGCACTTTCTATAGGCCTGCAGATCTTTCATTTGTAGCAGTTATACGAAATGACACCTCACTGGCTAGTGTGCCTGTTAGGACCACTAGTATAGCAATAAATCTACCCCTATTTAAAAAAAATAAAATAAATAATCAAATTTATCCATGTCCATATCCAGCCAGCCATATCCATATCCACTCAGTTGGTGCCCATCAAACAGCCATGTCTGTTCTTTCTCCATAAGACATTCTTGGTAAATGATTTCATCTCATGTCACAATATAAATGCATTATTTTTAACAGATCCTTGGCTTGATGTAGAGGGCACAGCAGTTGTTGTATGGGTGTCTCCCCTAGACTACAATGTCTCGTATTCTAATAGATGAGGGGAAAAGAGGCAGTGGGACCCCATCTACTCTCTCTATTTCTCTGAGCAGAAGGGACATTGACTTGTGTAATTCTGTGTAACTAAGCTGTAATACTGAAATGGCAGCCTCCCATTCTTCTAGCCATAGTTTGCAGCCTCCTTTACTTTCTCCTTTGCAGTTTCTCCTTTACTTATGACTTCTTGGAATTCCTCTCCATATTCACTCTAACTACGAAAAAAGCATCATTCTAGAGACTTCAGCCAGCATGTGGACAGCCAAGAATGATCAAACTTGAGTCATTCTTGCTCGTTGATGCAGAAATACTTAAAAAGGTTGTGACACAACTCAAATAGTCTACCTGTGCCTTCGATCCGATTCCGACCAAGCAATTTACGATAATTTTTTACTGCCTATCAGACCAAGCTCAGACTATTGTTAATTGCTCATTTCAGACAGGTATTTTTACAACCTCTCTCAAGACTGATGTAGTGAAACCCAACCTGGATCCTTCAGTCAAAAGCAATTATAGGCTGATTTTAAACCTTCCTTTTAATAATAAAATTTGAGAGAAATTAACTCATAACCAAATAAATTAGTTTATTCACACAAATTACATTCTCAAGAAATGTTAGTCTTGCTTATGGCCACATCACAGCACTGACACAGCCTTAGTAGGAGTTATGAATGATCTTAGGGCTAACTTGGATGCCAAGAAAATCTTTGTCCTTGTTTTTTCTGACCTATGCACAGGTTTTGAGAAGATCAACCATTTTATTCTTTTAGACAGTGTCCAAAAACATGTTGGTCTCTCTGGCACAGTTCTCAATTGGCTTTAGTGCTATCTCTCATAAAAAGAATTCTTTGTTGCTTGTGATGAACACTCCTCAGAAAGCAACAACATTATCTGCGGTGTTCCACAAGGCCCCATACTAGGCCCCATTTTGTTCAGCCAGTGTGAGCTTCCCCTTGGCAATTACACTTGAGAACTTGGCATACATTTTCACAGTCATGCTGATGAAACTGAACTATGCATTACCATGGATCCCAATAGTATGACCTCCAAAATTTTTTCTTTGATGTGAACACATGGATGGCTCAAAGTCTTCTCCAGCTGAACAAGGAGAAAGAAGTGCTAATAATTTGATCAAAAGTGTAGAAAGAGAAACCAGCAATCAACCTACAGTTACTTGCACTCACTACTAAGCACTAGGTAAGAAAACCTAGGTGTAATCCTGGATGATGATCTCAATTTTGAAACTTACATCAGGAGTGTGACAGAATCTGCATTTAATCACTTCAGAAAACATCTTTATGGCCAACTCTTTCTCAGGCCAGCACTGAGAGAATAATCCATGTGTTTGTGTCTATCAAGCTTTATTATTGCAATGCAATCCTCTGTGTGGTCTACCAAAGAAAATCATTTGTGAGCTCCAGCTATTGCAGAATTTAGTTGCACTTCATTCAACTAAAACCAGAAGGTGAGCACAAATTACTCCTGTTTTAAAGTCGTTGCACAGGTTGCTTGTGAGTCTTAGAATCAATTATAGGATACATTTACTAATTCATAAAATTCTAAATGGCTTAACTCCTGACTACTTGTCTGACATGCGTCTCAGATATGAGTCTGCTGGACGACTTAGGTCCCCTATCAGTTGTCTCCAGGTTGTCTCACAGGTGTGAACATACACTCATGGAAAGGCTGTTTTCTGCTCTTGTGGAGTAAGTCTATGGAACAATATGCCTTTTGCCGAGAATATGGACATATTCAGGAGAAATCTCAATGCTCGCCTTCTTAGGCTTTTAGTTTACTTAATTTGACACTTAATTTGATCATACTTACTTCGTTTTATTGCCTGTCCTTTGATTTTGCTATTGCATTTTTTTAATGTCCCATGTTTAACCCTGATTTTATGTAAAACATTTGCAGCTGCATTTTTTCAAAAATAGTGGTTTATAAATAAAGTTCATTTGATTGATGGATTGATTCAATTGCTGCCACAAGTTTGTTGATTAGATATTTGTGTTCATTAGCAGGTGCACAGATATACCTAATACAATTACCAGTCCGCGTTGTGTCTCTCTTCCTGAATGTCAGGAATGGACAAAAGTAACATTAGAATAGCAGAAAAATTTCCTCTTACTGCTTCTTATTGTGTCTTCTGCAGCAATTTAAGTCACTAATCTTTTGCGGCTGAAGTAGGTAAATTTTTTTAGAGGTGTTTGATTTCACCCAGACAGGCAACTGTAGAGCACGGGAATTTAGGTTTTGAAATGATGGCTGTACACAATTGATGCTTGTTCAAATAATTCAAGACAAACATTCAGCTAATTACTGGATATGCTTCCATGAGATTACTGTTTAAACAAGCAAATTAAATTTCAATTAGCACTTTCCATAGGGCTATTGGTAACAGGCTCCATACTTCAAACACATTTCTTAAATTCAGCATTTTTTATTTCAGGGTTCCAAAGCACAGCGACAAAAGAAGGCCATTTTATTGTGAAAACTTTCCTCGGAATATTAATGAGAGAATTGTTGTCTATTGATATTAAATGGCATAAATGCTACCAGCTGGTGGAATCTATCAGGAGATTTTAAGTTCTTAATCGTGGTTTTATTAACGGATCCACATTTCTAAATATAAATCATTGTCTCGGAAATCAAATCACCTCCTACATTTGAATTCCTGTTTCTGAAAGAAACTAAAGGTAAGTGGTGAACTGTCAGAAGTTTTAAACAAAAGGAAAGGTTACCCAGGTTTTTTGTACGCCGTCGAGTAGGTGAAAGGATGGTCCTCAGTGTGTGACATCAACTGTCAAATATGAAGGAGGAAGCATGATGCTCTGGGGCTGTTTTGCTGGATCCAGGGTCAGTGACTTAGAGTGATGACAGGCATCCTGAACCAAAACGACTATCACAGCATTCTACAACGCCATGCAGTACTCTCTGGGTTGCGCTAAGTTAGTCAGGGGTTCATCCTACAGCAAGATAATGACCCAAAACATAAGACCAAACTCTGTCAGAACTACCTAAGAAAAAAGTACAAGATGGTAAGTGTGAAAACATGGAATGGCCAGCGCAGTCTTCAGACTTAAACCCCATTGAGCTGGTTTTGAATGAACTGGACAGAGGAGTGAAAGCTATGCAACCTAAAAGTGCCACACATCTATGGGAACTTCTGCAACAGAGTTGGGAAGAACTTTCTAAAGAATATTTGATTTTCATAGTAACCCCATGGGCTAGCCTGAGTTGGAGGCGGACATCCTTCACGACCGCCATTTTGCCGCTGACTGAGAACACTCGAATTTGCACTTCCGTGTTCGGAACGAAAAACCCCTGATCTCGCACTTGTGTTGGTGATTCGAATATGCCCCTAGATTCCATCGGTTGCAAAACTGCAACGTAACCTGTGCAGCGTTATTTCACTCCTTCCTGTACGCAATTTCATATCCCGCCGAGACCGCAAACATAAGCCAAACGTCTTCCTGGCTAATAGAATTTACCTGCTCAGATTTTGTTATGATTCTGCCTTGTGCTTGTACGTTTTCCCCCGTGTCTCTCTTGATTTGTGTTTCAGCTCCAATCCCACGGCCTGACCACCTATTCCCCCTCGCCTGGTTCCTGTGATGTCGAGTGACAGCCTGCAGGCCTGAGTCTCGTTGTCCAATCACGTTTCCTCTTTCAGTTTCGGCTTTGGTATTTCATTCGTTGCTGCCACCTGTAATTAATTATGGGTCTCGGAAAACTGAGTGAATGTGTTCTCTGAAAACTCTGAGTGAATGCTTTCTCTGATTAGGCCATTGTTAACCGTACTAACCAACACTTATTTAAGGGTGTGTAAATATTTCATCACGTAGTTACTAACCTAATTAAATCATTAGCGAGAACAAGCGTTTCTAGCTTCTGTAAATTCCTTCCTAAGCTCTCCCTGATTAACTGTGGTTAAAGCAATGCTTTTTCTTTGCTGTTCTCGTGGTGCTTTTTCCTCGTCACTTTTTGATTACCTTAATCTAAACTGTCTAGGTTGATTGATCGTCTTAGCGTCTTGCCTCGAGTCTTTACTGTGAATTTGTTGTTAATCCCATGTGTTTCTGTTTCCTCTTGAGATTGCATGCCTTATCCCCGCCTCCTCCCGACTGTATTTATTCTGGGAAGAGATGTCAGACTGGACTTCGCACGCCGCGTTTGCCTGAATCTGAGCGGCATTGAGAATCTGTTCCCGAGCACCCCAAGCATTTCCCTTGAATTTTTAAGTCCAGTGTTCTCCTTTGTCTTAGTTCCGTGTTTTCGCCAGCTTGTTTCTGTTATTTCATTCGAGCCACTCATGGAGTGTGTATTTTAGTTTTCTCCTGCCCTTGGCAGAGTACCTTGGTTCTCCTGGTTCAGTGCATGTGCATGGTGTTCATCATTTCTTGGACAAAACCAGTTGTTTTTGACCATATATAACACAAAATTGACCTCTGGAAATGCCAATGTGGTACTCTAGATATTTAATGTGTTTAAAGAAAAAGTTTAGCTTAATTATACAGTACAATTATACAGCACAATTGTGCTTAATATTTTGTTGGTTTCTGGAATACCAAACTAGGTTATGACCATTTTTACTGAAGATGAGGTGTGTTAAAGGAATTTTGATTTTACATTCCTGGTATTACCTTCACAAAAAGAAACTCAGATGACCCAGAGAAAAAATCAGTCGGAGACTGAGAAGTTAATATCCAAGCCAAAGTCTGTTTACTTTTTTGCAAAAAAGGATCCCCATACAAAGTCAAGTCAGAATGGAGGATAAAGAGTTAGAAAGTTCTCTGGTATTTGTAGGGATACTCCATGGCGTTCTCCTCCCCCCGTGCTGATTTACACATCACGCAAGCCTTTGCTGTCGCCCGCAACTGCGTCAAGTTGGTACGTAACCACGTCAAGTTGTCTAGGGATACACACACATCTTGCTAGCAGGGATATCCTCCCCTCTCCTAGACCTGACCATCACCCTGGGGGATACCACCATCTCCCCCTCGCGGAGTGTGAAGAACCTTGGGGTCCTGTTTGACGACAGGCTCTCCTCTGCTGTGAACATCGCTGCAGTGACCCGGACCTGCAGGTTCTTCCTCTTCAACATCCGTAGAATCCGGCCCTTCCTCACCAGCTACTCAATGCAGCTCCTAGTCCAAGCGCTGATCCTCTCCCGCCTGGACAACTGCAACGCCCTCCTCGCCGGCCTCCCAGCATCTGCCATCAGACCCCTGCAGCTCATCCAGAATGCCGCAGCTCGTCTGGTCCACAACCTCCCAAGACACTCCCACGTCACCCCCCTGCTCACAAAGCTCCACTGGCTCCCTGTTGCTGCTCGCATCAAATTCAAGACTTTGGTGCTAGCCTATCAGGGAGTCAACAAGACTGCTCCAGCTTACATCCAGAGACTGTTCAGACCCTACACCCCTGCCAGAGCACTCCGCTCTGCTACTTCTGGTCGCCTGGCTCCTCCCCCTCTCCGCTCCTCCCCTTCCCGCTCAAGGCTGCTGTCTGTCCTGGCACCTCGTTGGTGGAATGATCTACCTATCGAGGTCAGAATGGCAGAATCCTTGAGCATCTTCAAGCGCCGCCTGAAAACCCACCTCTTCAGGCTCCACCTCTCCCCTACTCCACTGCCTTGATTCCTGTCCCTACATCCTTTTGATTTGTTGCACTTTATTCTGTTTACCTTACTTCCTGACTGTATCACTTGATTTGGTTTCCCTTCATTTTGTTGCACTCTATTGTCAGTTTACTTGATTTTCCTGCCCCTTTGTTGCACTTGATCTGTTGCCCTTCTATTGCACTTATTTTATTGCTCTTTGTTGCATTGCCTCTGCACTTAACCTTGTTGCCATTTTGTTCACTTGCCCTTGACCTTGCCTTTTTGTTATTAGTCTAGATCTGTAACAATGGAACGTGTTCTATCACTTACTGTTAGCACTTTTACTTGTCTCCTAGGAGGTCTGCACTTTTGTACTGTTCTTATGCACTTTTGTACGTCGCTCTGGATAAGAGCGTCTGCTAAGTACCTGTAATGTAATGTAATGTAATGCTAGGGAGGAGAGCACCTGCCTTCTCTCTCAGCTCTGGCTCCAGCTTATCTTGTTATGGATTCCGGAGCTCTCTATAAACACATAAACTTAGAGAAAGAGAAAAACATCTTGCCCTTGGTACAGACATTCAAGACTTCATGACTTTAGATAGGCTATATGTCATGACACACTAGTATGGTTATGCAGGCCCCTGCTATATCAGAAATATGTAAACACACACACACTCTGGGCCTATGGACTAAAACAGAATATGAGCAAGCAAGTATAATCAATTAATAATTATTAATAAATCAATAAGCAATCAAATGGAATCAAATAAGCATTTAATAATGATTAAATGAATCAAATAAAAAAATGTTTCCACAAGGTGTAATTAGAATTCTGAGGAAACGTGTAAAATTTGAGTTACAGGAGCCATTTCAAACAGTAATAGTATTTCAGAAAAATAATCAATGTCCTGACTGAAAGAAAAAATAATTTAATGGTGCTGTGGCAAAAAAGTAGTTGGCACGTTATGTAAATCGTAGATAAAAACAGAATACAATGATTTGCAAATCCTTTTCAACTTATATTCAATTGAATACACTGCAAGAACAAGATGTTTAATGTTCAAACTGAGAACCTTTTTTTTTTTTTGCAAATAATCATTAACTTAGAATTTAAAGGCAGCAACACATTGCAAAAAAGTTGGCAGAGGGGCCTTTTTACCACTGTGTTACATCGCCTTTTAACAACACTCAGTAAACGTTTGGGAACTGAGGAGACCAATTTTTGAAGGTTTTCAGGTGGAACTCTTTCCCATTCTTGCTTGATGTACAGCTTAAGTTGTTCAACAGTCCGGGTTGTCCATTGTCCAATTTTACGCTTCATAATGCACCACACATTTTCAATGGGAGACAGGTCTGGACTACAGGCAGGCCAGTCTAGTACCCGCACTCTTTTACCACGGAGCCATGCTGTTGTGGCTTGGCATTGTCTTGCTGAAATAAGCAGGATCGTCCATGAAATAGACGTTGCTTTGATGGCAACATATGTTGCTCCAAAACCTGTATGTACCTTTTCGCATTAATGTTGCCTTCACATATGTGTAAGTTGCCCATGCCTCGGGCACTAATACACCCCAATACCATCATAGATGCTGGCTTTTGAACTTTGCGCCTATAACACTCCGGATGGTTCTTTTCCTCTTTGGTCTGGAGGACACGACGTCCACAGTTTCCAAAAACAATTTGTAATGTGGAACACTGGTGGAACAGAACACTTTTCCACTTTGCATCAGTCCATCTTAGATGAGCTTGGGCCCAGCGAAGCCAACGGCGTTTCTGGGTGCTGTTGATAAATGGCTTTCGCATTGCAATGTAGAGTTTTAACTTGCACTTGCAGATGTAGCGAGGAATTCACACATCCTCTGTGTGTCACGGGCATTCAATGTTGGTTTTCGGCTTGTTGCTTACGTGCAGTGATTTCTCCAGATTCTCTGAACCTTTTGACGATATTACGGACCGTAGATGATGAGATCCCTAAAATCCTTGCAATAGCTTGTTGAGGAATGTTGTTTTTAAACTGTTCGACAATCAGCTCACGCATTTGTTCACTAAGTGGTGACCCTCGCCCCATCCTTGTTTGTGAATGACTGAGCATTTCAGGGAAGCTGCTTTTATACCCAATCATGGCACCCACTTATTCCCAATTAGCCCGTTCACCTGTGGAATGTTCCAAATAAGTGTTTGATGAGCATGCCTCAACTCTCTCAGTCTTTTTTACCACTTGTGCCAGCTTTTTTGAAACATGTTGCAGGCATCAAATTCCAAATGAGCTAATATTTGCAAAAAATTACAAAGTTTACCTGTTCGAACATTAAGTAAGTTGTCTTTGCAGTGTATTCAATTGAATATAGGTTGAAAAGGATTTGCAAATCATTGTTTTCTGTTTTTAGTTCCGATTTACACAACGAGCCACCTTCACTGGTTTTGGGTTTTGTACTAATTCTCATCAAAGACACATTCATCTATGATTTCAAAGTTTTGAATGCCGCTGTTTGTATTTTCCCCTGTTGAGTTAAGAAAAAATATACAAAATTTGTTTTATAAGGCCTACTTTTCTCCATGCTGAGAGACAGCTTGAGTCAACAAGAACAGATATGAGGAAAATGTTGAGCAGTTAAAGCCTTTAAGTCTGGCTGCTAAAACATTGATTATTTTGGTTCACTATTAAAAAAAATCCACAAGATCCACTCAGGCTGACATCCACATTTGTAATTACACTGAATTTTTATTTATTTTTTTTTTACAACTAGAGTTTTGATGAAAATCCATCTCAACACACGCTAAAAGAAATATTAGTATTAGCCTCTGCACAGTTAAATAATTGAAGGTAAAATACATTAAATTGTTTCAATTATTCAACAAAATGAAGAAGGCCAAGAGTTCCCATCCGGAATGCAATCATTTTAGCTGTCAAGCTGAATTTCAGCAGTTATCCTTAAGATGTCCCTCTCAAGACTCTGAGTGCGGAAACAGCAAACAACAGGTGGTACTACTAATTTATCATCATATTGAGACATCAATCTGTGCAAATGTAATTTGGCTAACTTTGAACAAAAAAGAAAATAATGTTTACAAGACATCGGAGAGAAGCACTTGCCTGGAATGCTTAATTACATGCATTAGCAATGGTACTGCAAGTTCGCTGCACACAATAATAAATTATCCATAGATGTATTAATATATCTAATGAAATGAAGGGAAGACAGAAGCTATTTTAATATTCTAAATGGTGTTTTAATTTATTGCCACTGTGTTTAATACAGTCTAATGTGATAAGCGTTAACAGACTTAAATTTTACTCTTACATTCTTCTCTTGGGCCTGATTTGGTGGTAACTGAATGACTCAGATGTTTATTGCGATTAGTTGGATTACTGATTGAGTTATGGCAGGAAAATAATCTTTATCAGTCCTTTATTGGTAGAGGCCTGAGCAACTATACAAGGCTCAATCTTGATTTCCCAAGATTGCCAAAATTTCCCCAGGCCCAAAATAAGGGAGGTGGAATTACCTCATAAATTATTCAATACACATACAATTTTCCTTCCACTTCCCAAGAGCTGCTAATAACAGATTTTCTCATTGTTGAAATCTCATTGACTTTGTCTCCAGTCCCTAATATTGAGCTTTACAATAACACCATCAAAGTCATTTCATTGACTTTTTTCTAAGCATCCTGCTGTGATTTAGTATAACATACAGAAATTACCTCAATTCTAAATGCCCGTAGCCAAGCCCGCAGACCTGGGGGTTCAATGTTATCCGAACTGAATGAATTCAATTCCTCTCTATCCATCTGTTTCCTTCTAGGAGTGGAGCAGGTGTGTGTTTTGCCAAGGGCAGAGGGTAATTTAAACCTCACAGCAACTTTGCCTTTCCTCCACTCTTAATGAGCCCTGTGTTTGCTGTCTAGAGTTCTCCACTAGGGCCAGTCGATACTCTCTACCCAGCAATTCTCCACCTGCACAGGTGCATCCCTCTTCTCTTCAGGGAAGAGGTGTACAGCGCGACCAATGAATTTGGGGTGTGCGGATGTCATACAGAAATAAAATATGAACCTCAGACTAAAATGGGGAATGCCAGGCTTAGTGGGAAGGGAAAGGTGCAGAGCGTAATTTTGGATCAAAAGGTCCCCAATGTTAGTAAGGGTGGCTTGGATATGAGATGTTTGGATTGGCAGGTCATGAGCTTCCAGTAAGCGACCATTATCATCTTGTACTCACAGAGGATGTGGAATTGTGGAAGACTGAATGAGCACAACTTTTGTCAGCCCTCTGTTTTATGCTGTGCAGAAATATAGGTTCGTTAGCACGAGCATTAACATACTGCAGCACTCTACTGTTATAGCTTTCATTGGAACATAACTATGAACAACTCCTGAAGGGCATTCACCAGGATTATGTTGTTTTCAAGAAATTATCTCAAAATAAAAATATAAAGCACCCTCCTAAAATAAGTCAATTTAAGGGCGAGTCATCTATTCTCTGTCACTCTTCAGTTTGGCAGTGCTCTGACAGTACAATGAAATCCTGGCCTTAGTATTACTGTCAGTACCTCTCAGCAGTTAAGCTAGATGTGCATAGGAAAGGAAATTCATTAATGTACTGAGGTAATGAGGGGAGACATGACCCATTCACTGCTCATTCCCCAAACTGAGTACTTTGCTCGGGTCGTATCTGCTCACAACCTCGTGCTATAATGGAAACCTTCAGTGATATCAAAAACATAAAATAGAAGGATAGGTGATGGGTTACCCTAATGTAACTGCTTTAGTGAATGTCTTGCCATCAAAATTGAGGAAGAATTGAATGATTTATGGGTTGTGCAAATCATTCAGTCAAGAGCCAAAAAAAAAGATGTATAAAAAAACAGCATTCTTGCTGTCATCACAATCTCCAGTCACTTCAACTATCAATTACACATTTACTAAAAGTGATGGTTCCAATTTTTATTAGTATTTTGTGCTATAAAATACAGTTGTACGTGAAAATAATCTCTTCCATGGTCCAAATCATTTCTCCTTTGTTTTGCAAGTGAAAAAGTAGATTTTTTTCCCCGCATTGCTTATGTAGTTTGGTAAATAAACTTTGGTTTTAGCCGTTCCCACCAAACTGGGCTTGTGAAGGCAGTAAGCCACCTCATATTGCTCTGAGTGAGGAAACCCATGAGTTAAGAAGGTATGAACATTTGACAGATTACAAACTACTGTGTACTGTACTCTATTTTAACAACAAGTCTCTTGTTAAGGAATGAAATGAATCGAATAAATCAACTGGATGGCTATTTTATGAACCAACAAAAAGAAACACATTTCACCAAACTTTGTCAGATTTTGAACATACACAGGCATTCAGGTGCAGACAGCAGTGCAGATCCCATATCAGACTTTTAGAGAGAAGCAGCAGTGCAGAAACTTAATCCAAAAATCTTTGTCATGCTGGGTGGATCGTTACGATCCACCCTGCATGACAAGTGGACGATCTGAAGCACAAACATAAGATCCGGAGTTGTGGTCAGATTGGCAGGAATTTGTAATAACCAGTGCACAGATTGGCATTAGAGAGAGTAATTGGATGTGGCTTATGTCAAAAAAAATGATTGATGGCTTTTTAATGAGTTGAAGAGTTCACTTGGGGGTCATATGCAAAAAATAAAAATAGTATCAAAATCCCTCTCCCCCCTTTTCTCCTAATCCTCTCCCCTCGCCTCTTCTCTCCCTCTCCGAGGTGGGGGCTGTGTGTGAGTGAGATTCAGCACCGTCCCAAGTCCCCACCCCCTTCCCCCTTGAACGTCCTGGAGCAGGGAGAGAATTTTATACATTTTAGTGTGTTTTACGTTTTTTGTGGGGATGAGCCTTTTAAAGCATTTATTTTCTGGTGTTATAGTTTGGTGGTTTTTAAAACGGTTATTATATGTGTGGTTGGAAGGGGGAAGTGAAAGTAAAAAGTGGTAAAACTTTATTTCAAGAGTTTTGTTGGTTGCGTGGTGTAACGAAAGAAACGAAAGAGCGTTTAAATTCGGAGAGTTTCGGTGAAAGTTAAAAGTGGTAAAACTTTATTTCAAGAGTTTTGTTGGTTGTGTGGTGTAACGAAAGAAACGAAAGAGCGTTTAAATTCGGAGAGTTTCGGAGAGAAAAGAGTGTTTTTTAAAGCAGAAAAAATGAGAGCATGAAGTGTTAAAATAAAGGAAATAAATAAAGGTGAAAGAGAGAAAGCAAATTATTTACCAGTTTTTCGGCGTGATGTGCGTGGAAAAGTAAAGTTACCAAAAAGTTGTAATGTAGTTGACGAAAGAAGTGCGCAATAAGGATGGTTTCCATGCAGAGAGTTAATTCTGTACGTCTTCTTCCCTGGTCTGTGTCTCTCTGTGTGTCTGACTGTTGGCATTGGAAGTGGTCGGTCCACATGGGCGGGCGGGGCTTGCGGGGAGGGTGCAAGCCACGAAATGATTGATTGTGCATTGATGAGCGAACGACTTCTGTAAAAAGCGGGAAAACTGTAAAACTAACACAGGGGGAGCTAGGTTTGAATCCGACAGGTGTTGGTGTGTGACACCATGGGACGGCGGAACTTGCGAATGCGCACTGTCATCATTTTTAAAACAACAGCTGAATTAGGTGTGATTGATGCGCTAACGACTTTCGTAAAAAAATCAGGAGACCGATAAAACTTACCCAGGAGGGGAGGGGTTGAATCCGACAGGTGAATGAGCGCGTTGCTGAGTTGGCGGAACTTGCGGATGCGCACAGCTGTCATTTTAAAAACAACAGCTGAATTCGGGATGACTGATGTGCGAACGACTTCTGTAAAAAGCAGGAGAACAATAAACTTACACAGGTGGAGCGGGGTTGATACCGGCGGGGGTGTTGGTGTGTGGGACACCATGGGACGGCGGAGCCGGCGTTGGGGTAGCGATTCATGAATGAAATTTTCTGTCGAGAATTAATAGGGTAATGAAACTTACCCAGGGCGGTGGTCTGAACGATACGGGTGTCTGCGTGTTGTGAGATTGTTCCTGGCGGTCATTGCTATGTATTAAGGATTTTCCTGGGCCTTCGTATTGATTTTAAAAAGTGCGAGAAAATCATACATTAAGCACGTTCACAATGTCAAGTTATTGAATGGAGGGAGCGAAATTGTTCAGAACTATGAACGGCCGCATATAAACATGACTGAATAATTATTTTGAAAATAACATCCGCAGTATTCGCAATCTTAATTTAAAAGGTTTTGAGGTGGCCTAGGCAACAGGGTATTCACATTCCAAAGTTTTTGAAGGCCTGGGAACACTCAAGGTGAAAAGAGTAAACATGAAATGATATATTATTCTGAAATTGTGCATGGGAATGCGCTGGTTGGTGGTCTATATGTTTTTGAAGGTGCGGAGATGCGCACAGCTATGGGGCGTGAAATTGCTCTCTGAGGTCACAGGTCTCAGGATGTTTCATTAATACGCTTTTGGGACACTGCGCTAAATATTTTTCTAACGGGTTGTCATTATTTTTTAAACAATCATACTTTCCCACCATAAGTAATTACCGCCCTTCTCCCTAATCCTCCCCCCTCGCCTCTTCTCACCCTCTCCGGGGAGGCTGTGTGTGAGTGAGATTCAGCACCGCCCTCTCACCTTCCCCTTGCACGTTCTGGTGCGGAGAGAGAATTTTATACATTTTAGTGTGTTTTAGCGTGTTTTACGTTTTTTTTTGTAGGGATAACCCTTTTAAAACATTTATTTAATTGTGTTAAAGAGTTCTGGAGAGAAAACCGTGATTTAAAGCAGAAAAAATATGAGAGCAAGAAGTGTAGGTGAGGAGAAATGGTTCCGGAGTGGTAACCGTCGCCACGGAGTGTTGATCAAACACTGGAGACACCAAGTGCCCTTAACCAGTTTATTGGCAGATTATTAGGAGGGAAATTAGTGTGGTCTACAATGGAAACATACAAACATAAAACAATCAGATTATACACGGAATATTACTTAAATAATTACATCCCTAAATGGCATTTCCTTATAGAGAATCGCACATTCACCTCAACAGTACATGTCAATAATGAACTATTCCCATTTTCTCTGTTGAGTACACAATATCACCATATTCTTTAAACTGATAAGCCAAAGCTATAATGAAAGCAAGGTCACGTACATCATTCATTTAGGACATTAGCCTGTCTGATACATCGCTACAATTCTCTCGTTATATTCATCTCGAAATGACGGAACATTTTACGAATCTGTCTGAATTTGCATGAAACAGCTGCATAAATTATTCGGTACGATCTTACAAATCCTTCGCTATGCCATACTACACTTAACTGTGCACTCTGCTTACTCTTAAATGAACAGTATAACGAAAGAAATACAACAGCCTACACAGATTTAGTCGGGAATCCACTACATCGATCGCGAGCAATGAAATTTCTGCGTTTAACTAGAAACGAAGATCACGATAAACAAAGCTACTTATTTAGTTAACAGGCACTGAAGCTCGCATTCGTATAATTACTGAACTAATGCAACAGCAAATTGTATAACAAGTAGCCTACTTACTTAAGTTTCATTTACGCACACAAAATTTACACAGGGAAGCTCAAACTAGCAACTTGTTTCTCCTCTAACTTGTCTCCAGCTTCCTGTATACGGCGTCTGTTCTCTTGAATACTGACTGACTGCCTATTAAGTCACACCATGGGCTCACGCAAAGGGGGCGGAGATCGCGTGGTCAAGTCTGCTCTCTCCACAGTCTCTTAAACAGCCGCCCCTACATTCATTGTGTGAATGTACATCTTAAAGAGATTTCGTCGGTGCTGGAGTGGCTACTCCTTCCTCGTCTTCGGGAATGGCTGGAAGATTAATTAGGTGGGCAACTGACCTATGGTACACCTTGTCCTTTACCTGAACGTCAGCTGATCGGACTCGGCCATCTGTACTGACGCGGACATTTTTCACTTTGCCAACTGGCCAAAGGGATCTGGGAAGTTGATGATCGACAATCATGACCACCATGTCGGGTTTTATATTCTCAGTGTCACCCTGCCACTTCTGACGAGGTTGTAATGCAGGAAGATACCTCTTGATAAAGTGGGCCCAGAACTGATCGGCTAGTGCTTGGCAATGCCTCCATCTCCTTCGGCTTAGCACTTCAGACTCTGGGTAGACGACTTGGGGTAGGGAGGCATCGAGCCGCCCCATTAGAAGGCAGTTTGGAGTGATAGGGTCTGGGTCGGCAACATCTGAGGACACATACCCTAGTGGCTTAGCATTCAATATGCCCTCTACCTCAACCAGCACAGTCCTTAGTACCTCTTCGGTGAGGGTTTGGGACCCAACAGTGACTTGAAGAGCAGCTTTTACTGAACGTATTTCACGTTCCCAGACTCCTCCAAAATGTGGCGAATGTGGGGGGTTATAATTGAATCGGATCTTCTGTTTTGCTAGCGCTGTCTGCAGCGATGGGCTCATAGCGGCAAAGCTCTCACTTAGCTCCCTGTCTCCTCCACGAAAATTTGTTCCTTGATCACAAAGAATTTCGAAAGGGGTGCCCCGCCTTGCTACAAAGCGTCTGAGAGCCATCAGAAATGAGTCACTGTCCATTGAGTAGAGAAGGTCTAGATGTACACAGCGTGTTGTTAGGCACTTGAAGATCACACCCCATCTTTTCTCATTGCTTCGTCCGCGTTTCACTAGAAAGGGGCCAAAGCAATCCAGTCCTGTGGAGTAAAATGCAGGTTTCAAAAGTCGGAGACGGGCAGGTGGGAGATCCGCCATTTTTGGAATCTTTGGTCTGGCTCTCCATTTTTGACACTGAATGCAAGTATGTTGATGGCGGCGTACCGCCTCTCTGCCCCTGAGGATCCAGAACCGTCGTCGAATCTCGGCAAAAACTCTTTCTGGTCCAGGGTGATTAAGTTTGTTATCATACTGCTGGATGAGAAGTTTTGTCACTGGGTGCTTTGGGTGTAGCACTATTGGATGAACTATGTCTGAATTGATACCTTCGGCTTGGCGAAGTCGTCCACCTACACGGATTAAACCTGTGCTGCTGTCAAATTCTGGGGATAGATTGATAAGGCGACTGTCTGATGAGAGTTGCTTGCCCGTCTTCACAGCCTTGTATTCTTCAGGAAAACTTTCCATTTGCGTTTGCCGCAGTATGGTAGTTTCAGCCTGTTGGTAATCTGCAGCTGATGGACTATCGGAGTAAGGGGCCGCCCCTTCTAGGGATCTGCATGTCACTTCTACTAGGTCTTCGAATGAGGAGTACTTAGTGGGGTCTACTGTGGGTAAACTAGCAATTGTTAGACCGCAGAATCTTGGCTTTCTGAGCTCTTCAGAGTCTTTATCGTTGATTTGGACTGGGAGCACGGGCCATGCATCTGGGCCCTGGTAGAGAAACTGTGGTCCCTGTCCCCACCTGTTTGGCTTTGCCAGTTCAAGGAGGGTCTTACCTCGGGTAATATCGTCAGCAGGATTGCTGGCAGAATCCACATACCTCCAACAGTGACCTTCTGTCAGCTCCTGAATTTCAGCAATCCTGTTTCCTACAAATACTTTAAATCTGCAAGATTCAGACTGAAGCCATGTGAGAACGGTTGAGGAATCTGACCACAGGACCGTGTTCTTAATTTCCAGAGTGAGCTCATTATGGAGGAGCTTGGACAGCTGGGCTCCAGTGAGGGCGGCACAGAGCTCCAGTCTTGGTGTTGAGAGGCTCCGTTTGGGGGCGACGCGCGATCTTGCCAACACAAACGAAACTTCGATATCTCCTAGCTGATTTTCAGTGCGGAGGTATGCCACTGACCCATATGCAACCTCTGATGCATCACAAAAAATATGGAGCTCTCTAGTTACATCAGCTCCATCCATTTCCAGGGTAACATAGCAACGTGGTAAAGTAATTTGTGGTAAGTGCTGTAGCTCACCCTCCCATGCGGTCCAAGCTTGCAGAAGGTCCGAGGGCAGCAGGGGGTCGTCCCATTTTCTTTCCTTTGCCCAGAGACGTTGGACTAGAATTTTAGCCCTAGTAGTGAAGGGTAGTAGGTAACCAATAGGATCATACTGGCTTGCAAGGGTGCGATAGATATTGCGCATTGTCACCTCTTCAAGGGGAGGTAGGCGGAGTTGGTACTGAAGAGTGTCTGGTGAGCAGTGCCAGCTTAATCCTAGAGCCTGTTCTTGGGGGTCTGCCTTGGAGTCAGAAATCCACAGCTCCGCACTTTCTGACTTAGCCTCCACAGGGAGGTGGCAGACCACTGAAGCAACATTACTTGCCCACTGTCTTATTTCGAACCCACCCGTTGCCAGGAGTTCTCTCAACTGGTCCACTACGTCTCGGGCTTCCTGTAGAGAGGTTGTGCTCAACAAACAGTTATCAACGTAAAAATTCTCCAGGACAGCCTGACGAACTCTGTCCCCTGCTTTACTGTGGCTGAGCACATGCCTCTGCAGGGCAAAGGTAGCGCAGCATGGGCTGCACGTCGTTCCAAATGGAAGGACACGCCATTCATAGACCTCAGGTGGCTTATCGCTTTGGAGATCTCGCCAAAGGAACCTCAACAGGGGCTGGTCATGGGGTAGGAGACGAACCTGGTGGAACATCTGCTTTATATCTCCGCTGATTGCCACATGATGCTCCCTAAACCTAACCAGAACCCCAAGGAGTGAGGATCCTAGGGTAGGCCCAGGTAACAGGTAGTGGTTGAGATTCTGGCCCTCGTAGGTAAAAGAGCAGTTGAACACAATTCTGTGTTTTCCGTGGTGGGATACAATGTGATGCGGTACATACCATGACTCATTTGCTTGCTCGACTTCTTGAGGGGTTAGTTTGGTGGCGTAACCAGCTCTCTCCAGTTTCTCAATCTCCTGTTGATATGTAGAGGCAAGTGAATGATCCTTAGCTAGCCGACGTTCAGTGCTTCGAAGGTATGACATCACAGCCTGCTTGGGTGCTTGTAATGTTGGCATGTTGGTAGCTCTGAGAAGTGGTGTAGCGTAGCGATGTACTCCGTCAACTTCCACTCTGACTGTGTTTGCTTCAAGCTTATGAATTGCCTCCTGGTCTTGTTTTGATCTTGTTACTACCTTCTCACTGCGAAAGGGTAGAGTGTCTAGCTGCCAGAGTCTCTCTACATCGTGGTACAAATCTGTGGCAGGGAAAGAGGAGGTACATAGGCATTGGGTGGCTGGTAGCTGTTCCTGCAGGTATTTTGCAGGCCCTTGTAAGGTCCAACCCAGGCGAGTTCTAACTGCAGCTGGTCCTCCTGGGGGGCCGAGGTGCACTGGCTCAATGGGGATAATTAGATCTGGGTGATCTGAGCCAATCAGCAGTGTAGGGCGGACCTTGTGGAGGGAAGGTATTGGTAGACTTCGTAGGTGTCTGTATTTTTTTGCAAAATTGATACAGGATATGTATACTCTGAAAGGCCTAGGTGGTTAGCGGTGAAGGCATCTTTAATGTGAAATTGCTTGTGTGGCTTGTTAGCAGGAGATATGGAGAAAGAGACAGAGGCTCCATGCACTGTCCTGACATCCTGGTGTACTGTCCTCAGCTTTAGGGCTTCAGCTTCTCCTTTCAGTCCAAGGTAGTGTGCCGCATCAGAGAGCAAGATGGTGCGCTCAGAGCCATCATCAAGAATGGCATATGTTTCTACTGCCCTATTCTCGTGGTGAAGGGTAACCTGGATAACTTTGAGAAACACTCTCCCACCACCACGAGGCTGGTCCAGGTACAGTGTCTCAGCATTGTAGAGTGTGGCGCTCTCTGATGAGTTGGCTGCAGGCTTTGGTGTACTTCGCTGGTTTACCTCATGGAGGGACGACAGGTGCTTTCCCTTACAGATGTGGCAAGGCTTCTTCAAATCACAGTCCTTGGATAAGTGGGTTCGGGCACATTTCCAACAGCGTTTTTTCTCCTTAATCCAAAGGACGGCCTGATCTCTTGTAAGGGCAGCAAAGTCAGCACACTGACTCAAGTAATGTGCAGTACTATCACAGTAGGGGCAGTGGATCCTTCCTTTACTCAAAACTTTTGGCGGGGGAGATGGTAGGGCGTTCTTACTTATACTTTGCTCCGCTCCATGCATGACAGTGGCGTGTAGGCTTATGGATTTAGGTTTCTTTTCATTCCTTGTTTGGAAAATTTTGTCTGTGGGGTCAAATTCTAGACAGTCTGCCTCTAATTGTAGCCATTCTGCAAACTCAAGCAAAGATGCTTTAACTTGATTAGGGTTTTTTCTAATCTGATGTCTCCTAAATCTCTGTTGTTGGGCGCGGGGTAATCTGTTCAATAAACGTTTCGCATTCGATCCACTGTGCAGCTCCTCGAAACCGTCTTCTTTTAAGGCTTTCAGCATGCCTACAATAGCCTGAACATGCAATGAAAATTCATCTAGAGCTCGCTCATCTCCTGCTCGAATTGGAGGTAGGTTCTCCAAAGTCTCAATTTCTTTGAGAACAAATTGATAAGGTCGTCCATACCTTCTATCTAATGCCTGCAGTGCATTAGTGTAAGGGGTAGATGATTCAGCATGGGCAAGAACAAGACGATGTGCATTTGGGTTCTTTACATGCTTCAAAAGTAATGCATACTTATACTGTTCAGAGTGACTCTCATGTAGAAGATTATCGAGTGACAGGCGGAGCTCTACATACTGCGCTCGATCTTCTTTGGTGAAATCCGGGAATGTTGGCCCTTCAATGCTGTGGAATGGATGGTAAGGAGCATGCCATAAGACTTCTGGTCTCTGTGGTGGTTCTACAGGTGGGGGAGCAGCTATGGGAGCTACATGGCTATCAGTTACTGGCTCTTGCTTATTAGGTGCCGTGTCCCTATGGCTCGGGCAGGAAGGTTGACTGAGTTGGGTGGATTGCATCTGATTACTGAGGGCCTGTAGTTGAGTTTGCGATTCAGGGTATTGCTGGGAAGGGTGTTGGCGTGGCTGCTCCTCTTGTATTAGTGGGAGGGATTGCAATGGCATGAAGATGGCAGACTTATGGTAGTCTGGAGTAGTACTTTGATGAAGATCAAAGGGATGCATGCTGATGGATGTTGCCCGACTAAGTGGAGGTGGTGATGAATAAGGTAGCTCGGTCACCTTCAAAGGCCGCTCTTCTCTGGCTTGGGGGGAAGGGCTCTTTGTTACAACGTCAGAGTGCTCGAACCTCTGAGGGGAAGGGAGAGCATCAATAACTGGCGGTCCTTTCACATCTGGCTTTATGGTGTGAACCCAAGGTGAGGGTTGCCTTGATGCTGCCCTG
This sequence comes from Gymnothorax reevesii, assembly GCA_029721435.1. Classification (NCBI taxonomy): domain Eukaryota; kingdom Metazoa; phylum Chordata; class Actinopteri; order Anguilliformes; family Muraenidae; genus Gymnothorax; species Gymnothorax reevesii. The sequence goes on from CM056588.1 coordinate 28,833,997, forward strand.
GAGGACTTTGCGGAGGTTGCAGGGGTGGTCCTAAGCAGGACCTGTTCGAGGAGCTCTGTCTGGCGTTTAGCAGTTTCACTCTGCTGCTTTGCTGTTTCACTTTGCTGCTTAGCTGTTTCTACAATCTGCTGCATAAGACTGGTAGAGGGACTAGGTGGACCTGGGTTCTGTAACAAGGACGCAATGCTGCTTGACCGACTTGCTTCAGGCCGTGGAGAAGGTGTTGCTGAACCCTTTTCTTCATCTCTGTGGTCAACATCATAATCTCGGAGGTATCCAGGCCTCTGGGTTTTCCGGCGGGGGCGAGGACTAGTGGGTACTCTGGTGGGATCGCGTCCAGGGGTAGCCATGGTAACGACACTATCCGGCTCGAAGGACCAGTTTGTAGGTGAGGAGAAATGGTTCCGGAGTGGTAACCGTCGCCACGGAGTGTTGATCAAACACTGGAGACACCAAGTGCCCTTAACCAGTTTATTGGCAGATTATTAGGAGGGAAATTAGTGTGGTCTACAATGGAAACATACAAACATAAAACAATCAGATTATACACGGAATATTACTTAAATAATTACATCCCTAAATGGCATTTCCTTATAGAGAATCGCACATTCACCTCAACAGTACATGTCAATAATGAACTATTCCCATTTTCTCTGTTGAGTACACAATATCACCATATTCTTTAAACTGATAAGCCAAAGCTATAATGAAAGCAAGGTCACGTACATCATTCATTTAGGACATTAGCCTGTCTGATACATCGCTACAATTCTCTCGTTATATTCATCTCGAAATGACGGAACATTTTACGAATCTGTCTGAATTTGCATGAAACAGCCGCATAAATTATTCGGTACGATCTTACAAATCCTTCGCTATGCCATACTACACTTAACTGTGCACTCTGCTTACTCTTAAATGAACAGTATAACGAAAGAAATACAACAGCCTACACAGATTTAGTCGGGAATCCACTACATCGATCGCGAGCAATGAAATTTCTGCGTTTAACTAGAAACGAAGATCACGATAAACAAAGCTACTTATTTAGTTAACAGGCACTGAAGCTCGCATTCGTATAATTACTGAACTAATGCAACAGCAAATTGTATAACAAGTAGCCTACTTACTTAAGTTTCATTTACGCACACAAAATTTACACAGGGAAGCTCAAACTAGCAACTTGTTTCTCCTCTAACTTGTCTCCAGCTTCCTGTATACGGCGTCTGTTCTCTTGAATACTGACTGACTGCCTATTAAGTCACACCATGGGCTCACGCAAAGGGGGCGGAGATCGCGTGGTCAAGTCTGCTCTCTCCACAGTCTCTTAAACAAGAAGTGTTAAAACGGGTAACATAAAGCGGTGCAGTGGATAAGTGTATGTAAAGGAAAAAGAAAGACAGAAAATTTACCAGTTTTTCGGCGCGATGTGCGTGGAAAAAGAAAAGTTACCAAAAAGTTGTAATGTAGGGCTAGTTGACGAAAGAAGTGCGAGTAATGCTTGCACAAGCGCATCTTTAAATAACCATCACCGGTGAAAGATTTCAGGCCTACTTCTTGTTATTCGTCCCAGGTTCACTTATTGAATAGGCTACATGGTTAATCGCAGTTCCGCACTAACGGCGAATTGAAGTCGTGCGTCACCATCTACTTCTTGATTAAGGATTTTTAACTGGCCGTGTAAAATATTTTCAGTATTTTGTATTTGATAATGCTTAGTATTTATCACTTACAAGTACTTTATTTGTAATATATTGCATCCAGTCTTGAAAATGAGTAACAATCAATAAATACCGATATTCTCGATTACAGATAAACCATTTTCATAAATATCAATGCAACATTAGTTTGTTAAGTCTGTGTTTCTAAAAATGCGAGTTTCAAAGTATATCCAGGAATTTTATGTTGAATATAGGTTTTAACTAAGTTTCTCATTTGAGCGGGAGTGCTAGCAGGTCGTGTGTGCGTGTTTGTGTGTGTGTATGTGTGTTAGTTTGTTAAATTACAAGCAAGGTCTTAGTTTTTTAAAAACAGTTAAAGAGTCAAAAAATACCAGTTAATTTTTCTACCTGTGTGAAAAAACAAGCAGGGCCTTTTTTGGTCAGTGTATCAGCCATGTTTTTCATGCGTCATATTAAAGTCTTTTGACTTTAAGAAATGATAAAATCGTGTGAAGTAAGCTGGTAAATGCGAGTTTCAAAGTAGAATTTTATGTTGGAAATAGGTTTTAACTAAGTTTTTCATTTAAGCGGGAGTGTATGTCGGTTGTGTGTGCGCGCGCGTGTGTGTGTGTGTGTGTGTGTGTGTGTGTGTGTCTGTGTGCGTGTGTGTATGCGCATGTGTGTGCGTGTTAGTTTGTTAAATTATATGCAAGATCTTTGTTTTTAAAAAGCAGTCAAAGAGTCGAAATATACCTGTTATTTTTTCTTTCAGTATCAATAGGGGAGACCGGGGATGATAGTAACACTTTTTTGCTTGAGCACGTGTAACGCAGTCGTTCCTTGTGATAGAGATCTCAAATTTTTACATGTGGTTCCCATATTTGTCTGCTATAAATGATACACTTGGACTTCTACTACACTATCACAGATTATGTGAATTAATGTCAAATAGAAAGAGGTATGTTGTTTCAACCTACCCCCACAGTACCGAGGTGAGTTGTAACATGACGTGAGGATGGATGTAACAATGAAATTAATAGCCTTAAAAAAGATACAAGCTATTAAATGTAAGGAAGCACTTTAATGAATAATAAAGGAGGGACCATAAACTTGTCAGACTACAAAATAATAATAATACAATAAATAAGAAGTATAAGTGAAATACGATAAAAATAAATACAATAAAATAAATAAATATATATATATAATATGAAGAAATATAAAGTATAAACTGGCATGTGTTGTGTGGGTGTGTGTGTGTGTGTGTGTGTGTGTTTTGTAACCTGAAACAGGTTAATGTGAAAAAGCATTTGAACACTTGGAGATCTGTGGAACAATCAACAAAACTACTTTTGAACAGTGTTGTGCAAAGCTTCACTAAGTACTTTATGAGTGCTGCAAGGCATATGAACAGTTGAACTGTCTATTGAACAATAAACAAAACACTTTTGAACACTGTGTTTTCAAGGTGCAGAAGCACTTAGTAAGTAACTATTAACTAAGCAAACTGCCTAGGGCATGCTGTAAAAAGGGGACTAGTACAAAATGTCAAAATAAGGGGAAGATTGTAACACTTTTTAAGAACAGTTACAACCCTCCCCATGCCAGACAGCCATTAAAAAGGTAACCGTTTTTAACATTTATCTTCAAAGCTAGCACTAATGCAACAAGTCAAATGAAACTAGAGAAACAATTACTTGAGCTTATGTACGTGAAACAATTGTATCTACAACATAATAGACACTATGCAAAAATATTTGTGATGAAAATATTTACTTTCTTACCTGAAATTGTTTTTGGCACCAGAACAGACAGTTTTCAACTCAAAGACATGAGGCTTCACCAGTCAGCTCACTTTGTAAGTGGGCATGGACTGTATTAATGACATCACTGCAGAGATTTCTAACTTTAAGAAATGATGATATTGTGTGTAGGAAGCTGGAAAATATGAGTTTCAAAGTATATCCTAGAGTTTTATGTTGAATATAGGTTTCAACTAAGTTTTTCATTTGAGCGGGAGTGCTCGCGGGTCGTGTATGTGTGAGTGTGTGTGTGTGTATGTGTGTGTGTGTTAGTTTGTTAAATTACAAGCAAGATTTTAGTTTTTTAAAAACAGTCAAAGAGTCGAAAAATACCACAATTCACAAATTGATTCACAAAATACTTGTGAATAAACAAGCAGGGCCTTTTTAGGTCAATGTATCAGCCATGTTTTTCATGTGTCATTTTAAAGTTTTTTAACTTTAATGAATGATAAAATTGTGCGTAGAAAGCTGGTAAATGCAAGTTTCAAAGTATATTCTAGAATTTTATGTTGAATATAGGTTTAAACCAAGTTTTTCATTTAAGCGGGAGGGCTTGCGAGTCGTGTGTGTGTGTGTGTGTGTGATGTGTGTGTGTGTGTGTGTGGGTCCCCCCCCCCCATTCTGAGATTTGGCAACAGAAATGGCAGACATGTCAGGCAAAGGATCTCATGTCGACGCTGGTGTTTTACACTGAACAACATGGCATTGAGAGCAAGATCTCCGAAAAGGAGTAGGCAAGACTACTTCGACAAGAAAGATGGGAATGGACAATGGAGAGAGCGTTATGTGAAGGACTCGATCGACTGCTGAACAAAGTACACAGGGTAGAAGACAGTAATCATTGGATAACTTTTCTTGTGGGAACAGTTCTGTCTGACTTAAGGCGTGGTTAGAGTCCACTGACATAAATATCAAGACAGGAGTGTGTCTTGAGTGACATTGTTGGGAGTGCCTTCATTCCTACCTATCTCAATTTTGTCTGCTTTCTGAATTACCACAGTGCAGAAACGTCTTTAACTATGGACGCCATATCCAGTAGTCCGACAGAGTTTAGAGTATTGGAAGTCGGGCATATGACACCATCAGAAAAATTGAATTCTTGGGCTGAAAATGTGGTTGACAGGTGTGAATCAGCCCACAGATTTTTTAGACTGTTGTACCCAAATAAGGCGAGAGCCATGCGAGTCATATTGACTGATGCCGTGAGAGACGAATGTACTGCTGAGGCCTTCTTATCGGCCCTCAGGGATGAAGATCCTTTCCTTTTCAACGACCCGGAAACAAACGGCCCTAGAAAAAGTTTTGGTGAGTATCAACATCGATGGCCTCAGCCTCCGTTCTCACAAAATAATTCCACGTCGATTTACCTGTCGTTTTCCTCTTTGTACGTCTGTCCTGTTACCTGGTCTGTTCATGTCATAACAGTGAGGAGTCGTCCACCGACTGAGCCGTTTGACTTATGGAGCGCAAACCGAGGCCTGCGCAACTTCTTTGAAACACGAAGAGACGAATTCAATGTCGTGGATATACTTGTGGAATGCAACCTTTTGACTGTGGAAGAGTACGATGACATACGGCTTGCTAGAGAGAGGCCGCTGTTTCTGGCACTGCACGAAATTATGACACGGGCATCTCCGGAACATGTCGTATTTCTGGAATGCCTGGAGGGACTGTATCGAGATGTGTGGCCGTCACCATACACGGAGGTTGTTTCACAGGACGACACACACCAACAGAAAATCGAGAAGACTTTCAATGGACAGGGGAATTATGACATCATACATGTGAACAGTGCCATGACACCTGAGGCCACAGTAGAGGACGTGTGGTGGTGCCCAATTTGTACAATTCACAGAGCGGAACACGCTTTTGAGTGTGGGCATGTAACCTGTGCAACTTGCGATAGAAAGACTGGAAACAAATGCCCCTTGTGTCGGCGGCGTAAGGAAAAGGTGTACAAGGAAGCTTTCGCTGTGAAAAATGCTCACCTGCAATGTCCCGAATGTAAGGGTCCTAAAATGGTGCTTATTTACGACGGGCCCAACGGGGAGGGCTGTCATCATGTTGCATGTGAGTGCGCCGTTAAAAACCATAGGTGTGCTTGTGGGCATACAGCAACTATGTTCATGACTATCTACAAGATGTGAAGAGGTAGTTTTGGAACTTGAAGCAATTATGTACCAAAACCTGTGTGAAACTTTGCTATTAAGATGTCTGTTTTGTTTATTTGTTTTTTTTGTTTTGTTTTTACAATAAAACAACCAGTGTATGATCAATTAACACTGCTTACAGCCACGCAGCAAATTGTATGCCATAAAGAGGCTTCACGCTGACAAACGCTGACAAGTTTCTAAAAAACTTGTTCCGCAGCCAGATTTCAAGACTTTACCATGTGGCTTCTAAAACTGTGTTTGGCGATGAGAGCAATATTGAGGGCGATTTACAATTAAACAAAAAAACAAAACAGACATCTTAATAGCAAAGTTTCACACAGGTTTTGGTACATAATAGCTCCAAGTCCCAAAACTACCTCTTCACATCTTGTAGATAGTCATGAACATAGTTGCTGTATGCCCACAAGCACATCTATGGTTTTTAACGGCGCACTCACATGCAACATGATGACAGCCCTCCCCGTTGGGCCCGTCGTAAATAAGCACCATTTTAGGACCCTTACATTCGGGACATTGCAGGTGAGCATTTTTCACAGCGAAAGCTTCCTTGTACACCTTTTCCTTACGCCGCCGACACAAGGGGCATTTGTTTCCAGTCTTTCTATCGCAAGTTGCACAGGTTACATGCCCACACTCAAAAGCGTGTTCCGCTCTGTGAATTGTACAAATTGGGCACCACCACACGTCCTCTACTGTGGCCTCAGGTGTCATGGCACTGTTCACATGTATGATGTCATAATTCCCCTGTCCATTGAAAGTCTTCTCGATTTTCTGTTGGTGTGTGTCGTCCTGTGAAACAACCTCCGTGTATGGTGACGGCCACACATCTCGATACAGTCCCTCCAGGCATTCCAGAAATACGACATGTTCCGGAGATGCCCGTGTCATAATTTCGTGCAGTGCCAGAAACAGCGGCCTCTCTCTAGCAAGCCGTATGTCATCGTACTCTTCCACAGTCAAAAGGTTGCATTCCACAAGTATATCCACGACATTGAATTCGTCTCTTCGTGTTTCAAAGAAGTTGCGCAGGCCTCGGTTTGCGCTCCATAAGTCAAACGGCTCAGTCGGTGGACGACTCCTCACTGTTATGACATGAACAGACCAGGTAACAGGACAGACGTACAAAGAGGAAAACGACAGGTAAATCGACGTGGAATTATTTTGTGAGAACGGAGGCTGAGGCCATCGATGTTGATACTCACCAAAACTTTTTCTAGGGCCGTTTGTTTCCAGGTCGTTGAAAAGGAAAGGATCTTCATCCCTGAGGGCCGATAAGAAGGCCTCAGCAGTACATTCGTCTCTCACGGCATCAGTCAATATGACTCGCATGGCTCTCGCCTTATTTGGGTACAACAGTCTAAAAAATCTGTGGGCTGATTCACACCTGTCAACCACATTTTCAGCCCAAGAATTCAATTTTTCTGATGGTGTCATATGCCCGACTTCCAATACTCTAAACTCTGTCGGACTACTGGATATGGCGTCCATAGTTAAAGACGTTTCTGCACTGTGGTAATTAAGAAAGCAGACAAAATTGAGATAGGTAGGAATGAAGGCACCCCCAACAATGTCACTCAAGACATACTCCTGTCTTGATATTTATGTCAGTGGACTCTAACCACGCCTTAAGTCAGACAGAACTGTTCCCACAAGAAAAGTTATCCAATGATTACGGTCTTCTACCCTGTGTACTTTGTTCAGCAGTCGATCGAGTCCTTCACATAACGCTCTCTCCATTGCCCATTCCCATCTTTCTTGTCGAAGTAGTCTTGCCTACTCCTTTTCGGAGATCTTGCTCTCAATGCCATGTTGTTCAGTGTAAAACACCAGCGTCGACATGAGATCCTTTGCCTGACATGTCTGCCATTTCTGTTGCCAAATCTCAGAATGGGGGGGGGGGGGGGACCCACACACACACACACACACACATCACACACACACACACACACACGACTCGCAAGCCCTCCCGCTTAAATGAAAAACTTGGTTTAAACCTATATTCAACATAAAATTCTAGAATATACTTTGAAACTCGCATTTACCAGCTTTCTACGCACAATTTTATCATTCATTAAAGTTAAAAAACTTTAAAATGACACATGAAAAACATGGCTGATACATTGACCTAAAAAGGCCCTGCTTGTTTATTCACACTGGTAGAAAAATTAACTGGTATTTTTCGACTCTTTGACTGTTTTTAAAAAACTAAAATCTTGCTTGTAATTTAACAAACTAACACACACACACATACACACACACACACTCACACATACACGACCCGCGAGCACTCCCGCTCAAATGAAAAACTTAGTTGAAACCTATATTCAACATAAAACTCTAGGATATACTTTGAAACTCATATTTTCCAGCTTCCTACACACAATATCATCATTTCTTAAAGTTAGAAATCTCTGCAGTGATGTCATCAATACAGTCCATGCCCACTTACAAAGTGAGCTGACTGGTGAAGCCTCATGTCTTTGAGTTGAAAACTGTCTGTTCTGGTGCCAAAAACAATTTCAGGTAAGAAAGTAAATATTTTCATCACAAATATTTTTGCATAGTGTCTATTATGTTGTAGATACAATTGTTTCACGTACATAAGCTCAAGTAATTGTTTCTCTAGTTTCATTTGACTTGTTGCATTAGTGCTAGCTTTGAAGATAAATGTTAAAAACGGTTACCTTTTTAATGGCTGTCTGGCATGGGGAGGGTTGTAACTGTTCTTAAAAAGTGTTACAATCTTCCCCTTATTTTGACATTTTGTACTAGTCCCCTTTTTACAGCATGCCCTAGGCAGTTTGCTTAGTTAATAGTTACTTACTAAGTGCTTCTGCACCTTGAAAACACAGTGTTCAAAAGTGTTTTGTTTATTGTTCAATAGACAGTTCAACTGTTCATATGCCTTGTAGCACTCATAAAGTACTTAGTGAAGCTTTGCACAACACTGTTCAAAAGTAGTTTTGTTGATTGTTCCACAGATCTCCAAGTGTTCAAATGCTTTTTCACATTAACCTGTTTCAGGTTACAAAACACACACACACACACACACAACACATGCCAGTTTATACTTCATATTTCTTCATATTATATATATATTTATTTATTTTATTGTATTTATTTTTATCGTATTTCACTTATACTTCTTATTTATTGTATTATTATTATTTTGTAGTCTGACAAGTTTATGGTCCCTCCTTTATTATTCATTAAAGTGCTTCCTTACATTTAATAGCTTGTATCTTTTTTAAGGCTATTAATTTCATTGTTACATCCATCCTCACGTCATGTTACAACTCACCTCGGTACTGTGGGGGTAGGTTGAAACAACATACCTCTTTCTATTTGACATTAATTCACATAATCTGTGATAGTGTAGTAGAAGTCCAAGTGTATCATTTATAGCAGACAAATATGGGAACCACATGTAAAAATTTGAGATCTCTATCACAAGGAACGACTGCGTTACACGTGCTCAAGCAAAAAAGTGTTACTATCATCCCCGGTCTCCCCTATTGATACTGAAAGAAAAAATAACAGGTATATTTCGACTCTTTGACTGCTTTTTAAAAACAAAGATCTTGCATATAATTTAACAAACTAACACGCACACACATGCGCATACACACACGCACACAGACACACACACACACACACACACACACACACACACGCGCGCGCACACACAACCGACATACACTCCCGCTTAAATGAAAAACTTAGTTAAAACCTATTTCCAACATAAAATTCTACTTTGAAACTCGCATTTACCAGCTTACTTCACACGATTTTATCATTTCTTAAAGTCAAAAGACTTTAATATGACGCATGAAAAACATGGCTGATACACTGACCAAAAAAGGCCCTGCTTGTTTTTTCACACAGGTAGAAAAATTAACTGGTATTTTTTGACTCTTTGACTGTTTTTAAAAAACTAAGACCTTGCTTGTAATTTAACAAACTAACACACATACACACACACAAACACGCACACACGACCTGCTAGCACTCCCGCTCAAATGAGAAACTTAGTTAAAACCTATATTCAACATAAAATTCCTGGATATACTTTGAAACTCGCATTTTTAGAAACACAGACTTAACAAACTAATGTTGCATTGATATTTATGAAAATGGTTTATCTGTAATCGAGAATATCGGTATTTATTGATTGTTACTCATTTTCAAGACTGGATGCAATATATTACAAATAAAGTACTTGTAAGTGATAAATACTAAGCATTATCAAATACAAAATACTGAAAATATTTTACACGGCCAGTTAAAAATCCTTAATCAAGAAGTAGATGGTGACGCACGACTTCAATTCGCCGTTAGTGCGGAACTGCGATTAACCATGTAGCCTATTCAATAAGTGAACCTGGGACGAATAACAAGAAGTAGGCCTGAAATCTTTCACCGGTGATGGTTATTTAAAGATGCGCTTGTGCAAGCATTACTCGCACTTCTTTCGTCAACTAGCCCTACATTACAACTTTTTGGTAACTTTTCTTTTTCCACGCACATCGCGCCGAAAAACTGGTAAATTTTCTGTCTTTCTTTTTCCTTTACATACACTTATCCACTGCACCGCTTTATGTTACCCGTTTTAACACTTCTTGCTCTCATATTTTTTCTGCTTTAAATCACGGTTTTCTCTCCAGAACTCTTTAACACAATTAAATAAATGTTTTAAAAGGGTTATCCCTACAAAAAAAAAACGTAAAACACGCTAAAACACACTAAAATGTATAAAATTCTCTCTCCGCACCAGAACGTGCAAGGGGAAGGTGAGAGGGCGGTGCTGAATCTCACTCACACACAGCCTCCCCGGAGAGGGTGAGAAGAGGCGAGGGGGGAGGATTAGGGAGAAGGGCGGTAATTACTTATGGTGGGAAAGTATGATTGTTTAAAAAATAATGACAACCCGTTAGAAAAATATTTAGCGCAGTGTCCCAAAAGCGTATTAATGAAACATCCTGAGACCTGTGACCTCAGAGAGCAATTTCACGCCCCATAGCTGTGCGCATCTCCGCACCTTCAAAAACATATAGACCACCAACCAGCGCATTCCCATGCACAATTTCAGAATAATATATCATTTCATGTTTACTCTTTTCACCTTGAGTGTTCCCAGGCCTTCAAAAACTTTGGAATGTGAATACCCTGTTGCCTAGGCCACCTCAAAACCTTTTAAATTAAGATTGCGAATACTGCGGATGTTATTTTCAAAATAATTATTCAGTCATGTTTATATGCGGCCGTTCATAGTTCTGAACAATTTCGCTCCCTCCATTCAATAACTTGACATTGTGAACGTGCTTAATGTATGATTTTCTCGCACTTTTTAAAATCAATACGAAGGCCCAGGAAAATCCTTAATACATAGCAATGACCGCCAGGAACAATCTCACAACACACAGACACCCGTATCGTTCAGACCACCGCCCTGGGTAAGTTTCATTACCCTATTAATTCTCGACAGAAAATTTCATTCATGAATCGCTACCCCAACGCCGGCTCCGCCGTCCCATGGTGTCCCACACACCAACACCCCCGCCGGTATCAACCCCGCTCCACCTGTGTAAGTTTATTGTTCTCCTGCTTTTTACAGAAGTCGTTCGCACATCAGTCATCCCGAATTCAGCTGTTGTTTTTAAAATGACAGCTGTGCGCATCCGCAAGTTCCGCCAACTCAGCAACGCGCTCAAACACCTGTCGGATTCAACCCCTCCCCTCCTGGGTAAGTTTTATCGGTCTCCTGATTTTTTTACGAAAGTCGTTAGCGCATCAATCACACCTAATTCAGCTGTTGTTTTAAAAATGATGACAGTGCGCATTCGCAAGTTCCGCCGTCCCATGGTGTCACACACCAACACCTGTCGGATTCAAACCTAGCTCCCCCTGTGTTAGTTTTACAGTTTTCCCGCTTTTTACAGAAGTCGTTCGCTCATCAATGCACAATCAATCATTTCGTGGCTTGCACCCTCCCCGCAAGCCCCGCCCGCCCATGTGGACCGACCACTTCCAATGCCAACAGTCAGACACACAGAGAGACACAGACCAGGGAAGAAGACGTACAGAATTAACACTCTGCATGGAAACCATCCTTATTGCGCACTTCTTTCGTCAACTACATTACAACTTTTTGGTAACTTTACTTTTCCACGCACATCACGCCGAAAAACTGGTAAATAATTTGCTTTCTCTCTTTCACCTTTATTTATTTCCTTTATTTTAACACTTCATGCTCTCATTTTTCTGCTTTAAAAAACACTCTTTTCTCTCCGAAACTCTCCGAATTTAAACGCTCTTTCGTTTCTTTCGTTACACCACACAACCAACAAAACTCTTGAAATAAAGTTTTACCACTTTTAACTTTCACCGAAACTCTCCGAATTTAAACGCTCTTTCGTTTCTTTCGTTACACCACACAACCAACAAAACTCTTGAAATAAAGTTTTACCACTTTTAACTTTCACTTCCCCCTTCCAACCACACATATAATAACCGTTTTAAAAACCACCAAACTATAACACCAGAAAATAAATGCTTTAAAAGGCTCATCCCCACAAAAAACGTAAAACACACTAAAATGTATAAAATTCTCTCCCTGCTCCAGGACGTTCAAGGGGGAAGGGGGTGGGGACTTGGGACGGTGCTGAATCTCACTCACACACAGCCCCCACCTCGGAGAGGGAGAGAAGAGGCGAGGGGAGAGGATTAGGAGAAAAGGGGGGAGAGGGATTTTGATACTATTTTTATTTTTTGCATATGACCCCCAAGTGAACTCTTCAACTCATTAAAAAGCCATCAATCATTTTTTTTGACATAAGCCACATCCAATTACTCTCTCTGGCATTACACCGGCAAAATCTGTTAACGTTGACAGAGGCCAAACTCAGCCAAAGCGGAGTTAGAAACCGGGGAATCAGAACAATATAGGAATCAAAAAAGGGGAATTTCTCGAACCAAAACTGCATCCTGCAGCACACAAGGGCAAAGCAAAAGGTGATTGAGCCATGAAATGAAAATAAGATACAGGTACATGCAGACCATTAAATGAAACCTAGAACAGATGGGGGGAAAAGCATTGTGAAACACTGTTAGAATTACTAGAACTAATTAAATCACACGGACCCTGAAACTTCAAGGACAGAGGGGAAACAATACATGAGACAGAAATTAGAACCAGCGGCGGCTCGTCGGCCATAACAAAGGGAAGCCAGAACCTCGCCCTTCAAAGCTTAATGACTTCAACATTTTGTAGTTCACTTTTCTTTATCAGCAGTTGCTCATACGAATTGGTTGGAGGACAATCAAATCTATTTTCGAGAGCAAATGACGACGCAAATTATCAACGCGTCTTTATAAATTAGTTTGCGAGGCTTCTTTCACAAAAAGCCACGACAGTCCATTTTCTACAATCTTAATATAGAAGAAAAGAATGCGATGTTGCACAGCTTATTGCTTAATGAGCCTCACTAATCAATTTGCGCATCTATGCCGTTTCGTGAGCTTCTTGAGCGCGGAATTTATAGCGTAGGCCTATGGTAATTTATGTCGGAATTTATGTGTGAAAGAAAACCCCTCATAATTTCGTGGTGCAATGTATAACAATGCTATCGAAAATAAATTTGACTCAACTGACTGTTCTTCTAACAATTCGTATGAGCAACTGCTGATCAAGAAAAGTAAACTGCGAAAGGTTTAAGTCATTAACCTTTGAAGGGCGAGGTTTTGGCTTAATTTTGTTACGGCCGACGACCCTCCACTGTTTAAATGAATGATTGAAAACGGGTGATGAACAATCATTAACATTAAGGGATTTTTTGGGCTTCCCCTATTGCCAATTCACGAGCCGCCACTGATTAGAACTGAGTCTTAACAGATTTACTAGATTTATCTATTTGCCTTGTCTTGATTATTCTCCCAGCAGAATTTTTACAGGGCCAATAGTAATCAACATTTCAACTGTTCAATCATTGCATCCACACATTTGTTGTCTAGTTCTGAAACTACAATTCACTGAAATTAGATGTGAATCAAATGTAAAAATATAAAAAGGATGTTCAACCAATTCTTTGAAGCATACACCGAAGCACACACCATTATTCTGTGAGATCAGTTTTAGTTGGTTCTGAAGTTTTAAATGGTGGCCTTGTCACAACCCTCGTGTGTCCCTCATACAAACCCCAATTCCAATGAAGTTGGGACATGAAAGGAAAAACGTGAACAAAAACAGAATACAATGATTTGCAAATCCTTCTTGATGTATATTTAATTGAGTACACTACAATTACAAGATATTAAATGTTCAAACTGATAAGCTTTATTGTTTTTTTGGAAATATTCACTAATTTTGCATTTGATACCTGCAACACATTCCCAAAACAGCTTGCACCTCTGATTGGCTGATGGATGGCCAGTTGATAACCCATTAAATCTGGACAGGACAGTTACGAGAGAGCATAAGGTGCCATGTGTTGGATGTCGTCAGTAGTGCCATAATTTATTAAATCCGCCAACCTAAGGCACACATCAGGCATGCACAGACATCAGTGTCTACGACCATCTCTGTATGGAGTTGTCAAAATTGGTTTATGTGTACCTGAGCAAGCTGGTACATGAAGCACCATTATGTCTTGAAAAACATAGTGTAGGTTATGGTGCTGTTTGTCTTTGGAAACAAAGATTTCCAATTATTTACAATTTCAATTATTAATGTACTATTCCTTGTAATACTGTGATTTTAGAATATGGGAAGATCTAATCTTAGATATGGAACTGCTTTTTATCACAGTATGTGATGGTTTTAATGACACTCCTCGCTCCACTGAAAATGGTTCAGGCAATAACTACCACACTACAGCATAAAAAAACACCATATATATCCTCAATTTCAAATCAATTAGGACAATGTGTAAAACGTAAATTAAAAATATTCTTTAATTTGCAAATCCCTTTAACCTGTACTAAATCAGAAAAGTACAAGAAAAATTAAGTAATGTTTGAACTCATTCACCTGTGTTTTTTTTGTGGAAAATAATAGATATTGATGTGAATTCTGCACGACAATTTATTGAAGTTGGGAAGCAGTACTTGTTTATCACTGTAAAATAATTTCACTTTTAAAAAACATTTTGGAACTGATCGCATCATTTGTTGAAATTTCAAAAGCTGAATTTGTTCTCATTCTTGCCTGATATAGCTCTTCAGCTGCTCGACAGTGAAGGGTACCCATTTGCACATTGTAATATAGCACACATTTTCAATGGCAGAGAGGAACAGGCTGCTTGCAGGCCTATCTAGAACCAACTCTCTGCGTCTACGAAGTCATGCTGTTGTAATAGGAGCACAGAGTGGCTTGGCATTATCGTCTTGAAACAAGCAGGAGAGTGGGTGAAAAACACAACATCTGCAAATAAGTACATATTGATTCAAAATGCCCATGTACTATTCTGT
This sequence comes from Gymnothorax reevesii, assembly GCA_029721435.1. NCBI lineage: Eukaryota > Metazoa > Chordata > Actinopteri > Anguilliformes > Muraenidae > Gymnothorax > Gymnothorax reevesii. The sequence goes on from CM056588.1 coordinate 28,849,102, forward strand.
TTCAATAGTGCCTTCACAGTTGCACAAGTTGCCCATGCCGAGAGCGCTAATGTGGCCTCAGACCATGACAAATGGCCTTTGAAGATTTTGCTGATAACAGGATGGTCTTTTTCTTTTTTGGCCCTGAGAACAGGGCAACTGTTTTTTCAAAAAATAATTTGAAGGACTTGTTAGACCACAGCACGCTCCTCTACTTTGCATCAGTCAATTTCATTTCTTTTTTCATCTCATCTATTTCAGATGAGATTAAGCCCAGAGAAGTCGGTGGTGATTTATGATGCTGTTAGTATGTGGGCTCTTTTTTGCATTGCAGAGTATTAACTTGCAATTGATGATACCAAGACAAGCTGTGTTCACTGACACAGATCCTCTGATGTATTTACCAGCCCGTGTGATTACAGAAGTATATCTTACTGCTGTGTCGTCCGAGGGTTTGAAGGTAATCTGCATCCACAGTTGGTATTTGGCTTTGTCATTCACTCTTGGAGATTGCTTCGGTTACTCCAGTTTTTCGGAATCATTTTGCTATATTCTGTTAATAGTGAGATTCCTGAATTCTGTGCATTTGCGAACTGAAAAATACTGCTCTTAAATGGTTTGACTATATAAGCCAAACCAAAACACAAAACCTCTAACCATCTTGCTGATAAAGGACCATGCCAACGACTCGAGCTAGGACCACCAAACTTGGTAACTTGTCTGGGAACAATTTTATACCAAAAGTCAATTCCACCATCTTCGCCATTTCCATGGCAGCAGTTTTCTAAAGCCCAACGCCCACGGGCCACGAAGCGAAGCGTCGCGTCAAACTCCGAATGTTGCCTTGACGCTTTTGAATGCCCACTGAAAGCGTCGGCCGCGTCAACATTGACAGCTGTAAACTCGACCAAGGAGCCATGAGTGTCAATCTCAAAATATTAAACAAGACAACATTAAATTCTGAAAAAAAAACCTACCGATCAAGCTTATTTTAACTTAAGTGATGGTAAAATGCGACGGTCAGGTTGCAATTCACTATATGTTATATAGCTACAGGCATAGTTTTCCTATTAAATTTAGCCGTCCAGTAAATTAAGATTATGATTCATTTTATTTTACCCAGCAACGAATTAGCCAGCTAGCTAACTTAGCAGTGTAAAGTTCTCATCAGGGTACCTTGAGTACTGTCTAACTGTAGACAGTACAATCGCTTGAAAACTTAGATGCCCGCAAAATAACGGATCTCCTTTCAAAACTGCGACTTGGTTAAAAAGCAGGTTGAAAACTGTATGTGAGGTTGCCACTAAATGTGTGACTAACCATAACAAGGCGAAATAGTTAAATAATCTAAAAGACGCTTTTATTGTGCTGACGCTTCAGAAATTCAGCAGTGGCGAAAAGTAAAAATCTGACGCGCATCAGACGATGCCAGTGGGCGTTGCTCCATTGAAATGAATGTAACCAATTTTTTATGCGCCTCTAACGCCTTCAGTGGACATTGGGCTTAACAGGCATGTGTAAAAAAACTTATTTAATGCCAGCTTTGTTAAGTAGAATTAATTTATGCTGATTTGAAGATGTCACTGAATTTATTTCATTTTCCTATGATGAAAGCTTCTATTACCAACAAATAGATGTGTTTTTTTCCTTTTCTGAGGTGCTCTTTGGGCTGTATATTGACATCAATATACGAAACACAAAGAGTGACAGGGCGGGGGGGGGGGGGGGGGGGGGTGGGGGTGGGGGGGGAGTTGAGTTTTCTGAGGGCTCCACACCTTTTTCCAATTTTTTATTCCCCAAAAGTTGTTGCAAGCGATTCAGAATACACAAATATTTGCTGAGATCAATATAGCTGATCCACATTTCCACAATTTCCCCAAGCCACTAACTGCCGACATAAAGGTGTGAAGAATTCATGATTGATTACGGTATTTTCTCCAACATGTTCATGTGGTGCATTTTGAAATGCAAAAATCATACAACAAAGACCCCATACTTTTGCACACCTTAAAAATTGTTTGCAGGAAGAATGGGACAATATTACACCTGAAGCACTAATCACCATTTAACATAACATAACATGAATGGCAAGAACAGGCCTTTCAGCCCAACTACGCTGGCCAGTTTCTTTATACTATTGTGAATACATTCCTTCAGATACTCAATGACTCAATGGTATCTAGCTTTAAGGCAAGCCTGCTCTTGAAAACCCCCAAGGTCTCTGCCTCAACAATATGGTCAGGCAAGCTATTCCACATTGAAATTACTCTTTGGGTGAATAAATATTTCTGAATATCAGTGCTAAATTTACCTTCGGTCAACTTTCATTTGTGACCCCGAGTTCTACTCACAACACTTGGTCAAAGGAATCCTACATAATTCACTTTGTTAATCCCTTTAACATATTTAAAGACCTCAATCAAATCACCCCTGAGTCTCCTTTTCATAAGACCAAAGAGATTAAGGATCTTCAGCCTCTTCTCATAGCTTTCATCTTTTATACATGGAATAAGCTTAGTGGCTCTTCTCTGAACCTTCTCTAGATCCTCTATATCTTTCTTAAAGTATGGTCCCCAGAACTGAACACAATACTCCAGATGTGGTCTGACGAATGTGTTGTACAAAAGAAGCATCACCTCCTTGGATTTGTACTCAATACTTTTGGCAATGCATCCCAGTATCCGATTGGCTTTTTTAACTGCTACGGCACAATGGCTAGAGCCTGTGAGGGTTTGGTCAACAACCATTCCCAGATCTTTCTCATGTGCAGCACATTCCAGTTTTAAACCTCCCATGAAGTAATCCCATCTAATGTTTTTATTACCTACATTTTTATTACCATACAACTTTACATTCTGCTAGATTAAATTTCATTTGCCACATTTCTTCCCAATTCTGGATTCAATCCAAATCATCCTGAATCACTTTAGTGGACCTAAACTATTTGCCAAACCCCTCAATTTAGTATCATCTGCAAATTTAACCAATCTGCTCTCAATATTTCTATCAAGGTCATTAATGTAGATGAGGAACAGCAGGGGCTCCAACACTGATCCGCCTTTTCTGCCTTTAGTTTATGCAACTTGTCTAATACTTCGTTATCCCGAGCCTCAACTTCTGCGAAATAATCTTGAGCATTTAACATGCCCTCTGGCCAAATAAAGACCCCCACTGAGGTATTCTCAACAAAGAAACTGTTTAAGGCATCTGCAATATCCTTGCTATCATATAGCAGCGATCCGTTTTTATTCTTTATGCACTTAACCTGCTCTTTAAAGGGATAATTCGGGATTTTTTTACAAGAATCTGTATGGCATCACCGTCTTTAGTCTCGTGCACATACACTGACTTTCACCCGACAGTGTCCTGTGAGCCGAGTTCTGTCCAGTTTTGGTCAAAGCGAAAGTAGTTCCGGCAGGTTTCCGGGGGTCTGCAAAGTAAAACATTTTTCTTCTCAAAACAGTATGTGTTTGAACGAGTGTTTTATTTGCATAACAAAACCCTGGTAATCCAAAAAGTCACATCTTGTAATTGCTTGGGGCTACTTTCTCTCAATAGCGATCACTGCGCGCCGTCACTGCTAACAGCTGTGCGCACTAGCCAAATACTTTCATCAGTTGTTCGACAGTGTTTACCGACTACAGACCTATGACGCTAACGAGCTAGTTCGAGAGCTAGAGTGAGAAGTTCATCAGCTTCTCCAGAAAATACTTTCCACAAATAATAACAATGACAAATATGTTTATGTACAATTATTCCACTAAGAAACATTTTCTGTTATAGAATACCTAGGCAGAAAGCGTAAGCTTCGACTTTTCATGTCCTTTTTTGACTGATTTCCAAATGACACGGTCACTGACCATCCTCGTCATTTGAAAACTTCCATACAGCTTACATATTCCAGCCAGAGTAGGACGTCTCCTTACGGTCGAGGACGGCTGACTCGAAAGAAACTATTACTTCTTAGCGAACTGACCCAGGAATAACCGGAGCACTCGGAGTAACTTTCCAAAGGATTTCATTATTATTTCGGGAAGACGCTGGTGCGTCAACACCTAAATAAATATGTATGCTGGTGTGACCGGTGGATTACTATCTCTGCGTTGTGTTGTCACCGAAGGACAGCCAGGACTCCAACCGTTTGTTGAACACTGGTTTATTTTGTTCGTCACCTGTGTTAGACAAGAAACAGGTCTCTCGCTACTGAGTGTTCTCTGGCTCGGGAGAAGTTAACAGCCTATCTGCCATACGGGCATGGTCAGAGAGCGAGCGCCGACGGCGCGAAATGTAACAAAACAAAAAAAGAACAGTACATCCCCACGCAATGAGTATGTACCCACACAAATGTACAAATGCATTACAAATATACATTTAAACCTCCTAAACTCTTATTTTAAACGATAAAACTCTAGCGAACCAACATACCTGTGTTAGACAAGAAACAGGTCTCTCGCTACTGAGTGTTCTCTGGCTCGGGAGAAGTTAACAGCCTGTTAACGTAAAGTGCACTCTTGTTACTCTACTGGGCTAGCTAACATGAGGGACTAGCAAGAAGACCGTATTTAACAACATTAGAATCAGTATGAAAAAATCCATTAAGACACAGACATTAAATATCAACAAGAAATCACATTTTCATTGACAAGGGAGCTGATTAGAATTATAAATCTACACAAAGGGCACAAGCTCGTGAATGCGCACCTATCTGCCATACGGGCATGGTAAGAGAGGACGAAACGTTGCTAGGGCAACACCTTTGGGTGACATGGAAGATACCACTATTTACATACTAGAAAAACAATTAGAAAAATAATAAAAAAATATGATAAAACACTGCATGAATATAAACCGTAATGCAGTTAACATCAGAAGGAGAAAGTATTAGGTAATGACATGTAATAATTCGTTAGAAACAAATGTTCCGTCCCCTTCATAATATACACTCGTCCCCATGCCTGACGGAGGAGTATCCTGAACTTGTGCGAGTGGTGTGAATGTATGTGCGTGAATGAAAGATGAATGAAGATGTGGTGTAATTATATAAGTAAAACATTACACTTGTTACACTCACCCCCCTAGAATTACACCAACATCTTAAAAAAACTGCATGTCTCATGTCTCACTCTAAGTTCAAGTTTATGAACCACACACTGTGGAATCCAGCGATACCTGCCACCTAATAAAAGGCCAGGAAAGCATTAGGAGTGGCCAACCCCTACTAACCTCCAGGGATAAAAATGGTGCCTTATACACCACTATATAACTTGACTTTACTCTGACCAGAGCACATACAAAAACAATTAAGACTTAACTCAATCTTGTTCACATTAAGGACACAACACCTGTCAAGTGCTATACACCTAGTACTGTAGCTGATGATTACTGTAGTTCCTTATATGGTAGCATAGTATAGTACTGAAGACAGACATCTAAGCATGTTTGACAGAGGCTAGGGGCTCAATGCCCATCAGTTTCTCGAGCTGAACCATGTTTTCTATCAGCCTACACACAGGCTTAATGACCCTCCCAAATCTGGAGGTGTAATGGTCAGAGCTATGTGGACTCTCACTCTGACCAGGTACGCTGACACCCACTTGCCCGGGCGTTTGTCCAGGTTGTATTAAAATAACATTGTCCTCATGCTGAACTACAGCAGGGAGAGGACTCGATGAGGCAAGCGATAGCGGGAGACTGTCAGCATCTGCCACTGGAAGCTCACGGGGAGCAGAGGAGTCCCCCTGGGGGGAATACAGGCGTTAGTCGTTCTCGTCAATTCGGACCGAAGCCTGCTCCAGCACCCATGAGGTGGTGCGATCGTCATCAGTTTCACTCAGCCACCGGGGACCATCTCCCAGGGAGGGCTCTGCTACCGCACTGACCGAGGTACTATGTTCAGGCGTACTGGAGAGAGAGACTTCACTGGACGCATGGGTGTTGCTGTCTGGGGCGAGACCAGCTTCGTCCAACGGGAGGAAGTTGACCTGCAGCAGGAGGTTCCTGTGGATTGTCTTCTCCTGCTCAGTCCGGTCTCGAATCCTGTAGATGTGACACTGCGGTTTGGCAGCAACCACAGTATACACATTGGGCTCCCACTTGTCAGCCAGTTTCCGTCTCCCTCTGACGCCCTTGTTCGCCACCAGGACCCGGTCACCAATGGAGAGGGCCATGCCCTTAGCCTTTTTATTATACTGCCTGGCCTGATGATTCTGCTCTATCTCCGAGTTCCTCTGGGCCAGTAGCATGGCGGTTTTGAGGTCCGTTGTCAGAGACTTAACATACGCACTGTAGTCACAGACAGTCTCATCTAGTAGCACGTTCTTGAACAGTAGGTCAACTGGCAGGCGCGGGACCCTCCCGAACATTAAGTAAAACGGGGCGAAGCCAGTTGTTTCGTGCTGTGTGCAGTTGTACGCGAATGTCATGTTGTGGATCATCTGTGGCCACCTGTGTTTAGACTTCGGGGGCAGGGAGTGCAGCATACCACCCAACGTGCGATTGAATCTCTCTGTGCTCCCGTTCCCCATTGGGTGATATGGAGTGGTACGGGACTGCGCTACACCTGCCATCTCCAGGAGCTCCGCCATGAGTTCGCTCTGGAAGCTGGCCCCTTGATCAGAGTGGAGGCGCTGTGGGAAGCCATAATAGCAGAAGAAATTGTCCCATAGCTTCTTGGCAACCCTCTTCGCGGTCTGGTCCTGACATGGGAAGGTGTGTGCTAGCTTTGTGAAGTGGTCGGTCACCACCAGGACGTCCACAGACTTATTGTTGCTATCCTCCGCTGACCAGAAGTCCACACACACCAGCTCCATAGGCGCTGAAGTTGCAATGCTTTCCAGCGGGGCCCTGGCTGCTGATTCTGGCGTCTTGCTGAGCACGCACCTGGGACAGTTCTTAATGTAGTTCCGTACGTCCTTCTCCATGTTGTACCAGTAGAAACGCTGGCGTACGAGAGACAGAGTGCGTGGTTGACCTTGGTGACCAGCTAAGTCATGCACACCAAACAGCGCCTCCGACCTCAGAGACTCAGGCAGAACACACTGCAACCTCTTGCGACTCGACATAGGGTCCTTGGTAACCCTGTACAGGATCCTGTCTCTCACGGCTAGCTTCTCCCATTGCTTCAGCATCATCAAAGCAGGCTGACTCTCATGACAGCGCTCGCGTCTTGAGGGTCTGCGGCCCCTCTCGACGTTGAACACAACCCTGGAGATGGAAGCGTCTTCCCGCTGGTGGGCTTGAAGATCAGCTAAGGACAAGGGCGAGACTGAGTCATGGCTGACAGTGGTGAAGTCGGACAGGTGACCAGCTAAGGAAGCAGCTCTTCGTCTCGGACCGAAGTCCCAGTCACTGTGGGTGGAGAGGAGGGATGACACGTCTTCCTCAGACAAGTTCATCTTGGAAGAGCATTGGGAGGAGCTCTCAGCAGACTGGGGAAGACAGGTTATGTGGAACGCATCTTGGACACCACTGTCGTCAACACTGCTCACCTGCTCCAGGAGTCTCGAGTAGGGCTCCGAAAGGAGCCGCTAGCCCAAGGGTCTAACAAAGGGAGTTCTACTGAGGGCATTGGCTACAACATTCAGCCTCCCTGGAACGTGCCTAATGTCGAAGGAGTACGGGGACAGTTTAGAGACCCACCGCTGCTCACAGGCGTCCAATTTTGGCTTTGTCATAATGTAGGTGAGCGGGTTGTTGTCAGTCCAGACAGTGAACTTATGCCCCTTAAGCCAGTGGCTGAACTTGTCACACACGGCCCACTTCAAAGCGAGGAACTCTAGTCGGTGAGCAGGATACCTCATCTGGCTGCGGTTTAGAGACTTGCTAGCAAACGCAACTGGGCAGGCCTTGTCCTTACCAACAGGAACCTGGGACAGAACAGCTCCGATCCCGTCCAGGGAGGCGTCTATGGAGAGGATAAAGGGCTGGTTAAAGTCGAGATGGGCCAGTACCACACAGTGGACCAGTGCAGACTTCAAGTCCTCAAAAGCCTTATCGCAGTCGACAGTCCAGTCCTGCGGAGTCAGCTTCCGGAACGTTCCGGCTCTTCTGTTCCCACTAGGGCCTTTCGGTTTGCGCTTCTGCCCTCCAGTCAAGGCGAAGAGAGGCTTGGCTATTCCTGAGCAGCCAGGGATGAAATGCTGATAGTAGAGCAGCATGCCTAGGAATGACCTCACCTTTTTCTGCGAAGGAGTGAGCCCATCACTCTCCATCAGGTCCTCCTTTCGGAAACCAGAGATCACAGAGACCTTCTCCTGGTCGACTGAGACTCCCTTGGCATCGACTACGTGGCCCAGGAATTTGACCGACTTCCTCAGGAAGTTGCATTTCTTCTGGGAGAGCTTCAGGTTGTTCACCCTAAGCCTGGAGAAGACCACCTCCAATCTCTGCAACGCCTCCTCTTCAGATGGCGCGAATACCAGCAAGTCATCTAAATAGCACAATAAGCTGGAGAAGTTCATATCGCCAAAGATGCCGAGCATCATAGGCATGAAAGACGCCGGACTGTTACACAGGCCTTGTGGGAGCCTGTTGTACTCGTACAGGCCTAGAGGTGTTGTGAAGGCCGTATACCGTCGGTCAGACACATGGAGAGGGACATTGTAGAACCCTGAAGTCAGGTCCATAGTGCTGAAGAAAGCACTCCCCCCAAGAGCAGCGAGACAGTCAGATTGATGGGGCAACGGGTGAGCATCTTTGACTGTTTTAGCGTTGAACCAACGGAAGTCGGTACAGATCCTGAGATTTCCATTCTTCTTCCACACCATGACGAGAGGCGAGGCGTATTCACTCATTGACTTGGATATTATCCCCTTCTCCTCCATCTCCGTTAAGGTCTCTCTCAGTTTGTGATAATCAGCTGGTGGGACTCGCCTGTAGGGCAGGCGGAATGGACGATCGTCAGAGAGATGGATATGGTGAACAAAGTCCTTGACCTCTCCACAGTCCAACTTGCCCTTTGAGAAGACATCCTCATACATCACTAGAAGGTCAGCAAGCCTCTTCCTCCCATCAGGAGATACCTCACAAGCTTCGATATCTATATCCACCAGACCACAGTCGAGCAACATCTGCTTAACGTCTGGTGAGGAGCTCGAAGAGGTGAGGGAGGGCCCGGAGATGGCGGACGACCCAAGGAAGGCAGCGGATGAGAGGGTGGTGTTTGGGCCGGAGACAGACTTCTGCTGACACAGGCTCTGAGTGATAGACAGGTCTTCAACAGCAAGACACAGTGAGACATCGGCCAGTTTGGTGTTACGTCGGAGTGTGATAGGGCTCTGTGTCAGGTTCAATACCTTCATGGGGACCCAGCGATCACCCCACATAGGAGTCACTACCCTCCCCACCATGATGTTACGAGGAGCGGACCTGGCTGAGGTGGGCTCTACAATGACAGTACTCCCGGGAGACACATGTGCGTTGGCAGGCAGCTTCCCCCACACTAGATACTCTTGCTGAGGGAGGAGGGTTACCGCCCCACATAGCTTTACTGTGCCCACCACACTCGGCGGGTCAGATCCCGACCAGCGGGAGGTGCAGCTCAACAGCTCAAGGAACTGCTCACATTCAGGGTCACTGTTCCCACATGACAGTAGCTCCCAGTACTTCTCATTTGATTTCATGTTCTGGAGGACAGACTTGATAACATTAGTGCCGATAATAAAATCAAAACACTGACCTAGCACAACCAATGTAGGGACTGCAAACTTTGACCCATAAACCTCAATGTCTAAGTCATACACACATTTTGGTTGAGTAGTTAAACCGCCACAGCCAACTAGCACCACATTACCAGGTGCAGACTGGGCAGAAGGGAGGACACCTGCGGTTCGTAACTTCTCTTCACCTGTCTCACTTAGTGTACATGACATACTATCAGAGTCCAACATCCCTTTCAATATACATTTGTCACCGACCAACACTGAAGCATAAAACAGTTCACAAGCTCCTTCTATACTCTGCGACCCAACAAAGATGGCTGTTTTGTTCTCTGGAAGTAATCTGCAGCTGTTTACATGAATGGCTTCTAAGTCTGGTTCTCTCTCGAGGGTTACATTCACTTTGCCCATACTACCCCTCTCATAGCATGGGCTGGCTAGTTTAAAGGGGTGGAGTTGTTGGAGGTAGATCCACCAGACGGCTGAGAAATGCTTGGGCACTGGCTCCCAAAATGACCAGGACGGAAACAGCGGCGGCACAGCCGATAGAGCTTACAGTGTTCCATGGTGCAATGGTTGCTATCCTGACACACTCTACACGGACCACGTTGGTGAAAGTGCTGACCAGGGCTATGCTGGTTGCACAAGTGCGACGACTGGCTCGAATTTGGCTGGTTGCGTGGGTGAGACAGCTGACCAGGCTGAGCTTGCTCTGCTGGGGCAAGAGACGCTGAACACAGTGAGAGCACATGGTCTAACAACTCGACCAGGCCAGGATCCACAGGAGCAGAACTGGCGCTGGAGCGTCGGGCCCATACCCGGCCGTGATCGTATAGTGGTTAGTACTCTAGTCTGCGTTGTGGCCGCAGCAACCCCGGTTCGAATCCGGGTCACGGCACCAAATGTGACCGGTGGATTACTATCTCTGCGTTGTGTTGTCACCGAAGGACAGCCAGGACTCCAACCGTTTGTTGAACACTGGTTTATTTTGTTCGTCACCTGTGTTAGACAAGAAACAGGTCTCTCGCTACTGAGTGTTCTCTGGCTCGGGAGAAGTTAACAGCCTATCTGCCATACGGGCATGATAAGAGAGCGAGCGCCGACGGCGCGAAATGTAACAAAACGAAAAAAGAACAGTACATCCCCACGCAATGAGTATGTACCCACACAAATGTACAAATGCATTACAAATATACATTTAAACCTCCTAAACTCTTATTTTAAACGATAAAACTCTAGCGAACCAACATACCTGTGTTAGACAAGAAACAGGTCTCTCGCTACTGAGTGTTCTCTGGCTCGGGAGAAGTTAACAGCCTGTTAACGTAAAGTGCACTCTTGTTACTCTACTGGGCTAGCTAACATGAGGGACTAGCAAGAAGACCGTATTTAACAACATTAGAATCAGTATGAAAAAATCCATTAAGACACAGACATTAAATATCAACAAGAAATCACATTTTCATTGACAAGGGAGCTGATTAGAATAATAAATCTAGACAAAGGGCACAAGCTCGTGAATGCGCACCTATCTGCCATACGGGCATGGTAAGAGAGGACGAAACGTTGCTAGGGCAACACCTTTGAGTGACATGGAAGATACCACTATTTACATACTAGAAAAACAATTAGAAAAATAATAAAAAAAATACGATAAAACACTGCATGAATATAAACCGTAATGCAGTTAACATCAGAAGGAGAAAGTATTAGGTAATGACATGTAATAATTCGTTAGTAACAAATGTTCCGTCCCCTTCATAATATACACTCGTCCCCATGCCCGACGGAGGAGTATCCTGAACTTGTGCGAGTGGTGTGAATGTTTGTGCCTGAATGAAAGATGAATGAAGATGTGGTGTAATTATATAAGTAAAACATTACACTTGTTACACTGGGTGCTGCGGTCATCCCTCGCTCTAGTAGCTGAGAATGGTAGCCAAGTTTGTCTTGATTATGCTAGCCAACGCTGTGACTGGAGTCATGGACTTCTCATTCTAACCTAGAAACCATCCACACCCGTCCACGTAGTTTCTGACGATTGTAATAACAGTAACTGTTACAACAGTAACAGTAATATAAGTTGTACAGCTCTTTCAGGGGGTATATGGCGTGATGTACCCTGCCTCTGAATCTATGTTCCCCAAGATCCCCTTGAAAGAGCTGTCCAACGTTTTTATCTTACCGTTTTTATCTTACGGTGGCAACCTATATAAACAGAATTCATTATGCTTACTGCAGAATATTGTTGTGACAGATAACAAAGCCAAGCGAACGCTGTCGAAGCATTCAAAGTCCACATCTTCTCCTTTTTCTGTTAGGTATTCAGGCAACATAGACGAAGATAAGGTATTTGACTTCTTTGTATTTTGGGGATCACTTTTGCGCGTTTCTCAAGAATGTCGTCGTCTGTGTGACTAGCGAAACGTTTCGATGCCATTTTGACAGCTGTCAAAAGCAGACGAAACGCGGTAAACAATTCAGATTTACGTTCCGTTACATCGGCAAACAAGCGGTTGAATCGAATTTAAGGAATTCAAAATTATACTCTCACGGGGTATATGATCATATGTGGAAAATAATTAAGCGTCTGCCAGCCAATCAAAATAAAGGATTTTTACGTTAGGTAAGATAACAATACATATTATGTTTCATAAGCGTCACTTTCTCAGCTACTAGAGCAAGGGATGATCGCAGCACCCAGCATACATATTTATTTTGGTGTCGACGCACCAGCGTCTTCCCGAAATAATAATGAAATCCTTTAGAAAGTTACTCCGAGTGCTCCGGTTATCCCTGGGTCAGTTCGCTAAGAAGTAGTAGTTTCTCTCGAGTCTGCCGTCCTCGACCGTAAGGAGACATCCTACTCTGGCTGGAATATGTAAGCTGTAAGGAAGTTTCCAAATGACGAGGATGGTCAGTGACCGTGTCATTTGGAAATCAGTCAAAAAAGGACATGAAAAGTCGAAGCTTACGCTTTCTGCCTAGGTATTCTATAACAGAGAATGTTTCTTAGTGGAATAATTGTACATAAACATATTTGTCATTGTTATTATTTGTGGAAAGTATTTTCTGGAGAAGCTGATGAACTTCCCACTCTAGCTCTCGAACTAGCTCGTTAGCGTCGTAGGTCTGTAGTCGGTAAACACTGTCGAACAACTGATGAAAGTATTTGGCTAGTGCGCACAGCTCTTAGCAGTGACAGCGCGCAGTGATCGCTATTGAGAGAAAGTAGCCCCAAGCAATTACAAGATGTGACTTTTTGGATTACCAGGGTTTTGTTATGCAAATAAATCACTCGTTCGAACACATACTGTTTTGAGAAGAAAAACGTTTTACTTTGCAGACCCTAGGAAACCTGCCGGAACTACTTTCGCTTTGACCAAAACTGGACAGAACTCGGCTCACAGGACACTGTCGGGGGAAAGTCAGTGTGTGTGCACGAGACTAAAGACCGTGATGCCATACAGATTCATGTGAAAAATCCCGAACTATCCCTTTAACTTTCCTTTTTCTGCTACAGTACTGAAAGAAGCGCTTGGGTTAGTTTTTGCCCCCTCTGCAATTTGTCTTTCATACAGTCTTCTAGCATTCCTCAGCTCTTTTGTTGACCACAGCCCTCACTTTACAGTTTTAGCCTTACTGTTCTCATTGTTATCCTTAAATGTACATCTTATAAAGGTTCCTCTATTCCCTCAAAATCCTACAAATACTTTTGGTCATCCACTGAGGATTCTGCTTTTTCAGCTTACTTTTGGACACCTTTGGAATGAATCTGCATTGTGATTCAAGTAAAACCCCCTTAAATCTTTCCCACATCTCATTTACAGACTCAGTCCAGGAGTGACTCCCATTTTATTTCGCTAAGATATGAGAGCATCCTGTCAAAGTTTGCTCGCCTAAAATTGAAAATTTTTGTTTTTGAATACACCTTTTTAACATCCCATGAAACATCTGTAATGTGAATAGAGGCCACTAGATGGCAGTATTTACCTTTTTTTTTGTTAAGCCCAGACTGGAGTTATGTTTAGACATGTCCTGGGCATGTCTGGGGAAAGTCCCCGAAAATTAAAAAAAAGAGGTCTAAATGTGGGTGGGGTCTGCAAAAGAGTATATAAGGAAAAGAATTGAGACAGTAAAGTAGTAGGAGGAATTGCTTGAAGAAGGATACATGTGACCAGACCTGTCATTCTGTTCAAGACCTGTGACGTTTCTTTTGTGGATTTCTTTGCCTGTGTTTGAGCATTTTCCTCACCCATCACCAAGCCACCCCACCAAAACAAGGGACTGTAAATATTTCAGTTTTTTTTTAATATATTCAATCTTGGTCAGCAGCGTAGTTAGTTGTTTAGTTGTCTTTGTTCATTAAATGTGTTTAAGTTCTTAAAACTGTGTCTGTCATCCCTTGCTGTTGCTGTTGCGGTTGAGTTGTAAATTGTAATAACAAATTGGGGCCATAACAAATTGGGGGCTCAAGTCCGGCATAGACCATTGTGTGAGTAATTTATTGAAAATCTAACATTTCAAATTGTAAAATTGTTTTTGTGAATTTTCCTAAATATATTGACAGATCAACAGCAATGGATGATTTCTTGGCATCACCAACCGTTGAGGTTTTGAAATCTTTTAAAAAGACAGAACTGCTAGAAATTTGCAGACATTTAGAGCTGACAGAGGTGAAACCAGCCATGCGAAAAGCAAGACTGGCTTGAGAGATAGTTGAATATTACATTGATGAAAATGTGTTTGCACCAGGAGATCTGGAACAGTTTCCAGTGGAAAATCCAAATATAGAAATGGAACTTAAATTAAAAATGATAGAGATTGAAAGGGAAGAAAAAGAAAAACAAAGGCAGTTTGAGTTGGAAAAATTAGCAAGAGAAGAGAAAAAAGAAAGGGAGGAAAGAGAAAAAGAAAGGGGGGAAAAAGAGAAACAATGAGAATTTGAGAGGGAAGAAAAAGAAAAACAAAAAGAATTTGAGTTAGAAAAATTTGCAAGACAGAGAGATTTTGAATTAGAGAAATTCGATAGAGAAGAAAGACTCCAAATGGAGCAACTAAACATAAAAATTCAAACTGAAAATAAATTTCGGGCTAGCCAGGAGGTAAAACTGGTGCCTCCATTTTCGGAAAAGGATGTTGACAACTATTTCCAGTGTTTTGAAAAGGTAGCAAAGAGTTGCCAGTGGCCAAAGGAACACTGGCCTCTGATGTTGCAAACTGTCCTCAAGGGTAAAGCTCAACAAGCCTATTCGGCTTTGTCTGCAGATGATTCCTCTGATTATGAGGTTGTCAAAAAGGTTATTTTGAGAGCTTATGAGTTGGTTCCAGAGGCTTACCGACAGAAATTCAGAGGTCTGAAGAAATCTGAAAATCAGACTTATGTTGAATTTGCTAATGAAAAGCAGGTTTGCTTTGAGCGCTGGTGTACTTCTATGGAGGTCAAGGATGATTTCAACTCACTAAAAGAGATGGTGTTAGTTGAACAATTCAAGAACTGTGTTAAGGATGATGTTAAGACCTACCTTAATGAGAAGCAAGCACTGAATTTGCAATCAGCTGCCAAATTTGCAGATGAATATGTTCTCACACATAAGTCCAAATTTCAGTCTAGCAGTAACAATAGATGGTCCCAATTTCAGAAAAAGGGTTACGGTGATACCCAAGATTCCTCACCCAAAGAGAAAGACAAATCTGGTGATGGTGCTCAGAAATCCAGTAACAGGTCTGATCAAAGTGTGAAAGCTGACAGTGACAAAAGTGGTCTAGTTTGCAGTTATTGCAAGAAATATGGTCATGTTACAACTAACTGCTGGTTCCTTAAAGCTAAGAAAGAAAAAGAAAAGGATACCAAACCAAATGCCTTTGTGAAAACAAGGTTAGAAACCCCTGTAGTAGATAACCAATCTGCTAAATTGCCTGCTTCTTGTGGGGCTAAAAAGCCTGATACAGCTGACTTTGTGAGGGAGGAATTTCTTCCATTTGTGTCAGAGGGATTTGTGGCTCTGAATGAGCATACTACTCCTGTCCCCATATATATCCTAAGGGATACCGGAGCTTCTCAGTCACTTTTGTTGATGGACTCCTTGGAGTTACGTGATGAGATCGCTTCAGGGGATTTCATACTTGTACAAGGTATTGAAGGGAGGACTGTATCTGTACCCCTGCGCTCTATATTCTTGAAGTCAGATTTAGTTACAGGACAGGTAAAGGTGGGACTTATGTCAAGTCTACCTATAAAGGGTGTTTCTCTGTTGCTAGGCAATGACCTGGCTGGGGGCAAAGTAGTTCCCCCTGTGCATCTTACTTCACAGCCGAGCACTGAAGATGAGGATGAGGACCCATCTCTGTATCCTTCTTGCGCAGTGACTCATGCTATGGTCAAGAAGGCTAAAGAAGAAGATGTTGTGGTGCCGTCCAGCACATTGAATAGTCAGGACTCAGGTGGTTCCCCTCATGACTCTGATCGGCCTACTATGGTTTCTCCGTTTGAGGACTTATCAGATACTTTTATCAGTTCTCTATTCAGCCAGCCAGATGGGTTTGGGGATTCTGATGTGTCTGGAGACTTGTCTCTGTCCAGAAAGCGGTTGATTGAGGAGCAAACTAATGATCCTGAAATTTGTGTACTAAAGAGGGGAGCCCTTCCTGATAAAGAAATAGACGCAGTTCCAGTTGGGTATTATCTCAAGGATGGTGTGTTGATGCGGAAGTGGCGCCCTCCTGATATCCCTGCCAATGCAGATTGGGCAGTGGCCAGGCAAATTGTTGTTCCGAAGGTCTATAGGAATGAGATCTTAACAATGGCTCATAGTTTACCTTTAGGAGGTCATCTTGGTGTTAACAAGACTGTTGATAAGATCATGAAACACTTCTTTTGGCCTGGGCTTCGGAAAGATGTTTCCAACTTTTGTAAAACCTGTCGCACTTGTCAGGTAGTTGGAAAACACCAGTTAGACCCACCTGTAGCTCCATTGCAGCCTATCCCAGCATTTGGGGAGCCATTCTCTAAGGTCATTGTTGATTGTGTTGGTCCATTACCCAAGACTAGATCTGCAAATCAGTAATTGTTGACAATCATGTGTGCATCTACCAGATTCCCGAAGCCATACCTCTACGCATCATCAAGGCAACTGCAATCTCGAGGGCTTTGATAAAGTTCTTCACGTTGTTTGGTCTTCCCAGGGAAATTCAGTCAGACCAAGGGAGCAATTTCACTTCAGAATTGTTTCAGCAGGTTGTGTATGAACTAGGTGCAAAGCAGATTCTTTCTAGTGCCTATCATCCAGAAAGTCAGGGTGCCTTAGAGCGGTTTCATTCCACTCTCAAGACAATGATGAGGACTTATTGTTATGACCATGAGAAAGACTGGGATGAAGGTGTGCATTTGCTGCTGTTTGCAGCTAGAGAAGCAGTGCAGGAGTCTACTGGATTCAGTCCATTTGAGCTAGTGTTTGGTCATGAAGTGAGAGGACCTTTGCTATTATTGAGTGAACAATGGCAAGAGAAAGAGCCGCACATCAGTCTGTTAGACTATGTTAGCAAGTTCAAGGAAAGATTGCGTGCAGCTTGTGACCTAGCCAAAGAGAACTTGAAATCAAGTCAGGGAAAAATGAAAACTTGGTATGATCATAAGGCTAGAAGCCGTGAGTTTTAAACCAGGAGACAAGGTCCTTGTGTTGTTTCCCTTGCAGTCCAAGCCATTGCAGGCTAGATTTCATGGTCCTTATGAAATTCTGACAAAACTCAATGATCTCAATTACATTGTGAGGACTCCAGATAGGAGAAAACCGAAACAATTGTGTCACATTAACATGCTAAAGCCTTATCGTGACAGAAATGCTAGGGTTGCAGCTGTCACTTCAGATTCTCCAATGGTCGAAACGTGTGAAGATGAGGGGGAGTTTCAAGATGATGAACCAAGAATTAAAGCTGAAGTTCTTTCATGTAAATTGTCAAACACTGAAGTGTTGCAAAATCTTGATGTAAAACCCCAGCACTTAGAACCCTCACAGAGAGATCAGTTTGAAAGGTTGATCAAGAAATATGAGGATTTGTTTCCTGATGTTCCAAAGAGAGTTACTATAGCCTCTCATGATGTAGATGTTGGTGATGCCAAACCAATAAAACAGCATCCATACCGGATGAATCCTGAAAAGAGAAAGATTGCTGAGAAAGAGGTTGAGTACATGTTAAAACATGATATTATCAGACCCTCCAACTCCGATTGGAGTTCACCCTGTGTGCTAGTTCCAAAACCTGATGGAAGTACTAGATTCTGTACAGATTATCGCAAAGTCAATGCTGTAACTAGAACTGATGTGTTTCCAATACCTAGGATTGATGATTGTATTGATAGTGTAGGGCAAGCAAAGTTTCTGACCAAGATTGATTTATTGAAGGGTTATTGGTGTGTGCCTTTAACTGAGAGGGCCAAGAGCATCTCTGCTTTTGCCACACCATCTGGATTGTACCAGTATGAAGTCCTACCCTTTGGCATGAAAAATGCCCCAGCCACGTTCCAAAGGATGATACAGTCTACAATCGCCGGATTGCCACACACGGGTGCGTACATCGATGACCTGATCACATGGAGTGACTCCTGGGAAGAACATCTAAAAGATGTAGAGACGTTGTTCCAGCGCCTGACCCAGGCTAACCTGACTGTTAACCTGAGCAAGAGTGACTTTGGTTGTGCTACTGTCACCTATCTTGGCTACGTCATAGGCCAGGGTAAGGTGGCACCCATAAATGCTAAAGTCCAAGCCATCATGGACTTTCCAGTTCCTGACAACAAAAAAGCTTTGCGCCGCTTCCTTGGAATGATCGGGTACTACCGCAAGTTCTGCAAGAACTTTGCTGAGATTGCTCTCAGTCTAACTAACCAACTGAAGAAAGCCGTTAAGTTCACCTGGGATGATGCATGCCAGAGAGCCTTCGATCGCCTGAAGTCTCTGCTGTGTCACTTCCCCGTGCTCAAATCTCCTGACTTCAACAAACCGTTCTCCATCGCGGTCGATGCTAGCGACCAAGCTTGTGGATCTGTGCTCCTACAGAGAAGTGACTCTGATGACATTGAGCATCCCGTGGCATACTTCTCCAGGAAGTTCAATCGCCACCAAAGGAACTATTCCACAATAGAGAAGGAACTGTTGGCTCTGGTCCTTTCTTTACAACACTTTGAGGTTTATGTTTGTACAGGACAAAAGCCAATGATTGTGTACACTGACCACAATCCGTTAATGTTTTTGAGTAAGATGAAAAACAAGAATCGGAGATTGTTGAATTGGAGTTTGATTTTACTGGAGTTTGACTTGGAAATTAAGCATGTGAAGGGTACAGACAATGTAATTGCTGATTGCTTATCCCGTGTTTGAATGTGTATATATATATCATGTGTTTGAATATTGTATGATATGTATATATAGACAAGTGTTCACTTAACCATTTTGTATTGAAAAGAAAAATTTCGCCTTTATGAGTCAAAATTTTTCCCTTTTGGAATGGAGGTGTAATGTGAATATAGGCCACTAGATGGCAGTATTTACCTTTTTTTTGTTAAGCTCAGACTGGAGTCATGTTTAGACATGTCCTGGACATGTCTGGGGCAAGTCTCAGAAAATTTAAAAAAAGAGGTCTAAATGTGGGTGGGGTCTGCAAAAGAGTATATAAGGAAAAGAATTGAGACAGTAAAGTAGTAGGAGAAATTGCAAGAAGATGACCAGACCTGCCATTCTGTTCAAGACCTGTGACGTTTCTTTTGAGGATTTCTTTGCCTGTGTTTGAGCATTTTCATTATCCAGGACATCACCAAGCCACCCCACAAAAATGGACTGTAAATATTTCTTTTCTTTTTCCTATTCAATCTTGGTCAGTTTAGTTAGTTGTTGTGTTTAATTAAATGTGTTTGAGTTTTTAAAACTGTGTCTGTCATCCCTTGCTGTTGCTGTTGTGTTGTAGATTGTAATAAGAAAAGGGGGCCATAACACTACTGTGTCACTTCCCGGTGCTCAAATCTCCTGACTTCAACATACCGTTCTCCATCGCGGTCGATGCTAGCGACCAAGCTTGTGGATCTGTGCTCCTACAGAGAAGTGACTCTGATGACATTGAGCATCCCGTGGCATACTTCTCCAGGAAGTTCAATCGCCACCAAAGCAACTATTCCACAATAGAGAAGGAGCTGTTGGCTGGTTCTTTCTTTACAACACTTTGAGGTTTATGTTTGTACAGGACAAAAGCCAATGATTGTGTACACTGACCACAATCCGTTAATGTTTTTGAGTAAGATGAAAAACAAGAATCGGAGATTGTTGAATTGGAGTTTGATTTTACAGGAGTTTGACTTGGAAATTAAGCATGTCAAGGGTGCTGACAATGTGATTGCTGATTGCTTATCCCGTGTTTGAAAATGTATATATATATATATATACATATATATATATATATATATCACATGTTTATTTGAATATTGTATGATATGTATATATAGACAAGTGTTCACTTAACCATTTTGTATTGAAAAGAAAAATCTTGCCTTTACGAGTCAAAATTTTTCCCTTTTGGAATGGAGGTGTAATGTGAATAGAGTATTTACCTTTTTTTTGTTAAGACTGGAGTTATTTTTAGACATGTCCTGGGCATGTCTGGGGAAAGTCCCCGAAAATTAAAAAAAAGAGGTCTAAATGTGGGTGGGGTCTGCAAAAGAGTATATAAGGAAAAGAATTGAGACAGTAAAGTAGTAGGAGGAATTGCTTGAAGAAGGATACATGTGACCAGACCTGTCATTCTGTTCAAGACCTGAGAAGTTTCTTTTGTGGATTTTTGCCTGTGAGCATTTTCCTCACCCAGGACATCACCAAGCCACCCCACCAAAACAAGGGACTGTAAATATTTCAGTTTTTTTTTAATATATTCAATCTTGGTCAGTAGCGTAGTTAGTTGTTTAGTTGTCTTTGTTCATTAAATGTGTTTAAGTTTTTAAAACTGTGTCTGTCATGCCTTGCTGTTGCTGTTGTGTTGTAAATTGTAATAACAAATTGGGGCCATAACACATCAAAATTAACAGCAGAGTGATCACTTGTCCCAGGTGGCCCAGTACCTCAACATTGCTAATTCTATCTGGGTCATTACAGAGCACTAAGTCTAAAATTGCCTTCTCTTGTAGGTTTATTAACATACTGCACCAAGAAATTATTATTTATAACATCTAGCAATTCTTCCTCCCCCCTACCCTGTCCTTTCACCATTTCCCAATTGATACCAGGATAATTTAAGTCTCTCATAATAATAGTCCCTCCACTTCTACATTTATGTTTTTGTTCACATAGATTGCTACACCCCCTCCTCGCCTATTACATATATCCTTCCTAAAGAGCTTATAACCTTCTATATTATGTTCATCTCCATCCTCTTCACTTAGCCATGTCTCTGTTATCCCAATTATGTCATAGCTCTCACTAATTACAACAGCCTCAAGCTCTGGAAATTTATTTTTTATGCTTCTGGCATTTAAGTAAAAACATTTCAGGTTCTCATTAATGCTCTTCGCCCTTGATTTCCCATGTGGCCGCTGCTTTAAGCCCCCCACTACGCTTTGTAGCTTTTATATCAATTATATCATCAATAGTGCATGTAACGCCGTCAGCCTCCATTGGGGCAGTCTGCATTTCCCTATGTGTAACCCTCACTAACCTCCCTGCCCCCCAAGTCCCTAGTTTCAACAATCCTGTGCTACCCTCAACATATGCTGGCCCAATGCAAAGGTACCCCTCCGGTTCAGGTGCAGCCCGTCAGGTTTGAACAGGTCACCCCTGTCCCAGAAAAAGTTCCAGTGCCCCATAAACCTATACCCCTCTTTCCTAAACCAGGTTCATAGCCACGTGTTAAACCTCCAGATAAAATTCTGCTTTCCTCTGCTTGCACATGGTACCGGTAGAATCCTGGAGAACACTACTGTTAAGGATCTGCTCCTAAGCTTCTCAGCTAATTCCACAAATTTGCCTTGCAGAACCTCAAACCTATGTCATTTGTCCCAACATGGACCATGACAACTGGATCCCTCCCCACTCTGGCTAGGAGCTTGTCCGCACGCTCCAGGAGGTCTCCTACCTGGGCATCAGGCAGGCAACACACTGTACGAGACTCCTTGTCGCTCGAACAGACTAAGCTATCTATTCCTCTAAGTATTGAGTCCCCCACTATCACTAACTCTCATTTCTGAGGGGTAGAGGCCAACAGGGTGCCCTGCTGCTCATCAGTCCCCTCACTCTCTGGGTCAGGGGCCAAGTCGAGTTCCTGCAAGGGCCAGAATCAGTTGGACACCTCAACCACTGGAGGAGCTGTACAGTGTGCACGCCCTTTCCTGCACTGTCGACCTACAGTCACCCAACTTTCTCTCCCTGCCTGCTCTGGGATCTCAGTACCACCCTGCTTCGGCGTACACACCATTTCTCTAAACAACATACAACGAACTCTACTGATTGCGAACTATGTGGTGCCGCCAACTGGCCCTGAAGATCAAGGATCTTGCTCTCCAGATGCTCAATTAGCTGGCACCGGTGGCAGACAAACCGAAGGTGCAATCATCCTGCAACCGTCACATAGTTTTGGCCACATTTTGAACCCCCAACCTAATGACCTTGCTCACCCTAGATAAAAGAAAAGAAAATTACGAATGCCGAGACAGAAGCTGAGGAACCATGCATTGATCATGCATTTTTCAATTCTTAAATATTTATTGAGTGTAGTGAAAAGGAATGGCAACATTACACATTAGTTAATACTTTACTGTCCCATCTTTTGTTAAATTATGTCACAAAAATCAATATAATAACCCTATACCATAAGAGAACATAGCTTTTGGACTTGTCACTCGTAATGTTTTCACTGCGTGCCCAGAGAAATGGAGGCACTTCTGGATACTGTTAAATAGGGCTTCCTTATTGCATTGTAAAAAAGTTACTGGCATTACTGGATGTAAATATGTATTGTATTACTCGACAAAGGTCCGCTAAAGTAATCCTAAGACCATGCGGTCATATTACTTATAGATAAATGATGGCTTTTGACGCTGTGCTATCTCAGTGATAAGAGATTAAAAGTATTCACCTCAGGTGCCTTGAGATTCATTAACTCTTTTTAGTGTGTTATGGACCACAGAGGGTGAAATTGCGGTAGTTCTGCCTTGCAGCAGTCCCTCCGTCTTCGTCTTCTGTTGTCTGCACATCCACTTCAACGAGCCACGCTTGCTACTTGTTGAGGTGGAGGTGCAGGTAAGAGTATTTAAGCTCATCGCTGCCAAACTGGCGGTGCAGCCACATTCTGGGTTTTAGTTTGTTGTGGAACCCTGTGTATGTATCGCCACTGCTCTCCTCATTTGTTGTGGTTATGTTTTATTAAATTATTTATATTTTTTGTCCTCAGACTGTGCGTGTGGGTCCCTTATGGTGGTGCCGGCGGGACCAAACCATGACAGAAATATCCAGATCTCTTCCCATTTTTTGAAGATAATTGTTCCTAAACCTTTCAATGATTTTTTTCTTGCATTTATTGGCAAATTGTAGATCCTTGACCCATCTTTGTTCTGGAAGGACTGGGCCTTTTATGGATGCTGCTTTTGTACCAAATCATGATTACGATCACCCACTGTCACAATCTGTTTCAAATCACATCATTATTCACAGTTTTACCTCATTAGGAGAGACTAGGGAGAAGTGGGCTGGGGGGAGAAGTGGGCCACCTATGCTAAGTACTAAAATTACTGCGAGGAGAATACATTTCTGTGGTCACGTGATGCGGCGCGGGTATTCCCAAACAGCTATCCTGAGTATGAGCGGGAAGTAGGCACAGTGCAAGGTACGTCACAAATTGTCATTTTATGGCTTCAAAATTAAATTTTTGAATCCGAATTCTTTTTGCCTCTAGTCCTAACATGACATAGATCACAACAGAATAAATGTTTCATGTAAGTTCTCTAGGAGTTTAGTTTATTATCGCATACACCCAGCCAGGAGGTTTGACACTGAAAACACTGGTGGCCAAAAGTATGGAACTATGAACATCAGGGAGAAGTGGGCCACACGTGTCATGGGAGAAGTGAGCCACGTTACTTTGACCTTGACGTTTTACATGTTCCGATTCAAGGTCACTGAACTTATGAAATTTTTGGCTTTCCAGTCACCATCGGGTGCTACTTTGTGTGCTGCCTACAGGGAAAGTCATTCCGTGAATCACAATAATGACTCTCCTGGATGGATGGATCTTGACATTTCACATTTCCCTATATTACGGGTGCTACTTTGTGTGCCAGCTATAGGGAAAGTCTCATAGTAGAGCTTTACTTTTGTGCAAGGGATAGGGGGTATCTAAGGGATACATTAGTCTTGTTCAAATAGCTGTCACCTACCCTCGCATATAATATTATTTCTTTCAGGAGGGGTGGTCCACTTCTCCCAAAGCATTCGGCAAGGCCGGCCCACTTCTCCCAGACAACTGGCTCACTTCTCCCAAGATCAGGGAGAAGTAAGCCATTTTTTCATCAAAAAAAAAAAAAGATGACTGAAGGTGATGGTAATTTGTTCTCGGACTGGGCTTGTATTCCATGCTGTTGGGGTAAGGGACTGCTAATTGTCGCCTACACTGTGGATCTCTTATGGTTCATTCCTGCATAGTAATGATGATCAGTAGAAAAGTGGCCCACTTCTCCCCGGTCTCCCCTACTAGTCCTTCATTGCTCCCATAAAAGCTTTTGTTGTTGCAGGCTTGAATGGAAGAATGGATGTATGTTTACAAATAAAATGAAGTTGTCCAGGAAAAACATTAAGTATCTTGTCTTTGTGCTGTCTGCAAGGAAATATCACTCAAAGTAAATTCAGAAATCACTGCTTTCTGTTTTTACTTGCATTTTCCACACTGTCCCAACTTTTTCCAACTTGGGGTTTTAAAATAAAAAAGGCCTACAACTACAGTTAAATGACAAGCAACCTCTGCAGAGGCAGTGGTTGTGGATATGGCGAAGACGTAGGTGGTGGAAGAACAAAAATAAATCCAGAGAATCCCAGACTTTGTCCAGGGATAAAATTATTTTTTACACCATATACTCAGGACAGATATGATCCCCAGTCACAAGAATGCAAATATACATCTAGACCCAAAAATGTTGATGTTATTTTGCAGCATGATAACAAATAATATGCCCTGCTGTGGAACCCAGGTGTTGAAAAAGAGTGTAGGGCAGTGTACAATTCTACCGAGGCATGCCATATGCACATCTTTTATTGAATGCAGGTGCTCAGCCAAAACCAATATTGCAACTACAATGCCATCAGCAAGGTATAATTGCGGACTACATGGGACTGCGCAATGAATTGCTCTATTTGTCTTTGAATAAGGAAACATTCACACAGTAATGGAAATGACCATATAGAGAGTTTATTCTTAGCTCAATCAGCAGCAAGGTTGGGGTGTGTTATAGAACTTATTGAATGGACAGCAGTCTCCAGCTGTAGATTGCACCACTAAGGTATCAACACTCACATGCAATATTGGATCAGGTCCTGCAGTGGCACAAATCTCTGAGATTAATGGGCATGGTCTGAATGAATAAGTCTTGCACCTAGATAAAATTTTCCCTGCTGTAAGTTGTAGGCAGAAACAGAGTGTGCATCATTACATCGTACACTGCCCAAAGGTAGATTCGCCCACTAAACTGTGATGGTGCATACAGAGCAATATCTATGGTCTCAATTTTGACCAAATTGAATCTGTAAAATTTTAATGCCAGAATGTAGCCAAGGCTTTCTTGCAGAGATTTGTACACACACTTTCTATGTACTTCCCCGTTGAGGCTATATTCTGAAGCCTGGTGTTATTAGCCCTCTCATTTTACCAAAAAAAAAGACAACTATTTGTTTTAGGAAAATGAGGTGGGAAATATCTGTAAATATGAGGTTACAATAGCCAAAGGATGCTTTGGTAACTCATAAGCACGGTCTCAACTTGTACGCATCTTTACCTCTCCATTTCATTTTGTTGTGAAAAAAATGACATGTTGCATGTTCACACGGAAAAACTCACAAACAGTAGAGTACCACAAATACCCGGACAATGCAACCTGATCCCACGAAAATATTAAGTGTGCAGTGATGGGCACTGAATACACTTATTTGGTGATATATGCCATGTAGCGAAAGGGTAAGAGCTGTCGCGCCACCTGTACTAATTTCAGAAGATGGCGGACACTGTAATAGACTCTGCTATTGACACAGCTGCGTCTCATGAATGCAAGTTTAATCATTGTTCTATTTTGTGCTCCTATAAGTCATGTTTGCCACATTAAGTGGCAGGTATTACAGGAGGAATTAATCATCACGCTATTCCTGCCACTCTAATTCCCTCAAAGTGTGAACTAATGGTATTCCATTTGAGATAATACTTGCTGTCGAAGTTCTTGTACATTGTTAATGTGGCATATATAGTGTAGAACAATACATAGGACATAATTTAAGACTCAGCGATGACATTGCCCCCGTAGCGACATCTAACCCCTGTCCATGTGGTGCATTATCTTGAAGAAAATTGAGTAGTATGCTGCAGGTGATAATTGCACTAATATGAACACAAAGTGCATAATATAGATGGGTATTCTACTGTATCAAAAGCTTCAGGTTTAATCAAATTCAGAAGCTGTGCAATATCCATCAAGCATTACCGTCACATGCAGCACAACCCCAGTTGAGGAAAACTTATCTTCCTTCAACTGTAAACACACAGCAATAATTTGCCCAATTTAGCTGCAGTGTTAGACCTACCAATTCAGAATCGGCCCTAGTTAGATGTCTGCAGCCAGGAAGATCACAGAGGTCATCTGGGTGCCCCCTCTCATAAATTGCTTTTCCGCCAAATTTCAGGCTCACGACACAAAAGAATTGGCAGTGCGTCTGACGTCACTGAACACACCCCTCTCCTCTCCTGAGAATAGAAACCTAGCCAGCTAAAACTTACAATCATAAAATTATTTGATAATATTAGCTGGTCTGGAGAGAATTGTTATCTGCTAAATTTAATGATTACATTTTTTACTGAGACTATATGTTGAAAAAATACAGTCTTTGTAGTTTATTTTGGCTCTATTGCACATTGGCATACAAGTGATAACTGGCAAGGAAAACAACCGTCAAAAGAAACTAGACAAATCAGGCATGGGGAGACTGTCAAGACAGATGTCTGCTGCCTGTTTTGATGTGGCAGCGTAACGGCATGTCTCAGACAAGCATCGCATCTCAAATGTGTAGTTTACTTGTGTATTTGAAGGTGCAGTCACCCGAGTAAGCTTGACAAAAACGTTCAGCTGGACTTCAGTCCTGACATGAAATTTTTTGGTTCTGAAAAACTCCCAAGTTGGGTTCACATTTGAGCTGAGTAATATTTTATTTTCTTGACTATTCATCAACCAGCAGACGTGACTTGCAAGCTGTGACAACTTGCAGAGTGAATAGGGAACCATGCGATCAGCATGTGATGTAAACCTTTGAAAGGACTTTCATGGATATTCATGTTGCGACACAGGATGTACATAAACTTGATGCAAGGTGGGCTTTTATTCATTTTTAAAAACACTCAGGGTAATCTCACAAAGTCACTGGGTTTAATGCCAATTGTCTAAGAACAAGTGCAGTCGGCTCAGGTGCTGTCATTCCACTGAATTGGTGTAGTCATCTGTCATCAGTGCCAAAGGCATGGAATAGCAGGGTTATAGTCTACAAAACAGTTGGCTGAATGGGTCATTTCAAGATGATGTCCCTGAGTAGCAACAAATCCACATGGGGAGGAGCTCAGGCTGGTGGATCACTGACCATAATGGAGGACTTTGGCATGGGACTTTTGGCTGTTCAATTCCTGTTGAGTTTAACATTTTCAACTGTGAGTCAAAATTTTCTTTAAAAAAATCACTAACTTCAACCAGGCTGTAACCTCCATATATTATAAAACATAATAATAACACTCCTATGGGGTACCAATAGGTAGAGTGGAGACCTATGATCCTGTAACTTTGGCTCTGATAACCGACAACAACAGCCATTCTACTGAGACATCGCAATTGAAACAGGTGTTCAGTACCTGTATCTAGGAACATTTAATTAGTAATTCATCACTTCCTGTTTCCCTGGGGTATACATATGACGTGACACAGAGGCCATTTCTCTTATCCACTCTTCAACATGGAAGAGACAAAGGAACACACCATTCAAGTAAAGCAGATGTGTGCCGACTTTCACAAGTCAGGCAATGGCCACAAGAAAATAGCCACTCGCCTGCACCTGCCTATATCTACTGTCAGAGGAATCTTTAAGAAGACTGAAACAACTGGAATAGTGGTAAACAAGCCTGGACGAGGATGCAAGGTTATTTTGCCACCACGCACAGTGTGGAGGATAGGAAGAGAAATAAAAAGTTCTGCAAAGCTCACTGTCAAAGAATTGCAACAAACGGTAGCATCTTGAGGTCACAAAGTCTCCAAAACAACCATCAGGCGCTATCTACATGCCAACAAGCTGTTTGGGAGGCATGCACGGAAAAAAACCTTTCCTCACTCACAATCATAAACGCAAACGTCTGGATTTCGCTAAGCAGCACTGGGACTTCAACTGGGACTATGTGCTTTGGTCAGATAAGACCAAGACAGAGTGTTTGTTGGCAAAAAGCTCTAAGTGGGTCTGTCGGAACGCAAAAGATGAGTATGCAGTAAAGTACCTCATGCCCACTGTGAAGTATAGGGGAGGATCGGTGATGCTGTGGGCCTGTTTCTCTTCCAGAGGCCCTGGCAACCTTGTTAGGGTGCATGGCATCATGAATGCTTTGAAATACCAGGACATTTTAAATCAAAATCTGGTGGCCTCTGCCCGAAAGCTGAAGATGGGTAGTCACTGGGTCTTTCAGC
Source organism: Gymnothorax reevesii (assembly GCA_029721435.1). NCBI lineage: Eukaryota > Metazoa > Chordata > Actinopteri > Anguilliformes > Muraenidae > Gymnothorax > Gymnothorax reevesii. The sequence continues at coordinate 28,877,677 of CM056588.1, forward strand.
AACATAATGAGCCTAAACATGTGGTCAAATCTACACAGAAATGGTTCACCAGACACAGAATCAAGCTCATCCCATGGCCATCTTAATCCCAGACCTCAATCCCATTGAAAAGCTGTGGAGTGAGCTGAAGAGGAGAGCGCAGAGGAGAGGACCCAGGTCGCTGGATGATTGAGAGAGATTGTGCAAAGAGGAATAGTCGAAGATCCCTCTTTCTGTATTCTCCCATCCTGTGAAACATTATAGGAGAAGATTAGGTGCTGGTTTGTTGGCAAAAGAGGGTTTTAAAAGTAGTATTATCAGGGGTGCTAATAATTGTGGCACACATGATTTGATGTAAAATAATTATTTCTTAATGTGGGATTTTTTTCCCACTGAATAAATGCACTTGAATTAAAGTGCAGTACATTTTTTTTCATTGTGGTCCTATATTATTTAGCAAAAAACTGAATTTATTAGAATCTATAGAACACATCTTAACCAGGGGTGCCAATAATTATGGCGGGCAGTGTATTGTATGGAAGAATATGAGGCACACAGGAGGCGAAGTGATTCGCACATACTTGCCGCTTATTTGCGCACCATGAACGGCCCTTATGTCCGCTTGCAGCAAGAGGTCCTAGACCAGAATTGCTTCGCACATTTCATATGAGCCACTCATCAAATCCACTTATTCACTTCAGGGTAACAATATAGAACTGACAGATGAAATTGCTTCAAAATTTGCCATTAAAAATAATACTTTAAAGTGGAAAGCAATGGAAGCTACATTATCACACTTGACCCTTCTAGAGAAGCTACCTCTATTTGTGCTCAATCCCTCTTTTGTTGCAGGTAAAGGCTGTCCTCCAAATGACTTAGTTTTCTGTGTTATTTCTTGGTTATTTTACAAATTTGTGCATCTTGGTATATCTAACAAAGAAAAATTTAAGTGTAACTTGGACCACCACTTGAAAATATTTACTCTGTACTGGAAGTGGTGTGATCAATGACTATTGAATTAAAAGTCTTCCAAACTTTTTTTCATTTTTTCATGCAGTCCTCAAGAAACTGTGAATAATTCGGTCCCACTTTATATTAAGTGTCTCTAATACCTGTGTACTTACATGGTAACTAGGTGAGTAGGTACTAAGTAACTACACTGTAAGTATGTAACAATGCACTCAATGTTATGTGTAAGTACAAATGTGTAATGAGAATTTGGTAACACTCTTTTTCACTTCAGTAAGTACATGTGTAACAGTACTTATGTAACTACACTTTGTAACAACGTATTCACGCCAGTGTTTTCCACTTCCACAGAGCTCTTCAATCTTGTACCTACCAATTGTATATACAATTGAAACTTAGAGGAAATTATGTTTAATTACAGTGTAAATGCAATGTACTTACAACCTGCAGGACCAATGTTAAATTAGAATTACCGCTGAAGAAGGTTGGACTCACCTTGTAATATCAGTGTACTTACTTTTAAAAGACCAGAGGAACTGTTCACTTAATCTAAAGTGTAATTCTTGGGTCATTTTTGTGTAACGTCAACGTTGTTACATTGTAACTCCGCAGGAACTGTTCAGTTAATCTAAAGTGTAATTTCTGGGTCATGATTGTGTAACATCAGCATAGTAACATGGTAACTCCACAGGAACTGTTCACTTAATCTAAAGTGTAATTTCTGGGTCATGATTGTGTAACATCAGCGTAGTAACATGGCAACTCCACAGGAACTGTTCACTCAATCTAAAGTGTAATTTCTGGGTCATGATTGTGTAACATCAGCGTAGTAACATGGCAACTCCACAGGAACTGTTCACGTAATCTAAAGTGTAATTTCTGGGTCATGATTGTGTAACATCAGCATAGTAACATGGTAACTCCACAGGAACTGTTCACTTAATCTAAAGTGTAATTTCTGGGTCATGATTGTGTAACATCAGCGTAGTAACATGGCAACTCCACAGGAACTGTTCACTTAATCTAAAGTGTAATTTCTGGGTCATGATTGTGTAATATCAGCGTAGTAACATGGTAACTCCACACAATCTGTTCACTTAATCCAAAATGTAATTCATTGGGTCATGATTATGTAATATCACTATAGTTACATGGTAACTCCATGGTTACCGTTTCACTTAATATATAGTGTGAAACATTGTTCATCGCTGTGTAATATCAGTATAATAGCATGGTAACTCCACTGGAACTGTTAACTTAATCTAAAGTGTAATTTCTGGGTCATGATTGTGTAACATCAGTGTAGTAACATGGTAACTCCACAGGAATTGTCTTCTTAATACGAAGTGTATACCTCTTTACCAAACACATGCAAAGCTTAAACCATAAGCTAAGCCAGATGTAAGAGTAGTGCAGTTACATTGGTCATTACTGTGTAAAATCAATTGTAATTGAATGATAATTAAACAGGAACTGATCATTTATTATTCATAACACTCATATACAAGGTTACAAAATGTCCACTACAGTGTTCTTATTATAGTGTAATTATTCATATGGACAGTGTATTGTCCTGTAGGTAGTATTGATTAGTACACAGCATTTACTGCATCACGTTGTTAATATTACTCTTAATTAATTGATTACAAGAGCCTAGTGCCCCTTATTCCCTTTCCATTTGGAAAATATTGAAAACTTAATTGGATGAGGCAAACTGAAAAACCTTTCAGGCTGTCCCTTTGGTGGGGGAGAATAAGGAAATTTTTTCAAATATTTATTTTTTTATCCCATTGTTTTTATTGCTAAGACACAATAGTTCAACGTGCAACATCATCATCTGACATGTTCTAAATGCTCCCCAAGCAGTGATTGCACAATAGTATTGAATTAAAATGTACAGGTTCAATGAAATAACCTACTTTTCATCACTGAAAAAACATCAGCAAACTTTTCAATAACAGGGGCTGTCTAGAGTCAAAAAAATCACACATTGCTGCTAACTGAAACTTCAATTAAATCTAAACTTGTACACTTGTCTAATATCATGGATCAACTGTGCCAGGGCATGCTTCCTATTTCTTCTTCCCAGCCAGTAGTGCCACTGGATGAATTTCAAGTGTTCTCTTAAAAGTTTTGTGGTCTTGTTGCCCCTGAATCGTGATACCTGTGCCTTGATGGCCAGCCAGGCCCGTTCAATATGTTGCGTGTGGCAACCAGTTTGGGGATCAACAAAATGTTCTAAATGATTAACAGTAAGGTGTCTGTATCCTTGTGGCTGGAGTGCATTCAGATATGCTCTCCAATTGTCACTGTAAAAAGTTTACCCTCTTCGAATGTGTTTTTTGATAATGGGCATCAATGTGTTCCTGGAACGGTTCTTCACCATCTTCAGGACTGGAAGACGGCGAGCTCCTTTAACCTCCATCATCCCAAACACCCAGCCTCTTTTCCTCTGCCAAGTAGCACGACTGCGGCCACGATTAAACTGAAAATGCATAATCACAAGATATGGCAAATGTTAAAACCATACAGTGCTGGTGTGTCAGAGAAAACATACTTTCTTGATCCCTTCATGACGATTTGGCGGTCGCTCAGGTGAGATTATCTACACAATAGGATGGCTAACAAGAATAAAATGGAGAGGGCGGTTTTGATAAATAAAATTAAAAACACATACTATGCCTTTCAATAAAAAGAAAGATTTTCACATAATGAAAATTGTAGGGTAGTTGACGTGTTTTGGTCATAACATATGATAAACAAATCAGAATCTCATGTTCAATTCCCTGTAAAGTACACAGCATTTTTCCCCCCGGTGAACTGCTAAGTAGGGATGTGCAACTTTGGAATATTTGACGTTCGACTCCAAAGTTAAGAATTCATAAGAGCCGATACTTCAACTCCCTTTAAATTGATCTGACAAGCCCGGTGCCAAAATCCGTGGAGATGTTAGCAATGTTCAAAGGACGACAGGTGACTGAGGAGAGATGTGAAAACGCTGCTTATGATATCTCGCCAGCTTCACTTTCTGAATTATCAGGTCCTGCAGCATCATCAACAAGATACAGCTCTTCATACCAGTGGATTTTGAGTTTCAACATGAGTAGGTACAATCGCCATTTGTCAGTACAGTCCCAAGCTCTTGCAGATAATGTTCAATTTTGGCTATGGTATATTATTGACTAAATTTCGCTGAAATAAACCATTTGCAGTCAACCCCTGGAGTCAAAAACTGGGAAGTCAACGTATCATCTCAGACAGTATTTATATACCGGTCCACCGGTCCATGGAGCTCGAGAGACTGTATGTTTTAATTATTGCTAAGGAAACATTTCATGGACTTACTGCCTTTGGGAGTAACAGCGTGTGGTATTTTGATGCTGTAATAATGTCAGAAATATTAGTTTAATCAGCTTTAAACAACTGTAGTATTGCAACATAATTATAGTCTACCCTTCTTTTTGTATTTTTCACCTCAGATGTACCTTTCTCTTGTGGGCGAACTTAGACTCATCAATGGCCACAAACTTCTGTCTTGATTTCCCACCGATTCTAAGACTTGATTTTCTTTTCAGTTTTTCCAGGGCCTTGATGCACACCTGAAAAGAGAAACATGCCCATTGAAGAGTGAATATAAACAAAAGTAGTACCAGTTCAATAAAGGCTAGCTTCAAAACAAATGCTTGCAGAAAAAATTGAGCTACCTTTCTGAGTACTTTGTTCATTCTGGACATTCTGGTCTTCCATTAAATCAATTTGTCTCAGATGCAGACCCTGGGCAAACCTTGCAAGACAACCATTTTTGATTAGTTAACAATAACCAAAATCTAAAAGCATGACAAAGCAAGATGTTCAGAAAAAATGCTCATTTAAACAGTAATCCAAGTCATTTTTAAAGCACTGGATAATTACTGGAAGTTATGTTTTGGTAAAAAAAAAAAAATGAGCAAAAACAATAAGCGAAACTGTACAAAGTGCCAGATTCCTACATGGTCCTTTATATTTTATCAAATGTTAACCGAGCATTAAAGGGGAGATGAAGCACCGAACAATATGATTGTGGTTTTTTAGATTTTTTTTTACCGTTGGCAAGGCATGGCACTGCAATCAAGCTGGATATTCACCCAGAACGGCAAGAGAACTATATAGTGTTTCACTTTTTCGCCAATAAGACGTTGCTTCCTTTAATCAAGCTAGGTGGTGACGTCACTATGGTTTCTCCAGTGGCAGAACCATGCGAAGTAGAACAAAGCCTTCAGTAACCTTTGTGGATAGGCAGATGCAACATATATCCTATTTAAAGTTTACATAATTTTATGATGCAAAGAAAACTCTTAGGACACAAAAATACAATATAAATATATAAATAGTTATTTAACTGCTTGATTCATTATAAAACAGGTAGATGCCATTAGGTTGAGAGTAGCCTAATCTATGTAAGGCCTCTTTTTATTCTGCATGGTATTCCACATGATATGAGAACCATTCCAGTGAGGTCACCACCTTGCTCATTTAAGAGGTGCATCCCATTGGCAAAGAAATAAAATACTTTCTCGCTTTCTGGCGACCTTGGTGAATATCAAGCTGAATTTCAGTGGCATTTCTTGCCTAAGGTAAAAATCTAAAGAACCAATGTCATATTGTTCAGTCTTTCATCTCTCCTTTAAATGTATAGAGCTGTCATCTGGATTTGGCACCCTAAAAGTTTGGAGGCAAATTCTCATATAAATCAAAACTAAAACCTACTTATTTCACCATCAGCAGAAACTGCAAACCCTTATCTGTGCTATGCAGTCAAAATTTCTGGGAATATCTCTACATTTCTACAAGAAAAGACTTCATCAAAAAATCTCCTCAAACTTCGTACTCGGAAGTCGGCCCCCTATATCATGAACAAGAAACCCCCGTGGAGACTCACTTTTATGTGAAGGAGATTCCTATTTTATTTTCTTTTTTTGAATTTTATAAATTTGGCATCTCCAATCCCACCTGAATCTGGAATGCCCAATTGGTGAACTATGTACAAGGCTTACTTGTTTGCGACCCCTTGCTGCCAATTCAGGAGAATGAAGACAGGTCATGGCTTTCTTCCGAAGCACGTGCATGTCAGCCACTGCTTCTCATTGGTTGAATCTTTGCAATTTAAGAACGAGGGCGGAGGATAACCGGACATGAACAGGCTTAGAATCTTCCTGACGAGCGCCCGTCTGGCTAACAGGAGGCGCTTCAGCAACAAACAAAGCTGTTTATGTATTTCCCTTTCCTTTTACTCTGAAAAAGCTGCCGACCACTGCCGGTTGGTACGACCAGGAGATTCCTATTTTCTGACGTTGTTGTGGAAAGGGTTGACTCATATTTTTAAGGTATTAGCACTGGCAGATTTGGGTCAATTTTGAATAATTCTGCAAGTACACTGCTTCAAGTTTGGAGAAAACGGACTGAAATTCTAGAAAGTGTATTTACTAAGGATGCTGATGGAAGTGTGATTTTGACGAGTATGCCAGCTGGGGTGTTAATTGAATAACTGTACAATCCAGATTTATAGAATACGACGAAACATGTTTCAGATATCGAAATGGCAATTGCAGTGCAAACTGACTCGGGGACAAATTCTGGTTTGATTCTGAGGAGCTTAAAAACTGGCGGGGCTAATACCTTATGTGAGAAGGAGTCGTCAAATTTATTTAAAAAAATAATATGGATATATTAAACCATCGCTATGATGAAAATTACATGGAGGGCTGACTTCCGAGTACATGAGTAAACAGTAGCATAAATAATAGCGACGCTTCGATAATTGCATTCATATATACCACTCAAGCAACAGTATTGTAAGAAAATGAAAACAATGGTATGAGACTGATGCTTTTAGATTTGATTATAGGCATGTAAAATGAAATGGCAGCATCTAGTGGCCTTTAAAAAAACTTTTTTGACAGCGGCAGGTGAAATGTATTGTTCAGGTACAAAACAAAAGTAGCCAGCTATAGATTATTAGTTGGACATTTTATTTTCTTATAGCGTCATATCTAGGCGGATTTGATTACCTTACATGGCAGAAAATGCTTAGTATTCAGTTAATCTTGGGATTATTTACGGAAATTAAATGTCTTTACTGAGGGATTGAAAGCAATGGGATTGCATAAAGACGTTTCAAATGATCTTATTGTATGAAAACAATTTAAATGATCATGAAACACGTGCATTTTCCTGCTGTTTCCAGTCCCTGAGTAAGGAGAAGCTCGAGATGTCCGGAGTCATAATCGCTTTCCATGTTATTGTAGTGAGGTCAACCTTTACGCAAAGGAAATTGAAACTTCAGTGCACAAGGATTTTAATTCCGTGTGAGAATCTCATTAATAAGCATTCATTGAATAATTGCGGACTACGGTGAATACTCTTAAAAATGCGTAAGACCTACGCCGAATACGTGAGTCTTGGCATCTCTGAGTTAAGTTCAATTGATTGACAAGCCAGCTAACTGTAACGTTAATTAACTTATCTCCGTTAAGATTTACGGTCCTCTAAGCGAGTTGACCCTATAGTCTCCCTTCAGGACCAAGTTAAATATAGCTCTTTGTCAAACGGATAATTTTTTCATGTGTCTTTTGTGGAGGAAAACCTTGGTCACGAAAATTCCAACGCGATTATAAAGTTAATCTTTATTCTACTTGTTGGAATTTGAGCTCTAATGCAAGTTAATTACTGTAACGTTAACTATGAAACAATATTGGCTCGCCTTGTCGGAACATAATTGTAGCTATTAGACTAGCTAGCGTGTTACCTGTATATGTATTCTATCCACTTAACCAGGGGAAGCCTCGAGTTGCTAAAAAGTGATCCATTGCGAATGGAGAGAGAGTGATTTTTCGATGCGTTTTTCTTCGACACATCCTAAAGTAACAGAACAAGAAATATTAAGTTAGTAAATTAAAGTAGCATGCTGCCCGGCATATTAGCATTGTCTTGCCTATCAAAATCAATTAAATAAATAGGGTGACCAACTTTACTTACCACATATAACCATCACTTCCATGGTGGGCTGAAAGTCGCATCCTTTTCCCACAGCGGCGACAACTTGCTGCTTTGCAAAGCAAGCCCTTCTTTTGTAGCCATCTGATCATTCTTCTCCAATGTTTTCCACCGTTGCATCGGCGTATTATTTTATTAAACTGCACAGAATACATATTGCTTAGATAGGATGCTACATGTGGCTAGATGTCTCAACAAGACTGCTTCTGCTATCTGCTTGCCGGTCAATTTGAATTTTTAGCGCCTTGTCTGTAACTGGCTGTCTGCGACGCAACCGAGCCCAGATGTTCCTGCATTTTGATTGGTCTGCACCATAAACCGCCAACTTCACTAGCCGAGACAAAGAGGGAGGACAGCAGAGCGGATGTTAAGGACTCGGGGAAAGATAGCTGTGTTGGGAACGTTAATCGCTTGCGTATTTGCCCTGCACGTTGTCTCAGAGGCCTTACATTTAAATAACGTAATAGACATTAAGTCCTCAATAGGAAATCTTTCCACAGTAAGTTATGCCACGAAAGAAACTGCCCACTCGGACGAGGAAGTGCCCACAACGTGGAACGTCTGATTTTGCGGACACCTCGGACCAAGGTAAATTAGCAAACATGCCAGCTAATATTGCCTAATATTAGCCAGTCAGCTGGTTATCCATTATGATGACTTGCCGCAATGTAATTATCTAGCAAACGTCAGCAGCCGACCTTTGCCATACCGTTAATATCGTCAAGCAATTGTGCAATGCACCGTTATGCAAGCTACATTGCTAGCTAACCTTACATTCATCAGTCACTGATCCTTTCCTGTGTTTTTTTACAGGACACACCGATGACCCCCACCAAATGACCTTGGATGAAAAACGCCAGGGTGAAGGTGACCAATATAATGTTCCCTATTCTTGCTCTTTTTTGCGAGTATAGCTAGCATCAGCTGCCGGACTAGGCATTGCCACAGGGAAGCGATCCGACACCGTTTTTGCCTTTGTCTAATTTAACATTCGACATGCTATGCAATAATTGATTACAGTGATTGACGTAGAGTTGCCCAGCATTATTATGCCACCAGCCTTTGCGTGACATCCACCACCGATTGTGTAGTACAAGGCATTGCAGCCAAATATTTATAGCTAGAGCTGCGGATTTTTCCCACTTTTTTTTTTTAACCAGAAAAGCGCGTTATTTTATCTGATGATGCAAGACTGTTAAGGAACATCCCAGAAAACATGAGACGTCCGCCCGACGTGCAGATCAAGTCTATATCACGTCGGTTGGTCCAGGTATGTCAATACGACGCACAAATAAGGTTCAAGAGTGAATCTTCGACTGAACCTCAGAAGATCGTCTGCCTGACGTGCAGATCACGTCATGCAATTTTTAAGATCGCATTCAACAGTTTGTATCGCTGTTCAAGAGCATGAACATCCCCATAGTCCCGTCTCCACAATACAGAACCCACCTCTTCCTTAGCTCAAAGTATATTCTCTTCAAAATAAAACACCCTGCACTGTTAACTCAGATGACGCAACTGATATGTGGTTCTACTCTTATACGTCAATATAAGGTATTTTTGGACGTCTATTGACGTGCAAGACAGGTGCAGGATTTAAGTTGCTTTCATAGATACCATTTTACAAGACAAATCAGGGCAAGAAAATGTGTGATTGGCTAATGAAATTGATTGTGGTTCGATTCCATATAGGCGTGCCACAACTATTCTAGTGAGACAGCAACCACAGCGCAAGGGCAGTATGGTCCCGAAACGCCTAAATGGAATGAGATCATTTTCTTTTTCACCTGTGCTTGCTGCTTTGGCATGAGAAAATACCAAGAAAATAGGCAATAAGCTGCGTTGCCATTGATGATGAAGACAAACAGTATAACTTAGCGTTAAGGAGGAAGGCTACATTATAAGAGTGCATGGACGGCAATTAACTGAATTCTCGAAATCCTATATTGGAGGAGAATGTTATGTAGTAAATGCTGCTAACCATGATATTTAGAAAAGATTTAGAGCTTGCTTCTGATCAGTTCATTAGGTTATTGCCATTCATACAATCTCATATTGTAGCTTTCCTGCAACTTCCCAGGAAGCTGGACCATAAAGACATCATCAATAATTTGGCAACCATGAACGCAACCAAGAGCATGACATACATTTTTAATGATTTTCAGTGCATGCCACGTGTCAAACTTTCTTGATGGACTAATAACAAATTTAACGCATTATTAAATTGACAACAGTAAGAAGCATTGGTAATTTAATAAATTTTTATCGTGTGGCGGCAATGATTGTGCAACTGCCGCAAAAATGACACAGCCAATTTTTATGAACTCGGAAAACTTTTTGATTAAATGCTGCCTTAAAATAAATGAAGTTGCACTGCTGAAAAAATGCTAAACAGCAGCTCGAATTCAGAGAAAGTATAGTGGATTTTTTTTTTTTCTCCATCCCTGCAATATCACTGCGTTGTCTGTGTAGCCCATTGGAGAGCTCTGTCATTTCTTAATTGGGTACTTACAGGCTTATTGGTCTTGATTATTCAGTAAATTGTGAGATTATTAATCGCGCAATCTTAAACAGGAACAGCGGAAAGCAATTATGCTTTTAAGGCTCAGGCTCACAACATGCCACTGAAAATCCCGTAACGCCAGCATTACAGCTAGGAGGATGTTGAAGCTCAGGGGGTTAAAATCCTCACTCTTCCTCTAAAACATCAAACCCGCCACAGTGTTAGAGACCAGGCAGGGACACAGGGAGCAGCAGAAAATGCTAAAATACAACTGAACAGTATTTTCTTATTTGACTTTTTGATTGTTTATTTTAGCAGCTTGGTTTGGGCACAGTGTTGCATTGTTTTGTTCCTGTATGGTTTTATGCCCAACTGTTAATGATGTTGCTGTGTAATGATGCTGCTGAATGAGGGAAAAATATCTTACTGAGAAATAGCTTATGGTGATCTGTGATCAGTTGTGTGCACTGCGCAGAGCAACAGAGACAAGGTGCTACTGATTATTTAAATCTATTCTCAGACCAGCCCTTGCCGCACAAAAAATGATGAAAGTAAAATAAACAATGCATTTCAGTGATGTTATTTCGGGGACTAGGTTTTTAACAGTGAAAGTCAGTAATTCTGTGTGGGTATTTTATACAGTCTATGGTCAATACACGTTCACAGCTGGCCAGTGGTTCCTGTGTGTACTATGGAACATAATCCTGCCGGCACCACTGGTATTCTGTATACTTGTATTCTGACAAGTTGTAATTACAATGTGGCAGAATGATAATTAAAGATATTTAAACTTTATTCTAATAATTATAATGATCAATAATTGTAAGAATATGTTGCCATGTTACAAATGAAATTGTGATCAATTCCGCAGCGGACAGCAACGAAGATGCCCTTTCTGTTTCTACGATGCCATATTCTGAAGCAGGTGAGTTTGTATTTACACAATGGGGAATGAAATCAGATTCTGTAAATTTTGAATTTGAGATTTTAGTTGTTACAGCTGAGCCCTTGAACAGGACAACTGTCGATTCCCTAATTCAAACTTATTGATGATAGCTTCAGCGATATGTAGCCTTCTACCAACTACCAAGATTGAGGGTAGCAAACGGAAAACTGCTAATCTGTACAATAGTTTGTGTTCACTGTAGGGTTGAGTGAAAATCTCTGGTGTTGTTCATACTTTGTTTTTAAAGGACAAGCCGATGCGTCTTCCTCCTTGGGGGAAAAAAACGAAATAATGTCCATGGCTCAGAAAATTAAGGCCCTTGAAGAGGAGCAAGATTTTCTCCGGCAAACTGTGCTAAACCTTTCAAGTAAGATACATATAGTATAGCACAATCAACTTGTATTATTCAAGTATGTAGTAATCAGTAAACAAGTTGAATTGTTTTATCTAGCCGTCACACCAAGACAGTACCTCCTACATTAAAGGATAGGTTCACTTTTTTCAACCTGGACCATAGTGAAAGATTGTTACCCATCATTCGAACTGCAGTGAACAACCTCAATGATTAATTATTGATTAATGTACAATTTACCTGCAGCTTCTTTGTGTTCTCAAGTGGTTCTCAATGAGACAACTGTTCAGGCTTTCAACAACCCTGATAAATCTAATTTCTAAGATTCCTCTGGCACTCCTCATCCTATGTGGACTCAAATTTATCGTTTTCAATCAAAAATTAGTTATATTCAACTTCTCCAGTAGGGTCCAGCAGGCAATCAACCCAAGTCAAGTGACATATTATACAGTTGAGTCGTAAAAACGATAATAATTATATAATTGAGTGGCTAATCAAGACACTGATTAAACAAATTAGCTGACATGAGGCAGTAACAGTTAAGTTAAGAAATGGAATGAGCTGCCGGGTGGCTCACACGGTTAAGGCACTGCTCTGCAGTGCAGAGGTGATCACCACGTTGCGAGTTTGAGCCCTGGCGTATACCCACCGGCAGCCTTTTCAGAGTAGCACACAATTGGCTATCGCGCTACAGGGTTTCTAATTGGGAAGGGACTGCCGGATTTGGGTATATAATAACAGCTTTGTTCGTTGCTCCAGCGCCTCCTGTTGGCCAGACGGGCGCTCGTCAGAAAGACTCTGGGTTGGTTCATGTCCGGGTATCCTCCGCCCTAGTTCTGAACTTGCGAAGATTCAACCAATGAGTGTATAAGAATCAGTGGCAGACAGGCACGTGCTTCGGAGGAGAGCCGTGAACTGTCTCACTATCCTGAGTTGGCAGTAAGGGGTCGCATACAAGCAAGCCTTGTACATAGTTCCCCAATTGGGCATTCCAGATTCGGGTGGGATTGGAGATGCCAAATTAAAAAAAAAAAAAGAAATGGAATGTCAGATGACACAAAAATCATTTTTGCAGTGTAATAATAAACAACGACCAAAACTAGTAAATAACAAAACAAACACAGAATCACAGATCATGATGTGGAATGGATACTGGATATTGGTCTCTAATGCAATGCAATGAGGAAAATTTGACTGATCCTTGTCTAAAAATAAAAAAGGCCTCTTGATATCTTGGTTAGTTGAGCTTCTTGGTCTTAGACTTAGAAAGTAATGATCCCAGCTTTGACCCATAGCTCCTCATCTATCAAAATCTAAGGATGGCAATGGATAGCAGTAAACTTTCATTACAAAGTTGCCATATTATTTGTATCATGAACATGATCGTTGCAGGTAAATGGTTAAAACTTTGAAAAACAGAAAGAGCTATTATATTTATACTGCACATGAAAGATTATTTCTCTGAACCCGTTTTACTTTCATCTAATAGAATGTGTAATTGTCTTCTTTGGCAAAGGATCAAAAAAGAGAGCAAAGAAGACTTTGGTCCCTAGCTCTGACTGCAGCACCGATGACACTGATGAGGTGTCCCTGACCTCTTCCTCCTCTTCAGAGTCATCTGATGATGACATTCCTCGGAAAAGGAAAAGAGGTCACAACAAGAAGTCAAAGAGGTCTCACAAGTCAAAATCTGCCAAGCATTGCTCACGTGGTAAACACATTTCCTCTCTCGATCACATTTTCCTGTTCATACTAGTGATTTCCCTTATCCCCTTTACTGCCAAAAGCTGGTATATCTTAAACCATGTAATTACTCCATACAGTACATACACTGTAAAAAATATTTGCTGACTCAGCTTAGTCAACTTATTGCATTAACTTATTGCAGTTATGGTGTTTAAAATAGCATTTCAGTTTATAACTAAGACCAAATAACTAGATGACTTCTGCAATATGGCACTTGAGACTGTTGTCTGGAGAATACAGTCACGGCTGAAGGGGTGTTAGGAACAACGCAAACCCCATGATTATTAATACAGCACCGCCTCAAGTGTTGTACTGCTTTCATAAAATGGTTAAATTTAGAAACTTTGAATGATGACTTTTTATTTTTATAAGTAATGGTTTTTCTGTTATATTTTTCTGTTTTTCTGTATAACACTGTCTCAACCACTTAGCATCCGGGATCAAAACATCCTGTTCCGCAGTGGAATTTACTAATTTTTTACACTATTTTCATGCATAATGAGGAAGGGGCAGAGTGATGTCTCTTTAACTACAGTGTAAGAACGCACATTTGCGATGAGCGAGGTTAATCACTGGCAAATTTTAATGTTCGCATGGTGTATGCCTTTAACTGTAAATTTATTCATTTTATGCAAGTGTTTTGGTTTTATTTCATGAAAGTGTTCATCTCTTTACAGCAACAACCCCGGAGGACATACTGAAGCGTTACAAGAAAGTTTTATATGCATTCAAGAAATTTGGGAGCATTAGTAAGGCTTGCACCAAAGTGGGAGTTGACCGAAATACACTTGCATTAACTGCCGTTGTCGCTGAAATTCAACTTGTTGATCCAGAGTTTTACCAAAGCATCCCGAAATTCCGAGTAAAGGAGGAGAAGCTCTTTGACTTTGCAAAGCGATGCCTTGAGTCACTGACATCAGACCTCAGGTCTGCCACTGAAAATGACAAAAAACACGTAAACTGCTGCCAATAAAATATAAGTTGAGATAGGTACTACATCAGTAGCTTGGAGGTTTTAAGTTCAATTATTATTGTTAAAATACATATTCAAAACATTTTAGGCTGTTATTACCCTGTGATTGCAGTTGATTACTCAATCTTGGCAATAATGTTTAATTTAGTTGTGCAATGTGAAGTACAAAATAAGTGAATGTATATGATTTTACATTTTTGCAATTAACAGCTAGGCTACTTTTGGCACATTGAAAGGAAAGAAATACATGTCGCAAGCATGAATAACAGGCGATCAACTAAGAAGATACTGCCTTTGGGGGCATACTGGCTTTTTATCCCCCGCCAACACGAAGTGGGAGGGGGATATAGGTTTCACCTCCGTCCGTCCGTGTGTGCGTGCGTCCGTCCGTCCGTCCGAGATGAAGGGGACAACTTTACTCAGAAACTACTACAGATACAGCAACCAAATTTGGTGTGTAGCTTCAGACCATAAAGGCCTTGATTGAGTTCAAAAATGAGAAGCGCACGATTGGCGGGGGATGTTGTAGACCATGTCGACTTGTTTTTTATCCCCCGCCAACACGAAGTGGGAGGGGGATATAGGTTTGACCTCCGTCCATCCATCCGTCCGTCCGTGTGTGCGTCCGTCCGTCCGTCCGAGATAAAGGGGACAGCTTTACTCAGAAACTACTACAGATACAGCAACCAAATTTAGTGTGTAGCTTCAGACCATAAAGGCCTTGATTGAGTTCGAAAATGAGAAGCGCACGATTGGCAGGGGGATGCTGTAGACCATGTCGACTTGTTTTTCATATTTTTAATAAAATTTTGCTCATTTCAAACAATGGCAGTATGTTAAATTGGCATAGCTATTCTATTTTTAGAAAGATGGAGTCTGAAGAACCTTGTGGCTATTCGGTGTATTGAGCATTAATAAACATCGATATTTTTCTTTACTGCATACTCTCTTTTTTGCCATCCACTATATTTTTGTTTACTGAAAGTTGATCAAGGTCATGGGCATTTGTTTCAACTTGTATCTTACCGTTACATGGAGTTAACATATTTTGTATATTTTTCCTGTTGAGTTAACATGCAAGTACACTGATATTATGCAGTAATGACCAATGTTTTACACTTTACATTAAGTGAACTGTTCCTGTGGAGTTACCACATAATTATACTGATGTTACATAGTCATGACTTTTGGATTACACTTCATATCATGGAACAGTTCCTGTGGAATTACTATGTTACTTTGCTGATGTTCCACAATCATGACCCGGGAATTGCACTTTATTGTAAGCGAACGGTTCCTGTGGAGTTACTGTGCTGATCTTACACAGTCATGACCCAGGAATTACACTTAAGATTAAGCGAACGGTTCCTGTGGAGTTACCATGTTACTGTGCTGATGTTACACAGTCATGACCCAGGTATTACACTTCAAGTGAACTTTTCCGGTGGAGTTACCAAGTAATTATACTGATGTTACATAAATATGAATTTTGGATTATACTTCAAATCAGCCAACAGTTCCTGTGGAGTTACTATACTGATGTTACACAATCATGACCCAGGAATTACACTTTATTGTAAGCAAAGGGTTCCTGTGGAGTTGCCATGTTACTACGCTGATGTTACACAAAAATGACCCAACAATTACACTTTAGATTAAGTGAACAGTTCATGTGGAGTTACCGTGTAACTACGCTGACATTACACAAAAATGACCCAGGAATTTCACTTTATTTTAAGTGAACCGCTCCTGTGGAGTTACGATGTTATTAAGCTGACGTTACACAAAGAATACCCAAGAATTACACTTTAGATTAAGGGAACAGTTCCTGTGGAGTTACCTTGTAACTAAGCTGACATTACACAAAAATGACCTAGGAATTACACTTTAGATTAAGTGAACAGTTCCTGTTGAGTTACCATGTTATTACGCTGATGTTACACAATCATGACCCAGAAATTACACTTTAGATTAAGTAAACAGTTCATGTGGAGTTACCATGTTACTACGCTGATGTTACACAATCATGACCCAGAAATTACACTTTAGATTAACTGAACAGTTCCTGCGGAGTTACACAAAAATGACCCAAGAATTACACTTTAGTTTAAGTGAACAGTTCCTCTGGTCTTTTAAAAGTAAGTACACTGATATTACAAGGTGAGTCCAGCCTACTTCAGCGGTAATTCTAATTTAACATTGGTCCTGCAGGTTGTAAGTACAGTGCATTTACAATGTAATTAAACATAATTTCCTCTAAGTTTCAATTGTATTTACAATTGGTAGGTACAAGATTGAAGAGCTCTGTGGAAGTGGAAAACACTGGCGTGAATTCGTTGTTACAAAGTGTAGTTGCACATGTACTTACTGAAGTGAAAAAGAGTGTTACCAAATTCTCATTACACATTTGTACTTACACATAACATTGAGTGCATTGTTACATATGTGTAAGTACACGGATATTAGAGCTGTAGATACGATGTACCAGTGTGTACTTACAGTGTAGTTACTTAGTACCTACTCACCTAGTTACCATGTAAGTACACAGGTATTAGAGACACTTAATATAAAGTGGGACCAAAAAAATCTCATGATCACACTAGTTTTGTCAGTAGTTTTTGAAAACCAGAGAGAATAGCCTGCTGCATTGCTTTAGTTCATGCTGCATTGATACCACCCATGGTGAGCATATCTATTACTTTTGCATATCACAACCTGAGGAAAGTGTTATGATCCAGACAAGGAACCAAAAGCAGAGGCAAAGTACAATCCAGTTGCAGGGTTTATTGATGGAAATACGGTGAAAACAGACAGGGACAGGGCCCAGACTAGTTTGATAAAAGTTTAGTTCAGATGCTAATGACCTTAGGTAAACCTTGGGTTTGTGCCCGGCAAGTGACGTCCCAGAGCAGAAGTGAGATGGAGATCACCTTTACCGTTTAGCTGGATTTCAGACCCAATCCTTGAGACCGCTGAAGGTTTTGTTCCTGATGAACTGGCCCGAGGAGGAGACCGGGAAGGCAGGTACACAGAAATGCAGTCCCAATCCTGGAGACTAAGAATAGGCTAGGGAGCTTGTTCCTATTAATAAGACTAAGAAGAGTACTTTCTCATTTCACTGTTATTAAAGGGTACGACAAATTCTGAAAATTATATACTCTGAGATGAGGAAAATATTGACTGGTTGCTTAGGGGCATATAGTAAGGGACGATCTAGCAAATCAGCGGATGCAAAGTAAGGTTTATAAATGCAACATGACACATGGAAGAAGAAAACACGAATGCATGACTGGCGGGGGAGGCACACAAGTTGTTAAACCAATCAAAGGAGACAATAGGCCTGAAAGACAAGCTGGTGGCTGTGCAGAAGAATATGGTTCACGCAAGGGTTGTGACAGAAAGGCACATTGCCCGTGAAGTATGTGCAACAAGTTATAAACGAACAAAATGAAGAGTGCTGTTCTGTATATATTTACTGTAAATAAAGCCAATGTGAACTCTTTGAGCAAAAGCCACTGCTTACTGGCTGAAATTGAACATTTCAGGGGACACTGACTGGAAGGAAGGGCTTTTTATAGCAAGAGGCCTCATTGCGTTACACATATTATCCTGATGAGCTTCTTATTACTCCCTAAAGGCGCTCTGTGGTTGACAGATGGTCAGTAACCATGACTAAACCGCTGACTGCCATCCTTAAATGTGTGCGTGCATGTGTGCGCGTGTATACGCGCCCGTGTCTGTGCGTGCGTGTGTGCAGTGTGCGCGCAGGCATTTGTGTGTACGGCTTTGCTCAATCAAAAGAGGGGAGAATTTTTCATTTCAATTTGTTAATGTAAGCCACAAACAGTGATATAAGGACCCACATTTTGGTAACATTCTTTTTATGTTGCGAACATAATTTCAGACAGTTCTTCAGGGAACAGTCGCAAAGTTGGAATGACTTTCAAAATAAAGCTTTGAGCCCAATTACTTAAAAACAGTAAAAAAGTAATTACTTACTTAAAACAGTAAGGAGGAATACTATTGATTTATTCGTGCACCATCGAATGTAGTAACACCCATGTTCTCTCCTAGCTCACACTGGCTCCAGATACCTCATTAATCCTCAAGAAAATCTGACCTTCATTGTGCCCCCCCTTCTGTGAAATAGCCTGCAAAACCATTCTGTATTCGAACTGAGTAGATCATTGTTATTGAAGGGATATCAAATAA
Source organism: Gymnothorax reevesii (assembly GCA_029721435.1). NCBI lineage: Eukaryota > Metazoa > Chordata > Actinopteri > Anguilliformes > Muraenidae > Gymnothorax > Gymnothorax reevesii. Next base: position 28,896,389 of record CM056588.1, read on the forward strand.
CTCTACAAAATTCAGGGTTTTGCTTTTGGTACCAATTTTCTGGCTTTCAGAGCAGCTGAAATTGGATCATTTGTGTTAACGTCTTTTTCTGCTCATTTCTTTGATGCCGTGAGATGTTTGTTTTTCAGCATCTCACCTTTTCTATTGTGATGCGGATGCCTGCGGAAACTTGCTGACATGGGGTTCTATAAAGCAGGAATAATACGGATGCACAGCACTTACCCTCTTCTCTTAGGAATTTACTGAGCAACCTGAGGCTCCAGAAAAGCTTGATGCCTCTGGTTACAAATGCAGGGAATTTGAAATTGCAGCTGTCTGATGGTGATACTAAACCAGTTAGAAAATCAGGGTGAGGGTGGTGGTAGAGAGTGAGAGACAGAGGGAGAGAAAGAGCAAGAGAGGGAGAAAGTGCAAAAGAGTGAGAGACAGATAGAGAGACCGTAACTTAAATTATTGGATCGTTGGAAGGCTACATTTTTTTGTTTTACAGCAAAACAGAATGAAGTTGTAAGCTCTATTGCTCAGGCTAAGGTGGTATCTGAGGACATCTATGCTAATCCCGGCTCCATTACCTCCTACACGAGATCCGCCTACAGGAATCTGGGTGTAATTTTTTAATTAGTTCCAAATTTTAGTCTTACAGTAAAAAAGTTGTGGTTTTTTCTGGTTTTTAGTGCCAAATACCCTGCAGCTGGTAAAAAAAATTTAGCAGTAGGGCTGTATATATAGAGAAACACAAAGCCCATTATTCTCTCTTGCCAGGACACGAAGTGGAGCAGGGGATATTGCGATGGAGCTTGTTCATTCATCCGTCTCTCCATCTTTCCTGTGATCTGAAAAATACTAGTATGTATGTCACTTATGATGGAAACTGAGATTGACCATCATTTGCAGTAATTTAGAGTGGTGAAAATCTTAAAACAGTAGCTATTAGTGCTACTTGAACTTTCAAAAATCAAGGTTCTCTTATTTGTTTCAGTCCAGAATCCATAGGTTTTTGTTTAATTGCAAGACCCTTGCCACAAATAAACTTACTTGGTTTTTCCAGATCACAGGAGATCTGCCTATCTGTCCATCCAAATAAGTGGGAACAAAATTTCTCAGAAACTACTCAACCTAGATCATGGGGTGTCAAATCTTATGCATGGAGGGCCGGTGTAGGTGCAGGTCTTTGTTACAGCCCAGGGCTATAGCACCTGATTCAACTAATTAGGTGATCAGGGGGTTTAATTGTGACCTTGATAATTAGAAGCAGGTGTATCCATGTTGGGCTGTCAAAAAAACCAGCAACCAGACTGGCCTTTTATGGATAAGATTGGACACCCCTGCCCTAGGTGAGTGAAATTTTGTGCTTATGTTGTGAGTAATGAGCTTTGAAAACAGCATTCCTTGGCAGCGAGGGATATTGATGAAAATGTGTTCTTACTCAGTGTTGCAGGGCTTTTCAGACTATAGGATACGAAACATCTCCATCTCAGGTCTCAGAAGTTTATTGTTTTCATTTTGGTCTTTCCTTAAAGTTTTAAGAGATACCAAAAATAGGCTTATGTCTTTTTAGACACTTTTAAAGCTATACTTTCATAACCTTCTATAAGAATGCATAAGTTTGATCTTGTTCTTTTATTGCATCTTTTCAAGTTATCATCTCAAAGACCTTCATCTTGATAAATGTCTGCTAAGTCACTATCAATTGCTGAATTAGGTCAAAAAAAAAAGATTCTGCCTACTGCTCACTGATTACATTCGCATTATTTACTGATATAAACAAACAGGTGTTGATGGTTACACCCACTGGCACCAAAAAGCAGTCCACACTGAGTTACTCGCTGTCCATCACCAGCTGTCCACCAGAGAGGGTAGGCGGAGCTAACACAACAGACTGAACTACTCGAGTAAACAATGGCCAATGAAATAAAAAAAGGAGGATGACTATGTATGAAGAAACTCAAAAAAGGACCAACAGCCAAATAAGACTGCTCTGAGAGCACAGCATCTCCTGCCAGAGTCGCAACTGCAATATACGTACTTGATCCATGAACTAATTCTAAAGAATTGCAAAATGACCGTCATTTACTGTCATATGGAATACTGTAAAAAAAAAAAAAAAATCTGTGACAATATTGTAATGTACTGTATTGCAGAGTGAGGATGGAACCGCAATGTGCATTGTAATTAAAATAACTGGAGGACACCATCTCCTTATTAAAACAGGCCATACGTTCTCTCTGAACTCTCCTGTACTCAGCAAAGCAGTAAGCTAGAAAGGGCATTTCAGGTGAGAATAATTCAATTTTTTGGTGGATGGATAGGAGGGAATGGATGATTTGTTCTTTGGAACAATGTGTATGATGCTATATTGTGATGCAGTTCTGGCTGCATGTTTTAGTCCTCCAGTTTGGGCCTCACAATTCAAAGGCCTTACTCAAAATGAGGAAAACTATCGCCTACTCATCCCTCAACATAAATACCTGCAATGCTGTTAAAAACACAATCTACTACATGTTGCAAAGGCTTTTTGAGAATAATATAGAAAAAAATTCAATATGCTTTCGTAGAAGAGCCATGAAAACATAAGGCTCATACAAAAATTCTTGAGCAGCTGGGAATATTCAATGATATTGCGACCTCCCCCCCCCCCCCCATCACCCATGTTGTTCGGCTCTAGGATTGCAAATCCCACAGTCCCCAATATCTATCAGTCTCTATGTGTGACAACATGATTTGGACCTGTTTTTGATCACACACCTCATTATGAGCGTGCGCAATCCATATTGGTAAGCAGGAAAATTGGCTCCAACATTACTGAAGAGGGCAGGTCTGCAGTTCCTTATGCATCATGCGTCCTCTCTGGTCAGTCAGGTTCCTATAGCTCAGTATGAAGTGGCTGTGGGTGGCTTGCAGCATTTTCTTCAGGATATGACAGATGAATGCTAAAGATGGCACAGAAATCAGCGACAAAAAAATTGGGGCAGGAGGGTGGGAGGTGAGACAACACAATGTGCATAGAGATTAGATGTAACAGCCATTCACCAGTTTTCACTGTGTTCTGCACTGCCTCTAAATAATGAATATTGTTTGGGTGGATTGTGAGAAGCAGGTACAGTTTGCGTAAAGACTTCTGTGATCTCCCAGCTGAGAGTACTCTGTTCATATTCCCATGTCCCACTGTCCTTGTTGACTAATTTACTTTGCTTAGTGTGTGTTTGCCTGAGGAAAAAAAATACTAAATCTCTGATTTTCTTATACACAAATATTTTACTCTTCTGTTCGCAAATTCTACATAACTGATTTTCATTGCATTTTTGTTATTTTTGGATACAGCAATGTGAAACATGGCACAGCCTCTGAATTTTTGGCATTGCAAAGATGTTTTCATATCGCTAATCAAATAGTTCTTCCCTATTTGTACATGATGTTTTGAGCATTTGCGGGAAAAAAAACATTGAAAACTGTCAAAAGTAGAGATCACAATATTATTCCAGATTTAAAGAGTTCTTCAGATTTCAAAAAATAAATTGGTATGAAAGATTGTACAAATGACAGTTACGACAGCCTGGTCTGATATGCTAGAGACGAAATGGTTTGATTTTGAAATAACAGTCTTTTACATGAAGAAACCTTTTAATAAACCTGATTATTATCCACAGAAAAACAAATACCATTTCCTTGCTAATGGTTTCCACTGTTTGAGCCGAGATGCGATGGGAGAAGCATTAATGCTTTTAAAGGAGATGGACGGAAGATTCTGCTAGATTTCTGATGTTTTACCCCCATCTAGGGTGTCTGCAGACAATCGCATGAAGCACATACTCCCTCAGTAGGTTGCCATTACCAAGGAATATTGCTTGATTATTGCCTATGGGCTCCACTTAATGGATCTTATAGGTGATGTTATAGGCGATAAATTAAAACATGGGTAAGCAGTTAATGAAGTGTATCACAGCTGGACATTCTGTCTAGTATTAGCCTTGACTTATTCCACAACAGTTTACGTCAAGCTACAGGCTACCGGTGAACATAACCACCTCTTAAAGACTTTTAGAAAAGTGAGCAAGGATTTTCTAGAATTGAAAAGAATACAGCCAAGAGCAAAAATACTTTTCTAGCTTTAGTTAGTGATGTTGGCAAGCTGCAGAAAGTGCTTTTACTGTTGCAGACCATAATAAACAAAGACTCATTTTGGACACCCCTCCCCCTTTAAATCCAAATTGATGTAATTTTTGCAGGAAAAGAAATGCTTCTATCCCTCTCCTTTCAGGAAGCACTACACATGTATTTTATTTTTAATCCTAATTTCCATAAAAATCATGTATCCAGCACCTTTAGTACTCTCAGAAATAGGGCTACAGTAGGAGACCACTTCTGTCCCTTGAGGCTCAATCTTCACTAATATGTGCCCCCTAGGGCCAATTATTGGAGCTCAAGGTAACTACACTGCCTGACGTTTTTGGTGCAAGTAGTGCTCACTAATATTTTGTAGCACAACCTTTAGCTTTGATAATGGCACACATTTATAGATAGAGATAAGATAAGAAAAGATATACTTTATTGAACCCTATGGGGTAATTTGTCCTCTGCATTTGACCCATCCTATTGTTGGGAGCAATGGGCAGCTACAGAGCAGCACCTGGGGACCAACTCCAGTTCTAAAGCCAGTTCCTTGGTCAGGGATACTGGTGGGAGTGTTCTTTTGATGCATCTTTTTGTGGGTGGGGTACACCGGAGTACCCAGAGAAAACCCAAGTGTGTTATTACTCTGTTCTGTTCTGTCGTGTTTAGTCTTGTTTTGAATTATTTGTTATTATTTACTATTTTTTCATATCATGCTCATGTTTTCTTGCAATGCTATGTTTCCATAGTCTTGCAGTTTTACAGTGCCCTCCATAATTATTGCCACCCCTGGTTAAGATGTGTGAAAAGCCTTAAAATAAATTCAATTTTTATTGCAGAAGCATACTTTCACACTGAAAATTGTAGAAAAATGTAAGCTTCAACTCAAGTGAACTTTAAGGGGGGAAAAAAATCCCTGACTAAGAAAAAATTATTTTTCATAAAATCACCTTGTCCACAATTATTGGCACCCCTAACAACTCCTAGGAATTAAATGTAATTGAAGTATTTCTGTCATTTCTGCGGTAGTTTACAAAGTTGATCAGAGTATCTAGGAACATTTAATTAGTAATTCATCACTTCCTGTTTCCCTGGGGTATAAATATGACATGACACAGAGGCCATTTCTCTTATCTACTCTTAAAAATGGGAAAGACAAAAGAACACAACATTCAAGTAAGGCAGATGTGTGTTGACCTTCTCAAGTCAGGCAATGGCCACAAGAAAATAGCCACTAGCCTGCACCTGCCCCTATCTACTGTCAGAGGAATCATTAAGAAGTTTAAAACAACCGGAACAGTGGTAAACACGCCTGGAGGAGGACGCAAGGTTATTTTGCCACCACACACAGTGAGGAGGATGGTAAGAGAAATAAAAACTTCTCCAAAGTTCACTGTTAAAGAATTGCAACAAATGGTAGCATCTTGGGGTCACAAAGTCTCCAAAACAACCATCAGGTGCTATCTACATGCCAACAAGCTGTTTGGGAGGCATGCACGGAAAAAACCTTTTCTCACTCACAATCATAAACGCAAACGTCTGGAGTTTGTTAAGCGGTACTGGGACTTCAACTGGGATCGTTTGCTTTGGTCAAATGAGACCAAGATAGAGCTTTTTGGCAACAAACACTCTGTGGGTCTGGTGGAACACAAAAGATGAGTATGCAGAAAAGCACCTCATGCCCACTGTGAAGTATGGGGGAGGATCGGTGATGCTGTGGGCCTGATTCTCTTCCAGAGGCCCTGGGAACCTTGCTAGGGTGCATGGCATCATGAACACTTTGAAATACCAGGACATTTTAAATCAAAATCTGGTGGCCTCTGCCCGAAAGCTAAAGATGGGTCATCACTGGGTCTTTCAGCAAGATAATGACCCTAAACATGTGGCCAAATCTACACAAAAATGGTTCACTAGACACAGATCAAGCTCATCCCATGGCCATCTCAGTCCCCAGACCTCAACCCCATTGAGAAGTGGAGTGAGCTGAAGAGGAGAGTGCTGAGGAGAGGACCCAGGTCGCTGGATGATTTAGAGAGATTGTGCAAAAAGCAATGGTTGAAGATACCTCTCTGTATTCTCCCATCTTGTGAAACATTATAGGAGAAGATTAGGTGCTGTTTTGTTGGCAAAAGGGGTTTGTACAAAGCATTAACCCCTTTGCGCAGAAGCCAAATCTGGCTTTTTAGGTGTTACCTGATTCAAGGCTTTATAATTCAAGATTGCAGCTTCACAGACAGAAACACTTTGGCTCAATTGAGTCTAGACACTTCAAGCATTTAGACTCTCATCGTATTTCAGTTTATTTTTATTATTTTGGTGGACTAAAGGGGCTGCAAACATAAAAAATCTTCATGAGAATTCACCATTGAAATAGCAAAAAAATAATGCTGACAAATGAAAAACTGCTGGGGCTGAAATCTATACATTTCTGGGATCATAAACTTCTTGACCACAAGTACAATTTATCTTGAACATTACATTCTAGATTACCGTCTTGCTATGAGCTAAATTAGAGAGCTATCCAGGTGTCTCCCCAAAGTCTGAGATCCATCAAAATGGTTCACTGTCAAATCATACATTAATCATATATTTAACACAAATTAATTTTTGGGGCATGAAATTCAGCATGAACTAATGATTTTCTGGTTGAGTTTAGCATGAATTTATCAATATCAGTGCAGTTGAACATCATTGGTCACCAGTAACCTCTCCAAACACAAAACATGCCTTTTCTCCATAATAAAGTTAACAATATTGTCCAAGCATTAAATAAAGCACTGATTAAACAGCTATAACATTCACGCTGCAATGAAAAGCTAACCGCTCTCACATCCGAGCTCATAACCTTACACCTTATAAGGGTAAAAACTGACTAACTCGGTAATATCTGAATTCTGAAATACACCTTATTTTAACAGAACAGAAATTTCACTTTCAGGAAAAATCAAACGACATACGCCACCATATTCAACAGAATGGTGCAATGAACGTACCGAGGGACCTACCGACGTGTGTGGGCTGTATGCATTTGGTGAAACGAAAACCTCGGCATTCGATGTCTTAAAACGCGATATAAATTCTACAGCAAAAAGCCATATTGAGCAAAATGCAAACAGAGTAGAAGTATAACCTGTTTTCTTCATTGATGCCCTCCTCCAGAGACAGATGTATCGGGTAGAAGGAACCCTCCAGTTCTGTTTCATTCGGAATAACAACAACATTTATCTCGTAAATGAAACTGAACACTTCAGGCCGGTTTCGGGTGTCTTCGTTTTTTTGCTATCGCATCATTTTCAGCTGCGCAACCGTGGCCAATATTCGAAGAACACAACCGACCTTACTTTTACGCTTAGCTTTGTATCCTATTCTTATTGTCTGATCAATGTATTTCAGTTATTGAGGAAACTTTAAACACTCGGGAATTGGATAAGAAATGAGTCTGTCAATACATCGTTACCGGGGAAACTTCACGAGGGCGTGAACTATAACTATAGAGTTAGGCAGATGAATCTGAGTATATAATTGAGTGACTGGCTATCGACACCAGTACTTGGGTGGATAGAAGGGAGCGCTGAATTTGTCAATGGAGGAGTATACGCGATAATCCATGGGAGGGAACTACGCATATTTTGTGTGTGATGACTGTAATTGACAGTAGAATGTGAGAGAATCAATACTAAGTCGGATTTTTTGCTTCACAAAACGTATTTTTTTAACCACTAATTGGAATACTGTAGGCTCACTGTAGCTAAAATGGTTGCTACAGAGTACTAAGTTTTTTTCTGTCGCAAGTGATAATTTTTTAAAACTACTAGATCGATACTATGGGCAAGGTTATTGACCAGTTTCCACATCAGGCTTAGCTGAGGAGTTTAATTCATGCTACTCCAGAAAAACAGGGATTGGAGGGAACATCTCCATACTCTAAATCACGTTTCAGCTCTGCCTGCTTGTGAATATTCAATAGCTGATTCGGGGGTGCCATCTCGTGGTCGACTACTGTAACTAATTGCTTAAATTTGCATATCTATAGACGCGAGCGTCTACTTCTGCAGAAAGGGAGTTAACATCAGGAGTGCTAATAACTGTGGCACACATGATCTGATGTAAAATAATTATTTCTTAATGTGGGATTTTTTTCCCACTGAATAAATGCGCTTGAATTAAAGGTTGGATTTTCCTCTTTTTTTAATTGTGGTTCTATATTATTTAGAAAAAAACTGAAGTTATTAGTACACATCTTAACCAAGGGCGCCAATAATTATTGAGGGCGCTGTATGTCTTGTTACCATTCACTGTCTTTGGTTTTCTATGCCAGGATCATACCATTGCCATGCTTTGCACCTTGTCTCCCCTGTCTTGTCTGTGAGTTGGTCTCAGACCCTGTCTGAGTCTTTTTTTTTAAAATACTTTTATATACTTACCCCGTCGGGTAATTTGTCCTCTGCATTTGACCCATCCTATAGTTAGGAGCAGTGGGCAGCCAGAGAGCAGCACCCGAGGACCAACTCCAGTTCTAAAGCCAGTTCCTTGGTCAGGGGTACTGGTTGGAGTGTTCCTATGAGGCATGTTTTTGTGGGTGGGGGAAACCGGAGTACCCGGAGGAAACCCACGCGAACACGGGGAGGACATGCAAACACCACACAGAAAGGCCCCAGGCCGGATTCGAACCCACGACCCTCTTTCTGTGAGGCAGCAGTGCTAACCACTGTGCCCAACACATGATCGGGTGATTTAGATTTATGGTGATAAAACTTTCTTTCTAGTCTCGTTTGCTTCCTTCGCCACTTCTACTCTAGATTTACTAACAGTTTCTTATTTTGATAACTCTTTTACTAAAACCTTGTATATATTATTAATATTACTAATGTGCACAGGTTCTTTGTAAAGTCACGTACTAATTGACTAAGGCCTGGACTACACGTATCTGGATATTTTTTAAGCGGATATTTTCGTCCTCGTTTAAAAAAAAAACTCTATCCACACCACAGAAATATCTCTGTCCACACGAAGAGGCAAAATTGAAAACGATCGCCTCTGAAGCCTGCAATGCCATGCCCGGCCGATAGGTGGCGATTAGCGAAATGTACAGTACCACAGAAGGAGAACATTATGAGCATGCGCAGTGAAACGGCGGAAGTTAAATGGTGATGTTATGGCGAAGAAAACTGATTCTTTTGTGTGGACTGACGACGAAGTGGAGTTACTGCTTCATATAACATTACAATATAAAAACAAGAAGGCGCAAGAACACGTCGACTGGGAGTCGTGTTACACAAAATACTCAGACATCCTGGAGGAGTTTTTGGACGTGTATGTGTATATGTCTGCCATTGTTGTTATTGACAACCATTTTGCTCATGTGCGAACAGCTTGTCGCTAGGCGCTCGACGTCAGATCCGTTTAACCTCGCTACACATATCCACTGAATCTTTTACTTTTTTATTTCTCCACTTTTTATCCGTTTAAAGATATATCAGTTTATATGGGTGAAATCGCCATGTTCGTGTGGTTGAGAGGCCCAATCGGACAGAAAAATGTGCGTTTAGGAATATATCATATTCGTGTAGTCCAGGCCTAATATTCCCTTGTATTCCGCTCTGTTGTATACTCCACCCTCTTTGCTATTCCTATTAGTCTTGCTGCGTTTCTGCCGCTCTGGCTTCCAATTGAAAACCTGTTCTGCTTCTCTTACTCTGTGCATGTCCCTAACGGAAGCCGTTTAATATTTACAGGAAGTCTCGTCATTCCCTGTCCTTGTTTTGGCTTTCGCCGATTTCATGTGGTTCGGGTTTCCCTCACGTGCTCTCCCTTTGTAATTAGTCTGATCCCCTGCACCTTTTCCCCAATGATAACATGAGACCTTACCAGTGTGTATTTAGGGAGTCTGATCACAGCCATGCTTTGTCAGAACGTTTTCCTTTGTCTGCTTGTGTCACGCTTTCTGCGCCTTGTTTTCATTGAGATTACCTTTCTGACAGACGTCCACGTTTTGCGATTTTTGCCTATTCCCTGTACTTTGTCGCATTTCCTGTTACCGAACCTATTTTCGTCTGACCCTGATTTTTGTTATTGGTGCCCTGGTTACGGTTACTGGATTTTGCTCATTGGATTCTGATTTTTGGATTGTGGACTTTGTACTATTGCCAGCTCTGTGGGGGGTCTCCCCCTTCAGAAATAAAGTCTCCAGTTTTGCTGTCTCTGGTTCTCGCTTGTGATTCCTCTATGTAATCCTGAAAAAGTGAACACGGGGAGAACGTGTAAACTCCACACAGAAAGGCCCCAGACCGGGAACGAACCCACAACCTTCTTGCTGTGAGGCGAACCGCTGTGCCACCGTGCCACCCAAACAAGTATTATAGTAGCATTGTTTTGAAATTTTTGGCTGAGATCTTGTATTGATGGAGAGAGAGTCAAACCGCTCTCCAGCTTTCTCAAGTTTTCTCAAGACTTTCAATCGGGTAAATAATTGGGCAGTCTGACAGTTCTTTACCCAGTGCCAGTCATTTTAGCAATTCCCTCAGTTGTTTCCTTCGCTTGATTTGCCCTTTCTGAAACTCAGTGGCATATTTTCCATGACCAGGGGTTAAGTCTTCCAATAAGATTGTTTAAGGAATGAGAATCCCCACACTGCTTCATTTTGGGTTAAGAGAATTGTAGCCAGCTGAAACATTAATGACTGAGATAGTAATCTGATCTCAGGTTCTTAATCCAACTGCAACTTTTTTTGGCAAGGCATTGTATGTGTACCCTTTTGGGGGCTAAAATAAATTCATTTTCAATGGCACAGCAGGTATAAGTAAGAGGGCACTCCCCCAGAGGTGACGAGTCATTGCTCTCCTAAAGATACTTTATTTTCTGAGAGTGTAGATGCTCTCTCCTTCCCTTCTTATTTCTAGCACAGATTTCCTCAATTTGCGGGCTGAGCTGCCTGACAGTGCCTAAGAGTAGACATGAAAAATAGGAGCTTGAGACTGTGGCGTTCATGAAGCTCTTTGGCCATATGCCACTTAGATGCATGGTTTTAAATTGCTTTTTTTTTAGCTAGTATCTCTTTTTTCCATCTTTATTTCCATGTTTTCACATGCTTGAGTGCTTTAGGGCTTTCAAAGCTGTAAAATGCTCATATTTTTTGAATGCATTTCCGCGTTTCCAGATGGGATGAGGTCAGTTGTATGGGGCGAGGATGGACCAGCCACCAAGATATTGATATTTCGAAGCAATGTTTCAGCAGTCTCTTAGCATCTCATCAACAGTCACTTAGGAATGCTTCAAAAGTCACTCAATGATCATTTGGCTGTAATTCAACAGTTGTTCAGCTTTAACTTAGGTATATTTTCAATTCAATTTGAAGCTGAAGTGTTGCGCTCTGAAAACGCTTAATGAAAAGTCACTCTGGCATTGCTATTGCTAAGTAATAACACCAGTGCCTCTCTAAACGAGTCAATAATATGAATGGCTAAGAATAATCTTCCAATCTTTCTCAAAATATTCTATCATAGAAAACCAAAGTGCATATCCTATCGGCATGAATAAAGCATATTCTTGTGATGTAATATTGCAGTGTTAAAGAGTAAAGTAAGTTACATGACAGCTGCCCATTGCAAATAAGGCCCAATGTTTGGGTACTGCTTATATTACAATCCATTGAATTGGTAACCTGCTTGCTCAAAATTCCTTTCGATGTTTTGATTACTCATTATTGAACAAGCAGAATCCTCATTTCAGAGAACATACGAACTGTGCAACAAAGTTTGTATCTCACTGCCGTTAATTTGATTTTAATGAAAACAATGAGTTCAAAGCATTTGGACTGTTCTCATAACTATGCCATCAATTGACATTTCACTAAACACTGATATCTAATTCAAGCCCTGTGCCCAGTTCTGGTGCTTTCTTACCGTAGTGACTCCCAGAAACAGCAGGACAGAAGTCAATGCGTATAATAGCAGATACCTTGATGAAGCATACAGCATCTCTGCTGATGTTTTTAAAAACACCACTTTTCATTACACAGAGAGTTTTTTTCTTATATTCTGTTTTCCTTTTATTTTGAAGAGGAAAATTGCCAGATTCTGCGCCCACATGTGAGTGCACACGCATGCAGCCACACACTGAGGACACAGAGATAACTGTAGCGCGTCTGTGTGCCACCTGGTGGAAAATGTGTCCAGTTTCTGTTAAAAAACCTTGAAGGAGAAAAGCAGAATGCTAGATTGTATTGTCCAGCAGCCTAATGCTTCCAGCCTTACCTGTCCACAGAGATCAGACAGAAGGCCAGTGTCTGATGAGAGAGTTTATGCATCCTCATAACCTCTTTATTTTCCCTCTGAAGATCCACTTTTACGTGGGGATGTAAAACAGCCAAGAGGACATCGCTGTTTGAATAAAAAGAATCCATGATTGGACTGATATTGATCGAGTTATGGCCATTACCAGAGTCACTCAAGAAATCCCCAATGATGATTTTTGGGACTCCCGGTGGAGCATGGTGGCGGAGTAGACAGGGGAAACGTTGCTCCCAAACATTTTCATGTTTTTCCACGAGTTGTAATTTTCTTTTTTGGTTATAGCTTTCTTTTTCGGTTACCTTCTTTTGAGAAAAGAACAAGGCACATCATTATACTTTGCAATGGCTGAGAGAAGGAAGAGAAACGAGAAAACATTGTCTTCGGCCCAGGTTTGCGGTTCGGCTAGCGACAAGACTAGCCATCAAGCGAGTATTTCAGCTTATCGCCAAGGTACGGAGACGCGTTCATTAATACACAATGTTGGCAGCGGCACTAATTTACCGGCTGATTTGGAAAATCTCCGCTCGGTTCTACTTTCTGACCTCACAGCAACCGTTACCTCTTTGCTTTATAAAGCTCTCGCTCCAGTGAATGCAAGTCTGGGCTCTATACAATCCGCCATGGACCTGCATGCTTGTCGAATTACCGATATGGAGTCCGGTCTGTCCAATTTCACTGACAGAGTTGTGGAACTGGAGAAAGCGTATATTGCTTTAAAATCGGAAAATGAGGCGCTAATCGACAAGGTGGATGACTTGGAAAATCGTTCACGCAGATCTAACCTGAGGGTGGTTGGTGTTCCGGAGAAGCTGGAAGGCTCGGATCCAGTCAGGTTCATGACGGAGTTTTTCTCGGAAATATTCGGAGCTGAGTTTGTCTCTTCACCTCTTAAGTTGGACCGCGCACACAGACTGGGGAGAGCAAATGTCTCTGCAGGGAATAACTCTAGGCCCCGAGTCTTCATTGTCCTGATAATTCATCTCACTATTATCAGGACAAGGAGCGCATTTTTGCGCAGAGACGGGAGGATCTGCATTTTCGTGGGCGTAAGATCACATTTCTCCACGACTTTAGCGCATCCTTAGCTCGGAGACGAGCAGCTTTTAACGATGTTAAATCCAAGTTATATAGAAGGAATATCCGTTTCGGTCTCCTTTATCCTGCCCGCCTCCGAGTTGATCATAAGGGTCAAACTTTCTATCTTGACTCCCCTGTGGCCGCCCAGACTTTTTATAAATCCCATTGGAAAGACTGATGTGCTTATTGTGTTATCTACGCGGGACTTAAGGTAAACCGGGACAGTTATATTGCTATGGCTTATTTGGTCGCAGCTGCGACACCGTTTACATAGCACTGTTGTATATAAATGTCTTTTGATCTGTTTAATTTGGTCTGTATTTATAAAGTAATTAATCTTTTGGTAATAATGCCCATGTACGACTGAACATAATCGAGTCCGTGTGACTTACATGGTGGCGTTTGGTTTTTGGACCTATTGTTTGGTAAACTTGTATTTGAGTTGGTGTTATTTTTAAGTTCTGTCACTTTGTGAGTTCTATGAACTCTGATTTGTCCATGAATTAGCAGCTGTGATCAAAGAATATGTTTGTCTCTGCCGTGTTATATATAGCTTGTGGAAACATGCTTATTGTGTTTTGTTTTGTTATATCTACTATGTTAAGGGAGCTACGCTCTGAGTGGATAGTATAGCTTGTTAGTTCTAGTCTAGAAAGGCAATGCACCGGTGGTGGTTTTTTTTTCTTGTATATACCTGCGGCTCTCTTTGTCTGGGAAAGAGAACCTAGGATGGGATTGTTTGCTTGTTTTTTATTTTGTTTTTCGGGTTGTTATGGCCCCAATTTGTAATTAGATTTACAACGCAACAGCAACAGCAAGGGATGACAGACACAGTTTTAACAACTAAAACACATTTAATTTTTAAAACAAAGATAAAGACTAATAACAACTAACTAACTGACCAAGATTGAATTATGTACAAAACATAAATATTTACAATCCCTTTTCATGGGGGTGGCTTGGTGATGTCCTGGATGATGAAAAATCCACAAAAGAAACTTAACAGGTCTTGAACAGAAATGACAGGTCTGGTCACACGTATCCTTCATCTTGCAATTTCTCCTACTACTCTACTGTCTCAATTCTTTTCCTTATATACTCTTTTGCAGACCCCACCCACATTTAGACCTTTTTTTTTTACTTTTCGGGGACTTGCCCCAGACATGTCCAAGACATGTCTGAACATGACTCCAGTCTGAGCTGAACAAAAAAAGGTAAATACTGCCATCTAGTGGCCTATATTCACATTACACCTCCATTCCAAAAGGGAAAAATTTTGACTCATAAAGGCAAAATTTTTCTTTTCAATACAAAATGGTTAAGTGAACACTTGTCTATATATACATATCATACAATATTCAAAGAAACACAGGATATATATATATACATATTCAAACACGAGATAAGCAATCAGCAATTACATTGTCTGTACCCTTCACATGCTTAATTTCCAAGTCAAACTCCTGTAAAATCAAACTCCAATTCAACAATCTCCGATTCTTGTTTTTCATCTTACTCAAAAACATTAACGGATTGTGGTCAGTGTACACAATCATTGGCTTTTCCCCTGTACAAACATAAACCTCAAAGTGTTGTAAAGAAAGGACCAGAGCCAACAGTTCCTTCTCTATTATGGAATAGTTCCTTTGGTGGCGACTGAATCTCCTGGAGAAGTATGCCACGGGATGCTCAATGTCATCAGAGTCACTTCTCTGTAGGAGCACAGATCCACAAGCTTGGTCGCTAGCATCGACCGCGATGGAGAGCGGTTTGTTGAAGTCAGGAGATTTGAGCACGGGGAAGTGACACAGCAGAGACTTCAGGCGATCGAAGGCTCTCTGGCATGCATCATCCCAGGTGAACTTTACGCCTTTCTTCAGTTGGTTAGTTAGACTGAGAGCAATCTCAGCAAAGTTCTTGCAGAACTTGCAGTAGTACCCGATCATTCCAAGGAAGCGGCGCAAAGCTTTTTTGTTGTCAGGAACTGGAAAATCCATGATGGCTTGGACTTTAGCATTTATGGGCGCCACCTTACCCTGGCCTATGACGTAGCCAAGATAGGTGACAGTAGCACAACCAAAGTCACTCTTGCTCAGGTTAACAGTCAGGTTAGCCTGGGTCAGGCGCTGGAACAACGTCTCTACATCTTTTAGATGTTCTTCCCAGGAGTCACTCCATGTGATCAGGTCATCGATGTACGCACCCGTGTGTGGCAATCCGGCGATTGTAGACTGTATCATCCTTTGGAACGTGGCTGGGGCATTTTTCATGCCAAAGGGTAGGACTTCATACTGGTACAATCCAGATGGTGTAGCAAAAGCAGATATGCTCTTGGCCCTCTCAGTTAAAGGCACACACCAATAACCCTTCAATAAATCAATCTTGGTCAGAAACTTTGCTTGCCCTACACTATCAATACAATCATCAATCCTAGGTATTGGAAACACATCAGTTCTAGTTACAGCATTGACTTTGCGATAATCTGTACAGAATCTAGTACTTCCATCAGGTTTTGGAACTAGCACACAGGGTGAACTCCAATCGGAGTTGGAGGGTCTGATAATATCATGTTTTAACATGTACTCAACCTCTTTCTCAGCAATCTTTCTCTTTTCAGGATTCATCCGGTATGGATGCTGTTTTATTGGTTTGGCATCACCAACATCTACATCATGAGAGGCTATAGTAACTCTCTTTGGAACATCAGGAAACAAATCCTCATTTTTCTTGATCAACCTTTCAAACTGATCTCTCTGTGAGGGTTCTAAGTGCTGGAGTTTTACATCAAGATTTTGCAACACTTCAGTGTTTGACAATTTACATGAAAGAACTTCAGCTTTAATTCTTGGTTCATCATCTTGAAACTCCCCCTCATCTTCACACATTTCGACCATTGGAGAATCTGAAGTGACAGCTGCAACCCTAGCATTTCTGTCATGATAAGGCTTTAGCATGTTAATATGACACAATTGTTTTGGTTTTCTCCTATCTGGAGTCTTCACAATGTAATTGAGATCATTGAGTTTTGTCAGAATTTCATAAGGACCATGGAATCTAGCCTGCAATGGATTGGACTGCAAGGGAAACAACACAAAGACCTTGTCTCCTGGTTTGAACTCACGGCTTCTAGCCTTATGATCATACCAAGTTTTCATTTTTCCCTGACTTGATTTCAAGTTCTCTTTGGCAAGGTCACAAGCTGCACGCAATCTTTCCTTGAACTTGTTAACATAGTCTAACAGACTGATATGCAGCTCTTTCTCTTGCCATTGTTCACGCAATAATAGCAAAGGTCCTCTCACTTCATGACCAAACACTAGCTCAAATGGACTGAATCCAGTAGACTCCTGCACTGCTTCTCTAGCTGCAAACAACAGCTAATGAACACCTTCATCCCAGTCTTTCTCATGGTCATAACAATAAGTCCTCATCATTGTCTTGAGAGTGGAATGAAACCGCTGTAAGGCACCCTGACTTTCTGGATGATAGGCACTAGAAAGAATCTGCTTTGCACCTAGTTCATACACAACCTGCTGAAACAATCCTGAAGTGAAATTGCTACCCTGGTCTGACTGAATTTCCCTGGGAAGGCCAAACAACGTGAAGAACTTTATCAAAGCCTTCGAGATTGCAGTTGCCTTGATGTTACGTAGAGGTATGGCTTCGGGGAATCTGGTAGATGCACACATGATTGTCAACAAGTACTGATTTCCAGATCTAGTCTTGGGTAATGGACCAACGCAATCAACAATGACCCTAGAGAATGGCTCCCCAAATGCTGGGATAGGCTGCAATGGAGCTACAGGTGGGTCTAACTGGTGTTTTCCAACTACCTGACAAGTGTGACAGGTTTTGCAAAAGTTGGAAACGGCTTTCCTAAGCCCAGGCCTAAAGAAGTGTTTCATGATCTTATCAACAGTCTTGTTAACACCAAGATGACCTCCTAAAGGTAAACTATGAGCCATTGTGAAGATCTCATTCCTGTAGACCTTCGGAACAACAATTTGCCTGACCACTGCCCAATCTGCATTGGCAGGGATATCGGGAGGGCGCCACTTCCGCATCAACACACCATCCTTGAGATAATACCCAACTGGAACTGCGTCTATTTCTTTATCAGGAAGGGCTCTCCTCCTTAGTGCACAAATTTCAGGATCATTAGTTTGCTCCTCAATCAACCGCTTTCTGGACAGAGACAAGTCTCCAGACACATCAGAATCACCAAACCCCTCTGGCTGGCTGAATACAGAACTGATAAAAGTATCTGATAAGTCCTCAAACGGAGAAACCATAGTAGGCCAATCAGAGTCATGAGGCGAACCACCTGAGTCCTGACTATTCAATGTACTGGACGGCACCACATCATCTTCTTCTTTAGCCTTCTTGGCCATAGCACGAGTCACTGCGCAAGAAGGATACAGAGATGGGTCCTCATCCCCATCTTCAGTGCTCGGCTGTGAAGTAAGATGTACAGGGGGAACTACTTTGCCCCCAGCCAGGTCATTGCCTAGCAACAGAGAAACACCCTTTATAGGTAGACTTGACATAAGTCCCACCTTTACCTGTCCTGTAACTAAATCTGACTTCAAGAATATAGATCGCAGGGGTACAGATACAGTCCTCCCTTCAATACCTTGTACAAGTATGAAATCCCCTGAAGCGGTCTCATCACGTAACTCCAAGGAGTCCATCAACAAAAGTGACTGAGAAGCTCCGGAATCCCTTAGGATATATATGGGGACAGGAGTAGTATGCTCATTCAGAGCCACAAATCCCTCTGACACAAATGGAAGAAATTCCTCCCTCACAAAGTCAGCTGTATCAGGCTTTTTAGCCCCACAAGAAGCAGGCAATTTAGCAGATCGGTTATCTCCTACAGGTGTTTCTAACCTTGTTTTCACAAAGGCATTTGGTTTGGTATCCTTTTCTTTTTCTTTCTTAGCTTTTAGGAACCAACAGTTAGTTGTAACATGACCAGATTTCTTGCAATAACTGCAAACTAGACCACTTTTGTCACTGTCAGCTTTCACACTTTGATCAGACCTGTTACTGGATTTCTGAGCACCATCACCAGATTTGTCTTTGTCTTTGGGTGAGGAATCTTGGGTATCACCATAACCCTTTTTCTGAAATTGGGACCATCTATTATTACTGCTAGACTGAAATTTGGACTTATGTGTGAGAACATATTCATCTGCAAATTTGGCAGCTGATTGCAAATTCAGTGCTTGCTTCTCATTAAGGTAGGTCTTAACATCATCTTTAACACAGTTCTTGAATTCTTCAACTAACACCATCTCTTTTAGTGAGTTGAAATCATCCTTGACCTCCATAGAAGTACACCAGCGCTCAAAGCAAACCTGCTTTTCATTAGCAAATTCAACATAAGTCTGATTTTCAGATTTCTTCAGACCTCTGAATTTCTGTCGGTAAGCCTCTGGAACCAACTCATAAGCTCTCAAAATAACCTTTTTGACAACCTCATAATCAGAGGAATCATCTGCAGACAAAGCCGAATAGGCTTGTTGAGCTTCACCCTTGAGGACAGTTTGCAACATCAGAGGCCAGTGTTCCTTTGGCCACTGGCAACTCTTTGCTACCTTTTCAAAACACTGGAAATAGTTGTCAACATCCTTTTCCGAAAATGGAGGCACCAGTTTTACCTCCTGACTGGCACAAAATTTATTTTTAGTTTCAATTTTAATTTTTAGTTGCTCCATTTGGAGTCTTTCTTCTCTATCAAATTTCTCTAATTCAAAATCTCTCTGTCTCTGTCTCTCTCTTTCTGCTCTTTCCTCTTTCTCTCTCTCAAATTCTCTTTGTTTTTCTTTTTCTTCCCTCTCAATTTTCTCTTCTCTTGCTAATTTTTCTAACTCAAACTGCCTTTGTTTTTCTTTTTCTTCCCTTTCTTTCTCTCTTTCTTCCCTCTCAAATTCTCTTTGTTTTTCTTTTTCCTCCCTTTCAATCTCTAGCATTTTTAATTTAAGTTCCATTTCTATATTTGGATTTTCCACTGGAAACTGTTCCAGATCTCCTGGTGCAAACACATTTTCATCAATGTAATATTCAACTATCTCTCTAGCCAGTCTTGCTTTTCGCATGGCTGGTTTTACCTCTGTCAGCTCCAACTGTCTGCAAATTTCTTGCAGTTCTGTCTTTTTAAAAGACTTCAAAACCCCTACGGTTGGTGATGCCAAGAAATCATCCATTGCTGTTGTCAATATATATCTAGGAAAATTCACAAAAACAATTTCACAATTTGAAATGTTAGATTTTCAATAAATTACTCACACAATGGTCTATCCCGGACCTTGAGCCCCCAATTTGTTATGGCCCCAATTTGTAATTAGATTTACAACGCAACAGCAACAGCAAGGGATGACAGACACAGTTTTAACAACTAAAACACATTTAATTTTTAAAACAAAGATAAAGACTAATAACAACTAACTAACTGACCAAGATTGAATTATGTACAAAACATAAATATTTACAATCCCTTTTCATGGGGGTGGCTTGGTGATGTCCTGGATGATGAAAAATCCACAAAAGAAACTTAACAGGTCTTGAACAGAAATGACAGGTCTGGTCACACGTATCCTTCATCTTGCAATTTCTCCTACTACTCTAATGTCTCAATTCTTTTCCTTATATACTCTTTTGCAGACCCCACCCACATTTAGACCTTTTTTTTTTACTTTTCGGGGACTTGCCCCAGACATGTCCAAGACATGTCTGAACATGACTCCAGTCTGAGCTTAACAAAAAAAAAGGTAAATACTGCCATCTAGTGGCCTATATTCACATTACAGGGTTTAGTTGTTCATTTGTTGTTGTGTTTTTTGGTTTTGTTTTTTTTCCCTCTGGATATTTCAAATGCTTATGGGAATTCACATAACTTTATTTTGATCTATGCATGCAGGAGGTTGGTTTTGATACAATTCTCTATACGGTTCTGACGCCAACGCATTCAAGTTTTATTTAAATAATGACTTCCTCACACACTAACTTGGGTAGCGTGCAGGACCACTCAATTAGATTCATTTCCTGGAATGTAAAATCTATGAATGGTCCAGTCAAACGCCCTAAGGTTTTTACTCATCTCAAAAATTTGAAGGCTGATATTATGTTTTTGCAAGAAACCCATTTAAAAATTGCAGATCATGCTAGGCTACGTAAACCTTGGATCAGTCAGGTGTTTCACTCCAAATTTAATGTAAAAGCCAGAGGGGTAGCAATTTTGGTGAAAAAAAGGATTCAGTTCACACCCACTAGTACTATTGCTGATCAAAATGGCAGATATATAATTGTGACCGGTACTCTATATTTAACACCAGTTGTTCTACTTAATGTCTATGCTCCCAATTGGGACGATGTCAATTTTATGAATAATCTTTTTTCTTCCCTGCCAAACTTGGATACACATCGTCTTATTTTTGGGGGAGATCTAAATTGCGTTTTGGATCCCGCACTGGATCGCTCTAGCATGAAACCCTCAACTCCCTCAAGAATGTCTAGCCTTTTGGCGACTTTTATGAGGGAGACTGGTTGTGTGGATCCCTGGAGATTTCTAAATCCACGTTCAACGTCATTCTCTTTTTTTATACATGTTCATCTTTCCTTCTCCAGGATCGACTATTTTTTTATTGATGGAAGTCTTGTGAGTTCCGTTCGAGCTGTTGATTATTTAGCGATTGTTATCTCAGATCATGCTCCCTTACAATTGGATATTTCTTTTAGCTTTAACAAAAAAGTATTCTGCTATATGCTCTGCTACTTTCTGACGACGATTTTTGTGATAAAATTTCCAAGTCTATTGATAACTTCATATCTACCAATAAGTCTGATGAAATATCTCACTCTTTATTTTGGGAGACATTAAAAGCTGTTCTACGTGGTGAAATAATTTCCTTTGTGTCTCATAAGAACAGAGATCAGAAAAAGCGAGTAAAGGTTCTTACTGACTCAATAATAGAGCTAGATAGACAATATGCCATAGACGCTTCTCCACAGTTGTATAAAAAGAGACTGGACCTACAGACTGAGTTTAATTTATTATCCACTAAAACAGCAGAGCGTTTGGTTCTGCATTCTCGTGGCCTGTTATATGAATATGGAGATAAGAATAGTCGACTATATTGGCACATCAGCTTAAACGCCAAGCAGCTTCTCGGATGATATCTCAGATTCGGAATGGGTCAAACAATCTTGTTTCTGATCCCCAAGATATAAACAAGATTTTTGAAAATTTTCAAAATAAGCCTTTACAATTGGGGGAGATTAAAGAGGCTATTAAATCTATGCAGAGTGGCAGGGCACCTGGCCCTGATGGGTATGGGGCGGAGTTTTACAAAAAATTCTGTGACAAATTTGCACCATTTCTGTTGGATATGTTTAATGAGTCTTTGGAGACTGGATCTCTGCCTCAAACCCTTACCCAAGCTACCATATCACTCTTACTTAAACAGGACAAAGACCCCCTAGAATGTGGATCTTATCGTTCAATTTCATTGCTTAATACAGAAAGCAAAATTATTGCAAAAGTGTTAGCTAAACGCCTTGAGATCATTCTCCCTCAGATTATCTCGGAGGATCAGACAGGCTTCATTAAAGGTCGGCATTCGTTTTCCAATATCCGAAGACTCTTAAATATCATTCACACTTCAACTTCTTGTTTGCCTCCTGAGGTTGTCATTTCCTTGGACGCAGAGAAGGCTTTTGACCGTGTTGAGTGGGAATATTTGTTTGCAGTATTACAGAAATTTGGACTTGGAGATACATTTGTTTCCTGGATTAGGTTGCTTTATTCCTCCCCCTCGGCTTGTGTCATTACCAACTCTGTACGCTCCTCATATTTCCGACTACTTCCCCACTCCTCTTTGCAATAGCAATTGAGCCACTGTCATTAGCACTTAAAGCCTCCCCTAATTTTCAAGGCATCACACGTTATGGTACTGAGCACAAGGTATCCCTTTATGCAGATGATCTTCTGCTTTATATATCAAATCCACTGTCTGCTATACCCTCAATTGAATCTATTCTAAGACATTTTGGATCTTTTTCAGGTTGCAAATTATATTTTCAAAAAAGTGAATTTTTCCCAATTAATACTTTGGCTCAAAAAATTAAACAATTTTCCATTCCCTTTCGTCTGTCTGATTCAGGTTTTAAATACCTTGGCATCAAGATCACTCGCACATTACCTTCCCTTTTTGAGACTAATTTTGCTCCATTAGTAGCCAACATGAAATCAGATATCCAGCGTTGGCGTACTTTACCACTTTCACTTTCTGGAAGAGTACAGTGTGTTAAGATGAATATATTGCCTAAATTTCTATATGTTTTTCAGTGTCTTCCTTTATTTTTACCCAAGTCTTTTTTTCGTACGCTTGATCAGGCAATTGTCACTTTTATTTGGGGAGGGAAAGTTCCAAGAGTCAGCAAATTCATATTACAGAGACCAAGGAATTCTGGTGGTCTTGCACTTCCTAACTTTATGCATTATTACTGGGCGTCCAATTTACAAAAACTAATCTATTGGCTAAATTCCCCCAAAACTAACTGGTGTATGCTTGAGGCACAATCTTGTCATTCGTCCTCTTTACCTGCCTTGGTTTGTTCTTCTCTCCTATCTTATTCGCAGTACTCCTCAAACCCTTTGGTGCTGTCCTCCTTAAAGATATGGCTACAATTCCGCCGTCACTTTAGTTTTTTTTCTGCATCAATATTGGGGCCTGTTGCTAATAACCATTTATTTGTTCCTTCTATTTTGGACTCAGCATTTAGTCTTTGGAGTAGACTGGGTATCCGTTGCTTCAAGGACTTTTATGATGGTGATACCTTTTGTAGCTTTGACTTCCTACGCCGTAATTTTGACCCACCATGTTTCAATTTTTTTCGTTTCCTCCAGGTCCGCCATTTTGTGCAAACAAAGTTTGATTCTTTTCCCAGGTCCCCTCAGGAATCATTATGGGAGAGCCTTTTTAAATTATCCCCTACCCAGAAGGGGCTAATATCGAAAATCTACCACGCCACCATGTCCTTAGGCAGTGCTAAAGTCAATAAGTCAAAGTTTAGATGGGAGGAAGAGCTGGGAATGGAGTTGGCGGAGGATAGGTGGGAAGCAGTATTAGAGAGGGTAAATTCCTCATCCTCCTGTGCTCGACTTAATTTGATACAGCTTAAGGTGGTTCATAGAGCCTATTTTAGTAAATCCAAACTTCATGAAATTTATCCTGACTCTGACCCCAAGTGCAACTGTTGTGGTAGCCCACAAGCTGACCTTTCACATATGTTCTGGTCAAAGCTTGTTCAAAGCTTAGAGTATACTGGTCCTCGATTTTTGGTGTATTGTCAAATGTATTCAATTATAGCTTAGATCCTTGTCCGTTATTTGCTATTTTTGGGGTGCCAACTGAGCCTCTTCCTCCTAACTTCAAACAGTTGGACATGATTGCTTTTGCAACACTTATAGCCAGACAAAGAATACTTTTAGACTGGAAATCACCAATCCCCCCTGCATTCTCTGCTTGGATGAAGGATATGGTATCTTTTTTACATTTGGAAAAGATTAAGTTCACCCTTCGAGGGTCTAGTGAGCGCTTTTTAAGAAAGTGGCAACCATTTATCTTGTATTTTAGTTGATTATCTGTCCTTCCTCCTGATTGTTAATGTTCTCACATAAAGCCTGTTGCATGCATCAGGCCTTTAACGTTTTTTTTAAAAAATTCCCAATCAAATATTTATTAGCTATTTAGAGGTTTTTTTTTTTTTTTACTTTATATTTTTTATTATTATTGTTAATGATGTCATTGTTGCTACTTTAATCTTTAGTTTGCTTTTTTAAGGGTATTATTTTTTATTATATTATTTCTTAGATGTTGCTTTTTTTTCTCTCTCTCGTTATCTACTAATTTAACTTTTTTTTTCTTTTCTTTTTTTCTTTTTCTCTATGTAACCCTGGTGTTACCTGAACTGTTTTATGTTATTTTATTTTATTTTATTTATTTCTTGTTCCATACTGTGGAAATACTAAAGACTATGTTGGAGTATTGAGTTCATGTACATTAGGGGTTCAGGATATTTTATTGGTGGAGAGAGAGGAAACAGGAAGAGGAAAGAGAGGGTTGAGGGGAGAGCCACGAGGGAGGTTAGGAGATGAAGGAAGAAATAAAACTCGAGAGATAAGTAAAAAGGGAAAAAAAACAGTGACTGTAAGCGAGTTTAGTGCGGTCACTTTCGCCGCAGGAAACTTTGCTCTGTCTGAGTTAACGTCGACCCAGACGTTTTTCTTTTGGTATCACGAACGAGTGGTAAAGTTTACTTTTCCTACAGCGAGGAAGACGGGCCTATATACCATTCTAGTCTAACCTTTTTTTCCAGATACAGCCAGTACGATATCCTATGCATTGTAGGCAGCTCAGAGCCTGATTCAACTGTCGATATGGTGGTATCTAGTTTACTATTATCCTTAACTGGTATTCGCAAGGTTTCCAGTTTCCAGAGCGGCTCAGTTAGCGCCCCTAGCTCCCGGACGGCTAGGGGTTCCACTGAGTAGCCGACGTGGGAGCAACGCTGCCCGGATAGCGCCCTGGTGACCGGGAAAGCCAGTGGTTCCTCCGGCTAGGGGAAGCACCGTGACTTGCAGTTGGGAGCGTTCCATATTGTGTCGCAGGCACGAAGATTTTTTTTTTCTCTCCTCGGTGGAGAGACTGTGTACTATGGTACCGTGAGTACAGGACAATTTTATATTGAGACAGAAGTTTACAGGCCTGCAACGTTTACTTTGGGTTTTTTTTTAGATGCCGGCTTTGTGGTATTTGCACGTGCAAGTGATTCCAAATGTGCCGTTTAATAGTAGTTTAGCTTACATTGAGTGTGGCCACACCGTTAAGAACTAATAGCTAAGTTGATCTCTGATAGTTAACTTACACGGGTTATTACGCACTGTGGAATGACTGTCTGCGTTTCTTGTATTGGTGGGGAACTTGTAAAGGGGTTTAAATTTTATGAGTGTGTGCTTGGTTAGTTTAGCCAACTACTGCGTTTATTTCCTCTCCTTTTGAAGTGAATGTTTTGCAGCGAAGTAACGTGAGGGCCGACATTTTCAGCTCCCGGAGCGGTGCGTGGCACCCTGTTTTTTCATACTAGGAGTATCTTCACCATATTAGGTATCGGTTTTTTTTTTTTGTATATGGGCAATAAACACTTATTCGATATTTGGTTGATCGTGCCACTCACTGAATTGATAAAAACCCAACAAGCAAATTTTATAAATCAAGAAAAGGTTCTTACCTACCGAACCCAATTCTAGTCCTGGTATTACTGGTTATAATATGGGCTACATAAAATGGCGACGAGGATGGGATTTATTTTAACACAAATAAACGTCTGGTTTACTGACTAATGTATATGCAATTCTTGCAGTGAGTGGAATAACTTGTCAGACATAACAATTTTTGAGTAAAATTATAATTGCACAGTAGGCTAGTTATATTAACAGGTTACCGTAAGAGTCAAAATGTCGTTCCTGCTGAACTGGTGCAAGGGAGAGGGAGTAGCTCCCAATCATGCACTAATAGTTAAGAATGTGCCGGAGGAGCTGAGTATTGACACCATTGAGCAAACCCTTACTACTGTCAAACGGCTTGGTCGCGTCAAAGTGAAAGGCAGAATGTTTGACCCTGAAACCCAGAGCCTTGTAGTACTATGTGTTTGTAGTGAGACGGTGACCCCCAACGTGATTCCTCCAGAAGTGATGCCTACTGATGGAGGCCCGTGGTCCCTGAGTACGCCCAGTGACTCAGGTAGTGGTACAGCGCCCCCATCTGTAGATCCTAGTCCTGTAGATCCCCAGTTCACGGCCCTTTTAAAAACAGTGGGGGATATCTTGGAGAAAGTCCCTAGACCAGTGGCCCCAGAAAATACAGCTTTTAGGCGTTTGCGTGCTTTTTCAGGGGCTGTCCCTACGCCAAATGGGGAAGAGACCCTGGACACTTGGCTCATGCAGGCCCGTCTGATGGTGGAGGAGTGTGAGTGCTCAGTCAGTGAAAAGCGCAAACGAATTATTGAGAGCCTAAAGGGACCGGCACTAGAAATAACTCAGGCTGTTAGGTCCAGTGACCCCCACGCGACTCCCCAAGATTATCTTGGGGCCATTGAACGAGCTTTTGGTTCTTCTGAGTCAGGAGAAGACTTATACTATGCTTTCAGAGCACTACGCCAAAATACAGGGGAGAGACTTTCTGACTTTTTGCGTCGCATAGAACACGCCTTGACTAAAGTTGTGTTCCGGGGTGGAGTGGTAGCATCACAGCGAGATCGAATTAGGATTGAGCAGCTTTTGCGAGGGGCTGTGGAGTCTGATTTGATGCTGGTGCAGTTGCGGCTCCGCGAACGGAGAGAAAGTCCTCCATCTTTTCTACAGCTTTTAACAGAAATTAGAGAAGAAGAAGACCAACGGTCAGTGAGGCAGAGGCCTACTTCTACGGTTACTAAGGCGGCGGTGCGTCAGGTACGGGCTAATGATGACGATGAGCTCAGCCTCAATGACGCTACTAAGCTAAGACAAGAAATAGACAAACTTAAAGTTCTTGTTGCTAAATTGTCAACTAAAGAAACTAAACCCAGCCCACAGATTAAGGAAATTGACTCCTCTGTAGCCCACAGAGGCAGTGCAGTAGACAAAGATCAAGAGGTCCATATATTACAGAGACAGGTAAATGACTTGCAACATCAGCTCCAGATAATGGCAGTGAGTCAGCGTGACTCACGTCCACCTAGTACTCTGGAATGGCGATCCCGAGAAGCCGCAGGGCAGAATAACCGCCGTAGTGCCGGTAACAGTAGAAGGCCTCCGACAGAAGGGACAGGGGAGTACTTTTGCTATCGTTGTGGGGAAGATGGTCATGTAGCTACTCGGTGCAATGCGCCAGAGGACTCGGGTAAAGTGATTACTCGCCTAATTCGCTCATTGAGAAAGCAAAAGGAAGACCACTGGGAGGTTCCCCCTAGTAATGCAGGATCAACAGAAACTCCTGTTAGGCACCTGTCAAATCGAAGTGACATACATGTCTCGCCCTCTACCATGCTACCGGAGGGATTAGTTGGGAAGCCCTCTGTGAGTCAGGTAATTGTGGAGGGACATGTGTGTAATGCACTGATGGATGGTGGTTCCACTGTCACCATCATTTTCGAGAAATGGTATCATGAGCATCTCTCCCATATTACTATTCAGCCGATTTCCAGCTTATGTATTTGGGGTCTGAGTGACTCTAGTTACCCTTACAGGGGCTATGTGGCGGTCAATGTAAATTTTCCAGATGACGGGAAAAATGGGAGGACACGGACTGTCCTGGCACTGGTTTGTCCTGACCCTCAAGGGCCGGATCAGGTACCAGTGATCATTGGGACCAATGCTAGAGGTTTCCGCCATGAACCAGTGTCAACCTACAATGAATCCTGTTATAATCGGGCAGTGTCTTGGCGGGTAGGCACAAGCCATTCTGTGCCCATGACTCATAAAGCCTCTGATGTTCAGACTGGATATAGCATTGGTAAGGTGACATGGACAGGGCCAGGGCCTCTTAAGCTGACCCCAGGAGAAGCCCGTATTGCAGTAGGGAAAGCCTCTATTACTGCACCTGGAACCCCTGGTATATTGGTACTTGATGGGTCTAATGCTCTACCCCAGGGGGTGGCTTCGCCACCCTGTGTGGTGCTACCAAATGATCTAGATAGTAATCATTGCACTGTGTTGTTGCAAAATGCTTCCCTGAAGGAACGGTACATCCCCAAGGGCACCGTCATTGCTCAGATACACCAAGCTGATGTGGTGACAGATGTAGGTCAGAGCCCTCCCTCCACAAGTAGCATCCATCCAGAGCTGTTTAATTTTGGCAGTTCCCCGTTACCAACCTCATGGAAAGGTAGGTTGGCTCAAAAATTGGCCGAGAGGACAAATGTGTTCTCTGTAGAAGAGTGGGAGGTGGGGTTAGCGAGAGGGGTTGAACATGAGATTCGTCTCCGCGACACAACGCCATTTAGAGAGCGGTCCAGGCGTATTGCACCTGCTGATATTGATGATGTGAGGCGCCATTTGCAAGAATTGCTGGCGGCAGGGATAATTAAGGAATCTCGCAGTCCCTATGCATCACCCATTGTGGTGGCCAGGAAGAAAAATGGCAATATTCGAATGTGTATTGATTATCGTACCCTTAATTCTCGAACCATCCCTGATCAGTATACTGTACCCCGGATAGATGATGCTCTCGACTGTCTAGCAGGCAGCTGTTGGTTTTCTGTGCTGGATCTGCGCAGCGGGTATTATCAAATCCCTATGTTGGAGGGGGATAAAGAGAAAACTGCTTTCATTTGCCCATTGGGGTTCTACCAATTTGAGAGAATGCCACAGGGCATCACCGGGGCCCCCGCTACTTTCCAAAGATTAATGGAGAGAGTGGTGGGGGATATGAACTTGTTACAGTGCATTGTTTACCTCGACGACATAATTGTGTTCAGTCGCACCCTAGAGGAACACGAGGATCGGTTACTTAAAGTCCTGGATCGGCTGGAGGAGTTTGGCTTGAAGGTCTCCATCGACAAATGTCAATTTTGCCAAACCCAAGTTAGATATGTGGGGCACATTGTATCGGCAGATGGTGTGTCCACTGATCCAGACAAACTAAGGGCGGTGGCTCAGTGGAAACAGCCAACTAATTTAAAAGCCCTACAGTCCTTTTTAGGCTTTTGTGGCTATTATAGGCGTTTCATTGCCCATTACTCTTCCATTGTTCGTCCATTAACTGACTTGACTAGAGGCTATGCACCTCTGCAGAAAGGGCGTCCAGCTAAGTCCACCCAGACTAGGCAATATTTGGGTAGATCGGTACCCTTTGGCGACCGGTGGACTGCTGAGTGTGCGAATGCCTTCACAAAAATAAGGGATTGCCTGACTAATGCTCCTGTGCTAGCTTTTGCAGATCCAAGAAAGCCATATATTCTCCATGTGGACGCCAGTTTTGATGGGTTGGGAGCAGTGTTAAACCAGGAGTACCCAGAAGGATTGCGCCCAGTAGCTTTCGCAAGCAGGAAGCTCAGCATGTCAGAGAGGAATTACCCGGTTCACCAGTTAGAGTTTTTAGCGTTGAAGTGGGCGGTAATAGACAAATTTCACGATTATCTATATGGGGCACACTTCACCGTGAGAACCGATAATAACCCTTTAACGTACGTGTTGTCGTCTGCCAAACTCAATGCTTGTGGACATAGATGGTTGGCCGCTTTGTCCACGTATAATTTTGGTATTCAGTACAGACCCGGACATGAGAATATTGATGCTGATCTGCTGTCACGAAATGTAGCAGGGGAAGAGGGGTGGATACCACCTTCCGGGGTGAAGGCAGTCTGTAAACAGGTCAGTATGACCAGGCAGTATGGAACCGCAATGCCAGGGGTTGACCAATTGGGAGCCTCGCCCCAATGCATTCCTAATGCCTACGTGCATCCTACATGGGTTAGTGGTAGTCGATTGGAACAGCTGACTGTGAAAGACCTACAGTTAGCTCAGGATCAGGATGAGACCATTAGCCGGGTGAAACAGGCGTTAGCACATAGACGAGCTCTGAGTGTTTCGCGTAGTGACGATGCAGAGGCCTAGCTATATCAGAAGGAGTGGCCCCGGTTAGTTCAACGGAATGGAGTCCTGTACCGGAATATCAGTAGGATGTCTGGAAAAGAGACATCACAGCTCGTCCTTCCCAAACCGTTGCGTCCCCAGGTTCTAAAGGCCTTACATGATGATGGGGGACATTTGGGTATAGAGCGTACCCTAGAGTTGGCTAGAGACAGGTTCTACTGGCCTAAGATGGCAGCTGACATAGCAAATTACATTAAAACCTGTGGGAGATGTGTAGTTCATAAGTCCCTCCCACACCGGACAGCACCTTTAAACCAACTCACTAGTAGTGGCCCACTGGATTTGGTCTGCATTGATTTTTTGTCTATTGAACCAGATTCTCGTGGCATCGCAAATGTTTTGGTGGTGACCGACCATTATACACGATATGCCCAGGCTTATCCTACCAGGGATCAAAAAGCACCTACAGTAGCTAAAGTCTTAGTTGAAAAGTTCTTTGTCCATTATGGGTTACCGGCCCGGATCCACTCAGATCAGGGGCGGGATTTTGAGAGTCGGCTAATTAAGGAGTTACTTCATGAATTGGGCATACGAAAGTCAAGAACAACACCATATCATCCCCAGGGTGATCCGCAGCCTGAGCGGTTTAACCGCACTTTGTTGTCCATGTTGGGCACGTTAGACCCAGCAAGGAAGCACTGTTGGAGTCAGCAGATAGCTACTATGGTGCACGCATATAATTGCACCAAAAATGATAGTACGGGCTACTCTCCCTACTTCCTTATGTTCGGCAGAGAGGCGCGGCTCCCAGTGGACATGTGTTTCAGTGCGTTGTGGGATGGGGAGGAGGAGAAGTCCCATCAGAGATATGTTGAGACCCTTCGAAAGGACTTAAAGGATGCTTATGAACTGGCTGTGCAGGCCTCAGATAAGAATCACCAAAGGAATAAAAAGGCCTATGATCTAAGGGTTCGCCCCCACTTGTTAGAAGAAGGAGATAGAGTGTTGGTTCGTGCCTTGGGTGGGACAGGTAAACGAAAACTGAAAGATAAGTGGAACTCTACCCCATATATAGTTGTGGAAAAATTGCCAAATTTGCCCGTATACAGAGTAAAGCCTGAAAAGGAAGGGGGTGGGATGAAAACGCTGCACCGAGACCACCTGCTACCAGTTGGCTATCTGATAAGATTTCCTGACGGCACAGATGATGTCTCTACCTCTACAATCAACAGAGTGGCTCGAACGCGACAGCAGCATAGAGTAGAAGCCCAAGTAGATGAGACTGTAGGTAGGGAGTCAGACTTTTCGGCTTCTGATGATGATGAGAACTATGCCTATACATCTGACTTGACAGTGAGTAAGGAACAGTACCAAGCCCCAGATATTCCTGCATTGCGTAAGGTGAATGGTCTAGTAGCTCCTATACCTGACGTACCCAGCGCTTGTGACGGGGTAACTCAAGCTGACACTGACAGTTCTGAAGAAATAGAAGCAGATCCCGGAAACATGTTAACCGGGGAGTGTGATAAAAGTAACTTGTCCGAAGAGGGTGGTGTTGAGATACAATGGTCCCCCCAAGCTCAAATCTCCCGTTCCCAGGTAGAGGCAGAGAGCCTCTCAAATAGTGGTGTGGGTGGTGGGGATAGGGCAGAAGCTATTGCCCCTAGAGAGAGACGAACAGTCAAACCAGTTATCCGGTTCACTTATGATGAATTAGGGGAACCATCAGACCAACCGGTGGTCATACAACACAAAGGAATGAAAATATCCATCACCATGGATGCCCATGCAATGGCTGGGTGCCAATTAGCTAAATGCTTAACTCTGCGTATTTTGCCTGGTCCTAGGTTCCTATTTCAGTCTGATGAGGACAGTCAGACATTTAGAAAGGGGGGAGTGTAACCCTGGTGTTACCTGAACTGTATTATGTTATTTTATTTTATTTTATTTATTTCTTGTTCCATACTGTGGAAATACTAAAGACTATGTTGGAGTATTGAGTTCATGTACATTAGGGGTTCAGGATATTTTATTGGTGGAGAGAGAGGAAACAGGAAGAGGAAAGAGAGGGTTGAGGGGAGAGCCACGAGGGAGGTTAGGAGATGAAGGAAGAAATAAAACTCGAGAGATAAGTAAAAAGGGAAAAAAAAACAGTGACTGTAAGCGAGTTTAGTGCGGTCACTTTCGCCGCAGGAAACTTTGCTCTGTCTGAGTTAACGTCGACCCAGACGTTTTTCTTTTGGTATCACGAACGAGTGGTAAAGTTTACTTTTCCTACAGCGAGGAAGACGGGCCTATATACCATTCTAGTCTAACCTTTTTTTCCAGATACAGCCAGTACGATATCCTATGCATTGTAGGCAGCTCAGAGCCTGATTCAACTGTCGATATGGTGGTATCTAGTTTACTATTATCCTTAACTGGTATTCGCAAGGTTTCCAGTTTCCAGAGCGGCTCAGTTAGCGCCCCTAGCTCCCGGACGGCTAGGGGTTCCACTGAGTAGCCGACGTGGGAGCAACGCTGCCCGGATAGCGCCCTGGTGACCGGGAAAGCCAGTGGTTCCTTCGGCTAGGGGAAGCACCGTGACTTGCAGTTGGGAGCGTTCCATATTGTGTCGCAGGCACGAAGATTTTTTTTTTTCTCTCCTCGGTGGAGAGACTGTGTACTATGGTACCGTGAGTACAGGACAATTTTATGTTGAGACAGAAGTTTACAGGCCTGCAACGTTTACTTTGGGTTTTTTTTTAGATGCCGGCTTTGTGGTATTTGCACGTGCAAGTGATTCCAAATGTGCCGTTTAATAGTAGTTTAGCTTACATTGAGTGTGGCCACACCGTTAAGAACTAATAGCTAAGTTGATCTCTGATAGTTAACTTACACGGGTTATTACGCACTGTGGAATGACTGTCTGCGTTTCTTGTATTGGTGGGGAACTTGTAAAGGGGTTTAAATTTTATGAGTGTGTGCTTGGTTAGTTTAGCCAACTACTGCGTTTATTTCCTCTCCTTTTGAAGTGAATGTTTTGCAGCGAAGTAACGTGAGGGCCGACATTTTCAGCTCCCGGAGCGGTGCGTGGCACCCTGTTTTTTCATACTAGGAGTATCTTCACCATATTAGGTATCGGTTTTTTTTTTTTGTATATGGGCAATAAACACTTATTCGATATTTGGTTGATCGTGCCACTCACTGAATTGATAAAAACCCAACAAGCAAATTTTATAAATCAAGAAAAGGTTCTTACCTACCGAACCCAATTCTAGTCCTGGTATTACTGGTTATAATATGGGCTACATCTATCTATGTATCTCATAGTGTTATATGGGGCGGGTGGGATACTAAATATGAAATATGGTGTTTTTTAAACCTGTAATTGTGTTTACCACCTGCTCGCATATTTCACTAATAAAAAAAAAAAAGAAATCCCCAATGATAACTAGAAATAACTCTACCTTCATGAGCAAAATGTCATATGTTTTACAGTTCCTTCCATTCCTTTAAAGTTCTTGGATAAAAATGTTTCTATTGTTATAAAACAAGACAGAATGTTTGAAGGATCTTGGGGCAAAACTAGGCATGTCCGATTTCCCATCATGGGACATGTCTCTTATCGCCCCGTAACCCTTTGTTTGAACTGTATTTGGGCCAGTAACATACAATATTTCCAACTTTAGATGCTATTAATTCTATGGTAAAAGGTGAGGGAACTTTAATTATTTGGATAGCTGGGTATCAGATGTGGATGAAGATTCAATAGTGAAACATCATTCGTGTGGAAGTGAAAATGTAATTTGCTCAGGAGAAGGCAGAAAAACATGTCCACTGTGGGCTATGCTTTTACTCTCTGCTTTGCAGCTCAGAGCGATACGATTATAGCTCTCTGTTTTGGTTTGGTGTGGAATGCGGAAGATTTTTGCCACAAATTCTCTTCTTGACTTCAGTGCATCTGCTTCGGCTGTGTTACATGGTGTGCTCTCTTCTTTTTATTGGAAAACATTCAGGGTGATTTAATTTCAAATATGGTTCTATTTTTATGAAGGGGGAGTGATAGGTGTTTCCCCCTTCTTTACCACCCGGAACACAACCAAACGTTTAGTCCCCCGCAGCGACCTGCTGTTGCGAGTGATTCCTCAGACACATAATAAGTTGCCACTTTTACACTATGCACAAAATGCAGCTGCAAAGCCAATCCCACACTGGATATGCTGTTGAGGGATAATGCAGTCAGCGAACAATTTATTCAGAGGGCTACGTGCACCTGGCAGACCACGTGTGGTCGCTAGTGAGTCACTTGAGTAACGAATTTTGACTCCTTCCATTCCTTATTATCTGATTGGATTATTATCTCACCAGGGATAGACTTATGTGCAGCCAATGAATTAGCAAATAAGTCAGTGGGAATATGTGGGTGCTTTTCACTATGCTAAATTGTTTCCTCGCTTTCCTTATTGTGTCTCATCGTTCCATCTCCCAATGAGGATCTGGGAGAAGGATGCGAGGAAGAGCTGCAGGGCCAGAGGAAAAAATGCTGCCAAATGAGAAATCCTTCTTTCCATTTCATTACATCACATGTGGAGGTGTGGCATTTAAATGTCACGTGTTATGGCCCCAATTTGTTATTACATTTATAACACAACAGCAACAGCAAGGGATGACAAACACAGTTTTAACAACTAAAACACATTTAATTTTTAACAAAGACAAAGACTAATAACAACCTACAACTAAAGACCAAGATTGATAAATAAGAAGAAAACAGAAATAATTACAGTCCCTTTTTGGTGGGGTGGCTTGGTGATGTCCTGGATGAAGAAAATGCTCAAACACAGGCAAAGAAATCCACAAAAGAAACGTCACAGGTCTTGAACAGAATGGCAGGTCTGGTCATCTTCTTGCAATTTCTCCTACTACTTTACTGTCTCAATTCTTTTCCTTATATACTCTTTTGCAGACCCCACCCACATTTAGACCTCTTTTTTTTAACTTTCTGAGACTTGCCCCAGACACGTCCAGGACATGTCTAAACATGACTCCAGTCTGAGCTTAACAAAAAAAAGGTAAATACTGCCATCTAGTGGCCTATATTCACATTACACCTCCATTCCAAAAGGGAAAAATTTTGACTCATAAAGGCAAAATTTTTCTTTTCAATACAAAATGGTTAAGTGAACACTTGTCTATATATACATATCATACAATATTCAAACACATGATATACACATTCAAACACGGGATAAGCAATCAGCAATTACATTGTCTGTACCCTTCACATGCTTAATTTCCAAGTCAAACTCCTGTAAAATCAAACTCCAATTCAACAATCTCCGATTCTTGTTTTTCATCTTACTCAAAAACATTAACGGATTGTGGTCAGTGTACACAATCATTGGCTTTTGTCCAGTACAAACATACACCTCAAAGTGTTGTAAAGAAAGGACCAGAGCCAACAGTTCCTTCTCTATTGTGGAATAGTTCCTTTGGTGGCGATTGAACTTCCTGGAGAAGTATGCCACGGGATGCTCAATGTCATCAGAGTCACTTCTCTGTAGGAGCACAGATCCACAAGCTTGGTCGCTAGCATCGACCGCGATGGAGAACGGTTTGTTGAAGTCAGGAGATTTGAGCGCGGGGAAGTGACACAGCAGAGACTTCAGGTGATCGAAGGCTCTCTGGCATGCATCATCCCAGGTGAACTTTACGCCTTTCTTCAGTTGGTTAGTTAGACTGAGAGCAATCTCAGCAAAGTTCTTGCAGAACTTGCGGTAGTACCCGATCATTCCAAGGAAGCGGCGCAAAGCTTTTTTGTTGTCAGGAACTGGAAAGTCCATGATGGCTTGGACTTTAGCATTTATGGGCGCCACCTTACCCTGGCCTATGACGTAGCCAAGATAGGTGACAGTAGCACAACCAAAGTCACTCTTGTTCAGGTTAACAGTCAGGTTAGCCTGGGTCAGGCGCTGGAACAACGTCTCTACATCTTTTAGATGTTCTTCCCAGGAGTCACTCCATGTGATCAGGTCATCGATGTATGCACCCGTGTGTGGCAATCCGGCGATTGTAGACTGTATCATCCTTTGGAACGTGGCTGGGGCATTTTTCATGCCAAAGAGTAGGACTTCATACTGGTACAATCCAGATGGTGTGGCAAAAGCAGAGATGCTCTTGGCCCTCTCAGTTAAAGGCACACACCAATAACCCTTCAATAAATCAATCTTGGTCAGAAACTTTGCTTGCCCTACACTATCAATACAATCATCAATCCTAGGTATTGGAAACACATCAGTTCTAGTTACAGCATTGACTTTGCGATAATCTGTACAGAATCTAGTACTTCCATCAGGTTTTGGAACTAGCACACAGGGTGAACTCCAATCGGAGTTGGAGGGTCTGATAATATCATGTTCTAACATGTACTCAACCTCTTTCTCAGTAATCTTTCTCTTTTCAGGATTCATCCGGTACAGATGCTGTTTAATTGGTTTGGCATCACCAAAATCTACATCATGAAAGGCGATAGAAACTCTCTTTGAAACATCAGGAAACAGATCCTCATATTTCTTGATCAACCTCTCAAACTGATCTCTCTGTGAGGGTTCTAAGTGCTGGAGTTTTACATCAAGATTTTGCAACACTTCAGAATTTGACAATTTACATGAAAGAACTTCAGCTTTAATTCTAGGTTCATCATCTTGAAACTCCCCCTCACCTTCACTAGGGTCTAACTGGTGTTTTCCAACTACCTGACAAGTGTGACAGGGTTTGCAAAAGTTGGAAACGTCTTTCCGAAGCCCAGGCCAAAAGAAGTGTTTCATGATCTTATCAACAGTCTTGTTAACACCAAGATGACCTCCTAAAGGTAAACTATGAGCCATTGTTAAGATCTCATTCCTATAGACCTTCGGAACAACAATTTGCCTGACCACTGCCCAATCTGCATTGGCAGGGATATCAGGAGGGCGCCACTTCCGCATCAACACACCATCCTTGAGATAATACCCAACTGGAACTGCGTCTATTTCTTTATCAGGAAGGGCTCTCCTCCTTAGTACACAAATTTCAGGATCATTAGTTTGTTCCTCAATCAACCGCTTTCTGGATAGAGACAAGTCTCCAGACACATCAGAATCACCAAACCCCTCTGACTGGCTGAATAGAGAACTGATAAAAGTATCTGATAAGTCCTCAAACGGAGAAACCATAGTAGGCCAATCAGAGTCATGAGGCGAACCACCTGAGTCCTGACTATTCAATGTGCTGGGCGGCACCACAAAATCTTCTTCAGGCTTCTTGGCCATAGCACGAGTCACTGCGCAAGAAGGATACAGAGATGGGTCCTCATCCCCATCTTCAGTGCTCGGCTGTGAAGTAAGATGTACAGGGGGAACTACTTTGCCCCCAGCCAGGTCATTGCCTAGCAACAGAGAAACACCCTTTATAGGTAGACTTGACATAAGTCCCACCTTTACCTGTCCTGTAACTAAATCTGACTTCAAGAATATAGAGCGCAGGGGTACAGATACAGTCCTCCCTTCAATACCTTGTACAAGTATGAAATCCCCTGAAGCGGTCTCATCACGTAACTCCAAGGAGTCCATCAACAAAAGTGACTGAGAAGCTCCGGTATCCCTTAGGATATATATGGGGACAGGAGTAGTATGCTCATTCAGAGCCACAAATCCCTCTGACACAAATGGAAGAAATTCCTCCCTCACAAAGTCAGCTGTATCAGGCTTTTTAGCCCCACAAGAAGCAGGCAATTTAGCAGATTGGTTATCTACTACAGGGGTTTCTAACCTTGTTTTCACAAAGGCATTTGGTTTGGTATCCTTTTCTTTTTCTTTCTTAGCTTTAAGGAACCAACAGTTAGTTGTAACATGACCAGATTTCTTGCAATAACTGCAAACTAGACCACTTTTGTCACTGTCAGCTTTCACACTTTGATCAGACCTGTTACTAGATTTCTGAGCACCATCACCAGATTTGTCTTTGTCTTTGGGTGAGGAATCTTGGGTATCACCGTAACCCTTTTTCTGAAATTGGGACCATTTATTGTTACTGCTAGACTGAAATTTGGACTTATGAGTGAGAACATATTCATCTGCAAATTTGGCAGCTGATTGCAAGTTCAGTGCTTGCTTCTCATTAAGGTAGGTCTTAACATGATCCTTAACACAGTTCTTGAATTCTTCAACTAACACCATCTCTTTTAGTGAGTTGAAATCATCCTTGACCTCCATAGAAGTACACCAGCGCTCAAAGCAAACCTTCTTCTCATTAGCAAATTCCACATAAGTCTGATTTTCAGATTTCTTCAGACCTCTGAATTTCTGTCGGTAAGCCTCTGGAACCAACTCATAAGCTCTCAAAATAACCTTTTTGACAACCTCATAATCAGAGGAATCATCTGCAGACAAAGCCGAATAGGCTTGTTGAGCTTTACCCTTGAGGACAGTTTGCAACATCAGAGGCCAGTGTTCCTTTGGCCACTGGCAACTCTTTGCTACCTTTTCAAAACACTGGAAATAGTTGTCAACATCCTTTTCTGAAAATGGAGGCACCAGTTTTACCTCCTGACTGGCACAAAATTTATTTTTAGTTTCAATTTTAATTTTTAGTTGCTCCATTTGGAGTCTTTCTTCTCTATCGAATTTCTCTAATTCAAAATCTCTCTGTCTCTGTCTCTCTCTTTCTGCTCTTTCCTCTTTCTCTCTCTCAAATTCTCTTTGTTTTTCTTCTCTTGCTAATTTTTCTAACTCAAACTGCCTTTGTTTTTGTTTTTTTTCCCTCTCAAATTCTCTTTGTTTTTCTTTTTCCTATCTTTCTTTTTGTCTTTCCTCCCTTTCAATCTCTAGCATTTTTAATTTAAGTTCCATTTCTATATTTGGATTTTCCACTGGAAACTGTTCCAGATCTCCTGGTGCAAACACATTTTCATCAATGTAATATTCAACTATCTCTCTAGCCAGTCTTGCTTTTCGCATGGCTGGTTTTACCTCTGTCAGCTCCAACTGTCTGCAAATTTCTAGCAGTTCTGTCTTTTTAAAAGACTTCAAAACCCCTACGGTTGGTGATGCCAAGAAATCATCCATTGCTGTTGTCAATATATATCTAGGAAAATTCACAAAAACAATTTCACAATTTGGAATGTTAGATTTTCAATAAATTACTCACACAATGGTCGATCCCGGACGAGCCCCCAATTTGTTATGGCCCCAATTTGTTATTACATTTATAACACAACAGCAACAGCAAGGGATGACAAACACAGTTTTAACAACTAAAACACATTTAATTTTTAACAAAGACAAAGACTAATAACAACCTACAACTAAAGACCAAGATTGATAAATAAGAAGAAAACAGAAATAATTACAGTCCCTTTTTGGTGGGGTGGCTTGGTGATGTCCTGGATGAAGAAAATGCGCAAACACAGGCAAAGAAATCCACAAAAGAAACGTCACAGGTCTTGAACAGAATGGCAGGTCTGGTCATCTTCTTGCAATTTCTCCTACTACTTTACTGTCTCAATTCTTTTCCTTATATACTCTTTTGCAGACCCCACCCACATTTAGACCTCTTTTTTTTTAACTTTCTGAGACTTGCCCCAGACACGTCCAGGACATGT
This sequence comes from Gymnothorax reevesii, assembly GCA_029721435.1. Lineage (NCBI taxonomy): Eukaryota > Metazoa > Chordata > Actinopteri > Anguilliformes > Muraenidae > Gymnothorax > Gymnothorax reevesii. The sequence goes on from CM056588.1 coordinate 28,936,125, forward strand.
CTAAACATGACTCCAGTCTGAGCTTAACAAAAAAAGGTAAATACTGCCATCTAGTGGCCTATATTCACATTACACACGCCACTTCATAAAAGCCTTCTGTATAACACACACTTGTGTTTCCTAGCTTTAAGTTCCGCTGGAAGCCTCCTCTCGCCTCATTTCACATCTCCTCCAGTTGCATTTACGGAATCGGAAAATCCTTCATGACAGCGGATGGGAAACAATTTCCAGATCATGAATGGAGAGAGGACGCAAAAAAGTCCAAGTTTGTGTAATGAAAAGCACCCTGTGTGCCACTGACCCGGAGCCTTGGGCCTAGTGCCCAAGTACACGCTTATTTTTAAAAATGGGAATTTTCTTTCATTGTTTTGCTATTTCTCTGCACAAATGAAGACGTAAAAACACAATTAAAGCACTGTTCAGAGCATGCCAAACTAATTGGTGGCGAGGGTACAATTTTCAGGAGCATGCAGAATATCTTAAGAAAAATAAAAATGCTACCTTTAATCTCTAGCAGCACTACTGTGATATAATATGTGCCATTGATCAGTGAAAGCTAAGAAAATATGTAAAAATTAAAGTAAAAAATGTATCCTTTGGCCCATATGATAATTTGAGGCACCAAACTGCCATGGCTTCATTGAAATTACGTGGAGTCACGTAATATAATGCTCCCAGAATTCTGACAACTTAGCCAGAAGATACACGGTTGATTTTGGATCCTAGCTGTTGTAAACTATGAATCGGGATCTTTGTAAATGACATAGTGATACTGTTAATAAGATCGCATCTGCAGGAAAAGCAAGATAGCAAGAGCTAGATAGCTAGAGATCTAAAATCAGGATCAATGCAGCCGACCAGTTTGAGCAGTGGGCGAACGTTGACGAGCAGCAGGGAAAAATTCTGCATTCCGAGGTTGCTTATCTGACCAGTGAGAGTATGAAGTACCACCGCTATTTTGTTGTATGCAAGCATGGAAAATGACTAATTAATAACGATTGACACTGTTGATTATCCTGGCTAAATTTTAATTAATTTTGAGTGAAATTGAACGAAAGTTAGTGCAGAGGTGGATTCATTCATTCAGTGTGCAGCTTTGGGAAAAGCCTGTGTGCAATTCATATATTTCTTTTATTTTATAATTTTTTCATTCATTGATGGAAAATATTGTTTTATTGTTGTGTTGATAGAAATGAAAGATTTTTTTATTTCCTCGCAAGATACCCTCCATGTAGGCCAATTACAACTACAAGCCTTTAAAGCTATGATACGCACAGGCTCTGACGTCATAATCTAAAAACTCAGCTTTCCTAGTCCACACTGTTGCAAAGAATTGAAACAAATAAAAAGCTAAATAGACTGTTTTGATTTCCAAAAAAGATTTTAAACACTATGGAATTTTCAAAGCTGGGTCAGGAGACGGCCCAGGGTCAAGCTCGGGCAGACTGGGTACAGGAGAGGTAGTCCAGGCACGGGCGAAGGGGCCGGTTTGAGGTCAGTTACTGGAATGGCAAGGCGAATAACCAGGATTCACAGATAGACGAACAGGCCCGCCGACAGGAGGGACAAACGGGTATCTTGTCCCGGGCCCAGGGAGGAGGGGGGCCCAGAACTGGGCCCTCATGAAATTGTGGAATAATTATTCTATTTTTATTTCAAAATATGCCTATTTGTGGAAGAAATGCATATTATTTGCATTAAAGAAATGATTTCTAATTGTTATTACCTTTATTGTCCTTGAAATAGGGATCAAGAACCCCCTGCCACTCCCAACACAAAAATGGTTTGGCCTGTGATCAAAAATACGACGTCATTTGATTTGCGCTTCAGTCTGCCGACGTGTGTCAGTGTGAGTCAGGGGCACAAAAAAAGAAAAGAAAAAAAGAAAAAGAGAAGAAGAAACCAGGAGCCTGAGGGATTCACTAAATAAATATTTTAAAAAGGTTCTTCTGATGATGCAGGTACGAGTAACGTAGGGCAGAGCCAGGTAAGGCACAGAGCAGCCACCGTTTTCCAGCCCCGTTAAGTCACCCCGGTCCAGCCTTTCTTGCCCCCCCGCCAGGCTGAGCGTCACGTGTTTATTATTTTACTGCAAGTAGGTTTTTATGCACCAAAATAGGGCCCTATGATTCAGTGACGTACGGTAGAGGTTAGTTTGGTGAGGCAGAAACCTCCCCTTTGCTCGATTAGCAATTAACGATTAACTAGTTTCGTAAGACGTATTCAGCAGAATGACGGGCAGTTTAAGTTTTCGCGGCGTTATTACGCAGTACATTGAACCTGACATGCTCAACAGCAGATTTGCTTCCAGGAAGCCGAAGCAACGTCATCAATAAATATTAACACAGTTCCACTAATGCAGAGTTCAATGCTTAATCAGTAGCCTACACAAGGGTAAAGTCAGGTAAATTGGGCCACTTTTTGGTAAATCGCTTCATAAGCTAAGAAACGGCAATGTATGACGTTGAATTGTGTTTTCATGGTTAATAACTTAACTAGTTAAATTTAAGTCAAGAGCGCATCAGCCACATGGGACAACTAGCTATATTATTTTTAAAATGTTCCGTTCTATGGACCGGAGGTTGGGGTGAGTAGGTGGGGGCAGGGTCCATTTAGAGTATTTTGTCCCGGGCCCGGCCAAGGCTGTCAGCGGCCCTGTAGACGAATACCTTTGAACTGGATAGCGGGGATTTGCAGAAGGCGGCACAATCCAGGACCGCAACGGGGGGGAGTGATTTCACAATCAATTGCTACTTGAGAAATAGAGAGAAGCTTTCGCCAAAAACTAAAGTGAACGATCTAGCAAAGGGAAGATGTACACCAGGAACTTAAATACACGTGACAGGAATTAACAATGAGAAACTGGTGAGAGCAGAAGGCACCAAAGGAAAGGTGAGGCATGAAACAATAATAAAATAATGGAAACCAATCGGGGGAAATTGGAGCAAAGACTGACAAAATGCCACCAAATAAGAAAAAGGTTGAGGAAGATGAAGAGCTTATTTCTCTCCCAGTTGTTCGTGATCTTTTGGATCAGCAGAAATCCTATTTTAAAGACCTGATTGCTCAGCAAGAGAGCAGTTTTAGGGGCTTCGTTCAAATGATCTATGACTCCAGTAATAAACAACATAATGAGTTGTCAAGGGAAATTCAGGAGTTAAAAAGCAGTCTAGAATTTTCACAAAAAGAAGTAGATCTGTTGAAGGCCACCCTTAAATCAGTAACCACATGTGATATAAAAGCCCTCCAATTTGACACCAAGGCTCTGCAAATTGAAAAGAAACAGTGTTTGGACAAAGTTGAGTATTTAGAAAACCAGTCCAGGAGAAATAACATTGTTATTGATGGGATCCCAGAATCACCAAACGAGAGTTGGTCTGATTCTGAAAAGAAACTCAGAGAAATCTTGAATGACTAAATGGGAATTGACCAAAAGCATATCGAAATTGAACGAGCACATCGCATTGGAAAGCCTTTCGTTTCAGCTGTAGGGAAGAGGCCAAGATCTATGATCGTAAAGTTATTTAGGTATAAAGATAAACAGACAATTCTCTCAAAAGCTAACCGCCTTAAAGGTACAGACATATATATGAATGAAGACTTCTCAGATGCAGTGCGTCAAAAACGAAAAACTTTGCTGCCGGAGATGAGAGCTGCAAGAGCCAGGGGAGTCTGGGCTTATCTGAAATACGATAGACTCATTGTGCAACCCAGGAGAGATCAGCAAAATGACTCTCCTGAGTAGATGAGAAATTGTAGCCCTTGTTGTTTTAAACCTGATATCAATTCCTTTCTGATATCTTATGTCTACCCAAGCTTAGTGACCACATGCTGTCAATGGGATGATTTCCTCCAGTAATATTCCTATTGCAATGTCCCAATCTAGTATAACAATAGATAACACAGTTTTTCATTCATTGGAACTCCAGAACAATGACAAGGTTTACAATAATTCTTTAGATCCTGATTTATTTTTGTTTCAAAATGATGTAAACGTGAACTTGAATGGCAGTGCTCATGACTCATCTCTATGTGATTATTTTTCTGTAAACCAGTTGAACTCTCTTATTGCATCTTTTAATGTCACTAATATGTTTTCTACTTTACATTTGAATATAAGAAGTCTTCCTAGAAACTACGACAATTTTTATCATTATCTCTCTTCATTGAACCATGTTTTCTCAGTTATTGCACTGACTGAAACATGGCTGACAGAGGAAAAAAATACATTTTTTTGAAATTGCTGACTATACAGCCATACATCGATGTAGAGGAAATAGAGGTGGTGGTGGAGTTTCTCTCTATGTCCAAAAGGATCTTGAATTTAAACAGAGGTCTGACCTTGAAGTAATGCTTGAATATTCTAATAGTGAATCTGTTTTTCTTGAAATACAAACTGTTGTCCTGAATGTGAAAAAAAGAGTGATTGTAGGATGCATATATCGTCCCCCAAATACTGACGTGAACAAATTCAAAGAAGGTTTATCTGATGTGCTTGAACATGTTAATAAGGAGACTACACTTTGTTACCTTTTAGGTGACTTCAATATTGACCTACTAAATGAGAAAATCAAATATCATATAGATGATTTAACAAATATACTGTCTTCCAATTATTTCTTTCCTCTAATCAGCAAACCTACAAGAATAACTAATAAGTCTTCTACTTTGATAGACAACATTTTCACCAATGCATTGTCTAATGTTTTAAAATCTGGAATTTTTTATACCGAGATCTCAGATCACCTGCCTATTTTTCAATTTTCCTCCATGCACCTAAATCCATTTATAAAAAGACAAAAGAAATCCTCATCTCGAAGGTTCATCAATTCAAACATTAACAATTTCAAAGAGAGACTGGGAAAAGTGTCCTGGGAAACAATCTATGAGGCTGACAATGTAAATACTGCTTATAATCTTTTCTATACTAAGTTTTTTTCTGTCTTCAATCAATGTTTTCCTCTTATCACTTTCAGTAACAAAAGAAATTCCAAATTAGATAAACCGTGGTTTACAACGGAACTTAATAATTATGCATTTAAGAAAAATAAAGTATATAAAAAATATCTTCAAAATCCTACTCCTTTGATCTATGCTATATTCAAGACACATAGGAACCGGTACAACCATCTTCTTAGAAATGCTAAACGTGAGTATTATAGTGATCAATTAGATAACTCTGTTAATAATATTAAAACTACATGGGATACCTTGAAGGGACTACTCAATACCAGGCAATCTTCTTCTCCCTGCCCAATTGTGTTAAAGGATGGTGAAGTCGAGATAACAGAGCCATCCGAAATCTCAAACAAATTTAATGACTATTTTGTGAATGTGGGATCAGATATTGCAAAGAAAATTGTCAAGGTTGGTGGTTCTCCCACCGATTCTATAAAGGGAAATTATTCTGTTTTAAATGTCTTTGAGGATGTAAGTACTGCTGAAGTACTTGAGATTATTGCATGCCTCAAAAACTCCTCCCCAGGTCATGACGAAATCCCTGCTTCACTGATAAAACAAGTTGCAACCTTAATTATTGATCCTTTAACATTTATTTTTTCTATGTCTCTTAAATCAGGCATTATCCCAGCTCCCTTCAAAGTTGCCAAGGTTATTCCTCTGTTTAAGGCCGAGGATCCATCAGTTTTTTTGAACTATCGTCCTATATCTATATTACCTTGTTTTTCGAAAATTCTTGAGAAGCTGGTATATATTAGAATTATGAAACACCTAGATGCCAATAATATCTTGTTCAAACATCAATATGGCTTTAGAAAGAATCATTCTACGTACATGGCGCTTTTGCATCTCCGAGAAAAAATTACAGCTGCCTTGGATAAAAATGAATACTCCATTGGTATCTTTTTAGATTTATCAAAGGCTTTCGACACTGTGAATCATGAAATCCTGGTATCAAAAATGTCATGTTATGGTTTCAAAAAATGCATTTTAAGTTGGGTTGTAAACTACCTTACCAACAGAAAGCAATATGTTGTTTTCAATGGCAACTGCTCACATCTGGCTGTGCTAAATTGCGGTGTACCACAAGGATCCATTTTAGGACCCTTGTTGTTCCTGATATATGTAAACGATCTTGCAAAAATATCTAGTGATCTGTCACCTATACTTTTTGCTGACGACACAAATCTTTTTGTCAGTGATAAAAATTTTGACTCACTTGTCGAAAAAGCAAATTCTGGACTCTTTTTGTTTGCTCGTTGGTTCCAGTTGAACAGTTTATCACTAAATGTAAAGAAATCCAATTTTATTATTTTTAAGAATAAAAACAAGAACTTTAGTTCGGACAGACTAAAGATTAGGATCAATGGTAATAAACTTACACAAGTGTCATCGGTAAAATTTTTAGGAGTCATTATTGATGATAAACTCAGCTTTAAGAATCACTGCGAACATGTCTGTAAGAAGGTTTCAAAATCACTAGGTATTATAAAAAGGGTTAAACCCTACCTGAGAACTAGCACACTGTTAACATTGTATTACAGTCTAATTTATCCTTATATTTCTTACTGTAACATAATCTGGGCTAGCACTTATCCTTCTTACTTACAAGCTATTCATCGAAATCAGAAATCATTTGTAAGAATTGCCACAAACTCTCCTTATTTAGCTCCAAGTAAACCTTTATTTTTAAAACTGCATTTACTCACGGTCTATGAAGTTAACAAGTACCAAACTGGAGTTCTTATGTATAAAATTATGTGTTTACCTTCTTCTCTTCCTGTTTGTTTTCAAAGTTATTTTATGTCCAATGTTTATATTCATACGCATTTTACAAGACAATATAATAATCTTCACATTCCATTCTGCAGGACTTCTGCTGCCAAATTTTCTTTTACTTACCATGGTGCAGTGATATGGAATGATATAAAATACCTGACTGAAACATGTTTCACTTTAAATGCCTTTAAAAGCAAACTTAAAAATGCATTATAGTTATCATACGACCTGTGTACTTTTGTGCTTATTTTATTTCAATGTAATTTTTCTTTAAATTGTTAAAATTTTTTTTTTTTTTTCTCTTTAATGCATCTTGCGTGAGTGTTGGTGAGTGAGTGTACTGTGTCTGTGTGTGTGTGTGTGTGGAGGACTAAGTGAGTGTGTCAGAGTTAGATGTATGGATGTTTAACTGATGTGTGCGTGTTTGGAGAGGGGTGGTGTAGGGATTAGATTTCTTGTTTTCCTTTTTAATTGTCTTAAAGAGGAAGGTCGCTTATAAACCTTACAGGTTTTTTGACCTTTTCCTGCACATTCTCAATCTTATCATATATTGTTTTTTTTTTTTTTTAATTTATTGTGTGTTGTAAGTGCAAATAAAATAAAATAAATAAAAATAAATAAATAAAGGCCGCTATATTGTGGGAGAAAACAATTAAGAGACACTCAAGATGTCACTCCCATGCAAACAGTGAAAACAGGTTTCCCAGAAATCTTCACCCCTGAAGGCATTTTCCAAAACGACACTTAAGAGGAGCAGTCCTTTTCACTGCTGATACTGGAAAAAAGTGTGACTACTCAGTTTTTTTTCTGACTCCCATGCCCTGTTGCTAGTGTGTCATTCCTGCAACTTATCTTTATTGTGTCTAATGTGTCTTTGTATGTAAGCATTTTTGTGTTTTTAGTTCCTTTTCCGTGTTGTCTTGTGCCTGCGTGTCTGTGTGACTACTCAGTTTAATTTCTAATTCCCAGCCCCTGTTGTTAGTGTGTTACTCCTGCTCCTAATCTTCATTTTTTCTCTAATTTGCTTGCGTATATAAGCATTTTTGTGTTTTTAGTTCTTTTTCAGATTGCCTCACGCTTGCCATATGGTTGTTACAACTTTCTATATTTTCTCCTTGTCTTCTGCCTGTCTGTTCTTGTTTACCATGCCCTCTGTCCCCATTTACCATTCCCTCTGTCAGTCTCCTTTCCTGGGTCCAGCTTTTACTTCAGCCTTACCTGTCCTGTCCTGCCTGCTTAATGACTTCCCAGTTTTGACCTTAAGATCGTGGTTTTATCTTTGTCCTGCTTGCCCCGTATTTACCCATTTGCTGCGTACCGATTCCTGCCTGTCTTATTCCTATTCTCTGATACGTCTGGGTCTGCTCATGGTCCCTAGAAGCCTGAATTCGCATTTAAGCAATTTAAATTATTTGCAGAAATAATGAAAAGTTGTGTACATGGTTGTTGTATCGATGCGTGTCCTGTACAAGAACTAGGCTTATGCCGTCGGCGATGGCTGGGGGTATATCCCCGAGTGCAGATTTGAACTTAATTTCAGGTCAATCGGACAATTGGTTCTGAAGATATGGCCAAAATGGTAATTTTCCATCACAAAGCGCCACCTGATGGCAAAATATTGAACCATACAGGTATAATGTCATCATGTGACAAGTTGTGAGGTCATGACCTTGCAGTTGCATGTAGTTTCATGTCAATTGGAGAAATGGTTCCAAAGATATAGCAAAAATGGTGAATTTTATGTGACAAAGCTTGACCTTGTGTCAAAATTTTGAACCAATCAGGTTTAATTTCATCAGGTCATGACCTTTCATTTGCACTTGATTTGAGGTCAATTGGACAAATAATTCCAGAGATATGATAAAAACTGATTTTTTCAGTTTTTGGCCCCTGGTGGCCAATCTAGAAATTGTAAATTGTCCAAAATCTAATCAGTTCTTCCTCTTTATGATACTTACTTACACTCAACAAAAAAATAAAAGCAACACTTTTGTTTTTGCTCCCATTTGTCATGAGATCAAAGATCTAAAATTCATTCCACAATACTGCCATTTCTCTCAAACATTGTTCACAAATCTGTCTAAATGTGTGATAGTGAGCACTTTTGCTTTGCTGAGACAATCCATCCCACCTCACAGGTGTGCCACATCAAGATGCTCATCAGACACCATGATTAGTGCACAGGTGTAGCCTACCTTAGACTGTCCACAATAAAAGGCCACCCTGAAATGTGCAGTTTTTGCTTTATTAGGGGTCTGGGGACTCAGAACCAGTCAGTATCTGGTGTGACCACCATTTGCCTCATGCAGTGCAACACATCTTCTTCGCATAGAGTTTATCAGATTGTCAATTGTGGCCTGTGGAATGTTGGTCCACTCCTCTTCAATGGCTGTCCGAAGTTGCTGGATATTAGTGGGAACTGGTACGCGCTGTCGTATACGCCGGTCAAGCACATCCCAAACATGCTCAATGGGTGACATGTCCGGTGAGTATGCTGGCCATGCAAGAACTGGGACATTTTCAGCTTCCAAGAATTGTGTACAGATCCTTGCAACATGGGGCCGTGCATTATCTTGCTGAAACATGAGGTGATGTTCATGGATGTATGGCACAACAATGGGCCTCAGGATCTCATCACGGTATCTCTGTGCATTCAAAATGCCATCAATAAAATGCACCTGTGTTCTTCGTCCATAACAGATGCCTGCCCATACCATAACCCCACCACCACCATGGGCCACTCGATCCACAACATCAGCAAAGCGCTCACCCACACGACGCCACACACGCTGTCTGCCATCTGCCCTGAACAATGTAAACCGAGATTCATCCGTGAAGAGAACACCTCTCCAACGTGCCAGACGCCATCGAATGTGAGCATTTGCCCACTCAAGTCTGTTACGGCGACGATCTGGAGTCAGGTTAAGACCCCGATGAGGACGACGAGCATGCAGTTGAGCTTCCCTGAGATGGTTTCTGACAGTTTGTGCAGAAATTCTTTGGTTATGCAAACCAATTATTTCAGCAGCTGTCTGAGTAGCTGGTCTCAGACGATCTTGGAGGTGAACCTGCTGGATGTGGAGGTCCTGGGCTGGTATGGTTACACTTGGTCTGCGGTTGTGAGGCCGGTTGGATGTACTGCCATATTCTCTGAAACACCTTTGGAGACGGCTTATGGTGGAGAAATAAACATTCAATGTCCGAGCAACAGATCTGGTTGACATTCTTGCTGTCAGCATGCCAATTGCACGCTCCCTCAATGCTTGCGCCATCTGTGGCATTTTGCTGTGAGACAAAACTGCACATTTCAGAGTGGCCTTTTATTGTGGACAGTCTAAGGTACACCTGTGCACTAATGGTGTCTGATGAGCATCTTGATGTGGCACACCTGTGAGGTGGGATGGATTGTCTCAGCAAAGCAAAAGTGCTCACTATCACACATTTAGACAGATATGTGAACAATGTTTGAGAGAAATGGTAATATTGTGTATCTGGAATGAATTTTAGATCTTTGAGTCCATCTCATGACAAATGGGAGCAAAAACAAAAGTGTTGCGTTTATATTTTTGTTGAGTGTATATCCAGAACTTGGAATTTCTAATTAAAGCATTACTGCACTTGTCGCGTTAACACGTAAATCAGTTTTTGGCCCCTGGTGGCCAATCTAGAGATCGCAAATTGTCCAAAATGGAATTAGTTCTTCCTCTTTATGATACTTACTGATGTGCAAAACTTGAAATTTGTAATTGAAATATTACTGAAGTTATCGCGTTAACCCGTAGTGCAGCGGCGGTCGGACCAAAAACATTCGGCGTTCGGGGATATAATTACAGATAAATTTGCTCATGGTCTATAGTATACAGACATTTTTCTAGTGAAGCTCTATGCAGAATAGTCTGTTTTCTTGTTATATTGGCCTGGAGGGTGCATTAGGTCACAGGATGCTTGCTTGTAGGAATACAAGAAAAAAAGCCTGATTTCACTCTATGGCCCTGCATATCTTCATTGCCAGGCTAATAAACAAAGTCACACATTTCTGACTGGAGTGGTATTATTTTTTGGCCAAGATTTTGTATTCACAATGGGAGGGTCAAATCACTCCGCAAAGTCTTTTCCAGTTCATCCCAAACACTTTCAACTGGTTACAGTCAGGACTCTGTGGATGATATTTGTGAAAATAATTCCTCATGTTCATTAAGATATCTTTCACAATTTAAGCCTGACAAATCTTAGCATTGCCATCCAGGAGTACGCCAGTGCCATCAGGGATTAAAAAAAATGCATTCATGGGATAACCTGATCACACCGTACATTCAGATAGTCTGTTGAGGTAATTTTATTGCTTTATTAAGTTGATAAACCCCGGCCAGACCAACCCCAAATCAACCTCAGATCATAACACTGCCTCCAGCAGCTTGTACAGTGGGCACTATGCATGACAGGTGCATCACATCATGGGCTTCCCTTCTTCCCGTGATGCGCCCATCACTCTGGAATAGGGTAAATCTGGACTCATCAGACCACATGACCTTTTTCCATGGATCCAGTGTTCAATTTTTATGTTCCTTAGCAAATTGATGATGTTTTTTCCCCAAATTAGCCTGAGTTACAAATGACTTTCTCATGGCCAAACAGCTGTTTAGTCCCAACCCTGCAAGTTTTTGTCGCATTTTGCATGGGGGAATGTTCTTACTTTCACAATTAAACACTGCAATGAGATCTACTGTTGATTTTATATGATGAGACTTCTCTTCACCATCTCTTCGCCACATATTTTACTGATCTCTGATTATGATCAATCATGCTTTTCTTCTGACCCATTTCTTCAGCAAAGCTGACAGTTCACCAATATCCACCAAAGTTTTAATAATGCATTGGACAGGTTGAAACCCAACTCCGGTAATTTCAGCAATCTTCTTAGCTGTTTTCTTTGCTCACTGCAGGCCAATAATGTGCCCCCCTTGAAATACAGTTGCATTTTTTCCATGACCATGGTATACATCTGCTGACTTGGCTGGGTGGAAGAAATAAATTTACCCAAAATCAAAGAGCATCAGGAAGAACTGAGTCACGCTCACATAGGCAACTAAAGTCACTAAAAAAAAAGTGCTGAACTCACGAAGGACAGGTCAAACTCATAAATCTGTCATATACCATCAATGAAATTCCAGTGGTCCGTCCATGGCAGAGCAGTGGAGACTAATGTAAGGATAGATAAACAATTATTGAGGAGAACCATGTCATCAGAAAAAGGAGCATGCAGTGAGTAAAAGCACATCTAATATGACAGGATTCTGTTAAAAGTAAGAACAGAATCATTAGTTTCAAGAGTCAAACAGTGGTCCAGCCAACTGATATCAAAATGGAGAGGATCCAGACATGGTACCTAAGGTAAGCCGGAGAACACAAAGCATGCATGGCACGCGAGTCTGCTTGGAAGAGGTGGTCTTGGGCACGGTTCATCTGTACTTATACCAAATGTGAAAGCAATCTTACTTTGTTGCTTATGGTGAGAAAACTGCCTCTGATCCTAGCGCAAAGGCTAGTCTGTTTAACAAGTATTTTCAATCCCTTTTAACCCCTCAGCCTTCACTACGATTATGTCCAGACAAAGCTGTTTTTAAACATACTTATTTGGGTAATATAACGATTACTGTCCAAGATGTCAGATCTGTTCTGACTGATCTTGATCCGAACAAAGCGTGCGGGCCAGACGAGTTACCGGCTCGGATTTTAAAAGAATGTGCTCATGAATTGGCGCCATCATTTTGTAGCCTGTTTAACAAATCTCTCCAAACTGGAGATTTGCCATTTGCTTGGCTAAGAGCAAATGTTATTCCTGTGCATAAAAAATCTGATGTGAGAAATTATCGACCAGTATCGTTATTGTGCATATGCGGCCAGGTGCTGGAAAGGTGTATCCTAAATTTGGTTTATCCTCACGTTGCGTCTGTCTTGCATCATTTAAAACATGGTTTTGTAAAGGGATGGTCGACAATAACTCAGTTAATTCAGGTTTTTCATGAAGTCGGCAAAATCCTGGATCAGTCTGGACAAATTGACATTCTATATTTAGACTTTTCATCTGCTTTTGATTCTGTCCCCCATGACTTACTTCTGCATAAACTTCAGGTTTATAGATTTCATGGCAATCTCTTAAAATGGCTTACGTCATATTTATCTAATCGCAAACAGAGTTGTTGTCTATGGTGCTCTATCCTCATGGTCTCCTGTTACATCAGGAGTTCCACAAGGATCAATATTAGGTCCTTTAATGTTTTTATTATACAAAACCCAAAACCAGTGAAGTTGGCACGTTGTGTAAATCGTAAATAAAAACAGAATACAATGATTTGCAAATCCTTTTCAACCTATATTCAATTGAATACACTGCAAAGACAAGTTACTTAATGTTCGAACAGGTAATCTTTGTAATCTTTTGCAAATATTAGCTCATTTGGAATTTGATGCCTGCAACATGTTTCAAAAAAGCTGGCACAAGTGGCAAAAAAGACTGAGAGTTGAGGAATGCTCATCAAACACTTATTTGGACATCCCACAGGTGAACGGGCTAATTGGGAACAGGTGGGTGCCATGATTTGGTATAAAAGCAGCTTCCCTGAAATGCTCAGTCATTCACAAACAAAGATGGGGCGAGGGTCACCACTTAGTGAACAAATGCGTGAGCTGATTGTCGAACAGTTTAAAAACAACATTCCTCAACGAGCTATTGCAAGAAATTTAGGGATTTCATCATCTACGGTCCGTAATATCATCAAAAGGTTCAGAGAATCTGGAGAAATCACTGCACATAAGCGACAAGGCCGAAAACCAACATTGAATGACCGTGACCTTCGACCTCTCAGGCAGTACTGCATCAAAAACTGACATCAGTGTGTAAAGGACATCACCACATGGGCTCAGGAACACTTCAGAAAACCACTGTCAGTAACTACAGTTCGTTGCTATATCTGCAAGTGCAAGTTAAAACTCTACAATGCAAAGCGAAAGCCATTTATCAACAGTACCCAGAAATGCCGCCGGCTTTGCTGGGCCCAAGCTCATCTAAGATGGACTGATGCAAAGTGGAAAAGTGTTCCGTGGTCTGACGAGTCCACATTTTAAATTGCTTTTGGAAACTGTGGACGTCGTGTCCTCCGGACCAAGGAGGAAAAAAATCATGCGGACTGTTATAGGCGCAAAGTTCAAAAGCCAGCATCTGTGATGGTATGGGGGTGTATTAGTGCCCAAGGCATGGGCAACTTACACATATGTGAAGGCACCATTAATGCTGAAAGGTACATACAGGTTTTGCAGCAACATATGTTGCCATCCAAGCAACGTCTTTTTCATGGATGCCCCTGCTTATTTCAGCAAGACAATGCCAAGCCACATTCTGCACGTGTAACAACAGCATGGCTCTGCAGTAAATGAGTGCGGGTAATACACTGGCCTGCCTGTAGTCCAGACCTGTCTCCCATTGACAATGTGTGACGCATTATGAAGCGTAAAATATGACAACGGAGACCCCGGGGCCCAGACTGTTGAACAACTTAAGCTGTACATCAAGCAAGAATGGGAAAGAGTTCCACCTGAAAAGCTTCAAAAATTGCTCTCCTCAGTTCCCAAATGTTTACTGAGTGTTGTTAAAAGGAAAGGCGATGTAACACAGTGGTAAAAAGGCCCCTGTGCCAACTTTTTTGCAATGTGTTGCTGCCTTTAAATTCTAAGTTAATGATTATTTGCAAAAAAAAAAATAAGTTTCTCCGTTTGAACATTAAACATCTTGTCTTTGCAGTGTATTCAATTGAATATAAGTTGAAAAGGATTTGTAAATCATTGTATTCCGTTTTTATCTACGATTTACATAATGTGCCAACTTCACTGGTTTTGGGTTTTGTACATTAATGACATGCCAGATTGCGTAAGTCCTGAGACACAGGTTTCTTTATTCGAGGATGATTCAAAATGCTTAATAGAAATCAAAAACACTCAAGACTGTTCAAATTTGCAGTGCGACCTTGAAAATATCTTGGTCTGGAGTCATAAATGGGATATGAGATTTAACAATGCCAAATGTAAACTTTTGAGTGTTACAAGAAAGCGATTTCCCATTCTTCACCAGTACACTATGAATGGTAATATAATTGAAAAAGTTGATTACATGCGTGATCTCGGGATTGTGGTGTCATCTTATCATGGGTTGCACATGCAAATGTACTGGTCAGTAAAGCCAATCGTATGCTAGGATTAATTCAAAGAACTTGTGGTCACTCGTGTTCAATTCAAACTGAATAAAACTTTATAAAACTGGATACTTCGCTCATAAGACCACTCATGGAATATTCTACCCAATCTCAATAATAATAATGCATCAATTTTATATAGCGCTTTTCTGCTTTCTGGGCACTTAAAGATGCTTCACAATGGATACATTATTCATTCACTCGCACATTCACGCTCTGATGGTGGTAAGCTACGTTTTTGTAGCCACAGCTGCCCTGGGGCAGACTGACGGAAGCGTGGCTACCAGTATGCGCCTACGGCCCCTCCACGCACCATCAAACATTCACACACAGCCATACCAGAGTGTTCCTATATTGCATGTTTTGTGGGTGGGGTAAACCGGAGTACCCGATGAAAACCCACACGAACACGGGGAGAACACGCAAACTCCACACAGAAAGGCCCCAGGCCGAATTCCAACCCACAACCTTCTTGCTGTGAGGCAGTAGTACTAACCACTGTGCCACCGTGCCATCTTGGGCTGTAGCATCCAAGAAATCTCTCCTTCACATCGAAGGTTTGCAAAGGAGAGCAACCAAGTACATTTTTGGTAACCGTGATTATGAAGGTAGTGATTACAAAGTCCGTCTAATGAAGCTGAACTTATTACCGCTTGGCGATCGGCGTGACATAATGGACTGTGTATTTCTGTGTAAATGTTTGAGGGGTGACTATGACATTTCCTATGTGCACTTTGTTTCATTCCAATCCGATGATACATCTTCAGTACAGATTCCAAAATTTAGGACGGAAACTTTTCGACATTCGTATTTTAATAGATTATTTTATTAATGGACTTCATCAACCTTCTGATACCACAGCTGTTTATTAGTCGAAGTTATTCAATTATTACATAAAAAAGTTCAATGATACTTTTTCGCCCAAAGAACTCTTGTACATGGGTTGGCAAATGCCATTGTACACACTGCCGCCTAATATAGTTAAACTTTTCTTCTTGGCCACTTTTATTCTGTATATCTGAGGCTTCTTTTCTTTGTTTTTAATTGTCTTTTTTTTTTGCAATTCTCTGTATATGAAATTGGTGGATTGCTCATTATAGGTGCTTTGTCACCTGTGCGATCGCATCCTGACTCTTGTCAAAGTTTAATAAATAAATAAAAAATAAAACTTCAGCATGGAAGTTGACTGAATCTTACCTTTTCGCCTCTTTTGTTCCAACAAACGTGGCGGTGACAAGATCCCTCAATTCAAACAAAGAAACTGAAGGGCTGGATGCCCTTTCTGGATGAGGTTCCCCACCCTTTTCTAGTGTGAAAGCGCCTGAAGGCAATATGGGCGGTTCAGTAAATGTAAATTTTCACATACCAAAAATTAACCAATGGTGTCTATCCAAGGAAGGGGTATAAGGACGAATCAGGGAATGGAAAAGTCAGTGGGTGCATCTCAATCCATAGGCTGCATACTTTGAAGGCAGTATTTTTAGGGGTCATCACTTACTACCATCCACTAAACTGACCTTTAGGGTAAGGGACAAGGTTAAATTTAGGGTAAGGTTTTGGGTTAAGGGTTAGAGTTATTGTTAAGGTTAGGGAAACCAGCGACAACTCTCTGAAACCAAAGCCGTTTAACAGAGATGAAATGACGTTATGTCAGTTCGGCAGATGGAATTACGTAATGAACCCTAAAAATGCAGCCTTCAAAGGATGCAGCCTATGCTTTGAGATGCACCCACAAGCTGTTGGAAGTTTGCTGTGGAATGAAGTGCTACTTGGTTTAAGCAGCCCAACCTAGGTTATTGTGGTTCACTTTAAATTACTTAAAATAAAACAATTACATCAGACTCTGTGATGTGTTCAAACCATTAGAATAGATCAGCAGTATGAGAAGAACACTTACTCCACTTGCCCAGACTGAGGCTAGTTTTCTCCCATTGTTGTCAAAGAAATGAGAACCTACACATTCCATTAGTCAAGGTTAAAAGAATTGCTGCCAACTGATTGAATCATATTTGCTGTGATTAGTATCAATCATAGGCTTTTAAGTAAGACAGGAGGGAATCCTTCCTGTCTGGACTTCCTGTTCCTGTCTCACATTGGCACGTGTCCTATACGTCTTAGTAGCACCTGTTGTGCTGAGCGTTTTTATCCCATTTTCCTGTTAATATAACGTCGGTTTTTTCTGCCTTTGACGGTCCCTCTCCCGTTAAACTGTTCAATTAATTTGCTCCCCTCGAAGAATTGGAGCCAGACAAACGAGTTCCGGAAAAGTCACTAATTATCGGGGATTCCCTTGTTAGAGATGTAAGGGTGTTTAAACCGGCTACCACAGTGAACTGTATCCCTGGCGCACGTGTGACTGATATCGAGGCGAGTCTGAAATTACTCGATCAAGGCGAACGCAAGTTCTCCAAAATTATTATCCACGCCGGTACAAATGATATTCGATTACGACAATCGGAGATCACAAAGAGCAGTTTTAAGTCAACCTGCGCCCAAGCTCTAAAGATGTCACGCTCAGTGACTTTCTCTGGTCCGTACCCGATCCGATGTAGAGATGAAATGTACAGTAGATTAGACTCGCTCAATCGCTGGTTGTCTGAGTGGTGCGCAGATAATAACGTTGGTTTCGTGGACAATTGGCGAGCTTTCTGGCGAAGACCTGGTCTTTTGAGGAGGGACGGTGTTCTTCCATCTCGAGAGGGCACTGCACTTCTGTCGAGAAATCTGGCCTACACCTAAAATTATTGTAGTTGACTGCTGAGAGTTAAATCTAAATTCCTGACATTCAGCTTTGATAAACCGTTGATTAGGTCAAACCCTACAGAGATTGTGGGCAAGAGTACCATAAACACAGCCTCCACAACCTCCACAGACTAAGGAGGTTTTTTTTTTTTTTCGTCGAGGTTGAGAACCGTAATTCGGTGACATTAATAGCCCTTATTAAGGAGTATGTTGTCGCCGGTTCGCAAATCGTAAACGACTGCTGGTGGGCTTACGATTGCCTCAGCGAGGAGAACTTCCAGCATTTCAAGGTGAACCACTTCCTGAACTTCGTTGATCCTGTCTCCCCTGGCGTACACACTCAAAATATTGAGTGCCAGTGGTGGCAGATCAAGAGGTCCTCGCCATCCACGCACACGAGCAGCAGCGACGACTTAAGTTTCTATCTGGCCGAGTACACGTGGCGACGTAAACACAGCGGCGTCGACCACTTTGCTCAAATTTTAGCTGATATCCTGTTGCTGTACGCGCCACTGAAGAGCACGTTACATCTTGTCGCCACCACTCTCCAGACTTGTGCTTCGGCAGAGGTCTTCTACGAGGTCCAAATAAAGAACAATTAAACTTTGCGCCTGAAACCGCATTATTTACGGTTCCGGGCACCACCACACAGCACACCGAGATGACATCCATAGAATTAATAACATAAAGCCAACTTTGCATAAATTCCAAACTTACTGTTGTTAGGCGCAAAACAAACTTAAGCACGCAAATAATTACTCAAACAGAGGTCCAGGTGCGAATAAATAAAACCCCACAATGACACAAACAGCTGGGTTTCGAACACACTAGCGCACGGAAAGTGAACGCAGGACGCATGTGCCTAAGCGATATCGCGAACTATGCATACGCTGCGCAAAGTGCACATGCCCCAGTATTGTCAACAGTGTCATGGCTGCCACCTTATAAGCTAGTGGCATGTATAGCCGCTGTAGAAATTAAAGTGTAAATTATCTTCACTGGATGTACGGTCGACATTTTTCCACACCCAAATACTTTACTTGGAATCTAAACAATAAGGTAAGTCGAAAATGTTGTGATTTTTTTCGATTTTGCTAGAGGTTGGTACTCTTACCAAGATTGTTTCTGTTCCTCGAATTCCAATTAAATTAAGACAGAAGAATCACAGAGTACATCACAAAAACTTGATTTGCATTAACACCAACTGTATCAATCCACCTATAAATAAATATTCTCTCAAAATAGGTCTATTAAATATAAGATCCTTGAACTCTAAAGCAGCTCTTGTGAACGAATTAACCTCTGATTGTTATCTTGATATACTGTGCGTTATGGCCCCAATTTGTTATGACATTTATGACAGCAAGGGATGACAGACACAATTTTAAAACTTAAACACATTTAATTAAACAAAGACTTTTAACTAATCTACTATCTACTCTACTGACCAAGATTGATATATAAAAGAAAAAAAATTTTTTTACAGTCCCTTTGGTTGGGTTGCTTGGTGATGTTCTGGGTGAGGAGAATGCTCCAACACAGGCAAAAATCCACAAAAAGCTTCGCTGGTCTTGAAAAGTGTGACAGGTCTGGTCAAATGTATCCTTCTCCTTGTAATTTCTCCTACTACTTTACTCTCTCAATTTCTCTCCTTATATACTCTTTTGCAGCCCCCTCCCACCTTTTAGACTTTTTTTATTCTCTGGGACTTTCAGTCTCAGACATGCCCAGGACATGCCCAAACCTAGCTCCAGACTGGGCTTAACAAAAAAAGGTCAATACTGCCATCTGGTGGCTTCTATTTTACACCTCCATTCCAAAAGGGAAAAATTTTGACTCATAAAGGAAAATTTTTTCTTTTCAATATGAAAATGGTTAAGTAGACACTTCTGTCTAGATATACATATAATACAAGATGCTTCTTTCCACATTACATGTGTCACACAGAAACATGGCTGAGACCAGATGAAAACTTATCTTTGAATGAAGCCTCTCCACCTGGTTTTATATACACTTAAAACCCCCGCCTGGGCTGGAGAGAAGGGGGTGTTGCAGCTATTTATAGGGACTCCATTCACTCAGTATAAATTTGATACATTTGAGGTTTTAGCAATGAATTTTTCAGTGCTGGATACAGGTGTGAGCCCTGCCCCTGATCAGCCTTTAGCTCTGGTGACCGTCTACCCTGGCCTTTACTCTGCCTTTATTCAAGATTTTTTAGAATTCCTTTCAGACTTAGTTTAAAGCTATGATAGAATAGTTATTGGGCGACTTTAACCTGTACTTTGAGAGAGATGATTCTCTAACATCCACATTCACTAACATTTTGGAGTCAGTCGGCTTCGCTCAGAGTGTTGTTGGCCCAACTCATTTTTATGGTCATACTTTAGACCTGATCTTAAGCTTTGGCATTAACATTGGGCAGGTCAGGATTCATTCACATAATCCCAGTTTGTCTGACCATTTTCTTATCACATTCTGCTTACAATTGACCCGCCCTGCATTGTTAGAAAATAGGATGTATATTGGTCGTGCTTTTACTGCAACAACTTCTACAAAATTCACTGAGGTTTTTCCATTTCATTTTGAGCATCCAGTCAGCGCCCTCTGTATTGATGATACCGCAGAAAAGTTTGCTGATGCTCTCCATTGTACCCTTAATGTATTCGCGCCACTGAAATATAAAAAGATTACTCAGAAGAAGAGGCCAGCCCCATGGTATACTGACCAGACAAGGACACTAAAGCAAAAATCTCATTAACTAGAACGCAAATGGCGCTCCACTACACTCCAGGTAATCCATGGTGCTTGGAAAGAGAGCCTTGTTGCATATAAGCATGCTCTCTCTTGTGCAAGGTCCTGTTACTTTTCAAATCTCATGCAGGAAAATAAAAATAATTCTCGATTTTTGTTCAAAACCGTGGACAGAGACAGCCTGCATCGGGTGGATCCTGTTGGGCGATCATTTAGACGCCGTCATGCTATAAGGCGGAGGATCTACAGTGTTCAGTCCCCCAACCAATTATGGTAAGCTCACGGTGAACGACTTGCTAGGATCATATTTTAAGTAACGGTTCCGTGCCACACCATTAAAAATAATGTACCATGAAGTCCAGCATAACCAAAAGTCACTTTAAAGTACTCACTGGCCCTCATTTATCAAACGTGTGTACACCAAAAAAATGGGTGTATGCCAAATCTTTCGCAAGAGTTGGCATTTATCAATCTGAACGTGAGCGAAGGGTCCGCAAAAATTTCATGCCAGGTCTGACCAGGTGTACGCAGATTTGAAACCAGCGAATAACATGCAGGAACGAGTGCAGCTGTCAAAATGAGTAATAAACCACATGCAGCAGTGCGGACGTCATGCTGTTGTTGCTCTTATTAGTAAAATTAATCAATGAGCTAAATAGGCTAAATGAATGAATAAATAAGACACCTGTGTTGAAAAATTAATTAAACTTATGTTTTAAGACAACCTGCTTGCCAGGCCAGACGCTGACATAAACAATCAATTTGATTGTGTGCAATGCGTGACTTGGCAGATATGCAGTGTGGTATGTCAGATGCTCATCCAGTCAGATATATGCTGAACAACAAAAGAAACGCAATTTAATTAAAGGCAGACTGGAAAATAAGTTTGCCCTTATTCAGACAATCAAATTTATTACTAGCGTGTGCATATTTACACTCATTTCATCAAATTTTTCTTTATTTTGCAGTCAATTTGATGGAGTAACCATAAGTGTACATTAACTAACTAGCTAACTTGCGTTTCTTGTCTTGCTCAGAATATATAGGCCTACGGACACTTTGACCGTGATAACATTTTGACAATAGCAGATCTTCTGTTGTTAGAGGAATAAGCTTCTGTCCAACGTGACAGGAACTTTTGGCTCAGTGAAGATCTCCTCCAGGAAAGTGACGAGTGGCTGCTCGTTTTGCGTGGCACCCAATAAAATGTCATGGAGTAATAGCCTACTAATAAAAATATGATGAAAAGTGATCTCTGCAGACTGTATTTTAACCATTACCCTCATGCAGCTCTGATCCGTCATCCGTCTCCCCACCGCCTCGTATTCCCACGATGGAGGGGAGCCCTGTTCCTCGAATGGTGACAGTTGGAGGTTCGAGTCTGGATGGCCTCCACCGGTTCGTGCGCTGCTGCACCTGAGTGTCGCAACCACTGATCTATACAGAATTCTATAGATCAGTGGCCGCAACTCGTTTTTTGGTGGCGATCTTAAAAGCAGACCACTTTTTTAACCTACTTGTAAAGCATTTGGATTGTCCATTGGCCAATGTTATTCGCACTTATACGTGTGGCCAATGCAGAATTTTTTTTCTTGACCACACTTATAAGTGCGCCAGTTGATAACCATTCCAGTGCTGCTTATAGAAAGTAGGCCTACCGCTTGATTTAAGTTTGGCCAAGAAAAAATTTAAGCTTTGGATACACTTAAAATAAGAGTGGGCAATGGACATCTTGGCCACACTTATAAGTGCGTCTAACGCAAATTTCGATCAATTTTTGGGCTTGGACGCACTTAAATAAGTGCGAATTGTCACTTCGATTTATTAATGAATTAAATCAAACTTCTGCTGCGCTCTGGTTTTCCACCCCAACGGTGTTTACCGCAGCAGCAATAGTTTTCCAAACTACAGCCTTCTGGGCTCCCTTTATGCCACTCTTAAGGCTTCCAAATAAAATTATTTTGTTTTTCACCATCTCGGACATGATAATTTATATTTCCTCCTCAGTTAAGTTCTTTCTTCTTTGCCGTCTTTTGAGAGTCCATGTCGTAAAGTGGGCAGGGCTATGCCTCCTGGAGCATGAATTTATAGGGGCGTTATGTAAATTACGATGGTTTCAGCCGCCAGATTTATCAACGCAACGCCAGGTGTACACCGAAATCAGCGACATACACACTTTTAGTAAATCAGACGTGACACCTGGTGAACGCTGATATTTGAGCCCCTAAGAACCAGAGTGGCCCATCCCACATTTTTTTTTTTAATTTTGAGAAATTTAAGTTTAAGTTTTGTTGCATCTCTGAAAAATAGAATTTAACAAAAACTATAACAGAAACACACCACAAGTAAAGGTAACATTTTTATGAATTACAGTAATATGGCCTAATATGCATATTACCTGAATCTGTGGATACCAGGCCCTCCTCTGATTTGTTTGCACAGAAATCACCGTCCTGACTGTCATCTGCTGCTCCAACTTCATCAGTTAGAGCCTGCAGCTGCTCATCTGTCACATACTTGGCTGCCATGTTTCACTGAGATAGCTGGGAAATTGGGGATGGACCATTCTGGCTCTCACAGTCATTTTACTATTACCTAAAGCCAGAGGTGGACCATCTCCATATCTTCAGCATATAGTGGGTTAGGGTTGGCCCACTGTATCACTAGAAACTTTACGAATGTACCAACCTCATAGAACCTCAAACCAATTTTTTTCAAAAATGTGGGATGGGCCACTCTGGTCCTTAGGGGCTCAATTATACCTGAATCTACACCAGATCCTATGCAAGTTTGATAAATGAGAACCGTTGTGCTGGAAAACACACCATGTCAGTATTTTAATATAGTTTTTGCTATAGTTTTGAGAATCCTGTTGTTACATTTTACTGTTGTAGATATTAAAGATTATTCTTGTTCTAAGCTGTTATATCTATCCCATTAGTGCACAAGTGTAATAATGATTCTGGTCTCCCAACAGGCATTTCGATGGAAACCACAAGCTGGTTAGGTGGCGTCTGGTCATGCATGGCTGTGTTGATGGCTTCAGCTGCACTATTATATACCTGCGGTGCTTATCCAATAACAGAGCCTCAAGTGTTCTATCATTATTTTTGGAGGGTGTAGAGAACTTTGGTTTGCCTGCAAGGGTCAGATGCGATCATGGCATGGAAAATATACTTGTTGCACGTTTTATGTTGGAAAGAAGGGGACTGGACAGTGTTATTACAGGTGTTTCAGTCCTTAATCAAAGAATTGAAAGACTGTGGGCAGAACTCAATAGAGTTGTTTGTAGACACTTCATAAACATCTTTATGGAACATCTTTAACTTTATGGAAGAACAAGGTGTTCTTGATTAATTGAATTAACTACATCTTTTTTTGCCTGCATCATGTTTATTTGCCAAGAATTCAGCAGGCAGTGACAGTATTTATTAACCAATGGAACAACCATGGCCTCTCCACACAAGGGGGCCAGACACCTCTTCAGTTGTGGCATTCGGGTGTCATAAACAACATTGGAATTCAACCGGTTATAAATGACATCATTCATATGGAGACCCACTATGACATCAATGAGCATGAGCCTTTGCCAAGACTTCAAACTATTAATAACGTAACAATTCCAGACATTAACATAACAATCAATGAGACCACAATGAACATGATTCAACGAGTGAATCCAGTGGAAAATGATGGGAACTTTGGAATTGATGTGTTTTCCTCACTCCTGCACGTTTCACTGAGGAGGCTATGTTAATGTGTATATTTTTACTACTGTTTTGTTTTCAATTTGTGAAACTAATAAACAATGTGTAAATGAGAGATGGAGATAACCAGAAAAGACACAAATGTATAGACACATGGTATTCAGGCTCTGCGAAACCCATATGTGTTTCCTAGGGCAAAGTCAAACTTCTCCTTAAAGAGCTGGTATGACACATGGAGTGGCAACCTGATGCAGTTAACACGTGTCTTGGCCATTGGGAACAGTGGTGTAGCAGAGAAATCGTCATCTCCTTTATGGATGAACTCAACAGACGGACTTGGGGAAAAGCCAATAGGAGGGACTACAGATGCCCCAGTTGCGAAGGCCAATATCTTCTGTAGTTTAGATGGTCCTTCTATAAAACTGAACAGAATCAACCAATCATGAAATCATAATGCTCAAGTGTCTATCAAACCTATCAGCAACAATTTGCAGGTTTTGATTGGTATTTTGATTTGTCTAATGAGTATGTTTAATATATCTTTGGTTTAAAGCAACTCTTACCATCCAGGCATTTCACACAGCACGAACATGAGAATATCAACAACTCCACCTCCCTCCAAAGTCCAACCCAACTCTTCCTTCTACAGGCCCTGGCAAGGCAACAGTAAACAGCAGAGGAAAGCGAGTGGGAGACGTTTCTGATTCTGAGTCTTATTTAGAGGTTACTGTACGACTAATGCAGTCAAACACAACCCCAGAGTTTTAAAACTTAAACAGGGTCAGTGCTGAGTGCGTGAGAGCAGTTTATGCAAGAATGTTCAGGTCCAGGGCGTAAAACTAAGATTTTGGTTCATTGGCCGATGGCTAGTGACCTTTCAAATTCTACTAGCCAAACCCATTTTTCACCGGCCAAAAAAAAAAAGTTCATTATTTGACTGTGGTATGAGCTGGGTATGAGTCTGTGCCATCATCAATCTGTGCTGCAATACATGTATTTGTTTTTAATCGTTTTCTGTGGTGTATTGAGACCTTGGTTTACCAGTTCCATGACGGCACGCTGGTGTGATTTTGCACAGTTAAAATCAATTAACTTAAACTTTCATTATCTTTGGGGTGTTAATATAAGCATAGCCTTATGAAGACAAGTTGGTTGCATACTTGCCATTAACATTGGAACCTTAAAAAAAGGGAGGTTTTTCAGGGGGAATGCCGGGGCGCTGAGGGAACGCCACGATAGCACTGTCTCAGCAGCATTTTTCTTTCATCCCTCTAAACATGCTACAACATTCATGTTTTACTGCTTATTTATTACAATATTTAATCAACAAGATAGTATAAACTTGACAACAATAAATTAGCAAGATATAAAGATTCCAATAAAACAATTCATTAACATATTATCTGTGTAAATTTGTACAAAATATCAACATAACAGTACTGACAATTTTACTCAATAAGAATAAAAACAAAACTGAGTTCATATTTATGGAGTCTTGTTGTATGACACAGTAAATCAGTGTATCTGTCTATCAGTAAGACCTCTTACTGTCCATCATCCTCTGAGTCTGTGTCAGACCTATCACTCTCATGATCCATGAAGTTTGGCCTGCGTCCTCTAACAGAGTCGGTGTGCCACAAGTAAACTGCTTCACTGGGGTCAAAGTCCTCAATGGAGGGTGAGGAGAGCTGCACGAGCATTAGATTAGTAAGTGTTTCTGGGGACAATGTAGACCGTAGCTGTTCCTGGCATGCCTTAAGGGCCCTCTCATCACCTCCACCTCTGGCCCTGCCTCATCCACTAGAGAGAGCGACTCCCTGGAACACCCCACCGGTGTTGGTTGACTTCATCATGGGTCCTGGCCTGAATACAAAACCTCACTTAAAATCTCACTTCATTTACCATCTACACTTTATTTACTACCTCTTTACTCACACACTAACAGCCCCCTTAATTTTGACAGGCATACTGTACCTTGTCTTGTATTTTTCAAGGATGGCATGGGTGGAGCTCAGGCAGATGTGGGCATCAGCGATGCTGAGGTCTGACCTCTGAAGAGTCAACGATAGCCTGCTGAGGTGGGAGAGTGTGTCATGTAGAAATCCAATAAACCGGAGCAACACTCCATCCTTAGCAGCAGCAACCATGTTCTTGGCCTTGTTAGCCTGGGTAGAATTAACACCTCTGGCATCTGAGGATGAGATCTAAATGGGACACACACATGTGCACACACACAGTCCAATGAACCAATGTTCCATGGAAAATTATGAGTATTTTGTTACTGTGCAGGCCTGGAAATATACGACGGCATTCGCGGCATTTGCTGCCGAATTCGACAGAATCGCCGCCGATTGTACCATCAAACGATGGCAACCTTTTGCAGCGAAAAAATCTTGTTTGTCTTTCTTCCTCATCCCCATTCATTGGATTTTGGTTTAAAGTACAGTACAATAACTGATCCGAGTGTGTCATCTAGTGATACAATATTGTAACTACGTGCATAAATTTGAAGCTCCATGTCCGCTGGCATCAACACAAAGCGGCTAAGATTCCCTACAATCACCGTTGCTCTTCTCGAACGCGCCATATGCAGATAATCCTTAAATGAAGACTACAGTTGGGAAGAGTTTGGAATTGCTGCAGTTAGAACATAAAACTGCTGTGGAGAGCCCTTTATCTCCTCAGCATTTTTTTGCTGTAGTAGAACACAAAAATGCTGTGGAGAGCCCTTCATCTCCACAGCATTTCTTTTTAGAAATGCTGCTGTAAGCAAATTAGGAATTTCCAGGCCTGCTGTGTAAATATTATTACAAACACTGCATAACTATACAGAGTGTGAGTGTGCGTGTTTACTACTTACCTGGTCCAGGTGTTGGGTGATGGCTGGGTAACCTCTCAGGAAGTGGTCGATTGCACGGACGTGGTGGGCCAACCATCTTGTCCCGCCAACTCTGGTGGGCATGAGGGGTGCCATGTTCAAAGCTATGTAGCTGATATTGACAGAGAGACAGACAGGACTTATTAAATCCTCAAGAAAATTTAAGTTTCACAATAGCAAAATAACAAATTATTTTTACCTCATAAGTTTAAGGTATAATTTTTTGTTTAAGTCTTTAGATTTAACTTACACAAACGCACCTGTCCTTGAGGTTGGAGCGGTTTAGAGGGCTTTTGTGGTAGAAGGCAAAGAGGTTGGACAAGAGCTCTTCGGCCTTCTTGATAAGGGCAATCATTCTCACAGCATCTTTAAAACTAAGTTCTAGTCTGTGCGCCATGCAGAGCACCCCTAGCACATACGCTCTGCCTCCGCTGAGACGCTGGACAACCCCCTTCCTGATCCCCACCATCACAGCGGCTTCGTCGGTAGCTACTGCTACAAGTTTGCCCTCCCAATCAATGATTGTGTCTATTACTTTATTGCTTTTGTGATAGACTCTGCATCGGCCTTACTAACTGGTTCAATTCCTACAAATTTAGACTCAACCCTCCCACCAATGCAACTTCTAAGATAAACCAGCTCCTGCTCATTCACAGCAGTGCACGTACTTCCGTCACTCATTATGGCAACAAATCTGGTCCCTTCTACTCTAGCTCGAATTTTTCCCTTCTCTGCTTCTGCTATATAGCCCAGAAACACCCGGGCCTCGACTGGGCTCCTGTATGTATCCCCGACGTGGAGGCCCTTCTTCTCATCCAGTCTAAAAGGAAGGATAATCATAATATCGGCAATAGATCAATGGACAATGTAACGTTCGTAGCTAACGTTAGCCAAAGTTAACTAGCAGCACATAGAGCGAACGTTACATGATTAACGTTAAATTATTTTAATGAAGCACATAACGCAAGCTAGTTAATAAACTAGTGACATCTAGCGAGCCAATTAACTTACTTGCACTGCCAAGTGAAATCCCTCATCGGCCTCCCCTTCTTTGCCAAGGCGTGCACCGTCCGAAACATACTTTCAATTTTCCCCTTTATGCGGTCGGTCATACTTGTGGCAGCACGGATGACCGCGGTCTCAATCACCGGCTGCGAGGCACGGATGCTGTCCAGGTGGCAACGTGAAGTCTCGTGGTCTTTGATCGTTTCTAATTTCATATTTTTTGTCCCGATTATAAAATTGTTTGATTTTCGTTGTTCTTTGGCGTACTTTTGACAGAGCACGCAGCTCATAGTTTTGGTTAAATTGTCATATTTTAGCCATGACCTAGCCTTCCCGCCGTCAACCCTCCATTCTTCTCTCCAGGTGCGTGGCGGCGCAATGTATTTGTATTTCTCTCCCTCGTTCTGTTCCCCTTCCCCATTACCCTCTTTTTGGTGGTGTTGTTCGTGTACTGTTTTTTTCTTTTTCTTTGGTGGGGGCACCCATGCTGGCTCTTGAACGTTCTCAAAATATCGCCACGTCTTTTGAGAAATTCCTCGGTGGTGGTGGTGTAGAAAGAAAGTTTGTTTTAGCGCCGCGTGATATCTGACAGGGGACAACGCAAGACGCACAACGTCATTGCGTCACTTTCGCACAGACAGGGAACAGTGAGTGACAAAGTTATCCGGTCGTCGACGACAGCTGGAATACGCACATAAAAACGCAATTCAAAATTACCAGCACGGACCGGCCATTGGCGGGTGTCAGGCTTTCGTCTACTAGCCAGGGCTTTGATCTAAACCTTTATCTTTAACCTGTGAAGGCTTGCGTAAACAAAAGTTGTGGAATACTTTAAAAACAATGTTCCTAAACGTCAAATTGCAAAGGCTTTGAAGGTCTCATCAGACAGTGCATAACATCAAAAGATTCAGAAAAACTGGAAAAAATCTCTGTGCGTAAGGGACAAGGCTGAAGACCTTTACTGGATGCCCGTGATCTTCGGGCCTTCAGACTCCACTGCATCACTCACCGGCATGATTCTGTCTTTGAAATTACTAAATGGGCCCAGGAATACTTAAAGAAACCATTGTCAGTAAACACAGTCCACCGTGCCATCCACAAATGCCACCTAAAACTCCATCATGCAAAAAGGAAGCCATTGTTAAGCATGATCCAGAAGCACCGCCCTGTTCTTTGGGCCAAGGCTCATTTAAAATGGACTGTAGCAAAGTGGCAAAGTGTCCTGTGGTCAGACGAGTCCAAATTTTACATTCTTGTTGGAAATCATGGGCGTCGTGTCCTCCGGGCTAAAGAGGAGAAAGAAAACCCTCCTGTTACCAGCGATCAGTTCAAAAGCCAGCATCTCTGATG
Organism: Gymnothorax reevesii; assembly: GCA_029721435.1. Taxonomy (NCBI): domain Eukaryota; kingdom Metazoa; phylum Chordata; class Actinopteri; order Anguilliformes; family Muraenidae; genus Gymnothorax; species Gymnothorax reevesii. Next base: position 28,965,545 of record CM056588.1, read on the forward strand.
GTATGGGGATGCATTAGTGCATATTGTGTGGGAGACTTGCATGTTTTGAAAAGCACCATGAATGCTGAAAGGTAAAGAAACTTTTTAGAGCAACATATGCTCCCCTCCAGATGACATCTATTCCATGGAAGGCCTTGTAGATTTCAGTAAGACAATGCAAAACCACATACTGCAGCTATTACAACAGCATGGCTTTGTAGTAGAAGTGTCCGTGTGCTGAATTGGCCTGCCTGCAGTCCTGATCTTTTACCGATTGAGAACATTTGGCGCATAATTAAATAAAAAGTCCGGCAAAGGAGACCCAAAACTCTCCAGCAGCTGGAAGCCTGTGTTAAACAAGAATGGGATCAAATTCCAATGGCTAAACTCAAGAAACTTGTCTCCTCAATGTCCAGATGCCTCCACTCTGTTTTAAAAAGAAGAGGGGATGCTACACCATGGTAAACAGGCCCCTGTCCCAAATTTTTTGAGACCTGTAGCAGCCATCAAATTTGAAATGTGCTCACTTTGTGGATAAAATTTCTGTTTCAACTTTTGCTTTGTTATCTCTGTTCTATTGTGAATAAAATACTGGATGGTGTGATTTGAAAGTCATTGCTTTTTGATTTTATTCACAATTTACTCTTTGTCCCAACTATTTCGGAATTGGGGTTGTATAAACATATATTTATTTGGCTTTTCCTTTAAAGTTCTTGCATCAATAGTAGTTTCTTATTAATAAAAAAATGTATTATTACTCAACCGAATGGCAGGGATTTAAGTCAAGGACCTTCTGCATCTTGAAGATAGTTTCTCCAGAAGGTAATCACCACTTCCTCTGCAACTCTCTTGTTGCTCCCTTCTGGTGACAGGCGAATGGTGAAAAGATCACCTATCTGGTCAGCTGTCAGCGTCCTTGGCTCATAGCAGAACAGGGGGCGAAAGCTGTCTGGATGTTTCTGGATTTTCTCCAGAACCCCTAGAGTCTTCAGTCCTTCGCGGAATCTGTAAAAACAAAAAAACAAAAAAACAATTGTATTTGTTGAATTCATTCCGAATTACTTGTTCCAGCTTAACCTCAACATTGTCAATTTGTCCCAGGAAATTAGTCTGTGTTGGTCGATGGGTAAAATTCTATTCCATATTCTGATTAAACTGACTGTAAACCAACATTGAATACCTTTGAAATAGACCTTGACCCCTGTGGATGACCTGAAACATGACAATGTCTTGTACCAGGAGGTCCCTGTCTCTGATTGACCGAAGAGGTCTCAGGCATCCTGCATTGGCCAAGTAGTTAAGCAGAGGTGCCTCTGACTTCTTCCGGACCCCGCTGCCGGCGGACGCTGGTGGAGCTAAGCTCGCGACCCACGGTTCAGCGGCTAGCGGAGCTCTGCCTGCCTCCCCGGGGCCGGCAATTGGTGAGCAGCAACATCTTTTACACCTGACTGGGGCTTCCACGGTCGCCAGTGGGGACACACTGACGGCTTGCTGCCTGGTAGCTGGTGACCGTCGGTATTGCTCACGTCAGGGCGCCCGAACCCCACCCGGACCGCCGTTTGGACGCCCGGACTCCACCCGGATCCTGCCGCCTACGGACACCAGCGAGGCTGCACTTAAGGCTCACGGTCCAGTAACCAGAGGAGCTTTGCCCACCTTTCCAGGGGCAGCAACCGATGAGCAACAACATTTCCTGCACCAGACTGGGGTTTCCACGGTCTCCAGCGGGGCCACGCTGATGGCTCGCTGCCTAGCAGCTAGCGACCGTCCACGTTGCTCCCCCTGGGACACTCGGACCCCGCCGCCCACAGATGCTTGGGAGGCTGATACAAGTGCGAGGCAAGCCATACATAGAAACCCAGTGATGAAAAGGTACCGGTCCTCAAAACTCTTTCAAACATTGAATCATGCTAGAACAGTATGGGACCCAAAATATAAAAACAAAGGCTTATTCGGAGGTCATTTGAATGTCCGCAGCATGGTCCCAAAACGAGAACAACTGGAACATTTATTGAATAACTCCAACATTGACTTTTTGGGTCTCACAGAAACTTGGCTATCTGCCTCATCACCTAAAGCTGCTATTGCAATGAATGATTATTGTGTTTTTAGAAAGGACAGAAACTATGGGAAAGTAGGGGGGTTCTACTATATGTCAAGAGCACTATCAATTGTAGTCAGATAAAACTACCTGAAGAAATTAACTTAGAATGTGTCATGGTAAATATCACCCTCTCTGCCAATATGTCTTTCATTGTTATCTGCATGTATCGTAAACCCACAGCTAATGCAGATTTTTATGATCAGTTTAAGGCCCTGCTCAAATCATTAAATTACAAAAAGGAGATTATCCTAATCGGAGATTTTAATGTAAACTGGGATAACAAGAAAGACAGGAAAAATTAAGACAATCACTGATTCTTTTAATTTAATACAATTAATTGACCAACCAACCAGATTAACAAACTGCTCTAAAACTAAAATTGACCTGCTGTTCACAAATAAGCCAGAAAGAATTACTAAGACCTTATCACAGGACTTTCTGACCACAATGTGATTTTTTTTCCCGTAAATTAAATAAAAATCGTTTCCTAAATTCTCATACATTCCAGTCTAAGACATCCTCAAACTCTAATTTTATCCCAAAGAACCAACAACAAAATATTGACAAGGCCCTTAAGGAGCTAGAATGGGATAATCTAATTTCTTGTGACGATATAAACCAGAGTGCTGACTCTCTCTCCAAAAAAATCAAGGAGGTTCTGTCGTCCTTCTCTAGGAAAGTGAGCGCTAGGCCCAGGAAATCCATCTCCCTTCCCTGGTTCACTAAAGAATGTTGTACACTGTTAAAAGTTAGAGATTTGATGCTTCAAAAATTCTAGAAAACTGGTCTAATAATTGACCGTCAGAATTTCACTTCAGCACGAAATAAAGTAACATCAGCTTTACGTAAAGCAAAGGCAAACTTTTTCTTAAAAATAATTGAGTCTGCTAAAGGAAATTCGAAAAAAGTATGGAAGGAAATCAATAACCTATCCAGTCGACAGAACAAACAGAACAGTAAAGGAATGGAGCTAAACATAAAGAATCAATTAGTGAAAGATCCTGTCATCGTGGCTACAAAATTTAAATTTTTTTTTGTAAATTCTATTCAAGAAATATCAAGTATGTTTGTCCTAGCTGTGCTCTCCATCTCAACAGCACATTTTTAATATAACCGAAATCTCTGAAAAAGAGGTATTGAAAATCATTTGTGCTCTTAACAAATCGAATGCCAAGGATGATCATGGGCTTGACATAAATTTTTTAGTACATCATAAGGAGTCCCTGGTTTGTCCCATCACACAGTTGATAAATATGTCTATTAAGCACTCTATTGTCCCGACTAATTGGAAGGTGAGCGTGGTAACTCCAATCTTTAAATCAGGGAGTAAATCTGAATTAAACAACTACAGACCAATCAGTATTCTTCCGGTTATCTCTAAAATAATAGAAAAATGGGTAGCTGCACAATTAATAGAACATCTTAATAACGGTCTTACATCATTACACCCAATGCAGTTTGGATTCCGAGCTCACCATTCCACAGAATCTGCTATAACTATGTTTGTGGAAAGAACCAAGAGCCTTCTGGATAGGAACAGCTGTGTGGGAGCTGTTTTTTTAGACCTCAAAAGGGCTTTTGACACTGTTGACCACCGAATACTGCTAACTAAGCTATCTAAATTTAATTTTTCTACACAGGCCCTTGATTGGTTTGGATCCTATCTTGCAGATAGAATGCGGTGTGTGATGGCCGATGGTGTCAAGTCCCCTTGCCTGGACTGTCCAGTGGGTGTCCCTCAAGGATCAGTACTTGGTCCTCTTTTGTTTTCCTTGTACATTAATGATTTTTTTTTATGTCTGTGAAGGTGTCCATGCCCAGCTTTACGCGGATGACGCAGTTATTTTCGCCTCCGCAAAAAACATGACTGAGACTGCCAAGATTCTCACAATAGCAATGGGCAAGGTTCAGGACTGGCTCTCTAAATCATGTCTCTCTTTAAATGTTAAAAAAAAGTGTCTGTATGTTTTTTGCAAAACAGCCACCAAAAATTGTTCGATCTGGTGTGTTTCTGGGAGGAGAGGAGCTCTCTCTGGTGAAAGAGTTCAGATATCTTGGAGTCATTTTGGACCCAACACTCGCGTTCAGGAAACACATCAAAAAGGTGTCTAATTCTGTTAAATACAATCTGGCAAACTTCAGACAAATAAGGAACTCATTAACTAATACTGCAGCTATGATGTTTTTACATTGTATGATTTTTTCACACATTGATTACTGTTTCACTAGCTGGGCATTGGCATGTTCGACAGCACTCAAACCAATAGAATCTCTTTATAAAAAAGCCTTAAAGACACTGGATAAAAAACCCTATTTGTATCATATCTGCATTATTCTCAAAAACTTAAATTTTCTAAGTTTTCATAGATTTAAGTTTTTTAAATTTGCCTGCTCTGTATACAAAAGTCTCCATGGTCTTGCTCCTCCACCTCTGAAGGAATTTATAAAAAACAGGACTGTCAGTGGTGTGAATACCAGAGCCTGTGACAGAGGAGACGTTGAGATCCCTCACAGGCGCACCACATTTGCAGACCTGCCAACCTTGAAGAAAATTTATGAGTACTACCTGACCCCATCACCTCCCACCCTACTGGTAAATAAAATTGCATAGAGATACAATTTACTTCAAACAGCCAGCGAATTTATTGTCAGAACAGCAGTAAAAATGAATTTGAAATGTAGTACTTTGCTTTTCTTAGTTACACATAAAATAACTGCGTAATAGTCAATAATAACGGAAAATGTTGCCAGAAAAGCAAGTCAACAGAGGACATTCATTGCAAATCAATCAATTAATTAATTAATTAAATAAATGGGCAAAAATACCAAAACAAATACAATTAGCCATGCATTAAACACTTTCACTGTTTAACTTTCCATCATTCTCATCTTATGGCCCTTTTCCACTACGCGGTACCGGCTCTACTCTACTCGCCTCTTTTGCTTTTCCATGAGAAAAAAGTACCTACTGGTACCACCTTTTCTGGTACCTGCTCTCCCAGGGTTCCAAAAAAGCCAACCGGGTACTAGGTACTAAAAAGTGATGTGACACACTAAGGCCTACTGATTGGTCAGAGTGTATCGTCACTGCGAAAGACGACTCTGTCGTCGACCTCTCATTCAAGTTAGATTGAGGAGTTTTAAGATTAGCACAGTTATAATAATCATCGAATTATACCGTTATAGGCATCTTGTTCGGTACACTGTGCGTTGCCTTACCTTTCAAACACGGTTTCGCTTATTTATCAAAGCTACATTCATGAAATGTGTTTCTCTTTGCTTGTGGCCCGTTCATGGCGAAATGAAGTGACGGTCTTGTGTCCAGTTATGTTCCCTAACTAATTCCCCTTAAGAAAGTTCTGCTATCAAGCCTCGTTTTAATAAAATCGCATAGAAAAAAACATGGCGGATGTCAACGAATCATTTTTCTCTTAACGTTATCACAAATGAGATGACGCATAGGCGATTAATTCTGATGGCTGCCTTGTCCTGCGATTTGCAACGAGGAACTCTGCTCTGCAATGATCACTTAAATAGCCCATACTTTAACAATTCGTTTGTTTTGCCGTGAACTTTAGAGTGAAATATACATTCGCTTTCCATGCCTTTTACGGATTTCACTGCTTTGCGTTGTGGAGTGGCACGCAATTTTATATGGAGGGTGATTTGTGCCATAATTAAATACAATACACACATTGAAATACAATGCACTTATTGAAATACAATACACATATCGAAAATACAATACATGCCTCGAAATACAATACACACCTCAAAAATACAATACATGTGTAACAATAAATGCAATACTACAGTGATTTCTTTTTCAATGTCTATCAGGAATATTCATGCCAAAATGAATGCATATCACACCTCGAAATGCAATACATACCTTGAAAATACAATACAAATGTAACAATAAATACAATACAAAAATGCTTTGTTTTTCAATGTCGGTCAGGAATATTTGTGCCAAAATTAAAACAATACAACCGTATTGTTTTTCAAGTTGTGTATTGTATTTCAATGTGTGAATTGTATTTCAATGTGTGCATTGTATTTCCATGAGTGCATTGTATTTCCATGTGGGGTTTTGGCACTATGTAAATTTTAGTCAATGAGCTCCGACCAATTAATATGATTGGACGAGGCTTTCCATAGAGTGCCTAAGTCACGCCCAGTTGGTACTCTGATGTATACGATGGTCTGGGTGAATACACTTGTCTGATTGGCTGGCAGGTGTTAATTAAAACCGTGAAACCGCACAGATAGTTCGGCTACGTTAGTTTGACCGTTCGAAGTGGGAAATTCATCCGCTATCAACCGATAACCATAGCAACGTAAGAGCACTGGCATTTGGCTAGGTATAACAGAAACCATTTATCTCCAGGGGACTGTTTCAATAAACTTTACTTGTCTGACCGAGTCAGACCATCAGTCAAGTGAAAAGTCGGTCCTTCGACAGACGATGTCCGTCAGGTGTTTAAATAAAACAAAAGTAGGATGTCCGACCATGGTCCGACGGTTCATCACTGTTCGTTCGAAGTTGCGTGAGAGTTTACACCTCAGCGATGCACTGCTTCGCTATTTGACGTTCAAATATTCGAAATAAGTAAACGTTAAATGAAATAAGAAAAAAAAACCCGATTTTGATTACGTAGATCATTAACTTCTATTCAGACATAAATTAACGGCGCACATCGCCGTACGATGTCACATAACGTTAAGTATCATTTTCAGTAGGCTGTTAACTGAATACAGTCCAGCTAATTAAAAGCAGTCTTTGCTCATTGTGCACTCTGTGCTAAAACAAAACAAAGCTATTCAACACACAAGAGACATTAAAACATTCCTATCCTCACAATCGCTCATTTTACAGATTTGAGTTAAGCTGCTTTCGCACTGGACGAAAAACGAATTTTTCGCACGACAGATTATTCAATGTCAATGCAAAGACACGATATCGTCCTGCGGGGGCGGTTAACGATAGGTGCTGCAGGGATAATGACCGTAAAAATTAAAGTAGCGAAGTAATCACCTTTTATTCATTGAACGACAGTAACTGTGTACAGTTACAAAGGAAGCTAACATATCCACTTCATGTGTCAGCGACTGCAGACAGTTCGCTGACTACGTGCTCTGACAACAGACTGATTTCAGCTCGCTATCTCTACGGAAACCATTATTTATATTTGTAGGCTTGTTGGTCCAAATAAATCCGCCGGCCAGCGTGGGCGCCTGGCCAATCCTGGCCACGCAGGGCGTATCTAGCCAAGAACCAGCTGTAATGTGAATATAGGCCACTAGATGGCAGTATTTACCTTTTTTTTGTTAAGCTCAGACTGGAGTCATGTTTAGACATGTCCTGGACATGTCTGGGGCAAGTCTCAGAAAATTAAAAAAAATAGGTCTAAATGTGGGTGGGGTCTGCAAAAGAGTATATAAGGAAAAGAATTGAGACAGTAAAGTAGTAGGAGAAATTGCAAGAAGATGACCAGACCTGCCATTCTGTTCAAGACCTGTGACATTTCTTTTGTGGATTTCTTTGCCTGTGTTTGAGCATTTTCATTATCCAGGACATCACCAAGCCACCCCACAAAAAGGGACTGTAAATATTTCTTTTTTTTTTCCTAATCAATCTTGGTCTTTAGGTTCATTAGTTGTTAGTTAGTTGTTATTTGTCTTTGTCTGTTAAATTAAATGTGTTTAAGTTTTAAAAACTGTGTGTCATCCCTTGCTGTTGCTGTTGTGTTGTTTTAAATGTAATAACAAATTGGGGCCATAACAAATTGGGGGCTCAAGGTCCGGGATAGACCATTTTGTGAGTCATTTATTAAAAATCTAACATTTCAAATTGTAAAATTGATTTTTTTTAATTGAATACATATATATTGACAACAGCAATGGATGATTTCTTGGCATCACCAACCGTAGGGGTTTTGAAGTCTTTTAAAAAGACAGAACTGCTAGAAATTTGCAGACAGTTGGAGCTGACAGAGGTAAAACCAGCCATGCGAAAAGCAAGACTGGCTAGAGAGATAGTTGAATATTACATTGATGAAAATGTGTTTGCACCAGGAGATTTGGAACAGTTTCCAGTGGAAAATCCAAATATAGAAATGGAACTTAAATTAAAAATGCTAGAGATTGAAAGGGAAGAAAAAGAAAAACAAAGGCAGTTTGAGTTAGAAAAATTAGCAAGAGAAGAGAAAAAAGAAAGGGAGGAAAAAGAGAAACAAAGAGAATTTGAGAGAGAAGAAAAACAAAGAGAATTTGAGAGAGAGAAAGAGGAAAGAGCAGAAAGAGAGAGACAGAGACAGAGAGATTTTGAATTAGAGAAATTCGATAGAGAAGAAAGACTCCAAATGGAGAAACTAAAAATTAAAATTGAAACTAAAAATAAATTTTGTGCCAGTCAGGAGGTAAAACTGGTGCCTCCATTTTCTGAAAAGAATGTTGACAACTATTTCCAGTGTTTTGAAAAGGTAGCAAAGAGTTGCCAGTGGCCAAAGGAACACTGGCCTCTGATGTTGCAAACTGTCCTCAAGGGTAAAGCTCAACAAGCCTATTCGGCTTTGTCTGCAGATGATTCCTCTGATTATGAGGTTGTCAAAAAGGTTATTTTGAGAGCTTATGAGTTGGTTCCAGAGGCTTACCGACAGAAATTCAGAGGTCTGAAGAAATCTGAAAATCAGACTTATGTTGAATTTGCTAATGAGAAGCAGGTGCTTTGAGCGCTGGTGTACTTCTATGGAGGTCAAGGATGATTTCAACTCACTAAAAGAGATGGTGTTAGTTGAAGAATTCAAGAACTGTGTTAAAGATGATGTTAAGACCTACCTTAATGAGAAGCAAGCACTGAATTTGCAATCAGCTGCCAAATTTGCAGATGAATATGTTCTCACACATAAGTCCAAATTTCAGTCTAGCAGTAATAATAGATGGTCCCAATTTCAGAAAAAGGGTTATGGTGATACCCAAGATTCCTCACCCAAAGACAAAGACAAATCTGGTGATGGTGCTCAGAAATCCCGTAACAGGTCTGATCAAAGTGTGAAAGCTGACAGTGACAAAAGTGGTCTAGTTTGCAGTTATTGCAAGAAATCTGGTCATGTTACAACTAACTGTTGGTTCCTTAAAGCTAAGAAAGAAAAAGAAAAGGATACCAAACCAAATGCCTTTGTGAAAACAAGGTTAGAAACCCCTGTAGTAGATAACCGATCTGCTAAATTGCCTGCTTCATGTGGGGCTAAAAAGCCTGATACAGCTGACTTCGTGAGGGAGGAATTTCTTCCATTTGTGTCAGAGGGATTTGTGGCTCTGAATGAGCATACTACTCCTGTCCCCATATATATCCTAAGGGATACCGGAGCTTCTCAGTCACTTTTGTTGATGGACTCCTTGGAGTTACGTGATGAGACCGCTTCAGGGGATTTCATACTTGTACAAGGTATTGAAGGGAGGACTGTATCTGTACCCCTGCGCTCTATATTCTTGAAGTCAGATTTAGTTACAGGACAGGTAAAGGTGGGACTTATGTCAAGTCTACCTATAAAGGGTGTTTCTCTGTTGCTAGGCAATGACCTGGCTGGGGGCAAAGTAGTTCCCCCTGTACATCTTACTTCACAGCCGAGCACTGAAAATGGGGATGAGGACCCATCTCTGTTTCCTTCTTGCGCAGTGACTCGTGCTATGGCCAAGAAGGCTAAAGAAGATGATGTTGTGGTGCCGTCCAGTACATTGAATAGTCAGGACTCAGGTGGTTCGCCTCATGACTCTGATTGGCCTACTATGGTTTCTCCGTTTGAGGACTTATCAGATACTTTTATCAGTTCTCTATTCAGCCAGCCGGATGGGTCTGGTGATTCTGATGTGTCTGGAGACTTGTCTCTGTCCAGAAAGCGGTTGATTGAGGAGCAAACTAATGATCCTGAAATTGGTGTACTAAAGAGGAGAGCCCTTCCTGATAAAGAAATAGACGCAGTTCCAGTTGGGTATTATCTCAAGGATGGTGTGTTGATGCGGAAGTGGCGCCCTCCTGATATCCCTGCCAATGCAGATTGGGCAGTGGTCAGGCAAATTGTTGTTCCGAAGGTCTATAGGAATGAGATCTTAACAATGGCTCATAGTTTACCTTTAGGAGGTCATCTTGGTGTTAACAAGACTGTTGATAAGATCATGAAACACTTCTTTTGGCCTGGGCTTCGGAAAGACGTTTCCAACTTTTGCAAAACCTGTCACACTTGTCAGGTAGTTGGAAAACACCAGTTAGACCCACCTGTAGCTCCATTGCAGCCTATCCCAGCATTTGGGGAGCCATTCTCTAGGGTCATTGTTGATTGCGTTGGTCCATTACCCAAGACTAGATCTGGAAATCAGTACTTGTTGACAATCATGTGTGCATCTACCAGATTCCCCGAAGCCATACCTCTACGTAACATCAAGGCAACTGCAATCTCGAAGGCTTTGATAAAGTTCTTCACGTTGTTTGGTCTTCCCAGGGAAATTCAGTCAGACCAAGGTAGCAATTTCACTTCAGGATTGTTTCAGCAGGTTGTGTATGAACTAGGTGCAAAACAGATTCTTTCTAGTGCCTATCATCCAGAAAGTCAGGGTGCCTTAGAGCGGTTTCATTCCACTCTCAAGACAATGATGAGGACTTATTGTTATGACCATGAGAAAGACTGGGATGAAGGGCTTCATTTGCTGTTGTTTGCAGCTAGAGAAGCAGTGCAGGAGTCTACTGGATTCAGTCCATTTGAGCTAGTGTTTGGTCATGAAGTGTGAGGACCTTTGCTATTATTGAGTGAACAATGGCAAGAGGAAGAGCCGCAAATCAGTCTGTTAGACTATGTTAGCAAGTTCAAGGAAAGATTGCGTGCAGCTTGTGACCTTGCCAAAGAAAATTTGAAATCAAGTCAGGGAAAAATGAAAACTTGGTATGATCATAAGGCTAGAAGCCGTGAGTTTAAACCAGGAGACAAGGTCCTTGTGTTGTTTCCCTTGCAGTCCAATCCATTGCAGGCTAGATTTCATGGTGCTTATGAAATTCTGACAAAACTCAATGATCTCAATTACATTGTGAAGACTCCAGATAGGAGAAAACCAAAACAATTGTGTCATATTAACATGCTAAAGCCTTATCATGACAGAAATGCTAGGGTTGCAGCTGTCACTTCAGATTCTCCAATGGTCGAAACGTGTGAAGATGAGGGGGAGTTTCAAGATGATGAACCAAGAATTAAAGCTGAAGTTCTTTCATGTAAATTGTCAAACACTGAAGTGTTGCAAAATCTTGATGTAAAACTCCAGCACTTAGAACCCTCACAGAGAGATCAGTTTGAAAGGTTGATCAAGAAATATGAGGATTTGTTTCCTGATGTTCCAAAGAGAGTTACTATAGCCTCTCATGATGTAGATGTTGGTGATGCCAAACCAATAAAACAGCATCCATACCGGATGAATCCTGAAAAGAGAAAGATTGCTGAGAAAGAGGTTGAGTATATGTTAAAACATGATATTATCAGACCCTCCAACTCCGATTGGAGTTCACCCTGTGTGCTAGTTCCAAAACCTGATGGAAGTACTAGATTCTGTACAGATTATCGCAAAGTCAATGCTGTAACTAGAACTGATGTGTATCCAATACCTAGGATCGATGATTGTATTGATAGTGTAGGGCAAGCAAAGTTTCTGACCAAGATTGATTTATTGAAGGGTTATTGGTGTGTGCCTTTAACTGAGAGGGCCAAGAGCATCTCTGCTTTTGCCACACCATCTGGATTGTACCAGTATGAAGTCCTACCCTTTGGCATGAAAAATGCCCCAGCCACGTTCCAAAGGATGATACAGTCTACAATCGCCGGATTGCCACACACGGGTGCGTACATCGATGACCTGATCACATGGAGTGACTCCTGGGAAGAACATCTAAAAGATGTAGAGACGTTGTTCCAGCACCTGACCCAGGCTAACCTGACTGTTAACCTGAACAAGAGTGACTTTGGTTGTGCTACTGTCACCTATCTTGGCTACGTCATAGGCCAGGGTAAGGTGGCACCCATAAATGCTAAAGTCCAAGCCATCATGGACTTTCCAGTTCCTGATAACAAAAAAGCTTTGCGCCGCTTCCTTGGAATGATCGGGTACTACCGCAAGTTCTGCAAGAACTTTGCTGAGATTGCTCTCAGTCTAACTAACCAACTGAAGAAAGGCGTAAAGTTCACCTGGGATGATGCATGCCAGAGAGCCTTCGATCGCCTGAAGTCTCTGCTGTGTCACTTCCCCGTGCTCAAATCTCCTGACTTCAACAAACCGTTCTCCATCGCGGTCGATGCTAGCGACCAAGCTTGTGGATCTGTGCTCCTACAGAGAAGTGACTCTGATGACATTGAGCATCCCGTGGCATACTTCTCCAGGAAGTTCAATCGCCACCAAAGGAACTATTCCACAATAGAGAAGGAACTGTTGACTCTGGTCCTTTCTTTACAACACTTTGAGGTTTATGTTTGTACAGGGGAAAAGCCAATGATTGTGTACACTGACCACAATCCGTTAATGTTTTTGAGTAAGATGAAAAACAAGAATCGGAGATTGTTGAATTGGAGTTTGATTTTACAGGAGTTTGACTTGGAAATTAAGCATGTGAAGGGTACAGACAATGTAATTGCTGATTGCTTATCTCGTGTTTGAATATGTATATATATATATCCTGTGTTTATTTGAATATTGTATGATATGTATATATAGACAAGTGTTCACTTAACCATTTTGTACTGAAAAGAAAAATTTTGCCTTTATGAGTCAAAATTTTTCCCTTTTGGAATGGAGGTGTAATGTGAATATAGGCCACTAGATGGCAGTATTTACCTTTTTTTTGTTAAGCTCAGACTGGAGTCATGTTTAGACATGTCCTGGACATGTCTGGGGCAAGTCTCAGAAAATTAAAAAAAATAGGTCTAAATGTGGGTGGGGTCTGCAAAAGAGTATATAAGGAAAAGAATTGAGACAGTAAAGTAGTAGGAGAAATTGCAAGAAGATGACCAGACCTGCCATTCTGTTCAAGACCTGTGACATTTCTTTTGTGGATTTCTTTGCCTGTGTTTGAGCATTTTCATTATCCAGGACATCACCAAGCCACCCCACAAAAAGGGACTGTAAATATTTCTTTTTTTTTTTCCTAATCAATCTTGGTCTTTAGGTTCATTAGTTGTTAGTTAGTTGTTATTTGTCTTTGTCTGTTAAATTAAATGTGTTTAAGTTTTAAAAACTGTGTGTCATCCCTTGCTGTTGCTGTTGTGTTGTTTTAAATGTAATAACAAATTGGGGCCATAACACAGCCTACATCGTGCCAAAACTGCATATCGAAATACAATACTGCATATCGAAATACAATACAAGGTGTATTGTATTTCATTGCGAAGCTTTTGGCACAGAGCTCGTAATACAATACATGCCTCGAAAATACAATACATGAGTAACAGTAAATACAATACAAACATAATTTGTTTTTCAGTGTCGGTCAGGATTATTCATGACAAAATTAAATACAATGCACACATTGAAATACAATACATGTATTGAGAATACAATACACATCTTAAAATACAATACACATCTCGAAAATACAATGCAGTTGTATTGTTTTAATTTTGGCACAAATATTCCTGACACACATAGAAAAACAAAGCATTTTTGTATTGTATTTACTGTTACACATGTATTGTATTTTCAATATATGTATTGTATTTTCAAGATGTGTATTGTATTAAAGCATTTTTGTATTGTATTTATTACTACACATGTATTGTATTTTCAAGATGTGTATTGCATTTCAATAAGTGCATTGTATTTCAATGTGTGCATTGTATTTAATTATGGCACAAATCACCCTCCATAATTTTACGGGCAACTGAATTGGACACGACAATGTCAAATAGAAAATGCAATTCAATTCAGAAAATACAATACCGGATTTGAACACAAAAATCTTTAACAAAATCGATGGAATAAATGTAAACTTGATATAACTGTAGCTACATTGTGTGTCGTATTGAGGATGACATCGCGGAAGTTTCGTGCTGCGCCACTATGATGACCAGCTTCACAGAGGCAGTAAGTTACTATCCACTCAAGGCAAACAACCTCCCAGAAAAATATTCGGTACCGAGTGGAGTGGCGTAGAGCCCGTACAAAGTAGTGGAAAAGCGCCATTAGTGGTGCATTTGAAACAGCGTATCAAACGCTGCCTTTGGAGGCGATCATGTGGAACATTACACAGAATGTCAGAAAGCCTTTTGCGAACTTCGTTATTACATTTCATTGTTTTAGGCCGTTTCACAGTATTTCTGCAAGCACAAACCCAAATAAAAGCGAAATTATCTCAAACTAAAGTAAATGGCGTTCGCTTTTCGTGACAATGAGATTAATACGCAGTGAAACGGCATTATAATCGAACGTCAGCTCTTCAAGCAGCGCCGGGTATTCTACCGTAGGTATTCTACTAATCAAAATACAGGATTCGCTGCATCCATGGTAGAATTTACCATTTCACCGATGTTTGAATTGGGTGTATTTTCAACATATGATGACCCAGAGGTGTGGCGAAGAGGGTTTGCAGCCTATAACTTGGGAATGAGACTAAACTCAAGTCGAAGCGAGGTTTTTTCCAAGAGGGCCGTGGTTGGGAGGGCAGGTGAGGCACACGTACTCGCTGATTGGTCGAAATATTTTCGTTATGCATACGCGCCTCTGCTCACCTGACATCAACTGATGAGTGTGTCAACTTAAACTGACGCATAAACAGAAACTGGAGAGATCCAGCGATATGCGTACTCAAATAGCATCAACTCGTACCAGCGTACTTTGATGTCAAAATGCGTACGTTGTACGCAAAATGCGTACATGTTGGCAGGTCTGCATTTGGTAGAAGCGTGTTTTCTGTCCTGGGGGGGGGGACATTTGGAATAGTCTTCCTCCCACAATAAGGAAATGTTATACTTATTCTTCTTTTAAAGGCAAGCTTAAAGACTGGCTAAAGGATGTCCAGAGGTGCGTCCACTAATTAGATTTGGACTAACATATCTTTTTATGATGGACTGTATTTTAATGTGTATTTTGTAATCTGTACTTTTCTGTATTGTGCATTTTAATGTGTATTTTAATGTTTATATATTTGGCAATTAACATCTTGCCTAGGGGACTGCAGTTGGAAATTAGCTAATTAGCTACAAACTGGCACATTTACAGCAATGTTCATTAATGTGCACTGTCCCTGAACAAATAAACTTGAAACTTAAACTTAAAAGTGCCCTTACAAAACCAGAATTTTCTTGCTCTCTGAGATCTAGGCTTCTTGACGGGACGTTAGAGCAAACACAAGTCCCGCAGTCCCCGTGAAGGAAGGTCACATGACAAATGGATCCCACACTGACATTTGCCTGTGGTTCACCGGTAAGGACAGCGTCGAGTGAGAAAAAAAAAAAAAAAGGACGGCGCAGCGCTCTCCAACCGCCTCCAGAGATGCCAAGTCTCACGCATTAGACGTTGAGTCTCTCCTCTTAGTGGCATTCACGTTCCTGTGCCGTACTCAGCAATTATTCCATCAACGTTCACTGAGGAAATTTGCTTGCGGACTTTAAGTCATTTTGCATGAAGTTAATCAATCAGGTTCACATGCATTACGGTGGATTTCCCCGCTAGTGACACGGAAATCGGTTATGACTCGGGAATTCTCAAGCTCATCTTTACTGAGGGATTGAAAGCAATGGAACTGCATAAAGACGTTACAAGTGGTCTTATTTCATTTGAACAATTTAAACAATCATGAAACATGCACTGTTCCAATCCCTGAGTAAAGAAAAGTCCGGGGTCACAATCGGTTTCTATATTACTTGTTGTGAGGTCCACCTTTACGCAAGTAAAATTGAAAGTTCAATGCACAAGGATTTTAATTCCGCGTGAGAATGCCATTAATAAGCGATCGTTGAATAATTGCGGACTATGGTGAATAAGCCTAAAAAATGCGCGAGACTTAATGCCAAATGTATGAGACTTGGCATCTCTGCGGCTCGCTGCCGCACCACAGACGAGCTGTCAGAGGAGCGATCCGCTGTTCCTCTCTCTTTAGTCTGATTTTTGGGTGCATTTAGTTTAAAACGTTTAACTGATTAGCTGAGCCATAGCCTGCGAGCAGGCTCTCTTTTTCGCGATGGGGGAGAGGGAGTGAAAAGAGAACCTGGACAAAAGCCAGGGTTTTGTGAGTGCCCCGCGTTCGTCCACCAACGCAGCATTCTGATTGGTCGCATTTAACAGCTCCCAAACTCAAATTTGACAGTTGGACACTCGCAGGACTGGCGTTAGATCTGAAAATTCGAGGGCAATTATCGACAAAAATTAGTCCTGGCTAATTCTAGATGGTTTCCCTTCATTAAAACGTTTTCCAATTCAAGAATAATCAAGTGGCAATTGAAGACACGGCTTCTCTCCCCCATTCGATCTAAAAGCGACAAAATAATGGGCTACATTGAGTACAGAAAAATAATTTAATTATAATTAGGTCTATGCACTGGCACTCATTTCAAAAACTCTTCAGGGAATGAAGGCAATTTTGGTGACTAGAATGTGGTTTCGTCCGTTTATATTTTCCAATCTGACAGCTGTCTATCTTTCCTGCAAGTTGCGTGACCGTGCAGCAAAAACAGGTGTAAGTACTTGTCGCTGAAATTACCTTCATTCGCAAAAGAGTTCTGAAATGCCGCTCAAGCTGGAGAGAGAAAAAAAAAGAAATTACCGTTGCTGAGTGCCAATGTATAGACCTAATTTGTCTAACCACGCTGACAGCTTGTTAGGGGCGGAATAGGCTCTGTGCACAAGCCTCGTGACGTACTTCCGATTCCGCCTGAAATCGGCAAACCAGTTTCCAGTTTACTTCCTACTCCAGTCAAAGCAGCGCTAAAATTAAAACAATGAATGAAAAATGGAACGAAAGAAGACCAAGTATAATGTGAGAGGGACTTTTAAGTTCCAGAAGACGGTGGGTGGCTCTAATGAGCATTGTTGTGTGCCACTTTGTGCCGGCTCAAGTCGTTATAATAGCGAGCTCAGCTTCCACTGCTTCCCGAAGGATACCGAACTTCGTTCACAGTGGCTGCAGAAAATTCGCAGGACGGGATTTTCGGTAACTCCGCATACGAAGGTATGCAGCCGACATTTCGAAAATGCCCAAATTCGAATGACCACCAAAGGTAGACGGGTTGTAGTAGCAAGCGCAGTGCCAACACTGTTTGAATGGAACAGTTACACAGCAACCAAGACAAGACCTGGTGTTTGGGATTGCCGTCCTCGACTTACATCAAGTCCCCAAACAGGCCCGGAGGAGACTGAGTTGATGGTTGAACCTGATGCTGCTGAACTCATGGTCCCAATGCTGGTGGACCACGACTACGGGGCCAGTCGCACGGTGTGTGTCGACAGGGAGCAGTATGAGCAAATGCGTGAGGAAATCGAGTCGCTAAGACAACAACTCGAAACACAACATCTGCAGAGCTCATTTGGACTCCAGCGGTTTGCCTCATCACCAGAGGACATCAGATTTTACACTAGGTAAGATGATTTGTAAGATCAATATTTGAGTTTACTGTAATAGATTGCATCAATTGTATGTTTTAGTGTATTCCTATTTAATCTGTCGTCCTCATTCTAATGTTGAGTTTGTATGATAACTAATTCCAACTATAGCACTGTATCTATATTTTAGATTCCCCTCATATGAGCATCTGATGGCCTTTTGGAACCTGATCAGTACAGCTACAACCAAAATGGTTAGGGTCACCAAAGCCAGGAAAAGCTAATGCTTTCGTCCTGACGTTTTTTCTCGGCTGTCTTGTAAAACAAGCTGAAGTTGTACAGCAAGTCACCTGTGTTGATAACAAAAATAAATAAATGAAAATGCAAATTACCGGTACAGAAAATAATAAATCTATTGTCTGTTTTAGTGTATTCCTATTTAATCTGTCGTCCTCATTCTAATGTTGAGCTTGTATGATGACTAATTCCAGCTATAACACTTTATCTATATTTTAGATTCCCCTCATATGAGCATCTGATGGCCTTTTGGAACCTGATCAGTACAGCTACAACCAAAATGGTTAGGGTCACCAAAGCCAGGAAAAGCTATGCCACTAGCACAACAACTGAAAGCCCATTAACCAGACCGACTTTAAGTACCCTCCAACACACACACACACACACACACACACACACACACACACACTTTTTAGTTTAGTGTAGTTTATTAATTTTAATGGGACAGTGCAGGGACAGTAGTTAATCACACAGGGACAATGAGATGGCCACCAGATTTAGCAAGCTGCTAATTTCCACCTGTAGGCCCTTAACATAAAAGACAATAATATATAGTGACAACATTAATGAATTGCGGAAGAGAAAAAGGAGAGGAAAAAGAGTAGAGTTTATGGCAGCAGCATTATATATCAAGGAGGCCTCATACAATATAATTTACACTTGCATGTGAGAGGTCAAAGTGCACAGTACAGTACAATTTATAAAAGCAGTATTATATGAGATTGTGTAACAAGACTTTTAAGGCGATTTCTTCTTCCCACTCATCTTCATTTACCCCTCGCTCACCTCCTCCTCCTCCATTTTTCTCCTCTCAATATTGGCCAGTGACCTTTTTTCTTGACAAGGGTCAATACTAGCCCCATCCCTACAAGTACGCACATGGGTACTTTGCAGTTCAGGTTAAAAACACATGAAACCTGACATGAAACACACACAATTTTGTTGTATGGGGTCTCACACTCAGCGCTGGCACAGCTGTTGATCTAGGAAAGTCTGTATGACACACACACAAAGACACACTGAAACTCATAGACACACAAATATAAAAATAATTTTTGTCTTTATTTTATTTAAGAAGGGGCAATGCACATTAATTAGCATGATCACGTAAGTCACGTAAATGTGCCAGATTTACCCATACAGGCTAATTTTCATTTGCAGTCCTTGGCAGGTTGATGGTAGATACATATATATATGAAAAGGCATTAAAATTATGTACAGAAATACAAAAGAACATGAGCACAAATAAAGCGAATTGATGGCATGTCCATAGAAAGGAACATAGACATATATAGAAAACACATAAGCTCAAAGCAAATACATAGCCACAGACAAAAGTACATAACAAAGCACATAGCAGAAAGAGCGAGATTTAGAGACTATTAATATAGTAACCAAACCATATAAAAAAAAACATTAAAAACGCACTATACGAAAGTAGGGCATAAAACATAACACAGACCAAAACACGCAGCCAAAAGAAGACACACAGATGATTTTGATGATGATAATGATTTTGAACTAACACTTATTAAACATTTCTCCTACCAGAAACTGCTGCCGATAGATGAACTCTTCCTCTTCTTAACATACCTGTCCACCGGCTGTACCCAGAGGGAGCTGGGCCATAGATTTAACATCCACCGATCAACAGTCAGCCGAATCATCGTGACCTGGGCCAACTTTCTCTACTGCCTACTGGGCTCGGTCTGTATATGGATGTCTCCTGCAGCTACGAAGGCCAGTCTTCCCTGTGACTTTCATGGCAGCTACAGTGACACACATGTCATCCTTGACTGCACAGAGATTCGCTGTCAAACACCTTCATCCCTGCTCCTTCAGAGCGAAGTCTTCTCCAACTACAAGTCTCACTGCACTTTTAAGGCCATGGTGGGAATGTCCCCTCATGGAGCCCTGACTTTTGTGTCAGCACTCTTTCAGGGTTCCATGAGTGACAAGGAGGTGTTTCGTCAGTCGGGAATCACTTCCCTCCTCACATCTGACATGTCCATCATGGTCGATAAGGGCTTCATTGTGGATGACCTTGTCCCTGGGACTGTTCATCGTCCTGCCTTCCTCTCCAAGAGGACACAAATGCCTGAGGTGGATGTTCTGACGACGCAGTCCATTGCTCGTCTGAGAGTGCACGTCGAGAGGATGATCAGAAGAGTCAAAGAAAATAAACTCTTCGACACCACTATCCCTCTTTCCATCTCAGGGAGCATAAACCAGCTCTTCACTGTGGCATGTCTTCTCTCGAACTATCAAAATGGACCACTTGTCAAGAAATGGAGATGTGAAGTTTGAGGCTCTGCAGCTAATGCTAACGTTCATAGTTGTTTTGTCTGTTTGTTGTTTCAAATGCCTTTTGATGATTACTTAACTTACTATTATGTTGTTTTGTTGTCACTGGTTAGGGAGAGTATCCCCCATTCGCTGTCTTGGTATGCATCTGTATCAGGCTATGCGATGCCTTTTGATGATTACTTTTATTTCTAGTATACATTGCATAAATTGAGGAATAATCTATGTAATGTAATTTTCACCACTACAGTCATTCATCTCCATTAAACACAGAGGTGTGACACATGACAGCTGGATTTCTTTTGTTTCAGTTTAGATTTTAATGAAGCAATCATCTAATAATCCATTAAAAAGTAATGTTGATACTGTTACACATTCAGCATTACGTATCAAAACATCAACATTCAGCATTACATATCAAAACAACATCAGCAATGTAGCATACCTCCTAGTGATACACAAAGTACACATTACATACATTTCTGCATGTACACATAGAAGTAAAACCTGTCAACTTTCTCTTTAAGGACAGCTAACATATCAGTGTCCCTGTAAATTCTTTGAATCAGTATGTCTTCCTCAGCTGATACGACAAAATCACACCAATTCATGCCGGTTATTAACATCTGCCCTTGCACTTGTGAATAATAGGCATGTGTTTGTTTGAGCTCCAGTTTGCCTGAAGTCATTTTGAGGTATGGGCAGTCAACATAGCTTTTGATGTTGGGACACTTCATTTCAATGAGACCAAACTGACATGGCTCTGAAGGGTCAAAAATTAACCCATCCGGAGATGCCCCTAACCAAGGGGCATCAGGGTGGATTACGAATCCACAGGGGTAGTGGTTGACCCTCTTCATCTGGCAATACTCCCAGATGGCATCTGCCTCCATTTCCAGCCCCCTCTTCATAGCTGCAGTCTGACGAGTCCCCTGCAGTATCCGGTCAGCTAGACTGTCTTCAGATCTCTCTCTGACCTGACAGACCTCCCTGAACCGTGAGGCAGTAAGTCTAGGCCTCCTTAACTGATGCCATTCCCCGCATGAACTTTGTGCTCTGGTGGCAGACTCAAATTTGTGTGCCATGTCCCAAGTGACCTCAAGACTTGTAAGGTGTAGCTGTTGTTGTTCACTACAGACAAACTTGCAACTGGATGGCGGCAGGTGGTAATTCTCAAGAGGTAGAGATGGAGGTGGTGGGGCGGCATGGAAGGACAGGTCTCTCTTAGCCATTGCTGGTTGCTGGTAGGACAGTGGACTTCCAGCTTGAACCAGGCCAAGGGCAGAGTCAACCAGAGGAACTTCACTGCTGATGTCCATGCTGCAGATCATTGGCGCCTCAGCTGCAGAGAAATCCTTGTACACCTCTGTCACCTAGGAATGTAATTCATAATTAAGATAACATAAAAACCCAAAAAATTTATATAGGATATAGGATAGGGGGCGCTTCTCTGTGAGCGACCCGCAGCGTGCAGCTGCTGTGTGGTTGTATGTTTTTGGAGATGTTGTTTCCAGTGCTGATTTTATGTTGTGTCACGGCGGACGAAGATTTTCTGCTGCAGCAGACAGTAACGTTTTCTGAATCTGAATGATTGCCTCACTGGCCAAATTGTATAGTAAGTTTTTAACACCCGTCAAAATAATTTTTAACCCACATTTGGCAGGATGGCGGGTGTTAAACCTCGGTTATATCCTCACTCACCTGAAGGACGGAGAGATCAGGTAAATCTCCATTGAGGTCTTTGTAGAGCGTGCTCCTGTGTGAAACATAACACTTACATAAGTGGCGTACACATATTTTCATTCAAATATTCATGCAGAATATTGAAAGAAATGTATAATATTCAGCTTTTACCTTATACCCTCTGTTGTTGCTCCAGCTCCACACTTTGGTTTGGCAGACAGCACAGCCATCTTATCCACTGGGCCTGACTTTATACCCTATCAAGTTTGGTACAACATTGTTTAGAGAATTTCACCAACATGTGCATAATGGCTGTGCGTAAGGGCCGTTTTTTTGTCTTGACTTACCAAAGTTCTGGGCTTATGCCATTGTTGTTCCCCCTCAGTACAACTTAGTACAGGGGGTACTACTGGCACTTTCAACTGAGAGTAATGTGCTGACTGGAACAGCAAAGCCACACAGTGGTTACATAAAGCTGCTCCAGCCACACATGTACAGCTATGATGAATCAGCTCCACGGGACTGGAATCCTTCAGTACCACCTGGTAGTAAAATTTCACAATGAATACTTGTTAATCTTAGCTTGTTTCATTGGTTACTCATTCCATTAAGACACAAACTGGGTTTTTAATTAATATATATATATATATATATATATATATATATTATTATTATTATTTATATATATATATTTATTTATTTTTATTATTATTATATATATTTATATATATATATATATATATATATATATAGAGAGAGAGTATTTTGTGGTTTTAGATTATTTTTATTTTTTAGAGAATTTTTAGATCATGTCATGTATGTTAGATTATGGAGTATTTTGTATAACATGCCAATTGCAATGCATAAATGTCCATAATCAATTTCTTTTCATTCATGATAGCCTAATAGGCAACCTATAACACCAGCTTGTACCTAAAATGAATGACCAATACCTACAGCAAGACACCAGATGCAAAAAGAACTGATGAACATACAGTATTAATCAGTACACATTAACCCAGTGGGAACAGCTAAGTAAACTTATCATGCCTTCTCTAGTACTATTTCATTCTATCAACAGTTACACCAAACATGATATGATGATAATAAAGTACCTTTAACAACATAGTAACATGAACAAGAACGCATGCAGTAACCCAGTGGGGACCAACAAGGTAAACTTACCTGTCTTTTCACTACATTGTTATTTTCATTAGGTCCAGATTTAAGATTTACGTTAGACATGTATATGACCTTAGCAAGGTCCCCAGGAACATCGGGAACACTGAGTTATGAACGCAACAGGTTTGTAACTGTAGTATAATAGATTCCGGCTTCATCATACACTCAAACTGTGAGGCTTCTCTGCTTTCTTCATGGACCTGTAACACAGTGCCCTGACAACAACATCACCTGTGCCCTGATCTTTGTCTGACACTGAAATGGACATAAAGTCAACACAGTTAGCACAAGTTACAGTAAAGAACATACGAAGCAAACGCAAAACTAAAAAATTAGCATGTTGCTAATATCAGCTGGCCAGCTAACGTCAAAAATAAATCACTTACCCTCGTACTGGTGAACGTAACTAGATATGTAGAGACGAAACCCTTTTTCCCGTTTGCTCTTCGTAGCCGGGGAGTGGGCATCCACGATACGATGAACATCGTTGATCGATGTCTTTGGCAGATTTTGCAGGCATCTTGTAAAGTTCATTGTGATGCGGATGAAGCTAGCCACAAACCGGAAACTGGTTTGCCGACTTCAGGCGAAAAACGGAAGTACGTCACATGGCTTGTGCACAGAGGCTATTCCAAAACCCCTGGCTTTCGTGCAGGCTCTCTTTTCACTCCCTCTCCCCCATCGCAAGCAAGAGAGCCTGCTTGCGGGCTAGTTGAGCCAGAGCACAGTGGATATGGCGCTGCACGGCTGCAGAGTGCATGTGTTTAACATCGGCAAGACGCTGACAGCGGATCAGGCTGCCGATAGGCACAAGCTGGTCACAAACATTTAATAGAGCATTTGCATCTCATCAGTTAACGGTTAACGAGCGTCAGTCAATCGGTCAGAAAAATTTCAAAATATGCATCCCCAGTTAGAATGGCAATACAGAGTAAATATCAATCTCACCTTCTTCTCCGTGTGCTCGATGTCCATGTGCCGAAGCTCTGCTGAACTTGATAACGCGGCATGGAGGCCAGGACCGGGCCAGCAGCTGGCTGTGGCAGGCTGCTGCGGCCAGGAGATGGGAATAGTGTAGTAAGTCGACTCTCCACCGTGTCGGCACCCGAGGCAACGTGTGACTGTTGCCCGCTTATTGTAGCATTAGACAATGTTCGAATTGTCTCCGCCGATGCCAAAATATTGTGTAGTAAAGCGGCAGCTTCTGTTAGCCCACAGGAGAGCTCCTGACTCGACATGTGCGCTCCAAAGACCTACACTTCCTCTTCCGAACCACCTTCCGGTTACAGTGAAATGCCTTCCTGTTACACTGAAATCTCAGTAGTGTGTGTGAGAGCATAACATTTCAGTAGTGTGTATGAGAGCATTTGAGTAGTGTGCGTTTGTGCAAGCATTTCAGTAGTGTGTGTGTGACAACATAGCATTTCAGTAGTATGTATGAGAGCATTTCAGTAGTGTGTGTGCGAGACTAACATTTCAGTAGTGTGAATGAGAGCATTTCAGTAGTGTGCGTGTGTGCGAGCATTTCAGTAGTGTGTGTGAGAGCACAGCATTTCAGTACTATGTATGAGAGCATTTCAGCAGTGTGTCTGAGAGCCTAACATTTCAGTAGTGTGTGTGTGAGCGCATTTCAGTAGTGTTTGTGTGTGTAATTCTGAATAATGTCCCTGACGGCCCCTCATAAGTTTTTGCGTGAATCTCGCAATCGCGCTGCTTGGCAGAAGCCCTGCCAAAACGTAGCTAGTTAACATGTCTCACCGGTGTGTTGGATGTATGGGCTCCAGCAGGTTGACCCGACCGGCCGGACGCCATCTTTGCAAGCCAAGCGGACACTACGCTGCGTTCACAGTGCAATGTGGAAATCGGACATATCAGCACTTTAAATGTGGCTGTTGAACTGCAAAATCTGGCATAATCGACCGCTCTTACGCCGCAGTTGGTGCTCAGTACTGTAAAAAACACATTTTTAAATGGAAGTTTGTCACTGGCATCAATTCTTACACTGCCAATCACATGAATTTGGCGTAAAAATGTGTTGAGTTGTGTTTTAGGTCCCACGTTCCCTGAAGGCACTGTCACCGGGGAAGGTTCGAAGCCTTTTTGTTCAGCTGTCACTCATGATTCCACGCCCAGCTCAGTTGATACCAAGCCCCCCCACGCCACATCAGGGTCAAAAGTCTGAAACTCAAGAAACAGATGTGAAACTGAAAAAAAAGGTTTGAAACTGAAAAAATAAGATCTGAATCTGAAGAGATAAAACATGCAACTGAAAAAAATAAGACCTCAAATGTCAAAATATATATGGAAGTGAAAAGTGAAAATAATTTATTCAAAAGAATAACCAAAGTGAATCAAAATTATATTTAACCTGAAATAATGATCCACACATGAATTTTCAGTTTCAAATTTAATTTTTTCAAGTACAAAACTTTTGACCCTAATGTGACTCCATGCATGTCCGCTGGCATCAACATCTGCACAAAGCGGCTAAGATACCCTGCCGATCACCGTTGCTTTACTCGAACGCGCCATATGCAGATAATCCTTAAATGAGGAATTACATTCATATTTACATGTGTAACGTGTAACGAAGTGGTCTGTGTCAAAGTAACGAAGTGAAAATATAATTTTTATCTTTTAAATGTAGAGTAAAAGTCCCAGTTCAAAAAAAAAAAAAAAAAAAAAAAATCAAGTAAACTACTGTAAGGCGAATAAAAGCCACTAGATGACAGTATTGACCTTTTCTTTTGTTAAGCCCAGACTGGAGCTAGGTTTGGACATTTCCTGGGCATGTCTGGGATGGAAAGTCACAGAGATTAAAAAAAAAAAATCTAAAAGGTGGGAGGGGTCTGCAAAAGAGTATATAAAGTATACAAAGTTGACATCCATTCACACAATCCCAGCTTATCGGACCATTTTCTTTTAACATCCAGTCTACAATTGGCCCACCCTGTATTATTAGAAAATAGGATGTACCTAAGTCGTACTTTTACTGCCACAACATCTTCACAATTCATTGAAGTACTACAAACTTATCTTGATTATCCAGCCAGCCCCCTCTGTATTGATGAAATGGAAGGTAAGTTTGCTAATGCCCTCCGTAGTACACTTGATGTAGTTGCCCCACTGAAATTTAAAAAGGCTACTCAGAGTAAGAGACCAGCCCCATGGTACACTGACCAGACGCGGACTCTAAAGCAAAAATCCCGTCAACTAGAACGCAAATGGCGCTCCACTAAACTCCAGGTATTCCATTGTGCTTGGAAAGAGAGCCTTGTTGTGTATAAGCAGGCTTTGTCTGTTGCTTGGTCGTCATATTTAGCAAATCTTATACTGGAAAATAAAAATGATCCTCGATTCTTGTTCAAAACAGTGGCCAAATTAACAAACAACCATGCTGCAAGTTCCCCTCAAATTCCACCATCCTGCAGCAGTGATGATTTTTTAAAATTCTTTAGTGGCAAAATAATTGAAATTAGAGAAAATATTAGTGCTTCCCTGGCAGTTGGTGAAGGCCTTAACTTTAAACCTCATGCTATACATATAAACCAATTTAATTCATTCTCTCCCATATCCCCGAGCGAATTTGCCAAACTGGTCGCTACTTCCAAATCAACAACTTGTCTCTTAGATCCCATCCCAAGTAAGTTACTGAAGGAACTCCTGCCCATTCTTGGCAGTCAAATTCTGCACATAATCAATTCTTCCCTGATTTCAGGTTTGATTCCGACTTCATTTAAGATTGCTGAAATTAAGCCTCTACTCAATTAACCAAATTTAGATCCAACAGTTTTGGCCAATTATAGGCCGATCTCAAACCTTCCATTTCTATCCAAGATCCTTGAGAAATGTGTTGCCCAACAGCTCACTTGCTTCTTGCAAACGAATAAGGTAAATGATAGGTTTCAATCTGGCTTTAGAAAACATCATAGCACTGAAACAGCCCTCACTGTAGTAATGAATGATCTACTTCTTTCCATGGACTGTGGCCGCATCTCTGTCCTTGTCCTACTAGATCTGAGTGCTGCCTTCGACACGATAGACCACCATATTCTTCTTCACAGGCTAGAAAATCTGGTTGGTATTTCTGGACTCGCCCTTTCATGGTTTAAGTCCTATCTTTCTGATAGATGTCAGTTTGTCAGAGTAAATGGTAATTCCTCTGAGTATTCCAAGGTGAATTTTGGAATACCTCAAGGATCTGTTCTGGGCCCTCTGCTGTTTTCCTTATACATGCTTCCCCTTGGAAGCATCATAAGTAGTTATGATGTGAAGTACCATTGTTATGCAGATGACACGCAGCTTTATATATCTTTTAAACCAGGTGAAATCGATCCACTAACTAGATTAGAGATGTGTCTTAAAGCTGTTAAAGCATGGATGACACAGAATTTTCTCTCTTTAAATCCAGATAAAACTGAAATATTGGTAATTGGTCCCAAATCACTCAGAGACACATTCCTCAAGTTTTCTCTCAACGTCGACAGTCTCCGGGTTTCTTCAAAAGCTGTTGTTAAAAACCTTGGTGTCACCCTTGATTCAGAACTCTCTCTGCACTGTCACATTAACAACATCATAAAAGTGGCTTTCTTTCATCTTAGAAATATATCTAAGCTGAGAAAAATGCTGTCTCTTCAGGACGCCGAAAAAATGGTTCATGCATTTGTGTCCTCTCGGCTGGATTACTGTAACGTTTTACTGTCAGGCTGCACCAGTTCTATCCTGAATCGCCTTCAATTAGTGCAGAATGCTGCTGCTAGGGTTCTGACCAGGACGAAGAAATATGACCACATTAGCCCAGTACTCAAAAATCTTCACTGGCTGCCTGTCAAATTTAGAATTGAATATAAAATTCTACTGCTTACCTACAAAGCCTTAAATGATTTGGCCCCAGAATATCTTAGTGCACTTCTCATTCCTTACTCCCCTCCAAGATTACTTCGTTCACAAGGTGCTGGATATTTGAAAATTCCAACGATATCTAGAGTTACATCTGGAGGGAGAGCATTCTCCTACAAAGCCCCAATCTTGTGGAACAATCTCCCAACGGACATTCGGGCCTCAGACACAGTCTCTGTGTTCAAGAGTAGGCTAAAAACTTACCTTTTTAGTCAAGCCTATGATTAGATCATGATTAGATCATTATGTATAAAACATTACTTGGCTCGGATGGGACTGACTAAAACCTAGTTGATGGGTTCATAAGCTATTGGAAGCCTGAGTTAAGTAAATCCATGTGGAACCGGTGGCACTGAGCATGCATTAACGGTGCCAGTGGGGCTTGTTACAGCCTTAGTCACCGGGGAGGTCCATATGGTACTGGTGTAGTGTTACGCAAATCCATGTGGAACCGGTGGCACTGAGATAGCACTTACACGGCACCGGTGGGCTTGCTACGGCCTTAGTCACCGGGTAGGTCCACATGGTGTTGGTGGTATTTGATTGAAAAATTACGCAGCCTTGGTCGGATGGAATTCAGGGCCTCTGCGCTGCATTAAATGGATGAAGGTTACTAGCTTTTGGTCTTTAAAATTGCTTAAATCCATGTGGAACCGGTGGCACTGAGATTGCACTTACACGGCACCAGTGGGGCTTGCTATAGCCTTAGTCACCGGGGAGGTCCATATGGTACTATTGTTTATAAAATGAAAAGTGATCTAACAGCCTGGAATAAGTGTTGGGCCTCTGTGCTGCAGGAAGTGGATGAGGGGTGTTGACTGTTTCCTGACCAGGCTCACTTAGCACATGCCAGAGGACGGTACTTTTATTATCATGCAGTAGTTATCCAGTGCCTCACACCCCTTTCTTCTGTGTCTCTTTCCGAGGCTCTTCCTTCCACTTCCCTGAGTCCTGGACCGTATGAGCCCTGTCCCTCACCATGAGCGCTGGCTGCTGCTGTCCTGCTGTCCTGATCCGATCCGGTTTGGCCCTGGTCCAGTCCTGCACCATCCTCGACTTGCCACTTTCTGAAGCTACCGTTGCCACTTTAGATGGACTTAAATGGAACTCTTCTGTCGTTTCACTCCATTTTACTTTTTGTTCTTAATTAGCTAGCCCGCGGAGGATGGGCTCCCCCACTATGGCCGGGTTCCTCCTGAGATTTCTTCCCACTGGGGAGTTTTTTCTCACCACTGTTGGAGGATTTTTCTCCCTACTGGGAGTTTTTTGCCTCATTTGCTGTAGTGGGGAATAGGCTGGGCACTGCCTTTTTATTTCTTTAAACTCTCACTGTAAAGCGTCTTTGTGACAGTCTCTGTGAAAAGCGCTATACAAAATAAATTGAATTGAATTGAATTAAAGAGGAAAATTGAGAGAGTGAAGTAGTAGGAGCAATTGCAAGGAGACCTGTCACTCTTTTCAAGACCTGTAAAGCTTTTTGTGGATTTTTGCCTGTGTTGGAGCCTTTTCCTCACCCGGAACATCACCAAGCAACCCAACCAAAGGGACTGTAAATATTTTTTTTCTTGTATATATCAATCTTGGTCAGTAGAGTAGATAGTAGATTAGTTAAGTCTTTGTTTAATTAAATGTGTTTAAGTTTTAAAATTGTGTCTGTCATCCCTTGCTGTCATAAATGTAATAACAAATTGGGGGCTCGTCGGGATAGACCATAGTGTGAGTCATTTATTGAAAATCTAGCATTTTAATGGATGATTTCTTGGCATCACCAACCGTAGAGGTTTTGAAGCCTTTTAAAAATACAGAACTTCTCGAAATATGCAGATATTTAGAGCTGACGGACGTAAAACCAGCCATGCGAAAAGCAAGAGAGAGAGAGATTGTTGAATATTACATTGATAAAAATTTGTTTGCACCAGGAGATGTGGAATAATTTCCAGTGGAAAATCCAAATATAGAAATGGAACTGAAATTAAAAATGCTAGAGATTGAAAGGGAGGAAAAAGAAAAACAAAGGCAGTTTGAGTTCGAAAAATCAGCAAGAGAAGAAAAACAAAGAGCATTTGAGAGAGCAGAAAGAGAGAAAGAAAAGGTGGAGAAAGAAAAACAAAGAGAATTTGAGACAGAGACAGAGACAGCGAGATTTCAATTTACAGAAATTCGATAGGGAAGAAAGGCTCCAAATGGAACAGCTAAAAATAAAAATAGCAACTGAAAATAAATCTCGGGCAAGCCAGGAGGTAAAACTGGTGCCTCCATTTGCAGAAAAGGATGTTGACAACTATTTCCAGTGTAACTAAAAGTTGCTAGTGGCCAAAGGAACACTGGCCTCTGATGTTGCAAACTGCCCTCAAGGGTAAAGCTCAACAAGCCGATTCGGCTTTGTCTGCAGATTATGAGGTGGTCATAAAGGTTATTTTGAGAGCTTATGAGTTGGTTCCAGAGACTTACCGACAGAAATTCAGAGGTCTGAAGAAATCTGACAATCAGACTTAAGTATTTGCTAATGAGAGGAGGCTTTGCTTTGAGCGCTGGTGTACTTCTATGGAGGTCAAGGATGATTTCAACTCACTAAAAGAGATGGTGTTAGTTGAAGAATTCAAAAACTGTGCTAAAGATGATATTAAGACCTACCTTAATGAGAAGCAAGCACTGAATTTGCAATCAGCTGCCAAATTTGCAGATGAATATGTTCTCACACATAAGTCCAAATTTCAGTCTAGCAGTAACAAAAGATTTCAATTTCAGAAGAAAGGTAACGGTGATACCCAAGATTCCTCACCCAAAGACAAAGACAAATCTGGTGATGGTGCTCAGAAATCCAGTCACAGGTCTGATCAAATTGTGAAAGCAGACAGTGACAAAAGTGGTCTAGTTTGCAGTAAAGAAATCTGGTTATGTTACAACTAACTGTTGGATCCTTAAAGCTAAGAAAGAAAAAGAAAAGGATACCAAACCAAATGCCTTTGTGAAAACAAGGTTAGAAACCCTTTTAGTAGATGACCAATCTGCTAAATTGCCTGCTCCTTGTGGGCCTAAGAAGCCTGATATTGCTGACTTTGTGAGGGAGGAATTTCTTCCATTTGTGTCAGAAGGATTTGTGGCTCTGAATGAGCATTCTCCTCCTGTCCCCATATATATCCAAAGGGATACCGGAGCTTCTCAGTCACTTGTGTTGATGGACTCCTTGGAGTTACGTGATGAGACCGCTTCTGGGGATTTCATACTTGTACAAGGTATTGAAGGAAGGACTGTATCTGTACCCCTGCGCTCTGTATTCTTGAAGTCAGATTTAGTTACAGGACAGGAAAAGGTGGGACTAATGTCAAGTCTACCTATGAAGGGTGTTTCTCTGTTGCTAGGCAATGACACGGCTGGGGGCAATGTAGTTCCCCCTGTTCAGCCGATCACTGAAGATAGCGATGAAGACCCATCTCTGTATCCTTCATGTGCAGTGACTTGTGCTATGGCAAAGAAGGCTAAAGAAGAAGATAATGTGGTGCCGTCCAGCACATTGAATAGTCAGGACTCAGGTGGCTTGCCTCATGACTCTGTTCGGCCTACTATGGTTTCTCTGTTCGAGGACCTATCGGATACTTTTATCAGTTCTCTATTCAGCCAGCCTGATGGGTCTGGTGATTCTGATGTGTCTGGGGAGTTGTCTCTGTCCAGAAAGCGGTTGATTCAGGAGCAAACTAATGATCTGGAAATTTGTGTACTAAAGAAGAGAGCCCTTCCTGATAAAGAAATAGACGCAGTTCCAGTTGGGTATTATCTCAAGGATGGAGTGTTGATGCGGAAGTGGCACTCTCCTGATATACCTGCCAATGCAGATTGGGCAGTGGTTAGGCATATTGTTGTTCTGAAGGTCTACAGGAATGAGATCTTAACAATGGCTCATAGTTTACCTTTAGGAGGTCATCTTGGTGTTAATAAGACTGTTGATAAGATCATGAGACACTTCTTCTGGCTTGGACTTCGGAAAGATGTTTCCAACTTTGGCAAAACCGGTCATACTTCTCAGGTAGTTGGAAAACACCAGTTAGACCCACCTGTAGCTCCATTGCAGCCTATCCCAGCATTTGGGGAGCCATTCTCTAAGGTCATTGTTGATTGTGTTGGTCCATTACCTTAGACTAGATCTGGAAAACAGTACTTGTTGACTATCATGTGTGCATCTACCAGATTTTCTGAAGTCATACCTCTACGTAACATCAAGGCAACTGCAATCTCGAAGGCTTTGATAAAGTTCTTCACATTGCTTGGCTTTCCCAAGGCAATTCAGTCAGACCAAGGAAGCAATTTCACTTCCGGAATGTTTCAGCAGGTTGTGTATGAACTAGGTGCGAAGCAGATTCTTTCTAGTGCGTATCATCCAGAAAGTCAGGGTGCCTTAGAGCGGTTTCATTCCACTCTCAAGACAATGCTGAGGACTTATTGTTATGACCGTGAGAAAGACTGGGATGAAGGTGTTCATTTGCTGCTGTTTGCAGCTAGAGAAGCAGTGCAGGAATCTACTGGATTCAGTCCGTTTGAGCTAGTGTTTGGCCATGAAGTGAGAGGACCTTTGCTATCGTTGAGTGAACAGTGGCAAGAGAAAGAGTCGCATATCAGACTGTTAGACTATGTTAGCAAGTTCAATGAAAGACTGCGTGCAGCTTGTGACCTAGCTAAAGAGAACTTGAAAATCAAGTCAGGGAAAAATAAAAACTTGGTATGATCATAAGGCTAGAAGCTGTGAGTTTAAACCAGGAGACAAGGTTCTTGTGTTGTTTCCCTTGCAGTCCAATCCATTGCAGGCTAGTTTTCAAGGTCTGTATGAAATCCTGGCAAAACTCAATGATCTCAATTACATTGTTAAGACTCCAGATAGGAGAAAGCCAAAACAGTTGTGTCACATTAACATGCTGAAGCCTTATCATGATAGGAATGCTAGGGTTGCAGCTGTCACTTCAGATCCTCCTATGGCCGAGACTTGTGAAGATGAGGGGGAGTTTCAAGATGATGAACCTAGACTTAAAGCTGAAGTTCTTTCATGTAAATTGACAAATTCTGAAGTGTTGCAAAATCTTGATGTAAAATTCCAGCACTTAGAACCCTCACAGAAAGATCAGTTTGAGAGGTTGATCAAGGAATATAAAGATCTATTTTCTGATGTTCCAAAGAGAGTTTCTATAGCTTCTCATGATGTAGATGTTGGTGATGCCAAACCAATAAAACAGCATCCGTACCAGATGAATCCTGAAAAGAGAAAGATTGCTGAGAAAGAGGTTGAGTACATGTTAGAACATGATATTATCAGACCCTCCAACTCAGATTGGAGTTCACCCTGTGTGCTAGTTCCAAAACCTGATGTACTAGATTCTGTACAGCACAGTCAATGCTGTAACTAGAACTGATGTGTTTCCAATACCTAGGATTGATGATTGTATCGATAGAGTAGGGCAAGCAAAGTTTCTGACCAAGATTGATTTATTGAAGGGTTATTAGTGTGTGCCTTTAACTGAGAGGGCCAAGAGCATCTCTGCGTTTGCTACACCATATGGGTTGTACCAGTATGAAGTCCTACCCTTTGGCATGAAAAATGCCCCAGCCACGTTCCAAAGGATGATACAGTCTATAATCTCTGGATTGCCACACACAGGTGCGTACATTGACGACCTGATCACATGGAGTGACTCCTGGGAAGAACATCTGAAAGATGTAGAGATGTTGTTCCAGCGCTTGACCCAGGCTAACCTGGTTGTTAACCTGAACAAGAGTGACTTTGGTTGTGCTACTGTCACCTATCTTGGCTATGTCATAGGCCAGGGTAAGGTGGCTCCCATAAATGCTAAAGTCCAAGCCATCATGGACTTTCCAGTTCCTGACAAAAAAAAGGCTTTGCGCCGCTTCCTTGGAATGATCGGGTACTACCGCAAGTTCTGCAAGAACTTTGCTGAGATTGCTCTCAGTCTTACCAACCAACTGAAAAAAGGCAAAAGGTTCACTTGGGATGAAGCATGCCAAAGGGCCTTCGACCACCTGAAGTCTCTGCTGTGTCACTTCCCCGTGCTCAAATCTCCTGACTTCAACAAACCGTTCTCCATCGCGGTCGATGCTAGCGACCAAGCTTTTGGATCTGTGCTCCTACAGAGAAGTGACTCTGATGACATTGAGCATCCTGTGGCATACTTCTCCAGGAAGTTCAATCACCACCAAAAGAACTATTCCACGATAGAGAAGGAGCTGTTGGCTCTGGTTCTATCCTTACAACACTTTGAGGTTTATGTTTGTACAGGGCAAAAGCCAATGATTGTGTACACTAACCACAATCCGTTAATGTTTTTGAGTAAGATGAAAAACAAGAATCGGAGATTATTGAATTGGAGTTTGATTTTACAGGAGTTTGACTTGGAAATTAAGCATGTAAAGGGTACTGACAATGTAATTCCTGATTTCTTATCCTGTGTTTGAGTATGTGTATATATCACATTTATTAGCATCTTGTATTATATGTATATCTAGACACAAGTGTCTACTTAACCATATTCGTATTGAAAAGAAAAATTTTGCCTTTATGAGTTAAAGTTTTTCCCTTTTGGAATGGAGGTGTAAAATAGAAGCCACTAGATGGCAGTATTGACCTTTTCTTTTGTTAAGCCCAGACTGGAGCTAGGCTTGGACATGTCCTGGGCATGTCTGAGATGGAAAGTCCCAGAGAATTAAGAAAAAAATCTAAAAGGTTGGAGGGATCTGCAAAAGAGTATATAAGGAGGAAAATTGAGAGAGTAAAGTAGTAGGAGAAATTACAAGCAGAAGGATGCATTTGACCAGACCTGTCACTCTTTTCAAGACCTGTGAAGCTTTTTGTGGATTTTTGCCTCTGTTGGAGCATTTTCCTCACCCGGAGCATCACCTAGCAACCCAACCAAAGGGACTATAAATATTTTTTTTCTTGTATATATCAATCTTGGTCAGTAGAGTTGATAGTAGATTTGTTAAAAGTCTTTGTTTAATTAAATGTGTTTAAGTTTTAAAATTGTGTCTGTCATCCCTTGCTGTCGTAAATGTAATAACAAATTGGGACCATAACACTAAAAATCCTCAAAAAAAAAAAAAAATGACTTCAGTTTGCAACGAAGCACATGTACACCTCTGTATGATGATGTATTCCGAGTCCCTTCATTGTATCCGTTTTCTCTCGTATCGGTTGCGAGATTCAATAGGAAGATTAAGGAAATAATTCAGGGACCGGCTGCAAAATTCAAAAGGGAAATTGAGGAATGTAACATACCAATCTCGCGTGAAAGAATCTTAACAATGGTGGGAATGAGACTTTAATTTTTGTATTCAATCTCACAATCGATACTGTCCTCCATGCTTGTTAACTGTCGTATTAGTTGCGAGATTCAATAGGGATTTAAAAAACACATTCCGACCATTGTTATGATTCTTTCACGCAAGATTGGTAAGATGTGTTACATTCCTCTATCTCTATGGAATCTCGCAACCGGCAACAGAGAAAACAAGCATGAAGCTGAAACAAACCGAACCAATCTAGCGTGAAAGAAGATAGCCAAATGCAACAAAATTGAATGGAACTTTTTAAAAGACCGGGATGCTAGCTAGGGCAAATGCAGCATATGCATCCACTATATTAATATTTAACCCACCTTTTGCTGTTAATTAGAAGAAAATACGCAGAAATTTTTGTAAAATGGTGACCAATATCGCCAAAAAATATCAACTGGTGTCAATGCATCATCTTCGCATTACCTCGACTTTGCAGGTGTTGCATACTGCTTTTCGAGTATCTTTTGACACCGCGAAAAACAACCACACCCAGGCCTACCAAAGAAAATGTAGTCTCAGCACACAAAAACTTTGAAATGCACACATTTATCGTGGAAATAGCATTTTGTGATTTTCCCGCATGAAATGCACACAGACCGCGTATATTTTGGGGGGTCCGCAGTCCCCACACGCTTTTTTGGGTGGGAGCAAATTGTATGTTGACTTACACTAGATGGAGGCAAGCTGTTACAACCTTTTAAATGAAAATGCCAGTGCAGAGAAAAAGTAGTATTACCAGGCTGTAATGTAGCATTGGCAATATTGACAAATCTTTAATATACTAACTGCACCTGCTCAGACTTAGTTAACACTAGTCTAGCAAAACAATCTAATCATGTTATTTTTACACACTGCTGAGCAGAGTGTAAAAAAAAAGTAGTCATATGAACCAGTATGCACCTTGCATTAGGGGAGAGGAATGGTTGCAAGTGAGAAAACGAGTCAATTACAAGAGACATTTAAAACCCATTGGTTGGCAGCTCAAAAAGAAAATGTTAGAACCTTTCGTGGATAACATTTGACCTTTTACTTTATATTTTAGGGTTCTCATCATTAATACTGTGCATTAACACTAAAACAACATCGATATTCAACAAGCCGTTTTATTCAGATTCTCTGATAAACAATGCTGTTCATTCTCTTTTTTTAGTAACAAAAGCAAAAGTCACAACATAAGCAAATGATATTCATTCTTTCTTTTTTTTTTGCAACAAAAGGAAAAGCCTGAAGCTTGGCTACACCAGACATTCTTTTCAGTGTTGACCTGAAACCTGGTTCATTGTTGCGCTTGAAAAGCTTTTTTTTGCCGTTTGAACCGTACAACAGCTTTCTGTTGCAAACACAACAGAAACAGGCTCCTGGTTCCTTCAATTTTTGACACCAGGACCTGAATGGCTTTCCTGTGTCACCTATCTCATCCAACCAAGCCTACCTCCATTTGTTCTTGACAGTACTGTCAATATTAATCACGTCTGATCCTTCCTTCACAACTAACCGCTCCATGATTTTTCGCAGACTGAACCGGTACCACAGCAGTGACAACACACTTGGGTAATATTTTGAGTCAAACAATGCAACGCGGTGAATACACCAACCAATCATGATACAGTAGTTGCAGACGCGGTTGATCTAAAACATTACCCAGAATAGTAGATTTTCACACGTAACAATGCTTTTTTAATGCAAGATAACTTAAGAATACATTACAATAACGAATCAATGACCGATCGTGCGTGCAATCATAAAGTGCGTATCTGCACATTTATTGCAGAGCACGACCTTTCGTTCACAGCTGCACAGTCATTGATTGATGACTTTATTAGAAGTTCGCTGTTTCATACAGTTTCATAACGGTACAGTTCACTAGTACATGGTCTACTAAAACTAAAACACGCAGGCGTCATGTGTGTACATCCATGGAATTTCCACTCAGATAAAAAAGCAGTTAACTTATCAGACAAGTTGAACATGATTTATTTTTCTCTAAATGCTGACGAGGCCACCAATACAAACATTGACCGTGTGCTGAACATTTTGGTGCGCTTCTATGATGAGGATTTGGCCACTGCTACCGTCCCAGTAAATATACGCTAATGTTATATATTTGGATCATACCTGATGTTCACATGGTGTAATCCACTTTCGATGTTTAAGAAAATAATCCACTGACTGCCATTATTCCTTGTGATTTCATCTTTTGGACACCGTCATCCACGTGAGCGAATTTCATAACTTCACCGTTAAAATCCGTAGCACTATGAGTCATCAAGTCACATCGCTGATCTGCCATTTAAGTTACTCCAACATGACACAACAATCGCTAGCTAGTTGACGCTAAGGTAATGCTTGGTGTCAGGTTACATCAGAGCTCAGCAGCCAGCGGCAACCTACTGAGTGCACTCTGAGCTGCGTATCTTCATAGATGTTTGAATTTACATTATTTCCTTGGGGAGGGATGCATCGCAGTTTGGAAAACACTTCACTAGCAAGTATATGCAGCATTTTAACATTTTTTTCATTGACATAGCGGCCATGGCTACCCCACCCCCCCCCCCCCCCATATAACTTTTTTTTTTTGCAAATCTACATCGATCTCATAAATAGCCCCTAGGGAATCTCCAGGACGGAAATCCGTCCCCAGGATGGAGAACTTTAAGCCCTGTCATAGTCTTATGCTACCGAGTCAACAGTTTATGTTGCTGTTTTTACAGTTTCGGTAGCAGGGTTTAATTTTTCTGTTGCTATTTCCGCGATTCATGTGTGCCTTTCAAAGTTTTTGTGTGCTGAGACTACATTTTCTTTGGTAGGCATGACACCGCATACATTTTTTTTCCCATCTTCAGTTTAACCCCCCAAAATCCTTTGCTGCGTTTGTGTCACTGACACTGTCACATGCCCAAACAAATACCGCATGGCCAAATCCCCCCCCCCCCCCCCCCCCACCCCTTCCCTACACACATACGCAAACGGCAGCCAGACGAATATAAACATCGGTTGTTTATATCAGCCCAGTCTTACTCATCGGACCAATGCCGATATTTTAAAAAATGACGAACATCGGTCGATACCGATATGAATGGCGATATGTCGTGCATCCCTACGCATTTGTGTCCTCTCGGCTGGACTATTGCAATGTCTTACTGTCTGGTTGCACTAGCTCGGCCCTGAAACGTCTTCAATTAGTGCAGAATGCTGCAGCTAGGGTTCTGACTAGGACTAAGAAATATGATCACATTAGCCCAGTGCTCAAAAATGTTCATTGGCTGCCTGTAAAATTCAGAATTGAGTACAAAATACTATTACTAACTTACAAAGCTTTAAATGACTTGGCCCCGGAATATCTTTGCAGTCTTCTCATTCCTTACTCCCCACCAAGATTACTTCGTTCACAAGGTGCTGACTTCTTGAAAATTCCAATTATATCTAGAATTACAATTGGAGGCAGAGCATTCTCTTACAAAGCACCAATTTTATGGAACAATCATCCAAGACAAATTTGGGCTTCAGACACACTCTCTATCTTCAAGAGTAGGCTGAAAACTTTTTAGTTAAGCCTATGATTAGTTCATGATTTGTTATGTGTTGGCTCTGGTGGGACTGACTACAACCTTGTTTTATGATATGTTCATGGTATTGGAAGCCAGTGTTATGTAAATCCATGTGGAACCGGTGGCGCTGAGCATGCATTAACGGTGCCAGTGGGGCTTACTACAGCCTTATCACTGGGGAGGTCCATATGGTGCTGGTGTAGTGTTAAGCAAATCCATGTGGAACCGGTGGCACTGAGCATGCATTAACGGTGCCAGTGGGGCTTGCTACAGCCTTAGTCACCGGGGAGGTCCATATGGTACTAGAGATTAGAAAATCTAAAGTGGTCTTCCAGCCTGGAGTAAGAGTAGGGCCTCTGTGCTGCAGGAAGTGGATGGAGGGGTGTTGACTGTTTCCTAACCAGTCAGCTCCTAAATTCTGACTTGGCACATGACACAGGACTGTAATTTTATTAATACGCAGTAGTTTTATCCAGTGCCTCACCCCACTTTTTTCTGTCTCTTTCCAAGGATCTTTCCCTCCACAACCCTGAGTCCTGGATCATCCGAGCCCTGTCCCTCACCATGAGCACTGGCTGCTGCTGTCCTGCTGTCCTGATGCGGTCCTGATCCAGTTCTGCACCATCCTTGGCATGCCACTATCTTGAGCAACTGATGCCACTGTTTAGATGGACTTCAATGGATCTGTATTGTCATTATCCTATTTTGCTTCATCTTGTTATTAACTAGCTAGCCCACGGAGGATGGGCTTCCCCACTATAGCCGGGTTCCTCCTGAGTTTTCTTCCCACTGGGGAGTTTTTTCTCACCACTGTTTGAGAATTTTTCTCCCTACTGGGAGTTTTTTTGCCTCATTTGCTGTAGTGGGGAATAGGCTGGGTACTGCACTTTCAGTAACTCATCTCTGACTGTAAAGCGTCTTTGTGACAGTTTATCTGTGAAAAGCGCTATAAAAATAAATTGAAATTGAAAATTATTTGTATTTTTAAATCCAAAAGGCAACTTTTATTTGGCCAGGCAGTATATAAACCTACTCTAAAAGAATGCTTGATGTCTGTGATGCTCAAAGTTGTTACTTGCAGTACATTGAAAAGCAGTGATCTTGCACACAAGCATGCTCACCTGAAGGACATCAGGAATCACAAACAAGCAGGCTCACCTGAAGGACATCGGGAATCACACACAAGCATGCTCACCTGAATCACATCAGGAATCACACACAAGCAGGCTCACTTGAAGTGCATCAGGAATCAAACACAAGTAGTGATGGCCAAATCGGAACAGTGTTCCGGTACGTACCGACACCTAGGTGAAACGTTTGATTCGAAACACAGCTCCGAGGTCTGTATCAGAAGGAGGATGTCACGTGACTGTTCCATTTAGTGTTCCATTACACTACCAATCAATACGAAACGTCACTGTTTCATATCAACAATTCAAACAAGTGAATAGGCTACTCGGTGGTTACGTAATTCTGTTCCGAAAATAAAACTACTGCTATAATACGAGCATCAAACAACATGAAGATGCATATTGAATGTCATGTATACATAACCACATCTGCAAAACAATTATCGGACCCTTGTCTGACTGGCTGCTGATTATTTTCCAATTAATAAATATCTAATTTGCGGGAAATGTTTGATAGCGCATGGAAATCACAGTTTTTTTGTGAAGTCTTGCCTCTCAGAGTGTGTTGTACTGAGCGTGTGAAGATGAGTGCAACTACGAGAAAGTGTTGTGATTCTGCATTCTGCATGTCATGTTTTAAGTTCTGTGCCTGGCCTAGCCATGTTTAGGATTTCTGTGTTTAGTGACCACTGCCTGCCCTTTGACCATTCTTACGATCATGTATTATGTTTTTGGAAATTTAGATTTCAGGTTTTATTATTTTTTCATGCCTCAGTTTTCATGCCATGTTTTCATTTCCATGCATTGCACTTCGTCTACCCTGTCTTGTCTTGTGTGGGTCTTTGCCCACGGTCCCTAGTCTTGCGTGCCTCTCATTCGGGTGATTTATTGGTTTCTGGGTTTTCAATCTTCCTTCATTATCTCGTGTGCTTCCTTCCTCTCTCTTTTACTATCTACTAACCATACAAATAGTTTGTTGTTTTCGATAATTACTAACCCTCATTAACATTGTATATTTTTACTAACTTACTAACATGCACTCGGGATTGTATAGCTGCACATACTAATTGACTAACGATCTCTCAGCAGTCGCTCAATTCTAATCTCCGCCCTCCTTGCCTATCCCTAATTATCTCTGCTGCAGTTTTCCACTTATACTTTGTGCTTTCCTTTTCCTTTATCTTGGCACTTTAACCGGAGCCATTGTTTTGTACTTAGGTTTGTCTTGTGATCCCTGTCTGCGTTTTGGCTACAGCCAAATTCATGTAATTAGTTTATTCCTCATGTGTCTCTCCCTGATCATTGTTACCATTGATTGCACCTGTTCTCCCTAGTCATGTGTTTACCCCGGGTGTGTATATAAGATGTCTGTTAGGTTCACTTTCTTGTCAGATCGTTCTTCCTAGTTTTCTCGTGCCACGTTTCTCGCCTTGATTTCTCAGTGTTTATCTTTCTGACTGGATTGCCTGACCTTTGATTTTTGCCTTTGTGATTTTGGATTACTGTTGCATCTGTGTGTTTTGACCATTTTTCTGCCCGACTACGAGATCTGTTTGCTGCCCTGGTAACGATTCGGATTACGTCCTGTGGATTCTGGCTTGTCTGTCTGATAGTACTATTCCTGTGTACCAGACCCATTTCTATCCAACTACGATTACTGTGATTGCAGCCCTGGTTTTTGATACTATTTTTGCCCAACTGGATTTCGACTTTTGGATTGTGGACTTTGTACTGTTGCTCTTTGCTCTGCGGGGGTCACCCCCCCTTACCAATAAAACAAGCTCTACTGCACTTCCTGGTTCTCGCATCTGGTTCCTGATCGCAATACAACAGTGTCCCAGATCTCCCGATTGGGAACATTTTGAACTACAGGAAGACAATATTGTTAAATGTATGCATTGCATGAAACGACTGGCATTTTGCAACAACACCAACTATGTGGAGACACCTTTGAACAAAGCATCCTGAAGCCTACAACCCTTGCACAGCACAACCAAGTGCTGAAACAAGCCATGGCCAGCATTCTGTTCAAGATATGTATTTATTCATGGTATGTTCGTACACATTTGATTTGACACATTATTTACAATATTCATAAATTATGCACTTAAGCAGTGAAACAACCCACACTATTGTACATTTGCCCATGGTTATATTTATATGCAATATTTATAATACAATAACATGCTTGGAGACTTTACTCCTAACTCAGTATTTCTGTTCCTTGATAGGAAGGTGAAGAGAACTGGACGAGGCTCTGACCTCATTGTTAAAGACTCGCAACCCTTCTCAATTATGGAGGATGAGGGTTTCAGGATGTTTGTCAAGAAACTTGACCCCAATTACATTCTTACATCCAAAAACACAATGAAAACAATGCTGAAGTCAAGATACACAGAGAGCAAGGAGAAGGCTATGGTGGAGGCGAAAAAGGCCAAAACGATGTGTTTGATTGTGGACTTCTATCAATAGGGATGGCTACCTTGCAATTACCTGCCACTTCATTTGTGAAAGTAACAAGCTGTCTGCCACTGTTCTTGGAGTAACTAAATTTGTGCGCACACACACACACACACACACACACACACACACACACCATCTGAAAGAGGCTACGAGGGCTCTTTTGCATTCATGGAGGATAGAGGAGTGTCACTGATAATGCAGCCAATATGATTGCGTGAGCAGTTGTTCCAAGTGCGACATGTGGCTTGTTTTGCTCACACCCTGAACTTGTTTGCAAAAAAAACCATAGAGTAAACCCCTGAATTGCATGCCTTGCACCTGCAAACAAGGCAAATAGTGGGCTTTTTCAGATCTAGTTCCAACGCAAAGCAAAAGCTCTCTGACATCCAGCAGCAGATAGGGAAAACCACAGATGAAGCTAATACAAGAAATCGAAACAAGATGGAACGGCACATTTTTAATGTTTCAGTGGCTGATGGAGCAGCGTGAAGCAGTCGCAGCAGCCTTGTCCTCTTTAAACACCACACTGAATCCCCTCAATAGTGCTGACCAGGAGACAGTCCCTGAATGTCTGAAGCTACTTCCAGTTTTTTATGGAGCACCTGTGGAGCTGTCAACTGAAAAGAGTTTCTGCATCAAAGATCATTCCACTAGTTAGACCTATTCACAACAAGGTTCAAGAAATCGTGAGGGGTTAACAAGCTCTAATGCCCTACAGTTGGGCAGCAAACTTCAAAAGAACTTGAGGGAGCGATGTGGGGAGGAGCTTGTAAGGGTCCTTGGAATGGCTACTGTCCTTGATCCAGGATTCAAGATTCTTGGGTTTGGAAGTTCAGATAATGCAGACAAAGCCGTGAGAGCTTTGACAGTTGAGTGCTCTGCTGTCATCCCAGCAGCCTCGGAAACACAAGCAAGCTGTGTGCCATCAGCATCACCATCAGCATCAGGACCACAGGCCAGTGAACACAGGGTAGAGAGCCTCTGGTATGATTTTGACAGCATGGTAGGCGAGACCCCTCAAAGACAGAGTGCCACTGCCGATGCTACTGGTGAGGTAAGCTCACCAAACACACACGTACACACACACACACACACACACACACACACACACTATAGTCCGAGTGATTGCACGAGGTGGTAATTGCGTTGATTGATTTGTCATTTTCTACCCATTTAGGTTCAACGCTATCTCTCTGCACCATATCTTCCCAGGAAGGAGGACCCTCTTGACTACTGGAACCAACACGCAGCAATATTACTGCCTACTGACCAAAATCAAGACGTCATGTGAAAAAAGCATGCAAAAACTTGACTGTTTGAGTGTAAAATCTTCTCCTTTATTTGGACAACAGATGTCGCTGTGAAGACATGTTTCGATCATTCCATAAGATCGAGTCATTTTCCGAATCATTCGTTCCAAATGATTCGATCACCTGAACCTTCCATTTCTGCCATCACTACACACAAGCATGCTCACCTGAAGCACATCAGGAACCACACACAAGCATTCTCACCTGAAGCAGTGCAGTAATTACACACAAGCAGGCTCACCTGAAGGACACCAGGAATCACACCCAAGCATACTCACCTGAAGCGGTGCAGTAATTACACACAAGCTGGCTCACCTGAAGCGAATTAGTAATCACACGCAAGCAGGGTCACCTGAAGCAGATCAGTAATCAGACACAAGCATGCTCATCAGAAGCTATTCAGTAGTCACACACAAGCATTCTCATTGCCCTTGAAAGGTTGCTTGAAAAGCAGAGGCTGTTTCACAATCACCAAAATTTAAACAGTCCTCTCTTTTACTATCACAGAAACCAGTCATATTCTCAGTCTGCCTTCACTGTCCCAATGGTGGAGGTGATCAAGCAGCTTCAAACTCATCTCTTTGCTCATCCGAAATAGAGAACAGATTGATGTGCAGTCGGGTGGAAATCTTTTTACCTTTTTGTAAAGTTTTGACTCAATCAAAACTTTGAATCAAAAACAACTGATAAATGGGGCCCAGCATGCAGAGCTAATCCGGGCAGCCAACTCAAGTCATGCCCACATTTTCATAGACACTCCCACACATATCAGACATTGCTCCACACCTCTGCAAGGTGGCCAATTTTTACTGCTCTTTTCTGTTGCTATGGCGGGGGGGGGGGGTGCAATCCTGTCTCTCCCTGTTTTCTTTTCCCCAAACTCTGTGAGCTGCAGGGTCAGGGTCAGAGGCTTATGCCAAACTATTTTTGTATCTATTTCTTAATCTATCCTGCAATTAACAGTTTACATGTGAGCTAGATTACAGAAATTGAATTTCCAGATTATGCAAGATGTTGGCCTGGATTTGTTTGCAGTTGATTAGACCATAATTAGGGTAAGGTGGGGCAATTCCGGCCTACATTTAACCTTCTTTCTCTGATAGAAACACTAAGCAA
Organism: Gymnothorax reevesii; assembly: GCA_029721435.1. Taxonomy (NCBI): domain Eukaryota; kingdom Metazoa; phylum Chordata; class Actinopteri; order Anguilliformes; family Muraenidae; genus Gymnothorax; species Gymnothorax reevesii. Next base: position 29,010,462 of record CM056588.1, read on the forward strand.
TCCTTTTCTTGGCCAGTAGTTGTTCTAAACTATTGCAAGAGCTATCAGAAACAACACCTTAACAGGTTTTCTTCATGTGTCCAACGGTGTGTAATTTTTATCAAATAAATGAAAAAAAAAATATAGGCCAGAATAGCCCCAGCTTACCTTACTCATAGCATCACGCCCAGTTCACAGCGCATTAATGCAGGCAGTTATTATAACAGAAATCCCAAGTGAACACACACAAATGCATTTATACGGGCACTTTCAAAGAAATTTTTTTTTGTCAGCAAACTCACATGTAAACTTTTAATTCCAGTATCAACAAACAGATACCATGATAGTTTGGTGACTGGGCTCTGACACTGAAACACCCTGCATCCTGCTGCGCTCAAAGAGAAGAGCACAGTGAGAACCAGGATATCCACCCCAGGGAAGAATTCAGAGCCCACAGTTAAATGTTGAGGCAGAGGTGGGATGCTAACTCGCAGCAGGAATGAGCAATGCAGCAGCAGAGAGCGAAGCAGCGCAGTAGCAGGCAGAGTCATGTGCTGCGACAGTAGCAAAGCAGGACAGCAGCTTAAATTTTCTACCCACTAAAGGGGCAGAGCAGTGTTTGATATGCATGGGAGTGTCTATGTGAATGTGGGCATGTCTTGACTTGTCTACCAGAACTAGCTCAGCAAGCTTTGGTGACAGAGAAGCAGATTTACTGTCCCAATTCTCTTCGCTGTTGTTCATTTGCCCTTTACTTCAGTTCCTTAACTCACCTACACCTCTCCACATGGTTCCTGATAGCTGTGGAGAGGTAGTGGGGGAATGGTGGTGTAGAGGTGTGAAGTGAATAGCAATAGGACTCAGGCAGACTGAAATCCTTTTTGAGACAATTTTTGTGCAACCATCCACACAGCAGAAATCTACTCTGCCTGTATTGTTTGTCCTTTTCTGTACTTCCCAGATCAGGGCAGACAGGGGCATATATTTATGATGCTCCCCTAAGGAGCAAGAGTACTGATATCAGACCAGCTTCTTGACCCACCTCTTTACCACATCCGCTACAAGCAAAAAAGACTGAACTGACTCTGGATCAGCGTTCTCACTCAGAGAATGAACGGGAGCCATTATTCCTTGTATTTTTTCCTACAAAACCACCCTGTTGGTTGGCTGTACCTGACATGTCTGATGTGTATGTACGCCATCCATCCACGAAATTCAGTGTGGCAGGAACTGCCGGTAAAGGGTCCTGTTTTACACAATTAGTATTTGTTCATACATAGTATATACCTTCATATAAGCGCACAGTATTTTCTCATTGATATTAACATCAGTTACAATATGATTGTTCACGCACATGGCTCAAGGTCAATCCATCAGGGTGGAACCATCGTCTAGGACATGAAAGTCACAATTTATCTCACTGTTATATTTCAGTCTCAGTGGATACAGGAATATGACAAATTTATAATATTGAACTTGATGCTCTTCCAGTGAGTGATTAACTTGTAGCAACTGCTCCTGTAAACTTTTATATTCGTCTCGCTCTGCCACCTGGCCCCAAAAGCCTGACATCAGCATGCTATTCAGAATCATTTTACCCAGCCACAATCAAGTATTCTTCTCCCCATCCATGTGCTGTATATTAAAAAAAGACTGAATGAGAGATGCATTATGAATTTGCTATTTGCTATTACCCCTGTCACGCCAGACAGAGTTCATATGGAGTTGTCACCACAATTTGAAACTAATCAGAACTCTGTGGGATCGCAGAGAAATTTAGAAATGTTTCGCAAATTATTTGAAATTTTCACACGCTGGAGATCTCAGGACATTCTCACGGTGATTGAGGAGTTTGTATGGAGTTCCCGTGGTGTGCTGATGCATTCCCACAGAGTTCTCATTAGGGATCAATGACCTTGGCACGGTGTTCTCTTTACGTGTCCACTGCGAGCTAGGCGTTTTTACTGTACACCCACTGCGTGCACGCTGAGTCCACTGCGTCCCCAAAGCGTCCATACTGCGTTTTCGCAGATGGTATAAAAGCCGTCCCAGATAGCAAGCTCCTCCTCTCCGGATCTGCCCCGGCTCTGAGCTGGATCAGCTGGAGCCGGAGCAGATCCGGAGCGGAGGTGCTTGCTATCTGGTGTGGCATACGTACACACTCCTTTCTTTTCCTTTTCAACTATTAAGCCGCTTTCACACTGGAGGCGAAAAATTTTCGCATGGTAGATTACGTTCAAAGTCAATGCAAAGATGCGATTACACGCGTTTCGCGAGTATTTGCGTCTGCCTTGATTTGCATGTAATCTGTTGTGCGAAAAATTTGTTTTGCGTCTGCTGTGAAAGCAGCTTTAGCTGCGTTCGTGTGGCGTTCATATGCGACCTTGGGGCGTGCCAATGACGCTCCCGTGACACTGTAGGAGACCTCATTGAGCTGCTACAAGGATCCAACAGAGTTAAAATCAGAACGCACAGCTACTGCATTTCTTTTCACGGCATTTGTTTTGTGACAGATGTACTGTCTGAATTACATTTCATGCTGCCATAATGGCTGTGCTAATGTCGGAACGGTTTCCACAGCGTCTCAACATAATGCCAGACAAACCGACTCTAACAATGCATTGCTCATGTCAGCAATGACGAGTCATGGTTTTTATTTCTCAAAAAATTTGTTACCTAGTCAATTCGATGACCCATCTGCATACGCTCTAATGTACCATGAACAAACATACATAATGTTATTCGACTGTAGAGAATATTTGAAATGTCCGTGCCTTCATTAAACAGAATCAAGTTAGCCAAACTTAGCTGAATCTTACCTATCCAGGAGAAAATAAACAACTTTGGCGTCGGTCTTCAAATTCTTCATCGCTTTCAGCCGTCTTCATCTTTCAAAGGCATGTCCTATACAGATCCTTGTTTTGTTTCTGACTTTGTCACAACATATTTTGGAATCATAACGAAGCCTTTTAGGTTTAGTAACGTCAGACATTTGTACTCCGATACACTGGTAGTGGTAACTGGTATACACTCAGTGGTAACTGGCAGCATGGATGTCAAAATGCTACTGACTTTGTGATTGGGAGATAGGTGCAGGGCGGCGCTACAGGCCAGAACACAAAATGACAACATCAATATTAATTGTGGGCTGCAACTTTAGTTTTATAATGAGGATATTCTGGCTGGACTAAGGTTGTCAGTGATACAAGTATTTGATATTAACATCATTCCTTAGTGTCTGGTGATATATCGGGGCCATTTCATGATTAATCAACATACATTTCTTACATACTGCTCCTTTAAAATACATGACTGCTTCAGCATGCTACATGTTGTACTTTGAAGGCACTTGCGCCTTGTATGCCTTGTGCTGAAGTGACTGAACTCAGAGTTTAATGGCCAAATTCAATGCCATCATCTCAGGAAAAGCCCTCTGACCACCGTTAGTGAGTTTATAAATAAGCACTGATAATGAACGGCAATGATAATCTATCAATGCTTTTGTGCAGCCTTTAACCGGCTATCACCGGTGATTGGAATTCCACTATCAACATGTTTTTGGAAGCCCAGAATTTGCTATCAGTACTAACCAAAGGTGTAGATTTGGGTAGGGATAATTGGGCCATATCCTGACTGACTTTCTGACATGGCAAGAATATCCTGACCAACTTTTGATCAATGGGGAAAATGGAAGAAATATGACATTGTAAATGTTAACAAGCCCCAGTCCAATATAATATTAGCGCATCTACAGTTGGTGGCTTTGTCCAATTCATAGACAGTCAATGGTTTAATCTAAAGTGTTTATTTTGGCTGAAGTCATGTAACTAACGTTTCAAAAAAAAGTACAGCGCACAGAATAGACAAGAAAAAAATAAAGAGTGTGAGACTTTTTTTGGCTGGGCAATGTATTTGGTATCAGTATGAGGCCAGTTTTGCCGTGGAAATTCTAGTCATGGAGACATGATCTACCATGCCCATAGATTGTATAAAAAGATGGACACAGCACCTGGGTCTGAAAAGTGAAGCACATGCGGAAATCTCTGAAAATTGCATTCTATTTAATCGCCAGCAGATGACGACATCAGTAGTTGCAGAAAGTAGTTATAGTATGTTATAGAAGTCTATGAGAAAATTTCCACCTGATTTATTATATCAATAATGATTTTCCACATTATTTTATAGTATCTATTGCAAGTTTCAAGTTGCCTTCAATATTTCATGATGTTCATTTTTGTAAATTATGGTCCCAAATAAACTAGAATAAAGGATAAAGCCAGATCTGCTTTATGGGGCATGGCTATCCTCTGGTCCTTGTCAGATACGGTCAGATCCACACATAAATCCATCCCTCGCTCCTCTCTGGATCTTCAATTCATGCACTCATCCTAGAGAAATCACATCCGGTTTCAAAATGACAAAATGGAGCTGTTCAAATTGCCAAAATCAAGGCTTCCTAAATGATATGCTGAAACCAATGGGTGACGTCACGGTTGCTTCCTCCATCACTTGATACAGTCTATGACCATGCTAGACATCCCCTCTCTGTTCATTAACAGCAATTTCACAACCTGAAAAAAGTAAATTGGGGTAATTTAGGGAAAAAAAGGCATCCAAGGTTTCTCAAGTGTTGAATCCCATGACTCTTACATCAGAATTTCCTGGCTTTCCTTCCCCATTGAGAAACTCAGCTCATTCAGCCATGTGAACTTGGGGCACTAGCAAGACTCTGGGGTGATCCACGACTCTCCAGATACACTTAATATTCTTCCAGATATGCACTTTGAACCTATTTTCAAGATTACTCTCCTGTAAAGGCAAAATAGGAAAGTCCATTAAACTTACTGTATTGTCAGTTTGGGCTGAAACTAGGGCAGAGTCTGAAAGCTCTCAGAATGATGGGAGTCAGGATAAAGTCTGAGTGCTGCCTATTCCCTTCAGCTCCAGTCTTAATGAAGACTTAATTCAGTCGCACAGCATGTACTGTCAGACTCCACCTATGAGGTCTGTGGGGGCCCATTCCACAGTAGGAAATTGGGGCATGAGAGTGAGAGTGAGAGTGGGCGAGAGAGTGAAAGTGCGAGAGGGAGAGAGAGAGATGGACAGAGAGAGAGAGAGAGATAGAGAGAGAAAGGCAGGGAGCCGCTCAAGGCTCCAAGGACAAAAACGAGGCAACTACAGAGATAACTGCTACCTGGACATCTGTAATAGACCTGTCAGTAGAAGCAGCAAAAGTACACTGAGACATAGGCAGCTTCATTGTGCTCTTTCTCATTCCAAGATACGACTGGTGCTCGCAGACTTTTTTAGGCAGATATGAAATGGCCATGAAGTCTCCAATATTACTGACTTGGTTTACCAGGATTATTATGTCCTCAAGACTGAGTTTTTTGGGAATATTATGGTTTCGCCTTGAATGCTGACACCACAACTGCTACAGATCTCTCTTGTTAGCATGATAACAAGAACAATTTTTACGAGAATCACTTAAAACCTCTGTTTATTTGTAGTGCATAGAGGTTGAATCTATTGGTTTGTTTGACCATACAGCCTTTCTTGTAACACCAACATCTGGTCAAACTTTACATTTACAGTTTCAATAATTCAGTTTTGATGAACAACATGTTACACTGCATCTGGTGCATAGAGCTGGGGTATTCATAGATATTATATAGACGGTGTTTGTAAACACCCTGACTCACGCACGTGCATGGACCATAAGGCAAGAAGTTTTTCCACTCAGCACTGCACCAGTAATGGTAACGTGGTTTTGTGTACTTGCGTGTATCCGAAAAGGTAACTTGGATTTGCATCTAATTATTATTGTTCAACGTTATACATGCTGGTTCGTTAATAGAAGTCATCACTGATCGATTTTTTATCGTATTTACGTGTACTGATATATAATTGATGTGACTTCGCAAGGATGACAATCTGCAAAAAAATCAGGAACATTCGTGGACTTCGCAGCAATTATTTTCACCATCACTCAGCAGTGCATTGTACCGAACAACGCACTATAGCTGTCACTACATTCCGACTACGAAATGGATTCTCATGACTTACTGCGCAATGAGCCTCGCAAACTAATTTACATAAACTCTAGCTCGCTTCCTGACGGAGATAGCAGCAAAAGTCACATCCGGTTGCATGTCAGTGGTCTGGCTTTGCTGCTGCCCGCGCGTTTAGTTTTGTTTTTTTTTTAATCGTTATTTTAGCGTTTTATCGCTCTGACAATTGATCACTATATTTTACTTATTTTATAATTTTTTTATTTTACTACTTTTTAGTTGTATTAGTTTTTTTTTCAACATCCTTTTTAACTTTATTTTATCATTTAATTGGTTTTATCATTTTTATTTACTTTAAGTAAGCGGCTCGGCCGGGCTGGCTGCAAGAAGGCTCAGCAGCCTTCAGAAATCACAATGGGTCCACTTACCTCTCCGCCTGGCTGTGCAAGCTGCACCTGTCTGTCGAAGAAGATCGCGGAGCTGGAGGGGAGAATTTCAACCCTCCATCAAATCAGGGAAGATGAGCAACTCATCGATTACTAAGTGGCTCCAGCTCTTGCCACTGTGAATGCCTCCACCGCGGTTGAGCAAGACTTCATGGCTTCCCTCGTTGAAGCTGCCCCGACCCAGTCCAAGGACCCCTGGATCCAGCAGGGAGCGAGTTCCACACCCTGCCAGGCTGAGCTGTGGGTCGGATCCCGGGGAAGTAAACGCTGCGGCAGGCGCGTCCCGTCTGCTTGGGAGTTGCAGCTCGACAACAGGTTCTCTGTCCTTGATGAGGAGGACCCTGCACCCCCGCCCTCTCCAGCACGCCCGGCTGCACCTACGCCTAGTGCTGTTACCATCGACACCAAGGCTTCGGAGCCTGTATCAAAAATGTGAAGCACTTCCTAACGGAGCTCCGTGTCGAGGCTTGTATCGTCTCGGCAAAATGACGTCAGTCATTTACAGCTTGTGGGCTGTTGTCAGTCGTTGAAGTTTGTCATTGCGTGCGATGGAGCCAGCAAGAAAGAGAAAGCTGTTTTCCGTTCGGCAATACTTTGATTTGATTTCACCGAATAAGGTCGCTTAGTGAAGCTATTAGGCCAAATTGTTCGACTATTATGTGATGTCATATTTTCAAACCTTTTCAAATGCACGTGCGAATGTACTGGTCAGTAAAGCAAATTGTATGCTAGGATTAATTCAAAGAATTTGTGGTCACTCTTGTTCAATTCAAACAGTATAAAACTGTATAAAACTGCATACTTTGCTCATAAGACCACTCTTGGAATATTCTACCCAGTCTTGGGCTGTAGCATCCAAGAAATCTCTCCTTCACATCGAAGGTGTGCAAAGGAGAGCAACCAAGTACATTCTTGGTTATAGTGATTGTGAAGGTAGTGATTACAAAGTCCGTCTCATGAAGCTTAACTTATTACCACTTGGCAATCGGCGTGACATAATGGACTGTGTATTTTTGTGCAAATGTTTGAGAGGCGACTATGACATTTCCTATGTGCAGTTTGTTTCATTCCAATCTGAGGATACTTTTTCAATGCAAATTCCAAAATTTAGGACGGAAACTTTCCAACATTCGTATTTTAATAGAATATTTTACTTATGGAATGCTAATGCACTTTATCAACCTTCTGATACTACAGCTGTTTTTAAGTTTAAGTTATTCAATTATTACATAAAAAAGTTCAACGATAATTTTTCACCCAACAACTCTTGCACATGGGTTGGCAAATTCCACTGTACATGCTGCCGCCTAATATAGTGAAACTCTTGGCCACTTTTATTCCGTATTTCTGAGGCTTCTTTTCTTTGTTTTTAATTGTCATTTTCTTTTTGCAATTTTCTGTATACGTAATTGGAGGATTGCTCACTATAGGTGCCTTATCACCTGTGCGATCGCATCCTGACTGCTCTCTAAGTTTAATAAATAGAATAAAAAGAAAATCTGTGCTGTGCCGTATAATTTCATAGTGCAATGTATAACAAGGCTGTCAAAAATAAATTAGACTCGTCGGTTCTATCAATCAGTCTGAGCAACTGTTGCTAATTGGGAGAGGTAAACTGCAAGAGGTGTAGGTCATTAGGATCATTCTCTAAGGTGCTTCCTCCACCTAAGCCAGGTAGGAAACCTTAAGAGATCAAAAGAAAAGGTGTGTGCTAAAATTTACAAAAGAAGTACTAAAGTGTAATTTCTTTTGAATCTTTAATAAATGACTAAATGAATAAAGGTTTGTTTTATTATTTTCTTGTTAATAGAGCATACAGTAAAGCAGCTGTTCTCAACCTTGGTGTTACAGTCCTGTGTCCTTGTTTTCCCCTAACCCTACTGTCTCTAATTTTGTTTCCTGTCTGTGCTGTGCATGTTGTTTACTGGCTTCCCTTGCATTCACTCACGCAATCAACATTCCTTTCAATTATCCAATTACTGATTCCAGCCTCTGCTCTGTCTGCACTCTGTTATGGCCCCAATTTGTTATTACATTTATAACACAACAGCAACAGCAAGGGATGACAGACACAGTTTTAAAAACTGAAACACATTTAATTTTTAAACAAAGACAATGACTAATAACAACTAACTAACCTAAAGATCAAGATTGAATACAAAAACATAAATATTTACAGTCCCTTTTTTTGGTGGTTTGGTGATGTCCTGGGTGAGAAAAATCCACAAAAGAAACTTCACAGGTCATGAACAGAAATGACAGGTCTGGTCACACGTATCCTTCTTCTTGCAATTTCTCCTACTACTTTACTGTCTCAATTCTTTTCCTTATATACTCTTTTGCAGACCCCACCCACATTTAGACCTCTTTTTTAAAATTTTCTGAGACTTGCCCCAGACATGTCCAGGACATGTCTAAACATGACTCCAGTCTGAGCTTAACAAAAAAAAGGTAAATACTGCCATCTAGTGGCCTATATTCACATTACACCTCCATTCCAAAAGGGAAAAATTTTGACTCATAAAGGCAAAATTTTTCTTTTCAATACAAAATGGTTAAGTGAACACTTGTCTATATATACATATCATACAATATTCAAACACATGATATATATATACACATTCAAACACGGGATAAGCAATCAGCAATGACATTGTCTGTACCCTTCACATGCTTAATTTCCAAGTCAAACTCCTGTAAAATCAAACTCAAATTCAACAATCTCCGATTCTTGTTTTTCATCTTACTCAAAAACATTAACGGATTGTGGTCAGTGTACACAATCATTGGCTTTTGTCCTGTACAAACATAAACCTCAAAGTGTTGTAAAGAAAGGACGAGAGCCAACAGTTCCTTCTCTATTGTGGAATAGTTCCTTTGGTGGCGATTGAACTTCCTGGAGAAGTATGCCACGGGATGCTCAATGTCATCAGAGTCACTTCTCTGTAGGAGCACAGATCCACAAGCTTGGTCGCTACCATCGACCGCGATGGAGAACGGTTTGTTGAAGTCAGGAGATTTGAGCACGGGGAAGTGACACAGCAGAGACTTCAGGAGATCGAAGACTCTCTGGCATGCATCATCCCAAGTGAACTTTACGCCTTTCTTCACTTGGTTAGTTAGACTGAGAGCAATCTCAGCAAAGTTCTTGCAGAACTTGCGGTAGTACCCGATCATTCCAAGGAAGCGGCGCAAAGCTTTTTTGTTGTCAGGAACTGGAAAGTCCATGATGGCTTGGACTTTAGCATTTATGGGTGCCACCTTACCCTGGCCTATGACGTAGCCAAGATAGGTGACAGTAGCACAACCAAAGTCACTCTTGCTCAGGTTAACAGTCAGGTTAGCCTGGGTCAGGCGCTGAAACAACGTCTCTACATCTTTTAGATGTTCTTCCCAGGAGTCACTCCATGTGATCAGGTCATCGATGTATGCACCCGTGTGTGGCAATCCGGCGATTGTAGACTGTATCATCCTTTGGAACGTGGCTGGGGCATTTTTAATGCCAAAGGGTAGGACTTCATACTGGTACAACCCAGATGGTGTGGCAAAAGCAGAGATGCTCTTGGCCCTATCAGTTAAAGGCACAAACCAATAACCCTTCAATAAATCAATCTTGGTCAGAAACTTTGCTTGCCCTACACTATCAATACAATCATCAATCCTAGGTATTGGAAACACATCAGTTCTAGTTACAGCATTGACTTTGCGATAATCTGTACAGAATCTAGTACTTCCATCAGGTTTTGGAACTAGCACACAGGGTGAACTCCAATCGGAGTTGGAGGGTCTATTAATATCATGTTTTAACATGTACTCAACCTCTTTCTCAGCAATCTTTCTCTTTTCAGGATTCATCCGGTATGGATGCTGTTTTATTGGTTTGGCATCACCAACATCTACATCATGAGAGGCTATAGTAACTCTCTTTGGAACATCAGGAAACAAATCCTCATTTTTCTTGATCAACCTTTCAAACTGATCTCTCTGTGAGGGTTCAAAGTGCTGGAGTTTTACATCAAGATTTTGCAACACTTCAGTGTTTGACAATTTACATGAAAGAACTTCAGCTTTAATTCTTGGTTCATCATCCTGAAACTCCCCCTCATCTTCACACGTTTCGACCATTGGAGAATCTGAAGTGACAGCTGCAACCCTAGCATTTCTGTCATGATAAGGCTTTAGCATGTTAATATGACACAATTGTTTTGGCTTTCTCCTATCTGGAGTCTTCACAATGTAATTGAGATCATTGAGTTTTGTCAGAATTTCATAAGGACCATGAAATCTAGCCTGCAATGGATTAGACTGCAAGGGAAACAACACAAGGACCTTGTCTCCTGGTTTAAACTCACGGCTTCTAGCCTTATGATCATACCAAGTTTTCATTTTTCCCTGACTTGATTTCAAGTTCTCTTTGGCAAGGTCACAAGCTGCACGCAATCTTTCCTTGAACTTGCTAACATAGTCTAACAGACTGATATGCGGCTCTTTCTCTTGCCATTGTTCACTCAATAATAGCAAAGGTCCTCTCACTTCATGACCAAACACTAGCTCAAATGGACTGAATCCAGTAGACTCCTGCACTGCTTCTCTTGCTGCAAACAACAGCAAATGAACCCCTTCATCCCAGTCTTTCTCATGGTCATAACAATAAGTCCTCATCATTGTCTTGAGTGTGGAATGAAACCGCTGTAAGGCACCCTGACTTTCTGGATGATAGGCACTAGAAAGAATCTGCTTTGCACCTAGTTCATACACAACCTGCTGAAACAATCCTGAAGTGAAATTGCTACCCTGGTCTGACTGAATTTCCCTGGGAAGGCCAAACAACGTGAAGAACTTTATCAAAGCCTTCGAGATTGCAGTTGCCTTGCTGTTACGTAGAGGTATGGCTTCGGGGAATCTGGTAGATGCACACATGATTGTCAACAAGTACTGATTTCCAGATCTAGTCTTGGGTAATGGACCAACGCAATCAACAATGACCCTAGAGAATGGCTCCCCAAATGCTGGGATAGGCTGCAATGGAGCTACAGGTGGGTCTAACTGGTGTTTTCCAACTACCTGACAAGTGTGACAGGTTTTGCAAAAGTTGGAAACGTCTTTCCGAAGCCCAGGCCAAAAGAAGTGTTTCATGATCTTATCAACAGTCTTGTTAACACCAAGATGACCTCCTAAAGGTAAACTATGAGCCATTGTTAAGATCTCATTCCTATAGACCTTCGGAACAACAATTTGCCTGACCACTGCGCAATCTGCATTGGCGGGGATATCAGGAGAACGCCACTTTCGAATCAACACACCATCCTTGAGATAATACCCAACTGGAACTGCGTCTATTTCTTTATCAGGAGGGGCTCTCCTCTTTAGTACACAAATTTCAGGATCATTAGTTTGCTCCTCAATCAACCGCTTTCTGGACAGAGACAAGTCTCCAGACACATCAGAATCACCAGACCCATCCGGCTGGCTGAATAGAGAACTGATTAAAGGATCTGATAAGTCCTCAAACGGAGAAACCATAGTCGGCCAATCAGAGTCATGAGGCGAACCACCTGAGTCCTGACTATTCAATGTACTGGACGGCACCACATCATCTTCTTCTTTAGCCTTTTTGGCCATAGCACGAGTCACTGCGCAAGAAGGATACAGAGATGGGTCCTCATCCCCATCTTCAGTGCTCGGCTGTGAAGTAAGATGTACAGGGGGAACTACTTTGCCCCCAGCCAGGTCATTGCCTAGCAACAGAGAAACACCCTTTATAGGTAGACTTGACATAAGTCCCACCTTTACCTGTCCTGTAACTAAATCTGACTTCAAGAATATAGAGCGCAGGGGTACAGATACAGTCCTCCCTTCAATACCTTGTACAAGTATGAAATCCCCTGAAGCGGTCTCATCACGTAACTCCAAGGAGTCCATCAACAAAAGTGACTGAGAAGCTCCGGTATCCCTTAGATATGTATGGGGACAGGAGTAGTATGCTCATTCAGAGCCACAAATCCCTCTGACACAAATGGAAGAAATTCCTCCCTCACGAAATCAGCTGTATCAGGCTTTTTAGCCCCACAAGAAGCAGGCAATTTAGCAGATTGGATATCTACTACAGGGGTTTCTAACCTTGTTTTCACAAAGGCATTTGGTTTGGTTCCTTTTCTTTTTCTTTCTTAGCTTTAAGGAACCAACAGTTAGTTGTAACATGACCAGATTTCTTGCAATAACTGCAAACTAGACCACTTTTGTCACTGTCAGCTTTCACACTTTGATCAGACCTGTTACTGGATTTCTGAGCACCATCACCAGATTTGTCTTTGTCTTTGGATGAGGAATCTTGGGTATCACCATAACCCTTTTTCTGAAATTGGGACCATCTATTATTACTGCTAGACTGAAATTTGGACTTATGTGTGAGAACATATTCATCTGCAAATTTGGCAGCTGATTGCAAATTCAGTGCTTGCTTCTCATTAAGGTAGGTCTTAACATCATCTTTAACACAGTTCTTGAATTCTTCAACTAACACCATCTCTTTTAGTGAGTTGAAATCATCCTTGACCTCCATAGAAGTACACCAGCGCTCAAAGCAAACCTGCTTTTCATTAGCAAATTCAACATAAGTCTGATTTTCAGATTTTTTCAGACCTCTGAATTTCTGTCGGTAAGCCTCTGGAACCAACTCATAAGCTCTCAAAATAACCTTTTTGACAACCTCATAATCAGAGGAATCATCTGCAGACAAAGCCGAATAGGCTTGTTGAGCTTTACCCTTGAGGACAGTTTGCAACATCAGAGGCCAGTGTTCCTTTGGCCACTGGCAACTCTTTGCTACCTTTTCAAAACACTGGAAATAGTTGTCAACATCCTTTTCCGAAAATGGAGGCACCAGTTTTACCTCCTGACTGGCACAAAATTTATTTTTAGTTTCAATTTTAATATTTAGTTGCTCCATTTGGAGTCTTTCTTCTCTATCGAATTTCTCTAATTCCAAATCTCTCTGTCTTGCAAATTTTTCTAACTCAAATTCTCTTTGTTTTTCTTTTTCCTCCCTTTCTATTTTCTCTTCTCTTGCTAATTTTTCTAACTCAAACTGCCTTTGTTTTTCTTTTTCTTCCCTTTCTTTCTCTCTTTCTTCCCTCTCAAATTCTCTTTGCTTTTCTTTTTCCTCCCTTTCTTTTTCTCTTTCCTCCCTTTCAATCTCTAGCATTTTTAATTTAAGTTCCATTTCTATATTTGGATTTTCCACTGGAAACTGTTCCAGATCTCCGGGTGCAAACACATTTTCATCAATGTAATATTCAACTATCTCTCGAGCCAGTCTTGCTTTTCGCATGGCTGGTTTCACCTCTGTCAGCTCTAAATGTCTGCAAATTTCTAGCAGTTCTGTCTTTTTAAAAGACTTCAAAACCCCTACGGTTGGTGATGCCAAGAAATCATCCATTGCTGTTGTCAATATATATGTATTCAATTAAAAAAAAATTCAATTTTACAATTTGAAATGTTAGATTTTCAATAAATGACTCACAAAATGGTCTATCCCGGACCTTGAGCCCCCAATTTGTTATGGCCCCAATTTGTTATTACATTTATAACACAACAGCAACAGCAAGGGATGACAGACACAGTTTTAAAAACTTAAAAACATTTAATTTTTAAACAAAGACAAAGACTAATAACAACTAACTAACCTAAAGATCAAGATTGAATACAAAAACATAAATATTTACAGTCCCTTTTTTTGGTGGCTTGGTGATGTCCTGGGTGAGAAAAATCCACAAAAGAAACTTCACAGGTCTTGAACAGAAATGACAGGTCTGGTCACACGTATCCTTCTTCTTGCAATTTCTCCTACTACTTTACTGTCTCAATTCTTTTCCTTATATACTCTTTTGCAGACCCCACCCACATTTAGACCTCTTTTTTTAAATTTTCTGAGACTTGCCCCAGACATGTCCAGGACATGTCTAAACATGACTCCAGTCTGAGCTTAACAAAAAAAAGGTAAATACTGCCATTTAGTGGCCTATATTCACATTACAACTCCCACCATTATACTGCCTCGCACACCTCACCTGTTTCTTCCCCTTCATAACCTTGCTTTGCCCTCTGTTGAGTGCCAGTTTGTTGTAGATTCTGTTTAAAGAAAGTCTTGTGTATTCAGCTCCTTAACCTTGGCTAAGTTTATTTCTGCCCAGCTCCTGTCCTGCCTGCCTACCCTGACCGGCTCAGGTCCAGCCTGCTCCCCCATCCAGCTCAGGGGCCGGTTGCACCAACCGTCCGAAGTGCTGTCCTGAAGTTACGCATGAAAATGGGTTGCACCAACGATGACTTACAACAAGCCTTGTCCAAAGTGCTGTGTCGTAAGACAAATTGGTGCAATGACTATCAACGGTGAAAAGCGCAGTTGCAGCTACACAAGTTAGGACACGGAATTACGACAGAAACCTACATGTGGTGGGAGGTGACAAGTGTGCTGCGATCTTAAAATAAATCTTTCTTTTGTAATAGTCTCCTAAAATTGCTATGAGACCACTTCAAGTATGTACATTTTCAGAAATTGCACGCAACTGTCTACATACCCCATGGCGGCAAGTGGTCATGCTTTTAAAAAATCGTGGTTTAACATTGCCACATCTCAACTCTGAATTTCATCTCTTATTGTAGCATTTTAAGGAGATAATTACAGATTAATTAAACATAAAGAGATTCATTTGAAGATTGCTGTGGATTTTAGGCATATAAAAAATACACAAGGTGGAAAACATTCTGTATAACAAAAGAAACCTGACATTGAAATATAAATTATCGCAATCGTGTGAAATGGCCAAATGTAAGCCCATAAAAAATCGTGCAATCACATTCTTGCAAAACTGTGCCGTTCTATGGCCATTTTATTTCCAAAATGCGATAATCAAACATGCTATCTTGATAAATTGGAGTATCTACTCATTCAACTTTTTAAATAAGCAAATCTACTGTTTGATCACTGATTGAGCAAAGTAAATGGGGACAGGCTTAGAGTAGCCTAATTGGTTAAACAATACTGATGTCAGTCAAGTTTTTTCCAGAAGAATTTCACACGCCCTCTGATGTTTGGCACTTTCTGGGTTGTTCATGACAAGTGAAATTTACTTACCCCATTGGCAAGGTAGTGTTTTAAGTCTTAAAATAAGAAAATTTCCCTTTCTTGAAAATCACTTTTTGCAGTGTGCCTGTTTGGATTTCAACCCATTTTTGCACGACCACGATTCCTGTTTTTGATGCCCAGTGTCTGACCCACCCTTCTGGATTCTGTCTACGATTTTGGATTATGGTTTATGAACCGTTGTACATCTGCTTTCCGGGTTCTGACCCCTGCCTATTATTTTGACTTCGCTTTTTTTATTATCCCCTGCCGCGCATTTAGCGCGAAGCGGGGGATATAGTATTCAGCTCTGTCTGTACGTCCGTCCCTCCCGAACATTGTCAGTGCGATATCTCAAGAAGGAGTCAACCTATTTCAATTCTTTTTAGTACCAACCTTCCTACTGGGAATGCGCAGACACCAGTCGGTTTTGGTGACCTAACAGCGGGGGATATAGTCACTTTAGTGACAAACTCTTGTTGGATTCTGTTTTTGGGTGGCAATTCCCCTCCTTGAATTGCCACCTTATCGTGGTGGAGGGGTTTGAGTACCTGGATGATCCTAGGAGCTATGTTGTCTGGGACTTATCTGCCCCTGGTATGGTCTCCCAGGGCAAACAGGTCCTAGGTGGGCGACGACCCAACCCCTGGACATAGAATCTGGTTCTCGGGACATGAAATGTCACCTCGTTGGGGGGTTAAGGAGCCTGAGCTTGTATGGGAGGTTGAGCGGTACCGGCAAGAGATAGTCGGGCTCACCTCCATGCACAGTCTTGGCTCTGGAACCCAACAACTTGAGAGAGGCTGGACTCTCTTCTACTCTGGAGTTGCCTGCGGTGAGAGGCGGCGGGCTGGTGTGGGTTTGCTTATAGCCCCCGAGCTTAGCCGTCAGGTGTTGGAGTTTTGCCCGGTGAACGAGAGAGTCGCTGCCCTGCGCCTTCGGATCGGGGACAGGTGCCTCACTGTCATTTCGGCTTATGGGCCGAATGGCAGTGCAGAGTACCCGACCCTCTTGGAGTCCGTAGGAGGGGTACTGGAAAGTGCTGCGACTGGGGACTCCATCGTTCTACTGGGGGACTTCAACGCCCACGTGGGTAGCGACAGTGTTACTTGGAGGGGCGTGATTGGAAGGAATGGCCTCCCCGATCTGAACTCGAGCGGTGCTCTGTCATTGGACTTCTGTGCTAGTCACTGTTTGTCCATAACGAACACCATGTTCAAGCATAAGGGCGTCCATCAGTGCACGTGGCACGAGGACGCCCGAGGTAGGAGGTCAATGATCGACTTTGTGGTTATGTCATCTGACCTTCGACCATATGTCTTGGACACTCGGGTGAAGAGAGGCGCTGAGCTGTCCACTGATCACCACCTGGTGGTGAGTTGGATCTGCTGGCGGAGGAGGAAGCTGGACAGACTTGGCAGGCCCAAACGTGTTGTGAGGGTCTGTTGGGAACGTCTGGCGGAACCTTCTGTCAGAGGGGTTTTCAACTCTCACCTCTGGGAGAGCTTTTACAAGATCCCAAGGGAGGCTGGAGATATTGAGTCTGAATGGACCATGTTCTCCACCTCAATTGTTGACGCAGCTGTTTGGAGCTGTGGCCGTAAGGTTTCCGGTGCCTGTCGTGGCGGCAATCCCCGAACCCGGTGGTGGACACCGGAAGTAAGGGACGCCGTCAAGCTGAAGAAGGAGTCTTATCGAGCTTGGTTGGCTCGTGGGACTCCTGAGGCAGCTGACCGGTACCGGCAGGCTAAACGTGCGGCGGCCCGGGCGGTGGCAGAAGTAAAAACTTGGGTATGGGAAAAGTTCGGGGAGGCCATGGAGGAGGACTATCGGTCGGCCCCGAAGAAATTCTGGCAAACCGTTCGGCGCCTCAGGAGGGGAAAGCAGTACCCTGCCAACACTGTTTACAGTGGAGGTGGGGAGCTGTTGACTTCGACTAGGGATATTGTCGGCCGGTGGAATGAATACTTTGAGGACCTCCTCAATCCCACTGATACGCCTTCTGTACAGGAAGCAGAGGCTGGGGACTCAGAGGTTGACTCATCCATCACTCGAGCTGAAGTCACTGAGGTAGTTCGGCAGCTCCTCGGTGGCAAGGCGCCGGGGGAGGATGAGATTCGCCCTGAGTACCTCAAGTCTCTGGATGTTGTAGGGCTGTCTTGGTTGACATGCCTCTGCAGCATCGCATGGCAGTCGGGGACAGTGCCTCTGGATTGGCAGACCGGGGTGGTGGTTCCTCTATTTAAGAAGGGGGACCGGGGGGTGTGCTCCAACTATAGGGGGATCACACTTCTCAGCCTCCCGGGTAAAGTCTATTCCAGGGTGCTGGAGAGGAGAATCCGGCCGATAGTCGAACCTCGGATCCAGGAGGAACAATGCGGTTTTCGTCCTGGTCGGGGAACACTGGACCAGCTCTATACCCTCCGCAGGGTGCTTGAGGGTGCATGGGAGTTTGCCCAACCAGTTCACATGTGTTTTGTGGACTTGGAGAAGGCATTCGACTGTGTCCCTCGTGGCATTCTGTGGGAGGTGCTTCGGGAATATGGAGTCCGGGGCCCTCTACTAAGGGCCGTGCGGTCTCTGTATGACCGGAGCAGGAGCTTGGTTCGCATTGCTGGCAGTAAGTCAGACCTGTTCCTGGTGCATGTTGGGCTCCACCAGGGCTGCCCTCTGTCACCGATTCTGTTCATTATCTTTATGGACAGAATTTCTAGGCGCAGCCAGGGCCCGGAGGGAGTTCGGTTTGGGGACCACAGGATCTCATCTCTGCTTTTTGCGGATGATGTTGTCCTGTTGGCTCCTTCGAACCGGGACCTTCAGCATGCACTGGGGTGGTTTGCAGCCGAGTGCGAAGCAGCTGGGATGAGAATCAGCAGCTCCAAGTCCGAGGCTATGGTTCTCGACCGGAAAAAGGTGGTTAGTTCTCTCTGGGTTGGAGGAGAGCTCTTGCCTCAAGTGGAGGAGTTCAAGTATCTTGGGGTTTTGTTCACGAGTGAGGGAAGGATGGAGCGTGAGATTGACAGACGGATCGGTGCAGCGGCAGCAGTAATGCGGTCATTGTACTGATCTGTTGTGGTGAAGAAGGAGCTGAGTCGAAAGGTAAAGCCCTCGATTTACCAGTCAATCTACGTTCCTACCCTCACCTATGACCATGAACTCTGGGTCATGACCGAAAGAACGAGATCTCGGGTACAAGCGGCTGAAATGGGTTTCCTCCGCAGGGTGGCGAGCTGCTCCCTTAGAGATAGAGTGAGGAGCTCTGTCACCAGGGAGGAGCTCAGAGTAGAGCCGCTGCTCCTCCACGTCGAGAGGGGCCAGCTGGGCTCGGGCATTTCTATCGGATACCCCCTGGACGCCTTCCTGGGAAGGTGTTCCGGGCATGCCCCACTGGGAGGAAGCCTCGGGGAAGACCGTGGACAAGCTTGAGGGACTATGTCTCTCGGCTGGCCTGGGAACGCCTCGGGATACCCCTGAAAGAACTGGAGGAAGTGTTCGGGGAGAGGGAAGTCTGGGCATCCCTGCTTAGACTGCTGGCCCCGCGACCCGGCCCCAGATAAGCGGTAGAAGATGGATGGATGGATGGGTGGCAATTCCTGTGTCTTCTGGTCCGGACCCATTTTACAATAAAGAGTAACGATTTTTGGAATTTCTGTCATCATATCATATATAAACCAGGGCTTCTCAAAGTCCGGACTCCGGTCCGCATCCAGACCAAACGGCAAGCCAGTGCCGACCCAGGCCGTATCTTGTGTTATGAATGCAAAACGCAACTTTTTTTTTTATTTTTTAACTGCTTAATAAAATTGTTAATAGTGTTGAATGCACTGTGACTGGGGATCATACATGTTGATCCAGCGAAGATAACTCATATTAAAGGAGCAATATGTGAGAATTTTATGTTGATTAATCATGTCTTTATTATTAGTCTATTTTAATGCAGGGCTTCCTCATCTTTGTCATTAAAATCTGATATTGACATTGAGGAGTGTCATTCTTCATGAGGAAGCCATGGTCGTCGTTGAATGCCCTCTGCCTGGCTGCGCCTTCGAGACAGATGATGTGTCAGATGCCCTGGCCACTGCTCTGCTATCGATCCATGGACTTGTCCATCAGAGTGCACCACCCGTCGTGGCCGCTCCGGCCCAGGCACCAACCCTTCAGGGCCCGAAACTGGACCGGCCGAAAATTGACGTTGGCGTGTCGATTGAGGAATGGAATGTGTTCCTTCGTCGGTGGGAAGACTTCCGCGCTGGCTCGGGCATTGGAGTTGCACAGGCCCCTTTCCAGCTCTTCCAGTGCGCTGGGCCTGACCTTGGTGACAGCCTGCTAAAAGCCATTCCTGACATCACCTCAGGGACTTTGCCAGATCTCATTGCTGCCATGCGTTCACTAGCAGTCATCCCGGTGCCACATGTGTACTGCGCACAGAGCTGCTTCAGCTACGCCAAGAACGTGATGAGACCTTTCGCGCCTTCACAGCCAGGGTGCGGGGCAAAGCAGAAACGTGTGCCTACACTGCCGTCTGCAGGTGTGGCGAGGCAGTGGACTACACTGACCACATTGCCCGTGACGTCCTTATTAATGGGATATATGACTCTGACATACGGCGCAAAATACTAGGGGTACCTGAGATCCTAAGAAAGCCGGTGAATGACGTAGTTGGACTTGTTGAGAACAAAGAGATGGCTCGTAATGCTCTCCCATCCTCGGCCCTATCGGCCATGTCGTCATTCCAGCGCTTGAGGAAAGGCCCTCAGGCAAGCCCCGCCCGAACCCCGGGCCCAGTGGACAGGTCAAGAGTAGCCTTGTGCCCAGAGTGTAAGGGCACCTTTAATGTTTTCACGGAGGGGCCTCGTGGATGGAACGCCAAGCCTCACCAGCTTTGTATTGAATGTTATAGGGCACGCCGACGCAAGAGGCGACCACAGCCGCCTACTGGCAGTCAACAGGTCGCCATGGAGTTCGAGCCAATCTCCCAGAATGCATCTATTCAGTCCAGTGACCGCCCCAGTCGACGTCGCGGGGGCCTGGCTAACATACCTATCAGGCTCGAGCACCACATTTTCTCTAAGGGCGAATGGAGGCGAGCCAGGATGAGGGACCATCCTCGAGCACTTATCACCATCTCCGTTGACAGGCCGGTCGGACTGAGCAACAGCCCTACTGGCCTGGGCTTGGCCAATGTAGCAAGGGTATCTGCTATTGCAGACACGGGTGCGCAGTCTGACCTTTGGTCCCTGGAGGAGTTCCTTGCCTGCGGATTCTCACGTGATGATCTGCGTCCTGTCCACCTCAGCATGTCGGCAGCTAACCGCTCCCCCATAACTGTCGAGGGTGCCTTTTTTGCCAGGCTCTCGGCTACCTCCAGCGGCGGTGCGGTGTCCTCATGCCGTTCCATGGTGTACGTCAGCAGCTCAGTCCAGACCATGTATCTCTCCTATGACTCCTTGCTCAACCTTGGCCTCCTACCTAAAAACTTCCCTTCAGGTGATGTCAGCGGGGGACCCGGAGATGAGTGTGGGCCCAATGCTCCTCACACGCCTAGTGGTTCTTTGTCCACCTCTGCTATAATGTCCGTCAATGGCGGTTGCACAGATCAGAGTGACCCACGTGGTTCCCAGTGTTCATGTCCCCAGCGAATGGTCCCGCCGGCACGCCCTGCAGCCCTACCGTTCCCGTGTACGCCGGAGAACAACAGCCGGATGAAAGACTGGCTACTCCAGAAGTATGCCTCGTCCACGTTCAACACCTGCCCTCATCGAGCATTGCCGTGCATGGAAGGGCCACCTATAGAGATACATGTCGACCCCACGGCCACGCCGAAAGCATGCCACACCGCGGCCGTGATGCCTCTACACTGGCAGCAGAGAGTCCACGATGACCTTCTCCGCGACGAGGCTCTTGGGGTCATTGAACGTGTGCCGTACGGCGAACCTGTGACTTGGTGCCATCGTATGGTGGTCACTCGGAAGCATGACGGCTCTCCCCGCAGGACTGTGGACCTCTCGCCACTCAACAAGTTCTGCCAGCGCGAGACATTTTCCTCTGAGTCCCCATTCCACCTTGCGCGTCGTATCCCTAAGGGCACCTGGAAGACCGTCACGGATGCCTGGAACGGCTACCACAGTGTGCCTCTGCGTGAATCTGATCGTCATCTGACCACCTTTATCACGCCCTTTGGCCGCTGGCGTTATACAAGGGCGCCTCAGGGTTTCCTCTCATCGGGGGATGGATACAACCGCCGTTTTGATGCTGTCCTCTCTGACTATGAGCGCAAGGAGCGTTGCGTGGATGACACTATCCACTACGACACCGACCTCGAGCAGCACTGGTGGAGAACCATTGACTTTCTGACATGTGTCGGCCGTTCAGGCATTGTGTTGAACCCGGACAAGTTCCAGTTCGCAGAGAGGGATGTTGATTTCGCTGGTTTCAGAGTGTCGGACTCGACCTTCGAACCACTCCCTAAATACTTGGACGCTATCCGAGACTTTCCTAAACCGGAATCTACGACAGATATCAGGAGCTGGTTTGGTCTTGTCAACCAGGTGGCCAACTATGCCCAGTTGCGCGACAGGATGGCACCCTTCAAGCCATTCCTCAGCCCGCGCTGTAAGTTCTCATGGTCACCCGAACTGGAGGAGGCCTTCCGATTGTCCAAACATGCAATTATTGAGGCCATCCGTGAGGGTGTAGAGATCTATGACATGCAGAAGCGTACCTGTCTCCGCCCCGACTGGTCAAGGCGTGGTATCGGCTACTTTCTGCTCCAACAGCATTGCAGCTGTGCCTCGGGCATGCCCGACTGTTGTCCAGGAGGTTGGAGGATCACCCTTGCGGGCTCACGCTTCCTGTCCCCGGCAGAGCAACGTTATGCAGCTGTTGAGGGAGAGGCCCTGGCTGTGGCCTGGGGTCTAGAGCAGACACGATACTTCACACAGGGGTGTGACAACCTCATAGTGGTAACCGACCACAAGCCCCTGGTGAAGATTTTCGGCGACCGCACACT
Organism: Gymnothorax reevesii; assembly: GCA_029721435.1. Lineage (NCBI taxonomy): Eukaryota > Metazoa > Chordata > Actinopteri > Anguilliformes > Muraenidae > Gymnothorax > Gymnothorax reevesii. The sequence continues at coordinate 29,033,028 of CM056588.1, forward strand.
GGATGAGATTATGAACTCGCGCCTGTTTAGGCTCAAGCAGCGTACACTCCCGTGGCGCTTTGACATCGTTCACCTGCCGGGCAAGAGCAACCATGCCGCTGACGCGACCTCCAGGCATCCTTCTCCCTCAGGCTCCACGGACGGCCTCTCACTGGGGTTGCCGGGCACGCCTGACAAGGTGGAGTCGGCACATATGGCTTCTATCCGCAGCGACGCAGAAGAGCTTAGTGCCATCTCCTGGTCCATCATCGCGCAGGAGACGGCAGCTGACGCATGCCTTGGCCAACTTCTGTACCTGCTTGAGCACGGGGAAAGAGTTGACGCCAACGACCCCGCCCTGTTGAGTTTGTCACCGGTCTGTGAGTCCATATATGCGCAGGATGGCGTCTTGCTGTACTGTGACCGAGTTGTGATCCCTCCATCCCTTCGCGGCCGAGTCCTTCGAAACCTGCATGCGGCCCATCAGGGGGTCTCAACAATGGAGCAGTATGCCCGTGCCATAGTCTATTGGCCTGGCATGTCAGGGGACATCCGAGCCACTAGGTACGGATGTGCAGACTGTAACCGCAATGCACCATCGCAGGCGGCTACGCCCCCCGTGCCATCCTCTCCACCATCCACTCCATTTGAGGCGGTGTTTGCCGACTTCTTTGACTATGGTGGCCGCCATTACCTGGCCGTCGGGGATCGTCTCTCAGGGTGGGTGGAGGTCCTGGGCGCCGCAGCCGGGACTGATGCAGGTGGCGCCGCCGGCCTAGTTCGCCACCTCCGTTCATTCTTCCGCAACTTCGGTGTGCCAGAGGAACTTTCGAGCGATGGCGGCCCAGAGTTCATGGCTGGTCACACTCCGGACTTTTTCCACCTATGGCAGATCAGGCATCGTGTGTCCTCTGTCAGTTTCCCACAGTCTAACGGAAGAGCAGAGGTTGCTGTGAAGACCGCGAAGCGCCTTCTAATGTCTAACACTGGTCCAGCGGGAACTCTCGACCAGGACCGGTTCCTGCGAGCGATGATACAACTGCGCAACACTCCCGACCCGGACTGCAATCTCTCACCGGCGCAGATTATTTATGGTCGTCCCCTCCGGGGTTCGCTTCCTTTCGTTAACAAGCTTGAGAAGTTCTCGGACTCTCGTGTCCGTCCGCTCTGGCGTCAGGCGTGGGCAGCGAAGGAGGATGCCCTTCGGACGCGGATGTCCCGCACCACCGAATCCCTGAGGGCTCACTCGAGACCACTCCGCCCACTGGCGCCTGGCGCGAGGGTGTTTCTCCAGAACCAGCAAGTCCCAAACCCTAATAAATGGGACAGGTCGGGAGTGGTGGTGGAGTCGCTCGGTCATGATCAGTATCGGGTGAAGGTGGATGGATCGGGACGATTGACTCTTCGCAACCGGCGGTTCCTCCGTGGCTACACGCCAGCCTCCCCCTATGCGCCACAGCAACCCGTGGCACCACCGGGCCCAGGAGCTCATCCGACAGTCAGAGGATGGACCCCGTGATACTGACTCGGACTCCTCCCTTCCGCTGCTGTCTGATGAGGTAGCCTCTGACCTCGGGTCCCAGAGTGACCCCGTTCCCCCTGGTGTCCTTTTGGGCGCATCACCCCAGGTGGCACGGTGCCTGCCGCCGCCTCCACCCCTGTCGGCACGGCCGTGCCGCACTAGGAAACCACCCAGGCGCTATGAGCCGGAGACAGGACGCTGGACTGAGCCCTTTAAGCTATGCCCTGTTTAGCTTACCGGACTGGGGGGGATGAAGGATGGTTCATGGTTCGCCCTCCACTAGAGGGCAGTGTTTATTTAGTTATTCTGTTCTGCGGTGCTACACGGAAGCAGCACCGCTGTTTATCTCAGTGTCACGTCCTGTCAAATACAGGCAGACGTTCGCGGTATGGTGTTGGGAAGCGGTTCACTTAATTATTGTAAGTGTTGGCTTAATGCTTATTTGACACCCTTATGTTATTGCTGTGTCATCTATATTCTCAAAGCATGTCAGGATTATTTTAATTACGTTTTGTGATGAATATATTGCCTGCTGTTAGTTGGCTGTTAGCTAAACTACTACTGATAAATGCAAGGAGCTTACTGTTAGTCTGTTGCTATTGTCAATCCCACTACATTTATGTCGTTTCTCATGTCTTTATTATTGGTCTATTTTAATGCAGGGCTTCCTCATCTTTGTCATTAAAATCTGATATTGACATTGAGGAGTGTCATTCTTCAACAATACCATTTACTACAATCATTTGATTTGGACTTAGGCTAGTTGTCTTTGCTGCTTAGGTTATATTGTAGGCTACACATAAAAAGTGCTAGCCAATGAGCCACAGATTTGCAAATACGTGCCTTTCAGAAATGCAACATAATCTGGACTTTCATGAATTGACAAAGGATTTTTTTTTTTTTACTTTTTGACTTGTCAGTTTGCTTAGATGGTTCTGGTAATGTTCTTGCAGCTGTTAATGTTTGGTTTTGATTAATGTGAAAGCTGATGTTTCTGATGTTTCTGCAATATGTTGTGTGTCTGTCTGCAAGTGTCTGTTTGCAACAAGCTACAGGCTTGTTAACATAATATTAGTTACATTATCACACAAAGCACTTGATATTCTACCTGATATGACGTTTTATGTACTGTATAGCTTTAACCTTGGAATTACTTGTTATGTAAAACCTTCACTCTCTTCTATCAAGTCTGCTTGTGGAAATTGCTGAGGATTGTTGTGGTACTGTATTGCCATGTATATTCCAACCTTAGATTGTAGGTCCCATATGGGTAGTTCTGTTTGGAATGCCAAAAACATACTTGTGTGTGTGGGTGTGTGTGTGTGTGTGTGTGCTCATGCATATAAGTGTAGGCGTGAACGTGCGTGATGGCAGGGTGGCCTGCTGAATGACTGACTCCTGAAGAAGTCTCCCAGTCCGGCCCTGCTGTGACCCATACTACGCTGAGCAGAAAGCGAGAAAAAAAGAAAAAAGTGAGAGCATTCTTGACATTGTGTCAGCAATGTGCAAGCGCATTGCAGATCTGCCAGTGAGTCGATCATTGCAAGCGTAAAACGGCAATCTCGCGTATCGAGGACCGCAGTAGTTTGACCAATGAACATTTGGACAGAGGTTTATAAATTACTCAGAGAAAAAACAAAACTAAGTGAAAGTAGAAGTACCATAACTGAAAGTTACTTTGGTTAAAGTTGAAGTCACCTATAAGAAAATTACATGAGTAAAAATCTTAAGGTGGCTAACATTAAATGTACCGAAGTCCCATAAGTATCTTAAGAAAAAATATACGTAAGTATCAAAAGTGGGAGTACAAGGACAAAGTATTTTTTATAGTATGCATAGAAAGAAGCAAAACAATCACACATTGTCATCTTCTTGTTCTTTTAAATCAGCTTCCATGTGAATAAAGGTACTCAAAAAACAAACAGGCAGTCTCTGCTTTATATACTTCTACCTCTTTGAATTTACTGGCTGTTTAAAAAAACCACTATAATTGACGATAATTAATAGTAGAATGACATAGGATCAATACTATGTCGAATTTTGCTTCAGAAGACTGATTTTTCTTAACTACTAATTGGGACACCACTGTCGCTAAAGACGTTGCTACCAAGGACAATGATTATTTCTGTAGCAAGAGATTATTTTTTTTGAACTGCTGGATAGCTACTATGGGCAAGTATATTGAGCAGTTGGCACATCAGGCTTAGCTGAGTTAAATTCAGGCAACTCCTGAAAAACAGGGATTAGAGTGAACCCGTCCATATTCACACTGGGTTTAAAGTGCTTGAAAGTCTGAAAAAAGATGCTGAAACAAGACCTTTGTCAGTTTGTAGGTCTTAGTAAGCAGATAAAGTAAATGCAAAAATAAAAAAAAATCTGTTGGGAATTTTTGGAGAAAATCCACTTTTTCATCAGCACCCAACTTGAACATTTCCAATTAAAGGGTTAAAAAACTTCTGCGCTTTGGTGATTTATTTCTGAAAGTCTCCTCTGCAGGGTTGTCATCAAAAGAATGTGAAAAATAGTAACAGTAGTCCATCTACAAGACCGGGTGCGTCATTTAGTGATAGAATATTGTAACTGCCTGCATAAATTTGCAGCTCCATCTCAACTGCAGGACACATCTACACAAAGATACCCTGCCGAGCACCATTGTTCTTCTCGAACGCGCCAGATCCAGATCATCCTTAAATGATGAATTACATTCATGTTTTAATTGTAAAGAGTAACGAAGCGGCCTGTGCCATACCAACAAAGTAAAAGTATGAGGGCTGTCGCGTTAATTAATCGCGATTAATTTAAGCGCAAAAGAAGTGACTGCCACTATGAGGCAGACAGACGTGCTTGTTTATTGCCTTTTCTATGACACTTACCTAATGCGGTCATTTGAAATGCTTCCGGGAAGAAAACTGTGATTTGAAGTCCGCTAATTACCAGCGAGGTTGGACAGCCTCCATCGCTTTGGCATAATTAGCTCACCTTAAATCACTTCCCTTGTAATTTACCTAACTTGCAATCAAGCCATTTATTCAGCCAACTTACTAATCAAAACCAAAATGTGGCCTATAATGATTAAGAAGAGATAATGAAAAGCAGACAGACCTAAGGCTGCCGTGTTAGACTGAATGAATTTCAATAATCTGAATAAATAGCAGACCTCTGAATTCCACCTCTCATTGAGGAATTTTGTATGCATTATTGAAGATATTTCTTAAAAAATGAAATTATTCAAAGATAGCCCTGGTTTTAAGAGCTTAAAAATATTGGCAACATGAAGTGGAAAACATTTTGTGAAGCATATCGAACGTGAATGTGAGAGAGAATATGTTTGCATTGCAGGCAATAGTCAATGCACCGAAGATTTGGCAATGCACGTTCAGGCAAATCTTTGATGCAAATTTGAGGCATTTTTTATTCGATAATTGAACAAGAATCATTTTAAATACTGTAAATCATGGCACTTGATTTTATTTACTTTTGAGCGTCTAAATAACCAATAGTGAGGTTGGAAAATATTCAGTTCAAGCCTATAGAAAGTGACATGCAAATTGTTAATGCATTTGAAATTCTTTCAATCAAACACTGCAGGCTGGTTATGTCTGTCTGCTTCTCATTATCTCCTCTTAATCATTATAGTGTTGTGATCTGCATTTTCTGCTTGTCATGTTTAAATTCTGTGCCTGGCTTAGCTATGTATTATTTCTGTGTTTAGTGACCTCTGCTATGTCTGACTATTCTTAGGATCATGTATTGTGTTTTTGGTAATTTAGATTTCATGTTTTATTTTTCATGCCTCAGTTTTCATGCCATGTTTTCATTTCCATGCATTGCACTTCGTCTACCCTGTCTTGTCTTGTGTAGGTCTTTGCCCACGGTCCCTAGTCTTGCGTGCCTCTCATTCGGGTGATTTATTGGTTTCTGGGTTTTCAATCTTCCTTCATTATCTCGTGTGCTTCCTTCCTCTCTCTTTTACTATCTACTAACCATACTAACAGTTTGTTGTTTTCGATAATTACTAACCCTCATTAACATTGTATATTTTTACTAACTTACTAACATGCACTCGAGATTGTATAGTTGCACATACTAATTGACTAACGATCTCTCAGCAGTAGCTCAATTCTAATCTCCGCCCTCCTTGCCTATCCCTAATTATCTCTGCTGCAGTTTTCCACTTATATCTCTTGCTCTCCTTTTCTTTAGACTATACACTTTAGTACTCCTTAATCGGAGCTGTTGTTTGTTCTTAGGATTGCCTTGTGATCCCTGTCTGCGTTTTGGCTACAGCCAAATTCATGTAATTAGTTTATTCCTCATGTGTCTCTCCCTGATCATTGTGACCATTGATTGCACCTGTTCTCCTTGGTCATGTGTTTACCCCGGATGTGTATATAAGATGTCTGTTTGGTTCACTCTCTTGTCAGATCGTTCTCCCTAGTTTTTTTGTGCCACGTTTCTCGCCTTGATTTCTCAGTGTTTATCTTTATGACTGGATTGCCCGACTTTTGATTTTTGCCTTTGTGATTTTGGATTATTGTTGTATCTGTGTCTTTTGACCATTTTTCTGCCCGGCTACGAGATCTCTGTTTGCTGCCCTGGTAACGATTCGGATTACGCCCTTTGGATTCTGGCTTGTCTCTCTGATGGAACTATTCCTGTGTACCAGACCCATTTCTGTCCAACTACGATTACTGTGATTGCTGCCCTGGTTTTTGATTCTATTTTTGCCCTACTGTATTTCGACTTTTGGATTGTGGACTTTGTACTGTTTTTCGCCCTGCGGGGGTCACCCCCCTTTACCAATAAAACAAGCTCTACTGCATTTCCTGGTTCTCGCATCTGGTTCCTGATCGAAACACAACATATAGGCCACATTTTGGTTTTGATTTGTCAGGTGGCTGAATAAATGGCTTGATTCCAAGTTAAGCAAAGTACACAGGAATTGATTTAAGGAGAGCTAATTATGCCAAGGCAATGGAAGCTTTCCAACCTCTCAGGTAATTAGCGGACAACAAATCAGTTTTCTTCCCGGAAGCATTTCAAATGACCGCATTGGGTATGTGTCATAGATATGGTAATAGGCAAGCACGTCTGCCTGCCTCATAGTGGCAGTTACTTTTATTGCGCTTAAATTAATCGCGATTAATTAACGCGACACCCCTAAAAAGTAAACTTATGTTTTAAATGCAGTAGAATAAAAGTGAAAGTCCCGATTTTTAAAAATAAAAATAAAGAAATAACTGCCTGCATTTGGATCAATGTCTCCGGCTGGCAATCACACCTTTTTGTGCCAAGGTTCAAGCAATTGGTTTCAGACAAAGAGCGCCATTTCTCCCACTAGGCTTTGAAGTATTTTTACTGTGATTATGACGTTTCTATGTCGCTTAAAAGTAATAAGTGAGTTGAAAAAAGTAAAATGTGACAAAAAAACGTTAGAGGCCAGTGCTGGCAATGTTCAGGTCTGCGTTTTCCACAATTAAAATGTTGAAGAGCTCATACCACAGCAGTTTGACCTATAAACATTTATTTTGTATGTTCCTTAGACATGTGCATGTTTGTGTTGCTTAAATGTGAAAAATAAGTTTGAAAAGTTATTTGAGTAAAAAAGTTAATCTTATTATGTTCCGGACCTCTGACCTTAAACGATCATAAAATATGGACCTTTGAGAAATAAGTTTGTGAACCCCTGATATAAACTATACATATATATATAAATACACCATCCAAAATGGACTATTTGCCACTCAGATTTGACCCTCCTAAAGTTGGAGACACCAGTCAGGACTTCACAGCCAGGGATGTTTGTGTATGTTATTTAGGACATGTCCTAAGACATCTTAAGATATGGATTTTACGACACGAATAAGAGTTTTTGGTGAAACGGCAGTTATGACATGTCTCAACGCTGTCCTAAGTTTGGCGTCTTATGACAATCACTTACGATACGTTTGGTGCAACCGGCCCCTGGACTCATCTGCCTGCTTAGTCCTTTTGTTGACGATTTTTTTTAATGAGACATATTAAAAACATACAGAGGAGGGTTGAACAGCATTGAAATGGCCCTTTAATAACATTATTTCAATGTATAATGCAATGCCTATATATAGTTGAATCAATTTTGATGCAACTCTACATTCTTTCAATGTTGATCATATAGTTGAATTGTAAGATGGGAAAAGGGGGGTTGGAGCACCGCTGGTGCTAATGAGTGCATCTGTGACACTGCAGCAAGACTGGCGGGCCTTTTGAGCCTCAAAAGACTTCAACGCCTCGCAGTTTAACAAATTGCTGAGTTCCTGAGGACAGGTTGTTGTTTGCCGGGTTTTGTGAGAACGGAAGGGGGGGGGTGATTTATGCCTGTAAGAGACTAGAGACCAAAATGGAGGGATGTAAGCTGTATCTGTGAATGGCAGGAGTGGAGGAGGAAATAAACCCAGTCTCTGAGCTGGGAGTGGGGGTTTTTATGGTTTCTGTGCCTTTGTCACCCTGCATGGGAGGATTTTAGATTACCCAATGCCCCATATTGCCCTCAATCATCTGTTGTAGGACATAGACCCTGAACTATCTGTTTAAAATAATCTCAGCCTGTGGAAACTTCACAAATCTGCTCATCTCTTTAATATACTGTCATGAAATCACTCCTGTATTTATAACAAAATTTACTTGTATCATAATCCAGCTTAAGACTTTTTCATGACAACTGCATCATATTCATACATTTTCCTGGCTTGTTTGATATGTATGTTTCTGTTATAATTCGAGTAGTTGAATAGCATATGTTTCATATCAAATGAAATTATAATTCATTCACTTTTGAAACTCCCTAAATTTTATTAAGGCAAAATCTCATCTCGGCCTATTGGTCTGGTGGAACTATGACTGTTCCTGTAGCACCACCTTTAGGCCAAACTTAACTTAAAAATGCAATACATCAATCAGTTCTTCTGAGAATCAAAAGATTATCAGTCAACAGTCCAGTAGCCGTGAATTAATTCCCTGTTGATTTTTTTTTTTTTTTTGGTCCATCAGCAGTATTTTTGCGGTCCATCAGCAGCATTTGTCTATTTTCTTTATTTCAGTTTTTATTTTCTCAAAAAGCATATTTATGCAATTACATTTATTTCAGTCTAATGCATAGTGTTAATGTGACCATGTAGAATGGGTATAACCAAATAAGCTGTCACAAGTACACTTCTAACACATCAATCCACTTCTGCATGGAAGTTGACACCCCCAAACACAGCCAGCTGCATGAAGGGAGAGATGAATTAGTTTGGTTGTGCACAGGAGGGAGGTTTCTTTCTTTCCTTTTTTGCAAGATTGGAGGACTTCCCCACCTCTGTATGCTAAAAAAATGCCATTCTTTTACTGTGTTGGCTGCAGCATCTGAATGAGTTGCTATCTAATATTGGCAGCAGTGCCAGGAGATGTAGCTGCGTGATACATATTCATGTTATGCTTCCCATTCCCTACACACTCTATTCACTGAGAAGCAATTATAGCCGTAAAGGCCAGCATTGTTAATTACACTGCATAATTACAAAGGCAATCGCCAAATGTTTGTTACAGGCTCTTATCCTTTCTAGATATACAGCAACGGTCTATCAGCATCCTGCTGTTTATCAGTTAGGTTCTCATTAGAATTCCAAAAGCCCCATACACTGAATGAATGCCATGTTGCTGAGTTCCTGCTCAGATCACCATACTGACTTCCTTCAATGCTGTGCTTTCTTTCAGAAAGCTACACATGCTTACTGTCTTGACTTCTTCCTACTGTGTGGAATGCTATCTGAGCTCATTGCTGTCTGGCAATGCAAACAAATTGTGTTCCTGTATGACTACACTGAGAGAGAAGCTAGATCACTGTTTCTGTATGACAATGTAGATTACTATTCTTATTGTGCTACCCTGCAGAAGGTTATGCTAGCTCGCAGTATGGTTGTGTGACTGTGCAGCAGACCATGCTAGTTACGTCACTGTTTTGTGGTGTTACTATACAGACGGGTATGCTGGCTCACTGTGTAACTGCGCAGAATGCTATGCTAGCATGCTATGTTGTAGTGCTTGCAGTGCTGAGCGCTATGCTTACAGCTATGACCGGCACCCTCTTATCCACTGGGACCTGTATCCTTTCACCTGCTCCACATGGAACTGATCGCACTGTCAGTTCCAATGATTGCACAGTACCCGGCAAAACAAGCAGTGCATCTCTTTGTTATTCTGATCTCTCTGCTCTGGGGATTAGTACAACCTGACCCCTGGCTCTGCATAAAGTTTGAACTGTGAATGGAGTTTATGTTTGTGTCCCTTCTGTCAGCTTTGGCAAGTAGAAAAGCCAGAATGTGACTGCTTTGCAGAAGATCCAACTCTCTCTCCTATGCCAGCATGAAGGACAATATCAGGAGCGGCTGTTGAGCTGAGAATGAATGGGGTGGAAAATCTCCACAAAAACTGATTATTGGTCTCAACCTGTTTTCGAAAATTTTCCTTTTATTGTTCAATTTTTATGGCTTTCAAACATATTGCCGGACATTACATGGCCAATAATACGTGTAAATATTCAATTAAGATCACCCAAAACTATGTAAATTATCTCTCGATTGCCACAAACATGTAATTCTGAGACTTTGTGGTCCTCTTCTTTATGCAAGCCCACCTTTGTCGGGGATGAAGCCTAGGTTCTTCATATTTAAGCAGATTCGTTATGTAGGGAAGTTACACTCCAGTTTAGATCAGGAAAAGTCTGCAGAGAATGATACAATGAGGTCATATTTTTTCATCTTTATTGATTAATGGTGTCCGAAATTTGTAATTTTTATTGTTTTTTTTTCTCATGTTTCGTTATAGTTTCCTTTGGTTTTCTTTATCAATGTGATTGTCTTTGTTCCTACATTCATGTGCTTCTGTTTCCCTCTTCCTTTCATTCATCATGTATGCTGTCACTGTTTTTCATTTCCCCGACATCCTTGCTGTTTATGTTAGTTTTGGTTTCATTCAGTTTTTTGTGGTCATTCTTCTGTGTTCATTCTGAAGGCCTGTCCTGCACCCGTTTCCCCATTGTTACTTGTCTCTTTGCATTTATGTTCCCATGTGTTGCCACAAGTTCATCATTGCTGAGATCTCTCCATTGCACCGTAAAAAATAAAAAGTTGAATAATCATAAAAAGTAAGGCAACCAGCTGCAGTTGAAACTACCTGGTGGAGTTTCAGAAGCACGACACCTCTACCAGATTCAGAACTTCCTATAAATACACACCTAATCCACTCCTCTCATTCCTCTTTCATTCTATGCACCCCCCTCTCCCATCATATTCTTCTCACCCTTCTCACTCCTTCTCCTGTGCATAGGGTCCCTGTGTAATGGCCAGAGGCCGGAATGGCCGGAGGCCAAGGGCAACGACAGAGAGAGAGAGAGTAGCACGAATACAGTACAAACACAGAGAGTAATATAGACGAAACGCAAGTACTTGCGCTTCCAAAGGACATATAATAGTACGAACCAAGGAAGCAAAGCAAAATAGAAAAAGGAAGAAGAAACTCCATCAATAAGAAGATAGAAAGTCATACAAAACCTGACTACATATATCTTCGGCTATAGTGCAAAGCTAAACACAGACACTCCAGCTAAGGAGGCGTGCCGGACTTCCTACTTATATAGATTCCGGGAAAGCACCGCCCCAGCTCAATGAACCAGCTGGGTAAAGAATTCACCGGCGATATTGTTCTGGGACAAGAGCCGCAAAGAAAAGTCCAAACAACACACACACCTCAAAAACCATGACACCCTGGGGGGTTTGTTGTGCTGGGATGCCATGGCGAAAGGCCTATCGTATCTTCCCTAAACCCGCATGCGATAAAGAGAGTTCCCCTTTTGCATGTCACCCATATTGCATATAGGGCGGCACAGTGGCACAGTGGTTAGCACTACTGCCTCACAGCGAGAAAGCTGTGGGCAAGAAGGCTGTGAGTTCGAATCCGGCCTGGGCCTTTCTGTGTGGAGTGTGCATGTTCTCCCCCTGCTTGCGTGGGTTTACTCTGGTTTCCCCCATCCACAAAGGCATGCATCATAGGAATACTCCTACCAGTACCCCTGACCAAGGAACTGGCTTTAGAACTGGAGTTGGTCTCCAGGTGCTGCTCTGTAGCTGCCCACTGCTCCTAACTATAGGATGGGTCAAATGCAGAGGACAAATTACCCCACAGGGTTCAGTAAAGTATATCTTATCTTGCTGTCAATACATTTATAAACACGTTTTGTTGATGTTGAGATGTTTGCTGGTGAAAGTATTTTTGAGTTTGCTCCACTTGAATTTCCAAGTTCTTTCAAAAATTAGTGCAACATTTGGGACTTCAAGTTGAGCAAATTCAAAAATGCTCTGCAACTGGTGGCTTTAGTTTTAAAAGTTTAGTCAACTATTTAATTTGTATCTTTCTTTACCGTGTTTTATGCTTATGCTTTATGCCAAGTCAGCGCAGGCAGTAAATGAAATGAAACTGAAGTTTATTAGACAAGTCAAGGTCTGGCAGGCAGGGGTCAGATCTGGATGGGCAGAATGCAGTACAAAATCACAATCAAGACACACATTCAAACAACAGTGAAAAGATATTGATCAGGCAAGCTGTGGTTAGCCACAGGGCGAATCCAAAAATCATAACTAGGGTGGAAACTGGTCAAAAATCTTCCTGGCAGGCTGACAGACAAAAGAGCTCAAATCTTCAAACAAGTAAATGCCAAGAAAATAAGATTCTATTATCTTTAGTCATATTTTACTTTCGCAAAGAGTAGCTCCCTCAAGTAATTCAGTTAAGTCCGTATAATTTTCTATCACCTATTTAATACTGAAGGTCAACATATTATTCATGTAATGAATGTCAGAGTCATTTCTTGTATGGCTAATTCGTCTTGTAGGATTTCTTATGAACTCGATTGATAAATCCTTCTAATCAATACTTAATTTAGACTCATACCCACGGAAGTAAGTCTGTTTCTACCAAAGTCCTCAAATTTCCAATTCGATCCAGTGTCACAGTTATAGTGGGGCTCATTTCATCAGGGCTGGTCACTGGATTTTGTTCCTCCAGGCTAAACGCAGTGTGGATCACCCTTCCTGGAACAACAGGCTGAATTACCCATTACAGGCTACGGTAATGGATTTTTATGCACTTCCTCTCATTTGACTCCACGGTAAAAATAGCCCGTAATAGAATATTCAGGTCCTTGTCAGCGCCTTGTACTTGTCTTGTTAATATTAACCTCATAAAAGGTTTTGCAGCCTCTCAGTTGTAGAGAGGCTGTATTCAGTTTGATTATAATGTCATCATTAGGACTGTGACAAGCCCATTCTTGTTCTCCTGTGATCAACAACCTTGAGAGTTGTCTTTTTGTACTGTCCCTCTTGCTTGGCAGTAATAAGTAAAATGCCACTACTATGTCAGTCTGAGAACTACTGTTGCAGTGCTGCTCATATGCTTATTCCTGGCATTTTCTACATGGTGTGTATATGCGGGGAAATTAAGTTTAATTGAAATATGCACAAAATCTGGAAGTTATAACTCTGAACACTCTCAGTTAATATATGTCATTATATATTAACACAATACCAAGTACAAATGCATCAATTGATGAAGTAAAACGGCATCACTTATTCAACATGAAAAAATAAATGCATCCATTTGTAATTCATGTCATTACCATTCTCTTTGTTTAGTACCTAAAAGTGTCATAATTGCTGGCAAACTTTCAGGTAAAAATTATGCTTGGAATCAGGAACAAAAATGTCAAAAATTGAGGTTCTAGATGAAGTTCCAGAAGTTTGGGACATGCTTTTAATGAGTCAACACAAGATTCAACTCTAGTCTATCCAAAATTGGACATAATGTATTTTATTCTCTGTTCTAAAATGATCATTAAATTTTGGTCACATTCATATGTGACAGTGACAGCAATTGATTAAATCTGTCAGGTGTTCGCCAAATAATGTCTGTAGTTTCAACGGCTGCATTCACATCTGTAGTTTTTAGGAGCACAGCAGTATTTTGCACCTGAATGAAAGTCACCAATCTCTCCTTGCTGTTGGTAGAGTAAAAGGAAAGACATCATGTTATAGTATGAGAGGCCGTTTAGGCCAAAAATATCAGCCACTCTCTCTCGAACACTATCAAACTCTTGCTCACACACTATCAAACCACTCTCACACACTATCAAAATCTCACTCACACACCATCAAACCACTCACACACACTATCAAACCACTCTCACACACTATCAAATGCTCGCTCACACACTATCAAACCACTCTCACACACTATCAAAATCTCACTCACACACTATCAAACCACTCTCACACACTATCAAACTCCCGCTCACACACTATCAAACTCTCTCTCTCACACACACTATCAAACTGTCGCTCACAAAGTATCAAACTCTCTCTCACACACTATCAAACTCTCGCTCACACACACACCATCATTCTCTCTCACACACACCATCATTCTCTCAGGCGCATACCATCATTCTCTCGCACACACACCATTATACTCTCACACAAATGTAAACTTGTTCAAGTGACAAAATGATGGTGAATGTAAAACAGAATGATAGTGTATGTAAATGAGAATCGGTGATTGTGTGAGAGAGTTTGATGGAAACGGAAGTTAGTTTGATAGAAACGAATGTAGAATTAAATTCTCAGCTCCTGATTGGTTGTAATTGAAATCTTTCAAAATTTAGTTAGTAGCGGGATTTCACGGACATATCCCACCCTCCCGTTCGACAAGGAAGCACGGTGAAAAAACTGCACGCTCGTAGCGGGAGCAGTAAGTCTATCCAAATCCATTTGAAACGTGAGATGTTGCTTGTTATTCATCCCAATTCCGTCCGGAAACTGGAGTGTAGCACCAAAGTGAAGTAGCCTACATCACACTATAAAATTGAAGCAGAGCTCGTTATTCTTTCCAATTCCATTCAAAAAGCAGAGTATAGCACCAGACGAGAAGTGTACCTGATTGCACCAAAAGCGAAGTGTCCCTTGTCTATCATCCTAATTATTCAAAAAGTGAAATATAGCACGAGAACAGAAGCACAGAACATCATTCTGTTGGGATTCTGTGTTTTGCCCATGCCTTGTTTAAGTTCTGTACCTGGCCTAGCCATGCTTATTGATTTTTGTGCTTAGTGACTACTGCTCTATTCTGACCATTCTTAGTATTGCGTATTGTGTATTTTAGATTTCTTGTTTTATTATTTTTTCATGTCTTGTATTATTCATAGTCTTTGCCTTGTTTATTTTTGCCATGCCTTGCTTTGCACTTCTTCTACCCAGTCTTGTCTTATGTAGGTCTTTGCCCACGGTCCCTAGTCTTGCGTGCCGCTCATTCGGGTGGTTTATTGGTTTCTGGGTTTCAACTCTCTTTCATTATCTCGTGTTCTTCATTCCTCTCTCTTTTGCTATCTACTAACCCATACTAACAGTTTGTTGTTTTTGCTTAATTACTAACCCATATTAACATTGTATGTATTTACTAACTTACTAACATGCACTCGGGATTGTAAAGCTTCACATACTAATTGACTAACGATCTTTCAGCAGTCGCCCAATTCTAGTCTCCGCCTCCTTGCCTTTCCCTATTATCTCTGCTGCAGTTTTCTGTGGATCTCCACTAATACTTTATGGTTTCCTTTTCTTTAATCTACACACTTTAGTACTCCTTAACCGGAGCTGTTGTTCTGTACATAGGTTTGTCTTGTGATCCCTGTCTGCATTTTAGCCTTTGCCAAATTCATGTAATTAGATCTCTCCTCATGTGTCACTCCTGATTATTGTATCATTGATTGCACCTGTTTCTCCCTAGTCATGTGTTCACCCCGGATGTGTATTTAAGATGTCTGTTTATGCACTTCCTTTGTCAGATCGTTCTTCCTAGTTTCCTGTGCCACGTTTGTTTTCCGCCTCGATTCATAGTGATTTATCTTTCTGACTGGACTGCCTGACTACGAGCTTTGCCTATTCCCTGTATTGTACCGCATTCTTGTTTATCAACCTCTTCTTGCCTGACTACAGGTTTTGTGATTGGTGCCCTGGTTTTGACTCTGGATTACGCCCATTGGAATTTGTTTTTGGATTGTGGACATCGTACTGCTGCCAGCTCTGTTGGGGGGTTTCCCCCTTCAGAAATAAAGCCTCCTTTTTGCATTTATCTGGTTTTCGCTATTGGTTCATTTCATAAAACCCAACACATTCATAGCTATTCCATTCCAAAGTTTTAATACTGCTACTAAATGGATGGGGGGGGGGGCGAGTCTCATACTTGCGAAGGCAATATCCATTTCAGAGTTTAAATAATCTATGTAATTGCGTAGCGACAAAACATCAGCATGGTACATAGGCTCAATTGCACGAAGCTGGTTTACTCCAGGACTTCGCTTTTTATGGATGTAATGCCCTGTTATGTAGCCTAGTAAATAATAAAATTTTAATAGTTTGAGCAAATGTATGAGGCTCCACATATTGTAATAGTAAAAGGAAAATTAAAACAAGGTTCCATAAATTTATAAGTGCTGGTGTTGTGGATTTTCTTAAACATATTGAGATTCCCCCATCCTCAAGCAATTGGAGAGACAGATTCTAGAAAAAGGAAAAATTAGGCTTTATTGTGTCATGTTGAAAAATATAAAGCAGAGTTCCTCTTGCGCAAGAGGAACTGCCCCCAAGGCGAACTGCAGAACTGCCCGATGAACTGCAAGATGAACTCCCCTGTAGAACTGTCCGTTTTCCTCTTGTACATACCGTTTTATGCCGCAAATATGGTCCTTCCGCTTTTCATTCTCGCACTCACAATTGGACAGGCAACCTGAGATTCTCTGTTATTTCATTTTTCAGCAATGCATAGCAAAGACGCATGTGCATTACAGTGGACGGCCACACCCAGATGAAAAAGAAAAAGATGCTAGTAGATGAATTCGATTCATATCAAATTATTACAAGTAATTCAATTGAGTATGTTTTCAGCAGCAATTAATGATTTTGCTGAACAAATATTGATCAAAGCTACAGGAATCAAATACATCCTTTGATTATGTTTTTGAATCAAGAAAACAGAAGCTTACTAGCCTGCATTGCCGGCGGTCAGCGGCTGGCGGGAGAAAGGAGAGTAAAGACCGCCTGCACGATTACGTAGGGATTTTAAGTAGCCGCCTACTTCCTTGCGCAACGAGCCACGACGGACCACCCCTTTTTTAAACCAATGAAACTCGAGTGCAATTTGAGAGCACAAGTGATGCGTGGAGATCAAATCATCTAGTAAATGATTGATCGCCTGTAGTTGTTCGTTCTTTAAAGTAATCTTTCGGTCGTGAATTTCAAGATATTCAAGCGATTTTTTTATCAAAGCGTCATTCTCTACATTCGCCATCTTTGTTCTGGCAGTTTACGGCGTAACCATGCGTTGCGTTACATTCGATGACAGTTCAATTTTGATTGACAACTCTTAAGCCAATCAGTAATTCCCGTTCACTGGTGAACAGACAACTCAAAATCCCTACGTTATCGTGCAGGCGGTCTTTCCTCTCCTTTCTCCCGCCAGCCGCTGACCACAGGTGATGAGCCATTTTTCGACTCCCAGGCTGCGTTCCAATCCGAAAAAATGCTTGCTTCGTCGTTCACTCGCCCTCCAATCGAGGGGGGAATCCCCAAAAAATCCCGGATGTAAGATGGCTGCCACTTGTAGGGTCGTTCCAATCCAATTTTGCGGAGGGAAGGGCGCATTTTCATTTGCTCAAGCCCTCGATTATCCTCCCTCAAACGAAGCGAGCAACGAACATCCCTCCAAGCTTTGATATTGCCCAGAATGCCTTGATCATTCTCCCTCGGTCAAAATTTCACGTCCGCCATTTATTTCAGATGGCAAAAGGAGGAATTGTGGTAGGGAAATTACCATACAATTTAAGAATTGTGTTCGAGTAGTGTGCAATCTATGACATAGTTATATGCAAATAGCGAAGTTTGGGGTGAGGGGCATCGGTTTCGCATTATTTTTAAGCATTTGAGACTTTACGTTCATTTTTGCTGTAGCTAGCCTATAGCATCCGTGAGGACTGTTGCGGAGCTAAAAGCCGCTTTCACACTGGACGCGAAACGAATTTTTCGCGCGACAGATTACATTCAAATGCAAAGACGCGAATGCACGCAAAATGCATCCATCGCACGGATCATGCAATCTGTCGTGCAGGAAATTCATTTCGCGTCCGGGGTGAAAGTAGCTTTATTTTCCCATAAAACAGTCACAAATGCCGCAGCAGTCAAACGAGCACGCTGTCTTCTACTTGCCACGAACACGCGATACGCTTCCGCGTGAACTGTAAAAGGTAGAACGAACAGGCAACTAACTCACTCGGCTCCATGGCAACGCAAATTTCCCGCTGGCTTGTTGACAACTGTATAAGTGCGGAAAAATAACGCGACGAGGGTCGTTCCAATCCGATTTCCCTAAACCCTCCCCCTAAGTCCCCTCTATTGCCCTCCCTCGCTCGGGAAGGGCTTACTCGCCTGCTAGGTCATTCGGAGGGCTCACTCGAGTGGATGGAAGAAGTGAAGAGAGTATCTTATTTCGGATTGGAACGCAGCCCCAGCCAAAATTCTCCTCCCCGTCTCGTGAACGCGCTTTCGCGCAACGCTACAGTGCGCAGCTGTACGCCAGAAACGCTGTTTCGCTGTTGCTGCCATCCGACTTCATTGACATAAACGGTGCAAAAGATTCATTATGGGCTTCAAAACATGATAATCTGGATGAATGCATTAAGTAGAAAAGCAAATATTTAAATTTTGTACTGTTATGGTCCCAATTTGTTATTACATTACAACACAACAGCAACAGCAAGGGATGACAGACACAGTTTTAACAACTAAAACACATTTCATTTTTAACAAAGACAATAACGACTAAACAACTAACAGCAAAGACCAAGATTGATTATAACAAAAACAAAAAGAAATATTTACAGTCCCTTTAGTGGGGCGGTTGGTGATGTCCTGGGTGAGAAAAATCCACAAACACAGGCAAAAATCCACAAAAGAAACATCACAGGTCTTGAACAGAATGAAAGGTCTGGTCACATGTATCCTTCTTGCAATTTCTCCTACTACTTTACTGTCTCAATTCTTTTCCTTATATACTCTTTTGCAGACCCCACCCACATTTAGACCTCTTTTTTTTTTACTTTTCGGGGACTTGCCCCAGACATGTCCAGGACATGTCTAAACATAGCTCCAGTCTGAGCTGAATAAAAAAAAGGTAAATACTGCCATCCAGTGGCCTATATTCACATTACACCTCCATTCCAAAGGGAAAAATTTTGACTCATAAAGGCAAAATTTTTCTTTTCAATACAAAATGGTTAAGTGAACACTTGTCTATATATACATATCATACAATATTCAAATAAACACATGATATATATATATATACATATTCAAACCCGGGATAAGCAATCAGCAATTACATTGTCTGTACCCTTCACATGCTTAATTTCCAAGTCAAACTCCTGTAAAATCAAACTGCAATTCAACAATCTCCGATTCTTGTTTTTCACCTTACTCAAAAACATTAACGGATTGTGGTCAGTGTACACAATCATTGGCTTTTCCCCTGTACAAACATAAACCTCAAAGTGTTGTAAAGAAAGGACGAGAGCCAACAGTTCCTTCTCTATTGTGGAATAGTTCTTTTGGTGGCGAATGAACTTCCTGGAGAAGTATGCCACGGGATGCTCAATGTCATCAGAGTCACTTCTCTGTAGGAGCACAGACCTACAAGCTTGGTCGCTAGCATCGACCGCAATGGAGAGCGGTTTGTTGAAGTCAGGAGATTTGAGCACGGGGAAGTGACACAGCAGAGACTTCAGGCAATCGAAGGCTCTCTGGCATGCATCATCCCAATTGAACTTTACGCCTTTCTTCAGTTGGTTAGTTAGACTGAGAGCAATCTCAGCAAAGTTCTTGCAGAACTTGCGGTAGTACCCGATCATTCCAAGGAAGCGGCGCAAAGCTTTTTTGTTGTCAGAAACTGGAAAGTCCATGATGGCTTGGACTTTAGCATTTATGGGTGCCACCTTACCCTGGCCTATGACGTAGCCAAGATAGGTGACAGTAGCACAACCAAAGTCACTCTTGCTCAGGTTAACAGTCAGGTTAGCCTGGGTCAGGCGCTGGAACAACGTCTCTACATCTTTTAGATGTTCTTCCCAGGAGTCACTCCGTGTGATCAGGTCATCGATGTACGCACCCGTGTGTGGCAATCCGGCGATTGTAGACTGTATCATCCTTTGGAACGTGGCTGGGGCATTTTTCATGCCAAAGGGTAGGACTTCATACTGGTACAATCCAGATGGTGTGGCAAAAGCAGAGATGCTCTTGGCCCTCTCAGTTAAAGGCACACACCAATAACCCTTCAATAAATCAATCTTGGTCAGAAACTTTGCTTACCCTACACTATCAGTACAATCATCAAACCTAGGTATTGGAAACACATCAGTTCTAGTTACAGCATTGACTTTGCGATAATCTGTACAGAATCTAGTACTTCCATCAGGTTTTGGAACTAGCACACAGGGTGAACTCCAATCGGAGTTGGAGGGTCTGATAATATCATGTTCTAACATGTACTCAACCTCTTTCTCAGCAATCTTTCTCTTTTCAGGATTCATCCGGTACGGATGCTGTTTTATTGGTTTGGCATCACCAACATCTACATCATGAGAGGCTATAGAAACTCTTTTTGGAACATCAGGAAACAGATCCTCATATTTCTTGATCAACCTCTCAAACTGATCTCTCTGTGAGGGTTCTAAGTGCTGGAGTTTTACATCAAGATT
Source organism: Gymnothorax reevesii (assembly GCA_029721435.1). Classification (NCBI taxonomy): domain Eukaryota; kingdom Metazoa; phylum Chordata; class Actinopteri; order Anguilliformes; family Muraenidae; genus Gymnothorax; species Gymnothorax reevesii. Next base: position 29,053,400 of record CM056588.1, read on the forward strand.
TTGCAACACTTCAGAATTTGACAATTTACATGAAAGAACTTCAGCTTTAATTCTAGGTTCATCATCTTGAAACTCCCCCTCATCTTCACACGTTTTGACCATAGGAGAATCTGAAGTGACAGCAGCAACCCTAGCATTTCTGCATTGATAAGGCTTCAGCATGTTAATGTGACACAATTGTTTTGGTTTTCTCCTATCTGGAGTCTTCACAATGTAATTGAGATCATTGAGTTTTGTCAGAATTTCATAAGGACCATGAAATCTAGCCTGCAATGGATTGGACTGCAAGGGAAACAACACAAGGACCTTGTCTCCTGGTTTAAACTCACAGCTTCTAGCCTTATGATCATACCAAGTTTTCATTTTTCCCTGACTTGATTTCAAGTTCTCTTTTGCTAGGTCACAAGCTGCACGCAATCTTACCTTGAACTTGCTAACATAGTCTAACAGACTGATATGCGGCTCTTTCTCTTGCCATTGTTCACTCAATAATAGCAAAGGTCCTCTCACTTCATGTCCAAACACGAGCTCAAATGGACTGAATCCCGTAGACTCCTGCACTGCTTCTCTTGCTGCAAACAACAGCAAATGAACCCCTTCATCCCAGTCTTTCTCATGGTCATAACAATAAGTCCTCATCATTGTCTTGAGAGTGGAATGAAACCGCTCTAAGGCACCCTGACTTTCTGGATGATAGGCACTAGAAAGAATCTGCTTTGCACCTAGTTCATACACAACCTGCTGAAACAAACCAGAAGTGAAATTGCTACCTTGGTCTGACTGCATTTCCCTGGGAAGGCCAAACAATGTGAAGAACTTTATCAAAGCCTTTGAGATTGCAGTTGCTTTGATGTTACGTAGAGGTATGGCTTCGGGGAATCTGGTAGATGTACACATGATTATCAACAAGTACTGATTTCCAGATCTAGTCTTGGGTAATGGACCAACACAATCAACAATGACCTTAGAGAATGGCTCTCCAAATGCTGGGATAGGCTGCAATGGTGCTACAGGTGGGTCTAACTGGTGTTTTCCAACTACTTGACAAGTGTGACAGGTTTTGCAAAAGTTGGAAACGTCTTTCCGAAGCCCAGGCCAAAAGAAGTGTTTCATGATCTTATCAACAGTCTTGTTAACACCAAGATGACCTCCTAAAGGTAAACTATGAGCCATTGTTAAGATCTCATTCCTCGTTCTTCCTAGTTTCCTGTGCCACGTTTGTTTTCCGCCTCGATTCATAGTGATTTATCTTTCTGACTGGACTGCCTGACTACGAGCTTTGCCTATTCCCTGTATTGTACCGCATTCTTGTTTATCAACCTCTTCTTGCCTGACTACAGGTTTTGTGATTGGTGCCCTGGTTTTGACTCTGGATTACGCCCATTGGAATTTGTTTTTGGATTGTGGACATCGTACTGCTGCCAGCTCTGTTGGGGGGTTTCCCCCTTCAGAAATAAAGCCTCCTTTTTGCATTTATCTGGTTTTCGCTATTGGTTCATTTCATAAAACCCAACACATTCATAGCTATTCCATTCCAAAGTTTTAATACTGCTACTAAATGGATGGGGGGGGGGGGGGGGGGGGGGGAGTCTCATTCTTGCGAAGGCAATATCCATTTCAGAGTTTAAATAATCTATGTAATTGCGTAGCGACAAAACATCAGCATGGTACATAGGCTCAATTGCACGAAGCTGGTTTACTCCAGGACTTCGCTTTTTATGGATGTAATGCCCTGTTATGTAGCCTAGTAAATAATAAAATTGTAATAGTTTGAGCAAATGTATGAGGCTCCACATATTGTAATAGTAAAAGGAAAATTAAAACAAGGTTCCATAAATTTATAAGTGCTGGTGTTGTGGATTTTCTTAAACATATTGAGATTCCCCCATCCTCAAGCAATTGGAGAGACAGATTCTAGAAAAAGGAAAAATTAGGCTTTATTGTGTCATGTTGAAAAATATAAAGCAGAGTTCCTCTTGCGCAAGAGGAACTGCCCCCAAGGCGAACTGCAGAACTGCCCGATGAACTGCAAGATGAACTCCCCTGTAGAACTGTCCGTTTTCCTCTTGTACATACCGTTTTATGCCGCAAATATGGTCCTTCCGCTTTTCATTCTCGCACTCACAATTGGACAGGCAACCTGAGATTCTCTGTTATTTCATTTTTCAGCAATGCATAGCAAAGACGCATGTGCATTACAGTGGACGGCCACACCCAGATGAAAAAGAAAAAGATGCTAGTAGATGAATTCGATTCATATCAAATTATTACAAGTAATTCAATTGAGTATGTTTTCAGCAGCAAATAATGATTTTGCTGAACGAATATTGATCAAAGCTACAGGAATCAAATACATCCTTTGATTATGTTTTTGAATCAAGAAAACAGAAGCTTACTAGCCTGCATTGCCGGCGGTCAGCGGCTGGCGGGAGAAAGGAGAGTAAAGACCGCCTGCACGATTACGTAGGGATTTTAAGTAGCCGCCTACTTCCTTGCGCAACGAGCCACGACGGACCACCCCTTTTTTAAACCAATGAAACTCGAGTGCAATTTGAGAGCACAAGTGATGCGTGGAGATCAAATCATCTAGTAAATGATTGATCGCCTGTAGTTGTTCGTTCTTTAAAGTAATCTTTCGGTCGTGAATTTCAAGATATTCAAGCGATTTTTTTATCAAAGCGTCATTCTCTACATTCGCCATCTTTGTTCTGGCAGTTTACGGCGTAACCATGCGTTGCGTTACATTCGATGACAGTTCAATTTTGATTGACAACTCTTAAGCCAATCAGTAATTCCCGTTCACTGGTGAACAGACAACTCAAAATCCCTACGTTATCGTGCAGGCGGTCTTTCCTCTCCTTTCTCCCGCCAGCCGCTGACCACAGGTGATGAGCCATTTTTCGACTCCCAGGCTGCGTTCCAATCCGAAAAAATGCTTGCTTCGTCGTTCACTCGCCCTCCAATCGAGGGGGGAATCCCCAAAAAATCCCGGATGTAAGATGGCTGCCACTTGTAGGGTCGTTCCAATCCAATTTTGCGGAGGGAAGGGCGCATTTTCATTTGCTCAAGCCCTCGATTATCCTCCCTCAAACGAAGCGAGCAACGAACATCCCTCCAAGCTTTGATATTGCCCAGAATGCCTTGATCATTCTCCCTCGGTCAAAATTTCACGTCCGCCATTTATTTCAGATGGCAAAAGGAGGAATTGTGGTAGGGAAATTACCATACAATTTAAGAATTGTGTTCGAGTAGTGTGCAATCTATGACATAGTTATATGCAAATAGCGAAGTTTGGGGTGAGGGGCATCGGTTTCGCATTATTTTTAAGCATTTGAGACTTTACGTTCATTTTTGCTGTAGCTAGCCTATAGCATCCGTGAGGACTGTTGCGGAGCTAAAAGCCGCTTTCACACTGGACGCGAAACGAATTTTTCGCGCGACAGATTACATTCAAATGCAAAGACGCGAATGCACGCAAAATGCATCCATCGCACGGATCATGCAATCTGTCGTGCAGGAAATTCATTTCGCGTCCGGGGTGAAAGTAGCTTTATTTTCCCATAAAACAGTCACAAATGCCGCAGCAGTCAAACGAGCACGCTGTCTTCTACTTGCCACGAACACGCGATACGCTTCCGCGTGAACTGTAAAAGGTAGAACGAACAGGCAACTAACTCACTCGGCTCCATGGCAACGCAAATTTCCCGCTGGCTTGTTGACAACTGTATAAGTGCGGAAAAATAACGCGACGAGGGTCGTTCCAATCCGATTTCCCTAAACCCTCCCCCTAAGTCCCCTCTATTGCCCTCCCTCGCTCGGGAAGGGCTTACTCGCCTGCTAGGTCATTCGGAGGGCTCACTCGAGTGGATGGAAGAAGTGAAGAGAGTATCTTATTTCGGATTGGAACGCAGCCCCAGCCAAAATTCTCCTCCCCGTCTCGTGAACGCGCTTTCGCGCAACGCTACAGTGCGCAGCTGTACGCCAGAAACGCTGTTTCGCTGTTGCTGCCATCCGACTTCATTGACATAAACGGTGCAAAAGATTCATTATGGGCTTCAAAACATGATAATCTGGATGAATGCATTAAGTAGAAAAGCAAATATTTAAATTTTGTACTGTTATGGTCCCAATTTGTTATTACATTACAACACAACAGCAACAGCAAGGGATGACAGACACAGTTTTAACAACTAAAACACATTTCATTTTTAACAAAGACAATAACGACTAAACAACTAACAGCAAAGACCAAGATTGATTATAACAAAAACAAAAAGAAATATTTACAGTCCCTTTAGTGGGGCGGTTGGTGATGTCCTGGGTGAGAAAAATCCACAAACACAGGCAAAAATCCACAAAAGAAACATCACAGGTCTTGAACAGAATGAAAGGTCTGGTCACATGTATCCTTCTTCTTGCAATTTCTCCTACTACTTTACTGTCTCAATTCTTTTCCTTATATACTCTTTTGCAGACCCCACCCACATTTAGACCTCTTTTTTTTTTACTTTTCGTGGACTTGCCCCAGACATGTCCAGGACATGTCTAAACATAGCTCCAGTCTGAGCTGAATAAAAAAAAGGTAAATACTGCCATCCAGTGGCCTATATTCACATTACACCTCCATTCCAAAGGGAAAAATTTTGACTCATAAAGGCAAAATTTTTCTTTTCAATACAAAATGGTTAAGTGAACACTTGTCTATATATACATATCATACAATATTCAAATAAACACATGATATATATATATATACATATTCAAACCCGGGATAAGCAATCAGCAATTACATTGTCTGTACCCTTCACATGCTTAATTTCCAAGTCAAACTCCTGTAAAATCAAACTGCAATTCAACAATCTCCGATTCTTGTTTTTCACCTTACTCAAAAACATTAACGGATTGTGGTCAGTGTACACAATCATTGGCTTTTCCCCTGTACAAACATAAACCTCAAAGTGTTGTAAAGAAAGGACGAGAGCCAACAGTTCCTTCTCTATTGTGGAATAGTTCTTTTGGTGGCGAATGAACTTCCTGGAGAAGTATGCCACGGGATGCTCAATGTCATCAGAGTCACTTCTCTGTAGGAGCACAGACCTACAAGCTTGGTCGCTAGCATCGACCGCAATGGAGAGCGGTTTGTTGAAGTCAGGAGATTTGAGCACGGGGAAGTGACACAGCAGAGACTTCAGGCAATCGAAGGCTCTCTGGCATGCATCATCCCAATTGAACTTTACGCCTTTCTTCAGTCGGTTAGTTAGACTGAGAGCAATCTCAGCAAAGTTCTTGCAGAACTTGCGGTAGTACCCGATCATTCCAAGGAAGCGGCGCAAAGCTTTTTTGTTGTCAGGAACTGGAAAGTCCATGATGGCTTGGACTTTAGCATTTATGGGTGCCACCTTACCCTGGCCTATGACGTAGCCAAGATAGGTGACAGTAGCACAACCAAAGTCACTCTTGCTCAGGTTAACAGTCAGGTTAGCCTGGGTCAGGCGCTGGAACAACGTCTCTACATCTTTTAGATGTTCTTCCCAGGAGTCACTCCGTGTGATCAGGTCATCGATGTACGCACCCGTGTGTGGCAATCCGGCGATTGTAGACTGTATCATCCTTTGGAACGTGGCTGGGGCATTTTTCATGCCAAAGGGTAGGACTTCATACTGGTACAATCCAGATGGTGTGGCAAAAGCAGAGATGCTCTTGGCCCTCTCAGTTAAAGGCACACACCAATAACCCTTCAATAAATCAATCTTGGTCAGAAACTTTGCTTACCCTACACTATCAGTACAATCATCAAACCTAGGTATTGGAAACACATCAGTTCTAGTTACAGCATTGACTTTGCGATAATCTGTACAGAATCTAGTACTTCCATCAGGTTTTGGAACTAGCACACAGGGTGAACTCCAATCGGAGTTGGAGGGTCTGATAATATCATGTTCTAACATGTACTCAACCTCTTTCTCAGCAATCTTTCTCTTTTCAGGATTCATCCGGTACGGATGCTGTTTTATTGGTTTGGCATCACCAACATCTACATCATGAGAGGCTATAGAAACTCTTTTTGGAACATCAGGAAACAGATCCTCATATTTCTTGATCAACCTCTCAAACTGATCTCTCTGTGAGGGTTCTAAGTGCTGGAGTTTTACATCAAGATTTTGCAACACTTCAGAATTTGACAATTTACATGAAAGAACTTCAGCTTTAATTCTAGGTTCATCATCTTGAAACTCCCCCTCATCTTCACACGTTTTGACCATAGGAGAATCTGAAGTGACAGCAGCAACCCTAGCATTTCTGTCATGATAAGGCTTCAGCATGTTAATGTGACACAATTGTTTTGGTTTTCTCCTATCTGGAGTCTTCACAATGTAATTGAGATCATTGAGTTTTGTCAGAATTTCATAAGGACCATGAAATCTAGCCTGCAATGGATTGGACTGCAAGGGAAACAACACAAGGACCTTGTCTCCTGGTTTAAACTCACAGCTTCTAGCCTTATGATCATACCAAGTTTTCATTTTTCCCTGACTTGATTTCAAGTTCTCTTTTGCTAGGTCACAAGCTGCACGCAATCTTTCCTTGAACTTGCTAACATAGTCTAACAGACTGATATGCGGCTCTTTCTCTTGCCATTGTTCACTCAATAATAGCAAAGGTCCTCTCACTTCATGTCCAAACACGAGCTCAAATGGACTGAATCCAGTAGACTCCTGCACTGCTTCTCTTGCTGCAAACAACAGCAAATGAACCCCTTCATCCCAGTCTTTCTCATGGTCATAACAATAAGTCCTCATCATTGTCTTGAGAGTGGAATGAAACCGCTCTAAGGCACCCTGACTTTCTGGATGATAGGCACTAGAAAGAATCTGCTTTGCACCTAGTTCATACACAACCTGCTGAAACAAACCAGAAGTGAAATTGCTACCTTGGTCTGACTGCATTTCCCTGGGAAGGCCAAACAATGTGAAGAACTTTATCAAAGCCTTTGAGATTGCAGTTGCTTTGATGTTACGTAGAGGTATGGCTTCGGGGAATCTGGTAGATGTACACATGATTATCAACAAGTACTGATTTCCAGATCTAGTCTTGGGTAATGGACCAACACAATCAACAATGACCTTAGAGAATGGCTCTCCAAATGCTGGGATAGGCTGCAATGGTGCTACAGGTGGGTCTAACTGGTGTTTTCCAACTACTTGACAAGTGTGACAGGTTTTGCAAAAGTTGGAAACGTCTTTCCGAAGCCCAGGCCAAAAGAAGTGTTTCATGATCTTATCAACAGTCTTGTTAACACCAAGATGACCTCCTAAAGGTAAACTATGAGCCATTGTTAAGATCTCATTCCTGTAGACCTTCGAAACAACAATATGCCTGACCACTGCCCAATCTGCATTGGCAGGGATATCAGGAGGGCGCCACTTCCGCATCAACACACCATCCTTGAGATAATACCCAACTGGAACTGCGTCTATTTCTTTATCAGGAAGGGCCCTCCTCTTTAGCACACAAATTTCAGGATCATTAGTTTGCTCCTCAATCAACCGCTTTCTGGACAGAGACAAGTCTCCAGACACATCAGAATCACCAGACCCTTCCGGCTGGCTGAAAAGAGAACTGATAAAAGTATCTGATAAGTCCTCAAACGGAGAAACGATAGAAGCCAATCAGAGTCATGAGGCGAACCACCTGAGTCCTGACTATTCAATGTGCTGGACGGCACCACAACATCTTCTTCTTGAACCTTCTTGGCCATAGCATGAGTCACTGCGCAAGAAGGATAAGAGATGGGTCCTCATCCCCATCTTCAGTGCTCGGCTGTGAAGTAAGATGTACAGGGGGAACTACTTTGCCCCCAGCCAGGTCATTGCCTAGCAACAGAGAAACACCCTTTATAGTTAGACTTGACATAAGTCCCACCTTTACCTGTCCTGTAACTAAATCTGACTTCAAGAATATAGAGCGCAGGAGTACAGATACAGTCCTCCCTTCAATACCTTGTACAAGTATGAAATCCCCTGAAGCGGTCTCATCACGTAACTCCAAGGAGTCCATCAACAAAAGTGACTGAGAAGCTCCGGTATCCCTCAGGATATATATGGGGACAGGAGTAGTATGCTCATTCAAGACAAAAATCCCTCTGACACAAATGGAAGAAATTCCTCCCTCACGAAGTCAGCTGTATCAGGCTTTTTAGCCCCACAAGAAGCAGGCAATTTAGCAGTTCGGTTATCTACTACAGGGGTTTCTAACCTTGTTTTCACAAAGGCATTTGGTTTGGTATCCTTTTCTTTTTCTTTCTTAGCTTTAAGGAACCAGCAGTTAGTTTTAACATGACCAGATTTCTTGCAATAACTGCAAACTAGACCACTTTTGTCACTGTCAGCTTTCACACTTTGATCAGACCTGTTACTGGATTTCTGAGCACCATCACCAGATTTGTTTTTGTCTTTGGGTGAGGAATCTTGGGTATCACCATAACCCTTTTTCTGAAATTGGGATCTATTGTTACTGCTAGACTGAAATTTAGACTTATGTGTGAGAACATATTCATCTGCAAATTTGGCAGCTGACTGTAAATTCAGTGCTTGCTTCTCATTAAGGTAGGTCTTAATATCATCCTTAACACAGTTCTTGAATTCTTCAACTAACACCATCTCTTTTCGTGAGTTGAAATCATCCTTGACCTCCATAGAAGTTCACCAGCGCTCAAAGCAAACCTTCTTATCATTAGCAAATTCCACATAAGTCTGATTTTCAGATTTCTTCAGACCTCTGAATTTCTGTCGGTAAGCCTCTGGAACCAACTCATAAGCTCTCAAAATAACCTTTTTGACAACCTCATAATCAGAGGAATCATCGGCAGACAAAGCCGAATAGGCTTGTTGAGCTTTACCCTTTAGGACAGTTTGCAACATCAGAGGCCAGTGTTCCTTTGGCCACTGGCAACTCTTTGCTACCTTTTCAAAACACTGGAAATAGTTGTCAACATCCTTTTCCGAAAATGGAGGCACCAATTTTACCTCCTGGCTAGCCCGAAATTTATTTTCAGTTCGAATTTTTATTTTTAGTTGCTCCATTTAGAGTCTTTCTTCTCTATCGAATTTCTCTCATTCAAAATCTCTCTGTCTTGCAAATTTTTCTAACTCAAATTCTCTTTGTTTTTCTTTTTCCTCCCTCTCAAATTCTCTTTGTTTCTCTTTTTCCTCCCTTTCTTTTTCTCTTTCCTCCCTTTCGATCTCTAGCATTTTTAATTTAAGTTCCATTTCTATATTTGGATTTTCCACTGGAAACTGTTCAAGATCTCCTGGTGCAAACTGTAATGTGAATATAGGCCACTAGATGGCAGTATTTACCTTTTTTTTGTAAAGCTCAGACTGGAGTCATGTTTAGACATGTCCTGGACATGTCTGGGACAAGTCTCAGAAAATAAAAAAAAGAGGTCTAAATGTGGGTGGGGTCTGCAAAAGAGTATATAAGGAAAAGAATTGAGACAGTAAAGTGGCAGGAGAAATTGCAAGAAGATGACCAGACCTGCCATTCTGTTCAAGACCTGTGACATTTCTTTTGTGGATTTCTTTGCCTGTGTTTGAGCATTTTCATTATCCAGGACATCACCAAGCCACCCCACAAAAAGGGACTGTAAATATTTCTTTTTTCTTCCTAATCAATCTTGGTCTTTAGGTTCATTAGTTGTTAGTTAGTTGTTATTGTCTTTGTCTGTTAAATTAAATGTGTTTAAGTTTTAAAAACTGTGTGTCATCCCTTGCTGTTGCTGTTGTGTTATAAATGTAATAACAAATTGGGGCCATAACAAATTGGGGGCTCAAGGTCCGGGATAGACCATTTTGTGAGTCATTTATTAAAAATCTAACATTTCAAATTGTAAAAAAAAAATTTTTTTAATTGAATACATATATATTGACAACAGCAATGGATGATTTCTTGGCATCACCAACCGTAGGGGTTTTGAAGTCTTTAAAAAAGACAGAACTGCTAGAAATTTGCAGACATTTAGAGCTGACAGAGGTGAAACCAGCCATGCGAAAAGCAAGACTGGCTAGAGAGATAGTTGAATATTACATTGATGAAAATGTGTTTGCAACAGGAGATCTGGAACAGTTTCCAGTGGAAAATCCAAATATAGAAATGGAACTTAAATTAAAAATGCTAGAGATTGAAAGGGAGGAAAAAGAAAAACAAAGGCAGTTTGAGTTGGAAAAATTAGCAAGAGAAGAGAAAAAAGAAAGGGAGGAAAAAGAGAAACAAAGAGAATTTGAGAGGGAAGAAAAAGAAAAACAAAGGCAGTTTGAGTTAGAAAAATTAGCAAGAGAAGAAAAACAAAAAGAATTTGAGAGAGAGAAAGAGGAAAGAGCAGAAAGAGAGAGACAGAGACAGAGAGATTTTGAATTAGAGAAATTCGATAGAGAAGAAAGACTCCAAATGGAGCAACTAAAAATTAAAATTGAAACTAAAAATAAATTTTGTGCCAGTCAGGAGGTAAAACTGGTGCCTCCATTTTCAGAAAAGGATGTTGACAACTATTTCCAGTGTTTTGAAAAGGTAGCAAAGAGTTGCCAGTGGCCAAAGGAACACTGGCCTCTGATGTTGCAAACTGTCCTCAAGGGTAAAGCTCAACAAGCCTATTCGGCTTTGTCTGCAGATGATTCCTCTGATTATGAGGTTGTCAAAAAGGTTATTTTGAGAGCTTATGAGTTGGTTCCAGAGGCTTACCGACAGAAATTCAGAGGTCTGAAGAAATCTGAAAATCAGACTTATGTTGAATTTGCTAATGAGAAGCAGGTTTGCTTTGAGCGCTGGTGTACTTCTATGGAGGTCAAGGATGATTTCAACTCACTAAAAGAGATGGTGTTAGTTGAAGAATTCAAGAACTGTGTTAAGGATGATGTTAAGACCTACCTTAATGAGAAGCAAGCACTGAACTTGCAATCAGCTGCCAAATTTGCAGATGAATATGTTCTCACTCATAAGTCCACATTTCAGTCTAGCAGTAACAATAAATGGTCCCAATTTCAGAAAAAGGGTTACGGTGATACCCAAGATTCCTCACCCAAAGACAAAGACAAATCTGGTGATGGTGCTCAGAAATCCAGTAACAGGTCTGATCAAAGTGTGAAAGCTGACAGTGACAAAAGTGGTCTAGTTTGCAGTTATTGCAAGAAATCTGGTCATGTTACAACTAACTGTTGGTTCCTTAAAGCTAAGAAAGAAAAAGAAAAGGATACCAAACCAAATGCCTTTGTGAAAACAAGGTTAGAAACCCCTGTAGTAGATAACCGATCTGCTAAATTGCCTGCTTCATGTGGGGCTAAAAAGCCTGATACAGCTGACTTCGTGAGGGAGGAATTTCTTCCATTTGTGTCAGAGGGATTTGTGGCTCTGAATGAGCATACTGCTCCTATCCCCATATATATCCTAAGGGATACCGGAGCTTCTCAGTCACTTTTGTTGATGGACTCCTTGGAGTTACGTGATGAGACCGCTTCAGGGGATTTCATACTTGTACAAGGTATTGAAGGGAGGACTGTATCTGTACCCCTGCGCTCTATATTCTTGAAGTCAGATTTAGTTACAGGACAGGTAAAGGTGGGACTTATGTCAAGTCTACCTATAAAGGGTGTTTCTCTGTTGCTAGGCAATGACCTGGCTGGGGGCAAAGTAGTTCCCCCTGTACATCTTACTTCACAGCCGAGCACTGAAAATGGGGATGAGGACCCATCTCTGTATCCTTCTTGCGCAGTGACTCGTGCTATGGCCAAGAAGGCTAAAGAAGATGATGTTGTGGTGCCGTCCAGTACATTGAATAGTCAGGACTCAGGTGGTTCGCCTCATGACTCTGATTGGCCTACTATCGTTTCTCCGTTTGAGGACTTATCAGATACTTTTATCAGTTCTCTATTCAGCCAGCCGGAAGGGTCTGGTGATTCTGATGTGTCTGGAGACTTGTCTCTGTCCAGAAAGCGGTTGATTGAGGAGCAAACTAATGATCCTGAAATTGGTGTACTAAAGAGGAGAGCCCTTCCTGAAAAAGAAATAGATGCAGTTCCAGTTGGGTATTATCTCAAGGATGGTGTGTTGATGCGGAAGTGGCGCCCTCCTGATATCCCTGCCAATGCAGATTGGGCAGTGTTCAGGCAAATTGTTGTTCCGAAGGTCTATAGGAATGAGATCTTAACAATGGCTCATAGTTTACCTTTAGGAGGTCATCTTGGTGTTAACAAGACTGTTGATAAGATCATGAAACACTTCTTTTGGCCTGGGCTTCGGAAAGACGTTTCCAACTTTTGCAAAACCTGTCACACTTGTCAGGTAGTTGGAAAACACCAGTTAGACCCACCTGTAGCTCCATTGCAGCCTATCCCAGCATTTGGGGAGCCATTCTCTAGGGTCATTGTTGATTGCGTTGGTCCATTACCCAAGACTAGATCTGGAAATCAGTACTTGCTGACAATCATGTGTGCATCTACCAGATTCCCCGAAGCCATACCTCTACGTAACATCAAGGCAACTGCAATCTCGAAGGCTTTGATAAAGTTCTTCACGTTGTTTGGTCTTCCCAGGGAAATTCAGTCAGACCAAGGTAGCAATTTCACTTCTGGATTGGTTCAGCAGGTTGTGTATGAACTAGGTGCAAAACAGATTCTTTCTAGTGCCTATCATCCAGAAAGTCAGGGTGCCTTAGAGCGGTTTCATTCCACTCTCAAGACAATGATGAGGACTTATTGTTATGACCATGAGAAAGACTGGGATGAAGGGGTTCATTTGCTGTTGTTTGCAGCAAGAGAAGCAGTGCAGGAGTCTACTGGATTCAGTCCATTTGAGCTAGTGTTTGGTCATGAAGTGAGAGGACCTTTGCTATTATTGAGTGAACAATGGCAAGAGGAAGAGCCGCAAATCAGTCTGTTAGACTATGTTAGCAAGTTCAAGGAAAGATTGCGTGCAGCTTGTGACCTTGCCAAAGAGAACTTGAAATCAAGTCAGGGAAAAATGAAAACTTGGTATGATCATAAGGCTAGAAGCCGTGAGTTTAAACCAGGAGAAAAGGTCCTTGTGTTGTTTCCCTTGCAGTCCAATCCATTGCAGGCTAGATTTCATGGTCCTTATGAAATTCTGACAAAACTCAATGATCTCAATTACATTGTGAAGACTCCAGATAGGAGAAAACCAAAACAATTGTGTCATGTTAACATGCTAAAGCCTTATCATGACAGAAATGCTAGGGTTGCAGCTGTCACTTCAGATTCTCCAATGGTCGAAACGTGTGAAGATGAGGGGGAGTTTCAAGATGATGAACCAAGAATTAAAGCTGAAGTTCTTTCATGTAAATTGTCAAACACTGAAGTGTTGCAAAATCTTGATGTAAAACTCCAGCACTTAGAACCCTCACAGAGAGATCAGTTTGAAAGGTTGATCAAGAAATATGAGGATTTGTTTCCTGATGTTCCAAAGAGAGTTACTATAGCCTCTCATGATGTAGATGTTGGTGATGCCAAACCAATAAAACAGCATCCATACCGGATGAATCCTGAAAAGCAAAAGATTGCTGAGAAAGAGGTTGAGTACATGTTAAAACATGATATTATCAGACCCTCCAACTCCGATTGGAGTTCACCCTGTGTGTTAGTTCCAAAACCTGATGGAAGTACTAGATTCTGTACAGATTATCGCAAAGTCAATGCTGTAACTAGAACTGATGTGTTTCCCCTACCTAGGATTGATGATTGTATTGATAGTGTAGGGCAAGCAAAGTTTCTGACCAAGATTGATTTATTGAAGGGTTATTGGTGTGTGCCTTTAACTGAGAGGGCCAAGAGCATCTCTGCTTTTGCCACACCATCTGGATTGTACCAGTATGAAGTCCTACCCTTTGGCATGAAAAATGCCCCAGCCACATTCCAAAGGATGATACAGTCTACAATCGCCGGATTGCCACACATGGGTGCGTACATCGATGACCTGATCACACGGAGTGACTCCTGGGAAGAACATCTAAAAGATGTAGAGACGTTGTTCCAGCGCCTGACCCAGGCTAACCTGACTGTTAACCTGAGCAAGAGTGACTTTGGTTGCGCTACTGTCACCTATCTTGGCTACGTCATAGGCCAAGGTAAGGTGGCACCCATAAATGCTAAAGTCCAAGCCATCATGGACTTTCCAGTTCCTGACAACAAAAAAGCTTTGCGCCGCTTCCTTGGAATGATCGGGTACTACCGCAAGTTCTGCAAGAACTTTGCTGTGATTGCTCTCAGTCTAACTAACCAACTGAAGAAAGGCGTAAAGTTCACCTGGGATGATGCATGCCAGAGAGCCTTCGATCACCTGAAGTCTCTGCTGTGTCACTTCCCCGTGCTCAAATCTCCTGACTTCAACAAACCGTTCTCCATCGCGGTCGATGCTAGCGACCAAGCTTGTGGATCTGTGCTCCTACAGAGAAGTGACTCTGATGACATTGAGCATCCCGTGGCATACTTCTCCAGGAAGTTCAATCGCCACCAAAGGAACTATTCCACAATAGAGAAGGAACTGTTGGCTCTGGTCCTTTCTTTACAACACTTTGAGGTTTATGTTTGTACAGGACAAAAGCCAATGATTGTGTACACTGACCACAATCCGTTAATGTTTTTGAGTAAGATGAAAAACAAGAATCGGAGATTGTTGAATTGGAGTTTGATTTTACAGGAGTTTGACTTGGAAATTAAGCATGTGAAGGGTACAGACAATGTAATTGCTGATTGCTTATCCCGTGTTTGAATGTGTATATATATATCATGTGTTTGAATATTGTATGATATGTATATATAGACAAGTGTTCACTTAACCATTTTGTATTGAAAAGAAAAATTTTGCCTTTATGAGTCAAAATTTTTCCATTTTGGAATGGAGGTGTAATGTGAATATAGGCCACTGGATGGCAGTATTTACCTTTTTTTTATTCAGCTCAGACTGGAGTCATGTTTAGACATGTCCTGGACATGTCTGGGACAAGTCTCAGAAAATTAAAAAAAAGAGGTCTAAATGTGGGTGGGGTCTGCAAAAGAGTATATAAGGAAAAGAATTGAGACAGTAAAGTGGCAGGAGAAATTGCAAGAAGATGACCAGACCTGCCATTCTGTTCAAGACCTGTGACATTTCTTTTGTGGATTTCTTTGCCTGTGTTTGAGCATTTTCATTATCCAGGACATCACCAAGCCACCCCACAAAAAGGGACTGTAAATATTTCTTTTTTTTTCCTAATCAATCTTGGTCTTTAGGTTCATTAGTTGTTAGTTAGTTGTTATTGTCTTTGTCTGTTAAATTAAATGTGTTTAAGTTTTAAAAACTGTGTGTCATCCCTTGCTGCTGCTGTTGTGTTATAAATGTAATAACAAATTGGGGCCATAACAAAACACATTTTCATCAATGTAATATCTAACTCTCTCTCTAGCCAGTCTTGCTTTTCGCATGTTGCTGTCGCATGTTGCATCCATTGCTGTTGTCAATATATATGTATTCAATTAAAAAAATCAATTTTACAATTTGAAATGTTAGATTTTCAATAAATTACTCACACAATGGTCTATCCCGGACCTTGAGCACCCAATTTGTTATGGTCCCAATTTGTTATTACATTACAACACAACAGCAACAGCAACAGCAAGGGATGACAGACACAGTTTTAACAACTAAAACACATTTCATTTTTAACAAAGACAATAACAACTAAACAACTAACAGCAAAGACCAAGATTGATTATAACAAAAACAAAAAGAAATATTTACAGTCCCTTTTTGTGGGGCGGTTGGTGATGTCCTGGGTGAGAAAAATCCACAAACACAGGCAAAAATCCACAAAAGAAACATCACAGGTCTTGAACAGAATGAAAGGTCTGGTCACATGTATCCTTCTTCTTGCAATTTCTCCTACTACTTTACTGTCTCAATTCTTTTCCTTATATACTCTTTTGCAGACCACACCCACATTTAGACCTCTTTTTTTTCACTTTTCGGGGACTTGCCCCAGACATGTCCAGGACATGTCTAAACATAGCTCCAGTCTGAGCTGAATAAAAAAAAAAAGGTAAATACTGCCATCCAGTAGCCTATATTCACATTACAGTACTCACGTAAAACTAATAATAAAGCCGTTTCCATCGTTTTAAAGCATGCTTTTTTGATGACAAATCTATAGCATAACGTTGCAGGTTTTGAGGTGGAATTTACTAATGAAAGAAGGACGGCTAATTTCTCTACAAGTAGCGCTTTTTAATATTTAACCGAATAAACTGAATAAATTGGCTAGCTACTGTCGCGAAGTTTGAGGACAGTTCTACCTAAGCTAACAGTTTAACCTCTGAGATAAAATAAGCTGCATTATTTTAGTAAAGATATCACTTTAATATTTCACCAAATGACCTGAATGAATTGACAAGCGCCTATCACGGAAGCAAGACGTTGCAGAGGTAGAATGGCTAACGTCTGTATACTGCATTTGAATTTTGATTAAAATTATTCTGCAATTGGATCCTTTTTATGAGTGCCGGTTAACTTTTTACATTAAATAGCTCACGAAATGAGTTTACACCAACAAAAAAGGACATTAGGAAATCATTCGACAGTATACGGCCACCGCCTATTTAATAATCCAGCTGCGTTTTATTCCTTACTAAAGTTTTAAATAGTAGCGCAGGTTGAGCAAACTGTATAGTCTAACATAAAAAGGTTTGCAGAAATGATTTCCGGCAACATCACCTCCGCCAAAGCAAATCAATATTTTATGTAGGCTAACGTTACTCTTGCATTCAAACATGTGTAATATTGGGTTCTTTTTATTTAATAACAACCTGGGCCAGGCCAAAATGTCGCGGCCACTACCCTTTATGCTGAACAAAACTGGCGTCGGAGGCCTAAGAATGCACACACCACAACCTCAGGTAACAAGAGATTTATTATATATAAATCAGTTCATCAGACAGCACCTTCTTTCGGGAATAACAGAACACTGGCCACTCCCAACAAGCCAATCCATCAGCCACCCAGCCCCATCCCACAGCACAGCAAACTCTCCCCCCACCACCACCACCACCACCACCCTTACCAAATCACAATAATCTACCTATAAATTCCCACACTCGTAACACTCCCAAGAGCCTATTTGGCCCACACATGAATACAGCAAAAGGCACACGGAAAATCCCCTCATAAACACAGCACTCCAACCGAACTGGGTGACCTAGGCACACACTACTCACAATCCTACCCAGCCTCCCACTACTCCTGAATACGCTACTGTCCAAATATTTTAAAACACCGTCAAGACAAAGACAGACAAACAAACAAACAAACACAAACAACATTAGTTTGAAAATGGACGTAACTCTCCAGGCGAACGAGACCCTCCCCCAGGGTCTAGGCTTGAGCGCTGGTCCGACACGGCTTACAACAGTCACGCCCCTGGGGGATCGTCGGTCCAGCACTGAACACCAGAGTGGAGGACGATGTGCCCGCCACTCGTACCAAGCTGGGAAGCGGTAAATTGAAGCACTCCTATCTGTCCCAAATCCCTCTTTATCATCCCCCCTAGCGCCGGAACATCTCCCCCTGCACTGGCTATCTTCGCCGCCGGCAGCCCTAAATGGCTACGAACGGCACCCACCCCCCTTCAGAAAGTGCATGTTACAACAACTTAATCGGCGATCTGCCCAAGCACAACGCATCCGCTCCCCAGTCTGTCGTTTCACAGACTTTACTCAATTTATAAGGCCACTTCCCCCCTCCCAAACAATCAACCCCAACTGATTTAACTCAGCCACAACAACCTCCAATCAACAATCACGAAAGCCCTCCACTTTTAATTGTTTTGCTCATTACAACACACATTTATTACATATGCAAATAAATCGCCACCAAGCTGCGCCATTATCTACATGTACGCAGAGCCATGTAAAGAGAGAGTCGAGTCAACGGAGGTCCAAAATTCTCGATCGACACGTGGTTCATGGAGACGGCGAATAGTTCCCGGAAGTCGCTGGCGGGCAATTTAAATGCGTCTGTCAAATAGGCTGCAGAGAGACATACCTGCAATTCTCAGTAATTACTAGTCAATAAATTGTGTTATTTCTGCGTTCTTTTCATATTTTAGGCTTGAATGAATGTCGCCGTCTCACTTAAGTGAAACAACCGCGAAAAAGCTACATTAAACGGCAGAATTTTTAACATGTGCACTCAACACAGACAGTATTCGAGCAGTTTTAGTGCCTTCGAATTATTTAAATAATTAAGATGACCAAAACGAGATTTAGTTAGTATAAAGACGTGTTCCTGTTCTCGATTGCTTTGAATTCTTGGTTTTTGCTTTTGACTACAATGCTTGTTTAATCCCATCCTAATGTTTACTATGTAGAGGGAGGGGAAGTAGAGGGGGTTTTAATCATCCCATGGAAATTAAGGATCTAAGTTATCAATTCAGTAATTAACTAATGTAATCGTCATGAGTTTCAGAGAGGACAGAGGACTGACAGGTGACTATCAATGAGAATCAACTGACAGCACAATTAGTCCCTGCATTATTAAAAGCAGCATAATGTTCCATGTGGCATCTTATAAAATCCACTGGTAATAATTATAATTTATCTGCTCACAATTTTATGCACATCTGCACTTATCACTAAGCACCAATACATAAGTTCAGAACAACTTTTTCATTGACTTTTTGCATACAGAAAGTATACATTTATCTAGGCGTGCATGAATAATAACATTTTCAGGAAAAGCTTGTTAAACACTAAATATCCAGACAGAACAAGACACATTAACATACAAACTTATACTGATATACACATACATTTTCTGTATATCTTTTTATTTTGCTCTTATGTATTACAATTGCTTCATGAAACAGAAACCTTGAATAAAATTAGAAACATGAATAGCATGTGAGGCAGTTTGCCTGTGCCCTCTTCTCCATGTTGTCCTTGTATATTATCTCTACCATGGTTTGCTGTGCTGCGTGGGGATGCTCCAATCACTGGGGAGTTGAGTACAAATGTTCAGTTTGTAGGCTCAATTCAACAGGAGATATCTAACAATCATTCAAAATTACAACAACAAAAATGTAAGGTGATTATATTCAAACACTGCACATGCATTTTTTCACAACCAAAGACCACACAATTTGGAAGCTTATTGTCCAGTTTATTAAAATTCAGGAACGGGGAAAGGCTTGCGCAGTTTAGGCAGTTAAGACGTCTGCAGTTCTTCTGCTGAAAGAGTCAGAGGGGGAGAAAAAGACAGGAGAAAGGGTTAGACACACCTATATGGGCTTGGATGGGAAATGGTGCTGAGAGTTGAGGCTGGTCTTTGTTTCCCAACTTTGCTTAAGGAACTTAAATAGTTGTGATCAGCTTTTGCTGCTGATGTTTAAGGAAGTATGGTGAGTGGCATCACTAACATGTAACAGGAATTAGCATAAAGATGGATCATGTTCTTTGCAGTCTTTAAGACAAGTAATACAGAACAGCTCAATATTTATACTATTCAGTACGCCATGAATGTGATTGGCTGATTGATTCACCCGTGGTCCGGTTGTGTATTCTTCCTGAATTCTCCGCTTGTGCAGTAAAGCAGCAGCACGTAAACTGAGCCTCTCGCGTTTGTGATTCTTTGACAACATTAACCTAAACTGGCGTGGTGGCAGCGCTTACCGGACCTACGTTTCATCCTGAAGATGGAATTAATTCCGCGTTCGTCTTGGTGTTCTGTCGAGAGAGTCACACAGTGGATTACTTCTACTGCTAAGTCACGAATGGTTGGATCAGCATGGCGGCGTCACACAGAGCTCTGAAACAGTGGTGTTTAACCAAAATTGAGACAGTGAACTCTTTTGAGAACTGGCGGCAGAATCTTCTGTTTACTCTGTCTTTGGACAACGAATTCGCTCCCTTCCTGGTCAACGGTGTGGAGTGGGGAAGAAAGTCTAAGACTTCTCCATTCAGGGGCTTCACTGATGACCCGGAATCCGCTCCTGCCACGCAGCGCCTCACAAAGGAGCGAGAAGTAAGCATGTTGGAACTAATGCTCGGACAAATAGCTTATTACTGCCCCGTTATTTCTCGTCACTCTATAGTGAAAAATTCCACCTCCATTGACCAGATAAGGTAAACAATTTGCCAGCATTATGGCTTTCAGTGTACAGGGGCTCATTTCATTGACTTTGCTGCTATCAGACTAGAGCCTAATGAAAGACCTGAGGATTTGTATCAGCGTTTGATGGCGTTTATGGAGGACAATTTACTACGTAAAGACTCTGGCATTAGCCACATGGGGGTTGCTGTAACAGAAGATGAGGAGATGTCTCCCTCTCTTGAAAACTTTCTAGTGCTCGCATGGCTTCGCCTTATACATGCTGACTTGCCCAAACTAGTGAAACGGTGATATGGTACCGAATTACGGTCCTGCACGTTAGCATCCATTAAGCCAGAAATCTCACAAGCCCTTGATTCACTGCTAGATGAGGTGCAGGCCTCGGAGAATGCCAGGGCTATGCGCGCTGCTGTTTGAGCTCCCAAAAAGTAGAGCCCTCCCTGTCCGGCGGAAGAAGTCGTTTCCCCTCTGTAAAGAGGCCAGGAGGCCTGACAATCACTTTCTTACCAAGTGCCCCCACCTAGACCCAGTTAAAGTTAGTGCTACAGTGCTACTTCTATGCGTTGGACATGGATTCTGCTGTTCAGCGCATTACAAATGGCTTCCATCAGTGTGCGGCATTGAAGAAGGCTCCTGTGTTTATGCGAGACCGGACCACGAGTGATCCTACCGAGGTTGTGGGCTCTTCATTTGCCGCTGATGTTTTCAGGCGTGGGCGCCAGTTTGTTCTTGTTGTCCGAGAATGTGTCACATCATTTACCATGTCCTCCCTCATCGAAGATGAGCGCCGCGAGACTCTCAGAGAGGCCCTGCTCCGCCTGTGTGTGGGACTGTGCCCTCTCGATGTTCCATCTGCGGTGATCAGAACTGACCCTGCACCTGGCTTCCCCGAATTGGCTGGTGATGAGACCCTGGCTAAACACAGGTTGACCATTGAGGTGGGGAATGCCAAGAATGTGAATAAGAATCCAGTCGCTGAGAGGGCTGTGCAGGAGCTTCAGGGTGAGATTTTGCGCATTGAGCCTAACTGCCGAGCTGTCACCCCCTTGCTGCTTTCTCTTGCCACTGCACGCTTGAATAGTCGTGTGAGGTCTCGTGGGCTGAGGGACCAGTTCTCACAGGTACAGTTGCCTGTTGATGACCAGGTCCTCATTATGTCACAGCACTCACAGCGGGTCTCCAACCACCCACACAGTATGAGGTCCAAGACGCTCTCTGGTCGTGTGTCTGTGCCTATCTCTGTGTGCACTGGTGACCTTGTGTATCTCTATGGGGACAGTAAGAAGTCTAAGGCCCGTGCCAGATACATGGTTGTCGGTGTGGATGGTGCATGGTGTAATATTCAGAAATTCACTGGCTCCCAACTACACCGTACCTCCTACAGAGTCAAGTCGAGTGACTGCTACAAGGTGGAGGGTTCTTCTGGTGTCCATGAGGCTACGGCTGAGTATGCTGCATCGGATGAAGAGCCTGATGATGAGCCTGATGACCCTCTGCTGCAGGGCCCTGATATACCCCCGGCCATCTCAGAACCTCCTCCTGTCCCCTACCTGCCTTATGCTGATGCGGATGACTCGGCGCACCCTGTGTACATGCATGACTCCACTCCTCTGCCAGAGAGTCCACCAAGACGCTCTGGCCGACAGCGGCAGCTACCTCAAAGACTGAATGATTATGTGCTGTAGTGGGCATATTATTCGCTTTAGTTTATGTTTAGTGTAAAGTTTTCTACACTGTTTGGGTTCTCTGTGTGCCTTATGCCTCTGTTTTGATGGGGTTTGTTTTGAAGAAAAGAGGGTAGCGCCATGAATGTGATTAGCTGATTCACCCGTGGCCCGGTTGTGTATTCTGTGCTTCCTGTCTTCTCCGCTTGTGCAGTAAAGCAGCAGCACGTAAACTGAGCCTCTCGCGTTTGTGATTCTTTGACAACATTAACCTAAACTGGCGGTAAGATTCCCCACTTAGTCTTCTATGTTTAATTTCCCAAATAGTTTGGCCTATTTGGCCAATACTTTCTGTTTTCAATTTCCTATTTGGACCTCCAGCTTCCCTCTCCCTTAAGCATCAATCCAAAAATGAGCAGCGACATAGTATTGACAAGTAATTGTCAATTGAATCTCAAATCCTAAAAACTATACCTATAGATAACGTTTCAGTTGATTGAATAGCAGTAAAAAATTAGCTCTAACAAACAATATTATGTATAATATGCGATGTATCAGCGACCGACTGCTTTCTGCTTTAACATTGTGTAACGTAAACTTTATTATCATAGCTAAGGTTAGCTAACGTTACCTTGTACTCAAAGAGAACCTTACTCCACGACCTCGACTACTATAGCCAGTCTGATATTTACGTTAGTTCTCTAACATTTCACTCCTCCTCCCCACTCCGCAAAAAAATCACTTTAAGAAGCCTTTTTCTCTAATATCGCGTCGTTGGATGAAATGACACTGAGAACGGAGTTTTCCATTATGCTGCTGCTCATAGCGCTAGTAACTGTGTCGCTAACTGCACCTAGCTAGTATCCTAGCCTAATTTTCTGCCGTTAAATGTTCAATATATCTCGAATTCTACAAGGGATAATCCAGATAAACGCTTAACTGTACGTGTTAATTTAATTCAGATGTGCTGACAATATACAGTCCAAGTCTTAAATCGTCTTACCTTTGCAAAGACCATCACGAACGGTCCATTCCGCATCATCTCAGCTGCTGGACTAGTGTTCGTCGCTAACTTCCGGGAACTATTGCGAGACTCCACGACCCGCAATTACTGTAAAAAATTGGTCCATTGGAGTGAACGGAGTTGACGCGACTCTCTCTCTACATGGCTCTGCATGTACGGACTACTGTCAACATGACCGCCCACCGCCCTCGTGTCTCAGTTATGATTAAACAAACACCCGGCTAACGGGCTATCGCCCAGCGAGCGCGGTAGGCGGCGGAGGTCTTCTTTTGTCTTCGTGCGCGTCAAGACGCCGGTCTTCCCGCACAGCTCACGACGAGATTTTCCTGTCCAACCGACAGCCTGACGTCCCCCTACTGCCAGATTAACGACCTTTTCTTTGGTATTAACGGCGACTGTACTGTAGTCAAGGCCGTAGGCAGCTATGGGGTCAACGCTTATTTTTTCCGAGTTTTTTTTTTTTTTAAACGCCAAATATGCCTAACTGAATTAAATATAAAACTGAAAAAAACTGTCTGTGAAACGTGCTTCTTTGTATCCTAAATTGTGGTCAACATAAAAGGGCTTTGTGCTCTGTTTGTGTCTGTCTGTGAGTGAACAATATTTATAACGCATGTGATGCGACTCTGGGGAAGAGAGCGCAACTCAACAGTCATCGTAGTGATTTTAAGCCTGCGCAGTGCATGAGCGCTACAGGTGTCTACAAAAATAAAGCCAACTGTTTTAAAATAGAATGAATAAGAAATAGGGTATGCTATGTCTTTGTCAACTTTGTGAAGCCATTTGATACGCTAAGTCACTATTTATATGAAGCCAAGCCGCGTCGCTTGGTTTTACTGTAGCCTATTTGAAAAAAAAAAAAGACCGACTGAAACATCAGCTGAATAAACATGAACATTTGAAACCTAGCCTATCCGTTAAAGGTGCCTGGATGAATGGGAAGGCCTATGATAAACGTTGAGAGATTTTTGTCTTCTGCCTGCGTCTGCGTGTGTATAAGAACAAAACAAATATTATAAAGCGCACACATGATGCGACTGGAGGAAAAGAGCGCAGGTCAGCCGTCAAACGTTTGCATTATATTCTAAAGCCGTTGCAAAATAAATCCAGCAGTTAAACAGTACACCTACGGAGTAGATGGCCTACCTTCCATGTCCACTTCAAGAAATCATTTGGTAAGTGAAAGTGGGCCACTATTTTGTTCCCGTGCCGTTAAAATATTGTCCAAAGATTTCCACGGATATTTTGCCTTAGGCCTATTTGTACTTTGGCATTAGGCATATCAGTGCTATCGGTGAAGAAATACATAGGTAGGCTCAGCCAAAGCTTACTTTGCTGGTAGATTAATAAACAGTATTAAGGAGTTTACTAGGTTAGATGGGTTAGAAAGTTAGAGGGGGCATTTTTAGATATTAATGTTCAGTTCATCTAGTTTTCAGCTCATATTAATTTTAACATATTCTTACCCAATCCACAGAAAATAAGTCAAAGAGAGGAGGGCAAACATGTCCAAGAGATTAAAACAGAATACATTGGATGCATTTCTGGCAAAGAAAAAGAAAGAAATGGACAAAGAGGAAGATGGTAAACAGGAAAGTGAGGAGGATGAAAGAGAGAATAGGGACAGTAAGGTGGAGCACAGAGATGAGTCATATGGAGATGGAAGGGGAGCAGAGGCAGACAGAGGAGAGTGGAGCGCAGAGCAGCACAGAGGAGAGTGGAGCGCAGAGCAGCACAGAGGAGGATGGAGAGCAGAGAAGCACAGAGGAGGATGGACACGCAGAGACGGGACACAGCAGGGAGCAGGAAAACAGGGAAGTGGGGGGAGAAGAAAGGGGAAGTTCATGCCCTCAGAACTTTTTTTTTTTGAATGGTTAGCACCATTAAAAGATATTGAAACAACAAACCTTCTGTGTGACCTGTAAATTTTTTACATTAAAATAAAATAAATAAATAAATAAATAAAATATTTCGGGATGGACCTCGCCCATTTCAAATTCCTGCCTACGGCCCTGACTGTAGTTTTCATAATTTTTTATACTCCCAAAGGGCATCCCAGTATTTTAAAGAGTGCATGAAGGGGGAGCTTTATCACTCAAGTCGTGAGTTACTAATAGGATTAACTGATGTTTAAAAGGGGGGTGTTAAATTTCCAATGATTTTTCATTGTAAGCTTTTGCACAAGACAGGTAATTTCTTTTCCACTCTCAAGAAGACTCACCGGGTTCCTGTGAAAATAATCACATTTGCACTGAGGTTCAACATTTTCTGTTTATTTTGAGAACTTAATCAGCACAGAACAAATGTTGGGTTGGATTTGATTGCCATGCTGGATCTGGGCTTTGGCTGTTGCGTGCGTTAAATGAGGACACAGAGCTCTGGAAGAAGTCAGGGCATTAAGTAACAGACACTGCGCTAAGCTGCTGCATTATCTTCCATGTCAGCTGATTTTCTCACAAAATGTTTAGCATTTTATTAATTTTTCAGAGAAACGCGCGCACACTCACGCACACACACACACACACACACACACACACACACACACACTTACAAAGACCCACACAAATGTGAACATAGAAAGACCAGGTTGAAGTAATTTTTGCTTCATGTCCTCCACGAAGTGCCTTTTTATGCTGGAAATAGATGAGCTTTAAATTTTTAATCGCTACATACCAGGGTTCTTTGTCTCCTCTCAAGAAGTGCACCTTAAAATTAAAAACCAAATCTTGAAAACTATTGGTCTCTCTCTCACTCTCACTCTGTTTTTCCCTCACACAAACACACAAATGCATGCAGGTTTATGCTAAACCAAAATCATATTTCCTTTGCAATTCTTGAGCAAGAGGTGCCAGGCATATGATACCTTGCCAAATTTTTGGTGAACTTAACCTTGACTCAGTTAGGTCAAAATTTTAATCAGGTCATCGTTGCACTAATGCGTACCTTTCACAAAAATTTTGTGTAATTTGATCAAACCATTTTTTTGATAGACTACTGACAAACATGCAGATAGACAAACAAACAGACAAATTCCACCGAGAGCAATACCTTTCCACCTTTGTATGGGGTAAAAATATAATTTTCAGGCAAACAGCAGAATGCTAAATTGAAACCAGTGAGTATAGAGAGAGTTACAGAATTACTGTGGAAGATTACAAACTATTTTCATTTTCTTCTAATACAGGAAGAACTGATCCTCAGGTCCAAGCTAGAGACAGTGCTTTATATTTCCTGGTTTATGGTGAGCCACTATAGCCCAAGTGCTGCCTTCTCCTCTAAGCATTCCTATGTCCTTGTGTATAGTCAACAGATCTTTAATCCAAACACTGACAGGCCAAAATGTTGAAACCACTCACATATGAATTCAATAGAATTCATTTTTTCATAACAAAGTTTTAAAACTTGGCAGACAGACTTTATATGGTAAGCAAACATTCTTGTAGTTGATGTGTTGGATGTGGGAGGAATGTTACCTGAGTGACTTTGATAGGGGCGATATTTTTATGGCCAGATGAATGGGTCAAAGCACCTCTGAAGCTGTAAGGCTTTGAGAGCCCCTAGTCAGCAGTGATGAGTACTTTCCAGCAGTTGTTTTAATAGAGACAAAAGGTGAACTGGCGACAGAGTGTTGGGTGGCCAAGGCTCATCAATACACAAGGGTAACGAAGGCTATACTGCCTGGTTTGAAACAACAGATGGACTGCTGTACCACAAGTCGCAGAGAATTTTAGTGATACCTACGTGAGGAATGTGTCATGGCTGGAGACCAGTCGGAGTGCCTATTCAATGCTTTGGGAAATGTTCTGCTGAGAAACTTGGCACAAGGGGGACCTACAAAATATTAGGCTGGGTGTAATAATTTTGTGGCAGATCCGTGTATTTAGCAAGTTTACAAACAAATGGTTGACATGACACGCATACTCAAACTGAACTGGACTCAGTTCAGTGAGCGCACTGGTCATGCTGCACTGAGTGGAAAGAACAACACAGGCAATGCGGCAAGCTCTTTAAACAAATGAAGTATTTTCTACGGAGTAATGGTCCTGCCCAAAAAAATGCTTTATGTGATTTCAAACTGAACATCTTTTTGAGCTATATTTTTAATTGACATTTTGAAAATGTGAGCTTGATAGCACCACTTCTGTTTAGACTCAAGTTTTGCTTCAAAATTTCATTTCAATCCAATTCAATTCCTATGTAATTGATTTTAATTTAATGTCTTATTTAAAACATCTTAAAAGCACTTGTAAATTATCATATATTCCCTGAATATATGACATATGTCTGATTTTATTTCCTGTCACATTGAAAACACACAAATACAAATGGACCCCATTTGAAGCTAATTTCATTCCATAATTGTTTTGGGCAGCAATGTTTTGGGTCAATTCCAGAAATTATATACTTTGCACTTTCAGGCAAAGAAATCTGCAACATTTTTATTTACTGATATTTCATCTGGTATTTCATGTAGTATATTCATAGGGCAATATCATAGTCTGTACTGATTAAAAATCCTGTCTCTGCCCACTAAAGGATGAGATAGAGTTAGGAATGGAGGCATTTTGACAGTGACACAATTTTTGTTATTTTGCTTCTGTACACCACCACAATGGATTTCAAAGAAAACTAGAGCACTGAAGTGCTAAACCCTCGGCGCTAAGGTGTGAGCTTTTAACTCTTGACCCCACCCACGGCCACATTATCACGTACCGGTATATCGTACGTTACGTGTAGCGAAACTTAAGCTTCTTACCTTTTGCCTGCTTTTTCTACTGAACGAAGGCTTGTTCGAAAAATCGGCCATATTTTAAATGTTTCTATGAAGATTAGAAATGTAACTATGTACAAATTGCGAAGTTTGAGTCACGAGGAGAGCTCAAATAGACCGGAATGACAGACAGACCCACAGAATGACAGACTACTGTAACCCGCCGCCGCGCCTCGGGTTAATCATTGAGATGTAATTAAATTGCAGACTTTCTGCTTTAATTCAAGGTATATCATGAAATTTTTGCATTTACCATTTAGGAATTACAGCCATTTTCAGCTTCATTTTCAGTGGCTCAAAAGTGTCAAAGAGATCTGTTTTTATTGTTCTGATGTTTTTTGTATAATTTCATATTCAGCGTTATTATTTCATTCATTGCATTTATTTTCTTGTGTTCATCTGTTTTCCTTGTCTCAGTTCATGTGTCTTTGTTTTGCTTTGCACTTCCTCACTCACTCTCGCCCCTCTGATTGTCAATGACTTCCCATTCTTTTCCTCGTTTGTAACCATACCCCCAGTCATGCTTCTCTGTTCCAGCACACGTGATTTCAGTTCACTCCATTTTTATAGCTCAGCTTTTCCCCATTTACTTTGCAAGTTTGTTGCCTTTCACAGTCGCCTGAGAGCCTGAATATAGAGGGAGGAGAAAACACAGATCCCAACTTCCTCTCAGACCTCTTCAGTTACTGGTAGCTGAATGAAATTATGAAACTACAAAATTTTGGCCAAATAAAACACGAAAAAGTTTCTGTCTGCGGCTGTAAAATATTTGTATCACATCTTATGCATTTTTGTTTTGAGTAAAAAGAAAAATGAGAAACATTTTAAATCCTCCATTATTTATATATTCAGGTAAAAGCACATTCACCGTAATTTATAATAATATTTGAAGTGGACAAGGAAAATGCATTGGGTCAAACAAGGATGCCATCAGTATTAGGTGATAAAACTTACTGTATTTCTTAAAATATCGGAACCAAGAGCATTATTTTCAGATTAACAAACACATTAGCATTAGAACAGTCTTCAGCAGTGATTTATTAACAACACTACGACTCCTTTGGGTGCCTCTTGTGTTGTTTTGCATGCTATTTGGCCATTTAAAGATGACTCTGTAATGTAAGTCACAAACTCTCTGAAATCTGAGCTTGTATAACAACACTTCACATTGATTAAATTGTAACTTCCAAACTTGGCAAACTCAAACAGTTTGCGAGCCATTTTAGTGGTGCCCCACTTAAATTGAGGTGATAGTTGCTCTGACAGCTTCGGTAATGAAAATAGAAAATCTGTTGGGCTGCATTCAATTTTCCTTGAAGTGGGTTGAGGACTGGGAAATGTTTTATAAGGCAGAATCCAGTAAAATGTGATGTTTCTGACACATCAGTGATGTCCTTCAATGAGGATGAAGACGGTTGTATTGCACCACAAACATTTCCTTCATTTGTGTACATTTTACTCATAGCTATAGAGAATTCTCCACCAGTTTCCACCACTAATGTAGTTATTATGCAGTTTCAACTCTTGGCCCAAACAGCACATTCACTGGCCGCACCCATCTCATCAGTGACTGCACAGTCACTCTACAAAGGAGTTATTTTGACATTCTTTTGTTGTTTTTGGAAACCAATTCAGATTGGCAATTATTTTTATGCCTTGGATTTCACTTGATTTTGTTGGCTGAAGTATAGCTGTAGCTCATAGGTTTCCAATATGTCAGGGGTTTTTGAAGAATTCAAATCTCAGCGTGGAGCCTCAAACCTGGTGCTGCTTGTACTCTGCAGAAACAGGCACCTCTGTTATATTATTTATTTATTTGATGTTTAATTGATGGGGACAGATAGCTTACCTTTAAAGCATAGATTATTGCCAAACAATATCCAGTGTGATGTATCACAGAATTTATAATATATGCTAATTTTCTATGCTTGGGAAAAGTTCATGTACTTAAGGTTGGTCAGCAGAAGAAAATGGAAACATTTCCATTAATTAATAATGCTTCTTTCAAGTACCAGCGGATGGATGAATATGCATAATGTCTCTCAGCCTGCTTGACGAGAGCCCTTGTAGTATCTGGAGCATTTTAGATTGGTGAAATATGTCAAATCAGGTTCCACAATGGATATGTGATCTAACAGTAGATTCATTTGGACTGGGCCATTTTGAGTTGTGTTCACTCTCCTTTGTAACCAGGTTAGTGGTCTCTCTGAGCAAATTGTTGGGGTTTCACGGCTGTTCTACAAACACAACCAAAAAGTCTGTCAGCTTATAATATTCACAAACTCATATGAAAACACTGCAGTGGTCACAGAAAATAAGGAAATATAAAGCTGCTGGTATGTTTTCTCATATACGCAGATTTAAAAAAAAAAAATCATACTGGAGATATAAGCAACGCTTCTCGGTGTTAACATATCATCTAAGATATGTATAAGAATTCCTCTGATTTTACACACACAAGAGTCTGCAATCATCAACAAACAACCAAACTGGAGTGCTTATTTAAAACTGTATTTAACAGAAATCCTCAATTTACAGTAGCTTCTTTGCTATAAACCTCTTCCAATCCGGAACTGACATCAGAGAGACGTCAATGCTCCTCTTGCCCCGCTGTAAAGTGCATTAAATCTTCAAACCCATTCCCATTTAGGTGTCCAAATTGAGCAACTGGGTGTTAATTTGTTCAGTTGCGAGAATCAATCTATTTCCCCTCAGATTGCATCATTGGTCATTGCAATAATTATCAAGCATTCTCCAATCCACATTAATGTAATATAGAATGTTAATGTCTTAGGAAGCTTCTAAATTCCTGCAGCTCACAAAACGGTATATTTTTCCCCCTGTGCACATCCAATTGGCTTGATACACCTAAGCACACATTTTTAAAAATACGGTGTTGCCGACTCATGTCCGCATGTTAGGTTTGCTTGTGTAAAAACTGTCTTCAACCAGTGACATTTCCATAATGCAGGTTAACACTTAACCTTTTCCGAGTTAGAATTAAACAAACAATTGAATTAATTTATTGCGCAATGGGCTTCCAATAGCATAAGCTGCATTGCCATAAATGATTAAGATGTACAGCTTTGTGTCAAAAAAGGAAGGCTACAAAATGAGATTGAATGGATAGCAATTAACTGAAATTCCTCAAAATTCCATTTTGAAGTAGAATAATATGTTGTTCATGCTGCCGAAGATGGTATTTAGATAAGGTTTAGATTTCGTTTGTAAATAATGAATAACAAAACCCAAAACCAGTGAAGTTGGCACGTTGTGTAAATCATAAATAAAAACAGAATACAATGATTTGCAAATCCTTTTCAACCTATATTCAATTGAATACACTGCAAAGACAAGTTACATAATGTTCGAACAGGTAAATTTAGCAATTTTTTGCAAATATTAGCTCATTTGGAATTTGATGCCTGCAGCATGTTTCAAAAAAGCTGGCACAAGTGGCAAAAAAGACAGAGAGTTGAGGAATGCTCATCAAACACTTATTTGGAACATCCCACAGGTGAACGGGCTAATTGGGAACAGGTGGGTGCCATGATTGGGTATAAAAGCAGCTTACCAGAAATGCTCAGTCATTCACAAACAAGGATGGGGCGAGGGTCACCACTTAGTGAACAAATGCGTGAGCTGATTGTCGAACAGTTTAAAAACAACATTCCTCAACGAGCTATTGCAAGAAACGTAGGGATTTCATCATCTACGGTCCGTAATATTGTCAAAAGGTTCAGAGAATCTGGAGAAATCACTGCACATGAGTGACAAGGCCGAAAACCAACATTGAATGCCCGTGACCTTCGATCCCTCAGGCGGTACTGCATCAAAAACCGACATCAGTGTGTAAAGGACATCACCACATGGGCTCAGAAACACTTCAGAAAACCAATGTCAGTAACTACAGTTCGTTGCTACATCTGCAAGTGCAAGTTAAAACTCTACAATGCAAACCGAAAGCCATTTATCAACAGCACCCAGAAACGCCGCCGGCTTCGCTGGGCCCAAGCTCATCTAAGATGAACTGATGCAAAGTGGAAAAGTGTTCTGTGGTCTGACGAGTCCACATTTCAAATTGTTTTTTGAAACTGTGGACGTTGTGTCCTGCGGACCAAAGAGGAAAAGAACCATCCGGACTGTTATAGGCGCAAAGTTCAAAAGCCAGCATCTGTGATGGTATGGGGGTGTATTAGTGCTCAAGGCATGGGCAACTTGCACATATGTGAAGGCACCATTAATGCTGAAAGGTACATACAGGTTTTGGAGCAACATATGTTGCCATCCAAGCAACGTCTTTTTCATGGACGCCCCTGCTTATTGCAGCAAGACAATGCCAAGCCACATTCTGCACGTGTTACAACAGCATGGCTCCGTAGTAAAAGAGTGTGGGTACTAGTCTGGCCTGCCTGTAGTCCAGACCTGTCTCCCATTGAAAATGTGTGGCGCATTGAAAATTATGAAGCGTAAAATACGACAATGGAGACCTCGGACTGTTGAACAACTTAAGCTGTACATCAAGCAAGAATGGGAAAGAGTTCCACCAGAAAAGCTTCAAAAATTGGTCTCCTCAGTTCCCAAACGTTTACTGAGTGTCGCTAAAAGGAAAGGTGATGTAACACAGTGGTAAAAAGGCCCCTGTGCCAACTTTTTTGCAATGTGTTGCTGCCTTTAAATTCTAAGTTAATGATTATTTGCAAAAAAAAAAAAGTTTCTCAGTTTGAATATTAAACATCTTGTCTTTGCAGTGTATTCAATTGAATATAAGTTGAAAAGGATTTGCAAATCATTGTATTCTGTTTTTATCAACAATTTACATAACGTGCCAACTTCACTGGTTTTGGGTTTTTTAGATAATTGCCATTCATTCAATCTCATATCATATCCTCTCGACAACTTTCCCAAGCTGGTGTATAAATGACTTTGTTACCTTGAATGCTCAACGCTGGGCATGCATGTAAAATTATTTTAAATGCATGCCATTTGTCGAACTTTCACCTTGCAGTAATAACTAGACGAGTCAATTTCAACACGTAGATTCAAACTGTTTTGAACACGTTTGAAACTTCCGGGTTTGACACGGGTTTATGACTCTGCTTTAAAACTTTTGTCACGTGACTATTGACGTTTTTCCTGCTCCGCCCTGGCAATGATCCATGTGTTTGTTTCACTTCAAAACATTTTAATAGCTGCAGTAAAAGTTTTTGCCACTAGGCTGTGCACTAGTGAAATAAATCTGATTTCAAAACAATTCAGAAAATTTTGAAACAGTGGTCGTTTCAAAGGTTTCAAAACTGTTTCAAAGGTTTGAAATTGCCATCTCTACTAATAACCAATATACTAACTTATTCAATTACCAATGCTTTCACGCAAGAAACTTTGGTCATTTAATAAATTAATTATTATCGCTTCGCACGGTAACCAGTGTGCGCACTTCCTCGTAAATGCAGCCTATTCTTCTGAACACTGAAAAGATTTAGATTTAGTGCAATCTTAAGATACAAAGGGCAGATTACTGCACTCATGACCAAAATATGCCTAGGTGCCAGAAAACCAAACATTAAACTTTTATCTGCGCACTTGGATCAATGTCACCCTGATGAAGGTCCTCAGACCGAAAGCTTAGTTTATTAAAAGAAACTTGCATTGATCCAAGTGTGCGGATACTCTTTTTTATATTTGTGCAATCTCAAAAATAAAACAGGTTGCACTGTTGAAAAAAAGATCCTAGAACGGGAGATGGAGTTCAGGAAAAGCACTGGGTTAATTATTATTTTTCTTTTTTCCAACCATACAATATCACAATTAAGTTTGCTGTCAATGAAGACCTTCAGTGATCTGTCATTTCTTAATACTTTCTTAATTACAGGTTTATATATTGGTCTTGATTATTCGTAAATAAATTGTGTGACTATTACGCAAGCAATCTTGAACAGGAACACCTTGAATGCAATTATGCATTGAAGGGTCAGAGGCTCACAGCATGTCATCTGAATGTCCTGTAATGTTGGCATTACCGCCAGGGGGATGTTAGGCTTTAAGAAGTTAAAAAATAAGATGTCAAACAAATGAATAATATTGAAGTAAATGGTTAATATTCACCAAGTTGTGTGGCACTGTAAGCTCCGCTGGAAAGTCAGGGAGGACTGTGTCCCCCTTGTCACAGTCACATGACGTTGATGAACTTATCTTAAGTGCAGGTTTCCTGACAAAGACACTTCTGTGCCGTTCTCACAGACACAGGACTGGTAGTTTTACTCCTATTGTCTTAAAGCCATCTACACCCTGCAGAGCCCCTCCTGAGTCATGGACTCAGACTCAATTAGGATCTGTATGGCACCAACTTCATTCATGACAGCTGGAGCGGCCCCCAGTGTCGGGGTCAATGGACAATCTCTGGGGTAAAGGTCAGCGTTGAACGTCTTGCAAGCCACCCGAAAATGGCTGAGACAACTTGAGAGATTGCCGCAGTGCCATATCCTGGACTTTTCAGAGATTTCACCAGCAAAATGATTCACATTACCTCTCGTAATGTTGCAAATCCGATATGGATTTTTGTTATACGACATAAGCTGATTGTTAACATTAATACCCAGTTCAGTCAGAAAACTCTGAATTGAATTAAATATTTTGTGGAGCATAAATACTTTGCATCATGGAAGCAAGTTTGGCGGCAGGCTCTGCCTCAATTTATGAATTCCCTGAAAATGATCTGCGAGATTCATTTCAGGGAATAATAGCAAGACCCCCGCAGGGGATCATAGAAACAGAGCCCACAGGTGGATCCAGGGGAGGTGGTAGGATTGCAAAACTTCATGGGCAGCAGCACAGAGCAGTAGCAGCGGCAGCAGCAGCACAGAGCAGCAAAAGCGGCAGCAGCAGCAGCACAGAGCAGCAGCAACAGCAGTAACTGAGCAGAACGAGCAGCAGTAACAGCAGCAGCAGCACGAGCAGAAGGAGCAGCAGCACAAGCAGAAGGAGCAGCAGTACTGAGCATCAGTAGCAGCAGTGCAGCACGAAGCAGAATGGGCAGCAGGGAATGATCAGGTAGGCAGGGAGGTTTAAATAACCCGCCCTATTTAGATGAAGAGAGCATGTGACTGATCAGGGTTTGGCGCCGCATTGAGATGTCTGCCTGAACTAGCTCCGCTGGATTCGCATCATTTATCTTTGAAATTCTGGACTGTAACTGACGTTTCATCGCAAACTGTAATGCAAGCATATCGTGCGTGGTATCATTTTACTCCACTAAGATTCTGAAATAGCACGGTGCAATACTAAATTCTCATTCAATAAGTATGAAAAGAAATGTGCTTCTATTTCTCTTCGTGGTAATGTCCCCTCCCAAACTCCCTCTGAGGAGGGGTTGCCTTCCTGATTACCCAAATGATTTATGACCCTGCTGTAGGAAGTGCTTCTGGAGTTTGGGCATAAAAGGTAAGAAAACAAACTATTCGAGGCAGACCGCACCCAGTTTCCCATGGATGCATCTCCATGCCATGCGTAGCCAATAGTAATTATGGAAGATCGTAGAGGACTTCCCACATGTGCATCTGTATGTGTGTAGCCGTTATCACAATGGAAGACTGCATTCAACTTCCCCTACGTGCATCTCTATCCCGTGGCTAGCTTTAATCTAGTCATGGAAGATCTTGGGCGATCTCCCACACTGGTCTTGGAGCCGTGTGCAGACAGGATATTGCTATGGAGGCTGGTATTCATTCTTTCCGCATTGTATACTTTGTGTATATGTGTAGTTGTGAACTGTGCCAGGTATGATTGGACTTCTTCTCAATATTTTCTCTAACGGTATTATTTGGTTTGGTTTTCAGGAATCGGTCCCTGAACAGACTTTCCGAGGAGAATTTTGTTATACCGAATAGGGATCAGTCCCTTAGCGGAGATCTCAATTTGGGCCCCGATAATCCCTAGTCATAGCTGAGGTCTGTGTCAAATTATCACACTTAATAAGAGCGCCAGCCTCTGAGTTAATTCACCGAATTGGGTAGTACAGATGTTTTGGTCCGGCAAAGTAAGGTATAGACCAGTTCTGGGTCCGATGCACAACATAGCTCTAAATTCATGAATTGGAGTCAAATCAATATTTATGCAAACACATGGTAACCGTGACTGAGAACAACAAAATTTTATATCCTAAATTTAATATGGAATCAGAGTAATTGTTACCGCTATGACATTAGGACTACAGCATCCGTTAGACACGTTTCAGGACATTTAAAAGCAGAACGTGAAAGACGTCATCACATTTGGTCTGAGGCAGTGGTCCAGTTCTGACACAGTAGCCAGATCACATTATTACCCAGATAGCAAAATTCCCTTTGGCCCATATCTGGCCCATACCTGACATGTTCATCCGGCCCACATACCGCATGGAATGAGGTCCACTCCTGTTTGCCAAAAGTGGGCCACAACCAAACCATCACAATGCCAGATGTCATCCAAAAACAGACCGAATAAAAAAACCAGCACTCAACCAAATGTGGCCCAGATACCAAAATTCTTTTGGCCCATATCTGGCCCACACCTGACATGTTCATCCGGCCCACATACCATGTGGTATGATGGCACTTTGGAGGTCCGCTACTGTTTGCGAAAAGTGGGCCACAACCAAGCCATCACAATGCCAGATGTCAACCAAAAACAGACTAAATAAACCAGCACTCAACCAAACGTGGCCCAGATACCAAAATTGTTTTGGCCCATATCTGGCCCACACCTAACATGTTCATCCGGCCCACATACCACATGGAATAATGGCACTTGGGAGGTCCGCTCCCGTTTGCCAAAAGTGGGCCACGCCCAAGCCATCACAGTGCCAGATGTCAGCCGAGACCAAATAAACCAGCACTCAACCAAATGTGGGCCACTGTACAGTTTTATTCTGGCCCACATACCACACGGAATGATGGCACAAAGGTGGTCCACAACTGTTTGCAAGAAGTAGGCCACAACCAAGTCAACACAGTGTCAAATGTCAGCCAAAAAGAGACCAAATAAACCAGCACTCACCCTAATGTGGGCCACCACTGTACAGTTTTATTCTGGCCCACATACCACATGGAATGATGCTGCAAGGGTGGTCCACAGCTGTTTGCCAGAAGTCAACCACAACTAAAACAACAGAGTGCCAAATGTCAGCCAAGAAGAGACCAAATAAAGCAGCACTCACCCAAATGTGGGACCCCACTGTAAAGTTTTATTCTGGCCCACATACCACATGGAATAATGACACTTGAGTGGTCCACACTTGTTTCTCACATATGACCCACAGCTTAGTCATAATGCTACATATCAACCAAGAGTTGAAATACATTAGAACCCACTCAAATGGGAGCCTCTGTTAGCTCTCAGACTTACCCAGAACTGGTTTACTGTCTATGATCTTTTCTAGCCTGCACTTAGGACGAATGGACGAATAGAATAAACCAGAACTGCACTGAAAAAAAAAAAATGTAAATAAACAATAATATTTTGGCAGCTGGGAGGCTAATAATGGAAAATAACTGTCTCGTGAAAATACAGTAATTTCCTGTTTTTAAAATACAGTTAATAACTTTAATTTTACATGAGATTTTGTGTATTTTTTATGTTTAATGAAGCACATTTGCACCTGTAAAAACAATGGAATAACCTAAAAATATGGTCTAATACTGCAATAACACAAATAATCAGGCTTAAAATTACAGAAGAGTGCCGTTATTAGTTTGGTTTTATTATATAATTTTACATAAAAATCTTGTATATTTAATACATATTTAATGTAATAAAATCATGCATCGCCTATAAATTATTTGATTTACCTTGAAAAAAATGTCAAAATACTGTTGTAAAACTGGTAATCAGGTTATAATTAAAACAATATACTGTTAATTTAAGATCATATCCTGTGTAATGAGTTTTTACATGTATAATTACATAAAAATCTAGTACATTTCATACTTAATGTAATGAAATTATGTACCACCTATAAATTATTTGATTTACCTTTTATAAAATGTCAAAATACTGTTGTACAACTGGTAATCAGCTTATAATTACAATATACTATTAATTTAAGATCATATCCTGTGAAATGAGTTTTTACATTTAAAATGACAAAAAAATTGTGTGTATTTAATAGATCTTTAATGTTAAAAAAAGTATGCCCATCTATAAAAACAATGGATTAAGTTAAAAAAAGTCATAAAACTGCTGTAACGCCGTTTACCACATTCATATTTACAATATTCTGCTGTTAATTTGAGCCCATGTGTATAATGTGTGGGGTTTGTATGTAATTTTACCTAAAATCTCGCAAATTTAATGGATATGTAATCTCAAAAAGGATATACTGACCTGTAACACTGAATATACCTTCTTTCATACCAGATAATTAGGGTTATAATAAAAAAAAGCCCACTGTTAATGTAAGACCTCACACACAGATCATTTGAAAAGGTCTCTTATTTAAAAACTACAGAAAATATTTTGCCTCCAATCCGACATTGAGGTTTTTTGACAAATTATACTAAGATGAGATTTAGCTTACAAAAACTGCTCTTAACCCCTTTCTCCAGATGTAGACATTTGTGTCTATGGAAGTGCAAATTTAAGTACGCAGTTACTGTACTCGACCACTAGATAGCACCCCCGGATCAGTTATTGAATATTCAAAAGCAAGCAGAGTTTGAACGCAGTTTTGAATATGGGGAAGTTCACTCCACTCCCTGTTTTTCAAGAGTTACATGAATTAAACTCCTCAGCTAAGCCTGATGTGCAAACTGTTCAATATCCTTGCCCATAGTATTGATCCAGCAGTTTAAAAAAAAGATCTTTTACGACAGAAAAAATTGTTGTCCTCAGTAGCAACCACTTTAGCTACAGTGAGCCAACGGTATTCCAATTAGTGGTTCAGAAAAATCCAGTTTTCTGAAGCAAAAAATTCGACATAGTTTTGATTCTCTCACATTCTGTCAATTACAGTCTTCTCTTTCAAAAAATGCGAAGTTCCCTACTGTGGATTTACGTGTAATTCCTTCATTGACAAATTCAGCGCTTCCTTATATCCACCCAAAGTACTGGTGTTGATAGCAAATCACTCAATCATACACTCAGGCTCTTCTGCGAAATTGCACAGTTATACTTCACGCCCTCGTGAAACTTCCCCAGTAACAATGTATTGATTGGCTCGTTTCTTATCCAATTCCCGAGTGTTTAAACATTCCACAGTAAGCGAAACACATTGATTGGACAAAAGCAGAGCATACAAGCCTATGCTTATCAGCAGGCTCGGTTGTATCATGTCAACATTGTGCACATTACGCGGCCGGCTGAAATAAATGCGATTTATAGAAAAAAGACTGGCAAAACTGACCTTGAAGTGTTCAGTTACATTTACAAGATTGAAATGAGATAAGGACATGGTCAATGGGAATTATTTCGAATGAAACGGGAAGAGGGTTCCTTCTACTGGATACATCGGTCTCTGGAGAAGGGATTCAGGAAAAAGGTTAGGTTGCTACTTTTGCTTTTTTGTTTTGTAATGTATACCGTACTCAACAAAGTCGAATGCCAAGGTTTTTTTCTTGTTTAAAACGTGAACTGCCCATGCATTTGTTATTCTATTAAAATAAAGTATACTTCAGAATTCAGATATTACTGAGTTAGTGAGTTGTACTTCCTTATAAGTGTTGAAATGAGTTTGTGAGCTCGGAAGTCAGAACTGCTGGTTTCATTGCTGAGTGAATGTCCTGACCGTTTAGTCAGCAGTTTATTTAATGACTCTGTGTGCTGGCTTGGGGGACTTAGAAGAATAATGGAAAAAACTCTTAAGTTCATTATGGAGAAAACGCATTTGGAGAGTTTACTGGTGACCACTGATCTTCAGCTGCACTTATGTTGATAAATTCATGCTAAACTCAACCAGAAATCATTATTTCATATAAAATTTCATGCATCAAAACTTTGTGTTAAATACATGATTATTTGATGATTTGACAGTGCACCATCTCAGACTTTGAGGAGCTACTTGAATAGCTTGTTGAAGATGAAGTCTACTTGTGGTCAAGGAGTTTATGATCCAAGAAAACTGCCCCAGCAGTTTTTCACTTCTCAGTTATTTTTTTGCTATTTTAATGGTGAATTCTGATGAAGATTTTTTTATGTTTGCAGTCCATTTTCTCTACCGAAATCATGAAAATAATCTGAAATACAATGTAATTCTAAATGCTGTAAGTATCTTTTCTGAGTAAAGCCACATTTTTCCTCTTTATGAAGCTTAAATCTTGAATTATACAGCATTAAATTGGGTAACCCATAAATAGCCAAATTTGGCTTCTTCGCAAAGGGGTTAAACAATCAGGACACACTTTCTTCATGTTCAGCATTTATTCAATTCTGTTGACCAACAGACCAGAACAAAAAAATGTTGCAACATTTGCCAGAGTTCAACAACATTCATGCTTCCAAAATTATGAAATTTCAAATTTTGAAATTGTTTGCAATTTCTAACAATTTGTTGCACAAATGAAAATACTTTGCACCAAATCACTTTTAAGGAGTCATACAAACAAAAAACAATCAGGAAATTAAACCAAGGGTACCCTAAACCACAGTGAACATGGCAAGGCCACTTGGTGCTGCAGACCTCCAACAATTGGCCACTTGCAAAGATATACATTGTGTTTCTGAAGCAACAATGGAAGCAAGCATTTAACTGCCCCATGATTGACACATATTTGACACTTCTAATAACTGTTCTTTTTACTCCCTCCATTCGTAGTCTGCGATTTTCGTTATCAGGGAAAGAACCTTTGGACTGACCGCCAGCTGCTTTCTGGAAGCATTCTTCTCCACTTTCGATCCCTTGTCTGGATTTATCTTGAAGAGGCATCTGTCGAACTAAATACAACAAATTTCATTGATAAAAGGTATCCTCTAATATACTCCTTTCATATATTAGCAATAAAAGTAGCAGAATAGTGGGAATTTGAGAAGTAGCAGGTTTGGGGCAGGAACAGGTTTTTAAAACTGGTCCTGTGCAGGACAGCAACCCAAGCACCTGGAGGAAGCCTTTGTGAACACAGCAAGAACATGTAACTTCCATGGAAAGCCCCAGTCTTTCAATCATTAAAATGTAGGTGGACAACATTAGAAATACCTTTGAATGTCATGCAATCCAATTAAACACCAATATAAACTGCAGCCTTCAAATTTGCATATTTCAACATCTCTCTGACAGTCTGGATAGGTAGGTAGGGTTTATTGCAAGGCTGTTGTATTGGATTACATTAGATTATAGATGGGTTATCATTTTTCCAGTCATTCTATATCTGTTTTTATGTGTAAAATTGACTAATGTTTTCTAACCTTTGCAAGAACTCCAAAGTTGCTCCTTGGGCTGCTGGGTAAGAGATGTTCAGGCAGTAGTAGGAGGCAATCAGCAACACAAGAGCATCACTGAAGCCGGTGATGTGGCGGTTCACAATGGTCTGGTCCACAGATAACATGAAGTGCTCTGCTGCCAAAGGAGAACTTCCTGTAGTACATATACACAAGAGGAGAAGAGTAACTCAGTAACAAACTGAGCCAAAGACCATTAACTACAGCAATTATTAAATATAATTTTACTTTACAAACTGAAACTGAACTGTATATATATATATATATATAGAACGATTCGTCTATCACCCAACTGTTTATGTAGGCATTATAATCCAATATAATAAGGAGTAGTTTGGAATTTTTGACAAATAGTGGTATGAGATATTGTTAGTAATATCAATGTGCAAACATTGTGGATGGAGACATCCAAAGGGAGACAGTAGCTAGTCAGACAGAAATGAGCAGCATATTAATCATTTTGATCAATTAACATTATAAAACTCTTACCAGCTTACATTTATTCAAACACATTTGCAATTAATGAATAGTCTGAATTCCACATTATTAAACCTGGAAAAGCTAAAACCACCAATGACATCAAAACAGAAGTTCAACCAATCAATCAGCCCAGAAATTCACATCTTTAACTGGCCATACTGTGAAGAGAGATCCTGCATAAATGTATCAAAAGAAAATGTTTTTGCATTTATTGTAATCACAGCTTTGATTGTTACCACAAGGGCTTATTGTTCACCACCAGAGCAGCAGAAAATTACCCCAAGTAAATTTAACCCATAAGACTCAAAAGACCATTTTAACCAAATACCATTTCCAATGTTTCATTCTAGTCTGACCTCTTTGTCATGAACTATTTAAATTGTTGAATAGCTTTATGATTCAGAGGGACTAAAAGTAAATTCAAGCATTGGTAATACACTAAAGATACTGAATTGTGTTGTCCATGATTAAAACTGTTTTTATGAGTTCGAAATATTTGCTGCTGTCTGACAAGCTGCTGGCTCACTGAAATATCTGCATGACTGTAGCCTGAGCCAATGTCCATACATTCATTTTGCCACCAGTCAATAACCCATGCCATCATGTCAGTGCCTAAGAACTACTCCTTTAAAGACCAATTGTATACTATAATAATAGTATAACAGTAACTAGAACAGAAAGAAAAAAAAATATTCCAAATACTTATACAAACGTACCACACACAACAATGCATGGTGTACTAGGAAGTTCAGCACAGTCCACTTCAGAGGGCAGGGTTGTTTGATCCACAGGATGGAACATCAGGTCCTCTTCCTCATTTAAAAAAATGGGTAATAATTGAAGAAATCTGGCAGCCTTGACATCTACAACATTCTTGCTTGATGTTTCCATTTCTCTGAAGATGGTTTCCATCTTCCCTGTCTTGTCATTATCTTTGAGGTATGAAACAACTCTGGCACATTTATTTGCTATGGCTTTGTCATCAATGTCCATGCCTGTAAGCTCTTCAAAATGAGTCTTCATGCCACTTGTCTCAAATAAATATGGCCACTCATTTCTCAGATCAGAGGTCTCAATTCCACCGATAATGTCTTTTCTCTGAGTGAAGAAGGTGGCCCTCATCAAATGCTCAATAGCTTTGGTGTCACTGCATCTTTCTTTGTACATTTTCTTTAACTCTTCTTGTGCACGTTTCTGGGATTCAGGCGTTTCATTAGGTGGTAGCCGCGTTGGTTGCCAGTTTATACATCCGTAGGTATCGTATACATCCGTAGTCTTCTCTTCCTGGGTGGGGTATCCTCTCCTTCACTGGTGCTAATAATTTGTTTCTTTAAGGAAAGTGAAGTACTTCCTCTCCTCAAGTTATCCACTCTGCTCATCATCTGTTTTGTGAGTGAGTCATACCCACTGCCTACAATTTCACCTTCAATGACATCTTTGAATGCCACAGGATACACCTTTGCCATCTTTCTTGCAGTCTCACTGATGTGTTTCTTTCGAGGTGTTGGGCATATTGTTAAAATTTCACTGACAGTCGGTCGTATGATTTCAAGTCTCTCACTTCTTGTTGGTCGCATCCCTGTTTCCAGCTTTCTGATAATCTCAGATGGCATCTTCTTCCAAGGAATTTCAAAAGTTAAATGCCAGTGGTTGTCAGACAGTCGATGAGGTGTCAAACCCATACTTGAACTAGATGTTGACATCGGCGAGTTTGAACTTGCTGTGCTGCAGCCACCTGAAAGGTTGCAGTACACAAAGACCAACTTCAGCTGTTATGAAATGATGCAACATGCACTGTAAAGCCAACTCTTAGCTTGTGCATAAAATGGATTCAAAAGTGTGTGTAAATAAAGATTTAGGAGATTTACTATAACATTCTCATTCTTTTTGAAAACATGTCAATTATGTGCTCTTTAGTTTTGTTTGTAGTGGAGCAACACTGACCGTCTAAAAATAGAAAAAAAGGCACTATTTATTGGCCAAATACAAATGATTGAGACAGTTTTTTAAATTAGAAATTAATTATTAGCCACTGTTCAGATTTTTCAAAAATAAAACAAATTATCTTTATCTGTCTGTTTTTCCCCAAAAACGTGCCAGTTGCTGACTGCAGAACCATATATGTATTGAAGCGTGATATTTGCATATTGATACACTCCTAATAGCTATAAAAGATGGTTGTCTCAATGCAGTCTGTATACGACCCCCTGGGTGTAGTGGAGTAGTTGCTTGGTAAAATTATGTTGCAGTTTATTATTGTGCTCAGTTACCAGCTCTCCTGTTTGTTCTCTGTGTTGATAGCATAAGCATTCAGGAGTGGTACAGTCTTAAGTAATGTACAGAAGTAAGATGCCTACTTGTCAAA
Source organism: Gymnothorax reevesii (assembly GCA_029721435.1). Classification (NCBI taxonomy): domain Eukaryota; kingdom Metazoa; phylum Chordata; class Actinopteri; order Anguilliformes; family Muraenidae; genus Gymnothorax; species Gymnothorax reevesii. The sequence continues at coordinate 29,097,250 of CM056588.1, forward strand.
TCACAGTTTAACTTTAGACCATCAGAGACGCTGGTTAAGACTCAATACATTTAGTCCGTATTTATAGCCATTGCATATTCATAATTTAATTTTAGCCCAACCAGGACACCGGCATTCACTATTAAAATAGGTTAACAACATTCTGTCCAATACAGGCATGTACTCACCAGAAGTGTAAGTCTCATCTGGCTGTGTTTGAGGACTGTCACGGGTTGTATTTGAGGACTGGTGATTGCCAGCCCATCACATCTTTTGGACCTTAGACACACATTACTGGAGTTATATTTTGTATTATATTTTGCCACAGTAACATCATATAGCATTTTTTGGAGATGACAATTAAACCATGGAAAATCATATGCTTATAGTATATATGTCTTACTATGCATATTTTAATTATGAAAGTTGCATTTTCTGAGTACTTAAAACACTTGTAGTTCTGAAACGTGAAAGCAGTTTCCTCACTTCCACAGGCTTAAGGACATGAAGAAGGTCACTCTCTTGTATGTAGTTCAAGTCCTCCAGGTCATGGACTCCCAATTCCTGAAGAACCTCAAGCAAAGGCTCAAGTTCACTTAGTTATGGAAGAGTGGATGTTATGAACGAGGCAAGATCACTTCCTCCATCCATGACTATACAGGACAGAAATAAAGAACAGTGATCTATTTAAGTGACACTGTAGCAGTATTAGGGGTTTGAATGCCCCTGGCCCATACTGTCATATGCAGCTAAATTCAATTTTGATGAAATATAAACCAATCAGTGTAACATTTCCGGACAGCTCTTGAGAACTCTACCCCGCGTTGCCAGTGCTCATATGTGGCTGTGTTTACTGCAACACTTACTATGTATATGTAGAGTGCAATTTTACTTTTGGCATTGTGGTGGAACTGAGTCAAAAGGCCAGAACTTTGTACAATCTCAGTTGCTCCACATATTTTTAACGCAGTGTGGTTTTGTTCAAAAATGCAAAATGCATGATACAGTACAAAATACAGTACTAGTATTGCGGCAGATGTGTATAGACTGGATTCATCTTTACATTTCTTTTTCATTATCGTTACTCTGTGTCAACAATGCTATGTTTCAGTGAAATGACTCTTGTCCCAAACAGCTTGTAAGCAGGCAATGGATAATAATCCAGTTTGAGCTCTGCTTTCCAACACTTCATGCTCTGCCCTGCCTCTTTCACTTCATATAGTCCAAACTCTGGCAAATATGACACACCATGTGGTGTAACAATAAAGTACACATGCTTCTCCTCCTTCACCAGTATGAGCTCAATTTTTCCAAATTCAGTTGACTCGCCTTGGCTCAGACAAAGAAAGAACCCTTTTTTGTATAGAGAGCCTTTCCACTGTACCTCTGCAGTTGCCATAATATTTACTTCCTTGACCAAGGTTGCTCCTACAGCAGTGCGCACTGCATTGCTGTACAGTTCAGCGTGGAAAGGAGTGGAGTTCTTCACCACCAATGAAGGTGCAAAAAAGGAGCCTGAATGTAGGTACGCTTGTAGTAGCTGGTAGTTCCTGACAAGTGTTTGACATAGGTTTTTGAAATTTTGTGTTCTTCGCACACATCTTTTGAAGTATGAATGCTTGCTTTCAAACCTCATCGTCCACAATCGCATTAATGGGCCAAGTTTCAGTATCAATGCAGGGTAGTGAGTGAGGTAATGATGCTTTGGCCTAAGTTTGTGTGCAGGAAACATTTCTTTCCTTGCCTCGAGATAGTCATGGATCTGAACATTGAGCAAAGCAACCTGAGGTATGGATATTCTAGGCGCACAAATCAATTCCATTACCTCTTTCAGTTGGACAGTCAGTTGCCATACTGGATTCTCTGTGTTGGTGATTTTTTCACCAATTATGATAGGGAGAAGTCTCAGCAAAGTCCAGTTTTCTGCCTCCTGGCCACCTAGTTTTACACCCTTCACAGAAACTTCTGAGGGTGTAGAATTACTGTCAGATCCCTGGTAGCTAAACTGCCTGATTCTACGATTAAGTTGCGAATATGTGAAGAATTTCTTCACCTTGACAAAGTAGTTGAGGTAAATGGCAAGGTCATATGCCACTACACCCTCAAACAAGTCATGACCAATACAGGGTGGGAGGCCTGGCTGGCAGACATGAAAAAATGACAGAGAATTGAAGACAGAGTCAAATTTCAAACCTCTGACTTCACTTACATCCTCATTCTGCAGCTCTTGCACAGTTTCATTGTAGTCCTGTACTGTGCGGATCGGAGCATGGTTTTCCAAATTATCTAGCTCACTTCTAGGTACATGACAGTATCGGCAGATATAGTGAGATGTGCTGAAGTTTTCTGTGAAGCCACCGATATTATGTGAACCCAAATTATCGCAAGCAATGCAAAAGACTGTTGCCTTCACATTGTTTCCATGGACATTAAGCCCATTTGTCTCCAGTTCTCTAAGATCTGATATCAGTGGAGAGAACAACTTCTCGTGGCCAAAGTGTTTGAATTCAACTTCTCGGCACAAAAGCAAAAGCTGCAAGTTGTCAATTGTTGATCGATGAAAAGGATCAAAGTTGGCTAGAGTGAAGTACCCCTCTAGCAACTTGTGCTTTTTCTTAGAAGATCCAAGGGGATTAACCACCTCGAAAGCATCTTGATAAAGTATCACCTTTAAAGTGAGACCAGGCTCAGCAAACAGAGGATTGGATTTGAATACTGATCCATCGCACACATCATTTAAAATAAGAGGTGGACTCTCATTCGCAGATGTAGAACATTCTTCCCACACAGCGGGATCCTTCAGCAGAGCTGTTAATGTATCTTTTATTGAAATATACTGAGCATATTGCTCCTTTCTGTTTTCATCAAACCCCAAAAAAATGGGTCGAGGATGCACATAAATTCTCCTCAAAATATTGTTTTCGCTTTTACCCTGTCGAAAGGGCAGAGCTGCAGGATGCATGAATATCTATGTCATCTAAGGTCTTCAAAACATCCTCAATATCTGTCTCAGATAGTTTAGTTTTTGCTTGAAGAGACACTTTAAGTTGATTCTTTGTGTACTGCTGGCACACTCCACTGAGATTATCAATTTCTTCTATGATCAACTGTATTGTGGAGGAGGGGATAAGGTGCTTCGCCTGCAACTTCATGTAAAACATGCAGAGATTTCTCGTGTATAAACTTTTTATTTGTGCAGGGTCCACTATACCCTCCTCAGGCTCATCATGAGCTGCCCCTTCATCTGACAGGCTTCTAGCAACAGAGGACTGATACTCACTAGGAATTGAAGGAAGACAGTATGCACCAGAGACATGCAGAGCTGTGGACTGTTTGTGCTTTCTAGATAGGTGCGACGTGAAAGACGACTTCACTGCAAAAGACTTATCACAGTTTTTAAAATGACAATGCACCTCCTTTCCTCTTGAAATGTGAGATTTCAGGTGACACAAAAGATCTGTCAGATCGATCAACTGTTTCTGACAGTGAGGAAGTTCACATATGAAGGGTCCCTGCAAAGTCTCACACTGTGGCAAAGACGATGACTGCCGATGATGACGGTAAACATGACACTTGAAAGCATTGTAATTTTTGAAGCGCGACTTGCAGCCTGCTATACAACATGCATACTGGTAATGTGCCTCATTTTTGTGTAGCCCTTGATGATGTACGTAACCTTTCAGGGTTTTCAGAGAAACACTGCAACTATGACAAGTGTAATCTTTGGACATTGTTAACTCTGGCAATATTAACCTTTGCAGCTTTTCGTTATCCCTTGACACCAACAGCTCACACAACTTATCTGCTGAGAAAACGGGGGAAAAAAAAGTCTGTTAATGCATGGGACTCCTGAATTAAGATATCTGCTTAAATCCAAGGAAATGTGTCTTGAATACTAACTATTGCGTGTAGGTAGCCAAATAGGTTAAGCTAACGTTATGCTAGTGAGGGACTCTCCACAACACGAGGAGAGTGTTAGCTCTCGCACCCGTGCACGCACCATCGCGCACCTTTAAAAAAAAAAAAAAAAGTGGTGAGGCAGTGGCGTAGCCAGCGGGGGTGTTAAGACACGTCCATTTTTGAATGCAATTAGTAGTTTCCAATCATTTTCCTTTATTGACGCATTTTCCAGTTATCGTAATTGGCAACCGAACACACGGTGTCTCTCCATATGCTATCCAACAGCAGTTAAATCATGGGCTGAATTCAGTACAGTTGCGAAACAACAGAGAATAGGGTGCACAAAACTTCTGTTTAAAACAATTATTAGTCCTGACCTGTTCTCAGTCATTTTCATAAATGACAGAAGGTTCAATCCGAGAGACTCCGCACTTAACAGATGCTGCTTGTTCTCCCGATCATTGTCATCTTACCTAATCAGGGAGAACAGGCAGCACCTGTTAAGTGTGGAGTGTTTTCGGTGTGAACCTTCAGTTAATTATGAAAATGACTGAGAACAGGTCAGGACATATAATTGTTTTAAACGGAAGTTTTGTGCAACCCAATTCTCTGTTCTTGTTCCGCAACTGTACTGAATTTAGCCAGGGCTCTCAAGTTTTGAATGCAGGCTAGAGTGAGATTTTCTTCGGGGGGTGCGTGATACGCCCGTTTTCAAAGGTGCATAGTAACGATGTACGTGCACTTCGTTACAGTATTCGTTGTTTTTTTTTTTTTGAGGATCTGTACTTCACTTAAGATTTTTTTAACTGAGGCTTTTACTCTCCTACATTTAAAAGATAAAAAGTATACTTTCAATTCGTTGCTTTGTCAACGGCAACCTAGTTACTCGTTTCAAATTAAAATATTAATTAATTCATTCATCATTCACGGATTATCTGGATTTGGCAGGTTTGAGAAGAACAACTTTGTGCAGATGTGTCCACCAGCGGACATGGAGCTGCAAATTTATGCACGCAGCTACAATATTCTATCACTAGATGACACAACAGGATCAGTTATAGAACAGTCACAACTACCAGTAAACTCAAATAAGAAGTTACTCTTCATTCTCCCAAATATCTGGGCTTTTTAAAATTTCAGTGGGACTCCCCAGTATAATAAAGGCTAAATTAAAAAAATTATTTTGTGTATTTGTATCGTTTTGTCTGTAACAAACGAGATGTTGCGGTACCACCTGTGACACCGGATCGGAGCACTGTTTGTTTTCAGCAAAAATACACTTAATGGAGGGCAGAGAGTCCCCACTCTCCCCGTAACAAGTTGCAAGTCAATTCATCTTACCATAACCGTCCCAAAGCTGTTAAAGTGAGGTTAAAAAAAAAAGACCCATAAACAAAATATACTACATAGTTTCTGGACTTTAATAAGCAGTTATTGTATTTTAAAAAAGTGATTACCTGATTTTGGACTTCTACTTCCAGCTCTTTGACTTGTGCACACATTAGCATTCGCGCTCGTGTGAAAGGCGTGATTACGGCGCTGCTAATTTACTTGGCAACAAGAAATACTATTTTCTGATTGGCTGACAGGTTTCTGATTCAAGCGGAGCCGTCTGCCTTCGCCTCATTATTCATAGATTAGGCTACTAATCTCTTTAATATAGTTTATGTTACTAATGTACAGCGAATTTTATCACTTCTCAGCGAGAGAAATGTCATGTGTGGCGCGTGAGCGTGTTAACTCATTGAAATGCGTGCGTCTGCGTGAGACATGAGCATATGGAGAGAAACCGTGTCTTCGGTTGCCAATTACGATAATTGGAAAACGCGTCAGTTAAAGAAAATGATTGAGAACTACTAATTGCAGTCAAAAAGGGATGTGTCTTAATACCCCCGCTGGCTACGCCACTGCCTCACCATTTTTTTTATGTGCGCGCGCCTTAAAAGACAGTGACTGAAGTAATTAGCAAGCTAATGCTACAAAATTTGAATGTGGTCGCTTGCCTTGCAGATGGTCCCATGCTGCGAGTCGTTGTTTTCAGAACATTTTAAAATGTTCCCGCCGCGTCCACGGCGTCCTCCACCGAATTTTACCTCTGTTCTTTGATATCTAATAAAAGTCGTTGTGTGCTCTCCCAACTGTCGACAGTCCCACACTGCTCCCAGTGTGCTGTAGCTTCACAGTCCACTGGGCTTTCTCGATAGCCCCTCCCCCTGCAATGCGCGCTTTGTGCAGCCTGTATTTACATCCAAAACTCAGATACAAATTCTGATTGGTTGCAGAATGGTTCCTGATTTAACCCACTGCTTCAAGTGGCTTATTGCTTTTATAAAACGGTTACCCTACATATAGCCCATTAAATAAACACACAAGAAAAAAATCAACTATATATTGGTAATAATGCAACAATAAAATTGAGAACTAATCGTTCTTCCACCAAGCAAGATCGAGTGGACAGAATGGTTGGCAAGCAACACAGACGCTAAGATCGCTTTTTCATCTAGCGCCATTGTCATGTCACATCAGGCTATTTGGGCTCGTTAATGTAGATACTATGAAAGCAGGCTATTTGTAATGTCTGCTTCGATCTCCCGAAGGCCCCGTTAAATAATTTTATGTTCGTTTTGGTTTTTGAGTTTCCTTGTTCTCAACTCGCACCGATCGGCCATATCATTACAACCAGCAGCGAGAGTAGGGAACAAGATTGACTTTTGTTCTCCACACTTGCCGGTGTCCAGGAAAATAGGATGAATTGTGCATTAATTTGCTAGCCACCTTGTCAACTAGCCAGCGTTCACTGCAATGGATGTGGTTACCCTACACATAGCCCATAAAATAAACACACAAAAAAAAAATCAACAATTTATCTGATAATGAAATAGCGAGCTACTTAGCAACGTAGCTAGCAAGCTAAAGTGACATCGAACTCTATGATGCTATGGCTAGCTAGTAGCCAACTGGTTAGCAGGTTGAAGGCTAACCTTCGCTAACATTGAAATAGCGAGCTAAAAGTCTTGAAACAAAAGTAAACGAATGAGTCAGTTGAGCGCAGAGTAGTTGGTTGCAAGGCCAGGCACGCAGGGATATATTTTGTGCTGCGGTCTGCCTCAGAATACAGTGGGTTACACTAATTTTATACCGGCATGGAACGCGGCTCAGCCAATCACATTTAAGGATGGGAAGCACCCGTTTTATAAAGCATTCATAATTTACCACACAGAGAATGATTATTTTGAAAGTAGTACCAACAGCTGAGTATACAAAGTTTCTCCAAAAAAGCCTCTGTTACATTTGGTTTGGAGGCATGCCAGGAAGGTCCAGCAGCTTTGGTAGCAGTGGTCATTGAGAAGCAAGTAACTGCAGGAAAGCCCTTTGAAACTCACCACTTGTCAATCATACTCAATCAAGGTTTATTGTCTCACAGATCTTGAACAGATGTACTGTTGATTTTGTTTGGCCTTATTTTTGCTCCCCATTTGAGCTACCTTAAGAAGCCAAGTGGTTTCTTTGAGTTCATCCACCTCTTTGAAGTATTGTTGCGCAAAGTATTATTATACAGTCTACCTAATAATGAACAGTAAACTTGCGAAAAATAACAGAAGTTTTTTTTTAATTTGTACGATGATTTAATTTAACAACTTTTAATCAGTTATGTACAGTATAAATATATGTGTTAAGTGTTCCATAACTTTACAAGTATCTGTAAAATGACATTAAATATTTGTATTTTTAATTATATAACCAACACTTCTTTATCTGTTAATTGTCACTCATTATATCAAAGTTTAGAAATGTTTTTTACTGTATTAAACTTGGATTAAACAGTTTCATCTATTAGATTAAAAAAAAAGTAAAAATATAATACATTTGTGAATGTATTTTAAAAGACTTTTTATGCTGAAAAATAAATTATATTATTTAAATAGATGGAATTTTATGTTTTTTCACAGTTAAAGTTTTTTCATATTAATTTACATTAGACATGTAAATTAACAGTCTTTTTATGCAGAAAAAAATTAATTTTCATTAAATAAAGGGAATTTTATGTTTTTTCACAGTTACATGTTTTTCATGTTATATTACATTAGACATGTAAAAACACACGTTTATTTTTGTAACTTTACCAATATTATTGTGTATTTTAAAAATACAGGGAAAAATCTGTAAAATAAACAGGAAAAATTCTGTTAAATTACAGATTTTTTTTACAGTGTGGTCTGAATTTGTGACGACATGCCATTATGGTACCTCCAGAGACTGTGTTGAATGGTGGCATGCAATGGTCCAGTCTTGTTTGGGACTCATCTCGGAGTTTAAGATGAAGAAACCTACTTAAGAATTGAAGAAATAACCAGACACGAGAAACAACTGATGAACAGTAGCGAACTATGATTCGAACAGAAAACAAAAAGCAAGGCAAAACAAAACAAAATTCAGGCAAAATCAGCGGAACACAGTTGTTGACCTCCAACGCTCAATACAAAAAAATCTTGCCTGGCCCCAACATCGTGCTTCGTCTTCTTGTGGCCCTTTAGGGAATGCAAAGAAGAAAATATTTTGTTAACTCAGTAAAGCAGCACTGTGGTAACTGTAAATGATTGCAGTGAAGTGCAAAACACAAAACCTTATCAGGAGACCAAACAAAAAAGGCCCTTTAAAATGATATAAAGTTGTATAATACTGAGTTGATGTCTTTCAATACTTAAATCCATTGTATGTTTTTAATTACAATTAATCTGACAATAGTTTTTGTGATGTCTGATCACCAACCCAATATCTGTTTGCTCAAACCTATTCTGTTCAGACAACAATGAAAGATGGTATTGATAGCAAGCAAAGTGAGCTGGAGTAAAGTAGCTTCATCACATACTCAAACTTCATATTTAACATAAAGTTACAGCTATGAAACATAAACATAAAATTAATTTAATGGCAGGCAAGATATGAAAAATTACCAGCCAAAATGTTTTCACTGGCCACTGAACTGCTCACAACACAGCATGCTTTTGGATGAACATGCGAGTTTCAGCAGTGCATAAAAATACATTAGCTGAATAATTGTAACTGTTAACCATTTCATTGTTTTTCCATATTTCATGTTAACTGTTTTCTTGTCTGTATACAACATCTATGTCACGTCTGCCTGTCCTGGGTGAGGGATTCCTTCTCTGTTGCTCACCCTGAGGTTCTCCTGTTAATTCTTGGGAGTTTTTTCCTAAGTGGATGTGAGTGTCTAGGCAGAGGATGCTGTTTTGATGCTATGTAAGGCTATATGAGACAAACGGTTTGTCTTGCCTTGTTTTAGGGCTGAACGATTTTGGAAAAAAATCTACTTGCGATTTTTTCCCCAATATAGCGATTGCGATTTAATTTGGGATTTTTTAATTTTACCCTCTTTTTTTCAATAAAACATAATTAATGATTTAATATGACCAACACAATATTGGATACATTTAGTATAAAATGTTCTTTCCCATTGGCTGGGTCTGTTTGTTAGAATTAAATAAAAAAATGTATAACTTGAAATAAATGACATTTATATTTAATCGCTCATAACAAGTGCTGTCAATCAACTAAAACATTTAATCTGATTAATCACTGTTTTAACCTGTGACTCATTTTTAAAATACTGCAAATTCATGAAATCTACTTTCCTCACTAAGAAGTCATTGAATTACTTTATCATTTACTGTATGTAAAAGTGATCATTACTGTAAGAAAAAAACTTTTGCCTTTCTTAAAGTATTTGCTTTAGTGTGCTCATAAACAGCTAGCCTACATTATTTTTGTGTACCTGCATTTTCTAGAATTTTGGACACACCATGATGACATTTTTGTTTACCAACGCCAAATAGTCATTTTTCTGAGCCGAAATTGAACACATCATAACCTTATGGCACCTCGTTTAGTTCGCCAATTAGCTTTTATTCTGCGGCTTTCAACATCAGAGTATTATTTTTAACTAATGGCACTTGTTACAATGTTTGAGTGCACTTAAGGAGGCTGCTCTGAGCAGACGACCTGTCCTGCCGCTGGAGCTGCAGCCAGAGGTGACGGAGTGGTTTCATCCAGCAGACAGTGAAGGTAACGAGACTCTACTGGCGAGAGAAGTTACTGAATAGATTGACGCATGCAAATGCCTGTGGTGATTTTTCAAGTGCCGATGTACGTACCAGATGAGCTCGGCCTGCCATATTTGCTCGGGGTCTTGCGTATAGAGATGAGGTAACACATTATGATGCTCTGAACCAATTATATTAAAAGCTTCTCCACTGGCTGCTGTACTCTTCCGTTGGTGTACGAATGCTACAGCTATGTTAGCGCGCTGCAGGCTGTAATTGACAGGAGCAAATATTCGATTAAGCAATACTTTATGTGGAAAAAAAGAACTTGCGTTACATTTAATTACATGGAAACGTACTCGTAATTTAATTAGCTGTTTAATATGGTCCGTGTAAATTCAAGACACAAAGTTACGCTAGCTATGTGGCCACGCACGTTGACAAATAAATGGAAAGAGAGAAGGGGACCCTCTGTATCTGGGAGTCTTCGTTCAAAATGCAACTGCAATCCAGATTTTCAACGAAAGTATTCAAGCGTTCCCATTTTTCTGAGCCCAGTGATCTCATCTGTCCCCTGTGCAGGCCTACCAATGAAAACCAGCAACTCAAAATTGAAAACATTGCATATTCCCGCAAAACTTCACACCACAACACTTTGAGGTCAATACACTTTCCCTAGAACCGAACTCATAAAATCGGGTTTGTTTTTTGTTTTTACAGGCGGAGCGACTTTATGAGTTCGGTTATGAAGTTTTTTTTCACGTAAAGTATTGCGAAATCGAATATTTGCTCCTGTCAATTACAGCCTGCAGCACGCTAGCTGTAGCATTTGTACACCAACCGGCAAGTACAGCAGCCAGCAGAGAAGCTTTTAATGTCATTGGTTCAGAGCATCATAATGTGATATGTCATCTCTACACGCAAGACCCCGAGCAAATATGGCAGGCCGAGCATATCTGGTACCTACACCGGCTGTGAAGTTGGTTGTGTTTCCGCTGGATGTTGCAACTTTAGCGCAACAGGTTTTACACAGTACTTGTTTCCGGTGCATGTCTGCAGCTTCAAACCAGAAATATTCCTAAATGACCGACGTGCTGTTTACTTAAGGCCCGGTCACACCGCCTGAACTTTGCTGGAGCGTTCCTGGAGCGGTGAAAAAAATTCATCACCGCTCGAAACCGTTCACCACCGTTTAACAAACGTTGGCCCCCGTTAAACCAACGCCGTATACGCTCGGCCACCGCTAATGTTTCTCGAGGGGCCCTCCTATCGCTCCGAAAGTTATGAGCTGCACAAAATATTGCGAGCGGTGAGGAGGGGGCAATTTCCCGCCCTGGCAAAGTTCACCCCCGCTCCACCAACGCCCATTCAAAGTTTGGCACCGCTAGACGCAAGGTCGTGGACCCGCTGGGCCAACGCAGAAATCTTGAACGCTGGACCACCGCTGCTTCGCCAGCGTTGCCCGGGCGGCGATTAAACGTTGCACAAACTTCGGTGGAGCGGTTGTAAGCGTTTTACGAGCGGACACGGGGTTGCTGGAACGGTGTCGGGCATTGAAGCAGCGAGCCATGGCGGCGATGAACTTTGGTTTGGCGTTGGTATAGAGGTGTCGGAGCGGGACCAGAATTTGGCTATAAATACGTGGAGAAATGGACCAGGAGCTCATTTGGAATCGAGCTGCCATTGAGTTCGGACCTCATCTATATCGAAATTGCTCAAAGTTACTGTAAAACTGTATCACCATGGATGCTGAGAGACTTGCTATGATTGGTGCTGTAGCGTAGCGGCGAATAGTATTATTTCAAATTATGTTCGGGCGCCAGGTCGATATAAAACCGAAGAAGGAAACTATTCAGCTTCACCACAAATATAGCCTACATAGCCTATAAAAAACATCAAAACAAGTATAGTCAAGTGGGAATAGAATGTATTAGGCCTAATGTAAAACCAAAAAACCACAGAATTTCTGCAAAATCTTACTAAACAATATCCATAAAAAAAAAAAGGAAAGCAAAAATAAAAAAAACCTTTTAACATTCAATATCCATCCACAACATTCCGAAAAGCCATCCGAATTCAGCTATTTCGGTTTTTTTCACCAGCAAATCTCAGAAAATTAAAATATTAACGAATCAAAGCATTCAAGAGAGGAAAAAACAAAAACACAGGATAAGGCAAATTAGGAATTATTTAAATCTGACCACACTCGCAAGACGCGAGTCGCGCACATAAAACAATTTCGTTCAACAAATCATAAATCCTTCTAAATAAACTTAAAGTGAGTGCTAAATAAAGAAGGGTATTTGAATAAACTAAATAAGGGAATGGATATGGAGTAGAAATGGGCCAGAGGGAAAAGTTGCCGTGTATTGTTTTTGTGGGAAAGGAAGTTTTTAATTGAATTAAATGCCACTGCAGAGTCTGATATCCGCGTAGACCAGAGTGCAGGCTTTTGGAAAACTGTGCGTTAGAGAAAAGGATCCAGCTCGATAAAATAGATAATAAAAAAAATTCTTTCCAAACCATGTAGATGCCGTCTCTCCGTCTGATTGCTCTTAGACGAGATTGAGAATAAACCCGAAATTAGGCACAACTGAAGATCCTCCTCGGGGCAACTCCACAACCAAAGCAGCCGAAGGAACATTGCTAATTTCTCTTTTATTTATTTATTTATTTATTTATTTATTTCCCGCACCGACACTGGCCTGCAACCCCTCCAGCTACCACCTCCCGAATATCCGCACTTCATCATTCGACCTCACCATCCCATCATTCCCATTAAGGACACCTCACTATATCCCCAGGTCATGGGTTGTACATCCAAACTCAGAAAACATCTGCAAATTCAGAAAACACTTTCATCGATTTCACATCACATGAACTGCAAATACCAAAACACCTGCATATTCAGAAAACATCTGCAAATTCAGAAAACACTTTCATCAATTTCACAACACATGAACTGCAAATGCCAAAACACCTGCATATCCAGAAAACATCTGCAAATACAGAAAACACTTTCATCGATTTCATAACACATGAACTGCAAGTGCCAAAACACCTTCATATTCAGAAAACATCTGCAAATTCAGAAAACACTTTCATCAATTTCACAACACATGAACTGCAAATGCCAAAACACCTGCATATCCAGAAAACATCTGCAAATTCAGAAAACACTTTCATTGATTTCACAACACATGAACTGCAAACGCCAAAACACCTGCATATTCAGAAAACATCGGCAAATTCAGAAAACACTTTCATTGATTTCACAACACATGAACTGCAAATGCTAAAACACCTGCATATTCAGAAAACATCTGCAAATTCAGAAAACACTTTCATTGATTTCACAACACATGAACTGCAAATGCCAAAACACCTGCATATTCAGAAAACATCTGCAAATTCAGAAAACACTTTCATCAATTTCACAACACATGAACTGCAAATGCCAAAACACCTGCATATTCAGAAAACATCTGCAAATTCAGAAAACACTTTCATCGATTTCATAACACATGAACTGCAAGTGCCAAAACACCTTCATATTCAGAAAACATCTGCAAATTCAGAAAACACTTTCATCAATTTCACAACACATGAACTGCAAGTGCCAAAACACCTTCATATTCAGAAAACATCTGCAAATTCAGAAAACACTTTCATTGATTTCACAACACATGAACTGCAAACGCCAAACACCTGCATATTCAGAAAACATCGGCAAATTCAGAAAACACTTTAGTGCTTGAAGTGGACCGGAACGCAGCGGAACGCAGTTCCGGTACTTCTGTATTTTTATCATATGCGTTCCTGCACTTTGAAGTTGAACAGAACGCACCGGAGCACAGTTCCGGCACTTCTTTATTTTACATTACATTACACATTATATATTTTCATCAAAGATTGTGGTTCATTCGATAGCCTAGATTATTCCATTGTCTGGGTTGCTTGTCGTTCATTCACATGAGCGCACCAATAAAAGAAAATCCCACATTTGACAACAAATTGGTTGCCTAGCTACCACTTCTGAGTTATTGCCATAGGTACTGAGGGCGCGCTCATTCAAGTCTGCACTGCTGTGGTTGGCAAGTGGGACGTTACGGTCCAAACCACAGCTGTAAATGGTAAATGTTTGCTGCCAATATTAACTGCTGGATCGTAAAACACCTACTCGGTTATGAAGACAAGGAACACATCGTTGAAAAGACGAGACCGCGAGGATTCATCTGCAGTAAGTCGATCATAATTTTATATCCACTCAGGGAATTCCTATGTGGTCCTATGTGTATGTGCACTCTATGGGACAGCTTTGAATCTCCTGTCACTCTGTGAAATGACAATAAAGGCGTTCTATTCTATTCTATTCTATTAAGTGCGACCAAGACGGGTCCAGTGTTGTTGTTTGTGCTAACATAAGCTAGCTAGCCACCAGCATGAAAAATAATTCAATGACTTGCCAACTGGTTCGCAAAACCTGCTCAACGAGCTCTCAATAAAGGATTTTAAACTAACATCACAATCTAACCAGCCAAGACGCTGGAACAGTGTTTCGTCCTTTTAACTCTAAAGCACAAAACACTTCTCAGTCGTCGTTGGCTGGTGGTACGATAATTATTATGCAGTTCTGTGTTGCTATTAAGAGTTTGAGCAGGCTTTGCAAACTATCCTATGTTGTTTGACCGGTGACTTCTAGCCAGACAATCCAAACAATGACATGAATAAAGTGCTCTGATATATATATATATATATATATATATATATATATATATCGCATGCTTGCATTCTATTCTCATAAAAGCCGCTTGCACACTGGACGCGAAACAAATTTTTCGCACGACTGATTACAGACAAAGTCAATGTAAAGACGCGATAGTCGGACAGGGTTTTAATATAGCTCCGTGTCCGAAAGTCAGAAAAGTTCTAATTTTTCCGAGTATTCCAGGAATTATTAGATGTGTAAACTTGGCCATGTTTGTGTTCGACCTTCACAAAATGCAAATTGATAGCTATCGACTTTTCTTGGTCTTTTTAGCCTATTCGTCTGTTTTCGTTGAAGATAGACAGCAGTCTTTATTCGGTCTTCCTTTTGAAAATTAGTCAGATGGACCGAACAGATTCACGCTTTATTTCCACAGCAGAGATAAAATAGTGCTTGCAATCAGAGAGCAAATCAATTCCATGACCATTGAGAGTGTGAAGAAATTATCGCATGCACGATCAAGACTGTCCGCCGGGAAATGCAAAATACTCCATGTCCACCAGCCAGCAAAAAGTAAAAGTATTGATATGAGAACAGATTTATAACGAAATAAAGAATAAAAACCAACAAACAGGATATCCAACAAAGATGACCCGCCAATAAATAAATCGCAGTGTTCATTGGATGTTCTGTTGTTAAAATGTTTCTTTTAATTCTTTATTTCGTTATCAATCTGTTCTAATCGTCTTCTTTTTTTTGGCTGTCAGACACGGAGGCATTGTACATTGTGTCGCGCCAGTGTTGACTCACTTTATTGAGCGGAGCTTAAACAGAAACATTGATTGAAATCCTCGGTACTCATCTTGAAGAACTGAGCCCTCTTGTCAAAACATTCACGTTTAATATCTTAAAGAGTCAGCAGATTTGAAGAAATTAAAAACAGTAATAGACTGTCAGACACGGAGAAAAAACTTAAACATCTTGACAATACGGTTGTGGTTCTTACTCCAGCTGCCCACATGCTAAAGGTTCATTCAAAAATAGGCCTAATATCAGAATTATTGTGAAAACACATCTGTTTAAACAAGTACTGTAGCACAAAATGAAAAGAGTAGAGCATTGTCCTTAAGAGCCATGTTTGCTAAATGCATGAATGTAAAAAAACGTTTTAAGTTTCCAATTTAAAAAATAACGTGTTTTCAACTTTTCAACTAACCCTAAACCTTTTTTAATGACCGGGATGGTTCTCAGAAAATCAGGGTTCCTGCACTTCTTTTTTCCCACTTCAAGCACTGGATTTCACAACACATGAACTGCAAATGCCAAAACACCTGCATATTCAGAAAACATCTGCAAATTCAGAAAACACTTTCATTGATTTCACAACACATGAACTGCAAATGCCAAAACACCTGTATATTCAAAAAACATCTGCAAATTCAGAAAACACTTTCATCGATTTCAAAACACATGAACTGCAAATGCCAAAACACCTTCATATTCAGAAAACATTAGCGATGTTGGATACCTCAGTTGTTTTGTTTAATTTCAACATATTAAGGTTGATAATCCCGTTTTCAAAGGTGCAATTTAAGTGCATGTACTTCGTTAAAGGATTTGTACATTACTTTTTTTTAAACAGGGACTCTTACTCTACTACATTTAAGAGATAAAAAGTATATTTTCACTTCGTTACTTTGACACTGGCAACTTGGTTACTTCTACTTGGTTTCAAATTAAAATATTAATTGAATTCATCATTTATGGATTATCCGGATTTTGCGTGTTCGCGAAGAACAAAGGTGTATCTTTTTTTTTTTTTAAGTTTATTATCTCGAACAACAACAGCAAAAACAGAGGATAAGCTACAGTACATAAAAGATAAAAAATTATATAAATGACACAAAATATAATACAATACATCACTTAGTATTCATCAGAAAACTGAAAATTTGTAATACGTTTGAGAAGGAGCAGGAAGAAGCAAGAATGCTTATCAAGTCCGACCCCATCATTACAGTAACAGTATACTTAAAGATCGTTATTTTAGACCCGAAGTAATACTCACCAAGATATCTTTATCATTGCAATTGCAACCTTCCCCACATCATTAAATCATGATTTGTTTTCTCTTTTTTGAGCTCCGCCTCGTCTCTATATTTGTCCATGATTAATTTCTTATATTTGCTTTTAAACTGTGTAGTATTATTGCTTTGCCTAATGTCATCATCAAGGCTATTCCACAGGATCACCCCACAAACTGATATGCACATGCTTTTTTGTGTCGTGCGGACACAAGCTTGTTTCAGATTTAATTTCCCTCTTAGCTCATATCTCGCCCCTCTGTCACAGAATAATTTTTGAATGTTTCTTGGGAGTAGATTGTGTCTTGTTTTAAATATGATTTGTAGAGTTTTAAATATTATTAGATACATGAATTTCAGAATGTTTGATTTTAAAAACAGTACATTTGTGTGTTCTCGGTAACCCACATGATTCATTAACCTTACTGCCCTTTTTAGCAGTGTGCATATTTTTTGTAAGTTGCTCCTGTAAGTATTACCCCAGACTTCCACACAGTAGCTGAGATATGGTAGAATCAGAGTGTTATACAGCATGGACAGTGTTTTTTGGTTTAGCATATGTCTAGTTTTCCATAATATCCCAACACTTTTACAGATCTTGGAGCACAGATGAGATTTCCAACAGAGCTTATGGTCTAATACAACACCCAGAAACTTATATTCATAGACCCTTTCTATAATTTCCTTATTAATTTTGATTTGTACCTCTGCATTTATTCTACGCTTACCAAACAACATGTATTTTGTTTTGTTCAAGTTTAAGGACAATTTGTTTTTATCGAACCAGTGTTTAATTTTACCCATTTCTTTTGTGACCACCTCTAATAACTGATTTAAATCCATTCCAGAACAAAATATATTTGTATCATCAGCAAAAACAACAAATTTTAGCAAATCTGATCCTTTGCAAATGTCATCGATATATAAAATAAACAATTTGGGACCCAGTACTGAGCCCTGTGGGACCCCACAAGTAATATTGAGGCACTTTGATTTGTGTTGGCCCATCTGCACAAATTGTTGTCTATTTACAATATGACTTTTCAACCAGTCAAAAGCTAAACCTCTGATACCATACCACTCCATTTTTTTTCAAGTAGAATTTCATGGTCTATTGTATCAAATGCTTTTTTAAGATCAATAAATATTCCTACTGCATATTTTTTATTTTCGATACAACTCGTTAATTCCTCAACCAACTCCATTAAAGCCATTGAGGTTGATCTGGCTGATCTGAACCCATACTGACTGTCCATTAATAAATTGTTTTGTTCAATAAAATTGTCCAACCTTGTAGCAAAAAGTTTTTCAAGTATTTTTGAGAATTGGGAAAGGAGTGATATCGGCCGATAATTAGTCTAAAGATGTTTATCATTTGCTTTGTATACTGGGATAACCTTGGCAATTTTCATTTTATCTGGGAATGTACCGGTTTGGAATGATAAATTGCATATATGAGTTAGTGGATCTATAATTTCTTCAATTGTTTTCTTTATCAAACTCATGTCAATGTCATTCCAATCTGTGGAAGTTTTATTTTTACATCCATTAACTATTTTCATAATTTCATTTTTTCCTATTGTTCCCAACAGGATAGAGTTTGGATTTCTTTCTCCGTAGTCCTCAATAATGTATTTATTTCCAGTATTATTTATTTCACTAGCCAGTTGTGGACTCACATTCACAAAAAAGTTATGAAATCCTTCAACCGCCTCATTCATGTTGGTAATCGCGGTGTCATTATCAGTAAAAAGTTCTGGATAGTTTGGTTTGATTTGTTTATTCCTAATAATTCCATTTAATGTATTCCATATTCCTTTAATGTTGTTTCTGTTATTCTCAAATATTTTGGTATAATAATCCCTTTTACATCTTTGTGCAGATGTTTGATATACAACTGTCTATCTTATATCTGCCTGTTGCGTGTATATTTCCTTTTACTTTGCAACATCAAGCATTTTACAACACAGCTAACAGCTGTGCTTCGCATCACGAATATGAGTTAGCTGGCCAGCAACGGCATTCGTGAATGCTATTTGACATGAGCTTAAAAATTCGATTTCAACTTGCTAGCGTTGCCCCCTGGAGTAGTTGATAGATTTTGAACAAGATAATGTTTAGCCATACCTGTACTTTTTTATTTCAGTGGGACTCCCCAGTATAATAATGGCTAAATTAAATAATTATTTTGTGTATTTGTATCGTTTTGTCTGTCACAAACAAGAGATGTTGCGGTACCACCAGTGAAACCGGATCGGAGCAGGGTTTGTTTTCAGCCAAAATACGCTACATTGAGAGGGCGCAAGTGAAGAACGCGATTTGACGCTGCTATTTCACCTAGCAACAAGAAATACTATTTTCTGATTGGCTGATAGGTTGCTCATTCAAGCAGAGCAGTCTCTTTACTGTAGTGTTTTGAGTTCACCGAGTGTTGCGGAATGCCATGCTGTAACTAGGTTCTCGACTTGAGCTCTCTCGTTGTCTCTAGGCTACATGTAGGTTAAGTTGAATTTTTTATTTCGGTGACCATCTCTCTCTCTCTTACTCTCTCTCAGGACATTTGACGTGTGTCTGAGGGGAAAATCTCTCTCACTCTCTCTCTCTCTGATTTATTTCACCTGTGCCTGCAGAGTCACCCATATTTTTTGCACACGCCGACGATCAGACACGCTATACCACCACCTCGACTACAGACCTTGATAGCGTCCTCTCTGACGTCATCGGATGACGTCACGGGCACCTAATTAACTTTGTGGCTGTGCAGCCAAAGACATTATTTTGTTTATTTATAGAAAAGATAAACTGCCTATATATATATTGATTTTATTGAGGTTATATATACAAAATATACTTTTTAAAAACATATTAATTTTATTGTTCACAAACCCTTTAAACTTTCTGCAAAGTTTGTTAGCTGTAAACGACCTGGCTAGCGTTTCTACATTACTGTCCCAAGACGACCGCACCGCGCCACCATTTTTGAAAGTTATCACTGTCACATAGTATGTATGTCAATTTGGATTTCATAGTGCAATTTCGTGCAGATACGAACACTTTACCCATTCTTTAGCACTATTCCCTCTCCTGCAATGAACCCTACTACCATTTTTTTAAATCACTCATGTATCAGCTTAGCGCCATGACCACAGAGAGACTTGAGGTGATGGCACTAATGCTGCGTTAGATTTGGATCGGAAGTCGGGGTTGGGAACAACGTCATACCCAAGCAGGCTGCGTTCCATTATGCAAGTGGAAGAACTGACTTGGGGTCAGTGGTGTCTCATCTAAGAAGGATAACCTGTATTAGCTATTGTTAGCTATACTAGTTGATAACTACGCATTACTCGGTATTTTTTGCGTGCTAACACCCGAGCAACAAGTCCGCCGATAAACTTTTTTCAGTGCTGCGTGTACAACTTATTTAATGCTACACAAATTGACCCTGAATTGCAAATACAGTTTATTATCACAGGTTTCGCTAGCTGTGGATATATGGTGCAGCCATCTTCAACTCTGAAGTCGGAATTCGGGGTAGTTGAAGAATCTCCGACTTTCCGAGTTGAAAATTCGACTTAAGGGGACGTTCAAATTGAAATTTCTGTTATGGCCCCAATTTGTTATTACATTTATAACACAACAGCAACAGCAACAGCAAGGGATGACAGACACAGTTTTAAAAACTCAAACACATTTAATTAACAAACACCATAACAACTAACTAACCTAAAGACCAAGATTGAATTATATACAAAACATAAATATTTACAATCCCTTTTCGTGGGGGTGGCTTGGTGATGTCCTGGATGATAAAAATGCTCAAACACAGGCAAAGAAATCCACAAAAGAAACGTCACAGGTCTTGAACAGAATGGCAGGTCTGGTCATCTTCTTGCAATTTCTCCTACTACTTTACTGTCTCAATTCTTTTCCTTATATACTCTTTTGCAGACCCCACCCACATTTAGACCTCTTTTTTTTAATTTTCTGAGACTTGCCCCAGACATGTCCAGGACATGTCTAAACATAGCTCCAGTCTGAGCTGAATAAAAAAAAGATAAATACTGCCATCCAGTGGCCTATATTCACATTACATTTCCGACTGGAAGCTTGGAGATCCCGACTTCCCAGTACAAATGGAACGCAGCATGAACAGATACATGAGCGATTTTTTAAAAAATGGTAGTAGGGTCCGTAGCAGGAGAGGTAATAGCGCTAAAGAATGGGCAAAGTGTTCGTATCTGCACGAAATTGCACTATGAGAGGTGCGGTGCGCTCGTCTTGGGACAGAAATGTAGAAACGCTAGCCAGCTAGTTTACGGCTAACAAAGTTTGCAGAACGTTCAACAATTATCTAAGTGGACTAATACGTTATGTAGACACTGCCGTAACATGTTGAAATTAAACAAAACCACGGTGGTATTCGACATCGCTAAGTCCATTAAAAGAACACGTAACTCTTCGGAAACAATTTTCTTTGCATAGATCGTTCGGGACCGGCAACCGGATGTGGGTCCGTCACTGGTTATGGTCCCCCTGTGAAACATTTCCGTTGTCATTAAAGAGTTTGCATGTGTTTTCCGAATATGCAGGTGTTTTGGAATTTGCAGTTCATGTGTTGTGAAATCGATGAAAGTGTTTTCTGAATTTGCAGATGTTTTCTGAGTTTGCATGTGTTGTGACCCTTCTGGGCCACCGTACAAAGCACAAGGAGCAGGTTAAGACCTGTCGCACGAGTGGAAACCAATTTCTTAACAGGATAATAAAATATTTCCATTGAAAAACCCACAGCAATCACAGCACTGGTCACTTTAACCTTCTATAAAACTGAATGTAACTAGCTAACATTTTTTGCAGCACTGGCAACCTGACAAAACAATATGTGAAGTTTCAACAATGATAGCTAAATGTTTTCCACAGATAGATAGATTAATTCATTTATTTTATCTTTCGTTCAGGGACTCACCTCACGGTGACTTCTGGGCTGCGTTCCTATTCGAAATAAGATACTCCCTTCACTTCTTCCCTCCACTCGAGTGAGCTCTCCGAATGATGTAGCAGGCGAGTAACCCCTCCCCGAGCGAGGGAGGGCAATAGAGGGGACTTAGGGGGGTTGTGCGAAATCGGATTGGAACGACCCTCGCCGCGTTTCTTCCGCACTTCGACATTTGTCAACAAGCCAATGGGAAATTTGCGTTGCCATGGAGTCGAGTAAGTTAGTTGCCTGTACCTTTTACAGTTAACGCGGAAGCATATCTCATCTTTATGGCAAGTAGAAGACGGCGTGGAGGTTTGATTGCTGTGGCACTTGTGACTGTTTTATGGGAAAATAAAGGTGCTTTCACCCCGGACGCAAATTGAATTTTTTGCACGACAGATTGCATTCAAAGACAGTGCAAAGTGGCAGGGCATACATTTTTGCAGGGGAGCCATATGGGGGGGAAGTTAGGACAATTCCAAGGGCCCCTAACTGACGGGGGCCCCAAGAAATAGGTAAAAATTAAAATATGATTTTGCTATCTAGGTTGAGAATATATATTTTTTTCAAATATAGTTAGAAAACGATCAAAAACAATCTCTTTGGTTTTACTTGTTTTTGGCAGTAAAAAATATCCACATTGACCAAAAAGTAAACATCTTTATTGACCGAACACCCCCCTGTATCTGCATGAAATGGTTTGGTCCTGTCTTAGGGCACTTACCGGTGACGTTGCTTTGTAGCAGTCAGTGGTCGCGACAATGCTGCCTAGTACTGAAATAAAATCCAGTTTTCAGAAAAGTTATGTTATGTTTAGGTTTTTTTTTAGCACAAAAATGCATTAAAACAGAGTGCAAGGAGGGAACGAAGTCCTCAAGGACTTGTACAACGTTCCACCCCAATCAATAATACCAAGGAAAGACAAAGCAGGCAACCACAGATGATCTACACAAAAGACAAGCACAAAAAAATTAATAGCAGCGGGAGTTTAGGTGCATACATACAACTAGAAACAAGGAATAGTGGACAGAGCAGTTCAATGAGAGAAGCAAACTTAACTAAACTTTACCTGTCTTGTCCTGGCACATTTGCACTTCCCAAAATATGGACCCCCCCATGTTATATGTGGGCCACTTTAGGCTCACATCCAGATTAGTTGATTCTAACTTGCCATATTTCAGCCAAAACTGGCCCACATATGATTGAGCAAAGGTGGGCCACGTGCGTTTTCTTATATGTGAGCCACTTTAGGCTCACATTCAGATTTGTCGATGCTAATTTGCTATATTTCAGCCAAAACTGGCCAAAATATGTCAATTCGTCCTTACTTACTTTAAGACGTGAACTACTTACTTAGTTCTAATTGCACGACTCATGAGACCTTTTTTATAGTAGGAAGCTTGGCAGCAACTTCTGCTGTCCAATCATATAAAACAGAATCAGCAGTGGTAGAAATAGTTTGCCATCAGGACTTCAACTGTCTGCTACAGAGAAACAGGACAAAGAATTAATCTTTACCTTGATTGCTATGATGTGCTGGCAGTCCTAGTTCTCTGTAGCTGGGAGATGAAGACCGTTACAAATTCGGAGACATGCCGATTACGCCAATATTGCTGTAGAACCGAGAGATTACGACAAATAGTCTTTTAACAAGTTTATTGTACTGTTACAATTGTGAACAAATGGTAAATCATACCAATGAAACCAACTGCCGAAGTCTGTGGCTCTGCCTGGTACCAGGATGGAAAGAAGCTGTAAAGATGGAGAGCTAGAGATTTATACTGAAACAAGGTGGGCTGTTCTTTACAGTCAGGATTGAACTGATTGGATACGAAAGGATAAATGGCAGAGAAAACCAATGAATGATCAACAGAGGGGGGGTGGAGGGACATTAAAAAGATAACAATGGGAGAGGATTGGTTGAATAGCCAGGTACAGACAGAATGATGGGTAGGGGAGAGGAGAAGAGTGCCTCCTTCTACCACACGCAAAACTAATTTTTCACGCGACTGATTACATTCAAAGTCAATGCAAAAATGCGAATACACATGCTATGTTCACATCAAGCTGCTTTCACACTGGACGGAAAACGAATATTTCGCGCCACAGATTAGCAACATTCAAAGTCAATGCAATGACGCAAATACAGGCGTTATGGGCGCGTTAAGTAGCTTTTACACCGGACGCGAAACTAATTTTTTGCGCGACAGATTACATTCAAAGTCCTGACCGCTTATCAGGTACTGCATGTTAGTTTGCATGCTCTGTTAACTTATATGCAGCAATTATGATTGGTATGCTTGTGTTACTTCAGTAAATATCAAAGTGACAGTTTCATTGTAACATTGCCTGATTGTAGCCACTACAGTTGAAGCTAACCGGAGAGGTGCTGTATGTGTCTGCGAGTTGGGCTGCAGTTAGACCAGACGTAGGTTTTGCAGAACTTGGGGTGCGTTTTTGGGTGCTTTTACTTATCCGTGACCGAGGTCAGCCTGATACATCTCCAATGTCTGGGCAAGCTCTCTGATGCTACCGGTGAAAGCAATAGGGAAGCGCACAGGCTATACCCTGTCCGGTATAACAAAAAATTACTCTGCATTGCAATCGATTAAATATGAAATTATTTCCTGTGGAGGTGATCAATTCGCTTGCTCCACATAAGCAATGGTTCATGCAAACGGAATTTACGGTCTGTAAAACCTGTATTAGGTTCATGACATAACCGCTCTGTCTAGCTCCCGCACACTCTCCACAACTCGCCCATTTTCCACGAGGAAAAGCTGGTCATTACAACGCAATAAGTAAACCATTACCACGGGCAATTTCCGAAAAGGCTTTTTAGCTCGGAGCTTTCGCCGATCCGTTATATACCAGCGCAGAAGCTGTTCGTTTCTCTACGCTAACGACACAGCACAGTTATGCACATGAACCAAAGGGTCCTAATACACACTGAAGCAGTCCATAAGCTGTTGGTCCACTTCTAGCTGCTCCTCACTGTCCATGTTTCCCTCCAAACTCAGACCCATCGGATTTCTATGGTTTCCGGTCTACACTTGGGTATGTTGACCCGTTCTACAAATGTGTCTGTACGTTGTGGATTCTAGCTTTCTCTGCATCCTAGCTAGTAGAAGAACCAGGGTACTCACCTGTAGCAAACTGTAGATGATAGCAAAGTTGAGCTTGCCCTGCTAGATTTTCGCACTGCTTCGTCCACTTTCGCCGCTGTGTTTATTAGAACAAGTTCATTTAATTAGATCTATATTCAAGTATAACGTTAGGTGGTGGAATTTTCCCGCCGCTTCGTTATCAGATGGCGGTCATGTCAGTCTGGGGAGGCAGACTCGGTAAACTGCGTTCTGCAGCCTCTTCCGGCCCAACTCCGCCCTCCACAGAGCTGGCCAGTCAGAAGAAAGTGGGCACACGGGGAGTGGTGGCCATAGCAGAAGAGCCACCCCAATTAGGCATTTCAGTCAGAGACTACAATAAACTACAAATGGGTTTTTTTGAGGATGGAAGCATGAGCTAAATAAGGACCCTGTTTTGGACTTTGAATGATCAGGAGTACTCCAGGGGAGTCCAAGATCAAAATATAACCTTGGAAATATAGAAAATTAGGTCCCCTTTAGGAAATATATAGAATTTTCTGGTCTGTTCCACAGAACATACACTAGACTACTCTACATACATGTACATACATATATCAAATATGAATGAGAAAGCTCATTCAGAGCAATAGAGATAAATGTGGGATTTATCCCTATAGCAAATTATTTTAAATGATTTCTTTTATTGTTTGTTTTTTTTTGTTGAACTGGTCTGTTGTAACTTAAACTTGAGTTTACCATGTCATTCCATTTCATGCCCTTCATGAAACACTCATGCTGCACACACTGATGGACCTGAGGTGAGGTGGCATGTGGTATCATATGAAAATCTCTGTGCTGCATTTGATGACTGAAATACAGCATTACAGTGTGTCCAACATTGAAGGTAAATTCAGCCAAAGTCTTGACTGAAAACTGCCCTTTGCAAGCATTCTGAGGGCCTATGCGTTGGTGCACTGCCCAAGTGCTCATTCATGCATTGCTCTTCCACACCAACTTTACAGTTCATAATTTGACAGAAACTTCTGCAGAGCAATGAGCAGTGGTGTATAAAATTTGCTACACTCTGTCAGTCCACTCAGTTACTCTCAGTTAACATGCTTTGTCAGCATTTGAGGTTTTCCAGCTTACAAGGCAAAATCTACTACCGTTCCCCCTCAACTGACTGCCTTGGCAGCACATTTGGCATCCCCGGCCCAAACTAGCTTACTCTAGAGACAGAGGAATAATGCAATATTCTTGATTTTAAAGCCATTATCAGTACTCTGGTGATATGGAGCAATGCTAATCATAATGATAACACAACAGCATATTACTGTTATCAATATGACAGAATAAAACGTGTCCTGATTTTTAGCAGTAGGAATTTATGATCTGGCTGTAAGTTGTTACTGTGATCTCCAAACCAGATTTTGCTTTAGGTTCAGAAAATGTAAAAAATCTGGGTAAATGTGCAGAAACATTTTCACACAGCCCTTTCATATTAATTGTTTGAATTAAAGACCACAAAAGGTCTCAATTTGTGGATTATTTTTGGTTATCAATAGTAACAGCAACTCTGTTGTTCCATTGTTCCTAAAGAGAGCCTTCGTGACAGGTCTGTTCTCCCATCCAATCTTAAACTTCCGTTTCATATAAACATTTCAAATATTGATGGAGGAAGTCAAAGGCCTTGTCATCAGAAATACTAATACAAACTGGCAAGTTACAATACAACACTGTTAAAAAAAAAAAAAACTGAAACTTTTTTTACTGCATGATTCTCAATAAATGTACTTTGAATGTTCAAAATACAATTACTGTATTTTAATGTGACACATTCTAGAATTATGATTTTAAATTATTTGCATTTTTTCCAAAAATGCGTTTAGGTTCATTATTAACCAATCACATTTGTGTCTGCTGGTCTGCTGCTGTGGAATGTGTTTTGATTCTGATTCTGCTGTCATGTTTAAGTTCTGTGCCTGGCTATGCCATGTTTAGGATTTCTGTGTTTAGTGACCACTGCCTGCCCTTTGACTATTCTTAGGATTGTGTATTGTGTTTTGGTAATTTAGATTTCCTGTTTATTATTTTTCATGTGTAGATCATTTAGTTTCCATGCCATGTTTTCATTTCCATGCTTTGCACTTTGTCCCCCCTGTCTTGTCATGTGTGTATCTTTGCTCACGGTCCCTTGTCTTGTGTGCACTCATTCGGGTGATTTATTGGTTTCTGGGTTTCAATCTTCTTTCATTATCTCGTGTTCTTCCTTCCTCTCTCTTTTACTGTCTTACTAACACATACTAACAGTTTATTGTCTTTGCTAATTACTAACCACCCTAATCTTGTATATTTTTACTAACTTTCTAACATGCACTGAGGATTGTAAAGCTGCACATACTAATTGACTAACTATCTCTCAGTAGTCGCTCAATTCTAATCTCCGCCTCCTTGCCTATCCCTAATTATCTCTGCTGCAAGTTTCTGTGCATTTCCACTTATACTTTGTGCTTTCCTTTTCTTTTATCTGGGCACTTTAGTACTCCTTAACCGGAGCTGTTGTTTTGACTTAAGTTTGTCTTGTGATCCCTGTCTGCGTTTTGGCTACAGCCAAATTCATGTAATTAGTTTATTCCTCATGTGTCTCTCCCTGATCAATGTTACCATTAATTGCACCTGTTCTCCCTGGTCATGTGTTTACCCCGGGTGTGTATATAAGATGTCTGTTTGGTACACGTTCTTGTCAGATCGTTCTCCCTAGTTTTCTTGTGCTACGTTTCTCGCCTCGATTTCTCAGTGTTTATCTTTCTGACTGGATTGCCTGACTTTTGATTTTTGCCTCTGCGTTTTTGGATTACTGTTGCATCTGTGTGTTTTGACCATTTTTCTGCCCGACTACGAGATCTGTTTGCTGCCCTGGTAACGATTTGGATTACGTCCTGTGGATTCTGGCTTGTCTCTCTGATAGTACTATTCCTGTGTACCAGACCCATTTTTGTCCGACTACGATTACTGTGATTGCTGCCCTGGTTTTTGATACTATTTTCGCCCAACTGGATTTCGACTTTTGGACTGGACTTTGTACTGTTTTTCGCCCTGCGGGGGTCACCCCCCTTTACCAATAAAACTAGCTCTACTGCATTTCCTGGTTCTCGCATCTGGTTCCTGATCGCAATACAACAGAATGTTTGTTAATCACTAAACAATTTAATTTTATCTCAAGATGTGAGTAATTTCACCTAGCAGCCTGTGTTTTTGTTGTCCAAGATACCTTTTGCCAAGAGCTCAGCATTTGTCTGACACAAGCATGATACTTCGCTGAGTAAGTGAATGCAGAGAGGCTATCCATTGAAACCCTGAATAGGAGAATTCCATACTCTGCTTCCTCATGTACATTCAAAGACTGCATTCACACACCAATTAACTGTACTAAAAAGCTACATCAAATAGAAAGGAAAGAATGTTTTCAGCAAATTATACTTGTTCTAAATTTCTTAAAACAGGAGAAATGTAGCAGAATATGAAATATCAAAATAGATGAGCATATTATAGCTAGGTTTACCAATTAGCAACTATGAACCGAT
Source organism: Gymnothorax reevesii (assembly GCA_029721435.1). Taxonomy (NCBI): domain Eukaryota; kingdom Metazoa; phylum Chordata; class Actinopteri; order Anguilliformes; family Muraenidae; genus Gymnothorax; species Gymnothorax reevesii. The sequence goes on from CM056588.1 coordinate 29,125,628, forward strand.
TATGAGAGAGAACCTGCCTTTATTACAACAGTGGAATAATGACTTCTGTTTTCAGATCTATAGTAAGCAGAGCCATTGGGATTTAGGCAACAAATGAAAAGAATAGGTTGCTATTGCTTTAAGAGCAAAATTTTTTTTTTACCATTTTGAAAAATCAATTTGAATGTAATTCTTTTAGATGGTTTATCCATAATGGGTCTCTATGTAAGAATTTTCTAATTGATTCATTCCACATCTCTTGTGTGCGGTTAGACTTTGAAAGGGTTAAATTCAACATTTCTGTTTAAAGGAGGATTTGGAAGGGATAGGCAAAGCGCAATTTGAACCATCATCTGGTTATATGAGTCTACACGTGGGACTGTCCAGAAAATTGATTTGAAATGTGAAATTTGCATACAGGAAGTGAATTGTGACCTATTTAGCAATTTCAAGATTTTTGTGGGGTAAGGCCTTGAAAAGTCCATATTTAAACCCATAAATGAATACACGCGTGTATTCGCGTCTTTGCTTTGGCATTGACTGTTATCTGTCGTACGAAAAAATTGTTTTGCGTCCAGTGTGCAAGCGGCTTAATACGGGGGAAAGGAATACAGCCTGATTGCTATGATCTCTTATTGAGTTAAGATCACATATTGAAAATAAATGTGTAATGTGTCTCGCATTGCTGTCCATGCATGTTAATCCCAAAATTTTAAGCAGCAACAAGGTGTAATGAAAGGAACACGCAAGCCATTGTTTCTCTTCCCAATGATGCAGGCAGAAGAAATAAATGACCAACCGTCGTATTTAATTCCAACCTCATAAGTTTGAATGGTCTGACGTAGTTTCGTTTTGAAATTCCATTCAAGTTCGCTAATGGTAATAATCATATTTGTAATGCTTAATATAGACTTAAGCAGATCAGAGCACATGCCTGAAGCAGCAAAGTAAAATGCAACATTTACGCATCATGTAGATATAGGACAGAGGCTTCATTATGTCAATTTTAAAGGTGAAGAGAGGAGCTCATTTCATTGGTGAAGATTTGACTCAGCTTTGTTAAACCCACTCAGGCCTTCTCTGCTCCCTCTTTGCCACTAGCGCCAGCAGGAGGGACAGAGGCGGGACAATGGAGTACTTGCGCCGGGCTGCATCGGGCTGCAACGGGCACGAAATTGCAAAATACGCCTGGATACCTCCCGTTGGCGCGGCGCTCCCCCCATTCGCTGCGCCTTTGCCTGGTCTACGAACTTAGAGACCTAAGCCCTAATATGGATAAGTATCTATAACAAGCATTCTATGTTTATTATTTAGTGACCTATTTTGACACCCAAAGGTGATATTAATAACTTCTAAATACAGGGATGGTTCTAATTTTCGCCATCCGGATCGATGTAACCGGACTCGCAATTTAACAACACTCGCACTTTATTTAGCCAACTATGTGAAGTAACTTTTGTGAAAATATCTTAGGTGTGTTTTCATAGGAGCCTGGCTGTTTTTCAAGATGAACTTTACGTTTCGCATCAATTTTGATAGATAGAAGCAAGTTTCAATGGAAAATTGTCTGAAACTTCTTCAGTTTTTCACACATATACCTATCTTTGGTATCAAAATGTCCATCATGTTGTTGTATAGCGATTGAAAATCATCTGGTTTTCAGAAGAATCACTTATGGGTTTAAATATGGACTTTGAGGCCTTGCCCCACAAAAATCTTGAAACCACTAAACAGGTCACAGTTCACTTCCTGTATGCAAATTTCACATTTCAAATCTACTTTCTGGACAGTCCCAAAAGTAGGTACATATAACCAAAAAATGGTTCAAATTGGGCAGTGGGCAAATTTTCCTATTGTTATGGCCCCAATTTGTAATTAGATTTACAATGCAACAGCAACAGCAAGGGATGACAGACACAGTTTTAACAACTAAAACACATTTAATTTTTAAAATAAAGACAACTAAGACCAAGATTGAATTATGTACAAAACATAAATATTTACAATCCCTTTTCGTGGGGGGGTGGCTTGGTGCTGTCCTGGATGATGAAAATGCTCAAACACAGGCAAAGAAATCCACAAAAGAAACGTCACAGGTCTTGAACAGAATGGCAGGTCTGGTCATCTTCTTGCAATTTCTCCTACTACTTTACTGTCTCAATTCTTTTCCTTATATACTCTTTTGCAGACCCCACCCACATTTAGACCTCTTTTTTTTTATTTTCTGAGACTTGCCCCAGACATGTCCAGGACATGCCTAAACATGACTCTAGTCTGAGCTGAAGAAAAAAAGGTAAATACTGCCATCTAGTGGCCTATATTCACATTACACCTCCATTCCAAAAGGGAAAAATTTTGACTCATAAAGGCAAAATTTTTCTTTTCAATACAAAATGGTTAAGTGAACACTTGTCTATATATACATATCATACAATATTCAAACACATGATATATATATACACATTCAAACACGGGATAAGCAATCAGCAATTACATTGTCTGTACCCTTCACATGCTTAATTTCTAAGTGAAACTCCTGTAAAATCAAACTCCAATTCAACAATCTCCGATTCTTGTTTTTCATCTTACTCAAAAACATTAACGGATTGTGGTCAGTGTACACAATCATTGGCTTTTGTCCTGTACAAACATAAACCTCAAAGTGTTGTTCAGAAAGGACCAGAGCCAGCACTTCCTTCTCTATTGTGGAATAGTTCCTTTGGTGGCGATTGAACTTCCTGGAGAAGTATGCCACGGGATGCTCAATGTCATCAGAGTCACTTCTCTGTAGGAGCACAGATCCACAAGCTTGGTCGCTAGCATCGACCGCGATGGAGAACGGTTTGTTGAAGTCAGGAGATTTGAGCACGGGGAAGTGACACAGCAGAGACTTCAGGCGATCGAAGGCTCTCTGGCATGCATCATCCCAGGGGAACTTTACGCCTTTCTTCAGTTGGTTAGTTAGACTGAGAGCAATCTCAGCAAAGTTCTTGCAGAACTTGCGGTAGTACCCGATCATTCCAAGGAAGCGGCGCAAAGCTTTTTTGTTGTCAGGAACTGGAAAGTCCATGATGGCTTGGACTTTAGCATTTATGGGTGCCACCTTACCCTGGCCTATGACGTAGCCAAGATAGGTGACAGTAGCACAACCAAAGTCACTCTTGCTCAGGTTAACAGTCAGGTTAGCCTGGGTCAGGCACTGGAACAACGTCTCTACATCTTTTAGATGTTCTTCCCAGGAGTCACTCCGTGTGATCAGGTCATCGATGTACGCACCCGTGTGTGGCAATCCGGCGATTGTAGACTGTATCATCCTTTGGAACGTGGCTGGGGCATTTTTCATGCCAAAGGGTAGGACTTCATACTGGTACAATCCAGATGGTGTGGCAAAAGCAGAGATGCTCTTGGCCCTCTCAGTTAAAGGCACACACCAATAACCCTTCAATAAATCAATCTTGGTCAGAAACTTTGCTTACCCTACACTATCAGTACAATCATCAATCCTAGGTATTGGAAACACATCAGTTCTAGTTACAGCATTGACTTTGCGATAATCTGTACAGAATCTAGTACTTCCATCAGGTTTTGGAACTAGCACACAGGGTGAACTCCATTCGGAGTTGGAGGGTCTGATAATATCATGTTTTAACATGTACTCAACCTCTTTCTCAGCAATCTTTCTCTTTTCAGGATTCATCCGGTATGGATGCTGTTTTATTGGTTTGGCATCACCAACATCTACATCATGAGAGGCTATAGAAACTCTTTTTGGAACATCAGGAAACAGATCCTCATATTTCTTGATCAACCTTTCAAACTGATCTCTCTGTGAGGGTTCTAAGTGCTGGAGTTTTACATCAAGATTTTGCAACATTTCAGTGTTTGACAATTTACATGAAAGAACGTCAGCTTTAATTCTTGGTTCATCATCTTGAAACTCCCCCTCATCTTCACACGTTTCGACCATTGGAGAATCTGAAGTGACAGCTGCAACCCTAGCATTTCTGTCATGATAAGGCTTCAGCATGTTAATATGACACAATTGTTTTGGTTTTCTCCTATCTGGAGTCTTCACAATGTAATTGAGATCATTGAGTTTTGTCAGAATTTCATAAGGACCATGAAATCTAGCCTGCAATGGATTGGACTGCAAGGGAAACAACACAAGGACCTTTTCTCCTGGTTTAAACTCACGGCTTCTAGCCTTATGATCATACCAAGATTTCATTTTTCCCTGACTTGATTTCAAGTTCTCTTTGGCAAGGTCACAAGCTGCGAGCAATCTTTCCTTGAACTTGCTAACATAGTCTAACAGACTGATGTGCGGCTCTTTCTCTTGCCATTGTTCACTCAATAATAGCAAAGGTCCTCTCACTTCATGACCAAACACTAGCTCAAATGGACTGAATCCAGTAGACTCCTGCACTGCTTCTCTAGCTGCAAACAACAGCAAATGAACCCCTTCATCCCAGTCTTTCTCATGGTCATAACAATAAGTCCTCATCATTGTCTTGAGAGTGGAATGAAACCGCTCTAAGGCACCCTGACTTTCTGAATGATAGGCACTAGAAAGAATCTGCTTTGCACCTAGTTCATACACAACCTGCTGAAACAATGCTGAAGTGAAATTGCTACCCTGGTCTGACTGAATTTCCCTGGGAAGGCCAAACAACGTGAAGAACTTTATCAAAGCCTTCGAGATTGCAGTTGCCTTGATGTTACGTTGAGGTATGGCTTCGAGGAATCTGGTAGATGCACACATGATTGTCAACAAGTACTGATTTCCAGATCTAGTCTTGGGTAACGGACCAACGCAATCAACAATGACCCTAGAGAATGGCTCCCCAAATGCTGGGATAGGCTGCAATGGAGCTACAGGTGGGTCTAACTGGTGTTTTCCAACTACCTGACAAGTGTGACAGGTTTTGCAAAAGTTGGAAACGTCTTTCCGAAGCCCAGGCCAAAAGAAGTGTTTCATGATCTTATCAACAGTCTTGTTAACACCAAGATGACCTCCTAAAGGTAAACTATGAGCCATTTTTAAGATCTCATTCCTATAGACCTTCGGAACAACAATATGCCTGACCACTGCCCAATCTGTATTGGCAGGGATATCAGGAGGGCGCCACTTCCGCATCAACACACCATCCTTGAGATAATACCCAACTGGAACTGCGTCTATTTCTTTATCAGGAAGGGCTCTCGTCTTTAGTACACAAATTTCAGGATCATTAGTTTGCTCCTCAATCAACCGCTTTCTGGACAGAGACAAGTCTCCAGACACATCAGAATCACCAGACCCATCCGGCTGGCTGAATAGAGAACTGATAAAAGTATCTGATAAGTCCTCAAACGGAGAAACCATAGTAGGCCAATCAGAGTCATGAGGCGAACCACCTGAGTCCTGACTATTCAATGTACTGGACGGCACCACATCATCTTCTTCTTTAGCCTTCTTGGCCATAGCACGAGTCACTGCGCAAGAAGGATACAGAGATGGGTCCTCATCCCCATCTTCAGTGCTTGGCTGTGAAGTAAGATGTACAGGGGGAACTACTTTGCCCCCAGCCAGGTCATTGCCTAGCAACAGAGAAACACCCTTTATAGGTAGACTTGACATAAGTCCCACCTTTACCTGTCCTGTAACTAAATCTGACTTCAAGAATATAGAGCGCAGGGGTACAGATACAGTCCTCCCTTCAATACCTTGTACAAGTATGAAATCCCCTGAAGCGGTCTCATCACGTAACTCCAAGGAGTCCATCAACACAAGTGACTGAGAAGCTCCGGTATCCCTTAGGATATATATGGGGACAGGAGTAGTATGCTCATTCAGAGCCACAAATCCCTCTGACACAAATGGAAGAAATTCCTCCCTCACAAAGTCAGCTGTATCAGGCTTTTTAGCCCCACAAGAAGCAGGCAATTTAGCAGATCGGTTATCTACTACAGGGGTTTCTAACCTTGTTTTCACAAAGGCATTTGGTTTGGTATCCTTTTCTTTTTCTTTCTTAGCTTTAAGGAACCAACAGTTAGTTGTAACATGACCAGATTTCTTGCAATAACTGCAAACTAGACCACTTTTGTCACTGTCAGCTTTCACACTTTGATCAGACCTGTTACTGGATTTCTGAGCACCATCACCAGATTTGTCTTTGTCTTTGGGTGAGGAATCTTGGGTATCACCATAACCCTTTTTCTGAAATTGGGACCATCTATTATTACTGCTAGACTGAAATTTGGACTTTTGTGTGAGAACATATTCATCTGCAAATTTGGCAGCTGATTGCAAATTCAGTGCTTGCTTCTCATTAAGGTAGGTCTTAACATCATCTTTAACACAGTTCTTGAATTCTTCAACTAACACCATCTCTTTTAGTGAGTTGAAATCATCCTTGACCTCCATAGAAGTACACCAGCGCTCAAAGCAAACTTTCCTTTCATTAGCAAATTCCACATAAGTCTGATTTTCAGATTTCTTCAAACCTCTGAATTTCTGTCGGTAAGCCTCTGGAACCAACTCATAAGCTCTCAAAATAACCTTTTTGACAACCTCATAATCAGAGGAATCATCTGCAGACAAAGCCGAATAGGCTTGTTGAGCTTTACCCTTGAGGACAGTTTGTAACATCAGAGTCCAGTGTTCCTTTGGCCACTGGCAACTCTTTGCTACCTTTTCAAAACACTGGAAATAGTTGTCAACATCCTTTTCCGAAAATGGAGGCACCAATTTTACCTCCTGGCTAGCCCGAAATTTATTTTCAGTCGCTATTTTAATTTTTAGTTGCTCCATTTGGAGTCTTTCTTCTCTATCGAATTTCTCTAATTCAAAATCTCTCTGTCTTGCAAGTTTTTCTAACTCAAATTCTCTTTGTTTTTCTTTTTCTTTTTCTTTCCTTTCTTTCTTCTCTTCTCTAGCTAATTTTTCCAACTCAAACTGCCTTTGTTTTTCTTTTTCTTCCCTTTCAATCTCTAGCATTTTTAATTTAAGTTCCATTTCTATATTTGGATTTTCCACTGAAAACTGTTCCAGATCTCCGGGTGCAAACACATTTTCATCAATGTAATATTCAACTATCTCTCGAGCCAGTCTTGCTTTTCGCATGGCTGGTTTCACCTCTGTCAGCTCTAAATGTCTGCAAATTTCTAGCAGTTCTGTCTTTTTAAATGACTTCAAAACCCCTACGGTTGGTGATGCCAAGAAATCATCCATTGCTGTTGTCAATATATATGTATTCAATTAAAAAAAAATCAATTTTACAATTTGAAATGTTAGATTTTCAATAAATTACTCACAAAATAGTCTATCCCGGACGAGCCCCCAATTTGTTATGGCCCCAATTTGTAATTAGATTTACAACGCAACAGCAACAGCAAGGGATGACAGACACAGTTTTAACAACTAAAACACATTTAATTTTTCAAACAAAGACAATCATGACTAAGCAACTAACAACTAAGACCAAGATTGAATTATGTACAAAACATAAATATTTACAATCCCTTTTCGTGGGGGGGTGGCTTGGTGCTATCCTGGATGATGAAAATGCTCAAACACAGGCAAAGAAATCCACAAAAGAAACGTCACAGGTCTTGAACAGAATGGCAGGTCTGGTCATCTTCTTGCAATTTCTCCTACTACTTTACTGTCTCAATTCTTTTCCTTATATACTCTTTTGCAGACCCCACCCACATTTAGACCTCTTTTTTTTAATTTTCTGAGACTTGCCCCATTCATGTCCAGGACATGCCTAAACATGACTCCAGTCTGAGCTGAAGAAAAAAAGGTAAATACTGCCATCTAGTGGCCCATATTCACATTACACTATACACTGCAAAACCTCCTATATAATTTTTTAAAGTGGAAAGTTTCCCACAAATAAATCTGAACAGCTGTCATATAGTTTACCCCAGTTAGTTGACTGACTGTGGCACTTTGCCAATATGTGATTAGACTATTAAATTAGGTATATTACTGCAAGCAAGATCTTTGAAATGAGTTTACAAGAGGGAGTATCTAGCATTATTTTACTTCTTGTTCCAAGTTTCTATTTGGAGGCAGTCCAAAAATTTAATATTTAAAAAATTTTCATGAGGAAAGTTCTCAAAGCTGATGCAAGATGCGAAATGTTGGCAATAATTTTGCCTTTCAATTGCAGCACTAATACTGATCAGAATGCAAGGCAGACAATTTCATACTGCAATCAGTCTGCGCTTCTTCAGCATGGATGTATGGCTGTTGTGATTCTGCCCTTTCATGTGTTGTCCCGTGTTTATTTGTGCTTGTGCTTTACTTTCGTTTTGTTTTCCCAGATCTCAGTTCAGCCGTCTGACAATCCGCTCCCAATCTGTCTCCAGTGATGTCGCGTGACTGCCTTCAGCTTGCCTGCGTCTCGTCGTCCAATCACGTTTCCTCTTTCGGTTTTGGCTTGGGTATTTCATTCACTGCTTCCAGCTGTGTTTAATTCTGGGTCTCGCGAAACTCTGAGTAAATGAACTCTCTGATAGGATATTACTAACACGTAATAACCAGCACTTATTTTTAGGGTGATTTTAAATATTTTGTCTCGTAGTATTAACCTTGATTAACTCATTTAGCGAGCGTGTGCGTTTCTGACTTTTGTATTTCAGTCTGAGCTGTATCAGATTAACTACATTTAAAACTATGCTTCCCTTTGCTTTTCTTGTGGTGCTTTTTACTTGTCACGTTTAGATTACCTTACTCTAAACTGTCTAAGTTGATTGATGGTCTTCGCGTCTTGTCTCGAGTCTTTATTGTTAAAACCCGGTCCTCATGCAATTGTTTATTAATCCCATGTGTTTCTGTTTCAGTCGTGATTGCTTTCCGAGTCCCCACCTCCTCTCGTGATTATATATGTGGCAGCATTGGAAGCGATTGTCAGATGGATCCTTGATTGACTTGTCTTCATGGTGAAATCTCTGCTCCTGTGTCCTCCTAGTATTTCCCTTGTGCCTGTCCTGAGTCTAGTATTTTGCTGCGCCCTCATATTGTCTTCCTCTTGTTTAGTCTCCCAGTGTCGTCTGTCAGTTAGTTAGGTTTAGTTTTTGTTTTTTAGTTAAGCCACTCATTGAGTTTGTACCTTTGTTTTCCCCTGCCTTTGGCAGTGTATTTTAGTTCTCCCTTCTGTTCCGTGCATGTGCACGGTGTTTTGTTTCCGGCGTGCCAGCCAACTTTTTCCCTTAGTGTTTTTGTGTTTAATAAACACTTCTGCATCCTGCACCTGGTGTCCCTGGACCTCTTCTTACAGAAGGATCCGTCTCAGCCGAACACCAGCAGGATGGACCCCCGCAATGCAGAGCTCCAGCGTCAGAGACAGCAGATATAGCACCTGACTGCTGCTCTGGCAGCGCAGCAGGCCACCATCCCTGGGAGCACGGTGCATCATCATCCTCCTGCTGGAGCAGCTGCACCTCCTCCAGGTCCTGAGCCTCGGCTACCATCACCCGAGCGATACAACAGCAGTCCTGGATTCTGCAGACCTTTCCTGACGACTTGTGACATGCACTTCGCACTATAACCCAGCACTTACGCCACGGAGCCTGTTATGGTGGCTTTTGTGATTTCCCACCTGACCGGTCCTGCCCTCCAGTGGGGAACCGCTGCCTCGTCAGCCCGCCAACCCTGTATAGCCTCCTTCTCCGCTCTGGCCTCCGAGATGGAAGGATTATTCGACCGCTCCAGGGGCGGCGCTGCCGCAGGGAGAGACCTGACCCAGATCAGGCAAGGAAGCCGCTCGGTGGCAGAATATGCCATCGAATTTCAGACTGTAGCGGCCCGGTCCGAGTGGAACTCCGAGGCACTCCGTGACGTATTTGTGAAAGGTCTGGCAGATGACATTAAAGATCACCTGATATTTCATGAGCTGCCCAAGACTCCCGAGGCTGTGGCGGATCTGTCAATCCGGATTGACAACCGTCTGGAGGAGACTGCCGCTCGCTTGGGGCGAAGTCAGCTAGCTCTCTCCACCAACCGCCAGGAGGAAGCTGCCACTCGCTCGGGCTGAGGTCGGTCAGTTTCCTCCAACCCCTCCAATACTCCTGTCACCTGGTCCCCGTCACCCACTCCTCCCAGTAAAGCATCCTCCCGAGCCCACCAACCCGAGCCCGAGCCCATGCAGTTAGGACGCAGTTGCCTGACAAAGGAGGAGAGGGTCACCGCATGCAGTCCAAGGCCTGTCTCTACTGTGGCCAGCAGGGGCACTTTATCGCCAACTGTCTGGGAAAAGCCAACGCCCGCTAGTGACTGGAGGAGCGCTAGTGGGTACCTCTCGTGCTGAAGGGATGAGTGGAAGACCGCATTCAATACCCCCAGTGGCTACTGGAGATACCTGGTGGTTCCCTTTGGCCTTACCAACGCGCCCGCGGTGTTTCACCGCCTGGTGAACGATGCCCTAGGTGACATGATCGGTCGGTCCGTTTATGTCTACCTAGATGACATCCTCATTTTCTCACGCACCCTGGAGGAGCACATTCGGCATGTGCGCCAAGTCCTGAAGTGGTTGTTGGAGAATTGCCTTTTCGTGAACGGCAAAAAATGCAAGTTTCACACCTGCTCCACAACGTTTCTGGACTACATCATCTCTCCCGGGTCCCTGAAAATGGATCCCGCTAAGGTTCAGTCCGTCCTGAAATGGCCCCAGCCTAAGGACCGCAAGGCTCTCCAGAGTTTCCTGGGTTTTGCGAATTTCTATCGCCACTTCATTCGAGGGTACAGCACGGTGACAGCTCCCCTGACTGCGCTGACTTCTACTCAGCAGCTGTTCCGCTGGAACCCCCAGGCAGACCAGGCGTTTCAGCAGCTCAAGCGATGGTTCACGACTGCACCTATCCTGATGACTCCGGACCCGGTGTCCCAATTCATCGTGGAGGTGGATGCCTCCAATGTGGGCGTGGGAGCGGTGCTGTCCCAGAGGTCCACCAAGGACGAGAAGTTACATCCCTGTGCCTTCTTTTCGCACCGCCTCACGCCTACGGAAGCCAACTATGACGTCGGTAACTGGGAGTTACCGGCAGTCAAGTTGGCTCTGGAGGAGTGTCGTCACTGGCTAGAGAGAGCCACTACGCCATTTCTGGTGTGGACGGACCACAAGAATCTTGAATATCTCAAGACGGCTAAGAGGCTTAACCCCCGCCAGGCCCGGTGGGCCTTATTTTTCGAGAGATTCAATTTCACCTGAGCTTACAGGCCCGGGTCCCGTAACGCCAAGGCTGATGCCATTTCTCGACGGTTTGAGACAGGGGCCCCTCCTGAGAACCCTCCCGAGACCATCCTTTCCCCAAGGCGCTTCCTCAATGCCGTCCAGGTCCCCATTGAGGAAAGGGTTCGGACAGCACTGGGCGGGCAGGCCGCGCCCAGTGCCTGTCCCGATAACTGTCTTTTTGTTCCCCAGGGCCTCCGGTCAGAGGTGCTGCAATGGGGACACGGATCACAGTTTTCAGGCCATCCAGGGGTCAAATGGACCACGGCCTTTATCCGACGTCGCTTCTGGTGGCCGGACCTCCAGGACGACATCAAGGGTTTTGTTAGTGCCTGCTTGGTCTGTGCCACTGCTAAGACACGTCTCTTGAACTAGGCGCTTGTTGCAAAGGAGCCCGTCCCAGAGCCTCTGATTCCAAACTAACCCACAACTGCCACTGTATTGGTCATGCTTGGCCTACATTTAGGAACCAATAATGGGGTGCATAATCAGTATTAAGTTATTAATTAAAGGCATTTTGAAAATGAAGGCAGTAGGAAATGTAAGCTGTATTTTGATTGTCTGATTTGTATAGCCACCCTCTCTGCATTTCCCTCACCGTGGTCACCACCTGGTTCCAGTTTCCTCATTTAGTCGTGTGTATTTTGTTTCCAATCTGTCTCTGTTTCAGTGTGAGTTTGTCTCAGTTGCCTCTGCCCTGTGTCTTTCAAACCTGTTTTTTTTAGTTTGTCCATTTCCTGGTTCAGATCCTCTTTTCCTCAGTTTCTGTTTTTTGGATTTGCCCTTTGTGTTGGCTGTGCCTGCCTGTGTCTTGCTTGCTTTTTGATGCTGACTTCGGATAGAGATTTTGGATTGCATTCTGCCTCACTTGCTTTTGGCCCCTGCCTGTATTTGACTTTGCCAAAGCCCTGTGATTTGGTATCTCAATCCTCCCTTTTGGCTTTTGACTTAGTCTGTCTGTCTCCCCCTGAGTTCAATAAACTTCCTTTTATTTTCCTTCTGACAGGACTATTTTATGCAAGGTGTAATTTGAAAAAGACTTCACAGTGAAAGATAACTATAGTCTAGACATTTTGTTATAGCAATGAAGATACCAGCACAATATTGGAATATATTGCCAAAAGTATTGCATACAAATCCGAAGAATTATACGTACCTGGTACAATAGCACTGTACCTAGTCACGCCTATTGTATGGACTTCTGGGGATCATTGAATAAGGGACTCAATTTCCCCTATCATTTGTAATACACAGAAGTGATCTCTTTGGGTCTCCTCCATCATTGTTCTGTGCATGCAGGAACTGTAAACTCCTATTGAGCAATCTAATTTAAATGGAAACTTTTCTTATGAAATAGAACTAGGCACTTGACAACAAATTTTCCACTGAGGCATAGAACTACCAATCAGATTACAGAACCGGGGGAAAACAGAATTGAAGGTAGCAATTAGTCTCATTGCGTATTGTCAGATCCTGGCTCAGGCAGGATCATTTGGCCCATAGATGCTCTGCAACAGATTTGTAACCAATTTGATTCTTTGTGAAAAAGTTTCAGCAAGTAAAAAGGGGCAGGAAGAACGGCCTCCGAGAAGCTCGCAGAGGACATTCATCTGAGAGCTCTGTGGGCGGGTGTTCAAATCCCAGCAATCCTATTACAAGCTATCATGGCCTGAGGATGACAAGAACATTTGTGCAGCCTTGGTGGGCTAATATAGCCTCCGTTGCAGACGTCTGGTGTTCGGTTAATTTCCATCACCCCACAATGTCTGCGCACTTGAGCAAGGTTTTGTGTTCCACCAATCAGAAACTAGCTCCTAAAATCCAGGAGCTAATTATATATGCAGAAACAGATAAAGCCAAAATGGTGGACGGTGGCGAACATGTTTTCTCTCGAGCTTTGGATAAAATCTGCAAAACCTTCAATATTGAAAATAATTCTGTTGTTAGACGTTTCGTACGGGGCCTTCATAAAGAAGTTTTAATTTCGATAACTTTTCATCAAGTTCTTGCTCTATTTTCAAAATTTTTTCAAGTAGGCGATAGCAGCCCGTTCGGCAGACGAATAACTCGTTCGTGTTTACCGCTGTGTTAACAGAGATGACAGAGCTGATTACTGCAGCGATATCAAGGTTGCCTTTTCCATGCACACATATCTTGTCTTTTTTTTGAGAGGATGTTTGTTTTACACACAAAACAAATGTCGTTTTCTACTAGTTTTTTAGGAGTTTCTTTACCCGCCATTTGACTATTTTTGACAAGCTGCAGGGAAAAGCCATAGTAATGACAGAGATCATAACATATAACAAGCATTCTGATTGGCTCATCAAGCACAATCACATTACGTCACAGAACACAAAACCTCGCTCGAGTGCGCAGACGTAGTGGGGTGAAGGAAATTAACCAAACACCAAAAGACGTCTGCAACGGAGGCTAGGGCTAATAGGGGTGAAATCGGTTAAAATTTGTCAATACATTGCTCTCTAGCGACCACTACTGGTCAGCCAGGCGTATGTAGCAGTATGTGCTAAATTATACACTGATGTGATCTTTCGACAGCATAGGCAGTGGTGACGTTACCGCTGACTCGAAGCTTCGAAGCGCGTTTCAAACTCGGCAGGGCATTTTTCTGAAGCTCTGCGCTGGAGCTTGCTTCATATCTGGGAAAAACCATGTGACTGATGACGTTCGAACCACTTCGCTGCTTCATTCAGACTGAATCAGCTAACCGGTTTGGTTCGATAGGCGGAGCTTTAAAACATTGGCGCAATTCAGATGCATTTAAGATGAATGAAATAGCGCTCTGTAAGAAATTTTTATTCAAAAATAATAATGCCAAAGTCACTCAAGCACACCCAGTAGCCTATACAGCTAGCACAATCAAAAAACATAGTACAATACATTTTTTGGACAGAGTAAATATTTACCGGATTCAATGAGGCTGTGGATGTAATTAATGCTATTATATTATAAGATGAATTATTAAGGTAAGGAAGAAAAACAACAGACACATGTAAGACGAAGTTAGATTTCAGCTTTATTTAAGTATTTTTCACAATACAACATACTCAAAGTGCACACGCAAGGTGCGTCAGCGTCACCCTTGCAAGGCTGTACAACAATCTCTGTGCCAGCAGATGTCACCCACGTGCTCAATGAATGAAGCTTCGAGTAGTGAACCCATTTTCAATACAAAGGTCCAAAAGGGTCCGAAGCTTCATAAAGCCTCGTTTGGCCATCGCTAATAGGCAGTGTTTAATTGGCGATTTGACTGCATTGTATAAAACAAGCGAGGGCTAGTCATCACGTGAATTGCAGACACAAGTGCCTAAGCATCTTCCCCCTGAGTCGGTGGGGTGAACAGTTGGCCTGTGTTCTGGGTGGGGGAATAAGGGGAAAATTCCAAAAAGCTCTAGGATTTGGAAGTATTTATTTGCACCGGAAGTGGACACCTTGTGCAGTAGCTTGCCAGGTTAAAAAGTGGAAGTGGAGGTAGAAAATGTGGAGGTTTTCAAAGCCAACTTGGGATGGTGCTTGATGTGATCTAGTTCTAGTAAACTCTGTGTATGTACATGCTTTATCTTTTTATTATCTTTATTGATTTTACTATACTTTCTGTCTTTCTAATCTATAAAGTTTTTATTGGAAAGTCTTGCCTCTCAGTGGCTATCTTGGCAACGCCCCCAGACAGTTATTTCTGGCTAACAAGACCATGCTCCTATCTAAATGAATGGGCAGTGAGCCATAACTTTACTCTCAATGGTCACTGGGATGTAAAAACTGTATGTATAGAATCACCAGCCAAATTTGATAAAAACTGCTTAAAAAGTTTAACGACCTTGCTCAAAAATAGCTTTAAGGTCATACTGCTACAATGCCTGTGCAAGGTTTCAGCTCATTGCACTCAGCTGAATGATATAAACTCATCCAACCAGA
The DNA here is from genome assembly GCA_029721435.1 of Gymnothorax reevesii. Lineage (NCBI taxonomy): Eukaryota > Metazoa > Chordata > Actinopteri > Anguilliformes > Muraenidae > Gymnothorax > Gymnothorax reevesii. The sequence goes on from CM056588.1 coordinate 29,140,759, forward strand.
GCCAATTTAGTTGGAACCAACCATGAGGCTTAAAACTGTTGAGAATCAGAACTCTGTGCTTGCATCGATGAAACAACACAATTGTTGAGATATCTTTCCTGGTTCAACAGATTATTGGCTTTTGCTGGGAAGGGGCAGGATATGTCATATAATCACCATCTATAGCGTTATAGACTTTTCCATTGAAAATGCCTTCAGTAGTTTGTCGCTGCTCTGTACTGTCTGTGTTTAAATCTAGCTGTGGTAAACAAAAGGGTTAGCGTTTGCCTACACTAATTTGTTCTGTTTGTCTTACTCTAACTTGATTTTACTAAATTTTCTGTCTTTTAGTTTCTGTGTTGTCATTTTTGTGGTAATCTGTGTTCATTTTTGATTTTTTCTTCTTTCTTAATTAGGGGAGTGGGATGCAGAAGTTACTGTCATTGCTTTTTTTTTAGTGGTAAGAAAATGAAAGCCATTTGTGAGCTGAATGGTTCTCGCCATCTTTTTGAAGTGATGGTCAGGAATGCTACTCTATATCAAACAGGGAATTAAGACGGTGGCTCAAGCATGGATTATTAAAAAGTACTGCTGGCTGCAAGAGGATATGTTTGGATTTAGAATGAAAATGGAAATATATGAATTGAGCTGGTGGGCTGATTCTTTGTTTAGAATGCAGTTGGAAGCATTTGCGCTGGGACACCTTGATAATATGTGGGAAAACACAGCAGTTTCCATTGTTCTGTGTTTTCTGGAGTGCAAGTGGGTGGCACAGTAGGTATGGGCTGCATGTGAGTGATTGAGTGAGTGAGTGAGTGAGGTGTAAAAATCTTTCACTGCTCAGGGTGCGTTCCGGACTCTTGCACAGTCCTAGGGGGAAAAATGGGCCAAGCCCAAATGGTGAAATATGAAGCTTTAAATTGTCTAAAAAACTCATAATTGGACAGGGAATTCGAAAAACAGAGTTCCAGGTTTAAAAGCTTCAGGCTTGTGGAGAAATGTGCAGACAACTTTTTACAGAAAGAAACATCAAAAAATAACATCTGATTTTTTTTTCTCTGTAGCAAACACAAGCCTTTCTGCAACATTCTCCTGTACTCATAATAATAATAATGACAACAAGGTTTTTATTGAAAAAGTGCCTTTCTTAAGCTCAGGGTTGCTTTACATGGCACACAGAAAAAAAAAGGCAGTACAAACATGATACTTCATGATAGGATAAAAGGAGCAATGTAAAGTGGTGGGGTGGGGTGGGGGGACAAAAAAAGGGTCATCAATAACATTTTAGAGGGGAGGGAAGGCTGAAAGTATTGGCTGGAGAGATGGGCTTTCAGCTGTGATTGAATTCAGAAATTGAAGGGAGAGTGTGAGGATTTTCAGGTAATGAGTCCAAAGTTTGGGAGCCATGACACTGAAAACCACCCAAGCTGGACAGCCTAAATCTGGGGACAAAGAGTGAACTGGAAGCAGAGGTCTTAAGCGCACGGACAGGAGTATACAAGGTGTGTTCAAAAAGTATCCAACCTTTGTTCATAAAAAATATTTGCATCCAGATACAACAAACTTGCACTAATCTCCTTCGAAGTGTCACCTTGGGCTGCCACACACTTCTCCCCACGGTCCTGCTACTGTCGGAAGCATCGCTGGAACCAGTAGCGGCTCTAGACCCGGGAATGGCGGGGCGCACTCACGCCCCTTTATGACAATTAGTCCTGGGTAGTTCGCAATCATTTACTGACGCGTTTTCCAATTATCGTACTTGGCAACTTAAGACACGGTCTCTCAAAATGTGATCGAACAGCGATGAAATCATGGGCGAAATTCAGCTCAGTGGCGGAACCTGAACTGAGAATTGTGACAAAACATCTGTTTAAAACAGTCGTTAGTCCTAACCTGTTCTCAGTCATTTTCATGAGTAACCGAAGGTTCGCTCCGAGAGCACTCCGCAGTTAACAGCTGCTGCTTGTTCTCCCTGATTACGTAAGAAGACAATCATTCATCTGGACGCTTATTTGCTGTATTTAAATCAACGTTAGTCAAACTTGCATACCTGACGACTCTCACGCAAACAGCTTGAGCAGCACGCTGCCTATTTAACTGCCAAGTGCCACTTTTTTATCAACCCACACAATACCGAGAGTGAAAGGCGATATTTAACTGGAACACGGACCTGATCAATCAACGCGAAGCACTGGCCTATTAATAAGTAAATTTTTTTTCTGTACTGAATTTCGCCCATGATTTCATCGCTGTTCGATCACATTTGGAGAGACCGTGTCTTAAGTTGCCAAGTACGATAATTGGAAAACGCGTCAGAGAAGGAAAATGATTGCGAACTACCCAGGACTAATTGTCATAAAGGGACGTGTCTGCGCCCCGCCATTCCCGGGTCTAGAGCCGCTACTGCCTGGAACGCCTCTATTGGGATGGCACGCATTCTGCATGGTGTATTTGCTGGACTGAAATCTAATCCCTTTCAGGGGCATTTTCAGCTTGGGGAAAAGCCAGAAGTCACAGCAGCACAAAGGCGACGCAGAACCTCTTGGTAGTCCTCGTTGGTGATGGTTGATGGCCAGACCTGTGGGCAGCGGGCAATTGGCAGCTCCATCAGGATAACGCACCCGCCCATTCTTCACATTTGATACAGTCCCCTGGCCAAACACAATACGCCTGTGCTTCGTCAGGCTCCCTACTCTCCTGACATGGCTCTATGTGACTTTTGGCTTTTCCCCAAGCTGAAAATGCCCCTGAAAGGGCCCAGATTTCAGTTCAGAGAAGACATCATGCAGAATGCAACGGCCCAGCTGCACGGCATCCCAAAAGAGGTGTTCCAGCAATGCTTCCGACAGTGGCAGGACCGTTGGGAGAAGCATGTGGCAGCCCAATGTGACACTTTGAAGGAGATTAGTGTATGTTTGTTGTATCTGGATGCAAGTATTTTTTATGAACAAAGGTTGGATACTTTTTGAACACACGTCGTATGGTTGAAAGAGCTCAGTGAGATATTGAGGGGCAAGGGTATGGAGGGCGTTGAATGTAAAAAGAATTTTGTCATGAATTCTGGATGATATGGAAAGCCAATGCAATGTATAAAGGATGGGCATAGCATGAGCAAAGCGACTGGTGTGAGTTAGATTTCTAGCAGCTGAATTTTGAACATACTGTAACTTTGTGAGGATTCTGGAGGGTAAACCAATGAAGAGACTATTACAATAATCAACGCAGGAGCTAATGACGGCATAAACAGGAGTTTCTGCACATTTTGAGAGGATGTGGTGGAGGTGTGCAATGTTGTGGAGATGGAAAAAGGCAGATTTAACCTAACCAGAGCATTGATGTGATTTCCAAATGCAAGGGCGGTATCAAAATTGTCACCCAATCAATGTTTCACAGTGAATCAGCTCCTCTGCTCACTTTGAAGTTGTTTCAGTATTTTCCCCAAACAGGTGACTGCAGCAAAACTGAAAAAAAAGCATTGCGGGCATTCTTTTATTTAATCCTTGCTAATTTTTGATCAGTCATTTGTTGTTGAGACCATTAAAAGCTTGATACTTTGCCATTTTGGGCAAGGCTTTTTTGTCTTTTTTTGTCACGGGGTGCATGCTAGGGTGCACGCCAGCCCCACCTGTGACCCTATCTAGGAATAAGTTAGATAATGGATATATGGATTGGATGGTAATAGAAAATATTTGAAAATTCATTTATGTGATTAATCTGGTTTTACACTTTTGACTGAATCAAGTCTATTCTGAAAATTGGTGCCTTAATATCTGATTGTATTCTGTGAGCACTAAGCAACTAAAGCACTGAACAGACACCAGAACAAAAGAGACCACCTGACCCTGTATTAAACCTCTGGTGCAACTGCCGGCAGGCACAAGTGCTCTAGTACTATACACTGCAAAAGATGCCTATCTCAATCAGTCTTTCAGTCATTTTATGAGGCTTCACTTGTTCGTTTTTCGCTTTTTTGGTGAAATTTTCTAATCCCATTAGCAAATTTAGAAAAAAGTCAGGATTATCTCACCTCATTGGCCAATTTTTTTTGTCTCACTGAGAAAAAACGGTAGTAGAAAAATGTTTTAAGCTTTGAAAGAAGATTGAAATACGTAGTTTTTTTTTTTTTTTTTAGAGTGTAAGCAGTTCCATTGCACAATATGGCCATACAATGGCGCAATGCAAGTCATTTTTTTCAGTTATATCATAACTAGCAGCTTCCTACTGGCCAAAATTAAAAAAACATATTCATCATTATCAAAGAAAAACAGGCATTGAACATAGGTCCATCCTAACCATGCTGTCAGCAATACCTAACCCCTCCAGAATCAGTCCTGAAGAGATGCTTGGATGCTAATGAGGCATATTTTGTGTAAATTTAACAGAATTCAGGAATAATCCCCAAAAAGGAGAACCACTGTGGCACTTGACTTGGAGAACATTTCTGGAACTTTCTCTCCCACCAAAATGCATTCTAACATGAGTCTCCATGAGGATGCCAGAAGGAACCTAGCAGCCCCTGGGGCATACTATTTAAGATGGTAATCAGCATGTAATTGGCTTGGAAATATGCCTGACTTCCAAATAAAAATGATCCCATCTGTCATAAAGCCTTTTGTGATAAAAGGGTTATTTTGAGCATATTGGGATGATCTGTAAAAATATTTGCATAACAATGGACACAGCTTAGTACATGTAACAGCAGCCTAGCATCCTGTTTGTATAATGTCCTTTGTGAATCATTATCAGTCAAAAATCTGATTCCACACAAACAATATTTGTGGCTTAGCCATGTGCATACTCCTGTAAAAACTCAACATTTCAATAATGGAAAACGAAAAAAAAAAAAAACAACAACTGAATAATATGAATTTTAATAAACTGAATTTTGAGTTGTAAGGGCGTATGGTACACCACTAAGGCAATAAAAATTAGTTGCATTGTAGCTGATTATAAAAGACCTTTTTTGATCGAAAATTCATCGTAAGCATAATAAATGGGAAGCCAAAGTGATGACTCAGGGTTAAAGGGGTCTTAAGTGGTGCACTCTGGCTGAGTACCCTCCCATGGCTTTCCTCTGAACAGCACTGATTTTTCAGCTGAGTTTTTAAATGAATTCACTTCCTAAATCCACTGTTCTCAGACCCTGGCTTTGGGATCTTGCTTCAGAAGTGCCCCTGTGTAGTATGAAAACATGAAAGTGTACTGTTAAGATTTTTTTTTTTTTTTTTAACCTGTGGTCAGTGCCTATATTGATGTCTTGATTAGTCCCTAACTTACTGAATTTTTTTTTCTCTGTTCCAAGGAACCCAATAAAAGGAGATTTTTACGGGATTTGTAAAAACATTTTATGGGTCTCTTTTTACTACCATAAAGGTGACACCCCAGACCCCACCTACTCAGTATTCAGGTTTGTTTTCATATTGAAAATTGTGTTTTCAACATTATTTTCATATCTCAGTGCTCTGGTTTTAGAAGGAGCCCTGCTGAATTTTTGGGTCCTAATTTTTAAATGAGCAATATGTAAGAAATGTATATTGATTGATCATGAAAGGGCCCTGATATATCACCAGACATTAAGAAATGATGTTAATTTCAAATACTTAAATCACTGACAACAGTTATCCAGCTAGAATATTCTCATTACAAAAGTGAAGTTGCAGCCCACAACTAATGTTTATGTTGACATTTTGTGTTTTGGCCTGTTGCGCCACCATCCCCCTATCTCCCAATCACGAAGTCAGTAGCCTTTCCGCATCCAGGTTGCCACTTACCACTGAGCTGCAGCTACCAGCGTTTCGGAGCACAAATGTCTGACGTTACTAAACCTAAAAAGCCCCGTTATGATGCTGAAATACGTTGTGACAAGTCAGAAACAAAAAAAGGATCTGAATAGGACATGCCTTTGAAAGATGGAGACGGCTGAAAGCAGAGAAGAATTTGAAGACCATCGCCAAAGCTACTAATTTTCTCCTGGGCAGGTAAGATTCAGCTAAGTTTGGCTAACTTAATTCTATTTAATATAGGCACGGACATTTCAAATATTCTCTACAGTCGAATAACGTTATATATGTTTGTTCATGGTATGATAATGCGTATGCAGGTGGGTCATTGAATTGACTGGGTAACAAATTGTTTGAGAAATAAAAACCTTGGCTCTGCATTTTTCTCTGGCTTTATGCTGAGACGCTGAGCAAACCGTTGCAACATTAGCACAGCCATTATGACAATATGAAATGTAATTGAGACAGTACATCGGTCAAATGAGTCCGCATTCTTTACGCATTATACAGTCTTGACTTTAGTGGGCCATCCACACAGAACAGTGCCAAGCAAGTTGACCAAGATGACTATTGCTAAAGTTAGTTACTCATTAGTATCGATCTTTTCTGAACTGAACACAACCCTGTGAGTGCAAATCATTGGTGATATTGAAACGTAGCCATGGTAGCTCCATGTAGTAGACGTTCTAGCTGGTTCCAGCAACCTAGCTGGCAACCTCTCGTCTGATGGAGAGGAGGAGGGGATACTGCGCTCTGCACTACTTTGAATGTGATTGCACTACCAGTTTTGGCCACAAACTTACATACAGCTCCTTTAACAACCCATATGCTGTTGGCAAACACAATATCTTATGGTGGGGCAGATCTAAACTGGGTGTGTCTGACTCCATCCCAGTAATTTCGTGATACAAGGTAATACTGTGGTGCTGTTGTCAAAAGAGTTGGTCTGAGGGTGAGGTCACATGAAAATAAACCAGCAATGTTTTGAGGCTTGCTGTGGTGAAACTGGAGAACACATCGGGTCGCAATTGTTATGTTTCTGCTCAGTTTGTGTGTCGGTTTAGTGCTTTTTCAGTTCCTGCCATGTTATGTTCATGTCCAGCCATAGCCATGCCCATAGTTCTTGCCATGTGTTGTTTATTCTGGTGTCTCTCTACCTTCTAGCTCCGGTCCGGTCTGTCAGTTGGGATCCACCTCTCCAGTCTGCGTTCCATGCCATGTTTTTGTTCTTGTGTGCCTGCACCTTTCATTGCTTTGGTTTGGCTGGCAGGTGTTTCTACTTCCTTCACAGCTGTTCTGAATTCAGAGCTGTCCTGAGCTTGATTGCCACTTGTTTTTACTCATTACTAACATTTACTAACTCACACGGGAGGTGTTTATTTAGACAGGCACTTAATAATCCTTACTAATTGTAGATAGGGTATCGATTGGCATGATTCCCCACATTTGCAATTTTCTAGATCTCGTTTGCTTTGCTGCTAACAGTCTCATCCTTCCATCTCTGCTGCGTCTTGCACTCCGTTTACACGTGGCCGGCTATTTTCATAAACGAACATTTCACCGTCTCCGTTTTCAAAAATAATATCATGCACACAACTTTTTGAAAACTGATATTTCATTAACACGTACCTGTATATATACCGTCAAGAGCATATCAAACCTGTAGGTGGCAGTGTAATGATAAGATCAAGCCCACGTTAGCCAATCAGAATCCCGAAAATTGCAACAACAGACATGAATCGAATCACCACAGCCAAATGAAAATGTAAACATTGGTCGCACTTTTGGCGCAGGTTCAAGTTCTGGCGCATACTGCGACGTCGGCTGCCTAAAACTCAGTTTTTCTCAGTTTACATGCAAACGTGCAACCGAAGTTTTCCAAAATCTCCGCTCTGGCTGGAGTTTTTAGAAAGAATAGTTTTCAGTGCCAGATTCTCAGTTTGCATGTAAACCAAGGCCACAAACTCAGAGAAATGTCTCCGTTTGTCGAAATAACCGTGTCCGTGCAAACGGGGCCTTACATTGGTACTGAAGCTGAAACACGCCTATTCTCTCCATGGGTTTGTTAAGTCTTACTTTCGGCCATGTCTCATGTTTTTATGCTCTGCCCCTCTAATTTCGCTCGGGTGATACCAGGAAGGCTAACTTCCTGTTTCCTGTTTTCGCGTTGGCAAACGATTGACTCGCAGCACCTGCCGCGTGAGCATTTTCCTCAATATTTAATATTGAAATAATTAGCCGTTTTAAAACCTCATAAACTTTCCGTAGACTGTAGTTTCTGTCTGATTCCCTGGAAATTTGAATTTTTCTCCCGCAAATTTCCATCAAGACGTCCGAGGTCAACCTTCTGACTCGGCCTGACAAACCTCATCGGCACCTAGCTCATATAAGTAACCATGGCTGCTTCTCCTTGTTCCCCGGTGTCTTTTCCCGTCTTGTGTTCTGAATGTAGTATGTTTTGTTACGACACTTCCACCCTCAGTGGCACTTACACTTGTAAGAAATGCATTGCTTATGCCAGTTTAGTCGAAAAGATTCTGGAGTTGGAAGATCGCATCGAGACTCTTCAGAATATTCGGGCCAATGAGGAGTTCATTGACTCTTTCTCTGTCCAGCCTGATAGTTGCGCTAATATTAGTTCTCCTTCTGTTTCCTACTCCATGCCTGCTGTGGTAGCGTCTCCGCAGCAGGACACATTCGTAACAGTTAGAGGTAAACGGAGGGGAAAGAAACACGTACAGCTACCTGCTCTCTCTCCTGTCGAACAATCTAATTCATTCGCTCCCCTCATAGATAGACAGTTGTATGAACCAGTGCCAGAAAACGCACTAATTATTGGTGATTCAATAGTGAGAAATGTTAGGGTGTTTAAACCAGCTACTGCAGTAAACTGTATTTCCGGCGCTCGTGTCACGGACATCGAAGCTAATTTGAAATTACTTGAGAAGGGTAAACACAAGTATTCCAAAATAATTATCCACGCTGGTACAAATGACATTCGTTTAAGACAATCGGAGATAACGAAAAGTGGTTTTAAGTCTGTCTGCGCCCAAGCTAAGAAACTGTTGCATTCGGTAACTGTCTCTGGGCCATATTCGATCCGATGTCGTGACGAAATGTACAGCAGATTAGATTCACTCAATCGTTGGTTGTCTGAGTGGTGCGCAGAAAATAATGTTGGCTTCATAGATAATTGGCGAACTTTCTGGCGCAGACCTAGCCTTTTGAGGAGGGACGGTGTTCATCCTTCTCGAGAGGGCACCGTCCTTTTGTCAAAAAATTTTACCTACTGTTTAAACCAGTGCAATTGACTGCCAAGTGTCCACTCTAGATCGCAGGCATTTTATACAGTTACTCCTGATAAATCATTGTTTGGGTCAAATTTAATAGAGACTGTGTCTGTTCCCCGAATCCCAATAAAATTAAAAAGGAAGAATCGTGGTGTGGTCCACAATAACCTGACCTTCATTGAAACAAACTATATTAACCCCTATATGAATTCAAAACCCTCTCTCAAATTTGGTCTACTTAATATAAGATCACTTAACTCGAAAGCAGCTCTTGTGAACGAATTAATCTCTGATTTTAGTCTTGATGTACTATGCCTTACAGAAACTTGGCTGAAATCAGATGAAAACACCTCTTTGAATGAAGCTTCTCCACCTGGTTTCATATCTGCTGATAACCCCTGTCTTGACCGGAAAGGAGGGGGCGTCGCTGTTATTTATAATGACTCCTTTCACTCTGTGCCCAAACTGCAACATAAATTTGATTCATTTGAGGTACTATTAATGAATTTCTCATATCTTGATGCAAGTATGAACTCCATCCCTTCTTGGTCTATTGCTCTAGTGATAGTCTATAGGCCACTCGGTCAATACTCTGGCTTCATGCATGATTTCTCGCAGTTCCTTTCTGAATTAGTTTTAAGCTATGATAGAATTGTTATTTTTGGTGATTTTAACCTGCATTTCAAGAGGGTAGATAATTCTTCGACATCCATCTTTACTAATCTTGCGGAATTGGTTGGCTTCACTCAGAGTGTAATTGGCCCAACACATATTCATGGTCATACTTTAGACCTGATCTTAAGCTTTGGTGTTGAGATTGCCAAAGTTGACATCCATTCACACAATCCCAGCTTATCGGACCATTTTCTTTTAACATCCAGTCCACAATTGGCCCACCCTGTATTATTAGAAAATAGGATATACGTAAGTCGTACTTTTACTGCCACAACATCTTCACAATTCATTGAAGTACTGCAAACTTATCTTGATTATCCAGCCAGCCCCCTCTGTATTGATGAAATGGAAGGTAAGTTTGCTAATGCCCTCCGTAGTACACTTGATGTAGTTGCCCCACTGAAATTTAAAAAGGCTACTCAGAGTAAGAGACCAGCCCCATGGTACACTGACCAGACGCGGACTCTAAAGCAAAAATCCCGTCAACTAGAACGCAAATGGCGCTCCACTAAACTCCAGGTATTCCATTGTGCTTGGAAAGAGAGCCTTGTTGTGTATAAGCAGGCTTTGTCTGTTGCTAGGTCGTCATATTTTGCAAATCTTATACAGGAAAATAAAAATGACCCTCGATTCTTGTTCAAAACAGTGGCCAAATTAACAAACAACCATGCTGCAAGTTCCCCTCAAATTCCACCATCCTGCAGCAGTGATGATTTTTTAAAATTCTTTAGTGGCAAAATAATTGAAATTAGAGAAAATATTAGTGCTTCCCTGGCAGTTGGTGAAGGCCTTAACTTAAAGCCTCATGCTATGCATATAAACCAATTTAATTCATTCTCTCCCATATCCCCTAGCGAACTTGCCAAACTGGTCGCTACTTCCAAATCAACAACTTGTCTCTTAGATCCCATCCCAAGTAAGTTACTGAAGGAACTCCTGCCCATTCTTGGCAGTCAAATTCTGCACATAATCAATTCTTCCCTGATTTCAGGTTTGATTCCGACTTCATTTAAGATGGCTGAAATTAAGCCTTTACTCAAAAAACCAAATTTAGATCCAACAGTTTTGGCCAATTATAGGCCGATCTCAAACCTTCCATTTTTATCCAAGATCCTTGAGAAATGTGTTGCCCAACAGCTCACTTGCTTCTTGCAAACGAATAAGGTAAATGATAGGTTTCAATCTGGCTTTAGAAAACATCATAGCACTGAAACAGCCCTCACTGTAGTAATGAATGATCTACTTCTCTCCATGGACTGTGGCCGCATCTCTGTCCTTGTCCTACTTGATCTAAGTGCTGCCTTCGACACGATAGACCACCATATTCTTCTTCACAGGCTAGAAAATCTGGTTGGTATTTCTGGACTCGCCCTTTCATGGTTTAAGTCCTATCTTTGTGATAGATGTCAGTTTGTCAGAGTAAATGGTAATTCCTCTGAGTATTCCAAGGTGAACTTTGGAATACCTCAAGGATCTGTTCTGGGCCCTCTGCTGTTTTCCTTATACATGCTTCCCCTTGGAAGCATCATAAGTAGTTATGACGTGAAGTACCATTGTTATGCAGATGACACGCAGCTTTATATATCTTTTAAGCCAGGTGAAATCGATCCACTAACTAGATTAGAGATGTGTCTTAAAGCCGTTAAAGCATGGATGACACAGAATTTTCTCTCTTTAAATCCAGATAAAACTGAAATATTGGTAATTGGTCCCAAATCACTCAGAGACACATTCCTCAAGTTTTCTCTCAACGTCGACAGTCTCCAGGTTTCTGCAAAAGCTGTTGTTAAAAACCTTGGTGTCACCCTTGATTCAGAACTCTCTCTGCACTGTCACATTAACAACATCATAAAAGTGGCTTTCTTTCATCTTAGAAATAATTCTAAGCTGAGAAAAATGCTGTCTCTTCAGGACGCCGAAAAAATGGTTCATGCATTTGTGTCCTCTCGGCTGGATTACTGTAACGTTTTACTGTCAGGCTGCACCAGTTCTATCCTGAATCGCCTTCAATTAGTGCAGAATGCTGCTGCTAGGGTTCTGACCAGGACGAAGAAATATGACCACATTAGCCCAGTACTCAAAAATCTTCACTGGCTGCCTGTCAAATTTAGAATTGAATATAAAATTCTACTGCTTACCTACAAAGCCTTAAATTATTTGGCCCCAGAATATCTTAGTGCACTTCTCATTCCTTACTCCCCTCCAAGATTACTTCGTTCACAAGGTGCTGGATATTTGAAAATTCCAACTATATCTAGAGTTACATCTGGAGGGAGAGCATTCTCCTACAAAGCCCCAATCTTGTGGAACAATCTCCCAACGGACATTCGGGCCTCAGACACAGTCTCTGTGTTCAAGAGTAGGCTAAAAACTTTTAGTCAAGCCTATGATTAGATCATTATGTTTAAAACATTACTTGGCTCTGATGGGACTGACTAAAATCTAGTTGATGGGTTCATAAGATATTGGAAGCCTGAGTCAATTAAATCCATGTGGAACCGGTGGCACTGAGCATGCATTAACGGTGCCAGTGGGGCTTGTTACAGCCTTAGTCACCGGGGAGGTCCATATGGCACTGGTGTAGTGTTACGCAAATCCATGTGGAACCGGTGGCACCGAGATAGCACTTACACGGCACCGGTGGGGCTTGCTACGGCCTTAGTCACCGGGTAGGTCCACATGGTGTTGGTGGTATCTGATTGAAAAATTACGCAGCCTTGCTCGGATGGAATTTCAGGGCTTCTGTGCTGCATTAAGTGGATGAACGATACTAGCTTTTGGTCGTTAAAATTGCTTAAATCCATGTGGAACCGGTGGCACTGAGATTGCACTTACACGGCACCGGTGGGGCTTGCTATAGCCTTAGTCACCGGGGAGGTCCATATGGTACTATTGTTTAGAAAATGAAAAGTGATCTAACAGCCTGGAATAAGTGTTGAGCCTCTTTGCTGCATGAAGTGGATGGAGGGGTGTTGACTGTTTCCTGACCAGTCTCCTTATAACTTCTCACTTGGCACATAACAGAGGACGGTACTTTTATTATCATGCAGTAGTTATCCAGTGCCTCACACCCCTTTCTTCTGTGTCTCTTTCTGAGGATCTTTCCCTCCACTTCCCTGAGTCCTGGACCGTATGAGCCCTGTCCCTCACCATGAGCGCTGGCTGCTGCCGTCCTGCTGTCCTGATCCGATCCGGTTTGGCCTTGGTCCAGTCCTGCACCATCCTCGACTTGCCACTTTCTGAAGCTACCGTTGCCACTGTTTAGATGTACTTAAATGGAACTCCTCTGTCGTTCACTCCATTTTACTTTTTTGTTCTTAATTAGCTAGCCCGCGGAGGATGGGCTCCCCCACTATGGCCGGGTTCCTCCTGAGATTTCTTCCCAGTGGGGAGTTTTTTTCTCACCTCTGTTGGAGGATTTTTCTCCCTCCTGGGACTTTTTTGCTTCATTTGCTGTCGTGGGGAATAGGCTGGGCACTGCCTTTTTATTTCTTTAAACTCTCACTGTAAAGCGTCTTTGTGACAGTCTCTGTGAAAAGCGCTATACAAAATAAATTGAATTGAATTGAATACCTGTTTCCTTTATCCCACCCCTGAGTCCTTATTATTCGTATTACTACGGCTTTGTTTGCCTCTAGGTTTGCTTGTCACTGCTTTGTTTGCCACAGTCTTGTGTTTCTTCGTGTTTTCAGCTCTTGGAGCGCAGTTTTTTGTTGGCCCTCGTGTCCCGTTTATTTGTATATTGCAATAAACCCTTTTGTTTTGAGTTTCTGTCTCATGAGTGGTGTTTCCCATCGCCGACCATTACAGCAATGGGTAGTTAAACTTATGATGACGAAAACGCACCTTTAGCTATACTCAGTCCATATGAAAACGCACCACTCACGAAATCTGGAATAGCTCCACGGATTGATATGTGAAGTATATACGTATGATGCATTTGAGATAATGAATGATTTAAGAAGACATGTAAACATCATTCAATTTCATTCACGATAATGTTAATGCGCGAGAGAGGTTTAACTGGTTCTGGGGTCAAACAGGAAAGTCAATAACAGGTGTGACCGCCATTGACACATGCGGTGCATCGTCGTCGCATGGAGTTGATCAGTCTCTGGATAGTGTTCTGAGGGATAGCATTCCACTCCTAAACAAGGGCAACCTCAAGTTCTCGGATGTTGTTCATCTGGCGTCGACGTGAAAGACATCGTCCAATTTCATCCCATAAGTGCTCGATAGGGGAGAGGTCGGGTGACAGAGCTGGCCACTGAAGCACGGGGATGTTCTGCTGTGCAAGGTACTGCATGGACACCCTTGCAGTGTGTGCCCTAGCGTTGTCCTGTTGGAACGAGTGGACATCGTGGTGTTGATTGAAGAACGGCACAACATGGTTCTGCAGCACCTGGTCCCGGTAGTACACGCCGTTCACCCTTCCTCTGCAGATATGGAGAGGGGCTCTTTGACGGTAGCTTATTCCACCCCACACCATAACACTGCCACCACCCCAACGGTCCATTTGAACGACACAATCGGCGTTATAACGTTCACCACATCTCCGCCAAACACCTATACGGCCATCTGCGTTCCTTAAGTGAAATCGTGACTCGTCAGAAAAGATGACACCGTGCCATTGTCGTAGTCGCCAATTCTGGTGCCTGTTTGCCCACTGTAGACGCTGGTTTCGGTGACGATCTGTCAATATGGGGCCGAAATAAGGACGTCGTGCACGCAGGCCATCAGCTCGCAGATGGTTCCGTACGGTGTTGGGGTGAATGAATCCACGTCGTCCTTGGACTTGAGCAGCCGTTCTTGTCGCTGGTAGTGTTCGGTCTCGGACATGATCCCGTACGATCTGACGGTCCTGACGTGCCATTGTCACACGTTGTTGACCCGGTCGCGGACGGTCCCGAGTGCTCCCCGTTTGCAGAAACCTTTGATGGAGTCTTGCGATCGTTATGTGTCCGCAGTGTAGTCGTCTGGCAATTTCCCTGGTGCTGGCGCCAATTTGAAGCATGCGTATGCCACGTTCCCGTTCAGGGGCTGTAAGTCGTGGCATAGTGTCAACGTTTCACAAGTTTCAGTGAAGAAGTGAAATTTTATTCGGATTCACATGCTTTTAAAGGCAAGGTGTGCACAAATTCAGAGTGAAATTCATTTTTCCTGTGGTGTGCGTGCAAGATGTTCCGTTTTTGCAAAAAATTGCCTAGCATTACAGTTAACTTGAAATTCTCGCAATTTTTGCACCTGGCATGTTGGGTGATGTCACAGTAGTGTTGTTATTGTATAAAAACTATATTGAAGTTCATTTGAACTTAAATATTGACTTTTTTCAAGTGGTGTGTTTTCTTTTGTACTCAGTTCATATCAGTGCATGAAATTACCATTGTGGGCAGAGGCAACAAATTTACAACGGACTAAACGGTATTACCAGCACATGCGAAGACAGGAAAACAGAGCCCTTCATTTTTTTTCTTGGTTTCTACACCCATCCCTCACTAATTCACACACACGAAAGAGCACCACACCCATAAACATATCTGTTATGATTCTGCCCTTTTGTGTGTTGTCCAGAGCTTATTTGTGCTTGTGTCTTACTTTCATTTTTTATTTCCAGCTTCAGTTCAGCCATCTGACAATCCACTCCCAATCTGCATTCCAGTGATGTCGCGTGACTGCCTTCAGCATGCCTGCGTCTCATCGTCCAATCACGTTTCCTCTTTCGGTTTCGGCTCTGGTATTTCATTCATTGCTTCCACCTGTGTTTAATTCTGGGTCTTAAAACTCTGAATGAATGCGTTCTCTGATAGGATATTACTAACCCGTACTAAGCAGCACTTATTTAAGGGTGATTGTAAATATTTTGTCACGTTGTATTAAGCTTGATTAACTCATTTAGGGAGCATGTGCGTTTCTGGCTTTTGTACATTCAGTCTGAGCTGTCTCTGATTAACTCCACTAAAACCTGCACTTTCCTTCGCTTTGCTTGTGGTGCTTTTTACTTGTCACGTTTAGATTACCTGAATCTAAACTGTCTAAGCTTGATTGATGGTCTCAGCGTCTTGTCTCGAGTCATTATTGTTGACCCAGTTTTCGAGTAATTGTTTATTAATCCCATGTGTTTCTGTTTCAGTCCCCGCCTCCTCTTGCAACTATTTATGTGGCTGCATTGGGAGTGGATGTCAGACGGATCCTCCGTATTGTCTCTGTGCTACATGATGAAGTCTCAGCTCCTCGTGCCTTCCGAGTTTTTCCTGTGTGCTTTTCCCGAGTCTCATTTGCTGCGCCCTTGTCTTGTCTGCCCCGTGTATAAGTCTCCCAGTGTATCCGACAGTTAGGTTCAGTTTTTGTTTTTTTTTCCTAGTTTAGCCACTCCTTGCGTGAGTACCTTGGTTTAGCCCCTGCCTTTGGCCGTGTATTTTTGTTCTCCCTACTATTCAGTGCATGTGCACAGTGTTTTGTTTTTGGCGTGTCTGCCAATTTCTCCTTAGTGTTTTTGTGTTTAATAAACACTTCTGAATCCTGCAACTGGTGTTCCTCCGACCTCTCCTTACAATATCATTACATTTTACAAAAACTGTTATTGGTTTGGGAATTTGACAGATGACAGTGGGGTGCAAAGACAAAGATTATGTATGCATAGTATGGTTTTAGAGCTGTAGCCTAAGTGTTTGGACATGGTATTACAGGAGGAACTGGACATGGATTCTACAGCCAATCAAACATACCCATTTTTCTCATTCTGCCATCTTACCTTCATGGTCTGACAAATATAAAACGGAGACTGTCATTACTTGGCTGGCTTGTCAGGATCTGAAAGGGCAGTCAAGATGGAAATGAATACAGCTGGTTGCATAAAGATTGCCCAGAGTTGTGCGTGGCAGAGAAGACTTGGAGTTCAATTCTACATAAAGTTCTTACTAACATTTGCAGCAGGCTAAAAGCACAGTAATACCAGAGATGCTTCTATTAGCCAGATTGCTGGAGCAAACCAGAGCAGAAACTGTGCAGCACAAAGTCTGCTTATTGTGCTGTGGATACACAGATGATAAATATAGCATTTCACATGACGGGACATTCCTTGAAATTTAGAGGCAGATTCTGTTATATTCTTCAAGCTTGACGACTAAAACTGGGTCAGCCCATGAATGTGCTATAGAGCTAAAGAATACACATTGGATTCTGAGCAGGTTTCTGTTGACTTCAAATATTCAGCCCAATGCACATCTTAGCTGATGGGTGCATCAACAGTGAGGAGCGGAAGAAGTGGCAGCCTTGATAAAAATGAGGAAAAAAGACTGGAAATAATTGGCAGCTAATAATCCATTTACTGTATCAAGTTTACACCTGGGGAAAAACTACATACCATTTACTATATAATGATAATGTTTCTTGTTTCACTGTGTAATAAAAATGAGGTTACATGCATGCAAAATATCATTGTCATTCATCAGAATTAAAAAAGCAAAAAGAATCGTTAATGAAAAAAACTGGTTGTAATTAATCTTCATAGATTAAGTACTGGGCACAAGAAAAAAAAAATATCATTTGGACAAAATATTAGAAGAATGTCACAAAAATGCTTTAGACGTTTAAGTCTTTAAACCATAATTACCTAAGAAAGCCTTGATACAGGTGTCTTCTTAAAAGGGGTCAAACCTGTATAAATTTTATAGACATCTTCAAAGCAAGTTGAGGATGCTAATATAGTTCCAAAGTGTCAATGTTCTGAATTTGTTGAAGTCTTTTTGGTTAATTTCTGTTAGAATTATGCATTTTGTAGGTTTATTTATTGCTCTGTTATTTAGTATTTCTTTCTTCCTTGTCCCTTGTGCTTCTCTGACTCCCCATGCCGTGCCTCATTGCTTCTCATTACTGCATTTTTGACCACAGCCATGCCTTGCTTCTCTGCCTGTTCACTTGTTATGTGTTCCTTTACTCAGTCCCAGTGTTTTATCTTAATTTCATACTTATTTCAGTTTATTTTCTGTTTTGCATATTTCATTTTGGTTTCCTTTTCCCTGTGTTTTTTTTCCCCTCATGTCTCCTGTGTATTGTTTCCTCCCATGTCCTGTCTCCCTTTGCTTAATTTCTCCTTGTCTTCATTATGGTCTCGTTCTTCGCCCTGCGTCCTTCAGATATCCCATATGAGTATCTACCCTGTCTTCCAAGGGTTTCTACCCTCCTCCTGCGAGTATTCCCATTTTGTCCGGTTTATTGTTTCTCTTTAATAAAGTATTTCCAAATATTTTTTGTTGGTATCTTTGCCTGGATCTCCTGAGTCCCACTGTCACCAAGCGGCCAACTGGTGACAGAGGGATTGGTGCTTTAGCCAGAAAAATGGCAAAGTAATTTAATGCAACAATGGGAACCATCAAAATTATAACAGCATATGCCAAACACCTTAAAAAAATAATAATAATGGCTTCAAGAATAAGAAAAACTGTGCCTGCAAGTCAAAGTTCTCTGCACTGGGTCAGCCAGACACATGGGAGAATAGTTGCTAATAACCACATTGCAATACCTCTAAAAATAATCGCAGAATATAATCAAGCCATATCTCAACAAGTCTCAACAAAAAATGTCTCTGTGAGCATAACAAAGCTTGAATATATGGCACTGTTTCCAGTGATTTAAGCTGTAAATGGTTAAGCACAGAAGTTGGCACTTATAGAGGCAAATAGAATGGTTGGAAAATTAAAGGAATATGTAAGAGCAGGTTGTCGACGTGGATGGGAAGGAAATGGTAGAAGAGAACTTACAGGAAAACAAAGAAAAAGGAACGTACAGATCAAGAATAGCAGTAATTGGTTCACATCTTGGGGTCACCAAGCAATCCAAACATGCGGCGTGCTTTTTGCACGCTAGAAAGAAAGAACGACTGGCCTCGTACTGAGCATAAAAAACAAAACCAAGCCGTAAAGTTCACCAAATGTCAGTGAATGAATGAATAGATGAGAGTGCCTCAGTTAGATTTGATCAAAGCAGAATTTTTTTTTGTCGTCAGCATGATCGGCAACTAAAGAAGAATTCATTCAGTATAAGGAAGGGTATCTAATATTGTGATCAGAAATGGAAGCAGATTATTGATCTTTTTGGCATTGCTGCCAGTGGATTAAGGCTTTCTGCCGTATCCTAATCTGACAATTTCGCCTTCCATGAGCTACGAAGCATAATACACATTATTCACAAATGATCTTGTCAGTGAGGGGTGTCGGTTTAATCTGAGAGTTGGTGGACTTATGTAATGAGGAACGCACTGTGCGCGCAAGCAGGAAAACATTTGCGTTAATTTGAATGTAAATATTGCCTCTCCGTGTGATGGTCCTGCCCTGCAGGCCCTCCCCCCTCCTGCTGTTTGTACCTCCATCCCAATGAGCCACAGCTGCTGGTTGTTGAGGTGGAGGTGCTATTAACAGTATAAAAGAGCTGTCTGTGAATGGAGCCCTGTTTTTTGCCGCTGCTCTCCACATTTTTGTTTTAAATTAAATATTAATTTATATTTTTACTCAGCCTGTGCATTTGGGTCGCTTCTGTTTGATTTGGGTGCATGGTCCTAGTGCCCAACCTTAATGCCTTCTGCCAGCAGGACCACACCATCACACTCCGTCACCGGAGATTACCGTTTCTTTGTTGTCTATGGTCCATAGCGAGATGCCTAATTTTTCATTGATGGGTGGCACATTCATAAACTTGTTTTTCTATTTTGTATCCAAATACTTTTGATTAAATTTCTGAATACGACTTAACAACTGTATTTTATGTTTCAAACATTTCCAATGAGGCTTTACAAATCTGAAAAATTAATAAAACTTAACAATTCAAAAGTAAGTTAATGACATGATATGTTGCGTCATGAGCGACTATTACAATGTGCGGAAAAGGTAGCACGGAAGTTTCAAAGCAGTTTGTCTTTCGTAAAGCATAGGCCTATTAGTAAGTTATGTTTCTGTATTGAATTTAGCCCATTATTTCATCACTGTTAGATCGCAGCATATGGAGAGAAGCTGTGTCTTCAATTGCCAAAGGATCATTACGATAATTGGAAAAGGCGCCAATCAAGGCAAAGCAACTTTATTTATGTAGCGCATTTCATGTTAGCGAAACAGCTCGATGTGCTTTACAAGAGAAATAAAGGCAAATAATTGAGAACTAGCCGGGACTAATTGTTGTCATGAAGGGATGTGTCTGTGTCTCCCAGGTCTGGTTCGGCCACTGGGCAGGTTTTTCAATATCACCGCGAACTGGCCATGCCAGGACACGTGTCAAAAACAAAAGTTTGCTATTTTGACAATAACAGAAGGGAGGGGGGGCATATTTAGAGTCATTTATGTTTTGTTTCTATCAGCTTTATTAGACACTGGGTGCATTCATTTTAACTGATCTGGGAAAAACCAGGTGCTGGTTGGGAAAAGCTGAGTGGTGGTTGGTGGATTCAGAGTGCTGGTCGGGGCCGACCAGCATCGGCAGAACATGTTTTTATCCTTTCTCCATGAATTTAAATTCCTGTCATTGTCTCGCCCCTGCTGAATGCTTAAATTTGCTTTCAGTACTGATCTACTTCCCAGAGGTCATTCTCACACTTTTATCTTCCTTGTTTCAGTGTGTTTCAACTGAATCACCCCAGCCTTCTGTCTTCACCTGCCCTAGACTGAAGATTACTCACCTCTGTATCCCTCACCCCAAAACAAATTCATGACAGTGCCTTGCCTGCCCCTCTGGTTTCGGTCCATATAGAGACTTCTGTCTGCTCCTCGACTCAACCTATCCTGCCCTGCCTGCCGTTGTTCGACTCAGGATTGTTAACCTGCCCAATAAAGCTCAGTGTCCTCCTGGAGAGGGCAATAGATAAGTGAAATCTCAAGGATATCAATGATCCCAAAATGTTATCTAACCTTATCACAAGAAAATAGCAGGAGACTCTTGGCTGTCATCTTCAACAGAGGTGTTTGTGCAGAGTGGTGAAGCAGGGCTGAAAATGTTTTCTTTCCTTTTTTGTTTTATTTAAAAATGAGGTTACGTAATGAAAAACATTGTGATATGAGAATGAGCATATTGAAATTATGTTATATTTTCACATATGCTTGATCTTACGTGAATCATTAATCCTGCATTGATTGTCCATTTCATTGTACGCAAACAGATGTGATGCCTTTCTATTCTGCCTGTGTATTGCTGTTAGTGGGAGTTTTAGTATATGTGAACTGACAGGATTTCATTAGGTGCAGATTTTGTGAATGAATGGACTCGGGGAGCGGGGTTCAAAAATAAAGCTTGCACCCAGCGCCATTATCACAGGCTTCCGCCACTGATGTGATCTGTTCACTGTAAGAGAAATTATGTGATCTGAATATCAAGCTACGGCGGTTTTTTAAATTGCTCTATTGTCATTTTTGTGTTCGGGTGATTTTAACAGAAAGTGACATTATCTGCATTATAAAGTCATCTAATTGCAAACTTCAAGGGAGTTTGTAGAATGGCTGAATAGATAGAGGTTCTCTGTTGTGTCTCCATTCTGCGAATGACACACTCAAATCAGTTGGGGGCAAGGGATAAAAATTGGGACATACATCATTCACTGCAACTTGTGCTGTATCCGATCCATGAGTTCACTGGAGCCCATTCACTGACATCCGCTTCTTGGGATTATGCCCTATTGCCATTCAGATTGCGAGAGAGTGTGCCATCAAGGGAACTCATAGGAGAAGAGATAAAATCATATTGTCCAGTATTGCATTCTTTTAAAAGGCTGCAGGTATTGCCAAGTATTTCAGAGAGCAAGAGGTCTTTCCCAAGCAGAAGTACAGATAATAAGAGATACTGAAGAGCACAGCAAAACGTCAGCTTGTGGGCCACAGGGCATGCAAACAAAATCAATATGACTTGACGGAACAAATAAATTACATTTAGAACCAAAACTTTTTAATTTTGTTAGGGCACAGAGTAAGTCCCAAGTCAATTTCAGGAGGAAAATAATCGGCTGCAGGCACAGCAGCTCATTGTGTCCATTCAGGATGTGATAAAAGGAGGTTTCTCCTGAATTGGCTGACACGATGCAGTACTCCTGAGTTGAGACTGAGGCTAAGCTGTGAGATAATGTGGTCTGCTGCAGGGCTTGCAAAACACCTGACAGGGTTTCCAGATTAATTCGGGACTCACTTCCCCCCATTAGAATAACGTGAGATTGTGCTGCAGCTCGGCGAAGGTGTTCCAGGTTCTACCTTGCATCAGCCCAAACCAAGAAATTGAAGAATGCCAAGAATCACCTTTTACACCACAGCATGATAACAGCTGGGGAAAGGTTATCATCATCCAGAGCTTCCAACGTAATGTCATGCGAAGAGGGGGCGTGGGGTGCGAGGGGGGGGCGGGGTAGGTGAGGGTGAGAGGAGAAATACCAAAAGGTGTGGTCAAAAATAAAATTTCGCAATACGAAAGCTGCCACTATTTTTTTTTTTATTTTTTATTTTAAACAATTAATTACATTTGGAAATGCAACCTCAATTCTGAAATAGTTGGGACGAAGAGTAAATTGCGAATAAAATCAAAATGCAATAACTTTAAAATCACACCAGCCAGTATTTAATTCACAATACAACAGAGATAACATAGCAAATATTGAAACTTTACAATTTTATCCACAAAATGACCTCATTTCAAATTTGATGGTCGCTAAAGGTTGGGACAGGGGCCTGTTTACCATGGTGTAGCATCCCCTCTTCTTTTAACACAGAGTGGAGGCATTTGGGCATTGAGGAGACAAGTTTCTTGAGTTTAGCCATTTGAATTTGATCCCACTCTTGTTAAATACAGGCTTTCAGCTGCTGGAGAGTTTTGGGTCTCCTTCGATGGACTTTTCATTCAATTATGTGCCAAATGTTCTCAATCGGTGAAAGATCAGGACTGCAGGCAGGCCAGTTCAGCACACAGACTCCTCTACTATAAAGCCATGCTGTTGTAATAGGATTGTTGGATTGGATTGTCCTGCAAAAATACACAAGGCCTTCCCTGGAATAGATGTCATCTGTAGGGGAGCATATGTTGCTCTAAATCCTTTATATACCTTACAGCATTCATGGTGCTTAAGCAAAAGTCCCACACCGTGTACACTAATGCATCCCCATACCAACAGAGATGCTGGCTTTTGAACTGAACACTGATAACAGGAAGGGTGGTCTTTCTCCTCTTCAGCCCGGAGGACACGACGCCCATGATTTCCAACAAGAATATCAAATTTGGACTCCTCTGACCACAGGACACTTTGCCACTTTGCTACAGTCCATTTTAAATGAGCCGTGGCCCACAGAACACGGAGGCGCTCCTGGATCATGCTCAACATTGGCTTCCTTTTTGCATGATGGAGTTTTAGGTGGCATCTGCGGATGGCACGACAGACTGTGTTTACAGACAGTGGTTTCTTGCAGTATTCCTGGGCCCATTTAGTAATGCCAATGACAGAATCATGCCGGTGAGAGATAGAGTGGCATCTGAGGGCCCGAAGATAATGGGCATCCAGTAAAGGTCTTCAGCCTTGTCCCTTATTCACAGAGATTTTTCTAGTTTCTCTGAATCTTTTGATGATGTTATGCCCTGCTGATGATGAGACCTTCAAAGTCTTTGCAATTTGACATCGAGGAACATTGTTTTCAAAGTATTCCACAATTTTTTTACGCAAGCCCTCACAGGTTGGACAGCCAATAGCCATCTTGTCTTCTGAGAGACTCAGCCTCTCTATGACATCCCTTTTATAGCCAATCGTGTTACACCCCTGATGCCAGTTAACTTGATTACTTGCTAAATGTTCTTTCAGCTCATATATTAATTGCCTTTTCAGCCCTTTTTTGTCTGTGTCCCAACTTTTTTGAGATCTGCTGCAGTCAGAAAATTTGAAATAAGCTTATTTTGTGGATAGAAATGTAAAATGCCTCACTTTCAACATTTGAAATGTTATCTATGTTCTATTGAAAATAACATATTGGCTCATGTGATCTGTAAGTCATTGTATTTTGATTTTATTCACAATTTACACTTTGTCCCAACTATTTCGAAATTGTGTATTGCACAACCCAAAGAACACAAAACATATTGCACAGCCTGTTTAAATTCCCATTTAAGTTCTTTAAGCCTTGATGCATCCTCACTTTCGGATGATTGCCTGCCTCTCCCCCCATAGTGCCATATCTCACTGTTGGGAAGACTGATGAGGAGAAGGACAGTCAGAGAGTCCCTGGGGAGACTCTCTTAGCTGCTCTGGCCCTACAAGCTGGCTGTGCTCAGCACAATCTGGTTTCGCCGTGTAAGTGCTCGGGGATCCGCAAAGTAATACTCCCTCCCGGAGTAACATTATAGTCCACCAGAGGATGGCAGCTCTGATGATACATTCACAAAAGTCATTCATTTTAGTTGTCTGAAGTTAGCAAGCGAATGTTTGCGAGCTTTTCATGCAGACGAGCGGAGACTAGCAGAAATGCATGGTATCGAATAAACCTAATATTGTTTGTGCATTGTAAATTTTACATAATTTTCGCATCACTTTCGCTCTTAAATTGCTGAGATTTTGCTGGTTTGAATTGCTAGCTCATGCCCTTGCTAGCCACATGCAGTGTTTAACTGTAAAGCCTTTGCGGTGCCAGGACATCACAATATCAGAGATTCATTGGTGGACTATAATGTTACTCCTGGACAAAGATTACTGTGTTGATCCTGGAGCAACACTTTCACAGCGATATCAGATTGTGCTTGCATATGCCAGTTTGGCAGTCGGTGAGTTTATATCACCACTGAGAGCATACATCCCACCTCTGATTGCATTATAGCCAATACAAACATGAAGCCTCTGGAGCCATCAACAACTATGTGCAGAGTGATATATCTTAATTTATTTTTATTGCACACAAATAAGCAAATGCACACCATTGTGTGTTTTGTGATGAGAGGGGGGAGTCAGTTTGGAGCAGTTCATTAGTAATGTTATTTTATCTTATATCTCATTATACAGGTCTGAGCATCATTGGGACTATGATGAAATGCTAGAAAGCAATGTTATTGGCAATTCATCAACAAGTAAATGCAAAAAAGCTGCTGAAAATATTAAGCTGATGCTGCCTCTTGCAGGAATCTTACCGCTCGCTGAAACAGCTTGATTTGGCCCTGCTGTCATTTTTTATTACTTCAATAGGAACTCGCTAAACATTAGTTGCCTAATGAAATAAAGTTTGTTTAGCAATGATTTAAATAATTTTTGTGATAATTGCCAAGTTATCATCAGCCTGACAACAGGTTTTAAAAATTTATATATATATATTCAATTAATTGATTTATTAGTTAGTAAATTTTTTTATCAACCGGAAGCTGTGAAAGTAAAAGATGGGAGTTGTCAGGTGGAGAGGAAGCATGAATAAGAGAGATTCATAAATACTAACGGTGATACTGTTTTATTTAGTTTTTCATTTTATTTTTCTTATTTAAAATTTTGTTTAAGGTCTCAGTTCTGCACAGTGAAAGGGGCATTTCAATCAATCATGTTTAAATGAGGAAAAAAATTTCATAAGAAAGACGGGGTAATTTCTCAGCACTAGTGTGAGAGTGTATGTGCAATTGTGCATATGAGTGTTTATGTGAATGTGCAAAAGCCAGGCAGAGGGAGAGGAGGACAGATGTCTCTGTGGTGTGCATTTTTAAATGAGTTCCCTGTTCCCTGTTGACTCAGCAGTATCTTGGATTTCACCCGATACCCTTCATCTGCCAATGATCTAAACGACAAGCAAACAGGACTCCACCTCCACCGCTCAGTTCTCCTTATACGTATAAGTCAGTAATGCCAGGACTTAATCTGAAAGGAAACTGCACTAAGGAGAGGATTACTGAGGGTGTGTGTACCTTTGAAGCTCTTTCAGTTGAAATTGTGGTAGGTTCAGATGTTCCATCTGTCTGCCTGCCTCATTTGTAAAGAGGATTCTGACACTGTCAACATCACCATATGCTGTAGCAAAGTTCCACTAAATAAACCATTAAGCAGCATGTTAGCAGCACACACAAGCGCGCACACACACACACACACAGAGTGCAGAATATGAGGATAAAAGCAAAAAAGATACTTTGCAATGGAATGCAGCTGGTAAATCAAATTGATTATTTAGGGTTCAAATGTGATGGGCGGACTCCCGGCAGTTTTTATGCTGGTTTATTTTTCTTCAGAAATGTTTGTGCAAAGACTCTTGAGATTGTAAATGGTGAAGAAGTGATTTTGCCAGTTGATTGGAAGTTGTGTGCAAGCGCGGCCCAATTAAGAAATATGACCCTAATCGCCCAGATGGGGGCACTATAGCAAATGCCTTTACATTTTAGCCCATAACTCATAAACTGAGTGGCCTATGTAGACTGTATAAAAAGAAGGACAAAGCAACCGGGACGTCACCCATTGGTTTCGGCATACCATTCAGGAAGCCTCCATTTTGACAATTTGAACAGCACCATTATGTCATTTTGGAACCAGATGTGATGCCTATTGGATGACAGCGTGAATTCAAGATCCAGGGAGGAACGAGGGGTGGATCTATAGGTGAATCTGACCATATCAGAGGAGGACCAGAGGATAGCCACGCCCCTAAAGCATATTCTGACCTCATCCTTTATTCTAGTCTATTTGGGACCAAAATTTGTGAAAATGAACATCATTACATATGGAACTAGAACGGGCACTCGGTAGAGCGCATACCTTCGCCGACGCCACTGAATCCCTCGCCACATAACTCTGAGGACCAATTTTTATTTTTTTAAATGATCGATGAATGACAAGAGTACGATATATTTTTTTTTACATCAATACGCCTTTAAGTTCGAAAGGTAATGACCCCCCTGACCTTTGACCCCCAACCGCTAAGAAGGGTATTGACCCCATTGTACCGTGTTTCACATCACATAGGGTATATAATTCTGCACATTTTGGCGTTGGTTTCATGCCGATCGGATAAAAATTGACCGAGATATGGCCGAAAGTCCGTTTTGACCTTTTCGTGGCCTTGACCTTGACCTTTGACCCGATCACTCCCAAAATCTAATCGATTGATCCTCAGGTCATGCCAAATCAACCCACCAAATTTTATGAAATTCCGTTTGGTACTTTTTGAGTTATTCGATACACATACATACACACAGACAGACAGACAGACACACAAACAAATAAATACACGGGGATCAAAACATTACCTTCGTCAGCGAAGTCGCTGGCGAAGGTAATTAGACTTGGAACTTGCGATAGATACCATAAATAATGGGGAAAAACATTACTGAAATAATAAATCAGGTGGGAAGGAAGAGTTGTTACTTCTATAGTATAGACAGATTCAAAGACTTCTATAGTATTGAACTTCTTTTTGCAACCACTAACTTCACCATCTGCTGGCCATTAAATATAATGCCATTCTAAGAGTTTCCACGTTGGCTTCACTTCTTAGACCCAGGTGCTGTGTCCATCTTTTTATACAGTTTATGGTGGCCTAAAACATTCATTTTCTCAGCCAGTCAAATGAGTACAACAGCCAGGACCCTGTCAGTTTGTCGCCTGGGTGCTGCCCTCTGTTGGGCCACACCCAGCATTACTCCATTCCTGCCACCAGAGGACCCATACAAATTTTTAACTGGGGGCCGTCATAACGATTTTCTTTCAGTGCAAAGACATGTTTCCACAATGACAGATGCACACACAATCATAAACGCGCATACACTCACATTCAAACACACACTCACATTCAATACAAGCAGGTACGCTGTCTTTCTGTGACATTGGGGGTGGTGTTGGCCAGTAATCTTCCAGGATGCATATACTGATATCAACACTGCTAAATACACAGAATTAAACACTGCCTCGTTTATAGTACAGTACAATACAGAACAGTACAGGTCATTTAAATGCTGGAGGAACAAATGTTAGCCTCATGAGGGGTGAGAGTGTTTGTATACAGCTCTTTCTCTGCCCTTTTGGCTTTGGTTGAATTCTAGCAAAATCTGCAGACAGAATGAACTTGTATTTATTTGGTTATGCACCCACAAGCTTGGACACTTGCATGATATATAGGCATTTGAAATGTACTTTTTCTGCATTTGACTCACAATTCACACAGTGAAACTGAGTTCAAACATCAAGCATTGAACAAAGAGGAAATCAATACAGATGCCCTTCAGACCTGTAATCACAGATTCTATTCCATTAATTTACCTGGAATACAGCCATTAACCTCATAATACATGTCTTGCTGTGCTCAAGACTTTCTGCCATAGCCTTTACAATTAGAAATGCAAAGCAAAGTGAATAGCCCCTCAGTATTCTTATACGTCCTTGTCAATTGGGCACCTGACTGAAAATTTTGAATTTATCTCTACATTTACAGTATTTTTGGTCAATTCTACAAAGCCTTAAGCAGAAAAGCAAAATTATGCCGAGTTATTTTTGCAAGCTGGGTCTCCAGTGAAATGAAATTGTGATAAGTACATTTTCTTCCTTTACTCTCTGAATCCACATTCCTCATACTTCCATCAGTTAGTTATTACCTCCGCCAACAAAGTTGGGGCAGAGGTTATGTTTTCGCTGTTTGTTTGTTTGTTTGTCTGCTTGTGAATAACATAACTCAAAATGCAATGCACGGATTTGTCTGAAATTTTGTGGATGGATTGCTATTACATCAAGGATGAACCCTATTGATTTTCACCGCAATCACTGAGACAATATGGCCGCCACGGGAACCATCTCGAAATCCTATCACTTGCAATAACTCAACTTTGCTCTCACTCATGGACATTTGGATTGTGCTGCCTTGGTGAAGGTTTGCACTCTACGAGTGCCTCTCCAGTTTGTTTTAAGATGGATAAAAGAGAATTTTTGAGATATGGTATCATGCATTGGTATAAGATTTGGTGCTCAATGGCAAGCAGTTTGAGGGGTGAATACTCAACTGATTATTGTATTTAAGAACATGAAGGAAATGAAAAGGTCAATTTATCATAACTACTCAGCGTTCAAAGAACACATTGAGTACAGTATTGACTCAAATGAGAATGTAATACATATAAAAATGAAAGCTGAAATCTCACCAAGTAGAGAGTCATTTGTAGGCATTATTAGTTACTCATGATACATTCACAAGTAAAGCATAATGGAATGACTCAAGACAAATTCATAAGTAAAGAAATATAAATAATGGGATATGCTCAAAAATGAGCCATATAAAAGACATATAGTGGGATACACATAATAGGTGACATTTCCTGATGTGGCCTGTAGTATAATTGACATGGGCTTATTTGTTTCTGATTTCAAAGCAAAGGATTATGGAATGGTTATCATCATGATTCAAAAACCTAATGTGCTTGAGTTGGTTATGCCTCAGAATACCCAGAATAGCACAATAGCACACCTTCATGTGGTATTGAGTAGATTATTTCATGCACAACTCTGATGGGCATATAACCAGCCTATTGGTTATAGTGGTATTGTCAATTAGTCATGCGACTGCAAGAACAGGGTGACATTATTGATATGCGGGCGGATTTAGTCATTTCTACTTACAGTGCTGTGAAAAAAAAATTGCCCACTTCAATTTTGTGTAATTTTGCACATTTGTCACACCTAAATGTCTCAGATGTTCAAACTAATTTTAATATCAGACAAAGATAACTCTGCTCATCACAAAATTAATTAAACAAATAGACATACCCAGGCATGATTACTGCCAGCCCTGTTGAATCACAACTTAAACTTGAAGGGACCTGCAGAGTGCATTCTGCTCCCTGGCAGAAAATTGAGATGAAGAAAGTTCTGCCATCAGTATGAGATCTTAAGCTCAAGCAAAGTTTGGCTGTGCTGCAAGACAATGATCCCAAGCATACAAGCATCCACCTCTGAATGGCTCAAAAGAAACAAAATGACAGTTTTTGAGTGGCTTGTCAAAGTCCCTACTTGTGTTATGGCCCCAATTTGCTACAACATATAAGACAGCAAGGGATGACAGACAAAATTTTAAAACTAAAACAGATTTAATTAAACAAAGACTAACACTAACCTACAATTTATACTACTGACCAAGATTGATAAAATACAAGAAAAAAAAAATATTTACAGTCCCTTGAGATGGGGTTGCTTGGTGATGTTCCGGGTGAGGAAAATGCTCCAACACAGGCGAAAAAAAAGCTTCACAGGTCTTAAAAAGAGTGACAGGCCTGGTCAAATGTATCCTTCTCCTTGCAATTTCTCCTACCACTTTACTCTCTCAATTTCTCTCCTTATACTCTTTTGCAGCCCCCTCCCACATTTAGACTTTTTTTTTTTCCTCTGGGACCTTCCCCTCTCAGACATGCCCAGGACATGCCTCAACCTAGCTCTAGGCTGGGCTTAACAAAAATAGGTCAATACCGCCATCTAGTGGCTTCTTTCCACATTACACTTGAATCATTTGAGATGCTGCAGCATGACCTTAAATAGGCAGTTCATGCTTGAAAACCACCTAGTGTGCCTTAATTAAAACAAGAGCCATCTGGAAATGGCGGATCCCCTCGGCTGTAGGTTGTGTAACCTTCAGGTTGTGTGGACAGACGGACGGACCGAAACCCCCAAAAGGCACAACTAGACCATAAAGAGAGGCTCCATACCAAATTTGGTGTTTGTAAGTGGTACAGTTTTCGAGTTCTGGTCCGGAAACGATTTTATTACAGACGGACGGACGGACGGACGGACGGACACACTGATCGCTATATACCCCCGCATTATATGCCGGGGGTATAACAATTCTTCAAAAAAAGAGTAGACCCAGATTATTTCACAGCAACGTAAAAGGCTCATTGTCAGTTATTAATCGCAGTTGTTGCTGCCAAAGGTGGCATAGCCAGTTAGTAAGTTTAGGGGGAGCAATTATGTACAGTACATTACAGGTTCTTAGCAGACGCTCTTATCCAGAGCGACGTACAAAAGTGCAGAGCTCCTAGGAGACAAGTACAAGTGCTAACAGTAAGTGACAGAACACGTTCCATTGTTACAGATGTAAACCAAAAACAAAAAGGGCAAGGTCAAGTGAACAAAATGGCAACAAGGTCAAATGCAACAGAGGCACGTGCAACAAAGGGGTAGAGTCAAGTGCAAGAAAGGAGCAATAAAATAAAATAAGTGCAACAAAAGGGCAACAGGTCAAGTGTAACTCGCATCTTGATACGCGTTTCCCGTTTGCTTTCCTGTTGCTGTTCGATCCAGAGGCGCCTCTTCATGCGGCTACTTTTTTCTATCATAATCTTTTGAATATAATCCTTGAACTCTTACCCATCTACAAGGCGCTCCATATTTTTCCCTCGGATCCTATTCTTTCCACGAGCAACCGGACTTAATAAAGCCAAATAAAACGTAAGTAGTCATTAAATGGCTTCGTTTGGCTCTCCGGTTTCGCCTATCCCTCATCCTTTCTCTGCTTCTTGGGCTGTCTCTTGCTCTGTGTGTGATATGTTTAGTTATTCCTTCTCTGCAGTTAGTGATAACTTTATTTGTGATAAATGTAAGTTAAATGATAGGCTGACAGAGAAGGTTGCTGAATTGGAAAGTCACATCCGTACCTTATACGAAATTCGAGATAGCGAAAAGTATATAGAATCCTTCCCGGTTCCGGATGCACCAGTTAGCCTTTCCTCAGGTAGCACCCCAGCAGAGCCTCCGCAGCAAGGCGTGTGAATTACAGTTCGGGAACGTTGACGAAAGCCTAAGCCACCTGTGCACCAACAACCTATTCACGTTTCCAACAGGTTCTCCCCCCTCAGCAGCGCACCAGCTGTGAAATATGTTGAAAAAACTCTGGTAAGTGGCGATTCTATTTTAAGTAACGTGAATTTAGCGACACCAGCGACCATAGTCCACTGTATTCCTGGGGCTCGAGCGACCGACGTCGAAGCAAATTTGAAGGTGCTGGCAAAAGGTAAACGTAAGTTTTCTAAAATTGTTTTTCATGTCGGCGCTAACGATGTCCGATTGAAGCAGTCGGAGATTACCAAAAATAACATTAAATCAGTGTGTGATATGGCAAAAAAGATGTCGAGGTCAGTAACTTGCTCTGGTCCCATCCCCTCTCTACGTGGTGATGAAATCTACAGCAGATTGACATCACTAAATCACTGGTTGTCTGTTTGGTGCCCTGCAAACGGTGTTGGCTTCATAGATAATTGGGATACTTTTTGGGGGAGGCCTGGCCTTTTGAAAAGAGATGGCATTCACCCCACGTGGGAGGGTGCCGCTCTTCTTTCTAATAATTTATCGTGTAGTCTTAGAAATTCCATATCCTGACACACCAGAGCCAAGACCAGGCAGCAGACTTACTGCCTTCCACAGATTTCTGCTTGTTCCCAAGAGCTGCTGCCCAGGTTTTATGCTATTGAAATAGTGTCTCTACCTCGACCTAAATTAAGCTCTGCTAAAAACCATAGGAGTGTTTGTTGGGCAAATTTAAAAAAAATTAGTACCTGTCATTTTATTAATAATGTGGCTAAACAACCCAAGTTAAAAATTGGATTAATTAATATTGGATCACTAACTTCTAAGGCAACTTTTGTAAATGAATTAATTACTGATCACAAAGCTGATATTCTATGTTTAACCGAAACTTGGCTGAAAACTGATGAATATTTTGCCTTAAATGAAACCACCCCTCCTGGTTATAGTTCTATTCATGTTCCGCGTCTCACGGGTCGTGGAGGTGGGGTTGCTGCCATATACAATTCAAATCTCCTGCCTACCTTGAAATCTGGCTTCAAATTTAATTCTTTTGAAGTTATTGTTCTCAGTTTTGCACATCCAGAGAAAAAAGCAGTCAATTTTGTCCTTGCTATTATATACAGGCCACCAGGGCCATACAGTGGTTTCTTAACTGAGATTGCCGATTTCCTTTCAAATATGGTTGTAAATTCAGACAAAGTTGTAATTGTTGGGGATTTCAATATTCACATGGACAATGAAGGTGATCCTCTCAGATCAGCCTTCTTATCTATCATTGAATCTATTGGCTTCAATCAACATGTACATCAGTCCACGCATTCCCACAACCATACACTTGACCTAGTCCTAACTTATAGTGCTGAAATAACAAATGTAGCAGTCATGCCTGAAAATCCAGTTTTATCAGACCATTATTTAATTACCTTCGAACTTCTTCAAGGCTGTCATGTGTCACTGGATCCCGCATTCTACTACAGCCGAAAGCTTTCTTCCAGGACTGCAAATGCTTTTATTAATGAACTCCCAGGCTCATTTGTACACTGTGGAGATTTTCTTGGTGTTAGCCATAATGCATATACAAATGCAAGTAAAAACACAATTGATCAGCTGACAGACAATGTAAATAACATACTTTGCAGAACCCTGGATACTGTTGCACATCTAAAGAAGAGGAAAGTGTGCAGTAAGAAATTAGCACCATGGTACAATGACTATACTCGTTCTTTAAAACAGGTTTCACGCCAACTGGAGCGCAAATGGCGTTCAACTAAATTGCAGGTATTCTTCCATGCCTGGAAAGACAGTCTACTTGCCTAGAAACGTGTCCTCTCCACTTCACGTTCCTCATATTTCTCTACATTGATAGATGAAAATAAAAACAACCCCAGGCACCTGTTTAGCACTGTTGCCAAGCTAACCAAGAATCAAGCTGATCCCTGTGTTTCTGTACCATTTAACAGCAATGACTTTATGAATTTCTTTGATAATAAAGTTATAAAAATCAGGGACAAGATTCAGAGTTCCTTTGTCTCTCCTCATATAGGGTCTTCTTCTCTATCTACCCAGCTTATCGATTTAGAATTATCACAAGGACAAGTGTCCTACCTGAACTCTTTTACACCAATAGATGTCAGCGAATTTAATACCATTGTAAATTCTTCAAAATCTGTTACGTGTCTTCTGGACCCCATCCCAACGAAGTTTTTAAAGGAGCTACTATCAGTGATTGGAACCCCATTATTACACATTGTCAATGCTTCTTTAGCATCTGGACACATTTCACACACTCTTAAACTTGCAGTCATCAAACCCCTACTTAAGAAACCAAACTTAGATGTGAATAATGTGTCTAACTTCAGGCCTATCTCAAACCTCCCATTCCTCTCTAAAATACTAGAAAAGGCCGTTTCAAAACAACTCTGTTCATTTTTACACTCCAATTGTATATTGGAAGTTTTTCAATCTGGTTTCAGACCCTGTCACAGTACTGAAACAGCCCTGGTCAAAGTACTCAATGACCTTCTCCTCGCTTCGGACAGTGGCTACATTTCTGTACTTGTGCTTCTTGATTTAAGTGCAGCATTTGACACTATCGATCACGATATCCTGTTGAATCAACTTGAAAATCTTGTAGGCCTCCGTGGACAGGCTCTTTCATGGTTCAGATCATACTTATCGGATCGATATCAATTTGTGCATTTTAATAATGACTCCTCGTATCCATCAAGGGTTAGATATGGAGTACCACAAGGATCTGTGCTTGGACCTCTGCTTTTCTCAATATATATGCTTCCACTGGGACAAGTTATTCGCGCACATGGCATTAACTTTCACTGCTATGCAGATGACACACAACTATATCTGTCAGTCAAGCCTGATGAAGCTGCCCAGCTGTCAAAGATGGAAGCCTGTCTTGTAGACATAAAGAAATGGATGAGTCACAATTTTCTCTTGTTGAACCCTAGTAAGACAGAAATAATCGTAGTGGGTCCCAAATCCCAGAGATGCAAAATCTCAGATTACATGCCTAACATTGATGGAATTTCAATCGCTTCAAGTGCCATTATTAAAGATCTTGGTGTTACTCTTGACCCTGATCTCGCACTTGATACACACATAAAGAACATCTCAAGAGTTGCATTTTACCACTTGAGGAATATTTCCAAAATTCGGAAAATGCTGTTATTACATGATGCAGAAAAGCTTGTCCATGCCTTTGTTACTTCAAGATTAGATTACTGTAATGCTCTTTTGTCTGGTTGTGCAAAATCCTCTCTAAAGGGGCTCCAGCAAATTCAAAATGCAGCTGCTCGTATTCTCACTAGAACACAGAAACACGAGCATATCAGCCCAGTGTTAGCTTCACTTCACTGGTTACCAGTTAAATTTCGAATAGACTGTAAGATACTACTTCTTACCTTTAAAGCCTTACATGGGCTTGGTCCATTGTACCTAAGTGATTTATTTTTACCCTACATTCCCTCCAGAACACTCCGTTCGCAGAGCGCAGGCCTCCTTGTTGTTCCAAAAATAGCTAAAATTACCATAGGCGGCAGAGCTTTTTCCTATCGTGCTCCCCTCTTATGGAACGAATTGCCTGCTCATATTCGGGGTGCAGACACTATCAGTATATTTAAAGTTAGGCTCAAAACATATCTCTTTAGTCTGTCCTATAGTTGAGGGACAGGAGTGGGTGGCTGGCATAAGCTATAGAATATTTGGCGGACTGAGCAGTCAGTGCTGTCACTGGATCATTGCTGGTGGTGCCCTATTCTGCTGAACTGGTCATGGTCTGGTGGTGACTGTCTCAACCTGCCCTCGTGGCTGTGTTGGCCCCTGCCCCTGTTTCTCATAACTATGCTGCCATAGTCTTATTCTGCTGGGGTGTCCTTATCGCACACAGGCACCTCTGTCTCTCCTGCTCTGTGTGCTCGCCATACAACTCCACCTCCCTAACAATATTTTTTTTTTCCTCCTCCTGCTCTGGGCACTTGCCCTGAGCTCTAGATCAAGCTTCACCAAACACCCCCTGGCCCGGAGCTCTAGCCTAAGACCAGCTGTTACCATCTTGTTTCAGCTACAGGACCAAGAGGGTCTTCCTGCCTCATGATGACCTCCATTGCTAATTATTTTACATTAGCCAAGACATCTGTTGGACAGTTTTAAATATACAAATTATTTTAGCACTGATTAGATGGATTTCAATGGAACTCTTGTCATTATCTTGTTATCAACTAGCTAGCCCGCGGAGGATGGGCTTCCCCACTATAGCCGGGTTCCTCCTGAGATTTCTTCCCACTGGGGAGTTTTTTCTCACCACTGTTTGAGGATTTTTTCTCCCTACTGGGAGTTTTTTTGCCTCGCTGTAGTGGGAATAGGGAATAGGTAGTGGGAATAGGTTGGGCACTGCCCTTGAGTAACCCATCTCTGACTGTAAAACGTCTTTGTGACAGTGTATCTGTAAAAAGCGCTATACAAAATAAATTGAATTGAATTGAATTGTAACAAAGGGGCAGGAAAATCAAGTAAACTGACAAAATAAGGTGCAACAAAATGAAGTTATTTTTTTTATATGGGTGAAATAGATTTTGAATAACTGTTCACCTGCAACGAATGAAACTGTTGTGTTATCTTTGTCTTAATTTAAATTAGTTGGGCGATCTGAAGAATTTAACTATGACAAATAAGCAAAATGTAAGAAATCATGAAGGAGACAAATACTTTTTCCCAGCATCGTTTGTAAATTTGATTTCCTGGAGTTCAGAATATTTCTGGAACATGATGTCCTCAATCATGCATTCTGCTTTTTTATGTTTTATTTAGCATTTACATGGCCAGATAGTTGGAATGTTTATTGATGAATTTTTTGGTTGTTTTTAACTCACCAGATGAAGAGCGTGTGATTTTGTTTACTGTGGCATTTGTTGGTTACTTGCAAACAATCTTTTTCTCAAGTATTTTGATAATCATATTTATCTGTCTGTGCGCATTCTAGTGTCCACAATTCTTGATGTGTCAATTTGAAATTAGTACTACAAGAAGCCAATTTTCCAAAGCAGTAGTTCAATTTTGAAAGGTCAAGGTCAAAGGTCAAGTTCAAGGTTATCAAGAGATCAAAACCAACTTTTGGCTTATATCTAGAAGTGATAGAGACATTTTACCAACACCAAAATGTTCAACCTTGTGTGTTTCCCTGTGGGCATTTTAATTTTCAGCTGTACAGCTTAAAATCAGTCTGATAAAATTGCACCAAACTTTGAGAAAAGTTGTGCAGTGGTCTAAAAATCACCTGATTAAATTTTGGGCCATAAAACAGGGTGGGGTACGGAGTGCCTGGCATCACTTGTTGCAAACTCAATTCAACAAGAATAGGGACAGCATATTAATTGAAAATAAAACTAAATTAATAGCTTTGTAAATTTGTTTTTACCTTAATTTAGTACAAGCAGCACCTTAATCACCT
This sequence comes from Gymnothorax reevesii, assembly GCA_029721435.1. Classification (NCBI taxonomy): domain Eukaryota; kingdom Metazoa; phylum Chordata; class Actinopteri; order Anguilliformes; family Muraenidae; genus Gymnothorax; species Gymnothorax reevesii. The sequence goes on from CM056588.1 coordinate 29,177,683, forward strand.
TCTCAACTGCATTAATTTTGTATATATGAATGAATTCCAAAATTTGATGCCTGCAAAACATTGCAAAAAAAGGGACAGGGAGAAGATAGATGAGAAAAGTGGATGAATCTTCAGGAACACAGCTGTTTGGAACGTTTCTCTGGTTAAGTCAAGAGACAACAAGTGATTCAGTAATGATGGCGTGCAAAATGAGTAGTCACAATAGGTACAGTTGTTTGCCAGGGAGATAGCTTGTGATTTGCCACTTTGCAAAAGCTGAATAACGTTTCTCAATGTCCAGTTACACAGACTTTGTGGATTTGACCATCAATTGTCCATAGAAAATTTTCCAAGAATCCGTAGAAACCAGACCAAACTCCATTTGTGAAAGCCAAGGCTGAATATCGATATTAGATGTGAACGAGCTTTGAGAACTCAGGCAGTAGTTAGCCCCTCCTGCTAAGGGTGATGAAATACCTGGGTGAAGCCAAGCCACTGGCTGTTGGTATCATCTGCAGCTCTGTTTTGGGGGTGAGAGGTGATCCTCCCAAATTTGATGAAAGTGTAAAGCTAGTAATAACTGCAGGAACTCAGAATGTGCTCATTCAGCAGTGCAGCTACATTTGTGGTTGAATCGGTTTAGTTTCCAAGCAGACTGTGGCATTTTATATGCAGATTATGCATTAATCTATCCCCATTTGAGGGTCCAGTGAGGTCAAAGCTGAAACAAGCGCTTTAAAGTAAGTGTCTGTCCCTTATCTCGTACCACTCTCAGAAGAAAGGACAGGAAATTCTACAGCCAGAGCAGAATTACTCTTTTAGCACTCTCTTGTGTGTTAGAGGTACTGTTCAAGTATAATGCAATCCGTTTTTATCCTGTACTTGGAACAGAAGGCTCTCTCACAGATGGAGTGGACCTATCTGCTTCCTTTAAACTTCATTTCGGGCTGGGCCAGCAGCATTGTTAATTCACTATCCCTGCTCTCTGAATGGTAACACCCAACTGAGATGCCTTTGATCAAGAATAAAGCCCCATGGTGGGAAAAAGCTTGTCTATGATTACAATCTGTAAGATCCAAACCTCATTCTAATCCTTTCTGCAATTGCCTGGAGGTAGTCAAAAACAGGGCCGCATCCAAATTAGTCTGCTGTTTGGGGGGAAAAACGGCCCTATTTATTTTCAGTAAAATTATAAGCCATTTCTAGCGGCATTGCCAAAACATCACTGATTGCAGAGTTACAGCTTCAGTGTGTGCATGAAAACCACTTACTCCAGCACATGTATGTTTGCAAGAGTTTGTATGCATATGTGTGTGTATGTGTGTGTGCTTAATAGTGAATGCTTTTTTGTGCACATGCTTTTTCATTGCATGTTTGCAGAGTGGTTAATCTCTCATTATACATTTTTACTCTACTGCTGATGTTCTCCTTATGTAAACTAACATGAAAATGTGAAAAGTGATTTGACATGAGATGTCACTTGACTTGAGATTGGCCTTTATGCTTTGGAAATAAGTAACCCTCTGGCTTCTAGAAGGTTTGAGGAGTACATGTACATGACTCAAGGTTTCTAAAGCTCTGTTGTGTTTTTAAGCTGATGTGCATACCGAGCAGAGAAGCTTCTTTTCAAAATATGCGATGTCAGCATAGACTGTCTGAAACGCATCATGTCAGCTACTGCTGAGCACTACAGTTACATCACATTTTTTTTTTTTCCCTTTTTATTTCGGCATGATTGTAGAATCATTTCATGACAATTTCAACACAACACAACATGTATCATGATCGAAAGGGTCACAGGGGAAGCAAAATCGCTTGTCAGAGTCCCGCCCCCAGCTTCCAGAAAAACAGTTTGATTATGGTTAAGATATCATAAGGATTATAAATCACAGCAGAGCTATAGTCCATGTGCGCTACGTTTTAAACATCAGAAAGTAAGATTGTGAAATTTATGGATATCATGAAAATTATAGATTAACAATTAGGTGAGAGTTCATATAACTTAGATTCAAATGCCACTCTTGATCCAAAGCGACATTGTCCCGAAACCCCATTCTTGATCATTTGGTTTGTTCCGGCTAATTTGGAGTAGATGAGAGGGAGCAATAACAGATCATCCATGCCTTCCCAGATTTTCTTTATCCTTTGGTCAATCAAATGCAGTCCAAACCCCAATGATAGCAGACCCGCTATCAGGAATCCAGTTAGATAGACATCCTCTACATCCTCGATGTCCAGGACTGTCAAACACAGCGAACGCCACTTTCCCCATGAATCCATGATATAACCGGCCGAGAATGTCCCATCCAGGCATGTCGGTTCTCCAGAACCTGTCCGCCTCCCGAAAATAATTTCGTCGATTGCATTAAACGACTAGCTTATAAGATCCATTTTGGTTCAGCTGTCTGTGATAATGTGCTGTGAGTTGTCTTTCAGACAGATAGTCTGAAGCGTCCAGTAAATACAAGATACAGAATTAACAATATTGAACATGTTTATAGTTACTCAGATATGCACATTTCAACAAATATTTGAAGACCTTCAGCTCTTCTGCCATTCTTATATTATCATCAAGTACATTCCATGCCCTGACTCCAGCCACAGATAAGGACGAGATAAGGATTTTGTTCATTTAGCAGGCCCTCTGATCAAGAGGGATTTAGAGCTTTAGAGAATGTGATGTCCCCAAAACTCAGGTATTCATGCATTTCCTGCAAATTAACAAAATGGCCTCTAGAGTCTTGTTTTATATACCAGACCTCTTATAAGAAGTCCATTAAGAAGCAATGGGCCACAGCTGAGATGATTACAATAAATGACAGTTGAGGCCTTCAATCAATATAAGGTTCGTTTTGCCATCTAGGCTGGCGTTAACATCCTCACACTCTCTACCTGTCATGTCAAAGAGTGCGAATTTTTGATTAATGATTACTGTGAACAACAGGGCGAGACCTGGCTTACAATCTTCTTAATCAGTATAGATAAAAAGGAAAGCAGTAGTGCCGATTCTTTTCAGGTCATTGGTGTTTCTGGTGAAGTACAGCAAAACCCTTAACTGTATGAATGTTTGAAGTGAAACTGCTACTCATGCCCAGTATATTTCAAAGCTCTGGCCGCTTTTCATCATGGCGTTCAAAAGAATATAATGACACATTGGCAGCAAAGAGAGTGAGGGCTGTTTATCACTTTTTACAGAAAGATTGTAAAAAGATTGGCCTTTGCGGGCCAGCTTGTCACTTTGGCTTGAAAAATAAGAATAAATATCCTCTGTGGCAGTAATTCATAAATGTGAAGAGTGCTGTCAACTTATGATCAGAGAGACACGGGTCAAATCCCTGCCAAAGAAATACGTTGTACATTCTGTCCTTGACAGCGCTATTGGGTATTGCAAGTGAGCCTGGCAATACCGTATTGAATGGATTGGCATGCCCCTTTGCATAATTGAGTGTGCACATCATTTTTAGTAAAGGGGACTGAGAGCTTACATTATAACAGTCATGCCTCTTACAGCACTGGGTACACCACACTCACACTCTTCCAAGCACACAAACACACATACGCACACAGGAGTGTGGACACATAGACACAATTTCTCTGTTTCTGTGTGAAAAATTGATGGTTGTCACTGCTCTCTGACTGCTCGCTATCAGGTTTTACTATACATTGCAAAGGTATCATGCAGTACAGTTGCGACCCCATCAGATGTACTGCAGCAAGGATGGCTGGATGGCCAGTTTTTGTATCTGAGGAGCACAGCTGGATTAATTCCCTTTATTCATTCAAAATGGGGCCTTTCCAGGCTAGAGTGATCATAAGCTTGTTTTATTCATAACACAGTGTCTCTACAACTGAACTGGGGTGTTTTATGACACAGCCGATGACCCAAGGCCCGTAATAGGTGATAAGGCTGCCTGCTGTGACTTACTACCAGCCGCATGGAAGGCTGGCTGTGCGGACCGATCTATGAGTGCAACAGTCAGTGGTGCCTAAGTGGTGCCATCCACGATCAAACACAAATTGAAGATGTGGGGCCAGCTGAAGAGATTTCACTTTTTTGGGGTGTCTACTATTATGATGAGCTTATAATGAGTTAATGAGAGATTGAATGGAACAGATACCTTGTTTTTTGCGCAATCTGGGACCGTTCCTGCCACATCACAATGGCATTAAATACAACAGCTATCAACGAGTTGTCACTTGAATCTGCAAGGAGCCATTATACAAATTACCATAATGATGTAATTTCAATTACAGTGAATAACAGTGAATGGTAAATAAGATCTTCAGATCTGTTTTTACGACAGATGGCCAAACAAAAGACAATATTTTTCAACCATTGTTACTGCAACCCCAGCAGTAATTACAAAGGAACATCTATATCAATTTAGATATGAGTGAATGCTTTTGCAAACAAGTTGACTAGTCATTATCAGAATGTCAAACAGGACGTGAGTGAATTTCACAAGCTGAGACCCCTGAGTGATTTTTTTAATTTTTATTCTAATTCAGACGACTTCTTTCTAATCAGACGGGACCATCATAACCTCCATTGAGCACCTTGATCCACTGTTACAGACAGTGAAGTTTGCCTGCAGCATCTTCCTATGATTCTCCATTCTTTTATGTTATAAAACAGAAGGCTTAGCTGGCGGTAAACTCACACAGGTAAAACTGGGACTATCCCGCTGCCACTGGAGTTACTGAGATGTAGCAAGGCAGTAGCAGCATCAATATACAGCATAGCTGGGTGGGGCAGATAATTGGGGTAATGGGACCTGATGCGAAGGATGATGGCACTAGCGGAAGTATAAGCAGTGTGTCTGCATTGGCTCCTGGAGTGTGAACGGGCCCTTGTTGGCACCAAGCTCCTCATCATCTTACTTTGTGAAAAAGTATAAGTTTATAATTAATATTGAAATGCTATTATTTATTCAACATATTGTCTTACAATTGGAATATACCTATTATGCAGTGGCGGTCCTAGGTCTGGGAATTGGGGGGGCACAGACACGTCCCTTTATGATAATTAGGATAGTCCTGGCTAGTTCTCAATCATTTTCCTTTACTGATGCATTTTCCAATTATCCTAATTGGCAACTGAAGACACGGTTTCTCTCCATATGATCTAACAGCGATGAAATCATGGGGTAAATTCATAACTGAGAGTTGGGGTGTACAAAACATCCATTTTAAACTATTATTGGTCCTGACCTGTTCGTAGTCATTTTCATGATTAACAAAAGATTCACTCCGAGAGAGCTCCACACTTAACAGGTGTTGCTTGTTGTCACCAATTTGGTTGGACGACAATCATTCATCTGGATGCGTATTTGCTAAATTTAAATCAACGTTATTCAAAATTGTGTACCTGCGCAAATAGCTTGAGCTGCATGCTTTTTATAGCCTATTTCAGTGCCAGTACCACTTTTTTCACTCAATACCGATAATAATTTTGAATAACGTTGATTTAAATTAAGCAAATATGCGTCCAGATGAATGATTGTCATCTTACCTAATCGCGGAGAACAAGCAACACCTGTTAAATGTGGACTGTGGAGTGCTCTCGGAGTGAACCTTTTGTTGATCATGAAAATGACTGAGAACAGGTCAGGACCAATAATTGTTTAAAATGGATGTTTTGTTCACCCCAATTCTCAGTGCTACTGAATTTACCCCATGATTTCATCGCTGTTGCCAATTACAATAATTGGAATACGTGTCAGTAAAGGAAAATTGATTGAGAACTAGCCAGGACTAGCCTAATTATCATAAGGGCACGTGTCTTTGCCCCCCCAATTCCCGGTTCCAAATCTGCCACAGCTATTATACAGTACTAGCTGCAACCCGCTACCCGGAGAGAAATGCCATTTTTTTTTTGCGTGCATGACCATTCTTCAAATATCGGAGGACGTCAAGTCCTTCCTGGGGTCCAAGTAGATATTCACACCAAATTTGGTGATAATCGCTTGAGAAATGTAGGAGAAAAACTTGTACATACACACAGACAGACAGACATCAACCTCAAATATTTTACACATCAATAGATAGAAGAAGAGTAATTGAACATAGATACATAAACCCTTATAATGCTAAACTTATCTCTATCATGGGTTTTTTGAGCAATAATTCTCAGCAGTCTATAACAAAGGTTATAGGGTTAGACTACACACAGTTGAAAAATTATTAATGAAATTAACAAATTTCTTATATATATATATATATATATATATATATATATATATATATATATATATTATTACATGCAGACAGGCAACTGTGTTAAGGTGATTGCTGGGTAATGTGTTGTTCAATGTCAGGTCTCCGTTTGATTTGATTGTATGACCGGGCATTAACCTGTAACATCCGATAGTCCAAGCACAAAATCTGAAGAGCAGACTGACTAGCGAATTTGCAAGCTCAGAGCAGTCGCCATTTAAACATAAAAAGTGGTATTCAATAGTGATGACAAAGTGAAGCTTTCTGAACCAGTGAAGCTTTCCAGCTAATTGTATCGGAAAAAGGTTCATTCATACAATGCCTCAAACTCTATGATGACCTCTGCTGTTTAAAACTTGTAGTGCAGTATGTCTGAAATAGCCTACCGGTATATGTTGGCCCAGTCTCTGTGGGTTGAACATGGTTATGAAAACTTGAACCAATAAATAATCTAATAAATACACGGATTCCTATATGAATAAAACTGTTGTTTTTCCTGTTTGAATTGAGTCCATATTTGCGTAATAAAAATTATAGCCTGTCAATTGCCAACTTTGTTAGGGGAAATCAAATTAAAGTGTTCCCACATCTCAGAGCGACCTCTCTTTGCTACAGGTTCCATTTTAATTTGCTCATTGCTACGACTAACTCGCTATGAACTCTCCTGATTCGCAACACCGCTTTCGACTACTTTAAACCATTCACTGTATAAAACATGGACGTAGCGTCCGTGGCGTCACCCATTGGTTTCTGAATATCCATTTTGAAGCAAATGACACTTGAGTGGTCCACAGTTGTTTGCCAGAAGTGGGCCACAATCAAACCAAAACAGAGCCAAATGTCAGCCAAAAAGAGACCAAATAAACTAGCACTCACACTAATTTGGGCCACTGTGCATTTTTATTCTGGCCCACCTACCACATGGAATAATGACACTCGAATGGTCCACACTTGTTTCTCTCATATGACCCACAGCCTAGTCATAATGCTACATATCAACAAAGAGCTGAATACATTAGAACTCCCTCAAATGGGAGCCAAAGTTAGCTCTCAGACTTACCCCGAACTGGTTTACTGTTTATGATCTAGTCTAGCCTGCACTTAGGAGTCACAACCAAACCATGATAAAGTTGTATGTCAAATATGAACAAAGAATAAACTGGTCTGAACTGGTCTGAATTTGTGGCTGCTTGCCATTATGGAACCTCTAGATACTGTGTTGAATGGTGGCTTGCAGTGGTCCAGTCTTGTTGGGACTCTCGGAGTTTCAGATGAAGAAACCAACTGAAGAACTGAAGAAATAACCAGACACGAGAAACAACTGATGAACAGTAGAGAACTATGATTTAAAATTTTTTTTTTAACCTGTGCCACAAAACTAAAGGCAAAACGAAACAAAATTCAGGCCAAATCAGCGGAACACAGTTGTTGACCTCCAACGCTCAATACAAAAAAATCTTGCCTGGCCCCAACATCGTGGCTCGTCTTCTTGTGGCCCTGTAAAAAATGCACAAAAGAACATATTTTGTTGACTCAGTAAAGCAGTACTGTGGTAACTGTAAATGGTTGTAGTGAAATGCAAAAAACAAAACCTTATCAGGAGACCAAAGAAAAAAGGCCCTGTAAAATGATATAAAGTTATACAATATTGTGTTGATGTCTTTCAATACTTAAATCCATAGTACGTTTTTAGTTACAATTAATCTGACACTATAGTTTTTATGATGTCTGTTCACTGACCCAATATCTGTTTGCCCAACCCCTTTCTGTTCAGACAATAATGAAAGATGGTATTGATAAGCATAGTGAGCTGGAGTAATAAAATACTCAAACTTCACATTTAACCTAAAGTTACAGTAATAAAACATAAAATTCACTTCATATGACCCACAGCCTAGTCATAATGCTACATATCAACAAAGAGCTGAATACATTAGAACTCCCTCAAATGGGAGCCAAAGTTAGCTCTCAGACTTACCCCGAACTGGTTTACTGTTTATGATCTAGTCTAGCCTGCACTTAGGAGTCACAACCAAACCATGATAAAGTTGTATGTCAAATATGAACAAAGAATAAACTGGTCTGAACTGGTCTGAATTTGTGGCTGCTTGCCATTATGGAACCTCCAGATTCTGTATTAAATGGTGGCTTGCAAATAAACTTCACTTCATGACAGGTAAGATATGAAATAATACCAGCCAAAATATGTTTTCACTGGTCACTGAACTGCTCACAACACAGCATGCTTTTGGAGGAACATCTGAGTTCAAACAGTGCATAAAAGTACATAGGCTGAATAATTGTATCTGTTAACCATTTCAATGTTTTTCCATATTAACTGTTTTCTTGTCTGTATACAACATCTATGTCACATCTGCCTCTCCTAGGTCAGGGATTCCTTCTCTGTTGCTCACCCTGAGGTTCTCCTGTTATTTCTTGGGAGTTTTTTCCTAAGTGGATGTGAGGGTCTGGGCAGAGGATGTTGTTTTGATGCTATGTAAAGCTATTTGAGACAAACTGTTTGCCTTGCCTTGTTAACTCACTATTAGGGCTGAACAATTTAGGAAAAAAATCTAATTGCAATTTTTTCCCCCAATATTGCGATGGTGATATAACATGCAATTTTTGTCGCCAGTCGATTTTGGTGACCTTTGTGTCACTCTCAAGGTTACCCCGAGACACTGTTCATTTTGACACGATTTGCCATTTCCTGGCGGGGGACTAAGACACGTTAGCGGCAAATACTTGTTTTTTTTTTTTTTCATTTTACCCTCTTTTTATCTCCACCAAGGAGATTATGCGATCGAGTCGGTTTATTTATTTATTTATTTATTTGTCTGTCTGTGGACAGGATTTCTCAGAAACTACTGGACAGATCTTCATGAAATTTTCACCAGAGATAGATCTTGGTCCAGGGACGGCTACATTAAATTTTGGTGATGATGCAGATCCGGATCTGGATTCTGGATCCATCCTAAAATCTTCCCAAGAGACAGATCTTGCATTTGTATCAATGTCATCCTTTGGCGGAGATCAGAAATCTCGGATTGCTCTTGTTTTCAATAAAACACAATTAATGATTTAATATGACCGACACAATATTGGATACATTTTGTATAAAATGTTATTTCCCTTTGGCTGGGCCTGTTTGTGAGAATTAAATTAAATGTACAACTTGAAATAAATGACATTTTTAGCCTGTGATTAATCACATTTTTAAAATACTACAAATTCATGAAATCTACTTTCTTCACTAAGAAGTTATTAAATTTCTTTATCATTTACTGCATGTAAAAGTGATCATTACTGTAAGAAAAAAACTTTTGCCTCACTTTAAGTATTTGCTTTAGTGTGCACATAAACAGCTGGCCTACATTATTTTTGTGTAACTGCATTTTCTAGAATTTTGAACACAACATGATGACTTTTTTGTTTACCATTGCCAAATAGTCATTTTTCTGAGCCGAAATTGAACACATCATAACCTTATGGCACCTCGTTTAGTTCGCCAATTAGCTTTTATTCTGTGGATTTCAACATCAGATTATTATTTTTAACTAATGGGACTTGTTACAATGTTTGAGTGCACTTAAGGAGGCTGCTCTGAGCAGACGACCTGTCCTGCAGCTAGAGCGGCAGCCAGAGGTGACGGAGTGGTTTCATCCAGCAGACAGTGAAGGTAACGAGACTCTACTGGCGAGAGAAGTTACTGAATAGATTGACGCATGCAAATGCCTGTGGTGATTTTTCAAGTGCCGGCTGTGAAGTTGGTTGTGTTTCCGCTGGAAACTGGCCCAAATATGTTTCTGCAAAGGTGGGCCACATGCATTTTCTTATATGTGGGCCACTTTAGGCTCACATCCAGATTAGTCGATGCTATTTTGCCATATTTCGGCCAAAACTGGCCCAAATATGTTTCTGCAAAGGTGGGCCACGTGCATTTTCTTATATGTGGGCCACTTTAGGCTTACATCCAGATTAGTCAATGCTATTTTGCCATATTTTGGCCAAAACTGGCCCAAATATGTTTCAACAAAGGTGGGCCACGTGTGCTGAACCATATGTGGCCCATCCTTGGTACACTTACAGAATAACCATCCTACTCTGCCACATACCCACATAGCAGAGACATTTGGCCCACATTTGGCTGGAAGCTGGCACAGGTGGCATTCAGTCGGCACTGGCATGCATCATGTGAACCAAACATGGCCCAGGTGTGGCAGAGGTGGCTCTTTTTTTAAGGTTGCAAACCAAGTGTGGGCCAGATGTTGAGTTTAGTATGTGGGCCACATATCAAATTAGAGCAGTGGGCCACAGGTGGCATTCTGTTGGTACCACTTTAAGGCCCAGGTCTGTTCTTCATGTCAATGTGTTTGTACCAAATGAAACACAAATTAAATTTCAAGTATGAATCACCATTCATTTTAATTGGCCTCTTTTAGTGCACAATATTTTTTGCCCTATAAAGGCTTGTCAATTTTATTTGTGCTCTCATTCATGTCATTAATGATGTGAAATCTGAAAATGATTTTATTTTTTTAATGAATGTTGACATTTCAACAACACGTGTAGACAAAATTAAATTCATACATAAAAAATCACACTTTCTCCTGGAGACGATTCTGGGCCCATTTACTAACATCAAAACGTGTGTGGTGTATATATTTGGAGATCATTTTGGACAATATCATCTGTGACTTTGAACTCCTTTTGCTTAAGGTGCTCTTTGGTTTTATAAACAATGATCCTTCATTTGAAAAAGAATATTTTTTAATCAATGTTTTCATAATTCTAACAAAATTGTATGGTCATAAATGTAAGTTTACTAAAATGAGACCTTTATTTTGTGTTTTTATGAAAGAAATTGAACTATATTTTCAATCTATTGCTTCTGCTAAAAACAAGCAAGCTGTGAAAACTTTGAATCTACTCAATTTTTTATGTCTTCTGTAATGTGAATATAGGCCACTGGATAGCAGTATTTACCTTTTTTTTTTATTCAGCTCAGACTGGAGCTATGTTTAGACATGTCCTGGACATGTCTGGGGCAAGTCCCCGAAAAGTAAAAAAAAGAGGTCTAAATGTGGGTGGGGTCTGCAAAAGAGTATATAAGGCAAAGAATTGAGACAGTAAAGTAGTAGGAGAAATTGCAAGAAGAAGGATACGTGTGACCAGACCTGTCATTTCTGTTCAAGACCTGTTAAGTTTCTTTTGTGGATTTTTCTCACCCAGGACATCACCAAGCCGCCCCACAAAAAGGACTGTAAATATTTCTGTTTTTTTTTGTTTTCTTGGTCAATCAATCAATCAATCTTGGTCATTTAGTTGTAGATAGTAGAATAGTTATTTGTTATTGTCTTTGTTGGTTCATTAAATGTGTATAAGTTTTAAAAACTGTGTCTGTCATCCCTTGCTGTTGCTGTTGTGTTATAAATGTAATAACAAATTGGGGCCATAACAAATTGGGGGCTCAAGGTCAGGGATAGACCATTGTGTGAGTCATTTATTGAAAATCTAACATTTCAAATTGTTAAATTGTTTTGTGAATTTCCTAAATATATATTGACAGATCAACAGCAATGGATGATTTCTTGGCATCACCAACCGTTGAGGTTTTGAAGTCTTTTAAAAAGACAGAACTGCTAGAAATTTGCAGACATTTAGAGCTGACAGAGGTAAAACCAGCCATGCGAAAAGCAAGACTGGCTAGAGAGATAGTTGAATATTACATTGATGAAAATGTGTTTGCACCAGGAGATCTGGAACAGTTTCCAGTGGAAAATCCAAATATAGAAATGGAACTTAAATTATAAATGCTAGAGATTGAAAGGGAGGAAAGAGAGCAAGAAAGGGAGGAAAGAGAGCAAGAAAGGGAGGAAAAAGAAAAACAAAGAGAATTTGAGAGAGAGAAAGAGGAAAGAGCAGAAAGAGAGAGACAGAGACAGGGAGATTTTGAATTAGAGAAGTTAGATAGAGAAGAAAGACTCCAAATGGAGCAACTAAAAATTAAAATAGCAATGAAAAATACATTTTCTGCTAGTCAGGAGGTAAAACTGGTGCCTCCATTTTCGGAAAAGGATGTGGACAACTATTTCCAGTGTTTTGAAAAGGTAGCCAAGAGTTGCCAGTGGCCAAAGGAACACTAGCCTCTGATGTTGCAAACTGTCCTCAAGGGTAAAGCTCAACAAGCCTATTCGGCTTTGTCTGCAGGTGATTCCTCTGATTATGAGGTTGTCAAAAAGGTTATTTTGAGAGCTTATGAGTTGGTTCCAGAGGCTTACCGACAGAAATTCAGAGGTCTGAAGAAATCTGAAAATCAGACTTATGTGGAATTTGCTAATGAGAAGAAGGTTTGCTTTGAGCGCTGGTGTACTTCTTTGGAGGTCAAGGATGATTTCAACTCACTAAAAGAGATGGTGTTAGTTGAAGAATTCAAGAACTGTGTTAAAGATGATATTAAGACCTACCTTAATGAGAAGCAAGCACTGAATTTGCAATCAGCTGCCAAATTTGCAGATGAATATTTTCTCACACATAAGTCCAAATTTCAGTCTAGCAGTAACAATAGATGGTCCCAATTTCAGAAAAAGGGTTACGGTGATACCCAAGATTCCTCACCCAAAGACAAAGACAAATCTGGTGATGGTGCTCAGAAATCCAGTAACAGGTCTGATCAAAGTGTGAAAGCTGACAGTGACAAAAGTGGTCTAGTTTGCAGTTATTGCAAGAAATCTGGTCATGTTACAACTAACTGTTGGTTCCTTAAAGCTAAGAAGGAAAAAGAAAAGGATACCAAACCAAATGCCTTTGTGAAAACAAGGTTAGAAACCCCCGTAGTAGATAACCGATCTGCTAAATTGCCTGCTCCTTGTGGGGCTAAAAAGCCTGATACTGCTGACTTTGTGAGGGAGGAATTTCTTCCATTTGTGTCAGAGGGATTTGTGGCTCTGAATGAGCATACTACTCCTGTCCCCATATATATCCTAAGGGATACCGGAGCTTCTCAGTCACTTTTGTTGATGGACTCTTTGGAGTTACGTGATGAGACCGCTTCAGGGGATTTCATACTTGTACAAGGTATTGAAGGGAGGACTGTATCTGTACCCCTGCGCTCTATATTCTTGAAGTCAGATTTAGTTACAGGACAGGTAAAGGTGGGACTTATGTCAAGTCTACCTATAAAGGGTGTTTCTCTGTTGCTAGGCAATGACCTGGCTGGGGGCAAAGTAGTTCCCCCTGTACATCTTACTTCACAGCCGAGCACTGAAGATGGGGATGAGGACCCATCTCTGTATCCTTCTTGCGCAGTGACTCGTGCTATGGCCAAGAAGGCTAAAGAAGAAGATGTTGTGGTGCCGTCCAGCACATTGAATAGTCAGGACTCAGGTGGTTCGCCTCATGACTCTGATTGGCCTACTATGGTTTCTCCGTTTGAGGACTTATCAGATACTTTTATCAGTTCATTGTTCAGCCAGCCAGATGGTTTTGGTGATTCTGATGTGTCTGGAGACTTGTCTCTGTCCAGAAAGCGGTTGATTGAGGAGCAAACTAATGATCCTGAAATTTGTGTACTAAAGAGGAGAGCCCTTCCTGATAAAGAAATAGATGCAGTTCCAGTTGGGTATTATCTCAAGGATGGTGTGTTGATGCGGAAGTGGCGCCCTCCTGATATCCCTGCCAATGCAGATTGGGCAGTGGTCAGGCAAATTGTTGTTCCGAAGGTCTATAGGAATAAGATCTTAACAATGGCTCATAGTTTACCTTTAGGAGGTCATCTTGCTGTTAACAAGACTGTTGATAAGATCATGAAACACTTCTTTTGGCCTGGGCTTCGGAAAGACGTTTCCAACTTTTGCAAAACCTGTCACACTTGTCAGGTAGTTGGAAAACACCAGTTAGACCCACCTGTAGCTCCATTGCAGCCTATCCCAGCATTTGGGGAGCCATTCTCTAGGGTCATTGTTGATTGCGTTGGTCCATTACCCAAGACTAGATCTGGAAATCAGTACTTGTTGACAATCATGTGTGCATCTACTAGATTCCCCGAAGCCATACCTCTACGTAACATCAAGGCAACTGCAATCTCGAAGGCTTTGATAAAGTTCTTCACGTTGTTTGGTCTTCCCAGGGAAATTCAGTCAGACCAAGGTAGCAATTTCACTTCCGGATTGTTTCAGCAGGTTGTGTATGAACTAGGTGCAAAGCAGATTCTTTCTAGTGCCTATCATCCAGAAAGTCAGGGTGCCTTAGAGCGGTTTCATTCCACTCTCAAGACAATGATGAGGACTTATTGTTATGACCATGAGAAAGACTGGGATGAAGGTGTTCATTTGCTGTTGTTTGCAGCTAGAGAAGCAGTGCAGGAGTCTACTGGATTCAGTCCATTTGAGCTAGTGTTTGGTCATGAAGTGAGAGGACCTTTGCTATTGCTGAGTGAACAATGGCAAAAGAAAGAACAGCATATCAATCTGTTAGACTATGTTAGCAAGTTCAAAGAAAGATTGCGTGCAGCTTGTGACCTAGCCAAAGAGAACTTGAAATCAAGTCAGAAAAAAATGAAAACTTGGTATGATCTTAAGGCTAGAAGCCGTGAGTTTAAACCAGGAGATAAGGTCCTTGTGTTGTTTCCCTTGCAATCCAATCCATTGCAGGCTAGATTTCATGGTCCATATGAAATTCTGACAAAACTCAATGATTTCAATTACATTGTGAAGACTCCAGATAGGAGAAAACCAAAACAGTTGTGTCACATTAACATGCTGAAGCCTTATCATGACAGAAATGCTAGGGTTGCAGCTGTCACTTCAGATTCTCCTATGGTCGAAACGTGTGAAGATGAGGGGGAGTTTCAAGATGATGAACCTAGAATTAAGGCTGAAGTTCTTTCATGTAAATTGTCAAATTCTGAAGTGTAGCAAAATCTTGATGTAAAACTCCAGCACTTAGAACCCTCACAGAGAGATCAGTTTGAGAGGTTGATCAAGAAATATGAGGATCTGTTTCCTGATGTTCCATAGAGAGTTTCTATAGCCTCTCATGATGTAGATGTTGGTGATGCCAAACCAATAAAACAGCATCCGTACCGGATGAACCCTGAAAAGAGAAAGATTGCTGAGAAAGAGGTTGAGTACATGTTAGAACATGATATTATCAGACCCTCCAACTCAGATTGGAGTTGACCCTGTGTGCTAGTTCCAAAACCTGATGGAAGTACTAGATTCTGTACAGATTATCGCAAAGTCAATGCTGTGACTAGAACTGATGTGTTTCCAATACCTAGGATTGATGATTGTATTGATAAAGTAGGGCAAGCAAAGTTTCTGACCAAGATTGATTTATTGAAGGGTTATTGGTGTGTGCCTTTAACTGAGAGGGCCAAGAGCATCTCTGCTTTTGCCACACCATCTGGGTTGTACCAGTATGAAGTCCTACCTTTTGGAATGAAAAATGCCCCAGCCACGTTCCAAAGGATGATACAGTCTACAATCGCCGGATTGCCACACACGGGTGCGTACATCGACGACCTGATCACATGGAGTGACTCCTGGGAAGAACATCTAAAAGATGTAGAGACGTTGTTCCAGCGCCTCACCCAGGCTAACCTGACTGTTAACCTGAACAAGAGTGACTTTGGTTGTGCTACTGTCACCTATCTTGGCTACGTCATAGGCCAGGGTAAGGTGGCACCCATAAATGCTAAAGTCCAAGCCATCATGGACTTTCCAGTTCCTGACAACAAAAAAGCTTTGTGCCGCTTCCTTGGAATGATCGGGTACTACCGCAAGTTCTGCAAGAACTTTGCTGAGATTGCTCTCAGTCTAACTAACCAACTGAAAAAAAGGCATAAAGTTCACTTGGGATGATGCATGCCAGAGAGCCTTCGATCGCCTGATGTCTCTGCTGTGTCACTTCCCCGTGCTCAAATCTCCTGACTTCAACAAACCGTTCTCTATCGCAGTCGATGCTAGCGACCAAGCTTGTGGATCTGTGCTCCTACAGAGAAGTGACTCTGATGACATTGAGCATCTCGTGGCATACTTCTCCAGGAAGTTCAATCGCCACCAAAGGAACTATTCCACTATTGGTCCTTTCTTTACAACACTTAGAGGTTTATGTTTGCACAGGGCAAAAGCCAATGGTTGTGTACACTGACCACAATCCGTTAATGTTTTTGAGTAAGATGAAAAACAAGAATCGGAAATTGTTGAATTGGAGTTTGATTTTACAGGATTTTGACTTGGAAATTAAGCATGTGAAGGGTACAGACAATGTATTTGCTGATTGCTTATCCCGTGTTTGAATATGTATATATATATCATGTGTTTATTTGAATATTGTATGATATGTATGTATAGACAAGTGTTCACTTAACCATTTTGTATTGAAAAGAAAAATTTTGCCTTTAGGAGTCAAAATTTTTCCCTTTTGGAATGGTGGTGTAATGTGAATATAGGCCACTGGATAGCAGTATTTACCTTTTTTTTTATTCAGCTCAGACTGGAGCTATGTTTAGACATGTCCTGGACATGTCTGGGGCAAGTCCCCGAAAAGTAAAAAAAAGAGGTCTAAATGTGGGTGGGGTCTGCAAAAGAGTATATAAGGCAAAGAATTGAGACAGTAAAGTAGTAGGAGAAATTGCAAGAAGAAGGATACGTGTGACCAAACCTGTCATTTCTGTTCAAGACCTGTTAAGTTTCTTTTGTGGATTTTTCTCACCCAGGACATCACCAAGCCGCCCCACAAAAAGGACTGTAAATATTTCTGTTTTTTTTTTGTTTTCTTATCAGTCTTGGTCATTTAGTTGTAGATAGTAGAATAGTTATTTGTTATTGTCTTTGTTGGTTCATTAAATGTGTATAAGTTTTAAAAACTGTGTCTGTCATCCCTTGCTGTTGCTGTTGTGTTATAAATGTAATAACAAATTGGGGCCATAACACTTCGGATTTACTAATTTCTGCATGACCCCTTGTGTCTTTTTATCAATTGTTATTTATCCATTTATTATATGTATCTGTAACATGTTATTAATGTATTATTTCCTTCCCTTTTTATGTATTTGTTGCACTGTTTATGCATTCATGTAGATTGAATAATACAGTACAGGCCAAAAGTTTGGATACGGCTTCACATTCAATGCGTTTTCTTTATTTTCTTGACTAGTTACATCAAAACTATATGAACACGTGGAATTTTGTACTTAACAGAGAAAAAAAGTGTGAAATTAACTCTAAACTCTTAAATAGGTCTTATATTTTAGATACCTCAAAGTAGCCACTGTTTTGCTTTTTTGATAGCACTGCAAATCCTTAGTGTTCTCTCAATGAGCTTCATGAGGTAGTCACCTGAAATGGTTTCCACTTCACCAGTGTGTCTTGTCAGGGTTAATCACTGGAATTTCTTGCCTCATTAATGGGATTGGCACCATCAGTTGTGTTGTACAGAAGTCAACAAAAAAGTGAGAAATTTCTTAAGTACATAATTCCACATGAGTCCATTCATAGTTTTGATGCCTTCAGTGGGAATCCACAATGTAATTAGTCATGAAAATATGGGAAAGGCATTGAATGAGAAGGTGTGTCCAAACTTTTGGCCTGTACTGTATGTCATTGAATAGTATGTAATTTTTGAATAATAGATTTTTATTTTATTTTATTTTTTTTCGTATACTCTGTAAAGCGTCTTTGGGTCCTTGAAAAGCGCTATGTAAATAAAATGAATAATTGTTATTATTATTATTATTATTATTATTATCATTGCAGACTTTAAATAAAGTAATTTTTAAAAATAAAAAGAGGAAGAAAAAAAAGCTTCCCGTTTTCGCGTTTCCGCCCATGATCATGGTTCCGCCTTCGCGTTTGCCCGCCTTTACCGGGTGAAGCCTCTTGCCCTCTCGTTGAGCCACAGTTACGGTGGAATAGAACGAGAACAGGTTTGTGAAAAACTGGAGTCATTTGCTGATAAAGTAATGTTTTTAGAGTGCAGGCTGTTAACCGTCTGGTTTGGTAACTGAAGGTGTATTCAGCCTAATTCAAACTAAAATAAAATAACTGTTTGCGTTTTCGCGGCCAAACGGAAGTCGAGCGCACATTTGAATTTGAATTTGAAAAGCAGGATAACCCGACTTACGATGAGCAGTGTTTTACAACCGATATTTAAAATGACCATTGACCAGGGCATAAGACCAAGAGCGCAGTGTGTAAATAGCCCCACTGAAGCTCCTGTAGCGCTCGCTATGCACTTAGGTCCGCTCAGGGCTCTCAAGTCTCAAGAATGCAGGCTAGAGTGAGATTTTCTTCGGGGGGGGTATGGTACTCCCAATTTCTAAGGTGCATAGTATCGATGTACATGTACTTCGCTACAGTATTTAAATAGTATACTTTCCCTTCTGTACTTTGGCATTGGCAACTTAGTCACTCGTTTCAAATGAAAATATCATTTTCATTCATCATTTACGGATTATCTGGATTCGGCTTGTTCGAGAAGAACAACGGGTAAATCTGAGCAGATGTGTCCGCCAGTGGACGTGGAGCTGCAAATTATGCACGCAGTTACAAAATTTTATCACTAGATAGCACACCAGGATCGGTTATTCAATATTCACAACTGCCAGTAAACTGTGACTCTTCATTCCCCCAATATCTGTGCTTTTTAATTTCATTGGGACTCCCCAGTATTATAAAGGCAAAATTTAATTATTCTTTTGAGCATTTGTATCGTTTTGTCAGTCAAAACAAGAGATGTTGCGGTACCACCTGTGACACCGGATCGGAGCAGGGTTTGTTTTCACCCAAAACACACTACATAGAGGCAGAGAGCCCCCACTCTCCCCGTAACAAGTTACGCTACAAGTCAATTAATCTAATTAGAAGAGGAACCTGAAATAAGGACGTCCAAAGTTGTTAAATTGAGGTAAGAAATGATCCATAAAGCAAATATCCTACATAGTTCCTCGACTTTAATAAACAGTTATTGGAAAAAAAGTGACGAAGTGATTACCTGATTTCGGGTTTCTACTTCCAGCTCTTCATTGACGTGTGCACAATAGCATTCGCGCTCGTGTGGAAGACGTGATTACGGCGCTGCTATTTCACCTGGCAACAAGCAATCCTATTTTCTGTTTGGCTGATAGGTTGCTCATTCAAGCAGAGCCGTCTGCCTTTGCCTCATCCATTCATAGATTACTAATCTCTATTACAGTTCATGTTACTAATGTGCAGCGAGTTTTATCACTTCTCAGCGTGAAAAATGTCATGTGTGGCGTGAGAGCCTGTGAACTTATTGAAATGCGTGAGTGTCACGCTCAATGCGTGAGACTTGAGAGCCCTGGGTCCGCTCCCCCATAGACATATAGCTAGACGCAGCGCGCCGCCATAATTGGGTCGGTCTCCAGCTAGACCTAATTGTTTACCGATTTTCACACGGTTTGGATTGTCTCAAACGGCAGAGAGTAATAATAATACAGTAATAATAATATAGTAGTAGTAATAATACAGAACTATGTCAGATATTAAAATGATGTGCTTTCATGCTGAAAAGCCACTTTTTTACTGTTATGTTCTGCTTTATCTCTTTCAGGTGGAAGGACAAACCCTTGATTGAAGTCAAGGTATGGAGAAAGATTGGAAGTACAATGATAGGGCCAGTGTGCGAAGAAGAGCATTAAAAAGAGTTAATGAATTCATTGAAAATGAGTTTGATACGGAAGAGATGGTTGATGCCAACTTTGTGACAAGTGCTTGTGTTGATGACTCAGAGGAATCTGAGATCCAAATTACTGATGAGGAAAATGATCAGGATCTGAATATTGAGGATAATGAAGAAATTGTAGCTCCTGTTGAGGATAGGCCTGATGCTAGAGAACAGGCCATTCAAAGTAATGGGGATTTGCAAAGCTCACTGGCGGATTGGGCAGTTGAATTTGGCGTTTCTCTCATTGCACTGTCAGCTCTTCTCAGCATCCTCAAAATATTCCATCCTTCTCTGCCAAAGGATGGACGCACACTGCTGCAAACAAAAACAAGATACAAAATTGTTGCTTTAGCTGGCAGTGTGTTCCATTACTTTGGAATTCTAAAATCTATCGGGAAAATCCTTGATAAAGTGTGGTCTACTGTGCCTGACGGACATGCCTTCAAACTGCAGCTAAATTTTGATGGTCTACCCCTCTTTAAGAGTACCAGCACACAGTTTTGGCCGATTCTTGGAATGTTACACGGATAAACCAAGAAACCAATGTTGATCGGACTGTTTTGTGGCACTTCTAAGCCAAATTCATTGTCTGAGTATCTTCATGATCTGGTTGAGGAGTTGAAAATGTTAAAAAGTGGGTTTTTCTTCAAGCAGAAAACATTCTTTGTGAATGTTGTTTCAGTTGTGTGTTATACTCCAGCCCGGGCTTTTATCAGAGGAGTGAAGTCACACACTGGATATCACGGGTGTGACAAGTGCCACCAAAAGTGTGTCCGAAAATCTAATCGTATGACATTTCCTGAGGTCAATGCAAGGCTCAGAACTGATCATAGTTTTCGACAAGCAGATGAAGAACACCACGTCCACCACTCGCCACTTGCAGATGTTGGCATTGACATGGTTGCTTGCTTCCCACATGATTATATGCACCTGGTTTGTCTAGGTGTAATGAGGCGCCTCTTAGATTTGTGGGTCGGCACCACTTGCCCCTTGCGCTGTCGCATTTCGTCTTTGCAAGCTTCTATGGTCTCAGAAAGACTTCTTGCTCTGAGAAATTTCATTCCCAGCGAGTTTGCTTGAAGGCCCCGGGCACTGGCTGAACAAAGTAGGAGGAAAGCCACAGAACTGCGTCAGTTCTTATTGTACACTGGTCCTGTTGTGCTGAAGGGTGTGCTACAGCCTCAGATCTATGACAACTTCATGCTTCTATCAGCGGGAGTGTTCATTTTGGCAAGTGCAAAACACTGTATGGAGATGAATGAGCTTGCTAAGACTCTGTTGGTTTCCTTTGTTGAACACTTCGGCCAGCTTTATGGTGAAGAGTTTTTGGTCTACAACATACAGGGTCTGGTACATCTCAGTGATGATGTCAAAATCCATGGCAATTTAGACCTTATATCAGCATTTCCCAATGAGAATTTCTAGGGAGAATTGAAAAAATTGGTTCGGGGCCCATGCAATCCTTTGAGTCAGGTGATCCGCAGATTATCAGAGCGGGAAAATGGCATCTACAGTGCTGATGTTAAAGAGGTATCTCTTAAAGTGGATGAAGAGCATACAAATGGGCCAGTACCAGAGTGCTTATCACAGCAAGCTCGTCAATTTAAAGTGCTCATCTTCGATGACGTCATTGTAAATAGCAAAGAGAGAGATTTTGGTATCAAAATTGATAACAAGTTGGTTTTAGTCCAAAACATTGTTGAGGATAAAGGGATGTTGTACATTGTGGGCAATGAGTATCAACAGGTGGAACACTTCTTTAAATATCCAATTGACTCTAAAGAATTGGGTATTTATGTAGTTTCTAGCCTCTCAACCAGTCTCAAGAGTGTCATGGTTGGGGGGAAGCTGCAGAAGTATGTGAGACTACCATGCCAAAACAAAATTGTTGTTGTTCCATTCCTGCATTGAGAACGATAACCCTTATTTTGTATTATAGTTTGCTAAGGAATATTTTAGTTGAATAGGAATTTCCTATTTATGTGATTAATTATTCTGTTTAGATGTTCCATATTGTTGTGTTTGACAACACAAATGAGGTGGAAGTTGTGCCTTCAGTGTGGATTAAAAATGGAAAGTGCATGTGGCCTCCAAATAGAAGTGATGTGGCAAAATGTATCAAATCCCAAGAATGTCCTGGAGTCGGATGGAAGCCCTACAAAGCAAAAATCATTTTCACATCAGGTAAGTTAAATGCTATAACTCCTACCTCTTGAGTTGAACAAACAGTATATGATTTTTCATTAAAAATTGTGTTTTTTTTGTTAATGTCTTTCCAGATGACTACAATAAAGCAAGGAGCAAACTACCTAAAGCTGTGAACCACACTGACCTTGGAAGTGATGAAGACAATTCACCAATTAAATTTAAAAGAAAAAGAATGTTTTGGGATTTGAAACTGTACTACTACCCGTCTGACATTTTATTGCAGTTAATCATTTTACCGGTTATTGTTATATCCCTATCTGCATAAAACCACAAATACTTATAGGGCATCTCCAGTCATAATCGATGTTTGTCTCGTAAATCATCTCTCCTATTATCAGTTCATTTAAAACCATCCATATCCCCAACCTCTGCTTGTGGAAGTTTAGATTCAACTTTGTTCAAAAATCAAACACTTTGTCAAGTTAACATATAAGCACTGAATAATTTAACAAGTGTTTTGTAGTTGCAATGTTCCAAACGTTACACCTCTTCCCTTTTTTAAAAAGATCATTTTAACCAAATTTTAATTTGGTGGCTTCCAATTTGTTTCACTTCTGGGTCTGCGCTGCTCTTTTTCCCTACAAACTCTCTCTCTCAACAGATGTAGGATTAGTCACTGAAATCTTGATTTATCCTTCATCAAAGCAATGATATACCATCTGAATGTTAGACCATGTGACAGAACACCACACAATTAGTTTTTGCATGTTTTTATTTGGTAGTCAGCTTTTTCAGCTTTGTTTTTGTTAACTTTGTGGGGAGCGAATCCGCAGCGCCGCTTGTAATAATGGGGTGCAGGCAGAACAGAACAGAAAGCATCTACATGAAAAGAATAGTTGTAATAAGAGCTGAATACCAAAAAAAAAAAAACGTGTGAGAATTAATTGTGTGTAGTTTTGTCACACGGTAACATATGGCTTTACATCATTGCTTTGGTGAGGACTGACCAAGATTTCAGGGACTAATTCAGAATCTGTCAAGAGTTTGTTGGGAAAAATAGCAGCGCAGACCCAGAAGTGAAACTAATTGGAAGCCGCCAAATTAAAATTTGGTTAAAATTATCTTTTTTAAAAAAGGAAGAGGTGTAACGTTTTGAACATTGCAACTAAAAAACACTTGTTAAATTAATCAGTGCTTATATGTAAACTTGACAAAGCGTTTGATTTTTTTTAACAAAATTAAATATAAACTTCCACAAGCAGAGGTTGGGGATATGGATGGTTTTAAATAAACTGATAATAGGAGAGATGATTTATGACACAAACATAGATTATTACAGGAGATGCCCATTAATTTAGTTGAAATGATTGTGTTGTCAGACGCAAGAACCTTCTCTTCCCTGGGGAAGAAGATTATGAAGAAGAGGAGAGAAGAGAAGAAGAGATCCGGAAAATCAAGCAGTCAAAAAAAGGGTAAGAAGTTTCAAACCCCTAATAATAATGTTGTGTTCTGGGGTCCTGGCCTTTGGCCAGGACAGCATTTATGGTTTTAACAGTTTCATGTTCAAGATTCCATAGTTCATAGTTTCATAGTTTCATAGTTCATGTCACAGTTTTTTACAGTTTCTCGTTTCAGGATTTTATATTTCATTATTCATGTTTATTGTCCATGTTTTTACTTTTCCATGTTTTTGTTTTTGCCAGGTCTGCCAAGCCACTCCACCGCTTGTCTGCGTTCCGCCCCGTGCCTTCGTTGTTGCACATTTCAGAGCTCTGGTTGGCTTTGGTATTTCCCCCTTCCTTCTGTGCTGTGCTGATTCGGGGCTGTCTAAGCTTATTGGCAATTAACTGTTTTTAAGTTACTAACATTTACTAACATTCACTGGGTGGTGTAATTCTTAGATAGGCACATTACTAATACTACTAATTTAGACAGGGAGTTTGTTGTCATGATTCCTGCTTTGCTATTTCAAGATCTTGCTGTGCTTTTCTGTTCTGAACATTCATGCTGCTTTCAAACTGCATACTTAATTGGTACTTAAGCTGAGCACGCTCATTCTCTTAGGGGTCTATTCTCCCAAGCGCTTAAGTAGAAAAAAGCGCGTAGCTACGCGCTTTTCAGCCTACGCGTATTCTCCCCTCGACTTAAGTCTGTGCATTACGCGCCTTGAAGGCATTTACGCGCTTGGGGTGGAGCAAGGCCAAAATCAGGGCGTTTCCGGGCGTTTCTCATGCAAATAACACTTACGCGTATTCTCCCCCTGGCTTACGCACTTTTTCTGTTAAGCACTTTTGAGGGCTGTATTAAGGTCAAGCGCCAACATTAGGCGAAATTGAATATTGCGTTTGATGTCGGTTATAGGCCGAATTTTAACATTAATTTTATTTTATTTAACATGGTAAAGGTTGAGACATTTAATATTCGATTGTTCTTCCTTATTTCTTAACTACATTTCTCAAAGCCATGATAATTTATCAAACAAAATCATCACATGATATTACGCATCAGCCTCTTCTCCAATCAGTTAAATTACAAACGCAAAACAATTAATTAATACGAGTATACATAAGACCATCATTCTACCATGCCCTCAAAATCTATAGCCGAAATGCCAGTCCTGCATTTGCTTGCACTCTTGCGTGATTGGGAAAGGGTAAGAGGAGCGCGCCGAGCTCGAAGACGAACACGCATATATCGGCTTCGTTTGGACATCCTGGGACTAACAAACATCGAGTGCATCCAGCGCTTTCGTCTGGACCTTGCATGAGGCAAACATCTATCTTTGTCCACTTCTGGATGAACAGCTATCCAGCCGCAGCAATTATCCACAAAACATACCCGTGGTCATCAACGTCGGAACTGCGCTGTCGCTCCTGGCATCTGGGTCGTTCTAGAGAGTGGCTGGTGATGTCATTCACATCACAGGCGTCTGTGTCAAGGTGTCTGACGCAGTTCGTTGGCGCTTCAAGTTCTTCTCCACGCACTTCCACTGCAGAAAGAGTGGATGCCATCCCCTCCTCCTGTGCAGTGAAATGCACAGTGGATGATGGTTGCCCACCACCTGTTGCGTGTACACTTCTCCGGTGTGCAGAGAACCTGGCTTTTACAGCGCCCTGCAGATCTCTCCATTTATGCTTTAAATCGGGGATACTGCGCTTACATCTCCCCACCGAAGCCACATCCAGAACGATTCGCAGCTTAATTCCTCGGATCAGCCTTCATTGCTTGCTTGCCATACAACACCAACATCTGTGAAATTTGGTTTTCGGCTTTGGCTCGACGTCGCCATCATTGTCTTCATGTTCTATTAACAAATGCAACTGCCCTATATGTTCGTGATAATCTAAAGAGTTGTGATATTCTCACGAGTGAGGGGATTGATTTCTAATTGAGGATATCTGTATTAACTAACTCGAGTCTTAATAATTTCTTACCATTGGAAATACTGTGTAATTTAATGTGTGAATAAAGATATTATTAAATAGGCTACTCTAGATTGAGCCCTACCCTGGCAAATACCAAAGCACTATCCATTTGTTAATCAATTTTAGCCTTTAAAGAATAGCCGACATGGGAAGAATCATTATCAGTAAATGGGATAATTGATTATAATAAAGTATTAGGCACAAGTTCAAGTGAATGTGTCGCTCAAATCAAATAGGATGATAGGCTATGGATATAGAATTCCGTCATTACTGAAGCGGTTTCGGGGCGGGCAGATGACCGCGTGCGGGGTAAGAATCCTTGTTAAAGCGTTCCCATGTCCTTTAGTTGCAAACCTGACATCAGAGAAGTTTTCAAGTGCGCAATTTCTAAATGAGATCATATAAACTGTCTTTGATTGTCTTTGTGTGACTAGAATGTTCCCTTTGTCTTCTTCCCTGTCTTCCACGGAACAAACAGGCTGGTGTAGGAGGGGCACATTTTCAATGATCTGATTGCGCTGATTGAGAAGCGCTAAATTCTTTATTAATTATTTAATTATCGCGGCAATTTGTTTGTATGCATAGCTTTAATGCCATGGTGGCAAGAGTAAGAAATAACAAGTGTTTGTCACTAACATATTCCCCGCCGCCGCAATTTTATGTGTCCGTACGGACGGAGCCCAATGCTACACTGCCCGGCCAAAAAAAAAAGTCACCGTTTGGAAACTAATGAACAAATTCTATAATTGGATCATTATTGCGGTTATTAATATGTTTCAGCTGGAAATAATCATTTTAACCCTGACTGATGAAGCGTGTTGCTACTCATTTCTTAAAAAATCATGTCGGAAGACACATCCCTTGATGGTGGAAAAGATGTTACATTATTTCAGAACGGGCAAGTTACTGGCTTGTATTTAGCAAAGAAAACCATGAATGACAAAAACAAGTATGAGGAATCATTTTCACAAACAAATTTGCCACCACAAAGTCCTGACCTTAAACATATTAAAAGTTACTGGGATGTGCTCAAGGAAGACCACCGAGTGGTTCAACCATTATGTTGAGAGGATAAGATCTGGGCCAAAAATTATGGCATTTCTGATAGAAGATAAATGTTCTGGCATTGCATATAGTTGTCAAAACAATGACGAGACGAATATACACTGTAATCAAAGCCACAGGGATTCCAACTAAATATTTGAGTGAGCGACTTTTTTTTTGGCCGGGCAGTGTATATCCCCCGCTTCGCGCTAATCGCGCGGCGGGGGATAAATAAAGAGATGTCTGAATTACGTCTTGTAATTGGTATGGCCTACTATTACAGCGGCATATAAAACCTCTTATCTTCACAATGACAAACTTCACAGGAAAATAAAAAATAAATCTAAAATAAAATAATAATAATTATTATAATAAAATAAATGGATAAATATAGTTTAAAATAAAAATGTTTAATTTTGCATGTAAGAATAGTGGACATACGAGTTTTCGTTTCTTATCAGTTTGGAGATACAAGGTTTTATCAGCAGGCCGACGATATTCAAATTTGAAGTCTGGTTTGCGTTTTCCATGGACCACAAATGCGTTTTCATGTTTAATCAGAAAATCCTTTTTCCATGTTTTCCTGATAGCCATAATCAATGAGCTTTGTACAGAGTCTGCCTCTCTTTTTCATTAGTCACACCTCTTTCATAAGGCTGCCCACATTCTGAAGTTAAGCGCTGTGGGCGTGATTGAAGCGAGTAGGGGAGAATACGCGTAACTCAAAAGCGCTTAACTCGAAGCGCATAAAAAAAGACTTACGCGCTAATGGGAGAATAGACCCCTTAACGAGCAAGTCTTGTCAACCAATCTTTGTCCATGTCATGATCTTGCCATGCCTCTTGTTTCTCCTTCTCCAGGTGTTGCCCCTCATGTCTTGATTTCCTAGCCTTTATCTGGATGCGGTGGAAGTTGGCTGGCAAACAGTGTCTTGCTCATGTTCCTGTTTCCAAGTCCTTGTTTGCAAGCTCATGTTCCCAAGTCTCGTTTTCGTAGTCATTTTGTATATAGCCTTAGTCTTGTTATTCATTTCTGTTCTTGTTTATCTCCCTGGAGTTTCCAGTGGCTTTTGTTTTTTGTCGTTTTCTGATCCTTAGTTCTCAGCTCTGTGAAGCTTACCTTAGTTTGTCTTTTGCAACCCTTTGGGCCAAGTTTTTTGTTGGCCCTCGTGCCTGTTTTATTTTGTTTAAATAAAATCCTCATTCCCCTTCACCTCGCTTCTGGTGTCTACCTGATTTCGTATCAAATAAGATAAAATTATAATCTATTTTGTTACATTAAAGTACTAAGACTAATGTAATGTAAGATAAAATTGTAATGTATTTTGTTACATTAGAGTACGGAGACTTGTTTTGTTCCTCTAAACAGACTGGATCAATTGCCCAAAGCACCAAACATCAAAAAGCCAGCCCCCTCATTAGATATAGGGAAGCAAAGAAGCCCCATGCTCTGCCAAAGTAGTCAGGATAGTCCTGACCTCTTTGCAAATGATACCATTACTGACCCCCTTCCTATTGGAAACAACACTCCCGACCTCTTAGGTAGTGACAGCACCCCAGACCTAAACCTACAAAGTTGCTACAGCTCACCTGAGCCACACCAGAATCAGAATACCAAGCAGTGTGAGCAGTAGATCAAGGCACCCCAGCGGTGAGATCCGTCCATCGAGGCACTTTAGCAGTGGTATTGATTCACTGGGGAACTCCAGCAGTCACATCGATCCACCGAGGTTCCCTAGCTGTGACTCCCGTCCACCGAGGCACTCCAGCAGTGACACCCGTCCACCGAGGCACTCCAGCAGTGACAACCGTTCACCGAGGCATTCCAGCAGTGACACCCATTCACCGAGGTTCAGCAGGAGTGACACCCGTCCACCGAGGTACCCCAGCAGTGACACCCGTCCACCGAGGCACCCCAGCAGAGACACCCATCCTCCAAGGCAACCCAGCAGTGAGCTGCGCACTCTGAGGCATGCACACACTGAGATTCCTCCATTGAGGCACACCAGCACTGATTTCCATTCTCCGAGGCATGTCGCACCCCCTCTAGTCCCATCAAGGCACGCTGAGCAGACATCCTGCATGCAAATTTGTGAGTATTCACTAAGGTTTATTATGGCTATGTTCACTCTTAAAGGAGAACCCCTGCCATATTCAATGTAAGGCTCCACAGCTCAGGCTCTTCCAGAACTACCACAGAAGTAGCTGTGCAGCTGGATCGGAACCCGCCGATGCTGCTAACTGCGCTACATTTTTGCTATGAATATAAAGCAATGGGCAAATTTTTTTTCTCACAGCGAGTGTGGCCTCTACTATGTTCAAAATATCACAACACACGCTTCAGAACTTCTTCTCCATCTCTAGGTGCTGTGCTACTCCCCATGAATTAATATTGTCTTTCTCAGTCTCTTTAGGTCGAGGAGCTCCTGAATATCACTGTTTATCTATTTGCCCTCTTCTTTATACTGATCCTAAATGTTATAGGTTGACTGCTATTTTGCTTTGACTGACTGTTATTTTACTTTTGACTTTCACTTAGGTTTATTTATCTTGTAAAGTGCTCTGTGCACTGGTGCTGAGAAGAGCGCTATACAAGTGATTAGTTAAGAACATCCACCAGCTCCTCACCTCATAAAACCTGAGCATGGATGAACTCTCTTGATGAGAGAAAGCAGTTTTACAGCTGTTTTTCTGCCAGAGTCGAGATCCAGGGTAGACCCTACGAGTCGATAGTCGAGCTCAGGACCGTTTCTGTATTGTCTGGGGCTTGCAATCCTGAGCAATAATCCGAAATGCAGGACTTGTTTTGGCCTACAGGCAGTGCTCAACAGCACACCTAGTGGTGAAACGATTTCACTTTTTGCTGTTTTAAAGCAGTCTCTTAAACATTATAAGTGAACTTACAAATGCAGGAACCACATGAGCCAGTCAAAGACATATGAACTTGGATTTTAGTAAGAAGATAAATGTTTTTTTGCAGCTATAGAATATTTTTGTAATCAAGTATTCTATCGAGTGTTCAATTGATTAATAATCATCATTTTCTCCACTGTTGAGCACTTCCACTTCCTCTTTCTTCTTGGATTCACGTCACCAGCCATGATAATATCGCAAATTCCTCTACCTTTACAGTAAATTCCATTTAAAGGCATATTTCGCTCAATCTTCCAAAGGTCCCCATGGCTATTACCCCCCAGCATTGTGGGGGGGGTGCATTGACTTCTCTCTACAGTGCCCGGTGTTTTGAGAACCCCAGAGGGGGACAGACCTGCTGCACAGCGCTTTGAATGGAAGTGAATGATACAGCCTCTAGCAGGCTATTGAACTAATCAAATATGCCATCAAATGACACCAAAATGCTCGTGTGCACAACTGGTAGGTTTCAAAGTCCCCGCGTAAAGAAAAACAACTTAATATTACAAGACAAAGCTGTTTTTAAGATAAATGGACCACCAGGAGCAGCCGGGCGGAGGGATTTTACGCTAGGCAAGGAAGTAGTCCCAAGCATTCCGCTTAAAAACAGATCTGTCTTGTAATATTAAATTATCTTTTCTTAGCGTGGGGACTTCCCAACCTACCAGTTGTCGACACGACCGTTTTGGAGTCATTTGATGGCATATTTGATTAGTTAAATAGCCCGCTACAGGCTGTACCATTCACTTCCATTCAAAGCGCTGTGCAGCGGTTCTGTCCCCGTCTGGCGTTCTCAAAACACCGGGCGCTCGGGATAGCGGAGATGAGGCATTTTTGAAGATCATCATCATCTATGCCTTTAAGTCAAAGTGGATTAACTAGTTTTTGTGCTGTTTCTAATTTGTCTTCCTTGCTTTTTTTCCCCACCTCAGCCCTCCTGCAAAATATATTGATAAAACAGGAAATGATGATGGACCAATTAAGGATCATCTTTAGGATCATCTACAGTCTATGAAATCCTCTGATGAGGAAGAAATAGGCCTGGATCCAAATATTTTGCCTCTCAAAGATGCCAAGTCTCTAGAGAACCTTGAAGAACAACTTGGAATTAACCCTGACCTCCAGAAACAGTTGGTGTGTTGGCACAATGACCACATTACCTAAAATGGATTTGGCTAGCTTTTATCTTCCACAAATGCCTTTTTCCTCCTCATAAAAATCCTTGATAATTTAAAGCAATGCAAATTAACATTCATATAGCTTTAGATCTTGTTAAAGTAATTTTAAAGAACAATATCTGACATAATACCATAATATTATTTTTTACATTACAAGTATTTATTTCAAAACTGTGCACTCTGGTTTTCAAGTTTGGCATCTCAGAAAAACTCCCTTTTAGTCCCATGTGGTCTCAGTAGTATTTAAAAAATGTTGAGAAACTTTACAGAAATTTTAATCTGAGAGTTACCATGAATAAGTAATCCATCTTGCTGATTCCCTAGACTTCTAGTGCATTTACAACTACTTAATTACTTTTATCACTACTTGCTGAAAAATGCACATTTATTCCTGTTCCAAACTTTGATATTTTCTGCCCTTAAACACGGTAGTGGATGAAAAATTATCAGGTGTCCAGCTACTTAATTTCCTTGCTTTTTCCTTTATGCCCTTCATATGGGAAAATGCTGGGAAATTATTTACCAGTATATTTGTTCTGCTGTTTCATGTGGGTTGAATTAATGTAAAGATTATTTGTATACCAAAGTGACACGAGTCATTGGACATAGTATGGAATAGGAATACTAATATTTGGAATTTTTGAGGAGGAAAGCAGTTTGCACTGCATTTATGATGATTTCTAGACTTTGACGTTTACAATACTTGATTATTTTAATATTGCCGAAAGAAGTAATGAGGAATATATGATTTCAGGTAAAAACACTGGAGGGACCGACATCAAAGAGAGTGTTTGGAGGGTGATGCAGGCCACAATAGCAAACTCCTTGGCCAAGAACATTAATATGAAAGACGTCAACGGGAAGATTGGTTTCAGGCACCTACGCATCAGGGATGTGGTATTTGGTAAGTTTACCTTGATGCCAGTACTGTCTTTCATGTTTAAGAGTCCTCAAAAGTTATTTACATTTACATTTGGCTTCAGTTCAGACGAGTCGAACTTCAGTAGAAAGCCTTATACCAATTCATGCCTTTTTTATTGTGTTTTTCTAAAGAAATTGTGGTAAACTGTGCTTTGGATCACATGGAGCCACACAACATTTAAAATAAGCTGTCATATGCCTTCTTGGGTTCCATACTCCTCCACCACGTAACCTGGGATGGGATGGGACATAACACTATTCATTTTTAAATTGTGTGATTGTGCGATACAGCGTTCAGATATACTTTCTTCTGGAGTGCCAGCTCATTATGGCAAAATCTGCAAAATTACATGCCGTATGTGCAGATGTCACATCAGAATGCCACTAAGACCTGGTTAGTGGAATTTGGTTAATGGAATAATGGTGAATGGAATTCATTTTTATATGTATGTTCTAGCTGCCGTGAGGTGCAACAGATTGACAAGTGGGGTTACTGACCAGGAAATTGATGCCAATGTCAAGAGATGGCTACACCTGGCCCCTGATCGAGACGGTGGGAGGAAAGAACGAATGCAGAGGAAGAGCAACCCGTGACCTTAATGTTCAGCTGCGGTTGGTCAGGGGGCCTGATAGCGAGCCATTAATTTAGGTCAAGGAAGTAGCGGTGCCATTACACCTCACTTATCAGTCCAAAGCCACGGGCCCCAAATGTGTTAGTGGAGTGAGAAGGGAGACATGACCCTGGAGGATTGTGTGTGTGTGTGAATGCATGTTGTGTGTGCTGTACAGTGTTCAAGCACATGATCTTCTGTGACTTGTTTTCATAGGAATATTTGGGTCAGTTCATATTAATACTCTTCAAATCAGCATTCAACACTCTCAATGGTCTGTTCAAGAAGTTCTTTAATTGCTCTGCTATTAAAAACTGTTGGTCCTCCATTTGTAGTATTTAGGCTTTGGGGAAAAGGTTCATATTAATTTGGCATTGCTAGATAGAGGCAAGAGCCTGTGTCTTTGTTTGTTCATGCAGCAGCATGTTTGGGGCCAGTCAAATGCTTCAGTGTTGTGCTTACAATGCATTGAATAACTGTTTTTGTATTGTATTCATAAATAAATATTTTACACTGCCATTGTTTGGGCATTTTGTTTTCTTGGCCAAATATGGCAAGTGTTGAAGAATTGGCTTGGTTACGGTTTAGTTAAGGCTGACATCTGGAACCAGTTCTGAAACCTGTCTGGTCCTACTTAGGGCCAGCTGTGGTCATACAGGTGGCTGACATCTTGGAAAAACAAAAACTTATCTGGCCCAACACTGGGCCAGAACAGGGCCACATATGGCTATATAGGTGGCTGAGACATGGCAAAATCATGGGCCATATGTGGAAACCAGATGTGGCCCTCCCAAGTGCCGTAATTCATTGCGATATGTTGGCCAAGTGTGAGTGAGTTGTGTGGCCCACTACTGGGCCAGACTAATTTTGCTATGTGGGTATTTGCCAAAGATAGGTCAAATTTCTTTTGTGATATATGGGCCAAATGTAGCATTTACTACATGGGCCAGTTTAGGTTCACATCTGTTTTGTCCAGGCCAGAAGAATGCCTACAGTGCCGGATCGTTGCATGAAGTGGCCCACATCCGTATGCTATCTGGGAAGCTAAACATTTTTTCTTGGCTACACTTATTTTAAGCGGTACTTTTTATAAGCAGCACTGGAATGGTCATCAACTGGCGCACTTATAAGTGTGGCCAAGAAAAAAATTCAGCATTGGCCACATGTATACGTGCGAATAACATGGGCCCAAATAAATTCAATTTATAGATCCATGATATTTCATGTTATATAGCTTACATAATTGATGTAGGTGAACATGTAGGTTAAAAGAGTGGTCCGATTTTAAGATTGCCACCAAAAAACAGGTTGCGGCCACTCATCTATATAGGCTAGAATTCTATATAGATCAGTGGTTGCGGCGCTCAGGCGCAGCAGCGCATGGACCGATGGAGGCCGACCAGACTTGAACCTCCAGCTGTCACCGTTCGAGGAGCGTGTGGCAGCACTGATGGGCTCCCCTTCCATCGTGGGAATACGAGGTGATGGGAACATGGATGAGTCCCCACCGCCTCGATTGGAGCTGAATGACAGTAATTGTTACAGTCTGCAGAGATCACTCTTCATTGTACTTTTATTAGTATTACTCCGTGACATTTTATTGGGTGCCACACAAAACGAGCAGCCACTCGTCACTTTCCCAGAGGAGATCCTCTCTGTGCCGAAAGTTCCTCTCACGTCGGACGTTTATTCCTCTAACAATAGAAGATCTGCCACTGTCAAAATGTTATCACAGTCAAAGTGTCCGTAGGCCTGTATATACTGAAACGCAAGTTAGTTAGTTAGTTAATGTACTCTTATGGTTACTCAGGCAAAGTGACCGCAATATAAAGAAAAGTTTGATGAAACGAGCCTAAATATGCACGCACTAGTAATAAATCTTATTTTCTGAAATAACTACGCGCAAACGTATTCCCTAGTCTGCCTTTAATAAACTTGCGTTTCTTTTGTTGTTCAGCCCATATATCTCACTGGATGAGCATCTGACATACCACACTGCATATCTGCCAAGCCACGCAATGCGCTTAATCAAATTGATTGTAGCCTAACTGTTAGCCGTCTGGCCTGACAAGCAGGTTGTCTCAAAATATAAGTTTAATTAATTTCTCAACACATTAATTTCTCATGTCTTATTTATTTAGCCTATTTATCTATTGATTTATTAATTTTACTAATAAGAGCAACAACAGCTTGACGTCCACGTTGCTGCATATGGTTTATTACTCATTTAGTTACCTGCACTCGTTCCTGCATGTTGTTCGCTGGTTTTAAATCTGCGTAAGTCTGGTCAGACCTGGCGTGAGATTTTTGTGGAACGTTCGCTCATGTTCAGATTGATAAATGCCGATCCTTGCGGGAGATTTTGCACACACTCATTTTTTTGGTGTACGCACGTTTGATAAATACCACTGACTAAATAGACCTCCTGTCTTCGATTTTAGACTCAGATTCTGCATTCAATAGAATTTGAATCACAATTTTCAGCTTACTATGATGTAAAGCATTCAGTTTGTTTGTTTCCCATGTCATCCCTATGAGCATAAAGATGCTGGAGAGGGAGGTTTGCGGGGAGGGTAGAAAGGGTTTATAACTGAAAGTATTGCATAAAACCATTAAAAGAGCATTACAGTAATTTACTGGGAAAGGAAGTTTTTAAAGTTTTTAAAGGGTAACTTTTTAAAGTTTTTAAAGTTACCCCTTTACCTTTACCCATTACCCCTCTCTCTGTATCCTCCTCATCGTTTCAATACAAGCATCCCTCAGGAGCTACTTTGCTTCAAAATCTGCCCTTTTCTTCCTAAAAATGTTCCTTGAGCCATGGAGAGAGTGTTTGACAGCAGAGGGATAGAGGAAACAGTAGAGGAATCTGTAGTTCAGAGGATTGGAAAGTACTGGACAGCTTGGCTTGAAAGCTCAACTGGGTTAGAAGTCCATCCATCCATCTTCTTCCGCTTATCCGGGGCGACGGAGAGAATTATTGAGAATTATTGTGTGCACTGCAGTGGTTCAAATGATGCTTTCCTGTAAACATACATTGCTCACTCAAATATAGAAATAGAGTTGAGCCAGACAATTTCAGCACTTGGATTTGACGCAGGAAAGGCGCAAGGAGTTACAATTGTGACGCAGCTAACGTACAACTCCAGGTATTCATCCGGATAAGAAGAGTAACGGTGAAGAATTAGCCTAAGGTTAAAAGAAATTAATACCCTCAAAACCAGACCACAATGGTTAAAATGTGTCCTGGATTTATGTACTTCCCTTCACCGCTCATGGCAGTGGAAGATGCCATCAGCTAATTAGAAACTCTACTGCAGTGCCTCTGGGTGTTTTCAGTGCCATTTCTGATTAGCAGCCAGCCAGCAGGACAACAGGACATGAGCTGCACTGCTAATTTAAGAGCTGCTAAAGGGTCTCATCTCACTGCTATTGATCAGGCTGCTTTGCTTCTTAATGAGGTCACTCACGTCAATGCTGCAACGTTCAATGTTGGAAACTTCTTTGGTTTAGCAGAGTGAAGAGAGATGCTGACAGCTAAAGAAACAGGAGCACAGTTGCATGCTCTCATTTTCACATTTACTGCCTTAAGTGGCAATGAAACTTTTTGTGGGTTATGAGAAATAATGTGTTTCTTTACTTCACGATTCAGGTTCACCCTCAGTCCCTGGGCATTTGTTTCCAAGACATTTATTTGAAGGCTTTTGCTTTGCAATAAAACAAACAACAGAGTAAATCAGGATTAAGTCTTCAGTTACTTTTACAAGGCAGACTGAAGACTCCATATCTCACAGAGACAGAAATATTATGCCACCCCTGTTATCACCTAGCCTGACTCCGCCTGCCTTCGTACTTCCGCTTACTTTCATTTCGCTACAGTACTCAGTCTGATCACTCGAAGCTCTGCCTCATTTACCATCCGCAGAAAATACGCCGGACCAACCAGCGAACAGAAGGCGTGGTCGAGAGCCGTGATGTAGCCGCTGCTCCGAGTTTGAAATTATAGTCTCTGAAATCAACAATGGCTATGGACATAGATACATTGGAGGCCATTCACTCTGTCATGGAGAAAATCCCGGGTATCAGCGACTTATATAGTTAGTTTTTTAATGGAATGTTGTGGCACTACTTCCTACAGATTGTCATATCTACTTAATAGCCATCATGAAATAGGCACCCTGTTCATCTCTGTGAGAGACAGCCAAACCACCTCAGCTAGCTTGTAGCTTCTAGTGTTATACTGCCTGAAAATTTCACACTATTTAAGTTAGCAGCAAACTTTCTAAAAGCCGAGTTTTTGTTCATGTCACAAGACCAATTCGCTGTCTCAGAGTTATGTTGTCATTATCCAAAAATGAAATGGCTGTCTGAGGCAGCAAAATGCCAAAGACTGTGGCATTTTGGCATCAGAGCCAAACTGTGTGGCTATAAAGTTAGATAGCGAGCTGGGTATGATGTTACAGCAAGTATGGATAACGGTTCAGTTTTTGTGTCAATGCAGATTTCGTCCTGATGTAAATAAAGCCTTTTTCTCGCCAATTCTGCCATTGGTTTCGTATCTCTTACATTTTATTTAACAGCAGCAGTATCTGCTGGAAAAACGATAGCTCAACAGTTTGTTTCTTGTAAGGAGAACTGAAGGAGCATCTTTGGTTCTTTGAAGTGAATGAGTGAACGCTTAAATTTGGTAGATGGGCATATGTATAGGTACACTATTAGCTTTAATGTACTGATCAGTTTGTTTTCACTGCATTCCTTGAATGAAGAATTGTAGTTTCCAGCGGAAGTAATAGGTAGCTGAGCCGACTCAACATTCATCATTGCCATACGTTAGTGATTAGTTTACGGGTATACCAATAATTTTAAACTTCTGACAAGCGCCCACCCACCAGGAAGTAAACACTTGTCAATGACGAGCTGGCCAGACTCAAGTTGAGTACAAAGCAAAGCGAAGTAGCAGAGTCTGGTTTTACCAGGCTAGTTATCACCGCGATAACTGCGAAACATTTTCTGTAGCTGCAGTTGCCATCATGGAGACATACATATACTGTCCAGCTAATTTGTATTATCACTGTTTTATTTTCATGCTGGTTGTTGGGGACCTTAAATATTCTCAGCATGCAGGGAGCAGTATTTTAATGAGCCAGATATTACTAATGGCTTCTAAAAGTAGGTTTTAAGCATTTCGGGTCACAACACAATCCACAATGTGGTGATTTAGCATTTTTTTTCAGACATTTTGTGTTAAAAAAAGTTCTAGAAGGCATCTATACCATCTATTTAATTTTTTGTGACTTAAAATCCCAGATTTCTAACTTTACTGCATGTTAAAAACAAAAACAAAATGCAGAACGGAGAGGTAGATGGGGATGGAGAGGTAGAGCTAAATTAGGCTGAAATGATGAAAAAAGTTATCTTCCTCTAGGCTCTCCCAGAGGCACGTATTACATAAAGCAGGATTTAAGATTTCAACACAGAATGGAACTGAATGGAACTTTATTCGTCCCTCATCAGTCAGTTAAAGGGCAGCACTGGTAACAAATAACGGAACACATCCTCCACATAAGTGCGAATACAATTCTTTGTGACACATGTACAGTTAGCATGTGGTCGTCACACGTACTTCTGCAGTCGTCAGGGTAAAGGATGTATGGCGGTAAAAATAATGCGCAACCTTGCGGTAAGCCAGTAGAGGTGAGCAAACAGGCAGAATATGAATCATTGTTCTTATAGAGAGCTCTGTTGGAGAGGAAATCTGTAATACATGCACTTAAGTGATGAGGGAGGTCAAACCAACGTTTTATGTGACACTTGAGGTATTTATTTCAGAGTGGCAGTATTAATTCTCTGGGATTCAAATTCACAAGGGCTTGGGCGACACTAAATAATTGACAGGGGGAAAGGAAATCACCCGGGAGACTTGGCAAGATCCTGAGTCTCCTGCTTATATTCTGTTCCTCTGAAAAAAAGCTATTCAATGCATGGAAAAACATTCTGCCTGTGTGATGGTCTCTCTCTGATTTGACAAATGATATTCCCTGCACATGAGGAGCGTAATAACTGGCAGCGCTCCAAGTTGAAGGCAGACGGGATAATTACAGTTTTGAGTCGGGGTCCAGATGGAAGAAATGTGTCATGAATTGGGATTTAAGTGTACAGGAGAGTAAGTCAATAGTATTCAGACAAACCGGAGATTTATTGTTGCTGTGCAGTATGTATGAAGCAGTCATATTTGAATGTAGATGAGAACGCTTTATGTGAGAGGAAGCAATTCAATCAAAAGAAAACTGGAACTCACCGGGGAGGGGGGGTGTGTGTGTGTGTGTGTGTGTGTGTGTGTGGTAGAGGGGGGGGGGGGGGAGGGAATCTGGCTATATGCTTCAGCACTCTGGAAAGCAGAAGTCACAGCTTGCTCAGTTGAGGCGCATTAATAATCATCTCAGGTGTGGATCATGGCCTTCCTAAAGCAGACTATATAGGCTTTTCGGAAAAATAGAGCTGCTGGAATGCGACTTGTGTAATGGAATGTTTCACCCCTTCGCATTTTATATCTTATCTGAAGCACCTTGCACGGCTTGTATTCCATAGATGTAATCCATTTATACTGCCGGGCTCTTTTCCTGGAGCTGTTTCAGTGAATAAGCTTGCTCATGTGCACACAAGCAGTGCCAGAGATCTGAGAAACAAGCCTTTAACCTCAGACTAACAAGCCCAGCTCCCTAACCATCACGCAACAGCAAGACCGTACTCATCAGTGTGGCTTTTTCATTGTTTTTTTTTTCCTGTGAGAGGCTTGCAGATATCGGCCGCCTTCTGTGATTTTTAACCACTGGTTTTGTTCTGTTAGCTTCAGCTAAACTTAAGGAGGATAAATCAGTTTTCGTAGCCCTTGACCTTGTGTTACTGCTCAATCACCACCCCACTTAATGGCTTTTCCTTGCACCGTGGAACAGTTAAAAGTTACAGTGCCTTAGCTCGGTCCTTTCTATCTCCAGGTAATCTAAAAAGAATTCTCCAGTGGTATCAAAAATATTCCATCTTTTTTGCAATAAAGCTCTATCACTGGGTAGAACTTAGCATACAAATTCAAATGAAAAGAATGCTCAATGAATATTTATTAGTTTACTTAATTACATTAATGAAATATGTCTTTAATTTGTAGTGTTAAATATTTATTTTCATTAATGCTCGAATGCAAACTGAAAATTGCTCTGCTTGCATTGTGCTTGATTATCTAATCACGTTTTTCAATTGTTTCAGCTTTTAAAATTGCTTGGAATGTAATTTCTTCACCAAGAGGCCCCTTCATGAAGCGTGATAGCTCACTTCAAACCGCAGTCTGCATTCAGCACACATTCTAACTTGATCATGTCAAGGCTATTTAGCTGAGAAAAATAAATAATTGGCTGCAATGCAGGAAAACAACAAAGCAAGCTGGGTACTGAGTGAGGCTGATTCTGGGCAGCAAAATGTTCAGATAGGGAGCTGGCACAGGCTGCACTTTCTGACTCCTTCGATAGTATGCATAGCGACTCTCACAAAAAGATATCCTAGAGTCTGCTGCCACATTTGCTTTGTAAAAGGACATTATCACTTCAACACAGGGATCAGAGAAAGCTGGCAGGTTTGAGTTTAAACACTGTCACATAGATTCTTAGCAAATCTTGGTATGCACAGAAATGCAATTTCATGCCATTGCTCTTTGGGCGGCATTATCTGTGTTTTTCTGAAAAAGAAATGAGTTTAATTCCCATGGAACAAGGACAATATTTCATCAATTCTGCTGGAGCCCAGTGAATAACATTCTCATCAGATTAATTATTCTCATGTCCTGAATCGGCCAAAATAAGGGCTAAAGATTGTTAATACTGAGTAATGGAGAGATTGAGGGAGATTTGCAAAGCTGTGGGAGTCTCCATCTCTGTCCAGTATGGGGAGATATTTCAGTAGCATTCTCAATGAGAACATCCATTCTTACGCATGATAATTTTTACAAGACTGGGGTCCGAACAGCCATGGGAGCCAATGAGCCATATCGCATATGGGCAATGAGTAGATGTCAGAGCTGCTTAAAAAGAGCAAAATAGTGATAGGGCTCATTGGTCCACGAGGCTTATCAGATTTCAGTCTCCCCAAATGTCTGCGTTGTAAATGCAAACAGGACCTTGGGTTTGGATCAAAGTCGCCTGACCTGTTATGATCCAGATCAGGAATCGAATGCAGAGTCAGAGTGCAATCCAGCACAGTTCAGCTCAGATGGTGCAGGCCTGGGTACAAGGGGCGTATCCATGCCCAATCAGTGGCGATCTAGAACACCTGCGAGAATGAGTGCACACTTTGCCAGAACAGAACTGTCAGATGGCAGGAAAGGAGGATTTTAGCAGGAATGCACTCACAATCCTGACGACCACAGATGACTTGGAAGGTGTTCCTAATAAACTGACCAGAGGAGAATACTTCATACTTATAAACTGTATAAAGTATATACAGTGTATATTTAAAAAAAAAAAGCCGAAAAAATCTCAAAGTATCGCTTACTGTAATCAGACCTAATTATGGGAGATGGTTTCACAAAAAAATAAATTGCCAAGACATCGCAACTTTCATTTCCACTTTTTAACAAAGCTACTGCAAATTCGGCCAAAAAAAAATAAAAAAAAAAAACTATTACAAAGCCGGGAAAATCCTGGAAGGATTGTTTGTCAATTATAAGAATGATTGATTGCAAGTCAGGGTTAATAATTATTTTAAAGGGAAACTCTGGGCCCCACCAATCTTCAGTCCTAGAGACGCCCCTGCTGTGGCTAAATGATATTGAAAGACAGAGTTTTACCAGAGTATTTTTGACTCCATGTTGTGATAAGTATTACAGTTAAATAACAGTCCTGAAAACAGCAACATCAGTATTTAGTGTCTGTATTGTGTTTCAATTTGATTAATGCACTTATTTTTAGTTTTGTTATTACGTGCATTTCCCCAGTTTTCTCGCCCCTTGTTCAGTTCTCATGTGCTTCACTCCTGCACTCACCCTGCCTATTTTGTTAGTAAATTTAGCTCTGTTAATTCCCTAATTTATAGATACACTCTCTGCTGCTTGCATACCTGAATTCATTGCCCCATTTCCTTCGGTTTTCCCTCCATAAGCACTACTCTTTGTGATTCTCTCTGCAAGTTTGTTTGCTGATTTATTGGAGTGCACAGTGAGCCTTCTCTTGATTCCAGTGAGCTTCCCCTACCTCCAATTCTGATTTGTTTTCATGGTTTATGAGATTGCCTGTCCCATGAGCGATTTCCTGTTTGACTTTCAACCTGTGGACTATCCTAAGATTACAATTTGGATTTTCCTTTGTGCACTGCATTCCCCTTGTACAACCAAGTGTAAGCTCATCAGTAAACCAGCGAAACGTATTTCCTGTGCATGAGTTCTGAGTCCGAGTCCTGATAGAAGGATCGGAGATCACCTGCATTCAGAAGTGGTTTTTGGTCTTGCCAGTAATGCGCTGAGATTCAATCAGATTACCTCCATTTTTTAAATATTGCACATTGTAGAGGATGAAATGCCCCAGAACAAATCGATTTGTATTTGCAAAACATTGTTTTCAAAATGATGAATTATACTCTTATGCATCTGTTGCTTAATTGGTGAGCCGGGACCAGTCTTTGTCCTTCAAGAACAGTCTTTTTGGAGGCTCCTTTTAAACAGTAACATAATTAGCGCACCTGTTTAACATTACGTAGTTTACATCACCTTTTTATTGCAACTTGTTGCATCATTATTAGTACAAATAGCCCCTGCGCTGACTTTTCTAAAGTCTGTCGCTGTCATCATTTGAAATAAACAATTGAATTAAAATGTTAAGCTGTACTGTTTTTGATATAGTAAAGGATGACTGAACTTTTCAATCTCTCCTTTATGATTTTATTCACATTTTCCATTAGGTACAAACTTTGTCAGAATTGGGGTTGCAATACTGTATTCCTATCAGTGTATCTAATATTCAGTGAACACTGAAGCACAGGCATGTACTTAAACGCACACACTGTCCCTGTTTGTCTGCAGTATTGTGATAGGCCACACTCAAGATTGTGATGGAATTTTCGTTGAAGGTTGTATAAGAGGTTGGTGGGAGAGATGAGTAAGAGACAGGGAGTATAATTACTATGGGAGT
This sequence comes from Gymnothorax reevesii, assembly GCA_029721435.1. Taxonomy (NCBI): domain Eukaryota; kingdom Metazoa; phylum Chordata; class Actinopteri; order Anguilliformes; family Muraenidae; genus Gymnothorax; species Gymnothorax reevesii. Next base: position 29,219,972 of record CM056588.1, read on the forward strand.
GAATGGCACAGAATGGAGAAATTCTGCAAAGGTCAACCTAGACACCATTACCAGGCTGCTGCACTGGCAGCCATATCCCCTAAGGACTCAGAGGGTTAGGAAGTGCTGCTATATGGACAGGCTCTCTGAAAGCATGGATCGAGGGTCCCATGGGAGCTCTTTATTCGCTGGGCTAAAGACAGAATGCAGGGCCACAGTGAAATCTTTCTCATACTGTTCAGGTGCTAATGGCTGAGTGCACTCTTTCAAATACTGCCCGACGAAAGCACTTCAGACATCACTGGCTAAATGTGCCCTTAACTGCACTGTGAGGAATTTGCAGTAATGCCAGCACTCTAAGCCTTTTTAATTGTATTACAAAATGAATAGTGTTGGAAAGTTGGACACATTTTTCAATAAAATTGGTTTATGCATTGCAAAACAGGAAGAGCTGTGACTGAAATTTAATTTGTGCATTCATTCAAGCAGAATTAAGAGATGGAAAGCTGTTCATTTTTCTCCAGTGCACTTATACACCCTTGTCATATAATGCAAATTATTGGATTTTCGACTGTCCGTTTCGCCCATCCATTAGCAAAACTGTCTGTATCTGAGCTAGGCTCCGTCAGCCCCATGACCCCATCTCCCTCCTTCCACTTATATCTCTCTCTCCCACCCCTTGCAGCCATCCCTCTCTCTTTCTCACTCTGTCACACTCACACTTCTGCTCCCCAACAGCCTACAGCTATAGCAGTGCTTTTAAACTTGCTGCAGCCAAATGAATTATTCAAGACTGAGTTTGGCCCAGGTTTGTATTAACTATAATCTAAAATCTATGCATGCCTTTAGGGTTGACCAACTAAAATTGAACAGCGTTTTCTTCTTATATAATGAAATGCACTTTCTGTGTTGCTGAAATAAACAAAATGTATGAGCTAGATTGAATATCACTTCCTGAAATATTATGTGCGCATATAAGTACTACAACCCCAATTCCGAAAAAGTTGGGAAAAAGAGTTAATTGTGAATAAAATCAAAATGCAATGGCTTTCAGATCACATGAGCCAATATGTTATTTACAATAGAACATAGATAACATTTAAAATGTTGAAACTGAGACAATTTATATTTTTATTCACAAAATGAGCTTATTTCAAATTTTCTGGCTGCAACAGGTCTCAAAAAAGTTGGGACACAAGCAAAAAAAAAAAAAAAAAGGACTGAAAAAGCAACTGATATATAAGAGAATCAGCTGAAAGAACAATGAGCAAGTGATTAAGTTAACTGGCATCAGGTGTGTAACATGATTGGCTATAAAAGGAATGTCTTAGAGAGGCTGAGTCTCTCAGAAGTAAAGATAGTCAAAGGCTCTCCAACCTGTGAAGGCTTGCAAAAATAAAAATTGTGGAATACTTTAAAAACAATGTTCTTCAACGGCAAATGGCAAAGGCTTTGAAGGTCTCAACATCGAAAGTGCACAACATCATCAAAAGATTCAGAGAAACTGGAAAAATCTCTGTGACAAAGGGACAAGGCCGAAGACCTTTATTGGATGCCCGTGATCTTCAGGCCCTCAGACGCCACTGCATCACTTACCGGCATGATTCTGTCATTGACATCACTAAATTGGCCCAGGAATACTTCAAGAAACAACTGTCTGTGAACACAGTCCGCCGTGCCATCCACAGATGCTACCTAAGACTCTATCATGCAAAAAGGAAGCCATTGTTCAGCATGATCCAGAAGTGCCACCGTATTCTGTGGGCCAAGACTCATTCATAATGGATTGTAGCAAAGTGGAAAAGTGTCCTGTGGTCAGACGAGTCCAAATGTGTTGAACTGCCTGACTGCAGTCCTGGTCTTTCACCGATTGAGAACATTTGGCGCATAATTAAACAAAAAGTCTGTCAAAGGAGACCCAAAACTCTCCAGAAGCTGGAAGCCAGTATTAAACAAGAGTGGGATCAAATTCCAGTGGCTAAACTCAAGAAACTTGTCTCCTCAATGCCCAGATGCCTCCAATCTGTGTTAAAAAGAAGAGGGGATGCTACACCATGGAAAACAGGCCCCTGTCCAAACTTTTTTGAGACCTCTAGCCGCAGTCAAATTCGAAATGAGTTCATTTTGTGGATAAATTATAAATTGGTGCGGCACGGTGGCACAGTGGTTAGCATTGCCGCCTCACAGCAAGAAGGTAGTGGGTTCGAATTCGACCTGGGGCCTTTCTGTGTGGAGCTTGCATGTTCTCCCCGTGTTCGCGTGGGTTTTCTCGGGGTACTCCGGTTTCCTCCCACAGTCCAAATTGGAGACACTAAATTGCCCATAGGCGTGACAGTGAATGGTCTGTGAATGGTGTGTGCGCCCTGTGATGGATTGGCAACCTGTCCATGGTGGGTCCCTGCCTTTGCCTGTAGCCAGCTGGGATAGACTCCAGCTCGCCCCGCGAATAAGCGGGTATAGAAGATGAATGAAATTATAAATTGCTCAGTTTCAACATTTGCTATGTTATCTCTCTTATTGTGAATTAAATACTGGCTGGTGTGATTTGAAAGTCATTGCATTTTAATTTTATTCCCAATTTACACTTTGTATTTACACCAACTACTTCAGAATTGGGGTTGCCGTATACTCCCCTTAAATCAGTGGTTCCCAAACTTTTTCTGCTGGGCCCCCCTTTGGTACATAAAAAAATTTTTGCGCATCCCCCCCCCCCAAAAAAAATAGGTAATACATACGCACATTTTGTTTTCAGAGACCATTGCAGTTTATTTCACTCATTGTAATTTATATAAACCTCAACCTTTTTGGAAAAAATTTAAGTAAATAGGAAATAACAAACAACCACGGTGTAATTATTTTAAGTGTAACTGTTTTCAAGCACCTTAACTGTGTAATTATGTTCAGTGTAACAGGTTTATTTTTTTAATATACAACAACATTGCTATTTATGCATTTTCCGGACACCAACAGAAACTTACTTGCATACAGCCAATCAGCAACCTTGTGCGGACCGCTGAAGGAGTGTCTCGAGACAGTTACATTTTCCTCTCTTCACTGGCCTCGCACTTTTAAGTTAAAATACGTTAACCGAGATCGCGTCAGCTTATTCTAGAAAATATGAATGCTCTGCACAGATGATTTTTGTCCAGCCTAGCAAAATGCAAAATCTCTTTTAAAGTATAAAATCATTAGGCTGTATCACACTCCTCTGCCTGAGTATAGCCGTCTACTTAAAATTATGTTTCTATGATGCAGAAAGACAGCGAAGTACGAAAAAAAATTCATGAACACCACTTGTCGAACCTGCCGATATGTTTGTAACGTTCAGTTGGTGGGCTAGATAAAAATAATCTGTCGGCATACAGAGCATTCATATTATCGAGAATAAGATGACGCAATCTCGGTTATTTCTGCTTTGTATTCATCGGATTTTGTTCGGTGTCACTTACCATTTTATTATCAATATGCCAGATCAGTGCAGGATAAAAAGCGGCGAGTTGGGTATGGCGAGACTACATTACCGGCTTCAAATATTTGAACAACTACATTCATAAATTATTTGTGAAAATGGCAGGCTAGATGAATGATTTGGCGAACAGTTATGTTGAGAGTAAGGCGGGCATTTACGATGTAATCGCAGAATTCTGGGCAGCGAATGGACTGTATGCAAATGATTTTCTGTTGGTGTCCGGAACTCCCGCACCCCGCGCCCCCCCTGCAATTGCTCTGAGCCCCCCCTAGGGGGCGCGCCCCCCACTTTGGGAACCACTGCCTTAAATGAAGTGTAACAACTGTCACTTAGCCAACTTATGATGTTGTGAATTGTAGGATTTGCTACTGACCTGTTTGTTTTCTTGACTGCAAGAAGACAGCCTTGAACTCACACCTAGGTTATTCATGTTTATCCAATGTGGCTGCCTCAATAATAATAATAATAATAATGATAATAATTCATATAATTGCAAGCAGCAAAGATGGGTTTCAAGCTGAGTAGGGCTCAGTATGGATGGGGTGAGAGAGAACGTTTTTTTTAAAATCAAAACTGTAATTTGCAGCCAACTGTAGATTCTTCAGCATCAAGGACATTTGGGCAAATACGACAGCGGATTTAAGAGAAATTTTGATGTATTTGTGCATTCTTTGACCTCTGCCAGTTAAATGGTTTGGTTTACCAAAATAAAGCAACATGGACAGTAGAAAAGAGAACATTTCTGATGCATCTGTGGTTTGGACTTCCAGATCATGATATACTTTGGTCAACATAAACATAGCTGCAAACACAGGGGATGTCTTGGTGTTCATAGTGAATGGCAGAACACACCAAGCGCACCAACAGAAAGAAAAACATTTCACATTTATTTCAAATTAAACAAGGAGTTCCAGACTAGTTTAAAGAAAAGGGAACTCTTTTGATGAATCTGTATTGGCGGCCTGATGTTATATGGATGCCTTATTGCTTGCAGAAATGCAAAAGCAAGCTCAAGAGCACCTGAGTACTTGTACAGCTTTCCTAGACAAATGCATCAGGCTTCCTCAAACAAAAATGAAGGTATACAGTTGAAAAATATGTGCCATGGTAAATCTGAACTTTCACTGCAATCAAAGAAAGCATTAAGAAGGTCTTTCATTTTTAGAAAATGAGGATGACACATCACTTCATAGCAGTTTTATTTTTTTGCTACCCAATAACACTGAACATAACTGGAAAGAAATCAGGCATCATATTTAAAAAAATATGGCCTGCTCTGGGACCATGGCTGTCACTATGCTCCCGTGATCTTCATTTGTTGACTAAAGAAAATGACAGTGATAATCTGCAATCTGCGGTGTCTCTGAAGCAAGGAACATGAAGTTTCTTGCAGACCAAATAAACATCATCAGAGGAGTTCAGAAAACAAGTGCATTTTCCGTGCATAGGTTTTCTTACTTCGTTTGACCTTTGCAAGCCATACTATTATAATGTCCCCATGAGGTGCAACTGCTCCATGAAGTTGTTGTAGCTTTAGGGCCTTGTATTGAGCTTGTGAACACAGTTTTGTGTTAGCTGCCCCAACTGTTTAGGAGATTTGCCTTTTTCCTATTGAACTGATGGGTGACGCTGACACGTCTCTACATGTGATGGCCATATAATTTGATACTTCAGAAGTGTTTTTGTGACTTTTGGCAAACAATGTCCAATGAAACTAACAAAGCGAAATTGGTTCAAATAGGATAAATGGTGCAAAAAAAGAGGAGGTAGGTGAGTGCTACGTGGGGTCAAAGAATCCAACAATGTGTCCTCAAAATCAGGTGCTCTTCAGAAAATGGAGAAAATAATTTGCAAAAAAGAGAAGGGAAGCAATGACTTGCCTGTAATCTTAGTCAATAAAAGTCCATGAGTAAATTGGCAGTCAAAACTGAAGGTCCGAGGCACTCTGATAAGTTAAAAATCCTTTATTGGCAGGGATATCTACGCGTTTCGACTCCAACGAGTCTTCATCAGGACATAATGAGCAATTTCAAAACACGCGTTTAAATAGAAAAAGAGCATCATATGACGCAATCACGTTATCTAGTTCATCACCACACGCAAATTGGACCAAAGTTATAAAATACAGACCTTACATTCCTATAATGCTATAAATAACTCATAAATGTAGCATTTATAGGTGGGAAAAAGTCACCACAAAAACATTTAGACATAGAATATGAGCAAGAGCATATGACAAAATCACAAGAAGAACTGAAGTTAAGAGAAATCAAGAATAATTCTGAAGAGGAGCGATGATAGGCCTTCGACTGAATAAAGCTAGAGTACAAATTTATAACAATTCAAAATACAACAAAATTTGCCATACTGTTGGCATAAAATATTACTGAAAGGGGGAAAAAATCAATCTCCTCGTTTAGGCCAGGGAAAGAGGTGGCCCCTAGTGTATAGATCCAAAAAGTCTCTCGCTGCAAGCGCAGCTCAAATTTTTAGAGACTACCTCGATAACCATAACTTTGAGGGTATCTGGATTGGTGTGGCCTGCTAATTTGTAATGTTGAGCCATTGGGTAGTTTGGGCTTTGCACCCTTATGGCATATTTGTGTTCAGCCAATCTATCACGCAGCCTGCGTTTAGTGCGGCCAACATACAAGCAGGCACACTCGCAATCTAATCTATATACAACAACATTTGTATTACAATTTGCAAAGGCGTTGCAATAGAAGGTCGTTTTGTTGAAGACATCCACAAACATACTGTCTTTTTTGATATTATCACAATTCTTACAGGCTCCACATCTAACAGTGCTTCTGGGTTTGGGAAACCAGGAGGAAGATTTAGGATCGGGTAGGTGGCTCCGGACCAAAGTATCTTTAAGAGTGGGGGCTCTTCTAAAACAAAAAACTGGGTGTTCAGTAAACATGGTAGCTAGAGAGTTGTCACTCAGCAGAATATCCCAGTTCTCTTTAATAATGTGTTTGATGTCAAAAGCCATACTACTATACTGAACAGAAAAATATGTTTTAGAGGATTCTTGTACTATTCTCCGTTCTTTATTTAGAAGCTGCTCTCTATTGAATATTTTGGCTTTTGTCAAAGCTGGGTCAAGGACTGTTTTATGATAACCTCACTGTTCAAACCTCTTATACATGTTGTCTACTTGACGTTCAAAATCATCATCACGATCACAGATCCTCCTCAGTCTTAAAAACTGACCATATGGAATATTAGATATTAAGCTTTTTGGATGAAAACTGTCAGGCTTGAGAATGGTATTTCTATCAGTACTTTTTCTATAAATGGAAGTATGAAGCAGTCCATGGGAATCAACAGTAATGTTCAGATCAAGAAAATGTATTGTTTCATTACTGTAATCCAGACTAAGTTTGATCTTGGGGTTGGTAGAGTTGAGATACTGATGAAAACCAATAAGTTGATGTCAGAGCTCCGTTTGGATACAGCACTCTTCCAGAGCAAGCAGATCTTCCTGTTTTGACAAGGACGAACAAGAAGCTGAACTGGGACCTGTCCAGTCGAAAGTACTGCTGGAAGAGTGCTGTATCCAAACGGAGCTCTGACAGTGAGGCCCCACTACACACGGAAAATCCGGATGTTATCCGCACCTCCCTGCGGAACTGCTCGTTTATGGGCGTTTCTGACTTGCTGGCTTGTGGGCGTGTGTGACATTGTGTGATCAAATAGAATCCATCCCCGCTAAATTTTGATTTTCCTGCTGTTATGAGTACAAATCAATTTTCGTACGAACATCTCTCTGCCATGGATCGTCGAAAGAAGATTCTGGCTGCGATTTTGCTGTTGTATCATAGATACAACCGTTGTCGCCACCGCCGTTTTTGGGTTCATCCCATCCTGCAACGCCGAAAAAATTATGGTTAGTATCATCGGCTCGTAGCAGAGCTCCGTTCGGATACAGCACTCTTCCAGCAGTACTTTCGACTAGACAGGTCCCAGTTCAGCTTCTTGTTCGTTCTTGTCAAAACAGGAAGATCTGCTTGTTCTGGTAGTTTTTCGGACGAAAGAGATTGGCTCCCAGGTTGCGGGCACCGTATTCATTTCCATATGGCTAGAAAATTTCATCTTCGTCCCCTCCCACTTTCCCGCACCAGAGCCCGGATCGTATCGGATGGTATCCCAGAATGCATCACGCACCAAAACGCACGCATGCCATAGAAAATGAATGGGATGCGGAGGAGGGTGGAGATTTTCCGTGTGTAGTGGGGCCTCACCGTTAACCTCTCTCCCTCTACGTGCCGCCCTTCCTTTTTTTAGGGGGGTCCATTCTCAAATCGTGCTCCTCTCCTCTTAGCCGCAGGTACCACACCGACACACCTCCTCCTCCACACACACGCTGTCTGTGTGGTTGACACGGACTGTTGGGGTGGGTGTTAATCAAAACAAACCAATCGTCTTGTTGTCCTCCTCACATGCTACTGGCCTGAGTGGCCTCTGATTGGCCTGAAGAAAAGTCAGACAGCTGCGAGTTGCGACGCCGGCCGAACGACAGTCTGTAGAAGCAAAGAAAAAAAACCAACATGCAGGCAGCAGCCGGCAGGCGGCAGGCCAGCAGGCCAAGCACATACCGGCGCATCGGGACAACTCCCGAATCTCCCGTTGGCCACTCCGGGCCTGATGATGTGGACAAACTTTTTTTATACTAATAGGAGGACTCATTCAAATATAACCCCTGGGGAAAAACGGGCTTTACAATGGTTAAAAAATAATGACGACATCATAGTGAGAGCAGCGGACAAGGGAGGAGCCACAGTAGTTTGGGTAAGAGACAATATATTGATGAAGCCCTTAGGCAGCTGGGTGACCCACAATATTACACCCCTTTATTTTTCAGTCCTATTGACATTATCAAAAAAGAACTTAAAATAAATTTGGACATTGCGGCTGAAAATAAATGGATCACTAACGATGAACAGGATTTTATTTTCCCCCAAAACCCCAGATTAGCCACATTCTACTTACTTCCCAAAATTCATAAAAATTTGGACTCTCCTCCGGGCAGACCCATCATTATCTTCAAGACACTACACATGTGTTACGAAAGCTTGAGGAAATTCGGTCGATTGGAAATGCCTACCTAGTTACTATGGATGTAGAAGCTCTCTACTCAAATATTGATCATGCTGAAGGCCTGGAAGCTCTACATCACTTCCTGCAAAAAAGGCCTAATATTGACACCCCTCCTACTGATTTCATTGTGGAATTAACAAATAGGAGTCTAAAGAACAACATTTTTTTGTTTCAGGACCAACTCTATAGACAAGTTAAAGGCACTGCCATGGGGGCAGCTTACGCTCCCAATTATGCAGGACTTTTTTTGGGACTCTGGGAGGAGAGATATGTGTTTAGCAGGAACAATCCATTTAGAGACCACATTAGGTGGTATGGCAGGTACATTGACGACCTCTTTTTTATTTTCTCGGGCTCTGAACATCAACTTATTGGTTTTCATCAGTATCTCAACTCTACCAACCCCAATATCAAACTTAGTCTGGATTACAGTAATAAAACAATACATTTTCTTGATCTGAACATTACTGTTGATTCCCATGGACTGCTTCATACTTCCATTTATAGAAAAAGTACTGATAGAAATACCATTCTCAAGCCTGACAGTTTTCATCCAAAAAGCTTAATATCTAATATTCCATATGGTCAGTTTTTAAGACTGAGGAGGATCTGTGATCGTGAGGATGATTTTGAACGTCAAGTAGACAACATGTATAAGAGGTTTGAACAGAGAGGTTATCATAAAACAGTCCTTGACCCAGCTTTGACAAAAGCCAAAATATTCAATAGAGAGCAGCTTCTCAATAAAGAACGGAGAACAGTACAAGAATCCTCTAAAACATATTTTTCTGCTCAGTATAGTAGTATGGCTTTTGACATCATTAAAAAATTATCAAAAAGAACTGGGATATTCTGCTGAGTGACAACTCTCTAGCTACCATGTTTACTGAACACCCAGTTTTTTGTTTTAGAAGAGCCCCCACTCTTAAAGATACTTTGGTCTGGAGCCACCTACCCGATCCTAAATCTTCCTCCTGGTTTCCCTTACCCAGAGGCATTGTTAGATGTGGAGCCTGTAAGCATTGTGATAAAAGACAGTATGTTTGTGGATGTCTTCAACAAAAAGACCTATTGCAACGCCTTTGCATATTGTAATACAACTTTTGTTGTATATAGATTAGATTGCGAGTGTGCCTGCTTGTATGTAGGCCGCACTAAACGCAGGCTGCGTGATAGATTGGCTGAACACAAATATGCCATAAGGGTGCAAAACCCAAACTACCCTATGGCTCAACATTACAAATTAGCAGGCCACACCAATCCAGATACCCTCAAAGTTATGGTTATCGAGGGAGTCCCTAAAAATTTGAGCTGCTCTTGCAGCGAGAGACTTTTTGGATCTATACACAAGGGGCCACCTCTTTCCCTGGCCTAAACGAGAAGATTGATTTTTCCCCCTTTCTGTAATATTTTATGCCAACATTATGGCAAATTTTGTTGTATTTTGAATTGTTATGGATGTGTACTCTTAACTTTATTCAGTCGAAGGCCTATCATCGCTCCTCTTCAGAATTATTCTTGATTTCTCTTAACTTCAGTTCTTCTTGTGATTTTGTCATATGCTCTTGCTCATATTTTATGTCTAAATGTTTTTGTGGTGACTTTTTCCCACCTATAAATGCTATATTTATGAGTTATTTATAGCATTATAGGAATGTAAGCTCTGTGTTTTATAACTTTGGTCCAATTTGCATGTGGTGATGAACTAGGTAACGTGATTGCGTCATATGATGCTCTTTTTCTATTTGAACATGTGTTTTGTAATTGCTCATTATGTCTTGATGAAGACTCGTTGGAGTCGAAACGCGTAGATATCCCTGCCAATAAAGGATTTTTAACTTATCAGAGTGCCTCGGACCTTCAGTTTTGACTGCCATTTTACTCATGGATTTTCATTGACTAGGATAAATGGTATTGAGAAAATAGAAAAATGAAGTTTCCCACTTCATGCTGTTTGGCATAAAGGCAATATGGCCGAGATCTTAGACTTACGGGAATGTCATTTGGGCGGATAGAGATATCATTGATTTTATGTTAGATGACTTTCAGTCAAGCACTGGTGATGATATACACATCTAAATGTAGCGTTATTCACTTGTTTTCTGTTGCACCTCCAAAAGCCGATTGGAATAAAATTTGATGCGGGCATTGCAGATCCCATGGACGTGAGTCAGTGAGTTTCATTTCAGTCAACCAAATGTAACCCAATTGGCTTGTACAGGAAACCAAAATTGGGGGTTAAATGGTAATAATAAAAAATTATAAACTCACAATTACAAGAGGGCGCATAAGCAACACGCCAATAATTTTCTCATGCTTATTTTTACCACATATATCATTGCTATTTCTGACACCTGAGAATCCTGTGTTTGGGGTAAAATGCTGGAACAGGTAAACAATGTAAGTCTTTCCATGACAGACAGAACACTCAGGGGACAAACGACATCCACGTATTTATCAATTTTGGGACAAAGAGGAACAACTTCTATAAAACAGCCTTAGCTGTAAGAGACAAAACTCAACTCTGATGATCCTTTGCATGGTACAAATCCTCTGATGGCAGCACTCTTAGACTGGAAGAGATTTGTTTGAGAAGGCTGCTGACATGTACCATTTCTCTATTTTATACAACACGGTTCCCCCAAACAGACTTGTGCATGCTCCCCTGCACTCTTGAGACAAGAATAGTTGGCCTTACGCCACAACAGGAGCGCTGGTCAGAAGTGTCTGCGAATGAGACGTGGAATATAATTGACAAGAAAGACTTGAAGATTAGAATCTTCGCCAAAGATATTTAGCAGAACAGATGAGAGGCACTGAAATTAGAAGTCTCCCATAAGGAACGGGATAGATGAAAAACACACTGAAATTGGAATCTCAACATGAAGAGGGGAACTGATGCAAAATGGTTAAATTAGAATCTAACCACCATGAGCAGAACATTTAAGAACATGCAGTATCAGACTGAACAGTCCAAGCACATTATTCTCCACTGCAGAACAATGTTGTTTTATTATTATTAGCTCTCAGTCATTTTCTCACAAAGTTTGTGAAATGTCACTGGTAAGACTACCTTGTATATATTGCTGCATTAAACAATATTGATATTATCTTTTTATATCAGAGTTTCTGTATCTGTATATTTCTGTATTATAGAGCCTCATGACCTCTATAATATTAATACTTCAGACTGAGAGGATTGGAAAGACCAGGAGGGCACATTTTTGAATTATGCATTTTCTCAGGTCTTAAATTAACCCTTAAAGCGCCAAAGGCAGCATTTGCCGCTTGCTGATACAATGAAATAAAATCAAAGCTTTTGAGAACCTATCACGTGGCAACTTTTCTCTCAACTTGTTTTCAACAAGTTGCCACATTATATTTTTTCAAAAGCTCAAGATATTAAAATTTTTAAGCGTTTGAAATTTGGTTTTGGTGCCCTAAAGATTAAATATTGTAGAACAAAGAGCTCTCGTAGAATTTGAAGTGTAACCACTACTTCTGAAGGGCAAATGCTCCTCTATTATATAGCAAAGATTTTAAGTCATTTTCTTCCTTAAGTGGGCCAAAAATTATCGATGTGCCAAGATAACAGGAGAGAAGTAATCAGTCTCATAAAATCACTTATCTGTAGTACCTTACAAAAAATGCAGCAATTTTAATGATCCTAGATTAATGATAAAATGCTATTAAATCAAAAGATCTGATGGATTTAAGATTATCAGATTTATAATCTGATGGATGTTGAAAGGTGTTCAAATGATCGATTGTATCGGCTTCATGTTCACGTGATATAAGAATAGAGAATCAAAAGAGTAAGAGTGGCACTCCAAATTTTATATGGTTGCGGCAGATTTTATCTCTCCATTTGTGTTTATGGGATTGTGCTTTTGGTCTATTGTTATCATACTATAAGCGGTTTGGTAAATTTCTGTTTCTTGTGGACTACATGGAAACAGTGCAGTTGTCTCTGAACAACTTTAGTAATCAAAGCTTCTACCAGTACGCTGCATGCTAATTTTACATGAAATCCTAAAATGATGCCCCAGATGGGGTGGGCTCTTTTATTTTTGAATAATTATTCTAGGATATATCATGCTGTTTTCTTGAAGAGATCTTAATTAATCTATTATGAAGACTAACCCAGGCAGTCCAGGCTCTGACAGGCTGCTTCTCTTGTGCAGAATATTTAATGGAGGGATATTCAGCCACAGCGACATTGATACAGAGTATGGAGACAAGTGATTGCCTGACAGTGCTATGCTTGTTCATGTACACGCCACGTGTGGCTAAAAACCAATACGCCCTCCTATCCTATGTAAGCGCATGCATGCATGCTTAAATACACCAGTGAAAACACGGATACACTCAGACTCATGAACCTACGCAAACACATGCATACTTGCAAGCATGCAACAACACTGACACATGGGTGTCAAGACATGCACCAAAGTAAACACATGCGCACTCAGACACTTGCAAAAACACAAACACATGCACAGTGTAATATGTGCACCAACACAAACCTTCACCAAAACAAACAATTGCACTATCATATACACATAAATGCACCAGCACAAACTCCTGGACAGTCAAATGCACGCATCAACACAAATACATGCGCAGTCAGACGCATGCACCAACAAAGGAGACATGCAGAGTCAAACACATACACCAACAGAAACAGATGCGGAGTCAAACATATGCTTGAATGCAAACAGATGTCCCATCAAAAATATGCACTGGCACAAAAAATGAGCACAGGTTAACACAATCACCAATGTGAACAGTCAGACATTGATTTACAGAAATTCACTCACATGCGCGCTCACACACGCGCATGCACGCACGCGCAGACTCACACACACACAAGCAAGTAGGACTACAAACAGACCGACCCATATAATGTTCACTCTTCACTTCACACGGACTCTCTCCCTCCTGTGTTATTTCAGATGATCAGTGACACCTTGGTTTGTCTCGGGCAGAAGACTACATTTCCACTGCTGTTGTCTCTAAGGAGAGCAGTTGCATTACTCTCCATTCATTTCTCACAGCTCCTGCTTTGGCCTGTTCTGTTTTACACGCATTCCCTTTGGGCTCATCTGAAATCCTGTACTCAGCTCCTCCACATAGGGGTTGCTGTAGATGTTGCTGTAGGGAGATTCTTATGAGTGCTATCTTTTTCATGGAGGATAAATGTTGTCAGACTTATGGAACCATAGATTTGTGTTTACTGGGATACAGTCCTCTGTGGGGGATGAGGCAGCACAGGGATTCCAGAGCCTAACATTTTTTTTTTTTTGGGTTACTGTAGATTCACCGTGGAGAATTCCCAAATCCCAAGGAATGTCAATTCAAAGGTGCTTTGAAATACTAATTTGGAGATCTAATATGAACATCATTGACTGGAGCTCTCGAGAGCTGCAGTGGCATTGTTTTAGGATGCTGGGTGCATTGTAATGAACTGTGACCTGGGGGCAGCTGTGTTTAAGGATGCTACTTCGTCTTTATGATCAGACACTTCGGAAAGGGGGTGGGGGTGGCGGCTCTAGCAACAGTGCTCTAAATGCTCTTTGTTTGTTTACTGAAACCTATTGCCAACATTTATCAGCACATGCTGAATTATTCATGTACAGCGAAATGCGGGATGTACATTCAGATCCATGAATATTTGAAAATTCAGAGCATTATTGTTATTTTTGTAGTCTGCCATGTCATATTGGAGACGAAATTCAATTAATATTGTCACAAAGTGCAGATTTCTGGATTTAATTTGAGGGTGTCTAAAATGGGCGAACAGTTTGAGAATTCCAGCCCACTTTATTCCTAGTCTGCCTGCTTTTTTAAAGAAGCAAAAACAATTGGACATATGGCAGCGCTGCTGTTTTATGAGCTGGTTTCCCTCATTACTTCATTTGCAAGCAAGCAAATAAAATTTATATATTTGATGTAAAGTCTGGCATTTGCATTTGGAATCTGTAGCTGTTCATTTTCAATATGAATTCCATTGAGCTGCCACTGCCAGTGAATCAAGCCATGATTAGGTTGATTAAATCCCAAAAAAAAAGCTTCATAGAAATACCAGAAACATCAGGTGTGGTGAGATCAACTATTTGGTTCATTCGTGAAGGGGCCTTGCTACAGCTGCAACACATTTTCATCCAGACGTGTCAAATAGTGATGCCACCTGACCAAGCGTCGATATGCAATGAAAAAAAGAGGCTTTTGGCATCCTCATTTGATATTTAGTGTTGAGCTTTTGGTGAAGGGTTAAGGGTTAAGGGTTTGGGGGTAGGTTTTGTTTTAAACTGGCATCAAATAAGGACAATAAAAGCCTTCTTTTCCATTGTATATCGACTTTAGGTCACGTAGCATCACTATATGACGAGTCCAAATGAGACTGGGCTCGCTGAGCAGGTGTAGTGGATTCCCGCCATTTTTAAATGTTTTAACTTCCTTTTGTTGACTTCCTCGTGAACATGGAGGAATGAATCAAACTCAGAGCAAGACAACAATCCAAACCATAAACTGCAAATCTAACAGGGACTTCCTGGAAAGGAAAATACAAATATGGAGTGGCCATCTCAATCACCTGGTTTACAGCCCATCAACAGCCCACAGAGCTGATATGGGATCACCTGGGTCGCAAATTTCATGAAGTGTGTCAGTCTTCAAAGAAACACCAATAGGAAATATTGCAGTTCAAATGGAAATCTATTGAGAATGTGTGATGGGCGG
The DNA here is from genome assembly GCA_029721435.1 of Gymnothorax reevesii. NCBI lineage: Eukaryota > Metazoa > Chordata > Actinopteri > Anguilliformes > Muraenidae > Gymnothorax > Gymnothorax reevesii. The sequence goes on from CM056588.1 coordinate 29,235,264, forward strand.
TGACAGGACGCCAGGTGCCGCGACCAGTGAGAGAAAACAAAGAGCAGCTCAGCTAGGAGACAGACACCAGAGAGGTACACACCTCCGATAAAAGCTCGTGCTTCCAAGGTGAATAAATGTCCGCTACACGGAAGCTGTGCAAGAGAAAAAACAACGGGAGAAGAGGGAAAATTTCTAAAAGAAGCAAATCCTAACAATTAATAGAATATAGCAAATCACTAGGAAATCAGACTTGAGTTTTCTCCGGCCAAGAAATAATTAGACACTCTAGCGATAGTCGTGGTGAACCCCCGGCCATATATATAGAGTCTGGAAAACTCCGCCCCTGGTCGACCAGCCAGCTGGGCCAGGAATTCGATTGAAAAGAAACTTGATATCGTCCCAGACGATATAACAAAGAAAGGTCCAACAAACACACGCCTAAACCATGACAGCATGATTCCTTGGTTTAATGGATTTTCTAAATGTCAAGAATTTGGAAAGCAATGATTAAATCTTACCGTGGATACTTGGATGAGGAATCACTAAAATAGATAACTGTGTTTTGCATCATTTGGAAATTCTGTTACACCCAAATATTCAAAAAAGTAAATACAGTGAACCATCTTCATACAATACTTCAGTTTTTGTCTTGTGATTAACCATTATACAAACACTTTTATTGAATAGAATTTCAATAACTACTTAACTCATTCCCTATGGAATACTTTTATATAAAATTGTTGCATTTGTATGGAATACTTTTCCCGAAAATTACACAATATAAAGTATTGAAGTACAGGTGCCCCATCACCGCAATCGTCAAGTGATTTCATGTTTTCATCGGACTGCGAATGGTCATCCACGCCGTTGGCAGCGGCTTACCAAAGGGAAAGGGTTAAATGACATGCGATTCCAAGCTTTAAAGTGGTCATGTATACTCCAGTATGGAGTTAAAAGGCGGGAAATATAAAAAAGGAAACAAACAAGTGTACAGTACTGAATATATCAATTTAAATGAATCATACTATAATTTGAGGAGCATTTGTCTCTTTGTCTGTCTGTCTGTCTGTCTGTCTGTTAGTTCCCCTACTCCTCCGAGGTCCTCTGACGGATCTTCACCAAACTTGGTGGGTCTATGTAGGTTGTCCCTGGAATTGTCCTTGAGGGGTTAGTTTTTTGAAAGGTCAAGGTCACTGGGGTCAAAGGTCAATTTTTCGCATCTCCCATCTCCCTGGACAGATTTTCATGAAAGTTGGTATGTGGACGTAGGTCGTCACAAGAAATTATTCTCGCCACGGGTAATTCACTAGTGACTAAAATTAGGTGAAAGGTCTAGTGTGTGACGGTGTGTTCAGGAATCACACGTTAGTACCAAAAATCGTAAGCCTTAATTTCTAAAAGGGTCAAAACCAGAAAGCACAATTGCCAAGCTAAAGTCAAAATCCAAAAACGAAGTCGATAAACAGGCAGGGGTCGTAACCAGAGAAGCAGATGTGCAACGGTAAAATCAGTAATCCAAAAATCGTGGTCAGAATCCAGAAGGGTAGGTCATACAATAACAATAATCGTGGTAGAACAGAAAAAGGGTCAGAATCCAAAAGTAGCAAACAACAAGAAGGGGTAAGATCAAGGTCGTACAAAAAATGTCGTAGTTGGAAGCAAAAATCAAAAGGCATATGAGGCTCCCTGCACTAGTGAAAATTGATCAACATTCTGACAGGGAAAAAGCTGCAGTGAAGACCTTAAGTAAACAAGAGGGAAGTCACATGCTATGCAGGGCCAGGTGATTAGGATGACAACTAATACCAAAGGGAAATACACATGGGGAAGTCCTAAAGACAATAACTGCCAGGAGCCAAGACATGGACAGGATTCACAAAGACAACCTATGACAGACAAACGGCTCCAGTCAAGAAGTTCTTCGTGCACTGATCAAGGAGTGCAGGATAGCAATTAAGCATGTGTGAAAGATTTTGCGGAAGCACAGGGAGATACAGGGAAAGTAAAGCAAGGGGCGGAGACTAGAACAGGGCGAGAGCTGAGACTGTGTTAGTAACAATTAGTAGCAGTGCAACTTTACAAATTAACCCAAGTGCTCGTTAGTTAGTTAGTAGTAAGTTCATGTGTTTGTTAGGTTAGTAAATATAATACAAAATATAAATGTAAGTATATTAGTCATCAAGGAAAGCGAGGCGAAGGAAGTAAACGAGAATTGAAGTAATAATGTGAAACACCAGGGCTGTGTTCCAATCCGAAAAAATGCTTTCTTCGTCGTGTTCACTCGCCCTCCAATCGAGGGGGGAATTCCCAAAAAATCCCGGATGTAAGATGGCTGCCACTTGTATGGTCGTTCCAATCTAGTTTTGTGGAGGGATGGGAGCATTTTCATTTGCTGAAGCCCTCGATTATCCTCCCTCAAACAGCCAACAAAGAACATCCCTCCAAGCTTTGATATTGCCCAGAATGATTTGCTCCTTCTCCCTCGATAAAAATTTCACGTCCGCCATTTTTTTCTGCTGGCAAAAGGAGGAATTATGGCAGGGAAATTACCACACAAATGAAAGAATTGTGTTCGAGTAGTGTGTAATTTATGACAGAGTTATATGCAAATAGCAAAGTTTGGGGGTGAGGGGCATTGGTTTTGCTTTATTTCTAAGCATTTTTTTGCTTAATTTTTGCTGTAGCTAGCCTATAGCATCCGCAAGAAGAATACACGTTCCGTGTGTATTCGTGTCTTTGCATTGACTTTCAATGTAATCTGTCATGCAAAAAATTTGTTTCGCATGCAGTGTGAAAGCAGCTTTATTTTCCTATGAAACATTTGCAAGTGCCGCAGCAATCAAATGAGCACGCCGTCTTCTTCTTGCCATAAACATGCGATACAGAGTCCGCGTGAACTGTAAAAGGTGAAACGTACAGGCAACTAACTCAGTCGGCTCAAAGGCAACACAAACTTCCCATTAGCTTGTTGAAACATGTCAAAGTGTAGAAGAAATCCGTCGTCAATACGATTCCCCGCAACCCTCCCCCTGAGTTCCCTCGATTGCACTCCCTTGCACGGGAAGGGCTTACTCGCCTGCTACGTCATTCGGAAGGCTCGCTCAAGTGGAGGGAAGAAGTGAAGGGAGTACCTTATTTCGGATTGGAACGTAGCCAGAAACCACTGAAATCACCCGAAGCATGTAGGCAGGCAGACTGGGGAGATGGACTGCACCATACTGATCACAAGACAGGGGTGACATAAGTGCAATTAGTACAGAAATGGCATAAACATAAAAACCAGGATGTATAATAAGCAAAATCAATAAACAAAAGACATGGGCAAAACCAGAATCACGACATAGTGTGTCTCAGGTTAACAAATAAAATCAGAACTATTCATTAGGGCAAACAGTAAAAACTGAATAATTCATGTGTACAGTTATGTGTCCATGCACGACATGAGTGGTCATGATTGTTCTGTGCATATTTGACACTAGTGTTCCAAACTCTCAGGACCGCATACTCATAATCTCTGTGTTTCTGTCCTTCAAAGATGTGTATTTGATGGTTATCCGATTGGGGAAACATGTTTGTGGTTGGTTGGTTAGCTCTTTCTGCATTCTCCATTAATTTTAAAGAATATTTATGCACTATTCAAGGGATAGTTGGGTTTTTATTATCAGTGGGGTTGTATGAGGTATCCCTAGTTAGTATATTACCTGCAGTAGATTATAGTCAGAAAGCTCCCAGTTTCTAGAGCTACAGCATAACGCCAGCACAGAAGCAGAGCAGCTCACTACTGAGGATGGGATGAACAGCAGCAAAATGTATGTTCGCCACCAAAAAAAGGCCTACCAAAAATAAATCTCTGAGTTTGTACTACTTTTGGAATATTTTCTGTGCTTTACCTTGTCATCTCTGTGAGGATTACGAAAGGGACCACAAGCGAGAACCAGTAAAATAGAAAAAGGAGCCTTTTATTTCTGCGGGGCGGGTCACTACTTAGTGAACAAATGCGTGAGCTGATTGTCGAACAGTTTAAAAACAACATTCCTCAATGAGCTATTGCAAGAAATTTAGGGGATTTCATCATCTACGGCCCGTAATATTGTCAAAAGGTTCAGAGAATCTGGAGAAATCACTGCACGTAAGCGACAAGGCCGAAAACCAACAATGAATGCCCGTGACCTTCGATCCCTCAGGCGGTACTGCATCAAAAACCGAAATCAGTGTGTAAAGGACATCACCACATGGGCTCAGGAACACTTCAGAAAACCACTGTCAGTAACTACAGTTCGTCGCTACATCTGCAAGTGCAAGTTAAAACTCTACAATGCAAAGCGAAAGTCATTTATCAACAGCACCCAGAAACTGGGCCGGCTTCGCTGGGCCCAAGCTCATCTAAGATGGACTGATGCAAAGTGGAAAAGTGTTCTGTGGTCTGACGAGTCCACATTTAAAATTGTTTTTGGAAACTGTGGACGTTGTGTCCTCCGTACCAAAGAGGAAAAGAACCATCCAGACTGTTATAGGCGCAAAGTTCAAAAGCCATCCTCTGTGATGGTATGGGGGTGTATTAGTGCCCAAGGAATGGGCAACTTACACATATGTGAAGGCACCATTAATGCTTAAAGGTACATACAGGTTTTGGAGCAACATATGTTGCCATCCAAGCAACGTCTTTTTCATGGACGCCCCTGCTTATTTCAGCAAGACAATGCCAAGCCACATTCTGCACATGTTACAACAGCATGGCTCCGTAGTAAAAGAGTGCGGGTACTAGACTGGCCTGCCTGTAGTCCAGACCTGTCTCCCATTGAAAATGTGTGGCGCATTATGAAGCGTAAAATACGACAATGGAGACCCCGGACTGTTGAACAACTTAAGCTGTACATCAAGCAAGAATGGGAAAGAGTTCCACCTGAAAAGCTTCAAAAATTGGTCTCCTCAGTTTCCAAATGTTTACTGATGTCGATAAAAAGAAAGGCGATGTAACACATTGGTAAAAAGGCCCCTCTGCCAACATTTTTGCAATGTGTTGCTGCCTTTAAATTCTAAGTTAATGATAATTTGCAAAAAAAAGAAATAAAGTTTCTCAGTTTGAACATTAAACATCTTGTCTTTGCAGTGTATTCAATTGAATAGAAGTTACAAATCATTGTATTCTGTTTTTATCTACGATTTACATAACGTGCCAACTTCACTGGTTTTGAGTTTTGTAGAAAAAGCAAGGTGAAGGAAGTAAACGAGATTGGAAGGATGGTTGAAATCCAGAAACCATTAAATCACCCGAAGGAGTGGCACACAGTACTGGGGGTGTGAGCAATGACAAGACCAAAGACCAGACAGGGAGAGACAAAGTGCAAAGCATGGTATAAACAAAAACATGGACCAGAGTAAAACTATGGTTAAAAAGTAAAACATGGAAGAACAAAACTAAAACAATACATGAATGAATCTGAGTAACCAAATCACAATACACATTTCAAGAATAGTCAGACATAGCAAAAATCAAAATATACAGATGGCAATCCAATCAGGAGCATGGCAAGGCAGAATCAGAATCACCACAATCTCCGAGCCCTTTCCATCACAGAGCACTAAAGTTACATTTTTTCAACCACAGAACTTCTGTATTACAATACATTTGAGAAAGTTGCTATGCCAGAATAAAGGGTTGTCAAACAGGAAGGTAAAGCAATCAAAATTTTCAACAAAATGCAGTTCACTTAAATGGAGACTGGAGGCTGATTTATTTTTATTATTCTTTTCAGTTCTCTCAGGCTCTCTTATAGATGGCTGACATACGTTTTGCTGCTGTCCCCATCCACAGCTGTGTATTGCTCTGCTTTTGTCCTGGGAGTACACTTTGCTTAAACAAGCTAGGGACTCGCTAACCGCTGACTAATGCAGGCAATACACTGACAGGGGATAAGTGCCTCATATAATCCCACTTGAAAAACCAGAACTATCCCTTTCGCACTCTACCAGTGAAGGGAAGAGTATTCCATCATTGCACATCATCTTCAACGTCCTAATGTACACTGATGTTGTCTCAATAGCATGTACATTGCAATAAATGCATGGATTGCCTTTCTGGGTTGTATGCTATTGTGGCTGCAATCTTATTTCAAACCCTCATTCAATATTGGAAAAGGTTGCATCTTCAATTGTAAATCACATAAACTACCCTCAAGCCTTTGCCATAAGAACACATTCTGTATTCAGTACATTACTGTGTGTTTATGTGAGATATAGTCAACCCATAATTCCAGAACTGAGCATACTGCACTTGGAGTTAGGATATGGTAAAAAGGAGGCCCTCCAGAGGAAAGGTGATTGTCAGGATTACTGAGGAAAACAGTCAAACAATTTGCACATTGCAGAAAAAAATGCCAAGAGTCCTAAGCTCCAATTTTTTCCCTACTAGGTGGAGTCAAAATGAATGAAAAATGGAAATAATACAGCGTATCAGCATCTCAAAGATGTATACCTTGATGGAATGTTTTTTTTTTTTTTTATGCTCACTGTAGTATCGACATTGCAACAAAGGGAAATACTTTCCAAAACATCTCAGAGATTTCTTTAAGTGAAAGACAACCTTCATCTCATGTGAACAGCAAAAGAAAGAACTACTCCCTAAGTGTAAGAAAGTATGTTTTTGTAGATTTAAAGACCAGATGAACTGAACGATGAATACCTTTGTATCTGGATCAAAACACTTGCAGAGTCCATTATTTCTCCTTTAACAAAAGTCAAATAACTCCAATGGAAAGAGGTAAAAAAAAAGCTCTCATTGCAGACCCAAATTATTTGGTTTCCCAGGAGTTTTCTTACACCCAGCAGCCAAAGACACCAATAATTTAAAGTGTATATCATTTTTTATCTGGCATTTGGTTCTTAGATATGTGTAAAAAAAATCTAACTTTAAAAATTTAATTGTGCTTATATTTTACATTCAAAAACACCGCTATTTTGAATTAGTTACAAGTTTGAGCGGTAAAAAGAGTTGCATGATTTATGTAAGTTCATTTGACACACACACAAAAAATCAATACATTTTACACACCGAGCAATTAGTGCATGTGTTTTAGGGCAAAATGGGTCAAATTTGTGCAATGGCACCTCGTTGATCTCAGAGAGCAAATGCAAGTGAAATGACTCAAAGCTGAACCACGCTGAGACTGAAAATTTATTACACTGCCATCATGAGAAGGCACTCTCAAATTCAGTCTTTGGTACAATACAGTGTATTTCGAGGGGCAAAAATTAACAAAAAAAATTCTGTCATTTCGAAAAACAGTTTTCATTCATCACAAACAACCAACTACTAGCCAATTTCAGTAAATGTAATCACAAAGGCAGAATAGGGTGGATACGTGAACTCCCAATGGAGAGAAATATAAAGAGAATAACTTAGAAGCGTAAGAGCATGCAAGCTCCCGAAAGGGGAGAATATTCCTTCCTGAAAGAGGAGAAAAACCAAATGAGAGATTGACAAAAGTGAAGTGAATGGTCGGACTAACAAGGGAACTGAAACAGCTGCGTTCCAATCCGAAATATGATACTCCCTTCACTTCTTCCTTCCGCTCGAGTGAGCCCTTCGAATGACGTGGCAGGCGAGTTAGCCCTTCCCGAGCGAGAGAGGGCAATAGAGGGGACCTAGGGGGAGGGTTGTGGGAAATCGGATTGGAACGACCTTCGCCGCGTTTCTTCCATTCTTTGACATTTGTCAATTAGCCAAGGGGAAGTTTGCGTTGCCATGGAGCCGAGTGAGTTTGTTACCTGTATGTTTTACCTTTTACAGTTCACGCAGAAGCGTATCGCATGTTCATGGCAAGTAGAAGACAGTGTGCTCGTTTGATTGCTGCAGCACTTGTGACTGTTTCATGGGAAAATAAAGCTGTTTTCACCCTGGACGCGAAACAAATTTTTCGCGCGACAGATTGCATTCAAAGTCGATGCAAAGACGCGAATGCACGTGTTTCGTGTGCATTGGCGTCTTTGCATTGAATTTAATCTGTCGGTCGAAAAATTCATTTCGCGTAGCAGTTTGAAAGCGGCTTTTAGCTCCGCAACAGTCCTCGCGGATGCTATAGGCTAGCTACAGCAAAAAGGAACATAAAGTCTCAAATGCTTATAAATAATGCGAAATCGATGCCCCTCACCCCCGAACGTACTACTTGAACACAAGCATTACATTTGTATGGTAATTTCCCTGCCACAATTCCTCCTTTTGCCGGCTGAAAAAAATGGCGGACGTGAAATTTTGACCGAGGGAAAATGAGCGAAGCATTCTGGGCAATATTAAAGCTTGGAGGGATGTTCGTTGTTGGCTTTGTTTGAGGGAGGATAATCGAGGGCAAATGAAAATGCGCCCTTCCTTCCGCAAAACTGGATTGGAACGACCCTACAAGTGGCAGCCATCTTGCATCCGGAATTTTTTGGGGATTCCCCCCTCGATTGGAGGGCGAGTAAACACGATGAAGCGAGCATTTTTTTCGGATTGGAACGCAGGAACTAAATAGTGAGAGGACACACAAACTAAACCAATGAGAAAACAGAACTAATAACATGATTGGTGAGAGTGGCAGGAAACAATGCTGGCAGGAAGACTGACAAGCTTCAGCTGGCGCTTGTCACATTGGTAAAGAATTGTATCCACCAATTCAACAATGTAGTATATGTTTGTCAACATGCTAGTAGAATGCAATGATCAAATCAGTGGCGAACCCTAGATCCTAGAACTAAATGAAAGCATTGAAGGTGCAGATGCCTCGGTGCTTACAGCACTGGCAAGTATGTCCCGAAATATCAGCGAAACTAATAAGCGAATATAAACTTTGTACTAGTGATGGAGAAACCGAAGCTTTCTGAACTACTGAATCAATTATGAAGCAATTGTGCTGAATGGTTCCCGGTTGCGAAGCATTTGATACAATTAAATATGGCGACATCTGCTGGCCAATCTTCAACATAGCATTTGCCTGGATCAATAAAGGACAAGGTGCCATGAAACAGGCACTGTTATGTACGTTTAACAATAAAGGTTCTATGTTCTTGTAATTTGTTTTTTTCAAGACAATAACATACTTGTGTTATAATGTGATTGTGCCATCATAAAATACTGTTTGTAATAGAGATATGCTTCGGCAGGATTGATAGAAATACAAAAAATTAGGGATGCACTGAAATGAAAATTTTTGGCCGAAACCGAAAACTGAAAATGAGAAACACTTGGCCGAAAACCGAAACACCGAAAGGAATTTTGCCAATTTTTAGTACCATTGCATTAATGGCTGTGACTGTGTACTTACCTGACTAAAGTCAAGGCATTGCAATGACATAAATTAACATTCACGCTTCAAAAAATAAATCTATAACAAAATCATGAAAATATTTATTAAGCACTGACATTCCAACAAAGCAGAATATACAATAAAATAGAAGAAAATAAAATAAAATAAAATAATGAATAAAATGTTTAACTTGGCCCCACTCATGAATAACTTGCAGGGCTATAACTGACTGGCCTATTCCTGGCTGCTGAAAAATTGTAAAATATGTTACGTGACGACAACTCGCTTCCACATTATCACTAGGAAACAGGCTTCACTTTCCATCACTGACACAGGTCTTCAGATTGTGGTTTTGAAATGTGTGTTGTTTTAGGCAGCTTGGTAAATAAACTGTGCGTTGCCTTACCTTTCAAACAAGGTTGCGTTTGTTCACCAGAAACAGGCTTCACTTTCCATCATTGAAACAGGTCCTCAAATTGCGTTCTTGCAACATGTGTCGTTTTAGTCAGCTTGGTAATTATACTGCGTGTTGCTATTGCTTTCAAACAAGGTTGCGTTTGTTCACCGAAGCAATTACATTTTTGAAATGCATTTCTTTACCCGTGATCCTGTTCGTAGCGAAATTAGAAGCACCGGCGTTGTGTCCAATTCTGTTTCCCCAATTCCCCTTGAGAAAGTTATTATGTCGCCCCTATTCTACGAAAATTGCGCCGAGAATAACTTTACGGGTGCTGATGAAGCATTTTATTCTCAGGAAAGGGAAAGGTATCACAGATGAGATGACGAATCGTAAAGCGATACATTCTAATACTCTGCCATCTCCTCCAATTTGCGCGTTTGCCACGTGTTTTGCCTTCAGTTTCAAAGTGAAATGTTGAAAGACACCTGCATGTCAAGCTAATAAACAATAATTGATATATCATATGTGTTATTTGCTTCTTTGTTATGAATGAAAAAAGGCAAAATAACATCCGTGTGTGGTGATTCCATATTTTTCCAGGGGTTGTTGTTACATTGTGGAATACTGATGTTACACAAATGCCTTGAAAATATATTGCCATTGTCTAAGAATACTTTATGCCTTTTACGGATATCATTGCTTTGTGTTTTTATGTGGTACGTATTTAATGTGCTACCGATTCGGACACAGCACCAGCTGCTATCCTATGCATCAGGACAGTGTCAAACAGAAATTGCAATTCAGGACTCGCGGACTTTAATGCCATAATGTGGTGACGGTGGTGCGCGTCCCCCGATTTAAAACATACAGACAGGCGCGTGCTGGCCGCAGTTTTTGCTTGCGTCATCATAACATTCTGTTTCAGCCGTATTGTTTCGGTGTTAAAAGTCTTTCAGCCGAAAACCGAAAAGGAATTTTTTTGCCCTTTTCGGCCGAAAATTTGGTGCGTCTCAAAAAAAAAAAAAATGTTTACAAAAAATACGGGGGAAAATGGCTAATGTTTGTGAAACTAGGGACTGTTATTGCAGTAGTTGAGTAAAATGCTGCATAAATTGGAAAGGGGATTTACAGGGTTCAAAGATTTTTATTTAAAAACAAGATCATTTCAGCTGAGTTAGGCTTCAGTCTGTTTCTCTTGTTTGTAACTACCTCTCCAGCTTTGGAGAAGACCCATTCACATGGCACAGAAGTTGCTGGCATATGAAGATATCTGTGGGCAAGCTTGTAAAGATTGGGATAAACTGCTGCCCTTTAGTACCAGTATTTTAATGGGTCTTCTCCAAAAATCCTGCCCTGGATTCAAAACCCGAGCGACACGACGCCGATACGCTTGTAACATAATGACGCTTCATTTGCGGAGTCACGGGGTCTGTCGGTCGGTCGGTCAGTCTCTCTCTCTCTCTCTCTCTCTGATCTGTTACAATGTTTCAAAAATGTGTTCTTCAAGATCTCCAACTATTTTGTGTGGTGATGAGTGCCTTCTAATTTAGTGTGGCATCTTGGGGCAAGTTTGTTCGCCTCGGCTAGCGACTGTTCCCAGATCAGGTATTGTCTCCTGTGTTACCTCCATCTCTGAGATGGATTTCTGTGAAAGACACATGACTTGTGGTGAGGCCATACTTTCCTCTGAATATATAATCCTGAAAGTAGATTTTCTTTTTGCCGTGCAGAGTTGTGCTCAGGAGACTGGAACAGTGAATCATTAATCAGCATCTTTCATTCAGCTCATTTGTACCAAGTAATGCCTTCCTTGATTATCCAGGCAGCCAGGCACTTTGAAGAGAAGACTCTATTACAATACGCAATAGTGGTTAAATTTTCAGAGCATGTAACCTTCAGTTTTGTGTGCTGTCTCTCCAAGGTTTTTTTTTTTTTAAACAGCTGTCTAAAAATTATATAAAAGCACTGTGACTGTAAAGAACAGCCAGTAAATGAAACGGAAGTAGTCCTCATTTGCACTATGCCTGATGTTGCTATAGCATCTAGTCTGAATCTTTTTGACAAAGAGACGGTGAGGAAGCATAGACATTATGAATGCAGTGGCACCTTTGCCTCCTGCTTTATTATTCAACATTTATGTCCACAAATCAAAGAAGTTCCTCTCTCTGTATTGGTGGAATTCTGCTAGCAAAGACATTTAAAAAAATGAATAGTTCCTGGGCAGGACTGATACCATAGTGAGGAAAACACATAAAATTAGCTAAGAGATTCAAAGCACAACCATTACTTCAAAAATTTTGGAATTATAATGGTATTTGTCACATATACCTGAGAAAAGATGGCTATTACAGTATATGCTTTCTTACACACCTGCCTGTAACCTTCCTTGACATCAATACAACACAATTCAAAGACGGCACAGCCAAAGAAGTCAATTCTGCAATGGACCTTAGTGAGTTACGGCAGTGTGATATTTCTATTCTCTTTTTTTAATACAATTTAATCGGAGGCATGACAGTTTGCATCTCTGGCAGCTTTGAAGTGCAAATTAGATCCAACCAAAGTCTTAAAACCATATTCTGCTCAGGTGGAGGACGCAAGACCTGTCAAGCCCAGAAAGCACTGCTGTTCGCAGAGTTACACTGGTATCTCCAGCCAGACGAACTGCGCATTAACAGGCATGGAGCTGTCATTCGCTCTCTGATCTTCATACTGAGAGGGGGAAATGGAGGAGTTGGAACCTCCTCTCCAGACTACTGGATGGAAGATAACATCTGAAAGCCTTCTCCAAACCCTGTCGGCTGAAAGGTGGAAAGTTTGGAGCATGAAGACCGCACCGCTTGAACAGTGTAAAAATGAGCTTGCTGCCAAAACATTGACACAGTAATGAGGAACGGTTGCAGTGTTGCTTACTATTCAAGATCCAAAAATATCCAAAAATCTACAGTGAATAATTTTGGAACCATAACATGACTCCCCGTTATCATCTATAGTCCAAACAAGCCTGAATCTACAGTATAGATAGAGTTATTGCAGTGCTGCTGCTTATTATGATTTAAGGCCATATAGGCAGGGAGCCTATAGCCATCAGCGTGCGCTCTCCTTCGAGTATGAAACCTTAGATTCCTACCATCTGCCTCTTTATCTTGTTTCGGTCGGATGAAATGATACGAAACTTCAAATCTCAGGTAAATGTATCTGCACTCCATATCTCTCACACGCTCAGCTGACTGGGGCTGCTCATTACTGCCAGTTTAATTTGCCTTTCAGCTTTAAACTCCAAAACACAGGTGCCACCTTTCACGTTTCAGGCTCATTTACAGCTGAAGCACTCTGCTGTCTAATGAACTAAAACAACAGTAAACAAATTCTGCCTAAGGATGTATCATCCACTCCCCACAGCTTGAAAGACCGACGCAACGCTGCAGTCTGTGTGTATAGTGTGTGGCTTTCACTAAATGTGCTCAGGTTGAAGGCACATGAAAACAAGACAGGCCTAATTTATGCAGAACAAAAGTAGCCAAAACTGGGCATACACTGCAAAGTTTTGCCACCCTCTGCTGTCACAGGAAAAAGAGTGAAATAAGCCTACATGAAGAGGCTGAGTAATCAAAGTATAGTCTCTAGCAGGAGATGGACAGTATCAGAAAATTTGGCCCAAATTCCTACAATGTGAAACCTTGCAGTGACAAGACTGTCATCGACTGAACAAGTAACAGCGTATGCATGGCATGAACAACACATTGGCTGTTGCATTGCACTAATTTCAGCTGTAAACACACTGGGACTGATTTTTCCCAATCATCTGTGATACGTGCAAAAACTATTGCAGCCTCTGAGATCAGTCAGTGTGAATGGTTCTTCTGCGTCAATGTAAACAAATGCAAGCAGATGTGATAAAAAAGAATAGTAATCTGTCTCAATAGGTTGGGTCAACTTCTGTGCTAATGCTGCTATCGTAGGCCGGGCCTCTGGTGTAAGCCATACATATAATTGATTTCATTTTTTTGTTTATTACTTGCCTTAATTTTGTGGACATTAATTAAAACAATTTAAAATTGTATTATTTACTATATTTAAGGAAGTTATTTTGTGCATTTCTATAATAATAATAATACATTTAATTTATAATGCACGTTACGTTTACAAGAAATCTACAGTCAGTAAAAAAAACATGAATAAGAAACAAACAATAAGACAAAAAACACAAATAAAAATAATAGGGGCAATAAGAACAAAAAGTGGCACATCATTAAAAATATTGGCTAAAAAGAAAAGTTTTCAGGCCCAGGCCCTATCATTTTAGAGAATAAAAAATGCAAACAGAATAAGTGCATGCGGGGTGTTTACTTTAAGAGCAATATTATGTGTGTGCAGGAGGATCATTTTCCCTCCTTTGTGCTGGCATCACAAATGGAACTGCAAGAAAATCATCACAAGTAAACATAAGAAGGAAGTCACATGTCAGGAAATGCCTGTTGTTCATATGAAAAGCAAGGAAAAGAAACGTGTAGAGAATCATCTCGTTTATTGCCACAGCAGTCCAAACAGCTTTAAACTTTACTGTGCATGCATCCATTTTTCATATATAACTCCCCAAATGCAAAATATTGACGATGCCTCAGACCAGGGGAGTGTATTGACAATTGAAACGCCTGGGACTGTGCTCCAAAGACTGGAAATGATCTGTGTATTCTGTGCTCTATTTAAAAATGGCTTATTTAGCCAATGTTATCATGAAGTTTCTCACCTGGATTAAATCAAATCCAGTGCATAGGCCAGAAACATGGCATTTCATAGGAAAGTGATGAACGTCAAAAAAGTAAAATTGGATACTGCACAGACATTACAGGAGAAATAGCACAATGATTTCATGTCTTTCTAATGGCTCCTCTTATGACCATGTTATAAAACCCTCTTAATCATTGAAATGAAGGAAATATTCATCAACCTCGCCATGTTTTGAGAGATATAACGCACACACACACTGACAGCTGTTCTGAACTAGGCTTATGCCATCGGAGGCGACGGCTTGGGGCATATCCCCGAACGCCCCCAATCCTCCAATTCCCCAATCCTTGAATAGACCTTGAATAGACTTTCATTTTAACTTAATTTCAGGTCAATTGAGCAAATGGTTCTGAAGATATGGCCAAAATGGTAATTTTCCATCACAAATTTTGACACAAGGTGGAGCTTTGTCACATAAAATTCACCGTTTTTGCCATATCTTTGGAACTATTTGTCAAATTGACATGAAACTATGTGCAACTGCAAGGTCATGACCTCACAACGTGTCACACGATGACATCATACCTGTATGGTTCAATATTTTGCCACCAGGTGGCGCTTTGTGATGGAAAATTACCATTTTGGCCATTTCTTCAGAACCATTTGTCCGATTGGCCTGAAATTAAGTTCAAATGAAAGGTCATGACCTGAGGGGCTTTGTATTGTATTGGGTCTATTCAAGGATTGGGGAATTGGAGGATTGAGGGCGTTCAGGGATAAACCCCAAGCCATCACCTCCGATGGCATAAGCCTAGTTCCTTACATGTTATATTTAGGCACACATACACTGAACAAAAATATAAACGCACCACCAGATGTTTTGTGAATTTTATTACATATGGGATAATGTGAACCTCAGCAAATTTTACGACATGATAAAGACATCTATACTGATCATATTGATGTCCGTTACACCTTGATACACGCACAATCAAAAATTTGGCAACAGGGCAGGGGTGGATACCATAAATTTCACAGTTTAGTATCGCGTAAGTCCGCCACGCACATCTCTCAACGCGACACATCTCCTATGCATGGAGTTTACCAGAGTGTCTATGGTGGCCTGTGGAATGCTGTTCTACTCCTCCTGCAGCGCTATCCGGACATTACCTGGGACTGGAACACAGTCCCGGTTATGCCGATCCAGAGCATCCCAAATGTGTTCTATGGGCGACATGTTGGGCGAATATGCGGGCCAGTCCAGCACCTGAACGTTCTGAGCTGTGAGGAACTGGGTGCAGACCCTAGCGACATGAGGACAGGCGTTATGATGCTGGAACGTGACATTATGCTGTTGGGCAAATGGTACTACAGTTGGTGCGAGGATCTCATCACGGTACCTTTGAGCTTTCAAGTTGCCATCAATGAAATGCAATGGAGTTCTCTGTGTGCAATCCCTGCCCACACCATGACACCGCCTCCGCCATGGGTGACTCTCCAGGCGACATTTGTGTCAGCAAACCGTTCACCGACACGGCGCCACACACAACGTCTCCCATCTGCGTGATACAAGTTGAATCTTGATTCATCTGTGAACAGCACATTTCTCCATCGTGCCAAGGGCCACCGGAAGTGTGCGTTAGCCCATGCGAGACGATTCCGGCGGCGTATGTCTGTGAGGTCCAGCCCACGGTGAGGGCGTCGAGCATGCAATTCTGCTTCTTGGAGGCGGTTGCGAACTGTTTGAGCAGTGATTCGTCTATTGTTCAGACCGACTGTCTCATCGGCCGTGCATGTCGCTGGTCTGAAACGTTCACGCAAGTGCACCAGCCGGATGTGACGATCCTGAGCAGGGGTGGTCACATATGGACGACGCCGATGAGCCCTGTTCGCAGTGCTTCCAGTGAGTCAGAAACGCTGTCGTAGACGAACTATGGTACTGTAGTGAGCATTCAGCTGTGCAGCGACCCCTCTGATGGACATTCCAGCATTCAGCATGCCAATGGCACGCTCCCGCATAATTTGAGACATCTGAGGCATGGCTGCGTCTGACAAAATCCAACATTTTGGTGTGGCCTTTTATAGTCCCCGGCCTAAGGTTTGTCGGAGTACTGCTCATTCTGTCTGAGCAGTGTCTGGGTACACCACACTCGTTTACTCATACCAATCATTACACCGGTGAAAAAAATACTCAATGTCTGAGCTGAACTCAAATTTTAGACATCAATCAATGGAAACATTCCTTTTGCAAATGAAAACAAATATATTTGGTATTTCATAACGGCATACTTGAAATGGTGCCAACATTTCAAGTGGTGCGTTTATATTTTTTTTCAGTGTAATTTGAGTTGTTACCAGGATACAAATGAGGAATGAGGAACTAACTGCTGGTAAACCATTACTTAAAAGGCAGCTCTTGAGTTACTCTGCATCAAATTTTAAGGACTGGCAAATTATTTGTTAATTGAAGAGCAAATTACAATCTAACAGCTGTCCTTTGTCAGAAGAAAACTATGTAGTTTCAGAATTGCATCCGTTTCTCAATATTGAAAACTCTTAAAATTTATATGCCTCTGTATTTCTCAGTTCCCACCAAGGCATGTTTGAGAGCTCTCATCTGGGAATAGCAACAAGAAGGAGGTTTGTGTGTACCCCTCTTCTTACTCAACATGACAAATTAATGTTTTCTGACAACAGTAAATCAGTAAATCAGCTAATCTAGCGGAATTTCTGTGAACAGTAGGCCACAGGATTTCAAGAATGTCCAATTTTACAATGTCATTGCTATTAGCTACATTTGTCATATTCAGTTGCTGTGCATTAGCTGTGGTTCTGAAAATACAATACTGACTAAATTCCATTGTATTAAAACAGTTGTTTGTGAATTTGTCAGCCATTATGTTTTGAGCACACAAAGTTTCTCAGCGATCAGTAAGCGCAGAAATCATACCACAGCTCGCGAAAATTCACACTGAGAGAGGAGTTTCAAAATATCTTTCCTTCTGGGATTTGGGATTATTTTCAATGCCTAGGTTGTCTTGAATGCAGCATAACTGTTTGGAAGTCTGAGAAACTTTGTGCATTATAGCCAACATTATAGCACCTTTGTAATGGCAATGCAAAGACTATCAGCCATCGAACAGCTGAGATTGGAGAGCAGATCACGAGGGCGACAGAGACCCAAAGCGTCTCTGTAGAGTAACTGCCTGCCTGCAAACCAAAAGCGAGAAAGGAAACAGAAAATAGATGTTCTCCTGTCAAATTGCCCATGGACTGAAATGACTTTTCGTGGCATTCAGTGATTGTATGAGATCATATAACTTAAATATATTAACAGGAAAAAGACTGGGGGCTGCATAAAAAACCCTGGGATATAGCCTAGTAGCCAGGCCCTAAACATGCCCCTACCTGAGATTTATACCATTGACTGAGGTGAATATCAATTAAATTAAGCTTTGCGAAAGTTCAATCAGAAAGACTCTCTTGCACACTTCAACTCCATTTACTTCCTATCATTCAATTGAATTCAGTTTATTTTGTATAGCGCTTTTCACAGAGACTGTCACAAAGATGCTTTCCAGTGAGAGTTTAAAGAAATAAAAAGGCAGTGCCCAGCCTATTCCCCACTACAGCAAGGGACCAGGGGAGTGTATTGACAATTGAAACGCCTGGGACTGTGCTCCAAAGACTGGAAATGATCTGAGGATTCTGTGCTCTTTTTGAAAATGGCTTATTTAGCCAATGATATCATGAAGTTTCTCACCTGGGTTAAATCAAATCCAGTGCATAGGCCAGAAACATGGCATTTCATAGGAGATATTTCCTTGTTTCCCTTAAGTCTCTCCTGATTGCACTTGTGAAAGCAGGTATTGTGCAAACAGTTGCTGTCGATGGAAAGGGTACGGCTTTTGCTCTCGATGGTGTTTTTAAAAAAATCTTTCCTTAAAATGAACATCACTAAACTGTCATACACAGCCATTAGTTACATGAAAGCTTATGCATGCATAATTATAATAAAAATTAAAACGTGTCCTGAAGGTCATAATGCTCTAGACACTGAAGACTGCTGAAGACACAGTCACTCATATGGTGTGGGAGGATAATGGAAAATTCCAGTACATGGAAGCTTCCAGAACATGCATGTAAATACTGCATGTATGCAGTAGTACATGGAACATTCTCTAACATTAACTCGTTTACCAGACTTCTAGATAATTACACTTTATAAAACGGGCACTTCCCATCCTTAAATGTGATTAGCTAAGCCGCGTTCCAAGCGGGTATAAAATCAGTGTAACTCACTGTACACTGAGGCAGACCGCAGCACAAAATATCCCTGCGCGCCTGGCCTAGCAACCAACTACTCTGCGCTCAACTGACTCATTAGGTTATATTTGTTTCAAGACTTTTAGCTCGCTATTTCAGTGTTAGCGAAGTTTTACCTTTTAAACCCACTAACCAGCTATAGCATTACAGAGTTCCATATCACTTTAGCTTGCTAGGGGCGTTGCTAACTAGCTCGCTATTTCAGTATTAGCGATAAATTGTTGATTTTTTTTTTCTTGTGTATTTATTTTATGGGCTATGTGTAGGGTAAACACATCCATTGTCATGAACACTAGCTAGTTGATAAGCTGGCTAGCAAACTAATGCACAATTCAACATATTTTCCTGGTCACCGGCAAGTGTGGAGGACAAAAGTCAATCTTGTTCCCTACTCTCGCTGTTGGTTGCACTGATGTGGCCGATCGGTGCGAGTTGAGAACAGGGAAACTCTTAAACCAAAACCAAAACGAAAGTAAAATTATCAAGAGACCGAAGGAGACATTCCAAATAGCCTGCTTTCATAGTATATCTACATTAATGAGCCAAAATAGCCTGATGTGACATGATAATGGCGCTAGATGAAAAAGCAACCTTAGAGTCTGTGTTGCTTGCCAACCATTCTGTCCGCTCGATCTTGCTTAGAGGAGGAACGAATAGTTCTCAATTTTATTGTTGCATTATTGCCTATAAATTGTTGATTTTTTTCTTGTGTGTTTATTTTATAGGCTATGTGTAGAGTAACCATTTTATGAAAGCAATAAGCCCCTTGAAGCAGTGGGTTACAGAGATTTTATAACGGCGGAGGGGCACTAAGGCACTCTACTGCGTGTTGTGCCTTAGAACGCCCCTCCACCGTAATAAAATCACTGTAACCCAATGCTTCTCGGGGCTTATTCCTTTAGTAGAAACCTTGTGTCGCACCATAGAACTTTCTAGAAATATACTGAAGTACAGCAGCTTTTAGTGCCTATCACGAAGAAATATTATGCAATGTGTTTTTTTTTTTTTTGAGTGAAGAGAAATAGTGCGTGAGTGCATTTGTCAGTTAGGGGTGGCATTCCCCAATTGATAGCAGAAGAACAACTGCGAAGAATACTTTGTACAAAGCTATTTCAATTGTCTTGCAGTCATGCGTAAACCCTCCTTTTGGCAATTTGAGCACTTCTTTCTGAGGCAGCATATGCTCATGCACCAGTGTATGTTGACCTACTTATGAAAAACAGAAATAGCACTCAATTTCAACAAGGAATTCTACATCGTCAGGTGGGGACATTGCCTCATATACAGAGGCCTGAGTCTTGTGGGAAAAAATGGAACCGCTGTTTTGTTCCCTGCATAGAAACCTTTTTGCTCTCACTCCCTATAACATGTCCTGCTGTGTAAGGCATAAAATTGTCCATCATGATCACAGTACATCTCACCTGCGTATCCGCTCTGCTCAGACATGCTTTATTTCAGCTGTATCTTTTCAACTCCTGCTGATTGCCAAGGGCCTTGCCAATCATATTCTGAGGGTTCAAAGCTTCAAAAGTTCTGTATGCATCATACCATAACATTTACGAAAGTGAAATGTTCCATTTTCTGTCCATAAAATGCCAACATATGCTCTGTTTAATCTACTGTAGAAAAAACTGTGGCCTATTTTTCAATGGTCAAAGGGACTGTTAAGCATTAATTTTGGCAGATGGTCTTACTGTATGTGTGACTCATTTGGCTGCATAAGGCTATGGGCCAACACAGGGACAAATTTCCTCTCGGTCACAATGAAAACTGTGTCAGAGAATCCTGCCACATCTTGGCATATTTGTCAGTGCTCTGAAAAAATATTTCATCCTGTCTATATTTGTTTTGATCCAACCACAATTACAGTCCCAGAGCTTTAATGAGCAGTTGACTTTTATGAGCTGTTAATTTGTTACTTTTCACATTTAGAGGGATTATTTGCCATCTTAAACCACATAATGTATTCATCCGAGGAAGAATAAATATCCTATATGCACAGTGTGTTATGTTACACACGACTACAAGGAGTACAGAATATTATAACTTGAAAACAAAGGTATCAATAGCCTCCCAACTGTTTATCCTAAACTGAGGCAGATGGCCAGTATAACTAAGCCTTTAGCACAAAATGATGAATTCCAAGACTTTGCAAATTATTATAAACCTGAATTATGTTAATAAGAATGTGTATTTGTGCTTTTCATATTTAGGGTTGTTAGATTTGACATAACTACACACAAGACATAAAAAGCAATGAAGTTCCATGCTAACATGGTGAATTAAGTCGTGGAACACAATAAGATTGAGATGTTCAAGAATTTAATGACCAAAAATAAATAAATAAAGACAAGGATTGCATTTGCTGTTGTAGCCCACCCCAGGACGGAGTTTGAGAAATTCAGTTAGAAAATAACTCCATATGAGAGGAGCGAACTACACTGACTGACAGCAGGAGCAGGACTGAAAGGAACAGGTTGTGCAGGGAGGATGATATAATTTGACACAGTGTTAATGAGCTTGTCTGAATATGTGGCTCGTGGGTTTGTTCCCATCACTTAGGAGCCAGAGTTACATCCACTTTTCAATTCTCATCCTGTCAGCTTCAGGAAAAGCATAACTCAGCTGCTCCCTGAAAATGTATTACTCCACAGGAGATTTACTCTTTTTGATCAAATTAACTGCATATTGCATTAAAGGTCTCACAATTAGAATTTCCAGAATAAAATCAGCAATTTCTCTGCTGCCAAATGATTAATCCTATTTCAGTTTTTTACCACTTTCTCAGCTCTCCTGAGCCATTCCAGTCTTTAAGAAGGCTAAGTCTAACCACGCAGCATTACTTCACTGTGCTAATTTAACTGTGTGCTAATGCTATGTGGACAGCGTAACTTCCCTACTTTCAACAGACTGCCAACCTATGCAATCCAATCACTCACAGCATTACTCCACGGATATCACAAGACTATGCCACTGCTGCCCCTGTAGGGTTACTTCAGAGTCTGTTCTGAACCCTTGTGTTCTGCTAAATATGAGGCTTATTTTGACTATGCTTTCTGGGGTAATCAGTCAGTCGAGCTGGTTCCGGGGCAGATCAGGGTAACACTGATCTGCATATGCGCATTCTTAGGGTCAATGTGTGTTCCTTGTGGCTCTTTTAGGCATCTCTAGAAATGTTATGAAAAGCCTTCTCTTTTCCTGTGACCTTGAGTCTGCATTGCTGCATCAGTTCCTGGATGCCTGAGATGGAAACTAGAAACAGTGGCTCAAGTTCTCTGGTGTTGCCATGATGGTGTGGTTAATTGATTAGATCTAAATTTAGATGGATGGGAAGGGTGAATAATCACCTGCTGGAATTTATTAGATGACTATTGTTATATTGTTATACCCCCATTCCACACAACCATTCAAATTACCGTTCCCATACCGATCAAGGAATGGTACCAGAACAGGAGAGGTCGGGAGGAACCTTAATGTGGCCTTATTGGAACGGCACTGGATGTTATCGGAACTCCTTCGAATGATAGGAACGGTTGCGACGGCTGAGGTCGGGCTGCATGTTCAAAATTTTGGCCGTTCCCCTCCCGTTCTGAATGAACGGTAATGTATCCTTAGCACATCGTTATGAGAAGTGACGAGTCGCTTAATGGAATGAAAGCAACGGTAACACAACGCTAATGCATCGGGAGTGAACGGTCGCCAATATTCGCCCCACACCCAAAAAATTCTCATACCGTTGCTGCCATTCCCTATCACTCTCGTACCGATCTGGTAACGTTCTGATCCGACCCAATCTCTACCTCACCGTTTCAACCGGATTGTCTTACGTTCCCCTAGCGTTGTATTAAGGTTTCAATAGCATTCTGATACCGTCCCAACCATTCCAATACCGATGCATTAGCATTGCCGCACCGTGCCAGCCGATGTGTATATAGGTGTCACGATCCAATGCCAATCAGTTTATTTTCACAAGAGTTAGAGCGCACACCGTCACAGAACAGTAAACATGGGTGTCGACATTTATAATATTTTTTTGGGTGAGGGACTTGTTTTCCGTGTTCTTTCCATTCTTAAAAAAGGACACAAAGAAGGTATTGTAATTTGAAGAACAATAGGCTATTAATGCTCATTAGTTGGCAAAGCTAAAGAATACCCAGTCAACACGTGATGTCATATGATATCACTGTGATGTCACAAATATATCACAACTGTGATATTAGCCTGTGAGCTCAATGTGATATAACTCTGATGTCACAATTATCTCACAACTGTGTCATCACACTTTTGATATAAACGTGATATCACTCTATTGTCACAATTATGTCACAAATGTGACATCACACTGTAATAGTAATATGACATCACCGTGATGTCATCATTGTGCCACAACTGTGACATCAGATTTCTGTATCACCATGATAACTATGAGATGTCATCATTGTGTCTCAACTGTGACATCATACTGTCATATGTGCCCTCACACTGTTTTATTAACATAACTATGCGATGTCATCACTATGCCTGAACTACGATATCACACTATGATATTACTATGATAACTATGTTATGTCATCACTGTGTCTCAACTGTGACATCATACTGTGATGTTTGCATGATAACTATGAGATGTCATCACTGTCTCACCTGTGACATCAGACTATGATATTACTATGATAGCTATGTGATGTCATCATTGTGACTCAGCAGTGAAATCACACGATGATATTAATATGATAACTATGTGATGTCATCACTACGCCTTAACTATGATATCAAACTATGATATTAATATGATAACTATGTGATGTCATCATTGTGCCTCAACTTTGAAGCCATATGCCCAAATAGTGTCACTTATGCATCCACCGCCATATTGATATGCAAACCTAAAGTGGCGTGTTGTGCGAACAGTAACCGTGAAACATCTTTGAGTTTCTCGAAATATCTTGATTCTCTGGAGTCCTCTGCCACGTTGAGATAAAGAAAGTTGAAATTCTCAAAGTCGTGGTGTCACTTCCGGCTGGCCCAATTAGGTACTCGTACTAAATTAGGTACTGGCCCAATTAGGTACTGAAAAAAATTAACCTTGTGTGTTCGTCTTCTTGTTATCTCATCAACAAATGTCACTTTCTAATCCACCTTATTAGTATTTGTAACTGCGATTTTTCTTTTCTGCGAGTAAATACAGCGTGTAGGAGTTATAAGGTACTAGAGATGTCATTATACTATTTTGATCATCATCGTGTCACAGACAATAAATATTGCAGCAGGTACTTAGAGTTGTAAATTAAAAGCATGAGAGCAAATGGCAAAAGTAATTCCCAGTTAACGAAATATTTAGCTATTTACTATTTCACCTCCGATAAAATGCTTCCCACACAGCACTGCACAAGCTGACTGTTCCCACTTGCTGCCGCATAAATGCCAACTCTACAGCTTTTGGGGCATTTTTTTTTTTTTTTTGTTGCGTGAGGTTGATGGTATCAGTCAAATTAGTTTGTTTGAAAATGCACATTTGAGGTTTAAAGTAGATGACGATGTTCTAAAACACTTTTCACAATAATCAAAGTGTATATGACCTAGTATTTATTTTTGTGATGAGAATTGCTATTACTAGAATCTAGGACTGTGTATAATCTTCACTCTAAAAAGTAAATCTACAATATTTATTGGAACAAATACTCTTAAATACTTTTATATTTTAACCTTGGAGTTCCATTTTTATGAAATGTATGCTTCTAAATGCAGAGATTTGTGTACTCTGATCATAACAATATTAAAAACAAACTCGAGCAGCGCCACATGTGATGGCTCAAGAAATGGCCTTTTAAAGCCTTAAATGTCGTCATATTGCTCAGATTTCAAACATTTGTTGTAATCATATGAAAACGTGAGATAGTGCTGTTTTCACAGTATTTCAGTTCTGATAATAGCATTACCACTTCATTTTTATCAAGTAGAAAGGTGTAAGAAACACAGATTAGAATTGAAGAAAAATATTGAATATTTTTAATGCATTGTTGCTGTTTTTCTTTGAAGCTAATGCTATTTCCTTTCTTTTGTCCCTTTTATGGAGAATTACCTGTATTTACCTCATGTTAATCAGGTGAGAACAGGCACAACATAGCTCAGTGAAATCAAGTCTTGCTGTCAACTCAGGAGAGAAGTATTTCTCATGTTATAGTCAGCAAAATGTCACGTGAGTCTCCTATAGTATGGAGGATTGAATGTGCTAAAATAAATAAATTCACCATTAAATAATAAATTAAATGTGTAATTATATAATTAAAATAAATAAATTCACCATTAAATAATTAATTAAATGTGTCATTAAATAATTTAAATAAATAAATTCACCATCAAAATTGGTGGGCGGATCCTAACACCTGATTGGTTACCCTGCACATCAAGTCAAGGCAAATAGGCCTATCTCACAATATGCCGCTCATAACCGAATGTTGGCGCCTTGCTTGGCTTAGCTACTCACTAGCTAAGTCACTAGCTAGCTTTGCTCAAAATTAATTTAAAGGAACATCATAACCTGTCCGTTAGCACGTAGGCTACCTTCCTACTTTCGTAAATGGCACTAATTTCCTTAGTCAGTAGGATTTCAGATCCAGCGGGACCTACGACATGAAATCTTACTGACAAGCGAAATTATGGCAATTTACAAAATTAGGAAGGTACATGCTAAACCTGCATTCGCTATCACCTGGTAGCTACGACTGTCTGACTTGGTACATGCAAGAGAGCATGTTGGCTTGGCTAACTAACCATAACTTCAGACAACAAGCGTAGCAAGCTGTAAGTTTGAAGTGCACAAATTTTGTGTTGGCTAGGTTACCAATAAAACTTACATTTTCTGTGAAATGTGTCTGTGTCTCCATTTGCCATCGTATACGTGCTTAGTCTAAACATTGTTGCTGGAGAAAGCGAATATACCATACTTTTTTTTTCTTTTTGCGGGATTGGGAGTCGAATCCGAGTAGAATCCGAGGAGGGGGTGTAGCACTCTATGTGAACAAAAACATTAATGTACACGAAATTTCCAAAATTTAACATTCCTTGTCCTGTGAAGATATCTGGGTTAGGCTCATTGGCTAAAATGAGACAGGTTTAAACATAGGATTATGCTATCGGCCACCAGCTTTGGACAGTACAATCGATGAAATGCTTTTTAGGAGGATTACGCAAGCTTGTAGAGGTGGTGGGACTATCATTATGGGAGACTTAAATTATCCTGGTATCAATTGGGAAATGGTGAAAGGACAGTGTAGGGGGGAGGAAGAATTTCTAGATGTTATAAATGATAATTTCTTGGTGTAGTATGTTAATAAACCTACCAGAGAGAAGGCAATTTTAGACTTAGTGTTCTGTAATGACCCTGATAGACTTAGCAATGTTGAGGTACAGGAGCCACCTGGGACTTTGATCACTCTGCTGTTAATTTTGATGTTTCATGGGAAGTTAAACAGGTGTATTCTAAAACAAAAAATTTCAATTTTAGGCTAGCAAACTTTGACAGGATGCGCTCATATCTAGGTGAAATGAAATGGGAGACACTCCTGGACTGTGAGTCCTTAAATGAGATGTGGGAAAGATTTAAGGGGGTTTTACTTGAATCACAATGCAGATTCATTCCAAAGGTGTCCAAAAGTAAGCTGAAAAAGCAGAATCCTCAGTGGATGACCAAAAGCATTCGTAGGATTTTGAGGGAAAAGAGGAAGCTTTATGAGATGTACATAAAGGATAACAATTAGAACACTAAGGCTGAATACTGTAAAATGTGGGCTGTGGTCAAAAAAGAGCTGAGGAATGCTAGAAGACTGCATGAAAGACAAATTGCAGAGGGGGAAAAAACTAACCCAAAGCGCTTCTTTCAGTACTGTAGCAGAAAAAGGAAAGTTAAAGAGCAGGTTAGGTGCATTAAGAATAATAACAGATCGCTGCTATATGATAACAAGGATATTGCGGATGCCTTAAACAGTAACTTTGTTGAGAATTTTACCTCAGAGGGGGTCTTTATTTGGCCAAAGGGCATGTCAAATGCTCAAGATTATTTAGCAGAAATTGAGGTTCGGGATAACAAAGTATTCGACAAGTTGCATAAACTAAAGGCAGATAAGGCGGCTGGTCCTGATGGCTTATATCCTAAAATGTTCAGGTAAGTTGGTGAGATCATCTTTAAGCCGCTATCTGACATCTTCAGATGGTCTTTAGAAACTGGAGAAATACCAAATGATTGGAAACAGGGCAATGTAATATCAATATATAAGAAAGGGGACCGTACCGAGCCAGGAAACTACAGGCCAGTCAGTTTAACTTGTATTGCGTGCAAAATATTGAAATCTATCATAAAAGATGAGCTGGACTTATTTCTTGAACGTAACAGTATCTTGAGGGATAGCCAACATGGTTTTCGGAAGGGAAGGTCATGCCTAACAAACCTTCTGGAGTTCTTTGAAGAGGCCACTAGGACTTATGACCAGAGCAGGGCTTATGTCATCATATACTTGCATTTTCTGAAAGCATTCGAAACAGTACCGCATAAGAGACTAATTTTTAAAATGAGCTCCATTGGAGTTACAGGAGGTATTCTGAAGTGGATTCAAAACTGATTACAGCACAGAACACAAAGAGTGGTGGTCAGTGGTATCTCATCTGAGCTAGGTATGGTGGGGAGTTGCGTCCCCCAGTGATTGATGTTCGGACCCCTGCTGTTCCTCATCTACATTAATGACCTTGATAGGAATATTGAGAGCAGATTGGTTAAATTTGCAGTTGATACTAAATTGGGGGGGTTTGGCAAATAGTTTAGGGTCCACTAAAGTGATTCATGATGATTTGGATAGAATCCAGAATTGGGCAAAAATGTGGCAAATGAAATTTAATGTAGCAAAATGTAAAGTTGCACATGTAGGTAATAAAAACATTAGATGGGATTACTTCATGGGAGGTAAAAACTGGAATGTGCTCCACAAGAGAAAGATCTGGGAATGATTGTTGACCAAACTCTCACAGGTTCTAGACATTGTGCTGTAGCAGTTAAAAATGCTAATCGGATGCTGGGACACATTGCCAAAAGTATTGAGCACAAATCTAAGGAGGTGATGCTTCTTTTGTACAACACGTTCGTTAGACCACATCTGGAGTTTTATGTACAGTTCTGGGGACCATACTTTAAGAAAGATATACAGGCTCTAGAGAAAGTTCAGCGAAGAGCCACTAAGCTTATACCAGGTATAAAAGATGAAAGCAACAAGAGGAGGCCATGGTGATGTAGATAGACAGGTCACTCATTCCTGCTTCACACATTCTGGAGAATATATTTCTCCAAAGGATGGTCCTGTCACAACCCTCCTGCGAATGCCTTCTGCGGCCCCTCTCATTCAATAACGTGTGTCTATTAGAAGTCATTGAGTTTATTAGGAACCCTCTTCAGTCATCAGGATTGGAACCATGTTCCTCCTGAGCCACTCCTTCCTGCCCAGGTTCTGGTGAAGTGTTCATCCCAGAATGCCATTAGCCGACAACTGACAACTCCTCATCACTTTGCCGCATACATCTGAACTGAACTGCGCTCTTATCCTCTTCTGGGTCCCATCAGATTGTTTCTATAATACCATCAAAAAACCCTACTTCTGGATTTCACGCAGCCTCCACAATTAATTACTGGTCTGGATCATAACAGGTCCTTTCTTTTCATGCTCATGAGTTCCAGATCTGATGCATGGAAGGGATGTTTTGAAAATGAGCAATTGAAACGAACTTACGCACTTTTCACATTGACTGTTGCTTCAGAGATTTATTTTTGGTTTGTCTTCTTAAAAGCAGATTTGTAGGTTTCCTTTTACCATCTCACTTGTTCAGTCTAGGGTCCACTAAAGTGATTCAGGACGATTTGGATAGAATCCAGAATTGGGCAGAAATGTGGCAAATGAAATTTAATCTGGCAAAATGTAAAGTTATTCTAGCCATTGTGCCATAGCAGTTAAAAAAGCTAATCGGATGCTAGGATACATTGCCAAAAGTATTGAGTACAAATCTAAGGAGGTGATGTTTCTTTTGTACAACACATTCGTCTGGACACATCTGGAGTATTGTGTACAGTTCTGGGGACAATACTTTAAGAAAGATAAAGAGGCTCTAGAGAAAGTTCAGAGAAGAGCCACCAAGCTTATTCCAGGTATGAAAGATGAAAGCTACGAGAAGAGGCTGAAGATCCTTAATCTCTTTAGTCTTAGGTAAAGGAGACTCAGGGGTGATTTTACTGAGGTCTTTAAATATGTTAAAGGGAATTAACAAAGTGAATTATGTAGGATTCCTTCGGCCAAGTGTTGTGAGTAGAACTTGGGGTCACAAATGGAAGTTGACCAAAGGTAAATTACAACAAAGATTTTACTGTCCAAGCTATATGACAATTCTCTGATGCCATAATTTGTTAATAACGCACCAGTTCCTGCTTCTCATTCGAGTCATTTCTTGAATTGACGAATTTTGTTAGTTTTGAACTGTTGTTGTAGCCTCGTAAAATGATTGCCTATCTCTTAAGGTTTCGAGAAAAAAGGGGGAAAACGCATTTTTTAGGCAGCAAGAAAGAACAGGAAGCCGATATCGGTATTTGGCAAAAAATAATTTAATAAAAAATAACCAAGGCAATTATGCTGAGTGGCTTACGAAATAATGCTCAGAACAGATACAATGCTAGATCATATGCACAACTCCGCGTTGTTTCACAGTGAGGATAAAAGTGGAGCTTTCAGTCCAACTTTTTGATTAATACTCAGAAGAGTCGTCACTATTGAGGCATAAAGCTTGGAGGTTGAGTCAAGGGCGTTACTGTGTCTCAAATTTTGGGGGGGACAAGATTTTAAGGGTCTTTTTTTTTTTTTTTTACCCACAAGCAGACAATGTTCAATGCTGCGCAGTCTGTTAAGATAAAGGCTGAAATATTCCAAAAACATGCATCTTCAAAAGATTTCTAATCAAGGTTTTAGTTACAATGTTACTTAAAATTTTGTCTAGGAAAGGAGCACTGTCTAGGTGAGGAGAGTCCAATCTCATCCATGAAGGGCCGCTGTGTGTAGGTTTTCATTTTTGCCCAGCGCTACATCACCTGAATCATGTAATTAACTAATCATGGGGTTCAATAAAAACCACAGATTACATTCAAAGTCAATGTAAAGACGCGAATACACGGTCATGCGAAAAATTTGTTTCACATCCGGTGGAAACCAGGCGGGTATTCCACAAAGCTGGCTAACTGAGTAAGCCTGGCTTTTGCACAAAGTAAAACCCAAAAAGATATATTTATTTCAGTCCATGTTCCAGATTTGAATAATTTCTAGGTTTTACTTTGTGCAAAAGCCAGGCTTACTCAGTTAGCCAGCTTTTTGGAATACCGCCCAGCTTAGTAATGCTACACCTGATGTTAGTTATCAAGGGCTCAACACTAACTTTTTTTTTTTTAATTACTCATTCGGGAAAGTCAAATCAGATTTTTACTAGCCAAAAGAAAAATTTACTTGCAAAATAAAATATATAATAACAATAATTAAAAAAAAAACATTTCTCAATGACTGGGAACCTTTACATCCTTTCTATAGCAGGTCAGCCAAGTAAAAACAAAAATAATGTTTTAAGTTCTGGTCTCTTCAGCATTCTTGCATTCAAAAATGTTTTCTTTTACTGTTCTGTGAAACTATGATTTGTATTCCAGGACATAATATTATTATGTTACACATATATTTTTACACACTAAAATTTTCTCACTTTTTTCTACTCAAATCCTCATTTGTCACTTCACAGTCACCAATAAACACAAGGAAATGTCCCAGTGTATAAGTGTAACAGGTCGAAGAATGACTTAATTTATGATAGTGAAATTCCTGCTAAGATATGTACATTGTCTCTGTATATAGTTTGTCCTGTAATGAGAGTGAGTTAGCGCCATCTGCTGGTAGCTGTCAAGTCTGTCAATGTGACCGGAACCGGAAACTTTCAGCAGTTCTGTAGCCCGCTACTGCTGGTAAGGCAGACTCCGGTCCTTCTCTGTAAAATATCGTAATTAAGCACATTAAAGCTAACGTGACATTTATTTGATGATACGCAGCCATGTAACAGCGGTTAATAAGCTATTCTAGTGTATTTTCATTTTGTGTCTGTTGTAACTCACGTAAGTGACGTTAGTGGTATGGTTTATTTATTACCGAAGTCAATTCTATTCTTTCCCTGTAGATGTGACGTACCAGTGGAGGTGCTAACCTCGTGTTGTGTGTGTTTTGATATGCTCATTACAGGTAAATGTTGTTGCACTAAATGTTTTGCTTTTATTGTAATAAGTAAGGCGTTTACAAAGTTGTAGTAATACTTGTTGCACAGTCCACCATTATGGGAACAACGTGCACTGCAATATTTTCTAGTCGCCACTAGAGGGAACCGTAAGATATTTTAATTGATTCTCTTTTGAATAGCGTCTGTTTTCTTGTAATTTCTATTTACTCATTTTGTTTTCCATATAAAAAGTATAAAAAGGGATGATGTTGGTTAAAAACAAATTAAGATATATTGTATGAAATTCATTGTAAAAGCATTAATGTTAAAAAACCACTATACGATCACCCGATAAAATGTCTACTGTTAAAACTATTTTTTTTAGAAGTATTGTAAAAGTCAGACAGTCAGTCATTGCAATGTAATGAACTTTCAGCAGTTCTGTAGCCCGCTACTGCTGATGTGACGTACCAGTGGAGGTGCTAACCTCGTGTTGTGTGTGTTTTGATATGCTCATTACAGCTGCTGCTGCTACAAATAAAGAACCACACCATCTCAGATGTGCCTCAGAGTGTGTTCTTGCCGGGATGGATAAACAACGGTTACATTGGTGCCGTGACCTGTGACATCTCTATCAAGCTCGTCGAACCGGCGACCAGCGGCCAGCCACATCGCTTTATGAGGCCATCAGTATTTGTGGGTTCAGTTTACACGGTAGCATTGCAGTAGAGCTCATTACTTTACATTATATGGTGTGTCTTAGTGACGGAGTTGAATTTGTGCCACACCAGCAACGTGTCACACAGTCTATTAATTTGATCAGCCATTTTGATTTGATTGTGATTCTTCTATTGAAGATTACGTACTCTGTGTTGGAATATTTTGAGTTTGGGATTTCTTGAATGTCCATAATTGTGTCAAGCATTTATGAAACATGTCTACAGAGGAGAGCCTTTTTTTCCCACGGCTTGGCACGCCTGCTAATGTTGGTAGAGGCAGAGGTATGCCTACTCCCATTCCCTTTCCCATTGATAGTTCTACCCCAGGTGTCGATATGCCTTCATTGGAGGCGGTTTCTGGAGCCAGAGTCCATGGTGTTACTAACCACCACACTAGCTCACCCATAGCTCAGGTCACATCAACGCCAAACGCTACAGGGGGTAACTCGGAGGGTGTAAATGACCAGATGAGAGCTGTCATTCAGGAGATAGGACATCAGCTAGCTGACAGCATCATATCACACATGCAATCACACAGCACAGTAGCTCCCAATACTTCTGCCCCGCAAACTGCTGCAAACACATTATGTCAGCACAGTCATGTGACAGATTCATCCCAGGTACATGTGGTTACACAGAGAAAGGTTAAGGAACCACCGTCTTTTGTAGGAGATGGCTCGGATACTGCCACAGTGTACGAATGGGAAGATATAATGAGGACATTCATTAGGAAAAGCAATGTGAGGGTTGAGGAACAAGCTGAGGAAATCCTTATGCATTTGAGAGGGAAGGCAAAGGATGTTGTTAGGTTTGGCATTAGAAATAGCAACACTAACATTTCCACTCACCCTGACGTGATTTATAGTCTCCTCAGAAGGCACTTTAGTTCTACTAGGTACTCTGCTGTTCCCCTAGCTGACTTTTACTCAACTTTACCCAAAGACCAGGAAGACCCGTATGACTACTGGCTGAGACTAAACAGAGCAGCTGACCTCGCCGCTGATTGCCTGAGAGAACAGGGCAAGACAATGGACAACCCTGAGATGGAGGTGACTCGCATGTTTATTCGAAACTGTCCCTGCAAGGACCTAGCCCTCACTTTCAGGTCCAAAACTACCGACAGGTGGTCTGCTTGTGAAGTACTGGAAGTGCTGAACGAGTACCACGCTGAGATGAGCTGTAAAGCTGACACCAAGGTGTACCCTGTGAAGGAGGTGGACATTGCCATGCATAAGGCAGAGGTGAGCAATAGCCTAGCACCAGTCCCCACCCATGTCAGTCAGGGGCCATCTCAGGCACAGATTTCACAGTTTGTGCCCCTAGCGGATGTGATGGCTATGTTGGAGAAGGTCCTGCTGCGTGGAGCCTCTGACCAATCACAAGGGAGGAGGCCAGCTCCACCCAAGCGACCTACGGACCGGATTGAT
Source organism: Gymnothorax reevesii (assembly GCA_029721435.1). Taxonomy (NCBI): domain Eukaryota; kingdom Metazoa; phylum Chordata; class Actinopteri; order Anguilliformes; family Muraenidae; genus Gymnothorax; species Gymnothorax reevesii. The sequence goes on from CM056588.1 coordinate 29,268,403, forward strand.
GGTTTCACCAGCAAGCCATGCTTTATTTGCAAAGATGATGGTCACAGTGCCTTTTCTCATTGCCGAGAGAAGAAACTATGTTTCCGGTGCCATTCCTCGGGTCATTCACGCCGTGACTGTCCACAGCAGAAGACTGTCTCAGAGCAGCAGGAAAACTAACTGGTCTGCACGCTTGGGAGGACAGTGCAGATCATCCAAATATGCCTCCCACCAATAATGAGGAACCTGACATGCCTGATAATAAGTCCCTTTACGAATTGTTCAGCAGTACGATGCCCTCATCCAAGAAACTGATATTTCAGGGATCCCAGAGAATAGCAGAGACTAACAGCCTGTTCTACACGTCTGTGTCGGTGAAGGATGGCCCGACTCTGAAAGCACTATTGGACAGCGGTTCGATGGCCTGTACCATAAGTGAGTGTGCTGTTGAATCCCTGCTGCAACAATGCCCTGACACGAAAAAAGACACAGCTGATGATTATGTTATTATAGGCTGTGGTGGACACCGTGTTTCCCCCAAAGACATGTATGACCTTGATGTCACCGTTTACGGATGCAGAATGATTATTCCAGCAATGGTTGTTCCGGGTCAGACGGAAGAGATGATCCTTGGCAGTAATGCCATCAAACACATTCTGACTCAGCTGAAGAGTACTGCTGGCTACTGGAGATTAGTTTCCTCGCCTAACAATGGTCAGACCGACGACCACAGCCAATTTTTATCACTGCTTTCCAACACGGAGAGATGGAGGGGTGACTACATTCCAGATAAGGTGGGAACAGTGAAGGTCAAGTGTTGTGTGACATTGAAACCACAGAGTGAGCACATCATATGGGGCAAGTTGCCCGGGTCAGCAGTGATGTCAGCCGGCAGTACAATAGTCGTTGAGCCTACGAAGTCTAAAGCCAGGCCCAAACAAATACTTGTTGGAAGGGTTATTACTCCTCTCTGGGGAGATCGTTGGGTGCCTGTCAAAGTCATAAATCCTACTGACAGAGCTGTGGTGCTAAAGAGGAACACTATGATCGCAGACGTGTCTCCCTGTATCGCAGTTGAGGACCTGTCAACAGCAGATGAAGTCGAGTGCAACGTGCAATGTATGCAGAGCGAAGATGTGCAACCAAGATCGGAAGAGGACATGGTGACTGCACTAGAGGCTCTGGGCCTGCAAGATCTTGACCTGAAGTCATGTGAGGTGTCGCTGCAGTGGAAAGACAAGCTCCTTCACATCATCGAACAGTACGAGTCCATCTTCTCCCGACACAAGCTGGATTGTGGAGAAGCTAGGGGGTTTGTGCATCGCATCCACCTCGTCGATGAAAAGCCATTCCGTTTGCCCTACAGACGCATACCACCAAGCCAGTATGAGAAGCTGAGGACAACTCTGAATGAGATGGAAGAGAAAGGTATTATTCAGAAATCAAGCAGCGAATATGCATCTGCCCTGGTTCTCATATGGAAGCGGAATGGTGAGCTCAGAGTTTGCACCGACTTCAGATGGCTTAATGCAAGAACCGTGAAGGATGCTTACCCGCTGCCCCACCAGGTTGATGCGCTAGCCGCGCTTGGTGGGAATGCATTCTTTTCTACAATGCACTTAACATCAGGCTTTTACAACGTCCCCTTGCACCCTGATGATAAAAAGTATACAGCGTTCTCGTCGCCCTTTGGACTACACGAATGGAATCGTCTTCCTCAAGGTCTATGTAACAGTCCGGCGACTTTCATGAGGATGATGATGTCCATATTCGGTGATGAGAACTTCACAAGCCTACTGTGTTACCTTGACGACCTGATGGTATTTGCGCCTACGGAAGAAGTTGCACTCCAACGCCTGCAGATGGTGTTTGCCCGCCTCAAGGAGCACAATCTTAAGCTTGCACCCAAGAAGTGCTTCTTTCTCAGGAGGACTGTGAAGTTTCTTGGGCATGTCGTCAGTGAAGATGGTGTTCAAACTGACCCCGAGAAAGTGAGAGCTATAAATGATGTCCAAGTCGCTGATCTCATGGAACCTGATGGGAAAACACCTTGCCCTAGTAAAGTCAGGTCATATTTAGGTATGGTAATGTACTACCAAGGCTTCATTGAAGCATGTGCAGCCAAAGCAAAACCATTCTTCAAACTTACAGCCGAACCTGGTTTTCAGCGCAAGCAGCAGAGAGGTCACAGATCTGTTAAGAAGGGAGGTCGAGACAAGCTGTCACCTGATGATTGGACCGAGGCATGCCAGACCGCATTTGAGACATTGAAGCACGACCTCATGACTAGTGTCACTCTAGCCCACCCAGACTTCAATGCCCCGTTCATCCTAGCTGTAGACGCGTCTTTTGACGGAATTGGAGCTGTCCTGTCACAACTACCGCCTGGTGAGACAGTTGCCAGACCTGTTGCCTTTGCGAGTAAAACCCTCTCCCGCTCTCAGTTGAACTACCCTGCACACCGGCTTGAGTTCCTGGCCTTGAAATGGGCAGTATGTGACAAGTTCAGTCATTGGTTGAAAGGCAGACACTTCACCACGTGGACAGACAATAACCCCTTGACGTACATTCTGACCAAACCCAGACTGGATGCGTGTGAACAGCGCTGGGTAGCGAAGCTCGCTGCCTACGACTTTGACTTAAAGTACATCCCTGGCCCAAAGAACATCGTAGCCGACGCCTTGAGCCGTGAACCATTTGTCCAGTCGTGTGTAGGTCATCGCCTTGTGACCGAGCCTTACACCTCACTGTTGAAACAAGTCAACAGTGTTAACGACAACACTGTCCAGGATGTGTTCAGAGTGTCCAACAACTGTCAAGCTGTCGTGGAAGGAGGTGGTGGACCAATGGACGAGCCAGAGTTGGAGGCGCTTCCACCGAACACGAGTGGCTCAGTCGAGTCAGAGGATGTCGCGGCAATCTTCAATGCTCAGTCCACTGGCGGTGTATGTCATGTGATGGGTACAGGTGCTGCCTTCGGTCTTCTACAGAAAGAAGACCAGTCAACTGCACTCCCTCAAAGCCTGCTTGTTAGTTCACAGGAGCAGGACGGCACCATAAGCAGAGCCATGTACTTCGTTCGGAGACACAAGAGACCTACTAAGCGTGAGAGAGCTGCTGAGTCACGTGGTGTGGTCAATCTGCTGAGGCATTGGGGTAAACTCACCGTACAGGATGGCATGCTGTTCAAAGATCCCCACATGAACAATAAGATCTTCCAGTTCATAGTGCCTGACTCACTGAAGCAGAAGGTCCTCCATGGTCTCCACGATGCAGCAGGTCACCAGGGCCAACACCTTACCTTGTCTCTGGTGAGGCAGCGGTTATTCTGGAGTGGCATGGACCGTGACGTTAAGAACTACGTTCGAACCTGTCAGCGCTGCATTGTAGGAAAGACACATGAGCCGCACAGCCGAGCGCCGCTCAAGAACATAGTCACCTCTGAGCCTATGGAGTTGGTCTGCATAGACTTTTGGTCTGCTGAGCAAGGGGACAAGTCTGTGGATGTCCTAGTTGTGACTGACCATTTCTCCAAAATGGCGCACGCCTTCCCGTGCAAGAATCAGACTGCCAAACAGGTTGCTCATCGTCTCTGGCATAACTTCTTCCTCATTTATGGTTTTCCGCGCCGTATCCATTCAGACCAAGGAGCTACATTTGAGAGCAAGCTGATCAAGGAGCTTCTGGAGTTGTCCGGGGTGCAGAAGTCCCATACGACTCCATATCACCCCATGGGAAATGGAGTCACAGAACGATTTAACAGGACACTGGGGGGTATGATCAGGTCCCTCCCCCCTCAGCCCAAGGCAAAATGGCCACAAATGCTGCAGTTACTTACCTTTTGCTATAACTGCACGGAGCATGAGACGACGGGGTTCGCGCCATTCTACCTTGTGTTTGGGAGGATCCCTCGCCTCCCCATAGATGTCGTGTTTCAGAATGCTCTCACCGATGACATTGTTGTCAGTCACTCAAACTTTGTGTCCAACCTGAAGAAAGATCTACATGAGGCTGCTCAGATTGTGCAGAGGAACAGTCTCAGGGAACAGGCCCGTCATGCCAACCTGTATAACCGCAGGGTCAAGGGTTCGCCTCTCGTCGTTGGAGACAGAGTGTTAATTGCCAACAGAGGTCTTCCAGGTAAACGCAAGGTTGCGGACAGATGGGAGTCAACTCCATATGAGGTCATGTCTGTCAAGCCCGACATCAATGTCTACAGGGTAAGAGATTCCCTGACGGGAAGAGAGAGGGTGGTGCACAGGAATCTGCTCCTCAACGTTGGCTTCTTGCCCTGTGAGGGAGACGTGGACAGTGGATCTGCTCACTTTGGAAGTGACGCTGCAGAGAATGGAAGTGATCTATGCCCTGAGGTGCCTGATATGATGGAAGACAGTGACGTCCGTACGGTCAACTGGCTTATGCAGACGGGTGATGATAACATTGGTTCAGAAGGGGACGATGAATCGCTTGACCAGGGTTCTGGTGCCACCCAGTCTGACGCTGTCTCAGTCACTGCATCTAGTCAAACCGCCCATCCAGCCCTTGGACGAGCAGTTGCTCTCCCTGCTGTCAACGGCGCGGAATGCCCATCGCCGTGCCCCGAAGATGTGGTCCCTCCAGACTCCCATGGTGCAGATTTGACCCCTCCCTCAACTGCCCATCCTGACAATGACCCTCCAGGCTGTGACCCTCTTGTCAATGACGCCCCTGACACAGCCATTCCTGACAATGACTGTACAGTCTCTGTTATTCCAGGCCCTTTAGCTCGGATGTATCGCACGCGGCCTGGTAGTCGCATTCTCAGGGATTGTAGGTCCATCAGGCCCCCTAGACACCTTATCTGTGAGATGAATAACCAAGTAATGGGTAAGGATTCTGTGTCCTCTGTTTCCGTTAGCTCTTTGGTTCAGTTCTTTTCAAATGCATTTTCAGTTGAGCACCAGGGTTGTGAGAATATGTAACCAGTAGCAGTGTTTTGATGGTACATTTGAAGTTACAGGAGCAATGTTTTACAATTCAGAGGTGTTAAAGGCATCTTTGAGTCTGTGTTTAGGTAGGAGTTTGATCATCTCCTTCCTTTACACACTCCTTTTTTTAAGGAGAGTTTTGAACTGACATATACTTCAGTTTGTTCCTTGCAACACAGTTTTCCTTGCTTTTACCTCAGTATACGGATGCGTTTTTTAACTTGGTTTTGTTTTTGTCTCAAGAGTTGCACTCTCCATATCTGGCAGAATTTCAGGGGGGTGTATGTAACAGGTTGAAGAATGACTTAATTTATGATAGTGAAATTCCTGCTAAGATATGTACATTGTCTCTGTATATAGTTTGTCCTGTAATGAGAGTGAGTTAGCGCCATCTGCTGGTAGCTGTCAAGTCTGTCAATGTGACCGGAACCGGAAACTTTCAGCAGTTCTGTAGCCCGCTACTGCTGGTAAGGCAGACTCCGGTCCTTCTCTGTAAAATATCGTAATTAAGCACATTAAAGCTAACGTGACATTTATTTGATGATACGCAGCCATGTAACAGCGGTTAATAAGCTATTCTAGTGTATTTTCATTTTGTGTCTGTTGTAACTCACGTAAGTGACGTTAGTGGTATGGTTTATTTATTACCGAAGTCAATTCTATTCTTTCCCTGTAGATGTGACGTACCAGTGGAGGTGCTAACCTCGTGTTGTGTGTGTTTTGATATGCTCATTACAGGTAAATGTTGTTGCACTAAATGTTTTGCTTTTATTGTAATAAGTAAGGCGTTTACAAAGTTGTAGTAATACTTGTTGCACAGTCCACCATTATGGGAACAACGTGCACTGCAATATTTTCTAGTCGCCACTAGAGGGAACCGTAAGATATTTTAATTGATTCTCTTTTGAATAGCGTCTGTTTTCTTGTAATTTCTATTTACTCATTTTGTTTTCCATATAAAAAGTATAAAAAGGGATGATGTTGGTTAAAAACAAATTAAGATATATTGTATGAAATTCATTGTAAAAGCATTAATGTTAAAAAACCACTATACGATCACCCGATAAAATGTCTACTGTTAAAACTATTTTTTTTAGAAGTATTGTAAAAGTCAGACAGTCAGTCATTGCAATGTAATGAACTTTCAGCAGTTCTGTAGCCCGCTACTGCTGATGTGACGTACCAGTGGAGGTGCTAACCTCGTGTTGTGTGTGTTTTGATATGCTCATTACAGCTGCTGCTGCTACAAATAAAGAACCACACCATCTCAGATGTGCCTCAGAGTGTGTTCTTGCCGGGATGGATAAACAACGGTTACATAAGAAACCCTTGAAAAATGATATGGCAAATAAAATTTTACTTTAGTTTGTACCCTTTTAAATTCTAATTAAGTAACTAACTTATTTACCCTTTAAATGTTTTAGTCTCACAAATTTCTCGTGGGTTCTCTTAAAATTCACCCAACAGGGAAATTGGAAAATACACATACAGTTCACACACAGTGACGTACAACTTTTCACGCAAATTACCGGAAACATCAGAACCTCATTAGTTTAGCTCAAATTTCAACCATGAAATTAATCTAAGTAAAATTACTTTAAGAAACAATCAGTATCAGTGAACTGATAGCATTGGAACTAGACTAACGTTAAACCTTGGAAATGTTCAGACAATAACCAAGGACTTGGCTTTGCATTGGGGACCGAACGTTAGTCCACATAAATCCTTGATTTCGTTTCGAAGCAGTGACACTACCTCACGAATCCATGAAACAGGAGAAGCCTATCGGAAGCGTTGAGAGGAGAAACCAATGCAGCAGGTGCAACAGTCGTCCGAGTAGCCTCCGCAGTTCAGCAAGTTCGTCCTCATTAGGCATTAGCAACGGTTGCGAATTAACATGGTTCTTTCTTGGTGAAAGCTACGGCTAGCATTTTAGCGGAGTCTCTCACAATACTATCTTAAACGTCCACGTCTTCAAAGCTCACACGTTTTCAGACTTTATGAAAACAAAAAATGCAGTATATTTACCCGGCAACTCTTCACTTCAAGATCGCCTTTAAACGAAAATTTCAGCTGCTCAGTTCTCTCACGCCACTCTCTCTCTCAAAGCGTCTTCAACGTTCTTCACGTTTTTTCTAAATGCACAATCAACAACAAAAGGCTTCTTCTTGGTTAAAGGTGCAATCCCGCCAGGCTCAGTTGATGTTGTTTTTCTTGTGAATTTCCCAACGAGTTGAGCACCACCTCCGTCCAGTCAGGAGTCTCCCTGAAACCATCCGCTGGCCGAACCGGGTCACATTACGAGTTGTCGGAGTGGTCACTTCGTCCTCGCTGAAAACACTACAGCTGTCAAAAAGAAAGCGAACTAAGTTAAACCGCGACAAATCAAACGAAAGTATCCTGTAACCTGGAAATGTTCGGTAACGTTCATTCCATAATTTCTGTATGTACAATTTTCGTCCCGGGAAGTTTTAGGAACATGGTTTACTGAATGTTTCAGGCCGGACGATCATGATAGTCTGCTATTTGTCAGCACTCGCCGATTTGATCTTAAAGGGATAATTCAACGTTTTGACAAATTGGCTTATTGACAGAATCCCTATAGTTATACGGGTAGGTGCATTACCTTTAATTATCCGTGCCTTTTGTTTTGACATTCGGGTGGAGAGACGCGAGCTGCTCAGCGAACATAACGAGAGTGAACGTTACTGTCCCGCAACTCATCACATACACAACAGCTCAAAAACGCTCTCGTCGATAAGTTATGACCATAAGTGTTACATACTAATATTAAGTCAATGTTTGATTTGTATAATTTTTTGGGGGGGACGAACACCTCCCTTTTGAATGTTGAGGGGGACATGTCCCCACCCATCCCCCCCACTAATAACGCCTATGGGTTGAGTGAACACGTTTTTCTAGTTGTCAAGCTGTCTAATCATGGTTTATGGTCATTTCTGATTAAAGAAATGGAGCAAGGTAAATTTGTTTGATTGCGGAGTCAGAAAGCGTAATTATGCACGAATGACACGCAACGTTTCTGGTTTGCTTCGCTTACATAGTCCAACATAGCCCTGTCTAAACTTAAAGCGAAGCATTTCATTCCTTTAGGTTAGACTTATATGCCTTGACTTGGTGTGCAAGGTAACCAATGAGGTGTTAGGATCCGCCCACCAACTTTGATGGGCGAGGTTGACAGATAAAATTCATTGATGAAGCACTGCAACACAGGACCATTAAATAATTAAATTGTGAAATAATAATATGTATTTTTACTATAAAATTAATTGGTATTTTAATTAATTAATTACACATTTATTAAATTATTTAATGGTGAATTTATTTATTTTAATTAATTAATGACAATTAATTATTTCATGGTGAGTTTATTTATTTTAATTCATTAATGACACATTTAATTAATTATTTAATGGTGAATTTATTTATTTAATTTTGGCACATTTAGTCCTCCACACTATAGAAGTCACACAGTGATCTCGCGCTGTGACATTACTTTGAGATCTTCCAGAGATGTCGTCTAATGAAATAAAGTATAATTTATATTTTAACAATGAGTTTCTATGTCATAGGTTTTCCATTATTTCACGAACATATCACACAGATGTCTCACTTCGATGTCACTTTGTGACATCAATGTGAGACATCTGTGATATATTGATGTCTCGCTTTGATCTCAGATTGTGACATTCCTATGAGACATCTATGTGAAATGTTGGTGATGTATCACATAGCGGTCTCAATGATGTCACAATGTGACATCACAGTGAGACCAACAGATGTGAAATTACACAGATGACTCACTTTAATGTCACATTGTGACATCACTGAGACAGCTATGTGATACACGGATGATGCATCGTATAGCTATCTCGGTGAAGTCATTTGAGATCTACAGCTGTGATATCACACAGTTGACTAACTTTGATATCACATTGTGACATCACTATGAAAACTTTGTGAGGCTCCAAATTGAGGTCACTGTGAAATCACAAAAAAACTCTCGCTGTGTTATCACCTGTGACATCACTGTGACATCAAATTGTTGACTGGGTAGGCGCAACAATTGCCTTACCTTGCGTAAAACGCGGGGCATTTCGCGGGGCGAAAGTCGGACAGTTTTAATATAACTCCGTGTCTGACAGTCGGATGGTTTCAACACAACTCTGTGTCCGACAGTCGATATTGTTTTTAATTTCTTAAAATCAACTGAATCTTTTAGATATTAAATGTGAATGTTTTGATCAGAGGGCTCAGTTCTTCAAGATGAGTACCAAGAATTTCAATCACTGTTTCTGTTTACGCAGTGTCTTATTTAGCCGTCCGACGGTTCCCGTCTTTTTTCTGCTATTTTGCCGTCGCTTCTGCTTAACATGCGCAGTTGTCACAGATGTGGACTTAAAGTTTGTAGGCATACACGGTGTCGGCAATTAAGTTAACCAGAGGAATTTTGAATTTGCAGAGCACGCGACCAATACCCCCTTCACACCGGATTGGAGGTGCCACTGTGGATTTTTGTCAAAATCGCCATCACCGCAGTGACGCCGCCAGTAGTGTTTCCATAGTTTTCCCCTATCCGTCAAACATGACTTCGCAGTAGCACCCCCATACCCGCAGTGCTCCCGTGGTAGCTCCGTCTTAACACCGCCATAACCACCACGGGATAGCTGTAGGGTCGCCTGTCTACTTTTTTTGGCGATTGCACGGCGGTTGTACTTCAGAGGCACGACGGTGATGGAGGTGCTACTGAGGTCCTTGAACGGCTCCTCGGCGGTCATGGTGGTGCCACGGCGATTGGTTCAACCTGCGGCGGCACTACGGAAGTTTTGAACATGTTCAAAGTTTCCTCTGTGCCATCGTGAGGGTCTGCAGTTTTGGAAGTTTTATGCGGTGCTACGACAATCGATTGCGGAAGTACTGAGGAACAGGGGCGTGCTGGAGATCCAATTCAGGCCGGGAGACTACCAAGCAAGCAGGCCACTGAAGTGTTGCGGTGGATGCAAAGAAAAATTTGTGGGGGTTTTTCTTCAAAAAAAGACGACAGCATTTAGAGTTGTCATAGCAACTACAACAACACTATTAGACTGACAGCCACACAACAACACTCTATTATACACAACCATGACGACAGCTCCACACAGTCCTCCATACATACCAGTTTTGTCTTCTCTAATCTCTTCTCTACATCATACTGTGTCCTTTTGTTCTATATTTAGATAATGTGCAGAATTACACAAAAACATGTTTGAATTATTTTGTCAGCAAATCGTTTAGATGTCATGCCAGCTTACAATAGCTAAAAAGAATACCAATATTGAATATAATACTATTGTATTGGCTGTCCTAAAAGTCGATAGATGACGTCATTACCTAATTTGCATAATACACCTTGTGCATGTGTTTTGGAGTTGCCATGTGTTTTTTTAATATCGCTTAGTTTGGCATAGAAATCGGCCTTGCGATATATGCAGTATGCTCGAGTATCATCCCCAATAAACTGCTTCAACCTGCCTTTGAATTCAGGGTTTGATTTTGACACCTTTCTGTACTTTTGACTGTACAGTTTAGACTGAGCCATGTTAAGCTTGAGGTTTCGCTTGTGTCTCGGAGAAATGCAAACACACACGGAACTGTCTGGACGAGGCGAGTATCTTTATTAAAGTTATTTATTTAGGCAAAAAAAAAATCACATTTATCCCGCCGTGACTGTAAATCAACACTGAGAAATAGCGGCAGGTTCGCATGTGCGATTCATTTGCAGTTTGGACACGAGGGGTGAACATCTCCTGCTCCGACTCCAGCTAGGAGGAGCGGCTGCGAGAGGACTGGGCCGCCTGTGAGTGCTCTGTGATGGTGGACAGGCCGACGGAAGCACCCGCTGCATGTCGAGAGTAGTAATGATTAAAGTCGCTAAGTTGGCAACACTGGACGCGTCTCTCTCACTCATCCCCCCTCATCTCGCAGACTGCACTATGTACGTCTCTACACTTCCATTGTTTTGGCTATGTAGAGGCGGGCCATAAAGCGACTAACCAGTCACAACAAGAGTCCTCTAAAATAAAAATGGTGATCGCAGTAATTTCGATCAATCCTACCCTCTGATCCCAGAGTTCATGTTGGCTACGTGTGCACAATGCAGTGAGGGGGCGTGTTCTCTGTCAACAAAGAGCTGCCAGCGCTGCTGCTGTTGCAACAAGTGTGTGTTGTCCGCCTTGAAACAGCGGGCCAGTGGCTGCATTTTATTTATTGGCAGCCAGGCAGGCCAATAAGGACACAGGCCACCGGGAAAAGTCCAGAGCGTCCAGATGGGCCTGCAAGTGCCTGACAGTATTCATTCCAAAATGAAAAGCAAAAGTAAAAAGCAAAAGAAGCCTAACCTTTTTCATGAATCCCTCCTCCGGAAACTGATGTATACAGTAGAAGGAACCCTCCAGTCTTGTTCCATTCGAAATAATTCCCACTGACCATGTCCGCCTCTCATTTAAATCCTGCAAATGTAACTGAACACTTCTAGGCCAGTTTTGTGAGCCTTCTTTGCTCTAAATCGCATCTATTTAAGCCACGTAATGTGCGCAACGTAGACAGGATGCAACGGAGCCTGCTGATTGGACAAACACAGAGCATACAAGCCTATGCCTATGTGTTTCGCTTACTGTAGAACGTTTAAACGCTCGGGAATTGGATAAGAAATGAGCCAATCAATACATTGTTACCGGGGGAATTTCACGTGGGCATGAAGTCTAATTGCGCAGTTACGTAGAAGAGCCTGAGTGTATATTTGAGTGATTGGCTATCAACACCAGTACTCGGGAGGATATAAGGAAGTGCTGAATTTGTCGATGAAGGAATCTACACCTAAATCCACGGTAGGGAACTATGCATTTTTTTGAAAGAGATTAACGTTACTGTAATTGACAGTAGAATGTGAGAAAGTCAATACCACGTAGAATTTTCTGCTTCAGAAAACTGATATTTCTTAACCATTAATTGGAATACCGTTTGCTCACTGTAGCTAAAGTGGTTGCTACACAGAACAACGATTTTTTCTGTCGCAATAGATCATTTTTTTAGACGGCTGGATCAATACTATGGGCAAGGATATTGACCAATTTGCACATCAGGCTTAGCTGAGGAGTTTAATTCATGCAACTCCTGAAAAACAGGGATTGGAGGGAATTTCTCCCGACTTCTTCATACTCTCAACCGTCTTTCAGTTCTGCTTGCTTGTGAATATTCAATTACTGATCCGGGGGTGCCATCTTGTGGTCGAGTACTGTAACTACGTCCTTAAATTTGCAGTTCTATAGACACGAGCGTCTACGTCTGCAGAAAGGGGTTAAAGAGTGCCATTAATCTCAATGCTGTGCTGATTCTGGCAGGGACAGGAAAAGAACATTATTGTGAGGTTAAAAATGTGGCACTAAACAGATCATTTGGGTAATGGCTTTTGTCAAGCACCCACTCCCCACCAGACGCTGATACTGGAGGGGTGTGCAGTATGCACTCGGACCGCTTCATTAGAGATCTCCTCCCCTCTGCCGAGAGGGTAGGTTTCTGCAGAGTACACTCGGCACTGCTGAGCCTTCTCTACCATGGAGAGTTTCAGACTCAATATGCAGGACATCACTCAATGTCTACCTACCTCACAGAAACACCCAACTCCTAAGGGTGTTTCTCACAGTTTTGCTTTGAATCATTCCGACTAGTTAACCGAAAGATGGACCGTCAGTCTTTTTGAATCTTTGAAACAGAATTTTTATTTCATTTGTATTTAATTTGTTGTGATGAACACCTATCATTAGGGCACAAGCCTATGAAGTGGGCTAAGACCTGTTGTTTTTGCTCGGTAAATTATTCGGGTGAAAGCTCACAAATAAGGCTACAGTAAGTATGGGATCAAATTATGACATTAACCAGTAATTTCACACTTCCTGGTTAACCTCTGTAAACCTGTGTAAACAAGTGCACCGCCGATCGGTGAATGTCGTATTGCTGCGCATAACTAGTCCCCTACTGGTGTATGCATATTATATTTCCTAAAAAGTAGGTCAAAGTGACCTGAATAGGGTACATGACACACCCTCTCCCCAAGATGCATCCACACACCAACTTTGATGTTCCTAGGTCATACGGTATTGAAGTTATGGAGTGGGCACTGTAATGTGAATATAGGCCACTGGATGGCAGTATTTACCTTTTTTTTGTTAAGCTCAGACTGCAGCTAGGTTTGGGCATGTTTCGGGCATGTCTGAAACAAGTCCCAGAGAAAAGAAAAAAAAAAAGTCTAGAAGGTGGGAGGGGTCTGCAAAAGAGTATATAAAGGGGAGAATTGAGACAGTGAAGGAGTAGGAGAAATTGCAAGAAGAAGGATACATGTGACCAGACCTGCCATTCTGTTCAGGACCTGTGAAGTTTCTTTTGTGGATTTTTGCCTGTGTTAGAGCATTTTCCTCACCCAGGACATCACCAAGCCACCCCACCAAAAAGGGACTGTAAATATTTCAGTTTGTCTTGTTAATCAATCTTGGTGTGTAGTGTAGGTTAGTCAGTTGTTAGTTATTGTCTTTGTTAAAAAATTAAATGTGTTTAAGTTGTAAAACTGTCTATCATCCCTTGCTGTTGCTGTTGTGTTATAAATGTAATAACAAATTGAGGGCCATAACAGCACGAATGCGGACGGACGGACTGACGGGCAGACGAAGTGCACTCCTATAGTCCCCTCTGTTTCCGGTAGGGGACTAATAACCTGCTTGAGAAATTCAAGTTTGCAAATGCGTAGAAAACAGTATTTGTAGAGGAAATGTGTGTACTGATATGAAGGAAAAAATTTAATGAAACTCAGCGCATGAAGTTTCCACACTGTGTGAAAATGAAGTAACAGGTATGAATTTTTATGTCACGACTACAAACTTTAACCTTGTTTTTACAGCTGAATCTGACTGGCTAATGACAGAATCAAACTGTTGATGGTCAGATAGTTCCTTTCGTTTGGGCTGCTGGTCCTTAAAGGTGGAGTTGATTTTGGCTGCTGTATGTAGCAAATTTTAAATGAAAGACAAGTGAACTGCAAAAGAAAGAACCACCTCTTTGGTGTCACAAAATGTGTTTTTGGTCATTTTAAGACAAAGCTGAACTGAATAATAAATACTTAAACATCGAGGTCCAAACATTTACTGAATCTGCCATTTTCTTGTTAACAGTGAAGTCAAAATTCCTGTAACTTTTTATGGCAAGAAAAAAGCTCTCGCTCAGCACCCAAAGTGTCTGCTTTCTTGTGAGAGTTCTGACACTTAACAGCTAAATACACCGGTAATTAATGGAGCTTTGTTGAGAGTATTGCACGTATTCAGAACTTTGAAAACAGAAATCAAATGTAGAGAATCCTCATGACTGCAAGTCTAAATCTGATTCCATTGTTGCTAATCCATCATCATTTTGCATTTTATTTTTATATTTTAGTCACTCAGGCAATATGATTTTTATATTAACTTTTCTATGGAATTTCAACGATTCAAAGCAATATATCAGCACTTTAGCCAAAAAATATGAAGACTATAAGCTGTTTTGCCGACCACCAATAAACATCATTGAGGAAGATCACGGTGACTCTGGCCACAACTGGATGGACCAACAACCAATAATAGCAACAAAACATGAGCAGCTAAGCGCATATGAAACGTGAGCTTGTTTAGGGAAGCTTGCTAGCCTCAACTAAGGTTAATACAGAGAGCAGCATGAATTCTGAATGAACTGGCTGCTTTGTTTGCATTGGTTTTCATAAGTTTGCCAACTCGACACCTCTACTGATATTTGCAAGCTAGCTTCCAAACTACCGATAGGCTACTAGGTTAGTAAGATATTTCCAATATCGAATTCATATCACTTCTAATTTGACAGAGTGTACTCATGTTTGGTATAACAAAACCCAAAACCAGTGAAGTTGGCTCGTTATGTAAATCGTACATAAAAACAGAATACAATGATCTGCAAATCCTTTTCAACTTATATTCAATTGAATACACTGCAAAGACAAGATGTTTAATGTTCAAACTGAGAAACTTTTTTTTTTTTTTTGCAAATAATCATCAACTTAGAATTTAAAGGCAGCAACACATTGCAAAAAAGTTGGCACAGGGGCCTTTTTTACCACTGTGTTACATCGCCTTTCCTTTTAACGACACTCAGTAAGCATTTGGGAACTGTGGAGACCTAATTTTGAAGCTTTGCAGGTGGAACTTTTTCCCATTCTTGCTTGATGTACAGCTTAAGTTGTTCAACAGTCCGGGGTCTCCGTCGTCGTATTTTACGCTTCATAATGCACCACACATTTTCAATGGAAGACAGGTCTGGATTACAGGCAGGCCAGTCTAGTACCCGCACTCTTTTACTACGGAGCCATGCTGTTGTAATACATGCAGAATGTGGCTTGGCATTGTCTTGCTGAAATAAGGAGGGTCGTCCATGAAAAAGACGTTGCTTGGATGGCAACATATGTTGCTCCAAAACCTGTATGTACCTTTCAGCATTAATGGTGCCTTCACATATGTGTAAGTCGCCCATTCCTTGGGCACTAATACACCCCCATACCATCACAGATGCTGGCTTTTGAACTTTGCGCCTATAACAGTCCGGATGGTTCTTTTCCTCTTTGGTCCGGAGGACACGACGTTCACAGTTTCCAAAAACAATTTAAAATGTGGACTCGTCAGACCACAGAACACTTTTCCACTTTGCATCAATCCATCTTAGATGAGCTTGGGCCCAGCAAAGCCGGCGGCGTTTCTGGGTGCTGTTGATAAATGGCTTTCGCTTTGCATTGTAGAGTTTTAACTTGCACTTGCAGATGTAGCGACGAACTGTAGTTACTGACAGTGGTTTTCTGAAGTGTTCCTGAGCCCATGTGGTGATGTCCTTTACACACTGATGTTGCTTTTTGATGCAGTACCGCCTGAGGGATCGAAGGTCACGGGCATTCAATGTTGGTTTTCGGCCTTGTCGCTTACGTGCAGTGATTTCTCCAGATTCTCTGAACCTTTTGACAATATTACGGACCGTAGATGATGAAATCCCTAAATTTCTTGCAATAGCTCGTTGAGGAATGTTGTTTTTAAACTGTTCGACAATCAGCTCACGCATTTGTTCACTAGGTGGTGACCCTCGCCCCATCCTTGTTTGTGAATGACTGAGCATTTCAGGGAAGCTGCTTTTATACCCAATCATGGCACCCATCTGTTCCCAATTAGCCCGTTCAGCAGTGGGATGTTCCAAATAAGTGTTGGATGAGCATTCCTCAACTCTCTCAGTCTTTTTTGCCACTTGTGCCAGCTTTTTTGAAACATGTTGCAGGCATCAAATTCCAAATGAGCTAATATACTCAGTCCATATGAAAGCGCACCACTCACGAAATCTGGAATAGCTCCACAGATTGATATGTGAAGTATATACGTATGATGCATTTGAGATAATGAATGATTTAAGAAGACATGTAAACATCATTCAATTTCATTCACGATAATGTTAATGTGTGAGAGAGGTTTAACTGGTGTAGGGGTCAAACAGGAAAGTCAATAACGGGTGTGACAGCCATTTGCATCGACACATGCCGAGCATCATCGTCGCATGGAGTTGGTCAGTCTCTGGATAGTGTTCTGAGGGATAGCATTCCACTCCTGAACAAGGGCAACCTCAAGTTCTCGGATGTTGTTCATCCGGCGTCGACGTGAAAGACGTCGTCCAATTTCATCCCATAAGTGCTCGATAGGGGAGAGGTCGGGTGACAGCTGGTCACTGAAGCACGGGGATGTTCTGCTGTGCAAGGTACTGCATGGACACCCTTGCAGTGTGTGCCCTAGCGTTGTCCTATTGGAACATGTGGACATCGTGGTGTTGGTTGAAGAACGGCACAACATGGTTCTGCAGCACCTGGTCCCGGTAGTAGATGCCGTTCACCTCCTCTGCTGATATGGAGAGGGGTTCTGCGACGGTAGCTTATTCCACCCCACACCATAACGCTGCCACCACCCCAACGGTCCGTTTGAACGACACAATCGGCATTATAACGTTCACTACGTCTCCGCCAAACACGTATACGGCCATCTTTGTTCCTTAAGTGAAATTGTGACTCATCAGAAAAGATGACACCGTGCCATTGTCGTAGTCGCCAATTCTGGTGCCTGTTTGCCCACTGTAGACACTGGTTTTGGTGACGATCCATCAATATGGGGCCGAAATAAGGACGTCGTGCAAGCAGGCCTGCAGCTCGCAGACGGTTTCGTACGGTGTTGGGGTGAATGAATCCACGTCATCCTTGGACTTGAGCAGCCGTTCATGTCGCT
Organism: Gymnothorax reevesii; assembly: GCA_029721435.1. Classification (NCBI taxonomy): domain Eukaryota; kingdom Metazoa; phylum Chordata; class Actinopteri; order Anguilliformes; family Muraenidae; genus Gymnothorax; species Gymnothorax reevesii. The sequence continues at coordinate 29,285,702 of CM056588.1, forward strand.
GGTAGTGTTCGGTCTCGGACATGATCCCGTACGATCTGACGCTCCTGACGTGCCGTTGTCACACGTTGTTGACCCGGTCGAGGACGGTCCCGAGTGCTCCCAGTTAGCAGAAACCTTTCATGGAGTCTTGCGATTTTTGTGTGTGCGCAGCGTAGTCGTCTGGCAATTTCCCTGGTGCTGGCGCCAATTTGAAGCATGCCCATGGCACGTTCCCGTTCAGGGGCTGTAAGTCGCGGCATTTCACAAGTGCCAGTGAAGAAGTGAAATTTTATTCAGATTCACATGCTTTTAAAGGCAATGTGTGCACAAATTCAGAGTGAAATTCATTTTTCCCGTGGTGTGCATGCAAGATGTTGCGTTTTTGCAAAAAAATTGCCTAGCGTTACAGTTAACTTGAAATTCTCGCATTTCTTGCACCTGGCATGTCAGGTGACGTCACTGTAGTGTTGCTGTTGTATAAAAATTATATTGAAGTTCCTTTGAACTTAAATATTGACTTTTTTCAAGTGGTGCGTTTTCATTTGTACTGAGTATATTTGCAAAAAATTACAAAGCTTACCTGTTCAAACATTAAGTAACTTGTTTTTGCAGTGTATTCAATTGAATATAGGTTGAAAAGGATTTGCAAATCATTGTATTCTGTTTTTATTTTTGATTTACACAACGTGCCAACTTCACTGGTTTTGGGTTTTGTACATGAATTAGGACCCTACACTCAATGGAAAATAGGGTCATTTTCTCATAGACTTCTGTAGGATTGAACTTCTTTTTGCAACTACCGACTTCGCCATCTGCTGGCCATTAAGTAGAATGCAAATTTTGGAGATTTCCGCATTGGCCTCAGTTTTCAGACCAGAGTGCTGCGTCCATCTTTATATACAGTCTATGGGTTAGGCACAGCTGGCAGACATGAGCTTGCAGATTTGTCTGCTTCATTGGCTGTGTGAATGTCACTTCTATTTCTGAAATGGCTAATGCCATGTCATTTTTGTCCAAAAGGTGGTAGTATGTGCGTGCATTATTGAGCCAAAACATAAAAATCACTTACAGATGAAGCACATAATGTTGATCTCTTAAAAATGGTGCATGCCAAGGTCTGCAGGGAAAACCTTTGACTTGTTGATTTGTTGTATGTGGGAGAAATGGGACCTGAGCAACATTGATAATGACCAGATCTTTATATTCAGATGAGTGGAAAAGAGCATCAGCAAAATGGTAGAAGTTTCTGGGATGCTCTTAATGAGCAGTGGTGATTGCCTTTTTTAGAAACATGGATTCAAGTTTACAATTTTTAGAGAGAAATATTCATATTTAGAAAAGATTTTAAAGAGGAAATTCAGATTTCTTTATGAGAAACAGGTATTCAAATCCAGAAATAAATATTCCCTTCCAGAATCAAAGATTTATATTTAGAAAATTGGATTTCTTTTCTAAATAGAAGCAGAGATTCAGAGTTTGGCTTAGGTTCCTTCTATGATATTTATATTTAAAATAGAGCATTTCAATTTGGAATTCTGGATTTACAACCCCAATTCTGAAATAGTTGGGACAAAGTGTAAATTGTGAATAAAATCAATACGCAATGACTTTCAAATCACACCAGCCTGTATTTTATTCACAATAGACGAGAGATAACATAGCAAATGTTGAAACTGAGAAATTTTACAATTTTATCCACAAAATGGGCTCATTTCAAATTTAGTCACGGCTACAAGCCTCAAAAAAGTTGGGACAGGGGTCTGTTTACCATGGTGTAGCATCCCCTCTTCTTTTTAACACAGAGTGAAGGCTTCTGGGCATTGAGGACACAAGTTTCTTGATTTTGCCATTGAAATTTGATCCCACTCTTGCTTAATACAGGCTTCCAGCTGCTGGAGAGTTTTGGGTCTCCTTTGACAGACTTTTCATTTAATTATGCGCCAAATGTTCTCAATCGGTGAAAGATCAGGTATGCAGGCAGGCCAGTTCAGCACACGGACTCTTCTACTATGAGAATGAGCCTGACCTCTCATTGGAAAGGAAACTGGGTACTCACTTCCTGTTGAGTGAACGCTGGCGCGACTTGCTGCCGCTGCTCGCCGGTTCAGCTTAGCTTTAATCATGAGATTTCAGCCTCTATCCCTGCGTAAAAACAAATCGACCGACTGGCTGTATGGTTTGTCCTTGTTTGGACCATCCTGTCCAAATTACTGAGACCATCAACAGCCCTCATTCAATTCACCGCTTCTGAGCTCCTCCAGCTGCGGTGTTACCTGTATGACCCACCGCCGGTGCTGCACCTTTTCCCGGACATCGCTCGTCCCCCCCTACAGAAAATATCTCCACCGCGGGTCCCGCCGGAGTTTCCACGGCAATGACTCCTCAACCATCAATTCCATCTGGACCACCTCTCGACGTCCGCGGAGAAAATCCAGCAGGAAGGCGAACTGTGCTGCGTTAGCTAACCTAGCTAGGTCAGCTAGCCATGCCACCACCTCTGGTCGCGGCGACGTCAGTTTTGGATTATTCAACATCCGCTCGCTCACAGGCAAAGCACTTCTTCTCCTCGACCGTAATTTGGATTTTCTGTGCCTGACAGAGTTTTCCCAGCTGAAAGAGTCCACACCACCTGGGTTTGTTTACCTCTGCCAGCCCCGCCTCACCGGCCGTGGAGGAAGTCTCGCGATAATATACCGCGAGAATTGGCGGACATCCCGGATCTCCCTCCAACCATCCGCAAGCTTTGAATCGCTGATTCTCCAAGTGAATGGACCAATTCCAACTATTTTAGCCGCCGTTTATCGTCCACCCAAACCAAACAAGGACTTTATTGATGAATTTTCCTCTCTTCTCACCCATCTGTGCACTCTCTCTCCTAATGTTATTCTGCTTGGTGATTTTAATATTCATATGGACAATCCAAATCATCTAATCACAAGAGATTTAATACAGTGTTTGGACAGTTTTGGACTCAAGCAATATATACAATTTCCTACTCGTTCTAAAGGTCATATCCTCGACCTGGTATACTGCTCTGGAGTCTCCCCATTCAACTGCTCCCCAACAAATCTCCCCATCTCAGATCATATGCTCATATCATTCACCCTACACCTGACTGTCTCCAAAACTAAACCATCACGTGTGATTTCATTCCGCAATATTAAGGACATTGACCCTACTTCCCTCACCTCTGCTATTGAGTCATTTCCTCCCATTGCTTCCCCGTCTACTACAGATGAACTGGTGTCCCACTATAACAATAGCCTCCATACTCTGCTGAACTCCCTTGCTCCTCTAAAAACCCGGACTGTGTCATTCACCCACTCTGCACCTTAGTTTACACCCCAACTCCGCACTCTCAAAGTCAAAGGCTGACAACTTGAAAGGCTCTACAAGAAAACTGGACTAACTATTCATTAGGACTTGTATTACCATCACATACTTCACTACAAGGACTCCATCAACACAGCCAAATCGGATAATTATGCAACCCTCATCAGTGCCGATGATGGCAACTCCCGGACTCTGTTCTCATTAATCAATAACTCCTTCCGTCCACCCGACTCCTTTCCCACACACTTCTATTCTGTCGACCACTGCAACACCCTTATGAAGTTCTTTAACGCAGAAATTGACAATATCCACCGTCAACTGGCTTCTCACACCTCCTGCAACTCCTCACCTGCCGTTGTCCTACCATCTGCCTCGCAGTCTTTTTCTAGCATCATCCTACCTACTACTGCTGCCATCACTGAACTCATCAAGAAATGAAAACTATCCACCTGTCAACTTGATCCCCTCCCGACACCTCTCATCAAAGCTTGTCTCCCCTCCCTGTCGTCTCTTATTACCACCATCATCCACTCCTCCCTCACCTCTGGTTCAGTCCCTTCAGCCCTCAAAACTGCTGCAGTCACACCTATCCTGAAGAAACACGGTTCCGACCCCAACGATTTCAATAACCTTCGTCCTATCTCCAATCTGCCATTTCTCTCCAAAATCATGGAAAAATCTGTTGCATCTCAACTCCACTCTCACCTCTCCAACAATAACCACTATGAACAGTTCCAGTCAGGTTTCCGCCCCCACCACAGCACAGAAACAGTCCTCCTGAAAATAACCAACGATCTCCTCATGTCAGCTGACTCCGGACTCCTCTCCATCCTCATTCTTCTGGACCTAATTGCAGCCTTTGACACCATCTCCTACTCCATCCTCCTCCATAGACTGGCTTCCATTGGATTATCTGGCACACCCCTGGACTGGTTTAAATCCTTTCTCTCTGGCCGTACTCAATTCATCAAATTAAAAACATTCACATCCCAGCCATCTCACATCTCTTCTGGTGTCCCCCAAGGTTCCGTTCTCGGTCCTATCCTCTTCATCATCTATCTCCTTCCCCTTGGCCATATATTCCGGAAATACAACATCCAGTATCACTGCTATGCGGACGACACCCAGTTATACCTCTCCTCCAGACCCACCTCCACCCTCCCTCCCACCTCCCTCTGTGACTGCCTCCATGAAATCAACTCCTGGTTCTCCTCCAACTTCCTCAAACTCAACAATGACAAAACAGAGGTTCTCCTCATTGGTTCCAAATCCACCCTCACCAAAGCCAACAGTTTCTCACTCACCATTAACAATTCCACCGTTTGCCCCTCCCCCCAAGTTAAGAATCTGGGTGTTTGTCCTCGACGGAACTCTCTCCTACAAAACCCACATTAATATGTTACCCGGTCAGCATACTTTCACCTACGTAACATCCATCGCCTCCGTCCACCCCTGCCAACACCGCCACTCTGATTCACTCCCTTGTCACGTCTCGTCTGGATTACTGCGACTCCCTCCTGTCTGGCCTCCCCCTCAAGTTACTCTACAAACTCCAACTGGTCCAGAACGCTGCAGCCCAGATCATCACCAGAACTCTTTCCTCCCACCACATCACCCCTGTTCTTCAGCAGCTCCACTGGCTTCCTATTACGCATCGCATCAAATACACGATCCTGCTCCTCACCTTGAAAGCTCTCCATAACTTCGCCCCCCCCCATATCTGACAGAACTCCTTTTTATAAATACACCATCCCGGACTCTCAGATCATCCTTGACCATCAACCTCACCATTCCCCCTGCTCGTATGGCCACCATGGGCTCTAGAGCATTCGGTAGCTCGGCCCCCCGCCTCTGGAACTCCCTCTCTTCGGACATCAGAACCATCGACTCATTCCCAGCCTTCACTACTCATCTCAAAACCCACCTGTTCAAACAACCCTACTCACTCTGATCCTCTGTTCAACCCCCCCCCCCCCCCCCCCATTTTTAATTTAACTGTTGTATGTTTATCTTTTTTGTACGGCGACCTTGAGTGCCTTGAAAGGCGCCTTGAAATAAAATGTATTATTATTATTATTACTAAGCCGTACTGTTGTAATAGCTACAGTATGTGGTTTTGCATTGTCCTGCAGAAACACACAAGGCCTTCCCAGGAATAGATGTCATCTGTAGGGGAGCATATGTTGCTTTAAAGCCTTTATATACCTTTCAGCATTCATGGTGCTTTTTAAAACATGCAAGTGTCCTGCACCATATGCAGGAATGCATCCCCATACCATCAGAGATGCTAAACTCAGGGATTTGAGTTTACAAATAAACATTGACAATAAGAAACAAAGATTGATATTTAATTAAGTGGATTTTAATTGTGAAATAAACAGCGATATGGATTTTGGATTTGGATTGCACCCACTGGCCACTGTAGACTGCCAACTAAACCTTTCACTGCTATAGTTGCACCATCCTCTACTGGTTTTACACAAGCTTTTAAAAATTCAGCCATGAAACATTAATTTGTGTCACTGAAATATTCATTCTATTTGAGTTTTTATGTAAATTCAGACACAAACAATGCAGTTTTCTGTTTGATGTTGCCTGAACAGATGGTCTAACAGCACATGTGGGCCTCTGAAAGTAAAGCAGAAAAAATCCTGGTAACTGTGAAAATCAAAAAAATGCCTTCATTGGAATGTTCAAAATAATTAATGTACTGTACATCATTTGAACCTGAACTTGCATTTGAACTTGCAGTAAAGCCATCTTTCTCTCAATGGAATTGTGCACCCTTCCTGTGGGTGGACGCAGGCAAATACTTGTGTGTCCTCCAAATTGAACATAAACACGAACACTCACATGCTCATTTTTCAAAGGGAACATAAACTTGGGGACTTCTGCACACTGTACGGAACATATACATGCAATGTGTTCATTTTACAGGTGGAACATGGACACTGGCATTCAAACGTGAGCTGTGGGGATAACTCCCGCACTTTAGTGCACACATTACAAATAAGGAGTTGAATTGGCTCTAAATAATGCCTGGTGCAAGATTGGTAGGAGAACAACAAGAGAAGACATGGCAATGTGCCCAAACTCTGGAAAAGCTTTTTGTTTCAGGGGCTGTCACAGGATTTTACATCACTGCTCTCCTACCTGCTAATGCTACTTAACTGCAAGGAAGAGCTGCAGCCCATTACACTGTTTCGAACAAAGAGCTCTAAATACCTTCTGCCTGAATATCTTCAACAGCACTTATATAAAACTGTCTTGGATTGGCATAGCCCTCAATACCTTGATGAAAAATTGTTCTTTGCTATACATTTTAAGCAGCGTATAAATCTTTAAAAACTTTTACTCCAGCAAAGTAAGCCAACAACAGAGAGTAATATCTTGTTCATTCTAAATACCTTGTAAGTGTGTTCAGTTTTACATTTAAAGTATGAACACATGGTGACACAGGTGTCATAAACCCTTCTCAGAAATGTGTTCCATGTGGTCCTGTGGTCTTTTTATACCCCATAATTTTTTTAAGGGGAAATGGGTCTGGGTTCTTATGGGTCAATGATGGTTTCACTCAAGGACACATTTATCTTTGAATATAATCATTATATTCTCACAACCAAATAGGCTATGTCAATGTGTTTTAAGAATAAAGCTTTGTATTTTTTCCCATTCAGTTCATTGTATAATGTATATGAGCCCTTAAAACATGCTTTTGCTTCCTTATACTATTTTTATGAGCAGATGTATCGGAGAAAACAACATTCAAACTTGTAACATTCGTATTTCGTATTTAGAGATAAATTTGGGCGGAAGAAGTGTGGCAAGTCCAGCTTTGCTGAATGGCCTGTTCTTGCCTTTCATGCTATGTTGTAAGTATGCTGCAATCACAATAAAAATGTTATAAAATACATTAACTAATATACAGATAGATAAACAAACTATTCATTATGGGGTCTATTCTCCCATGCGCTTAAGTCGAAAAAAGCGCGTAGCTACGCGCTTTTCAGCCTACGCGTATTCTCCCCTCGACTTAAGTCCATGCATTACGCGCCTTGAAGGCACTTACGCGCTTGGGGCGGAGCAAGGCCAAAATCGGGGCGTTTCCGGGCGTTTCTCATGCAAATAACACTTACGCGTATTCTCCCCCTGGCTTACGCGCTTTTTCTGTTAAGCGCTTTTGAGGGCTGTATTAAGGTCAAGCGCCAACATTAGGCGAAATTGAATATTGCGTTTGATGTCGGTTATCGGCCGAATTTTAACATTACTTTTATTTTATTTAACATGGTAAAGGTTGAGACATTTAATATTCGATTGTTCTTCCTTATTTCTAAACTACATTTCTCAAAGCCATGATAATTTATCAAACGAAATCATCACATGATATTACGCATCAGCCTCTTCTCCAATCAGTTAAATTACAAACGCAAAACAATTAATTAATACGAATATACATAAGACCATTATTCTACCATGCTCTCAAAATCTAAAGCCAAAATGCCAGTCCTGCATTTGCTTGCACTCTTGCCTGATTGAGAAAGAGTAAGAGGAGCGCGCCGAGCTCGAAGACGAACACGCATATATCGGCTTCGTTTTGACATCCTGGGACAAACAAACATCGAGTGCATCCAGCGCTTTCGCCTGGACCGTGCATGAGGCAATCATCTATCTTTGCCGACTTCTGCATGAACAGCTATCCAGCCGCAGCAGTTATCCACAAAACATACCCGTGGTCATCAACGTCAGAACTGCGCTGTCGCTCCTGGCATCTGGGTAGCTTCAGAGAGTGGCTGGTGATGTCATTCACATCACAGGCGTCTGTGTCAAGGTGTCTGACGCAGTTCGTTGGCGCTTCAAGTACTTCTCCATGCACTTCCACTGCAGAAAGAGTAGATGCCATCCCCTCCTCCTGTGCAGAGAAATGCACAGGGGATGATGGTTGCCCACCACCTGTTGCGTGTACAGTTCTCCGGTGTGCAGAGAACCTGGCTTTTACAGCGCCCCGCAGATCTCTCCATTTATGCTTTAAATCGGCGATACTGCGCTTACATCTCCCCATCGAATCCACATCCAGAACTATTCGCAGATTAATTCCTCGGATCAGCCTTCATTGCTTGCTTGCCATACAACACCAACATCTGTGAAATTTGGTTTTCGGCTTTGGCTCGACGTCGCCATCATTGTCTTTCATGTTTTATTAACAAATTCGACTGCCCTTTATGTTCGTGATAATCTAAAAAGTTGTGATATTCTCACGAGTGAGGGGATTGATTTTCTAATTGAGGATATCTGAATTAACTAACTCGAGTCCTAGTAATTTTTTACCATTGGTAATACTGTGTAATTTAATGTGTGAATAAAGATATTATTAAATAGGCTACTCTAGATTGAGCCCTACCCTGGCAAATACCAAAGCACTATCCATTTGTTAATCAATTTTAGCCTTTAAAGAATAGCCGACATGGAAAGAATCGTTATCAGTAAATTGGATAATTGATTATAATAAAGTATTAGTGTCAAGTTCAAGTGAATGTGTTGCTCAAATAAAATAGGATGATAGGCTATGGATAAGGAATTCCGTCATTACTGAGGCGGTTTCGGGGCGGGGAGATGACCGCGTGCGGGGTAAGAATCCTTGTTAAAGCGTTTCCATGTCCTTTAGATGCAAACCTGACATCGGAGTAGTTTTCAAGTGCGCAATTTCTAAATGAGATCATATAAACTGTCTTTGATTGTCTTTGTGTGACTAGAATGTTCCCTTTGTCTTCCTCCCTGTCTTCCACGGAACAAACAGGCTGGTGTAGGAGGGGCACATTTTCAATGATCTGATTGCGCTGATTGAGAAGCGCTAAATTCTTTATTTATTATTTCATTATCGCGGCAATTTGTTTGTATGCATAGCTTTAATGCCATGGTGACTAGAGTAAGAAATAACAAGTGTTTGTCACTAACATATCCCCCGCCGCCGCAATTTTATGCGTCCGTACGGACGGAGCCCAATGCTATATCCCCCGCTTCGCGCTAATCGCGCGGCGGGGGATAAATAAAGAGATGTCTGAATTAGGTCTTGTAATTGGTTCGGCCTCCTATTACAGCGGCATAAAAAAAACCTCGTATCTTCACAATGACAAACTTCACAGAAAAATAAAAAATAAATATAAAATAAAATAATACTAATAATAATAATTATTATTATTATACAAATGGATAAATATAGTTTAAAATAAAAATGTTTAATTTTGCATGTAAGAATAGTGGACATACGAGTTTTCATTTCTTATCAGTTTGGAGATACGAGGTTTTATCAGCAGACCGACGATATTCAAATTTAAAGTCTGTTTTGCGTTTTCCATGGACTCCAAATGCGTTTTCATTGTTAATCAGAAAATCCTTTTTCCATGTTTTCCTGATAGCCATAATCAATGAGCTTTGTACAGAGTCTGCCTCTCTTTTCGATCAGTCACACCTCTTTCTTAAGGCCGCCTAAATTCTGAAGTTAAGCGCTGTGGGCGTGATCGAAGCGAGTAGGGGAGAATACGCGTAACTCAAAAGCGCTTAACTCGAAGCGCGTAAAAAAAGACTTACGCGCTAATGGGAGAATAGACCCCTATGTGTATAAAGTGTCCAGTGTCTACATTACAAAATCCCACACACTGTGTAACACTTGCTTGTACTTGCTTTTTTTAGCCAAACTGTAAGAGCTGGGCTGTAATAACAAGATAAAATAAAAACACACAATCCTACCAAAATTCATGCTATATACATGACACACGGGCAAACATTTCAAAAAAAGAAGAAGAAGAATGAAAGGCGCATAAAATGCGCACGACCGTCCCTAACCGGCCCATACTCTACGCGAAGTAGACATCCAGCGTCCTTGCGTAGCAAAGTGTGTCGTCCAAATTTTTGTAACGCGACGCATCGACGCGTGTATTTCCGTGAGATTCCAATAGGGGAGATAAAGCAAATAATCCACCATACACTGTGTTTAACTCACCAAAAAGAAAAAAGAAGGTGGTGGAGAGGGAGAAGACTTTGCTACCCCCTATTGCATGAGCAGTGCACTGCTTTTTAACGAGGCACAGCGCAGTAAGGGATGCACGTTCAAGCTTCTCTGTGAATGGAATGGAACAGACCTGTGCTCACGTTCGCTTGTGTACCTTGTATAGAGTATGAACCGGCCCTTGAGCCCAACGCCCACTGGAAGCGGCAGACGTGCGTCAAAAAATTGGTTACATTAATTTCAATGGAGCAATGCCCACTGGCAGCGTGTGACGTGCGTCGACGCGCGTCAGATTTTTACTTTTCGCCACTGCTCAGTTTCTGAGGCATCAGCTCAATAGAAACACATTTGTCTTTTAGGTTATTTAACTATTTCGTCTCGTCATGGTTGGTGGCACACATTTAGCGGCAACCTCACACGCAGTTGTCAAAACCGATATAGGCTACCTGCTTTTTAACCAGGTTGCAGTTTTGAGAGGAAATCTGTTATTTTGCGGGCATTTAAGTTATCAAGCGATCTACAGTTAGACAGTACCCTACCTAACTCAGGGTACACTGGTAAGATCTTAACACTGTGAAGTTAGCTAGCTAGCTAATTCGCTGCTGGGCGAAGCAAAGTAATCATGATCTTAATTTACACGACGGCTAAATTTAGGAGACGTATAGTGCATAGTAACCCGACCGTCGGACTTTGCCATCACTTAAAATAAGCTTGAGCGGAAGGTTTTTTTTTTTTCAAAATTAAAGTTTGTCTTGTTTAATATTTTAAGATTGACACTCATGGCTTCTCGGTCGTGTTGACAGCTGTCAATGTTGATGCGGCTGACGCTTTCAGTGGGCGTTTAAAAGTGTCAAGGCAACATTCGGAGTTTGATGCGACGCTTTGCGGCCAGTGGGCATTTGGCTAGAATCTTCCTGACGAGCGCCCGTCTGGCCAACAGGAGGCACTTGAGCAACGAACGAGGCAACTATTATATTCCCTTCCCGGCAGTCCCTTCCCAATTTGCAACCCTTTAGTGCTATAGCCAATTGTGCGCTACTCTGAAAAACCTGCCGACCACTGCCGGCTGGTACAAAGCGGGGCTCCAACCCCCGGCATGATAGTCACTTCTGCTTCGCAACACGATGCTTTACCGAGTGAGCTATCCAGCAGCTCCAACTTCACGAGTTCCATTTGAAGGCAGCACATGTTTGGGGAGAGGAGAACAGTATTATGGACGGAAATGCATTGCATTCACAGGATTAAAAACATATATACACCTTATCTCGTAATTACGAGATCGTGAGAAAAGATTCATGCTACACTCACTGTGTTCTGTGTGATATAGCCGACCTGGATATTTTAGGTCCGCAGGAGTGGCGGCCGGTCAGTAGAGGGCGCTGTTGCGCAGCCCCCCTTCAAATATCAAGAGATGAAAATTTACTTAAACATGTTAAATATTATTTAGTTGTATAATGCAAATAATTTTTAAATAAACGTGTTTTTCAGTCTGTGAGCACTGTAGGTGCAATAGCTTAAAATGGCATTACAATGGCTATTAAATATAATTATCAACTGATAAATCAATTAATTATTTATTAAGACTTAAATTTAATAATTAAAGTTCCTCGGGGCACCACCCTTCTAGAAAAGGGAATTTGAACAACAATTGAATGAATAAGTCTCATTAACGTTTCACCATAAATGTCAAATTACTATAATCACAATTTATGTTATAAATGAATGATTATAATATTCAACAAAAATGGAAAAACTGGCTTTATTATCAATTCTAGAATTCAATAGCAATATAATTACCATCAACATCCAGCATCAATTATATAGCCACACACTGAAGGAAAGGGGAGCTCTTGCCCTGGCAGAGGTTAGATTCAAGCTAATATTCAGGCAATATTCAGACAACCAGAAGCACTTGTTGAAAATATATAAAAAGGTTTATTATGTTTCAGTAGCAATGAACAGGCAATCAGTATTACTTGACTAAACAATAAACACACAGGAAGGATTAAATAGCAGTCATATCATGAGACAGCATATACAAATAGACTAAAGGTAGGATGTGTGTGTGTATGTGTATGTGTGTGTGTGTGTGTGGATTAGTACCAAAAGGGAGGGGTTAAAATGGTAGGCTTGGACTCAGATATAAAATGGAGGGCTTGGATCTAAGAGGGCGGACTCAGATCTAAAATGGTAGACTCAGATCTAAGAGGGGAGACTTAGATCTAAAATGGCGGACTGATGATGTGGCCGTCTGAGAACCACGTGTGCTTGAGAGTGAAGGAAGTGAGAGGGGGAACAAAGAACTGGATGGCAAAGGCGGGAGAATTAGAAAAAGACTCCTGCACGAGTTAGGCCAGAGTCAGTGTTCCCTTCTCAATAAGCAATGTATAGTATACAGACATTGACTGGAAAAAAAATTATGAGAATAGGGAGAAAGTGAGAAGGGACGAGAGAGACAGAAGAGCCGAAAAGAAGGTGCAGGCAAAGTCTAATGAGATTGTACAAGCCACAGCGGGCTGTACAATCTGTCAGACAAGTCAAAACGTCCCAATTCAGTTCTCACTCTCAAGAGTTCCAATGATTTACAAAGAACACAGCAAAAATGTAAAACAAACAATTCGCAGGTTCACGAAACTCATTCAAAGATCGTATATTTAACGGCTCAGCAATGCAGCAATATAGAGTAAATATCTGCGATTTCCAGAAAAATTCTCTTACATACCGAAGTTTTCAACCAGTACAAGAGTAAGATCCAGTACATTAAAACAGCAAGCAAAGAAAAACACAGCTCAAAGTACACAGTAACTAGAACGGGCACTAGGTAGAGCGCATACCTTCGCCGACGCCACTGAATCCCTCGCCACTGGCGTTGGTTTCATGCCGATCGGATAAAAATTGACCGAGATATGGCCGAAAGTCGGTTTTGACCTTTTCGTGACCTTGACCTTTGACCCGATCACTCCCAAAATCTAATCGATTGATCCTCAGGTCATGCCAAATGAACCCACCAAATTTTATGAAATTCCGTTTGGTACTTTTTGAGTTATTCGATACACATACAGACAGACACACAAACAAATAAATACACGGGGATCAAAACATTACCTTCGTCAGCGAAGTCGCTGGCGAAGGTAACTAGAACGGGCACTCGGTAGAGTGCATACCTTCGCCGACGCCACTGAATCCCTCGCCACATAACTCTGAGGACCAATTTTTATTTTTTTAAATGATCGATGAATGACAAGAGTACGATATATTTTTTTTTACATCAATACGCCTTTAAGTTCGAAAGGTAATGACCCCCCTGACCTTTGACCCCCAACCGCTAAGAAGGGTATTGACCCCATTGTACCGTGTTTCACATCACAGGATCGGGTATATAATTCTGCACATTTTGGCGTTGGTTTCATGCCGATCAGATAAAAATTGACCGAGATATGGCCGAAAGTCGGTTTTGACCTTTTCGTGGCCTTGACCTTGACCTTTGACCCGATCACTCCCAAAATCTAATCGATTGATCCTCAGGTCATGCCAAATCAACCCACCAAATTTTATGAAATTCCGTTTAGTACTTTTTGAGTTATTCGATACACATACATACACACAGACAGACAGACACACAAACAAACTAGAACGGGCACTCGGTAGAGCGCATACCTTCGCCGACGCCACTGAATCCCTCGCCACTGGCGTTGGTTTCATGCCGATCGGATAAAAATTGACCGAGATATGGCCGAAAGTCGGTTTTGACCTTTTCGTGGCCTTGACCTTGACCTTTGACCCGATCACTCCCAAAATCTAATCGATTTATCCTCAGGTCATGCCAAATCAACCCACCAAATTTTATGAAATTCCGTTTGGTACTTTTTGAGTTATTCGATACACATACAGACAGACACACCAACAAATAAATACACGGGGATCAAACTGGCGATTACCAAAGGAGAAAGCCAACGTGTATTAGTCCACTGGGTCGACTTGCATTGTCCAGAACCCATGAGACACGTCAACCATTGAGAAGAAGCAGGCTTCTCTTACTTTTGCGAGCTCCTAATCCAAGTGGAACATGGGCCATCGGGGAAAAGGGAACCTGTTTATTAAGTGGCCGGTAGTTAATTGTCAAACGCCACTTACCAAAAGGTTTCAACACCGGCCACAGCGGTGAGTTGTAAGTGAAGTTGCACTCTCGAATTAGGTGCTTCTTTAGCAGTGTATCGAGTATCTCTTGGATAGACTCATGAGCTACTAAAGGGATTTTGTACTGACGTACAGAAGTTGGAGGCGCATTAGGATCAGTGGTGATGCGGACTGTGTGGAGCTCAGTGACCCCACAATCATTAGAGTCCTTAGAGAAGATCTGTTGAAAGTCATAAAACAACTCCCTCAGATCTCATCTCTGATCCTCGGTTGTTAAGGCATCTACCTTGGTAAGTTGTTGTGCAATCTCTGCTTCGAAGCCTGGGTAAGGTTCCTCTGGCAGGGGACGGGCTTCGCCACTAGGTGAGGTTGTACTACCTGGGTGGACAGCAAGGGCGCACACAACCATTTCAGGTTCTGAACCCAAGGCAGCGCTGCAAATTGCTTTGTTCTGTAGCACCTCATGAGGAGCAATGGTGACCATCCTAGTTGGAAAAGTAGAACGAACTTGTGCAAAGTCCTATTCTCTAATCAAAGATTCAGGGAGCTCCCGTATCACGGGAATGGTCAACTCAAAGTCATGGAAGGAGCTGTCGATTAGCAACCTTAGGGGTCACCACGAGGTCACATCAATTAGGACATTAGTCAAGTTCTGGACTAACAGGTAGGTTGAGCGGTTATTTATCTCAAGCATTGGCGTGCCACAAACTGTCAGTTTGAGGTTCCAGAAATATAATAGGGGTTGGAAAAATGCCAGTGATCCAGGTATTATCTGTCTCTTCAGGATCATAAGGTGGACAGGGATGCCGGCCATCCTCGCTGGGATGGTTAAGTCAAGCTCACTCGCGACCTGGCATGCCTGGGGAATGGTTTGCCCTGACAGCATATGCTGTGCCTTAGCAACAACTGGTTGGTTGTCAATGCTCGTCTGAGGCCACAATACCTGATTTACTGTGTCCAGCTGAGTGCCTAACCTTACAAGGATGTTCCCACAAGGAGATAGAAATCAAGCTGGGGTACTACGCTCATGAAGTGAACAAAGCGTTTCTTTCCAATCTGAATGAAAAGTGCACATATCCCAATAGCCTTGAGGAGCCTCTGCGCGAGTCTGCCAAGAGAAGGCGATGACTTTTGTACACGAAGGGAAGAGGGGAGCTAGTCTGACCCAACTTATCTTACAGTCTGGCTGATAGCGGATTTTCCTGACCAGAGTGCAATAAAATCAAAACATTGTTAGCGTGCAGCCCTCCAGCTATACTCGGGCAGTAAAGGTCTGTGTGAGAGCTCTGGAGTGAGCAAAGAAATGACTCATGGGTGTGCATTAGGATTTTTTCATTGAACTGCAGTGTCTGTGGCATCGCAGGCAGCTCGAAAGGTTCAGGGTGGGGGTCGAACTGGTTGTGTGTAGAACGGAACACAGTATCACAAGTAGACTCACAAAACTCTTGGACGCAAGTGACTCGGTCTTCTAAAGCTTTGGAATTATGTCCTAAACTTATTGGATATGGAGCGGTGACCTGCACCCAGATATGCCCACAATGGTAGTCACTGAGTGGGGCCAGTTGGTTCAGCAGGTCCTAGCCGATAAGTAGTCGCTCGGTGTCTAGGTCACAGATGTGGATGGGGTGAGTAAGGTTCATATCTTGGAAGCTAATATCAAGCCATACACATTGTGTGATGGGGACCCGATTTTGGGTGTAGCTAACTAGACTCAAATCACGGGACTCCACCTGCAGTAGTTTAGGGCGGATTATCCTTGCCCTAGCAACCTCTACGAAGGTGTTTTTGCACATAAGGCTAAATTTCAGAACCTGTGTCCAGCAGGGCAAGAATGCTCACACACCCCTCTACCAACACTGTGGTGTATATGCGTATGGCATTACCCTCTCGAATGAGTTCACCCAAAAATTGCTAAAGTGGAGCGCGTTGGGTACTGGGCCTGAGTGCTCCAGGGAGCGCCGGTGCCTCTCCAAGGTCCTTCCCCCAGCCCACAAAGTAGACTGTGGAAGGGGAAGGTGCCTGGCCTAGTCATGCTGATTGAGGGCCCCCTTTGGGCCTCTTAGAATCGTCATCTGGCCCTTTGGGAGGACGGCGAGAAGCATCAAGGTGTTTAGTCACATCCGCTAGGCATTTCCGGATTTCGCTGAGCTCCTGGCTCAAATTGCCCTTTTCAGTGTACCCCGACTTCTTACCTTTATTTGTGTTCCCTTTTATCGAGTTGTGGTCAAAATGAACACTCCCTTTCTTGGAGGAACCTTGCTGCTGCTTATTTTGGCTTTGAGTGGGAGCCTGGCGGTTCTCCTTCTGATTCCTCCAACCACCTTGTTAGTGCTTCGGAGGTTTCTATGCAGAAGATGCAGTTCCCTCACTTACCTGAAGGGAAGGCATTTCCTGGCCTTCCAGACGCAACTCTGCGCCCTCTGAGGACTGGACGCCTAGGACTCTGGCATCATCTTCCTACTTTCCCGCCAGACGCATGACTGTTTCCCACGTCATCTCAGCCATCTTGCTGATCTCCTGCATCGTGGGTTTACCCTGTTTACACATCAATGTAACATGGGTCCGCACACAGGGATGGAGGTTGTGGAGGAAGAGGGACCTGAAACCACGATCCTCCTCGACACCTGGTTCATTACTACCTTGGAAATAAGCATTTCTCAAGCGCCTATAGTATTTGCGAGGAGGCTCTGACTTCCTCTGCAAGATGCGAATGTCACTAAGTGTGGGTGTTTATCAGTATATGGCAAGTATTCCATGTGAAGAACCTAGCAAAGTTTTGAATAGCTGTCACGGCTACACTTCAATGAAAGCATGAACGCTTCTGGAAGTGGTTTTCCAGATAAGTTTTAACGTCTCACGTGACGTGGCATGAGACAAGTCAGCAAGGCAGTGTTCAATTTCGCAAAGGTAATCATGAATGTTGGCGTCTCCACTCCCAGGGTCAAAGCGCTCAATATCCCTGGCGAATGAGTCAAGCTGACGCATGCGCAGGCCACTAGTGTGGTCTTGCGAATATCCATCTGAATCTTCATTGGATGAGTACAGCTGCTCAGCCCTACCTCTATGGCGTGGGGCGCACCCTCTCCCCCTTCTCGGTGAGGGTGTCCTTCTATGGGGGCAATATCCCGAGGACGTTCGCGGGGAAGAAGGTTGACAGGTAGCCCTGTCTCTGACTGGTGACGAGCTCGTATCACGACTACGAGCTGGTATAGGTTCCAGCGCTGGAATGTCATGTGATCGTTGAGAGGTGCAAGTAACGACGGGAGGAGTAGGCTACTCATCTACAGCCATGTACTCTGCTTGACTCTGGTCAGAGGCGTCATATCCTAGGGCTTCTCTAGCCCTAACCTGTGCCGCACCATTATCTCGTAGAACGCTATTACTTGCAGCTGTTTAGCTGTCTCTCTCAGCATTGCAGAGCCTCTGAGCACACTCCGTCAGTAAGGCATTTGTGTTTTGAAGGTCAAGGCATAAACCACGGTTTTCAGAGCTCAACTGGTCGGCGCCTGTTTTAAGTGACTCGACCTCCCGTTTCAGTGATGCTACCCGTAACCGGGTCTTATGGTGGTGGAGCAAGAACAATCTACCGACCACTTCTTGGACAGACAGTCCCTTTCCTTGAGGGCCCTGTATTTGTCCAACTAAATCAGCTACCTCAGTGTCGCACTGAGCTTGTGTGTAGCTGTCAAGCTCCTCTCTCTCGTCACTCGAGACTCTGAGGAGATCAGCGACTAAATCGGACAGAGAGGTGTCCTCGGCTGCTCTAGAAGGTTCAGCTCTGCACGCTGATGTCTCATGTCTCCCTGATGAACAGGCGACCAGACAATGTCAGGTGACCCCCCTTTAGGTGCTCTTCTACGAGCAAAGAAAAGAAAAACTACTGTATTTTAAGGGTGATGGGACGACAACACCTGCTGCTTAGTTGGAAACCCTGTGGTGTACTCCCACAAAAGAATGTACAGGTAGTGGGCCGCTGACCTGTGACTTAAAAGCAACTATTAGATTGGCTAGTTTTATTTATGCTTATTAGCGGTTAACATGCAACAAGATTGCTAGTAACTCAACTACTGGTTAGTAGATCGTAGTGGAGATTTAGAACTGCTCATACAACAAATTTCTCAGATGCACTAATTAAGGTGGTTAAAATGAATCAACACCAGATTTGTGATTCCAAGCACACACTAATACTGATGAGATGGCAAGGAATAAAATTCACACTATAGACTATAAGAATACTTTGAGACAATTCACATCCACAACTAGCTTATGCCTTAGTAGCCAAACTTCCTGGAAAGATTTGAGTCCACAGGAGAACCTCTGGGTACTCAATATTAAAGTTTCCAGTTAATATTTGCCAGAATATTAGAGAAACCAACAATACAAGTCCTCACAACAGAATTATGTAGGTGCAACAGCTTAAAAAGGGAATTACAATGGCTATTAAATGTAATTATTAACTAATAAATTAGTTAATTATTTATTAAGACTTTAATTTAATAATTAAAGTTCCTCGGGGCACCAGCCTTCTAGAAAAGGGTAAATTAATAGCAATTGAATGACTAAGTCTCATTAACGTTTCACCATGAATGCCAAATTACTATAATCACAATTTATGTTACAAATGAATGATTACAATATTCAACAAAAATGGGAAAACTGGCTTAATTATCAATGCTAAAATTCAATAGCAATATAATTGCTATAAACATCCAGCATCTATAATATAGCCACACACTGAAGGAAAGGGGAGCTCCTCACCTAGCAGAGGTTAGATTCAAGCTAATATTCAGTTAATATTCAGACAACCAGTAGCACTTGTTGAATAAAAAAATAAACACACAGGAGGATTAAATAGCAGTTATATCATGAAACAGCTTATACGAACAGACTAAAGGTAGAATGTGTGTGTGTGTATGTGTGTGTGCGTGCGTGTGTGTGTGTGTGTGTATGCATATGTGAGTAAGTCTGAGTACCCGAAAGGGAGGGGTTAAAATGGCAGCTTGGACTCAGATATAAAATGGAGGGCTTGGATTTAAGAGGGCGGACTCAGATCTAAAATGGTGGACTCAGATCTAAGAGGGCGGGCTCAGATCTAAAATGGTGTACTCAGATCTAAGAGGGCGGACTCAGATCTAATATGGCGGACTGATGATGTGGCAGTCTTAGAACCACATGTGCTTGAGAGTGGAGGAAGTGAGAGGGGGAACACTGACTCTGGTCTAACTCGTGTAGGAGTCTTTTTCTAATTCTCCCGCCTTTGCCATCTTTTTGCCATCAAATGGCAGCTTGGACTCAGATATAAAATGGAGGGCTTGGATCTAAGAGGGCAGACTCAGATCTAAAATGGTGGACTCAGATCCGACAGCTCCTCTCAACAGAACCTAACTAGAAAAGCACTCAGAGAGCGCAGACCTCTGCCAGGGGGCAGCAAAACCCAAAAACATGGCGATTGGAATTCTGGCCCATCGGAAAGACTGAAATCTTGAACTTTGTTGTATATCTCAGCTGTACTTTGACCTAGATATGCCAAAAGTCAATCACTCGTTCCTTGACTTAATACCCACATTGTCTGAAAATTTCATCATAATCGGTTGATTACTTTTTGAGTTATCTTGCTAAGTAAAAAACAAACAAACAAACAAACAGACAGACAAATGCTGCCTAAAACATAACCTCCTCGGTGGAGGTAAACATCGGTTCCAAATGGTATTTGATTGATTTCTCTGTATGCATATACTTCCTGGGTGAGGGGCGCCGGCCAAACGGTACCTAATGTAAGCTCTCAAAGTTTTGGTGAGCATGTGACCCATGGCTGCTGTTTCATTGGTTTCTTCAGATTTTCTTACGGGGCGCAGCTCTGTGCGCTCCAGACACTCCCACTTTTATTGGCAGTGAATTGGTATTGTTTTAATATTTTTTGATCTAATGTGATTGGACAATTCTCGTGGCTGTCAATCATGTTCAAACCCACCGCAACGCTTTGTCTTGACAGTGAAATCATCCACCGCCCTGTCAACCTGGTAGCTGAGCGAGATGGCAAGTTCAAGTGGAAGCGCAGAAACTGAACACAATTGGGTTCTTTCCTTACAAAAAGAATCTTTCTCAGGGCGTTCACTGGAGGAACAAAGGAAAGTAAAGGAGCTTGGCCCGGACCGACCCAATTTATAGATTCAGCAGCAGGCAAGTGATCGTGGACGAGCTTACACCAGGGGCTTCTCTTGCACTTGTTATGGCAAACGGAGTTGACTAGCTGGATGTGGCGTTAGCAGTGCCATTTATTGCGTTCCCTGTTTATTGTTCCAATTTGGCAGATTCCAACGAAATTGTGACCAATTGACAACTTTTATTTTTGAACCAATATGAAATGTTCCATCTCTGTATGCATGCGCGAGTGGACTTCCTGGCCTTCTAGAATTTTCACCAACTCGCCTCTGTGTCCCTTATCAAAAAGGTAAAAATTTCCACCCTCAGTAATGGCGTTAGCAACAGCCTGTAATCTTAGTACAGCACAGCTGTGAATGAGATTTGGGCGGCTGCTGGCAGGGTATTTAAACCCTTTAGTGGGTTGTGTCTGCCAGTGGACACGGAGCTGCAGATTTATGCACGCAGTTACAATATTATATCACTAGATGGCCCACCCAGAGCCGAGTTAGAACACGATTTATTAAATGGACGAGTTCACTCCAATCCCTGGATGAATCAAGTAAACCTTGGTTTGACTTAAAGTGGTTGGCACATCCATACTACAGGGTGGCCCAAAAAAGTGTCCCTCCTTCCTCTCAGAACTCCAAGGTGGATGAGGAACTTGGAAATGAGTGGGCAGGATTGACTCATTATCCAGTGTATGAATTTTATTGCCACAAAATAATCCTGGGTAAAAACTGTTCATTTCAGGTCACTGTAAAAGAGTAGATATTCAGGCTTTAAGAAGGCCCTGCTTATTGTGTATTAGCGAGTTGGTCATTGGTGTGCCTTCCCTTTTCTCTGCTCATCGTGCCATCATTGGCATTGGCTCAGACAATCTTATCACCGTCTGAGTTTTTAACTTTATAATTTCATCCTGTTAAGTACAGTGGGACCTGTTGGTCACACTTAGTGTGGAATCTGTCATTTATGTATATAAATATGTAACCTACCACAGCTGTAAGGTACCGGAAAAGCATGAAAATGCACCTTGAAAATCTTTGAAAAGTGCCTCGAGTTTCACTTTGGAATAGGTGTACGAAGCCTGTAGACAGTATTACAGTGCTGTGTTTTCAGATTTGTGTTTTGTTTTTCTGTTTAACTATGTTCCACTTATTGTTTGCATCTTTACATAACATCAAAATCCCAGTTGGTGGATTATCTTTAACATGATTGCTTTTACAATCAATCTAAGTCCAAAACCAGTGAAGTTGGCACGTTATGTAAATCGTAAATAAAAACAGAATACAATGATTTGCAAATCCTTTTCAACTTATATTCAATTAAATACACTGCAAAGGCAAGATGTTTAATGTTCAAACTGAGAAACTTCATTTTTTTTTTGCAAATAATCATTAACTTAGAATTTAAAGGCAGCAACACATTGCAAAAAAGTTGGCACAGGGGCCTTTTTACCACTGTGTTACATCGCCTCTCCTTTTAACGACACTCAGTAAACGTTTGGGAACTGAGGAGACCAATTTTTGAAGCTTTTCAGGTGGAACTCTTTCCCATTCTTGCTTGATGTACTGCTTAAGTTGTTCAACAGTCCGGGGTCTTCGTTGTCGTATTTTACGCTTCATAATGCGCCACACATTTTCAATGGGAGACAGGTCTGGACTACAGGCAGGCCAGTCTAGTACCCGCACTCTTTTACTATGAAGCCATGCTGTTTTAACACGCGCAGAATGTGGCTTGGCATTGTCTTGCTGAAATAAGCAGGGGCGTCCATGAAAAAGACGTTGCTTGGATGGCAACATATGTTGCTCCAAAACCTGTATGTACCTTTCATTAATGGTGCCTTCACATATGTGTAAGTCGCCCATGCCTTGGGCACTAATACACCCCCATACCATCACAGATGCTGGCTTTTGAACTTACCGCCTATAACAGTCCGGATGGTTCTTTTCCTCTTAGGTCAGGAGGACACGACGTCCACAGTATCCAAAAACAATTTGAAATGTGGACTCGTCAGACCACAGAACACTTTTCCACTTTGCATCAGTCCATCTTAGATGAGCTTGGGCCCAGCGAAGCCGGCGGCGTTTCTGGGTGCTGTTGATAAATGGCTTTCACTTTGCATTGTAGAGTTTTAACTTGCACTTGCAGAGGTAGCGACGGACTGTAGTTACTGACAGTGGTTTTCTGAAGTGTTCCTGAGCCCATGTGGTGATGTCCTTTACACACTGATGTCGGTTTTTGATGCAGTACCGCCTGAGGGATCGAAAGTCACGGGCATTCAATGTTGGTTTTTGGCCTGGTCGCTTACGTGCAGTGATTTCTCCAGATTCTCTGAACCTTTTGACGATATTACTGACCGTAGATGATGAAATCCTTAAATTTATTGCAACAGCTCGTTGAGGAATGTTGTTTTTAAACTGTTCGACAGTCAACTCACGCATTTGTTCACTAAGTGGTGACCCTCGCCCCATCCTTGTTTGTGAATGACTGAGCATTTCAGGGAAGCTGATTTTATACCCAATCATGGCACCCACCTGTTCCCAATTAGCCCGTTCTCCTGTGGGATGTTCCAAATAAGTGTTTGATGAGCATTCCTCAAATCTCTCAGTCTTTTTTGCCACTTGTGCCAGCTTTTTTGAAACATGTTGCAGGCATCAAATTCCAAATGAGCAAATATTTGCAAAAAATTACAAAGTTTACCTGTTTGAACATTAAGTAACTTGTCTTATTCAATTGAATATAGGTTGAAAAGGATTTGCAAATCATTGTATTCTGTTTTTATTTACGATTTACACAACGTGCCAACTTCACTGGTTTTGGGTTTTGTAATATAAGGACAGATACAGTGATCTGTGGACATAGGGGATAAATCCTCAATTCATAATAAAAAGGGTGCAAACCCTGATAAAATCTATAGGCTACATTTTCATTCTTAATAACTGACTGTCTACATCAAAGCAGCTGTCAGGTGTGCTGCGCCAAGATAAATTGCGCTCCCCCCAAAAAAATTTATAGCACCAGCTGCCGCTGGTCCACAACCCGCTCTGGGTTCCACCCACTACCTCAATGCTTACAGGACTGGGGCTGGGGATGTGGATGTGGTGGAGGAGGAGGCGGCGAAGATGGTGAAGTAGGCCGGGTTTCTGACAATTTGCGCTGCCTTGTCAAAAAATGCTACCATAATACGAAGCGATCATAAAGTCTTTGTTTTCGCCTAAATGTTGCATTAAGAATCAGTTTACAGCAATAACTTTATTTGTTAGCTTATTATAACATAAGCAGATGTCATAAAGAGTTATGGCTAAGTTTGTTGTGCCGCATGCCTTTATTATCCAATCTCTGCGTTTTAAGGAAAACCCAGCGGGGGTTACACCCACGTTACACCCGTCATTCAACCACCCCGTGTACCACTCCCCAGTTTGCGCTCTTTAACAACACTCACCCCATTGTCCTTCGGCTGTTACCGGGTCCCCGTATTAGTTTAGGGCCAACCAATGAGTGCATTGCTAGATACTGGCTCTACTGTTACCCATATCCACCCTGACCTCCTCCTATCCAATGCTCAACCCCAGGCGCTGATGTTCCGCTAATGACTGTGACTGGGGAGACAGCTCCAGTACTTGGCACCTGTGAAGTGAGACAACAGGTGGGCACCTTTTCCATTCGTCATCCTGTTTGGGTTGCTGTTGTGGGTGAACGTTGCCTGTTGGGTTTGGACTTCCTCCGGGGGGGACAGGCGTCTCTAGACTTCCTAAATGGAACAATGGTGCTGAACGGTGGCGTAAACATCCCTCTCTACTATTTAAGGTCAACCCATATGCCTGGAGGAGCACCAGGCAATCCCGGGGGTTGTAGAGCACCCTCATGGGATAAGCCAAACTGACCTGCCACCAGATTTCCCCATCACAAAAGCAGCACCGCCTCAGACCAGCCAACCGGGTCCCCAATTGGAATAAGAAGCTTTAGCACTAGCCACTGTCAACAGCGTCTGGGAGAGAAATCAAGGGGGTCTGGAGTCAGAGCAGCGAGATTAGTTATGGGACCTCTTTTTCAAGTTTTGAAACAGTTTTTCTGCTACTCCTAGCGATGTAGGCTGCACGCACCTGGTAGAACACCAGATCCACATGGGTGATGCCTGTCCCATCCGTCAACGCCCCCGACGCCTCCCACCGGTGAAGCAGGCTGTAGCAGAGCAGGCTTTGGCAGAGATGCGAGCTGCTGGTATCATTGAGCTGTTCACAAGCCCATGGGCCTCTCACGTCGTCTTGGTCCCAAAGAAGGGCGGGGCCTGGAGGTTTTGTTTCAATTACCGGCGGCTGAATGAGGTCACCACCAAAGATTCCTATCCATTGCCCAGAACAGACGAATTGCTTGACTGGGTAGCAGGGTCCCAGTGGTTCTCCTCATTGGACCTGCGTTCTGGCTACTGGCAAGTGGCTGTAGCTCCTGAAGATCAACCCAAGAGAGCATTCACCACTGGTAGGGGGTTGTGGCAGTTCCGCATAATTCCATTCGGGTTGTGCAATGCCCCTGCCACTTTAAAATGTTTAATGGAAAGGGTTCTGTCCAGAATGCCTCCTGAGCACTGTCTGGTGTATCTGGATGACCTGCTGGCTCATGGGCTGGATTTTGAGACGCCAATCCAGGCCTTGGAAGAGGTTTTGAAGAGAATTGCTGCTGTAGGGCTCAAACTCCATCCAGCCAAGTGTGCACTGCTACAACAGGAAGTGTCCTTCCTAGGCCATAAAGTCAGTCGTGAGGGGATAAAAACCGAGGATGATAAAATTGCAGCCGTCCGGGACTGGCCACACCGAGAGAACCTTAAGCAGCTGAGAGTGTTCATTGGGCTGGCCTCATACTACCGCCGATTTGTGGCCAACTTCGCCACGGTAGCAGCCCCTTTACACCAGCTAATGAAGAAGGGGAGGGGGTTTGAGTGGGGTAGTGAACAGCAATTGGCCTTTGATGCAATTAAGAGGACCCTTTGTGAGGCATCTGTACTGGCCACACCTGACCTACAGCGCCCCTTCATCCTCGACACAGATACCAGTGACAAAGTCCTCGGAGCAGTGCTCTCTCAGGCATACCCAGAGGGGGAGCGAGTTATCACTTATTACAGCCGCAGCTTCTCTAAACCAGAGAGGAATTATTGTGTAACTCGCCGGGAACTGCTTGCAGTTGTAGAGGCTACGAAGCACTTTCGCCACTACCTCTGCGGCCTCCCTTTTACCGTCCACTGACCATGCTGCATTAAGGTGGCTGCTCTGCTTCCGGGAGCCTGAGGGCCAAGTGGCTTGATGGATTGAACAGCTGCAAGCCTTCCTGTACACCATTCAGCATCGTGAAGGGGGCGCCACTCAAATGCCGATGGGTTGTCTCGTCACCCTTGTGCCCCTGAGTGTCTGCATTGTGAGCGGGCTGAGGCAAACCAAGGTGCGGTTCAACCAACTGACACGGTCAGGTGGCGGGCGCTGCTTCCTGTGTAGCAGACACCTTGGAGAGAACACCAACAGGCGGATCCGGATCTCAAAGTTGTGATGGGGTGGGTGGAAAAGGGTGCTCGCCCCCCCTGGGAAGAGGTGTTATGCCACTCTCCAACTGTCCGTGGTTTGTGGTCTCATTAGCCAAAAATGGCGCTAAGGGATGGGCTGCTAATGAGACGCTGGGTTGAGCCGGCTACCGAGGAGACCAGCAGGCAGCTGGTGGTCCCCAGGGCACAGACAGACGTCTTGGAGCTAAACCATGGGCTACTCGATGTTGGACGCTTTGCGGTTACAAAGACCCTCAAGCGCCCTCGGCAAACCATCTATTGGGGCCAGATGCGGAGGGATGTGGAAGATCACTGCCGGCGCTGTGATACATGTGTGGCCAGGAAAGGCCCCCAAGGTCAGTCTCATGCCCCCCTCCAACAGCACCTGGTGGGGGCCCCCATGGACTGAGTAGCAATTGATGTCTTGGGCCCCTTACCTCGGACCGATCACGGTAATCGGTTTGTTCTAGTGGCAATTGACTATTTTACAAAATGGCCCAAACCCTTTGCTCCACCTGATCAAGAGGCGGAGACTGTCACCAATGCTCTAGTGGAGGGGCTCTTCAGCCGATTTGGCATCCCATCTACCCACCATTCCGACCAGGGCTGGAACTTCGAGTCAAGGGTCTTCGCCCATATGTATGAACGGCTGGGAATAACCAAAACAAGAACTACCCCTCTGCATCTTCAAAGCGATGGGGTTTATGCGCACTCTGAGTGCCCAATTAGCCATAACCACACAGAGACTGGGACATCCAGCTGCCCTTGATAATGATGGCCTGCCGCACTGTTGTGCAGAAGTCGACAAACTGCACCCCAGCACTCCTCATGCTGGGCAGAGTACTTTGCACTCCGCCAAAGATGGCCTATGGTCGGACCCCCGACTGCCCCGACGCCCCAGCAGGCCCGGAGTACGGCCGTCAGTTACAGGATAGACTGGAAGTGGCTCATCGGTTTGCCAGAGGTCAAGCGGAAGGGGCGGCCCGCAAACAGAAGAGGCTGCATGATGTTCATGTAAAGGGGCAGCACTTTGTTGCCGGGGACCTTGTGTGGGTCTATGGGCCTAAGCGGAAAAAGGGGCGGTGCCCAAAGCTTGATAGCTGGCCCAATCCAACTGCTATGTGGTCGGGCGGGTTAGGGAGGTGGTTTACCGTGTACAACTCAACCCTCGTGGTTGCAAGGTTGTCATACATCGGGACTGCATGGCACCCTACCGTGGCCATGGACAACCAGTGTTCCGAGTTGCCACCCCCTATCCCCGGCCATCACCGACATGTCATCAGGAGGAGGTGGTGACTCGGCTGGGGGTTGTAGTGCCCCCTAATTTTCCCAGCAGCATCTTCACTGGTCCCTGCCGTGGGAGCATGCAGTCATTAGACATGCCTGTTGTTAACAGCCCTGCCTCTTCCACACCTCTTCCACAAAGGCCTCAACGACCCCAAAGAGAAAGGAGGCTTTCGTCCTTCCTTGGGGACGAGGAACTGAGGGGGGGCTGTGTAGCAACCCAAACGCAGTCGGAACTGGTTGTTGTTCAGGCGCGAGCTCATGGACACTTTGGTTTGGAGGTGTGTTATTAGGGGGAAAAGATGCCCTAGTTATTGGCCAGATGTGAAGGTGGGAGGGGAGGCCGGAAGGAGAGAGGAGGGGGGAGAGGAAGTAGGAAGGGGTTTTTTTTTGTTGTGTTTGGCATCTTCTTCCCAACCCGGGGAGCTATGTAAAGTTGAGTTGAAACTAAGTAAACTTGTGAAGTTGTTGAAATTATTCTGTGTTATTCATCTGAGGAATCAGCAATACATTGCTCAGGCTATACGTTACAATATTTAACCAACAGATGCCAGCCGCTATTCTGCCTCATCGCGATGCGGCCTTATTTTACTGCAGCAGAATTTTTATTTTATTTTTTTTCGTGGGGACGTAGTCATGGCGGGGGTCATTTGTTGTCAAGGCGGCCGCCCTAGCTATAAAGCACCGCGGGAAACCCTGCACCCTGTGTTGACGTTACAAAATCCCACGTACTGTGTCTGTATATTACAACCCTGCCCAACACTGTCTATGTTGCAAAACTTCACCCACTTCATCTTTACATCATCTGCACCTCTATACATCACAAAATTTGTGAAAAAACTTTTTGCGAATACAGATGGAACTGTTGGAAATTATTAGTTTTGAATGTGCTGACAGTTTTAGTTTGGGCAAAAGGTCACACACATTAGGGTTGCCCAGCTTGGCTGCCTCTATCAGTAAAGTAACACCTGCCTGCCAAGTATTCCCTCAGGAGGGATGGTGGCTCCCCGGTGTCCGCCAGTGGGCCACTGACAGAGACTAGGGAAAGGTGTTTATATTCAGTGTTCCTCACTTCCCTGCAGGCATGACACCGGTCACAACATGTGGGACTCTTCAGCTTGCCTGAGTAACAGCTGGACTGGGAGTTTGTGCAGTATTAACAGGAAAAACGTAGTTCACCTGTAAACATGCGTGCCCAGCTTTATTCCATCTTTCATTTTTATGACCATCCATGGAAATTCTTTGGAGAAGAGCATCAGTGGGATTCTGCAGACGGATGTAAACAATGCACTCAAATCTCCACCATCAGCAGGCAAGTTGTTAATGAGTGTGTGTCACAGAATTGAAATGATTTGGGTTTTGGGGTTCTTCAAGCACATTATATACGGTAATACTGTTGAGCTGTAATCCGTAGTTTACAGTGCACTTCAAAAATTAAATTTTAATTCAAAGTAAATTTCCCTGGCATCAGCTGTGTAATCATTTATAAACTGCCAGATTGAATCAGATGCCCACACACTACTCTCCATAATGAGAGGAGAGACACAGCTCTATCCAGCACCGAAGAGAAGGTTGTAGGTTTGGAGCAGTGAACACGCTTCTGTTCCCACACCTATCAGTGAATGCTGCATAGTACAGACCCAATTGGTAGTGTGAGCCAGCCAGGGGTATTTGGAGTAAAATGATTTTAACCTCCATAAACCCTGCATTGTGAGGAAATTTTGCTTTGAATAAAAACACATACACACCATAGGATAACACTGCCTTTCATGTGCATCACCAAAATAAACCATGTATTCATTTATAATAGTATTCATGTATTCATGCTCAGGAAGGAGAGATTAAGGTCAAACAATCAACTGAATGGCAGATATGGATATATGGCATAAATCTCATGCGCGATGCTCTGAAGAGAACAGCTTTCAGACCAGCAATAAAAAAATAAATATCAGCCTTCCAAATTGTACCATCTCACTTGCAATCCCTACAAAGTACTGCTATAAAATATTAAACAAAGTTTTGAGCAGTTTGTTGAATGAAGTGGTTAAATGTTGAATAAATCAAGCTGGGAAGTTATAGCTCAGTTTTTAGGTGAAAACAAGTTTTTAAAAGTTTTTTTTTGTTGTTGTTTAAATATAACCTTGACCCCCAACATTTCCCAATCCATTTTTTAGGTTCATGGTATAGTCTACCATTCAGATTCTTAATTCATGTTCATGCCCTGCACAAAAATGTTGTTGAAACTTGTTATTATTACATTAATGCAAATGACTGGGCCCTTTCAAACTCATTTGGGCTCAGAAGAGCAGCTAGTGTTCATAGCGACAAGTGTAGATGCCAATGGCTCATTAGAGACTGCAAAGTACACCGTTCCCAAATTTTGGCGCCGTCACAAAATGGTCACTCCAGAAAAAGAGATGGACATGGTGCCAATGAAGGAGTGCAGGCGAAGCTTGGCAGTGGGCTGAGGTTCATTCATGCATAATGCAGCTCCGCCTCTGCTCCTGTTGTATTGGATCTGACTCACAGCTTCGATTTGAGGAGCCTTACTCGATTTGGGAGGTTAGTGTGATCCAAAAGTTTGTAACTTAATTGAACTGCATTTGCAAAAATGCAAAACCTGCAGTTTAGAAAAATTTAGAAATTATTGAACAAGCCCACTTGTGTCATCAAGTCCATCTGTACACATATTGTGTTATGAAAAAGTATTTTCCCCCTTCCCAATTTATTTTTGCTTATTTATCATATTTTAATGATTTTAATATAAGACAATTAAAATGAAGTGAACACAAAATACAGCTTTGAAATTATCATCTCATTTATTGGAGGTAAGGAGAAACCCAAATCACCCATCTCAAAATATAACTGTCCCCCTAAACCCAATAACTGGTGGTGCCACCTTTGGTGGCAGCAATGGCAATAAAATGTTTTCAATAACTGACGATGAAAATTTTACATTTCTTTAGGGCGCGCAATTATGTGCTGCTTTTTGCCTACTTTAAATTGCCAGATAGGTTGCATTTAAATGATACTTTAAGGGGGATGACTGGCATGGCAGTCATCATGCCTGAAGGTGCCTTCTGAAATTGAATGCATTTACCAATTAAGTTTGTTTAATCGATAGATTTAGTAACTAAGGGGGCAATTACTTATTTATTACTGTATTTTGTGTTTACTCGGGTTGTCTATGTCTACTTTTGTAATATTAAAATAAATTACTGTGATGACCTGAAACATTTAAAGGAGGAGACGGCACCTTGGCAAAGTATGTTTCAGTGGAAAGTAGAATACTTGAAGTGCCTAAAATGCATAGTTTTATAAATTTTAATTCGGTAATGATCCAGTGCCACAAAAATTTTAAACCAGCAAGTCTTCAAATTGGCTTCAATACCAGGGGGCAGACAATTTTACTTGGGGAATCTTCTGATTTTGAATTTGATCTTCGGAAACCTCACCTTTAAAAATTCCTAATAACCTTAA
Source organism: Gymnothorax reevesii (assembly GCA_029721435.1). Taxonomy (NCBI): domain Eukaryota; kingdom Metazoa; phylum Chordata; class Actinopteri; order Anguilliformes; family Muraenidae; genus Gymnothorax; species Gymnothorax reevesii. The sequence goes on from CM056588.1 coordinate 29,316,592, forward strand.
CCTCTCGCAGTTTACACCTCCTGATTAGCCACAGTTGCTCAGACTAATTGGTAAAAACCGACGACAGGCTAAATTACTTTTGATAGCATTGTTATGCATTGAACCACAAAATTATGAGCCATCTTCTGCATATAAATGATGACATAACATATCAATATGTCTTCATAATTTCAGCGGTCGTGAAGGAGATAAGATTTGCTGAAAGTAGTTTGCAAGGCAGCGGGAATCCATTCTTTATTTTGAATGTTGTCACGGCTTAAGGGCGCTGTAAGGTTGCACAGCTGTGTGACAATCCCAAGGACGGCAAAAATAAAAGCTGCGAAAAAGTCAGCGAAAGTTTTGGATTTACAATGCCATTTCAATTATATAAATGTAAGCAATAGGAATTCACCTTTCATTACCATATCTAATTATAGGTCATGTATTGGTCTTGGTCACTCAGTCAATAAATAGTTTGGTTGTTAATCAGGCCAGCTTAAACAAAAACAGCTTGCGGGCAGCCAAGCCGTAAAGAGAGAGCTTATTGAAGACTCTTTGAATTACTCCATGGCCCTGATGAAAGGAAAGAGAACAACTGATGTCATGTAAGAGAATAACTGAGGCACAAGCACCGCGGCACTGGCGTTTGATTGGATAATGCGTTCGAAATACATACTCACCCACTATATAGAACATTCACTACACACTGCCCTATATTGTAAACAATATAGAGAGTGAGTGAGTGGACAAGTGTGCATTCCAAACGCAGCCTCAGATTCCCAAGTAAAAATGTCTGTCCCCTGGTATTGACGCCGATTTTAAGACTTTCCAGTTTAAAAATGCCTCGCGTTGGATCATTACCAATTTGATAAAACTATGCATTTTAGACACTTCAAGAATTCTACTTTCCGCTGAAATATACTTCACCAAGGTGCCGTCTCCTCCTTTAAGTGAGACAAATATGCAAAAATAGATGATATTGGGAAAGGGACAGATACTTTTTCACAGCATTGTAAATCATATGATACCTGTTTAAAAGTGATACTGCATTATCAAGGTAAAATGTCAGAGGAAAATCATCTTAATGTGCAAAGGTATTAATGGATTTACACTCCTGATAATAAATGGTTTTAATCAGAATATTGTGTTCTTTGCTGACACCATAATTAATTCGTCTCACTATCGGGTATAATTTGGCGCATTTTTATGTTTATTTAGTTTTGCAGTGCCTGTGTATACCTGCAGAATGCTCTGGTGCCTACTGCCAATATTCTGCCAAATGCCAATGCAATATCCAAGCTTCCAATGCCCAAAACGCTGCCAAATGTCTGTCACTTTAATCTTCCCACAGCTCATTAAAAGTTTTATTTTCTTTTTATTCAATACCATTCTGGAGGTGCCGGAGTGAAAAGTGGCGTGTGCACTATTCCATAGGGGTATGCTGGCACCACGACAACACCACTAAATGTTTCTGGATTTTGTTGATGGCAGCTTGACAGAAGCCCAGGGCTATGTTTCATGCTAATTCTACTGTCTTGCAGTAGTGCTGCGTGATGTTTTCTGATAAGCTTATTATGAGAGTCTTAGATCATGCCAAACACCACTGGCTGTATTTCACTTTGCTGTGGAAATGGCACCTGTAGGTTTGATTAAGATCCCAATGACACATTTATTACATCCTTGGCGTATTCATCAGTCAAAAATGACTGATGAAATGTAATCATGAAAGGATTGAGACTCATTGCAAACTGTCCCAGAACTGTTAGCAAGAGTGAATAGAGACAGATCTGCTGTGAGGCTCAATACAGCGGGACGTGGTTCTCACTGAGAGTGACGCAGTGTGATGAAGAACATGAGGCACCAGGGCTGGGACAGGTGCACAGGGTACTGTCTCTCACACTGACACACAAACCTCACACCTTCTAGAGAAAGACACCCGCAGGCTTTTATGTGCTAAATTTGAGCTTTCAACCAAAAGCGAGAAAATGAATAATTCTCCTTCGATTGACTCTGATGGCCTGCAATGGCCCCAGATCTTAGTCTAATATCCTTTGGGATGAGCTGGAATGGGGAGTTAGCAGTTTGAGTGTGTAGTTTGAATGTGTAGTTAGAGCTGTCTGGATGACCAATTCCAAGTCATACAGAGGCTGAGCACAGTAGCTTTATGCCCAAAGATGGTATATACATTACAAATGCTCAAGATTATTTGGCAGAAAATGAGGTTCGGGATAATGAAGTATTAGACAAGTTGTATAAACTAAAGGCAGATAAGGCGGCGGGCCCTGATGGCTTATATCCTGGAGAGCTCAGGGAAGTTGGTGAGATCATCTTTAAGCCGCTATCTTCAGGCGGTCTTTAGAAACTGGAGAAATACCAAATTATTGGAAACAGGGCAATATTGTACCAATATATAAGAAAGGGGACCGTACCGAGCCAGGAAATTACAGGCCAGTCAGTTTAACTTGCATTGCGTGCAAAATATTGGAATCTATCATAAAAGATGAGCTGGACTTATTTCTTGAACGGAACAGTATCTTGAGGGATAGCCTACCTAGTTTTCGTAAGGGGAGGTCATGCCTGACAAACCTTCTGGAATTTTTTGAAGAGGCCACCAAGACTTATGACCAGAGCAGGGCTTATGACATCATATACTTGGATTTTCACAAAGCATTCGATACAGTACTGCATAAGAGACTAATTTTTAAATTGAGCTCCATTGGAGTTACAGGAGGTATTCTGGAGTGGATTCAAAACTGGTTACAGGACAGAACACAAAGAGTGGTGGTCAGTGGTATCTCATCTGAGCTAGGTATGGTGGGGAGTGGCGTCCCCAAGGGATCGGTCTTGGGGCCCCTGCTGTTCCTCATCTACATTAATGACCTTGATAGGAATATTGAGAGCAGGTTGGTTAAATTTGCAGATGATACTAAATTAGGGGGTTTGGCAAATAGTTTAGGGCCCACTAAAGTGATTCAGGACGATTTGGATAGAATCCAGAATTGGGCAGAAATGTGGCAAATGAAATTTAATGTCGCAAAATGTAAAGTTGTACATGTAGGTAATAAAAACATTAAACGGGATTACTTCATGGGAGGTTTAAAACTGGAATGTGCTGTACACGAGAAAGATCTGGCAGTGATTGTTGACCAAACCTTCACAGGCTCTAGCCATTGTGCCGTAGCAGGTAAAAAAGCCAATCGGATGCTGGGATACATTTCCAAAAGTATTGAGTACAAATCTAAGGAGGTGATGCTTCTTTTGTACAACACATTCATTAGGCCACATCTGGAGTATTGTGTACAGTTCTGGGGACCATACTTTAAGAAATATATAGAGGCTCTAGAGAAAGTTCAGAGAAGAGCCACTAAGCTTATTCCAGGTACAAAAGATGAAAGCCATGAGAAGAGGCTGAAGATCCTTAATCTCTTTAGTCTTAGGAAAAGGAGACTGAGGGGTGATTTGATTGAGGTCTTTAAATATGTTAAAGGGATTAGCAAAGTGAATTATGTAGAATTCCTTTGACCAAGTGTTGAGAGTAGAACTCGGGGTCACAAATGGAAGTTGACCAAAGGAAAATTTAGCACTGATATTCGGAAATATTCCTTCACCCAAAGAGTAATTTCAATGTGGAATAGCTTGCCTGACCATATTGTTGAGGCAGAGACCTTGGGGTTTTTCAAGAGCAGGCTTGACTTAAAGCTAGATACCATTGAGTCATTGAGTATCTGAAGGGATATATTCACAATAGTATAAAGAAACTAGCGAGCGTAGTTAGGCTGAAAGGCCTGTTCTTGCCATTCATGTTATGTTATGTTATGTTAAGAAGAGAGCAATTACTCTGAGACTAACTAGACTGGAATGCGCAACATATGCAATTGGTTTGTCAAAGCGGTGTGTAAAGTGTGTACTTGAGCTAACACAGGATTACAGCACGATCAATCCTGCATTCCTCTTTTTATCCATCCATTCACTTAATGCGATTGTCTACTGTAATGGCCAAGCTCTGGGAAAACAAGCACCATGAAATTGGTGGTGTGGTGTACCAGCATTAAGAGGGTTTGAATAGCATGTTGGATATTGGCCTTCTCTGTGGCATAGATGCTGCTCCTCTGCGTGTGGTATGACAGCTGATTGGCCTATCCAGGGCGGTGATCAGGGAAGTCAAATCAGAAAAGATATCCTGCTGAGAAGTCACCACTGGAATGACTGTTTCACAGTGGTTACTATGGAAATGACATTCCTATTGCGCCTCCACCTGCGGAGCTAATTACCTGTGATCACATGGGTGCTGCTAGGAGCAGAGGAGAGAGAAGCATGAGGTGATGAATATGAAATCATAGCTTCCTGTTGAGAGAACAGCACTGCTGTGCGGGAGTGTGGGTCTGAACAACTCCGGAAAGCCTGTCAGCCTCCTCAGATTGGATTGTAATCAACTACAAATCAACCAGAAATTTCAATGCATGCTGGGAAACATGCTCCCTCAACACCCTCCACCTAAATGCTACTTACAATAGGCCTCAGTACATTGGTCAATAATCAGGGAATTGCCTCATTCTGCTGAATCTATAATGCCTCTGAATTTAACTCTTCTACTCTCTGATTGGCTCCACTGGTAGAGGTGTGAAAATTTTATACATATACTGATATTTCAACCCCCAGTAGTTGCTCATTCCACACATGTTTCTCAGGCTTAGTGTCTGGGTGTACCTGTGGCCACCCATTCAAATTGATTTTGTGCTGTGGATCTCTATAACAATATGCCACATTAAGTCACCCGCTAGAAATGCTTGGAAGTGCATAAGACCAGAAATCTGAACAGTGAAGGCTTGTCATTGTTCTACTACCGCTAAGCTGACCGCTTAGAACCGCTTTTCTGGTGCTAAATGAAAGCAATAAATATTTTGTTAAGAGTCAAATGTTATTTACAGAAATAAATTCTTCAATCACCCTCTCCCCAAGTCTTCCTAATAAAAGTCATTAAACAAAGGATTTTGACTTTTGGCAGCCAGTTTTACCAGTGTAATCAGCAAGTGTAAGCATGTGGCCCATCTGCAATATTTTAGGTGTTGATATTCCTACATATCAGTGTCAATAAAAAATATTGATCCATTACCACTAAATGTTTATGTGTTAGCTATGTGTCTGAACTCTAGATATATGGGCTGTTTCACAATCAGGGACTACAGTTTGTCTCACGGACCCCCAAAAATCAAATGTAGAATATAGAATAAAATTTATGCCTTTTTGTTTACATCTGTTGTGGAGGACTCATGCTGAAAATTTTGGGGCATTGGGTTCACAAGTTCCCCTAAAATTCATACAAATGAGAATTTGCCTAAGTCCACCTTTTTAACCAGTTCTGGAGAAGACATTTTTTGACGGACAAAGAACATATATTCATTACATGGTACACACTGGTAATGAGCGATGCATATAGTAACACAGTATTCCTCACGCGCAATCATATGAATATGTGGACTCAAAATCATGCAATACATCCAAACCTAGCCCTCTCCTCTGTTGAAATATTAAAAATGTAAAAAACATTTCCGGCGAAGACATTGTTTGACGGACAAAATGTCTTCATAGAAAAAGTCAAGTTCTCATGAATCAATGCATTTCTGACCCCCCAAATATTATTTTTTTCTTTAAAAACCTTCCCATTTTTTAAATAATGATTGCACAAGCAACTGGGCGAGTGGCATTTTATTGGTGAGGAATACAAATGTATCTAAAAGAAAATTAGGCTGCTGGGTTAGCTCACTTAGTTAAGGCGCCGCAATTGGGAAGCAGTAGTGACTACTACCGCGCAGGTTCGATCCCCGGTCGTACCAACCAGCAGTGGTCGGCAGCTTTTTCAGAACAGAGCACGATTGGCGCAGTGGGAATGCAAATTGGGAAGGGACTGCTGGAAAGGGAAATTAAAATGATTGCCTTGTCCGTCGCTCAAGCGCCGCCTGTTGGTCAGCTGGGCACTCCTCACGGAGATTCTAAGCTCGCTCATGTTCAGGTATCCTCCACCCTCGTTCTGAACTTTCGATAGTTTCGACCAATGAGTGTAAAGATTCAGGGGCTGACAGGCTCATGCTTCGGAGGGGATCGAACTGACTCTCTCTCCTGAGCTGGCAATAGGGGGTTGCATGCGAGCAAGCCTTGTACGTAGTTCTCGAATTGGGCATTTCAAGTTCGGGTGGGATTGGAGATGCCAAATTTATCATTAAAAAAAAAAATGAGACACCAACATGTCAAAAAAATAGATATCGCACTGTCAAATTTTCAAGATTTGACATTTTTCATCAAATAAACTTCTGTAGATTAGTTAATGATAGAACTTAAAATGAATGATATATGTCACTTTGCTGCTATTAATTTTAGAAAAAAATCTAAATTTATTCAACATTTTAGAATTTACCCCTGATTGTGAAACAGCCCATACACTGATTACCTATTATCTGGCTTTGGATTCTTAATCAGATCATTTCACTGAGCTCTGCTCAGTGACTCATCATGATGAACCATAATTATCTCTCAGGATAATGCAGGGCTTTTTTCTTATTGTAAAAAGCCCTGTAATTATTCTGGAAGATGTAAAATCTTCCTTGGTATATCCTGGCACGTGCTCTTTGGGAGGATGTGGTGGAGAGTGGGGAGATCGGTTGGGGCTCTGGGGTGGGAGGTGGGGGTTGGTTGGGGCTTTGGGGTGCTGGTGCAACAGTTATTGTCCTTCGCTGCGCGTTTAGCGCGAAGGGGACGTAGTATTCAGCTCCGTCCATACGTCCCGAAACGTTGTCTGCGCGATATCTCAAGAAGGGAGTGACAGATTCTTTTAAAATTTGGTGTCAACATGTTTTAGGGTAATGTCCCGACATTAGTCGATTTTGGTGACCTTCGCAACATTTTCAAGGTCACAACGAGATATTATAGATTATCAAACTGAAATCCTTGTCTGCACGATATCTCAAGAAAGAATTCACAGATTCTTTTCTAATTTGGTGTCAACATGTTTTAGGGTAATGTCCCACACCAGTCGATTTTAGTGACCTTCGCAAAATTTTCAAGGTCACAGCGATATCTCAAGAAAGAATTCACTGATTTTTGTCAAATTTGCTGTCAAGATGTTTTAGGGTAATGTCCCGGCACCAGTTGATTTTGGTGACCTTCGAAACATTTTCAAGGTCACAACGAGAGATTATAGATTATCAGACTGAAATCCTTATCTGCGCGATATCTCAAGAAAGAATTAATGGATTCTTTTCTAATTTGGAGTCAGCATGTATTAGAATAATGTCCCGGCACCAGTCAATTTTGGTGACCTTTGCAGTATTTTCAAGGTCACAACGAGAGATTATAGATTATCAAACTGAAATCCTTGTCTGCGCGATATCTCAAGAAAGAATTCAGATTCTTTTCTAATTTGGTGTCAACATGTTTTAGGGTAATGTCCCACACCAGTCGATTTTAGTGACCTTCGTAAAATTTTCAAGGTCACAGCGATATCTCAAGAAAGAATTCACTGATTTTTGTCAAATTTGGTGTCAACATTTTTTAGGGTTATGTCCCGGCACCAGTCGAATTTGGTGACCTTCAAAACATTTTCAAGGTCACAACGAGAGATTACAGATTGTCAAACTGAAATCCTTATCTGCGCGATATCTCAAGAAAGAATTCATGGATTCTTTTTTAATTTGGTGTCAACATGTTTTAGGGTAATGTCCCACACCAGTCGATTTTAGTGACCTTCGCAAAATTTTCAAGGTCACAGCGATATCTCAAGTAGGGAGTGACAGATTCATTTCAAATTTGGTGTCAACATGTTTTAGGGTAATGTCTCGACATTAGTCGATTCTGGTGACCTTCGCAACATTTTCAAGGTCACAACAAGAGATAATAGATTATCAAACTGAAATCCTTATCTGTGCGATATCTCAAGAAAGAAATCATGGATTCTTTTCTAATTTGGTGTCAACATGTATTAGAATAATGTCCCGGCACCAGTCAATTTTGGTGACCTTTGCAGTATTTTCAAGGTCACAACGAGAGATTATAGATCATCAAACTGAAATCCTTATCTGTGCGATATCTCAAGAAAGAAATCATGGATTCTTTTCTAATTTGGTGTCAACATGTATTAGAATAATGTCCCGGCACCAGTCAATTTTGGTGACCTTTGCAGTATTTTCAAGGTCACAACGAGAGATTATAGATCATCAAACTGAAATCTTTATCTGTGCGATATCTCAAGAAAGAAATCATGGATTCTTTTCTAATTTGGTGTCAACATGTATTAGAATAATGTCCCGGCACCAGTCAATTTTGGTGACTTTTGCAGTATTTTCAAGGTCACAACGAGAGATTATAGATCATCAAACTGAAATCCTTGTCTGCGCGATATCTCAAGAAAGAATTCACAGATTTTTATCAAATTTGGTGTCGACATGCATTAGGATAATGTCCAAACACTAGTTCAACCAGGAGAGACTCAAGTGAAATCAAGAAAATACTTATCATCCTTTAAGCATGAAGGGGTAACATGCTTAATCGAATCAAGTCTTTGGCGCTTGGACTCTTTGGGAAGACTCGAAGATCAGGAGCACTGCCCGGAGCAGCTGCAGGAAATCCCCCCGAAGAGTCCAGACACTGGTGGTGGTGGTGGCTGAAGACTGGTGAAGCTGGAGTGGCGGAACTGGAGGTCTGATAAGTAGGGTGGCGTTGGGCGGAGGAGGGTCAGCGAGCGGCAGCATGAGAAAATAACATATTTAAAAAGACGGCGGCACGATGATTGGCTAGCGACGCGACTGAGGTGTGCCCTGGTTGGATAGAAGCAATCAGCTGCAATGCCAGCTGACTGCTCATTGACAGGCCCGGATATTGTCTGCGGAGAATCATGAGTGAACATGCATGAACAAAATAGACTGGGTTGACGAGCGCGAAAGAGAGAGAGTCTTCCTGACTGAACTTTCGCTAAGCTTCATTTCAACCAGGAGAGACTCAAGTGAAATCAAGAAAATATTGTTATGGCCCCAATTTGTTATTACAATCTACAACACAACAGCAACAGCAAGGGATGACAGACACAGTTTTAAAAACTTAGACATTTAATTTTTAAACAAAGACAAAGACTAATAACAACTAACTAACTGACCAAGATTGATTATAACAAAAACAAAAATAAATATTTACAGTCCCTTTTTGTGGGGCGGCTTGGTGATGTCCTGGGTGAGAAAAATCCACAAACACAGGCAAAAATCCACAAAAGAAACATCACAGGTCTTGAACAGAATGAAAGGTCTGGTCACATGTATCCTTCTTCTTGCAATTTCTCCTCCTACTTTACTGTCGCAATTCTTTTCCTTATATACTCTTTTGCAGACCCCACCCACATTTAGACCTCTTTTTTTTTACTTTTCGGGGACTTGCCCCAGACATGTCCAGGACATGTCTAAGCATAGCTCCAGTCTGAGCTTAACAAAAAAAAGGTAAATGCTGCCATCTAGTGGCCTCTATTCACATCACACCTCCATTCCAAAGGGAAAAATTTTGACTCAAAGGCAAAATTTTTTCTTTTAAATACAAAATGGTTAAGTGAACACTTGTCTATATATACATATCATACAATATTCAAATAAACGTGATATATATATCCATATTTAAACACGGGATAAGCAATCAGCAATTACATTGTCTGTACCCTTCACATGCTTAATTTCCAAGTCAAACTCCTGTAAAATCAAACTCCAATTCAACAATCTTCGATTCTTGTTTTTCATCTTACTCAAAAACATTTACGGATTGTGGTCTGTGTACACAACCATTGGCTTTTGCCCTGTACAAACATAAACATCAAAGTGTTGTAAAGAAAGGACCAGAGCCAACAGCTCCTTCTCTATTGTGGAATAGTTCCTTTGGTGGCGATTGAACTTCCTGGAGAAGTATGCCACGGGATGCTCAATGTCATCAGAGTCACTTCTCTGTAGGAGCACAGATCCACAAGCTTGGTCGCTAGCATCGACCGCGATGGAGAACGGTTTGTTGAAGTCAGGAGATTTGAGCACGGGGAAGTGACACAGCAGAGACTTTAGGCGATCGAAGGCTCTCTGGCATGCATCATCCCAAGTGAACTTTACGCCTTTCTTCAGTTGGTTAGTTAGACTGAGAGCAATCTCAGCAAAGTTCTTGCAGAACTTGCGGTAGTACCCGATCATTCCAAGGAAGCGGCGCAAAGCTTTTTTGTTGTCAGGAACTGGAAAGTCCATGATGGCTTGGACTTTAGCATTTATGGGCGCCACCTTACCCTGGCCTATGACGTAACCAAGATAGGTGACAGTAGCACAACCAAAGTCACTCTTGCTCAGGTTAACAGTCAGGTTAGCCTGGGTCAGGTGCTGGAACAACGTCTCTACATCTTTCAAATGTTCTTCCCAAGAGTCACTCCATGCGATCAGGTCATCGATGTATGCACCCGTGTGTGGCAATCCGGCAATTGTAGACTGTATCATCTTTTGGAACGTGGCTGGGGCATTTTTCATGCCAAAGGGTAGGACTTCATACTGGTACAATCCAGATGGTGTGGCAAAAGCAGAGATGCTCTTAGCACTTTCAGTTAAAGGCACACACCAATAACCCTTCAATAAATCAATCTTGGTCAGAAACTTTGCTTGCCCTACACTATCAATACAATCATTAATCCTAGGTATTGGAAACACATCAGTTCTAGTTACAGCATTTACTTTGCGATAATCTGTACAGAATCTAGTACTTCCATCAGGTTTTGGAACTAGCACACAGGGTGAACTCCAATCTGAGTTGGAGGGTCTGATAATATCATGTTCTAACATGTACTCAACCTCTTTCTCAGCAATCTTTCTCTTTTCAGGATTCATCCGGTACGGATGCTGTTTTATTGGTTTGGCATCACCAACATCGACATCATGAGAGGCTATAGAAACTCTTTTTGGAACATCAGGAAACAGATCCTCATATTTCTTGATCAACCTCTCAAACTGATCTCTCTGTGGGGGTTCTAAGAGCTGGAGTTTTACATCATGATTTTGCAACACTTCAGAATTTGACAATTTACATGAAAGAACTTCAGCTTTAATTCTAGGTTCATCATCTTGAAACTCCCCCTCATCTTCACACGTTATGACCATAGGAGAATCTGAAGTGACAGCAGCAACCCTAGCATTTCTGTCATGATAAGGCTCCAGCATGTTAATGTGACACAATTGTTTTGGTTTTCTATCTGGAGTCTTCACAATGTAATTGAGATCATTGAGTTTTGTCAGAATTTCATAAGGACCATGAAATCTAGCCTGCAATGGATTGGACTGCAAGGGAAACAACACAAGGACCTTTTCTCCTGGTTTAAACTTATGGCTTCTAGCCTTATGATCATACAAAGTTTTCATTTTTCCCTGACTTGATTTCAAGTTCTCTTTGGCTAGGTCACAAGCTGCACACAATCTTTCCTTGAACTTGCTAACATAGTCTAACAGACTGATATGCGGCTCTTTCTCTTGCCATTGTTCACTCAATAATAGCAAAGGTCCTCTCACTTCATGACCAAACACTAGCTCAAATGGACTGAATCCAGTAGACTCCTGCACTGCTTCTCTAGCTGCAAACAACAGCAAATGAACCCCTTCATCCCAGTCTTTCTCATGGTCATAACAATAAGTCCTCATCATTGTCTTGAGAGTGGAATGAAACCGCTCTAAGGCACCCTGACTTTCTGGATGATAGGCACTAGAAAGAATCTGCTTTGCACCTAGTTCATACACAACCTGCTGAAACAATCCTGAAGTGAAATTGCTACCTTGGTCTGACTGAATTTCCCTGGGAAGGCCAAACAACGTGAAGAAGAGAACTTTATTAAAGCCTTTGATATTGCAGTCGCCTTGATGTTACGTAGAGGTATGGCTTCGGGGAATCTGGTAGATGCACACATGATTGTCAACAAGTACTGATTTCCAGATCTAGTCTTGGGTAATGGACCAACGCAATCAACAATGACCCTACAGAATGGCTCCCCAAATGCTGGGATAGGCTGCAATGGAGCTACAGGTGGGTCTAACTGGTGTTTTCCAACTACCTGACAAGTGTGACAGGTTTTGCAAAAGTTGGAAACGTCTTTCCGAAGCCCAGGCCAAAAGAAGTGTTTCATGATCTTATCAACAGTCTTGTTAACACCAAGATGACCTCCTAAAGGTAAACTATGAGCCATTGTTAAGATCTCATTCCTATAGACCTTCGGAACAACAATTTGCCTGACCACTGCCCAATCTGCATTGGCAGGGATATCAGGAGGGCGCCACTTCCGCATCAACACACCATCCTTGAGATAATACCCAACTGGAACTGCGTCTATTTCTTTATTAGGAAGGGCTCTCCTCCTTAGTGCACAAATTTCAGGATCATTAGTTTGCTCCTCAATCAACCGCTTTCTGGACAGAGACAAGTCTCCAGACACATCAGAATCACCAAACCTATCTGGCTGGCTGAACAATGAACTGATAAAAGTGTCTGATAAGTTCTCAAACGGAGAAACCATAGCAGGCCAATCAGAGTCATGAGGCGAACCACCTGAGTTCTGACTATTCAATGTATTGGACGGCACCACATCATCTTCTTCTTTAGCCTTCTTGGCCATAGCACGAGTCACTGCACAAGAAGGATACAGAGATGGGTCCTCATCCCCATCTTCAGTGCTCGGCTGTGAAGTAAGATGTACAGGGGGAACTACTTTGCCCCCAGCCAGGTCATTGCCTAGCAACAGAGAAACACCCTTTATAGGTAGACTTGACATAAGTCCCACCTTTACCTGTCCTGTAACTAAATCTGACTTCAAGATTATAGAGCGCAGGGGTACAGATACAGTCCTCCCTTCAATACCTTGTACAAGTATGAAATCCCCTGAAGCGGTCTCATCACGTAACTCCAAGGAGTCCATCAACAAAAGTGACTGAGAAGTTCCGGTATCCCTTAGGATATATATGGGGACAGGAGTAGTATGCTCATTCAGAGCCACAAATCCCTCTGACACAAATGGAAGAAATTCCTCCCTCACAAAGTCAGCTGTATCAGGCTTTTTAGCCCCACAAGAAGCAGGCAATTTAGCAGATTGGTTATCTACTACAGGGGTTTCTAACCTTGTTTTCACAAAGGCATTTGGTTTGGTATCCTTTTCTTTTTCTTTCTTAGCTTTAAGGAACCAACAGTTAGTTGTAACATGACCAGATTTCTTGCAATAACTGCAAACTAGACCACTTTTGTCACTGTCAGCTTTCACACTTTGATCAGACCTGTTACTGGATTTCTGAGCACCATCACCAGATTTGTCTTTGTCTTTGGGTGAGGAATCTTGGGTATCACCATAACCCTTTTTCTGAAATTGGGACCATCTATTATTACTGCTAGACTGAAATTTGGACTTATGTGTGAGAACATATTCATCTGAAAATTTGGCAGCTGATTGCAAATTCAGTGCTTGCTTCTCATTAAGGTAGGTCTTAACATCATCCTTAACACAGTTCTTGAATTCTTCAACTAACACCATCTCTTTTAGTGAGTTGAAATCATCTTTGACCTCCATAGAAGTACACCAGCGCTCAAAGCAAACCTTCTCATTAGCAAATTCCACATAAGTCTGATTTTCAGATTTCTTCAGACCTCTGAATTTCTGTCGGTAAGCTTCTGGAACCAACTCATAAGCTCTCAAAATAACCTTTTTGACAACCTCATAATCAGAGGAATCATCTGCAGACAAAGCCGAATACGCTTGTTGAGCTTTACCCTTGAGGACAGTTTGCAACATCAGAGGCCAGTGTTCCTTTGGCCACTGGCAACTCTTTGCTACCTTTTCAAAACACTGGAAATAGTTCTCAACATCCTTTTCCGAAAATGGAGGCACCAATTTTACCTCCTGGCTAGCCCGAAATTTATTTTCAGTTGCTATTTTAATTTTTAGTTGCTCCATTTGGAGTCTTTCTTCTCTATCGAATTTCTCTAATTCAAAATCTCTCTGTCTTGCAAGTTTTTCTCACTCAAATTCTCTTTGTTTTTCTTTTTCTTCCCTTTCTTCTCTTCTCTTCTCTAGCTAATTTTTCCAACTCAAACTGCCTTTGTTTTTCTTTTTCTTCCCTTTCAATCTCTCGCATTTTTAATTTAAGTTCCATTTCTATATGTGGATTTTCCACTGGAAACTGTTCCAGATCTCCGGGTGCAAACACATTTTCATCAATGTAATATTCAACTATCTCTCTAGCCAGTCTTGCTTTTCGCATGGCTGGTTTTACCTCTGTCAGCTCTAAATGTCTGCAGATTTCCAACAGTTCGGTCTTTTTAAAAGACTTCAAAACCCCTACGGTTGGTGATGCCAAGAAATCATCCATTGCTGTTGTCAATATATTTATATAGGAAAATTCACAAAAACTATTTCACAATCTGAAATGTTAGATTTTTAATAAATGACTCACAAAATGGTCTATCCCGGACCTTGAGCCCCCAATTTGTTATGGCCCCAATTTGTTATTACATTTATAACACAACAGCAACAGCAACAGCAAGGGATGACACACAGTTTTTGAAAACTCAAACACATTTAATGAACAAAGACTAAACTACTATTTACAACTAATAACCAAGATTGATTATAACAAAAACAAAAAGAAATATTTACAGTCCTTTTTGTGGGGCGGCTTGGTGATGTCCTGGGTGAGAAAAATCCACAAAAGAAACTTAACAGGTCTTGAACAGAAATGACAGGTCTGGTCACATGTATCCTTCTCCTTGCAATTTCTCCTACTACTCTACTGTCTCAATTCTTTTCCTTATATACTCTTTTGCAGACCCCACCCACATTTAGACCTCTTTTTTTAAATTTTCTGAGACTTGCCCCCGACATGTCCAGGACATGTCTTAACATGACTCCAGTCTGAGCTTTACAAAAAAAAAAAGGTAAATACTGCCATCTAGTGGCCTATATTCACATTACACCCCAGACATGTCCAGGACATGTCTAAACATGACTCCAGTCTGAGCTTAACAAAAAAAAAAGGTAAATACTGCCATCTAGTGGCCTATATTCACATTACAACAACAACCCACAGCTTGTGGGTATCAACTTGTCACAAAATTACCAAAATGGATTAAGACAGGTCCGGTTTTGATCTGCAGTACTGCGTTTGTATTTCCAGACCGCATGTAGGCCATCAATTTAGGGCTCAAAGTGTTTTTCAAAGGGAGCCTGTCTTCAGTCTACATTTGAAGCATTGATTACTAAAACCCCACAAGTCAAGTCAAGTCAAGTCAAGGGTGACTCGTGGGGTTTTAGTAATAGGTGCTTCATTTGTTCTTTAATCCCATTTACCAGTAAATAAAATATTTTGCTTTTTCTTTGCATTGCTCACTCAGCTTGAAAGGCATTTTTATATACTCATTAAGACCCCAAGCTGGAAGAAACCATGGAACAAAAAATCATTCTTGCTGTTATTTGTCAATGTTATGGACAAATGCTGATTAAATACCAGCCAGTGTGGTCACACTTATGAAAACTGAATTTGAGATGATGAATAATGTTTTTGTTTTTTCGATGGTATTAAAGAATTGAAGATCAACCAGGCTTATGCATATCTATTTCAGTTTCCTGTCCCTTGGATGATTAAGAAAGTCTTTTTTAATTTCTGTCCATGCATCATCCTCAGTTTTAGCAGATAGAAGAAGATCTGATGAGAAATTACTCTTAACTATAAGAAATTAGCTTGTTTTGGAGGAGACCTCACTTTCTAAGCAAATTCTTACACAGTAAGATGGTACAAAGTACAAACCCAAAACCAGTGAAGTTGGCACGTTATGTAAATCGTAGATAAAAACAGAATACAATGATTTTCAAATCCTTTTCAACTTATATTCAATTGAATACACTGCAAAGACAAGATGTTTAATGTTCAAACTGAGAAACTTTATTTATTTTTTTGCAAATAATCATTAACTTAGAATTTAAAGGCAGTAACACATTGCAAAAAAGTTGGCACAGGGGCCTTTTTACCACTGTGTTACATCGCCTTTCCTTTTAACGACACTCCGTTAACGTTTGGGAACTGAGGAGACCAATTTTTGAAGCTTTTCAGGTGGAACTCTTTCCCATTCTTGCTTGATGTACAGCTTAAGTTGTTCAACAGTCCGGGGTCTCCGTTGTCGTATTTTACGCTTCATAATGCGCCGCACATTTTCAATCGGAGACAGGTCTGGACTACAGGCAGGCCAGTCTAGTACCCGCACTCTTTTACTACGGAGCCATGCTGTTGTAACACGTGCAGAATGTGGCTTGGCATTGTCTTGCTGAAATAAGCAGGGGCGTCCATGAAAAAGACGCTGCTTGGATGGCAACATATGTTGCTCCAAAACCTGTATGTACCTTTCAGCATTAATGGTGCCTTCACATATGAGTAAGTTGCCCATGCCTTGGGCACTAATACACCCCCATACCATCACAGATGCTGGCTTTTAAACTTTGCGCCTATAAGATGGTTCTTTTCCTCTTTAGTCCGGAGGACACAACGTCCACAGTTTCCAAAAACAATTTTAAATGTGGACTCGTCAGACCACAGAACACTTTTCCACTTTGCATCAGTCCATCTTAGATGAGCTTGGGCCCAGCGAAGCCGGCGGCGATTCTGGGTGCGGTTGATAAATGGCTTTTGCTTTGCATTGTAGAGTTTTAACTTGCACTTGCAGATGTAGCGCCGAATTGTAGTTACTGACAGTGGTTTTCTGAAGTGTTCCTGAGCCCATGTGGTGATGTCCTTTACACACTGATGTCGGTTTTTGATGCAGTACCGCCTGAGGGATCGAAGGTCACAGGCATTCAATGTTGGTTTTCGGCCTTGTCGCTTACGTGCAGTGATTTCTCCAGAATCTCTGAACCTTTTGACGATATTACGGACCGTAGATGATGAAATCCCTAAATTTCTTGCAATAGCTCGTTGAGGAATGTTTTTTTTAAACTGTTCGACAATCAGCTCACGCATTTGTGCTCTAAGTGATGACCCTCGCCCCATCCTTGTTTGTGAATGACTGAGCATTTCAGGGAAGCTGCTTTTATTCCCAATCATGGCACCCACCTCTTCCCAATTAGCCCATTCACCTGTGGGATGTTCCAAATAAGTGTTTGATGAGCATTCCTCAACTCTCTCAGTCTTTTTTGCCACTTGTGCCAGCTTTTTTGAAACATGTTGCAGGCATCAAATTCCAAATGAGCTAATATTTGCAAAAAATTACAAAGTTTACCTGTTTGAACATTAAGTAACTTGTCTTATTCAATTGAATATAGGTTGAAAAGGATTTGCAAATCATTGTATTCTGTTTTTATTTACGATTTACACAACGTGCCAACTTCACTGGTTTGGAGTTTTGTATTATTGTTGCTGTAGTACTTACTTAATGTACACTACTGAGCAAAAGTCTACGGCACCCAACACTTAAAAAAATGT
Source organism: Gymnothorax reevesii (assembly GCA_029721435.1). Taxonomy (NCBI): domain Eukaryota; kingdom Metazoa; phylum Chordata; class Actinopteri; order Anguilliformes; family Muraenidae; genus Gymnothorax; species Gymnothorax reevesii. The sequence continues at coordinate 29,334,060 of CM056588.1, forward strand.
AAATCTGGCTTTAGATGTTTACCTTTTGTTTTCCACATTGATGTTACAGATAATATAGTCTTTACAGAGTCCTGATGTCAACATCGTCACAGCTGTCTGCAATTACTTGGAAGGGTAGACGCAAGTGAGACAGTCAGTCTGCAGAGGAAAGATGGGGAAATTTACACCCTGTTTGGAACATGCAAAAAGCCTATCATCTTATAAAACTGTGGCACAACAGCACAGTGTACCAATTTTTTAGGCAAAGCATAGTCACATCAAATATTGGTTTAATTTAGTTTTTAACAGTTTACAGCTCTGGGGTGTGTTTCCCAAATGCATAGTCGCTAACAATGGTAGCAGCTTACATACCTCTTCTATTCACAGTTAGTGGTTCCAACTATTTAAGTAAGCATCTGTACTTTTGGGAAATACGTCCCTGTACAGTGCATTTCTCAGTAATCAAAAACGTTTAATTTTATTAATTTTACAAACATATTTGCCCTATGAAATTTATTTACATCTGCATTAGACTTTTGCACGGCACGGTACATTTATTCATTTATTATTATGCTTTATTTATTTCTCATTCCAGAGCAGGAAAACTGTAGTAAAAATGTTTTACTTTGAAAAGCCAGGCACTTGGATTGAGTGACAGTTGCAGGTCATGGCTTATGGACCCAAAGATACTGGTGGGCACCAAGTGTAGTGCCCACCAGAGTCCTCAGGTCTATTAGCCATTCAGGTTCAGTATGGGGAATTATCTGTGAGTATGGTGATAAGCACTACTCCCCATGAATAGAAAATCCATTACTGGGTCACTGCCAACCTAATAGAGCGAGTCCAGGACTAGATTCGAATTGGACAGTCGGGGGGTGGATCCTGACTGTGCAGTCTTTGTAGCAAAAGACATTAGTTGCAGGTCCCACAGGACAGAGCTGTGGGTCTCCTTGCCTTCCTACTGCACAATCTGTTCTTACTGATTGCCTTTGTATCCAAATGATAGCTTACAAGCGGAATCTCACAAGAATAATGAGCCCACAGAACAGCAGATCCTGAATGTAGAATTATTGATAAAAGAAAACAAAACATAGATAAACCCGCCGGCTCTATTGATGTTAAGCAACTCACGGAAAATCTTCAAACTTCTGACTGAAACTTGTGAAAATGATGTGGGGTTTTCCACTGGCATTTTTGGCTGAGCTGAGTCAAACCATGCTACACTGATTTGTATTTTCATTACCACTTTTAAGGTGCCGAGACATGCCAAGTGACATTTGAGACTACCTTCCTTATGTCCTTGACAATATGTCAAGTGTTTTCAGTAATGGCAGCCTTTACAACATCAAGATGAGCCTAAAAAGTACATCACTGGACCAGCCACATAGTTTTTTGATTATGATCTTTGCAGTTCTAGGTCCATTGAGGGCCATTCTTGGAATGACATAGTTCGGCATACTGCAGTGATGGTGACGTTCCATCAGGTGAGTATACTACGAAGCAAACTCAGCATAGACAGACTTTATTTGAGAGAGCCGGCTCAACAAACCTTGACCTCACAATCAGAAATAATTGGTTTCACAACGGTGGTTATAATCTTTCTTTGTTAACCTCGGCTTTGTGCTTTTAACGCCGTGAGCACTCTCAATTAAAGGGCGTTCTGTTATGAAACAGAATTTTTTAGGAGGTAGCAACATGACGTGAGCCAGATGGTTTGATCAATGGGTAATGAATGTGTATTAGGAGATAAAGAGAAGCCGTCAGGTCCGGCAGGACATATCGCCTATTTGCAACTTCCAGCTTGAATCTCCGTTTGTCTTCAGTTCCGACAGGACAATAGGCACTAGCACCTCTTAGTTGGATGTTCTGTATGCCCACATATGGAGCTCACTTCCAGGGGTTGGGAATCTATTGAACCAATGAAGTTGGGTGGTTCAGGAGAGGCCCAATTGTAGAGTATTCCTTTTAATCAATGTGTAAACCCTGGAACCAATCAGCAACAACTTCTGATAACATTAAAGAAACCATATGCAAATGTCTGTACTTTAACATGTATAAAGTTTCTTACGAAATGAAGGAATTTTAGAACTTTGTTTTACGCTGTTGTTCCCACGGCCGGCTGTGTAATAAACTTTTTTCCTGCTTTTGCCACGAACATCGGAGTCTGCTTCTTCATCGGGACAACGTTCTTGGTTTTTGATTAATTTACCAACAGTTCCAAGCGTCAATTTGCCGTATTCATAAAATGACCGATCGCCCAGCCAGCATGTCCATGTGGGGCTCACAAGGGTTTAATACGGGCTATGTGGGTACTGAGTGGGCATGGGCTTGAATTGGGCAAATTTTGCAGGTCCCATGCGGTTTCATTGTCATGGGCCCAACATGTGAAGCCCATGTGGGCTGGCCATATAAGCCTCATAAGGGATCGAAGTGGGCAAAGTGGGCATGGGTATAAACAGGGCAAATTGTAAGGGCCCCATACTTTTTCAGAAACATGGGCCCCACATGAGGAGCCCATGTAGGCTGGCTAAATGGGCCCCATTAAGTATATATGTGGGCTAAGTGAGTCTGGGCTGGAACTGGGTAACATGGAACTGGGCCCTATATAGAATATACGTGGGCTAAGCGGCCATGGTATGGAACTGGGAAACGCTATGTGGGACCCATTTGAGTTTAGTTACATGGGGACCACGTGAGGAGCCCATGTAGGCTGGCTGAATGGGCCCCATTAAGTACATATGTGGGCTAAGAGAGTCTGGGCTGGAACTGGGTAACATGGACATGGGCCCTATATGGAATATACATGAGCTAAGTGGGCATGGTATGGACCTGGGAAACGTAATGTGGGACCCATTTGGCTTTAGTTACATGGGGGTAACCTGAGGAGCCCGCGTAGGCTGGCTAAATGGGCCCCATTAAGTATATATGTGGGCTAAGTGGGTCTGGACTGGAACTGGGTAACATGGACTTGGGCCCTATATGGAACATATGTAGGCTAAGTGGGCATGGTATGGAACTGGGAAACGCTATATGGGACCCATTTGGGTTTAATTACATGGGGTCCACACGAGGAGCCCATGTAGGCTGGCTAAATGGGCCCCATTAAGTATATATGTGGGCTAAGTGAGTCTGGGCTGGAACTGGGTAACATGGAACTGGGCCCTATATAGAATATACGTGGGCTAAGCGGCCATGGTATGGAACTGGGAAACGCTATGTGGGACCGATTTGAGTTTAGTTACATGGGGACCACGTGAGGAGCCCATGTAGGCTGGCTGAATGGGCCCCATTAAGTACATATGTGGGCTAAGAGAGTCTGGGCTGGAACTGGGTAACATGGACATGGGCCCTATATGGAATATACATGAGCTAAGTGGGCATGGTATGGACCTGGGAAACGTAATGTGGGACCCATTTGGCTTTAGTTACATGGGGGTAACCTGAGGAGCCCGCGTAGGCTGGCTAAATGGGCCCCATTAAGTAAATATGTGGGCTAAGTGAGTCTGGACTGGAACTGGGTAACATGGACTTGGGCCCTATATGGAACATATGTAGGCTAAGTGGGCATGGTATGGAACTGGGAAACGCTATGTGGGACCCATTTGGGTTGAATTACATGGGGGCCACACGAGGAGCCCATGTAGGCTGGCTGAATGGGCCCCATTAAGTACATATGTGGGCTGAGTGAGTCTGGGCTGTAACTGGGTAACATGGACATGGGCCCTAAATAGAATATATGTGGGCTAAGTGGCCACGGTATGGAACTGGTAAACGCTATATGGGACCCATTTGAGTTTAGTTACATGGGGGCCACGTGAGGAGCCCATGTATGCAGGCTAAATAGGCCCCATTAAGTACATATGTGGGCTAAGTGAGTCTGGGCTGGAACTGGGTAACATGGACATGGGCCCTATACGGAATATACATGAGCTAAGTGGGCATGGTATGGAACTAGGAAACGTTATGTGGGACCCATTTGGCTTTAGTTACATGGGGTTAACCTGAGGAGCTTGTGTAGGCTGGCTAAATGGGCCCCATTAAGTATTTAATGGGCTAAGTGAGTCTGGACTGGAATTAGGTGACATGGACTTGGGGCCCTATATGGAACATATGTAGGCTAATTGGGCATGATATAGAAGTGGGGAAACACTATGTGGGACCCATTTTGGTTTAGTTACATGGGGGCCACCTGGGGAGCCCATATAGGCTGGCTAAATGGGCCCCATTGAGTATGTATGTGGGCTAAGTGAGTCTGGGCTGTGAATGGGTAACATGGACATAGGCCCTATAAGGAATATACGTGGGCTGAGTGAGCATGGTATAGAACTGGTAAACACCATGTGGGACCTATTTGAGTTTAGTTACATGGGGGCCACGTGAGGAGCCCATGTATGCAGGCTAAATAGGCCCATTAAGTACATATGTGGGCGAAGTGAGTCTGGGCTGGAACTGGGTAACATGGACATGAGCCTTATACGGAATATAAATGCGCTAAGTGGGCATGGTATGGAACTAGGAAACGTTATGTGGGACCCATTTGGCTTTAGTTACATGGGGGTAACCTGAGGAGCTTGTGTAGGCTGGCTAAATAGGCCCCATTAAGTATTTAATGGGCTAAGTGAGTCTGGACTGGAATTAGGTGACATGGACTTGGGCCCTATATGGAACATATGTAGGCTAATAGGGCATGGTATAGAACTGGTAAACACTATGTGGGACCCATTTGAGTTTAGTTACATGGGGGCCACGTGAGGAGCCCATGTATGCAGGCTAAATAGGCCCCATTAAGTACATATGTGGGCTAAGTGAGTCTGGGCTGGAACTGGGTAACATGGACATGGGCCCTTTACGAAATATACATGAGCTAAGTGGGCATGGTATGGAACTGGGAAATGTTATGTGGGACCCATTAGGCTTTAGTTACATGGGGTTAACCCGAGGAGCCCGCGTAGGCGGGCTGAATGGGCCCCATTAAGTATTTAATGGGCTAAGTGAGTCTGGACTCAAATTGAGTGACATGGAATTGGGCCCTACATGAAACATATGTAGGCTAAGTGGTCATGGTATAGAAGTGGGTAAACACTTTGTGGGACCCATTTGGGTTTAGTTGCATGGGGGCCACATGAGGAGCTAAAGGAATTAAAACTAAAAAAGACTAACTGTAGCATTAGTCATTGTCCATTTGACACAAATAGATGTGTGAATGTTTTGATGCTGTACAAATTTAACCTTATAATTATTGTGTGTGTGTGTGTGTGTGAGAGAGAGAGAGAGAGACAGAGAAAACTAAGCGAGGGAGTTGTGCTGCGTTTAGGGGTTTTGGCGGAGAGCAGGAGGTGTGTCAATTTTGAAAAGTTAAAAGAACGTGCGCTTTCCGCCCCACTGTAATCGTCCCCTTCACGTACATCAAATTCAGTTAACGACGATTAAATTTCATTGGTTAACGCCCAATTCCGACAAATTATAATTTAATCATAACCGTCATACCTGTTGCAAATATTAGTAATTTACAGATTAGATGGAGCAGTTAAGCCAAAGCGGGTTCTCTGCGGATGGATATGCTGTTTGAAAACCATCTGCCTGGCATAGCTCCCGTCTCCTCTCCTCAGTTGCCCACAGGAGCTGCACGACGTCACTGTGTCAAGGGTCACATGTACATAGAGCCGACCCGAGCTGCACGTCTTGTTTTTGTCCTGAAAATGAATAAAATCTACCTCCGTGATCGTCGAAATGGACGAAGAGCAGGAAATGTCCATAGACGAGATTCGTTTGTGGACCGTGCCACGTCTTCAGGACCACAGAGATATAAGAAAACTAGAGTTGACGGAGTGTGGGCTGGACCAAAGCTGAAACGGCAGAATAGCTACGCCATCCTGTGTATGTATAAACGTCCAATGAGTTATATGTAAACAGTAGGCTAAACATGGGTGTCGACAACTTAGAGACTTGTTTTCCGTGTTCTTTTTATCTTTTCTTACTTCAAATGGACACAAATAAGGAATTATAATCAAACAACAACATTTATTTAATTTTTTAATCCGGTGTATTCGATGTTTATTTAATCGGAAGACATTACAGAGAAATCGGAACTTCAGCTGTTGTCCCGTATGAGCGAGTTTTCGTTATTTTTCGAGCTCGGTTTTGGCCAGTTATACTGCATTTTCCATTGAACGTCTGCCTCGATATACATACACAAGATTGCGGTGGCGTGCTGCCACGGAAACGACGAGATGGTCCACTCAAGTTTTCTTATATCAAGACGAACTAGTAACGTTAGCCCTAGTGTTTTCGGCTCTACGAACGCCAAAGTCAGCGCCTGTTGTGGACTTGTCGAATAGCAGTGGCAACAGTTATTTCTCCAAGCTTCGTGGCATTTTTCCTTTCTTTGCCACAAACTGCGTGCAAGAAATGCTTCACACCTGTGCAGGCCTTTTTCCTTTGTAAAATGGATTAATTGAAAAGGTAGGTCATCAACTGAGCAGCACACCAATAATCTGTCCTTTCAATCTGGTATCCAATGCTGTTGCACTGAGCGTATCGGACACCATTGGTTAATCTTCATTGGGATCATTGTAGCACCTAAAAGACGCTCCCTCACTTCGTTAGATGTAGCCTATACGGTTTCACCTGGCAGTCATTTGCGTGTTATGTATTCAACAGCGTTGGAGACCAGATTGAAAGGACATGCAGGTTCTCGATATGTTGCTCAATTAGTGCCTTCTCAATAAATCCATTTTACGCAGAAAAAAAGCCTGCACAGGTGCGAAGTGTTTCTTGCATGCAGTTTGCGACAAACAAACGCAAAGTGCTAATTGTTGTTATTGGAGTAAAGTAGAAAATTGTTATGGACTGTCAAATAGACACAAAGTGGAAATAACGTTAAGTAAAGAACTGGGTACAGTCAGTTATTTTTGTTTTCATTGTTTCTATTAATTGAATTAATCTGTTGGGCTTTTAATTCGTGTTTAAAGAAAACAGCTGACATTATAGTCCATTCCACCAGACTGCCGCAGGGGTTGCTTCGTTTTTCCTATGAAACCGCAATACAGAATGAACCAGGAGAAGTTCACTTTATTTGAATAATGTTATATAGCCTATTCTAAATAACATAATAGCTAATCAAAGAACTTACTGAAGACATTAATTGGGGAAAGCGGATTCATATTTGATGTCGCGCATCGCAATTTAAAAATTTAAAAAAAAAGCTGCGTGAACATAAACGCTATTCATTCAACTCAGCCATTCAGCTTTCGGTTTTAATGCACAAGCGCTTAAACAATTAATTTGTGCTAAAAATGCCAAACATGCCCAGTGAATGATCCGCTATGTTAAGTTTAATAATCTATTGTGTAATCCCATTCCGCCATAATAAACGAGATGAGCAAGAATGACACGTTTTATTGTTTTTTTTTCCCCTAAAAAAGTATATCTTCAATGTGTTATGTTTAAAGCAAGAATTTATAAAAAGTGCAGCTCACTTGTTTTATGTTTAAAGCAAGACTTTTTTAAATAAAAAGTGCAACTCAAATTTTTATGTTTAAAGCAAGCTGTAACATTCATTGAAATACAACTTTATGTTGTGGTTTTTGCTGCTAAATTGTTGCATTATTTTTTGTATTTAGTTGAAGATGAACTATGCAACTTTGATCCTGTATTAAATTTCAATTTTTAATTTATCAAATGGCTGTGGAGTAATTGTGATGGTTAAGTGACTATGGGGAGAATGGAGGCTGTCTTCCAGTAGTGATAGGCCATGTGCTAAGGCTGAAAATATGCCTATAAAATGGTTTTCGTTCCAACGACTGGGTAATACTTTATTTATGCATAATTATAACCAGAAAAACATGCTATCAAAGTAACCAAGAGTTCTCTGCTGAAAAGTTTGCAGTATTTGCAGAAACAACTACCATTTCAGGGGCAAAGGGAAATGTAGTAGGGGTCAAAAATCTGATGTCATCGGATTGTAACAAGTTTTGGTGTCAAACTGTAGGTCTATGAATGTGCTTCAAGGAAATATGTGTCCCAATCCGCTGGCCAGCCCCTGTGCCTCTGTAGAGGGGGTTGAAATCTGAGAAAATGAGATTTTGGCCCCTTACCATGGGGCCCAGGGGCAAGTGAGCAAGCTCAAACATATTGTATTCAAATACCCTCAACAAAAATATAAACGCAACGCTTTTGTTTTTGCTCCCATTTGTCATGAGATGGACTCAAAGATCTAAAATTCATTCCAGATACACAATATTACCATTTCTCTCAAACATTGTTCGCAAATCTGTCTAAATGTGTAATAGTCAGCACTTTTGCTTTTCTGAGACAATCCATCCCACCTCACAGGTGTGCCACATCAAGATGCTCATCAGACACCATGATTAGTGCACAGGTGTACCTTAGACTGTCCACAATAAAAGGCCACCCTGAAATGTGCAGTTTTTGCTTTATTGGGGGTCTGGGGACTCAGAACCAGTCAGTATCTGGTGTGACCACCATTTGCCTCATGCAGTGCAACACATCTTGTTCGCATAGAGTTTATCAGATTGTCAATTGTGGCCTGTGGAATGTTGGTCCACTCCTCTTCAATGGCTGTGCGAAGTTGCTGGATATTAGTGGGAACTGGTACGCGCTGTCGTAAATGCCGGTCAAGCACATCCCAAACATGCTCAATGGGTGACATGTCCGGTGAGTATGCTGGCCATGCAAGAACTGGGACATTTTCAGCTTCCAAGAATTGTGTACAGATCGTTGCCACATGGGGCCGTGCATTATCTTGCTGAAACATGAGGTGATGTTCATGGATGTATGGCACAACAATGGGCCTCAGGATCTCATCACGGTATCTCTGTGCATTCAAAATGCCATCAATAAAATGCACCTGTGTTCTTCGTCCATAACAGATGCCTGCCCATACCATAACCCCACCACCAACATGGACCACTCGATCCACAACATTGACATCAGCAAAGCGCTCACCCACACAACGCCACACACGCTGTCTGCCATCTGCTCTGAACAATGTAAACCGAGATTCATCCGTGAAGAGAACACCTCTCCAACGTGCCAGACGCCATCGAATGTGAGCATTTGCCCACTCAAGTCTGTTACGGCGACGATCTGGAGTCAGGTTAAGACCCCGATGAGGACGACGAGCATGCAGTTGAGCTTCCCTGAGACGGTTTCTGACAGTTTGTGCAGAAATTCTTTGGCTATGCAAACCAATTGTTTCAGCAGCTGTCTGAGTAGCTGGTCTCAGACGATCTTGGAGGTGAACCTGCTGGATGTGGAGGTCCTGGGCTGGTGTGGTTACACATGGTCTGCGGTTGTGAGGCCGGTTGGATGTACTGCCATATTCTCTGAAACGCCTTTGGGGACGGCTTATGGTGGAGAAATGAACATTCAATGCCCGAGCAACAGATCTGGTTGACATTCCTGCTGTCAGCATGCCAATTGCACGCTCCCTCAATGCTTGCGCCATCTGTGGCATTTTGTTGTGAGACAAAACTGCACATTTCAGAGTGGCCTTTTATTGTGGACAGTCTAAGGTACACCTGTGCACTAATAATGGTGTTTGATGAGCATCTTGATGTGGCACACCTGTGAGGTGGGATGGATTGTCTCAGCAAAGCAAAAGTGCTCACTATCACACAGACAGATTTGTGAACAATGTTTGAGAGAAATGGTAATATTGTGTATCTGGAATGAATTTTAGATCTTTGAGTCCATCTCATGACAAATGGGAGCAAAAACAAAAGTGTTGCGTTTATATTTTTGTTGAGTGTATGTTTAGTTAGACCTTTCAAATGACACCCATGTCAATGGGGTCCACAAACCCATTCACTCAGGAGAAATGTTCATGCATTTTGGCCCCCTTTTAGGGGGTTCCCTGCCCCTGGGCAGCAATGAGTTTGTGGACTCCAGCGACATGGGTGTCATTTGAAAGGTCTAACTAAACATACTTGAATACAACATATTTGATCCTCCTCACTTGTCCCTGGGCCCCATGGTAAGGGGCCAAAATCTCATTTTCTCAGATTTCAACCTCCTCTGCAGGGGCACAGGGGCTGGCCAGCGGATTGGGACATATATTTCCTTGAAGCACATTCATAGACCTACAATTTGATACCAAACTTGCTACAATCTGATGACATCAGATTTTCGACCCCTACTCTATTGCCCTTTGCCCCTGTAATGGTAGTTGTTTCTGCAAAAACTGCACACTTTTCAGAGGAGAAGTTTTGTTTACTTAAATAGTATGTGCTTCTGGTTAGAATTATGCAAAAATAAAGTATTCCCCAGATGGTGGAACGAAACATCATATTTTGAGCCTTAGCACGTGGCCTATGTCCCTTGACCAAAATCCAACCTTGTAGCATTAGCGCCTCCAACCCTGTATCCCAGCTCTCTTCTTGGCAGCATCACAAATATGTTCCGTAATCTCTTGTTTATGTCAGACATAACTACACAAATATACACATTGTAACATGTATATAATGTTTTCCCCCACTCCATGTGTACAAATTCACTTTAATTGAGCCCGAACTAGTAAAATCCCTCAAACTCGCATCGGGACACACAGGTGGAGCCTACATGGGTCTAACAGAACTCACCCACTTAGGACCCACCTAAAGCCCAGCCTGAGCTCATTTCAAGACCACATGGAGGCACACACTTGGGGCTTATATGGGTCTAATAAAAGTCTTCCACTTGGGTCCCAGTTACAGCCCAGTCAGATTTCTCTTAAAGTCAACCAGCTGGGGCCTAAATGGGTCTCAGATAAACTGCCCAGGTGGGGCCCATTTAAGGTCCAGTCTGAACCATCTTAGTGCCCATATGGGCAAACATATGGGGCCTACATGGGTCGTGTGTAACTCACCAAGTTGGGTCCTACCTGAAACCCAGTCAGAACCAACTTGAAACCCATATGGGCAAACACAGGTGGGGCCACCATGGAAACTGCGGACAAACCCACTTGAGGCCCATAATGTAACCCATTTGGGTCCCACTTAGAGCCCAGTCCGTTCCCTCTTAAAGTTAACCAATTGGGGCCTAAATGGGTCTCAGATAAACGTCCCGGTTGGGGCCCATTTAAGGTCCAGTCTGATCCATCTTTGTGCCCATATGGGCAAACATATGGGGCCTACATGGGTCATGTGTAACTCACCAAGTTGGGCCCTACCTGAAACCCAGTCAGAACCAACTTGAAACCCATATGGGCAAACACAGGTGGGGCCACCATGGAAACTGCGGACAAACCCACTTGGGACCCATATCTGCAGCCCAAATTCAACCCTTATGGGCCCCACATGGACATGCTGGCTGGGCGTGTGCTGAATGTTTCTCCGATGAAGCTATCCCTGATCCAGGATCAGGAAGACTGCGGGATGTCTCCCCCCGCGGCACCAGGGGATGCCCCAGCGGCTTAGTAGGAGCCAGATGGAGTTTTACACTAATTTGTTGGACACTTGAAAGACTGCACGATTATGCATGCGCTTACTCGGATAGACACTTAGGAAATTGTAATTGAGATTTATGTAAGCATATGTAGCCAATTTTTTGTTGGATGTAGCCTAATAAGGCCAGAGAGGAATTCTGGCGGAAAATTGCTGACTGTGTAAATGTGTAAGTCCTCTGATGAAGTACGAGTGGAAATCACTTTAGTTTCTCGGCCAAATGAAACGGTGAAATTAAAATTCAGATTTAATACTATCTGACTGATAAATACCAATGGTAAACTTAATTTTACTGATTTCTTCATTTTTGGTTGAAATATTTTTTCCATTGCTTTTCTTTAATACAGCATGATTTTAATAAAATCCTATTCCACCACTAACCCTAACCAGTTGCATCTTTTGCAAATTCATGGTAGTCCTGTTGCGTAAAATGCTATTTAATAGTTGAATACGCTTTAATAGTTGCAGTACCAGCACTGTCAAGAGGACATGGCAGCAAGTTAAAACAAAGCATGAGAACATTTTTTCAAAGTCGTACACCCTATGCTGCTTTGCTTTCATAATTATTTTAATTATTTTATTAGTATGCTTTGTAAAATGTATAGCGCATACAATACATACAATATTCTTGTTCATATTTTCTGTATCACCACCTGATTGTTCTTGGTCAGTTACCGTGGCAAAAAAGCCGCAACGTTATGCATACTGTTCGTGCAACAAAGTTCCTTTCTTTGCCACATTGCCAATATATGGCTCCAGTAGATCGCATAAGTAACGGATTCCCTCAGCCGAGAATCTGTAGCGTTCACAGAAAATATCATCAGAAAAAGCAAACAGGTCATGCCAGTCTCCCTCCAAAGAGAACCATGTACGTTTTGAGCACCAAAGTCCACCGGATTATTCAAGAAAGGTGATGCCAACTTCAAACGAGGTGCTTAGTGATTAGGCAGCACATATATAGCCGATTCAAGCCGAAACTCAGCACATAACCTGCTCCCGACCAGGTTAAGTTCGCAGCGTAAGTTATAATGGTAATCTTGCTAGAGAGGCATCTTCGTGACATTGAAAAGCCTTTCTTTAGGCTCCATATACCTCGCTAATCCACTTACCTTGCTTCGTAGTATACCCACCTGGACTCCAGGTTAGGTTTTGAGAAGTTAGTTGTAGCCCTCAATGGGTAATGGCTCCAGAAAAAAATAAATAAATAAAAAATAAACACAAGAGGCCCATGGGCCTTAACGGTCACCTGAGTATAGTATATCCAATGTTAAACCTTGGCCATTAGGCGTGATCCTAATTTTGACCCCAGGAATCAGATTAATGGAAACCAGTATCATAAGCAATAGAGTATTCTAAATTGTATGTATATAACTTGTGGCTATTTTCTTTAAGCAAAGATTTCTCAAGCCATTTTGACCCTTGGGCCCTGCCCCTTAGCCCCTGGGTAAGGGAAACTGTCAAAAATATCATAATATCATCTCATTGTTGTAATGTCAATCAAGTGTGAATGATTTCCAGTAGAAATTAAACAGCATATACCCAAAAGTATCATTTACCTATATAAACCATAGTAAACTTGACCCCCTCCCCAGGGGAAAACATGGAGCCTGGGGGTCATGAAATTCACATTTTTTATAAAGCACCTCAAGACACTTCCATCTATAAAGATAACTGGTTTCCAGCATATCTAGGTATAAAAAAGTAAATGCAAAACAATAGGCTTGCACTAACAGAGTTGAGAATACATAGGTTTGGTCGGAGCGGTCTGTGAATATGCTCATAAAAACTTCATTTTGTGTTTAAACAAAAAACGCTTCAGTGAAAGGAAGGAATAATACCTTCATTAATATATGTCACCTTTTCTACTTCTGAGGTAAAACCGCATCCCGCGGGGCATTTTCCCCTCAAACTGTACAGGCAGTTGCCAAGTACCAACCACAGGTTGTTGGTTTTCTCCAGGTATACTCCAGTTTCCTCCAAAACCTAAACATGACACATCCTAAAATGACCCTTACTTAAGTTGTTGTGTTCACAATGTGGCTTATGATGACAATATAACAAAGGGCAATAACTCCATGAAATTTGATTGAATCGGTCTGGTTTTCAAACTTCTTTGAGATCTTATAGATAAAAGCCAGCATGCAAAGTTTCATGAAAATTGACCAATATTTACTAAAATTATTGTGTTCACAAGGTTGCTTATGACAATAATACAACAAAGGGCAATAACTCCATCAAATATGATCGAATCAATCTGGTTTTCGAACTCGTCCAAGATCTTATGGATATAAGCCTGAATACGAAGTCTCATCAAAATTGGTTCATAAATACTTAAGTTATTTTGTTCAGAAGGAAAAGTTTACGAACGACGGACAACGCACAACGCACGACGACGGACAAAAGGGGATCGCAATAGGTCATGCCTTCGGCTCAGGTGACCTAAAAACAAAACATCAGACTATGTGTGTTGATTGTGGTTTGGAAGGATAGGACTATTTATGCAAATAGGTTTATACACTCCTTCCATTTGTGAATATGTGTAGCCATTTTCATAGTCCAGCAACAGGCCTGATATTGCTGTTTAAAAAGGAAAACAAAACAAAACATTACAGCCTTCAGTACTACTTGCTTTTTCTTGCTTTTTTCAATGTTTTTTTTTTTTTACAGTACTGCATCTTGATTAAAAAATGATATTTAGAGAAATTTTTGTGCTGTTATACTATGCAATTGGATGAAAATTTGCTGCCACATAGATATTCAGAACATTAAACTGAAACTGAGAAATAAGGCTCTCTAGCAAACAAACCCAAGCAGTAGAGATTATACAATACTTTTCGCATCAACTATACCATATCATAAGCGGACCATCCACATTCAGAGATTAAAAGTCCTCCACAGTTTTTTGTTTAAACTACCTGTATTTGCAAAAGAGAGGAACTTTTCAGCCAAGAGATTGAATTAAAGGCCCAGTCACACAGCGAAAACGCATGAATTACGCATGAATTACGCACAGATTTTCGTTTCTGCGCGGAGCGTACGTCGTATGCGTAATTCGTAGGTGGAACGAACGTGGACTGTAAGTGATTGTAAGTGGATGTGCGTAGAAGGCGGTTTGTGCGTGATTTTGAGTTTTGAACGGTTCAAAAATTTTCCGACGCACAACTGCGCGTTGGTGTGCGTAATTCATGAGTCGGCATGCGTAGTTTATGCGTCGAGTATGCGTAACTATGCGCGGGACACTCGTCGGTCGTCAGTGCTTATGCGTCAGAACTGGTTTGAATCCGCGCACGTCCACGTCCGTCCACTGATGCCCCACGTTCATATCACGCATGAAACGCGCATGTATCACGTTCATTCCACTGACATCCACTGACAATACGTGAAGCGTTCGTGTTTGGACGTGCTCCATCGGTGATTCATGCGTCGGGCGTGCGTCGAATGTTCGTGGAATACTGCACCGTGTTTGCTAGTATGCGTCGACATGCGCGATATGTCAGTGATTGTAAGTGATACATGCGTGGTTCATGCGCGATTCATGCGTGATTCGTCCGAGATTTCTACCCCCGACACCCCGAAAAATTAGTCAATTTCTCAACCACAAGCACGCACAAACCCAATCTGTGCGTGATTTGTGAGTGATTCGTGCGTGATCGGCTGTGTGACTGGGCCTTTAGACATTTAACAAGATGTCGATTTGACTTAATTAGCTGCTTTCCATGTTTAGTGCAGTTATTTACCATCTTTAGCTGCATTTTTATGGACATATCCACTGTGCCATGAGGAATAAAAACCCTCAAGCATGTTACACTTATTTTGTAAATGTTAAAACATTTCTAAACAGATCAAACTAGACTGAGAAAATCAGTAAGCTCCAAATTGGGTTGTTGAACACAGGTGTTTTGAATTCTTTTAAAATAATTTGCCTGAACTTAATCAAATGAACATGAAATGAAACAGGTGTGACTTTACTGTTTGCGAAATAAATTGTTGGTTTTTGTGTTGACAGTTTCACCAATGAGGAACCTATTGATTGTTTACATTGATTACAGGTTTGGTCAAATTGTTTCTCTCTGCAGTAATTCATACTGGTTTCTAACGTATCTCATTGTGGATAAGAAATTTTTATTCTTCATGGCATGCGTAGATTTTTTTAATGTGGCTTAAGTCTTAAGATTGCAACTGTGGTCGGAACAATAGCAAGCATACACAGTGGGGACCGCCAGGACCGAGTTTGAGAACGACTGAAATAGTGAATCAGCTGTGGCTAAGTTTATGGTTAGATGTGAAACATGGCAGGACCTTTACTTTCTGATCTCTGAATGTGCACCTCAGGTCCGACCTACGCTTCACCCGCCCCTCACAGTCAGCAGAAGATCACACTCCCAAGTTCCCTGCTGTGTATTATGCCATCACCCACATTCCCTATCAAACCTTTCACCTGCAGAGGAACTGTAATATCTCTGGTCCGGCGATTAAACAGAGGAAAGCCTGAGGTGAGGCCAGTTAGCAAGGGACAGAGATCATGAGGGACAGTCAGAGACAGCCTGCAGATTGGCTTCTGCCAATCAACTCAATGCAGGTTACTGATGCTTGTGACCACTGCAGGGCAGGGGTGGGTGATACTGTCACTTGCGATTTCAGTCCGATACCAAGTAATACAAAACATAGTAGTGCCAGTTGTGGTTTCAAAATTAAATCTGCTGCTTTGCTTTGACAAAGCTGACCTGCTGGTATAGCATCAATTTGAAAGGCACATTCCCACTAATCCCGTTTCCCCGCCTCCCATAATGACAAACAACACTATCCCAATTTATGCTGTATTCTCAGGGACCATAAAAGGTATAATGTGATGATAAATTCAATGGTCTATCCATTTATTGATTTTACAAATCCACGTCATTGAGCACTTATGTCTAAAATATGCGCACATAATATGGAACAAATATGCATAATATTTTTCATGACCAATATTTCAACATATTCCAATATTTATATTTTTCAATAATATTTCTGCCAAGTTCAATGCACAAAAACATTATGTTTATTTTATATTATTTATTATTTGTTCAAATTGCTTGCTGAAATGTGTCTCCTCTACATGCCATTGAAATCAGTAAGCTGAAAGGTGTTTCATTTAACATTTTAATCGTATGTGAATACTAGTATTAAAAATGATTTTTAATATGTCTTTTCATCAAATATATTTTCTTGCTTTATGGAAACTTGAGTTTGTATTCATCTATATATTATTCATATCCTATTGCATCTGCAGATTAATCTGCTTTTCAACTCTAAAGAGACTGGCTTTAGGCTAGTACTTTTGTACTTTATAGTGATAAAGTTATGAATGAAGCTTGGAAAAAAAGTGATTTCATTACTTTAACATTCTCAATAGAAAGATGGACGCAGCACCCGGGTCTGAAAACTGAGGCCAATGCGGAAATCTTCAAAATTTGCATTCTATTTAATAGCCAGCAGATGTCGACGTCAGTCGTTGCAAAAAGTTCAGTCCTATAGAAGTCAATGAGAAAATGACCCTACTTTCCCACCTGATTTATCATTTCAATGATGATTTTCCACATTACTTTATGGTATATATCACAAGTCTTCGATATACAGGGTGTTTAAAAAAACTTTACCCGAATAAAATCATAATTTTTCATGAAAAAAAATTAATATTTTTCAAAGTGTAATATGTCGTTTGAAAGGGCTGATTGAGCTCTTTCCAATGATGCCTAGAACATGCATTCATTTCCACGGGTGAA
This sequence comes from Gymnothorax reevesii, assembly GCA_029721435.1. Lineage (NCBI taxonomy): Eukaryota > Metazoa > Chordata > Actinopteri > Anguilliformes > Muraenidae > Gymnothorax > Gymnothorax reevesii. The sequence goes on from CM056588.1 coordinate 29,351,248, forward strand.
TGAGCAGCAATGCATCTTTTGAAGGGCACCCAGATCCTTACTGTACCAAATGTTGTGTTCTTCATTACGAAGAGTTGGGTGGAGAAATCAAACAAAAAGATTGATGAAGATTACTCATTTATTCAGTGAAATATTTCCCTGAGTAAATTCATGGCCCTGGCCCCTCAACATGACCGCCCTCCCTATCAATGCATAGCTGGCATCGTCTGACCATGTCGCGGACAGCTCGTTGGATCATTTGGTGATCATGGCGCAAGTTATCAACCCCACAGGAAAAAGTCACAGGGGGTAAGATCTGGGGATTTCTTTTTTTTTTAAACACCCTGTATGATGATGTTCATTTTTGTAAATTATGGTCCTAAATAGACTAGAATAAAGGATAAAGCCAGAATATGCTTTAGGGGCGTGGCTATGCTATGGTCCTTGTCTGATACGGTCAGATCCACTCGTAGATCCACCCCTCACTCCTCCCTGGATATTCAATTCACGCTCTCGTCCAATAGGAATCACATCTGGTTTCAAAATGACAAAATGGCGCTATTCAAATTGCCAAAATCGAGGCTTCCTAAATGGTATGCTGAAACCAATGGGTGACGTCACGGTTACTTTGTCCATCTTTTTCTACAGTCTATGTGTCTATATTAAATTTTGACTAATACTGTTTTCAGTCATCCTTACAGGATTCCCCATTTTTAAATTATACTCCTGTTTCCATTATGAATGAATGAACCAAAAGGAATGTCTCTCATTGGGCTTAAAATCTAAATTAAGTCTGTGGATTTCAGGACATTCATATTTCTTTTCTTACACAATGCACTCAATTGTGCTTTTACATAACTCCTTTCACTTTCAAAACTCTTTGTAAGAACAGTGTGTGTTGGCTGTCTGTCAGTTTGCATGCAGCTATTCAACCAGAAACCAGCTCGGGCCTCCAAGGGTTCTCAGCCCTCATGCATTTTCCTTCAAATTCCAATTGCAGTCTTATTACTCCGACCTGCTCTCTGTGAAGTGAAACAGAGTATCAGTGGTGTTTTTGTTGCATTGCAGGCGGTAAGCCAGAACACTGCTGCCCGAGGGATAGTGGGCGGTAATCAAGCTGCTGCTTAGCCCTGTGCTCAGTGGTAATATGAGTGCAGCCGCTCAGGTAACTGGGGTCAAAGCTGTGGGTGGATTCTGATTTAAGTATGCATGTAAAAGCAAGGAATAGAGGTCAGTGTGGAGGTGTGTTTGGTTTGGTCCTTATGGAAAGAGAGGAGATTTTGCCTGCTGAAGCATTCTATTCACTGTCCTTTATTACACAAGCTGTGGCTTTGCTCTTTTAGTAACAGTTACAGGGGATGGGAAGAGAGATTTTGTTTTGGATAGAGTTTGAGAGATTGGGATTTGAAGAAACCCCTAACTTTATTAGTACTGGCCAAATCAACTCCTTATTTGCTTTATTTTCTTTCCTCTATAGTCCATGCAAGTCACTATCTCTTCCTTTTGCCAAACATATTCATTTTTCTTTTCATAACTTGCTTCACTATTATCACAGAACTGCATCTTCATGACCAAACAATCATTTTCCACCCAATTCTGGTTTCTAATATTTTTTTCATCCACTTATTCTCTTTACATGTCTTAAAATCAAAAATTAGAATCATATTCAAATTTTGGAGATAGTTTATTGATAAGCATTAGCAGGGATAGAGGAAATGACACCAAACTGGAATACATGCATGTCCTCAAAATATTTTAGAAAAAAGTATCATGAAATTTGCCATTCAAATTCTAGAGTAGTTTATCATACAAATATAGAAAAGAGCCAATTTTGCCTATTTTTTTTTAATCTAGTATTATAATAAAAAACCCAGTATTTCAAACACTATTTAGGCTAGAAATATGGATCAATGTTATTTCTGATAGGAATACTTTGTCAAAAAGAAAATATTTTTTGGAAGCATACAGACATACATTAGGTTTGGCGACATGGCTCTGTTCTGAGAGATCGCTGCTCATCCAAGCATTCATCCGAAGGCAGGGAGCTGCAACTAACCCCCACCCCCCACCCCCCTCCTCCAATGGAACAGAGCCTACAACAACAATGATCTCAAAAGAAGAGACACTGTTTTTGAACAGCAGTTTAGTTTAGTTATAAAGGAACAGGATTAAGTAATGCTAACAGTTTACAGGTGGAGCTGGGGAGGAGCAGGGTTGTTGAGCAAGTACGCTGAGGAGCATCATTCTCATGATGAGCTTAAGTAAGCCGGCATATTATCGGTCAAGCAATCATCTGACAGCAGAGTCACATGACAATCATGTGAACTCAGGTGATTCGCTGGAGGGAGAAGCGGCTCCTCCATGTTAGCAGGCATGACTCCATGGCCTATCAAAATTTATGACAGAACTCCATTTTTTAAACTGAAGATAATCTTAACCACAATACAGTATTAACTAAAGTCTAGTATCTGATATTTAGTTTCAACAATGCATGTCCAAAATTCATTAAAATGTAATAAAGAAGGAGAAGAATGGTTGCTTGCAATCAAGCAGGGGCGTGTTTATGGCCTGGCTACTGGGCTAAAGCCCGGGGTATTTTTTCTTTATCCTGGGGTCTTTTCTTACGGTAAAAAATCAGAGATGGGACCAAATCACACAAGTGCAAGTCTCAAGTAAGTCTCAAATCTTAACCTTCAAGTCTCAAGTAAGTCCCAAGTCATTTTTTCTGGGGCAATTTAAGTCAAGTCACAGGTTATGGCAAGTCAAGTCACATTATTATTGCAATTTTACCCGCAGAATCTGATCTTAATAAAGTGAAAAGACAAGGTATAAGTAACTGTCAGTAATCTAAACATCATTAAGAGAAATGGCCTCTGTGTCACGTCATATTTATACCCCAGAGAAACAGGTAGAGATGAATTACTAATTAAATGTTCCTAGATACTCTGATCAATTTTGTAAACTACTGCAGACATGACAGAAATACTTCAATTACATTTAATTCCTAGGAATTGTTAGGGGTGCCAATAATTGTGGAACAGAAGATTTTGTGAAAAATAATTATTTCTTAGTCAGGGATTTTCTTCCCCTTAAAATTCACTTGAATTGAAGGTTACATTTTTCTACAATTTTCAGTGTGACAGATGCTTCTGCTATAAAAAAAAAATGAATTCATTTTAAGGCTTTTAACACATCTTAACCACAATAATTATGGAGGGCGCTGTACATCATGGAATCAAACAAAACAGAAATAAATTCATAAAATTATTTATTGATGGCTTTCAATCTAAACAAGATCACTTCTGCGTCGCTTCTGCCAACAGAATTATTTTAGTTGCCTTGCAAATAACAAGAAAAACGGCAAACATAAAAATCTTAAAGAATAAACATATTATAGAGCATCAGAAACATCTTTATGTGTTTAATCTCTATAATCTTCAAACACCAAGAGCTCTAAACACTTCAGTTTTTAACATTTAGTCCATAGAAAAAAAGAATAACAGCTTATTGTTCTTAGAAAAAGATTCCGAGCAAATATTCAACAATTTTAAACTCTGTGCAGAGCCTTCTACTCGTGCTCCGCTGGCCGATTCTCCTGTTTCACTTGCAAGGTTAAAGTATGACTGCACAATAGGCTGATGCTTGTATTTGACCGTATCATAACTCTTTCCACTTCGTAGGTTATGATTTATTTAGTAAACCTGGTTCATCTCGTTTGTGAACAAGAGAAGTTAAATCCCAATATCGTTTTACTGTAAACTATTACAGTCAGTAAATCGAAAATTCTTATGGACTCTGATCGTGTCTCTCAAATAGACACAAAGTGGAAAAAACATTCAATAAAGAATTGGGTGCAATCAGAGTAATTTTCGTTTTCATTGTTGCTATCAACTGATTTAATTTGTTGGGGTTTTAATTCGTACTTAAAGAAAACCGCTGACTTTATAGACCATTTCAGCAGACTACCGAAAGGGATGCTTTGTTTTTCCTTTGAAAGCGCAATACAGAATAAACCAGTTCACTTGATTCAAACAATGTTAAGTAGGCCTACTGGAGCGGATCCACGAATTTTGGAAAACAATAGGCCTACAAGCGCCGAAGGCGCAAAGCCTGAAATTTAAAAATTAAAGTGCCAAATACGCATCTTCCTGGCATCTGGGAACAAAATTCAAGGTCTTATAGCTAGCTGACAAAAGCATTTTCTTCACTAACAATTATCTCTATTTAAGGTGTAAGTTTGTACTCTGCAAAGACAATCAAAACAAAGAGACTTAGGTCCTATTCCGATAGAAACGGAAAAACTGTAAAAATGATCAAAGCATCCATCAGGATACATCACGGATTAAACATTTAAAATACAACACTAAAATTATTCTCTTTCATGGAGAATGGTACTTAGTTCACTTCGAAGTGAATTTCCTACTTGCACATTAGGCATATTCAGTAGGCATGCAGAGCAACAAAATCATCTTCTGGAAATTTTTAATTCTCGCTGAATGGGTTGATGAAGAGCATTCTCTGGGGGTTTTTACAAGCGTAGCCTAGGCCTACATATCAATCCCTTTGTCATAATCAAGTTTAAGATCCAGTTGCACTGGTACAAATGTTGTTCTAAGATATAGCGCTGTTCTCACTACTAAAACAAATGTTATAGCTCGTCTTATAGTTAATCCATACTGGACTGCGCACAACAGTGTACAGTCAGTGTTGAATAGTCACTTGCCATTTAGCTATATCATTAGTATTGAAGAGGCCTAGGTGTCCCGTGTTAAAATATAGCATTTAAACCGTAGTGCAATAAATACTCAGAGGATTAACTAAACTAAAAGTGTCAATATCACAATTTCAATGCTTTAATAAAAGTAGAAATCCTGCATTTAAATTAGCCGCGTTTCAGCTTGGCTTGCTTCTGAATATTCAATAACTAATCCTGGTGTGCTATCTAGTGATAGAATATTGTAACTGTGTGCATAAATTTGCAGCTTCATGTACGCTGGCATCAACATCTGTACAAAGATACCCTGCCGAGTACCGTTGCTCTTGAACGCGCCAAATCCAGATAATCTTTATGATGAATTACATTCATATTTTAATTCGTAACGAGTAACTAAGTGGCCAGCGTCAACTTAACTAAGTGAAGTTTTTATCTTTTAAATGTTGTTGAGTAGAAATAAAAGTCAACTCAATTAAAGTACAAATCCTTAAAAAAAACTACTTTAGCAGGCTACTGTTCGTTATTGTACCATACTACTATACAATTTTTTGAGCTTTAAGCCCTGTGTGTAATGCGCGAAAAAGGCTGTCTTCGAAAAGTCAGTCTGCAGAAATAAGGGGCGCGCGCCGCGTGCGCCACCCCCCAGATCCGCCTATGAAGTATTTAGCCTATTCTGAACTTTAAAAAAGTACTAAATTACTGAAGAAATAAATTGGATAAAGTGAATTCACATATGTCTCAAATTGCATTTTACAAATTTCAAAGCTGCGTGAACATAAACCGCATTCACTCTACTCATCCACTTAGCTTACGGTTTTAATGCGGCGGCACTAAAACAATTTAAATTGTGCTAAAAATGCTCAACATGCCCAGTGAATGACCTGCAATGTGAAGTTTAATAGCCTATTACGCTTTGTAATCCCATTCCGCTAATAAACGAGATGGGCAAAAATGACGTTTTATTGGGTTTGTTGGCTATATATGTAGCCTATTATTTATTACTATTATTTTTTTCATATGGATTAGGTTAGTCAGGCTGGCTTCGGTAGCAAGACCATCAGCTATTATTCTCGCTTTTTTGGAGACACCGGTGTTCCGAGATATACGGCTCCCCGAATTCTGAGCTACCCTGGGCGGGGAATTTAGTGAATTTTCATTATGGAGGTTGTCGGCCGCGCTCGCGTGTTAGGCAGTCATTCATGGCAAGTGAACCGAGAGGAGCTGAATATCCTGATGTCGCTCAGTTGTTAAACAACGGCGTAGCCTACTTTAAAGGCGTTTTAGATGTGGATATGTGTTAATGTGGAGAACGGTGACTGTTCGGACAACAGCTGATGCGAGAGTAAGTGTAACATTAAGCAATTTGGTTATCTTGTTGTTCTCTTTTTCATATGAAGCTCATATACTTCAAAATTTCACTTCACAGACCAGCGTTTAGCTGTGGCCTATAATTGAGGCTATTTGGATAAACTTAAAGAGGCTGGACCATTAGGCCCCCTAACAATTCCTAGGAATTAAATGTAATTGAAGTATTTCTGTCATTTCTAAAGTAGTTTACAAAGTTGATCAGGGTATCTAGGAACATTTAATTAGTAAATCATCACTTCCTGTTTCTCTGGGGTATAAATATGACGTGACACAGTGGCCATTTCTCTTATCCAGTCATCAACATGGGAAAGACAAAGGAACACACCATTCAAGTAAGGCAGATGTGTGTCGAACTTCACAAGTCAGGCAATGGCTACAAGAAAATAGCCACTCGCCTGCACCTGCCTATATCTACTGTCAGAGGAATCATTAAGAATTTTAAAACTACTGGAAGAGTGGTAAACAAGCCTGGATGAGGACGCAAGGTTATTTTGCCACCACGCTCAGTGAGGAGGATGGTAAGAGAAATACAAAGTTCTCCAAAGCTCACTGTAAAGAATTCCAACAAATGGTAGCATCTTGGGATCACAAAGTCTCCAAAACAACCATCAGGTGCTATCTACATGCCAACAAGCTGTTTGGTAGGCATGCACGGGAAAAAACGTTTCTCACTCACAATCATAAATGCAAACGTCTGGAGTTCGCTAAGCGTTAGGGACTTCAACTGGGACCGTGTGCTTTGGTAAGGTGAGACCAAGATAGAGCTTTTTGGCAACAAACACTCTGGGTCTGGCGGAACACAAAAGATGAGTATGCAAAAAAGCACCTCATGTCCACTGTGAAGTATGGGGGAGGATCGGTGATGCTGTGGGCCTTTTTCTCTTTCGAAGGCCTTGGGAACCTTGTTAGGGTGCATGGCATCATGAACGCTTTGAAATACCAGAACATTTTAAATCAAAATCTGGTGGCCTCTGCCCGAAAGCTGAAGATGGGTCGTCACTGGGTCTTTCAGCAAGACAATGACCTTAAACATGTGGCCAAATCTACCCAGAAATGGTTCACCATACACAGAATTAAGCTCCTCCCACGGCCATCTCAGTCCCCAGACCTCAACCCCATTGAAAACCTGCGAAGAGAGCTGAACAGGAGAGTGCAGAGGAGAGGATCCAGGTCACTGGATGATTTAGAGAGATGTGGCACACATGATTTGATGTAAAATAATTATTTTTTAATGTGGGTTGTTTTTCCCACTGAATAAATGCACTTGAATTAAAGGTTGGATTTTCCCATTTTTTATTGTGGTCCTATATTATTTAGAAAAAAACAGAATTTATTAGAAGCTAAAGAACATATCTTAACCAGGGGTGCCAATAATTATGGAGGGCGGTGTATAGATTGAGACAGAGATATATAGAGACTGAGATAGAGATATATTCGATAGAGGTATATAGATTGAGATAGAGACAGACATTGAGAGTAAGAGAGAGAGAGAGAGCGAGAGGGAGAGAGAGATGGAGGCCTCCATATATCAGGAGCTGGTGGAGTTGAAAATGCATGGGGTATTGCCTGATAATTTAAATAAGACCCAGAGGCACAATATACTGAGATGAGCAAAAAAGTTTGGCCTCAAAGTTGAGTGAAAAACCTAGTAAAAATCTAAATGACTTCATAATTAACTTTTTGGACAAACTTAATGTTTAGACAACGAACTACATTACATCAGGCGTGATGGGAATTGGGTGAAGGTGGTAAAGGGGAGAGAGGAGTTAGAGAACCTCCTACATGAATTCCACAACCAAAAAACTGGTGGCCACTGTGGTGTGGAAAAAACTCTGCATTCGCTCAGCGTGAGATTTTACTGGCCTGGCATGTCTGTAGATGTCAAGACATGGGTGAGATTTAGAAACCTGGGTCCTTTGTGGTAAAATCAGAGTATTTTACTTTTGGACAATGAATTCTATCAATACCCATACTCATAGATAAAGCAGTGTGCAGAATGTCAGGGCAAAAAGAAGGCAATTAAAAATAAATCTCAATACACCCCCATGGTGGTAAGTATGTTTAAAGATAAAAATGATAGTGTTTCATGCAAACTAAGTGTGTTTCTAAGGCCCACTTTACATTTTTTTAGGTGTCTGGGCCATGGGAGATTGTTGGCATGGACCTAATTGGAAAGGTCAGCCAAACTGAGGAATGTAGTTTGGCTGAAGTATGAAGTATGAAGACATCTGCGTAATGGTAGACTATTTTATAAAGTGGTCAGAGGCTTTCCCTCTGAAGTCGAAGACAGCTGAGGACATCACCCGGTGCATTTCTAAGCTATTTTACAAGTTTGGAGCACCAAAATGCATATTGACTGTCCAGGGCAAGGAATTCGTGAACCAGGTTAGTTTCTTAATTAAGTCATTAATGGAAGTAACTGTTTCCTATTTTTTTTCCTATTCCTAATTGTTTTTACTTTTCTTTTTCTTTTCTTGGGGGGCTTTACAAAGATCAATCAATCACTGTGTGATTATTTGGGAATAAAAAGGAGCCTCTGTGCTCCATATGACCCACAAGCTAATGGATTGGTGGAGAAAATGAACGACACCATTCAGAGGTAAAAATCTCCAACAAACATTTCAATTAGCCAGATTAGGCACTTGATAAAAACTAATAATGTACATTATTCTTTTTCAGATGCCTCAGCAAACTGGTTAACAACAAGCTTGATAAATGGGTGGATTATCTTGAATCAACCATGTTTGCCCTGCGAACCAAAAAGCACTTGACCACCTGCTTCTCCCCATATTTCCTTATGTTTGGGAGAGAGGCGAGGGATCCAAGCGAGTTACCTGACCATTATAAGGTTTACTCAGATAAGATGTTACACACTATTAATATGTGCCTGTGGTTGCCAATTACAATTCATATACAACTTTTACTTTATATTTAGATTGATGAATCCATTGAGGACCGAGTAGAGGATGAGATTGTCTTCTATGCCATTGAAAGGCAATATCAAATTAATAAAATTGTCCTTGCCAACATGGAAAAGGTGCAGCAGAAGATTCTGAAAAGGAAGCAGCAGCAGGGCACACATGTTCATGTGAAAGTAGGGGACAGAGTCCTGAGGCAGAACATACGCAGTCAGCAGAGGAAGGGTGGCCAGCTCCACCCAAACTTTTTAGGGCCGTATACTGTCATGAAAGGTGAGGGGAAGAGCATCGATTTAATGGATGACAGGGGCAAACTGTGTCCAAAAGTCAATCTGGACCATTTAATACATTTTGAAGAACCACCAGCCAAACGCATCAAACTCAATCAGTCCCCCAGTGCTCCCCCTGTCTCTCCCACGACCACAGCCAACCCAGACACCCCAAGTGCTGCGCCTGCTGCTGCTCCTCCTACTGCTGCTGCTTCTCCTGCTGCTCCTGCTCCTCCTGCCCCTGCTGTTGCTCCTGCTCCTCCTGCCCCTGCTGCTGCTCCTGCTCCTCCTGCTCCTGCTGCTGCCCCTGCTCCTCCTGTTGTGGCTCCTCTTGCTGCAGCCCCTACCACCGAAGGCCCTGATGCTGCTACTGCTGTCCCTGCCACCGAGAGCCCTGCTGCAGATGCCCATACAGTGCATGTCAGTTATGTTTTTTCTAAATCTGGAATGCACATTGGTACACAACAATATTCTCCTCCTTTCTTATAGTGCTGGAAAACATTTGGGCAAAGAGGATGGGAGGAAAGCTTTGCAGCAAAATTGGGCCATACAAGATTTTCACATGGGACCTGGAACGGTTGAAACCTGGGGAAAAACTTGAAAGCGAGGTTGCCTTGCTTAATTAATAATATAAATTTTTGATTAATAATAATAATTAATTAATTATATTAATTAATTAATATTATCTTAATGTTCCAATGGACTTTTTGATATTATTACTGTGATTTAAAACATAGCATAGCACACAGGTTATTAATGCTTTTTTGACCAAGCTGGCTTCAAGCGTCCATAAAGGCTACGCAATGGACACATTCCAGCTTACCAACATCTGGAATAAAAAGCCTAGCAAAATGAAGCAGGTAATCATTATCTTCCAAATAGAAATTCTTTGCTCACAAAGTATTTTTTGGGATTCTTAATCACATAAAGCAAAATCTATTTCCCCTCACTTTAGTTTAATCCACAGGCCTACAATTTTAATTTGTTTTGGGAGCGTGCAGCTTTCTTCAGAGGAGACGGAATTCATCCCAATCCGTTAGGTACACGGCAGCTTGCCAATAACATTTTATATACCATAGATACGTCACGCAAATGACTTACCCAGTCAACGCGGAATAAAAACCCGAGGGTTACCAGCTCTGGTACTCAGTTACAGGTTGACCACGGTGTAGTAACGTTATCCTCTCTTGACTCTCCTAGCGATTCGAGTACTATTTCTCACAATGTAGCTGAATCACGACCTAATTTAGTCAAGGGCCTGAACTTTTATTGAACGCAAGAAGGGTGAAGTCTGTCAATAAAAAACGTAACAAGCTGATTCAACTTCAAGGCTTAATATACGCTGGCATGGCTGATATCGTCGCCCTTACAGAAACTTAGTTGAACGACTCTGTCGCGTCAAATGAAATTCTTCCCGAGGGTTACACCCTGTATCGCAGAGACAGAGGTGGCAAACGAGGCGGCAGAGTTTTTCTTGGTATTCGTAATAGGCCTAATATAATCTCCCGCCGTCGGCCCGATTTTGAACCCAGTATTTGTGAGGTTATAATTTGCGAACTTGTGCCTAGTAGATCATGGAAAGTATGCATTATCTTGTGCTACAGACCTCCAGATAGTGATCCTTTGTCTTTTAATGATTTTTTGTCAAACGTTTTTGCTAAATGCAGCAATGAGTACAAAATTTTATTCGCACTTGGCGATTTTAATCTCCCAGATATTCCTTGGTGGGACGAATCGGCGAACATCGGTCGCACGCTGTGTGATTTGGCTGACAGCTTTTCCCTTACACAGATCATTGACCAACCTACTCATATTAAGGGAAATGTGCTAGATTTAGTTTTTACCAATATCCCTGAACGTTGCTCTGAGCCCAATGTAACATTTGGTCAGTTTGACAGTGATCATGCGGTGATCCAGTTCAATTTTCAAACCCGTGTCAACAGACTCCGCACATGCGCGAGAAACGTGTACAATTTTAAAAGAGCTCACTTTATCGGGCTACGATCTCACATGGACAAAGTGTCATTTCATTCTGCTCTTCTTCATCTTGATATTAATGTTAATTGGCAAAGTTGGCTTGATCTTGTACATTCATCTGTCAGCAAATTTATTCCCATTGCTGTAATTAAGGATATAAATTCTCCTGCCTGGGTTGACAGTGAAATGCGCCACCTGAGCAACAAGGTCTACAATCCACACGGAAACTTGCTAAAAAACGCAATACTCCAGCGTTGTGGGCAAAATTTTGCAAACTGAGGAATAAATTAAAAAATGCATGTACTTTCAAGTACAATCAGTATTTGGACCTTCTCAGTGATTCTCTTGCCACGACACCAGAGCGTTTCTTGGGATTCTTCAAGAGTAAAACAAAGACAAAAAGTGTCCCCAGTCTTGTTGCTTATGGAGATAAAACTGCCTCCAATCCTAGCACAAAGGCTAGTCTGTTCAACAAGTATTTTCAATCCCTATTTACCCCTCAGCCTCTAGAACGAACATACCCGGATATAACAGTCTTCAAACATATTCATTTGGGTGATTTAAGGATTACTGCCCATGAAGTTGAATCAGTTTTGATTAACCTTGATGCAAATAAAGCATATGGGCCTGACGGGTTACCAGCTCGGATTTTAAAAGAATGTGCTCGTGAATTGGCTCCATCACTTTGTAGTCTTTTTAACAAATCTCTTCAAACTGGAGAATTACCACTTTATTGGCTAAGAGCAAATGTTATTCCAGTCCATAAAAAATCTGACAAAGAAAATGTGAGTAATTATCGACCGGTATCGTTAATGTGCATTTGTAGCAAGGTGCTGGAAAGGTGTATACTTAATTTTGTCTACCCTCATGTAGTGCCTGTTCTACATCACCTGCAACATGGTTTTGTTAAGGATAGGTCGACAACAACTCAGTTAATCCAGGTATTTCATGATGTTGGCAAATGCTTAGATCAGTCCGGACAAATTGATATTTTATATCTAGACTTTTCATCTGCTTTCGACTCTGTCCCCCATGACTTACTTTTATATAAACTCCAGACATACGGATTTCATGGAAATCTTTTAAAGTGGTTTACATCGTACTTATCCAGTCGTAAACAAAGAGTTGCTGTCGATGGTGCCCTATCATCCTGATCTCCCGTTAAATCAGGGGTTCCACAAGGATCAATTTTGGGCCCTTTGATGTTTCTGCTGTATATTAATGACATGCCAGACTGTGTAAGTCCTGAGACTAGGGTTGCCTTGTTTGCAGATGATTCTAAATGCATAAGAGAGATCAGAAACACGCAAGACTGTTCACACCTGCAGTGCGACCTAGAAAACATCTTGGATTGGAGTCGTAAATGGGACATGAGATTTAACGCTGGTAAATGTAAACTGTTAAGCGTTACAAGGAAGCGAATTCCCATTCTTCACCATTACACAATGAATGGTAATCTAATTGAAAAAGTCGACTGCATGCGTGATCTTGGGATTGTGGTGTCATCAAATTTATCATGGGATGCACATGCTAATGTCTTGGTTGGTAAAGCAAATCGCATGCTTGGATTAATTCAAAGAACTTGTGGTCAAACGTGTTCAGTTCAAACAAAACGAAAACTGTATATTTCGCTTATAAGACCACTTTTAGAATACCCCACCCAATCTTTGGCCGTATCATCAAAAAAATCTCTCCTTCATATTGAAAGTGTGCAACGGAGAGCCACTAAGTACATTCTTGGTTATAATGATTGTGTTGATAGCAATTATAAAGCCCGACTAATGAAGCTTGATCTTTTACCGCTGGGCTACAGATGTGACATATTTGATTGTGTATTCTTGTGCAAATGCTTGAAGGGGTGTTATGGCCCCAATTTGTAACTAGATTTACAACGCAACAGCAACAGCAAGGGATGACAGACACAGTTTTAACAACTAAAACACATTTAATTTTTAAAACAAAGACAATAACGACTAAGCAACTAACAACTAAGACCAAGATTGAATTATGTACAAAACATAAATATTTACAATCCCTTTTCGTGGGGGTGGCTTGGTGATGTCCTGGATGATGAAAATGCTCAAACACAAGCAAAGAAATCCACAAAAGAAACGTCACAGGTCTTGAACAGAATGGCAGGTCTGGTCATCTTCTTGCAATTTCTCCTACTACTTTACTGTCGCAATTCTTTTCCTGATATACTCTTTTGCAGACCCCACCCACATTTAGACCTCTTTTTTTTTACTTTTCGGGGACTTGCCCCAGACATGTCCAGGACATGTCTAAACATAGCTCCAGTCTGAGCTTAACAAAAAAAAGGTAAATGCTGCCATCTAGTGGCCTATATTCACATTACACCTCCATTCCAAAAGGGAAAAATTTTGACTCATAAAGGCAAAATTTTTCTTTTCAATACAAAATGGTTAAGTGAACACTTGTCTATATATACATATCATACAATATTCAAACACATGATATATATATATACACATTCAAACACGGGATAAGCAATCAGCAATTACATTGTCTGTACCCTTCACATGCTTAATTTCCAAGTCAAACTCCTGTAAAATCAAACTCCAATTCAACAATCTCCGATTCTTGTTTTTCATCTTACTCAAAAACATTAACGGATTGTGGTCAGTGTACACAATCATTGGCTTTTGTCCTGTACAAACATAAACCTCAAAGTGTTGTAAAGAAAGGACCAGAGCCAACAGTTCCTTCTCTATTGTGGAATAGTTCCTTTGGTGGCGATTGAACTTCCTGGAGAAGTATGCCACGGGATGCTCAATGTCATCAGAGTCACTTCTCTGTAGGAGCACAGATCCACAAGCTTGGTCGCTAGCATCGACCGCGATGGAGAACGGTTTGTTGAAGTCAGGAGATTTGAGCACGGGGAAGTGACACAGCAGAGACCTCAGGCGATCGAAGGCTCTCTGGCATGCATCATCCCAGGTGAACTTTACGCCTTTCTTCAGTTGGGTAGTTAGACTGAGAGCAATCTCAGCAAAGTTCTTGCAGAACTTGCGGTAGTACCCGATCATTCCAAGGAAGCGGCGCAAAGCTTTTTTGTTGTCAGGAACTGGAAAGTCCATGATGGCTTGGACTTTAGCATTTATGGGTGCCACCTTACCCTGGCCTATGACGTAGCCAAGATAGGTGACAGTAGCACAACCAAAGTCACTCTTGCTCAGGTTAACAGTCAGGTTAGCCTGGGTCAGGCGCTGGAACAACGTCTCTACATCTTTTAGATGTTCTTCCCAGGAGTCACTCCATGTGATCAGGTCATCGATGTACGCACCCGTGTTTGGCAATCCGGCGATTGTAGACTGTATCATCCTTTGGAACGTGGCTGGGGCATTTTTCATGCCAAAGGGTAGGACTTCATACTGGTACAATCCAGATGGTGTGGCAAAAGCAGAGATGCTCTTGGTCCTCTCAGTTAAAGGCACACACCAATAACCCTTTAATAAATCAATCTTGGTCAGAAACTTTGCTTGCCCTACACTATCAATACAATCATCAATCCTAGGTATTGGAAACACATCAGTTCTAGTTACAGCATTGACTTTGCGATAATCTGTACAGAATCTAGTACTTCCATCAGGCCCTGGAACCAGCACACAGGGCGAACCCCAATCGGAGCCGGAGGGTCCGACAACATCATGTTCCAACATGCACTCAACCCCTCCCCCAGCAATCCCTCTCTCCTCAGGACTCATCCGGCACGGACGCCGCCACACTGGCCCGGCACCACCAACATCCACACCATGAGAGGCCACAGCAACTCTCCCCGGAACACCAGGAAACAAATCCTCACACTTCCTGATCAACCCCCCAAACCGATCTCTCCGCGAGGGCTCCAAGCGCCGGAGTCCCACATCAAGACTCCGCAACACTTCAGCGCCTGACAATCCACATGAAAGAACTTCAGCTTCAATTCCTGGCCCATCAATCTGAAACTCCCCCTCATCTTCACACGTCCCGACCATTGGAGAATCCAAAGCGACAGCCGCAACCCCAGCACCTCTGCCATGACAAGGCTCCAGCATGTCAATACGACACAACCGTCCCGGCTCTCCCCTATCTGGAGTCTTCACAATGTAATTGAGATCATTGAGTTTTGTCAGAATTTCATAAGGACCATGAAATCTAGCCTGCAATGAATTGGACTGCAAGGGAAACAACGCAAGGACCTTTTCTCCTGGTTTAAACTCACGGCTTCTAGCCTTATGATCATACCAAGTTTTCATTTTTCCCTGACTTGATTTCAAGTTCTCTTTGGCAAGGTCACAAGCTGCACGCAATCTTTCCTTGAACTTGCTAACATAGTCTAACAGACTGATATGCGGCTCTTTCTCTTGCCATTGATCATTCAATAATAGCAAAGGTCCTCTCACTTCATGACTAAACACTAGCTCAAATGGACTGAATCCAGTAGACTCCTGCACTGCTTCTCTAGCTGCAAACAACAGCAAATGAACCCCTTCATCCCAGTCTTTCTCATGGTCATAACAATAAGTCCTCATCATTGTCTTGAGAGTGGAATGAAACCGCTCTAAGGCACCCTGACTTTCTGGATGATAGGCACTAGAAAGAATCTGCTTTGCTCCTAGTTCATACACAACCTGCTGAAACAATCCTGAAGTGAAATTGCTACCCAGGTCTGACTGAATTTCCCTGGGAAGGCCAAACAACGTGAAGAACTTTATCAAAGCCTTCGAGATTGCAGTTGCCTTGATGTTACGTAGAGGTATGGCTTCGGGGAATCTGGTAGATGCACACATGATTGTCAACAAGTACTGATTTCCAGATCTAGTCTTGGGTAATGGACCAACGCAATCAACAATGACCCTAGAGAATGGCTCCCCAAATGCTGGGATAGGCTGCAATGGAGCTACAGGTGGGTCTAACTGGTGTTTTCCAACTACCTGACAAGTGTGACAGGTTTTGCAGAAGTTGGAAACGTCTTTCCGAAGCCCAGGCCAAAAGAAGTGTTTCATGATCTTATCAACAGTCTTGTTAACACCAAGATGACCTCCTAAAGGTAAACTATGAGCCATTGTTAAGATCTCATTCCTATAGACCTTCGGAACAACAATTTGCCTGACCACTGCCCAATCTGCATTGGCAGGGATATCAGGAGGGCGCCACTTCCGCATCAACACACCATCCTTGAGATAATACCCAACTGGAACTGTGTCTATTTCTTTATGAGGAAGGGCTCTCCTCTTTAGTACACAAATTTCAGGATCATTAGTTTGCTCCTCAATCAACCGCTTTCTGGACAGAGACAAGTCTCCAGACATATCAGAATCACCAGACCCATCCGGCTGGCTGAATAGAGAACTGATAAAAGTATCTGATAAGTCCTCAAACGGAGAAACCATAGTAGGCCAATCAGAGTCATGAGGCGAACCACCTGAGTCCTGACTATTCAATGTGCTGGACGGCACCACATCATCTTCTTCTTTAGCCTTCTTAGCCATAGCACGAGTCACTGCGCAAGAAGGATACAGAGATGGGTCCTCATCCCCATCTTCAGTGCACGGCTGTGAAGTAAGATGTACAGGGGGAACTACTTTGCCCCCAGCCAGGTCATTGCCTAGCAACAGAGAAACACCCTTTATAGGTAGACTTGACATAAGTCCCACCTTTACCTGTCCTGTAACTAAATCTGACTTCAAGAATATAGAGCGCAGGGGTACAGATACAGTCCTCCCTTTAATACCTTGTACAAGTATGAAATCCCCTGAAGCGGTCTCATCACGTAACTCCAAGGAGTCCATCAACAAAAGTGACTGAGAAGCTCCGGTATCCCTTAGGATATATATGGGGACAGGAGTAGTATGCTCATTCAGAGTCACAAATCCCTCTGACACAAATGGAAGAAATTCCTCCCTCACGAAGTCAGCTGTATCAGGCTTTTTAGCCCCACAAGAAGCAGGCAATTTAGCAGATTGGTTATCTACTACAGGGGTTTCTAACCATGTTTTCACAAAGGCATTTGGTTTGGTATCCTTTTCTTTTTCTTTCTTAGCTTTAAGGAACCAACAGTTAGTTGTAACATGACCAGATTTCTTGCAATAACTGCAAACTAGACCACTTTTGTCACTGTCAGCTTTCACACTTTGATCAGACCTGTTACTAGATTTCTAGCACCATCACCAGATTTGTCTTTGTCTTTGGGTGAGGAATCTTGGGTATCACCATAACCCTTTTTCTGAAATTGGGACCATCTATTATTACTGCTAGACTGAAATTTGGACTTATGTGTGAGAACATATTCATCAGCAAATTTGGCAGCTGATGGCAAATTCAGTGCTTGCTTCTCATTAAGGTAGGTCTTAACATCATCTTTAACACAGTTCTTGAATTCTTCAACTAACACCATCTCTTTTAGTGAGTTGAAATCATCCTTGACCTCCATAGAAGTACACCAGCGCTCAAAGCAAACCTGCTTTTCATTAGCAAATTCAACATAAGTCTGATTTTCAGATTTCTTCAGACCTCTGAATTTCTGTCGGTAAGCCTCTGGAACCAACTCATAAGCTCTCAAAATAACCTTTTTGACAACCTCATAATCAGAGGAATCATCTGCAGACAAAGCCGAATACGCTTGTTGAGCTTTACCCTTGAGGACAGTTTGCAACATCAGAGGCCAGTGGTCCTTTGGCCACTGGCAACTCTTTGCTACCTTTTCAAAACACTGGAAATAGTTGTCAACATCCTTTTCCGAAAATGGAGGCACCAGTTTTACCTCCTGACTGGCACAAAATTTATTTTTAGTTTCAATTTTAATTTTTAGTTGCTCCATTTGGAGTCTTTCTTCTCTATCGAATTTCTCTAATTCAAAATCTCTCTGTCTTGCAAATTTTTCTAACTCAAATTCTCTTTGTTTTTCTTTTTCCTCCCTTTCTATTTTCTCTTCTCTTGCTAATTTTTCTAACTCAAACTGCCTTTGTTTTTCTTATTCTTCCCTTTCTTTCTGTCTTTCTTCCCTCTCAATTTCTCTTTGCTTTTCTTTCTCCTCCCTTTCTCTTCTCCTTTCCTCCCTTTCTTTTTCTCTTTCCTCCCTTTCACTCTCTAGCATTTTTAATTTAAGTTCCATTTCTATATTTGGATTTTCCACTGGAAACTGTTCCAGATCTCCGGGTGCAAACACATTTTCATCAATGTAATATTCAACTATCTCTCGAGCCAGTCTTGCTTTTCGCATGGCTGGTTTCACCTCTGTCAGCTCTAAATGTCTGCAAATTTCTAGCAGTTCTGTCTTTTTAAAAGACTTCAAAACCTCTACGGTTGGTGATGCCAAGAAATCATCCATTGCTGTTGTCAATATATATGTATTCAATGAAAAAAAATCAATTTTACAATTTGAAATGTTAGATTTTCAATAAATTACTCACAAAATGGTCTAACCCGGACGAGCCCCCAATTTGTTATGGCCCCAATTTGTAACTAGATTTACAACGCAACAGCAACAGCAAGGGATGACAGACACAGTTTTAACAACTAAAACACATTTAATTTTTAAAACAAAGACAATAACGACTAAGCAACTAACAACTAAGACCAAGATTGAATTATGTACAAAACATAAACATTTACAATCCCTTTTCGTGGGGGTGGCTTGGTGATGTCCTGGATGATGAAAATGCTCAAACACAGGCAAAGAAATCCACAAAAGAAACGTCACAGGTCTTGAACAGAATGGCAGGTCTGGTCATCTTCTTGCAATTTCTCCTACTACTTTACTGTCTCAATTCTTTTCCTTATATACTCTTTTGCAGACCCCACCCACATTTAGACCTCTTTTTTTTTTAATTTTCTGAGACTTGCGCCAGACATGTCCAGGACATGTCCAAACATGACTCCAGTCTGAGCTTAACAAAAAAAAGGTAAATAGTCTAGTGGCCTATATTCACATTACAGGGGGAATATGACATTAACTACATCCATTTTGTTTCATTTCAAAATGAGGATACATTTTTAATGAAAATTCCAAAATTTAGGACTGAAACTTTTTGCCATTCATATTTTAACAGATTATTTTATTTGTGGAATGCCAGTCACCTCTATCAAATTTCTGATACTACAGCTGCTTTTAAATCGAAGCTATTTCATTTTTATAAAGAAAAGTTCAACAACTATTTTTCTTCTGATGATTCATGTACAGTACATGGGTTGGCAAATGTCATTGTTCACGTTGGCGTCTGTCCTTCTGATGCTACTTACACTTGCTGATAAACTGTCTTATTTTATTATTACTATGTGTGTATGTGTGTATCTGTGTGTATGTATATATGTATATATATATATGTATGTGTGTATGTGTGTGTATATGTATATATATGTGTATATGTATGAATGTGTATATATATATATATATATATATATATAAAATATATGTTTTTTTTTGTTTTTTTTGTTTTTTTCTTCTCATTGTTCAATTGTCTGTGTGTCATGCTGTGGGATGATTGCCTCACAATAGGTGCCTTGCCACCTGTGCGATCATTCCTGACTTCTGTCAAAGCTTAATAAATAAATAAATAAACCTCATAATGGGTGCAACAAATGAGGGAGACCATTTGGACTCTCGTGGTCAGTATCACTTATTTCATATGGGTCAGTCCATCTCAAATCACCCAATGCAGAAAAAGCTGGTCGCTGCACCATTTTCAAATTTAACAAGCTCCACTAACTTAAAGATAATGCCAAAAGAACATACCATGCAAAATTTTAGATCTCTAATTCAAATAGTTTTCAAGCAAAATAGTTTTTAAATTTCGGCAATTTAGGCCTGAACCAGCCCCCCTTTATCCTTGAGTGTATTTTTTAGAAAATTAAGTGCTTGTATCTCAGCTTCTAGGCAATGTAGAATCACCAAATTTGACATGCAAGTTCTCTATACGTAGCTTGTTAAATAAAACCCTTCCTAGCCTTCTAGCTAGTGTGTAGTAGCTACTGGAGCTTGTCAAAAATGCCCAAATTTACGAAAAATGAGCTCCGAATGAGTTTTTTTAAAACCCTAAAAAACAACAAGAAATAGTGCTCATACCTGCTCGAATACCCTCCAGTTCCATTCTTAACAACATTATGCAGTATTTTAGCAAATTAGAGCCCCTTAGCTTCATTATCTGCAGAGATATAATCAGCTGAATTTCTAATCAAAGTAAAAATTATCGAAAATTGCCAAAATTCAACAGGCCAGAAGCCAGTGTAGCACAGGGCAGGGATATGAAACTTTGTGCAGGAAAGCATCGATCATTTGGCTGTTTCCACATAATAATTGCAAGTTTTCCCCATCACAGTATCATAGAATTTTTTTTCACATTTTGTAAGCCATTATGGATAATTGATGATTCTTACCATAATCACTATATATTACTTAGAGTAGTACATCAGTGTAACTGAATAGTTTGGATTTCATAGGATAACCTCAGGAAATGTACTAAGTGTACTAAAGCAGTATTATATACAGAAATAACAGGGGAGCACATCAGTTAGTATAAGGCCAACTGACTTAATTTCCAAAAGCTGTTGCTATCTCCGCAGATGAGCAGGAATACACCAAAGTGGCATTACAAATCATCCAGAATCATGCAGAGTTGTGACCAAGTCATCATGTCCAAGTCAAATCAAGTCACTGGTCATTCGCTCAAACTTAAAGCAAACGAGGGAGAGCAATGAGGAGTGAAAGGGGGCAGGGGAACAAATTAGACAATGAGCTAACTAATCAACAAACAGAGTGGGGAATTTTTTTCCATTTTTGCAGGTTTTGTCAATGGCACGGCATGTGTCTCCGCTGGGCCTGTAAATGTCAGAATGTTAAAACAAGCCCTCGGATGCACGAATGAGGCTAAATACAAGTATGAACTTTGAGCTCTTGCAACCACTGAGTCTTCAGCCTATATTGTAATTTATTCATGGCTTGCGTTAGAAAGTTACTGTAGTTACAGGGATGCTTATGTGTGATTGTCCTGCCCTGCAGGCCCTCCCCCCTCCTGCTTTCACCTCCACCTCAACGAGCCACAGCTGCTGCTCGTTGAGGTGGAGGTGCTATTGAGAATTTAAAGAGCTGCACTGCCAGTTTGGCTGTGCCGCTGCATTCTGGTTTCTATTCTGAGTGTGATGAAGTCCTGTCTGTAGCCACTGCTCCCCTGGTTTTGGTTTTAATTAAAAAATTATTTATATTTTTACTCAACCTGTGCGTGTGGGTACCTTTTTCTGGTGTTTGGGTACATGATACCAGTGCCCGCCGGCTTCATGCCTTCTGCCAGCTGGACTAAACCATGACACTTATGTGTCTGTATCGTTCTCATATAACCCTCCCTCTTCCACCGTATATACTGTATGTCCATGTTTGCACCCACTATTCATGATGCCCGAAACGTGATATTTGGGAACTAGCTAGTAGGCAGCGCTGCCAAAAAAGAGGATCTGAGTTAAAAAAAAAAATAAAGGTAACATTTACTTATAAGATATAAGCCTTCCATTATTGATAAAAAAAATATTAAAAAGTCATGTCAGTTGCATCTGGCAAAGTGAACAGTGACTGTTTGTGAAAGTGAACGCAGCAGTCGATTCTGCTAATATACCTCTTAAAAACGTCAAGTGCGTGGCTTTGACAAACGGTAAGTGTGTGCGATTAAAACATTCAAGATCGGTTTAATCCATTTGTGAAATCTGTCGTGATGTCAGTCGTCTATCACGTTTTTAGATTCAGTTAAGAGGTGAGACCTCTCTGCAGCAGGCACATGGCTTTAATCAGTGATGGGGAAGGTGAACTTTGCAGTAAATGTGATTTTGACGTTTGAAGTCACAAAATTAGAATTAGGGATGGAGTTAATTTAATGTATTATTGAATGGAAGATCCACTTTGGAAGGAAATGAGCGAGTATGCCGTAAAGCTTTGAAGAGAGAGATTCTTTTAAAGAGAAGAAAAATGAGACACACAATTGGCGAATTTAAGTCCCAGAATAGTTTTTCTGTCTCAGCATTACATGCCCTCTATTGCCACTTTCTTTTCAAACACATCAGACTTGATATGTTTTCATTTCAGTTTACAATAAGATATACAATTTGAGTAGTTACCAGGGAACAGACAAGGAAGAAATGAGGAATTTACTGCTTGTAAACCATTAGTTAAATGGAAATTCTTGAGGAACTCCAAGTCACCTTTAAAAAGTAGTAAACGATTATTTTTTGAGGACCTAGAAAATGAACTAACTGGTGGTACACCGTTGGTTAACAGGCAGGTCTTGAGTAACTCCTAATCAAATTTCATTGATCAGCTAAGTATTTATTCTTTATTTGTTTGTCAATTAATCGATCATTTTATAAAAATTTAATTAGAGTTACTTAAGAACTGCTCATTGTGGTTTACAGGCCCTTAGTTCCTCATTTTCCCCTGGTAACTACTCAAAATTTGAACACCTTTCCATGAAATGTTACAGATGATTCAGTGTTGAGCCAAAGACATCACTGAGAGTATTGTGGCTGAATTGAAAGAATCCAGCATGTATGCTAAAAGTAGCCAGGGCCAGGGCCAATAATTTAGAGCAACTGTCAGTTTGTGTGCACTATGTCTCTCAAAAGGACGGTAATGTAAATGAACATTTTTTGGCTTTAAATGATTTGGGTGGCTTTAATACAGACACTGTAGCAGGATCATTAAAGCATAAATTAAACATGGAATCATCGTGGCATTTTACATTCAATGTTTACGTGCAGCACAGTATCCAATATCACATGCGATTTTTACATTTGTCACTACTTTGAAATGTGAAATTTTTGGCCAATACACTGAATTTGATTTAATGCAAGTGTGAGACTTCATTATACCATTGACAAATGAATTAATTCCAATCTGCACCGAATCACGCCCCGTCTCAGCCCCGGGTGTTTCAAATGTGTATACATGCCCCTGCAATCAAGTTGTAAAATTTTTTCCTTTCGTGGAATGGCAATTATGAATAAGATGACACTTCTTTGGGGTACCTGTATACTCTGACTACTAGTGTAAAAAA
The DNA here is from genome assembly GCA_029721435.1 of Gymnothorax reevesii. Classification (NCBI taxonomy): domain Eukaryota; kingdom Metazoa; phylum Chordata; class Actinopteri; order Anguilliformes; family Muraenidae; genus Gymnothorax; species Gymnothorax reevesii. Next base: position 29,374,508 of record CM056588.1, read on the forward strand.
AAAAATCAATACTTCTAAAATGAGAGATTATGTATGTATTCTTCTTTTCAGGTGAGCACCTTATGGTTTAGTTACCACAGTCCCTTTACAATAATGTTAATTATTATTTTAAAAACATGCTTTTTCTCTACCCTCCAGTGAAATGGTAGTATGACAGATGATGCATTTACCAATGGCTAAACAAACTCAAACAGATATTAAATATATCAACACCATTTCAACACCATTTTTAAATGGCCTAGATATATCCTGAACTGAGCTAGATTCCAAGTGAATCCTCAAGCTCACGGGCAATCTATTTGACATAAGCAAAGCGTATTATGACACTGCCCTGCATTTTCAATCTTTTTCTCTGCTGATTTGATAAACTGTGTTGATTGTATATAATTCGAAGGAGCTGATTTCAAATTTGCCCTAAAAATTTGTATATCGAGTCAGGTTTTTGACGAATCGTGAATTTTTTTTTCATATTGATATATCTTAGAATACACAATGATAAATGAAAGCAAATGACACAGTTAGATTTTAAGCATTCTGCAAGATGTAATAAATCAAAGTGGAGCTTATCTACGGATTAAATGTTCTTTTTTCTTGATTTATGGGAATAATTTCATTTGGGGCAGTCTCTCTGTAGGCACCAACAGTAACACCACCCAGCATGTTGACAAAAATTTTTTGCTGATTTCCCCAAAAAGCCTCTTATTACCTAATTTGAGGAAGCTGAATTAAAAAATGAGAGCAAAAAGTTTTTATATCATATAAATTGACTTTTATGCACAGATCAAAACAGCAATATGCTATTTGGGTGTAGTGATACACCAACAGATGTAGCAGAAAACATCTGAATCATGTCTGCATTTTCCTCTGTCAGTGGCCATATTACTGCGCCTGACATCAGGATTAAGCACAAAATAATGTCCTTAGAATCATTATACATGTGAAAATCAGCCAAGAATTGAAAAATAGTTCTCATCTGGCTCAGAGGCAAATCGAAATCATTAATTGTGGCAGTTTTTCCAGCGGTTAAGCACTTCTTTATCGTACAAGTGGTTGTCAGAAGTGACAATACTATGAAATGCTCATCATACATTGTGAGAAAATGTGACGTGCTTGAGCAAAACTGACTCTTTTTTTGGAATCGGCACCCTAAAGTTTGTAAGAAGTAAGAATAGGATTTTATTCAGCAAAAATGATGCCGGGTGGTGTTATCATAACATTTGAGATGACCAATCAGTCAACAATCTGGCATCTTACCTGCTGAGATGGGACTCATTTTCATTATATCTCCTGGAGGTTTTCCCAACAAATCAAACAAAAACATTTTCACAAATGTGACAGCCAGTGACATGCTGTTGTAGGTGGCGAATTCTGGGGACCCCTGGAGTGTGACCTAGTTTTTTTTTGCTTTGATGGAACACCAACATACTGAGGAAAGAGGATGTTGAATGCCCAGCATGAGTTACTTTGTCGAAAAACATCACTTATGTTTCTGAGTGTGCATGCAGCAGACAGTAGAAAGAAGCATCGGTTCACTCCAAATTTGGACACAAGTCTTTTGTTATGGGCAAACCTGACTTTCACTGTCAATGTGAAATCCCTTTTGATTCAAAATCCATTAGCAAAATGAAGCTGCTGTCAATGCTAATTAGTGCTGTGCAACAAGGCATGCTACATGTAGGTCATTGTTTAGGTTGAGGGACTGCGGTAGCACCTGCCGAGATCCTGTCTAACTCATTAAAATACCCTCACTGATGACTCTCTGTCCTGTCTTCGCTCCCTGAAATGTACTGTAACCATGGAGACATGATGGAAGTATCAGGCTTGCACAGTGACACAGAAAGTGATGATCCTGATTTAGGTATTTCTTCTATGCCAGCATTCACAGGGCTTGCTCTATTGATTGGAGCTTTTATAGCTTTTTTCCGTATATGCCTCAAGTGCATATACATTAAATTATAAATCGTCTCAAGCGCAGTACTTAACTCAAGTTTCCTTTTTTTCTTTAAAGACTAGTTTTTGGGATTTTTTCTTTGATTTGATAGCCATACAGTGGAGAGTGACAGGAAAGTTGGGGAGAAGAATGGGGAGGACAATTGGCAAATGACCTGAGCCGGAATCGAACCCGGGTCGCGGCGGGAAGGACACAACCTTTATGATGCGTGCGCTTAGACCGAAGTTGGTTAAACGTAGAAAGGAAAGTTCACTGGCTGCCATAAATATTTGAATTAACTGAACTTTAAGGTAAGCTTTGCTTCAACTTACAATTAGTGAAGACAATGGATAACTTTAATGTCAGCTTTTGAAAACATATAAACTTCAGTTCAATGTCTAGAATTTATCATGACAAGTGGAGTTAATTAAAAGAAATAAGCTCACATAACATAATGGGGCTATAATTGTATTTATTTATTTATTTTTTTTACAGTGTATTGTCCAAATAATCAACAAGCAGTGCCAGGCATGGCAAACCCTGCTCCTCGCACATATTTAAGCTGTTCAATGAGTTGATCCACTTCTCCCGAACATTTGCTCTTGGGTCAAATGTTATGGTACTAATGAGATTCCCCAATCAGTGATTCATAGTAGCCAAGTGGCTTTCTACATTAGTTGATGAGAAATAGCCTTCTGAAATCTCTTTACCATTGATTTTACCTTTCAAAGTCACTCAAGGTCAAAGGTCGGGACATCATTTAAATCTCTTTTTATGATTTCCCATATTTGTTTAGAACTATCGATGTGTCTATCTACAGTTAGTTTTTGAGATATAGTGAATATAAGACAATTCATGTCAATGACTTTTACGCCTATGAACTTTTCAATATAGCAATGGATCAGAGTATTTTTTGCAGATTGTAAAAGGAAACTTTTGGCGTTGGTTTGATGTAACCACAGGAAATAATCAATCGATCATTTTTGATTTTTGACAGAGTTATGGCCAAGAAACAATTTTGACATTTTCAGTGAATTAATTCCAGAATTTAAAGAGATCTGTTGTGGGTCAATTTAAATTTGGTTTAAAATAAGACGGTGAATTTCTCATAATCTTGCTTAACGAATAAACAAATAAATTTTAAAAAAGTCAATTACGATGACCTTGCCCAATCCTTTTTTTGGGGGGGTAATAATTCACTGGTACAATCAACCATCCCTAGATGTGATGCAGAACTGGACTGCGCTGGCAAGAAGGCTCAGTTCTGATTACAGCCTCAGGGCCCATGGTGAAAATGCCCCCCCGCTTTAATATTTCACACCCCATCAATAATTCACACGGCTGGGTCATAGATCACATTCTGTCTGGAGCGGAACTGGGCTCTTGGTTCAGCTCACATATTCACCAGCTGAGTGTGTGTGTGTGTGTGTGCATGCATGCGCACGTGTGTGTGTGTGTGTGTGTGTGTGACAGACTACTGCGCAGTGCTGTATGTACGGGCAACCATCAGTGCAGTAGAACATTGATATGATTGCTGGATTTTCACTCTTGAGATGAAATAGAATCTGTATTTGCAGTGCTGAGTGTCCTAGCTGACCCCTGGGCAGGAGAATCTTGAGAACTTCAGCATGTTTCGATTTTTTAAAACTTTCTCAGTTAATGCAGTATAGAGAGGTACTGTGGAGGCAATATCACTATCATGATATTGATACCGGGGGATACTACATCTCCCCCATCCCACCAACTGTGTCGCTCCAAAGGCTACAGAACTGTTCCCCACTTGAACATCCTAATACCCAACACCACATCAGGACTAGAGTTACTGGTTAAAGATGCGCAAACAGCCACAGCTATGCCTGATTATTGTTTTTACATTCACTGGTGATGGATGGAATTTTATACTTGACAGATTGAGATAATATCCAGTCCCAATTCCCTTTTTGTATGTAGCCTCATTGCTGCAACCTAGTTCCATATGGGCATGTGATCCAAATACAACCATTGCTTGAATTCTTTTGCCGGTCAGATGATGAGGATGGCTGACAATATGACATCAGCAGCTCTGCTCGTCTCCCTCTGTGAGCTACTGCAAGCCTAGATAAGCAGCTGAGGCCAGTTAAGCATGGTTTTCCTCTGTCTGCAGTAAATGAGATAGAAACCTGCAGTAACGCAGATCAGATGGGTACTTCCTCACATGCTGTAATTCTCCGTGCCGGAGACGGGCTGCTTTCGAGTCACACAGGGTCTTCATAGCTGGAAGAAAAGGGTGTCAGCAGCCTCTTTCATCCCTGGAGGGCAGAGCAGTGCCCAGCGAATGATCCAGCAGAACCGCCTCTCCAGCGGGCTGTATCATCTTTGGCAGCCCGGATCCTTTCGGACCTTTCCACTGCCACTTACAGCTTCCGTTTGTGTGGCCCAAACCCGCCGTACTTCAGGATCTGTGCCTGAGGCAAGGTAACAAAAGCGCTAACCTTCACAGCTACAAAATTTTACCGCTTGTACACCACGGGAGACAGGGAGAATATGCTGAACTGAAATTCAATGATCTCATGTCCACATTCCTTTTTGAATATAGGCTCACTTCTGCAGCATCATCCAATTTGGAAATGTAAATCGCAACATACCTATGTAGCTGGGTTAGCTTGGCTAGTTTGTTAGAAAAAAACACAGTGACATGCACAGCAAAGATTGATGCAGTACCACGTGAACACAAACTTTATGATGATGTAAGCTCCAAGTTGTTGCCCTCAGCTAGGAATGCTTTGGCCTTTCCCTGACAAGTAATGTGTCAAGACTTTTGGCAATAAATAATTTGCGTGAGTGAGAAGATGAGGCTGAATCCTTCCTCGTACTCAGCTAGTCTCTTGCTTGTAACACTAGAATTCTGCCACACCTTTTTTTACCTCCCCAGTCCATTGAGTTGCACATGGATCCGAAGAGAGTGCTTGAGGGGGCAGGTGTAGTGACTGGGATCCTGATGAAGATGATCATCAAAAGGCCCATTGAGCTGCTGGTTCAGTAAGTTTACACCAGACTACTAAAACTCACACACACAAGCAGTCACTTTTGTCAGTATTATTCACGATGACTGTAAATGTTTAAAAACCCATTAATAATTTTGAAACAAGTGAAATGTAACCCATAAGATATATTGACATACTGTGTATACTGTTATGTGGTTATTTATCCTCCACATTTAACCCATCCTTGTTATTTAGGAGTGAAGCAGGGCCTGAGAACTCTGCCGAAAATATGAACATAGACTCGGGACTGGTTCAAGTGCCCGCAAATGGAAGATAAAGTCCGCAAGCTTTCGGAGGTGACAAGTTGACTCCTGTGCCAAGTGTATTTAGAGATTCAGCTCATTTGTATTGCTCTCTGGAATTTTAGAAATAATCTTAGACCTTGAATTTCTGCTTTAAATGCATGTGATGAGGAGGGATGCAGAGTCACGAATATCCTGTAACTTGACATTCAGCTTCTCCGAATACATGTGGGCAGACAAGGAATTTCAGGAGCAAGCTGGACCGAGATTTATTGATTAAGGCACTCTGTGTTGTGTCGTGTAATCTCCAGTGAGAAAATAAATGATGTTTTTGCATATCTGCATGATGGATGAGTCAAATTACTTTCATAACAAAGCTTCGCTCATTAGCTTTGAAACTGATATTTGAAAATGATATGCTAGCATCATTGAGGAATATGTTGCCTGAATTCAGAAATGAAGGCTTTGGGATGAAGTCAGTTTTAAAAAATATCTGTAATTGAACACTGGCCTCTGTAGAACTGAACAATTTTATTTATTTATTTCATTTTTGCTGTCAGGATTTTTTTTTTGTGAAAGATTGGTAATGCTTGGAAGAAAATGTCAGAAAGGCAAACGGAGTGTAACTGTGGGAAATGACAGGTGGAATTAAGAGTGAAGGCTGACCCTAATGTGACATGAAGATGACAGATGGCATAGTGCCAGTGTAGTGGAGCGACAGCATGGCTTCTGTCATCTGGCTCACTCACTCTATAGGCCATGAGCAAAGGCTCACAGTTATGGCTCCACATAGCAGACTTACCCATTGGTGCCTCACGTGGAGCAAGCCAGCGTAAGTTTGTTGTCTGGAAGCTATCTTATATCAAAACATCCATGAAAATGTGCTTCAAGATCAGAAACACAATATAAAATAAATAAATAATATTTTTTTAAAAATCACTGCATATTTAGCTTATGTTGAAGGATGGTTCTTGCACCTTCTTTAGTAAAAAAATATGCTATTGATAAAAGCATCAAAGACTGATACCATAGTAAATACAGAATAGCAATTAAATTCAGATTCACAGCTAATGCGCATTATTGTTCTGTATTTTCAATATTGTATTCATTTCATTGCAAGCTATTTAAAAAAAAATCATATTTAACTTAAAGGTTCCCTGACATTAAATAGGCCGAAATTGTATTTTTTGCGATGAAAACAAAGATGCAAACACTTTTCCGTGAAAAATTTGTTGTTTTTTTTAAACGATTTCAGATTAATTAAACTGATAAGGAACTCCCCCTTCGAAATATCCGGAATTGGCCTTATATGGCAACTGATGTCACACAAGGCAGCCAGCAGGTCAGATCTCCAGTCTCGACAGTGAAATGTACATACACTACGCTTTACTTACCACAGCCAGCTGACAGATATGGAGGATTATTTGTGACATATCTTTAACTTTATCTATCAAAATATCTTTCATTTTAAATGGCAATCTATTGTTCAATACATTAATTTATCAGTCAATTTGTTGTTAAAAACACAATATTTTATTCCACGTTTTATTTAAAACAATATGACAATTAATTTGAAATAATTATTGTAATAAAGTATGCAATATTGTATGGAATAACTTATGCTATAATTTATGCAATTATGTGAGCTGTAATTCAGGCAAAAGTTCATTCAATGTGTTTTGCAATGATTCATTTCACATTAGATTGAAAGATAGATTGCCAAATAGTTTGCCAATTTGACAATTTTCCATATGCTAATTATCCCCATTCTGATTGGTGTATGAAACGTTGGATAACCATAGATAGAAAGAGCCAGGCAGGCTAAAAAAAAAACAGTGAGGAAAATGGCGAAAAGCACTGAAGAAGCACCTGCAGAAGTAGAAGAAGAGGCTTTTGGCATCTTAGAAATTCAAGGTATGTGAATTAACATGACGTAACTCTCTGCCTTATTAAAACGGCGTAGTTGTTACAAGAATAGAGTGGCCTCACCATGTCTTTCCTAATGTTAGGACTTCAAGGCCGACCCTGCTACCATATTTCGCGTGAGACATTGGATGCATATATTGGTAATGGTCTCAAACCCCACAAGATGGCTCCCCTTTTCGGGGTATCAACAAGAACAATTTGGAGGCGGATGGAAAAATACAGGTTGAGGTAAGACTTAAAGTGTGTTTTCTTTTGAGCTGTCAGGTTAGTTGCTAACACTCACCTATATCGTACCGTATTTTCGCGGTATTCAATTTTCCGTAAAAAATCGTTCATGAAGTCCATTGTGGCTCAGTTAATAGAAAAGATTCTAGATCTTTTCCCTCTATCCTATCGCGCCGGTCTTGGTTCAGGCATTTAGCGAGCCTTATGAGCAGAGCGTTTCATGTGTACTGTCATCTTTGTATTGACTTTGAATGTAATTTTTCATGCGAAAAATTTGTTTCGCTTCCGGTGTGAAAGCAGCTTTAGACACGCACGCAAGCTAGATGGCTAGCTGATGTAAATTTCCTGCAGTAGTTGGCCAGCTTACTTAAGTTCTACATAACGTTCGATTTTCATGAATTTCGATTTTGAAATTGTGCAGCAAGCGTTCAATCCAGTGTTGAGAGAACAGCCAAGTTACACACTAACTATCTACCTGCCAGTTTATCTAACCACCTTACCCATTTACCAGGCTAACATTAGTTAGTGACGGTTGCGTGTATTTCCTTCTATCCAATAGCCCCAGTCTTGGTTCAGGCATTATGCGAGCTTTATGAGCAGAGTGTTTTGCGTGTACTCTCATCTTTGCATTGACTTTTAATGTAATCTGTCTAGCGAAAAATGTGTTTCGTGTTCGGTGTGAAAGCGGTTTAATGCCACCAATTCTGGCAAATATTCTGGCGAATAATCCAGAAGTTTAATGCCATAGATGGTTAACTTTGATAAATTAGCAGGCGAAGGTAACTGCCACAGCTGCAGAGTAGCTGGATAGTTGACATGATCCAGATGAACTCGGGAGGCTGTATTGCCATGCCTGATCGCTGGCTGTGCTGTAGGAGGTGGGAATCCATCCAGCCATCTAGCTACGTAGCGTGTAAATGGACCGCGGAGATTGCTATAGCAGAGGCACGTTCCTTTGATGACGCCACAGGATCATGTGACTTACATCTCGGAAACTTCCTACTTCTTCAGGGGGCGGGGCGTAAGAGTGCAAAAAAAATCACTTTTTTTCCTAGAAATTGATTGATTTGTCTGCCATTTCAGAACTTTTTAGCGCATAGAGAGATATAAATAATCATATAGAACAAAATAAACCAACAATTTTAGGTGGTGTGCCTCATGTCACGGAACCTTTAACTGTGTTGAGATTAGAAGTAGAGAGTAAAGTTTAGAGTCTCCCTCTTGTGGTGGAATTGAACAGCATCACTTGTATGTATTTTCTTAATTTAAAAATTCGTAATTGTTGAGCATGTTTTCATAAACTGATCGATGACGGGCATTGCTCATGAAGCGAAAGCAGCCCCTCTGTATTTGGCACCCTGCCCAGCAAAATCCTGTCATTCTGGCTCACTTGACTGATGCAAATGCTGAATGTTTACCCTAACCCCAAAGGACAGAATTCCTGACCACAGGCTTGACCAGTGTGAAGAAGACCAACTATAAAAAGGCAGTTCAAACAGATGGCAGCTCAGCGAAAGAGATCATACAAGTTTCCATGATAGGTATAAATCCAATATATGATAAAATTAATCATTTTACACAACATTTGGTAAAGTACATCCGCAGTACCATAAATGGGTAGCTGTGCCCAAATGATAATATACTGCCCGCGCTTTCATTTCAGGTTTGTGAAATGGCAGTCTCAATTATAACAGAGCCAAATTCCCACTTCAGAAAAGAAATAGCCCACATGAAGGAAGCTAATGACTTCATTCCAACTTGGGAAGGTACAACAGCTTTCCTTAGGCAACCACGAAAGCACAACTTCCAGAGAACATTGTGAATAAGGTCACATTTTGTCAATTTTTGATTGGGTTTTCTATAATGCTTGTTGCCATTCTAAATAGGCCCAATACATGCGCATCCACTAACGACGTTCGCCGCGCTTCCAAAATATTTTTTCAAGGCATATATAACGAACACATACCCCCTGCATTCTAACTGGATTGCTGGTCAATTCAGTATGAAATATCTTGTCCCACCGACGCATCCTATTGGCCAGTAGCTTGCGTGTCTCTTCTGCACATTCCATAACGTGGGTATTGAAACAAAACGGTTGCTTGATCGGCAGAAAGTTAGTGTCTCTGCGTTCTCTCGCTACTGCTGCATATGCACGGATCAAGTCAGCAACTGACAGCAGGGAAGACCCGGCTGTGGTTTCGAGCTGTTGTGGCAATAGGCTGCGTCCTCCTGGCATAATGGCTCTGTCACTGTGGGAACATTACCTCACTGCCAAGTAAAAACCGCCGGCGATAATTGATCAGGGGGCTACCGCGCTTTTCCTGTGGTAACCGGGATTCTCGTGGCTATATGGAGGGGATGTCGGAATGGCTTGCACGAGGAGAACCAAGACTTTGGTGTCAACGTGCGTGATCTTGAGTGGCATGACCAATATTGTATGTCTTCTCTATGTCGGCTGGGTCACCAATTACCTCGCGAATGTGTACATAAAAGTTCCCGAACCTGTTCCGGAGAAAAAGTTGGAAGAGGACAGCAAAGGGGAAACTTTGAGGATTATAGAACGACTTGATCGACTTGAGAATGTTGTCAACCAGCACATACAAGGTGCAGTCTTTCTCCTTGTTTTATCTATTTATTTTTTTTATAACATTAGATTTTGAAAATATTTTAACGGCTCTGATGGACTTTGTACGGAACATATTATGCATTCGTTAGGTTGTCATGTTGTTCGGGGAAATAATTCGTATGTATATAGCCGCTTTCACACTGGACGCGAAATACATTTTTCGCACAACAGATTACATTCAAAGTCAATGCAAAGACGCGCTCGTTGAATTGACTTTGAATGTAATCTGTCGTGCGAAAAATTCGTTTCGCGTCCGGTGTGAAAGCAGCGTAAGGTAGACAGCTGTTCGGGCGAATAGGTTATTTTGCAGGTGCACGTTTAGTCGTGGTTTATTTTTTAAAGAATATTCCTTCATTTTTTGCTTTTGAATTTGGTGTCATGGGCAAGATTTCATGCTTCCCTGCAAGCGGCTGGTGTTGCTTTTGAATGGACATTTAAAAAAATCTGGATTAAATGGCACGCACCGCGTCATGGTTGGGAGGAGAAGGCATTTTTCGACGGGTAGCCTAAATAAGAGAGAGCATAATTAATTACACCACAATGCTAGGTAATGAGACAACTGAAACTCGGACTGAATTCAAATTGGCTTTCCTGTCTTGTCGTAAATTTTGTGTTTTGATTTGTTGTCCTATTTTGCAAGATTGTCTTGGCTCTCCTCACTGAAAATAATCCGCCGTTGTTTGCTCAGTTCACCAAAGTTTTTTAAAGCACGAATCCGCTATAATTCGTTTGCGAGAATTAGTTTACTGTCGTCAGCTGACTGCATATTTTGGGAATAGCGTAGCGTGTGTATTGACGAAATATCATTATGACTTAAAAGTTGAGGAACGCAGTTGGTTTTTCTTTGTTTGAAATGGTAGATTAAGTCGCAAATGTGACAAAAACAATTGCGAATAATCTTCATGCTAACAACAACGACAACAATAATAATAATAACAACAATTGTGTTAATAATGTAATTTTTATTATCACGCCTAATTTTGGCAATCTGCAGTCATCTTTGGTGTTAAATGCTGTTATGAATACTGAAACCAACCGTTATTGCCATGAATGCAGTCCAGCCATCCATACAAAAGAGGACAGACATCAGAGTGTCTCAACAAATACTGATCATAAGTGGGCAAAGAGGTTTCCATTAAGGAAATGCGCTCAGTCCTTTTTTACTGACTGACTAACAATACTGGGAGGGGGACTTGGATTCAATCCTCGGAGAGTGGCTTTGCACCTGTTTTGCTTTGAAGATTGTATTCAGTCTGTAGCATATCCTGTCATTAAAAAAGAAATCTAGTTGAAATTATGTATCTACCTTACTCAAGGGTACGTTCAGACCAGTGTGTGTGATTTCATGCATGCTACATTCTTACTTTCACATTACTGTTAACTTTTTAATTATGACAATATCAGCTTGAATACATAATTTTAAAACAGCTGAAGTATAGTGTCATCAACTGTGGCAAGTTTTGGCACAGTGAGGCTAGTGGGGATGGATGGAGGAATATTTTAGCACAGGAGTGGACATCAGACACAGGTCGATATGTTCAAGTTTGCACAGCCTGCCTTATACTCATCTCTTTTACTCCTGCCCAGCCTTTTTTTGAAACTTTATAAAAATTTGCCCGACAAAAATTCATGAACACGCATAGGATTGAAGTTTAAGACTCATATTTGAGAGGCTCAGATTTGTGCCAGGTTGGTCTGATTCTGTGGATTCATGCTTTGAATCTGTTTCTAATTCATTACTGTCCATTCTCTCTGGCCCTGTAGCTTGCATAATTGAGTGATTGGTATGAATGCAGCAATTAATCTATTGATATTCAGCTTAATTTTCTGCTTATTATTCAACCCGCATTTCAGCACAAATCTGTACGAATTTCATCACCAAACCACTAATGCAATATGCTTCCTAATACCAGTGACTGCGTTTGTTGATGCCCAATAAAAGGGTTGATGGTATATTAAAAGCTAAATTAAGTACCGAAACTGCATGTCATTGACGTCCAGACTTGGACACTCTAACTTTATTTCCAAGAGGCTCTGAGACATATACATATTTTTGTGATGTGATTCTCTGATGCTAACTAGCAAGTTAAATAGCCTAATTTATGAGGTTGGGGCTCCTGGGGCACATTGAAAGTACCTTGTACATCATAATTTGGAGCAAAATTGTGTGTACTTCGACCAACTGCTGCATTCACTAGCCAATGACTTTATGTTGACATAAAACATTTATTCAAAGAATCTTTAATCAGTTGGCATTTAAATTAGTTTTTATCGAGTTGAATAAGCCATTCAGTTTTCGAGTATGAATGAGTTGTGGAAAAGATACTGCGGCATTTACTCATTCCAACTGTGGAGGGATTGATCTCTCCATTCCATATGAGGAAAAAGAAAAGCAAAATGTCACATCCATAATGGATCTCGCTGGTGCTCCAGGGATCTGGCGGAAATACTTCTTTTATTCAGATTGATGTCAGAAATCTCCATATGATTTCCTCCCACAGCTTGACTTTAAACTGAAATTATTGCAAATATATCTATTTTTTTAAGATGATGTGACTTCCAAAAAGTTCCATTTATTCTCAAGATAGGAATAAATCACCATCCGGCTAGCTCAACGTACATTCTCTAAACTAAACAAGAAAGATACTGGATGAATGAATCCAACAAGCTCAATGCATCCTCTGAACTATGTAAGAAAAATAACAAGATTAACCTGGTCTGCAATAATAGGCTAAATTTAATAAAAACTTGACACCTGTGTTGACCAGCCCCAGTAATTGATTAACCTCCATCTTCAGTTTGAAAAAATACTTTTTTTTTGCGATAAGAGATATAGAACAATCGGTTAAATATGATTATGGCTCTTTATTGTCTATGGTAGACATAGCTATTTCGGACTGAATTTAGTTTCAGGTGGGAAGTAGCCTATTCCCTCTAGGGTCTGATTAAGAAAAAGAAAAGTTTATTAAAAAATTAGCAACTCATTTTTTTCACGGCAAAGAAAAACAGCAGATACAGTGATACCCCAGGATTTTGTTGGCACATTGCTGCAGAGTATAAGATGCTCGTGCAAAAACAGTACCGTCTATGGAGACATGACAAGGTCACTGCTATTATCCACTGGAAGTTATGTGAGAGGTTTGGGTTTGAAAGAGGCCTGAAATGGTATGAACACAACCCTGCTCAGGTGCTAGAGTCGGACAAGGTGAAGCTGCTGTGGGACTGTGTGGAGTATTGTTGACTGTGGAAGGTACCCTAAACATATTGCAAACATGTTCAAAATCTCCATAGTCTTACAGATATAAGCTGTCAAAAATGGACATAGAACCTTCTGATTCTGAGGAACGTAAGTTGCCCTTGGTCAACAAGTTCTACGTCCAATATAGGACCTGGTGCCTTTACTGGTTTTACGTATGATCGAAATCAGGAAGTTCTATGTCCATCACAGTTGTTTTAAAAAAGTTATGAACAAACTAAGAACGTTTTAGTCAATGAATGGTTACCTGTTATTTTATACTTATTTCACAAAAAATGTACTGGGACACCATGAACGACATTTATAAGACTGAGGATTAATGAGTATTGAAATTGCTTCATACACTCATAGATAAAAGTATTGCATCAAACTAACAGATTGATGAATGTGCAACCTTCTCATTTGAACCTGTGACACCAGACAGCATTGCCCACTGACCAGAATCAATAGCATGAAAAATAAAAATGAGAAAAAATAAGTATATATACGAAACGCAAAATTTGGCATCAAAAGGCTTCATACAGTCAGATATAAAATAACTACATGTATATCAAATACACAAGTTTATAAAGTGTATAAGTGAAAATAGCATAGGCCGATGTTCTGTAAAATCAACTACAATATTGGGGTAGGCCTAGCTAGGGCCTAAATGGTGGGTGGGATGGGGGTTCGGATGGGGCAGGCAAGCAGGCGGGGGGGTCTCCCCCCCGATATCCCTGGGTTGCCCCGATTTTGCAGACAAATTGTATATTAAGTGCACTGTACATTAGCACACTTGGCCAAGAGTTGATCGTTTGAGAATTAAGTAGTTCTATGCATATTGACAAATGTGACTTTTCCACACCAGTCCTAACACGACAAAATTAAGATTTACAGTGTGTATTCATTGTTGGTGAACAACTTACCCATCAAAATTATCCATTAGTCTTACAGAAGGGATCAAAATCGAACTTTTCTTCTGAGGACTTTTCTTCACCCTTCTGAGAATATGCCTTTGCCGTTATGAGGACAGACGAATTTTCCACTCTTGTGGCCTTCGATTTTTCGCAATGTCCCTGATGTAGCTGACCCACAGGCTCTGGTTGAAACCTGGGGTCACCAACCACTTGTTTTTAATTAAATGCAGTTGCAGTGTTTTAATAATAACAGTGTTTTAACTGCGTGTAATTGGATAAACAATTTAATGATCAGACTATCATATTCAAGTTGTTTTCTTTATGTTTATTTTATAATAAAATAAATATATTTTATATTTCTGCAATATTTACTGTGAAAAAACATTAATGAATAGACTCTGACACTGCTGCACTGAATGTTTATAACAGTGAGAACATTCCATCACATGCGCTTAGTGTGTTCAGCTAAAAGTAACTGTCATTAGGGGAATCTTTTGGACATTTTTTTGGTGAGAGCAAGTTTTCCTGGCCATTCGTAGAGTTAGGGTCTGAAACAAAGGTTTCACCGTGAAGGAAAGCGAAGGTATTTGGGGAAGCAACGTTATTCTGAGGAATGCTTGCAGGAGTAATTGAAAGAGGTACTTGGCATGTAGAGGTTACTGGGAAACCCATTCCTGCTCTCTTGCACAGAAGTGCTGCTCTTCCGACAGGATGCTCTGATTACCTCCTCATCACCTCTTCTTCCTTCCGTATCACCTTCCCACGTGACAACTCGTAATGAGCTCTGTCAGTGGAGAGCACCCTGGGAGCACTGGGAGGCACTTTGACATTGCCCTTGCAGAGATAGCACATGCTCAGGACACATCTCCTGCTTTCAGTCCTCATGATCATTGCTCAAGATGACAGATGGGGGAACCAGTCAGATGTCAGATTTATCCTGGCCCCACCCTGTCTGGAGTGTTCCCTTCCTGGATGATTCATAGTCACAGTGCAGGATGCCGCGATGCACAGTTGACAGGCCACTGAAATCCCCACACTATTCAGAGCCTATGAATACAGGCATACCACCCATGGAGCTTGGTTTTGAAGGGCTCAGTTATTGCACAAGACACGCACATCATGGGAACATTGAATGGATTTATTGCAAAAAGTATTACACTTACTTTGTACTGAATTGACTGCACATACTGAATTGACTGCAATCTGGCTACTATATGCTATAGTAGCATAGCCACTGCAATTCTATCATCGTGAGTCTGAAAGTGCTGTGTCACACTGATCTCTGTCCCCTAAGAACTCTCTAAAGATCTGGAGCATTTCCAGACTCCACCCCTCCTGAATGTTCACTTTGTCACTGAGTAATTAAATCAACATTTAATTATTGCAGTTTAAGTGCGCAAGAGAATGGTTGGTAATGAAAGCAATTAATTTCCATCGTGTTAATGAGGTGAACATCATATAAAACATTAAAATTATATTCTGAAGCATTAACCCGAGGAGGAAGGAGCATGGTGCCAGTCTTGAGAGCAGCGAATAGGCTGACGCGGGTCGGGTGAACATGGAGCTGGGAATGTTTGGGGAAAGAGGCTGTGCCTGGGCTGCCCTAAGTTTCCCTGCATCCTAATGCCTGCATCTGCTAACTCTCCTGTGCATCTGGTTTCCGATGTGCGTCTGCTTCCTGACACGCCGAGACAAAGCGGGCGCAGAGGAGCTGCATTATGTATGACTAATCCCCAGCACTCTGCCCAGCCTCGCCTGCTCTCCTTTCCATCTCTGTTCCTGGAGTAAAGCATTCCTGACAGCGCCAGCATGAGGGCACTGCATGTTGTGATGCTGATGTGGGCGCGCTGGGCAGCAAGAGGGAGGCGGCTCGTGCCCAGATGTGCCTGAAGGGCTTGGTGACAGCTTGCTACAGCAGCTAGGTCTGCACAACTGGCAGCAGGTGTAGGTCAGTCTTAGGGCAGGTTGTTAGACATGATTGATTTTCCATATGGGACAGCACAGGGGCGAGTACATCACGGCTGGCTGGTGATGCCTCCAAGAAATGTTTTTTTGTACCAAAAACGAGAAATCAGCGTTGCTTTCCTTTTGAGCATATTTTGTTGAGTACTGGGTTATGCCTCTTGCTATAGTGATGTGTCTGGGTATTGCAGATACTGCCACACTGCGCATGACCTGCGACAGCTGTATGTAAAAACTATTGGGGCATGCAGGCCGTTACCTCTGACCCTGGTGGTTCAGCCATTTCCTTGCATTTTCCTTTGGTGCACTCACTGTAAACCCCGATAATGTGGTACACTCAAATGTTTTGTGGAAACTGATGACCAACTTAAGCCCCAATGTACCAATGTAAGCCAACTTAAGCCCCTTTCACACCGGGTTGCGTAGGGGTGTGGAGCAGCGCTGATAGCCATATGTATTAATTCGTATGAAGAACACAAAGACATCTGCTGGGATGCGTAGGGGTACGCAGTAATGCGCAGTGGTGCGCAGACATTGAATGCGAAAATGAAACGTGTTTAATTTTTTGCGCAGACTGCTGCGGAGGCCTCCCATAAGCAATGAAACATCTCATGAACGCAGTCAAAATGCACCTGTGCGTATTGCACACGTGATCTGAATGTAGTACTAACGCACCTGTACGTGTTCCGTATGTGATCACCGTCGCTTCCATTCTGGAAGGGGTCATCCGCGCTCAGTTTCCTGAGGATCTGTCATATCCGTAGCGTATGGCCATCCGCGCTGCTCTGCGCCCCTATGCAGCCAGGTGTGAAAGGGGCTTTAGTGATCTTGTGTTCACTGCTCTTAAAAACATGGTAAGAATAACTTTTACCTCATGTTCTTTAAGTACCGTCCACACAATGCAATTAAGTTGGCTTGCATAATTTTTTTGAGTTTGCCACACTATCTGGGTTTACAGTGTGATGATGACTGAATCTCCCCCCTCCCTTCTGGCTGCGTTAGGCGAGCCTCCTTTAATCTGGCCCCAATGCTTCAATTGTCATTTGCATACATAAATGCCCTTGGCTTGGGTGATGCTTGTAATGGCATTGGTTGCCAGTTGAGGTTGATTTATGGCAGGCAGCCGGCTGTGCGTAGCTAACCTTTGCAGCTTAGTTAGCTCGCGGAGATCTGGTGACCCCGGAGATGGAATGATTTGTGACTTGCATAAAGAATGATGAAGTGCGGCCAAGGTTGACGCGAGTATCGGCCGCTGATTTATCACTGGTGACTGCAGTACTGACGGCCTTGCATGTTGACGCGGTCGCTCAATGCAGTGGCACCAAGCCTAAGCTAGCTTATGACACACAAGCTCCAAATCCCTCCAGCTACCTTGGCTAACGTCTGCACAGAGCCTTTGGTTGCTGCTGACACACCAGCCACATCCAATGTTCACAGAAACTGGATGGCCAGAGCATGCTGTTACAGCTTAAGACCCCCTTGGCAACAGCTGCACTGGGAATTTCAGCTGTGATGTTTTGCTGGTGTGCTGTTAGGCCTGTGTCATGGCCCTTGCTCTATGCAGGCAGTTTCTTTGCCATTCTGAGCTATTTAGTATATGTATGAATAACATCAGGTACTGTGCTTCTACCTATCTGGTGATTGCATCAGTCCCTTCTGCTTCTACGCAGGTGCTGTTCTCTCCTTACCTGAGCTTACTATTGCAGCTTAGCATGCCTCATTCCAGGCATTAGTTTATTTTTACCAACAGTATTATGACACCCATGTTCTGCTGAGCTAAGATCTGGGCCTACACCTCTTCCTGTCATTCATCTGTAAGCCAAGCTCAACTCCTCCTGATTTAGGCCCTCCTTCTCAGGCCCTAGCTTTAGCACCTGCAATACTTCCTCCTTAGCTATGGGGGCAGTGTTGTTGCAGCTTCATACTGGTGATGTGAACCTTTCATGTGTGCCCTTAGAGTACTCTAAGCCCCACTCAGCAAAGCCACTTATCAAG
Organism: Gymnothorax reevesii; assembly: GCA_029721435.1. NCBI lineage: Eukaryota > Metazoa > Chordata > Actinopteri > Anguilliformes > Muraenidae > Gymnothorax > Gymnothorax reevesii. The sequence goes on from CM056588.1 coordinate 29,392,589, forward strand.
ACAGGTCGCTTGTATGGGATAATTACACCTGTAAGTCGAAAAGCCCTGTGTGTGGAGTACTAGATGCTGTTCAACAGCTTCCCATCAGGCATAGGCATCTGAGCAGGAAGGTAAATAAAGGAGAACGTCATCTGCATGCTCAGAGATAATGCGTTTCTCCACAAATTTAAATTCCTGTCTCAGAAAGAGCGAATAAGTGCTTCTGCTGCTCAGTGACCAGGGCAAATGTCATATCACCTTTTTTGATACTGCAACCAACAAAATTCAAGTAGAAAAAAAAGGAAACTTCAGGCTTTGAGTCATTATCACCCTTGAAGGTGACTTCACTTTCAGCTTTCTCACACAGGGCAGCAAGTTTTGTGGCAAATAGGTTTGTATTTGGAGCTATCCGTGATTCCCTGTATCGTTATTGGAGCCCCAGTCTCAGCTGAAGAGCTGCAGCTCAGGGATAATGCTGCCTTCGCCATGGCTCCACTGTGGGTCTGGTGTTCTTTGCGTGATCAGATGTCTCATTTTTACACCAAATATTTCCTCTAGAATTATGATCAGTAAGTTCTACCTTGGTCTCATTTGGCCAAAACACATGTAGCCACATGGTTTTGGGAGATTGGATAAATGTTTCAGCGAAATTCAGGTGGGCTGAGATGTCATTTTCTTGAAGAATGGCTTCCATCTTGCCATCCAACTCCATATTTTAGGCATCTGAGGAATTCAGGAGACTGACACATGCTAGAATCTGAGTACTTGCTCCTTTAATGTCGCTGTAGACCTCTAAGAACTTCCTTGTTAAGTTTTCATCTAGTCTTTTGATCAGTTTCGGAGGGATGTCATGGTCTTGGTGAAGTAACAGTGGTGCCCCATTTTCCCTCCTCATTGGTGTTCCATGCAATAACCCTCTCCTACTTGGCACCTTGGAAACAAGGTCCTGCACATGGTTTATAAGTTGTTTGCACACAGTGCACAGTGCCTCTGCAGTCCAATGCAACCAAGATCAAAATCCCACAGAAACAGTATGAAATGCCACAGCATGAAAATCACTCTTGAACATGATTTTGAGTGTATTTGGTTAATTAAACTGGACATAGTCACATCACATGCCAAATTGAATTGGTGAATTCAATAAGGGCCGACTCCACACATTTTCAACATGGTGTTGGGCCCTTGTTGAATTCACCGATTCAGTTGTTAAAGTATTCGCCCACTTATACTATACCAGGCTATTTTTGGGTTTTTCTTCTTCTTTTAGATTTTACAGGATGTTTGTGTCTACTTAGTTGTTTTGATTACAGTATCGTATAATGGGAAAATGATTTGACTCCATTGTCTTGGTTAAATTTTTTTTTCACTAAAACCTATGATTTTGATGGGTTGTGTGGAATCCTTATATGGAGTCCTGTTAGTGTCAATAGGAACAATCACAACAGGAGCTACTTTGTTTGAGTGATATGAGTGAGATTATCAAGATTATTATTTCTGTTCCATCAGCATTAAGCAAAGGAGGATAATTACGTCTGTTGTTTTATAGAAACACTACCAAAAGGGGCATTTTTTTATGAGTTTAAATGTAGTTCACTCATTTTTTCAAAGAACGGTTTCAAGTTTGCCTGGATCAATACGTTGTATTTGGACCTGGAGATTACCAGTTTTGCAGACTGTTCATATGTCTCATTGCTGAAAACAGATCATAAAAAATTTAAATGGTTCAGTATGTGCTTTAGAGTCTGTTCTTCCTGTATATCCCCATGCTCGGTGTAATCTGTTTGCATTTAAATATGTTTGTCTCAGTGTTTGTATTAAAGTGAGCCACTGAATTATTTGCTTCCCTGACGAGAGGCACTATTCTGAAAAAAATAAAAATAAAAATCATCATAATATTATATAGAGAAACCCAACATGCCATCATGAGAATTACTGTACTTTATTACTGTTTCAGTCGACCCAACCAATTTATTCATTTCATTAATATCAGTGTTTTTCCAGTTCAAGGTTTCACGCATAAAGGCACCCCATAGATCAGGCCTAATACTTGGTGCAGCCACCAACATCAAGGGAAACAGCATGTATTCTTTTTTTGTTCTGTTTGCCATGGTTAAGAAGCACGTTTGTTCTTCTAAGGCCTTAGAACAATCTGCTGACCAAATTCAAAATTGAGACCCTTGTGTCTTGAAATGATTTCAAACATAGAATGAGGGATGTGGCTACTACTAACAGCAGGGGGCTGCCAAGCTGTCACAGAATTACAAAACCCAAAACCAATGAAGTTGGCACGTTGTGTAAATCGTAAATAAAAACAGAATACACTGATTTTGATGATATTTGATGAAGTGATGATATTCACTTTAATCCTGCTTTATAGGCAAGAAATTTCAAAAAGTCAATGCCATGGAATTACAAGAGGCAAATTGTCATGGAATGACAATAGTATTAATTAGTTTCAATGTATTTATTTCAATATATTATGCATATATACATAATTATTTACATTTTTACAATTTAGCAATATATTACAATGAGTTTTCCACTTATAATGACCAATCATAATACATACTTCAAAATTTTTTTAAATCTCCATGTCAACATTGGCTTGGCGGCCCCCAGCAGCTGTTTCAACAAATTCACGCCTAAGGATTGTTGCTCTTGTATGCAGCGTATTTTGCAACATTTTTCCTGTAATTAGTATTGCTTTTGTGATTTGATGTCATGATTAATGCTGCTATTTAACCCTTTTGCGGCTTGGTCTCACTTGTAAAGGAGGTTTTACTCTCTGTGTGACTTCAAAGTTAAATAAAGGCCATAATTGAAGCACTTATCACTAAAACCCCATAAGTCACACTTCACTTGACTTGACTTGTGGGGTTTTAGTAATCAGGGCTTCAATTATGATGATTCGCTTGGTGGCTTAAGGTAGTGATATTGAAAATTTTGGTGTTGGTGTGTTTATGGAAGCAGTTTTACAAGTCCCAGTACAATTACATGAGTACAGGATCGTCATCTAATACCAATCGATGCATGATCTGCAGTTTTAAGCGTCAGTGCGGCTGTTTAAAGATAACGCCATACCTTGGACTGTTTTTTCAAGCCTGGTATGACTCCTTGCTGAAAGTTTCTTGCTTTGTCGATGCATGATATCCAAGACCGCCTGGGAATGATGTGCCCGGCGCACCTTATTCGTTAAATTTAGAACACTGACTGTTGATGCATATCTGCCTCTGGGCAATTGTGTATTGTGTAACAGCCTCTCTCAAAATTTGAGTCAGGCCCAGTAATACATCGCCCTCAGCCTCTGGGGACCACTTAAGTACAAAATTAAACTAAATTCATAAATATAAGAGAGGGGGCTCTATGTGCTGGTTTCCCAGTACTTCCTTTTATTATAATCTACATTTATCATCATTTCAATGATACATATTTTTATAGTTAGACTGATTGCATTTGAACTTTCAAGGATGGGATCTGGGAAACACAAAACGAGAAAGGCCAAATGTCAGAAAAAAACAGAAAGAAAGGAAGTCCCTTTTATGGCATTAATTACACTGAAGAACTTTGCAGCTGTTGCATTCTCTGGCAATGATTTACAAAATAGGAAATTGAAGCACTGATTACTAAAACCCTTCAAGTCAAGTCAAGTGTGACTTATGGGGTTTTAGTAATAGGTGTTCAATTGTGGAAACCTCCATTGTGCACATTTTTGCGTTCAAATGACACGTTTGTTATCTCTTGTCATAACAAAGAGAATTGTCGACACCTGAAAGAGGCGAATTGAAGTATCTTGAATCAAGGAAAATGATTGAAAACCAATCAAGACTAATTATCAGTTTAAAGGCATGTTTTACGCCCTCCTTGCTTTCTTTCCATCCACAGCCACTGGAATTTACGGTGATTTTATGGTATTTAAAAATTTACAAATAGCAGATGATGAACTGTGACCAAAGCTCTTAATTGCTTTAAAAATCAAAAAAAAGGTAAGAGCACCTGCAGCTCCGATGAACACCGACGAGTTGCAAACCAAGACGCCATGTTCAGGTAGCCGATGACTTCACCTTTGTGCAAATTAGTCTTGACCTGTTGTCCTTGATAAAAATTAATATTCTAAATAATAAATAATAGGTAATACCTTGCCAACGATTTGGACACGATAATGACCAAGATGTAACAAGGCTACAATTTGAGATTGTTTTCAGGGAAATCATCTGAGTGATTAATTAGAGTGGAATTTTTCCTCCGATTTTTTGGAATCGCTGTTGAAGGCAATGGAACAATATTGGGTTGTGCTTTTCGAACTGTCATCCATGCTGACATAAATATGTACAATTTATTTAACATTTCATGAACGCAATAATGCAGACTAACTGTGGGTGACCTCTACAGACAATAGTTCTCCGCAGGACTACCATAACCTGGACGATCACGCTGTGATATCATCTGTTACTCCTGAGTTCAAACCATTTCTCCAAATTGAGTATACATGTGGCAAATAATTGTTTGAATTAAAAATAAATAAATAAATCAAGCACTTGTTGGGTAAAGATCGCCTTGCAGGATATGCAAAAAAAGTTATTGTGGGAAATATGCAATCAGTTTATCTTTGTTCATATAGTGCTCTTTGCGAATAAAATGTCTGCTTTTCAGAATTGCATTTATTTTTTAACCTTCCTTACTGTGCATTCAGAAAGAAGCTATGTGCTTACCTGCCAGTGGATTATTCAAATCATTGGAAAACTTAATGAAGAAAAATAGTTGAAATGGTGCAGTTTATCAGTTTGAAAGGATTTTTGTGCCTCCTCTTTTCTAAACTCCTCAGCCCTCACTGAGATGAAATGTCCATTGAACAATGAAACTGATAACTAGAATAACAACCGTAGTTTCTGTTATAGATCTGCATTGGTTTTATCCCTCCCTGATACTCCTCCTGGATGTGAAATGCTATGTCAGGAATAGAGATACCTGACTTTGCTCTCAGGCTCTAGGTAATCGCATATGTACAGCCTAGGCGTACCGCACTTGAATTTTCAAATTATCAAAATTCCTCCGCCACCTTTTATTTTTGTTGCAATTTCTGCCTCCAGATGCTAAATAGTAGTTTGTTAGCCTTCCAAATCCAAAAATGTTCTGGGGGAGTCCCCCATCCCCCACCTCATGGTGGGCTCATGCCATGAGAGCTTGTGGGTGTATGAATACTGGGTTCGTACCTGTCTTCTGCGCTTTGTAATTTTGAGGCGTGTGAGTTTGTGAAAGGACTCTGTGCTATCACCTAACTAGTAGCAATGGGTGGGGTTTATAGCAGGCTGGGTTAATTAGACTGGGACATTGATTTTGGCCCCACCACTGAATGCATTAGCATCACTGTAATTCAAGCAAGAGAATAACTCTGGCGCTTCCCCGATGCCAAATGCATGGCAGCAAGTAGTAAACACTGATAGTGGGATCACAATACATTATTTAAAGAAATTCCATTAATGACGGACACATTATTCTGTCGGCTCCATTTGGTGAAATTAGAAATAGGTTGCGCATAAATTTGGACGTGGCTCTTGCAAGTCATGTCCCAGATTGCATCATGTCTCTGAAAGGTTTCAAACATTGCATTGTGCTACCTCATGTAAATGACGCTTCCTCTGATGCCATCTAATTTACATGAAGTACTCCCTCTGAAATATAACTACGCCCTTGATATTCATCTCTCCCCCATTTGCGTGTAGCACTGGCAGAACATTACCAGTTAGTCCTTCCGGCTGGAGGAAAATAGGAATTGATGCAGGGATCGATCTGTGTGCGAATTGCCTGATGCTGTGCATACAGAAAAATCAGCCTCGTTGACTTTATCTCTCTAATGTTATGACTGAGTTTTATGCAATATTTTACATGCATGTGTTACGATTCTGTTGTTACCAGGCCATGTTTTTGTTATGACTCTGCTTTTTCCAGGCCATGTTTTGATATAGTCCATGTCATGTTTTGCATTTTTCTGTCCTTTTCTTGCCATTACTCATATTCTCTGTTTAGATTCTTATTCTGGTTTATGTTTTTCTCCATGCCATGCATTGGGTCATGATTATGGTTTTTGGTCATGTTTATGCTCTGGTTCTGTGTTCACGATTTTGTCGTTTATTTATTCTTTTTGGTAATAGTAATACTCAGGTTTTTAGTTCATTCCATTTCTCAGTTCCATTGCACTTGTCTCCCCTGTCTTGTGATCCTCTTGGTTCAGTCCGTCTTCCCTGTCTGCGTGCCCACTGACTTCGGGTGATTTAAATCAATTCCGGTGTTTAAAATATTCCTTCGATTCTCGTTTTCTTCCTTCATCTTTCTGTTTTGATTACAAACAAGACTAACATTTGTATTTTGTATCATAGTCTACTAACACAACTAATCCATGTATATAAGATTACTAACTTACAAACGAGCACTCTAGTTTAATATGTAAAGTTACACCGCTACTAATTTAGACTAATTCCCTCTCTGCAATCGTGCTGTTCTAATCTCCGCCTCTCAGCTGTTTCTGTCCTCTCCCGAGTCTCAGCGAGATCTCTCGCACATGCTTAATCACTCTCCTCCGCTCCTTATCTGTGCATTTAGAACTCCTGGACCGGAGCTGTTTATATCTCATAGGCTGTTTGTGTGAATCCCATTTGTGTTTTGTCTTTCGCCAATTTTCATGGTTAGGGCTTCCCTCATGTGATTCTCCCGTTGTAATTAGTCTGATTCTCTACACCTGATTCCTGTATAGCATGTGACCTTCCCTGTGTGAATTTAAGCAGTCTTTTCACTCACAGCTTTTGTCAGAACATTGATCAATATTTCTTTGTGCAGAGCGCCTCATTTGCCATTGAGTATTGTTTCTCTTCTATTAGATTGTCCGACTTTGATTCTTGCCATTGCCCTTTTTGTATTGTTTTTGTCTTTCTGGATTTCAACTTTTTTTTGCGATTTTTGTATGACCACGATCTCTGTATTTGGATGCCCTGTGTATGACCCTTGGCTTTGTTCATCGACTATGACTTTTTGCCTATCGTTCTTGTATCTCTGCTCATCTGTCTTACTGGTTCTGACCCCTGCCTGTCTAGTCAACTCTGCTTTTGGATTTCGTGTTGTGGCTTGGCAATTCCTGTGTTTTTTGGCTTTGACTCGGACTCCAAATAAAGGCATACGTTTTTTGGATTTCCCTCTCTTGCGAGTGGTTCCTGAATCGTACCTCACGCAATGCACATTGTCTCCCCAGTCTAGTCATATGTGTTGAGACGTTTTGTTCCCCAGTTTTGCATGCCACGTTTTCTGGTGATTTCATGGTTTCTGGGTTTTTAATTATTCCTTCCAATCTCGTTTGCTTCCTTCGCCTTGCTGCTCCGTCTTTACTAATAAATACTAACAGTTTATTATTTTGGATAAATTACTAACATTAACTAACATTGTTTATAGTACTAACGTACTAATGAGCACTAAGGGATTGTATAGCTGCACATTACTAATTGACTAACGAGCTCTCAGCACTCGCTCTGCTCTTATCTCCGCCGCTTGCCTTCATTCACTTTACTTTGCTGCAATTCAGCGGATTCTCCGCACCATGCTAAACACTCTTCTGCCTCTCGCTCTCTGTGCACATTAGGCCTTCTGTTTGTCATAGGCTGTCTGTGTAATCCCTGTCCACACTTGAACTTCCGCTAATTCCGTGAGGTTAGGAACTTCCTCTTGTTCATTCCCTTGTTAATTAGTCTGATCCAGCTCACCTGTTCCCAATTATAGCATGTGACTTCTCGTATGTGTATTTAAGCAGTCAGATCACAGCTAGCCCTTGTCAGAACGTTTTCTCTTGTCTGTTCGTGCTAATCTGTTCATGCCCTGTATTCATAGCGTTATGCTTCTGACTGGAACATCCCGGATTTTGATTCTGCCTCTGGCTATGATTATACTTTGCCTGTGTACCGAACCTGCTTTGTCTGACTTCGAGATTTGTGATTGCTGCCCTGGTAACAAACCACTTCTGACCCTCTGGATTGTGTTTTTGGATTCTGGACTTTGTTCCGTTGCCTACAATCCTGCTGGGGTTTTCACCCCTAAGTTCAATAAAACCAATTTTGCTGCACTACCTGGTTCTCGCGTGTGGTTCCGGAACGCAACCTCACAGCATGTCCAGTAAGGGATGCCTATATCTCTGACTACTGAATAATAATTTTTCCTAACACTTATTACATTCTCTTTTTAGCAAACCTCATCTTTTCAAAGTAATAATTTGATAAGTTCATAAGTGTCAGTTCTCTCAGAGCACATTGCAGAGAATGAAGGCATTGACTGACTATTGGTATTGAATATGAAACTTCTTAGTGTGTGGAGCTTTTTCTGCAATAATATGCCTCTAAGACGAGGGTAAATCTCCTCTCCGTTTGTTTTGCATTTATAATTTAGGGCCTTGTTCACAGATAAAAAACATGCTCTCTATGCAAGCTGAGCACCCTTCTTTGTCTTCTGATATAAAAGACAGTACCTTTTCACGCGTGCTGAAATATAAGGGGAAAATACATTCATGTCATTACGCTCTACTGAAAGTTGTTCCTCCTCCTGACACCATTGCAATAAATTGCTTCAGTGAGGCTTTATATTCTGCAGAAACTAGCGTTTTCAAATGTGGAATGATGCTGAGCTATTTTTTGGTTCCCACAAAGCCAGCTGGTATCTGCCACTAACAAATATGATTTTGTTTTCTCCATTCTTGAAAGGACTTTCCCCACCGCCCTTTGAAATCTGTCGTCTTTATTTGGCTCTACAGCCATTATATTCTGAAGCATTCCCATGAATGTCCTCCTCACTGCCGCGCATATTTGCCTATTCAAAGAGGAACAGAATTTAAATGTGGCCGTCTAGCTATGGTGTGCTGAGGCTTGGTGAATAAATTGAACGCGGAAGACCTTCGCAATTAAGATATTATCAACTGAATGTGTTTTTTGGCCTGTTAAGAGGCCAGGTATGATAAGTGAAATGAGCGGGGTGCTCTGTGGCGCGGAGTGGAATGCGAGCTGGCATTGATATGCTGAGGAGATGTGTGTGCGTGTGTGTTTTTGATTGCATGAGGCCGAACCCTGTTCTGCTGAGGCACATCTTGCCTGCCACTCAGGGAGTCAGGTGGGGGGTTTAAAAGCCGCCGACTCTCTTGGCTGTTCTCGCTGACGCTCTGTTTGAAAGAGCATTGTAATCGTATTTCACTCACACACCTCTGTCTGCCAGTCCCTGGGAGACACTGCTTTACATTGGAGGATCAAATAGGAAAGCTGCACAAGACAGCGAGGAATTTTCCTGTGATCACTGCTCAAATACAGCGCCCTGCTCTAATATTGCCAGTCTTGGTTAATGCAAACAAAAGTGACATTTAATTAATGCTTTATTTGTCCATCCTTTTCATTTTAAAATTAAAATGTAAACAAAAGTAAAATTAATTGAACTGTAGTATCTGATTGAAAATGGTAATGATCATCACAAAGTGAATATTTTTCTGAAAAATGTTTGCAACAATTATTGGCACCCTTAGGAAAATCTTATAGGGAAATTCTGATTGAAGTATAATGCCATGCATATTTTACTCTTTTTTACATTCATCATAATGATTTAGAGCTTAAATAGTCACCCGTTACTTCTGGCTTCCCTGAGGTATAAATATGAGGTTATTCATAGGCCAGATTCTCATAGTCATCCATCAAAATAGATAAGACCAAAGATTAAAGCAATGATTTGTGACAGAATGTTGTGAGTTCACAAATGCGAAAATAGCGGTAAAATGGCTAAAACATTGAAAATGATCATCTTGGGTCATTAATTCAAATTTTTAAGGCTTTTGGCTGTTTTAATCTGAATGTAAGAGGACGTGGACATGGTTCAAGTGTCCACGCTGTGAGAAGGATGTTTCAATTAGTGAAGGAAACTCCGAAACTATTACCAGAAAACTTCTACACTACAAAATATTTTGGATTCTCAAGAGAAAAGCCTCTATGTCATAACCCTGGTGTGTTCTTGGCTCCTTCCCTGTTCCAGCAAACTCAGTGTGTTTTACTGGTTTTTCTCCTTTTATTGATCTATTGTCTTGTCACCTACCTCGCTCCCCAATGTTATCATTTGTATGCCTTGCCCCTTTTGTGAATGTCTCAAATTATTAAGTGCACTGTGGTGTCAGTGTAGTTGCTGAATTATCATGGTCTCTACCTTCCTAAGCCTTCCAGTGAGTTTGGGTCTTCTGGTATTGAGCTTAGCTATTCTTCAGTGTGTTTTGGTAAACTAACAATAAAGAAATGTGATCACTCCTCAGATTCTAATTAATTGGAACGTGCTCCCAAACCTTAAAATCAGCCTGAGTCAGTTGATTTGGAACACCTCCCAAACCTTCATCAGTCTCCGAGATGCCATCCTGCATTCATGAGGTGGATTTTCAACCTAGCTTCGGCTCCGGTATGACCACTGGCCTGGCGCGGACACATCCTACCCACTACAGTTATTACCAGTTTATTGACAGGAATTCTGTCCCTCCTCTGTGACGGTATTCTTGTTAATAAATGGGTCTGGCCAAGCGAAGGTGAACATGTGTAATGAAAATTACATTTCTTTGTAACACATAGTGAATGAGCTGATCTTGGAGCGTAATCTGTCTAGTTTATGGAACTAACTAGTTTATTTTCACATAATTTTCATCTCAACAATAAAATATCTAAAACGTCATAAAATTTACTTGTTTCTACATTTAATACCTTTTACTATTCATATTTTTCAGCATCCGTAACTATTTTTGCAAAAAATTCAAAATTAAAATAAAAAATGAGTTTGTTTAACTCTTAAAAAGATGTTGCATTATGACCATATAGATTGCTGACATAACTGACTTAAGTAATGATAATGTATATCTGTGATACAGAATGGTACTTTTATTATAAAAGTATGTTATGTTACTTATATTAGTTCTTTTCTTGAAGTAAACCTCACTTTTTCTCATGAACATCTGTAGTGATTTAACAATACAGCTTGTAATGATGTATCCCTATTAAATCCAAGAAATTCCAAATTTTGCCACAATTTTTGCTCAGAACACAGTTTAATAGGTTTATTGCAATATTGAAACCAGTTTGACTCTAATTTTTAATGAGAACAGCATGTTATGCATCTTTGCGTACACCTTGTCAAATCTGATGTCCTCTTTTGGTAGTTCTGTAATCAAGCACATTTTTGCTAATTTCACATTTGAAAATTATTCTAACAATCCATTGAGTGTACCATGTTAAAGTACTTTATGTATTTCAAGTTTATATGAGTCATCTGGTTAAAAAGTTATAGCCTGATGAACATCAAAATTGTAGTGACGTAACTGCTTGGCCAGACCCAAATACTCCCTTATTCATTGTACCCTGAATATGTGTTTGGTTCCTTTTCAGGATCATAACCCTCTATTGTCATCAGAAAACAAACTTCTGCGCTTACAATTTGCTGAACATTGGAACTTCTTATGGTCCTGAGCACTATGTTCAAATGAGCCTGGAATGGAGTTCTTATGACAGCAAACTTTGGTGGTCTGTTTGAAAACTGAAGATGGTCTCTCTGTTGTTGGTTTAACATAGAAGCAAAAGTTCACTGCCCGACTTAAAACTGTGATTAAATTCAATGCGAAGAGAAGCTTTGTTTCAAGACTCAGTCAAGACAATGGGATAACTCAATGGGGAAAATCATGTTTTACTGTGTAATGAACGCCACCCCTATTGTATGTGTTTGAATCCTTGATGTTGTGGGGCTGTTTTTCTTTTAAATGCCCCAGAAGCTAGTTATAATTGAAGCACTGATTACTAAAACCCCACAAGTCAAGTGTGACTTATGGACTTTTAGTAATAGGTGCTCCAATTAACGTTATTGTGGATTTTGTCAAGTATCTGCAGATATTAAATGAAAACCTGACTGCAGAAAGTTTAAACTTGGCCGTGGTTGGACTGTGTTGGCCAGGGGTGTCCAGAAAGGGCCGGTGTGGATGCTGGTTTTTGTTAGAGCCCAACACTAAGACACTTGATTCTACCCACCTAGGTCCTAATTGAAACCCCTAATTAGTTAATTAGTGGAATCAGGTGCTGTAGCACTACTGGCTAGCACAAAAACCTGCACCCACACCAGCCCGTTCTGGATAAAATTGGACACCCCTGGCGTAGGCAGGCAATGTTTGAAAGCATGCATTGTAATCAGCACTGCAATGATTCACCTATCACACAATCAAGGTTTTGCTATGGCCTTTCCTTTCACCTAAATCCAGTGGAAAACCTGTGGAATAAACTGGTGTGGTGAGTCCTCTGACATGGACCGAAGAATTTGGAGATCTCTAAAGATTCTGCATGGGGACATGATCTCTGATGCTTTGCCATGTCTTCTCCAACCTCAATATACACCACAGGAGATGACATGGAACACATATTTTGGCATTGGGAGGGCGTGCAAAGTTTTAAATGAAGGGGTTTTAAGGAAAATATTTTTTTAATACTGATGATTTTACTTTTCTTTCAATGATTGTACTACAAGTCAAAGTTCTATTTTTGTCAATATTGTGAATTCAAATACCAAGAGGATAAACAATAAAGGCAATGATTTATGACCATGTATGTTCTTATTTATCATGGGTAGCAGTATTGGTGGAGGGCACTGTATATGCACACTTTCTTTTTTCACGTAATTTTGTAGTTTGTACATTTGCCATTCACTCAACCCAATTTTGATTCTGCAGAGTGCAACAAATAAACAAATAACGAGAAGGACAAAACAGATCATTCATTTCCTGTGGTGAGGGGTGATAGTTTTGTATTGGGGTAATAGATGCAGGGGGTTGCCAGTATTGGTTTAATTCTAGATTCATGGGGTGCTGATACTGCTGCGCTAGACATATGGTATGTTAGTATTGCTATAATAGATATGGGGGTGTTGATATTGTTGCAATAGATATGAGGGTGTTGATACTGCTTTATTTCAGACAGGGGCTGTTTAGTTTTACTGTGATAGATGTATTGTTTCAGTGATGTAGGGGATGCTGGTATCTCCAATGTAGGGGGGGACTTGTTTTTGTCTCTGTAATAGATGACAACACTTCGGTTCAGTTGTTGCTGCTCATATGAAAGGAGTTTTTCATTCTTTCCATCTGCCCTGTAGTCTGAATATAATTCTTCCACTTTGATGGCTTTTGGAAAAATAAAAACAAGAGCTATAGTTTCATTTTTCATCTGGAGTCATGTGGCCACATCCATTTAAGGTGTACTACGTGTGCTTTTATGCGCACATCTCTCTCTCTCTCTCTCTCACACACACACACACACCCACACACATGCGCACACACACACACATGCAACGCAGATGGACCCAAACTAGTAGTGCAATGTTTGAAAAAATTTGATGTCTACCATGCTTCAGGTGTGTATAGGCATTGTGGAAGGACTGTTATCCTTCACCATGGCTAGGTTCACACTGCAGAGCTTAATGCTCAATTCTGATTTTTTTGAGAAATCCGATTTTTTTCGGAAGTCGTTCACATTTCCAATAAAATGCGAGTTGTATGTGATCTCAGGTGTGAACTTTAAATGCCCCAAAACTGTCCCGCATGCGCATTGGAGGACAAGACACAGCGAGCGTGCTCAGTGTTTACGGAAGTAGACTGAAGCATCTACCATGGTGTACCTGGCGATGTTGTCCCGGAGCCAGACCATCCATAAGAATTTTGCCTTAAGGAGGAGATTGAGAAGGAGGAGAGCAAGGGTTTTGGCCCTAGCGTTTTTTTGGCCCTCCAATTTTGCCTGAATACAGCGATCCCCCCAAATATTAATTAGGTCGATAACCTCGCTTTGCTTCCACTGACTAGACTCGGAGCCCTCAGTCTCTCTTGTACTTTCGTCCGCCATTGTTCTTCGCGTTCAACTTCCCGCTTCAGCGCAGAATAGTGACGTGTGTGGCTTGTTGATGACATGTCGGTCGGATGAATGCGACCTGGCCGTTCAGACTGAAGTTGCATGTAAAAAGATCAGATATGTATCGGTTTCAGGACCACATATCGAAGTGGCCTGGGTCGCATTTGAAAAAATCGGATCTGTGTCGTTCAGACTGTCATTAAAAGATCAGATACAGGTCGCATAGGGGCGAAAAAATCGGATTTGGGTCACTTCAGGCTGCAGTGTGAACCTAGCCCATGAGGCTATGCAGCGTTGAGTCCTGATTTCTGCTGAAATGGATTTCTAGCAGTTCGGCTATATGGATTTGAGAATGCTGACCAAAATTGATTATTTTTTAATTTAATTCAATATAATTTTCATTCTTTCTTTTACATTTATTTTATAGATCAGATGATTAATGGGTTTAGTTATTCTGACATTTGTAGATTTCATGACTTTGTGGAATCAGCTTTGATGTCCTCTTCATGTTGACATAATAGAGGTCACTCCCTATGGAGGCCTTGTTAGCCTCTCTAGCCATTTAATTTAACGTTTCCCTGACTCTGCATGTTCAGACAGACAGCTACCTGCATGGACATTTTTACTGCCCCATTGTAGGTCAACCTGCACATTTAATTCAAGTCAACTGCCTCTCAAACTTTAGCTCAGTGATCCATTGCCATACTGATCCTGCGCAAGCTTCTTCATTCAAAGTTGCTTCTCATTTTCTCCACCCTTACTCTTCTAAGGCTCTCATTCTCCGCTCTTTCACTATTTTAGGCATTCCCCGCAGTTAACCTGCACTATTTTAGGCATTCCCCACAGTTAACCTGCACTAGTTTTGTGATGGCGAGTTCAGGAACTACACGCAAGAGAAGGAAATCCAAAAAACATATGCCTTTAATGAAGTCCGGTCAAAACCAAAAAACACAAAAATTTCCAAGCCATAATACGAAATCCAAAAACAGTGTTGACTAGACAGGCAGGGGTCAGAACCAGTAAGACAGATGAGCAGAGGTACAAAAATGATAGGCAAAAAGTCGTTGTCGATGAACAAAGTCAAGGGTCATACACAGGGCATCCAAACACAGAAATCGTGGTCATACAAAAATGGGTCGAAATCCAGAAAGACAAAAACAATATATAAAGGGCAATGGCAAGAATCAAAGTCGGACAATCCAGTAGAAGAGAAACAATACTCAATGGCATACAAGGCGCTCTGCACAAGGAAATATTGATCAACGTTCTGACAAGAGCTGTGAGTGAAATGACTGCTAAAATACACATTGGGGAAATCACATGCTATGCAGGGAACAGATGAACTGAATCAGACTAATTACAATGGGGGAATCACAAGAGGGAAATCCTCACCAGGAAAATAGGTGAAAGCCAAGACATGTATGGGAATTACACAGAAAGCCTATGACATTTAAACAGCTCCGGTCCAGGAGTTCTACCTGCACAGATAACGAGCGTAGGAAAGAAATTAAGCACGTGCGAGAGATCTCGCTGAAACTCAGGAGAAGACAGGGAGAGCTGAGCAAGAGGCGGAGATTAGAACAGAGCGATTGCTGAGAAGGAAGTTTAAATTAGTTGCGGTGCAACTTTACAGATTTAACTATAGTGCTCGTTAGTAAGTTAGTAATCTATATACATGGATTAGTTGTGTTAGTGGACTATTAGTGGACTATGATACAAAATACAAATGTTAGTAATCAGAATAGAAAGCGAAGGAAGTAAACGAGAATCAAAGGAATATTTTAAACAACGGAATTCCTTTAAATCACCCGAAGTCAGGGGGCATGCAGACAGGGAAGACGGACTGAACCGAAGATCACAAGACAGGGGAGACAAGTGCAATGGGACTGAGAAATAGAATGAACTAAAAACCTGAGTATTACAATAACCAAAAAGAATAAATAAAAGGCAAAATCATGAACACTGAACATGAACATAAACATGACCAAAAACCATAAGCATGACAATTTTAGGCACTGCCAACGATTAACCTGCACTATTTTAGGCATTACCAATGCTTTACCTGCACTATTTCAGGCATTCCCCACGGTTAAACTGCACTATTTTAGGCATTCCCCGTGGTTAACCTACACTATTTTAGGCATTCCCCACGGTTAACCTGGCACTAATCCCCACATTTAGCTTTCTCACTCTGATGCCCAGGAGCGCCGACCATCATGTTAAAGGAGAATTTTGGTGTGAAATTGACTTGGGGTGTATTGAAACATGATAATGAGTACTACCTTTGTCGAACCCCACCTCCGTATGCACGCAACATTTCGAAATACATGGCTTTTTAGCCGAAGCTCCGAACAGGCTTACAATGGTTGTGAATCTGCGTTGCCATGCAAAGAAATCGCTATTTTTTTCACCATTAACAAGGCTCAAAGTAGCTCCACGCTTCATCACTACAATTCCGAGGGCCCTGACATTTAAAACGAGGCACTGTGAACATTGAAAATGCACAGGTAGTTCATTAAATAAAGTCTGTTTATGCAAACCATACCTTGAGGTAGTTTCCAGTCGCCTCCAACTTGAAAGTCACGATGAGTCAATTGACGAGCACGAACAAATAGGAAGGATAGAGGAACAGATTGCAATCTATTAGTTCGTGCTTGTCAATCGACTTATCGTGACTTTCAAGACAGAGGCGACTGGAAACTACCTCTAGGTAGGGTTTGCATTTACAGTATTTTTTAATAAACTACCTGTGCATTTTCAAAGTTCTGGAATTCTCCTTTAATTGTGAGTCTGTGCGATTTGATTCGTTCATGGTAGGGCTGTATGTTATGTTCACAAATTCATTCACAAATTTAATTTTTTGTTATGATTATATAGTCTCTTCCACAATTATTGGCATCCCAGGTAGAAAAATAAAAAGGCATTAAAAATGCAAATGCACCTTCTTTTAATGAGAACAATCTAGCTAGTTTATTGACGAAAATTTATTCTTTGTAAAAAAATCCCTCATCATATTTTTAGCATAACCAAATGTTCCACTGAGTTTGACACCCATAGAAATTCTCTAGAAAAAAAAAGTGATTGCAGTTTTTTGATAAATATGTCCTATTTTTTAAGAACTTTCAAGCCTTAATTCATGACTTTCTGTTCGTGAGGGCTCATATGAGGCGATACAGATGCCAAATACAAATACCATACAAAAAAGACACCATTACTTGCTTAAAATTTATAGTCATATCGACAAAATATTATGAAAGTACAGCAACACATTACTAAGTTTATCAAATACATAGTCAAGGACTATGCTCCCGAAATTAAATCTCAATCCTCAAAATATCACTCTAACTATCAGGGTCTGTGAGAAGGCTTGCATGGTGCACTAGAAATATTTCTGGGTCCAGATGAGCTACCTCTCTCCTTCAGCTGGATTTTTTTCTCAGATTATTGGCCCTACTATCTTTTTACAGCCGCTGCAACATTGCCATTCTTAATATTTACTCTTGTTGGTTATTTCACTGCTGAGGCCATCAAAGCGCACATCTTCCTGGTGCTCGATTCCTGTTAGTAGCGACCCTTATTTGACATGGCTCATAATTGCCTAAAATTGGTAGCATCGCCATCGTCATACTCAAGAATAAGCAGGATACACCTTAAACATTCATGAGGTAATTTGTATTGGCCATTTATGGGTACTTGTAAGAGGGAGTGGGGCTGGGTCTGAGGCTTGCTCATGTTCACACACTTCCAAGAAGGTTGTGATATATAAAGGCAAAAATAGGATTCTATTTTCCTGATTTTCAGTTTTATAAGTCAATTTAAAAACTGCTGGGACTTTGTGTCCATCTCATGGTTCATGGTTCTCGAACACTCAAGGTGAGTTTGGCTTAAAAACATAGAATGCCTGAAAACAACTTCCGATCCTCTGTTAAGTAGGATAGAGATTATGTGATGGCGTTTGGCTTTTTACCTCCAAAGGCCATGGACACCTCATTCGGGAGACGGCATTATGGACTTCCTGAAATACTGGGACATTTAAAATCTGACAAGGAAGTAAAACTTGGTCATAATTGGCTCTTCCAGCTGGATAATGGTCCAAAAATATGTACCTCAAAAATGGTTATTTTAACACTAATTTGAACTTCTCCCTAGGCCATCTCAGTCTTCGGACCAAAACCCCAGTGATAACCTGTGGGGTGAGTCACTCAGGAGAGTGAACAATAAAGGACCCAGGGTGCTGTATGATCTAGAGAAATTCTGTGAAGAGGAATGGGCTCAAATTCTCTGCTGCGTATTTTCCAACCTCGTAAGATTTTACTGGAGCAGACTCAGTGCTGCTTTATTGGCAAAGGGTGGTTAAACCAAGAATTAAATTCATGGGTGCTAATAACTGTGGTACGTAGTGTTGTTAAAAATTATTCTTGCTTTATGAAAGATTTCTTTTTTTTTTTTTGCTCGGTATAAATCTACTTCAATCAAAGGTAGGATTTTTATCGACTCGACCACCGAAAGTGGCTGGCAGCCCTATAAATGCAAAAGTCTCCGACTGAGTAAATTGTGGAGGCTGACCATTGGTCGGTGGAGGGAGTGTACAGAATCTCGTAATACAAAGCAAAATACTACTTCTGCCAAAGATGCGATTAGTTAGAGATGATATGAATTTACTATTTTAGTATTTATTTTTTCCTTGGTTTTTCCCTGCACAGGAAGGTAGCCTTTCATAGTACCATTTTAGTTTAGAGCACTCTACTGTTCTTCACTTATACCCCTTGTTTAGTTTATTCTTTTTGTTTGCCACTTTATTTAGTTACTAAAATTCCACGCCCTGCACTTAAGTCCTCCATTTTTATTTCTCTTACCCGATGCGATTCCATCGTGGGGCACCGGGCATTACAAGTATATTAGTTCTGCCAATAGAAGTATTAATTGAAACAAAACTGGCCAAACAGAGTTGCTTAGAATCTATCCGTTGTCTGATCCTATTGCTGAATCCATATCGGACTGCCTTGACCGCAGAGCTTTGACTTTCAGTCACCCATTATCATTGTTTTTATGCCCCTGCCCTCCAAAGAGGAAAGGGGGCATTATGTCGACACCATTTCCGTCCATCGTCCCTTAACTTTTCGTTTCTGTAGGATAACTATAGAAACCCTCGTCAGAATAATGCTATTTCTTAATGGCATTGGGAGTGGCTAGAGTAAGGTTCCTTACGAAAACCAGCGTTGTGCAATATCTAATATGGCCGCCACAGCAGCCATCTCAATATGCTCTTGATCAACATACAGGCGGGGGCATATGCCACGCTCTGCGTTGCTCTTGTTATTTTTTTTTTGCTGCGGCTGTTTTTCGATGACGTGGTCATCGTAGCCCCTGCCATCATAAATAGTTTTTCTGTTCTTGCGACTCATTTGCATGTAATTCGGGAACCTACTATTCGGGCCCCTCTTCTATTTGGTATTCTCATCCTGCACTGGAAAAATACTTAGCAAAGTGCAACTAAGCACCTCAAAACCTCTCTAAGCAGTAGTTTTTATCCTTTAAGCAGACGTGCTGCTAACTGGCATTGAAATTAATAGGACTCACTAGTGAAGATGGCAGATCTTTTGTGGTGTACACACTGAAGTGAAAGCTGTTTTCAGTATTTTGTCCCCCTGCTGTATATACAGTCTGAGGAGAGGGGTGTGCCTGCTTTACTGCAACTAGTCCGTTGAACCAAAGAGGGAACAGGGACACTTAGAAAGGTGAGTAAACTGTGTTGCTACTAGCCAATCTGTTGC
Source organism: Gymnothorax reevesii (assembly GCA_029721435.1). Classification (NCBI taxonomy): domain Eukaryota; kingdom Metazoa; phylum Chordata; class Actinopteri; order Anguilliformes; family Muraenidae; genus Gymnothorax; species Gymnothorax reevesii. The sequence goes on from CM056588.1 coordinate 29,412,258, forward strand.
TTCTGAGCTAAATGAGATTTAGTTGGAAAAAATACTTCAGAAAAAATAAGCCCATCATCGCGCCCTCTGAAACACACAGTTGTGAGTCTCACTTGACATTTCAGTGGGCCTGCAATCTGGCTGTTTTCTTGCCACTCTTCACTTTCACTGAAAAATCCTTTGAAAAGAAGCTATATTTTACCTTTCTTCACAGCGGCATACCGGATTGCAGCAACTTACACTGGAGCGCATGGTGGTGTGCGCTATAACCTTAACTTACCCTGCAGGTTTCCTCATAGCTCTCTGTAGGATGCTACCTGCTTAGCTGGACCTGGCTCAGTTTGGCTATCTGATCAGCTGTTTGTGTGTTATCTGCATGCAAGTTGGCCTCCAAAGCTATCATCTCAATCAAAATATATTATAACTCCTCTTATTTTTATATGGAGAGAATGCTACATAGAGAAGTTAAGTTGTTTCAGTCATTGGCCCACCATATCCTTATAGAGGTTGAAAGTAAAGACATATTCAGGCGAAGTCCGAGAGTAACAATCCAATAAAAAATTAGCTGTGGACATCATTTAAAAAAGCTTGACGTCGTATGGGGTGAATGCATTGAAATACTCCGGAATTTGCCTGTGTGGGACACGCATATGGCAAAAATTGTTGAATGTTTTACAATACTGCCCAAAGTTGTTTGAAAACCTCATCATTCCAATGTTGGGTTTACAGCGAACTATCCAGGAATAGATGAGAAGCTGTGTAAGACCAGAAATAGTTTAAAAGAGAGTTTCAAAAAAGTGAATGGGCAAAGCAAATTAAAGGAATTTATTAAATTTACTTGTGGACTCATCATGACTTACGAATGTTCAAGCTGTTTACCCTTGCCCTTGTGACAGGAGTTCTGCTCAGCAGATTTCATTTCACATTGTAATATGCAGAAGCGAGTTGTTGGCCTCTGTGATGTAGAAGGACCCTTCAGCACTTGCCCGCGGTCGGGTCACGGAACGCTGTGCTGTGATCCATATTCAAGTCGCAGAGAGCAGCACTGAACCGAGGCAAATGTATTAGTGCAATTAGAGTAGTTAATGCAGTGCTATTAGTACATTGTGATTGCCTCTGCAATAAAAATCTGGAAGTACCCTATAAAATTCTAATGAGGAAGATGAGAGAGGTTTAGAGGGGCATATGACTCTATAAGTATATTCTTTTTGCCTGTGTGTCTTTAGTTTAGATTTTTTTTAAAGGACCCTGTTACTAGAAATCTTTTGTTCGCGTTTAAAAGCAATTGCGTGATATTTGGCATAATAGTTTTACAACAGCAATAATAGCTTTTGCCCACTTAGCGCGCATCTATATTAACCTTCTGACTTACAATGGGAGCTATCACGGCCATCAACCCCCCCACCCCCCCCCAACCCGGTAGTGCTTCGCTGGCCAAAACACGATAAATCACTCAATGGGAGTGGAGCGAAGCTTAAAAGAGAAATGCTAAAAGGAACAATAAAAACAAATTGAACTCATCAATCTCAGCACTGCACCTCCCTGTTGAAGGAATTGATCATATTTATCTATGGTAGATGGAGGCCATATATTAACCTTACAGGGGCCTATCTTGGGGTACAATGTCAACAGAGGAGAGCCCTGTAAATGACAGGTGTGATGAATTTGCCGTGTCTGTCCCCATTGTCACTACCACATTGTCTTTGTGGGAAAAATTCTTTGAGGTGTAAGTAGAGCATATGAGTGATGTTCTGTGTATTGCAGCGGAGTCTCCCTTGTGTAAAGTAGGAAGCACTATGCAGAGATTGCGCACAAGATCACTCTGTAAGGGAGAAGGTCTCGGAAGAAGCAGTCTGATTCCACTCGGCGCACCTCCCGAATCAGTCTGGGTGGGGATATCGAAAGCCATCACTCAAAGGATCTGTGTGCAGCAACTTCTTTTAATGCCAATATTAATTTGATTTTTGTTTCCTGCCTGCTCTGAAGTGTTTGAAGTCCTTTTGAATCCATTCGTTGGCCATCCAGAGTTTGCCCATACTGTAGTTTCATATTTGGGATACTATACTGGGCGGCACTGCTACGGAGCTGCCTTTGTTTTCGATTTGGGTGTAGCGGTGTGATTCATGCAGTATATGCTGATGCATCCATGCAGGGGGTAATGTGTTTGGTTTGTTTATTTATTTATTTAATTAATATTTTTGCCATCTCCAATCCCACACGAATCTGGAATGCCCAATTCGAGAACTGTGTACAAGGCTTGCTGGTATAAAATCCCTTATTGCCAGCTCAGGAGAGAGAGACAGTTTGCGGCTCTCTGAAGCATGCACCTGTCAGCCCCTGCATCTTTATTAGCTCATTGGTCAAAACAATTGCAAGTTCAGAACGAGGGCGGAGGATACCAGAACATGGCAAGCTTAGAATCTCACTGACAAGAGCCCGGCTGACCAACAGGAGGTGCTTGAGCAACGAACAAGGCAATCATTTTCATTTTCCTTCCCAGCAGTCCCTTCCCAATTTGCATCCTTACAGCACTTCAGCCAATCATGCGCTATTCTGAAAAAGCTGCCAACCACTGCAGGTTGGTACGACCGGGGATCGAACCCGCGCCGTGGTAGTTACTACTGCACCGCAAATGTGGCGCCTTAACCAAGTGAGCTAATCTGACGACTCATATTTGTTTATTTCATCTTTAATTTTTTTATAGCTTTCATTGCTGGCAGAGGAGATAAGTTACCTAAAGGACCTTTGGATTTTTTTTTTCCTTATTCTAATGGCTATTTATAGGATTTTTGGGGCAGAAAGTTGCTTATCTTAGAGGGAGCTTGCTGGAAATGCAGTAGAGACTCTCGCTAGCTTGGGAGAGTGAGATGCCACAGCATTGAATTATGAGCTGGTGAACTCCTGACATGTTTTCAATACTCTTCATGCTTGCTTTTAACAAGCATCTTGGCATTTCTAACATGTCGGTTTATTTGAGTCGAACATCAAACTGTCGTCATAGCTGCGGTTTGTGGTTTTACTGAAATAACAGCACAGATTCTTGGAGTATATTCAAACTCATGCATTTTTTGTGAGGGGAAAATGTTCACAGAGTTCAGACCAATTTTCTCTGTAAATGGCTTATAACCAGACTCCTTACTACCCTGTGGAAGGTGCTCAACTGCATCTTTACAGCATGCTCTGTGCTTCATCCGCTTAAAACACTTCTATAAAATACCCATAAATGGATATTGGGAAAAAAGTATGTTGCCTTGGGTAACGGTGTCAGCTGAAGGCCTGCTGCAGCCTGCAAATGCATAAAATTTCCATGGCAACCATTTCTGTCCACCTTCTCCACTGCAGGAGAGAAATCGTATTATTTCCTTTGACATACTGTATGCTGATAAGCTCCATCTGACTGCAATTTTCATCCACAGTACCATCATTGATTTCTATGGCTGTTACCATCTGCTGTAAAGCAGGACCTCTGGATTTCCTCCTCATGCAGGAAGTCCTTTCTTCATGTAATGACTCCTATACACATAAAGAAGTAATGTTTTTTTTCTGCCATTAAATGGCTGACTAGTCTCAAAGCAGCTCATTAAGCGCCATGCAAGCGAGGATATGTGGCCATGTAGCGCACATTTGGTGGGGACTGTGCTATCAGAAAGTTAATTTGGACGTTTCAACGTGCCGTCGATGGGATGGCATCACTGAGGAGGGTAAAGTGAATGGTGTGCAGTCAGCGTTCAGTGCGCAGCAGATGTGCCTTTCATAAGGCTCTCGTGCTGAATAGCCAGGATTAGTGGGATGAAGCTCTAGCATTCTGCCTCCTGTGAGTTACACAAGTGTGAAACCCCCCCCAGTGAGAAGCACTTCCTCAGGGATTCGGCTGACTTTAGCTGAAACTTTCAGTTATATTATTCTCTTTAGGAGAGCGAGTCTCCTCTCATCCTCTCTCCTCCATTGATTTTGGAGAGGTGTGCTAACATTTGAGGAGTGAAGAAATTATGATCTCCTGCCTTAAGCTGATTTATTTAACAGGATCGTGAAATGTCAGCAAGTTTTCAGCAGCTACCCAGAGGTGAAACTTTTCTCTTAAAAAAAAAGAAAAGAGTTTCTATTAGACCTTTATCCAACTTCATTAATTAGCTTAGCAGTGGAGGAAGGGCTCCCCCACTGCAGCCAGGTTTCCCCAGAGATATCTTTACGCCAGGGAGTTTTTTCTTACCACTGTTTGAGAATTTTCTTCCTACTGGGAGTTTTTTTTTTTTTTTTTTTTTTGCTTAGTTTGCTATTTTGGGGATCAGGCTGGACACTGCCCTTTTTTGCACTTTAAAGTGTTTTTGTGCGAGTCCTTCTGTAAAGTGCGTGATACAAATAAAATTTATGTTAATTGGATTGAATTTTTGTTTAAAAAAATCGGTTTGGAAAAAGAACCTTCAGTAGTTTGCTGAAAACACTGTTCTTGATCCAAAAGGTGCTGAGCTGAAACATGCAGGTAAAATGTTAAAAATGGGAATTTTCACCCATTTATGACAACATCTTGAATCTTGAGAATGCAGATGTTCTTGCAGCTTTGCGTCTGTATCTCAGGCCGGAGTGTGCAGTTAGGCTTCAGATTTTATGTGCAGCAGGCCGTGTTCTTGTCTTCTGTAGGACCTGATTTCCACTTCAAAGCCACCAGGAATGGCTTACAGTCCTGACTCTGATTGCATTAAACATAAAGCAGCAGTGAAAGGGGCTGCATGGCTCCTGGGGGCAGAGGTCTCTGCAGTACAGAGGGGGAGGAGCTCCCTGTCTGGGCTCTTCAGTAGATGCCATTGTGCATTCGGGCCATGCTGAGATAAAGCAGGGACAGAATACTGTGGCAGTTATCTCCTGTGCTGTTCCTGTACATCAGAGATTTGCTGCATTACATCCTGTTTTACTGTCAGGGAGCAAAGGGCTCAAGTAGATACTGGTGTCAGCCCCATGCTTTCTTCTGCTTTGCTTCTCCCTCTCTGTCTTGGTGGGGACTGAATTTGAATGTATAACCTCACTGTGTTGCTGAGAACCTCCTTTAAAGCTGCTGGTAGTGATTTAAAAAAAACATAAGTGTTAAATAGCTCCACATTCTGACAGAGATAATTAATTTTGAGTATCTGGTCCATAACACAGGTCTCTCAGTCACTGTCCGCTGCACTAAAGCAGTATAAAAAATTCTGGAGTCACCCACTGCCTCTATCCAATTAGGTAAGAGAACGCCATAAAGAGGCGGCTCTCTCTGCTTGTGAACACGCTCTGCTCCATGTAAATCGTGACCCATTGGATTTTGTGACCTCAAGGGACGATGGTCTACAGTATCTGTATGAGCATGATCAACAGCAGTCGAGTAAAGGAGCACTTTAAAAAGAGAGTGAATCTGACCATTGGACGGTGAGCGGGGGCTCGTGTGTGTGACAGGAAAAATGGGAATTCTCCTATGGCAATAGTAGCAGATCGCTACTTTACTGTAGAGATAGCCAATCGCTACAAGCCAGCTTCCAATCCAAGTGCTACGAGAGACGGCATACCAAAGAACCGGTAGTGGAACAGATGGTCAAGGAAGAAAAAACAGGAGATGGCCAAGAGACGTGTATATATTGGTTCCGCTTTCAGGAGGTTGAGAGAATATGGAATCTAAGGGTCTGAAAGGAGAAGTCAGGAGAACACCAGTTGCAGGATTCAGAAGTGTTTATTAAACACAAGACACTAAGGGAAAATTGGCAGACACACCAGAGAATCATACACGGAGAAACTTGGAAGGCACGAGGAACTGAGACTTCACCAAGTAGAACAGAGTCAATACGAGGATCTGTCTGATGACTGCTCTCCCAACTCTATTATTAACCAGGTTAATAATAATGACTCGAGACAAGACGGTGAGACCATCAATCAAGCTTGACAGTTTAGATTACGGCAATGTAAACGTGACGAGTAAGAAGCACCACAAGAGAAGCGAAGGAAAGCACAGCTTTTAAATCAGTTAATCAGAGACAGCTTAGGCAGAATGCATGAAAGCTAAGAAAAGCAAGCACTCGCTAATGAGATAATAAGGGTTACGTGACAAAATATTTACAATCACCCTCAAATAAGTGCTGGTTAGTACGGGTTAGTAATATCCTACCAGAGAACGCATTTACTCAGAGTTTCGCGAGACCCAGAATTAAACACAGCTGGAAGCAATGAATGAAATACCAAATCCGAAACCGAAAGAGGAAACGTGATTGGACGACAAGACGCAGGCATGCTGAAGGCAGTCACGCGACATCACTGGAGAATGCAGATTGGGAGTGGATCGTCAGATGGCAGAAATGAAAGCTGAAATATAAAACGAAAGTAAAGCACAAGCACAAATAAACGCAAACACAGCACACACGAGGCAGAATCATAACAGGGTCTAAAAAGCGATAAGCAACCAGCCTTGCGGCTACTGAACAGGTAAGCTGTATTCTACTCTGTAGTAGTTATGTAGTTTTTGTGTCGCCTGCGAAGCATAGCGGCACATAGGGATCACTTTGTCCGGCGTCTGTCTGTCCGTCCGTCTGTCCGGTAGTCACACTTTCAGTTGGTGGTCACACTTTCACATAAGCTTTGCAGGCGACACATGTGTTCACCTGAACACTCTAGTATTATTCTCAGGTAGTCCTGTTGGTTGTTTTTAATCCTGCTAATGTTAGTTTATCAATGTTCTGTCATTGTTTGTGGTGGACTTCAGCTTGATTAGCTGTGTAGGTGCAAAACTTGGCAACTACTGGCATCTGTTCTGACAAAGGGAGGCTTCTGTATAACTGGGCAATGGCATGTATTTATATGAGAAATAATAAAACATGCTTTAAAAGGGCTTGCAGACAAGTGTTTTTGTATAGACGATTGTGATTTTTTTCTGTAACAACTAGGGATGTCACAAGAACCGATACTTGCAATACTATTCGATTCTTAAATGTAAAACGTCGACAATGCCTATTATTTTGAGGCACCGTAAGTACCGAGGCACGGTAAGTTTCGGTGCTGTGACTATTCCGTAACTAATGGGGGCAGTATACGCTTCAGAGCGTTCCAGTTGATACTTGCATTCAGAAGGAGGTCACAAAAAATAGACCTTGGCTGTATCTCAAACTCAAAGTGTAGGCTGTATCCTTTGAAGGCTGAATTTTTAGGGGTCGTCAATTAACTCCATTTGCCGAACTGACGTAACGTCATTTCATCTCTGTTAAACAGCTTCGGTTTAAGTGAGTTGTCAATGGTTTACCTAACCTTTAACTTCACTCTAACCATTAACCCAAAACCTACTCCTAAATTTCACCTTTTCCCTTACCCTAAATGACAGGTTAGCAGATGGAAGTAAGTGACGGCCCCTAAAAATGCGGCCTTCAAAGGATGCAGCCTAGGCTTTGAGAAACGGCCCTTCGGCATTCATGTTGGTCACTACCAAGGGGGTAGGAATACATCCGGAAGTTGAAGCTCAATTGGACGCTCAGTAGATAGCTGATGATCAACTAGCGGTAGCTTCTCCATTCACCCCCATTCATTTTGCCTGACTTTTGAAATGAAATAACTTTACACTAAAAACATTATGAGCCTTTATGTCAGCGACAGTATTTTGTACAGATAAACTACATTTTGGAGCAGACGTCTTTACTGCGTATGTAACATTATGGTCTAATAGTAAGCATTTTTAGCCGATGGCACCAGGCTAGGCTAAAAGTGACGTGAATGCTGGTGACTTTCTGTGTAGCACAGGACGTAAATAACCGTACTGTTTAGACCAGAAGCCCATAACGAATCATAAACAGACGACGACTGAGCCACATCGCTTACAAAGTGAAGTACCTATTAAGTAATAATTCGCAAAACATAATGACATCGAACGAATCGCTCGCTCGCTGAGAATTATGAGTAAGATACCTCTACCAGACGAGTTTCCGCTTCTCAGGACGTTGGTTTACGTCAACGAGCTGAATTCTAGCCTGCGCAGTCGGTGTGTAGAGATGTTACCGCATTTGCTGGCTGCAGCAGGCCTTCAGCCGACATCGTTACCCAAGGCAACATACTTTTTTCCCCAAAATCCATTTATGGGTATTTTATAGAAGTGTTTTAAGCGGATGAAGCACAGAGCATGCTGTAAAGATGCAGTTGAGCACCTTCCACTGGGTAGTAAGGAGTCCGGTTATAAGCCATTTCCAGAGAAAAGTGGTCTGAACTCTGTGAACATTTCCCCTCACAAAAAAATGCATGAGTTTGAATATACTCCAAGAATCTGTGCTGTTATTACAGTAAAACCACAAACCGCAGCTATGACGACAGTTTGATGCTCGACTCAAATAAACCGACATATTAGATATGCCTAGATGCTTGTTAAAAGCAAGCATGAAGAGTATTAAAAACATGTTACCGTTCAATGGGCCTATTTCACAAGATGGCCACACCTACCGGAAGGCATGTACTGACAATTTGTCTTCTCGCAATCTCTTCTTTCTTTGTCTTGAGAGATGATTACAGTTGTGGTCCATATTTTGGAGTTACAGGGGACCATGAGGAGGTATAAATTTGTCTAGGTTATTATGTTAGCCTTTTCTTTTAATTCGTTTTTGATTGTGTACCGTTAGGGTATGGCTTATGATAGCTGGCATTTCAGCTAATTTGTCTAACTTGCCTGCAAAAGTGTTAGCTATCATAGAACTTTGACTTAATAAATGCATGTGTTTGTAATACTCGCTGTTTGCACATTTTTTTTTCTTTATTTTTTTAACTTTACCTAGCTATGTCTACTCTGACATTGCATAGTGGTCACTAGGGTTGGATATTATATCGTTCAGTCACTGAGGAAGCTTGCTAATTGTAGCTCCAATGAGGCGAAATTGGGGGTTCGCTTGGGGGTTGAGCTTGAAGCCATATTTAATTTTTTTTGTCACGCAAATAGCTCGGTTTTATCCAGGCTAGAACGCTTAGCAGTGTCATCTGATAGGTAGCTTGAGGTTTGCCCCGCCAGCTTATGCAAAGTCTGGCTAAATTTAGCTTGCTTCGCAGTAGATGGCAGTCTAGCTAGCTACTAAAATAAGATATTGCAAATGCATGCTGGCTAATTACCACCTGGCGTTTCTTTTTGATTACTGCAGCTGCTGCGACTTGCGTTAAGTCACAGTGGTATTCTGGCTGGGGTAGCCAGTGAAAGACCAGTAACCATCGCCAACTCAGCGCTTTCTTCTCCAGAAGCAGTATTCCCAATAAGGCGAAAATGCAGTTTTCCGTCAAGGCACCGATTATCAAAAAAATTAAGACGATACCTGCGCAGAGTTGGTTAAGGCGTAGCCTTGAACCAAAAAATAAAAAAAATAAAAATAATTACCCGTTCTGTTGTTAATATTAAACGATGTTTCTTCCTGGGGAATCCAATTTGAGTGCTTCACACTCTCCCGTTGAAAATAGCGCCATCCCGCTGTCCACTTCTTTTACAGTCTATGGTCACTACGAACTGTAGTAGCAAGTGGTCACGTGACTACACATGCCAGAGCCGCGTCTGTTTTGTGCCAATGAATGTTCCTAACTCCCAAAAAATGATCCGGAAAATATTACGTGGCAACCATGATAAGTGCTTTCGAATTCTTAAAATGTTGAGGAGTCTCAGTGCTTCCTAATTTACGTCCTTTAAATCTTGTATTGGCTTTGACTACTGAAATTTTGGTATCGTGACATCCCTAGTAACTACAATCTTACCATATTCATATTGAAGTTTATGTTTGAATCTAATGTGTCATTGGTCCACGTTTTTATTGTGGCTCTCACACGACAATCACTGCGAGCGTTTGTTTATATTGTACTTATATTGTAACTGGGTTGCTGCTCTCAATCTCTGCCTCTGTCAAAAACCAATGCATGTTTGTGTGCAGCTTGGGGATGGGTGCCAGGGACTGCCGTCTTAGGCGCAGGGCAGAAAGCCAGCTAAAACGATCAAATCAGTTACAGCAGCTTTAAGTTAAACAGCTACATATTACCAAACAGTGACTCTTGATTTTAGTCATTTGTAGTTACTGGTAGAATGTTCAACACAACCATGTGGATAAATTACTGTTATTCTTGGATTGCAAAGGCAGCCTTGGCTCCTGCTGCCCTGTGTGTTAGCAGTGTTCACCAGACTGCTGTTCCTCTGAAGATGAGGTTGCCCATCTGTTGAGCTGAATCAAAATGCCAGCAAGCTTGAGTGCTGTGAATTCCCCATTGATGATATTAAAGTTATTGTGCCCATTGTAGGCACCCCCATGCCAGCTCGGCTCTTCATAACATTGCATAAGGATTTTACAGCCCAGCCCCACCCATCTGAACCCCACTTAAGGAGTCTGTCTGTTGTTCAACTCCTTCTCTCTGGACCCTAAATAAGTACTCTTTTCATCAAACCCAGCTCCACCTTTCCGGACCCTGAATAAGAAGTCTGTTCCTGGACAGGTTGTGGCTAAGGAGCTTGGTTGGGCCTTAGGGAAGGAATGTGGCCATCAATTTGCAGTTTGTGCCCCACATTCTTCATGTCAGTGTGACTCTGAAGCTGTTTACATGCCGAAAATATAACTGCCAAGTTTTCTGGCACTGTGAAGTAACACTTTGGCGCTAGACCGCATGTTTGGAAAGGGTTGGGGAGGCACAGGTCTGTCTACTGCTGGAGCCCTTTGAACTCAGTTGCTGCTCTTTTATTATGAGTGCGGCTAATCAAACTGGTCTTCTATGAGGAGTAGATATCCAGAGTTGGTAGGCATTGCAGTTTGATTACATCAGTGTATCGGTACAGAGTTTTCAGATTCAATTAAGAAGTGACTTTGAGACTTGCCTGCAAAACACAGGAAATGTAACTGGCTGAGATGCTGTAAAGATTTACTGAAGAGAAAGTGCGCCTCTGCATGGGGTTTTCCTTCAGAAGTGTGCACTGAAGAAAGTGAACCTGTAGCACAGGGTCTGGCTCTTCATTCCTTCACATTCCTGCTTGCGTAAAGTGGCCAGTATTTGCCTGTTCGGAGCTGGTATAGACAGTCTGAGTTTACTCAGATCGGCTTAGCAGGCCATTGGATGTCTCTTTTAAAAGCGAGAGATTCAGATCTGCCATTTTACTTCACAACAAGCAATGTTGGGTGAGGAACTGCAGATTTATGACCTTACCAAAGACCTATAAAGCTTGTCATGACCAGTCGGGGTGGGAGCTTGAGCTGTAACTGTTGATAATGGTTATGAATGGGGATTATGCAAGTAAGACTTATTGTCCTCCTGCACAAGCAAGCTCTTTGCTCTGCGCTAAGATGTGTTTGCAAGATGATAGATCTCTAAGGAAAACTAGTTTTGATCAATACAAGCAATTCGTCTTTAGACAGGCAGCAAAAAGTCCTGAGTTTACGTTAATGCCAAGAATTTGGTGGAGGGTTAGTGGGTTTCATTTTAATTTTTTTAATTCTTTTTTTTTAGGTCTGTAGTCAATCCCAAGTTTACCTCTATCATTTCCAAAATCTTTCCTGGGTGAAACAAGTAACAGAATTATAATTATCATGGCTGATCAGTCTCTGCCTGCTGATACGTTGGGTTTACAGCTTAATTGTACAACAGTTGAATTATAAGGTTTTGGACACGATGGCAACCTATTTAGAGTGCAAATTGCTGCGTGAGCAATCGAACATGACAGTTTTGGGGGGTCATTTAGCTATCATGATCTCTAATTCTTGATACGCTGAATGAACCACCAATGTTCAGTGTTTCCCGCAGAGCAGGAAGCAATGTGTGGTGGCAGACCGGGGAGGGAGGGTACATGCTTTTTATTTTGGGGGGTTGCTGCTTCTTCTTTTGTTGAGCGGGGGGGGATGCCTTTCCTTTTGTTGTCCGGAGGAGCATTGTATTGCGCACATTACGCGTCTTCCAGTACTTTTAATTTTACCTGTTTTTTTTTTCTTTGCTGGCATACAGATGAGAATGCGATGGAGAAAATTGCATTGGGGCGGAATCAATTTGTGGCAGTTCGAGTTGATTCTGTGGCGGCTCACCACACAATGGTCTATGTGCGGGAAACCCTGATGTTGCTGGCACATCTGCAGCACGCTCCACAGTCCGGGGGGCCTGTCCAAGGTGGCTAGCTGGCTTAGCCAGTCCCTGATCCACACAAGCTTTCACGGTTAAGTGCCCCTTCTCTTCTGGTAAATATTTAACACTTGTTCCTGCTTCAGTGTTCCCTATTCAAACTCTTGGGTTGTGCAACTCCTGCGATATGTTGCCGCATATTTTAGCTACTTTATTGCCTCCAATCTCAAATATACTGCAGCGAGGTGTTTAGGGAGCCTTAGTGATAGGTTGATTCTGTCGGTTAATCACATGATGCAGATAGTGGGAGCAACAGGGCACTGCAAGGGTCTAGATCAACGGTGCTTATAAGTAGCGTGATTGTATTAATCATTTACTTTTGTACAATATTATTAATACTTTACCCCTTTACGCAGATATAGACGCTGGCGTTCGTAAATTCCAAAATTTATTTCCATAATAATGCTGTAATTGAATTTTCAAATGTCTTGCTTCACTCAAATTATTTTCTGGGACAGAAATACTGAGTTGTAAAGCCTAAATTGGCTCATGCATAATAGGAAAAAATGGCATTATTTGTATTCCTCGCAAACGGGTCAAAGGTGATTGGCGAAATTTGGTGAGAATTGGAATGTTCTACCCCCCAGTAAGTAAAATAGTAACGTGTATCACATCTGGACATTGTTTTCTTACTTTCTTTGATGTTAGACTTACATTAGGCTATATGCTTCCGACTTGCATAAATACTGACCAGAAATGTTCCAGGATTGAAATATTTGGGTGTTTTCCACAGAAATTTCTCTGCTAGTGCTGGTGGCGCGAGCAGTGTTTTTACAATTCAGCCGCAAACTTAGTTTATTAGCCTTAGTTAATTATGTTTGCAAGCATCTAAACATACATACACACTGGCTAGCTTGCAATGCCTCAATGCGATGCTGCAAAAACAAGAATTCCAGACTGATCAAAGTTGTGGCTCAGTAATTATGGTTTGAACTCTGTGTCAATCATATAATTGCTTTTGTGGATAAAACACTGAACGCTTGACTTCACTGTCTAGCAAACCTTAGCTTACCAGTCAAGAGGAAAAGTTAGAACAATGGTGCAACTTCTCAGCCCTTGTTCCTCCTTCAGCTCGCATCAGCAACCAAGCTGCGCTGATATTAACTTTGGACTAGTCCGATTTGGCCGCGGAGTCTTTGTGATAGATAGTGGAATTTCTTAAGAGCAATTTCTGTGTTTGAGGGCAGCAGTGAAACCCGGTGCGTGCGCCACTTGTAATCCGCCATTCCCCTCTGACCAGCTAGTAACCTGGCAACTGCAGAAATCCTGGCACAAAGATAATGTGGTTTTAAAGGGGACCTAACATGCTGATCCTTCTTTTAATACATATTAGTAATGTTATAATGTTGGTTGTCCATGCTCAGCCTCTGAAAAGTTTCTAAACATAAGATACAGGGATTTTGCTGTAATCCAAGAACGTGATTTCGTGAGCGTGATTTCCTCTCTAAACAGCTCCTCCCGAGATCTTCGTGAGATCTGGGCAAAACCTGACGTCAGGTTGTGCCATCCAATTAATACTGACCTAGCCAGAGCCAACCACTGCGCTGGACCTGCCCACACCAGAAACTATTTTAGCAGGCACTAACAACGGCAGATCATACTATACCTTAGTAGCGTCTACACTTTTGTAAATACATAAGAAGAACCGCAGATCATTTGAGGTGCAATTTTGTCAGTATCTCTCCCAAAGCTACTTGTCCGTATACTTTTGGACACAAAGAAAAACAAATATTTCTCTTCCAAAAAACGATGCCATCAGAAATCAGTGGGTAGCTATTTTTGTTTGCTGGCACCAAACAGCCATAGCCAAAGGGAACATTAGCTGTTTGTGCTCAGCATTTCACCAAAGACAGCTTTGTCAATAAAGGATAATTCGACACAGGATAAGCGTTTCAGCTGCTTCTCAAACCTGAAGCAGTTGCATCGATCAAGCGCTCGAAGCCACAAGCTGTAAGTCACCATATAGCAGCAAATAATGTAAGTGAACCTAACTTGTTACGGGTGGCTAGCCGGACCGCTAGCAACAACTGGCCTCAAACTCAGGCTTTGTAAAATATCTGAAGATAAAGCCTGTATCTGTCTCGACCATCTGTGACTCACAGACACAGAAGCTGTAAGTTTCTTTTACTGCATAAGCCAACCTGACATGACAGCCAGTTGATTGTGGCTGTAGCACAGCGGCTAACGTAGCCAAGTTACTGTTGCTTATGTTTGTGTCCTAAATATGCAAGAGTGATATCAGGGGAAATTCTACAGAAGGTGTGTGAACATAAGCCTCATTTGAAGCTAACTCTTAATACTCGTTTGTAATTTGGATGCTTAGTACAACTGTTCACAGTAACAGAAACTGTCTGTAAAACCTGTATTGCAAGGGTTTGTCTCTATGGGTATCACCGCTCGGTTACCAGTCGTGGTAACTAAAGATGCTCCTGGTTGACTTACATGCAGTAATTCTGATCGGTATGCTTGTGTTACTTTGGTAAGCATCAATGTGACAGTTGTCACGTACTGTTCATAAAGCTGCTTTCACATCACACACAAAACAAATTTTTCGCAGGACAGATTAGCCTACATTCAAAGTCAACGTAAAGACACAAATGCATATTATGGGCACGTCAAGCCGCTTTCACACTGGACGCGAAACAAATTTTTCGCCCAACAGGTTAGCTACATTCAAAGTCAATGCAAAGACGCGAATACAGGCTTTATGAGCGCGTTAAGCAGCTTTCACACTGGACACGAAAAAAGCGCATCAGATTAGCTACATTCAAAGTCAATGCAAAGACGCGAATACAGGCCTTATGGGCGCATTTCACACCGGACGCGAAAAGAATTTTTCGCGTGACATATTACATTTAAAGTCATGACCGCTTATCAGCTACTGCATGTTAGTTTGCGTGCTCTGCTAATTAAAAATGCTCCTGGTTAACTTATATGCGACAATTATGATCAGTATGCTTGTGTAACTTCGGTAAGCATCAGTGTGGCAGTTTCATCATAACGTTGCCTGATTGTAGCCACTACAGCTGAAGCTAACCGGAGAGGTGCTGTATGTGTCTGTCGAGTTGGGCTGCAGTTCGACCAGACGTAGATTTTGCAGAGCTTGGCGTGCATTTTTGTGTGCTTATGAAACGATCGCTTTACTTATCCATGACCGGGGTCAGCCTGATACAGCTTCAATGGCTGGGCAAGCTCACTGATACTACCGGTCAAAGCAATAGGGAAGCGCACAGGCTATTACGTGTTCGGTATGACAAACGCTGCATTGCCATCGATTGAATATTAAATTCTTCCCTTTAAAAATGATCGATTCGCTAGGTCCACATAAGCAACGGTTCATGCAGACGGAACTTCTTGTCTGTAAAACCTGTATTATGTTCATGACATAACCAGAGCTCTATCTTGCTCTCGCACACTATCCATAAAGCACCCATTTTCCGCGAGGAAAAGCTGGTCATTCCGAAGCAATTAGTAAACCATTACCACGGGCAATTTCCGAAAAAGGCCGTTTAGCTTGTAGCTTTCGCCCCTATGTCATATACCAGTGTGGAAGCTGTTCGTTTCTCCTTGCTAACAACACACCACAGCTATGCACACAAACCAGCAGGTCCTAATACACACCAAAGCAGTCCTTAAGCTGTTGGTCCACTTTTAGCTGCCCCTCACTGTCCATGTCCATCCCTCTAAACTCAGACCCACTGGATTTCTACAGTCTCCAGTCTATACTTGGGCATGTAGACCCGTTCTATAAGTGTGTCTATATGGGGTGGATTCTAGCTTCCCAGCATCCTAGCTAGGAGTAGAAAAACTGCTGTACTTACCAACTGTTGCCGTAGCAAACTGTAGCCGATAGCAAATTCGTGCTTGAGCTGCCAGACTTTCGCACTGCGTCCTCCACTTTCGCCGTTGCGTTTATTAGAACAAGTTAATCTCATTAGATATATATGCACATGTTCTGCGTTTGATTGCAGAATTTCCCCGCTGATTCCTTAGCTCAGATGGCAGACGTGTCTCTCGTTTCACTGTGACACTGCAATGTTCCCGCTTAGATCCGCCCTCCACATAGCTGGCCAGTCAGAAGAAAGTGGGCACACGGGGAGTGGGGGCAATAGCGGAAGAGCCTCCCCAAAGAGGTGTTTCAGGCAGAGTCTTCTATGGACTACAAATTGGGTTTTTTGAGGATGGCAGTACGAGCGAAATAAGTACCCTTTCTTTACTTTGCGCGATCAGGAGTTCTCGAGGGGAGTCAAAGACCAAAATATGAACTTGGAAAAATAGCATATTAGGTCCCCTTTAATGTTGTCACACCGTTGCTTCAGTGGTACCATTGCTGTAGCTGACATAAAAAGACAAAGGGCTCATTTTGGAACTGACAAAAATTAGATAACTGTTGAAACCTGCAAAAATGTACTTTTTTGGGGGGAAAATACATGCTTTTAGTTAAACACATTTTTCAGGTGGCCCAATTTATTTTTTTAACTTTATTCATTTCCATGAATGTCTCTTACCTTTAAAAGTACATAACAGGAAAATCATGATGAAAAAAAAAACACATTATGGCGTAGAAGTTATATACTCAGCAACAAAAGTTTCTGTGACACCAATATTGTTAATTATTTTTCATAACGCAATTATGAAATTGTCATACATGGTGATATCAGACTGAAACAGTACACGTAAACACAACATTGAAACGGAAATCATGAAAATGCGAGAAAATGACTTTGCACGTGAAAATGTGCGTAAATCATGCTTGTGGATGGCAATAAAAGAGGAGAATTTTTGGATTGTTCACATTGTGCCTGATGAACGACGGAAGCATCACTTATCGAAAACACAGCCATTTCGGATCAGGAACTCTACCCTCTAAATGCCAAGACTGTCTGAAAATGATCGGTGGAGGGCCATTGGGATGATTGAATCCGGAACCTCGCAGAGGGAAGTTGCTCATCGCCTGAATATCCACCGAAACACCATTTGGAACTTATGGCAGCGTCATCAGCAGACAAGACATGTCAGAGACCGTCCTCGCAGCGGCCGTCCATGAGTAACCACTCCCAGACAGGACAACTGGATTCGAACAACCCATCTCCGAAATCGATTCCAACCTGCAACCATAACTGCAAGAACGATACCTGGTTTGAGGCGACTGTCTGCACAGACAATCCGTCGCCGTCTCCGTCATTTTGGCATTGTCCCACGTCGGCCAGCAAGACGTCCAATACTCACAGTACAACACCGACGACTGCGTCTACAGTGGGCACAACAACATCGACGGAGGATCCAACGTCAGTGGGATCTTGTACTCTTCACTGATGAATCAAGATTCATGCTTAACCGATGTGATGGTCGTTTACGTGTATACCGTCGACGTGGAGAACATTATGCCAACAACTGTGTTCAGGAATTTGATCGTTTTGGAGGTGGTAGTGTCATGATTTGGGGAGGGATCACGGCTAGAAACAGAACAGATTTGCTTGTTATTGATGGAAATCTGACAGGTCAAAGATATCGCGATGAAGTGCTACGGCCATTGGTGGTACCGTTTTTGATGCAACATGGTCCCGGAATAACGCTGCAACATGATAACGCCAGACCACACGTTGCAAGGATTGTACAGCAGTATCTGATGCAACAACATGTCAATGTCCTGCCATGGCCAGCCAGATCCCCAGACATGTCCCCAATCGAGCATCTTTGGGACGAGATGGATCGACGTTTGCGGCGGTTGGATAACCCGCCAGCTACACTCCAGGAATTGCGACAACGTCTACGTCAGATTTGGAATGACATCCCACAGCAATTTCTGGCACATCTGATTCGGTCCATGCGCCGGAGATGCGTTGCTTGCATCATGGCACGAGGAAGTCACACCCGGTATTGAAGTGTGAAGGTCACAATTGGTTAGACGTCAGACAAGTGCTTCATGACGC
The DNA here is from genome assembly GCA_029721435.1 of Gymnothorax reevesii. Taxonomy (NCBI): domain Eukaryota; kingdom Metazoa; phylum Chordata; class Actinopteri; order Anguilliformes; family Muraenidae; genus Gymnothorax; species Gymnothorax reevesii. The sequence goes on from CM056588.1 coordinate 29,430,278, forward strand.
ATGAAAATGACATTTTTCATTTTGAGTGACGTTGGCACTGAAAAGTCAGTGTTTCTCCTGTTAAATAAACATATTGATTGCATTGAGATCTTTGCGTGTCATTTATAACATACACATAAATGGTGTCACAGAAACTTTTGTTGCTGAGTATATTTCCATAACAAATGATGCAAAATGGTACACTATATTGGTAAAATCTCATAATTTTACAGATTACAAACTCACTAAGGGATCCCAGTTTTGTTTGTTTAAGCTATAGGGAAATCTGTGGCATGATCTTCGGAAATGGTGGTTGTGCTATCTTACCCATGGTTAAAGTGATCGGATGATGGCGACCAAAATGAAAAAATACAGAGTTTTCAAAACAGATTCAGCTTGGGAAGGTGCCATAATAGAGCATGACAGTGAGTGATAAAGGAAAAGAGTGTATATTTGGCAACACCGGGACCATTGGATAGCACTAACAGCTGTGAAAATTTTGGAAACTCGCTCTGAAATTGCTTGATTAATAAGCAAATGCATTCTCGCCTAGGAGCTTTATGCCATTCTCCAACCTTTCATGCGGCTTGCAATTTAATATCTGTGTGCATGAGTGATTTTGTTTGTAAGTGAATTCTTCATGTTTTGATTAAAAAGAAATGTTTGCTAATGCACTTTGATGTGACGTCACAGATTTATGTGCATTGACTTCGGAAAATGGATTCTCTGAACAGTTGTGATCAATTTTCTAAAATGCACTTGAATGATGTTTTAATGACATCTACTGTGCCCCGTTACCACTTATTTGGAAAAATGACTTTTTATTAAAGGGTAAATCATACAAAAAGAAGCACACAATTATTTTCACATGACACCATGGCTACATTCCTGTTACCTGTCTTTAAGTCTCAGGAGTGGCTGCTCCCACTCATGCCCATCTTGCTTCTCCACTGCCCACTGCCCCATCGAGCATTCATGGCTGCCTTTTCAATGCTAGTATACTGAGTGAAAATAGAACCAAGTCAGTTGAACATGATGATTTAGATCATTACTTTGTTTCTCAGAAAGGAATTGTGAAATTCACGATTTTCAGCGTTTCTGCAGATCTTTTCGGATGAGCAATCTGCCTGACTGGCTGTCCTTATAATTGATGCATGAGAATCAATTAGCGCATTGACACATCCATGGATTCATTTCAGTCCTGAAATGAAAGTGTATAGCATATTCATTTATAATGGAGCATAAAAATATTGATGAAAAGTGTTTGTGTTCGTGCTATTTAAGATGTTTTTATCTTTTCTTGTTACTCTGCCTCCCATAACATCATGGAAGGAGTTTTTTGTGTATTCGAATAATTGAAAAATATTTTTTAATTCTAATAACTCACTAAACCAAACAGGGCAGCATTGAAAATCATTTAGATTTTCTTAGAATGCTGTTATTTATGGTTAGTGTGCTTTTATATTGTGTTAAATTCTAATTTCTGCATGGGGTGAGGAGTTTGATTCATTAAATTCAAAACATTTGGTTCATTAGTCTGCTGAGCGGAATATGTATCTCTGTGAACTGGACGCAATACCAGCAACCTAAAATACTTTTCAGTCGATGAAAAAAATACCTTAAGTTATACTACACAATGAACTGTTTGCTGGTTGCTCAGTTTACTGACTTGGCTGTTGGCCAGCTTGATTTTATGAGATATAGTGAAGCCTGTTTCGCCTTAGTGGCATGTACATTCTTTGCCATGTGATTCCAACTTCTTATGCATACTGTATGGGAGGATATTTGGATAAATGGCCCATTTCATTAGTGAGCTGGAGCATTATCCTGGAGGTCTTAAGTACTGCATCGTATCATTGTCGAGTCTTTTTGGCAATCCTATTTGTGGCTAGAGTTCATAAAACCTGCCATTTTGTGTTGAGAGCAGATGAGGGACAGGCAGCAGTGATGAGCAGCTCTCTGTCAGAGTGATAACAGATGGAGGCTGTGGTTGGCTGTGCCAGCCGTCTCTCGCTGGAATAATGGGGCCTCAGACAAAAAGTCAGTCCCCCTGGGAGTTTCAGGGGCATCTGCACAGGCTTGATAAGCACAAGACTCCTTCATCCAATTAAGACATGGACAGAACGGACATAATTTAGCAAGGCTGTGTATTATACTGGGGAGGAGGACGTGGCAGGCCTTCAGTGTTCTATGCCAGATGGCCTCTGGCATCAGGCATCAAGCACAGGGAGGGTATACTTTAGGGTAGAATACAGAGAGACTGTGATTTAGGATAGAGCACAGAGAGAGTCTACTTTTCTGTGGCCAACCAGGGAGAGTTTACTCCTCTATAGAGCACAGAGGGAGTATGCTTTAGTACAGAGCACCAGAGAGATTGTACTTCAGTGTGGAGCACAGGCAGGGTTGAGCTCTTGAGAGGGTATTCCTTAGTACAGAGAACAGGAGACTACTGTATGCTTTAATGCAGAACACTAGAGGGATTGAACTTGAGAGAGTGTGCCTTACGGCAGAGCTCCCGAGAGGGTATACATTAGAGCACAGAGTGCTTTATGGCAGAGCTCCCTAGAGGATATACATTACAGCACAGAGAGAGAGTACTATAAGAGCACAGAGAGATTGTGCTTTGTTATTGAGTATAGAGGGAGTGTACTTTATGGCGTACAGCACAATAGAGATTGTGCTTAATACAAGAGCACCAAAGTGAGTGTATTTTTTTGCCTGATCACGTGTGATACATGCACTGACTATTGCATAGTCTTCTGCAGTAGGAATGGCTCTGTGCAAATTTAAAGAAAGGCTTCAGCTGTGTAATACCCACAACAGAAGGTGTTCAAAAATCTGTCTAAAGGGGCTGGGTCAATTTTAATGCCTAAACTGCCTCCCCGTCAAGCCTCTGGTGTATGCATTTCCTTTAATTTGAATGCATTACTAAATATTATTTAACTTTCATTATATCCCTGAAATACGAGTTTCGGGGATATCATGGATTTGCCCCACCTGCCGCCATGTCCGCAGATTTTAGCCGTTAGCGCGATAACTCACAAAATACTTTACATTGGCTTCTCATTTTTAGCATTTGGGTAGATATGGTGGAGAGGATGAACTGATTAGATTTTGGGCAAGAATGCACTCCTAGGTTTGCCACCAGGTGGCGCTATATATTTAAATTATATTATTATATTTATCTGTTTTTTAACCATATCTCTGGAACAATTACTTACACAGACCTCAAATTTGTAAAATCTTGTAAAGGGGAATCTAATAAAGGGGCTTCAAGGATTGGGGAATTTCGGGGATATACCCCTTGCTGTCGGCCGCCGACAGCGTAGGCCAGGGCCTAGCAGCCCTGGTTATTTGGTGCTGTGTTTGGAATTGCATGCTCATTTACTACACACTGCGCCAGTGTATAGTGGATACTATAAGCTGTTCATAATACTCACAATACTCTATGCTGTTGCATGACCACCGAGTTATTAAGATCACAATTCGGGTATTGGCTGGAAGTTACCATTGATTGTGTTGTGGAATAAAGTACACTGCCTAGATGGCCCTGGCAACGCATTGTGAAATTTGAGCGTCATAGTATATATCATCCTAGTGTCTTGGACGTACTGGAAAATGTCATATTAATTCCAGACTGTATCCTCGTGACTGTGGCCAAAATCATTATATACTACCATGGGTGATAACTCCTCAAATCTTTCTCTTCTCTCCGGTGTGTCATGCATGCAGCCACAGGTTCTTGCTGCCTTGCTCCCTCTTGTATTGCCTGTGCGAATTGCTACCAAAATGCAATTCTGGAATGAAAATATACTAACTTTTTCTAGGGAATTCAATTTGTGAAGAAATTGCAGTATGAATGCAGGCTGTTGAGTAATTGAAGCTAAACTGGATTTCTGTCTCATGATCAGGTTCGAAAAGTGGGAATGGGATGAATGATGCTAAATATTGCGTCGGCTACGAGCAAAATTAAATTACTTTTATTGATGGCTGATTTCTGACTTTAATATAATATATATTTAATGTATAGACCTGAATGAAAAAAAGTTGTTATAGGAGAATGATTTTATTTTTTTAGTACAGTAGGAAAGGTGGGAAAGGAATGGAAGATGCAAAATAAAGTGTAAGCGCCATGCTAAACTACATGGCTATATTGATATCAATATTAAGCATAAACCTATTATTGGTTCATTGTTTAAAGGTCCATGATTTTAGCGCTGGGATCTCGTTTTGCAAGTGAATGCACAGTCACATCCACCAACTGCTGTCATTGTCAGATTGATCATTTAATTGGGATTAATATCTATCTAACTATCTATCTTGCTGTCTGTCTGTCTGTCTGTCTGCAAGGGACTATGTAAAAATAAGACATAAATGTGAGGATTTGATGCTTTGTACCAAAGTTAACTGAAGGATAATATTCGTCTTCTGCATCTTGGAATGAAAGTTATGTGTCAAACTCCAACTCATCAAGAGTCGCCTTGACCTTTCAATTGCAGGAGAGGGTCGACTCTGGGTAACGATTTGATGTAAATTATATGTTCCTTTGAATATTGTATTAAAGACGTGGAACTTTTTTAAATCATTGAAACTTCAAACTAAGTTGAATAATTTTAAAAAGTATTGCTGGGATTTGTGTATGCGTGCGTTTGTGTGGCTTTGTGTCTGTGTGTCTGTTTGCACATACTTGAATGAGTAATAGAGAGCAAGAAAACATCCCCAAAAGTTTTAACAAATTTGGGTATTTTTCATTGTTTTAATGGGATGCAAAAGTTGAGTGATACTCAAAATGTTTGCAGGAAGAGTAGAAAAGGTGACAGGCGGATGATGGATGGAAAGTATAGTGCCAGACATTGAAGAGATACAGACAGTTTGCAGGTTTGAAGCCCCATTATCAACTTCTGCAAGTCAGAGCTCCTTGTAATCCCAGTAGCCTGTCTCACCATTTAAGAGCTTTTGTGACCAAGCTCTCCTCTGAAGTATTGTCTCTCTTGCTCTCCTACCAAGCTCAGTTCAGCTCAGTTAAGCAGCGAGTAGTGGCGGCTCACATGCCAGCTAAATTCAGGAGAGATTTCCGCAGGTGTCGCTTATGAGAATATTGTCATGACGGACGCAAATCGAAGAGCCTGGGGATGTTTATTAAGGCTGTATAAAGTGAGAGGCTGGCTCCAGCAGGCATGCAGGGATCATTACCACAGCTTTCATCTTCTCATAAAACCAAACACTCAAAATCCCTGCGAGAGATTTTTTTTCGCTGACGATTCATGGCCTTGATGTGCTTTGAGGACGGCTTGTGGCATCGAGTTAGTGGTTTTTCTTTGTTTTCTCTTGCAGTTCATTCTGGTGAAGGTGAGAGTTTCAGTAATTAAACTGAGAGTTTAGCTGGGTTTCAGCGATGTCATTTTAGGCTCTTGGGTTTCATTCGGCGGTTGTGTTTCTTCGTGCTTGTCTGTGGATGTGCTGTCTAATTTAATCCAATTTCAACAATTGGCGATAGCTGGCACTTGTTTCAACCTCTTTTGAATTACTATCAATTTTTTAGGCATATCAATGGTAAATGTGCTGAGGAGAACCAAGGTATTCCCCCAGACTGCAGACTGCACTATGTTTTGATCACATTTGCCAGCAGGACTCTGAGCCCTGGCCTCATGCAGTGCAGTGAAGCTTCTTATTTGTATTTGTAATGACAGACATACAGGTGCCACACGTACTTCCGTTTTATAGTACTAAATTATGCCTCCCCGGAAACGCGGTGGTATCCCACAATCCTCCTTAATTTGTGGCAGTAAGACTGCAGTGCTGTCTTCAGAGACAGAGGCAGTAAGAATCAGCAGCTCAGGTGGTTTTGACACTCAGGCAGACAGGAACCAGATGGAGGAAATGGAGGGAATAATGATGACTGACTATGTGCAGTTCTGCCCATGAGCTCAGAGAAGACAATCAACAAAGTTGTGAGAGAGAGAGAGAGAGTCGAGAAAGAGAGATTGACTGACTGACTGACTGACTGACTGAATTTTTGGGTGTGTCTGTTTATTGGTAAGAAATCATTGAAACAATTCTTCCTCGTAAAAATTAATCCTTTGGCTACCATATGCATCCTTGTTTTGGAAGCTAAAACACTGACTGTTCTGTTAGGTCAGCACATAATGACCTATCTTGTTCCTAAAGAGCTACTGTATAATCGGCAGTACTACAAAAAAAAGATTGTTGGAGCAAAATTGACAAAGACATGCAGTTTCTACTTCTGTGTCAAATGTCAGTGTGACAGTTGTCCACGCTTATGTGCTTTGCAGATTAAAAGCAATTAGTTTTTTTTTTAATATCTCTAGACCGCTACCATGGTAAGAACATCACTTTCAACATATTTTGACAAATCTAAAAATCCAATGTACTTGAACCCATAGGACTGCATAGTCAAGCTGAGGGTTGTTGTAAAATAATTTTAAGCACTATTTTCACATATTTGCATCATAAAATGGCTTACGCAGTTCGAATGCCGAGTCCTCACACTTGCACTGGAATATACACACTGGAAAGATGTATAGTTCTACGGTATTGTGCAATATTTGATGGTATAAAAACGCAATTATGCCTAGCGGCCTGTCTCTGAACTGAAGTACGCTAAAGGGTTAAGGGCGTGTGAGAAAGAAAGAAAGAGTAGGCACTTGTGCAAGTTTTTTGTCCGCAGTGCAGTCCTTTAGAGACCATAGGAACTATTGCAGGTGGAAGGGGTGTCAAAAGACCCCTGTATTTTGTGTTGTAGATTACTTAGGTGGAGAAAGATGGCTTTAGTGAGGGCACATTCAGACATGGGAAATGGCGGGCAGATGCATTATTAATTTGGATAAAATAAACTGGTTCTTCCAATGATAATTTATAGGCCATATGCATCTGTCTTAGGCTCGCGTGTATTATTTTTTTATTTTATACATAAAAAGAAATATTGTTTCTTTTCACAATACTCATCTGTTATGACTTTGCCTGATCCTTATTTTTAGTGGAAATTGTGCTTTTAATTTTGTATTGTTTTTTGTACCTTTAAAAATTGAGGCTCATTTTCAGTTTCATTCAACTATGAGTTATTTTCAGATGTAACACTGGATTTCTATAACTTTTCCATGAACAAATACAAACTCCTTGTAAAACTGACTTACTTTAGAAATACGTAATTCCTGCATTATCTATGAATTTCTGAATAATGCAGTTGGGTTGATGTGTATGCAGTTACATGTGCGCACACACGTACAGTATATGCCGATTCCCAAAACACATAATTATGCATGGTTTGGAAATAAACCGCATTTTTGCAGTAATCCCTAAGCCATTTACTGTAGAGGAAGGCATTGGAATCCAGCATTTATCCACTGCGAATGCTTTTGTTTTTGCTTTTTTCTTCTTCTTTTTTTTTTTTTTTTTAGCTTTGCAGGCATAAACCGATTGATTCAACTTCTCCCCCATAACTATTTTTACGTGCTTCTTCATGAAACATTATTTGAAACCTCAAATCCAAACAGGTGATGAATTCACAGCCTCTGACTTTCTCTTTTCCCGGGCTTTATTTCAACAGGCAGAGCTTGGTTGGGTCTGAACGGAAGTGATTAACCACATTTATTTCCACTAAAGAATGTAATCCATTTAGAGACTTCAAAGGCATTATTTTCTCTCTTCTTGGTGCAGGTTCTTGCGCATTGGAAGACGAGGCCCTATGTGATTTGAACAGAGGGATGTGTGTCTGTCTTTGTGTTTTGCCCACCAGCTGTGAGGTAATTGGTGTTGTAGAAGACAGCAGAGTATTCTTGCCGGCCCAGGGGTATATGCCTGCCATTGTCTCAGCTGCGTTGTGCTTCAATATGAGGAGTAGCATTCTATTCCACTTAAGAGAACAATTTCACCAACAGCTAGGACAAGCAGCTAAATGCTTCGTTTCCCACCCAAGGTGTTAGGTAGGCTTTAACAGGGTTAGAAGAGTGCCTTTAATAAGGTAGTGGGAGTTATACTTTCTCTTTCAAAAGGAAATAATAAAAGATTACTTATGAAGGAATCACAGTCCACTACAATGTATGACAGCTCTGATATCTTAATTTTCATTTAATGGAGAGACTCAAACAGCCGAATCCTCCCTTGAAAATCTCCGAAAATGAGATCTGCTGCATCTCAGTCTAGTTGTGTGCATTTTCTGTGGATAGGACAGATTGCTCACCTGTGTGCTCCAGTTTGCACTTACATGAAGTGCAACAGGTAGAGGATTGTGACAGGATTTCCTAACATTAATTATGTCTTTAGACATGGGTGTGATTTTTCTCAGGCAATCAGTTTGGTTTTAGGCTTGATTTTAATCTCAGGACTGAATTCTGCTGTGAATGAAACCACCTTTACTGTCTTTCTGAGGACTACAACCCCATTTCCAGTAAAGTTTGGGACAGTTTAAAATGTTAGTAAAAACGGGATGCAATTATAATAATAATTTATTCGCACAGAAAACGTGCAGCAAAGGGAGGGGAAGCGTTAATCAGGCACAGTAGTTGTAAGCTTTACATACATGCCAGTGAAGTGACCGTACATACAATATTATTCATTTCAAAGTCGCATACTCTCAGACCATCCCTTACATCACAAAGTTTGGCAATACACATGGCAATTTCATCATTACAATCACCTTTTAAACTGCGTTTCAAAGCAGAACGGTCACAGCACAGAGTATTGACATTTAAGCCCCTTGTAAAACAGACAAACTAAATTGTTAACACCATTAGCAATATTGCACATAAACATGGCAAACCGACACAGTAACTGATTTTCAATGCTAGGAGCAGACATAAGAGAGGGAAGTAAACTGCATTGTATATTATAAGGGACACGCTAAATATGCCGTGACACCTTACGCCAACAAACATAGAAATTTGCTGGTTTCAGAGGTGATGTGTGCCACGGATGTGTCCATATGTTTCATGGTTTTCAATTGAGGAATTTCTCAAATCACAGGCATATTTTTACTTTCAATGTGAATTGCTAGTATTGGGAGGGCGTTCCTAATTCCACCCATGCTTCTTCAGGGTTTTTTTTCCAATTCTCTCCTTTTTGCATCAGGTGCAATTCAATGGTTCAAACAACATCATTCTGGGTTACATCATTCTGTACTCTGTCAGGATCCGTGGGTAGACAGATAAACTAAGGGTGTTTTCACACATAAGGGGCTCTAATTTCGTAGACCAGGCGCAGGCGCGGCGCATGGGGGGTGCGCCGCGCCAACGGGGTGTGTCCAGGCGTATGTGGCAATTTCGTGCCCGGCGTAGCCTGGCGCAAGTACTCCTCTGTCCCGCCTCTGCCCCTCCTTCCAGCGCAAGTTGGCAAAGAAGGCGTGTTTGGGTATAACACAGCCGAGTCAAATCTTCACCAGTCAAATGAGCTCCTCACCTCACCTCTAATGTGTTAGAATATAGAAGGCGACCCAGCCGAGTCAAATATTGCTCACTGGCAAGAGAAACGATGGATAGCGTGTTCCTATTATTAGAAACTGTAGCTGCTTAAAATTTTGGGATTAACATGCATATACAACAAAGCAAGATACGTTACACATTTATTTCCAACATGTGATCTTAACTCAGTACGAGATCATAGCAATCAGGCTGCATTCCTTTCCCCCACTAAAGACGAAAAAACATAAGTGACAATAATAGTAGCCAAGTATTAAGCCGCTTGCACACTGGACGCGAAACGAATTTTTCGCTCGACAGATTGCGTCTTGTGTCTAAAGGTCTGACAGAGTTTTAATAAATCGTCGTGTCTGACAGTCTATTATTGTTTTTAATTTCTTCAAATCTACTGACTCTTTCAGACATTAAACGTTAATGTTTGATAAGAGGGTTCAGTTCTTCAAGATGAGTACCGAGAATTTCAATCAATGTTTCTGTGTTAGCTCTGCGCAATAAAGTGAGTCGACACTGGCGCGAGACAATGTACAATGCCTCCGTGTCTGACAGCCAAAAAAAAAAAGGACGATTAGAACAGATTGATAATGAAATAAAGAATAAAAAGAAACATTTTAACAACAGAGCATCCAATGAACACTGCGATTTATTTATTGGCGGGTCATCTTTGTTTGATATCACGTTTGTTGCTGATATATTTTTATTCTTTATTTCGCAATAAATCTGTTCTCATATCAATACTTTTACTTTTTGCTGGCTGCTGGACATGGAGTAATTTGCATTTCGTGTCGGACAGTCTTGATCGTGCATGCGATGATTTCTTCACTCTGTCAGTGGTCATGGAATTGATTTGCTCACGCACTATATTATCTCTGCTGTGGAAATAATAATGTGCTCGATCCATCTGACTAATTTTCAAAAGAAAGACCGAATAAATACTAATGTCTATCTTCAACGGAAGAAAACAGATGAAAAGGCTAAAAAGACCAAGAAAAGTCGATAGCTATCAATTTGCATTTTGTGAAGGCCGAACACAAACATAGCCAAGTTTGCACGTCTAATAATTCCTGGAATATTCGGAAAAACTAGAACTTTTATGACTCTCGGACACGGAGCTATATTAAAACCCTGTCTTTGCATTGCAATGACTTTGCATTGACTTTGTCTGTAATCAGTCGAAAAATTCGTTTTGCGTCCAGTGTGCAAGCGGCTTTAATGAGCATAGAACGCAAGCATTCGATATATATATATATATATATATATATATATATATATATATATATATATATATTATACAGTTTGTGGTTGGCTGAGAAAGATGTGAAGTCCTTAGTTTGCATCACAGATTCAGTTGCGTTGATTAAGCCAGGTCAAGTTTCCATTACGCGTGGCAACCGCCTGACATCAGGACAATCGATATAAATACAATAATTTATGTCCTTATTCAGATAGTTACATTAAATAGTGCTTCCTGTAATTTTTTCTTGCATTGAAATGTGCCTGACATTCTGTAAACCTGCCTGTGAGATTTCGGTGACGTGTGCGCACTCTGCGCCGGTCAGCCAAATTACCACTGCACGAAAATTAAACCAGGTTGGAGCTGGCGAGTTTTCTGCGCAACTCCAGCGGAGACTTTTTCTACGAAATTGTCACTGCGTCTTGATGAATATGTGACACCTCCCGCCTACTACGCCGCCACACCCATCTCGGCGCACCTCTACCGAAGGCTGCGCACCTCACGAAATTACCACTACGCGGGCTGCGCCGTTCGAAATTACCACTGCGCGGGCTGCGCCTCGCTACGCCAGCTGCGCTGCGCCAGGAAATTAGAGCCCAAGGTGTTTAGGTCGATCTAACGGTCTAGCCCGGCCTAATTGGTGCGGTGCGGGTAGTGCGAACACAACTAGCCGCACCCCATGTCGACCTAAACAGCCGTACTGAGAGCGGCAGGAAGGGGTGGTCTCAGAGCGGCGCACCAAACCAGTGGTGTGAACGCGCAGCAAGCCCGGGGTTGGCCCAACCATTTAACATCAATGGTTCATTTATGTCTAACGTTACAACTTACCTGGCTGTTCACAGATATCTGCGTATGGTGAGGGGGGCCTAGTTTAACAGAATCAATCTGCGCCTTGTTCTGGTTTGTCTGGCAATTCGCATGTGCCGTCTCCAGTGCAAGAAAACATTGTTCTCCACACGCAGCCGTGCCTCGTTTTCAAATTCGAACGTTATAACTTCCCGACACTGAACGAGACAAACTATATAGATCGCCAAAAGCAGTAACGTTAGGTATATCAGACGGCGTTCCTGTTGAGTCTCCATTCTTCATGTGTGTTCTGTTAACAGTTTTTAACCTTTAAACCTTCTTTTCCGGATGGAATGCTGCAACACACGTCACTTCCGTCTGGTTGCCATGGATACATGACACTCCATTCTGTAGAACGGTGGACTTGGGATGGCAATAAAAAGCATATGTGAAGTCGAGCCGCTCCAGTTGAAAATTGATACATTGTATATTGGGTCGACCCAAATATGTGTGAAAACCAGTTTCAATGGTGACAACACATCTACTGAGAAAAATCTGCCATTTGCATCACAGCTGAATTCCTTCCATTAAAATAATAGGTGCAAAATCGAAGTCATGCAGTTTGTTAAAAAAAAGCAATGTTGAGGATATTTCAAAGTTAGTTAACATCATTGATCATTTATATGAAGTTGAGTGCTTACGGAGTTAATGATTGAAAACGGTCATGGAATAACAGTTAAAAGGGATTAAATGTGCTTCCCCTGTATTAAATTCAGCAGCTGCAACTGCTTGAAATATATTGAGAAAAAATGCCAATAATTATTGTCTTCAATCAGTATGGAATAATTTTATTGCAATCACGATTTTTGTCGTCTTGCCTAAACCAAGGACTGTCATCTTTGTTACAGCATTACAATCACAATCACTCATACAGCATTACTTTTACTTTTATTCCACAGTATTACAATCAATTTTACTTTTATAGAATTACCATCACCTTTACTCTCACAGATTTACCTTTGCTCTCCCCTTACCACATTCCCATCACTTTCTCTCACAGCCTTTACCATCACTTTCACTCGCACAGCATTTACCAGTACTTTCAGTTTAACAGCATTATCTTCGCTTTCACTTTTACAGCATTATCTTCACTTAACTCATACAGCATCATTTTCAGTTTCCTTCACTCTTACAGCATTCCAAAAATGAAGGATTGTTGCGCTCGGTCAACACACTGAACGGATGAGCATTACAGGAAGGTAGAGCCAGTACAGTAGGAAGAAGAAATGCTAACTGCACACCGTGAGAAAAAAAAACATCAGTCTAGCCCGTAAAAAAGCACATTTATTGCAGCTCACACACCAATAAAAAAGTGCACAAAAACAAAAACAAAGAAAAAAATGTGAAAATCAAAACCAAACATGTTGGTCACTATCAGATCATCTTCAGTGCTCAACGTGCTTTTTTACAGGCCAGACTGATGTTTTTTTTTCTCACAGTGCGCAGTTAGCATTTCTTCTTCCTACTCTTACGACATTTCCATAATTTTCACTCTTACAGCATTGGCACTACTTTCCCTCTTATAGTATTGCCACCACTTTCACTTTTACAGCATTAACCTTCACTTTCTCTTGTTACCATCACTTTCACTCTTACAGCATTAGCACCACTTTCAGTCTTACAGCAGTATCTTCACTTAACTCATACGGCACTTTCAGTTTCTTTCACACTTGCAGCATTAACCTTCACGTTCACTCTTACAGCATTAACACTACTTTTATTCTCACAGCATTACCATCACTTTCCCTCTTGCAGCTCTGCCATCACTGTCACTCTTTCAGGATTTCCCATCACTTTTAGCATTACTTTCACTTACACTTACAGTGTTGCCATCAGTTTTATTTTTACAGCATTACCATCATTTCACTGTCATAGCATTACCATGTAAATCATTCTTTCAGTGTACCCATCACCTTTTCCTTATAGCATTATATCACTTTCCCTCTTACAGCGTTATCATCACGATCCATCTTTCAGCATTACCTTCGCTATCAATCTTTCAGCATTACAATAACTTTCACTTCTACAGTGTTCCTATCATTTTCTCTCTGATAGCATTTACCATCACTTTCACCATTGCCGTCACTTTCACTCATACAGCATTACCATTTCTTTTGGTCTTAGTGCATTCACTAGCACTTTCACGGTCACAGCATTATCAAACTTTCTCTCTCACAGCATTACCATCAATTTCACTCTTTCAGCATTACCCTCACTTTTGCTTTTACAGCATTACCATTGCTTTCACTCACACAGCATTGCCATCCTTTTCACTCTCAAAGCTTTACCATCACTTGCACTAATGGACAGTAACCATCACTTTCTCTCTTTTCAGCATTTATCGTCACTTTTACTCTTACTGCATTTAGTACTTACATTGACTTTCATTCTTACAGCATTACTATCACTTTCATGATTATAGCATTACCATCACTTTCACTTTTGTAGCACTGACCCTCACTTTCACTCTTACATCATTTAGTTCAATTCAATTTTACTTATCTTGTGCATTTTCCCAAAGAATGGTCACTAAGATGCTTTACAGAATGGCACTAAGGCAGATGCCTGGCCAAAGAACTCCCCAATGGGTTGATATCTGAGGAGGAATCAGGCTATAGCTGGGGGGCCCATTTTCCACTGGCGGCGTAAGTTAATGTAAATGGGTCGTAGCTTTACAAGTCAATTAAAATCAATTTCAAGCCAATTATACGAATGAATATGATTTTAACAGGTGAGTATCACTCAAGTAGTACGTAAATAAGAATACGGTGTAGATGGTGAAGATGACATTAGTGGTCTGGGAGGCCGTGGTGGTGCATCTGCAGCTCCAGAATGTGGCCAGACATGGGCGCACAGTACTGGGCCAAAGTATTCCCTTGACACTCAGGCTCTCAGGACAGGAGAGGGATTTGGATCCTAGAAAGGAAGCAAAGGGAGAAAGTCAGTCAATGTGGATATCAGCATCTAGGTCCGATACAATCCCTATCTCAACACTTCATTTGAGACTATTATTACAAATGCAAAGAGCATCAGTTTAGACAGGTAGTCCATCAAAAGCTAATTGCAGTTGGTTGCTAACCTAATCATTGACTTTACTGGCTTATAAAGCAGTTACTCCGTTTGAGGCTAGTTAGGCCAGTAGATCACTTGTAGATCACATTACTGCATTTCCTTTCAAAACTCAAGCTTTTACTTTCACAGCAAATAGGCATCAGAGGCTGTGCTCCAGTCATAAGCCGCAGCTAAAGGATACTGTTAAAGTACGTTCTGAGCTGGATTTTCAACACAGAGAGTATCTGCTCCCCGCATCTCAGGGGGTAAGTGGTTCCATAAGAGGGGTCTCAATAGGAGAGGGCTCTGCTGCCAACAGTGATTTTACTCACCCTGGGAGAAGTCAGTACATTCCGAAGGAACAGTTTGCTGAGGGGTGTAAGGGCAAAGGGGGTCCTCAAAACGGAGGGACTACGCCCATTTAGAGCTTTATATGCGAGGAGGACTATTTAGAAGTCTGTGTGAAATTTAGTTGGTAATCAGTAGAGTGACCCTAAAACTTGCGTAATGTGCTGAAAGCCATTCGTAATAGCTAGAATACGGATAGCTGCATTTTGGACAAACTGAAGTGGCTTTAGGGTGGGGTTTGCACACCTGGTCAAGAGGGCACAACAGTTATCCAGTCTAGAGGTCGCAAACGCAGAGACTAACTTTTCAGCACCAAATGTGGACAGACTATTCTTATTTTAGCAATAAAACTGAGATGGAAAAAGCTGGCCGTGTAATTTCTTAGAGACGTATTATCACTTTCACTTATACAATCATTTTCACTTTAGCAGCATTACCATCATTTTCACTGTCACAGCATTACCATAACTTTCACTCTCACAGTATTACCATCATTTTCACTGTCACGGCATTACCATCACTGTCACCTTTACAGCATTACCCTCACTTAACTCATATAACATTGCCATCCGTTTCACTTCAACAGCATTACAATTGCCATCGCTCTTTAACCGTTTGTCATCACTTTCACTCTTAAAACAGTGCCATCACATTCACTGTTACAGAATCGTCATCACTATCACTCTTTCAGCACATACAGTATCATGACTTTCGACGTTACCATCATTCTCACTCTTTCAACATTTATCATCATGTACAGTATTACCTTCACTTTCACTCTTACAGTATTTACGATCACTTTCCCTCCCACAGCATTTTCCATTACTTTCACTCTTGCGTACTCTTTAAGTGGAGGATGCAAGATTATCTATTGAACATTATTATACTCCGATAAGGAAGACTAATATTTGGTGTGAAATATTAAGTAGTCCTTCACCACTGACTCCAGAGAAGACGGATAAATCCCTCTCAGATTGCTAGTGAAAGCTGGCCTGCTGTCTTAGGCTTTATCACATTTATCTTTGCATGAAGAGACAGGCTCGATAATCTTTGCAATTTTTTCTTGTTCATTGGGTTATGGTTTCTACATGACTTCAACGTTTGGTTTTGCTCCCATCTTCTAATTAGTATCATAACATTATATGGTACAATATTCTAGTGCTCTCATACTGTTGGTTTGTTGTTGGGATCAATCTGGTCATTTTTTCAGTATTATTTTAGTAATGTATTAAAATTATAAAAAATGGATGAGTTTATTATTATACGAGTATTTCGGTACAGTGCTGCTGTAATGATGTGTCTTCTGCTGTGCGACTCTCAGTGGGTGTTAATCAGTAATTTATTGGAGCATTAGCTTTTTTTTTCCCATTTTATTTCCATGTCCAGACTCAGCATGCATGACCAGCTTTTATTTTTAAAAAGATAATATTAATTTGTCCTGAAAAGCAATGGAATTGGCTGCATTTGAGCTCATATCCATGAGAACACAGCCATGCTGTGAGCGTTAACATTTCTCTGGATGTTTCCGGTACCAAATACGCTGAAATGAATGGTATTTTTTCATAAGGATGTTTGAGAAAGCATTGACATTGTCAATAACAACTGTGACAATCCCTCACAGAATCTACGTGGCAGAAAAAGTAATGTTGAGAGAACTTTTAGCGTTATATTTTTGTTTGAAAGCAGACAATAAGTCTGGCAAGTTATGTAAGGAGCTGCTTTGAAGGATGTCTGTGAATTGTTATTTCTATCACAAGTTAGCATTGAAAATGGTTTTCATGAGAAATTATATTGAGCACAATGAAACCATAAGACCGCAAATCCAGGCTCTAAGATTTTTCCATTTGTGACGGCACGTACAGAGTCAGTCTCATTCAAGAGAGGTTTATATCCTTCTTTTCAGAGAAGTGTGGTTCTGTGGACAGGGAGTTTTGTGACTGCTGATCCTGCTATATAGAATGGTTTAAAAAGTAATGATGCTAATTCTTAGTTTAATTAGATAGTTTGTATAACATCATAGCTCAGGGAAGTACACCGAGCACCGCATTATTTACCATGATATGTCCCCATGGAGGTTATTACGCTTTAATGAACATAATGAATCCGGTCTAACCTTTCTGAGCAGGCCTCCCATTTAAGTACTGTAGGTCCAGCCCTGCTGTTACGCAGGTCTAAGGTCCTTTATAGAATGGACTGGCTGCTGGGCACGTCTGGGCTGTAGTCCCAATGTAATTATTCCACTCCTTTATTATTTGAAGCCAAGGACATGGGGCACTTTGGCTTAGAACTCATACTAAATCCTCCTGCAGCTTGAATTATGAATAGAAAATCACTCAATAGAAAGTATTGAATGATTGCTGCTTGCACCCCCCATAGCCCCATCATAAATCCCTGCATACCTGCCCAGAGAAATCTCTGATTTTATAGGCTGCAGTGGTCTGGATGAAATCATGATCCTGAGAGGAAGGTGAGTGTCAAAACCCTGTCAGCGACAACCCATACATCAGCTCATTTGCTTCAAGTAGGACACTTGAATACTTAATACTTTTAGGGAAATTTCTTTTTTTTGTCATGTTACGAATGGATACACGTCGTTGTGGATTACTCCGTAATCATATTTGACAGCAAATGCAATTCTCCAGGCTATGAAGGGGATAATTGGCTGAGTATTTTAAGAAAAAAATACTGGCTAACTCCTGTTATATAACCGTGCTTTAAAAAAAAAAAAAAAAAAAAAAAACCTAACTTTCAGATTTTCACATTGTCATATTTCCCATTCTTTTTAGGGATCTTTGTCCCAAATAGCTTTTCATTGCAGTTCTGCTGCTAGAGGCCACAGCGGCATCACAAGACTCACAACGCACTACATTCCATTATTTATACCCCTGTCACACCAGAGTTGCGATCTCACAGAATTTGTGCGGCTTTCACAAAAATTGTAGAATGCCGGGGTGAGCGCAGTGGGATCACCTAGAACGCAGCGGCATCTCCGCTAAACGCCGTGGGGTCTCCTAGACCGCCGAGCCAAGGCGTTTGTTTTGAGCAAGCACGAAACAAACACAGTGGCTCTGCGTTCTGAGTTGAACTCCGTAGGATCGTTGTAGCAGCTCAGTGAGATCCCCTACAGCGCCATGGGAGCGCCATGGGCACGCCCCAAGGTCGCATATACGTGCCTCGCGAACGCAGCTCAAGTTGCATTAACACCGGACGCAAAACAAATTTTTCGCGCGACAGATTGCTTTCAAAGTCAATGCAAAGATGCGAATACACGCAAAACGCATGTAATTGCGTCTGTGCATTGACTTTGAACGTGATCTGTCATGCGAAAAATTCGTTTCGCGCCCAGTGTGAAAGCGGCTTAATAGTTGAAAAGAAAAGGAAAGGAGTGTGTACTCCTATGTGACGGCTTTTATTTCGTCTGCGAAAACGCAGTACGGACGCTTTGGGGACGCAGTGAACTCAGCGTGCACGCAGTGGGTGTGCAGTGAAAACGCCTAGCTCGCAGTGGACACGTAACGAGAACTCCGTGACAGCGCCATGAAATGAAATGAAATCTTTATTTCGAACACGTTAGAAGATAAAACAGAGATAATCACCAAAACAAATGGCCACCATGCCAATACCAAAACAAAAACAAAAAGCAAACTGTTGATAACTGTCTTGCATGAGCAGCAAGATTGTATGCTCGAAAAGGAGTAGGAAGAAGTAAGAACTTATTTAATCCTACCCCTTGTATTACCATATTCTACAGTCAAGTTATTAAATTCTCTATTATCATATTTACAACATTCACCGTCTATTCAAGAACCAATGGTACTAACAATTTGTTGACTATAATATTCAATAAGCTACTTATATACAAATATACACAGAATATTTCACCTGTATATAATACTGAATTTCTATACTTCTAGAACCCCCTGCGCACTCACAGAAGAAGACATAACAAGACAAATGTATCCACATTTTTCTAAACCCTGCCATTACCATCCTGGGTCAAACTGCTGTTCCACATCCTTATATTTATTTAAAATTTGTTTTTTATATGTTTTTTTAAACTTGCCAATGGTTTTACATTTCCTTAATTCATCTGTTAAACTGTTCCATAATTTGACCCCAGAGACTGAGACACACATGCTTTTCAAGGTAGTTCTGACACGATTTATTTTTAAGTTCAGTTCCCCTCTTAGATTATAGCCTCCTTCTCTCTCTGAGAACAGTTTATTTATGTTGCCTGGGAGTAAGTTATTTTTTGCTTTAAATATTATTTGTGCTGTTTTAAACTGAATCAGATCTTGAAATTTTAGAGCTTGCAGTTTTAAGAAAAGTCTATTTGTGTGGTCTCTAAATCCTACATTGTGGCATCCCAAACGAGAACGCTGTGGGAATGCATCACCACAGGAACTCCGCACGAGCGTCTCAATCGCCGTGAGAACGCCCTGAGATCTCCAGCTTGTGAACATTTCTAATAATTTGCAAAATGATTTCCAAATTTCTCTGCAATCCCACAGAGTTCTGATAAGTTAGAGATTGCGGTCCATGGGAACTCTGTCTGGATTGACAGGGGTATTAATGTGAATGAAGATTTTCTTAAAAACAATAAAAGAAGAGGAAAACCTCAAAAATCACAAAAATTATTCAGATTTTGAACTGTGGAGGAAAACTTAGTCTTATTGGGTCATATTGGGACTGTAGAAGCACTGTACAGGGAATAGGAAGAAAAATAATCAAAAGCAAGATAATGAAGAACTGTGGATTAATTGTCGCTGATAAAGAAATCACTTGATAAATCTGCCTCGCATAAAAGTGGGGCTGGAGCTGTGGTGAGGATTAGGCTTGTGGGGGAAACCATGTTCTTTGAAACACATCACGCTCACTCACACATTCACTGACTCACAAATTTATCTGAAACCTCTCAATTCATTTGAGTGCTGGCACTTTATGTGTGCATAACAGGTCTTAAATTTATCTGTAGGATTATAGTGTGGAGGGAGCTCTGGCGTATGTGAGATCAACTATGATTTATGCGCTCAGCGGCCTCTTGGAGCCTGGCCTGCCTCAAAGTTATCGGCAGACTCCACTCCTCTTCTGTCTGTGGGGAGTATGTGCAGTCTCAGCT
Organism: Gymnothorax reevesii; assembly: GCA_029721435.1. Lineage (NCBI taxonomy): Eukaryota > Metazoa > Chordata > Actinopteri > Anguilliformes > Muraenidae > Gymnothorax > Gymnothorax reevesii. The sequence goes on from CM056588.1 coordinate 29,450,286, forward strand.
CGGACACCCTGGACCACCTCTAGGCATCCAGAACCCGGACCGACCCCGCAGCCTACTGAACACAAGATAATGACATTTATATTTTTAAAGAATTTATTTCAGCACTCTAAGGGTTAATACTTGTTTTTTATTTAAAACTTACACCTGAAACACTTGATCTCTTGGTGTCTTCAGTCCCTAAATGCTTACTAAGTGTTGTGGAATGGAATGGCAACATTACAAAGTGTTAAATACTTAACTCTCTCACCTTTTTGGAATATTTTGCAAGAATCAAAGTAAATGAAGTAAATGTTTGTTTTGAAAAATTAATAAAATGAGGTAACATATCATATGTGGTGTTGTAGTATTTTCAACATCATGCAAGTCAACATTAATTTACAAATTAGTGCTTTCAGTTTTAATTTTAATTTTTTGATTTGGAGTTATAGGTTGGCTTGCCACAATGAGAAAGACATTATGTACTCCATTGCAAGCTCTGTCACTGGACAGACTGTTTGATTGCTTTTCAGAAAGCTGAACAGCACTTCCATCTCCAGCTCCATAGTGTTATTGAACTAATGAACAAATCATGGTGTGCGACAACACAGCCCAGTTGAGATGCCTGGTGTCTTTGTGAGAAGATTAACATGGTAGTAGTCAGGCCGTCCATTAGGAATTACGGGCAGGGGGATAAACTTTGTCCAAATTAGGCCCCGCCCTCACACCAACTTGCGCACTATAGCTTCACTTCTAAATATAGGGCACTGGCGGCCCCAGAAGCTCCCGCCGTTAAGATAAAGCGAAATGTCGAAATTTTGGTTGACGCACGGATGGAGCCCGATGTCATAGCTCCCGTGCCGCTCAGGGGCGGGAGCTAATAAAGAGTGATATCATAAGAAATGTGCCCAACAGTTTCCTTACTAATTGCAGATATTACTAATATCCGCAGGTTGCTATATTGTAGCCTGAAGGGCAGTGTTGTAGTGCTGTCTCTTTTTTTTTTTCTTGAAAGACGTGTAATCACCTCACCTTTGAATGCATGACTTCTCTCAACAGGTACCTGTTTATATTGCCCTGATCAACAATGCAGCAATTTATTTACTTTATATTCAAGGCCATTATGTGGCCTCCACAGATGAAAAAGACTCATCCAGCTATCGCACGTTTGACTGTAGTTGTTGTTGCAGAGAGTGGCGCAAACTGTCATTAGGTTGAGGGGACAATTTCTTGTTCAAATGGGTCATATAGGCCTATGTGTTAAGTTACTTTTTACCTTCAATAAATGGAGTGATCATTTAGAAGCTGCATTTTATTTACTCACATTTCCTTATCTTATTTCAAAATTTACTGGATGAATGGAGACAGTTAAGCATGACAAATAAGCAAGAAGAAACAATCTGGAAGGAAGCAAAGCAGTGAAAACTGAAAACTGTGCTCTAGAGGTATCTGGAGAGGTTCACTAATCCAGAGCGTTTTTCCCTCCTGATTAATTTTCATAATGGCATTCATGTGAGCTGTTGAGTCTTATATTTCTGCTTGAGAAAAATCTCGCCCACACACAGACTGGCAGAGAGAGGGAGCAGTTAAGTGAAAAATGCAGTGCCTTTCTCATATTTAGAATTGAACTCTTAATTATAGCACAGAGCTCACTCAGACAGCTTGAAGTTGGTATTGAAGTAAATTCTGTTTCCAGGGAACTGGTAGGCAGCAGAGCTGTGTTTATCACAAATGGGGCTGAACAATAAACTGAAATCTACTATGACAGCAAGCACCCCCTACTACTCCCTTGAGTCATTTCTAACCTATTTTGTTTAATATGAGAGTATTGCATGTTGTTAAGCTAGTTATACTGCAGGTGTGGTCAGTCAGGTAGATTAATGTGAATTGATCCAGCCTCAGGCTTTGATTCACTGCCTGAAGCGGGGCCAACATGTCTGCCGCTTGCAGCCCTGGGAATCCTTGCTGCGAGCGACCAGCGATGCTCAAAACATCTTTCTCAGTGAGAAACCCATCAATCTATTATCATTACGGAATAAGTATACACAGCTGCGTGTTGTGCTTTCAGCAGGGCAGGAGTACTTGGCGTGAGAGGGTTACAGTAATTCAGAGGGGGTGACAGCAGTTGCCCAATGAACCTGAGGTGTTGATGAGTACAGTGATTCATCCCAGCTAAATGGCTGGCTGCCTTTGCAGCTCTGTGGCTGTGTACAGCACGGCCAGGGTTTGATGTCGGACCACGAGGCCCCTCTCTGTCCTGACTTCCATTGCGTTAGCCAGGATGTGCCACCTGAGAGCCTGTAAATGCGCATTTATCATCCTGTATGGCAGTGTTATTTTCAATATACACTCCCTGGAGAGCAGTGTGTTAGCCTGTGGAAAAATGAATTGGTCAAACGGCAGTATGGAACTCGGAACATGAATGGACACCCGATGGTACAACAGTAATTGCTACCTGGAAAATACTTTTGAATTATTGCAATGTACTTTCTGGTGTGTGTTCTTTTCCTCCTTTTTTGTAAAACTGAGGAAAAACGCTGCCTGACTTGCCATCGAATGGCTGGATCATGAACATACTGCATTAGCGGAAACATCTAGAATCCACATATCGCAACAGTAAATGAACTACTTCACCTCTACCCCCGATGGTGTGTCCTTTGTAGTCAAACAGCTAAAAGAGTCTAAATTAAGCCCTGGCCAAGTATTACAAACACTAACTCTCATGAATGGAGCACTTCTGCATAAATGAATACAAAGTCATTGAGTATGGTTACCGCATTAAAAATGATTGACCTCCTGGCATGATATTTCCTTTGTGCTTCTAGTACCGTAGCTGGCTATTACAGTCTCGACAAAACGGTATGACCAAGTTCGATTCAAAATTATGTGCACACGCTGGTAAAAGATATAAAGAATAATCTCGATCTGTGTAATTCCCAGAGCACTTTCAGTGAGTCAGGGATTTTTTTAGCACACTGTTTATTGTAAGTATGGATTTTCCTTGTTTGTCTTAGCTTTATTATCCACTGGCATTATCTTTCACATGAAGGTCAATTCTGGTATCGATATTTGTCTCCCAGCCCAGTGCAGTAGTAGCAACTTCGATCCTGAAAATCGAGAGGATGGTTGTCAAACAAATTAAAACCAGTTTTTTTTTATTTTTTATTTTAATTTTTAAGGAATGAATCAATGCAAATGACCCGGGGGGAAAACAAAATACATTTTCAACAAAATATAAGCAATTATTTTACTGCATTTCCTAATTCTGCTTCCATTAAATATGTTTAGTTTTGAATCTATTGAATCTGACAGTATTGATGTGCAGTGTCACACTACCTGCTGCCTTTCTCGCTTTTTCGCTCTGACTAACAATTGTGTTTATGGCAGAACTCAGAACTGAGAACAGTGGGCTTGTCACTGTACTGAAATGACATGTTGTTAATGGCTGTTATCAGAACAGAGCACTCATTGAGCTGAACCACTGGCTGTATGCTTTTTCTGAGGTGAGATGTTTCTGTGCTGAAGCATCGCCGTGCAGGTGAACTACAGTGCGCTGCGTGGAACACTGAATGTCTCCGGCTAGAGGGGAACCAATGGCAGCATCTACAGCGCACTCTATTAGAAGAAAGGGGTCATCATGCTACACACTGCTGTTATCAATACTCCTTTATAATGCCCCTCTCACTGTGCCTGATTCTAAGGGAAAAGCCACAAGTAACTGAAACAGGGAAATAAAGCTTAGTATAGCTTGTTGGTGGAATTTTGGTCCATTATCCAGTCGAAAAGAAAGACATTTCTAATGAGGAAAATCTTGAGGGCATGGAAGAAATCCTTTAGTCGGGAACTTTGGTGAACTCTGTGGAAGGCTATAAAAGGAAGTGCAGAGGGGTGAGAGTAGCATTGCCTCACAACAGAAGGGATGATTAAGTGTGCAAGTCACTGACCTCAAGCAGCAGTATTAAAACAGCCTTGCTATTTGTTTGCATTCTTCAATTACCTTCTGAACACACTTTTATTTTTTGTATAGTTTCAGAGGTCCAATTGCTTGAGAAATTAATTTTTATCAATACAGAAGTAACCCCGTTCGTGTTTTTGCTCAACATGGATTTTGAAGTGTTTCAGCAGTTTTCAGTGTTACCACTGAATTCCATGTCTTTAATGGAAGAAGGCCTGTTAAATCCTAGAATTTTGCTATGGAAAATTAGCAGTGAATTTCAGAGGAAGGTAGCGTGGTGGGTCTGTTTAAATTCATTTTGATATCTGGCAGGAAAAGGAGTGACAAATGCAGACAGGCTGTTTGAGAACTGTACTGTGTCACAGTCATCCCTAGAGCTTGTCATTTCACAAGTACATTCTTTATTATTCTGGAATATAAATGACTATTAGAGAGCCAGAGTTTATTATTCGACAGTATAATGTGCTATTCAATGGTTTTTTTTCAAATAGTTTTTTAGCCATAACTCCGATTTACATTCAATAAATGCCGAAGGGTTCCTTTTTCAATTTGTAAAATATAATGCTATCTATTGCCATGGTAAAAATTGCACAGTGTCAAGATCTGTGGGGAGTCAAAGTTAAGGGGGCAACGTGCAACATATGAAACGCTTTCCCGATTGCCTGGGGCAGGTAAAGGTTTTAGTCGGGAAAGTATTCTGGCGAAAAAAATGATAGTAATTTGTGCACATTGAACTAACATTTATTTCTAATCCCCCCCCACCACAGAGACGCCGGCGAAGGCAGACGAGAATGTTGCAGCAGAGTCCTTCTCCGACTCATCGCTATTCTCCCGCTGGGGTCAGGATCTGAGCCCTGAGACCCGGCGAGTTGCACTGAAGAAGTTCCAGTACTACGGATACAACAGCTACCTCAGCGACCGACTCGCACTAGACCGGCACATCCCTGACCTAAGGCCAGATGGGTACGCTGACACACCGGAGCCAGAAAAGCTTGCTGGGAACATGTATTCAAATCTATATCTATGTTAGGACCATTTGGATATAACAGCCATTTATGAGTTATAGCTGCGTAATAGTTAGGGGAAATTATGTATTGTCCACTGGCATTTCACATATCGTCACTTTACAGAATAAGGAACAGCATTAAAAATAGATTGAACAGAGCGTAGAGCAGCTAGCTTTGTTTTGCATGACAGATTAGTAAGATTTTGTCATTACGTTGACAGTTTGTTAATCTTTGTTATCAGTGAAATAGATTAAATTATGGATTGAGTCTACTGTTATGGTGCAGTGAAAAAGTATTCCCCCGATTTAATCTTTTTTTTTTGCGTATATTTTACACTTTAAAGGTCTTCTGCCACCGAAAATTTAAATTTGATATATGTTCCAGGGACTGCTTTTGTTGAATATTTTAACATTAGTTCTGCGAACAGCGTTTCGACAATAAAAAAAAAAACATTTTCTGAGTTACTATTTTAGCCACTTTCCCAGTTTTTATGGCCAGCCTCCAAAAATCTGGAAAAAACGAGTATGCGTACACTCGGGAACGCACCTGACATTTTTTAAGCTTGGTGGTGTGTATTTGTGCAATTTTTTTTTTAATCTAAAATTTGCTTCAATCCTTGAAATGCGAGGTCGGTGCATTGTGGGGGGTTGTAGAAAAAACAACCACAGATGTGGTTTCCATATGATATGTTTCCCTCAAGCGGTTGAGAGCAAATAAATAACTCTAAGTAGGCGGTGATGTGCGTGCGTACCTATGTCAGATAAAGACGTACCAACTTCCTTGCTAGGCAACCTCAAATGCGAAAATGGAGAACGGTCAGATTGCCAGATGCCAGATTTCAGTCTGGCATTGCTTACTGTTTATGACTGCACCCCTCGGCTACTGATCTTGGATAATATCAAAAAAGGCACTTTACCGCTAAGTGAAGTATATTCGGAAGTTGAAGATGGACAGTGTAGAGTTATATGGTCTGAGAAAGCACATGGCTACTTAGGCAGAATAACGTGCATTAAGTCGTCATGTGCATGCTCTTTATCGGAGCCAACCCTCCTCATCAGCGTTTATTAGAAAAATGTGTTTCCATATCAAATTATGCGCATTAAGTCTGTTTTGCGAAAGTGAGAATCCACATCAAGCAAGTGTAAAAACGTTTTTTTTTGGGGGGGGGAGAATCAGAGGATTTATTTTCGAATTGTGGTGTTTCCATTTCCATCTTTTTTGATGCGTAACTTCAAAATACGCGTTAAAACAGGGAAATGGACACTCAGCTACTGACATCGGCTAGGCTAAACCTGCAGCTAGTATGAAAACCAGCGACGTGCAGACCTTCATGTCTCACAACTGAGTGAGTTATTGCAACTGAGCCTTGCAATAATGAATAGCTATGAAATCGCATAGGACCTCATGGGCACCTGAAAAATCTCTTCTTCTCATTGTTTGTATTCCCATATATAATTGTAGACTGTCGTTCTTTTTGTGAACAATGTTGGACAATTTGAAAGGAAGTGCGATGGGTATAGGTCAGGATTGTATGCAGGATCTATGAATGCCGGGTTGGGGGCAAGGCTGAATGTTCCCGAGTATAAGTCGCACCCAAACTGCCGAACAGTTGTGAAAAAAAATACAAATTTTTAGGGGTGTTCCCAAACATAGTAATTTTGTTTAGATTTCTGCATTATAGAATGATTTTAGGCAAAAACATGGTCATATTCGAATTCAGAAAGAAATTTAAATAAGTTCGACTTGTAATTCCGTGGTAGAGGATCATTAATGTTTCAGAATACTAGACTAATTTTGACAAACATAACCCAAATAAAAACAAAATGCAGTTTTTTAAATCACTATTTAATTTATTGTAAGGAAAAAGCTATTCAACCCTATCAGGCCCAATTTAAAACAAGTGTTTGCCACAAAAGGTGGCCATGTCCCCCGCCGCTTCATGAAATACCACTTTAGTAAATACCACATACTTCAATGTATAAACAAGAGTTTGAAAAGTGGCCAAAGTGGTGACCTTGAAAATAAGGTGAAGGTCACCCATATCGACTGGTGTCTGCATAATGCCCCAATGAAGGTTGATACCAAATGTGAAGACTCTAGGTGCAATGGTTCATTAGATATCGCGTTAACAAGAGTTTAAAAAGTGGCCAAAGTGTCGTGGTGACCTTGAAAATAAGGTCAAGGTCACCCATATCGACTGGAGGCTGCGTAATGCCCCAATGTAGGCTGATACCAAATGTGAAGACTCAAGGTGCAACGGTTCATGAGATCGCGTTAACAAGAGTTTGAAAAGTGACCAAAGAGTCGTGGTGACCTTGAAAATAAGGTCAAGGTCACCCATAAGGACTGGAGGCTGCGTAATGCCCCAATGTTAGCTGATACCAAATGTGAAGACTCTAGGTGCAACGGTTCATGAGATACATACGGACAGACGTACAGACGGACGTACGGATGGACGCTGCTGAATACATAGTCCCCCGTTCCGCGTTGCAGTGGGGGACCATAAGAAATTGTCCTCTGTGACTACATTAATTACAAAAAGAAGTTTAATTGATAATTTCATTCAGTAAATTTCATTAGACACACTGATGCATAATTAGTGCTGGCCCTGTTGATTCAAAACATCACTTAAGTAGAACTTTTCTGGAAATGTGTAGTCTGGAAAAAGCAGCACACTACCTTGCATTCTGAAGAAGTTCCAGAACAGATGAGAAACAAAGTTGTTTTCCCCTGCGGTATCACAATCACGTATGTATTCACTCTCCAGAGCTCATTTAGCACAACCCTTATCTTTTTCTTTTCCCCCTCCAATTGCAAAAACATCCGAAACATCTTTCCATCCTACAATCCAAATCTTTCCTTTTCCATCTCCTACTTGACCCATTGAAGCTTTCCCACGCCATCCCAAAACGAGAATATTTAACTCGCGCAAGAGAATAGTTTGTTCAAGAAAACCTCCAAATGATTTACTCCAACTTGGTGGCATCAGTGGCTTTAAAATCTGCTATTAATCTCATTACGCCAATCCTGATTGGCTGGTGAACGTGTCCGTCCGCCCAGGTGGTACACCCACCTTAAATAGTTCATGCGGACGGCACCACGTCATTCAAGATAAGCACCTCTTCTCACTCGCCCCAGCCAGAAGGGTTGTCTGGTGAGACATCTCACTCATGTTACTCAGAGAACCGGGGTTATGTAAATAACCTAAAGTTCTCTTTCATAATATTTCGCTCGATGTCTCACTATGGGATATCGTAGCTCCTGTATTGCCAGACAAGCTTATCCAGCGTCCACCAACCCACAGAGAAGCAATCTGTTAAGTCAGGACAGCAGAACCGCGCGTGCCACGCACGGGGCGGAAACGTCCAGCTTATAAAAGCGGACAAAAGTGAGAGGCGAGGACTAACTCGCCGCTGCACAGATGTCCTGAACAGAAACTCCCCTGAATTAGGCCCAGGATGCGGCCAAGCCCTGAGTCGAGTGCACACGCAGGCCCACAGGCGGCTGCAAACCCCGACACGTATAGGCCAAAGCAATCGCCTCCACCACCCAATGGGATAGGCGCTGCTTAGTGATAGGTTTCCCCTTATGAGGATTTGCCCAGGAGATGAACAGCTGATCGCTTCTCCTGAAACCCCTTGTCCTGTCCATGTACATGCGCACCGCGCGGACTGGACATACCGCATGCGGCTGCTGCTCCTCTGGTGAGGCAGCAAAGGCCAGAAGGTCAATAGGAGAACATGAGCCCATCACCTTAGGCACAAAAGCCGGGTTGGGCCTCAAAATCAACCTTACATCTCCCGGGAAGAGCTGAGCGCATGACGGATGCACCGAAAGCGCATGGATGTCACTAACTCGTTTAGCTGAAGCCAGAGCCAGCAACAACACAGCCTTGAGAGACACGTGCTTCAAGTTTGCCCCCTCTAGTGGCTCAAAAGGAGGGCCCTTAAGCCCCTCCAGAACCACAGCCAGATCCCACGGTGGCACCAGTCGTCTGGACACGGGGAGAAGCCTGCGCGCTCCCTTCATATGTGACACCACCCTTCAAACACCCTCCACTTACAGTCATACAAAGACCTAGTGGATGGGGCCCTAGCGTTTTGTATAGTGGAAATCACACGCTGTGACAATCCCACAGCCGAGAGACTGAACCACTCAGGGGCCACGCCCACAACGCCAGGCGTTCCGGGTGCGGGTGGAGTATCGCCCCTCCCCCTTGCGATAGCAGGTCCCTGCGCAGCGGGAGCTGCCAAGGCTGAGCGCACAGTAACTGATATATCTCGATATAGCCAATGCATCGCCGGCCAATGCGGAGCAATCAATATCAGTGCGTGACCATGTTCCCTCACTCTGAATAAAGTGGGGGATATCAAGGCCAGGGGAGGGAACGCGTAAAGAAGCTCGTGCGGCCAGGAGTGCGCTAGTGCGTCTACGCCAAGGGGAGCATCCATGCCGCGCAGAGAGTAAAACAGCGCGCACTGCGTGTTTTCTCTCGCCGCGAGCAGATCCACCGCGGCTCGACCAAACCGGGCCCATATCTGTTCTACAATCTCCGGGTGCAGAGTCCACTCCCCGTACACCGGCGCACCCCTGGACAACAGGTCCGCGCCTGTGTTCAAGACCCCCGGGACGTGCGTCGCCCTCAAGGAGAGGAGACGGCCGCAGCTCCACAGGATCAGTTTGCGTGCCAGCATATGCAACTGACGGGAGCGCAACCCCCCTTGGCGGTTGATATATGCCACCGTCGTCGTATTGTCCGTCCTCACCAGGACATGATGACCCATGAGAGACGGAAGGAAATGTTTCAGGGAGAGGAACACCGCTGAAAGTTCCAGAAAATTTATGTGAGACTGCTGGAGGCCCACACTCCAGCGGCCCCTCACAGACCGGTCCCCGTGAATTCCGCCCCAGCCCGTCAGGCTGGCGTCTGTAGTGGCCACCTTCCTGAACAGGACCGAGCCCATTGTGACCCCCTGAGTCAGAAAGGACGGGGCCCGCCAGTGACGCTGCGCCCTGGCGCACTCCGGTGTGACCAGGACTCTCCGCGCACCTTGACTCACGGGATCTAGTCCGCATGAGGCCACCCAAAGCTGGAATTCTCTCATGTGGAGGCGACCGAGATGGATCACGAGGATGGCAGACGCCATCAGTCCGAGTAACCGAAGGCACAATCTGAATGGAACAGACCTGCCTGGATAAAAAAGCGCGAGGCATGCCCTGAAAGCTTTCACCCGTTCCGCCGAGAGGCGCGCTGTGAAAGACAGCGAATTCAGGGATAACCCCAGAAAGATTGCATCTTGCGCTGGGGACAGTATGCTTTTCTCCGCATTTATCACAAAACCCAGATCGACTAGGTGCTGTGTGAGAATACGCGTGTGCGTCCTGGCTTCCTGCTCCGATTGCACCAAAAGCAGCCAATCGTCCAGATAAGTGGCCAGATGGATGCCCCGCCGTCTCAGTGGGGCTATTGTTGCCTCCGTGCACCGCACGAACACCCTCGGGCTTAATGACAGACCGAAAGGGAGCACGCGATACTCGTAGCAGATCCCCTGGAAAGCAAACCTCAGATACTTTCTGTGGGGAGGATAGATTGGGATGTGGAAATACGCGTCTTTCAGATCGACTGAAGTGAACCAATCGTTCAGACGTACAAGACGCAACAGGGATGCGTGTGTGAGCATCCTGAACTTGTATTTCCTGAGATATTTGTTCAGAGCCCGTAAATCCAGGATAGGGCGAATACCGTTCCCCCCCCGTTTGGGGACGAGGAAATACCTGGAGTAGAAACAGCTCTGACATTGTGCGGGAGGGACGACACAAATTGCTCCTTTGTTTAACAGTGAGATAATTTCCTCCTACAAAACACGAGCTGACTCTCCCTGAGCCTGGGAGTGTATAACACCGGCGAATCGTGGGGGGACAGCGGCAAATTGCAGCCTGTACCCCCTCGAAATCGTCCTTAACACCCAGGGTGGGGCTGCCAGTGCGGCCCATCTCCGCCATCTGAGGGAGAGAGGTGATGTGCACTGCAGCCCTTCCACCACAAGAGGGCCCAGCCACGGTGCAGTGGCGCCCTCTTGTGGCGGAATGACGAAGCCCCCGGGTGACGTGCTTATTTTGACAGATTTGGCTTTTATTTTCAGCTGCGCCCTCGGCACTCGGCCTGGCTGCGACAGCGGGACACAGTTTATTCTCTTTGAGAAATCTTGTGTGTATGTGCGTGCTTGTGGACATGAGAGAGGGGCAACCGCTAAACACCCCGACGTCAAATGTCCATTCCTCCCGGCTTGCACTGGCATGGTCCGAGGTAGCCGGGAGATAGGGGCGTGGGGAGCCCCTGGGCGCACGCCCGAAAGCCAAACAGGTGGAGCCGGAGAACGGGGAACTTCCAGCTGCATCATTAGTGGAGAGAGGGGTGGTCAGGCCGCTCTCTTCTTTTTCCTGGCCTGGTTGCTGGCGGCATGCGTGGGTCGCGCAGGCGCAGCCGCAGCCGGGGCCGAGGGCTTTTTGGACCAGCCGGGCCGACCTGGCGGGGCAGGTGGGGCGGGCTGGGGCCTCAGCAGTTTCGGTATTTTAAACTGCGAACCCTGCGAAGCAGCCTGTGCGAAGGTCTTACGCTGTGCAGGCGGAAGAAGAGCAGGGGGCTTTCGAGGGAGACAGAGCTGGAGAGCTTCATCCTCCTTCTTTTTAGCTTCGCACCGCCGTTGCATAGAAGCCAACGCAGAACCGAAGATCCCCTCCGGGACAATGGGCATGTCCAGGATGTCGTCCTTCTCCCTGTCCGACAGGTTGGCGAGGTTGAGCCACCGCACCCGTTCCTGCAGGACCATGGTCCCCAGCGCTTTTCCCGCGGCCTGGACCACGCAGCGTTGGATACGGAGACACAGGTCGGTGACGACCGGTATTTCATCCCATTTAGCTGGGTCCTGAGTTAGCACAAAATCCTCGCACAACTCAGCCTGATAAGCCGTGAGCACGGAGAGGACATTGAGCGCTCTGGCCGAAAGCGCAGCCGCCTTATATACGTTTTTCAGTCAAGGCTGACTGAAAACGGTCCGACTTGGACGGCAGACTGGGGCTCCGGGAGGACACCGCTGATGGGCGGGGGTGAAGGTGCGCCGTCACGAGTGGCTCCATCGGAGGCATGCGAAGCAAACCCAGGCTCTCCATCGCCTCACAATCGAGGGACGAGGCACCGGGAACTGGGCTCCTGCTGCTGTAAGGGTGGTCTATCCACGAACGCGCAACCTCATCTAGCAGCTCCGGGAAGACGGGGAGAAGTTGTTTCGTCGCACTCTTGGCCAAGGGCAATTTCTTCCCCTCGTAGCGGGATCTGGTGGTCTCAGCTACGACAATGGGCCAGGGGATGTCCAGCCGGGCAGCAGCGCGTTTGCACACGTCGAGCATGTCCGAGCTGGGGAGAGGAGAAGCTGGTGTGCTACTCTCATCTCCATCCCGAGACGTGACGGAGGCCGCGGGCTGCGCGGCCCGAGCCGGAGTAATGAAGTCGTCGTCATCTTCTTCATCCTCTGATATGAGGAGTTCAGAGACGCCATCTTCATCATCCCCATAGTCCAATTCTAGGACGTCTTGCTCACATGGGGGATCCGCGCCTAGGTCGAGCTGGGAGCCCCAGCTAGCGCTAGCCTCCGGAATCGCCGCCGTAGCGACCGCCAAATCCTGCTTGCCCTCGGCGGCAGCGCCGTCGGAGGGGAGGAGGGGGTCAATTCCAGACAAGCTAGCCTGGCAGGCTAGCCGTCTGCGGAGACTTTTCGCCGTAAACACCGCGCAGTGTTGGCACGAGCCGGGAAGTTCGATAGCCATACAGGCGTGTTCCAGCCCCAGGCAGCTCGAGCAGACCTGGTGTGGATCTTTACTCGAGATCTTGTTCCCACAGCGACAGGAACCGGTCCCGGAGTCTCTGTGCCCCCTGGTATGGGGGTTTTGGGCCTCCATTCCTAGCTAGCTGGTGTGCCGGGAGACGAGGCAGTTAGCTGGTGTGCTAACTTTAAGAAGGCCGAGAGGTAACTGGTGTGCTAGCGCTCGGAGCTCGACGTGCCGTAGTGAGGCGTCGAGAGAAGAAAAACCGAGAGGTAGCTGGTGTGCTAGCCTTCGGTACTCAACGTGCCGTGGTGAGGCGTCGAGGACAGTGCTGACCAAGCCGTGGAGGGCGGGAGAGCACTGAGTCCGGTGTGGTGTGACCGACGAAGCAAAAAGGTATCCAAAGCTAGTAGCGCCCGGCGACAGAAAATCCGTCTGTGGACAGTTAAGCTAACTAGCCCTGGACGCGAGATATGCTCCGAGTGAGAAGAGGTGTTTTAATGACGTGGTGCCGTCCGCATGAACTATTTAAGGTGGGTGTACCACCTGGGCGGACGGACACGTTCACCAGCCAATCAGGATTGGCGTAATGAGATTAACCCTTTTCTGCAGATGTAGACGCCGGCATCCGTAAATTCCAAAATTTAATTCCTAAACAATTCTGTAATTGAATTTCCAAATGTCTAGCTTCACTTGAATAATTTTCAAAAATCTCTGTGTCACAAATCCTGAGTTCTAAAGCTTAAATAGGCTCATGCACAACAGGAAAAATTGGCAAAATTTTGTATTCCGCGCAAAGGGGTTAATGCTTCTGAGGCTGCAGCGAGGCGTGCATCCCATAGTGAGACATCGAGCGAAATATTATGAAAGAGAACTATAAATTATATCGCAAAGACCGTACCAATAAGATCGGTGGGGGAGTTGCCTTCTATGTAACTCAGACATATGCGCACGCAATATCATACATTGAAACTGATACTGAGACATTACAATTGGTAATAAACTTTACACCACAGCAAGCAGTTACAATCATACTCACCTACAAGCCTCCTAATGTCAGTGTAAATGACAACTAAGCTCATTTTACTGACATAGTTAAATCTGTCACTACAAAGGAGCTTGTCATTTTGGGAGACATTAATCTTGACTGGAATACAGACTCGTCGAAACTTTTGAAAGGCGCTGCAATAAAGCTTGGTCTCCATCAGCTTATTAAGGATCCAACAAGAATTGGCAATACACGCTGCTCAATTCTAGATCTTATTTTGACAAATCAACCCTCAAAATATGCAATATCTGGCGTGTTAGACACTGCTATTTCAGATCACTCTCTTATCTATGCAATAAGGAAAACTTTAAAACCCCCAAAATCTCATGCCCTCTTTTCTGCACTAAAAATACCAACCTCAAAGAGAACTCAATTTAACAATGAATTTAATGCAATAATTGGAATGAAGAACTAGCTCTGGAAAACCCAGAACAAATCCTAGCACATTTCCACACTAAATTTCAAACAATTCAAGATAAATATACTACTGTCAATAAGGTTCGACCTAGACAAATGAAATTACCCTGGATAAATACAGAATTAGCCAAGCTTCTTAAACAGAAGGCCTCTCTCCTAAAAGTGTACAGGACATCTCAAACACCTGAGACCAAAAATTATTTTATTCAAATGAGAAATAAATGCTCTGCTGAACTACGAAAGGCTAAAATAGTCTATTTTCAGCAACAAATTATACGATCTGCATCGAATCCAAAGACCCTCTGGCAGACTCTTAAGGTTATTACTGGTGAGAGTGAAAAGAAAAAGAATTCAAACATACAGATATCTCTACAGGGTACCCTCATTTCAGACTCAGAAAAAGTTGCAAGTGCTTTTAATAAAGATTTCCTGTCTTCTGTTAAGGAACTAGCAATAAATTTTGCCACTCCCTCTGCTTTATCATCCGATTTTCCTTTAACACCGGATCAGTTCTCTTTTTCTGAGATCTCCCAAAACCAGGTGATAAAACTATTTAATTCGTTAAAAAATTCTCACGCCCATGATAGTTATGGTCTAACCACCTCCTTTTTAAAGAATCATACTAAAAGTCTGATACCTCTTTTCCAGCATTTAATTAACCTCTGTATTAGGCTCTCCATCTTCCCTTCTGATTGGAAAATGGCACAAATCACTCCCATTTTCAAATCTGATGACCCCACTTTTGTTTCAAATTATAGACTAATAGCTATACTTCCTGTTACGTCCAAGCTACTCGAAAAATCTTTATACTATTAACTAAGTTCCTATCTTGAAACAGGCAACTGGTTTAGTGATTGTCAACATGGATTTCGCGCTAGTCGGTCAACTATGTCTGCTTTACTGTTTTTCACTGAACAAATACGTGACTCTCTTAACAAAGGCCATATCACTGGAGCTATTTTTATTGATTTTCGTAAAGCATTTGATACTGTAAATCATGTAATTCTACTAAAAAAACTCTTTTAATTTGTCCTCTTCCGCAATCAAAATGTTCTCATCTTACCTGACAAACAGGTCACAAGCTGTTAAAATTAACTGTGTAACCTCTCAACCCCTAGCTTCTGATATGGGTGTGCCACAAGGTAGTATCCTCGGACCACTGCTTTTTCTTCTGTATATAAATGATTTACCTCAAGTATGTAATCACTCTAAATGTTTACTGTATGCCGATGATACTGTGTTGTTTCTCTCTGATGAAAATCCTGAGGCCATAAATACCAAATTATCTTCCGACCTTCAGCTCCTTCATAACTGGTTGGGGTTGAATCATTTGACTATTAATGTTAAGAAAACCGAATGCATGTATTTCCACACTCCCAGAAAAAGGTTTTCGTTTTCTGTTCCCATCACCCTCGCAAACCAAGATTTGGTCATCACAAAAACGTATAAATATCTTGGTGTGTTACTTGACTCACTTCACCTTACTTTTCGTGACCACATTTCTAAATTAACCAATAAGCTCAACCAGAAATTATAAGTATATAACAAGATAAGGCCATATCTGTCATCCTCGGTCTCTGAAATTTATCTACATGCAGTCGTGTTTTCAACCATTTCTTATGGTCTTTCAATATGGTCCCTTACCACTAAGGAAATGACTGCTCCAATTGCACGTTTATATTACCGAGCACTCAAGATCCATAGTAAGTTACCTAAGTGGTCTCATCATTGTATTGCACTCACACATGCAAATGCTCTGACTTTTGAGAACTTCATAAACAGTCATGCCGTTGCTTTTTTTTCCAGATATTAAACAACACGTCATCTACTTTCACTGCCCTTCTCCCAACACACAATGTGAGACAAGTGCGCTTGACCAGATCAGCTTCACATGCACTTATACCTGTTCCTGCTTTTAGAAACACCTATGGTAAGAGGTCTTTTTTCCATACCTTTACCAAGGTTTGGAATGCCATCCCCTATCACATCAGAGTATCTAAATCCATCTCAGTTTTCAAAAAGGCATACAGATTGCACCTCTCTAATGGTTACACTTGCACTCACTGATTGCTGCATGTACAGCCCATGTAATGTCTTTTGTTGTCTAAGTTATTTGTGTCTAATTTAAATTTATTAATGTAATTAACCTTTGTTCTTGTATGTCTGTTTTATGATCTGTGTTCTATTGCTTTATGTAAGTGCCTTTTTATGCCTGTTTCATGTTTTGTGTTCTGCAGAACAGGAACCTGCTGTAAACCAGTTTGTTAAACTGAGTCAGGCCCGTTTAAACTGTAACTGTACTGTTACTTTTAATACTGTCCTGTATAACAAGGCAATCAGAGATAGAAGACCTGGCCCCAGCCACGGGCTGACAGACAGACTGACAGAAACACACACACACACACAGACATGATCATTGCTTAACCTGGTCCCCTAGGGGAGGGGCCAGTTAATAAATGAATGAATAAATGAATGAATGAATGAATGAATGAGTAGTTGGATTGGTACAGTGACCGGATGTCGCCATTGTTTATGTGGATGACCTACTGTATGCGAGTAATGTGAGTTACGCGTGTTTCAACTCAACTCAACTTTATTTCTAAAGCGCTTTAAAACAACCGAAATTGGCCAAAGTGCACACACACAAAAACACAAAAGAAGTAAAATAATTAAAACAAAATAAAACAATCAAAACAGATTAAACAATAAAAGACAATAACAGCCAGCATCTCAAACTGAGTTAAAAGCCAAAGAGAAAAAATGAGCCTTGAGAGAGGATTTAAAAACAGGAAGTCAGTCGACCTGCCTGATGTGCAACGGCAACTCATTCCAAAGTTTCACCCGAATTTCCGAGATCATGGAGTCACGTGGCCAGATTTCACCTTGAAAGGGAGGGTCAGAGTTCACAATCAGAATCCCCACCTCACCCAAGGTTCCTACAGTTCTGACGTCACTCAGCAAAACGGGTTAACGAGAGTGGAGGTGAGTCGAGATCTGGTGTTGTTAATCTTCACATTCGGGTGCCAGGCTACAAAAATATGTGCGTTTAGGGGTCAGTGCGTGCAAGATCAACTACTCAGGTAATGTGAGTTGGTCGCCTGAAGTCGACCTGTAAGTGCCATTCCAACACCCACTCATTGCGTTTAATTTGACTTGCTAATAAATCAAAAGTGCGTTTAGAGATTGTTGCTGTTTTAGCCAGAAGTGATGTATAAGATGCATAGATAGGAATAAATGGATTGAGCAAAATTTCATTGATATATCACTGTTTGCTTGGCAAATGGTCATTTTCAATGAGTGGAGTGTTTGCTAGCGGTTGCAATCATTTCAATTCGGTGAACATTTTCGCAGATTTTAATAAGTGAGCAGTTTCTGAATGCAAGCTGTTGGCAGCAGTTATTGCTGACAAAGAATGTCAAATTTCAACTCAGTATCCTGCTACGGCTTCAACATGCACTTGCTTGCTTGACTGGCTCATTGAGAAAACTCTAGCATGGCTAGAGTAATTGGAAGTCTGGAGAATGATTTAATCGGTGCTATGGGTTTGCTGATATTTATGCAAGTGATTCAGAGAAATTGTTTTACTGAATTAACATTCACATGGTTTCAGTCTTCATAGTGCAAAGTCCACTAAATTTAACTTTTGGAACACAACAAAAATGAAACGTATTTGCCACTTGTTAGGCCAATGTATGCATTTTGCTGAAAGTCAGTGGAAGTCAAATGACAAGTGTGACCATGGCCTAAGTCCCGAGTGAACAATGCATGATTCATGGGGCCGTTAGCCCTGTTAATCAGAGCTAAGCTTATTCCATGGAGGGCGTACCTACTCAAGTCTACCTTATCATCCAAGTGGAGATAATAATTAGTAGTAAATGAGGGTTAGACTCATATGTCTATCGAAGCAGCGCATGAATCTTGCCAAACTGTTGCCACAGTGTCTGCTCACTTTCACAATTAAGTTATTCCAATCAAGCATATTGTTGGCGGTGCTGACCATATTTAATTTCAATTCATTTCTGATATGTACGCAACTATCTAAAATATCATTTGACGTCATCAACCAAAATATATAGGTTGGTCATTTAGCCCATTGTTTGTGGCATATATCAGACTTTCATCTATCAGTGGAGCCATTTAGACTGTCCATCTGGCCCTTCATCGGTCAGTCAGTTGTGCTGTCTCCTCATCAGCCCACTAGTTGGTATGTGGGTCTTCATCAGCACATTAGCACACTGGCCTTATCATCTCGCCAGCTGGTATCTGGCCCCTAATATCTGGCCCTTCATCAGCCAGTTAACAATGCTGGCCCCTCATCTGCCTGCTATCTTTCTCTTCATCATCACATTAACGATATTAGCCTCTTCATTTTTTTGGCTAGTATGTGGCCCTCCTTTTGCCTGTCAGTTATGCTGCCCCCTCTTCAGTCCACCTTTGGCCTTAGTCAGCAAATTGCCAATACCAAGCTATTTTGTTAGCTGGTATCAGGTCCCTTATATCTGGCCCTTCATCAGCCAGTTAGTAATGCTGGCCACTCAGTGAGCCTGCTACTTAGTATCTAAGTCTTATACAGCACACTTGTGATACTAGCCTTATATTGGGAGCCTAGTTTCTGGCCGTTCATGAGTCAATTGATGATGCAGGCCCTCCATCAGCCGGCCAGATATACTCACAATCCAGCCAAGCAGGACTGGCGACGCATTATCCTCAGTTTGTTAATATGTCAGTTGCATAAATGAAGCTTAGCGAATATTCAAACAGGAACTCCGTCTCTTTCTGTGCTTCTCAAATTAATCACTGATTTTCTATTATCCATTTCAATTCAGAAAGGCTTTACCGTGCTCAATCAATCACAGCTTTACAAAATAACCATTAACCAATCATGTGCTTCTTGTAAACTTTTTGAATTCTCTCTCTGCGCTCATTCAGCTGTCAAATAAGTACCACTGCATTGTGCGACCCACCTCCTCCCCTCGCCACTTCCTGAAGAAAGCCTGGCCCTTCTCCAGCCATTTCATTGGCCTTTGAGTTATATTATTCACCACTTCCAGCATGTTGGCCCAGGGGATCTCTACATTCATATAATTTATGAGATCATCTATAATGATATACATAGATTTTCTGGCGTGGTCTAAGCACCAAAGACTATATTCTATGCTGGTCGTTAAACATTAGCCAGTTCAGCTTCCATCACCCTCCCTCGTATTTTGTCTGTCCTGATTGAAAATAACTTCATGACCTCCAGGAAAAACCCTGCAGCCTATTCTCAGATTTGGGCGATTAAAAGAACTGTGTCACGATTACTTTACATGCTCTCAATTTTGAATGAAGTAAGTCTGCTCAACTGCAAGCTGAAATCTGGAAGGTATTTTTCTTCTCCTGTGATTATTGGCAGTTCCAACCAGCTTACATTCTTTGTATCTCTTGACTGGAGCTTAAAGTAGTGCTTTGAATCCTGGAGTTTCCATAGAAAGCTTATTAGTATAAAAAGCATTATACCTGAGTTACTAAAATATATAAATACAATGCAACATGAAGACGGATTGGCTCAAATGGAATCAGAATATGACTTGCAGTCAAGCAGATTTACTCCTTGCGATGTATGTTCAGAGCATGCGCAGTAATCCTGACACTGCTCCTTTAAGGTGCTGCCCAATCATGACTGAGTGCATGTGATGCCTGATCAGTGACTTTAAATTTTGCTATCAAAAATAAAAATTGGCGTTGGGACAAATCTCGAACTGAAAAAAGGAAGCAGTGGCATTGAAACTTGTATTGGCCCCGAAGAAAGAATTGGCACTGAAAAAAGTATTTCTGAAATATAAAATACAGGCATTAACAAACTATTTGTTGTTTTGTAATTTTTTTGGCATTCTGATGTGGTTTTCAATGGCTGTCTTCTGAATTTTTTTTATTTCACTCTTTTTTTGGATGACACTTTGTTTTTTAATAGTTTTTTTGACAATTACATGTTTTTTATGATAACTGGTTTTCAGTTGAAACTTTCTTACACTGTTTTGGCATGTATGGGAGGGTTATCCAGGTCTAGCTAGCAGAATTTTCTCCCAATCCTCTATTATGTTGGTGTTCAGCTGCACAGTTGTATGAGGCCTTTGTTGTGACAAAGTTTGCTCTATAATTGCACCATACATTCTCAATCGGAGGCAGATCAGCACTGCAGGCAGGCCAATCTAGCACCCGTGCTGCGTACTTACGCAGTCATGTGCTTCTAATCCATGTAGAATGTGATTTGGTGTTGCCTTGATGGATAATGATGGGATTTCCCTGGAACTGATGACATCTAGATGCTAGCATATGATGGTACAAAATCAGTACACCTATTTCTGCATTTACTGTGCTCCGGCAAATATACAAGTCATCTTGCTGTATGCACTGACACACATTCATACCATGACAGAAACTGGGTTTTTGACCTGACACTGATAACAGCTGGGGTGAGTTTAGTCATCTTATGTTTGGTGAGCACGGCGGCCGTTTTTCAAAAACATGCTTCTTCAGTGCCAATGTCCATCTCAGATGGCACAGAATCCAGAGAAGTTGCCAGAAGTTGCGTTGCAGTGCAGAAGTGACTATTACGTCGTGGGTTCGAACCGCGGTCGTACCAGCCGGCAGTGGTTGGCAGCCTTTTCAGCGTTGCGCACAATTGGCCATCGCGCTACAGGGATTCAAATTGGGAAGGGACTGCCGGGTAAGGGTATATAAGTAAAACAGCTTTGTTCGTTGCTCAAGTGCCTCCTGTTGGCCAGACAGGCGCTCGTCAGGAAGATTCAAAGTTTGTTCATGTCCGGGTATCCTCCGCCCTCGTTCTGAACTTGCGAAGATTCAACCAATGAGTGTATAAGAAGCAGTGGCTGACGGGCACGTGCTTCGGAGGAGAGCCGTGAACTGTCTTCACTATCCTGAGTTGGCAGCAAGGGGTCGCATACGAGCAAGCTTTGTACATAGTTCGCCAATTGGGAATTCCAGATTTGGGTGGGATTGGAGATGCCAAATTTATTAAAAAAAAAAAAAAAAAGGAGGCAGCTGTGACTAGCGTTGACTGACACAGGTTTACCAAAGTATTTCTGCGCTCATACCCATTGCAATCACATGACAGTTTTTCAGACAATGACGTTTGAGGGATCAGAGATCATGCAATTTCAGAAGAGGTTTTTGGCATTGCCCTTTACATTGTAAGATTCATCCATATTCATTTCATCTTTAAAACGTCCTCTCTCCACCTCATACCTGCTCTTTTGCACATGATTGTATGTGGCAATCCTATATCATGGAATCCATGAATGACTTTTGTTTCCCTAAGAATGGGTAATTAAGGAAATAAATTGTACACAACCCAAAACCAGTGAAGTTGGCACGTTGCGTAAATCGTAAATAAAAACAGAATACAATGATTTGCAAATCCTTTTCAACCTATATTTAATTGAATACACTGCAAAGATAAGTTACTTAATGTTCGAATAGGTAAACTTTGTAATTTTAGCTCATTTGGAATTTGATGCCTGCAACATGTTTCAAAAAAGCTGGCACAAGTGGCAAAAAAGACAAAGAGAGTTGAGGAATGCTCATCAAACAGTTATTTGGAGCATCCCACAGGTGAACGGGCTAATTGGGAACAGGTGGGTGCCATGATTGGGTATAAAAGCAGCTTCCCAGAAATGCTCAGTCATTCACAAACAAGGATGGGGCGAGGGTCACCAATTAGTGAACAAATGCGTGAGCTGATTGTTGAACAGTTTAAAAACAACATTCCTTAGCGAGCTGTTGAAAGAAATGAAGGCATTTCATCATCTTCGGTCCAGAATATCGTCAAAAGGTTCAGAGAATCTGGAGAAATCACTGCACGTAAGCGACAAGGCCGAAAACCAACATTGAATGCCCGTGACCTTCGATCCCTCAGGCGGTACTGCGTCAAAAACCGACATAGTGTGTAAAGGACATCACCACATGGGCTCAGGAACACTTCAGAAAACCACTGTCAGTAACTACAGTTCGTCGCTACATCTGCAAGTGCAAGTTAAAACTCTACAATGCAAAGCGAAAGCCATTTATCAACAGCACCCAGAAACGGCGCCGGCTTCGCTGGGCCCAAACTCATCTTAGATGGACTGATGCAAAGTGGAAAAGTGTTCTGTGGTCTGACGAGTCCACATTTCAAATTGTTTTTGGAAACAGTGGACGTCGTGTCCTCTGGACCAAAGAGGAAAAGAACCATCTGGACTGTTATAGGCGCAAAGTTCAAAAGCCAGCATCTGTGATGGTATGGGGGTGTATTAGCGCCCAAGGCATGGGCAACTTACACATATGTGAAGGCACCATTAATGCTAAAAGATACATGCAGGTTTTGGAGCAACATATTTTGCCATCCAAGCAACGTCTTTTTCATGGACGCCCCTGCTTATTTCAGCAAGACAATGCCAAGCCACATTCTGCACGTGTTACAACAGCATGGCTCCGTAGAAAAAGAGTCCGGGTACTAGACTGGCCTGCCTGTAGTCCAGACCTGTCTTCCATTGAAAATGTGTGGCGCATTATGAAGCGTAAAATACGACAATGGAGACCCCAGACTGTTGAACAACTTAAGCTGTGCATCAAGCAAAAATGGGAAAGGGTTCCACCTGAAAGGCTTCAAAAATTGGTCTCCTCAGTTCCCAAACATTTACTGAGTGTCGTTAAAAAGAAGGGCGATGTAACACAGTGGTAAAAAGGCCCCTGTGCCAACTTTTTTGCAATGTGTTGCTGCCTTTAAATTTTAAGTTAATGATTATTTGCAAAAAAAAAAAGTTTCTCAGTTTGAACATTAAACATCTTGCCTTTGCAGTGTATTCAATTGAATATAAGTTGAAAAGGATTTGCAAATCATTGTATTCTGTTTTTATCTACGATTTAGATAATGTGCCAACTTCACTGGTTTTGGGTTTGTATTAAACAATTGATTTTGGAACGCCCCTTAAAAATTTCACTGAAAGCATTGGTCGAATAAGCAACTAGAAAAGCACTCTGAGAGCGCAGACCTCCACCAAGCACAACATTTCCCTCCATATTGTGATTTTCCGTAATGGTGATTTTCTTCTGGATCTAGTTCCCTGGCTTTTGAAGATATAGTAAATCCGGTGACACCTTCCTAATTCTGCAATATCTTAGCTATATAATGGTGTTTGTCGCATGTGTGTAGCTTCATTTGTTCTCTTCCTATAATGAAAGTTCCGAAGGTACCCTACTTTCGTATTCTGGATCATAGTATCATAGTATCCAGAATTATTCCATTTTCAGGATCAGTCTTTGATATATTGTAGAATATGTTCGAAACGTGTCCTGTATTTTTTTCCAAGCGCCCTGACCATTTTTCCCAATGCTCTCCCAATGTTAAAGAATCCTTTAAAAATTCCTGGATCCAGACCGAGATCCTGATCACTTCCAAAATCTAATCATTTCTTCCTTATACCAATCTGTACAATCCCTGAAAATTTCATCGAAATCTGTCCATAACTTTTTGAGTTATTTTGGAAACCAACAGACAGACAGACAAACAAACAAACCCAGGCAAAAACATAACCTCCTTGGCAGAGATAATTATGGTGACGTCATGAGAAGAAGCAGTAGTGGAGACTGCCAGGGTTCAAATAAGAATTTTAAAATCTTTCTCTCCACTCTCAACCATGGTTGAGATATCTAATATCCCCATTTATTTGCTCGAGTGTGTAATTGAATGTGAAACTCCTTTTTGATTTAATTTGCATTTTACATATTTTGCCATATTTTTTGGAATTGGGGTTGAGCTCAAGCGAAATGCAGATACTGCTTAGGTTGGAAGTATATGTAGGGTACACCCTTTCCGGTAAAATCCTGTGATTGATGTACAGAAGTAGGAAGTCAACAGCATTCCTAAGTTTCGGTTATTGGGTGAATTATAACGAAGTAATTTCCTGCATAGACCAGAAACTCAGTGGAGAAAATCAGTGGGAAGTTGAAGATGCTTTTCTTCCTATTACCTCACATTCACAACCACACACAGGCACCCAGTCACATGGTAATATTTTTCAAAGTGTCTGTATTGAACTTCACTGCGCATTCACTTGTGCATGTATGATCCTTCACTTGTGAAGGACATTGCATTCTAGTAGCCATTACATTAGGATTCCAGTTTCATCTCTCATAGATGTTGAAGAAAAGTGCAAGAAACATACAACAGAGCGCAGCATTTTTAGTCTAAGAGTTTCACTTGGCATCCATTTCAGCATCTTTCCCGAGCATACTGGCCATGCCAGTGGTTTTCTCACTGAAACCTCTGTTTATTTTTTGTAACCAAGGCAGGAACCAGATGCTCCCTGCTTGATGTAGTGTGCCAGACCGGGCTGGATAAATGTCTCGAAAACACTCTCAGCTGTCAGCTTGAATGACTGTGATGGAACCTAACATATGCTTTCACACACACACACACACACACACACACACACACACACACACACACACACACGCACACACGCACGCACGCAAGCGCAACAGCATTTTTGTCTTCCCCTTGATCTGCTGTTGAAAATTGTCTCCCAGTTTACTTTGTCTGCGTAAAACCCTTCTTAAGACTGATTAATAGCCAGGCATGATTTCCAATTCATGATTGAATCAAAGATCACATCTTTGCTTCTATATGGCTGCAATACATCACATTAAATACATCATTAAATTTGTATTATTATCATGTTATCGTTTTTATGTAGTTTTCATGTTTTCCTGACTGAAGGCTTGGCCTAAAATATTCTTAGTCCATTACTAGCAGGATGACTGTTTTATTGACCCTGCGGAAATGTGCTTGCGCTTGAAAGCCCACAGAGAGAGGAAGCCTTGTTCGCTCAGTTATTGCTTTGGTGTTTTTGCAGCATAGAAATCTGCATGAAAATGTGGCTCAGCACAGAGCATGTCACAGGGCTGCGTACAAATTACTTGCAGTGAGGAATGTACATTAAAAAAAGAAAATAGATTTTAAAAACGGGCTCTAATGTAGAAATTTCCTACCATGGTACCTTTGGGTTAAGAGAAACAAGTTAATTTTCATGGCGAGCTGAGTCATGCATTGCTACAGTTGCTTGACAATGAAGCTGACATGGAGTTGCCCCCTTTAATTTCTTTTCTGCTATGATTTAATTAGGGTGTTTCATTGTGCAGAGACACATTGGACAAATTCCAATAGCCATGTCAATTTTCGAGTCATCCATTCACAGTGGTCCCAGTCTAATAACTGCAACAGAAAGGTCTATTTTCTGGTCTTTTCAATCAAACTAGTCTCTAGCTCAGCAATTCATTTTTCAGTTATTATTATTCTTGTGCAATCATTTGAGCGACATATTCAATTTAATCCCTTATGCAGTGGCAAGCAAGTTTTCTATTATTGTAACCGTATCAGCTCTTGCAGGAGCTTAAAATACGTCTGAATAAAACTTAGTGAGCAAGTAAAGAATTTTTGGAGATCTTGTGTTTGATGACAACATGACACAAATCCCATTTTGAGCTAAAAAAATAGATAAAATAAAAAAGAGCAGAGGGCTGGATTGTTGAACAACAATGTAACTAATGCAATATTAGAGATGTAAATTGGCGTCATTCAAACAATATCTTATTAGGGCTGACCTCATCAATGAAATGTCAGGCGATTTTTTGCAGTGTATTTAAGTGCGGTTATATGAATACCTGATGAGCATGAATAATACTGCAAATTGGGTATTGCAGGCAGCATTTGTTCTAAGAGCTCAAACCACTCTGTATTTTTTCTCTGTAAAGCAACCCTGGATAGTGATGTTAACATTTCTGACCAAATCCTGCAAAATACTGTAAGAGTGTATGTACAGCCCCTGAGAACATGTCCCTGCGCAAGCTACTTTGAGTCTAATTAAAACGTATTTTTACAAATCCCGATATTCCTTATTACCAGATATGATAAAGAACTGTTCTGATATACTCTTGTAATCATCTAAAATATTGTCTCCTGCCCAAATTGGCTGGCCTAATTCAGAACAAAAACTGAAATTAAAAACCCCTGGAAATGTGAGGTCCCACAAAGCAGTTCGCCTGGATGTTAATTCAGACTCCAACAGAAACTAGAGATTAAGCTACTGTTATTGTTTGCCAGCTGAGGTATTTTGATTGACTGATTGATTGATTGAGATGTTTTGGAATGGCATATGTTTTATCTGATTAAATGTTCATTTGCAAATGTGCACTGCTTGAATTGATGCTTTCTGATGATGAAGTAATTATACCGCAGTGCCCAACTATACTTGTTAATGCTTTGTATTCACACAGCTGGGTCATGGTGAAGCGTACCAGACCTTTGTTTCCAAACAGATGGCCTCACTGGGTGCTGAAGTATTGCTTCCTGCCAAATTCAGCGAAGGCGTAAAAATGATTTGTTCTTTTCTCCTTCCCTCCAGGTGCAGAAACAGCTCATATCCCACAAACCTCCCACAGGTCAGCATCGTGTTTATATTCGTGAATGAGGCCCTGTCGGTCATCCTGCGCTCTGTCCACTCCGCCATCCAAAGAACGCCCTCGCATCTCCTCAAAGAGATCATACTGGTCGATGACAACAGCAGCAGTGGTGAGCTCCATCACATTTCTCCTCCTCTTTGATACCCCTGTCTGTTACATCAGTGCGTTGATTTGTTGCTTGACAAAGTAGGGCAAGAACTTGAAAAATGCTTTTTTCTCACTAAGAACGCATTTATAACCCTACTTTCTCATCCACTTCAGTTTAGCACACTTTCCGTAAGTCCCCCTGGATATGAGTGTTTGCTAACTGAATAAATTATGGCTGTAAAATTAGATCCGTACTTCGCAAATCTCAGCAACTATTGAGGCTATTTTGTGAATGTAGCACGATATCTGCAGCAGAGGCGAATTCTAATGTTGACTTGGGCTCATCTAACCCCACCCTACCACCCACTGTTTTTTAACACTGCCCCTATGTCTTCCAGTCAGTTGAAACACCCTGATTTTAACTACATGAGAGGTGATCTCTGCCAACGCTTCCACAGTATTCTCACATAAAAGGAGGGAAGATCAGATAGTGGAGATTGCCTGTAGCATTTCTGCGTTCTAGAGCCGCACTTCGGGGGCCTCTGCTTGTGAAATCCACTCACGTCCTGTTTGACATTCTGATAACGACTTGCCAACTTGTTTGCGAGAGCATTCTATCAGATCTACACTGATATAGATTAGTCATTGTCCTTATTGCCTTTGCTGCTGTTACAAGGGCTGATAAATGTTTGACCATCTGGTGTCATAGCAGATTTGGACGTCCTATTTGCCTCTAACTTATATTCACTCTAATTGATAAATTTGTCTTTGTTGTTATAAGCATTCAATTTAACTCAAATTAATTTAGAGTCAGAGGATATTTTACCCTCGACATGATTGCTCCAAGCTAATTCTATTGGCATACTCTCAAGTCTGTGTATAGCTTTCAGGGAAAAAGGCAAAATTATATATTGGTGCCAATGTGTAAAATGGGATTATCAATAGGTTCCAGAGTGCAAAACTTAGTGCATTCAAGCTACGAAGCACAATGGCTACAAATCAAATTCCCTTTCCACATGAGCTTGATATACAACGTAAAACATCTATTTCTGTGTAAAAATCTGAATAACTTCATAGTGAACAGAGAATAAGCAATTTTCAAACAATTAGTCTTTTATAAAGTTACATTTTTTTTTAAACTTTTTTTAAGCTAAGCTGTAAAGGCCAGGTAACGTGGTGGAGCTGGCTGTTGAGTTTGGATCTCCATTCATTTCGTCTCAGCTGCAGTGCCACTGTCAGCTCTTATACAGTGACTTTGACGGGGCAATTTGAATTAATAGAGCTAATTAGCAGAGAAAAGCAATCTGCTGTAGTTAAATATGAGCCGCAAATTGGCAGTGTGGAACTGCAGTCATTAGGAAAGCGGAGGGTAGCTGCTTATTACAGGCAGAGAGCCTCTGTGCCCCAGTGATGGATGTGTAGAGCGCTGTGATTTATGCGCATTGTTCAGATAGCAGGCAAAACACTTTAATCTGCTGCATCGGTTGTGAATAGGGGCTGTTTCAAGTCAAGTCAACTTTATTTCGATGGCACATTTAAACACAACAGAAGTTGATCCAAAGTGCTAAACAATACAATACACATGCAATAAATACAGGTAATAAGACATAGGACAAATAAGGTGGCTAAACAAACAAAAAGCTCAGTAAACTTAATCAAGCAGGTTGAAATTCTAGGGCATGAAAATGGGATTTTAAACAAGATTTAAAAGTGGCAAATAGTGGGGGAAGACCGATTGTGGAGGGGGAAACTGTTCCAAAGCCTAAGGGCTTTGAAAAGGCCCAACAGAAAAGGCTGCATTACCCCCGAGTTTCATCAGGAGAAATGCAAATGCAAATATCATTGAGCCACGCCTTTGAGGCAGAGCTTTTTCTTGCCATAGGAAAAGTATGGAATATCTGGTACATAGTGTAGATGAGTATTACACTCCTTGCATATTGGTTGAATTGTGATTATAGGAGTGTCATGGTTCTTGTGTCTATTTAGAGTCTTCACTGCAGTTCAGCCCTTGTCAGAACGTTGATCAATATTCTTTTGTGCAGAGCTCCTTGAGCTCCCAATGATTGTTTCTCCGTGACTGTTTTGCCCGACCTTGATTTTGCCTAAGCCCTTCTGTTCTTGTTTTGTCTTTTTGGATTTTTGACCTATTTTCTGTGTGTCCACGATTGCTGTTTTTGATGCCCTGTGTATGACCCTCTGTTCTGGATTTCGACTACGATTTTAGCCTGCTGTCTATGTACCGTCACGCATCTGCTTTACTGGTTTTGACCCCTACCTGTCTAATCGACTTCACTTTTTTGATTTCATTTTTGGCTTGGCAATTCTTGTGTCTTCTGGTCCTGACCCTGTTTTTAATAAAGGCATATGATTTTTGGAATTCCTGCTCTCGCGAGTGGTTCCTGAACGCACCGTCACAGGGAGTATATTTTTATTCATGGGGGGTGGGGTCTCGGATTCATTCTCCAATATGTTTACTTTTTTTTTGCTGAAACGTGATCCCACTGTGGCCTTATGTTGCGTTTCAGCGGAGGTTTGAACCTGTGAATCACGACTTCTGTTACGCGTCTCGACTTCATAGCGTTCCAGGCAATAGTAACGAGTTACGACTTCATAACATTTCTTGCCGTTAGCCACTTGAAAAAAAGCGAAGCCGCCATTTTAGCTGAGCTGTGTGACGTCAAACATGGAAGGCGGAGTACGTTGAGCACAATCGAGTTCACCGGCGTGAATTCATAGATTTGACTGTAGCTCCGCTCACTTTTAACCGGTAAATCAGGGGTTACGAGTTGCCTGGAATGCGCCCTTAGTTATGTGGTGTGATATTGATTTGGGTATATTGATGCGTTTGCCGGCTAGTAAATGTAGCTTCAAAGTTTGTATTTATTGATCAACTTTCTATGTTGATTCTAAAAAACTGCAAAGTGAAATCAAAAAGGGTTAAAAAAATCAGAATCTCTCCTTTGGCCTGATGCCCTTTTACAGTTGACTGCGAGAATGCTGGAAGGACGCTAAGGTAGCAGTATGTCAAACTGTATACATTATGAACAAAAACAAAGAATCATTATGGACTTTAGTGATATTTTGGTATTTTTTGTATCATACTGATTTCCAGTTCGATCTTTTGCTCTTGTGAGGAAATGGCTGCATGGTGTATTGTACTGTTACCAACTGTGGTAGATGGTGAAATGAAATGGTGGTAGATGGTGAACACAATTTCTTTTTAAACTCCAGGAACACGCAACACTATCAGGCGTGGCTAATTTGTGTACTCCAAACAACTTATCGGATATGGCTAATTTTCCTCCTTAAGAGAAGACGAGAAATTGCAATGCATCATTTCAAGGTGAAATTGGATTTCACGCTACGTAATTCAATTGTGGATACCCTCTGCTAATCTATGCTGTTGATATTTAATCGATCAGTAAGTGCAGGATAGATATTCTACTTTGCAGAATGTTCCAAAAGCAAGCAAAAGTTTTGTAATGATTGCAATAATCCGTCTGAAGTGTTTGTCATGCATTTTTGTGGCTATTAAATAGGAAATTACGATCTAAAAAATGTTTTATTCTCTTTACAAACAGAAAAATACAAAAAAAAAAATCTTACTGGATTGCCCTGATATGCGGTGTCTCTTTGCATATCAGTTACGTATGATTCAACGAAAACAAACATCACTAGCATAATTATTGAGGAAATCAAGACTTTATCAGTCGTTGACTAAAAAGCTAATAATTTAGTGCGCAAGAACTTGATTTGTAAGCTGGTAGAAGCAATGTGCTATCCTACTGGATTGTACACAACTGTGCAATGGGGTCTGTTTTTGCATATTAATTTAGTTTGATGTAACTTCACGCATTCCATTTTTCAGCTCACCAGCTGCTACTAATTACTAAAATGCTTATAATTATTTTATATTTTCAATTTATTTGATTGTTTTAAAGTTTCTAGATTAATCTAGTCAGTAAAAAATTATGAACACATGATTTAATTAAGCATTTCATCTTTTGCTAAGAAGGTTATTGCAAATGTTGATGGGAATGTATTAATTCCACCAACATATTCTCCAATGTGGTGTGTGCTTGCTGTTGGCTATTAAAGGAGAAGTACCGTTTTTACAGTTTTGATATTATTTGTGGCATAAAATACAATCATTTACTCACCCATATAACTTCCGTGTCACTAGCAGCCCATCGGAAGATATTTAGATCCAAAGAGAGCTGCGTATATTGATATAATGGGAGTGAACGGGGCACGGCGAGCGCAGCCTCTAATGCCGCATTATCTGTCGCGAAACTCATTTGTTCATTTCACCAATATTTTTTATGATTCGCTCGTGTTGTTCCCCTTTTGAGTCTGGGGTTGCCTGTTATCGTCATCCGGTGTCTGTAGCTTTACTTACTAACCTCTGATAATGCGGCATTAGAGGCTGTGCTCGCCATGCCCCGTTCACTCCCATCTTATGGATATACTCTCTCTCTCTCTTTGGATCTAAATATCTTCCAAAGGACTGCTAGTTACACAAAAGTTATATGGGTAAGTAAATAATTGTATTTTATGCCACAAATAATGTCAAAACTGTGAAAGCAGTACTTCTTTAAGCATGTTCACGGACAGTATTGAGTCTAAGGTAATTATAGTCAAACTGTCCACATTACACACTGTTGAACTGTGGTTTGTTTACTCTTGGATGTCCCAGAGAGCTGTAAAAATCCTCCAGCAGGATGTAGTGGACCTTAGCTTACCTGCGATGTGGTCTTTACAGTGTTGACTCAGTATTGCTGTGCGTTAGAAGCTGAATCCCACTGTAGAAATGTAGCCGTGTAATTTTCTTTCTGTGCCCTCTGTTTGTCAGACACAGTAAATTGCCTCAGGGCCAAACGATTTTCTTGCCCCCAACGGAATTTCTCTCTCTTTCTTCACTGAATTCCAGAGGAGTGAATTTACCCGGGAGCGCAATGCCCAGACACAGGTGTTTCCACTGGTACCGTTTGTTGGGCAGTATGTGATGCTCGCAAACGAGGTATTTGAGCATTTTGTGCACGCCACTGACGTCAAATATTCATTCTTATGGGACAATGGTGGATTTTAGTTTTGGGCCAGTTTTGTGCAAAATGCTTTTTTGCCTCTGTCTGCTTGGACCTCTAATTTTTGTATTTATGCAGCCTAGCCCAAGCCAAGAAAGACATTTTTTTCTTGTACATTTAACTGGCTAATCAACAGTCTTTATTCTATTATTCAGTCTGCTGTCTACTGAACAAGCGGCACAGTCTTGTAAATATACTGCCGAACATTGCATACAATAGCACAAATAAACAGTATTAGCACAATAAATAGGACTCCTGTAGCTTAATGACAAGCAGTCTTATAGTTATAAGTAGGGATGTCCAATAATATCGGCGGACCGATATCATTGGCCATTATATTTGCATAAAAATGTAATATCGGAAAAGATTGCCATCATATTTTTTGCTGATAATAAAAACCGATAAAACAAGAGCGCTCACAGAGCGCAGCACCTCCGCCACACCAAGGCAACTCTGTGCATTAGTTATTTTCGCTGGTTGATGTAAAGTGTTGTTGCATTCCACTGCCAAATGGCAGCAAAACCCAAAAGCACGCCGATTGGAAATTGGCACTTTTACCAAAACTTAAATTGAAGTCGTTTTCTTATTTTTTTATTATTTATTTTTTACATTTGGAAAGCCTTGTTGAATTTGTGAACGCATCTAGTGGAGCATCACGAGAAATGTTGACATGATGTGATAATTCCACAGTAGGAGATATGTCATGTTGCCAGAAATTAGTTTGGGGGGAAATATAGCCTGCATATATCGGTATTGGTGGATATTGGAATCGGAAATTAAGAGTCTGCCAGATATCAGCAAAAAAGCCAATATCGGACATCCCTAGATACAAGTTTTGAAAATTTCATATGAAGTTTTACATTGTAATCAATGAAAATCAATGTCAAGGTCACTAAATAAAAGTTCACATAATTTATAAGGCCTCCTGTAACACAAACACAATCCTAAGCTCTGAAGCAGTTTTACTGATACAAGTATCAAGTATCACGATCATGTAGGATTCCTTCGATTGAGTGTTGTGAGTAGAACTGGGGGTCACAAATGGAAGTTGACCAAAGGTAAATTTAGCACTGATATTCGGAAATATTTCTTCACCCTAGGAGTAATTTCAATGCGGAATAGCTTACCTGACCATATTGTTGAGGCGGAGACCTTAGGGTTTTCAAGAGCAGGCTTGACCTAAAGCTAGATACCATTGAGTGATTTAGTATCTGAAGGGATATATTCACAATAGTATAAAGAAACTGGCAAGCTTAGTTTCGCTGAAAGGCCTGTTCTTGCCATTCATGTTATGTTATGTTAAGTAATTGAAAATTCATAATGTCAACTGAGAACTTTAAAGGTCACAGAAAGTCAAATTGAGGTCAGCATATGGACTTCTTATATGACTTTCTAAATGTCATTCAACAAACCTTGACAAAATCTGTGACCATTTTGGTGATACAAGTCATTGTAATTTCACTGTCGAGTTTAACCCTCAAAGGTCACAGACAATCAAGTTGAATGTCACCAAATGAAAGTTCATATGTGACATCCTAGATGTACAAAACCCTAAACCAGTGAAGTTGGCACATTATGCAAATCGTAGATAAAAACGGAATACAATGATTTGCAAATTCTTTGCAACTTATATTCAATTGAATACACTGCAAAGACAAGATGTTTAATGTTCAAACTGAGAAACTTTATTTTTTTCTGCAAATAATCATTAACTTAGAATTTAAAGGCAGCAACACATTGCAAAAAGGTAGGCACAGGGGCCTTTTTACAACTGTGTTACATCGCCTTTTCTTCTAACGACACTCAGTAAACGTTTGGGAACTGAGGAGACCAATTTTTGAAGTTTTTCAGGTGGAACTCTTTCCCATTCTTGCTTGATGTACAGCTTAAGTTGTTCAACAGTCCGGGGTCTCTGTTGTCGTATTTTACACTTCATAATGCGCCGCACATTTTCAATGGGAGACAGGTCTGGACTACAGGCAGGCCAGTCTAGTACCCGGACTCTTTTACTACGGACAGTGGCGGTTCTAGAGTGTTTTACTCCCCGTGGGAGACCCCCTCTGAGCGCGCCGCCCTCCCCACCCCCCCCGATGGCGGTGGCGGAGGCGGATACGAGAGGGGGAAGTGGAGCAGTAGTGACAGGGATTTTTTTCTGGTCTACCTGGATTGAGATGTGCGCTTAATGCACTTGGGTTGACAGGCTGTGATCGTGTATGATTTTCCTTTATTGTATTATACTCCGTAAAAAAAAAGAGATATGGTTCCGTAGGGGAATTTCCAATCCAGGGGTTTTAACATCCAGGACTTGCAGTGAAAATAGCAGAAGTGATTTCTAGACTTTGTAAGTAACTTTGTGGTTACTGTAGTACTTAAATCGGTACTTTTGTGCAAGGAAGGCAAATTCCCCTCGTGTTCTTATTCCAGTCTACTACTGTTTATTTATTTATTTATTCAAGTTGTAAGTAATTCCATAAAATTTGCTGGTGTGTTATTTTAGTTTCGGCACTCGTATCTTACAAACTGTTAAGTGTCGTAACAAAAATTGAGGGCTCGTGCAGGATCTGAACTACTCTTAAAAAAAAAAAAAATCGTAAGCATAGTAATATATTGTTACAGTTCTATATTTCATTGTCTACAAACACCAGCAAATTTTATTCGTCATGACTGAGTTTAAGCCTGATGTGTTTATGAATGCGCCCGATCAGGACGTTTTTGGCAAACGTTTAGTTATGACTGGTTAACTATGCTAAACTATGGTTGAACTATGCGAACTATGAGTAGTAGCACACGACAAATGTTTGTCATTAAAATTACCATATGACAGGGCTCAACGGGCTATATTGCTTGACAATGTCAGCAGCTTGTTGTATTTTGTAAAGTTTGACCCTCAAAGGTCACCAACAGTCAAATTGAATGTCACCAAATGAAAGTTCATATGTGACTTCCTAGATATCAGTAACACAAACCTTTTTAGTGACAGAAGTCATTGAATTTTCACCAGGTCAAGTTTGACCTTCAAAGATCAATATGAAATGAAAGTTCATATGTGACTTCCTATACGTCTCCAATACATTATCTGCAATGATTTTGCAGATATAAGTCATTGAAACTTCACTGTATAGTTTGGTCATTGTTGGTAACTGAAGGTCAAGTTCAAGGTCACCCAATTAATCTTCATACATGACTTCCTATATGGCCACAATACAGACCTTACCTCTATCTGTAATAGTTTCGGTGATAGAAGTCATTGAAATTTTACTATGAGAAGTTTGTCCTTCAAAGGTCAAATTGAAGACCACCAAATGAAAATTCATATATGACTTCTTATATGTTCTTATACATCTCCAATACAAACCTATAATTTATCTCTAATGATTTTGCTGATATAAGTCATTGAAATTTCACTGTGAAGTTTGGTAATTGAAGGTCACTGAAGGTCAAATTCAGTGTCACCAAATGAAACTTCATACATAACGTCCTATATGCCCACAATACAAACCTAAGCCCTATCTCTAAAAGTTTTACAGTTTTTTCTATATGTCAGTAATACAAACTTAATCTCTATCTGCAACCATTTTGCTTCCACAGGCGATTTTGCCCATCCTTCATAACACCCCATGTTAAAGTACAGCGCCCCCAGTAAACCCACGTCTGTTGATTCAATCAAAATGGCACTTACACTGTACATAAAGTGTATTGAGGCGAGTTGATTGCCTCGATTGAAAAAAGTTATGACAGTTTTTGAGAAATAATTTTTTGAAATTTCAAGCCATATCTTTTAACATTGTTTATATTTTCCCTGACCTCGAGTTGGACCAGTCAAAGTCTTCTGTGGTCAAATTTGATATTGCCAAAATATAGGTCATATATGACTTCCTTTGATTTTCAATCAAAATGGCACTCGCACTATACATTGACAGCACTTAGGTAAATTGATTGTGCCGTTCACGCCGTTTTTAGAAAAATAATATTTTAAAATTTCTCAGTTCTATCTTTAACATTGGGGCCAAAATTTCAAGGCCCCTAAAACAGACAAAAATATCTCAATCAAAAATTGGAAAAAAAATTTCTGGAGATATGGTCTAGTCGTATGTTTTGGCAAACTTACGCAAAAATTCATCAGGCCAAAAAAAAGATAAAAAAAAGTTCCGGACGTCGGACGCCACACCATGACAATAGCTTATCAGCCCATAGGGCCAGTAAGCCAAAAAGAAATACTTCATCTGGTTTGGTTTTATGACACAATAGCAGGCCCTTTGCTGGTATCATTCATATTCTTCTCCATTAGTTTGTATTTTACCTTTACTCCTCACTGCGACTGTGCGTTCCTGAAAAATTTATCAGCTCAAATCTGCGTGTGACTTTGAAAGTTATTTCTGTTATGACAGCAGGCTTATTATGATTAATTGAAAATGAGCGGTGCGCATCATTTTTATTCCAAATTAGTTCATTCTCTTTTAAATCACCTAAATATAAATATAACTGATAGTCCTTTGAAAGTTGTTTGTACTATGAGTGCAAGTGGGGCTGATGCATATCTGGAAGTTGTTCTGAGTTTTTCTGTTCCTTTTTTATTCAAGATCGCATAGTTTTTTAACTGGACCATTCTGGACAAAAATGAATTCCATCCAAGTTTAGATGTGCAGAGCTGGATACAATATTTGTGTAAATTTGTTTTATGATGTTGTTTAGCTTGCTGCCTGTCTTTGGACAATAATTTCCTGTGATTGAGGAGTCAGCATTCTGACATTATCGGCATGTTCACCCCCACTTGAGATTTTTGTGTCAACAGTGTGGTTGCTGAAATGACAGCATGATTAAACAGTTTTTGAGCCTCTTCTTGGTGTGCTAATTGGGTTCCTGTATCGCAGGTCTGCATTGACAGCCCCTGAGAAGGTTGTAGACGTATGAGGTGTCTGACTTCCTCTGGATTTCGACAGGCAAACCTTCAGAAGCTCTTTTTACACCACTGGCAGTTTCTGTTAAACCCGATCAAAGGAGCTAAGGCAGCAAAGTGAACTTAAAATACCTCCTAGCCCTTGGTGGCAGTGGAGAGGAACTGAAAAGGCCTACAGAGAAACACCCTGCCGGCTACAGGAAGAAGCTCAACATAAATCAAGAACATGATGAAAGAAAAAACATTTCCAAGTAAATGCAATTATTCTGTCTCCAGCTCGCTGCGGAACATGCTAGAAACAGCCCTCCAGTAGAAGCACATTCAGTGAAAGACAATGAGCGGAAAAAACAAGAATGCTGCCCTGGGCTACTCCTTTGTGCCTCTGCTGACATGCAGACTGATTTTCTCCCACATAGCAACTGATATAATATCCTTTGTGGTGTTTTTTTTTTCTTCCTTGTGCCATTTTTTGATTATGAAGTAAATGCCCTTCACTGCTTGTGCCCTTTGAGATCAGTTATCATCATCAGTGGGTCAGCCAGGTCAGACCCTTAGTAATATCTGTTCATGGTCCCCCAACTAAATCCCTCCTAAAAGTGGTCATTGGTTGATTGAGACTTCATGCTTTACCAACACCAGGGGTCCTCTCTCAAAAGCACAGATTTTTTTTTTTATTTGTAGGGTCGGTTGGACAGAAAAAAAAAACAAAAAAGTGGCTTTATGAATACAATACAAAATGTCAATATATGATGGCAAACAAATCTTGAATAATAAGTGATGTTTGTTTAGCCATGAACTGGACTATTTCAATTCAGTTTCAATCATTTTTGTGTTAAATATTGAAAATTTGATGTGGATGTTTACCTCGCCCTCTTTTTGTGATAACTTTCTTAAAATTCATCACATTGATTTTAAACTAAAGCCAAAATGTGCATAGTTGAATTCTGCTTTCAACTATGTGCTGCATGATGGAGGAGCTTTGATAGTCTCTGTAGCGGTTGAGGGTTAAATGTCTGGGGGGGGGGTGGTCAAGGTCATGGATGAACAAATATTTTCCATTATAACTCAAAAATGGTCGCAGATAGCCAGATGTTTACCATTATGAGCACAGAGGAACTCCTATATGGGCGCTAATTTCACACCATGACCTTTGACCTTGAGTGACCTTGAAAGGTCAATCTCTTGGTCACAGATTTTCAGAGGGCTATAACTTGAAAACGGTGCGTGCTTAACCGATATTTACTATTATCAACATATAGGAAGTCCCATACATGCTTACATTTGGCAGCTTGATCTATGACCAGAAGGTCACAGAAGTCACCTTAAATCAAGGTTGCGGATTTTCAGAGGGCGGCTTAGGTTTGTTTTGCAAACAGCACTTGTTAATGCTGTTTCTAAGGTCAATATTAAATAAAGAATAAATCAGACAAAGAGAAGAAAGAGGCGATGAAGAACTGAATTAGGAAGCTTACGCGAATACGGGGAGAATATGCAGACTCCATGAGAGGCTTGAAAACGGAACCTGCTTATTGCGAGACAGTGGCGCTAACCACTGTGCCGCCAAGCTAATGTGAATATTTCTCTAAGGTGTAGACTGTTTGCGACCCCAGCCATGTTTTTGTACTGCATTAGAAAATAGGTATTTTAATAAACTTGGTAGTTTTGACTTTAAGAAATTTTGAAAACTTAAAAAGTTTTTAATATTTTATTGTTTTCCTCAAAAACACCTGTCTTTTTTAAATTTTACTTTCATTTCACAGGAAATGGGGTCGGTTGTGTCCGTGCTTCGAAAAATTAACTTGGTCTGGCCTTATGTACTTAGAACTGTTATGTTTTACTGTATTTCTTTGGGGTGCTTGCAAGGTTCTCCAATAAACATCTTTAGTGTGCTTATGCACCTGTAGTAGTGTTAAATGTGGTATGTGGTAATAATCAATTTAGTTGTAGTCAGCTCTGCTCTTTGGTGGTGGCAGGGAACAGACCAGACTCCGATAGAAGCGGCTTCTGTTCCTTGGTGATGCGGTAGCTATCACTCTTACTCCAAATGCAGCTCAATGTCTTTGGAATGGCTGTGTGGAACAGTGTTGAAGGAATACATTTGTAGATTGTTGGTGCAATTCCCTAGTAAGCAAGTGAGGTGCTGCCAATGAACTCTTGAGAGCAAGTTACTAACTACAATACAATGGCTCAATGAAAATATCTGAAATAAATTACTAAAATGTGCTTCTGAAATAGTGGCAGGAGCTGTGACTGCAGATTCGGTGTGACGCAGTTGGCCTGTCTACAGTGAACAGTGGAGAGCTGGCAGTTCTGCGCTGTGACTCCATCTCTCAATGTGCTGAAACAGGAAGTGACAGATCATTCAGGCCAGCCTCCGCCTGCTGCCAGGGATGATTTTAGTTTGGGATCCACTGTTTGCATTAATGCTACTTTTTCCCTGTTTACTCAATTTGCCTTTCCCTTCAGTTTACCTGGGAATCTGCTGCTTGCTGTATCACTCCAATACTGATGCACCAGTAATGACTGCTCATTGCACTGAAATAAATGAGCCTGTGATGGGGATTTAGCAGGGATAAAAATCACTGGTCTCACTGTAGTGATATCAGGCATTGGGACATCAATAGGCGCTAGAATACCAATGAGCTTTTAAGTTGGTATTTTTTTGTATTCTGTTCAAAGCTGAATCAATGGCGGTCATGCAGAAAATGGACGCCGTTAGATAGAAAAGTATTAAACGCTAATGACTTAGCCCACTCTCCTTAAAACCTCATTATATTCAGCCACCCTCTCTGAATGACTAGCATTTTCAGGTCATTGACTATAGTAGATGAATCTATGCCAGAATCTATAGGTTCTTCATCGTGAAGGAATTTGATTTAGCATCTTTTTTTTTGTAATGGGTGGCATTGCTTCTCTTTTTAGTCCAGAAAGGGCAATAGCATCTTTAGCATGCCAGAAAACAGTAAATGTTTTTAGAAAGATTAAAGCAGCTGACATGGCGGTATTCCCTGCCTATCATTCTGAAATCAGGTCTGTAAGTATTTTAGCTTCTCTTAATTTTGGCTTTGCCTCCAAAACAGATGTGAAATAAAGCAATTAACTTTTGCTTGATTTTTAGTCTTTCAGATCGAATTTAGGGATTTGATCAAAAATATTTGCTGAAACTTGCGGGCATTACAGTCGTCTGTATGCTTTTCTCCCAATTTCCAGTGTGCAGAAGTAGTCATGTTTGAAAGTTGATAGCACATTTTGCTCAGAAAATGTGGGTTCATATCCAAGTGATACTCAGCAAGGTTTTCATTGCCACTGTCATCAGTTCCTGCTGGTTCTTAAGGAATCTTGTCTTCACTTTTGCCTTCAGTAAGTGAGGCTTGCCCAACTGGATTCAGGTCAGGTGTTCGAGTTGGCCATTCCACTACCTTGCCTTTAAGAAATCTTGAGTTTTGAGGCATTTGACTGAGTCTCAGCTGATGAAACAGCCTAGATCAATTCCAAATTTTGCTGCTTACAGTATGTCAGCAGTCGCATCATTGATAAACACTAGGGAACCGGTGCACACCACAACATTGCCTCCACCATGCTTCACAGATGAGGTTCATGGGCAACACCTTCTCTGTATCATGGTACAAGTAAATCTTTGCATCATGTGTCCATAGGATGTTGCTCCTGAATTGTACTTAACACTGGTTTAGTTCTAGTGGAAAACTTTCTATATTTTCTCTGGTGAATTGTCCTCTTGATTTGTTTTTATTAAATGCAGATACACCTACCTCGGGCCAAGCATTGTGAAAGGTTTTTTTTTGTTTTCCTTGACCAGCGAAAGAGCTGTTTGTCATCCTTAGTTGATATCAGTGGTCTTCCTCACCTATTGGAGTTTCTTATTAGGAATGCACAAACAAAGCCAATTCAGATGCACCAAATGTTTTTGCTTTCTCTTTGAGATTGTTTTGATTTTTCAGCCTATCGATTGTTTGCATGTCTGGTTGTGGCTGCTCTTTGGACTTTATATTGAGAGCTAACAGCAACAGACTCCAATTGCAAATACCCGTACTTAAAATCAACTCTAGACATTTTATCTGTTTACTTTTACATGAAATAATGAGAAAATAACATACACCTGGCCATGTGACAGCTGAGTCCACAGCTCAATCACTTTTGTTCCCTTCAAAAATTGGGGTCTGCGCAAAAAGTTCCCACAACCTACACCTGACTTGGATGTAAATATCCTTAAATTATACCTGAAAGTCTGCACATGGAGCTGAAGTTCATTATTTTAGTTCTACTCTCCTATAGACAACCAAAATAACAATAACTTTGTCAATGTCCATATATTTATGGACCTGGCTGTTTGTCTCATTAAGCACTGCAAGAATTAATATCGCACTGTAACTGTGATTTTGTTCTACAAGGCAATGCCAGCTACCATTTAATATTCATATGCTGGTGTAACATGCTGGAAAATTCCTGTTTTCTTTTTTTTCCCTTTTTCACCATTTTATTTGCTCTGTTTTAACCTAAAGTACCATTTCAGCTTACAGAGAAGAAACAATCGCCCATCTTCCTACAGCTCTTGTACAGATCTCAGGAAAAAAAAAACAAAAAAAAAACAGGCTGCCTGAACCCATCTCCGGAATTGAGCAGCAGTGAATACACACAGTTTGGCGGAGACATCCTTAAGCGCACAGAAGGAATTTTAAAAGCCTGAATGCATAAACATTAACAGTCCAAACCAAGGAATATTAACAGCTTGTACATATTAGCATTAACAACCTGAAGAGAGAGGATGGGGAGCTGGCTGAACCGACACGAGCATTAACAGGCTGCACAGGCAGATTGAATGTTCTCCGCTGTATGGGAGTTTAACTCTGCTCAGGCCAGGGACTAACACACAGCTCAGTCTCTCATCTCATAATCTAACTCATGACTCATTACAACAGTCCCGTGGAGACACCAATGCACAATTAATCTAGTCATTTGACTGATCCTTTTAGCTAAAGCAACACACGAAAAGCGCATCTGTCACGGTAGGAGGATAAGAACAAAAAAAGGTTAAATTGCAATAATATATGAATCACTGAATTTCCAAAGGGCCCAACTCCAATGAATTAGAGGTCAGCATATCTTTTAACAAAAGGGGAACTTTCTTATAATTTCAGTCAAAAGCAACGCAGTGACACTTTCTTGTAAAGAAAAAAACTAAAAATATATGGGTCATTACATATAGGTAAAAAAAATCAATTTTTCCCTTTCTTGAAAAAGATGTTGCTTGGAGTTGGGCCCTTTGGAAACTCAAGGATTCATATGCTTCAATGAAAAGATGCTTGTAAGAGGACCTTTGATAAAAAGGAATATAAAGTGTTCAGTGGTATTGTATATGCTTCATGGGGAGAAAGATAAGATTAAGTGCTCACATTGAGGTATTATTTTGAAATGTTTGAAAAGACCTTGGCTAAAGCACAGTTGTGTGAAAAAAGTATTTGACCCTCCTTGATTTCTTCTAGTTTTTCTGTTATTTGTCATGTTGAAATGTCTGAAATGTTGAGATGCCCCCTAGAACTCTATCATGCAAAAAGGAGGCCATTGTTGAGCATGATCCAGAGGGCTGCCGTGTTCCATGGGCCAAGGCTCATTTAAAATGGACTGGAGCAAAGTGGCTAGGTGGTCAGACGAGTCCAAATTTGACGTTCTTGTTGGAAATCATGGGCATCATGTCCTATGAGCTAAAGAGGAGAAAGACCACCCCTCCTGTTATCAGCTTTCAGTTCACAAGCCAGCATCTCTGATGGTATGGGGATGCATTAGTGTATATGATGTGGGACACTTGCATGTTTTAAAAAGGTTTTAGAGCAACATATGCTCCCCTGCAAGCGACATCTATTCCAGAGAAGGCCTTGTGTATTTCAGCAGGACAATGCAAAACCACTGGTGCAGCTTTTACAACAGCATGGCTTCGTAGTAGAAGAGTCTGTGTGCTGAACTGCAGTCCTGATCTTTCACCGATTGAGAGCATTTGGCGCATAATTAAACAAAAAGTCTGTCAAAGGAGACTCAAAATTCTCCAGCAGCTGAGAGCCTGTACAAAACAAGAGTGGGATCAAAATCCAAAGGCTAAACTCAAGAAACTTTTCTCCTCAATGCCCAGATGACTCCACTCTGTGTTAAGAAGAAGAGGGAATGCTACATCGTGGTAAACAGGCCCCTGTCCCAACTTTTTTGAGACTGTAGGAGCCATCAAATGTGAAATGTGCTCAATTTGTGTATAAAATTGTAAAAAAAAAAGTAATTGTTTCAATATTTGCTATGTTATCTCTGTTCTAGTGTGAATAAAATACTGGCTGGTGTGAT
Source organism: Gymnothorax reevesii (assembly GCA_029721435.1). NCBI lineage: Eukaryota > Metazoa > Chordata > Actinopteri > Anguilliformes > Muraenidae > Gymnothorax > Gymnothorax reevesii. The sequence continues at coordinate 29,493,424 of CM056588.1, forward strand.
TTGAAGGTCATTGCATTTTGATTTTATTCACAATTTACTCTTTCTCCCAACTATTTCGGAATTGGGGTTGTACAAAGACAAAAATTGAATGTTCAGAAAGTGAGAAATTTTATTTTATTTTTTAAGTATATACTGTTTCTGTATTTGATGCCTGCAGCACAATTCATTTAAGTTGGGACAGTTTCCTCAAAAGACTGGAAAAGATGTATGATGCTAAAAATAGTACATCGGGTGAAAAATCTCACCTCTAATTCAGTCAACTGGCAACAGGTCAGCCACATGATTTGGGCTGAAAAGTCTCTCAGAACTAAAGCTGGTGAGGGCTTCATCATTTTGAAAGGCTTCATGGGCAAATAGTTCAACCATTTTAGAATACCGTTCCTCACCGTAGAATTTCGAAGAACTTGGGGTTGCACATTAGTGTGAAGGAAATTTGGCCATTTGTGCCATTCAAAGGTGAACTTGCTTTTTTGCTGTGAATCATTGTCCTGAGGCATAATCCAACTGCGCTTGAACATTAAGTCACTGACTGATAGCCGGACATTCTCCTTCAGGATTTTATGCTAGCAAATTCATGTTTCAGGTAATCATGGGAGTTTCTAGTGCAGCGCTTCTCAAACCTCTCCTGGAGGACCACCTGTCCTGCATGTTTTAGATCTCTCCCTGCCCCAGCACAGGTGATTGAATGATCAGCTAATTATAAACCCATGAAGATGCTTAATAATACTTTTGTAATAAGAAAATCATTTGAATCACCTGGGCAGAAGCGGGGAGAGATCTAAAACATGCAGGAGAGGTGGCACTCCTGGAGATGTCTGAGAAGCAGTGGTCCAGTGAAATGGAACACATGTATCTTTTACTTATGTTCAATCAGTTAATTTTGTAACTAAGGGGATGAGTACTTTATTTTAGATAAGGCCAGATAGAGTTGGATAGCCTTTTTCCTTTGATAGCTGAAATCATCTTTTAACCCTCTCCAGGCTCATGTTGCAAATTTGCAACAATAAATAAATTGATGACTGATTATAAAATATAAAGACCACATGGGAAATGGTTTGATGAAGTTACCCTTCCAGCTCAGTATTGCAAAAATACAATGTTATTCCACCTGCAGCCACTAGTGTATGAGAGCTATTCTCCATGAATGCAAGATTTTTCATATCTCAAAATAATAAATTGGGCTGGAGAGGGTGAAAGCGTGCATTTTTTAAAAAACTTGAATCATCTGTCTCATATTACATTTAGTTTGATGATGTGAAACCATTAAGTGTGACAAATATGCAGAAATAGAAGAAATCAAAAAGGGGGGTAAATACTGAGGTCTTTAAATATGTTAAAGGGATTAACAAAGTGAATCATGTAGGATTCCTTCGATCAAGTGTTGTGAGTAGAACTCGGGGTCACGAATGGAAGTTGACCAAAGGTAAATTTAGCACTGATATTCGGAAATATTTCTTCACCCAAAGAGTAATTTCAATGTGGAATAGCTTACCTGACCATATTGTTGAGGCAGAGACCTTGGGGGTTTTCAAGAGCAGGCTTGACCTAAAGCTAGATACCATTGAGTCATTTAGTATCTGAAGGGATATATTCACAATAGTACATAGAAACTGGCGAGCTTAGATTGGCTGAAAGGCCTGTTCTTGCCATTCATGTTAAGTTATGTTATACTCTTTCCACAGCACTAAATATTGGGGGAGGGGGGGTGTGAGGTCACAGACTGCTTTGAGCCGCTGTACCGTAGATCAGCAGAGCTTGGCTGAGCCCTGACCTCGGTGTGTAGAAAGCATCAGTAGCTGTGTTGTTTCTCTCGTGCAGAAGAGCTGAAGGTGAAGCTGCAGGACTTTGTGGACGAGACCAACAGCCAGCGGCCGGGCTTCATCAAGCTTGTGCGTCACGCTAAGCAGGAGGGGCTGATCCGCTCCCGGGTCAGTGGGTGGAGGGCCTCCAGCGCCCCTGTGGTGGCTCTGTTCGACGCCCACGTGGAGTTCAACATCGGATGGTGAGCACCTTGCAGGAAGCGACTGCTAACCTCATATCATGTGTTAAAGCCTGTTTTAGGAAGTGCCTCCTAACCTTGCATCCTGCTGGAGAGCAGTCAACTTTGGCAATTATGGATTTAAAGTTACAATTACAAATCATAATGAATGTGCGTCCTTGAATGTTTCAGTTATACTCAAAGTGCTACAACGTAGTTTAGTCTGTGGCTACAGATCATCTCAGTTTTATCCATCATTCCTTGTGGATGTAGACTTCATTCCTAAACAGAATTTAACAAACCTTTGATTAATTCCCAGTATAATAATGGTTCAAGTCTTTGATGAGTTTAAAAAGCATTTTAAAATTTCCCCTAGCATTACATTTAAACCCATCAACAGACTAATTTCAAGGATGCTTAAAACCAGTCTTACATAATACACATATATTTGTTTTTGTTGTTATTTTCTGGTTTAAAAAGCTTAAAAATTATTTCCGTTTATGCTAATTGCATATTTGGAAGATTATTTACACATAATTGAAGTTATTTGGAATTGCTCAATGGCATTTGATACATTTTTCAATGGATTTTTTTAAAAGCTCATCGACTACCTGAGCGGAGGAAAATAATTGACAATTACATTTTCCTCTGTTCATTTTTTTTCTGGCTGATATCAGTAATTGAAAGGGAATGTTCACCCTCTGCATTCACAGTCTCGTATGAATCACCTGTTTAATAATGCAGGAGAGCCATTGTGGTTTTTTTTTTGTAAATGCCAATTATCAATAGGATGTGTGGTATTGGTGACTAATTTTGCATATAAACCAAACTCCCTGTTCATTATTTCAAGTCACAAGTGAATTTAAAGGCAGAATGATTCTGTAGCTCTTATTCTACTCTCAGTTGGTGTTTGGATGTATTGTATTGCAGATGTAGAGATCTCTGCTAATTGTATAACTGTATTTTGTTTGCACTGCGCCACACTGTTACCGTCGGCTCTGAAGCAGGAGTGAACCGTGGTTCTGTTATCTGAAAGCCTTTGTGAGCTCAACCACAGGGGAAGGTTTTCATTATGAATACATTTCATTTTATGGAAGACAGGAAAGATTTCACAGACCCCACCAACACCTCCGCACAGCTTCATCGAAAATCTGTCATATTTGTTCATTTTCACGTTTTTCATTTTTATATGCTGATAGTATAACTTTTTGAAGAAACTTTTTTTCCTTTGAGAAATATTTCTTAATTTTCAGTTTTGTATTTCCAGGGCTGAGCCAGTTCTGGAGAGAATTAAGGAGGATAGAACTCGGATAATATCCCCGTCTTTTGACAACATCAAATATGACACCTTTGAGATCGAGGAGTACCCCCTCTCTGCACAGGGCTTTGACTGGGAGCTCTGGTGTCGCTACCTGAACCCACCTAAATCCTGGTGGAACCAGAAGAACAACACTGCGCCCATTAGGTAAATCCACCCATCAGCTTGCCCCAGAACAGTACTATTGCAACTCCTCACTCACAATGGTATCTCCAGTACAGTCTGTGTTATGCAGCACATTTCCCATTAGGAGAATACAGTTACCAATGTATATTTCAGACTGTAGTATGGAATCCCATTAGATATGTTTATATGGTGCATTAAAATTGACTTATTGTAGTTATGTTAAGAAATGTCTCAACCAGCTGTGACTTTGCCAAGTGACGGCCCAGGACCAGATTTTAAGTTCTTCTGACAATAATTTGAGGCTTCTCTCTCCCTTTTTGCTTTGAAAATATTTATTGAAGTTTCACATGCCCAGCCTTGAAGGTGGTTTGCAGTATCATAATTTAAGTAACCATTTTACATTTTAATCATGTCAAATTATTGGCAGCGGTGCAATACTGCAAACTAACAGGTGTGCAAGGCCATCGTGAACGCCTGAATTCCTGCATTGGCGTATTTCCAGCAAAAATAACACACTTATGCAGCTGTCCATTTAGCATCTGCTCATTATAGCTGGATTTGTGTTAAATCTTTTGTGGCAGTGTTGTGCTTTCAGTCTTCCTGACTCAAGGCATGACCTGGTTTATTGAACGTCTGAGCTCTTGGGGTGCTGTATTTGTTTGGTCGTTAGTGAATTTACAATTTTGACTGAAAAGCGCAGCTCGTCAGCCTGACATTCACCTTCACCAGCCTATCAGTTTGAAAGACGGCTGGAAATCACATGCGTAGTGGAAGCAGAAGCAAGACTGCGAATGAGATAAGATGGAGGAGCTTGCAGTTGTTAACTTCTGGTTTGCCCACCTTAAGGTCTCGGGAAAGGAAGCCTTGCCCAAATGGACAAACAAACAACAGCCAAGTGTAAATGCTCCCCTGAGAAACATGCAAACAATTGGCATTGAGGGTGGTACTTGAACTTCATTTTTCCAGCATATCATTGTTGCGCAATTAGTTAGCATTGTTACAGGTAAAGTGCACATATACCCAGCACATGACACTTGGTGCTATCAAAATACATTGTTATTTATCCAGCTGGAGGGGTCTGTTGGGCTCAGGACCGACAACTACTGCTTAGATCACAAAACACAAACCCCCACAGTGCAGTTCATAAGGAGTCGGACTGAATGTTCTGCTCAGTGTGGGAGAGCTTAGCATTTGACTCTGGGATCAATGATTACTGTAGTCAGTAGATGACGTACCGCCCTATTGCATCAGTTCTCACAGGACTATTTTCTGAGATCAATACAGCCAGGCCCTGGAAGCTCTTGAAAAACAGTTCTGTAAATTTCCCCATTGATCATGACTGCGCTGCAAATGCATTTCTATTCAGCATACAAATAATCTCTTACAACTACTTCGCCACAGATCGGCTTTTTTTTCAGCAAAAACTGATTTCTTTCACATAAAGCGAAAAAGTAGCAAGTGGTGTATTAGGTTGACAGGTAAAATGACAAGCTAGAGTGACGGTAAATTTGGCCTCCTGCATAGTGTGCTGATGCAGGTTTTATTGGTTTTATTGGTGTCCACCCCCCACCTCATTCCAGGAGCTGCACATTGCCGCTGTACCATGGCAATGGAAGTCTCTATTCTATTGGGAGGGCCTTTAAAACTGAGAACTCAAATTCAAGTAGCACAGATGCATTTTTCAAAGAAAAAGGTTGAATGAATCTGTTTCTCCTTACCTGTAAACCGTGCTGTCAATGTGTCCCTTTCTCACAGCTTATTATTATACCCCCTGCAAAAAAGTTTAGGGGGGTATACTGGATTTGCTTTGTCCGTCCGTGTGTGCGTGCGTGTGTCTGTGCGTGTGTCTGTGTGTGTGTGCGTGCGTCTGTGCGTCCGGACCTAGATCTCATAACCTACTCATCTGATTTTGAAAATTTTTTTCTTGCTGGAAGTTCTCTTGACTGTGGTACTACCCGACTACTTGTTGTTGCGAGGGGTATCCTGTAAGCCATGCTTACTGACTAAATCTAGTTAGGCCTCTCGACTCTTCTTCCCAGGAGCCCGGCGCTGATTGGCTGCTTTGTGGTGGACAGGCAGTACTTTGAGGAAATTGGTCTCCTGGATGAAGGAATGGAGGTGTATGGAGGTGAAAACGTGGAGCTTGGCATCAGGGTGAGTTCTAATGCCACATCTCTGTGCTTCAGTGTGCATTATGATATGACAATGCAGCGCATCAACATGAGTTATGTTGCACCAGCTGAAACACAATCACTCCTGTTTCAGCAGCGGCACAGAGTGTAATGGCGTGCCCTTTGTTTGTTGGTTATTCTGCAAGTTCATTCAGCTTCTGATCTCTGGGCTGGGTGCTGTGTCTATTCAGAGCAGAAAGTGAATTTAAGTTATTTATATCACGGGTCCGTTGAATACTCTACTGAGATTCAGTTGTAGAACATTTTATATTCCGATACATGCATACTTACAAAGTAGTTCCAAGAATGTTAGCCTTTTGACACTTTTTGTCAATTCGCAACATTTTTATTCCTGGCTAAACTTAACTGACACTTTGAGTCGCGAAGTTACAGACATCGGAAGTGAGGGCTAACATAGACACAACATTTTTGAGTTTATCGATATAATTAATAAATTCATTGGCACGTATGGTGATTATGACTCATGGGAGAAAGCACAATACGCAAACAGCCCTGCGAGTGGATCTGTGGCGCGGTAGAATTAGTAACCGCTGCTCTTTCAAAGCAACAAAATGAAATAGAGCTAACTTCCGCACTCCTGTACGTAGCTCTGGAAATTTCAGCTGTTTTGACGAAACATAAGTTAATAGTCGTGTAGGCAAATTGTCTGCACATTAACAAAATTTTCGGAAAAAAACAAATCGAAAATTACATCTTTAGCTAATCATATGTGTGTGGTGACGTGGTATATGTGCAATTAAGAACTCCATGCCTTTCATTATGCAAATGTAATTGCACACCTAACTTGTTAACAGCTCTCCGCCTCTTGTCAGACCCCATAACACCACTGTGGTGTGCAATTAATTTTGCATAATTACCAGCCTGATGTTGTTTATTGCTTACTTAGCTTATTGATTTATCCAAAGAGACTGGCAATTGATAAGGCCACAGGGCCTCTTAGCTTATCAATTTTGCTGGGGTTTGGAGCTTTGCTCAGGGGTCCAGCACCTTATCCACTGTGCTATAGGCGGTGCATAGCCTCCCTGCGAGGTGTGTGCGTGTCATTTTCCTGATTAAACCTGCCTCAGTTCCTCATCCATCCTAATAATGTAGTTGTAGTAAGACCCTTCCTTTAATCATATTGCAGTTTGCACTTGACTGCGTTAAAAATAGTCTCATGTTGATAAGAACAACACCAGTGCAGCAAATGAGCTGCACACTACATGTGCCATACACTAAATATAATGGACGCTACAGACGAGTACTCCACTGACTGAACGCTAAAGCTGAAGTGGAAGATGATGTATTTTCTATAGAGCGGGTAGGTCAAGCACCAGCATCTGTACAATCAACCTTAGCATTCTGTAGAACCTCCTAAGGTGACCCAGATTGCTGCTTCTGTTCTATAATTCAACTACATACAGTCAGACCCACATGCTGGCACCACGAACTGCATGTAATGGTGATTACAGGGCTGCAGATTATACACTGTGCTCCTGCAAAATTAAAAGGAGCGCTTTGAAAAAGTAATTTGTACATCCCATTAAGCCGCATTGATTTTAGTGTCGGCACACCTAGGAATGGGTTTTCCATCAACACGGCAGTTGCCTTTAAAAAGCTCTCATTAAATTAATGGCACTGCAGAAGCAATGGTTGCTTTTGAGTGCTGCTATTGATTTTCCGCGTGTGCCATTTGATGCGTTTATAATCACAGATTGTATTATCACTGCTGAAATAATCTGACCATCTCACCATCTGAAGGACATGATGAAGTATATCAACCCGGTGATTCCACAGCCCTCCTGTACAATATCAGTCCCCATCAGAAACTGAGCATGGGCTCACAAGCCAAAATCTTTATTGGTTTGTTGAAAGTTTAATAATGATATGCAAGAGCACATAAAACATTATGATGGGAACAGGCTATTAAGCTCATCAAGACAACAAGAATATCATAGTACATCATGAGGAGAACGGGCCGTTCCGACCAAGCAGGCTCATGATCTATTGCACTCAGTGTGAACTGTGTGTAGTAGTTCACTTTGTTAATCCTTAAATCTGATTTTAAAATCCATAGAAGGTTCTGATAAACATGAAGAGATGAAGTATCTTAAATCTTTCCTCAAACCCCTTTTCCTTCGGTGCCTTTTTAATTGGTTTCCTTTGTGCTTTTCCCAAAGCTTGTGGAGCCTAGAAGTGCAAACTGTACTCTGTGCCGCTTAAAAAAAGCATTATAAAACGTCGATGAATTTCCATTGGTTCATTTGCAATTTTTTTTTTTAAATGGGGTATCCCAGGATTATGTCGGCTGTTTTAGAGCTGCCGAACAGTGCCTTGCCTTGTGTAGGATTTGCTCAGCAACCACTCCCATGCATTTTTCTAATGTAGCAAGCACTACTTTTTATCTCTTTAAAATCCTGTCTTAAATTTTAATTTTCCACATGCAGAAGTGTGCATTTTTTCATATTTGCCAAATTTAAACCTGACCTGAAACACTGAATACATACTTAGGAAATGTTCTGGAAGTCCAAACACATAATGTCATGAGCCTCATGTGTTTTACCATGACAAGGCGCAAGTTTTTAGGAGATTTATTGTCCTTCTATCAGGGAAAAAAATGTTTATTTTTTTTTAGTCTCCAGCATCATTACCATAATTAGTCTCCAGCATCATTACTCCATATTATATAATATTATATTATATTCCTACCAGCCATGTGCTGTTTCTTCGCCAGTCAGAGTGCACTTGAACAGCTACAGTTGCCTGCAGATTCCGTTAACCTCTTCCTTGACATTTCTTTGCCCATGCAATATGGGGAAATGCATGGGGTTACTTTTTATATTGTTAGCATTTGGCACAGTGTATCCCTGCATGCATCTTCAGAACTGAATCATCAGCTATATGTCTGTGAAAGAAAATATATTTTTCATCCCCTTGGGTCACATGTAATACTTTAAAAAGTGCATGTCAGCAATTTCCAGCATGTCTAATGCTTCAAATAATGTGTTTGTAATCGCCAGTGAAAGTAGTGGTGTTAACTTTTAAGTGGAAAGAGTCAGTCTGCGTAGGGTTCCATTATGCTGAAATGGCTCATTTTGAAACTTTTTAGTTTTCAAAAATCCTTTCGATTTGCCTGAGCGCTTCCTGCTGGTTGATTACTCTTCTCTGGTAATGATGGGGGGTGGCAAAATGTATTGTTGGATAACTCAAAGTTAATTACATTGGATCCTCCAGGGAGGTTGGTAATTATCCAGAGATGTGCCCTGGGTTTGTTGTGGCCAGATGGAGATCCCTCTCACTGCTTCAAATAGACCTCCTCTGTGACACATTTTGCCTGAGAGGGTTTATTAAGGACTGTCTCTGTCAGGAGTCCGCACTCTTCTGAAGTGCATTGTATATTAAATGTTGGAAGAAATTATGTTCAAAATTGAATCCTAATGTATGCTAATGATAATATGCTGCAGTGTCGAAGCAAAGAAGACATTACTTCCATCCCTCCAATACAGACTCTCTTTCTCTAGCTTTTTTTCATCCAGGAATCAAATACCTGAGCAGGATGCTGCGTGTGAATGGTTAGTTATCTGCGTGTCTGTGTAATACCAGGTGTGGCAGTGTGGGGGCAGTGTGGAGGTGTTGCCTTGTGCCAGGATCGCCCACATTGAGCGTGCTCACAAGCCCTACACTGAGGATCTGACATCCCACATGCGCCGCAATGCCCTGAGGGTGGCTGAGGTTTGGATGGATGAGTTCAAGAGTCACGTCTACATGGCCTGGAACATTCCACAAAAAGTGAGTTCTCTCACAAGAGTTAACTGCACCCATGTGAAGCCATGGGGAAATCACTAAGCTCTGTATACAGTAATGCGCAGTAATGATTATACACTTGACAAATTAAGATAAATCAGTAATCAAGTACTATTCAAGTATTTATGTCATGTAATATTGTATCATATTGATGAAAATAAGTAAACAGATTACAATATATAGTATAAACAAAAATAATGTCCTTTTGAGAGAAAAAGTCAATATCTAGTGTGGCCACCCTTCACTTTCATTACAGCATTTAATGTTTCAGGTGTGTTGTTCACAAATTTATATTTCCTTATTCACGGAACCATTTCATATGGTTTAAAGTTCATTTCAAGGAGATTCTTTCAATGATAAAGCAGATTTGTTTATCTTGGTATCAAGCAAATCCCAAATTTTCCCAATCTGATTAAGGACTGGACTTTGTGCAGGCCAAGTTATAACTTTTATGTCACTTGATGCTTCTTTCCGATTGAGATCATTCTTGCACAACTTAGAAGTGTCTTTAGGGTCATTATCTTGTTAAAATCCCCAACCAATCAGTCTTTTTCCAGATGGTAAGTGATGCCTCACTAGGATGCTGCAACACTTCCTTTGAGCCATGATTCTGTCGATTTTCATTAGATCACTTTTCAAGCGGACTAAATCGCAGGTCACAACATTGCCATCTCTGTGTTTTACTGAAGGGGTTAAACAGTCATTTTTGAAATGTTCTTTAACTCTACGGTGCACAGAGGTTCTGCGTTTGGATGAGAAAATTTCAAATTTTGATTCATTGGTCCAAAGAACTTGTTCCCAGTTCACTGGTGTCCAATCCTGAATTTCTTGGCAAACTCAAGTCTTTTTTTGAAGAAGTGGATTTTTTGGCAGCAACACAACTTATCAGACCATTTTCAGTCAGGGGCCTGGAAATGGTACATCTTGATATTTTCATCTCCTCGCTTCTGGCGCAATTAATATCATCACGGAGCTGTCGTGCTGTCGTGCTATTTTTTTTTTTTTTTTACTTGTCATACTCAGACAATGAACATTTTGCACTTCTATTGCCACTATTTTTCAGCAAAATAGTCTCTTTGAAACTCTTGATGATGTTTCTTACAGTGCCATGGCAGCATAACATCTTCAGATATTTTTCTAAGTGACCAACCAGCATAATGTAAGGCCAGAAATGCAGCTACAAACAATCTCAGAGAACTTCTTTTGTCATGCCTTTGTGTTTAACACTGTGACACTGCTCAAAGTTCATGTCATCTGATATACTGGAACAACTGACCATCAGAGGTAATTTTGAAGGATAATGTTGCCTGAAAACAGTTTAAACAAACTTTTTGGCATCAATAATCATGGAATGAGCGTTCAAACACGCATTCACGCTATGCAAAAGTGAAAAAATGGAATTTATGTCACGTTTCAATTGTTATTAAAATTGATGTTTTCAGTATTTTAATCACCCATATTTTTACCTAAATATACTTGTTATTTTTTGTTCTCATTGCCTACGATAGTATTTTTGTCCCCCGCCGCGCGGAACGCGTGAAGCGGCAGGACATAGTATTCACGACCGCCCGTTCGTACGTTCATCCGTACATCCCGAATCCTTGTCAGCGAGGTATCTCAAGAAAGAATTGACGGATTTCCTTCAAATTTGATGTGAACTTATATTAGGGTGATACCCCGGCGCCAGTCAATTTTGCCGACCTTCGCGTCACTCTCAAGGTCACCCCGAGAGATTCCTCATTTTGACACAATTTTTCATTTTGTGGCGGGGACAAAGACACGTTAGTGGCAAATACTTGTTCAATACATTTTCACCAAAAAAGTATAGAGAAATAATATATTAGGACCCCTACTATATGTAGACTGCTGTGCAATGTGGAAGCTTCTGAACTACTTTTTTGTTGAATAATTAGCAATGGGATACTCTATGTAGTAGCGTTTTTCTAAAATTCTGTGCAACAGGGTACTCTATCGTTGCATTTTCTGGAATAGTGTGCTGTTGGGTACTGTCCATTGTATTCCTTTGTAAAATTGTGTGCAATGGGGAAGTCTCTTTAATTGTTCATTATAGAGTACTTTGCAACGTGGAAGGCTCTACTGTAGCTCTTTCTAGAATGTGTTGTTATGGGGAAGTCTCTGTAGTAGTTCTTTGTTTAATGGCGCACAACAGGGAAGTTTCTGTAGTAGTTATTTGTATAATCGTGCACAGTTGGGAGGTTTGTGTAGTAGTTCTTTGCATAATATTTCACAATGGGAATGGTTCTTTGGTAGCTCTTAGCACTGCTAGAGTATTATGCGGTGGGGAAGGCTCAGTAGTACTGCTGTGTGGAATGGGGTGCAATGGGGAAGTATCTTTCGAAGTTCATTGTAGAATACAGTGAATTTGAGGAAGTCTCTGGTGTGTCTCTCTAGAATATTCTGCAGTAGCTCTGTGCAGGTAGTTGTGCAGTGGGGACATTTGTATGCATAGTATCCCTGTGCTGTGGTCTTCTGTCTGAATTTGAATGATGCATACCTGTTTTGCTGCAGGTGAAAATTACAATGTCTCCACTGGGGATGGACTGAATCTCAATGAATCAGTTTGGCAAATTTGCTATAAGCTCAATAGAAACATTTAAAAGGGAGATTTTTTTAAGGTATAATGAGGTATCATTATGTGATAAATCTCCATGTCCCTATCAGGCTATTAGGGTTGGCCATAGATTTCCCAACGTTGGCTGTACTTTTACGGTTTCCGATAGTTTCTGAATGGCCCGCAGTGTTCTCTGCATAAGGCACCACACAGTCCTCTGTTCCAGGTGCTCTGTGTATTAAAGATGGCTCGGTGATCTTCCATCGACAGCTAGCTTTCTTTTTTCTGTCTGACTAATGTTTGACTGGAGAGTAGCTGTCACATTCCCCATTCTCCTGACAGTGCTCATTGCTTGTCAAATCGGTTGATACGATGTTAGACATTTTTCACCGGGTGCGTTGAAAACTGGCTTCAACTTTGATTTAGCTGTATGGCTCAAACGCATATCATCCCTGGAAAGTGATGAGTCACAAAAACCCATTCATTTGTTTTAGAAGCAGAGAAACCTACTTGCTGGCACACTAAATATGTATCAATGAGGATTCACTTGAACTCATGCTGTTTCACCTCATCTGACACACACCCTCATTAAAAAACATGAGTGCTGCTAATTTAAATCCTGCTTCATCGAGAAACGTGCCTGTTGCTAGTCCTCATCAATAAACATAGATGCTGTTAATCCTTATTAAGAAACAGCAGCGCTGCTGTTCCTCAGTTATGCTCTAGCAATTTTAACTGCAGCTCCTTGCACTGGGTGATGTCTAATTGGCACTGCAGTGCCCAGCATGCACTGCATCTGACGACAAATGAGGTGCTCCTGGCTTCTGCGGGAGTCTCCAGTGTAAATATTCTTTGTGATGTTTTCAAACTTGGCCATTGGCTTCAGCTAATCTCTCGTGCTTGTCAGCTGGGGTTACTTTTCTGCAACAGATTTTAGTAAAATGGGTGAGTTGAGCTGGGTTGTGCAGCTGATTCAGTAATGTGTGTGAGCTGAGCTGAGCTGTGCAGCTGTTTCAATAATGTGTGTGAGCTGAGCTGAGCTGTGCAGCTGTTTCAATAATGTGTGTGAGCTGAGCTGAGCTGTGCAGCTGTTTCAGTAATGTGTGTGAGCTGAGCTGAGCTGTGCAGCTATTTCAGTAATTTGTGTGAGCTGAGCTGAGCTGTGCAGCTGATTCCCCAGATGGCAAGCTCCTCCGCTCCGGATTTGCCCCGGCTCTGGGCCGGATCAGCTGGAGCCAGGGCAGATCCGGAGTGGAGGTGCTTGCTATCTGGGTCAGTAATGTGATGAGATAAGCTGAGCTGAGCAGCTGATTCAGTAACATGATGAGATAAGCTGAGCTGTGTGACTGCAGTTTAGGACAGGTGGTGAACACTGCAGGCTGAAGGTTCAACCCCTGTACACTGAGCGAGCTGGGTGTGAGAAGGTGTTCATGGGTCAAATGCAAAGCCTCTGCCAGTGTTCTGGAGGGAATTTAGAGACATAAAGTCCCATCAAAAATACTGTGAGGGTTAAAATTACGGTTGGTATGCATGATTGACAGAAGTTGGGACACCTCTACAGTATCACCAAAAATAATCAATGAGGTTGGTCTTAATCAGTCTGAATATGCAAATTAGATATGCGTTATGGACAGAATCAGAAAAATTTTAAATGCCCACCAACCTCTGTAGGGATTTACTGCTGTAATTAAACATTACGCCTTACTTGAGAATCATTACAGATTTATTTATTATTTGTCAAGAAACCCTAAATTGGGACAAAATTATCAAAATTGTTAAATATGATCATCTAAGTTCACGCCTTGAGGTTAATAGGTATTGGATCTGACCCATTTCTGTATAATCGTTTACCTGTGTGCATGCCTAGGACTCGGGAATCGACATGGGAGACATCTCTGAGAGAAAGGCTCTGCGAAAGAGGCTGAAGTGCAAAACGTTCCGCTGGTACCTGGTCAACATCTACTCTGAGATGAGGATGTACATGGACACCATCGCTTACGGAGTGGTAAGATTTATACTTTAACTCCTGTACTGTTATCATCTATTGAGTGGTGAGATTTATACTCTCACACCTTTTACTGTAATCATCTTTTGATTGGTGAGATTTATATTTTAACTCCTTTACTGTTATCATATATGGAGTGGTGAGATTTATACTTTCACTCCTTTACTGTTATCATCTATGGAGTGGTGAGATTTATACTTTCATGCCTTTACTGTGAGCATCTATGGTGTGGTGAGATTTATACTGTACTTTCACGCATTATCAGCTACGGAGTACAATTATACCACATGACATAAATTGCACAACTTTGTTTAATGCCTGATTCTTCACCATTTTTGACCATTTGATATATTCCTTACCTTCTGAATAATGAGCACTGCTATGGCCAACTAACCACTTTAACTTTAGAATATTTTACCTCTCAGTCTGCTGAAAGAAGTGCAGTCGTTTTTTCAGATTTTCTTTCTCAGAACACGTAATACAAACAAATACGCCAGTACTTGCCTCATTTGGAACTAAAGTTTTCCTGTTAGCCGATGCTCCAGCATAGACCTGTATCAACTACAGCAACATGAGTGCAACTTATTGACTTCTTTTGTAGGGTAATTAGCCTTGTAATAAGACAGATAATCCAGCAATAATGATACGCATCGAGTGCTTCTTCACCTCCACTTCGGGCATTGTTTTTCGATCTTTTCATGGATTTTCCTACATAGCAGTTAGAATTTCCACAGATTTTTCCTTGCATTGATGGTCTCCTTTGTAATCACAGTTTTGTCTGTGTCTGACTGTGCAAAATGTGTGGACTCAGCCAGCACCATCACTGGAGTGTCAGGCCGAAGACAGAGCTGTGAGAAAACTGCGGCACTGATTTCTGCACAGGCTTCCAACCAGGCTTTTGAATAATCCATGCTGGCAGAGCAGTCTTGGTTCCTCGTTTGATTTCATATTGTGTACCTCACTGATGTAATTAAAAGATAGAAATAGGTCAGCCTTATTAACGCTTAGTTAGCAATGAGGGCATCCAAAAATAACCTTCCTTGCCATGCTAAGTGGCACTTGATGAGCAGTCTCTTGCATATGGGCTGTGTGCCATTCATTTCTGCAGTTTTAAAATCATTCCTGCAAATCAAAACCTGTATCTGATGGGTTTGATGGGTGCCAAACTCAGAGATGGAGAGCCTTTCACAGCAGCAGGAGTTTGAGCCGTGAAAGTATCAAATTACAAATCAGTAAATGATTTCATAATTAATGTCTGGCACTGTTCACGGTCAGTCATCTCTATTTACTGCTTTTGATCATCTCTCTCTCAGCCTCTGCAAGAAAATCAACCCTAAAATCCAGCAACTTAACAGAGCTCTGAGGAGGCTCCATTTTTGCCTTCAGTTCATACCAGACAATTGTTATCATCACTCCACTTGCTCAACACAAGAATCTGTTCTTTGCTTGAGCCAGTGCTCTTTACAGTTGTTTTGCCTGTCTGATAAGATGATAGCCTAAACCTTAAATGAATGGTATAGATGTAAATATTTCCACTCACTGATGTCGGGATACAGCTCGGTTTTTCAAAATCGAAGTTGTGCCGGTAAGATGTAATGAGTGAGCGTGAGACCGCTCCGGAATGTTCCGCTGGCATTGCTTTGATGAGCAGCGTTTGTCGCATTCTGGCAGACAGCCCTGAGCCACAGGCCGTCAGTATTTCACAGGAAATCGTTAGCCCCGCTCTCACTGTCACAGGATGTTTTCTTGCTTCATTCAAATGCCGGCAATCTGCCGCAGCAAGAGAGTGCTCTGAATATCTGATATAATATAAAGTGGACCCGTCTCCCCTAAATCAAACTGAAGTTGTGTTTACGAATCCAGTGTTCTCCCGAACCTTGGGCCAGCTGCTTATGATTGAGCTTTAATTCATCGTCGAGTCACACTGAAGAAGCACATTTGCTGCAGTGAGCTCCTGTTTTTCTTGGGTACTTGTGTTACTAATCAATTGCGTTATGAAATACAACCTCACAACGTTCCTAGAGACTGCAAGCAAGGGAAATGCTACAGTTTGCAATCCAAGCTCTGAATAGTCGATATGTGTAAAGGTCACATCAGGAGATGTGTGTAATGACTACACAAAGAGGTATATGTAAGAGTAACAACAAGTGGTGTGTGAGAATTCAACATGGCTCCTCCTTGGCGTTGAGCTGCTGAACGACTCCTCTCATACTGCTGTCTCTTCCCCTTGTGTCTTCTGTAGCTGAAGAATTCCTTGAAGAGCGACCTCTGTTTGGACCAGGGCCCCGACACTGACAACGTACCCATCCTCTATATTTGTCACGGGATGACCCCTCAGGTCAGTTCCCTTTAACCCCTGCACCCACGCTGCAGAGCCTTGACTCCAAACTCTCTTCCTGTGTTAGCCCCTGTAATACCTGTGATAACCCCTTTACCTCCCAACTCTCGGCCTCAGACACCATCTCAAGGCCCATCGTGAATCAAAGAGGTGTCCCCATGCTTGAAACCTTTAGAAAAGCATATAAAAGCGCATGCCTCTATTTTATTGCTTCATCTATGTCAGTGAATTTGCAAATCTTTGCCCTTATCCTTGCATTGATTTTGAGCTTAATTATGCTGTACTCAAAGAGATTTGTGCTAGTGCACATATGGTACTTAATGGAAGTAACAATAGTCATTGATCCATTCATTATCTAAACCGCTGCTTCCTCACTTGGGTTACGGGGGAGCTGAATCCTATCCCAGCTAACTGTGGGTGAAAGGCAGGGACACACTCTTGATAGTTTGCCAATCCATTGTAGATTGCACGCACCATTCACTCAATATTCTCTCTCACACTCATACACAAACTCCTGCCTAAGGGCAATTTAGAATCTCAAATTAGTTTGACTTGCTTGTCTTTTGGACCGTGGGATGAAATCTAAGTATGCAGAGAATATTGTTCTTCCACGGGCACATGGGGAGAACATGCAACCTTTACACGGAAGGACCCGAGGCCAGATTCCCACCCAAGACCTTCTTACTTGTGAGGAAATTCATAGTTTTCAGTCACGTGACTGCTGCGTACCCCTGTAGGGCAAAACACCAGTTCATTACAACAGTTAATGCTGGATATTCTACACAGTTGCCTTGCAAGCCTGTCATTTTTCATTTATTTTAACCCACAGACATTTAGATAACTTATCTAAAGTAGAAAGAGAATATATTAACAAACTACCAGTTACAGGCACCCGTAATCTATTTTCAGCACCTGCTGCAGCAGGCCTATTTCATTCATTGAAAACAGTGAAGACTCTAATGTTACTCGAGTCCCGTTGAGAGGCTCACCCCTTACACTGCCGCCCGGAAGACAGTATAGGTAGTTATATTTTCGATCTAGATGGATCGATAATGCAGTCATCTGGGAGGTGAAAGACAAAACAAAGTCTTCCTTGTCAAAGCAAAGGTGAATGCTGATAAGCTAGCTTATTATTATTAATATATTAATATTATGCTAGCTTGTTAGATAGCTACCAAACATAGATTGTGTCAGTCCTAGGTTTACTGTTACCAGCCATTCTATGGGAGTTATGTCAGCAACAAATTCACAATAGCCTCTGACTTGTCTTTCTTGAGTGGGATTCTAGAAAAGAAAAATTTCTGGCTTTCCTCCTCATTGGTCACTACATCCGAAGGAACATCAACTATTGGCATTTTGGGAAAACATTAAGGTAAAAATGACTGGAGGGGAGTAGCGGAATCTATTTTTTACCCTCCAGGTGGGCATTCCTATTAGATTGTAACATTACATAAAAATTATGAATGGTGCTACCTACTGCACCACCGTGCCGCCCACTAATTTAATCAGACTTTATGTTTAGTTTGTTCGCCTGATGTGATATTTAAATATTATTATTTTAGAAATTATTGATGATAAAATTTTTTTGTCCCATTTATCTTAGTGTACAGAAGTGAGAGCCGAAATTGCCAGAAGTCTAAATACTATTACTGTATTTATACCAGCGGCGGCGCGTGAACTGGCAATAGGGGAAGCTCAAACACTCCCTTAAAATTAATGATAACCTGTTTTCAATCAGTCATTTAAATGACCTTTTCAGAAACTTTGAAAACTCTCAACATTATCAGATGTGGCCTGTTTTCATTTATAACGCATACCGATCATGACTCTGGACTTCTCATGCTTTTCTTTACTCAGGGGTTGGAAGCAATACATGTGTTTCATCATCGTTTAAACGAAATAAGATTATTTGAAACGTCTTTCTGCAATTTCATTGCTTCCAATCCATCGTTGTGTAAGGACTTCAACTCCGCACGAGAATCTCTTACATACGCATTGATTGAATAATTGCTGACTACATCAGGGTAACATAAGTATGCCACTTAAACTCACACCGAATGCGTGAGAGTTGACAGGTATGCGTTATTAATGACAACTGATAATGACAACACCTGATAATGTTGAGAGTTTTCGGAGTTTCTGTAATGGTAATTTAAATGAAAGATTGAAAACACATCATGACCAATCATTAATTTTAAGGGATGCTTTGAGCTACCCTTGTTGCCAGTTCACCAGCCGCCACTTATTTATACAGTGTATATATACTAAATTTTGTTGGTCTGCCTCTAGCTTTGATCATGGTGCATTTTCATCGTGGCATTATTACAACGTTTATTTCTGTCCAGATCTACGCTCATAATTGGCGCAACCTGTCCTCCAACCATACGCTCAAATAGGTTGATTATTCCCATTTACTCTTGATTTACGACCCATATCAGCGTTTCCTAAAAATTGCGCCCCGGCAACAGGAAGGTACTGTTAGAGTTACAATTTCAGTTCCAGATACAATTTCAGTCATATTCACACTTAAAATAATGGTTTGGGTAAGGATAAGGGTTAGGGTTAGTATTACAGGGGTTGGGAAGGACAGCAAGGTCCATGGGCCAGTGGCCTGTGTCATGGAAAATCAATGGGCCATTTTCAAAATGTTTGGGCCATTCCCAAAATTCAATGCGCCAATAATTTTAACAATAACATACTTTTAATCAAAACATATACTGCATATACATACATTTTGCTTTGTATGTTTAATGCTAAAAACATACAGATACATACATTTTGCTTTTAACGTTCAGCATTAGAATATTGCTTAACAAATAAAATCGTTACTTAATACATAAGACAAGATTATGTACTCAAATACACGAGCGCAATCGGCCGTTTTGGTTTCAATCATTCAGTAAAACTACTGGCTGTGGCATTAGTCTGCTGATACACTGGTAAGTAGCTCCAAGTTGATAGTTCTTGACTTTATCCTCACAGTTCACTACTATCTTGTAGCGGCACTGGCTGCTCCACACTGATGAGTGCAAATATTATTTGACACAGAAGGAATCATGGCATGAGCATGACCCTATCCCAAATGGTGATACGTCCCCGTGAAGTTTTCCTAATAAACATGTTTTTCAAGTTTTCTCTGGTGAATTACCAGAAAACACACAACACATCCATGGTTCCAGTTCTTATTTGTATATCATGGTGATTAAATTGGTGCAGTGTTGCTATTAAAACTCCCATACTTCCCATGATATTAAAGCTTGAAGATGGTTTCAGAAAAAATCTTGTTGAAGAAAATACAGATTTTGGCTTAAGATTGTGACACCTAGAATTCAATTCAATTTATTTTGTATAGCGCTTTTCACAGAGACTGTCACAAAGATGCTTTACAGTGAGAGTTGAAAGAAATAAAAAGGCAGTGCCCAGCCTATTCCCCAGTGCCCCACTACACCAAATGAGGCAAAAAACTCCCAGTAGGAGAAAAATCCTCAAGCAGTGGTGAGAAAAAACTTCCCCAGTGGGAAGAAATCTCTGGAGGGACCCGGCTATAGTGGGGAGCCCATCCTCCGCGGGCTAGCTAATTAAGAACAAAAAGAATAAAATAGAACGAAATGACAGAAGAATTCCATTTAAGTCCATCTGAGCAGTGGCATCGATAGCTTCAGCAAGTGGCAAGTCGAGGATAGTGCAGGACTGGACCAGGACCGTATCAGGACAACAGGACAGCAGCAGCCAGGGCTCATGGTGAGGGACAGGGCTCATGCGGTCCAGGAATCAGGGTAGTCGACGGAAAGATCCTCGGAAAGAGACTCAGAAGAAAGGGGTATGAGGCACTGGATAAAACTACTGCATGATAATAAAAGTACTGTCCTCTGTCATGTGCCAAGTGTTATAAGCAGACTGGTCAGGAAACAGTCAACACCCCTCCATCCACTTCCTGCAGCTCAGAGGCCCTACACTTACTCCAGGCTGTTAGATCACTTTTGATTTTCTAAACAATAGTACCATATGGACCTACCCGGTGACTAAGGCTGTAGCAAGCCCCACTGGCAATGTTGATGCATGCTCAGTGCCACCGGTTCCACATGGATTTGCTTAAGACTACCACCTGTACCATTTGGACCTCCCCGGTGACTAAGGCTGTAGCAAGCCCCACTAGCACTGTTAATGCATGCTCAGTGCCACCGGTTCCACACGGATTTATTTAACTCAGGCTTCCAATATCTTGCGACCCATTATGAAACTAGGTTTTAGTCAGTCCCATCAGAGCCAAGTAAATGTTTATACATAACTAATCATGATCTAATCATAGGTTTGAGTAAAAAGGTAAGTTTTTAGCCCACTCTTGAACACAGAGACTGTATCTGAGGCCCGGATGCTTGTTGGGAGATTGTTCCACAAGATTGGGGCTTTGTAGGAGAATGCTCTGCCTCCAAATGTAACCCTAGATATATTTGGAATTTTCAAATATCCAGCACCTTGTGAACGAAGTAATCTTGGAGGGGAGTAACGAATGAGAAGTGCACAAAGATATTCTGGGGCCAAATCATTTAAGGCTTTGTGGGTAAGCAGTAGAATTCTATATTAAATTCTAAATTTGACAGGCAGCCAGTGACAGTGACAGGCAGAATTGGCATACAAGTGGTATAATTGCAATTTTCAACAGGGCTCCGATATGTATTTCAGCTCTGAAAATTTCATTTAGCCATTTTTAATACAAATGAAGTTATGAAGGCTCAAAAATGCTAGAAAAAAATGATGCGTGTTAAAAAGCACATTTTGACCTCCTCCCATGTACTTTTAGAGCCTGTAGCTCAAAAAATCTTCTCAAGACTAAGGTAATATTTGGTGAGGATTCATTAAATATATTTAAGTTTTTCGAATAATTAAAGTTAGAATGATCAGCTGATTCTCACGGGGTCAGGTAGGAAGCACTTGTAGATTTTATGTGGAATGATGCAATATATTATGAATAACAAAGAAATTACCAAAGAAATAAGTAGGATAAAGGAAATTCAGGCTTAATACCTCAAATGGCAAATTAATTGTAATCCTGAGTGAACATAAATGGGTCCATATCGTAATAATGTACCTCCGCGGCCATCTACCATTTCAAAGCGTCGCCACATTAATAAGCAATTCAATTGCACTAAAAATGCTACACCTGCCCGGTGATTGTTCCGCTTCGTAACGTTTTTAAGGGAGTCACCGCATTATACAAATAAATGATAACCTCCATGCGAAAGACGCAGGTTTTATTTTGTTAATTCGCTCTAAATTATTTAAAGGATTCAACTGGTCAGACTGCAGTGATCAGCATCTGTAACTCCGCTTTGAAGGCTGAATTCAGCTTCAGCGCTTCAGCTCCGAATTTGCCTTAAGACGGTGGCTATTTTTACGACGGTTGTTTACTTCAAGTTGCATTTGGACTGTTCGTGATATAATGGAGATGCACCGACATTCGATACTGCATATTAAACGCGACGTGATATCAAAGAAGTTTCTCATGAACTCATTCCACTGAGAAAATAAACTCCAAATCAGTCTTTCGTGATGGAGATTTTCACAGCCTCGCATGATGGGCCGTGCTTGGGCCTGGGACTAGAATTGATAGAGCATCAGATCAACTGCGATCAGCAGCGGCGGCCCGTGACAAAAATTACCGAGGAAGCCGGAATGAACAACGAATTTAATTCAGTGTTTACGTGTTATTTTCATGCAATCAAATTAGCCTACTGTCACAGTACCTTTATTCTACCGACTTCTCATTCATTTTGGTCAAATAAGAGGTTAAAAAAAGAGGACAGCGCGTGTGAGAGAGAGAGTGAAAGCGCGAGGGAGAGCTGGGGATGCGCGCTTCGGGCTGTGCGCGTGCTCATTGCTCTGGCACACAGTAGTATGTGATCAGTTAGAGGAAGCCCATGCGAAGCTGGTAAACGTCTCGTAGCTTTATTACAGCAGAAAGCTAAACGCATAGCGATCAGACGGCAATTATGACAAGATCTAGATATAACAAAAACATTTTAGCCATTGCTTTCACAGAAAGTATTAATGAAGTTCCGTTTTGTGGACAATGCTTCTCTCTGACTCATAATTAATTAATTGGCAACAAAAGCATTTGCAAGATAGCTGTGGACTATTGTACAGAAACACAGGCAAACCCCTTCCACCAACATTAGAAGTAACAATGTCACATAATGTGGCAGCCTCGCAACTGAAATTAACAAATCACAAGGATGTCCAATATTCATACATCCAAAAACACACTCAACAAGAATTCACAACCCGCGCGCAACGTCTGAATTACATAAACTAAATATAAAACGCATAGTTACAAAGGTTTATATAAAAAATGATATCAACCGTGCTGCAGCGCTATCAACTGTAAACCTTACAGCTGTCAGCTGATAGTGCAGCTGATGTCGGCGGACCTAAATGCAGTCTCGGTAAGGATTGAGAGTATAAAAAAACAGTACAGCTTAGCCATCATGCTCTGAAATGCACTTGACATAACAAGAATAATAGAGAACAAAACACCACCTTTTATGCATCACATAAGAAAAATGTGACAACAACCCGGTCATCAAAAAGGCCACGGCGGGCCATAGGAGACATGGCCAGCAGAAAAGCCGGTTAAGCTTGGCACTTCCTGCTAGCCACTCGTTTCTAGCATAGTTAGCTTCACAAAAAGAGCGAACTTTTCCATCAGCTCTCCCCTTAGTTTAATTGAGCTTTGGAGTCAGTCTACCGTCCCGCTTGACTTTTAGTTGAACCTCAAAAGGAAGTTTTGTGAAGTAATTTTTTACAAGAAACTCAAGGTCCCTGTCACCATCCATTCTCTGACTTAAATACTATCTGTGTGGGCTAGCTGGTGCCTGGTGGGACAGTTGAGTCAGTGTATGTATTTTCCGTAACAGTTTGTGATTGGTTGGAAGCCAGATTTGATCTGGCCTCCCTCATTTTTTTTAATGATGCATTGACCATTAAGCGATGGGCCTTGCTTCAATCTGATTGGCTAATAGGGCTGTTTTTTTTCGAAGGGAGGCAAAGGGAAGCTGGCCTCCGAACTGACGGACAGGGCGGAGGGCATGAGACACGAAGTGTAACACACAATGAGAGCTTGACAGGAGGGGCGCTGTTTTGCTCCTCACGCTCAGCCAAAGCAGAAGTGCGCTGATGTAGTGTTTTGACAAGGAAATGACAACAATATAAAATACATTGTGGTGAATTTATATTTTTAGTCGAGCCCCCGAAGGGGTTTCGCGAGACTATTGTAATCACTTCGTGTGTCTGTGTGTGTGTCTGTCCGGACTGATATCTCTGGAACCACGAGGCCGATTGCCTTCATATTACACAGGCGGGTTCCTTGTGAGAGTCTTTCAGCATGACATAAATTTGAAGGTCATAGGTCAAAGGTCAAGGTCAAGGTCATCATGTTGGCGGATAACTATGGGCGAGACTATGAATTCTCTGAATGCTTGTTTCTTTCTTGCAATAATTTTTGGGGAAGCCAGGCTTCCCTTGGCCTTCGTGAAAAACCGCCACTGGCGATCAGTAGGGTTCATTCGAAGAATTTTGGTATTGTATCATCGGGAAAAAAATATTTAGAATTGATTGAGATATGGGCGCATTCTTAGCCCACTTAGTGGCTTTATAATGCTCCATATTTTTAATTTATGTGCCGCTGGAGCATGGCGTGTGTCCTTCCCAACCCCTGGTATTAGGATTATGGTTCGGTTTAGGTTAGGGATTTACTGACGGCAATGCTGACGATGCAAACCAGATTGTAGTTATTTAAATGGCCCCCAGAGGTCGCGTAACTCCTAACTTGAGGTCGTAAGAAGCTGCTTGACAAACTGCCTTTCCGGGCGTATTTTGGAGGACAGGCTCATTTGGCATTGTCTTGTATTGACAACTGGAGATTCCGTCCACTCCGTAATGCCACCTCCAGCAAATCCCTGATTTTTAATTGGTTAAGGTCAGGACTATGTGGTGGCCAAATCATGCGTGAAAATGATTCCGCGTGCATGCCAAACCATTCTCACAAATTGGGTCTGATGAATCCTGGCATCGGCGCCCTGGAATATGCCTGTGCTGTCAGCAACTAAAAAAATCCATTGGTGGGATAACCTGTTCGTTCAGATCATTCAGGTAGTCTGCTTTTTTGGTGCATAATGTTGCTGAGCCTAGACCTGACCAAATGATGTTGCCCCTGATCATATAGCTGTGTCCAGAGGTGGATAGTGTGAACTATCCATGATGAGTGCATTGCTTCATGGACTATCATGGCTCTGGAATCAGGTAATTCTGGACTCATCAGTCCAACCTTTATGCTCCCAGGCAAATCAAAGTTGTTTTCCCCAATTAGCCTCATTAACAGCTGGCTTTCTTGTGGTCACTTTGCTGTGAACTCCCAGTCCTGCAAAATTATCTAGCATGCTGAATGTGGAAATGCCCTTTCTTTAAAAAATAAACACAGCTGTGAGTTCTACTGCCGATTCTTAAGATGAGACTTCACCATGTGTTTTAGTGATTTCATGTCATGATCATTCATGATTTTTTTTTTCTTTCATTCTTTCAGCGGAGTTGACAGTTACTTTCCTTACTGGTTTTAATAGTGCATTGGACATTTCTTGACTCAATTCCAGTGATTTCAGCAATGCCATTAGCTGTTCTCTGTTCTCGATGTAGACCAATTATTTTCCCCTCTGGAAACACAGTAACATTTTTTCCACAACCATGGAATGTGTCCTCTGACGTGGTTGTATAAGAAATGAGAACGTACACTGCAACAGTCTAGGTTACAAGAATTGTCGTCTGCTGAAACATACTAATCACTGCAATAACGATTGAATCATAGGCTCTGAAGTATTTGCTTATTTAAATCCAAATGGCAACCAGTGTGATGAAGTGAAATATCAGTCATTATCATTATCATGAAATATCATTTAGGATCATTGTTGGCCTCGTTTCATACCTCCTGCTTAATCCAAATAGCAAATCAGGCATGCCACAGTAAGGACTCAAGGCTTAGGATGGATTGATTCTTGCTTAAGATATATTTACTCATTTATCTTGCCGTGAAAAGAAAGGCAGCTGAACTGCACTACTTTGTCTGTTATTTGTCACAGCCGAGTATGCTGAACAGGGTTGTGTAGGATTAAGAGATGCCCTGGGACTCGTTTTTGCATCAGGAAGTTGTTTATAAATCCATGACAACATAATGCTCTTACTGCCAGCTAAGCTTTTCAGAAACTTTAGAATTATGCTAACCGGAGATTTCGAGGAGCCTGGCAGAATCTCATCTTCATGTGCATTGAAACTAGCAACAGAATTTATATCGTTTATTGATGTCCATAATGCATGAAATAATGTTTTGAAGTTTTTGACAAGCCATAAGACAGCAATAGAAAGTTTAATGATTACATAGGATTGCCATGACTGTGTATGTGCAGAAATATTGGAACAGCGAACCACTTCGACCAAAACTCCCTCACAAGGAACAACACTGTACAACACTTTTTATAAACATCTATATAGTTCTGTTTATAGTTCTGTTCAATGGAATTGAATATGTGGGTATTCAGTCCGTATTTGAACACAAGTGTGCCGGTATGATTTTAACCACACAAAATAAAGTTCAGCACGCTCTCACTGATTGAAGTGAGCAGTGAGATTGTTTGGAAATGCTTACATATACAGTGCTTAACAAATTTATTAGACCACATGTCGTGAAAATGAGAAAACACAAATATTTTTGAAATTTGTCAAAAACTTGTTTAACTAAAAATTATATTGTTATTTCTTTGTCAAATAACAAACTGAAACAACTATATAGTCCTCATTCACATATAAAAACCAAAAAACTCAATATTTTATATGGCCTCCTTTGACCTTGATAACAGCTTGCATTCTTGCGTTCAACCACTAAAACTTATTTTTATGCTCAGGAATGCAAGTAAATAACTGCTATTTGGCATCTTTATCAAAAATAATGTGCTTAAATATTTTTTCAGCTTTTTCATAAAACAGTAAATTTGATTATTCATGGATAACAACAATAATTATAGCATTACAAATATCATTTCAATTAAAGAGCTTGCGCATACTGGTGGATTAACTATTACAGAAACTGATTTTGGTAATTACCAACACTGTTCATTTAGGGCAGCTGTGGCATAAACCTTACTTTTGGTGTTGATCTAAAAAACATTTTTAGCGCTGTAGATCATATATAATTGCTCTAGCAAAACGAATCCTAGTTGACCAACAGCCCATCAAACAAACAACCAACAGCGGACCAAGTGGGGTCAGCCATAATTAGCAGGTACCATTCCATGCAGGGGTAGGGCAGGTCGTTGAGAGCATTTCATATGCTTTGCACTTTTATAAATGTTATGAATATGATGAATATACAAATATGAGTACTAAGTATATATGCTGAGCAGTATATATCACTGCTAAAGATTTAGTCTTTAGTGGTACCTTCAAAAAGTAAGTGCAATGAAATCTTTTTTTTATTAACCTCTACTCTAGAACTGGTCAGAAAATGCCCCATTAAAGAAAGGGTAAATGTAAATTGTGGTTTGCTAACTTTAAAGCATTTAAAAGCTTGAGTATGACTGTGCAGAAGCCACCTCAGAAGTTAATACCCTAAAACCTGGATCATCAAGTAGCGGCCCGCGGGCCACATCCAGCCCGCCAAGGCTTTCCATCTGGCCCGCGGAACATTTAATTAATTCTGAAAATGTGAACATAGAAGTTTTTCTCAATATTTTTAAAAATCTACAGTAGCATTTCTCCCTCTGATATAGATTGAAACAACCCCAAAGGCAACCACAGATGAAAAGAATTTTGTTTGGAATGATTTACTCATGTGTGTGCGCATGTGCATTCCTCTCATGGCACAGAAAGTCAGCTGGCACTGCGAGTCAGCTACGCTGTCTCTCAATGCTAGAAGGGGCCAAAGTCAAATCTCTGCTTCAAACAATTTGTATTATTTATATATATTCACGCTCTCATTTAACTCATAAGAATTTTTTTTGTATATTTTTACTTTATTTTTCACATGTACAATAACGGGGCTCAAAGCCTGGTCGCATGAAATGCGTCGTCTTAAGCTGGATTTATGGTTCTGTGTCAAACCGACACCATCGCGACACAGAGCCTCTGCGGCGAGGTGAACCCCCGCCGCAGAGTCTTTGCATCGCCTGCCGTGCACCTCGAAAATTTTCAAACTGCACGTCAAAGCGACGCAGACCTCAAGGGCACTGATTGGTCCACTCTCACGTGATTTCATGCGGGTCCTTCGGAAACTTGACCCAGCCTAGCGGTTTGGTGGTGAATTGCTTCGCGGCACGGCACGACGCAAACGACCTCACCGCAGAACTTCGAGAGGTCCACAATGGCGTCGAGGCGACGACGTATCCTTTGCATGGAGTCGACGCAGAAACATAAATCCAGCTGTATTTTCTTCAAGAGCAAATGCCGGCATTGTATGACAATAGATATGAAAAATAAAACAGACAGGTCCAAACCTGGCTAGCCTAAAACGTAATAATAAAATAAAACTAGACTATGTAAGTTTACAATGAATCGCACAAATAAAATCCTGCCCAATATTTAGGTTTTATTTTTTTCACATGCACAATAATGCAAAATAGCCTATCACAGTCAAAAACAGAAAAAATAAAATGAAATCTGCTTATTTAAGCAACAGTGACAAACCTCATATTTGTGCAACAGCAGATATGAATTATAGAAAAAATAAACAGGTCCAAGTGGAGACATTCACAGCATCTGTGGCTGTATCAAATAAAGCGCTATTAAAAATAAAACTAGACCTGTAAGTTTTCAATGAATCCAACTCATTAATCTGTAGGTGCAGCCACTCTTCGGCCTGGAAAATGAATGTTGGTACAAAGTTGAAAATTCAATCATAATGGAGGAAAAACTTTGCACAGCCACCATCAGTTTGCTCAGTTGCTGAGACTAATCGATCGAATGACTAACTAGTTAAATTTTTATCGCATTACTGCAAATTACATACGTCACAAAGTTATTAGGCGTTTTCCTATGCACAGAAATGATGGCTTGCCTTTCGAAGATTCCATACGCACGTAGCTCATGAAACGACATTGATTCCCATTTCTTTGCGGCTTATTGCCATTAAAGCATTTTACCTGTCAGTATGATTTGATAAACCCTCAGATTTCTCCCTCATGGGATGTATTCGTTTCAATGCGAAAAACCACAACCTATGATTAAATCAAGAGCCATCTGGCAATTAATTACGCTGCTGAAAATGCTAAATTGAGAGATTGAGATGAAAATTGATATATACACAGCACCAGTCAAAAGTTTGGGCATACCCACATTTTTCTTACAATACATGTTAAATAAAGAAGTAGGCACTATTTATTTGCCAAAAAAGATCTAATTCTTCGATCCATCAACTAACCAGCATTCGTCGTTATATTTGCGGAGCATACTCACTTTTTGTTATTTTACCATAGCAGTTATATGGCTGTAACAAATTTGCTGCTGAGCGGCCGTCTAAGCTGCCAAAGATGTGCAGCTCCTGTAGTTTGCTCTCAATCTACCTTTTTTGCCCAATAAGTTCCAAAATACCTTGTCTTTAATTTAATTTGGCTTAAATTAAGGAGCTTGTTTGTCTGCTTACTGTGTAAAATATGGCTTCTTTGAGAATTCTAAAATTTTGGACACTATTCAAACAAGAATATTATTCTCTTTTAACTTCTGACTGTTAACCTCTTACCAGATTGAATTTTAGATTATATAGAGAAGTGAAGCCATTTAAATTTCTCAAAAAACAGAGTGCTGTGTCATTAGCTAAGTGTGTCCAAATTTTTGACTGGCACGATATATAATGTGTGTATGAATGAAAATCTGGCCCCCACAGTGCCTGCTTGGAAAAAATTTGGCCCTTCGACAAACATAGTTGATGACCCCTGCCCAAAAAGGACCAGCACTCCAGATGGTTCCGGATGCATGGAGATTTGAATGTTACCCAGGGAAAATCAGTGCAGAACTGTTCCATTTGGGTTGAAAGGCCAGAAGGATACAGCCTGTCTACGAAGACTGCTGCATTGTCAGTTCATTACAATTCACAGTCACAATAAATCTATTTTTTCTCAATTTTGATTGTTAGAAAATTCTAAGTTGTGTGAATTTTTACTTTGTTGCATAACTGCTCTGGATTATTTGCCAGTAATGAGTAATGCAGGCATTTTCTGTCGATGGCTGCTCAAGCTGGACAAAAAAACAAGGTAATTAGTACTGATGATGCAGCCATTGATCAGATCAGGAGACAATCTTAATGAGTCTGGTTCAGCCCATCATCCTATCACATTAACAGAATGCATGTAAACATTCTGGGAGCAGAAAAGAAAAGAAATCTAATAAGCTTCCGGCTGGCTGAGTGATGATGGATAATTATTTCCCTAAAAATTTGTTTTGTATTCACCTAAGACACCGCTCCCGGCGCTGCCGATTCTTTGTGCTAACGTGATAATCACAACAGTTTTATGGGAACCACGCAAAACTTCTTGTGTTCGTTCTTGGTGCATAGAGAATGAACCCAAATATTTTGTGTGACTGGATGACGTCTTCTGTAGTGCCACGGCCATGTCAAACTTTACATTTCCAAATTTAAAAACCGACTGTTCAAAAGCTGTTTTGATGGGAATCATGTCACGCTTGTTGTGCTTGTTTCTGATGCATAGTGAAGGGCTGTTATGGATGTTCGTCACCCTCAGACCTTTGTTCGAGTTACTCCATCAGGCCAGACTTTTAGGGCAAAATTTATGAAAGGTGTTTTTCTCTAAGATGCCTGTAAATTGACTTATCGGACGATGATCAGGTGTCCAGAGTTGATCACCAAATTTACGAAGCATGTTTATCTGAGTTGTGTCCATGTCTTAGTCGCCTGTGATAAAGTAACAAAGGCAAGATGTGGACATCATTTGGGGCTTGTTTAACTTGTGTTTTTCTTGGTATGTGCAGCACCTAGTTGCCAATATATATCATTTTTCTTGTTTTCAATTAAATCTTTCTGTTCTGTTCTTCACTTTGGGGTCTATTCTCCCATTAGCGCGTAAGTCCTTTTATACGCGATTAGAGTTAAGCGCTTTTGAGTTACGCGTATTCTCCCCTACTCGCTTCGATCACGCCCACAGCGCTTAAATTTAGAATATAGGCGGCCGTATGAAAGAGGTGTGACTAATCCAAAAGGGATGCAGACCCTGTACAAAACTCATTGATTATGGCTACCAGGAAAACATGGAACAAAGATTTTCTGATTAACCATCTGTGAAAATCCAGTTGTGGTCCATGGAAAACGCAAACCAGACTTTAAATTTGAATATCGTGGGCCAGCTGATAAAACCTCGTATCTCCAAACTGATAACAAACAAAAACTTGTATGTCCACTATTCTTACATGCAGAATTAAACATGTTTTATTTTATTTATATTTTAAATTGATCAATTTATATATATTCTTTATTTTATATTGTTATGGCCCCAATTTGTCATTACATTCACAACATAACAGCAACAGCAACAGCAAGGGATGACAGACACAGTTTAAAAAACTTAAACACATTTAATGAACAAAAGACAACTAACTAATCTACTGACCTACTGACCAAGATTGATTAATAACAAGAACTAGAACGGGCACTCGGTAGAGCGCATACCTTCGCCGACGCCACTGAATCCCTCGCCACATAACTCTGAGGACCAATTTTTATTTTTTTAAATGATCGATGAATGAGAAGAGTACGATATTTTTTTTTTTACATCAATACGCCTTTAAGTTCGAAAGGTAATGACCCCCCTGACCTTTGACCCCCAACCGCTAAGAAGGGTATTGACCCCATTGTACCGTGTTTCACATCACAGGATCGGGTATATAATTCTGCACATTTTGGCGTTGGTTTCATGCCGATCGGATAAAAATTGACCGAGATATGGCCGAAAGTCGGTTTTGACCTTTTCGTGGCCTTGACCTTGACCTTTGACCCGATCACTCCCAAAATCTAATCGATTGATCCTCAGGTCATGCCAAATCAACCCACCAAATTTTATGAAATTCCGTTTGGTACTTTTTGAGTTATTCGATACACATACACACAGACAGACAGACACACAAACAAATAAATACACGGGGATCAAAACATTACCTTCGTCAGCGAAGTCGCTGGCGAAGGTAACAAGAATATTTACAGTCCCTTGTTTTGGTGGGGTGGCTTGGTCATGTCCTGGGTGAGGAAAATGCTCAAACGCAGGCAAAAATCCACAAAAGAAACTTCACAGGTCTTTAACAGAAATGACAGGACTGGTCACATGTATCCTTCTCCTTGCAATTTCAACTTTACTGTCTCAATTCTACTCTTTATATACTCTTTTGCCGACCCCACCCACATTTAGACCTTTTTTTTTATTTTCTGGGACTTTCCCCAGACATGTCCAGGACATGTCTAAACCTAGCTCCAGGCTGGGCTGAATAAAAAAAGGTAAATACTGCCATCTAGTGGCCTATATTCACATTACAATATTTATTTATTTTCCCGTGAAATGTATCATTTTGATGATACGAGGTTTTATCAGCAGGTCCATGATATTCTTATTCACGGCTGTAATAGTAGGCCTATGTATGTCTGTGCCAATTACAAGAAGTAATGCATCTCTTTTTTACTTCTTACTCTAGCCACCATGGCATTAAGGCTATGCAAACAAACTAATTTCTGCGATAATGAAATAATAAAGAATTTAGCGCTTCTCAACCAGCGTAATCAGAGCATTGAAAATGTGCCCCTGCTACACTAGCCTGTTTGTTTCGTGGAAGACAGGAAGAAAACAAAGAGAACATTCTAGTCACACAAAAATAAAAATCAATGACAGTTTATATGATCTTATTTAGAAATTGCGCGCTTGAAATTTTAAACTACTCCGATGTCCGGTTTGCAACTAAAGGACATGGCAACGCTTTAACAAACAAAGGATTCTTACCCCGCATGCGGAAAAATCTGCGGGGCACTGTAAAAGCCAGGCTCTCTGCACACCGGAGAAGTGTGCACTCAACAGATGGTGAGTAAACATCATCCCTGGTGCATTTCACTGCACTGAGGAGAAGGTGGCATCCACTCTTTCTGCAGTGGAAGTGCATGGAGAATAACTTGGAGTGGATACGGATGAAAGAGGGTTATGTAAAATTGTCATATTTATTTGCCTATACTCAAAGTATCACTGTAGTAGATACTGGAACCAAGATTAATATGGTTTCAAATATTTATTGTATTTTTTGGTATTTCAAGCAGTTGCGCAGTACATAGGCGTCATGGGCTAAGCCATGTAATTTGGCGCAGATGCTTAATATGCGCGTATCATGATCGCACACAACCTGAACATTAATGCTGTGCTGACATCTTTGGTCTCTGTACATATTCTTATTAGTGGAAAGAGTTCTCATTGCAATGTGAGTGCAATCAATGGCTCCCACAACACTGGGGAACCTGGCGACCCGGTAGAACCCCCCCCTTAACTCTCTGTCTTTTAGCTGGTGTTTCGGGGAACATTAAAGTGGCTGATGTGGTGCAGCATAACGTCAACCAACTGTGTCAGACACCTTGACACAGACACCTGTGATATGTGAATGACATCACCAGCTACTCTCTGGAACGACCTAGATGCCAGGACCAACAGCGCAGTTGTGACCTTGATGACCACCGTTATGTTTGTAATTGTTTTTAATGCGTTTATAATGGAACAAATTGGAGAACAGGCTGTTGAGTAATATCATATGATGATTTCGTTGGATGATTTATTATGGTTATGAGAAATGTAGTTTAGAAATAAGTGGATAATCGAATATTGAATATCTCAACCTTTACCATTCGGCCTATAACCGACATCAAACACAATATTCCATCTCGCCTTATGTTGGCGCTTGACCTTAATACAGCCCTCAAAAGCACTTAACAGAAAAAGCGCATAAGCCAGGGGAGAATACGTGTAAGTGTTATTTGCCTGAGAAACGCCCGGAAAGCCCAGATTTTGGCCTTGCTCCGCCTCAAGTGCGTAATTGCCTTCGGGGCGCGTAATGCACAGACTTAAGTCGAGGGGAAAATGCGCGTAGGCTGAAAAGCGCGTAGCTACGCGCTTTTTTCGACTTACGCGCATGGGAAAATAGACCCCTTAGTTCCTTTTAATTAAATTTCAAGTCCCATTTGTTGGTCTACAGTAAAACTGTCATTTTGTTTATTTTCGGAGAGTTCTTTATTGCGCATGCTCCACAACAGTCTGTTCCATGCTAGCATTGGCTTACACTGATACTGAGATGACTGTATGGCATAATAGGCCAAGTACTTGCTCTGGACACTAACTCTCTGAGCGGCTCACAAAAGAATCTACGGCCACGCGGCAAGTTAGACGCAGACAACTAATCGGGTGATGATCCTCCATTGTAATATGCGATTATCATGGGTGTTTAGCTGTGTGCGTGTAAGTCATGTTTAGTCAGCATTTTAAGTTAAGTCGATAATAAGAAAAACGTGAGCTAAACACCTTTTGTAAATTCGGCCCCTAGTTTTTAAAAATTTTACTTACTTCAAAGAGCTCTATTTTGAATCACATCATATCTGCTTTCAAAATTCGTGGTGCAAAAAGGAGGAAGTTTTTTATTGTGGTGGCTCTGTAATATTTCCTGTAGCACCACCACTTGGCTAAATTTTCATGCCAATAACTCAGACAGTTTTGATGAACATCAAGTGACACCATCTGTGATCCTTCCTGGTGTTAAGAGGTGATATTAGTGACCTTAAGACATTCCTTGTCGCATCTTCACAAAGCAAAACTTTCCTTTTTAAAAATCCAGTTTCTCAAACAGTTTTCATGGGACTCCCCTCAAATCTGTAGTCAACATTCCTGATGCACAGAGGAGGAACCTGTTTGACTTTTATGGGTCTATTGCTTTTACTTTAATGCTACCATTTGGCGAAATTTACATACAGTCAGTCAAACTATTTTAATTGCAATCAGGTGAACTTTGTTACAAACAGCTTGATGCATAATTAAACTATTCAATTGTTATGGTGACACCATGACTCCTCCAGCAGCACCACCTTTGGGTCAAACTTAAGTTTTTAAAAAATAGCTTTGTCCCAATACCCACACTTTCAGTGTTTGGACTTGGTCAAGTGGCCATTGGAATGACCTATTTTCTGGACCTGGCTGATGTGTATAAGTAAGCTTAAAGACAAAAGGTGCAGTAAAGTGCTGTGAGGTTTTGTCATCTTGCACTGACAGTCACTTGAAAAAAGGAAAATGTTTCCTGTTGAGGCAGCAGTCATAGGAGTTTATGAGCCAAGAATAACAACATAGTCTGAATAAATTTATAAGTAAACACCCAATTAGTGATCTAAACATTAAAACAACAAAAATTAAAACATCATAAATACAGTCAAGGTCATAAATGCAGCAATTAATTAGCTAATAATGGTGTCAATAAATAAGGTAGCAACTGCATCAGTGTTGCTTAATTTACAGCAAGTAAATTGCCCAATAACAGAAGCTTCAGAAACGTGAGACAAATTTATTTATATTGGAATATTTTCATGCCCGTCATCTTAATAACCTCTCCTTCCTTTCTGCAACCCTGATGCGTTGTGGCATATACTTCACCCTTAATACAGCTTCCAAGTGGTAGCAGGATATAGGTTCATAAAATGTGGATTTAGTTCACCTGAGTTTGGCCATTTTTCCAAAATAGGACAGTCTTTCACACTTACTCGGTGGAGTATGAACGCACTGTTAAAAGAGCTGTGTCACGATTACTGTGCATGCTCAGAACTTAAATCCTAACAAAGTGACTGCTAGACAGTAAGTCATTATCTGATTTCATCCTTGCCAATCCGTCTTCCTTTTGCATTGTACTTTGTATGTATACATTGTAGTTACTCAGGCATTGCGCTTTTTGTTATAAAGAGTTTTTAATGGAAATTCAAGGATTAATAGCGCTATTTTAGTGCTTTAGCTGACTGATTCAAAGAAAGTAAGTTGGTTTGACATTGCCAATAGTCAAAGAGGAAAAGACGACTTCTACGATTATTGGGGGCTGGTGAACCAGTTTACACTCTTCAGGCGATCAGATTCGCTTTGTTCAAAGTTGTGAGCATGCGCAAGTAATCACGACAGTTCCTTTAAAACCGCAAGACTGCAAGTGCAGGTATTGGAGCGAAGCCAAGCAGTTCTTATGGGAATCCAGGTAAAATTCTGTTTACATTCCTAGATCCTACAGTAGTCCTCTTGTTCATTTTCTGGACCCATTAAACTTTTCTGTAGCACCACCACGAGACCAAACTATGAATTTTGTCTATGGGGAGAATGCTATAGTCTCTGGGAAATACCTCTGGCCTTGTCCACACAAACATGGGTATTTTTGAAAAAAACACACATTGCATGTCTTCAGCCTCTCATCCCCATACAAACTGCGTTTTTGCTCACTGAAAACAGACCTAGTGAAAAACGCCTTAGTGGTTAAAGATTTCTAGAAACTCCGTTTCCACTCTTTGAGTGGACAGGGGAAAAGGAGTTATTGGCTTGTGGCACCAGTGCGAATGTAGCCAGACTCCGCCAGCTTACATACTTACGCTCAATTTAATTTCGCTTCACCACTCTGTCTGATCTGATCACTCAGAGCGCTGCTTCGTTTACCTCTTCGTCTTCTTCTTCTAAGGTGTTTTACGGCAGTTTGCATCCATAACCTTGCATTACCGCCCCCTTTCTCAGCTAGGAACTACCAAATTTGTCACCATATCCAAATCCTGAATCCACTTCATGTTTTTATTGTGTCTAATTATCTATTGCCTATAACCCTCCGAACCCTTCCTCCAATATCCCCTGAAGATCTTCTCCGGTCACGTTTGTAATACTCAATATCTCTCAAGCTGCACAAACTACCATTCTTATCCTTTCCGTCTTTATCTCAATCTCACTTACACAATTCACCACCATAGCTATAAAAGCTGAGAACCGTCTCTTATCCATAACTAACTCTTTGTTGAATCTTTTTTCTGCCCTCACCATCCCCATTGTACTCTGCACTTCCTTCCCCGTTCCCTTTTCTACCCTTATACGTTTACAAGCTTCTGCATATGATACTTTATTTTGTGTCCTTGTCCTTTCCACCTCACTTTCAAATTTCCATCTTTCACACTCCTTCATACCAGTCTCGTGATTTCCCCCACAGTGATGGCACACGGCTCTTTCCTCCGGCAATTGACAATCTTGTTCTGTCCAACCCTCTTTTCCACATCGTCTACCCCTATATTCTCTTTTACTACACACTGCAGCCACATTTCTGTATTCCTGGGAGCGAAAGAATCTTAATGGGGCTCTTTCCAATGCCCGCACCCTGTAACTTATGCAATCAATCATTAGCTGGTCAGGTAATTCATTTTCAAATTCTAGCAACACTGACAAGCTATCTGTTGCTTTGCCAGCCAGGTGTCCCCAATCTTTCCCAGAAAGGGCCGGTGTGGGTGCAGGCTTTCACTGCAGCTAAGCAGCTACACACCTGATGCTACTAATCAAGCTTATTAGCAAAGAGTCCAGGCGTTGATTAGTAGTATCAGGTGTGAAACTGCTTGCTAACAATAAAGTCTGCACCCACACTGGCCCTTTCTGGGAAAGACTGGGGCCCCCTGTTTTAAGCGTTGAGCTCCACATACCACTTCAATTTCCAAGAATATTTCTACTTTTATCGACAGCAACACTCCACTAATGACTCCCTTAACTGTGAGTCAGCTAGGCAGTGGAAAACAAGTAACTGGCATTAGATCAAATTCTCTAATCTTCAGAGCCCTATCTCGCTGTCTCAAAGATTTGCACTCAATAATCACCAGTCCACTTCCGCACACCCTTACTGTTTTTACATTTCCAACTCCTTGTTTGACAAATCTGCCCAAAAAATGTCTATCCCTAAAGGCACGATTTATTTCACCACTTTTTCCAAATTAATTCATCCACACTAGGAATATTTCATCCTCTACTTCATGTTCTTTTTCCTTTTCTTTTTCCCTCCGTCTGTCCCTTCCTCCTCCATTTTTGCGCTACTCGTCCGTCACTTCCGTCTTTTGTTTACCTCAGCAGAAAATACGCCGGACCAACCAACGAACAGAAGGCGTGGCCGAGATTCATGATGTAGCCACTGCGCCGAATTTGAAATTGTAGTCTCCAAAATCAAGAATGGCTATGGATATAGTTAAACAGCGCTCCACGCTCTGTCGTGGAGAAAATCCCCAGTATCAGCGACTTATAGCCACAACCAGATGAATGTGGTTAGTTTTTTGAATGGTAATGATGTTGTAGCGGTACTCCCGACATGTTTCGAGAAAAGTTATCATATCTACTTAATACCCAATCACTAAACATATGACATAGGCACCCTATTCATCTCTGTGAGAGATCGCCGAACCACTTCAGCTAGCTTGTAGCTTCTAGTGTTACATTGCCCACGAATTTCACACTATTTAAGATAGCAGCAAACTTTTTAAAAGCCATGTTTTTGTTCATGTCTCAAGACCTATTCGCTGTTTCAGTGTTATGTTGTCTTTATCCATTAATGAAATGGCTGTCTGAGATAGTTCGGCTCTAAGCATTTGGCTATGTTACTGGATAGCAAGCTCGGTATGATGTCAACGCAAGTATATGGCTATCGGTCCAGTTTTTGTGTCAACACAGGTTTTATCCTTTTGTAAATAATGCGCTATTCTTGCCGATTCTGCCGTTGGTTTCGGGTCTCTCTATTTTTTTAATAGCAGCAGAATCGGCAGGAAAAACGATAACTCAACAGCTTGTTTTTTGTAAGGAGAACAGAAAGAGCACCTTTGGTTCTTTTAAGTGAATGAGTGAAGGCTAAAATGAGGTAGATGGGCATATGTATGAGTACAGTATTAACTTTGGTGTACTGATCAGTTTGTTTTCGCTGCATTCCTGGTACGAAGGACTGTGTTTACTGCGGAAGTACTAGTCGGCTGAGCCAGTGCATAACATACATCATTGCCAAATAAGTTTATGGGTACACCAATGATTTTAAACTTCAGAGAAGCGCCCACCCACCAGGAAGTAAACACTTATAAATTACGACTGTCCAGACTCTGTGAACGAAGCAAAGGAAAGTAGCAGAGTCTGGTATTACCAGGCTAGTGCGAATGCACCTGATAGCATGTTTTTAGGTCTTGTGATTGGCCTACATGGTCTTACATTAAGTTATATCATTGCCCCCTGCTGGTTTGGCATGCTATTTACAGCGCTTTAATTGTGTTTTTGCTCTTCATGTGGACCAAGAATTTTTTTGGAAAACAAAGGAGGAAAAACCCCTTGTTTTAGGCCCTGCTGTCATCCTTGACACCATTAGTGCACTCTCTCTTCTTTGACCAAAAGCTCTCTCAACATAGTATTCATCC
Organism: Gymnothorax reevesii; assembly: GCA_029721435.1. NCBI lineage: Eukaryota > Metazoa > Chordata > Actinopteri > Anguilliformes > Muraenidae > Gymnothorax > Gymnothorax reevesii. The sequence goes on from CM056588.1 coordinate 29,532,222, forward strand.
CAGAGAATAATTCTTAAGGAGGTGTTTACTTGTAAATATATTTAAAGGAAGGTATGTTCATTGTAATTTAATACAAATAAAAATTGGTGTTCTTGACTTTCATTTTTGCAGTTCAAATTTTAAAAATCCCGGTGTTCATTTTTTGTCATTATTTAAGCTATAATATAATCGGAAGAATTGTCTTATTTTTCTCACATTTTTGTCTCCATAATTTTTTGTCTTTGAAAGAAATTACCTATTCATTCTGTAATTGCTTTTATCATAAATTTCACGGAACATTTTTTTTCAAATTACTTCCATTAATTTTGAGATTCACAGACAATGCACTAAACACCTGCTGAGTTTTAATAGGAACTACCCAGGCATGAGTTTAATTACACTCTTGAAACATACCATCGTATGGGGCCTCTGCTGCCATCTCAGACTCTCTGACCTGGTGACCCCAGGTGGGCGGACTGACTGGTAAATATAGAAAAGTGAGCCATTCATACCGCCTGTAAAATTATTGGACTGGGAATGTTTCGTGTCGTGTAAGGGCCTTACTTTTCGGGCATGGTCAGACATAGTTTGCTCGTTTGAATACACAGATCTATTGCGCAAAGTCTGGTGCCAGGTTAAAAAATGCTGGTCGATGTGGTGTCATTGGGTAGAATATTCAGTCATACTGTCAGCATTGTGCGGCGTAATTATTGCATTCTCCGTAGACTGAGAGGCATTGTTACTGCGTGTCCACCTCTCAGCGTTGTTCAGTACTCCTGGTGTAAGAGGCACAATCTTTTTATTCTGAGTGAGAAAGTCAGACTGTGTCAATGTAGAAAAGGGGTAGTCGCTATAGGCCTCATACAATCTGCCCTAATTGTGGAGGGATTATGGTGTGATGGGGCATTGTGCTATTCATCAACCCTGGCTTTCAGTGGATATGCTGTGCGCAGTCATTTGCTCAATGATGCATTATGACTGGGTAATATGAATGTGGGGCTCTTATGCCGTAAATGTTATCCTGTACAAAAACTGAACAACCTTGTAATATTTTACATTGTGACGAGAGGCCTTATTGTCCTTAATGCTGCTCTCAAATCATATCTCCATAATTCATAACATAACATAACATGAATGGCAAGAACAGGCCTTTCAGCCCAACTAAGCTCGCCAATTTCTTTATACTATTGCGAATATATCCCTTTAGATACTAAATGACTCAATGGTATCTAGCTTTAGGTCAAGCCTGCTCTTGAAAACGCCCAAGGCCTCTGCCTCAACAATATGGCCAGGTAAGCTATTCCACATTGAAATTACTCTTTGGGTGAAGAAATATTTCCAAATATCAGTGCTAAATTTACCTTTGGTCAACTTCCATTTGTGACCCCGAGTTCTACTAACAACACTTGGCCGAAGGAATCCTACAAGATTCACTTTGTTAATCCCTTTAACATATTTAAAGACCTCAATCAAATCACCCCTGAGTCTCCTTTTCCTAAGACTAAATAGATTAAGGATTTTCAGCCTCTTGTCGTAGCTTTCATCTTTTATACCTGGAATAAGCTTGGTGGCTCTACTCTGAACTTTCTCTAGAGCCTCTATATCTCTGTTATGCTCCTATGTTTTCGTCTGTGTAGGTGTTCTCTTTTCTTGTCTGTGTCTGTCCTTGGAAGTGTTGCAGGACGTCCCGTATGCAGAAGACACCCTACCCTGATTGTTGGCACTTCATCGGTGGTCGCAGTCTATAAGAAGGGCTGCTCCATCGAACGAGACGCGATGCTACACTGGGCCACGGAGCTCTCTCCCGGCCCTATCACATTCTGACGCGCCTTGCCTTCTTGTTTGCCACGCACCACCCCTTGGAGCGCTCTTTTCATTGCTATTTTGCAGAGTGGAAATTGAAGGCCTGGTTTTCCCCTGGCCACTTTGTTTTTGCATTCGTTCTCTATGTTTGGCATAATAAATTCCATAACTACGTTATTGTGCTTTGCCACCGTCTAGATTTTTTTTAATTTTTCTGTTCACGTCCCTTCCCCTAGACGAGGACGTAACAAGAAAATTGGGGCCTCGTCCGAGAGTTTATTAAATCCGAATTCATTATTATTATTATTTTTAAGAAGCGCACAATAAAACGAGGAGCTCTGGGTGAGTTCGAGCGTCTCCAGGTGGATTTATAAATTTATGATCCTTCCAACGGAGCGCTGTTGTTGTTTTGATTTATTATTTTGCCCTTTTTGTTTTTCTTGGGAAGTTAATCCGGGAAGGGGTACGGTGTCATATTGGCAAGCTTCAGCTAGAAGTTTGCTCTTGTGACGTTTGCGTTTAAAGTGGCCTTTAACTGGTGCGCTTCCGAAGACTAGATGAGGTGTATAGCTAGTTTTTTTTTGTTTGTTTGTTTTGTTTGGTTAGGTAGGTAGGAGGACCTAGAGCTTTCTTATCCAAGTGCTGCTTCCTTCGAATTTGTACTTGTCTTGTTTTGTGTTGAGATGATATTTGTGTGCGCAGTAGGCCTACTGTTTTCTAGCTGGCGGCTAGGCTATAGGTATGTTTTGGGTGGGTGGTTTTGCCTTCGACACTTACTAAGAATTTATCTGTCTTATTTTTCTGGTTATTGTGTGTCCGGAGCTTAGTTGCGTGGCTGCTCGTTGTTGGATTAGCCTATTTGGGCTCTTTCGATCATTTCAGAGTAGCATTGACCAGAAAGTTTTTTTTCTTTTTCTTTCAACAATAGAACTTGTTTAATTTGCTTATTGTGAGAAAAATGTCAGTGGTGGAGGAGTTCATCAAAAATCCTTCGCAAAGTCTCTTGGTTCGTTGCACAAAGGAACAGTTAATTCAAATCGCTGAGCATTATTCGATCAGTCTCACCAGCGACGATAAGAAATTGAAGGAGACATTGTTTAAAGCTGTGGAATTGGGCCTCATTTTCAAAAATATTTTAATAGTTCCAGCTGAAGCGTTAGCCTCTTCTTCGAAGGCTGACTCTGCTGCTGGCAATGTGTCCGAGTCGGAGCTCAATATCCGAGAAATTAAGAGCTGAACGCGAGAGTTGGGTGTATAAAGAGAAAGAATTCTAGAAAAAAATTAAATTAAGACAATTGTAGATCAAACGAGAGTTAGATTTTTTTTTAAAAATTGGAGATGCAGGATAAAGAGAAGGAACGCGAGCGAGAATTCCAGCGTGAATGTGAGGAGCGTGCGTTTGCTCTTAAAAGGTTAGAGTTTGATTTGGCTGCTAGGACAGCTGCTGCCCCTCCATCGGTCCCCCCCCCCCAGTTTCTGTTCCTGTAGTTGGGCTTTCGGATACCGCGACGGCTCCACCTGTTGTGCTTCCGCAACCTCCGATCGCCCAATTCTTTCAACCTGAACAACCATTTGATGTTACCCATAATATCCGTATGGTTCCGCCTTTTAGTGACCTTGAGGTGGACAAATATTTTTGCCACTTCGAAAGGTTGCCATCACCCTTGGGTGGCCTGTTAGGGTTTGGACGTTGCTGCTACAGTGTGTGCTCACAGGCAAAGCGCAGGATGTCTATTCAGCTCTCACGGTGGAACAAAGTTCAGATTACCTACAGTGAAAACGGCAATTCTTAATGCTTTTGAGCTTGTTCCAGAAGCTTATCGTCAACGCTTTCGTGGGCTTAAAAAAAAGATAAGGTGACCTATGTGGAGTTTGCAGGAGTGAAAGAGAATGCCTTTAATCGATGGTGCACATCTCAAAAAGTGACAACTTTAGAACAACTTCGAGAACTGATCTTAGTTGAGGAGTTCAAAAACTGTGTTCTACAGAATGTTGCAACTTATCTTAGTGATCAGAAGGTTTTAACGTTGTCACAGGCTGCGGTGTGTGCAGATGAATTTGTTTTAACCCCTAAAAATGTTTTCAATTCTTCCTCTCGTAGCGATTCTGCCCTGCCCTTAAATAACCGGCAAAGTGGCAGGAATATAAAAAGTAAACCTCCCTCGTCGGAAAATGAGTCACGCGAGTGTTTTTATTGTCATGAGGTTGGCCATCTAATTTCTGTTTTTCCCACGGTACAGAAGAAAAATCAGTCCGCCAAAAACCCAACAACTAAGTGTTGGCTTGGTGCGTGCATCGAGTTTAGAGAAATTGGGCTGTGACATCGATTCTGTCTACGATCCGTTTATTTTAAAGGGAATGGTCTCGCTCACTGGTCGGGAGGAAGACCGTGTTTCAGTTAAAATACTTAGAGACGCTGGTGCGGCACAATCTTTCTTACTCACTTCAGTTCTTTCATTTTCCGATCGGTCTTACTCTGGTTCTGATGTGTTAGTACAGGGAATTGGTTTGGGCACGGCCAAAGTTCCTTTGCATTCTGTGTACTTGGAGAGTGAGTTGGTGACTGGCTTCGTAAAAGTTGCTGTGTGCTCCCAGCAGCCCGTAAAAGGAGTTGTTTTTATTTTGGGCAACGATTTAGCTGGTGGAAAAGTTCTCCCTCCACCAGAAGTAATTTCAGAACCAATTGCCCAATCAACTGACATTAAATGTGTCTCGGGGTTTCCTCAGTTTTATCCTGCTTGCGTGGTCACGAGAGCCCAAGCACGCAAAGTTGGCGATTATGTTGACTTATCTGATACTTTCATGTCCGATGAGACTCCGCTGGATGAACCTCCTACATTAGTTTCGGTTGACGCGCTTGGGTCTCTGTCCGCGAAAGGTGGTGCTGAAATTGGTTACTCAGGCTTGTCGCTGTCCGCCAATAAGGTTCTGATCCAACGTGAACAAAAAAAAAAAAAAAAAAAAGATCCGTCACTGGCAAAATGTCGCGCCTCTGTTATTAAAAAGGGAGCTGTGATTACTAAGTCTGTGGCTTATTTCTGGGAAGATGGTTTGCTAAAAAGAAAATGGACTCCATCACATAATGCATATCTAGGTTGGAATTCTGTTTATCAATTAGTTGTTCCCGCTAAATTTAGACAAGTTTTAACTTTGGCACATGATCACGATTTTGCTGGTCACCTTGGAATTAAGAAAACGTATTACCGCATTCTGAAATATTTCTTTTGGCCGGGGCTAAAATTGGATGTTGTAAAATATTGTTGCTCATGTCATCATTGCCAGTTAGCCGGAAAACCCAACCAGATCATTCCACCTGCTCTACTAAAACCAATTCCAGTTATTGGGGAGCCATTTGAACGGATCCTTTTAGATTGTGTAGGCCCGTTGCCAAAAACAAAATCGGGGCATTGTTTTCTTCTGACTATGATGTGTGCGGCTACTCGTTACCCTGAGGCTATTCCATTGCGATCACTAAAGGCCAAGCCAATAGTCAAGGCACTTATTCGGTTTTTCTCCACATTCGGACTTCCTAAAATCGTCCAGATCGATCAAGGGTCAAACTTTTTGTCCCGCATTTTCCAACAGGTTCTAGCCCAGTTAAATATCCAGCATACTGTATCCAGTGCATATCATCCAGAATCTCAGGGGGCTCTGGAAAGGTTTCCTCAAACCTTAAAATCCATGTTGCGCACATATCGCTTGGATTCGGCAAAAGAGTGGGATGAGGGGATTCCACTGCTCTTGTTTGCTGTGCATGAGACAATACAAGAATCACTTGAGTTTAGTCCAGCTGAATTGATCTTTGGTCACTCAGTCCGTGGTCCTCTAAGACTTTTAAGGGAGAAATGGGATCCTGAGAAATCTGGCTGTCGCACAAACATTTTAGATTTTGTCAGCTCATTTAAAGAACGCCTGCACTTTGCTTGTGAGTCTGCTCGAAAAGCTTTGGCAAATGCTCAGTCTCACATGAAGAGGCATTATGATCGCAAGGCTGTAACTCGGTCATTTCAAAAGGGTGACCAGGTATTAGTTCTTCTTCCGGTGATTGGTTCAGCCCTACAGGCAAAATTTTCGGGGCCTTATGAAGTTGAGTCTCAAGTGAGTGAGACTGATTTTGTGATTCGTACACCAGATAGGAGACGAAAGACTCGTGTTTGTCACATTAAAGCTTATGTCTCCAGACTGGATGAGAGAAATGAAGGTGCTGTTCCTGTTGCAGCTGTTGTTACTGTTGCCCCTCCTTATGTTCCAGAGGAGGATGGCCTTCTACTATGCAACATCCCTGTCTCTGGTGCAAGACTGGACAACTCTGCTATCCGGAGTAACTTACACCATTTCCTAAGTGACCTGCCTGTTTCACGTGCCTTGGATATAAGGATTTTGATTGAATCTTTTCCCTCTTTGTTTTCAGACACTCCCTCTCGTACTCATATTCTTTGTCATGATATCGATGTTGCAAATCATTCCCCTATTAAACAGCATGTATATTGTGTCAATTCCACCAAAAGAGACCTCATGAAGTCAGAGGTTCAGTACCTCCTGGAGAATAAGTTGGCCATGCCTAGTTGTAGTGCATGGAGTTCACCATCCAGTTTAGTTTCAAAACCAAATGGCACATTTTGTTTTTGCACAGATCTACCGTAAGGTAAATGCTGTAACCAAAACTGATTCATATCTTTTGCCTCCAATGGAGGATTGTGTAGATTGAGTTGGTTCACCTCGCTTTGTCAGTGAGCTATACTAGCTAATAGGGTATTGGCAAGTGCCATTAACCCCTCGGGTTGCTAAAATATCTGCCTTTGTTACACCTGACAGCTTTATGCAGTACTCAGTGATGGCCTTTGGGTTACGAAATGCACCAGCAACTTTTCAGCGCCTCATGAGTAAGGTACTAGCTGGGGTGTCAAATTGTGAGGTGTATCTGGATGATATCATTGTTTATACATCCACCTGGCCTGACCATCTTGCCGTCCTTCGCTCTGTGCTCACTCGTCTGCATAATGCTTGTCTCACTTTGAATTTGGCGAAATGTGAGTTTGGCAAAGCCACTGTTGTTTATCTGGGTAGGCAGGTTGGTCAAGGTGAGGTTCGGCCTGTTCAAGCAAAGATTTCGGCCATCTTGGAATTTCCAACACCTAGGACTAAGAGGGAACTACAAAGGTTTTTGGGAATGACTGGCTACTATCGAAGTTTCTGTCGAAACTTCTCAGATGTTGTGCTTCCTTTAACTAACCTATTGTGTAAGAACCAAGATTTCGTGTGCTCTGTTGATTGTTAAACTGCTTTCCAGAATGCTAAGGCGTTGCTTTGTCATGAACCTGTACTGGCAGCTCCTAACTTTGAAAAACCCTTTAAGCTTGAAGTTGATGCAAGCACGACTGGAGCTGGTGCTGTTCTCTTGCAAGAAGATGCAAATGGGCTTGATCACCCTGTTTGTTATTTTTCTAAAAAGTTCTTGAAACATCAGTTGAACTACAGCACTATTGAGAAGGAAGCCTTGGCTCTATTGTTGGCTTTGCAGCAGTTTGAGGTTTATCTTGGTTGTTTTATCAGTTGTTGTCTTCACAGACCATAACCCACTTGTCTTCCTCTTTAGGATGCGAAACGCCAACCAGCGCATCATGCGTTGGTCAATTTACCTTCAAGACTACAACCTGGAAATTGTACACAAGAAGGGTAAAGAAAATATTCTGGCTGACACCTTATCCCGATCCCATGATTCATTTGGTGAAAATAAACATGAGATGTTGGTTTTTGGTGGTGGGAGTGTTATGCTCCTATGTTTTCGTCTGTGTAGGTGTTCTCTTTTCTTGTCTGTGTCTGTTCTTGGAAGTGTTGCAGGACGTCCCATATGCTTCACGCTAATCGCGTGGCGGGGGATAATTATCGAGTGCATTTACTGATGATCTTGGGCCAACTCGGAGTTAACTGCTGAAGATTAATATGATGAGCTAAAACAAATAAACTGATAAAGAGCCGAAGTTTCGGCAAACATTTTCGTACACATTTGGGTGAGTTTAGAATCCGTTCTGAGGTGCATTTCCAGGTCACCTTATTCCAAATAAGGCAGTCCACGAGGGATGGAGGCGGGGCTGCAGCTGGCGATGCACGTTCATGTTATGTTACTCAACTTAAATTTGAATTTAAAGATCTGAATTTGAATTTTATGAACTGAATTTGAATGTGCGAACTGAATGTAATGCTCCAAGTTTTATCTTAAATTCAATAGAAATGATTGGATTTAGGCCCAGTTTACACGTAGACGCTTGCGAGTAAAGACGACAAAATACTTTAACGGAAGTGCCTTTCGTTTATATGGCGACAGCGTTTTTGGGGCTTGAAGACGCCAAAATCTCAAACCACCCTCGAAAGTGGAAAACTTGAATACGCTCTGGCGTAGCTTTTCCGTCTAAACTGGCCAAGACGCAAAACTGGCTCAGATCTGCTGTTTTGCTCACGTCGCGTAGGCGTTTACGTCACGCAGTAAACAAACATGTCGGATTACATCCATGCTTTGGACGCGTTCGCGGCGCAGTGAAGAGAAGAAGGAAGATTCTACGCATGCCGGTAGGCATGGTGGAGTTTGTGTTAGTGTATCACCACCTAGCCGCCTGGCATGCATACCCAATTGATTTCTACACACTTTTTGCTTCACCGTATGCACACAGATTTCCTCCCGAGAACGCTCGTCTGAACGCGAAATAAAAAGTGAAGACGCGACGCCACTTTTGCGTCTTCTGTTCACACCGTCATCATGTAAACCTACCCTCAGTTTCAGATTACTCTTTCATTCAATTTCAAAACCAATAAAATTCAATTCAAAGCCAATTCAATTCAAACCCAAAATTCAATTCAAAACCTAATAAAATCAAATTCAAAGCAGGGCAAATTCAATTCAAAACTAAATAAATTCAATTCAAAACCAAAATTCAATTCAATTTCTGTTGGAACAAATTTCGTTCCATATATTTGTCTTCGTTAAGGCGAGAGATACGTAAGACGCATCAACTGAAGGCAAAAAAGTGTGCATTTCTTGCGTTGGAAGATGTGGCAAAAGTTAACGCAGAAAATCCATTGTAGGTTTTTTTTCGTGAAGGGTTACCTATGAAGGCACGTGAATTAAACATTTTTATTGAATTTATTATTCCTTCGTCTTGCCATTTCATTAAAAGGGAAACTGTGTACTTAATCGCAAATGGATTTTTCATATTGTTGGAAAACGTGTTCACCAAGAACAATGATTAAAATCGGGTCAATACTCTCATCCGTTTCAAGGTATTTTTTTCCGCCCCCTCGGTTTTCCGTCCACCGATCACCACTGTTATTAAACACTGATAGATTAACATGTAAAGAATGTTACTGTCCTCGACAGAGATTGATTTAGTTTGGCTGTCGTTTATATATCAAATCTTTTCTCTCGACATGCAAAGTACAGCGCTACAGAAATCAATCACCCTGCCCGCTTATAATTGCCTGTCTTACATTAGATTGAGACAACCCCAAGTGATAGGTGCGCTACCTTCCCACAGCCTCAGATTCAATTTGCCATGAATACCCACTACACGCGGGCTCGGATGGCACCCGGTGTTTCCATCACTGTTAGACAAGTTTTTCAGTATCAATGAAGACCAGTGCAGACAACAAAAGTTTGCTCTTCTGACAATAACAAGAAGGGAGGGGATATTTATGTGTACTATAAATATAAATATTTAGGGTCATTTATGTTTTGTCTTGCGATTTTATTGCGCACTGGATGCATTCATTTTAACTGATATGTGAAAAAATACTGCCGGTCGGGAAAAGCACTAGCTATCTGAACTGAGTGGTGGTCGGTGCATTCCGAGTGCTGGTTGGCGCCGACCACCATCGACCAGCATCAGCAGAACCCTGGTTTGTGAGGCTTACCATCAATGTTTTAGTGCAGTAACTTTAACCAAATTATTATTTTTTTTTTTTTTTTTTGGGGGGGGGGGAGTTTTGGAATAGAATGCTGTCAGGTATACAAGTAGTTATCCTTTTCAATTCCCTCTTAGGTTTTAAAGCTCTTCAGGAGCCTCACCTTAAAATACATGATAAAATCACAGAAAAAAACTGAGATCACAGAAGATTACCTCCCTGATGTAAAATAAATGCTCTGGAACAGCTGTCTAGACAAAGGACACACTCCGGGATGGAGGCCTAGACAGTAATCAAGAGAATCCTTCACCAGAGTAAACATAGAGTATTTAATGCAAGATGCAAACTATAGGCACGGCTCAAAAACAGGAGCTTCAAAAAACACCATTTAAAAAGCCAACATCCTATGGAAAAATAAGAAAACTATCAACTTAACCAGAATAAAGGGCATTTAAAAGTTTGGGGAGCACATCATGGAAAACACAGCACTTCATCCGTGAAGCATGGTCTTGCTAAGGTATACGTGGCTGCCAGTATAACTGGATCCCTGGTATTTATCGACCATGTGACCAAAGAACTCTAAATTGTTCACAGCTATTTCTTCTGCTAAGATTCTGCTTCAAAACTTATGAGTTGCCGCTTCAGAGAGTAAATGGACAATGACCTGAAGCACACTGTGAAAGCATGACAAGACTTTTTTTTAAGGAAAAGAGGTAGAATGGGTCACAATTGCCAAGTCAATCATCTGACGTGAATTAAGTTCAGCATGCATTTCTCTGGTGGAAGCCAAAACTGAATTCAAAAAAGCCCTAAGATCAATCTGTTTAATAAAAAGGGAGGACTACTTATATAATTCTGGTTTTTTGTTTTTTTTTTTTTACAGTCATATTTTTGCTCCTTCTTTAAAATGTTAGCTGTTTTAACTTTAAATTACATATATTGCTTAACGTGAGTTGTAAATAGCAAGTTTTTAGAAATGACCTTCAATTTCACAATTTCAACTACATTTCCAGAAAAGTTGGGGCAGCATGGAGAATGCAAGTACAAAATGAAAGCAGAAACTTCACTGGCTTATTAAAATCAAAACAGTACGGATCCAAATATTTGATGCTGTACTCTATGAACTTATTTATCCTGCCTGAACTGGGAGGGGTATTGTTTTTGGTGTTGTATCTATGTCTGTTTGTCCGTGTGTACCGGTGGTACAGCGCAAAAAAGATTTTGAACCATCTACCCAGAATTTTCAGGAAAGGTGTGCAGTGGTCGAAGGATAACCTGATAAAGTTTTGGACCTAAATTGAGTTTGGAAATACTGCCTTATTCTTAATTTGATACTTGCAGTACATTCCAGAAAAGTTTAGAAATGGGCAGTATAAGACTCTGAAAGTTTTGGAATGCAAATAAACATTGTACAGGTGTTAAACAGGTGATACTGTCATGCTGGGAGATGGTAGGCCCGGCTGTTTACAAGAAATGAGTGTTGAGGCTCACCACTTTGTGAAAAATGGAGTGATTGAATAATCCAAGAGTTTAAAAACAATTTGTCTCATTGTGTTGTCCTATGAATTTCATTATCTACAGTGCATAGTACTTTTAGAAGAATCTGGGTTTCTGGAGAAATCTATGCTCTAAGAATGTGGTTGAAAATTCATAATGAGTACATTTGATGTTTGATCCTTCTGATGGCACTGTATTGAAAACGGCATGATTTCAGGATGGAAATGTCCAAATAGGCTGGTCAACTTCAGAAAACCTTCGCCGATAAACATCATTCATCATTGTATCCATTAATGCGTGTGAAGTCTGCACTGTGCACTTGAGGAAGCCAGTGGTCAAAAGCATCCACAAAAGCTGTAGTCCTGCGTAGGCTCGAGCTCTTTTTAAATAGACTGATGCACATACATAATACGGTTTTGTCAGACTAGTCAATGTTGCCAACACTGTACAGTAATAATGGATATTGTGTTCCTCACACGCAAGAAGAAAAGAACCGTCTCGCTTGTTTCCCATGTAAGGTTGAAAACCCAGCATAAGTCATGGTATGGGGGTGCGTTAGTGCCTGTGGTGTGCATAATTTGAACATCTGTGTAGGTAGCATTGATGCTGAAGGAACTATATGCATTTTGAAGTGATTATTGCTGTCTTATATTAGCCGTCTGTTCAGGGGCACCCCTGGTAATTTCAAGAAGACAGCAGGAAGTCATACTCCCCCAGTGTGGTACAACACTCCGGGCTCCCAGGCAGAGTGCAGCTGCTCCAGGCTTGTCTTGTGTTGAAAGTGAATTGGCTTTAGGAGGCACAAAGTACAGCAATGACGACCCCAGATGTCAGAACAGCTGAGGATATATATCCAGTAAGAAAAAGGGGAAAAAAATCCTTAAAAATCTGACCAAATTGGGTTCTCAGTTTCCCAAATGATGACTTGAAAGGCTGTTAAAAGAAAGGTGATGTAACACAGTGGTAAGCACACCCTGTCCCGATTTGTCTGGGATGAGCTGCAAGCGTACAATTAGTATTTAGTTACGACTAATGTTTACAACTAGTGTTTATATCTACTAAAAACTAATGAAAACATTTGCAAGGTTTTCAATTTAATGCATATAAAGGATGATTAACAAATCTCTGTTTTTTGTTTTGGTTATTATATCATCCCAAAATTCTTGGAAATGGTGTATACATTACTTAACAAGCATTTTGCAGACACTCTTTTCAAGAATGACTTCAGTAGGATAAAAATTGCTGAAAACTTGAGAGGGAGGGGGCAATCCTAGTGCCAGATGTGGTCATAGAACTAGGACCCAGTTGTTAACCTTTAAAGCAAATAAAGTAATGATAATAATAATTTAAAAAATAATTTAAAATAATTCCAGCAGAACAAGTAAAGATACAATTATTTATGGTAATACCAGCTGCTTAATTGCAAAGGGAGGATGAGGGGGGCCTTAAGAGATGAATTGTCAGATAGTGTTTGAAGGAAGTTGAAGTTTCGGGTTTTCTGACCTCTTTGGGAAGGGCATCTACGGTGTGAGCAAATCAAAACTGACATCAAACGTGATGGAGAAGTGCAAGAGCTGAGAGAAGGGGGAGATACCAGGCGATCAGAGGTGTCAGAGCGGTGAGGTGTGGCGGATGAAGGGTGGGGCTGATCTTTTAAAAGCCTGGTATGATATCACTAAGTTAAATTTGATTTGAGCCATAACAGGAGGCCAGAGAGATGAGATGGGATTCTCAAGGTAGGTTGTAAATTAGATGAGCCACAGCTCTCTGGATGAGTTGTGGGGTATGATGCCGGATGCTTGAAGGTCAGCTAAAAGAGTTGCAGTTGTTGAGGTGGGACAGTATTAACACCTGGACCAGAAACTGGGTCAAGAATGTGGTGATAAAGGAGTGGGTCCTCCGGCAGTGATAGAGATGTTATACGGGGAGAATACACTCTCCTGTGGTGCTCTCTAAGAGGAATAATCTGTTATCTATCACTGAGGTTCCTCGCACTTGATGACGAGGACGCGGAGGCCCCCATAGCAATTGTATATAGAACTTTCCATTTCCTTTGGAGATCGAATAGCAAAGTTGTTCAAATATTTTGAGTCAATACACAGGATATAATTCTATTCTTGAACAAAGTTGGGGACACTGTGGATTCAACCCAGTGCTGCCACATCCTCAGAGGTTTCTTGCAATCAATCTACAGACCACCTTTGTTGACCAATTTTATTTGGCATGGGCATTCCTAGCGGTGAGGTTGCAGCACCGATCAATTTTGGTTAAAATCGGACAATAATTCACAAATAAATTAATGAATCAATCAATTACTTAATTCAGGGTCTAATTGGCACAAACCCATAAAAATGGCCCATATTTCACTTACTTTCACGTTGAGGCTTAGGTTTGTATTAGAGACTAATAGGAAGTCGTGCTTTGCACATCAGTTTGTGACCTTGAATTTGACCTTTGACCTTGGGTTCAAGGTCAAACAGGAAAAAAATCCAGTGTCTTTCTTGCGTGCAGAGTTTAGGTCTGTGATAGGGACTGAGAGAAAGTCATCTACTGCCCAACAATTTGTGACCTTGGAAAACAGGAAAACACCCTGTGTGACCCATATTGTATTTACAGCATATGTGACCAGACATGGAAAAAAGGCTGGCAAGGTCAAAATGTTCAAAATTCAGTTTTACATTATTTTTGATAGAGTGAACCTTCTTCCAAAAATTTATCTGGATGTGCGTTTGCTGTATTTAAAGGGTTTGTGAACAATAAACTTAATATGTTTTTAAAAAGTATATTTTGTATATATAACCTCATTAAAATCAATAAAAATGTATATAGGCAGTTTATCTTTTCTATAAATAAACGAAATAATGTCTGTGGCTGCACAGCCACAAAGTTAATTAGGTGCCCGTGACGTCATCCGATGACGTCCGAGAGGTCTTCATCTTGCCGCTATCAAGGTCTATAGTCGAGGTGGTGTTATAGCGTGTCTGATCGTCGGCGTGTGCAGAAAATATGGGTGACTCCGCAGGCACAGGTGAAATAAATCAGAGAGAGAGAGAAAGTGAGAGAGATTTTCCCCACAGACACACGTCAAATGCACTGAGAGAGAGAGAGAGATGGTCACCGAAATAAAAAACACCAAAATAAAACTTAACCTACATGTAGCCTAGAGACAACGAGAGAGCTCAAGTCGAGATCCTAGTTACAGCATGGCATCCCGCAACACTCGGTGAACTCCAAACACTACAGTAAAGAGACTGCTCTGCTTGAATCAGCAACCTATCAGTCAATCAGAAAATAGTATTTCTTGTTGCTAGGTGAAATAGCAGCGTCAAATCACGTTCTTCACTCGCACTCTCCATGTAGTGTATTTTGGCTGAAGACAAACCCTGCTCCGATCCGGTGTCACAAGTGGTACCGCAACATCTCTTGTTTGTGACAGACAAAACGACACAAATACACAAAAGAATTATTTAATTTAGCCTTTATTATACTGGGGAGTCCCACTGAAATAAAAAAAAAAGTACAGGTATGGCTAAACATTATTTTGGTCAAAATCTATAACTACTCCAGGGGGAAACGCTAGCAAGTTGAAATCAAATTTTTAAGCTCATGTCAAATAGCATTCGCGAATGCCGTAGCTGGCCAGCAAACTCATATTCGTGACGCTTAGCACCGCTGTTAGCTGTGTTGTAAAATGTTTGATGTTGCAAAGTAAAAGGAAATATACACGCAACATGCAGATATCAGATAGATAGTTGTATATCGCAACCTTTAATTGCTCGCTTACTTGAGCTACCACTTCTGACAACGAGATGCGACGGATAACGCGGTCAGCATTCATTCTGCAAGTAGCCTACAATGCGCACAAAACTTCCGCGACCGATGCTGGTGTGTTATCTAGTGATGGAATATTGTAACTGCGTGCATAAATTTGCAGCTCCTCGTCCACCGGCGGACATATCTGCACAAAGATACACCTTTGTTCTTCGCGAACGCGCAAAATCCGGATAATCCGTAAATGATGAATTCAATTAATATTTTAATTTGAAACAAGTAACCAAGTTGCCAGTGTCAAAGTAACGAAGTGAAAGTATACTTTTTATCTTTTAAATGTAGTAGAGGAAGAGTCCCTGTTTAAAAAAAAAAAAAAACCTGAAGTGCTGTAACGAAGTACATGCACTTAAATTGCACCTTTGAAAACGGGATTAAAATTTGGCCCGAGAAAAACATTATTTTGAAAAATATGTTTCCAAAACACACACATTTTGTATTTTTACTATACATATATTGGATTTTATGTATTAAATGCAGTTATGTATAGTTAGTTCAGAAACCCTTTAAATTAACGTCATTCAAAATTGCATACCTGTCATCAACCCATGCAATAACGAGAGTAAAAGGCAATATTAAATTGGAATGTGGACCAGTTCAGTCAACGCGAAGCATTGGCCTATTAATGAGTAAGTTATTTTTCTGTACTGAATTTAGCCCATGATTTCATTGCTGTTAAATCGCATATGGAGAGAAACCGTGTCTTCAGTTGCCAATTATGATAATCGGAAAATGCGTCAATAAAGGAAAATGATTGAGAACTAGCCAGGACTAATAAAGGGATGTGTCTGTGCCTCCCCAATTCCCAGTTCTAGCTCCGCCACTGAATAATAGCCAATTTTCGGCAGTATTGAAATGGAAATTTATCGGGACATGGAGGGGATTCCGTGTGACGTATATGAAGGTAAATCCTATGGATCAGAAGCAGTTTTCCAAATGCGAAAGTTAACACAGTCCATGTGGCGAGCGGGACATTTAAATCACATTGTCCTCATTGGCATAATCGCCGCTCGGAGGTTCCTTTTACCACGGCAGGTCACATTTTGACTGATGGTGAGTTATTTATTGCACATGAGTTTGTTATATTTGAAGGTCAAAAAGGAAAGTCCATGTGTCCTGGTTACTGTACAAACTACTCAATATTTTCTTGTGTGGCCACATTCACACAAGATGAACCTTTGTCATTTTAAATTACTTAATTCTGATACCAGCAACCCTGATCGATGAAGCATATGAATTTTCAGCCCCAGTGATTGCTTAACCAGTGACTTGTGCGGCACAGGATATATTACTGCATTTAGACCTTAGGTCTGTATCAAGCATTAAAAACAAATGCACAACGTATACACTACCGCTCAAAAGTTTGGGATCACTTGTAAATTTTCTTGTTTTCCATGGAAACACACATGAAATTAGTCTGAATAGGATATGCTGACATTGATACTGAAACTGGTGTTTGACGGGAACTATTTAGCGCAGCTGCTAATTGAAAACCTGTGAGGCCTCCTTGTCTTAAACTACACACGCTCAGATATTTGTCTTTTTGCACAGTTGTGCATTGGGGCCTCCCACTCCTTTTTTTCTGTCCTTGTCAGTGCCAGTTTGTGCTGCTCTCTGAAGGGAGTAGTTGACAGCATGGTATGAGATTTTAAGTTTCAATTTCTCGCATTGAAAATCCTTTTCTAAGCACAACAATTTACTGATGGGTCTCTAAAGGAAGTTCTTTCTTTCTAGCCATTTTGAGCCTCTAAACAAACAAACAACTGCTGATGCTTCAGGTACTGAACCAACTTTAAGAATGCCATGCTCCCTTTTGCGCTCCCTTGTTAGTTCAACGGTTTTCAGCTGTGCGACATGTTTGCAGAAGGGTTTTCTAATAATCAATTAGCCTTAAAAAATTCTTAACTTGGATTAGCATCCATACCAGGAGTTTGAAGCAGAGGACTGACAGTTGCTGATAATGGGCCTCTATGCAAAAAAGTAGATCATTCTTTGAAAATCATCTGATTAATTTTAACCGTTTGTGAAATGGAGAAAAATGTTTGTGAAATGCATGAAAATGTTTTTTTTTTCCTTTGGAAAACAAAGAAATTTGCAAGTGATCCCAAACTTTTGAGTGGTAGTGTATGTTGTGAATGAGTATGTGACTGTGGACTTGAGCTTTGCCCTTAGGATTGGCCTTTCAGGACTGCTTGGTGACCGAGTAATAATACTGTCCAGGTCAATTAGCTGTTCCATTTTTCTGTTAGGGCATTGAAAACATTATCATTTTGGATGCATTGTACAGAATATGATATGGTTCTGAAGGTAGACACCAAACACTATGATGGAAGTTCCCACAGATGCATATGATGCATAAGTCCTTGTGGAAGAAATATTATGAATAATGAATATGTTCTCCTCCTATGACAAGAAATGGAAAATTTTTGATTAATCTGAGATTTTTTCAATAAATGGATTTGGATACATTTCTTTTTTTTCCTTCTACCAACTGCATGTGTGGCTGTTCAAATATTTCTCACCGGTTTCGTTAAAAGTGTCGTAGTTCTTACAGAATTCATCCACTATGGAGGTATATCATCAAAATAAAGATGATAGTGTGCACTTTGAGCTCATATTCATTATTCATTTCAACTCAATAAGCTGTGGTAGACGGATGAAGTAACAATAACTCTGTCAGTGTCCACTTTATTATGGATCTGACTGGATGTATTTTTTCTATCATTTTTTTGACATTACAGGCTCAGTAACTGCCACAGGCACCACAACTCATGAAAAACCATGTTGTCTTTGTTCTGTCACTGCTGACAGTAAAAAATATTTCATTGCAGAAACAAGATCTGCTGCCGAGTTATTTCTCTTCAACAGTCTGGCTGCTATTGCGATTGCTTTCCTGGAAATGTATTGTCATTTGGTATTAATCCAAAAATGGTTCCATTGCAATCAGAGGAAACCCTTGGCGGTGGGAAGAGCTGTGTGAAGGCAGGGACGGTTCGCATGAATTTCTTGAATTGGTTGGCTCTGCTGAAATAGAGGTTCAGCTTTCTGCGCCTTTGATTGAAGGCGTCCATTTGCCGAGTGCAGAATTCACACTCTGGTGCTTCTACAAAGATTATTATTGCTCAGGCACACGCTGACACGCACACATGCGAACAGAAGGTTTTAATTTGCTGGCACACCTCAGCAGAAAATAAAACATTGATTTAGGTCTGGGTGATTTCCAGAGAGCCTGGAGCACATCGATTAATTTAATGAAAGACTGGACAAAATGTGGCCTTTTGGGAATTATACTTTACTGTGAAACCTTAATTAACTGAGCTCCAGTAGACCACTCGTGTTTTTATGACTTCAATAGCAGTGGTCTCTCCATTCAATATCAGAGACCCGTCTGTGAGCTGCCTTTCTTTAAGTAAAAGCGCTGGGGAAGCTTTTCAGCAGAGAATATGATCAGAACTTCGACCCCTGATATCACCAAGTTTTAAAGACAGCATTATTGACTGAACAAAGTTTGATGAGTTTCCCCTGTCAACCTCAGCAATATGGCATATGGATTTTTGCAGAGAGAGGTACAAAGACTTTGATCAAATAATTACTTTATTTCTTGAAGTACTTTGGGGATATGATAATTCCATGGGAGATAGTAAAGCAAATATGAGTACAGCACGCTGCCCAAAATGGGAGTCAAACTTCCTGAAAGTACATTGAACTGCATCACGTAAGTTTTCTATAAATAAACAACAGGGTTTGAAAACACAAGGAGTTGCTGCTAATCAGGTGTCTGGACTAAGAAGAGAAGGGCTGGATGGGGGCGTATGTGCCCAGGTGTAGCCTCTGCTGTACTTAACATGAGACACTCATTCCCCCAGCAAGAGGCTGGAACAAACGGCAGACTCACCTGGGAGGTGCCAGGTTTGAGAGGGGCAAACATCCCAATTTCCTCTAGCTGGTATGTACAGTCAGATGGTCTTTTGGAAGTATGAAGGGACATTGTCTTTGGCTGCCTGGTAGGCTAGTTCCAGTGATAAAAGTGTGATGCAGGTGTAGCTTTTAGAGCTATATGTTAGAGCTTTTAATGGTCATAATTCAGAAAGCCAACATTGGGTCACGACATTGAGGTGGTCATTTTTGTACAGGTACCTGATGCTGCCGGATTCGGAAAGTCATTAACCAATGACCCAAGTGAAAGAGCCACAGAGCAAAATTGGAAAAACATTGGGTTTCTCCGTGTGCCCTCTTTACTTACTGATAATATATAAATTGAAAGGAAAGTCTTGAACGTTTCATCTGTGCAATAAGGTTAACTGAAAAATGCTCTCTCAGCTGTACAAAGAAATTGCTCTGTATCACCCTACTGCATTTTATCAGTTTAGAGAAAATGTTCCACCCTGAAAAGAGAAACTTGTGCTGAATTACTCCGATACAATCGCTGCAAACTAAGTCTCAAAACAGTTGTTGAACATACGATTCTCAATGGCACAGGCAATTGGGGACAGCAGTATTGTACCAACCATTTAAACAGTGCAGAAACGTTACTGTTGAATTGAGCGTTATCCCTGCTGTGAATTAAGCTGACAAACTATGAGCCTCTATAAGCCTTCTCAATTGCACAGTTAGTGGAATTAAACCCCCCTGCTCAAACATTGCCCACCTTTACGCCATCTGCTGTGTCTCTCTTCGCACTGGTACACTCGGGAGCTGTTCCCGGCAATGATGCGAGGCTCTTATCCTGGGATCAAATTTTCTGAAATTTCATCTCTGGCTTGTGCTCACACACAGCCCTGACCTCCATTTTCTGGAAGAATGACAGAAAGAAATCCCTTTGGGAATGAGGCTTTTTTGAAAACTAAGTATAACGAATTGGAATCTCCTGAATCATGGCAGCCTTCCATCGATTTAGAGATCTGGTGTATGGACGGAAAAAATAGAGTGAATAAGCGATTGGAGTGAGTCATGAATTGCGTTCACACAGTTCTGCTGGAACACAACTGTAGGCATAGCTGAGATGTGTAGTCTTCCAGCCACTGGTGTCTCAGGTGTGTTTTTTTTTTTAATAAGTGAAGTCCGCAGCTTTGCAAAACAACAACCGAAGAGATTCTGCTCTTCGGTGCAACAAGTTTTTTTTTTTTTTTTGTTCCAAATGCAAAAAATTTAGTCTGGGGATGTAGTCTCCATCTATAGACAGCTATAATAAGACAGCTTTGGAAGGATAAAAGTGCCTTATTTGGGTCTCGGTATGCAAGAGTTGAGCTACGTTTGGAGTTGCGCAGATATGCCACGGCGAGCACTGTGACGGTCCTTGATTTCTGGTTTTGGGTTAAAGCCGTCATGTAAAATGCATTAATTTATACAAAATTTGAACTGGGGACTAATAAACAAGATATGCTGTGGTATTCCAACACTTGGTTTAAATGCAGCATATTGCTGACAGAAGGAAATGTGTGTTTCTATTCAATAAAGCGTAATTATTCTGACTCGGTAAATGCGAAGATATGCAAATATGCACTAACTAGGTCTTCATGCCTCTTTTGACCTGATTTTCCATGCGATGGTATCAAGCAAACCAGATGCAGCATTAACCGTACTACCATTTCATATGAGATATGCAATATTCATATTTATTCTGATTAGGCAGGGTTGTTAAAACTGTTATTTCCATAAATCAATATCAATATTACAATTAAAGCTCTATATTTACCATCAACACTCTGGGGGGAAAAAAGCAGATTTTCAGACTGGTGTAGACCACTGACTTTTACTGCCACTGTAAAAAAAAAAAAAAAAAAAGTATGACCTATTTCCACAGCATTCCATCAATAATAATAGTTTTTAGTTCCAGGTTTCAATGGCAACAGCCTTGAGTGTTTTATTGCCTACACTATCCAGGGTTGAAGTTTTTGTCCTTACGCTAGTTAAAAACAGCATCTCTCGTAAGATTTTAAGCTCTCTGTTCTGGCTGATGGCCCAAACTGAAGCTGTCAATATTCTCTTTGATTGAGTTTACAGGGGATTGGTCATGCTAAGACCACAAATGCTCGACTGCAGCCATCTGTAGACGGGCTCAATGCTAAGGAGCAGGTGGGCTGAAGCAGCAAAGATCATGCTGTCTGCTCCAATATATTTACAGGAAGATGAGGTGTCCATGGAAACCTCATCCCATGTGATCCTCAGAATGATTGATATTTAGTTAGAGATTGGAAAAATGTTGCCCTGTGATGATGTGGTGAATGTATTCTTTGTGCACATGAGGTCATTCATATCCTGTCAGCCTAGGTTGCATGCAAAAGAATACTTGATCATTGTGGCCAGCTGAGTGTATCCTTTTGGCCATATTTCGTTATTTTCCAATGTACTATATCTAGCACCATGATGTGTTGTGTTACACAGCATCCATCATCTCAAGCTGCTTCTGCGCACATGACAGTGACCTCACCCCAGCAATCACAAAATATTCCCATGGTGTTACTGGAATGTTTTATCAGCATAAAAGCATTATGGATTCATGGCTGACATGTCGTGAGTGTAATGGCTGGTTGGAGCGGAGTTTCAGATGCCACGGCAGGAGAAGCTGCACCAAGCAGAGAGCCGACACAGCTGAAAGTGATTGAGCTAAATAATAGCGGAAACAAGCTCGCATTTCAGAATAAACGAAAGGCTTAAGTGCCAGAAACGAAGCGAGCAACCAGATAGAGAAAGAAATCTCAATAAGAGAGAGAAAACTAAACAAGGTACCAAACAATAGCTGCAAATAACCTAAAGAAGCTAAGCTTCCCAGAAACAAAGAAAATATATATAAATAGGTGAACCCCTGACAAGAAATATATCAAGCCGTAGTGAACAAAGTCATATCAAACACTCCAGCGAAGGAGGCGTGGCGACTTCAGGCTTAAATAGACTCCGGGAAGGACCGCCCAGGAGTATTCAGCCAGCTGGGTAAAAAAATCTGATGTGGAAAGAAAACGATGTCGTCAGGGACGAAAGTAACAAAGAAAGCAAAAAGCACATAGCAAACCATGACAGGGAGAACAAGAACATTTTACATTTGCTGGGACTTTACTCTGACTTTACTTTGTAATAACTTTGGCCACCTTTGTGCGTTGATTTCATTGCTGTGGAACAGTTTTGGAATGATTCACTGCATTAATTTGCAGTTGACAAATCTTAAGGAAACATGAAGCCTTTGAGTCATCATGGAGAGGGGACCTGAAAATTATCTCCAGTATCTTGAATCCTTGTTTAGAAAAATTAAAACCAAAGCAAAGTGGTCCCGACCCAGTTTGACAGCGTAGATGCATTTCCTCGCTTTTTGTTAAATTCATTGCAGGACTTGACAAGATCATATAAGAGTTAGCCATTTAATCTGTATACTGTATATCTGTTTGCTTGGGGAAAAGGGGATTGAAATTTATGCATATTTGCTCTTCAAAGGGGAAAACTCAGACCTCCCCCCCCAAAAAAATGTGCTGCTTTATAGCCATACATTATACACTATATACGCCTGTACAGCCATCTGTTAGATTACATCACTACATGATGGTAAGATATGAGTATTTGCTTTTGAGGAAGCAATAATATACAGTGGAGTGCAAAAATTTGGGAACCCCTGGTTTAAAGGTCTTTTACAATTAATCTTGTAGCATTTAGTGTTCAGTTTTGCTTTCAAAGTTAAAAATGACACCTTTCTGCAAATTTAGAAGCAAGGTTTCTTTTTATTTAAATTTTTCTGAGTTTTTAAATGATAAGAAAAAGGGCCCTGTGCAAAAGTTTGGGAACCCTTTTGGATTATTCTTTGTTACCTTTTAAGGAGATGATTATAAGAAAGAAGCCTTTCCTTCGAGCTCAACACAAAATTAAGCGTCTGAAGTATGCAAAAGTGTACCTCGAGAAACCTCAAGCCTTTTGGAACAATGTGCTTTGGACTGACGAAACTAAAATGTAACTTTTGGCTACAACCAAAGAAGGCATGTTTGGAGAAAAAATGGTGAAGCATTTGTAGAGAAGAACACGTTGCCAACTGTTATGCATGGAGGTGGATCCATCATGCTTTGGGGTTGTGTAGCTGCTGCGGGCACAGGCAATATTGTGCAGGTGGAAGGAAGAATGGATTCCACCAAATATCAACAGAGGCTCAGTTCAGAAATTGAAGATGAAGAGACATTGGGTATTCCAGCAAGATCAAGACCTGAAGCATAGCTCAAAATCCACCAAGAAGTACCTCCAGGAAAGACGGATGAAAGTTTTGGAATGGCCATCATAGTCCCCAGTTTTAAATATTATTGAAAATCTGTGGAGAGACCTCAAACACGCCGTGCATCCAAGAAGGCCGAAGAATATTTCTTTTTTTTTTTTCTTTTTTTTTTTTAATTTGGCCGAAGAATATTTCTAAGCTAGAGGTGTTCTGTCAGGAAGAATAGGGAAAAATTTCAAAGACAAGAAGTGAAAGACTCTCAGCTGGCTACAGGAAGCTTTTACAAGCTGTTATAGCTACCTGAGGAGGAGTTACAAAGTACTTGCTGACAGGGTTCCCAAACTTTTGCACAAGGCCTTTTTCCTTGTTTTATTATTTTGAAACTGCAAAAAGTAAAAAAAAAAATTATTCTTGCTTTAAAATGTGATGGAATGTGTCATGTTTAAATTTGTAGCATTTAGTGTTCAGGTTTGCTTTCAATCACTTGGAGATTAATTGTAACAGACATTTAAACCAGGGGTGCCCGAATTTTTGCACCCCACTGTGTAACCATGTACTGTATAGTGCAGAATGTTGGGGCTGTGACCTGGGTCATGGAGGTTGTATGTTCTCACATCAGGTTTCTATCAGGTTCTCCGGTTTCCCCCCTCAGTCCAAAGATGTGCAGGCTTGGTTAATTGTTTACTCTTAATTGCCCATGGGTTTGAACATATGAGTAAAATGTGTTTCTGCCTTGTGATGGATCGGCAAACTGTCTTTCCAGGGTGTGTTCCTCCATCTTGCCCATTGGAAAGTGCAATGGGTCCCGCCCCCCGACCCAATTAAATACTGGATGGATGGCTGTTTTCTGTGTGTAGAGGTTTAATGGGGGGGTGCATGTGCATAACTTATAAGAGACTTATCTGTGGCCTTGACTTTGATCTTCATTATTGAACTGCCAGAATTACAGACGCGCTCAGTTACTTCCAATTCTAATGTCTATGCTTGAGTTCTCTTCAGCATTAATGTGTATTGCTCTTGAGTGGGCAAGGATTTAGATCTGTCCGTCATAAGCAGTTTACAAGTGGTGGAGAGTTTGACAGCACTCTTAACGAACCTTTTTATGCCCCCGCCCTCCAAAAAAGGAAAGGGGGCATTTTGTCGACACCATGTCCATCCGTCTTCTGTCGTCCGTTAACTTTTTGTTTCCGTGGGATAACTATAGAATCCCTTGTCGGATTGATGTCATTTCTTAATGGCCTATTGGGAGTGGCTAGAGGAAGGTTGCTTTCGAAAACCAGCGTCTTGCGATATCTAATATGGCCGCCACAGCAGCCATCTCAATATGCCCTTGATCAACATACAGACGGGGGCATATGCCACGCTCTGCGTTGCTCTTGTTATAAAGTGCCATCTCTGGATATTTCGGTGACCAGAATTACAGATAATTTTTGCAGTACATTTTGTTTTTGGATTGAATCCAGTTGCAGCCTTGAATCAACACTATAAATTGAATTGCTTTGAGTCTAATTTATTGACAGAAGCAAAGGGAATTAAATGCATGAAAACAACCCTTTAGAAAAGCATATCGGAAAAAAAATAATTATGCCGACCTCTTGCTCATCCAACAATACAAGGAGTTGCATTATATCACTCTCAATTTGTATTTGCCAGCTTTGCCTTATTTGATAACTTTATAAGATCTCAAGAATACTCATAAACAAGCAATAAATCATTACTGGGATTAGAGCCCCAGTGCATCTGGACTAGAAATGCCAAGTGAATCCCAAATGAGTGCGCGCCAAGACTTATGAATTTGAGCCGACATCGAGATGTATGATTGAACCACCTCCAGAGGTCTGCGTGAACACACTGATGATATAGGATCTATAATGTCCCATGTTAGAAGCTATCAAGCGAGAAAAGAAAAAAAAACATCCTCTTGGAGGCATGCGCTGCTCTGTAAGGGTAAAGCAAAGTACAGGGTAAAGCTGTACTTATTGCTGACCATTCATTATGCAGTGATTCCCTGTAGTTATTTTCTACCATCCTTGGCATGCTAGTGCAGGTGCACTGGCCTTAATGTTCACCATTAATTATACTTGTTCAGTTAATGCTGGTGCAATTTGACATTACAAACATGCAAGATGTTGTTGTTTGCATGAGTCTAGTGCTTAAATTGGATTTATACTCCACCTTGTTTGTAAAATTACTTCCTTATGAGGAAGTAATCATGGAAAGTGTATTGTGGTTTCTTTTCAGTCGCAGTGCATTAGAGTCACAATTATTAGTCCTGACTTATTGTCAATCATTTTTCTCTATGAACATTTTCTAATTATATAAATTATCCATTGGCAATTACAAATATGGCTTATTTTCTAATGCAATCTACGGACGATTAAATAATGAGCTAAATTCATTTAAAAAAAAAAAAAAATTAACTCAGAAGTAAGCAAGGTGAACTTCTCTGGAGCTGTACTTGTAGTTGTACCTGTACTTCATGATCACTCAAGTTGTTGAAATTAAATCAAAGAGCAAGATTAGAAACACCTTTATGCAATTTTAAATAAGACCGATTAAAATGCACAAGATTATGCGTCCAAATTAATAATTATCATCTGACCTTAACGAGGAGAACAAACAACACCTGATTGTGTGGTGCTTTTTCAGAGTGAATCTATTGTTAATTCGGAGAAACGATTGAGAACAAGTCAGGATTAATAATAGTTATGAAGGGATGTCCCCCCCCACCGCCCCGTTTTCACTTCTGGCTACACCACTGCACTTTTGAGTGCAGTGACACCATGGGCTCCATTTTTGTGCCTTAAGAAACAGAAAATCATGTGCCAACTAACATTTTGTCCATTCTAAGCTGCAGATTTACTCCCTTCACCCAGTTGGATGGTTTCATGCTCTGAAATAAGCATGAAAGTTTGAATCACAGTGGGTTGAAAGGCACATTAAGGGGGTGTGTCAGTGCTTACAGTCGATGCTCTGAAGGTTTCATGTCACAGACCTCATATGCATTTTGACTCAGCCAAACCACCTTTGAATGCTATATGGTAGTTTGATGGGAATGAATCCCAGCCAGTGGAGCTGTTTGCAAATAAATGCATGTTATTAATATGGTTCCCTTTTTTTATACTTTGTTATGCACCCTTAAAATAATGCCTACAAAATGCTAGTGGGATTTTATAGGAAGGGGAGGGTGAAGGTATATCAGTTACAATTGTGAATGTTTTGAGTATTTAATTATTAACTTCAGAGTCACCCTTGTTTTAATATCATGTGTTGTGTTGTATTTGGTATAAATTGCCCACATATTTTCATACAAAGGGCATTATCTGGTGAAGCGATCTCTCCCTTAACCCCTCCACGCTCTGCATGGGGAGGGTAGAAGCAGTTATTGCCTTAGCTCACATGAGGGGCTCACATTTGGGTGCCCTCCTTCGGTGGATCTGGTCTCCCGCCTGCTTGATGCTAATTTTTACTGTCTACCTCACTTCTCATAATTGAAAGGCTTACTGCTGAAGCACGGTTATTAGAAGATCGAAGGAGGCGTATTCAGTGCAAGCCAGGTGCTTGTTTTTCACTGGATGAAATCACTAATGTTTTAATGCACTGGTTTTGAAGGGAATGATAGTGGTTGAGCAGATTGGCCGTAATAGAACCAAACCTCCACAACACCATTTGATTCATTTTTGGCCGACTCTTTTGGACAACACAGCCACAATTGCACTATTGCCTCCTGACATGAAAGTATCGGAATGGACTTAGACATGCCCAGTTTTGATCTTCAATACCATTCGTGCTTGCGTTTGCTGATTGCGTTTAGGTAATCAAATAGGGAACCCATGATTTTTAAGTTGTACCTCTCATATAACTGACCAGGCCGTTGATGGCACGTGATCTGCACACATTCCTGTCCCCACAGCTGAAAATGAGTTTGGGAAAAATCTTTTCCCCAACACATTACTAAATTACATAATCATCTTGTCAGAGGAGGTATTTTTCAATTCTGTTTCTGTGTTTCAATTCTGCCATTAAATTCATTTATCAGGCGATTCTCTGTGCTGAACGACTGATGATGTTATTTGAGATTTCTCTCTCGGAGGCTCACAATACCACCAAAGGATTTTTATTTATTTATTTATTTTTGACCCACTGTTCCAGAGCAGGGGTGTGTTTGCCGAAAGCACAGATGCTAACTTACAGAGCTGGAACCATTGACTATGAATGGACAAACTATGTAAGTTCCTGTGGCTTTGGGAAACGCACCCCAGAGCGGTAAGCGGTTGTGTGTCCTGTCTCTGTAGAACGTGTACTACACCAGCACACAGCAGCTGCACATCGGGGTCCTGAGCCCCACCATCGACGACGACGACAACAAGTGCCTGGTGGAGGTGAACAGCAGGCCGCGCCTCATCGAGTGCAGCTACGCCAAAGCCAAGCGCATGAAGCTGTACTGGCTCTTTACTCAGGTAAATTGCTTCAGCTCACTCTTCTGCAGAAATGCGAATGCCCGCAAGCCCTCGCCCCCGTCCTGTTTTCCCTGACCTCCCCAGTACCAGAATGGTCTTCGCTCCATAGTCAGTGGTGCCAAATACCGATCCATCATCCCAGCGTCCTGTGTGTTAGCAGAGGTGGGTCCATACCGCTAGCTGCACGCCTCAGCACTCTGCACCAGCACCACCTTCATTCTCATTAGAGAGCTCCTCCGGGACTTCACCCGTGTATGAGAAATATCACAGTTCACTGGACTCTACTTAAGCATTCTGCATTCCTCTACCCCCCGATTTTCACCTGGTCTGGGGCTGTCATTAAAAATCTGCAGCTTTCTTCTCTCTCCCAGCTCCAATTCCCCCGCCCACAGCCATACGCCCAGCATAGTGACCGAAATCCCATCTTTCTTAATATTAAATTCCATTTTAGTGACTAAAACTCTCATTTTCAGTGGTGTTGAAGAGACAGGATGCATTAAGAAAAAGTTTTCAGGCAATATAAGAGAATTCTTCATCGGACACATTTATAATTCATCATCTGGGGTCTCACCCTTGCTCATCCCATTGATTAGCATTCGCCCATGGTCTCCATCCATGCTTTGTTTTAGAAACTGCATTTGGTTATAGGTGCCATTACTTCCCTGGCTGAAAGGTTGTGGGAGTTAATGAGTGCATTCATAAGCCTGCAGAGTGGGAAGATTCCAGAAATGACACTGGCACCCTACAGATGTACAAGTATGATACATTCTCAATAAAAGTGTTTCAGGGCCACAACAGGGAATAATCAATATGCTGCCCACAAGGAACTGGGCAAGGTCTGCAGTATATGGAGAATATCAAGAGGAGCCGAAATGAAGACGGCTTTTGAACTCAAGGACCGTGGCAGCCAGAGTCAGTTTTTGTGTCATTAGCATTTCTTTCATCTGGATTTTGCATAAAATGATTGATAAGGCTGGCTTATGGCTGCTTCGGGGTATTGCTGCAGATTTAATTATGTATGGACGTGAACAGGCTTTTTTATCTAAACCAATACTTGGAAATATGTCATTACTTTCAGTTACCTATTCTGTAGCTGCTCTATTTTGTGAAAATAATGAATCCAGATTTAAAATATTGCGACTGAAATTAGAGAGGAATGGAAAGGTAAGTATTTTAAATGCATCATGGGGTTAATGTTGTGTACGGATATTGTTATCATGAAAATCCTCATTCAGCTTTGAGTCCACAGCCTCATGCAGTACAGTTCTTTATAACAGGATGGAGTGCTGTTGTTTTATTTTAAATATAATGTATTCTTTTGTGGCTGAGGGCAAAGAGCTTTATCAATGGCGTTAATTTTGGTAAGGAAACGAGACTCTGACCTGGCGCTGAAATGCACTAAGTTAAAAACAACTTTTTTAAATCACTTTTGGAGGGTAAAACTTGTACTGAAAAGATCTGAGCTGGGTAGCTGAGGGCTACACTGTAATTAACTCTCTCCAGCGAACCTCCATGCAGAAAACAGAAAGCGGAACCCCTTTAACTTCCTCTCCTCAGCATTTCAATCACGTTCAGAGGAACATATTAAATATTTCACTGGCTGTTTGAGCACTGGTAACTGATATCAGTAAACTACGGCGGCGAGCACAGGTCTGTGAAATTGGTGTCATAATTAAATTAATTTTCCTCAGCTGGAGTTTTTTTGTTTCCATATATCAGTGTTGGAGCCTTCCCGACCATAGCTGCACCCGCTTCGTTTTTATTTGTGTGTTTACATTACTGCGGTTTCTCCTCGCTTGGAATGATTTCATGGGAAAACGAAGAATGCAATTAATTAATTCTTGGTGTCAGAATTAATGTTCACAAGCTTGTTGAGCCTGGGGACGACCGCAATACCGAATAGTGCTAAATACATTGAATGTGGTTCTTTCCTCCTGTCACAGAAGTTGGAAGGTGGGCACACAGTCAGTCCAGATATCGTAACAGCCCTGTTAGGAGACGGAGATTGGTACATCACGCAGAACCTACTGCTTCAATCTTTCACATCACCGGGAGGTGCGGACATGACGACCGCACCAGCGCAGTCTAACAGCAGCCGCCTCTCGACTCTGCGAATCCTGATTCCTGGACATGCAGGAGAGGTGTTTCTGTTTACTGTGGCACTGTCCTCTCCTTTTACTGCCAGTGGTTTGAGCACTGCGGGGGCAAAACACTGCTTCAAATCCTCGGCCCCCCCCCCCCGGACTGAAGTCGATAATCAGCTGGTCAGTAAATTAGAGGTCCGGCAATGTGTTTCACCCGCCCGTGAAAGCCGGCCGATTTTGCAAATTACTTATCCCACCTAGCTGCGGAGTTACGCTTCATTGGCAAATCCAGGTGATTTTAACTGAATTTTGGGAAGGACTTTAACGGTCTGATGTAGGATTTTTTTCGTCATCTATCCGGCGCCTCAGCACTGTACCCTCTGTGCACCTCCGATGACAGACATTCACTGTAATCATTTCTGCCACCTTTGTAAATCACCCAGCCTCCTGCCAGAACCACCTGCCATGTATCCTGTCCTATATAATTTAATTCTGACTGGCACACCAGATCCACTCTCTTGGTTTTGTGCCAGGGTACTTCAGCTCTACCGTATGCTAGACTTGCACTGGTCTATCACAAGGACTAGAGAGTGGCTCAAAGCACTTCTAACAAGCCTGTACCCACATCCAGTTAGTATTTGAGTTATCATGCGAGTCACATGATCCCTTTAATAATTACTTGTGTTCCTGTCCACTGGCTCTAATGTATGTCTGCATCTGTCAGCATCAGATTCATTATAAAATATTCATCTTTATGAGCACTTTTCTGCCATGAATTATGGTCCTGTGTTTGGACTCCAGTCACACAAATCTGAGCACTGCTGCACTTATATCACACCCCCTGTGGACTCCAGCTCAGTCGTGAATCAGTGCGATCTCACACACCCCTACGAAGTCCTACATATCTGTGTCTGTGCCGTACCTTAAAATTGCGAGAAGATTGGTTTGCTGCCATTAATCAAATGCGTCTCATACGAAGAGAGCAGTCCACTGTTCGGTAACTGCAGAGTAGAGTGTCATTACACAGGAACGCATTCAGTTTGTGGAGTCGAATAAATCGCAAAATATCCGTGCTACACATACAGCACGTTTGACTACTGTAAGATTCTCAATCCTGTTCTAATCTACTCAAGTCGCAAACACTGTGAATCAGTCACATCTGTTGCGAAAATGGTCAGGATCCACTTACCATAAGTACAATACACTTGGTAATTTCTGGCAATGACTTGTCGCACCTGCCTGTAGTCATCTGCTATAGTGAGCAATTGAAGAACTGTTTCATCCGCAGGGGCTCTAATCAGCATTATTGAAGTAATATATACAATCAACATGTCTGGCCAACTACAAAGTTTTTCTCATGTATAAGAAATTACTACTACTTTGGGGAGGCTCGGGGTTCACTATGACTCAGTTGAACCCAGAGTAGGCCTACGTTACACGTATTTCTCACCACTGCCGTTTTTACTGGAAATATACATCCTTTTCATATGAAGATTGGAATTGTCCCCTCCTTTTTTCCTTACACTACATACGTATGTACTGATTTGAAATCAGATTGTGCCCCAAATGTACAGAGAGCTCCTGGCATATTCAGGAACCCTGAAGAAGATCCACTGCCACCGGGACGTAGATGTTCAAATGCTGACACATCTCGTCAAAGCCAGAGAAAAGGCCACTGTCTGATGGCTTCTTTACAGCGCAGGCTTTAAGACAATGTATGCAATCTGCCTCTCCAAAACCAGAATCACTTGCTAACCATTTAAGCGATAAGACATTGAATTTGTTTGAGAAGGGGATAAACTCATATTGACTGAATTTTGCCTTGTTTGAATAAATGAGCCAGCTTTGTCGAGCATGGGCTGGGTAATTATCCTGGAACGGGTTGGTTTTTACGCTGTAATTTCCAGAGGGGAGCCTTGCATTTCTCTGAGCTGTAGTGCACCAGATTACTGAGATGACTGTCCTGAATGAAGGCTGTGTTGTACTGTGCTGTGTGTTTGTTAGTGTTGTTTCTTTTGTTGATGCTGGATTTTTCATAGCCTAATTTGAATGGTATTACTGTGAGTAGTGCTGCTGGTCAGGTCTGAAGTATTTTGTTACTTGGGCCAATAGAAAATTTGGGTCAGTTCTGACATCATTATGCATTGTAGCTTAAACATACACTGTTAAACCTAAACACTTTGAATGTATAGAATTATGTAGAAACCAGCTACAAGACTTGATGCTTCTGTCAGCAGAAGAAATCTGTCGAAAAGCCACACTATTGCACAAAAACCCCTAACATCTTACTTTCATTTAATTCCTCATACATTCTTGCTTACTCGTACTGTTGAAGATATCGGGAGGTGTCTACGGGCTTGGCTCAATAGATGAAATTTATTCATGTCAGCTCTGGAATTGAACTGAATGTGGTGCGTAGAGATAAGGACATTGCCTCAGAATGAAATTCAGTGATGGAATGGCAAATCACAGCAAATTAGTTTTGCACATAGATACTGGCACTGGCATTGAGAAACCTGAACTCAGAAAACCAGCAGCTGGATACACACAGCGATACAAAGCCTCTGAGTTACAAACTATTACCGAGCCAGGCTGGCTTGTGAACAGACAATTTCCATGTCTTGCTATTATGTAATGAACTGCAAAACAAGTATGAAATGAGGTATGCTGTGTTTGTTCCTAATTGGAATCTTTGATGAGGGGGTTGAACTTTGAAGCCTCTTTCATTTGAAGCTCATTAAAGGCGAAAACAGGCTCTCCACTGTCAGATGGGACACGAGAGGAAACTAGGGAAGGGTCTTGCAGAGAATTTGGCTAAAGGAAGATGTTCCATTTAACCTCTCAAGATGAGATTCCCGATCCATCCGTTCTCCTGACATAGAAAAGACCAAACACACACTCTGGCAAAATATACTCTGACGCCTGTTTGTGTTAATATAGTGACCCATTTTTAATGGGCTGCTCACTCCATCAAGATGTAAATACGCTCATATTAAAATGTAGGTGTTCAGCATTAATTTTAGGGTATCCACACCCGTATCCAGTGGACTTTGTTGGCAATGCTACCTAATAAAAGCGGTTCTCTGTCCATATACCTGTGGAGATCACTGTACACACTGGACCTTGCAGTCTTTCTGCAGTGGTATTCCTTTAAAAACTGTGTTATTGTGAGCTGTGAAATCCCTATGTCCATCTCACCCATCCGTTTTTCTGTTACATACCCTGCTTCGATTACCCCAAGTCTGGGTTGATGAGCAAGGCTGGAAATCTATCCCAGCATGCCATGGCCAAGAGGGAAAAATATACCCAGGACATTTCTCCAATCCATGCCAGCGTATATACTTCACACATTATTCACTCACGCCGGATGCATCTCTCACACTGCAATACCAGAGAAATTGAAAAGGGACTGTTCGCTGACGAAACGGAAGCCAGGAATGAAGCTAAATTAAGTTTCAGCTTCTCTTGATGAAAACTTTGCCGAGTGATCGATGGCCTGGGCGCGTTATCGATTGTGGTCTCTGGCCCAGACAGGCACTGTCCTTCCCTGAAAGTCTGTCTGTCAGCCTAATGACGGCGGTTTTACATGACTGAGCCACAGGCCCACATAACGGAAGAAACGAGTGAGTAATAACAAGTCAAATCTGTCATATCTATCAACCGCTGGCCTTGAATTGGACCTAATGGAGCAGTAGGTGTAGTGGTGAGCATGACCGCTTCAGTCCAGCCCACACAGAATGAGTCAGACTGCACTTAAGGATAGTGAACACAGAAACTCTGCTGATTGGATTGGCAGACATTTTAGTATCTCTGTATGGATCCAATCAACCGTGTGTCTTTCTGCTGAGAAATGCATTTTGGATGGGGCTCTGCTTTTTGCCTTCCGTACGCAGTAGGCCATAGACTCTCTCGGTTTGTTTGGAAGACCAGGATCAGTTTCTCTTCCTCAGAAACGGGAGTGCATTTTCTTTTTATTGCGGACTCGTCGCTGTCCTACAGAGACTTCATTAAGCCTAATGGTGCGTGGTTGCTAATACAGCCTAGAAGGTTCCCTTGAGCGGGCTGGGGTACCTGGGAGGCCCACTAATGACGTCTCAGGTAAACTGCTCTGAAGATAAAAGGATGTTTTGCCTGTGGTGGTCCAATATCTTTTTTTTATCAGAGGCATAATATGTAACTTTTTGCTGAATATCAAAAATGACTATACCTTTGCTACATACATTATGTGCAGTCGTGGGGGTAAGGATTGTGCTTACCCTAACATACTTAAGCCACCACGTCTCATGTTTATAACGGATTAATTCCTGTTTGAATATTATGCACCCTAACAACAAAGAAGAGGGTGTGCACAACTGTGGTGGAATTTATGTGCATAATCTTCAGCATGGGAGCATTTGTGACATACCAGCCAATGTTAGCTTTTTGGGTAAAACACTTTGCTGCTTCAAATCTACCACACAAAAATGTGTTCATGACAACCGGTGCACTCTTCATCAGTTTTTTTGTTGTGTACATCTCCCGCATGGGATCCATGTATCCGTCACTGTAATTTTATCCCTGCCCTCTCACCATGCACTCACCTGTTCTCCATCTTCTGAAGACTCTGACACTGTGTTGCTGTGATCAGAGTCTGCTCTCTGGTGTCACTGGGTGTTCAGGCTCATACAAGTATACTTCAGTTTCAGAGACAGTTTGAGCTTTGCTCATATTTATTAGGTGCCTTGCTGGGAAAGCCGAGTTTTAAGCAGATAATGCATGCAGAGAATCAGCAATATGACATTATATCCAAGACGAGTAGTTGTATCCTCTATTGTGCGACAAATTGCCTAATCAGTTAAGTT
The DNA here is from genome assembly GCA_029721435.1 of Gymnothorax reevesii. Taxonomy (NCBI): domain Eukaryota; kingdom Metazoa; phylum Chordata; class Actinopteri; order Anguilliformes; family Muraenidae; genus Gymnothorax; species Gymnothorax reevesii. Next base: position 29,566,795 of record CM056588.1, read on the forward strand.
CATTGTATTTTTTCTACTTGAAGGAAACAGAGCTCCTTTTTTTTAAAGCAGACACGTATTGAGAAATCAATAAATGAGCAAATTATACCTCTATGGGAAGCTGTTGTCGTAGAGTGCTGAATAAAACACTTTCTGGACACTCACTCAAACGGAAAGAAAATGAAAGTGGCATTTTGGACATCCTTTCGACTTAGGAGCACCCCAAAAAAACCGAACAAAAATAGCCGCTTTCTGATGGCGTAATTCGTGGGAAACAGGGACACACAGTTAGGAATTCAAGTGCCTACCCTAATTTGTCTGTTAGGATATTGTCTGCCTATCCTAATTTGCTCATTTCTCTGTGTTGTTTTTATTTCATATTTCTAGCGGATTGGATTTACGATCGTCAAAACGTATGTTGTATGGCTACTGGGCTAGCTCACAGGGAGAAGGCACTGCTTTGCTGAGTACTACTGACCACCTTGGCCCAGGTCGGTGCCTGGGTGGCACCAGTGCCCAGCAGCCTTTTCAGAACAGAACATAATTGGCTTTGCGCTGCAGAGATTTAATTTGTGATGGACTGCTGGCTTCCGATTACAGGTTTATAGCATTTTTTGTTGCTTAAGGGCCTCCCATTAGCCAGCCGGGTGCTTGTCAGCAAAATTCTCTGCTTGTACATGTTCAGGTTCCCTCCTCCCTCACTCAGGGGTAGTTTTCCTAACAGCATAGTTGCTAAGTACATTAGCAGTTAACATAGCTAGTTCGACCATATGCAGTCAATGATTCTAACTAAGTAAGGTAGCAACTATGATTTCGGGAAACGCACCCCAGAGCTTGCTTCCCGCACATTCGCCCTTGCCTGAGACTTATGTTTGCGTTGTTACGCTTCCGTTAGCTGTTTGCGTTCAGCTGCATCCCTATCGTCGCTGATTTCTTCCTCATCTCCTATCTCACCTCCCTCTATCGTCAACATTACTGTCGTTAGTGGTTGAACGTGCGCTTGAATCGTCCTCTTCAACTTCATTGTCCAAGTCAAGCAAAAATTCTTATATTTTTGGTGGATTTTGACGTCTTTCTTGCAATGTAAAATACACATACGATAGCCTTTGTGTCACAATTGATCCCTCAAGGGACGTCACAGCTCTTGGCGTGATTCACTGTGGTGTTCAAGGGCCATTTTGGGGGGTTGCTAATAGTCTGTTTTACATCCATGATTACTCTATTCCATCATCATCTCTGGGTGAAAAATTTTGACAGTTTGAGAGAGGATAGCATGCCCTTTCGGATGATACCAAATAATGTTTTTTTTTTTTTAAGTTTCAAATCAATACATGTCTATCTTAAAGCTTAGTCATTCGTATGGGGTGTACTCTGAAATATATTTAAAAAGTTCTAGATTGCAAGGTTTTCTTTAACCATTTGAGAGAAGAGCAGAAGCCCAAAGATACAGTATATGTAGAATCTGGCAGAGTGGATTTTGGGCTTCCCAGTTTCATTATGACTTCTCTTACAACAGGAGTCTTGAGCTCACATGTAATCAGTTTATATTGCAGGATACTGGGTGCATCGGAATTCTCTTAAGAACAAGGAACCATTCTCATTTAGGGGCCTGAATTGGAAATAGGTTGGCTGGTAGCCATGACAAGGAGCGTGCAAATTGTCTATTTCAAGAAGGATGGGGTGTAATTATCTCCTTTGTTGCTTCCTTCCACCTACAAAACACAGAACTAAACTAGGAAGAAAGGAAAGATTGCATATAAACCACAAACCTTTGTAGCTTTAGTAATTGGATACTTCATTTCTATTTCAAAGTTTTTCAATTAATTGCACTGGCTATCTTTGCAGTCAAGCTCATAACTTTTTGAAGGCAAGGAAATCTGATTTCTGTCAAACATACCTTCAAAATCTCCCTGAAACTTTCCCTTGATCTATGTGACTTTGCTGTCAAGGTCAAGGACAGTGCAGAGGAAAGGAAAAAGGCCACCTGTTCAAGAGAATTTGGATGCATCGAGTGTTTACAGTATACTGTGTACTGGGGTACGACTCAAGTGCCTCTAACTACCTTGCTCCATGATAATTGTCATAGGATTTTGATGATGAAAGTGTGCATTTCAGACCTGTCATTATGCAGTACATATAAGCATTTGACACTAGAGGAGGAAGAGAAGTGTTTGGTTGGATGGGATGAAGGGCGTGAAGTCTGTGTGCCCGGTCGGTACCACTGGCCATTCTCCCCAGCTGATACCGTATGTGATGCAGACATTCATTTCTGCCTTTTCTTTAGGGAGGCTCCATCCTGAACAGGAAGTCGAGGCGGTGCCTGGAGCTGGTGGAGAACAGCAGTAATGAGTTTGGGTACCAGCTGGCCCTGCAGAAGTGCAGCGGACAGAGCTGGACTATTACACATCTGCTCACAAGAGGCTCCTTATGACAATGCTCATGACCAGGCCACATCCAGTGCTGCTCCTGAGAGGACTGTCAGAGCCTGCTGTGAACTGGCCTTTCCCGGGAACTGTAGGGGAAGTCACATCTACTGTATGGCGATACTTCGGGCACTTTTGTATCTCTTTGTTTCGGTCTGAGAATTATTGAGACAGAATGGGACATTTTCACCATATTTCTGCTGTCACAAAATGGCAACAATTCCTTGATTTCTATGATTCGAGTCAAAGTGGAGGAAACATCAGAGTGTACATTTTGCAGTTTGTCAGTTCTGTGTTGACTGGATCCAGTACAATCATTTATCTCTGATATATACAATCATTAGGTCTTTGGAATATCTTTGCTACTGTGTAGCAAGAGATTGCTAAGTTTCCTGCTGTAATTGTTCCCTCCTTGTGTCTCAGGTTTGAAGGTTATGTTTAATTAAGGAATCAGTTGTTGTACAGATTTGCGCAAATGCTCTTATGATGACGTGTCAGACAGAAGATTTTAAACTATTTTCTAAATGTAAATAGTCAAAGTATTTATAATATCGGACAGTAAAAAGTGCTGTTGACAAACTTATTCATTTCCTTGTTTTTTTTTTTTTGTCTGCTAAAGCCAGTGAACAGATGGTGTAAATAACTGAAAAGAATGGACATGGCTTGAAATAATGAGGTGAAACAGCAGTTAATGTGTGATAATAGTGTTATGTGGTGCTGTTATTCGTTAGGGTATATTACCTTTTTCTCTGAGTTTTAATTTATTTTTAAAGAGGAGAGATGCAAAATGAGTATATAAATGAGTATTTAAAGGGTTCTGGCACTCCATTTGTTATGCGTTGATTAACTTCTCAGCTTCAGTGGAGCATCGGTGCAAATGTGATTGTTTTCCCCCTGAAGCTGCAGTCAGACTCAATTCTCATGCAGAGTCAGGCCCTGTCCTGTCTCGGAGGAAGTGCCAGGAGTAACTGGGTGAGTGGCCAAGCGTGGAAAACAAGTTTTGTTTTTCGTCTTTAAAATGCATTCTGGTTTCTTTTCTGAAATGCATTTGGTTTATTGTTTTGAAGGATTAAAAATTGCATGCCGGAGTTTATTATGGGATCTGTAGCCAATGTAGCACGAACTGCACTGAAATATCCATGAATAACGTTCAAAATGTAAGTCACCTCTGCGATGGACACACCTGAGTGAAGACCCCGAGTATACCTTAGCAGTGTCCCTGTTATTTCACGTGGAATGAAGTGCTTCATGCTTATTGTATTTCAGTGCTGGTGGCTGCTCAGCACTGCTTAACATGACCAATTGACATCTGTTACTATCTCTTATAATGTCTACAAGTGCAGGGTCCCTGTCCTTCCACCTCAAGCAGATTCAGGGAACTTGAGTGATTAGCCACTGTTGAACGAGTAGGGAGCAATTTCAGCATAATGTACTGGAAATACTGCTGTCACCATGGCTACATGGGGACGTGCCCTCAGTTCCCAGCATGGCGAGGAGCTCTATGGGCTGTGAGAGTCAGAGCTGTCTGCAGGACTCTGATTTACCAGCTCTGTTGTGGGTTTAATATGATGTGACTCACTTCACCTCTCTACATGCGGTCACTCAAATACAAACGCGCTCACACACACACACACACACTCACAAATTCTGACTACAGAACACACACAAACACACTGTTTTAAACTTATTATAACTGTAATTTTACAATACGAATTACAACAGTGTTCTGTGTATGTTAAGTGTAAACCACAGTTAAATGCACACAGGACTCCACTTACAGTTAAAATAACGGGCAAAAAAGATGCAAGTTTCTAACAGTGCACTCACTACACAACACGCGCACTCAACACACAAACACACATGGAAATGGTCACTACACTGCACACACACACACACGCACACGCACACACACACACACACACACACACACACACACACACCTACTCTGACACTCAACACACAATGCAAGTGCACCTATACACGGCCATAGTCACTCACAGTCCAGATTTTTTCATGGCTGCCATGCAGAGGTGGAAGTCTTTTCCCCATCTATGTGGATATGTGCACACTTAAGGGTCTATTCTCCCATGCGCTCAAGTCGAAAAAAGCGCGTATAGCTACGCGCTTTTCAGCCTACGCGTATTCTCCCCTCGACTTAAGTCTGTGCATTATGCGCAATGAAGGCAGTTACGCGCTTGGGGCGGAGCAAGACCAAAATCGGGGCGTTTCCGGGCGTTTGTCATGCAAATAACACTTACGCGTATTCTCCCCCTGGCTTACGCGCTTTTTCTGTTCAGCGCTTTTGTGGGCTGTATTAAGGTCAAGCGCCAACATTAGGCGAAATTGAATATTGCGTTTGATGTCGATTATAGGCCGAATTTTAACATTACTTTTATTTTATTTAACATGGTAAAGGTTGAGACATTTAATATTCGATTGTTCTTCCTTATTTGTAAATTACATTTCTCAAAGCCATGTTAATTTATCAAACGAAATCGTCACATGATATTACGCATCAGCCTCTTCTCCAATCAGTTAAATTACAAACGCAAAACAATCAATTAATACGAATATACATAAGACCATCATTCTACCATGCCCTCAAAATCTAAAGCCAAAATGCCAGTCCTGCATTTGCTTGCACTCTTGCGTGATTGGGAAAGAGTAAGAGGAGCGCTGCATCCAGCGCTTTCGCCTGGACCGTGCATGAGGCAATCATCTATCTTTGCCGACTTCTGGATGAACAGCTATCCAGCCGCAGCAATTATCCACAAAACATACCCGTGGTCATCAACGTCAGAACTGCGCTGTCGCTCCTGGCATCTGGGTCGTTCCAGAGAGTGGCTGGTGATGTCATACACATCACAGGCGTCTGTGTCAAGGTGTCTGACGCAGTTCGTTGGCGCTTCAAGTTCTTCTCCATGCACTTCCACTGCAGAAAGACTGGATGCCATCCCCTCCTCCTGTGCAGTGAAATGCACAGAGGATGATGGTTGCCCACCACCTGTGGCATGTTCACTTCTCCGGTGTGCAGAGAACCTGGTTTTTACAGCACCCCGCAGATCTCTCCATTTATGCTTTAAATCGGGGATACTGCGCTTACATCTCCCCACCGAAGCCACATCCAGAACGATTCGCAGCTTAATTCCTCTGATCAGCCTTCATTGCTTGCTTGCCATACAACACCAACATCTGTGAAATTTGGTTTTCGGCTTTGGCTCGACGTCGCCATCATTGTCTTCCATGTTCTATTAACAAATGCGATTGCCCTGTATGTTCGTGATAATCTAAAAAGTTGTGACATTCTCACGAGTGAGGGGATTGATTTTCTAATTGAGGATATCTGTATAAACTAACTCGAGTCCTAGTAATTTTTTACCATTGGTAATACTGTGTAATTTAATGTGTGAATAAAGATATTATTAAATAGGCTACTCTAGATTGAGCCCGACCCTGGCAAATACCAAAGCACTATCCATTTTTAATCAATTTTAGCCTTTAAAGAATAGCCGACATGGGGAGAATCATTATCCGTAAATGGGATAATTGATTATAATAAAGTATTAGGCACAAGTTCAAGTGAATGTGTCGCTCAAATCAAATAGGATGATAGGCTATGGATATGGAATTCCATCATTACTGAGGCGGTTTCGGGGCGGGGAGATGACCGCGTGCGGGGTAAGAATCCTTGTTAAAGCGTTTCCATGTCCTTTAGTTGCAAACCTGACATCGGAGTAGTTTTCAAGTGCGCAATTTCTAAGAAGAACTTGAAGCGTCAACGAACTGCGTCAGACACCTTGACACAGACGCCTGTGATGTGAATGACATCACCAGCCACTCTGAAACGACCCAGATGCCAGGAGCGACAGCGCAGATCTGACGTTGATGACCACGGGTATGTTTTGTGGATAATTGCTACGGCTGGATAGCTGTTCATCCAGAAGTCGGCAAAGATAGATGATTGCCTCATGAACGGTCCAGGCGAAAGCGCTGGATGCACTCGATGTTTGTTTGTCCCAGGATGTCCAAACGAAGCCGATATATGCGTGTTCGTCTTCGAGCTCGGCGCGCTCCTCTTACTCTTTCCCAATCACGCAAGAGTGCAAGCAAATGCAGGACTGGCATTTTGGCTTTAGATTTTGAGGGCATGGTAGAATGATGGTCTTATGTATACTCGTATTAATTAATTGTTTTGCGTTTGTAATTTAACTGATTGGAGAAGAGGCTGATGCGTAATATCATGTGATGATTTCGTTTGATAAATTATCATGGCTTTGAGAAATGTAGTTTAGAAATAAGGAAGAACAATCGAATATTAAATGTCTCAACCTTTACCATATTAAATAAAATAAAAGTAATGTTAAAATTCGGCCTATAACCGACATCAAACGCAATATTCAATTTCGCCTAATGTTGGCGCTTGACCTTAATACAGCCCTCAAAAGCGCTTAACAGAAAAAGCGCGTAAGCCAGGGGGAGAATACGCGTAAGTATTATTTGCATGAGAAACGCCCGGAAACGCCCCGATTTTGGCCTTGCTCCGCCCCAAGCGCGTAACTGCCTTCAAGGCGCGTAATTCACAGACTTAAGTCGAGGGGAGAATACGCGTAGGCTGAAAAGCGCGTAGCTACGCGCTTTTTTCGACTTAAGCGCATGGGAGAATAGACCCCTATGTGAACAGCATTAAACCTACATGTCCTGTCATAATCCTACAAGCTTTGAGGACATAACCTCAAGACACTGAACACAAAAGATCAACTTAACTGCTCAGGACCTGATGCTTTAAAAAAAAAATTCTGTGAAAGAACAACCCTGTCTCATCTCCCTTTGATCCAATATTTAATTTTTTATTTCCTCAAAAAATTTTTCTTTTTTGCAAATGATGCTTTCGTGTGACCCAGTGGAGCTCCTAATTAACATAATTGAGACTGATTTCATCACATTGTCCAGAATTAGTCTGGCTGCATTTAAATGAGTCTTTCTTTTAGTTGTTTACAGAATGCTGGATCTGCCAGAGGTGTTTAAGCTAGTTGTGCAGTGTCATGGTGACTGGGTCTAACTTTGTGTTCATGCACAGATGGCCTGACCATTACAGAAACATGTTCTGTCTCCTGCTGGAACACTGGCCCAGACACCCGGCCACAAACTCACCATTGCCATAGCAACAAGCGACTAAATGCAGGGAGAGGCAAAAGAACTAGCCTGTACCAGTAATAAAAATAACTAAAAAATTATAGAAAGTGCATTATGAAGGTGCTTAGACTCACAAGAGCAAACTATTATTTTTCCTAATTGCAGACACAGTTTCCACAAAGTAAGTGGAAATTTTGTCCTGCATTTTGATTTCTGTGTACGACTGTCCTGGGTGTGTAACAGTAATAGGCAGTTTGAATGTGTGTTGTGTCTTTTGTTTGGAACCCAAGGTCACTGGCGTTGGGGATGGGTCCCCCGTTTAAACAGATTTCCTGTCACAGGCTCTGTGTTAGTATTTGCTATGGTCATGTGAGAGGGATCAGCATGCTTTGGCATGTCACGCTGCTCTGAATTCTTTATTTGTCAGTGATACAAATCCAGCAGAAAAGCCAGCAGTGATTACAGCTCCGTGGGTCGATAAGAACATGAGCTTGCAGACCAAACCAACAAATTACTTGTTGAAAAGCAAACTGCAGAGATCACTGTCTGACATTGGCAGCTGAGTGAAAATGCAACTGTAATCCAAGGTTTTCAGTACGATTGATGGTCTGTAATTGCAGCATTGGTTAGGTCCACTAGGAAGAGCTGGGAAAGGCAGTGTAAGTAATAATACACATCAGATGCCATGTTGGCACGCCATGTAACACCTTTGCTGAAATACCCCATCACGCTTCAGGGAACATTTCATTCCTCACACCTACTTTTTATAACACACATCGATGAGAAGAAACAGGCTTCGCAGACTGAACTCCTACAGGCTGAGAAATGCTCCAGATGGCCAGAAATTTCATTCCACTTGTGTCATCATTTTCCAATTTATTTTTATAAAGACCACAAAATTCTGTTTAAAGGTGCTAGGAGTTGTTTAGAGCCCGCAAGGGGAAGCGCATAACGTTCAATACTCATCCTCACGTGATAAACAGGGCAACTGCAGCTGAACTGCATCTCTGACTCAAAAAGTCATGATTAGGATAGTCACAGCCAGTTAAAATACTGAAATAAAATCCATCTGAGTTTTGAATCCTCTCACGGGAATGCAAGCAATGCTAAAGCATACTGTAAGTACTCCACTGATCAAAGCTGGAGTGTCCTTACTGATTGGCTTAGTGTTTACAGGCTCACTTTGATTGACTCAGTCGTGGGAAGATATCGAGTGATTGGTTGGATTACTAGGTAGATTGTTTGTTGTCGTGTGTAGCTGCTCATAGCAAATTAGCTAGTGTTGATTTAACACCCATAAAGTGTTTATATGTGTCCACACTGTGCAGTGTAAAATTAACACTTCTGAAAGTGCTAAATTTTTAACACTCAGTTTGTGTTGGTTTAACACTATTTGTTGTTAAAAATGGCGATTGGCCGGCTTGGAAATTTTTCTTCCGGATTGGTTTTACACCAATATTATCAACACCCTGATTTAACAACATTACTTTGACAAAAGCACCACGCGCAGTGTTGTTTTAAATCAATGTGGTGTTAATACAACACCAACACTCTCTATTTAACACTGACTGAATTTTTAACACTCCCATATTTGCTGTGCTATTGCTTTTACATTGAATTATTTTTATTTAGCTGGGGATATTACAGTTCGTGGCTTACAATCGATTAGACGCAGCGTGGGCAAATCTCCTTGGAGCAGTGTGGGGTTAAGGGCCTTCTCTTGCAGTAGGCCTCCCCTTTTCGGTCTCTAGAGCCTGAGTGATGACTGATCCTCTCAGTCAGGATGGTCTAGCTGGGCCATCTCAGAGGTAAATCTGTCTGGTCTGGGTTTAGCTTTTAAACCTTGCCCTTGTGTCTCCTCATTACGGTGTGCTGAAGTCCCCTAAGGCTCCTGCTCCAGGAAGCAAATACACTCACAGGAGGATTCACCGCACATCTGAGCTACTGATCTCATCAAAGGAACACTCAGCTTACGCATGAACTTTGATACTATTACAGCTCCTCACAGAGCGATGTTTGACTAATTGATTTATCATCTCTGATTTAGGACAAAAACACTACCCATTCGGACAAAATGAGTTGTGGTTTAGCGTTGGAACTGTTCCAAGCAAGGTTTTTTGTCATATTGGGCATGCAAATGCGTTTTTTCAGTTTGCTGAGCTTCCATTGTGGAAAACACTATACATCTTACAATATATGTTTTAAGAGAGTAATTTATTGTTTTAGGTACTTCTGTCAGTGAGTTTGCAGTCAAGATAAAAAATGAGGCCAGAATCTATATCACTGACTCAATCTCTGCAGCAGTCTCCTGCTTTTATCGCTCTCCTTTTTTCTCTGTCTCCTTCTGCCGAACATGTGAGGTGAGGCAGCGTAAGATACTGAGCGGTACACATTCAACACACACTCAGCGGTTATTTAGCATACACTGCACTCTCTGTACTCAGCATGTATGAAACACATACCCAGCACATATAAAGTATACACTAAGTATGCTTTCACAAAGTGTTCCGCAGCCACAATACACTGAAAAACAAATACAATTGAACAAACAATGAGGTATCGAAATCAATTTGACTGTTCATTAGCAAAAGAGTAAATGGAACTTTCGGTTGTCCAAATCATCAATGAGTATTTTTTCTGTTTGATACAGTTTTACAAATTCTTACATTATGTTGTCTTCTGTGGTGCTATGGAAACTTCTAGATAGCTTGACAGTCTGATTGGATTAGAAATTTTCTGGCTTGCTGGGCCCATAAGATGTATGCGTTCATCCAAGTGTATACTCTTCCAAAAAAGAAACTATACATTGTTTTTAGCATCAATTTATTATATATGAAATGTTTTGACAAATGTGGAAAACATTGAAAAGAAAGTGTAATCAATAATTCAATATTTGTATAGTTTCTTTTTTGGAAGAGTATATTTTCAAACTTCAAGAGCCAAAAATGGAAGGCTGTGACTCGGAAACAGTTCAGCAGACAATAACTATTGTAACTGACCTTCAGCCATTATATTTTATGTTTTATTTATTGAGTTGCTGCTTCTGGTATGCTAAGGTAACTATCAGCAACAGTGCCCTTGTTAGAATTAGTAAGATTTCTCTCATTGCAATGGGTTTGGCAACACCTGAGTGCAGCCTCGCCTTACTAGGAAAGTACTGATTTTGCTGGGGTGAGTGGACAAGTTACACTTTCTATAATGAAACCCATTGTATTTATGTCACAGTGATGGTGTTTTTCATAGCCTAACGCATGGTGGACCGACCCAATTATTTGAGATCTACCTTCTGATGGGTTACGTTTTCACTCTTATCCAAACGAAGCACACCTTATCTAACTGCTATGGATTTTTGTTAACTAAGAAAACTGACAGATTATATTATTATACAGTATACAACCTTTTTCCAAGACTATACTATATGTAACTACTGGTGTCACAACCCTTGGGCTCTAATTTCTTGGCGCAGCACAGGGTGGGGCAGCGTCACGCAGACCACACAGTGGTAATTTTGTCCGGTGCAGCCCGCGCAGTGATAATTTCGTGCGGCGCAACACCGTGCGCAGCCACTTTGGCAATTTGGTTGACGGATGTGCGCTGAGATGGGTGTGGCGGCGTAGTTGGGGGAGATGTCACATATTCATCATGACGCAGTGACAATTTCATGGAAAAAGGTTCCGCCAAAAGTGCGCAGAGAGCTCGCTGGCTCCAACCTGGTTTACTTTCAGTGCAGTGATAATTTGGCTGACAGGCGCACAGTGACCCCACGTCACCGAAACCTCACAGGCAGGTTTCCAGAATATCAGGCACATTTCAATGCAATAAATAACTAGGCTTATGCCGTCGGAGGCGACGGCTTGGGGTATATCCCTGAACGCCCCCAATCCTCCAATTCCCAAATCCTAGAATAGACCTTGAATAGACTTTCATTTGAACTTAATTTCAGGTCAATCAGACAAATGGTTCTGAAGATATGGCCAAAATGGTAATTTTCCATCACACAGCGCCATCTGGTGGCAAAATATTGAACCATACAGGTATGATGTCATCATGTGACATGTTGTGAGGTCATGACCTTGCAGTTGCACATAGTTTCATGTCAATTGGACAAATGTTCCAAAGACATGGCAAAAATGCTGAATTTTATGTGACAAAGCTCCACCTTGTGTCAAAATTTTGAACCAAACAGGTATAATGTCATCGTGGTACACATCCTCAGGTCATGACCTTTCATTTGCACTTGATTTGAGGTCAATCGGACAAATATTTCCAGAGATATGATAAAAACAGTGATTTTTCTGTTTTTGGCCCCTGGTGGCCAATCCAGAAATTGTAAATTGTCCAAAATCAAATCAGTTCTTCCTCACATGAAACATTGTTTAATGTAACTATATGAATCAGCACATAAATTATAGTATCTATATCGATTGTCCTGAGGTCAGATCAAAGAGAGAGAGAGAGAGAGATGTACATGTGGGCGTGTGACTGCGTGTGTAGGCTATGTGGGTATGTGTCCTTCAGCTGCTTTCCCACTGGACGCAAAATGAATTACCTGTGTATTTGCGTCTTTGCATCGACTTTGAACATAATCTGTTGTGCGAAAAATTTGTTTCGCGTCCAGTGTGCAAGTGGCTTAATACTATTATTGTCACTTAGGTTTTATTGTTTTTAGTGGGGGGAAAGAAATACATCCTGATTGCTATGATCTCGTACTGAGTTAAGATCACATATTGAAAATAAATGTGTCACGTGTCTTGCATTGTTGTTGTCATTGTTGCATGTCAATCCCAAAATTTTAAGCAGGAACAGTGTTTGGTGTTCAACACACCAAAAAGAAAAAAGGAGGAGGAGGAGGAGAAGACTTTGCTACCCCCCATTGCATGAACAGTGTACTGCTTTTTAACGAGGCACAGCGCAGCAAGGGACTCGCGTTCAGGCTTCTCTGTGAACGGAATGGAACGGACCTGTGCTCGTGTTCGCTCGCATACCTTGAGTAAAGTATGAATTGGCCCTAACGTTTATGTTCGCTTCGCGTTGAGCTCACCCGGTATGATATCTGATTTCTACTTGAAGCATCAATGGAGTCTCAATTAGCTAACATGAGCTGGCCAAATGCGTGAACGCAGTGCAACCATTGTGCTTAGCGAACATTATCACTGTCCCCAACGTTTTCAATCTATTTTCTTTTGATAAAGTGGGCAGGAAGATTGAGATAATGAATGTGCGGTCAAGAAAATCAGCAAATGTATTGGACTGGTTTTGATAAGGTGGTCCAACCTGGCTGGAAACGGGACCATTGTGTTGCGTAAACTGATTAGCTTAAGCCTGTATTATTATTACCAGCATAATATGCGTGAAAATACCTTAGTGCAATAATTTGTCCATTTTAATATTTAATATGAATGTTAATTTTAATAAATTGGTATAAGCCCGTGTTCACATACACCGTCTGGGCGTAAGATTTGGTTGGATGCACAAATGAAAAGGCGGCAGCAATAACTGCAACCAGAGATGTAACTAATGCACCTGTGTCATGAGTAGCATGTGAAATAATGCAGCCTAAGTGATCATTCCTCCAAACTTGAAAGAACTAACCCCTATAGTATTTGAAACGGAAATTCTCCCAGGAAAGGAAACAGGGTAACGTTAAGGGGCAGAGATCGAAATCCACCCGCAAACATGGTGAATTCTAAGGCGCAAAGGAGGTCTAAGAACAAGCTATCAGTACGTTAGTTACAGCATTAAACTGGAAATCAAGACTGCACAGTGACCTTCAACTAGCCTTGCTAGCTTCAGGCACGTTTCTCCAAAGCCTCGCTGTTAACCACGTCAGCAACTTACATAGTTTTTACTTAGACTGTAAATGGTTCCAGCAATGCAAGGTAGCAATAGTGCTTTCACGCATTAACTTAATGTTAGCTGTAGAAAAAGCCCAGCTACCAACCTGACAGTGACAACAGTCAGCGGGAATTAAACGAAACGAGTGAGAAACAAGTGGGTTGGAATGCTAGCCAGCTTTTCAGCAGGGGTACGGGCAAACTCCAGAGAGCTAGATTGAAGGTATGAATTCAGTTTGGTGCATTACATTACATGGGAATAAATATCTCGCTGACGTTAAAGTTAAATTCACAACGAATTTGAAGTGTGACATGACCACAGTAACGCGTTCGAGTTGTGATCCTCATTCCTACCGACTGGAAAAACATAGAGATGCTGTCCCTGTTAACGGTTGGTTAAGAATTTGGCTAGCTAGGACAGCGTAGGCATCCTGACATAAGATTCGTACAATGCCCATGGCCACTAAACCGCTTTACGGCCATGTTCCTTGAAGGCTATTCACCAGTACCACGCGTTTGACCATTCAGAGTCCGATGTGAGGCATATGTTGACTAACCAGCGCCTTAATCGTTGAGTAAAAAGAACTCCTTAAAACTAAACGTTCTCGAAAAGTATCAACCAAAATTGCGCCTCGATTCATTTTTTAATATGTATTCCAGAACTACTCATGAAGGAAATTCAATTGTATGCTCTTTAAATAACAAAATAATGACAAGAATTTTTCCATTATAGTCAATGAGAAATTGAGAGGTGTGGCGCACTGGACGCCATATTGGTTTCTTCAACTTTTCACTCCGACAGCCTCTCCGGTTCTTTACACCACTAGGGTATGTTATGTCCATTGTTCTGGCAGGTTGCTTTTCTGTGTATCAACCTCCTCACTGCACGTGCAGAGGTTGCTATTTGGATAACAGAGGTCACTATTTGGACAACAACCGGGTATGATATTTGGCAGCTGGACCATATAAGCCTTGGGTAGATAAGTCAAACCTCGGCTACGCCTCGGTCATTGACTTATCTCCCCACGGGATTTTGGACATCGGTAATTTTGAAATATTATTTCTCGGCTTCGCCTCGAAACAATATTTCAAAATTACCTCCGTAATGGTGTCAAAAGGGTTTCAACACGGCCATACCGTCAAGGTGCCAATATGAAATAATTAACAACAACAAGTTTCTTCGGGTTTATTTCAATGTAAAATTTACAACGCAATTTTCAATGCGAATGTGCGGTCCTGGTTGTGCTTCAAGCAGCGTTGCGGTCGGACAAGTGTTTGCAGAGGTGGTTTGGGGCTCTTCCTTGACGTTTCCTGGAATTGTCTCCTTGGGCTCTCCATGATCTCTGAGCTGCTCGTTGTTTAGTATTCACGATCAGAATCATCACTTGCATTATTAAGTTCTGCTGCAATTTCTTGCGAGGCCCGACAAAGCTCTTCGTCCGAATTCATTTTCAACACTGATTTCATTTCTCAAACCACGTTTTCATTTAACCTTATCCGTGCAGGTAACACACGTGCATTTAAGAATGGACGAGTCCATTCGTTGCCCACGTGGTGTAAGTAGGTTAGCACCCCTCTCTGCGGGTGATATGGATTTAACGCTCTCGCCAACCGGCTCGAGCGTTGAAATCCATATCACCCTTGAGGAGGGTGCTAACGTATACATATACACTCTTTGGGTCAGGCAGAGGGAAGAGGGTGGGACTTTGGAGGGAGGCGGAGTTGCTCTTTTTCAAATTTCTACCAAGTGCTGTGCTGCATTAGCCTGGTAAAATCAGACTCTGCTACTTCACTTTGCCTCGTACTCAGAGAGTGCATCTCAAAGCCTTGGCTGCATCCTTCGAAGGCTGCATTTTTAGGGGTCGTCAATTAATTCCATCTGCCGAACTGACGTAACGTCATTTCATCTCCGTTAAACAGCTTTGGTTTAAGTGAGTTGTCACTGGTTTACCTAACCTTAACCTTAACTTTTAGGCTAACCCAAAACCTACCCCTAAATTTCACCTTTTCCCCTACCCTAAATGACAGGTTAGCAGATGGAAGTGACGACCCCTAAAAATGCGGCCCTCAAAGGATGCAGCCTAGGCTTTGAAAAACGTTCTGAATCTGCCCAGTCGTCATTGATAAGTGTTTATTTACTGGTGGGTTGGGTGCTTGTCTTAAGTTTAAAATCATTGGTGCTCTAACATTTAGCGATGACGTATGTTATGCGCCGGCTCAGCCACCTAGTACTTCTGTTGTTAACACGGTCCTTCATACCAGGAATGCAGCGAAAACAGACCGATCAGTTCAATAAAGTTAATACTGTACCCATACAAAATTTTAGCCTTCACCTAAAATAACCGAATGTGCTCTTTCTGTTCTCCTTACAAGAAACAAACTGTTGAGCTATCGTTTTTCCTGCAGATACTGCTGCTGTTAAAAAAATGTAAGAGACCCGAAATATACGGCAGAATTGGTGAGAATAACGCATTATTTACATCAGGAAGAAATCTGCGTTGACATGAAAACTGAACCGTTAACCATACTTGCGCTAACATCATACCGAGCTCACTATCTAACTTTATAGCAACACGGTTTGGCTCTATGCAGCCATTTCATTCATGGATAATATAACACTGAGTCAGTGAATAGGTCCTGTGACACAAACAAAAACACGGTTTTTAAAACATTCACTGCTAACTTATACCGTTAAATTTGCGGGCAATGTAACACTAGAAGCTACAAGCTAGCTTAGGTTGTTTGGCTGTCTCTCAGAAATGAACAGGGTGCCTATTTCATGATGGCTATTAAATAGATATGACAATCTGTAGGGAGTGGCGCTAAATCATCATTTCTATTCAAAAAACTAACCTAACATTCATCTTGTTGTGGCTATAAGTCGCTGATATCTGGGATTTTCTCCACAACAGAGCAAATGGCCTCCCGTGCATCCACGTCTGTAGCCATTGTTGATTTCAGAGACTACAATTTCAAACTCAGCACAGCGGCTACATCATGGCTTTCGGCCACGCCGTCTGTTCGCTGGTTCGGCTGAAGTCAGGCACCGGTGCTGACACGGGTACGTCAAGAATCACATATCATTGTCTTTATACGAAGTGTTTTCACCCGGCTCCTGGAGCGGAGCCGCATGCATATTTTCCGGATCGGGCCTGGTAGCGATTCCAGCTCCAGCGCACATGAATCGCACGAGGAATTTCCTATAGTTCAAAGGGTTTCCCCACTTTTTTTGTTAACAAACGAGTACCTTTGAAGCAATGTGTATGTATTGCCCTGTTCAGAGCAGAGCCAAGGTTTCTGCAGAAACATACACGTATTTACCATTCTCAGTGAATCAAGAGAATACTGCCGCTTTAAATTATGATGTGAGCTTTGTAATTGCCACGAATACCTTCGTGATTTCTAAATATCAGAAGTGTTCCTGTGTATCACACACTTAAGTTTGATAACAGTGTAGTGGTTTTCATGCGACATTTGTGGAGAGTTTCAACATAATTTCATCATAATAACGGATGAATAGCGTAGTTCAGCCGTTTATATGGAAACACTGTGTCTGCCCCGCAGCGTGTCGCAGCCGGACTTCAGCCGTATAAATGGAAACATAGCTTGAGAATAGCTTTAAGTGCATGGAGTTGGTCAGATACGGGTAAGTGGCTTTTTCTCACTTTGAGTTATTTATTTGACCCTTTTAGTGGGATCCTGGCATTTTCTTGTGTCAAAGCACTGTGATTCTTTTCCCATGGTGCTGTATCTGGTTTGTCAAGTTATTCAAGTTTGTCGGTTTTTGTCCATTGTGGATTTCATCATTCGAGAAAGTGACGCAATCAACCAAACTGGAGCAGGTAGTTATTAGCGTACTTTTGTGTAGGCATTTTGACTTTTGTTTATTAAAATTTTTGGAAACTACCCCAGGAAAGTTCATTAGATCACAAGTTTTGTGATGGAATACGATTATATTCTTGAATATAAAAAAAAAGAGAGAGCTCTTTCTTTTTGGCAGTTTTATACCTAATCTGAACTTTGTGAATTCTGGAATATTACATAGAGAGGCAACTATTTTAGACCTTTGCTTATGCTATTCTTGATATAATGAGGGTGGTCTAAATTAACACATTAAAATGATTACTAATCATTTTGTTCAGAAACTGGGAAGTGTCGCAGGTTTTTACTAGTATGCTGGATATCATCGGTGCGAAAATTCAGCTGTGAAATCATATTCAAAAACTGAATTAAAGAGCATTATTTCAAAGAGTAATCATGATTTATAATTTGTATCAATGCGTTGCCTTTTGCCTCTGTGAACTTAGCTCTCATTGCTGGCCAGTCAGCTCAGAGCCAATTTTCGGTGTGGGAACACCCCCTTATAACAAATCAGTGCTCAAAGGGAAGAGAGTGACAAGCAGCCAATGACCTGGAGATGGTTTGTTTTCATAGGATTATGGAATTTTATAATAATAAGCATAATAATAAATAAGCATAATTTATAAATAAAAATGTGCCGTGTAATTGCACAAGACTTAATTCTCTTTGAACGAGGTTCCAGAATTCATCTCAGGAATTCACTGAGCCAATTATATATAAAATGTATTCCTCAGCATCCACATTATGTCTGTCCTGTTTTTTATCATTTGTTTTTATTTTGTGATTCTGCAGGGCATCTGTAGGGGTACGAGCCAGCATT
This sequence comes from Gymnothorax reevesii, assembly GCA_029721435.1. Lineage (NCBI taxonomy): Eukaryota > Metazoa > Chordata > Actinopteri > Anguilliformes > Muraenidae > Gymnothorax > Gymnothorax reevesii. Next base: position 29,584,845 of record CM056588.1, read on the forward strand.
TTTTTCGAGTTCAAACTTGTGGTTTCTCATGGTAATTCTGCACTGCACGCATCTGCATGCAGATTTAACTCTCGAGCCCTGCATTCTTCTTCGCCGTATCATCATCTTGCTCTTTGCTGTCTGAGCAGAGGGCTGTTTGTATTTAAAGTGTGGGGTTCAACAGCCAGGCCAGCTTGGATGTACAAAATTATATTGAAGCAAATTATTGGCCTGCTTGATTATCTCCACATCAGCTATCTGCCCGTTAAACTAAAGAGAATGCCATGCATGCAGTGTGCAAGCAGTTCTTTAAAAATATGTCTTTGATAAAAGAATTAAAATTTCTTGTTGTTTAACAGCAGATGCCATGTACAGGAACACTGAATAGGGTAGAGTGCTATGAAAAAGTATTCACCACCTTCCAGATTTCTTCTACTTTTGCATATTTGTCACTCTTAAATGTTTAAGATCATCTAACTTATTTTAATATTAGACAAATCTAAGCCAGGCAAATACAAAATGTAGTTTTTAAATGATGATTTCATTTTTTGAAGGAAGAAAGCTATTCCTTTACCTGACCCCATGTGAAAAAGTAATTGCCCCCTAAGATAGTAAATGAACCAATTAAACAAATTCAATTTCTAATTGCGTTCAGTTTTACTCGACACACCCAGGCGTTATGACCTGGAACTAAATACAGAGTAATATGGCCTTGACAGAGGAACGGAGCCCAGAGCGGAATGACACAGTTCAGTTCAGATGGTGCAGGCTTGGGTGCACGGCTCATATCTGTGTCTGGTCAGTGGCTATTCAGGACAGCTGCCAGATGGAGTACACACTTTTCCAGAGTGGAACTGCCAGATGAAAGGGGCTGTGGAGTTTAGCAGGAACATAGGCCCAATCCTGATGGCTGCAGAGAGGTTGTCTGAGATGTTGTTCCTAATAAACTGGACAGAGGAACACACTGTTGAGTGTGTTGATTTATTGGATTGTGGTCTTGATCCTGGGGAGCAAGAGTAAGGCTTGGGAGCTTTTTCCTATTGATATAATTAGGTTTAGAACTTCCTTATTTAACTATTATTAAAGATTACGCATAATGTTCAAAGACGATTAACTTTTATTAGGGAGTACTGACTGATTGCTAAAGTGCATATAGTTATGGTTCAAATTACGGTGGCGAACATGACATGAGCTCCCCTGAAAGCCTCCCTTAAGACGTTTAGGGGGAGCTCCAAAAATCTCCCACTCTTTTAGGCTAAGTTTTATTCTTTTTTTTTTCCACAGAACTGCTTAGGGTCAGCGCAAGTATGCGTTCATCAGCCATGGAGAATTTGCTGTCCAATTGTATTGACGAACCCTTTGTGAGTCTACTACGTAACAAGCAGCCGTTATACACCATGTTATTATATGGCAATTCTTGCAATATGCACACCAATATTCATACATGGATTGAAAAGTTAATACCCTCATGAAGCCAAGTTTTTCTTATTTTCTTTTATATTTTTCTTCCATACTGATATGCAACTATATGTTGGTGATTGCTGGGTAATGTGTTGTCCTATGTCAAGTCTTTATTTGATTAGGTCATGTGACCAAACGTTAACCTGAAACTTCAAGCTCAAAATCTGACTGACTTGCAAATTTGCAAACTCATGAGCAATTAAGCCATTTAAACATAAAAGCAGTCGTCAAAAAATAAAAGAAAGGAAAGAAAAGAAGGAGAAAGTAGCAAAGCTACCAAAACAAAGTTTATTTGGCTTTCTTGCAAGCAGTTGCTGGCCCACGGACAACCACGTCCTTAAGCAGCAATGCAGCCAGCAGGTAATGGATCAAGCTCGACATAGGCTAAGCCAGGGGTGTCCAATCTTATCCAGAAAGGGCCAGTGTGTGTGCTGGTTTTTGTTTGAGCCCAACACTAACACACCTGATTCTACCCACCAAGGTCCTGATTGAAACCCCTGATTAGTTAATTAGTGGAATCAGGTGCAGTAGCACTGCTGGCTAGGACAAAAACCTGCAGGTTATATGGCAAAAATAAGGATGTTTGTGCGTGGTAAATTGATCATTTTTGGGAGCTTTATCCAGACAGTGTTTAGCTTGGCAATTTAGGGGGCATGGTAGCATTCTTTTAAATGTAATGTATTGTAGCTTTTGTCCGTCTCGTGCATTTTCAGGTTACTGCGCTTTTGACTACCGAGGGTGGCTCGACCAGTTATTAGGTTTAGAGGGGCAATTTTTTTTCCCCACATGGGTGATATATAGCCTTCGTTGCAGACGTCTTATGGTGTTCGGTTAATTTCCTTCACCCAACATCCTTTGTTGGGTGAAGGAAATTAACCGAACGCCATAAGACGTCTGCAACGGAGGCTAGGTGATAAAGGTTTTAATAAAAAATTAAATTATTGTTTAAAAGCTGCATTTTGTGTTTATCACAGTGTTTCTGTCAAATTTTTAAATTAGTTGGATGATCTGAAACATTTAAATATGACAAATGAGCCAAAACAGCATAAATTAATTTGGGAAGGGGGAAATTCTTTCTCAAAGCTTTGTAAATATGGCGTCTTAATTATAAGTTATCAGTCTCAAGGTTTTTAATTGCGCACAAGTTGTTGTTATTTGGTTAATGGTACACTTATTGATTATTAACAAACCACTGTGTCTTTGTAGTAGCACACTTTTGACCTCATGACAGTTACATTGATATTGGCCTCTGTGCTGTTTTGCTTTGAGAGCTTTGTTATGTTCCAAGCAGCCTCCACTAACTGAACCCCTTCACTGACAGAGAAAGAAATCTTAAAATTGCTGTAGAGGGTACAATTCTTTGATACTGTGTACATCACAGCAGTAAAGATGAAATGTTTTGCTTTTTGCTCCGTTGATCCTGCTAAACAAAGCTCTGTAGGAGAAGTAAGCAAATCATTTCTCAGTTCCCCTATTATTAAACTCGGGCAGTACACAACAAGACAGTTTTTTCACCTGGAGATAACACTGTGAAGTCCTGATTCATATTGTCTGCAGTACCTCTTCCTCACTGGAAACATATTTGGTCTGTGCTGACATTTGACAGTTTTATTTTTTCTTGTTGTTGATTTGGCTGAGTTCTCCTAAGCATCAAATTGGATATTAAATATTGAATTTTATTCTGAAAACATAAATGTCAATATTGCATTGAAGTTTTGTTTGATTCAGTACCAAATAATGAAAAAAAATACAATGTACGACTGTCAGCATGTTTATGTTGATTTCAAACAAAACGTCAAACAGTTACAGTGGCTTTATAATCTGAAAAAACCCCTTTAGCACTGTGAAGGATGTTCAGAGGGTGTATATTATTTTCCTATAAAGAAGTTCCAAATTTGTTAGCCCTTTGATGCTTTTTATTAATTTGCTATGTTTGAATTCCAGGCTAAATTTAACTGATTCTTTGAGTCATGGACTTGAACATATCGGAAGTGAAATCTAAAATAGACACAGACAGCATTTTTTGGGTTTTCCAGTATAACTGTTAAAATCTTTGACAAGCATGGTGATTATGACAAATGATAGAAGTCGCAACATAGCTACCTGCATTCATGTGGAACTAGGGCACTGTGGAATTGGTAACAACCGTACACTTGCACATAGCACTAAAAATTTTAAATGTCTCGAAGAAATATAAGCTAATACTAGCAGAAGCAAATAGTCCATATATAAATGTCATTTTTGGGTGAAAAGACAAATATTCAGTCTTTAGCTTAGCATATGTGTGTGGTAACCATGGTGTAAGTGCAATACACAACTCAATGCCAATCATTATGCAAAAAAATTGCACACCTGAGGAGTCAAAGGCTCTTTGCTTTTCATCGGACCACTTAACACCACTGATGTACACATTCTTTTCGTATACTAATCAGTATGTTGTTGTTTATTCATTTATTATATTATAATATATATACACATCGTTCTGAAGTGAGGTTGTTCTAACCAGTGAACTCCCTCCATTATTCCATTAATCAGGAAGAATGAGACAGCAGCAATTTTCCAGTTTTCTTTCTGTTTTACGAAAGATAATGGATTAATTTGTCAAAGCAGGCAAATAGTGCAACAATATCTGCTACTATGAAGGTCTGTTGCTTTCTTTTCTTGTCTCGTGTTTAATATTGATAGTTCTGCATTTGTGTATGCATGTGTGCGTCAGCAAAGAGCAGGAGTACACTTGTGCGTTAGGGTATGTCAAACAGTGGAAATAGAGTGTGTACGCGAGTGTGATAGAGACTGAATGTGTCAGACCAAGAGGAAGGCAGTGTGCAAGGCAGTGTTTGCTAGCTGACATTGCCGTAGTTTTTCTCCTTCATAAAAAGCCATTACGAAAGTTTTCATGCAGTTTCATTCAAAATGACTTTCAACAGCCTCAAATTTTATGATCAATCATGTTTCATCTTCCATGCTGTGATGGCTGTTTATGTGTCTCTGGATAGCAGAATAATAGCTCTTCTTATACCTCAAGGACACAAGGCCATCACGCTTTAGCACCAGTCTCTCAGTGAAGCTCTCCCTTGTGGAATCCTTCTGGGCTCAGATATAACTGCTCATAAAAGGGCCGTTTTTGGCAAATAGCTCTTATTGGCAGTGATGCCAACTTTGCAAGGCTGGCAGATAACAAGGACAATGGCTCGCTAACGCTGTGGTAAGGCATCCAAAACGCTTATTACTCCTCGATTTCCCAAACTGACAGTAATTTATCTAAATGACATCTAACACCAGGCTTTTAACGATGATGAGTGATGTCACATCAGTAAGAGATGAGAAGCGCTGACCTGGACCGATAAACTGACAACTTTGGCTGTTCCAGGCTGTCCCCTCCTTCCGCTCTGATTACATGACGGAGCAGCTGCAGTTAGACTGCTTTGATCTCCATCGGGGGAGTATTGATTCACCGGCTCCACTCCGAAAAATGTTTGATATCGAGTCTCTATTGATTAACCATTCCTGGACTGACTTTGTTCTGTCATGGTTTAGGCGTGCGTTTGTTTGTTTGGACCTTTCTTTTGTTCTATCGTCCAGGACGATATCGGAGTTCTTTTCCATCTAATTCCTGGCCCAGCTGGCTGATTGAGCTGAGGCGGAGTTTTCCGGACTCTAAATATATGACTGGGGGTTTGCCACGCCTATTGCTAGAGTGTCTGTTTGTTTCTAGCACATCGGCTGGAGAAAATCTCTAGTTATTAAATTTCCTAGTGATTGGTTATATTCCTTTTATTGTTAGGAATTGCTTCTTTTAGAAATTTTCTCTCTTGTTGTTTATTTTTCTCTCGCACTGCTTCCGTGTTGCAGACTTTTATTTGTCCTTGGAAGCGCAAGCTTTTACTGGAGGTTTTTACCTCTTTTGTGTTTGTCTCTTAGCTGAGCAGCTCGTTGCTCTTTCTCCCTGGTCGCGGCACCTGGCGTCCTGTCACCACCCATCACATGTTCCCATTTTTAGGTGATTTACTCTCAGGACCACAGGTTTTGGCTGTGATGTTGGACCTCAGCAGATGTCCCTGTCAGCCTTCTCGATCCCAGATGCCTTACTTTAATAGGAGGCAGTGTCTGTCTGTCTGTCTCTGTCAGTCAGTCAGTCTACCAGCAGAAAGAATTGAGGATGGATAATTGATTGATTGAGGAACACCTGAGTGGTTGCAATCCGAAGGATATGGCAGCCCATTCCTGCTCGCATGTAGCACTTCCTGTCTCTTAGCAGCACTGAACCATGGCTTCAAGCTTATTCTGCTTAATTTGGTTTTTTCTTTGGTAATTTTTGTCTCATGGTAGTTGCAGAGGAGAACCAGTATTTCCTTTCTGTAATACTAGCTAATTTTTTGATATTTCAATTTTTAAAATGGGTAGCAACACGTTATCTGTAGTAGTAATTTACTTGTTTATATACTGTATATAAACTGTAGTATTCAGGCTGATGCTCTGTTGGAGAGTAAAAAGGTTCTGTTGCTAAGTGACTTGTGCCAGAGAACGATGGGTTGTGAGTGTGATGTCACACCTAGATCTGTATGCTTTTAATGTAGTCCTGTTTCCTAGTATGTTGTGTGCGGGTTCTTTCTCCCTCGCTGATTTTATCACCTGCTGGTGTGATGAGAAATGCATTTCTATTAACCACCCACAAGCCACTTACAGTGTAAAATGGTGTATGGCATTTGTTTTGTTTCCAGCTCTCGGCTATATGAAATACTGCCTTATACCATCCTTCCTTTCTCGAAAGACAGTACCAATATTTGACTCTGTCTGGGGCATGGGTTTGTCCAGTAAAATGGTAGTCACAATCCCTGGCCACAGTTAACCTTATTAGACATCACAACATGCGGGACAAGTGTAATGTAGTAGAGATGTTCTCTGTCATGAACACAAAGGCCATGTCTTTCCTCTCTTTGATAGCAGTTTGGAAGCTATCAAACCAAGGTCTTATTTCAGTTAGAGGGTTGTCAGACACCAAAAAAGTGATTTCATTTGTTTTACAAGAGAACCCTCTGAGGAACATGTTCATTACACAATGAAATGGGTTTTTACAGGTTGCTTGATTGCATCGGGTGCAGTTTTTTGAGTCTGCATGTCCTTACTGCTAGAATAATGCTAATGCAGTGTGTTCGTCTGGAAGATCCAGGCTAACTAACGGAAGCCATCAATGTCAATCATCAGAGCCAATTTCAATCTTCCATTTTCCATTTTTTTTCTATCTATTGTCAGCATACTTGCACACTTAAATGCAAATGTTTTGGACTGGTTGCCTGAAATTAGTTTCTAAACTCACGTGTATCTGAAATCAAAGAAAGACTGCACAGAATTCACAAAGTCTGTGTTGTTTTCTCAGAAAATCTTCCTAATGTTAGTGTGCTGTACGTAAGCTTGACTGACTGTTGAAAACATACTCAAAAAATCTCTCAGACTTTCACCAAATTTCATTTAGCATATTTCCATTTTCTTAATCCTCTCCCTCTGATCAGTGTGTTGATTTGTTCAATCAATTATCTTCAACCTGACTTTGACTGACCACAAGACGTAGGATATGCAAGATGTCACTCATTCCCAGTCTTTGGTAAGCCTGCTGTATTCATTGCTAGACTGGCTATAGTTACCTAACTTCCTTTTTATTTGTTAGTATTTTTATTTTCATCAGGCTTTTATGATTAATTTTAGCAGTAGGTCCATTTATTAAAACATCAACTCAATATAATCTCTTTCAAAAGAATAATTTGCCACAATACATTACAGAAAATGAAAGCACTAATTGCCAGAGCTCATCTGACTGAAAATTCAGAAATTAAAGTGGGAACATTCGTTCTTTGTGACAGTAATGTGTTTTCCATGTATGTCATTAAGTGGGTAAATTATCCTTTGTTAGACATTAAGTATAATTAAACACAATTAGGAGCTCCTCCTGGTTGTTCAAGAATTCAGTTAACATTTAAATAAAAGCAAGAGTGCACAAGGGCACTCCTAGATTAGGGCTGATACTTAAGATGATGGAATAAATCATAAGTGCACTCATCAGTGCTAGTTCGTTTTGCAGTAAACTTCCACATTTAAAGGCAAAGAAAACACTTGGTACAGCAAGATACCAAATAAAAGCGCACGGCCCACACTATTCAAATAAATTTTTGGGTGATTTTAAAAAAAATCTTTAAACAACTTAATCTGCTCGGGAAGATCAAATTAAGAGTTTGTTTCCAAATTGCAATAAGTGCCGAAATTACAAAAATTGAGAAAATACCATTAAGTGATGGCCCTGCGCTTCTTACACTTGAAACAAAAATCCATTTTTAGAAATTAATACTATGACGTGCATTTTTTCATGTTCAATGTTTGTGTTTTTCCATAAACGGCAATAGGCGCCAACATAGGAAAAGCTGATTTAGTCAAAAAGAGTAAAATGGATATATTGCTTTGCTTTTTATATATACAGTGGGGGAAATAAGTATTTGACCCCTCGCTGATTTTGCAGGTTTGCCCACTTACAAAGAATGCAACGATCTATAATTTTAATCGTATATACATTCTAACAGTGAGAGACAGAATCACAAAGAAAATTCCAGAAAATCACATCTTATGAATTTATAAAAATTGATAACCATCTGATGAGGAAAAATAAGCATTTGACCCCCTACCAAACAGCAAGTATTCTGGGTCCCACAAGCCAGTTAGTCTTTCTTTAAGACACACCCCCAATCTCAACTAATTATTTACATCAAATACACCTGCCTCACCTCATTACCTGTATAAAAGACACCTGTCCACTCCCAAACAACCAGATTCCAACATCTCCACCATGGGCAAGACCAAAGAGCTGTCTAAGGACATCAGGGACAAGATTGTTGACCTACACAAGGCTGGGATGGGCTACAAGAGAATCGGAAAGCAACTTTGAGAGAAAAGATCAACTGTCGTTGCAGTTATCAGGAAATGGAAGAAGTACCACACTGCCGCCAACCCCTCGGTGTGGTCCTCCATACAAGGTCTCGCCTCGTGAGATGTCCCTGATCATGCGAACGGTGAGGAATCACAAGGGGGGAACTGGTTAATGAACTGAAGGCAGCTGGGACCACGGTTACAAAAGAAACAGTTGGTAACACACTACGTGGTCATGGATTGAAATCCTGCAGCGCACGCAAGGTCCCCCTGCTCAAGAAGGCACAAGTACAGGCCTCCCTGAAGTTCGCCATTGACCACCTGGATGACTCCGAAGAGGCCTGGAAGAAGGCGATGTGGTCAGATGAGACCAAAATATAACTTTTTGGGCTCAAATCAACTCGCTGTGTTTGGAGGGCAAAGAACACAGAGTACAACCCAAAGAACACCATCCCCACCGTCAAGCACAGTGGTGCTTTTCAGCCAAGGGGACGGCACAACTCCATTGCATTGAGGGGAGGATGGACGAGGCCATATACCGTGGAATTCTGGACCAACAACTCCTTCCCTCAGTGAGAGAGCTGAATATGGGTCGAGGATGGGTGTTTCAGCACGACAACTACCCTAAGCACACCGCCAAAGCAACAAAAGAGTGGCTGAAGAAGGAGTACATCAAGGGTCTGGAGTGGCTTAGCCAGTCTCCAGACCTGAATCCAATTGAAAATCTTTGGAGGGAGCTTAAAATTCGGGTTGCAAGGCGACAGCCTCAGGACCTGAATGATTTGGAGGCTGTCCGCAGGGAGGAGTGGGCCAACATCCCTGCCGAAATGTGCACAAACCTTGTCAACAACTATAAAAATTGTTTGACATCTGTGCTGGCCAATAATGGTTTTTCTAAATACTTATTTCTGACCAAAAATATGCAAATAAATTCCTAAAATGCATACAATGTCTTATGCCACTTTTTTGGTGATATTCTGTCACTCACTGTTAAAATAAACCTATCATTAAAATTATAGACCGTTGCACTCTTTGTTCGTGGGCAAACCTGCAAAATCAGCAAGGGGTCAAATACTTATTTCCCCCACTGTGTGTGTGTGTGTGTGTGTGTATATATATATATATATATATATATATATATATATATATATATATATATATATATATATATATATATATACACGTTTTTGGGGGTGTGTCATATTTGTTGGAATCGGGAAATATTTGGAGAGCCTACCTGTTCTGTCTGTTACTGATGCTGTTGTTTCTGCAACCTAGCTAAAGTTGACAAGTGCTCGGATTTGGGGGTCTGCTGGAGACTAAATTCTGTCATCATGGTATCATCTTTCAAAATCTTGTGATATTTAATGGGCGATTCAATTACGTATTTTACATAAACACGCTCCTTGAAGCAACAGGGTAAAACGTGTGCAGAACATTATCGGTAACTCTTCGTTGTTGGTTTGAGTTTCTCGTTTTGTTGGAGCAACCAACAGCATCATACAACGGCAGCATGGCAGATTTTGTCACCCAGGTTCTAATAATGATTGCTAATATCGAACCTTGATCTTTCTGTGTAAAATTAAGCCGCCGCTCGAGATATAGTCAAGACTAATTTGTATACTTGTTATATAGATCAGCTGATTTATTGGTGTCCATTCACATCATAACGTCTGGGATATTGCCACAAGTAGTAGTTTTTTATCGGCTAAAATATATGAAATTGCAACGTTTGTGAACTTGTGCTTATGAGTTGTATTTCAGAGGTTGATGTTTGATTACTTGGTTCAAAAAAATCTCAAAGATTCACAAAAGATATTTATGAAACAAGAAGAACAATTACTTTTATTGGGTAAGAGCTGAAACAGATGCTTTCCTTGCCCTTAACAATGAACTCAAATGCCAGGAGCTTGGTATACAATCATAAAAGAGAGGAATGAATGTTGAGCACTGTGTTTAGCCTCAGTGTACCATTGTGCCTTTCACTGAGTATCAACACACTCAAAAAAGCCAGATTGGGTGTCTGCTAAATTAATCTTAAGTGTAACATGTTGCTTCTACCATATATAGTCATGTTTTGTGGTTGAACATCATTAAGTAATGTTATTTTAGCATGATGTGCAATAACTTAACATTTACTAAATTCACTTGTGCTGACAGAACCTAATGCTTTTTGGGTAAGATATCAAATGTCGTGTACAACTCCAGAACAGAAAATGGCAGTAGTGTGCGAGCAGGGAGTGCATTTACAAACTTTACTTCCGGAAGTTGCAGAAGAAGGCAGAGCAACGCACGAAAGAGACGGGCGGGCGGACGAGTTGGGGAAGGCGGTTTGCTTTTAGGTGTTGTTTTTTTTTTTCATAACTTGATATCAACTGTCATAAACTAGGATAACAAATGTTTACATTGTTTAAAACAAATATTGATGTCAGAATTTACTTTTATTGAATTATTACTGTTGATTTTCATATGACTGAAAGGACTGTCAACTAAAGTATTTGTGATTGTCAAACATACATAAGTCTTGTCTGATCAGCACAATTAATTAGTTGTGTTGTATCATTTTTAAATATAGTTGAACCTACCCCATTAAACTGGGTCACCCACACTTAAATCAAACATAGGTAAATATGTTGAACTAACCTTTAAAAGTTATGTTGGATTTACTCCTTGTAATTAAGTAACAGTAATGCCGACACATTATGTATATTCGGCATGTTTACATTAATTTCACTCAGCAAAACTGTCCCTTGCTAAATGAGCGTATTATAATTGGGTGAAAATACTTTCCATAAATTTTGTATGTTCACCCAACAAATGATTATTATGTTGGACTTACTCCTTTTAATTGAGTAATAGTAACACCAACACCTTATGTTGAACCAGCATATTTACATTTATGTCACTCAATAAAAGAATTTGTTGCTAAATTAGCGTATTATGATTGGGTGGAAATACTTTCCATAATTTTTTTATGTTCACCCAACAAATTATTTTTTTGAGTGCAGAAGTGATTTGATCTGTTTCTTCACCAAGGCATCCACATTTTTCCTGAGGGTTAAATTCTTTGTTGATTTAAGGGAAACAACAAATGTCTGTGGTCACCAAGGCAGTGCCAGATTTTTTCATTTGCGATCTCTCCTTGAGAACCTCTGAAGTATAAGGGGGCTGATCAATCATATTAATATGATTGTGATTCATTCTCTGTAGCAATTAAAGAAACAAGCATGATTTTGGCAGAGAGGATCTTTCCATAGAATATTCTGGCAGATTGTTATGATCCTACAGACGAATGCAGGTCCTGATTATTCCAATGCTGCTCTGGCCCCTGCCATTGCATTGTCTAATGGGCCATTTGTCCCCACAAACAAGTGTTCAAGTACCTGCAGTTCAATGAAACGAGTGGGCTGCAATTGAATAGGCTGGGGTCAACTAGTTGTAGTTTTTTTGTGTGTTTGATTGGGAGGGAAGGGGTTTTTTTTTGTTTTGTTTTTTGCCTAAAATTGTTCCAATCTCCTTGGAAATGGAATTATTTTCATGGCAGTCATAATGAGAGCTTTTTTGAATTCTGTAAATGCTAAGGTAAGGTGCTCCAATGTTTTCTCTCTTATTTCCTTTAACATAGGATTCACTGGACTGTCCTCTATAAAAAGAAGGAGAGACCATCCTATGATTCCTTGCGGCAGAAATATTTTAAGCCAGGCACCATCTATCTGGCCGTTCAAATAAACAAACAAACAAACATAACAGAGTTCCATTCCACCCAACCGTTCAAGCTACCGTTTTCAGCCGTTCTAAGCCTCCCTCAGGACGTCTGCTTCTACCGATCAGACGCTAGGAGAACGGCTGTTTTGGCATTCTTGCGTTCCAGTGGCGATCTGTTAACGAACATAACAATGCATAGGGTTCTAATACAGTTCATGTACCAACCATGTAAGGTTCGTACAGCGTGTCCATAACGATCTTTACGGTTGTAGTACCAATCACTTGCGTTCCAGCAATGTTCCTTTCAGATCTCACACCATTGCCGTACCGAGAGTACTGTCCTCTACCGTTCTTTACCGATTTCACAGCAACCGTAGCATGCTGTTAACGATTGAGTAGCGTTATGTTACCATTGCCCTAACTATCTACAGAGGTTATAAAAGCGAGACGCTTATCAAACATGTATTCAGTTGCTAAAAAATAAAATTCAATGTTTTGGACAACATTTCACATGGCCTAACAAAATACTAGAACAAATAAAATAATAATGAACTTGGAAGGAAATCTTTATAGGGAATAGGCCTACCGTAGGCTATATGACCATTTAGTAGCCCGGGCATTCATTTAGCAAAATCGACTTGGACCCCAGGCGTTTATAAGAACCAGGCGGGTATTTGCCATTATTTATTTTTGCACCGACCTGCACCAAGCCAGTTCAGCTTTCCTACACAGATATAAACTGACTGAATTTTACCGTTAAATTAACGTATTGTCTCCTTGTCATTTTAACTGTAAGTGGAGTCCTGCATGCCTTTAACTGTGGTTTACACTGAACATGCACTGAACTCCGTGGTAAACTAATTGTAAAATTACAGATAAAATAGCTGGCTAAACGGTGCCAGGTAAACTAGGCTTCCTAGCAAAAAAAAGGCTTCAGTTTATTCGTTTATTATTAACAGTGTATTCGCGGAAACTGAAACTGGCGCGGTTTCATTTACAGTATTTACATAGGCCTACGCCTACTTAAGTTTTTAGACTTCTACGTTGATCCCTGTTGGGACAACACGCAATATCATTCTGTTATCCACAAGATGACCGATTTAGCCTATAACGAAATAAAGAATAAAAATATATCACCAACAAACAGAACATCCAAAAAATATGGCCCGCAACTAAATAAATCGCAGTGTTCATTGGATGTTCTGTTTGTTGTTGAAGTGCGTTTTTTATTATTATTATTATTATTATTATTAGGCTATTATTATTATTTTGTTTTCAAAACGTCCTGTTCTAAACGTCCTCTTTTTTGGCCGTCGGACACGGAATATTTTGCATTTAATGTCCAATAGGCATTGTACGGACTTCGTTGTAGGCCTATTTATAAAAATGGCCCAAATAAATTGATTGCAGTGCACATTGGATATTCGATTATTGTTGATATATTTTTATTCTTTATTTTGTAATTAATCTGCTCTCATATCAATGCTTTTACTTTCTGCTGGCTTCTGAACATGGAGTATTTTGCATTTCGCGTCCGACAGTCTTGATCGTATATGCAATATTTAATTCACAATGTCAATGGTCATGGAAGTGATTTGCTCACTGACTACAAGCACTATTTTATCTTTGTTGTGGAAATAAGGCGTTATTCTTTTCGGTCCATCTGACTAATTTTCAAAAATGTTGAAACCATCTGACTGTCGGACACAGAGTTAGCCTACATTAAAACTCTGTGTGACTTTCGGACATGTAGGCACTGCATTTTACACAAGGTAAGGCAATCGTAGAGCTTATTCTTTAGCTTTGCCAAATAATGAGTATAAATATTGTTGTTCAAATTACAATTCCTTCTTCGTGTCCTTTTTTAAGAATGAAAAGATAAAGTCCCAAAACAAGTCCCTCGCCCAAAAAAAATGATAATTGTCGACAACGGTTTACTGTTCTGTGACGTGTGCGCTGTAGCTCGTGTGAAAATAAACTGATTGGTATTGGAACGTGACACCTATATACACATCGGCTGGCACGGTGGCGCAATGCTAATGCATCGGTATTGGAATGGTTGGGACGATATCAGAATGTTATTGGAGCCTTAATACAATGGTAGGGGAACGTAAGACAATCTGGTTGAAACAGTGAGGTAGAGACTGGGTCGGATCGGAACGTTACCAGATCGGTATGAGAATGGTTGGGAACGGTAGCAAGGGTATGAGAACGTTACGGGTGCGGGGCGAATATTGGCGACCGTTCACTCCTGATGCATTAGGGTTGCGTTACCGTTGCTTACGTTCCATTAACGACTCATCAGTTCTCATAACAATGTGCTAACGATCCATTACCGTTCATTCAGAACGGGAGGGGAACGGCCAAAATTTTGAACATGCAGCCCATACTCAGCCATCCCAACCGTTCCTACAATTCGTAGGAGTTCCGTTAACATCCAGTGCCGTTCTAGTAAGGCTCCATTAACCCCTTTGTGCAGAAGCCAAATTTGGCTATTTTTGGGTTACCCACTTTAATGCTGTATAATTCAAGATTTAAGCTTCATAAAGAGGAAAAATGTGGCTCAATTCTGAAAAGACACTTACAGCATTTAGAATTACATAGTATTTCAGTTAATTTTCATGATTATGGTAGAGAAAATGAGCTGCAAACATAAAAAATCTTCATGAGAATTCACCATTGAAATTGCAAAAAAAATAATTCTGAGGATTGAAAAACTGCTGGGGCTTAAAACTATACATTTCTGGGATCATAAACTCCTTGACCACAAGTACAATTCATCTTCAACATTACATTCTAGATTACCTACATGCTTTTAGCCAAATTATACAGCTACCCAAGTGTCTCCCCGAAGTCTCAAAACGAAGTCCTGTCAAATCATAAAAAAATCATGTATATAACACAAATAAAGTTTTAAGGCATGAAATTTAATAAGAACAAATGATTTTCTGGTTGAGTTTAGTATGAATTTATCAATCTCAGTGCAGTTGAATATCAATGGTCACCAGTAACCACTCCAAACACAAAAGATGCCTTTTCTCCATAATAAAGTTTAGAGTTTTGGCCATTTTACTTCAAAGTGCCCCAAGCCAGCACAAACACGCATTAAATAAACTTCTTATTAAAGGGTTAGAACATTCACCCTGTAATGGAAGCTACCAGTCCCCTCTTCTAAGCTCACAAACTCATTTCATTACTTATAAGGAACAAGTGCAACTCACTAACTCAGTAATATCTGAATTCTGAAATATACCTTATTTTAACTGAACAGACACTCCACTTTCAGGGAACAATCCATTGCCTCCCTGGATTCAAAAGAAACGTGCAATGAACGTACCAGGGGGTCCATCCAAATGCACGGGCAGTTCGCGTTTTAAACAGGAAAAAAACCTCGACATTCGACTTTGTTGAGTACGTATACATTCCAAAAACAACAACAACAACAACAAATAACAAAGTAGCAGCCTCACCTTTCTCATGAATCCCTTCTCCAGAGACCGATCCAATAGCAGAGACCCTCCGGTCCTGTTTCATTCTAAATAATTCCAATTGACCATATCCTTATCTCACTTAAATCCTGTAAATGTAACTGGACACTTCAAGGCAAGTTTTGCAATGCGTTTTCTATAAATCGCGTCTATTTTAACCGCGTAATGTGCATAACTAGACAGGATACAACCGAGCCTGCTGATACGCATAGGTTTGTATGCTCTCTGTTTGTCCAATCAATTAGTTTCACTTACTCTAAAATGTTTAAACACTCGGGAATTGGATAAGAAACGAGCCAATCAATACATTTTTACCAGGGTAGCTTCACAGGGCATGAAGTGTAACTATCCAATTACGCAGAAGAGCTTGAGCGTATGGTTGAGTGGTTGGCTATCAACGCCAGTACTCGGGTGGATATAAAGAAGCGCTGAATTTGTCAATGAATGGATCTGCGCGTAAATCCACGGTAGGGAACTACGAATTTTTTTGTATGTGACGACTGTAATTTACAGTAGAATGTGAGAGAATCAATATCGATTGATTGAGAATCAGAATCAAAAATCGATCAATGTCGATTTTTTTGCCTCAGAAAACTGATTTTTCTGAACCATTACTTGGAATACTGTTGGCTCACTGTGGCTTATCTGGTTGCTACAGAGGATAACGATTTTTTCTGTGTCAAGATATCGTTTTTTTAAACTGCTGGATCGATACTATAGGCAAGGATACTGACCAGTTTGCACATCAGGCTTAGCTGAGGAGTTTAATTCTTGCAGCTCTTGAAAAACCGGGCGTGGAGTTAACTTCCCCATATTCAGAACAGCGTTGGAGGTCTGCTTGCTTGTGAACATTCAATAACTGATCCGGGGGTGCCATTTAGTGATCGAGTACAGTAACAGCGTGCTTCCAATTTGCAGGTCTATAGATGCGGGCGTCTACGTCTGCAGAAAGGGGCTAAGGTTCCCTCCCGACCTCTCCCGTTCCGGTACCATTCCTTGATGGGTATGGGAATGGTTGCTTGAACGGTTGTGTGTAATGGTGGTATAAGAGGTGACATAATGACATCGCCTCGTGTTCGCTGAGTGCAGTCAGACTCTCTTAGCGCAGAGATTGTCCTGCTGGGTCCTTATTATTTCTCTTTCAAACCTCTCCTTGACCTCATGACGTTTTCCCTCTCAGTTAAGGAAAAGTGGTGATGAATTAGAGGACAGAATGTAATTTTTTGAGCATTTGACCACAGTCATAGTCAGTTTTACTCTTAGAAATTGACCAGAATGGTTCCACTAGCCGTCTACATTATGGGCTGACATTCTCACACACAAGCCTTTGATTTGCTGCTCGTTTACACCACACCTTTTCTTGAACTCGATGCCGGATGCCTTTTGACGCAGTCTGGAATGTTCTATGGCCCTGTGTCATCCTCATTCAGTGTGGTAAATGTTATGTGTTAATAGGATTTGGCCTTTGACTGAAGGCAGAAGCTGCTGGATTCCAGATATGAGCACTGAAAGCAATTCCATTTTGATAAAAGCCAAAATGTCACCGCAAAGCTAAGATCACATTGGTTCTGCATGTTGTGCTGTCTTTTGGAACTTGTTTTCGTAAATAACCTGTTAAACAAATGTAATAAATAGGGTTTTCTCTGCAGATATAAAAAAATGTATAGAAATAATTTCATTATTGACAACTGTAATTGACAACCTAAAGACAACTGATGAGGAAAAAAAAATAGCACAATCATGACACATACTGAATGTAGGCAAGTGGGACAGTGAAGGGCCGAATTTTGGGGAAGTCTAGAAACTTCTGAGCCTAAATCATATTTGAATTTAACTATTGCAGACATTAAGTCTTGGTCTTTTTATCCATTTCATTTGGTTTTACAATCAATAAACAGTTCTTTTTTTTCTGTATGAGTTTATTTATGTTCCTCTGACACTGTTGTGATTCTGCTTGTCTGCCTTGCGATGTCTAGTTAAGTTCTGTGCCTGGCCTTGCCATGATTATTGATTCTTGTGTTTAGTGACCACTGCCTGTTTGACCATTCTCTGCTCATGTATTGTGTTTTGGTAATTTTAGATTTCTTGTTTTATTATTTTTCATGTCCTGATTTATTCTTAGTATTTGCCATGTTTCATAGCCCCTTGCCATGTTTATTTTCCATGCCTTGCACTTTGTCTCCCCTGTCTTGTCTGGTGTGTATCTTTGCTCACGGTCCCTTGTCTAGCGTGCCTCTCATTCGGGTGATTATTGGTTTCTGGGTTTCAACCTTCTTTCATTCTCTCGTGTTCTTCCTTCCTCTCTCTTTTGCTATCTACTAACACATACTAACAGTTTGTTATTTTCGCTAATTACTAACCACACTAACCTTGTATATTTTTACTAACTTACTAACATGCACTAGGGATTGTTTAGCTGCACATACTAATTGACTAACGATCTCTCAGCAGTCGCCCTATTCTAGTCTCCGCCTCCTTGCCTTTCCCTATTATCTCTGCTGCGATTTTCTGTGGATCTCCACTAATACTTTGTGCTTTCCTATCTCTAATCTATACACTTTAGTACTCCTTTAACGGAGCTGTTATTCTGTTCATAAGTTGTCTTGTGATCCCTTTCTGTGTTTTGGCTACAGCCAGATTCATGTAATTAGTTTATTCCTCATGTGTCACTCCTGATTATTGTACCATTGATTGCACCTGTTCTCCCTAGTCATGTGTTCTCTCGGATGTATATAAGATGTCTGTTTCATGCACTTCCTTTGACAGATCGTTCTTCCTCGTTTCCTGTGCCACGTTTATCTTCGCCTTGATTCATTGTGATTTATCTTTCTGACTGGACCGCCTTGACTTCGAGTTTTGCCTATTCCCTGTACTGTACCGCATTCTTGTTTTTTGACCTCTTTTTGCCCGACTACGATTTTGTGATTGGTGCCCTGGTTTTGACTCTGGATTATGCCCATTGGAATTTGCTTTTGGATTGCGGACATTGTGCTGTTGCCAGCTCTTGGGGGGTTTCCCCCTTCAGTAATAAAGCCTCCCTTTTGCATTCCTCTGGTTTTTGCCATTGGTTCATTTCGTAAATCCCAACTGAGACTCCTGTCATACTTTCTGAAATCAAATATTTAATCTTATTGATGTTCACTGCAAAAATAAACAGCTCTGCAGGGGCTTGAGGAGCTAAAGAAATAATGTTTTAAAGTTTGTTCCGCTGAGTAATGTTTGGGTGGGTGTTCTTTGACACACACTGTGACAGACCAACTTCTGCCAGCTACTGGATGCAACTATTGTATTTTTTAAGGACAGAAAATATGCTCACTTTTCACCTTTTAGCAAATACCTTTTTTTCTAGCTGAGAGTATGCATAAGTGCTTCCCCAGAAAAACATATTCTGCTTTTGAGAATAATTGAACTTGGATATGACTCCAAAAGAACGGACAGGAACTGATTAATTTACTCTGAAAACACCTTCATAACAATCAGACCACACCGTGCGCAGCCGCAAAATTTTCACAATTAAAGCTATGAGCAAGTTTACATCAACTTCTTATTCACACACTCAGTTTTTTAGCATGCTCTATACTGAAGCAAATACATTTCACCCCCACTATATCAGACCGTGACAGGTTGGCTGGCTGGGTTTCCAAGTGGCTCCTCATTTACCTCAGTAGCCAGTGGCACCTTCAAACTGCGAACTTGTTAATGGCACATTTATGAGTCTCATAGAGTAAGCATCAATATGCTAATGAGCCCGTGTGGAGGTACTGCTTTTACACAACGCTAACATTGTCCTCATTTTCTGCTGACGTTTTAGAGTTTTTTTTTTCCTGTGCATTATTAAGGGAGTCTATGTGCCCCCTCTCTCCCTCAGCCAACCACCAAACCCCCCCCCAACCCCCTTGGTGCTGTTCGCAATAACTGGGTAGCGGCTTGAGGCGAATAAGCCGCAGACTTTCAGGGAGAAAGCCGTTTTGTTTGTGCTAGATATGCTAAGCCTCTCTCACAACTTCCCTCACACGCCTATGTATATGAAGACCCACTGTACCAACTGTCTGCTTCTCCCTTAAACACAGAGCCTTCAGCTTTGTGGAAAGCACAGAGTAACAGCAGTTTGTTACCTTTTTATCTCGACCCACCTGCCGTTTCCCTTGATGACAGTTTTCTTCTAAGCCTCACTAAAATTTCCGGAGAATTGCTGACGTCCATTTGTTTTCTGAACACTTATTGGCTAATGAGAGAGAGTTTACCCTATTAATAGCACAATTACATGAAATGGGTATCCATGTGACACAGAATTAATATTCACTTAAGAATTGTAATGAGTTCAATTAGCTCTGAGCCAAGTCATTTTCTTTAATGTGCAGTGGAACAATATGCCGTGGAAAATAATTCCTTAAGGGGCTGCATGTCTAGCAGATGTGTTTCTGGCTATACAGGGATAAACCCCCTCAAGAGCGCACATTAAGTATAATGCGCTGTATCGCCAGCAGCACCTCCATCTCCCGCCTGACACTTCCAGGCTCCTCTGGCATTGAAACTCCATATGTTTGTCCGTGGGGATGACAGTGTTCAGAGGAGAGACGGATGGAGGCGGAGGCTCTTGCCCATGGTGATTGAAGTATAGCAGAGATACTGAGGATTTGATGTTGGATGGTCACTCTGTAGGCCTTGGCGGCGCAGATATTGCACTGTGCTTACGACTGTCTGACCCACCTTGGTAAATTAAATTGGGATTAAGGGCATTTGTGGAGAACCAGTTCCTTTATGACTCGAAAGCATTTTTGCAGTTCTGGGGTACACTGAGTCCCCATGCCAGAGGATTACTAATAGTCAACTGATAATTGAATAGATGCGTTCCCCGATACTAGTTGAATGGAGCTAAATCTGCTTTTACCTGACAGACTCAACACAAAAAATTGAGATTGACCAAACAGTAACAAGTGTTTATAAAGGAAATCTCACATCTTCGCATCCAGACAACAGAAGGTCCTTCAGAGGTCTGGTCCTGGCTGGAGCACCAGAATGAACTATGGGGATTCTGAAAAGATGGAGAAAAGAAATCAAAGGCTGTGTCTCATTTGCAAGGAGGCTTCTTATCACCTCGGTGCCTATTAAGGACACTGCCTTATTAGGATCCATTTGGTAAAAAAAGGTTAAGTGAAAAGAAACACTACTAGGAAGCATCATGTGACAAGCAAGGTTCATGTAGCAGGGTGGGGTCAGCACCCAGATAGCAAAAGACATTAATTATATCCCCGGAACGCCATTGATATTATGTTTTTGGTCCGACCGCCACCGCCGCGCCGCCCTACGTGTTAACCCGATAAATTCAGTAATATTTCAATCAGAAATTTCAAGTTTTGCATATAAGTAAGTATCATAAAGACGAAGAACTGATTCGATTTTGGGCAATTTACAATTTCTAGATTGGCCACCAGGGGAAAAAATCACTGTTTTGATCCTATCTCTGCAAATATTTGTTTGATTGACCTCAAAATGACAGGTGCAAATGACAGGTCATGACCTGAGCATGTGTCCCACAATGACATTATACCTGTTTGGTTCAAAATTTTGACACAAGATGGAGCTTTTTCACATAAAATTCACCATTTTTGCCATATCTTTGGAACTATTTCTCCAATTGACATGAAACTACGTGCAACTGCAAGGTCATGACCTCACAACGTGTCACATGATGACATCATACCTGTATGGTTCAATATTTTGCCACCAGGTGGCACTTTCTGATGGAAAATGACCATTTTGGCCATATCTTCAGAACCATTTGTCCGATTGACCTGAAATTAAGTTCAAATGAAAGGTCATGACCTGAGGGGCTTTATATTGTATTGGGTCTATTCAAGGATTGGGGAATTGGAGGATTGGGGGCGCTCGGGGATATACCCCAAGCCGTCGCCTCTGACGGCGTAAGCCTAGTTATAATTAAGTATGGGGTCCCCCAAAACACGTCCCTGTAAAGTGGGGTCTTTGTATAAAAAGGTTGAGAAATCACTGCAGTATAGCATACTTAATGGACCATTTCAGCATTTTAACCTTCGTCTGTATGTTTTTAATATGCCTTATTTAAAAAATAATAATTTTACTCTATTTGGTGTTTTAAAGTTCTGTGGGGGTTGCTCCAAACCTGTCTATTAGTGACATCATATAAGGTTTTGGCCTTGCAGTCCCTCCCCTTCTGCATTCCTTCACCTCCACCTTGACGGGCAACAGGTGTGGCAGAGGTGTGGCTGCTGCCAGCCCTGGTTGCCTCTGTATTTTATTCTGAATCTGTTCTGCTGTTTGCGACCTGCCCTGCTCTGTATTTAGTTCTGTTTTGTCTTGATAAATTAAACCTCCAATTTTTTCTAACCAGCCTGGCATTTGAGCCTTTTGTTTATTTAGGCCCTTGGTCCTAGCTCCCTCCGGATTGCTGTTTGACATCCGGCGGGTAGTAAATCCATGACGCATTACTGCCATTGTGACAGTGATATCACTGACTAGTAGACTACTTTGGCATGCTCCTTGTTCAACTATACCATAAATTATCACTTTATTACTCTATTTTTAATTAGGCATATTAGAAACATACAAAGCAGGGTTTAAAAGTGTTAAAATAGCCCTTTATTAATAAGATTATGGGCTCTAAATTCGTAGACCAGGCGCAGGCGCGGTGAATAGTGGGAGCGCCGCGCCAACGGGGTGTGTCCAGGCGTATGTTGCAATTTCGTGCCTGGCGCAAGTAATTCTCTGTCCTGCCACAGCCCCTCCTTCCGCAGCAAGTAACAAAGAGGTAGGAGAAAAGGCTTACGTGGGTTTAACACAGCCGAGTCAACTCTTCCCCTATAAAATGAGCTCCTCTCCTCACCGTTAACGTGTTAAAATGAAGAGGCCTCCGTCCTATATTTACATGATGCATTAATGTTGCATTTTACTTTGCTGCTTAAGGCTTGTTTTCTGCACCGCTTACGTCTATATTAAGCATTAAGAATATGAGGCATTCTCGAATTATTACCATTAGCGAACTTGAATGGATTTTCAAAACGAAAACCTCAAAACTTATGAAGTTGGAATGAAATATGACGGTTGCTCATTGGAAAGAGAAACAATGGATAGCGTGTTCCTATTATTACACCCTGTTGCTGCTTAAAATTTTGTCATTAACATGCATGGACAACAATGCAAGATACGTTACGCATTTAATTTCAATGTATGATCTTATCTCAGTACGAGATCATAGCAATAAGCTTGTATTCCTTTCCCCCACTAAAAACGATAAAATCTAAGTGACAATAATAGAAGCCCAGTATTATATATATTGCACCACGTGCAAGCAGAGGAAAGCAGAATTTTATCTGGAGGTTTACCACGTGGCCACGAACCTGGTGTAGGAAAGAGGGGTATAGGTTTATGGGGCTTTATTGGTTTCACAATCAATACAATATTAAAACCAACAAGCTCAAAATTCACATTTACATTCAAATGCAGGCCAAGAGGAAACTTTAAATAATACCAAACAAGACAAAAATAATATTTCAAAATTCCACCAAACCAATTGTACAATTTGAATTACCTAAATTACAAAGTAAAAAGAGTATACATACAAGGAAAAAACAAGAATTACAAACCTAATAGTGACTAGGGGCTCCTAAAGAAGTCCACAAAACCATTAAAGTTTTCAACTTATCAAAAAATAACGAAATTTTTAATTCACCAAATCAAAAAAAAAAACAACAGGCTTTTTATGAGCGGAGAAAAAGAGGAAAAACAAACCTAAACACACACTCACAATAAAACATATCAGACAAATTTACAAATAGTAAACAAGACAAAGCCATAAAATGTACATATATACCTATACATACATGCATACATACATACAGTACACATACATAAACAAATACATATACACACATACACATGAGTAAATGGCCCGCAAGATACGCCCGGGTTTCCACTCGAGCAGGTGTCCCTCCAGTTAGAAGGGGGGGTGGACTAAATAACCAGTTCTTTCCAGTGGTCCACCCCCCATTTCTCCCGTGCCAGGTCCTTGTTTTTACTGTAGTCCGCCAATACGCCGTCTTGAAGGAGGCTCTGGATCCTCCGTCGAAGAGTGACCAGGTCCACAGATGTTTTTTGGAAGACCCTGATGTTCCTCGTCTCCCACAGTGCCTGTTTAATGATGCCGATGATCCTCCACTGACGCTGGCTTGTAGGTGTCTTGCATCCCTGCGGTGGGCCGTAGAGGATCAGCTCGGCAGTCAGGGAGGACCTCGGCAGCAACCTGTTCAGAGAGACAGAGGAACAAACAAGGCCCCAGACCCGCCTGGCCACGGTGCACTCCCAGAAGAGATGATGAACACTCTCCTGATCAGTGCAACCGTGAGGGCAGCGCTCAGTCAGGGCCAGGTGCCGGTGGTACATAAAAACCCTGGTGGGGAGGCACCAATGGGCAGCCATCCAGGCAATGTCTTTCTGCTTATTTGTCAAACAGTGATGAGTGACATTTTCCCAGATGACGTGCGGGTCTCGGGTCGGTCCACCTCTCGGGAGCTCTACTGTCTGTTTAGATCTTAAATAAGACATGATATTTTTGTAGCTCCACGAGGTGAGGCCAGACCGAGGCAATCCCGTCCTGTAGGCAAAGTCCTTCAAAGCCTGATAGACATAAAGGGGGTCCCAGCAGTATGGAATCTTGTGGTCTAGCACGCCCAAGCCCATCGCTCTAAGGAAGGGGGTAGCATAGTACCTAGTAAAGGCGCTTGCTGTTTTCTCACTCTTCCCAGTGTTCTGGACCAGGGCGGCCAGACCCTGTGCCATAATGATTGGAACAAGGTCTGGGACCCCCCGTTCCCCATTCTTCTCCTCTTTTAGAAGGGTAGTTCTTTTTAACCGCTCCATTTTGGACCCCCAGACAAACCGAAAGGCCAACCTAGCAATTTGTTTGCTGGTGGCTTTGTCTGGGGGGAAAACCCTCCCCACATAGAGAAGAATGGGGAGGACTATTGCCTTCAGGACAAGGATCTTCCCCACCATGGTCAAGGGTCGTGCGTTCCAGCTCAGGATCTTATTTTGGATGCGGCGGAGGGCTTCCCTCCAGCTCTCCTCTCCTCCTCCATTTGCCTGGAAGGTCACCCCCAGGAGCTTGATGTTATCTCTGCGCACAGGGAAGGAAACGGTTAGGGGTTCGCACCAAACAGGAGACAGGAACAGCTCACTCTTGTGCCTGTTGACCAGGGCACCAGTGGCCTCACAGAAGTCGTCCAACACCTTGGAAGCAGAGGTGATGGAGTGACTATCTGTGGTGACGATGGTAATGTCATCCATGTACGCCATCACCTTCAGCCGCCGGCCTCGGGCCCCCGGAAGTGGATAGCCCCCCACCTCCGGTGTAGCCCTTATGGCCTGTAGCAGCGGCTCCAGGTAGATGACTTACAGGAGGGCTGCTAGAGGGCACCCCTGCCTGACGCCTGATCTGATGGCAAAAGGGTCAGAGGGCTGCTGGTTAACAACCACTCTGCCTGTTATGCCAGTCTGGGAGATCTTAACCCAGCGCAGGAGGGGGCCAGGGATGTTAATCCTCTCTAGCACCTGCTCCAAGCACATATGGTTCACCCGGTCAAAAGCCTTCTCTTGATCTAAACTGAGAAGGCCCAAGGGGGATCTGCGCTCCCCGGAGTGGATAATTAAATCCCTCACGAGGAGCAAGTTGTCATTAATGGACCTCCCGTGCACACTGCACGTCTGGTCCGGTCCGACCACCGAAGGTATCAGGTCTTGGAACCTCCTCATCAGCGCCTTCGCCATGATCTTGTAGTCAACTGAGAGGAGGTTGATCGGCCGCCAGTTACGGAGGTCCTTCAGATCCCCCTTCTTCGGCACAAGAGCAACTGCACTCTCCCTCAGCGAATCACCCAGCCGTCCCTCCTTGTACGCCGCTCTTAAGACCTCCACCACGTCCCCCTTCAGGAAATCCCAGAAAGTCTGGTAAAACTCAGCTGGGATTCCGTCAGGGCCAGGAGCTTTATGTTGGTTAAGGGAACGCACGGCCCAGGTGAGCTCCTCGGCACTCAACTCCGACTCCATCTGCTCATCACCCAGGCGTCTGTCCAGGCGGTCCAGGAAGGCGTCCATGAGAGCCATGTCCGAGGGCCTCTCACTATAGAGGTCCTCGTAAAACTCCCGGGCCACCTCCCAAATCTCCGCCTCTCCAGACACCACCACACCTCTGCTGTTATAGAGAGACAAGATGTTTTTAGTCTGGGACCGCGCCCTGCGGAAAAATGGGGCACTGAAACTTTTTCTGGGAGAGGGGTGGCCTGTTCAAGCCTGACAGGCTGCACCTGAACAGGAGGGATACCTTTGCACTGGGTCAGCGTATGTTGAGGGTAGCACAGGATTATTTAAACTGGGGACTTGGGGGGCAGGGAGGTTAGTGAGTGTTACACATAGGGAAATGCAGACTGCCCCGATGGAGGCTGACGGCATTACATGCACTGCTGATAATATACTTTTAAAGCAACAAAGTGTAGTGGAGGCCTTGAAGCAGCGGCCACATGGGAAATCAAGGGGAAAGAGCATTAGTAATAGCCTGAAATGTTTTTATTTAAATTCAAGAAGCATAAAAAAATACATTTTCTGAGCTTGAGGCTGTTATAATTAGTGACGGCTATGACATAGCCATGTCTCCGTAATCCCAACTAAGTGAAGAGAATGGAGATGAATGTAATATAGAAGGTTTTAAGCTCTTTAGGAAGGATAGATGTAATAGGCGAGGAGGGGGCGTAGCAATCTATGTGAAAAAAAACATAAATGTACAGGAAATTCCCAAAATTGAACATTCCTTGTCCTGTGAAGAAATCTGGGTCAGGCTCATTGGCAAACACGAGACAGGTTTAAACATAGGAGAATGCTATCCATCACCAGCTTTGGACAATACAGTCAATGAAATGCTTTTTAGGAGGATTATGCAAGCTTGTAGAGGTGGAGGGACTATTATTATGGGAGACTTAAATTATCCTGGTATCAATTGGGAAATGGTGAAAGGACAGGGTAGGGGGGAGGAAGAATTTCTAGATGTTATAAATGATAATTTATTGGTGCAGTATGTTAATAAACCTACAAGAGAGAAGGCAATTTTAGACTTAGTGCTCTGTAATGACCCAGATAGAATTAGCAATGTTGAGGTACTGGAGCCACTTGGGACAAGTGATCACTCTGCTGTTAATTTTTATGTTTCATGGGAAGTTAAAAAGGTGTATTCAAAAAAAAATTTTTCCATTTTAGGCGCGCAAACTTTGACAGGATGCGCTCATATCTAAGTGAAATAAAATGGGAGACACTCCTGGACTGTGAGTCCGTAAATGAGATGTGGGAAAGATTTAAGGGGGTTTTACTTGAATCACAATGCAGATTCATTCCAAAGGTGTCCAAAAGTAAGCTGAAAAAGCAGAATCCTCAGTGAATGACCAAAAGTATTCATAAGATTTTGAGGTAAAAGCGGAATCTTTATAAGATTTACATAAAGGATAACAATGAGAACACTAAGGCTGAATACTGTAAAATGCGGGCTGTGGTCAAAAAAGAGCTGCGGAATGCTAGAAGACTGAATGAAAGACAAATTGCTGAGGGGGTAAAAACTAACCCTAAGCGCTTCTTTCAGTATTGTAACAGAAAAGGGAAAGTTAAAGAGCAGGTTAAGTGCATAAAGAATAAAAACGGATCGCTGCTAGTTGATAACAAGGATATTACGGATGCCTTAAACAGTTACTTTGTTGAGGATTTTACCTCAGAGGGGGTCTTTAATTGGCCAGAGGGCATGTTAAATGCTCAAGATTATTTAGCAGAAATTGAGGTTCGGGGTAATGAAGTATTAGACAAGTTCCATAAACTAAATGCAGATAAGGCGGTGGGTCCTGATGGCTTATATCCTAGAGTGTTCAGGGAAGTTGGTGAGATCATCTTTAAGCCGCTATCCACTATCTTCAGGCGGTCTTTAGAAACTGGAGAAATGCCAAATGATTGGAAGCAGGGCAAAATTGTACCCATGTATAAGAAAGGGGACCGTACCGAGTCAGGAAATTACTGGACAGGCAGTTTAACTTGCATTGCGTGCAAAATATTGGAATCTATCATAAAAGATGAGCTGGACTTATTTCTTGAACGGAACAGTTTCTTGAAATTTAGCAAACATGGTTTTTGTAAGGGAAGGTCATGCCTGACAAACCTTCTGGAATTTTTTGAAGAGGCCACCAGGATTATGACCAGAGCAGGGCTTATGACATCATATACTTGGATTTTCAGATGGTATTCGATACAGTACCGCATAAGAGACTAATTTTTAAAATTAGCTCCATTGGAGTTACAGGAGGTATTCTGAAGTGGATTCAAAACTGGTTACAGGACAAAACACAAAGAGTGGTGGTCAGTGGTATCTCATCTGAGCTAGGTATGGTGGGGAGTGGAGTCCCCCAAGGATCGGTGTTGGGGCCTCTGCTGTTCCTCAGCTACAATAATGACCTTGATAGTAATATTGAGAGCAGATTGGTTAAATTTGCAGATGATACTACAATAGGTAAATTGGGGGGTTTGGCAAATAGTTTTGGATCCACTAAAGTGATTCAGGATGATTTGGATAGAATCCAGAATTGGGCAGAAATGTGGCAAATAAATGTAGGTAATAAAAACATTAGACGGGATTACTTCATGGGAGGTTTAAAACTGGAATGTGCTGAACACGAGAAAGATCTGGGAGTGTTTGTTGACCAAACTCTCACAGGCTCTAGCCATTGTGCCGAAGCAGTTAAAAAAGCCAATTGGATGCTGGGATACATTGCCAAAAGTATTGAGTACAAATCTAAGGAGGTGATGCTTCTTTTGTGCAACACATTCGTCTGGACACATCTGGAGTATTGTGTACAGTTCTGGGGACAATACTTTAAGAAGGATATAGAGGCTCTAGAGCAAGTTCAGAGAAGAGCCACTAAGCTTATTCCAGGTATAAAAGATGAAAGCTACGAGAAGAGGCTGAAGATCCTTAATCTCTTTAGTCTTCGGAAAAGGAGACTGAGGGGTGATTTGATTGAGGTCTTTAAATATGTTAAAGGGATTAACAAAGTGAATTATGTAGGATTCCTTCGACCAAGTGTTGTGAGTAGAACTCGGGGTCACAAATGGAAGTTGACCAAAGGTAAATTTATCACTGATATTCGGAAATATTTCTTCACCCAAAGAGTAATTTCAATGTGGAATAGCTTACCTGACCATATTGTTGAAGCACAGACCTTGGGGTTTTCAAGAGCAGGCTTGACTTAAAGCTAGATACCATTGAGTCATTGAGTATCTGAAGGGATATATTCACAATAGTAAAAAGAAACTGGACAGCGTAGTTGGGCTGAAAGGCCTGTTCTTGTCATTCATGTTATGTTATGTTAAGTTATGTTATGTTATGTATTAAGCTGCTTGCACACTGGACGCGAAACGAATTTTTCGCACTACAGGTTGCGTTGAATGCAGTGTTCTCGTCCGAAAGTCTGACAGGGTTTTAATATATCTCTGTGTCCAACAGTCGCTAATTGTTTTTAATTTCTTCAAACCTACTGATTCTTTTAGATAAATGATTTGATAAGAGGGCTCAGTTCTTCAAGAAGAGTACCAAGAATTTCAATCAATGTTTCTGTTTCAGCTCTGCTTAATAAAGTGAGTCCACATTGGCGCAGGACAGTGTACAATGCCTCCGTGTCTGACAGCCAAAAAAAAAAAAAAAAAGAGGACGATTAGAACAGATTGATAACGAAATAAAGAATAAAAAGAAACATTTTAACAACAGAACATCTAATGAACATTGCGATTTATTTATTGGCGGGTCATCTTTGTTGGATGCCCCGTTTGTTGGTGATATATTTTTATTCTTTATTTCGTTATAAATCTGTTCTCATATTAATACTTTTACTTTTTGCTGGCCGCTGGACATGGAGTATTTTGCATTTTGCGTCAGACAGTCTTGATCGTGCATGCGATAATTTATTCACACTGTCAATGGTTATGGAATTGATTTGCTCACGCACTATTTTATCTCTGTTGTGGAAATAAAGAGTGAATCTGTTCGATCCATCTGACTAATTTTCAAAAGAAAGACCGAATAAATACTGATGTCTATCTTCAATGGAAGAAAACAGACGAAGAGGCTAAAAAGACCAAGAAAAGTTGATAGCTATCAATTTGCATTTTGTGAAGGTCAAACACAAACATGGCCAAGTTTGCACGTCTAATAATTCCTGGAATTCTCTGAAAAATTAGAACTTTTATGACTTTCAGACACGGAGCTATATTAAAACCCTGTCCGACTATCGCGTCTTTGCATTGACTTTGTCTGCTATCTGTCGTGAGAAATATTCGTTTCGCGTCCAGTGTGCAAGCGGCTTTAA
This sequence comes from Gymnothorax reevesii, assembly GCA_029721435.1. Taxonomy (NCBI): domain Eukaryota; kingdom Metazoa; phylum Chordata; class Actinopteri; order Anguilliformes; family Muraenidae; genus Gymnothorax; species Gymnothorax reevesii. Next base: position 29,614,810 of record CM056588.1, read on the forward strand.
TGAGCATAGAACGCAAGCATTATATATATATATATATATGCAGTTTGTGGTTGGCTGAGAAAGATGTGAAGTCGTTAGTTTGCATCACAGATTCAGCTGCGTTGATTAAGCCAGGTCAAGTTTCCATTACGCGTGGCAACCGCCTTTAATCTGACATCAGGACAATCGATATAGATACTATAATTTGTGTTCTTTTTCAGATAGTTACATTAAATAGTGCTTTCTGTAATTATTTCTTGCATTGAAATGTGCTTGACATTCTGGAAACCTGTCTGTGAGGTTTCGGTGACGTGTGCGCACTGTGCGCCGGTCAGCCAAATTACCACTGCACAGAAAGTAAACCAGTTTGGAGATGGCGAGCTTTCTGCGCAACTCCAGCGGAGTCTTTTTCTACGAAATTGTTACTGCGTCTTGATGTTGTTATAGCTCATTTAACTGTCGCCAAAATTGCAAGTTATCGTCGTTAGTATGGAGACTCTGTAAATCCTTTAATAGCGCTCTCATGTCGATTACATTGAGAGGTACATGTTTTTTAGATTTTTTTTGAGTTTTTAGATTTTTCTTCCAATTCAATCTTTTTACGCAATTCGTCCAATTCGTTATTCTGTGTTCGTACGCAGTTTTGTAATTCATTGCATTTTTCAATTAGCTTTCTGTGTTCAGTTACTAAAATAAGCGTACCACATGCTGTTCTCTTATTTTTCTGTATGGACCACCATTCTAGCGACTCCGGAGTGGATCCGTTCGGATCCCAACCAGCCTTACACATTTCCTTTTGTTCTTTTGCATATTTTTTCTGCAAATAGGTAGTTATACTGCCGGCGCATTCAAGGGTGTTTGAATTTTCGTTGTTTTCCATGTTTAATACGGCGTTCGTCAAGGTGCAGCCTAATATTTATTTGTAAGATAGGCCTTCAGTAATGTATAAATGCGCGTAACTAGCCAGTAGCTTACTAAGCGTACTGTCAAGAATAAAACCAAACACAAAACAATAAAGACTCAGGACAACATCAAACTTCAAATGCGACAATGACGAGATTCACGGCGGGCACGAGTTGGCTTCTCAAATACCCACAAGACGGGTTGGAGACGCGCCACATGCACTCTCTCTCAACCTATAACACAGACAAAAAGTACCCAAGTGAAAGATGCTCACTCTGGGCCCGGGGCGCTAACACTAACTCTCCCGAAACATAAACCGAAAAAAAACAAGGACACGATATGCGCTTCTAAGGAAGGCTACCTAATACCCAGTTGTGAAAGTAACTAGTCACGTCTGTGCCGTAGGCGACCCACATACGCTTGCCACAGCCAGGCAATCATGTATTCGCCTTTTTGGCGTGAATTCTCACTCTACGAAGGCAGGAATGACCAACATTCACCCCGTCACAAAATAGCTATGTTTTCAATACAAAGGCCCGTATCACACAACAGCACTGGTATCACAAGCAGTACTGATTACCATCACATATTACACAAAGACACAGCTTTTTAACCACGAACAACTGATCGCTTCCACACCGGTCAATTTAAAATTAATAGGTTAACGTACCACTGGATGGAGCGTTCCAGATCTTTGTAATTTTGCCTTGCAAATTATATTTAGATTAAACAAAGTACTCACTCTTGAATTGGTCAGGAAACTTACGGAGGTCCAGAAACGAATCCACCCTGCTTCGCAGCGCCAAATTTGTTGGTAAATTAATAAAAAACCAAGAACGTTGTCCCGATGAAGAAGTCGACCCCGGTGTTCGTGGCAAAAGCAGGAAAGAGTTTATTACACAGCCGGCCGTGAGAACAACAGCGTGATGCTAAGTTCTAAAATTCCTTCATTTTGTAAGAAACTTTATACATGTTAAAGTACAAATATTTGCATATGATTTCTTTAATGTTATCAGAAGTTGTTGCTGATTGGTTCCAGGGTTTACACATTGATAAAAAGCAATAGCCTACTCTACAATTGGGCCTCTCCTGAACCACCCAACTTAATTGGTTCAATAGATTCCTAACCCCTGGGAGTGAGCTCCATATGTGGGCATACGGAACCTCCAACTAAGAGGTGCCCGTGCCTATTGTCCTGTCGGAACTGAAGACAAACGGAGATCCCAGCTGAAAGTCACAAATAGGCGATATGTCCTGCCGGACCCGACGGCTTCTCTTTATCTCCTAAGTTGCATTCATTGCCCATTGATCAAACCGTCTGGCTCCCCATATTGCTAACACCTAAAAATCCTGTTTCCTAACAAGCCCTATATATGCATTGCATTATACATATAAACATTCAATGATGCAGTTCTACATTCTTTCTATGTTGATCATATCATAATTGAATCATGGTTCAATTGTCAGAATTGATTGGAAATTCAACATTACCACATTGATCACAGCATGCACTTTCAATGTTTTTTTTCAATGTCTGACATCAATGTTGATTGCAGTCTTCAGCTTGTAAATATCACAATGTTGATTCAATCACTTTTTGCTATCTGGGCAGTTTCCATTGGAAACGTAAACAATAACTTTCTTTCAGCCTAGCTTCAGCGTTTCGAAAAAGTTGGCGCAAGTTTTTAATTCAACCTCCTTTCCCACAAAAGAGCGGATATTCGGAATCTACAGAGTCAATTTCTCACTTCAAAGGTGATTGGAGGGGAATTTTATGATGAAACGGTATGTGATCGATCAAATACCGACCGTTGCCGTCCCTCGTCTGTGATCTATACGGTGAATCCCCAGTTTATTGCAAGGCATTTTGGGATTTCCTTCACCGAGAAGGGACCACTTGATGTTTCCTTAAAATTTTGCCGAAACGAGGTACCTAACTATGTTGGAATTTACAAAATGAACCAAGTGCGACAACCAGTAGAATACAAAAAGGAGGCTTTATTTCTGAAGGGGGAAACCCCCCAACAGAGCTGGCAACAGTACAAAGTCCGCAATCCAAAATCAGAATCCAAAGGGCGAAATCCAGAGTCATACACAGGGCACCAATCACAAAAATCGTAGTCAGACAAAAGAGGTCAAAAAACAAGAATGCGGCAAAAGTACAGGGAATAGGCAAAGCTGGATATCAAGGACGGTCCAGTCAGAAAGATGAACACTGAGAAATCAAGGCGAGAAACGTGGCACGAGAAAACTAGGGAGAACGATCTGACAAGAAAGTGAACCAAACAGACATCTTAAATACACATCCGGGGTAAACACATGACCAGGGAGAACAGGTGCAATCAATGGTAACAATGATCAGGGAGAGACACATGAGGAATAAACTAATTACATGAATTTGGCTGTAGCCAAAACGCAGACAGGGATCACAAGACAAACCTAAGTACAAAACAGCAGCTCCGGTTAAGGAGTACTAAAGTGCCAAGATAAAAGAAAAGGAAAGCACAAAGTATAAGTAGAAATCCACAGAAACTTGCTGTAGAGATAATTAAGGATAGGCAAGGAGGCGGAGATTAGAATTGAGCGACTGCTGAGAGATCGTTAGTCAATTAGTATGTGCAGCTATACAATCCCGAATGCATGTTAGAAAGTTAGTAAAAATATACAAGATTAGTGTGGTTAGTAATTAGCAAAAACAATAAACTGTTACTATGTGTTAGTAAGACATTAAAAGAGAGAGGAAGGAAGAACTCGAGATAATGAAAGAAGATTGAAACCCGAAACCAATAAATCACCCGAATGAGTGGCACGCAAGACAAGGGACCGTGAGCAAAGATACACACACGACAAGACAGGGGAGACAAAGTGCAAAGCATGGAAATGAAAACATGGCATGGAAACTAAATGATCTAAGACATGAAAAATAATAACACAATGAAATCTAAATACCAGGAACACAATACACAATACTAAGAATGGTCAGACAGGCAGAGGTCACTTAAACACAATCCTAAACATGGCTGAGCCAGGTACAGAACTTAAAACATGACAAGCAGAAACGGAATCACAACAAACTAGGTTGTTTCCTATGCTTCCTATTGAGTTTAGACAGTTTTAATCAGGCATATTTCCTAAAAGTACCACCTACTTAGGATGCTTCCTTCCAAATGACACACGACCAAAGCCTCCCTGCAGTGATAAAGCACTCTACACTGGCCCCTTATACCATGTGTATAAGGATAGAAACTAAAACATGAAAGTCCTCACTGCAAAAAATGATTAGATAAAAATACTATGTAAGATGAATTTACTTATTTTAAGACTTAAAACACTTATTTCTATCACCATTTTTCTTAGACAAAAAAAAATTCTTGTTTTGAGGTCATTTTTACTAGCTCGCCAATGGAGTAAGTAAATTTCACTTGTCAAGTCAAATAGTAACTTGTTTTAAGTTACTTTTTCTTTAAACAAGTAGAACAATAGAAATAAAATCATAAAACAACAATAGAAATTAATGTTTTAAGTCTTAAAGTAAGTAAACTCATCTTACCTAGTATTTTTCTCTTATCATTTTTTTTTTTTTGCACTGCTCACACTCAAGTGTGCCGGCAAAACAACTTTAGGACGGCACCGAAAACCTACCAATAGTTTCAGTTTTGAGGGACTTTTTAAATAATTATTCTTTGATATAAGTTTTCAGCTGCTTTGACATCCAGGGTCTCGATGGGCTTATCTTGAGCTTCTTTAAGTACTGCATATTTTCAGTGCCAGACAGGTCTGTTATGGGTAGGCCAGTCTAGCAGCTGCAGTGTTAAATTAGGGAGCCACTCCTTGTCATTGTCTTGTGGAAACAATCAGATATTTCCCTGAAAAGACATCTAAAAAACAGCATACTTTGCTCCTGATCTTTCTCGGAAAAGAGATTGATGTTCTCAAGCAAGTATATGTAAAATTAATGTTATAATTTTAAAAAATGCAAACATGTCCTTAAACATTAATGGTACCAGCAGAATTGTTCATGTTACCATGTCATGGGGACTAACACACACTGATGCCATGACAGATGGTGGGTTTTGAACTTATTCAGTACAGTCCCATCTGCAGGATCAAAGCCTAGGGGCAGTTAGTCTTGGGGGTGTAAACGATATTGAATTTTAAAATATTCTTAAAAATGTAGTGACACCAACTGCTGCATTCTTTTACTTGAAACATACCTTCATACTTGAAGCAGCCTTTAACAAACCACCAAACATCAGAGACCAATTGAAATTCTTCTGAGAACAAATGTAACTCATATCAGTACCCATTAGTGACCTGCTGATCGAGCAAAATATACTTTATGTTGGAATTCTCTACTTTTCAGCAACAAATTTCACTCTAGACCTGTTCCCATTTTCATGTCTTATTTTCAGACTTGTTCTTCATGCAGAGATTTTTTCAGATTCGCTGAATTTTTAAATGATATTATGTACTGAAGAGGGTGGAATCCCTAAAATCGTTAAAACAGCACATTGATTCAATCACAGTTACTCGCAAAAGTGCCAAGCCTCGACCACTGGGTGCTTGTAACAATAATGCCTTGTGTGTGTGTGTGTGTGTGTGTGTAATGACAGATCCACAAGTTCAAGGCAGTCAGAGGCATATTTACTAAGCTGAACAAAACCCATTCAAGAACCGGAGCAAAACGCTGGGTAAACTCAGACTAATCTCACAAACAAACCATAAATAAAGCTAATGCAACCTGTCAAATGATGGTTCTTTATATCCAAGAATGATAGTTTCACCTGTTAAACACCTGTATGCCCATTTTGGCATTCAGACACTTTTCAAGTTTTATATTGCCCTTTTCCCCACTTTTCTGGAACATGTTGCATGCAAGATATTTAGAATGAGCAGGCATGTTCAAGAAATCCATATTAGTCCAGGCCCTTAGGGATTGAAAAGGGGGGTATTGTGCAGATGTATCTACAAGCACCAAATCTGGCTCAGATGTAGATCAGAGGGTCCTTTTTTCATTTTTGGAGGGCGCCGAGAGTGGCGCTCACTGTGGCGGCCATATTGGCTAAATCCAAGATGGCCGCTGGCCGCCAAGCAATTGCATCTTAATTTTATGAGTTAATGTCATTTGATCTTAAATAAGAGCTCTATTTGTATGTTTTTGACCCCAATGATTTTAAATTTGACCTCAGATTCAGAATCTACAGTCAGGAAAATTATGCAGGACCATATGAAAAATATTTTCACTGGATTCTGGGTCAAAAAATATTGTTTAAACTTAATCCTCAGATCATGTTGCATTAAAATTAGATTTAAAAATTTGCATGAAAACTAAAACTCAGATGACAAGAGGCAGTGAACCTGTAGTCACTTCAAATTCATTTTGACAATTGCCAGTCAGAAGTATTAAACAGTTGAGGAGCATCAATCAGGAAAGCACAAATAAATAAACTACACTACTGCAATGTCTATTCAGATCTACGTACATGTAATCATAGGTGTGTGTGTGTGTGTGTGAGCAATCATCACACCTTGTTTAGCAAATCCAGTTCTACAGTATTTCCAACCTCCAGTACGAGAGAGCAATAAGTAGATGTGATAAGTAGATGTACTCATGGTACTGGTGCAGCATTTATAATCTAGACATCATCATTGTTCACACATCCGCCTTCCACAACCCTGTGCAGCAAACTCCACCTCTACTGCATTTGCACTTTCCAGTGCATGATCTCACACAGCCACAGTGCACAAGAATAGAACATGCCTTACTAGCATCTGCAAGGGATGTCCAGTATGGTCCAGTATCCTTCTTCCAACCCCATTTAATGAAGTCAGGGATTTCCTGGGAAGCTGATGTTGCTTGACTCCAAAAGAAGCTTGCCTGAAGCAGTGCCCTCTTTATGTGCTCAAATAATGCTGCCTGACTTAGTGGTATGGTCTCAACGGTTTTAGTGGCACTTGTAAAAAGCTGGTGTCTGGCTTCATTGACCCTAGCCAATCCACATCCCTTACTGTACATCAGTACCACAAATCATTCCAGCTTCTGCAAATGAACAGACTCAAGGGTGAACAGTGTTGGGTCATTAGTGAGTTGCAATCAGTGTTTCAGTTAGTCCTGGAGTATTTTTCCAAGATGTCCAGGCAGTCTTCTTGCCACATCCACGGAGCTGTGATGTTGTGTCACATCCTGTTATGGCATGGAAAAGTGGCGGAGCCAGAGACTTGGAAGGTCCAAGCTGAGAACTAATTTAGTGGATTGGAATGTCTCGGATTTTTTTTCCACAACCAAGTCCTGTCCGCAGCTGGGACAGACCTAAAGTTTGGAAGAAGTGTACGGCCAGAACTACCACCTCACTGTCAACTGTGCGAATGTAGGCTGTCCGGTGACCCTCTGTTGCAGCATGTGCCGGGGCAAGGAAGATCCTTGTGTCTGCCTCCAAGTGGTTACAGGGTTGGAGAGCAGACACATCATATGGCCTGTTAGAGAGGACATTCTCTAACTTGGTTGATAAGAGGAGCCTTCCATCCATATCTCTCCTGATTATCTCATCACTGAGGAAGGAGAACTTTTTGTTTTCCTCATTTTTGAGGAAGCCACTGTTCCAGTCATGCTTTGGAATCAGGGTACTGCCATCCCCAACCCTAGTTCGTGGACCTGTGCCACGTTGCTGATGAGTGAGGGCTTTGAGGCTGTCCTCTGGGTAGTTATCCCACACAGCATCAATACGTTCCACTGATGGGGATAATTGAGATACGATGAATGGAATCATATTTTGAGTCACATGATCTGAAAATGTCTTAGCTGATGAGGGACGGACCATATTTACAACTGCTGCCATATCAAGTACAACAACAGTGGCTAATCTGGCTGGAGTTGCTGGACCAGTTGGTGCTTCAATGCAGTCCAGAATATCAGACTTGTGGCCTGATCGAAGAGATCCATGGTCTGCCAAGCTTGGTGGTTCTCTTTGGTTTTCATAGTGGAAAAATTCTCTTATATCTGCATCTGGATCCTGGAAGGATTGTTTGTCAATTATGCGAATGATTGCGTGCAAGTCAGGGTTGGTAATTATGGGGAGCTCTGGGCCGCACCGATCTTTAGTCCTAGAGACGCGCCTGGGTGGCATAGGCCATCTTAAAACAAACACATTTAACTCATTATAAAGTCTGCTTATGTTATAATAAACCAACAAATAGCAAAGTTACCGCTGTGGACTGATTCATATTGCAATATTGAGGCGAAAAAAAGGACTTTACGTCAGATCTGCATTTAACCCTAACACAATCGAAGATTTGATTGGGATCAGAGTGGAGGGTCTCCTGGACATATTTGATGCCTCACACGCAGTGAGGAGATGGATAGAAGGGCAGAGAGCAGGAGACCCAATTTTACATCCTGGCCTCCAGATATGGCATGAAGCCAATGTAGTGGAAACCTTTGTTAATCAATGAACTCAAGACATTCATATTGTTTAATGATTGTCATTTGTTGGAGACAGTTGTATTGTTAATGCGGAATGTTATATTGTAGTTTCTTTAAACATTAAAAAATATATATATTGGTGCTTCTTTGATTTCAGTGTGTGTGCTCCTAAATTTTTGCTCGCGCTCCTAACTTTTTGAACTTAGGAGCGCAGCGCTACCAAGAAAAAAAAGTTAATTTCGAGCCCTGCCTCAGAGCGGAGTGGTGCAGCCATGTCTGCTATCAGAGAGGTCTTTAGCGTGTACTAGAAGAACTTAAATGATGAGAGAAATGTTTTATATGTAGTACTAATTTGTGTCAGTGTTTCGTGAAAACGTATTTAGAGCCGTTTGCTGCCGTTATCAATCCAGCGGTAGCAGAGTTTTTCAGTCAGCGTCTGCTCAGCTGATGTGTGTGTGTGTGTGTATGCGTGTGTGTGTGTGTGTGTGTGTGCGTGCGTGCGTGCGTGCGTGTGTGGGGGGTGCGCGTCTCACTGGGGAGGAGCAGCCATCACATCGATAGCTGGTTGAAACTTTTCAATAAATGTTTGTCTAACTTGAGACCTGCGATATTTGTTATCATTGTGTCATTTTTTTTAATGTTAATTGAGGGAGCAAGAGCAGTATCGGCCACAAATATCGGCCTGAGAAAATCGGCAGTCCATAATCGGTCATCGGCTAAAGGTGATGGAAAAGAAATCGGTATCGGCATCGGCCCTAAAACATCCATATCGGTCGATCCCTATTTCAGAGAGGCTTGAAGGGTGTCCTTGAAACGCTTCTTCTAGCCTCTTTGGGAGCGCACTCCAGCCTGCAGTTCTCCATTCAGGACACGCTTGGGAAGGCGCTCATCTGACATCCTGGTGACATGCCCGGCCCAATGTAGTTGAGACTGACAAAGCATGGTGAAGACACTGGGCATGCCGGTCTGCTCTAGGATCTCTGCGTCCGGGACTTTGTCCTGCCATTTCACTCTGAACAACTTCCAGAAGCAGTTTAGATGGAAGTGGTTGAGTTTCTTTGCGTGCCTTTGGTATACAGTCCGGGTCTCGCATGTATAGAGTAATGTTGTGAGGAGAATAGTTCTGTAGACGCTCAACTTCGTTGAGAGGCTGATCCCTTTGCGTTCCCACACTGATGATCGCTGCCAGCCGAAGGCAGAGCTGACCTTTGAGATTCTGGTATCCAATAGGGGTGTCAACGTTTACAATTTTTTCTACACGTGTACACGGGACTTGTAACCGATGTGTACCCGGTTACACATTGGGGATTTATGAGCTTTTTCTATCGCAATTACGCTTATAACCACAGAAAGTAAAATGAGTTGAAAATAAAATCCTCTATCATTTTGACAGATAAGAAAACGTGCAAGTGAAAGCTGAAAAAGGGTTAACCTCTTTTAATCATTGTTTTAACTATTGCTCACTTTTGTACTTTTTTTTAAACTTAATGTGCAAACTGCATCCCTGTCTCGAAACGGGAGCTGCGTCTAAATTTTAATTTACGTGTCATAATAAAAGTAATGTGGAATTGGCGAGAGAAAACAACTCAAAAAGAAGCCAAAGTAAGCTGAAGTGAAAGGGAAAAAACTTCACCTTTATATCCACAAAGTTAAAAAAGTGGAGGGGGGACTCTCACAATTATTTACTAAAATTGGCGAAAAAAATATTTTTTCTTCCTCTTCTTTAGACGCGAGGATGTGTGATCAGGTCGTGAAAAGCCGACTGAACACCAACGAACAATATAACGTACAACAACATGCAACAATATAGGCTAAAATAACAAGCCATCAACAGTTTTTGTTTTCAGCTGCACGACATTTGCACATGGAGAAGAAGATGAGCGGCGCACGGGCTGAACACTTTGATGCTGTCCTCAACAGACTATCTCCTTAGGATGCTGGATCTCTCACTTAAAAGCGTGTGTCTGTCAGTGCTGAGAATTGGAGAAGGGGATGCAGGTTGAGGACCGTATACTGCTTTGATGGCCTCATAGAAACGCTTCATGTCTTTTGTATCTGCGTAATGCTGAATTATGTCCCCGTTATCGCAATCGTTATCGTGCGTCGTACCAAACGAGGTCAAACACTTTTTATGAACATTTATGAAGATATCATGACGAAACTTTTCATACACTCACATCTGGTCCCGAGGTAGGTTACTATTTAATTTCGGCCAAATCGGAAAAACAACATGGCCGCAATGGCGGCCATCTTGAATTTTTTGTAACCCTCTCCCTCCAGGAGTTCGATTAACGTCCAGTGGCCCAATATGTTGTACATCATGGTATTTGAGAGAGAGAGAGAGAGAGAGAGAGAGAGAGAGAGAGAGAGTGAGAGAGAGGCACGCACACCACACCACACCATGCATGCGTTATTTGGATCTATGGTACAACGGACTTCTGCCATCATGTTCTATGTGCTATTCCAGTCATACAGCGAAATCCATTCAGTGAGTTTGTACAAAATTTGGCATAAATATTCCAGAGCCATATACCTTTAGATGTTGTACTGGCATCACTAAGATGCCGTCGCAGCTTTGGCATATCCATTGCACCTAAACATTCAAAATGGGGTCTAATTCAACACAAATTACCCTGACTGATTCCATTGCCTACTTAAGCCGCGCCCTTGGAATCCTGAACCCCACGTATATAATTATATATATATATATATATATATATATATATATATACATACACCATTTTTCGCATTTACAAGTACAGCATTATCTACTAGATGGGCAATGGACATGCCCATGGGGTTTTGCCCAATTTCATCTGACAGATGCGCACCGGGGGACACCAGTCGCGGTCGCGGGCGACCGACTGGACTGCGTCTAGTTTCCTCTGCTTTCTGGCTCAGCCATGAGTTCTGCATCTGGCGAAGTCTACTTTGTACCATCCTGTGAATGTTGCTAAAGGCAGCTTTATTCGAAGTCTAAGTTGTTGTTAAGGTAGACTCTGTGTAAGCCCTGCCTGCTTCCTGCTTTCTTCATTGTTTGCATCAAACCAGTCTTGATGCTTTTGCTGGATGGGGGCAAGATTTTCGTGAGCTGCTGCACACGCAGTGTCATGGAAGGAGGTCCAGCTGTCTTCCGCATTGTCTGTGATCTGTAAACCTTGGGTTTCTGCTTTCTGTTGTTCGTACCACTTTAGTGGGATCCCTGCTGGTCAGGGTGAGGTGAGGTAAGGTTTCAAGTAATGTTTGGGACACCTTTTCTAGTCTGCTCCTCATGCTATGGAGGTGAGCAGTGCGATCCTAAAAAGGGCTGCTCATTCACTCAGGGGGCTGCTGAATTCCGCTGCTGCCTAGAGTTCCAGTGATAGACGACCATATGTCCTGAGCCGCCTGTGTGCAGGTCTGTGGCTACAGCTCCCAGTGTATACTCGCCTGCTGCTTGGCCACTCGCCCATCGCCATGGGACTTTGCTACTCGATGAATGAGGGGTGATGAAGATGACTGGCATGTGAGTTAGATTTAAGTGAGGGAGAGTTGCGCAAATGTCAGCCTCACTCTCTCGTCCCTCCCTATCTGGGCCCAAGGGCAAGACAAAGCCAAGACGGCTGGAGGTAAGTTGGGGCAGCAGTACAGAGGCCGTGACCGGCCACCTAAATCAAGGTCCACCGTTGTCCATGAAAGTAATCTTCTGGAATACTTGAAGTGCATCCCTGCTGCCAGAATGCCATACTATTTACCCATTGCTGGGAACCAGACAGTTAGTATCACTCCGGGTCAGAGTGAACCTGGGAGTGATGGTGATTAAGGGTAACTCCACTTTCCTCAGAACTTCAGAGCTCCCACACTAAAGCTTCACCACCAGTTGCAGTTGTTATGGCCCCAATTTGTTATTAGATTTACAACGCAACAGCAACAGCAAGGGATGACAGACACAGTTTTAAAAACCTCAACACATTTAATTAACAAACAAAGACTAAACTACTATTTACAACTACAGACCAAGATTGATTGGAAAATAAAAAAAACAGAAATATTTACAGTCCTTGTGGGTTTTCTGGTGATGTGCTGGGTGAGGAAAAGGCTCTTTTACAGGCAAGAATCCACAAAAGAAACTTCACAGGTCTTGAACAGAAATGACGGGTCTGGTCACGTGTATCCTTCTTCTTGCAATTTCTCCTTCTACTTTACTGTCTCAGTTCTTTGCCTTATATACTCTTTTGCAGACCCCACCCACATTTAGACCTCTTTTTTTTTTATTTTCGGGGACTTGCCCCAGACATGTCCAGGACATGTCTAAACATAGCTCCAGTCTGAGCTGAATAAAAAAAGGTAAATACTGCCATCCAGTGGCCTATATTCACATTACACCTCCATTCCAAAAGGGAAAAATTTTGACTCATAAAGGCAAAATTTTTCTTTTCAATACAAAATGGTTAAGTGAACACTTGTCTATATATACATATCATACAATATTCAAATAAACACATGATATATATACATATTCAAACACGGGATAAGCAATCAGCAATTACATTGTCTGTACCCTTCACATGCTTAATTTCCAAGTCAAACTCCTGTAAAACCAAACTCCAATTCAACAATCTCCGATTCGTGTTTTTCATCTTACTCAAAAACATTAACGAATTGTGGTCAGTGTACACAATCATTGGCTTTTCCCCTGTACAAACATAAACCTCAAAGTGTTGTAAAGAAAGGACGAGAGCCAACAGTTCCTTCTCTATTGTGGAATAGTTTGTTTGGTGGCGATTGAACTTCCTGGAGAAGTATGCCACGGGCTGCTCAATGTTATCAGAGTCACTTCTCTGTAGGAGCACAGATCCACAAGCTTGGTCGCTAGCATCGACCGCGATGGAAAACGGTTTGTTGAAGTCAGGAGATTTGAGCACGGGGAAGTGACACAGCAGAGACTTCAGGCGATCGAAGGCTCTCTGGCATGCATCATCCCAAGTGAAATTTACGCCTTTCTTCAGTTGGTTAGTTAGACTGAGAGCAATCTCGGCAAAGTTCTTGCAGAACTTGCGGTAGTACCCGATCATTCCAAGGAAGCGGCGCAAAGCTTTTTTGTTGTCAGGAACTGGAAAGTCCATGATGGCTTGGACTTTAGCATTTATGGGCGCCACCTTACCCTGGCCTATGACGTAGCCAAGATAGGTGACAGTAGCACAACCAAAGTCACTCTTGCTCAGGTTAACAGTCAGGTTAGCCTGGGTCAGGCGCTGGAACAACCTCTCTACATCTTTTAGATGTTCTTCCCAGGAGTCACTCCATGTGATCAGGTCATCGATGTATGCACCCGTGTGTGGCAATCCGGCGATTGTAGACTGTATCATCCTTTGGAATGTGGCTGGGGGCATTTTTCATCCCAAAGGGTAGGACTTCATACTGGTACAACCCAGATGGTGTGGCAAAAGCAGAGATGCTCTTGGCCCTCTCAGTTAAAGGCACACACCAATAACCCTTCAATAAATCAATCTTGGTCAGAAACTTTGCTTGCCCTACTTTATCCATACAATCATCAATCCTAGGTATTGGAAACACATCAGCTCTAGTTACAGCATTGACTTTGTGATAATCTGTACAGAATCTAGTACTTCCATCAGGTTTTGGAACTAGCACACAGGGTGAACTCCAATCAGAGTTGGAGGGTCTGATAATATCATGTTCTAACATGTACTCAACCTCTTTCTCAGCAATCTTTCTCTTTTCAGGATTCATCCGGTACGGATGCTGTTTTATTGGTTTGGCATCACCAACATCTACATCATGAGAGGTTATAGAAACTCTTTTTGGAACATCAGGAAACAGATCCTCATATTTCTTGATCAACCTCTCAAACTGATCTCTCTGTGAGGGTTCTAAGTGCTGGAGTTTTACATCAAGATTTTGCAACACTTCAGAATTTGACAATTTACATGAAAGAACTTCAGCTTTAATTCTAGGTTCATCATCTTGAAACTCCCCCTCATCTTCACAAATCTCAGCCATTGGAGGATCTGAAGTGACAGCTGCAACCCTAGCATTTCTGTCATGATAAGGCTTCAGCATGTTAATGTGACACAATTGTTTTGGTTTTCTCCTATCTGGAGTCTTCACAATGTAATTGAGATCATTGAGTTTTGTCAGAATTTCATAAGGACCATGAAATCTAGCCTGCAATGGATTGGACTGCAAGGGAAACAACACAAGGACCTTGTCTCCTGGTTTAAACTCACGGATTCTAGCCTTATGATCATACTAAGTTTTCATTTTTCCCTGACTTGATTTCAAGTTCTCTTTGGCTAGGTCACATGCTGCACGCAATCTTTCCTTGAACTTGCTAACATAGTCTAACAGACTGATTTGCGGCTCTTCCTCTCGCCATCGTTCACTCAACAATAGCAAAGGTCCTCTCACTTCATGACCAAACACTAGCTCAAATGAGCTGAATCCAGTAGACTCCTGCACTGCTTCTCTAGCTGCAAACAACAGCAAATGAACACCTTCATCCCAGTCTTTCTCATGGTCATAACAATAAGTCCTCATCATTGTCTTGAGAGTGGAATGAAACCGCTCTAAGGCACCCTGACTTTCTGGATGATAGGCACTAGAAAGAATCTGCTTTGCACCTAGTTCATACACAACCTGCTGAAACAAACCAGAAGTGAAATTGCTACCTTGGTCTGACTGAATTTCCCTGGGAAGGCCAAACAACGTGAAGAACTTTATCAAAGCCTTCGAGATTGCAGTTGCCTTGATGTTACGTAGAGGTATGGCTTCAGGGAATCTGGTAGATGCACACATGATTGTCAACAAGTACTGATTTCCAGATCTAGTCTTGGGTAATGGACCAACACAATCAACAATGACCTTAGAGAATGGCTCCCCAAATGCTGGGATAGGCTGCAATGGAGCTACAGGTGGGTCTAACTGGTGTTTTCCAACTACTTGACAAGTGTGACAGGTTTTGCAAAAGTTGGAAACGTTTTTCCGAAGCCCAGGCCAAAAGAAGTGTTTCATGATTTTATCAACAGTCTTGTTAACACCAAGATGACCTCCTAAAGGTAAACTATGAGCCATTGTTAAGATCTCATTCCTGTAGACCTTCGGAACAACAATTTGCCTAACCACTGCCTAATCTGCATTGGCAGGGATATCAGGAGGGCGCCACTTCCGCATCAACACACCATCCTTGAGATAATACCCAACTGGAACTGCGTCTATTTCTTTATCAGGTAGGGCTCTTCTCTTCAGGACACAAATTTCAGGATCATTAGTTTGCTCCTCAATCAATCGCTTTCTCGACAGAGACAAGTCTCCAGACACATCAGAATCACCAGACCCATCCGGCTGGCTGAATAGAGAACTGATAAAAGTATCTGATAAGTCCTCAAACGGAGAAACCATAGTAGCTCAATCAGAGTCATGAGGCGAACCACCTGAGTCCTGACTATTCAATGTGCTGGACGGCACCACAACATCTTCTTCTTTAGCCTTCTTAGCCATAGCACGAGTCACTGCACAAGAAGGATACAGAGATGGGTCCTCATCCCCATCTTCAGTGCTCGGCTGTGAAGTAAGATGTACAGGGGGAACTACTTTGCCCCCAGCCAGGTCATTGCCTAGCAACAGAGAAACACCCTTTATAGGTAGACTTGACATAAGTCCCACCTTTACCTGTCCTGTAACTAAATCTGACTTCAAGAATATAGAGCGCAGGGGTACAGATACAGTCCTCCCTTCAATACCTCGTACAAGTATGAAATCCCCTGAAGCGGTCTCATCACGTAACTCCAAGGAGTCCATCAACAAAAGTGACTGAGAAGCTCCGGTATCCCTTAGGATATATATGGGGACAGGAGTAGTATGCTCATTCAGAGCCACAAATCCCTCTGACACAAATGGAAGAAATTCCTCCCTCACGAAGTCAGCAGTATCAGGCTTTTTAGCCCCACAAGAAGCAGGCAATTTAGCAAATCGGTTATCTACTACAGGGGTTTCTAACCTTGTTTTCACAAAGGAATTTGGTTTGGTATCCTTTTCTTTTTCTTTCTTAGCTTTAAGGAACCAACAGTTAGTTTTAACATGACCAGATTTCTTGCAATAACTGCAAACTAGACCACTTTTGTCACTGTCAGCTTTCACACTTTGATCAGACCTGTTACTGGATTTCTGAGCACCATCACCAGATTTGTCTTTGTCTTTGGGTGAGGAATCTTGGGTATCACCATAACCCTTTTTCTGAAATTGGGACCATCTATTGTTACTGCTAGACTGAAATTTGAACTTATATGTGAGAACATACTCATCTGCAAATTTGGCAGCTGATTGCAAATTCAGTGCTTGCTTCTCATTAAGGTAGGTCTTAACATCATCCTTAACACAGTTCTTGAATTCTTCAACTAACACCATCTCTTTTAGTGAGTTGAAATCATCCTTGACCTCCATTGAAGTACACCAGCGCTCAAAGCAAACCTGCTTCTCATTAGCAAATTCAACATAAGTCTGATTTTCAGATTTCTTCAGACCTCTGAATTTCTGTCGGTAAGCCTCTGGAACCAACTCATAAGCTCTCAAAATAACCTTTTTGACAACCTCATAATCAGAGGAATCATCTGCAGACAAAGCCGAATAGGCTTGTTGAGCTTTACCCTTGAGGACAGTTTGCAACATCAGAGGCCAGTGTTCCTTTGGCCACTGGCAACTCTTTGCTACCTTTTCAAAACACTGGAAATAGTCGTCAACATCCTTTTCTGAAAATGGAGGTACCAGTTTTACCTCCTGGCTAGCCCGAAATTTATTTTCTGTTGCTATTTTAATTTTTAGTTGCTCCATTTGGAGTCTTTCTTCTCTATCGAATTTCACTAATTCAAAATCTCTCTGTCTCTGTCTCTCTCTTTCTGCTCTTTCCTCTTTCTCTCTTTCTTTTTTCTCTTCTCTTGCTAATTTTTCTAACTCAAATTCTCTTTGTTTTTCTTTTTCCTCCTTTTCTTTTTGTCTTTCCTCCATTTCTTTCTCTTTTTCCTCTCTTTCAATCTCTAGCAGTTTTAATTTAAGTTCCATTTCTATATGAGGATTTTCCACTGGAAACTGTTCCAGATCTCCGGGTGCAAACACATTTTCATCAATGTAATATTCAACTATCTCTCGAGCCAGTCTTGCTTTTCGCATGGCTGGTTTTACCTCTGTCAGCTCTAAATGTCTGCAAATTTCTAGCAGTTCTGTCTTTTTAAAAGACTTCAAAACCTCAACAGTTGGTGATGCCAAGAAATCATCCATTGCTATTGATCTGTCAATATATTTATATAGGAAAATTCAAAAAACAATTTTACAATTTTAAATGTTAGATTTTCAATTAATTACTCTCACAATGGTCTGTCCCGGACTTGAGCCCCCAATTTGTTTTGGCCCCAATTTGTTATTAGATTTACAACGCAACAGCAACAGCAAGGGATGACAGACACAGTTTTAAAAACCTCAACACATTTAATTAACAAACAAAGACTAAACTACTATTTACAACTACAGACCAAGATTGATTGGAAAACAAAAAAAACAGAAATATTTACAGTCCTTGTGGGTTTTCTGGTGATGTGCTGGGTGAGGAAAAGGCTCTTTTACAGGCAAGAATCCACAAAAGAAACTTCACAGGTCTTGAACAGAAATGACAGGTCTGGTCACGTGTATCCTTCTTCTTGCAATTTCTCCTTCTACTTTACTGTCTCAGTTCTTTGCCTTATATACTCTTTTGCAGACCCCACCCACATTTAGACCTCTTTTTTTTTTATTTTCGGGGACTTGCCCCAGACATGTCCAGGACATGTCTAAACATAGCTCCAGTCTGAGCTGAATAAAAAAAGGTAAATACTGCCATCCAGTGGCCTATATTCACATTACACAGTTTATTGTTTGCCCAGGACAAAGTCTAGTGTAAAATGTAGAGTGCACACAAGCAGATATGGATTAACTTCAGCTGGAATCTTAGTGGTTCACAATGACAAGGCAAAAAAGTAAATTTGGTAGAGGAAGAGAGAGGTGGGGGGATCATTCAAGGCTGTGGGAGGAAGCTGGGCTCACAGGCTGCAGGAGTGAACTATGCAGAGCAGGTCAGTTTGTGAGGTGGAAAACCACAGGAAATTCAAACTGTGTGTTTTATACATTGAAATGGACAAAGGTGGGTCTAACAGTTAAACTGGAGGTTTGTAATGCCAGCCTTCTCTGGACTGTTAGATACAGAGGAGAGCACTGCACTGCAAAAAAGTATTTTCCATAATACTCGGCCTTTGAGTCAGTAAAAATTCTCTCACTTAATGTGCAATGTTCTCCAACAAAACATGAGGGCATTTAAAATGAATGCTCTACCCATTTCCAGAAAAATCCAAGACTATTTATTGCCTAAAGTTGCTTTCATCTGGGGAGTTGGTGGAAGATTGCTATCCCCCTTTTCTTTATCTAGTCAACCAATGAAACAAAACGGATATAATCTTGCCGCAAACTGATAATTCATTTCTCGAGTCTGTTGCAATTATCTTCATAAAACCAAACAAAAACAAAAGTACATATCTGCATGTCACAGATAAAGCCATGTTACTTCCAACCACAAAGTTTCCTAATCACATCTTTGCTAAAGCATAAAAAATGTAATCTCATGGAATCTATATTTGAAGCGATAACTATGCTGCGTGAAACACCTAGTGGCTTTTTTTCCAATTGTCCATTGCTGCTTTTTTTAAAGAGAAGTGCAAAAACATCAGGAGAATTCATTGCTTATCAGAGATATTCCAATTTCTAAACTGGTATGAGTGGAAAATTTGCTGTGAAGAAATATGTCACGTTACATCCAAAAACATCTCCATCTGCTTTCATGATCAATAGTGTTTTCAGCAATGAATGCATGAAATTATGAGAGATTTCGCCAGTCATGTAGATTACTTGCAAAATGTCACAAAAAGAGACATGGTGAAAGATGCATAGGCTGTAGAATGGCAGGAGATGCTGACTTGTGATCACAAACATTCCCAGCCCACATCTGTCCAAGGTATTTTGTCTCTCATTATTGACCAAACATAGGCAGTATTTGAGAGCTCGACTATGGCCTCAGATAAGTGGTAAACAAGGCAGGAATGTAGAGACAGTGGCTTGACAAACAACATATCAACCCTCTGATCAAATGCTTCCTCTACCAGCAGCTGGCCTAGATTCTGTGAATAGCTAATGACTGACAAATGACTGGGGGTGTCTGAGGTATGTCCTTGTGTGAA
Source organism: Gymnothorax reevesii (assembly GCA_029721435.1). Taxonomy (NCBI): domain Eukaryota; kingdom Metazoa; phylum Chordata; class Actinopteri; order Anguilliformes; family Muraenidae; genus Gymnothorax; species Gymnothorax reevesii. The sequence goes on from CM056588.1 coordinate 29,634,367, forward strand.
ACAAAGGTTAGGCACAGCTGTGCTGTAATACCGCATTCATTACTGCACAGGATGACTACTGTTCTACCCTATTTCAGGTGCAGCAGCCTCCCTGAGGGTATTTAACAGACTGCACTCGAGGAGGAAAGGGACTATAATTTGAGCGGAAGACGAAGGAAGACAGTTCGTCAAATGAGTCACAACAGCTGTGCCGCCTCAGGGCTCACAGTCAGTTGGATTCCGCTCCACAGAATTCACCCTTAGCCACAGTTTGCCCTGAAGTGGTAGTAAACAACCGCGTATTAGGGACAGTTTCAGTTTTACATTTGTTTTTCTGAACAGCAATGAGCTCTTTTGTCAGATAGTGGCTCTCCAGCAGGTGAAGAAATATTTTTGAAATAGACAGCTCTAAAAGTGAAAAATGAGTGATATAGTGGGGGAGTTTTCAACCTTATACAGAAAGGGTCAGAGTGGGTGCAGGCTTTTGTTCTAACCGTGCTTTTTTTCACCAGATTCTGTAAATCAACAGCCAGAGTCCCAGCTAAAGGCCTTGAACAGTGGTACAGGTGCGTAACTGAGCGGTTGGAGTAAAAGTCCGCATGCACACCGGTCTTTTCTGGAGAGGATTGAGAACTCATGATATCGAGGAATGATGTGAAAATGGCCAGTCGCAGAATTTTAAGCCAAAGCTGAGCCATTTTAACTCTTCATATTGGAAAGGAATTCATGCAAGATGGAATTGACAAATAGCGGCCTTGTAAAATCTGTATGGTGTGCTGAGCTCTTTATCCTTGAGATGGTAATCGGCCGTGTAAGGCATTGTGCCGGGATGGGTAATTTACTAAAAGTCCCCTGGAGAGTTACTTTATGTACTCTGTACTGCTGGTGAGCACATCCATCAGCCAGTGTCACACAGGGGATCCCTCGCCCATTCTTTTACCTTACTGAAATTTTGAAGGGTAAAACATCAGAGAATTGATGTCACCGCTAAGGGTGCAAAAGTAACTGCATTCAAACAGGATTAGGCTGGATTATGTTTTGAATGATTACATTAAATAATAATCAATATTTTAATGTGCATATCACAGGACATTCAATGCTCTTGATATGACTAACAGGTGGACCAAAACTTGCGCAGATATTTTCTTCATGAAACCAGGTACACATAGCCATATACTCACAGGGAAGGCAAACAAAAAAATAGGAAACTAACTTAACATAACATAACATGAATGGCAAGAACAGGCCTTTCTGCCCAACTAAGCTCGCCAGTTTCTTTATACTATTGTGAATATATCCCTTCAGATACTAAATGACTCAATGGTATCTAGCTGTAGGTCAGGCCTGCTCTTGAAAACCCCCAAGGTCTCTGCCTCAACAATATGGTCAGGTAAGCTATTCCACATTGAAATTACTCTTTGGGTGAAGAAATATTTCCGAATATCAGTGATAAATTTACCTTTGGTCAACTTCCATTTGTGACCCTGAGTTCTACTCACAACACTTAGTCGAAGGAATCCTACATGATTCACTTTGTTAATCCCTTTAACATATTTAAAGACCTCAATCAAATCACCCCTCAGTCTCCTTTTCCTAAGACTAAAGAGATTAAGGATCTTCAGCCTCTTCTCGTAGCTTTCATCTTTCATACCTGGAATAAGCTTGGTGGCTCTTCTCTGAACTTTCTCTAGAGCCTCTTTATCTTTCTTAAAGTATTGTCCCCAGAACTGTACACAATACTCCAGATGTGTCCAGACGAATGTGTTGTACAAAAGAAACATCACCTCCTTAGATTTGTACTCAATACTTTTGGCAATGTATCCTAGCATCCGATTAGCTTTTTTAACTGCTACGGCACAATGGCTAGAATAACTTTACATTTTGCCAGATTAAATTTCATTTGCCACATTTCTGCCCAATTCTGGATTCTATCCAAATCGTCCTGAATCACTTTAGTGGACCCTAGACTGAACAAGTGAGATGGTAAAAGGAAACCTCCAAATCTGCTTTTTAGAAGACAAACCAAAAATAAATCTCTGAAGCAACAGTCAATGTGGAAAGTGCATAAGTTCGTTTCAATTGCTCATTTTCAAAACATCCCTTCTATGCATCAGATCTGGAACTCATGAGCATGAAAAGAAAGGACCTGTTATGATCCAGACCAGTAATTAATTGTGGAGGCTGTGTGAAATCCAGAAGTAGGGTTTTTTGATGGTATTATAGAAACAATCTGATGGGACCCAGAAGAGGATAAGAGCGCAGTTCAGTTCAGATGTATGAGGCAAAGTGATGAGGAGTTGTCAGTTGTCGGCTAATGGCATTCTGGGATGAACACTACACCAGAACCTGGGCAGGAAGGAGTGGCTCAGGAGGAACATGGTTCCAATCCTGATGACTGAAGAGGGTTCCTAATAAACTCAATGACTTCTAATAGACACACGTTATGGAATGAGAGGGGCCGCAGAAGGCATTCGCAGGAGGGTTGTGACAGGACCATCCTTTGGAGAAATATATTCTCCAGAATGTGTGAAGCAGGAATGAGTGACCTGTGTATCTACATCACCATGGCTCCCGACTGACTGGCCAGTGTCTATCTTCCATAGTGATTCCACACAGCCCACCAGTCTCTCTCACCTTATTTGCTCATCCATCAAAGTCTGCCCTTGGCCTTTTCTTCCTGATTGGTTCATCCATACCAACCTGTCCATAGCCTCTCTCACTTTATAGGCTCATCATAACAACCTGCCTCCAGTCTTTAATACCATTTTGGATCCCTATAACAACCTGCCTCCAGCCTCTTTCACCTCAGTGGCTCATCCATCCCAACCAACACAAGTTTTTTTTTACTTTTTCTGACCTTAGCTATATTAATGTGCCCCAGTCTCTCTGCCCTGATTGGTTCAGTCATGCCTACCGGCCTGACTGTCACCTCACTGACTTAGACTCCAGACAGGTTGGGAGAGATATTTTGCAGAGATGGTTGATTTGAACTGATTTTCTATGAGGATATTATAAAGTTTTTTTGGGGGGGGGGATTTTTTTTCCTTTATTTGAGAGATACTCTGTGAGTGACAGGAAAGTTAGGGAGAAGAATGGGGGAAGACATGCGGCAAATGACCTGAACTGGAATCGAACCAGGGTCGCTGCAGGAAGGACATAGCCTTTATGGTGCGCGTACTTAGACCATTGAGCCACCGGGGCGCCCAGAATATTATAAAGTGTAACAAATTTATCATAGTGTAGGTCTGTGTCATTGACTGTAGAAATTGGTGAACAAAAATTTGCTTGTTGCTCCAGCATATAGCCCTCTTTATATTGCACGACTGGATGTGTCTGAGTTGAGTATTTCAAGCATTTGTGAAGTAAGTTTGTCTGGTCTGGTTGTATTATTTAAGAGTGTGTCTGCGCACAACATGTCAGTACTGAGTATGTCAAAAAGTCAACCTTCACCCATTTCCCGGAATGCAAGCCTTGGTTCCCGTAACAGTTTTAAAATAAAGATTGTTAAAAAGCCATTCAACAGACAAAATACTGTATAGCCAGTTACAAAATGAAAATGAATGATGGTACAGAATTCACAACCTGACATATATAAAGTGGGCTTGTACACATAATGAGATGGGTCATTTTTCTCTTTGTTCCTGTCACTGCAAATTCCTAATGGATCGTTGAGCAATGTTCAGAGAATACTCTCAGAGGTCACTTGCCTGCAATCAGACAGATGACAGACAGTAATTGCTGTGAATTTCCTGCAACAGCACTAATTCAACTTGTTTCTTGACTCATCAGATTCTGATTTCCATGGAAGTGTCTTGACACTTAGGTCAGTGACAATTTCAGATGTTTACTTCCTAACCATGCTGCCTTAATCCTCTCTTCTATTAGACAAGTCTTAGAAATGCATGTTGTCGTCCCAGGGAAAATATCTCTTTATGCATGTGATGCTGTTCTCTTGCAGGTAGTGCTATAGATGCTGTTTGTCATGACTGCAATAATATGGATTGGTATGTTAATGTGCTGCAAAAGTCTTTTTAAAATTCTGAAGTTTGATTAATGCATATGAGGGGCCACATAAGCCATAATTCAAACTTACCTCTCCTATACACTTCTAAAAATTGAACCTTTCTCACACACACTACAGAAAAACTCTCACACGTTACCAAACCCTACTACTTTATCTCGATTACTGTGCAGATGGCTCCTAATAAATGGTCTGATCCTTATAAAAATAATAACAACATGTACACAGAGTGCGTTTAACAAATAGAAAGCAGAAAATTTTACTTTTACACGTGTTAGTTTGCTTTATTGATCAAACATTTAAAACATAACATGAAAAAAAGCATGTGAACCTGTGGGATAATGAAGTGCTTTTAATGGCGCGATTAGAGTCAGACATTCCAATGATATGGGACAAAATTCTGGTGTGAGGTAGAGGTGTCCAGTCATATTAAAACCGAAAAACTTTTGATTGCCAACAAGTGGAATATGCCTAGATGAAAAGAAGCTTCAGAGGAGCTCAGATGATAAGTTGTTGAAGCTCCCAAGATTGAAAAAGGATACAAAAGCATTTCCAAAAACTTGAAATCAATCAGTTTGCGGTCAAGCGGACTGTACACAGATGGAGAAAATTCAGCACCACTGCTGCTCTCCCTTGGAGCACCTGGCAAAGACCACCGCAAGAACATGAGGTGCAAGAAGATGAGAAGGAAGCCACAGGTATCAGCTGTGGAGCTGATGTTTTCCAATTTCTCTCATCTATATCTGTGCGACACTAAAGACACTAAACATGGAGGGATACCGCAGCCCGCCATAAGCATAGCACTTTTTTTTTTCAATTTTATCTGACCATAGAGCATTGTTGCAGTAGTGTCGTGAAAGATCTATGTGGGTTTTGGCATACTTGAGATTGTCCGCAATACTTTATGGACAGCAGAAGCTAATGGTTGCCATTTATGCTGAAATTCAGGTAATTTAGAAGGGATCACAGACTTTTTCTTGTGAGTTAAAATTAAAGGTTTTCAAACTTTGTTTTTTATAAACATTTTCTGAGACTTTCAGTATCATGAGGAGTGTACTGTCATGCTAATGAACACTTAGAATTGTGTGCCTCTCAGCCTGCACTAATGGTCTCCTTGGATGGCATGTTGTGTAGCATGTGGCTTTGCATGTATCTGGTAATGGGTTATTTCCCTTTGCAGGGACTGGGCCTTTAATGCGACACTGCTGAAGAGATCTCAATAAAGACGTTATAAGGAGTAATAATTATGATAAAAATCATCATCCATCCATCCATCCATTTTCTACTGCTTATCCGGGACCGGGTCGCGGGGGCAGCAGTCTAAGCAGGGATGCCCAGACTTCCCTCTCCCCGGACACTTCCTCTAGTTCTTCCAGGGGTATCCCGAGGCATTCCCAGGCCAGCCGAGAGACATAGTCCCTCCAGCGTGTCCTGGGTCTTCCTCCCGGTGGGGCATCCCCGGAACACCTTCACAGGAAGGCGTCCGGGGGGCATCCAATAGAGATGCCCGAGCCACCCCAGTTGGCCCCTCTCGACTCTACTCTGAGCTCCTCCCGGGTGACAGAGCTCCTCACCCTATCTCTAAGGGAGTGGCCCGCCACCCTGCGGAGGAAACCCATTTCAGCCGCTTGTACCCGAGATCTCGTTCTTTCGGTCATGACCCAGAGTTCATGGCCATAGGTGAGGGTAGGAACGTAGATTGACTGGTAAATCGAGAGCTTGGCCTTTTGGTTCAGCTCCTTCGTCACCACGACAGATCGGTACAATGACCGCATTACTGCTGCCGCTGCACCGATCCGTCTGTCAATCTCACGCTCCATCCTTCCCTCACTCGTGAACAAGACCCCAAGATACTTGAACTCCTCCACTTGAGGCAAGAACTCTCCTCCAACCCAGAGGGGACATATCACCTTTTTCCAGTCGAGAACCATGGCCTCGGGCTTGGAGGTGCTGATTCTCATTCTCATAAAAATCATCAATACCGACAATAAAAGTACACACTGACGTAATTTCCTGAGTCTTTCATGCATTTTTTTCCCCCGCTGTGGGAACACAGTTTTTTAACTGTGGGTTACACTTAACATACATGGGACCTCTTTTATTGTACAATTACAGTTAAATTAACTGGCAAAAAAGGTGCAAGTTTAAAACAGTGTATGGTGTTCAACCTTCGGCTGACCTTCGGGTTGATGGGGCCAGGAGCAAAAATTATTTTTGGGCCCCCTCATAGAGGCAAACGCAAGCTAATCACTCTCAAACATCCGCTCGTTTAAACCCACAGATTTGAGGAGGATGACTTACTTTCCACCTGGTCAACTACTACAGTTACTACAGTTACAGTTCTGAGTTACTCAATAAAATGAGTTTTTCATTTTTAGAATTTGTGAAGCCAAGACACTAATTACCTCGGTACGAGTGATCAGAAGTTAAACATTTTTCAGTCGCTGAATGACAATCGCTGAATACAAAATGACCAAGAGTAACCGCAATGCATTAATGGTTTAAGGATTTCTTTGAAAAAACAGACTCTGGTGCAACCCTGCAAACTGTTTGCTTATCACACCAGGCGATTAATAGCAGCAGAAGAGGTATTCAAAGGGATAATGCTGTTTGGATTTGAGTCAAGGAACTGTAGTGTTGTCACAAAAAAAATTTAAATAAAAAAACAAATCCACATTAACAAGAAGATCCCATTCAGCTTTGCATTTCAAGGCATTGCACTTCAAGGATACTAAAATACTGGATTGAGTTCGTATGAGTGACCCAAACATTTTTAATTCTAGCCAATGATTTGTGATTCTACCCTTGTGTCTTTTTGACATGTCCAAATCATTTTTCCCTTTTTCCTTTTTATAAACACATTGACTGAAGTTCCTTCACTGACACTTCATTACATGACCCGTGAGCGTAAGGAATGTTAACACGACCATTTTAGGAAATGTTATATGAACTTTCATTATGACAGATGAATTGTGCAAGGTGGAGGAGTAAAGATCAGACCAGTGGCTTCTAAAAATAAACCTCACACAGTGTCTACCATGGTTTGCTAAAGTACCATTTAGACTCAGGCATCTCATCAAGTAGCTCTACCCTGAATAATTCAGCGATAGCACAAATCCGAAACACACAAGGCCATATTGCAGAAAATGCATCATACAGCGCTATATTATTATGTACAAAGAAGCGTCAAGGTCTTCAATGGAAATACAACTGTGGCCAATGGCCTTGCTAGACAACACACCTTGCCTAATCTAAGTATTCAAGTGTCTCATCGCTCACTTGTAACCCTCGCTGGATGATTGGACGCTTGCAACCCAGACTATTGTGCTACGCATGAGGTGTCTTTCTCTTGGTTATTTCCATCTAATCACAGCCATGATTCAAGCTTTACCATGTCTGAGATTAACATCAGTATTTGTTGGAGGATTGTAAGCAACAGCTATACCAGCCTCCTTCCATGCTGTCTTATAGTCCAGACAGACTATCCATTTCTAATTATGAAACATAGAAAAGCGGTGATATCTTGCGCCCTTCAATCACAGAACAGATATTTATCAATACACATTTTCCCAGTCTGATAGGAGCCCACACACTGCCTGCCAGCCTTGCCACTGAAAATAGATCCTCACCTTCAAAAGAATGTTGCTATTAATCTGCTCACTGCTTGGTTTTGACCAATACATTTGTTTAGATAAGTATCCAGGCGAGATGTAATCTACAAAGAGGAACCAGACTGCAATTATCATTGGTGCAGAGGAAGTGCGGCTCAGTGAAGCCATCTTGAGTAGATCTTGATTGGTCTCTCTAAAATTCCATTAGTGCTGCAGTCATGGAAGCAGTTTGATTTATGTTCTAGAGTTGACTTTCTTTTTGTCAAGATAAACATCTGAGTTAATATAAGTGTTACTTGTTCTTGATTTTCACTTACCGAGCAGGCAGAACACTTATAAAATAAATTAATAAATACTATCAGTGAGCATTCTGCCAAGACCTATAAAGGCCTTGTTGCAAACATTCTTTCTCATTGATGGTTTTGATTCAGAGAGCCCAACAACACTGTTCATACATTGCACTTCTATGAGCACGGTCCATAGCAATGCCCCCCCCCCCAAAAAAAAAACAAACAAGCAATTTTCTCCAGCAATGTAGGGAGTCTTCGCACAGAAAAGAGAGAGAGAGCGCATTATATGTCACAGGCTGAACAGTTTTTTGCAGTCTGTGTTAACTTCCTTTGACACCACAGGACTGCTTCTCACCTCAACTAGAGCCTTGGAATTCTGTTCATTTTGTCACATTCAAATAAAGATACGCTTGAGTACACCATAGTCTGTCAATTACATTGCTCCGCATTCATTTAGCATCAGTAACTATCCACAGCAATTTGCAATGCAAGAGAGCACAATATCATCTGTTTTTGATAAGCTAAATTGCAAGGCCAAGCTAAAAATGTTCCTGAGCCAGCATGGGTATACATTCAGCTTCACTAAAGCACTAATGTGAGTTAATATGGTTTAACAAGATTCAAAACACATCTATAACAAGCCATAAAAAAGCACAACAAAGATGTTTGCAAATGTGAAGCCAAGATAAAAAAAGATGGGAGCACTAGAAGATATGACTTAATTCTCATGTTCTCAATATGAAACAATTGCACTCAAAATGAATTCAACAACAAAAAGATATATTTCAGAATGCATACATACTCACCCATTATAGAAAATCAATAGGCATATACAGTATGAGAAGCATACTAAATAGAGAAGCTAAGATCTAATATCGCTCAAACTAATAAGCTGTTCTCCACAAAACAAGGGGAGGGTGATAGATTGTTTCTTGAACACTCCTTTCTGTGCAAACCAAGTTGAAAGTAAAATTGTAGTGGTGACAAAAGCAGAACATGAGATCATTAGGTTTAGTGGCTCTATGAGTAACATTCACAGTACAATAGTACTAAATTTGCTGATATGGAATATAAATCATTCTGATATCCAGTGAACAAAGTGTCTACTAAGAAAATTGGTATTGCACACTCTGTTGGAGGGGCCTCTGGTTAAAATGATGTGATTAATATGTAAAAAAAATAATTTTTGTTCATCTCTGAATTCTGTCAATAACGAAACTCATAAAAGTGCAGTTGAAGGCAAAATGAGTTCTGGGGATAACTGTTTAATTAATAAACCTGTTACAGCTGATAAAATCTGCCATTTTATCTCTCATCTTAAACTTGGCAAATCCCGAGGCACAGATACATTGACTGCTGAACAATTTCAAGTATGCTGCTTTTTTACTTCATGTTTTAATGATCATTTTAATTACTGCTGTTTTTTTCATAGATATGTTCTGCTGAAACTTATATGAGTTGTCATTGTATCGATTGTTCAATATAAATCAGGATATTTTTCCAGTCTGGGTGACTATAGACCTATAGCTCTTGCTAACATGGGGCTCTAATTTCTTGGCGCAGCGCAGGTGGCGTTGCGTGGCACAGCCCACGCGGTGGTAATTTCGTCCGGCGCAGCCCACGCAGTGGTAATTTCGCGAGGTGCAACATCGTGTGCAGCCTTTGGTAGACGAACGTGCGCCGAGATGGGTGTGGCGACGTAGTAGGGGGAGGTGTCACACATTCATCAAGACGCAGTGACAATTTCGGAGAAAAAGTCTCCGCTAGAGTTGCTTGACAGCTTGCCAGCTCCAACCAATAATTTCAGGAAGCACTATTTAATGTAACTATCTGAATAAGGACATACATTATAGTATCTGCATCGATTGTCCTGATGTCAGATTAAAGGTGGTTGGCACGTGTAATGGAAACTTGACCTGGCTTAATCAACGCAGCTGAATCTGTGATGCAAACTAACGACTTCACATCTTTCTCAGCCAACCACAAACTGCATATATATATATAGCATGCTTGCGTTCTATGCTCAGTAAAGCCGCTTACACACTGGACACGAAACAAATTTTTCACACGACTGATTACAGACAAAGTCAATGCAAAGATGATAGTCAGACTGGGTTTTAATATAGCTCCGTGTCCAAAAGTCATAGAAGTTCTAATTTTTCCGAGTATTCCAGGAATTATTAGACGTGCAAACTTGGTTATGTTTGTGTTCGACCTTCACAAAATGCAAATTGATAGCTATCGACTTTTCTTGGTCTTTTTAGCCTATTCGTCTGTTTTCTTCTGTTGAAGATGGACAACAGTCTTTCAATCAGGTAAGACTAGAAAACGATGAGATATGAAATTCAACAAAGTATTATTTATTAACATGAACATGAACTTTGGCGGTTAGACCCCAGCATTGAACAAATAAACCATTTCTAAAATCTGAGGATTAGATGCTTCGTAGAGATAAATTTCCCCTGGGGTCTAAACACTGATGGTGGTGGTAAGAGGCTGCTGCTGAGATGAGTCTTGGGACCAGAGAGGTAGGAGAGCTGATGAGGAGTCTTGGCCGACCTCAGAGGATGGTGGTGGGGAGGAGGAGGGTTGCGGAGCATATTGAGTGTTTGACAGCTGGTTAACTGCGGGGAGAGAGGGTACTTTTAAAATTTGACAGCTAGCGAATGATTGGTCTAGAGACTCGGGGTAGGATTCCGATTGGTTCATAAGTTAGTCGGTGTAATTTTTAAAGGGCAATGAGAAACTATCCAAAGGCATAGTGGGCATGCGCAAAGCGAAAGTCTTCCTGCTTGAATTTCCGCTAAGCTTCATTTATTCGGTCTTTCTTTTGAAAATTAGTCAGATGGGTCGAACAGATTCACGCTTTATTTCCACACTAGAGATGAAATAGTACTTGTAGTCAGTGAGCAAATCAATTCCATGACTATTGACAGTGTGAATAAATTATCGCATGCACGATCAAGACTGTCCGATGTGAAATGCAAAATACTGCATGTCCAGCAGCCAGCAAAAAGTAAAAGTATTGATATGAGAACACATTTATAACGAAATAAAGAATAAAATATACTCAGCAACAAAAGTTTCTGTGACACCAATATTGTTAATTATTTTTCATAACGCAATTATGAAATTGTCATACATGGTGATATCAGACTGAAACAGTACACGTAAACACAACATTGAAATGGAAATCATGAAAATGCGAGAAAATGACTTTGCACGTGAAAATGTGCGTAAATCATGCTTGTGGATGGCAATAAAAGAGGAGAATTTTTGGAATGTTCACATTGTGCCTGATGAACGACGGAAGCATCACTTATCGAAAACACAGCCATTTCGGATCAGGAACTCTACCCTCTAAATGCCAAGACTGTCTGAAAATGATCAGTGGAGGGCCATTGGGATGATTGAATCCGGAACCTCGCAGAGGGAAGTTGCTCATCGCCTGAATGTCCACCGAAACACCATTTGGAACTTATGGCAGCGTCATCAGCAGACAAGACATGTCAGAGACCGTCCTCGCAGCGGCCGTCCACGAGTAACCACTCCCAGACAGGACAACTGGATTCGAACAACCCATCTCCGAAATCGATTCCAACCTGCAACCATAACTGCAAGAACGATACCTGGTTTGAGGCCAGGTATGCACAGACAATCCGTCGCCATCTCCGTCATTTTGGCATTGTCCCACGTCGGCCAGCAAGACGTCCAATACTCACAGTACAACACCGACGACTGCGTCTACAGTGGGCACAACAACATCGACGGTGGATCCAACGTCAGTGGGATCTTGTACTCTTCACTGATGAATCAAGATTCATGCTTAACCGATGTGATGGTCGTTTACGTGTATACCGTCGACGTGGAGAACGTTATGCCAACAACTGTGTTCAGGAATTTGATCGATTGGAGGTGGTAGTGTCATGATTTGGGGAGGGATCACGGCTAGAAACAGAACAGATTTGCTTGTTATTGATGGAAATCTGACAGGTCAAAGATATTGCGATGAAGTGCTACGGCCATTGGTGGTACCGTTTTTGATGCAACATAATCCCGGAATAACGCTGCAACATGATAACGCCAGACCACACGTTGCAAGGATTGTACAGCAGTATCTGATGCAACAACATGTCAATGTCCTGCCATGGCCAGCCAGATCCCCAGACATGTCCCCAATCGAGCATCTTTGGGACGAGATGGATCGACGTTTGCGGCGGTTGGATAACCCGCCAGCTACACTCCGGGAATTGCGACAACGTCTACGTCAGATTTGGAATGACATCCCACAGCAATTTCTGGCACATCTGATTCGGTCCATGCGCCGGAGATGCGTTGCTTGCATCATGGCATGAGGAAGTCACACCCGGTATTGAAGTGTGAAGGTCACAATTGGTTAGACGTCAGACAAGTGCTTCATGACGCATGAAAATGACATTTTTCGTTTTGAGTGACGTTGGCACTGAAAAGTCAGTGTTTCTCCTGTTAAATAAACATATTGATTGCATTGAGATCTTTGCGTGTCATTTATAACATACACATAAATGGTGTCACAGAAACTTTTGTTGCTGAGTATATATCACCAACAAAAGGAACATCCAAAAAAGATGACCCGCAAATAAATAAATAAATCGCAGTGTACACTGGATGTTCTGTTGTTAAAATGTTTCTTTTTATTCTTCATTTCATCATCAATCTGTTCTAATCGTCCTCTTTTTTTTTTTTTTGTCAGACACGGTGGCATTGTACATTGTCCCGTGCCAATGTCGACTCACTTTATTGAGCAGAGCTTAAACAGAAACATTGATTGAAATTCTCGGTACTCATCTTGAAGAAATGAGCCCTCTTATCAAAACATTCACGTTTAATATCTAAAAGAGTCAGTAGATTTGAAGAAATTAAAAACAATAATCGACTGTCGGACACAGAGATATATTAAAACCCTCTCAGACTTTTGGACACGAGACACTGCATTCAACGCAATCTGTTGTGCGAAAAATTTGTTTCGCATCCAGTGTGCAAGCTGCTCAATACTCTACTATTATTGTGACTTAGGTCGTTTTTAGTGGGGGATCGGAATACAGCCTGACTGGTGAAGATTTGACTCGGCTGTGTTATACCCAAACACGTCTTCTTTGCCACTTGCGCAGGAAGGTGGGACAGAGGAGTGTTTGCACCAGGCTACGCCGGGCCCGAAATTGCAACATACGCCTGGACACACCCCGTAAGCACGGCGCAGCCCTCATTCGCCACGCCTGTGCCTGGTCTACGAATTTAGAGCCCATTGTGTCTAAGACGCTTTAAAGAGTCATATTAAATAAATGTACAGAAATTTTGTGTGCTAATAATCATTTTAGTATTAAAAAAGAATCACTTTACTGATATGTCTCTGTTTCTGGTCAAGGAAACGATGAGTCTAGTGGTCATCCTGTTTTGTGTGTTTCATGGATTCCTGCAAGGCCTTCAACCTCGTTAATCACTGGACACTGTACAATTTAACTATAAGAAGAGCTGTGCCGATTTACCTTGTTCGGTTATTAGTTGACTGATATGGTCAGCAGCTTTTCTGTGTGCCGTGGAGAGAGTCCCCTTCAGCTGCTTTCACTGTAACTATTGGTGTGCATCAGTGAGGATTTTTGTCTCCTTTTCTGTTCAGTAATTACAGTATGTTGATCTCATCATTACCATGAATAATGCCAATGTTGGTTGTAAGCTCGGTAGCGTATTATTTAACAATTCAAGTTTTGTTGATGATATGAGTCTTATTGCACCTTCTGCCAGTGCACTCAGATGCCTCCTACCTATATGTCAAGAATTTGCCGGTTCACTTGCAGTAATTTATAATCCAAAAGAAATTTGCGCATACCGTATGCTTTTGAGTATAAAAATGTAAAATTTGTCCAGTTACCTGATTTTTATCGCTGTAATGAAAAGCTCCGCATGTCAATAGCTGTACATTTGTAGGTCATATTGTGAAGAGCAAACTGACTGACAATGATGATGATATAATGAGACGGCGTAGAGCTTTTTGTTCTCTTCCTGCTCAGTTGAAGTGAAGAAATATTTGTTTCAGATGCACTGTTCCAATCTATATTGCGCTGTGCTTTGGAGTAAATTTGCACAGTCCTGTATCAGAAAGTTAACTGTTTGTTATGGCAATGCTTTTAGGTGGTTGTTGGGTCTGGCCAGTTTTGACAGTGCCTCTGGAACCTTTGTCTCAAATACTATTGTCATTTCTCAAGTATTTATGCAAAGCTGTTTCTGGTTTTCGCTGAAAATAACACAACAGTTGCAATTCCCTTGTTCAGTGTGTTCCTGTTGAATGGCTTTTTGTATCTGCCACAGTGCAGAGATGGGACAATCTGCTGTATTGGTAATTGTATTTGTAGCTCAATGGTAATATAAACGGCTGCAAGCATAAAGCAATTTTGTAAACTGCATATAGGGTACACCATATATTTCTATGGATCTTGAGTCTGCAATAAAGATTGTGATAGTATTAGATTATTATAAATAAGAAAACGCCATTCAGCTGTGCACTTCAAGATATCGAACTAGGATCGTAAAAGCCATAAAATACCGGTGTAAGAGGCCGGAATATACCCCTGGCCGGAATGTCCCCAGGTATATTCTGGCCAGGGATATATTACGGCCTGCTACACCTGGTTGAGTTTGCTTAAGTGACCCAACACTTATTAAACAAAAATTATTTAATTTAATTAAATACCATCAGTTATTCTGCAAATACTTTTAAATACCTTATACTGTAGCAAACATTCTTTTCGTCCATGATTTTGATTCAGAGATAACTCTGTTCATGCATCGAAATTCCATGAGCAAAGTCAACAGCAATGCCCGAAAAACTAACTGGCAGTTTTCTCCAGCAATAAAGAGAGTCTTCACACAGAAAAGAGGGAGAGAGAGTTAACTAAATGTCATGGACTGAAACAGTTTGTTGCAGTCTGTGTTAACTTCCTTTAACACCAGAGAAAGTCCACAGGACTGCTTCTATGGAGCCCGGGAATTCACTTCATTTTGTCACTTACAAGTAAAGCCGCGCTTGTGAACACCTTAGTCAGTCAATTGTATTGCGCCGCATTCATTTAGCATCAGTGACTATCCACAGTAATTTGCAATGCAAGGGAGCGTAATTATAATCATCTGGTTTCAATGAGCTAAAGTGCAAGGCCAAGCTAAAAATGTTCCTGGACCAGCACGGGCACATTCAGCTGCACTAAAGCACTAATGTGAGTTAATATGGTTTAACAAGATGCAAAACACATCTACAAAACCCAAAACCTGTAAAGTTGGCACGTTGTGTAAATTGTAAATAAAAACAATACAATGATTTGCAAATCCTTTTCAACCTATATTCAATTGAATGCACATCAAAGACAAGTTACTTAATGTTCAAACAGGTAAACTTTGTAATTTTTTGCAAATATTAGCTCATTTGGAATTTGATGCCTGCAACATGTTTCAAAAAAGCTGGCACAAGTGGCAAAAAAGACTGAGAGAGTTCAGGAATGCTCATCAAACACTTATTTGGAACATCCCACAGGTGAACGGGCTAATTGAGAACAGGTGGGTGCCATGATTGGGAATAAAAACAGCTTCCCTGAAATGCTCAGTCATTCACAAACAAGGTTGGAGCGAGGGTCACCACTTAGTGAACAAATGCGTGAGCTGATTGTCAAACAGTTTAAAAGCAACATTCCTCAACAAGCTATTGCCAGAAATGTAGGGATTTCATCATCTATGGTCCGTAATATCGTCTAAAGGTTCAGAGAATCTGGAGAAATCACTGCACGTAAGCGACAAGATCGAAAACCAACACTGAATGCCCGTGACCTTCAATCCCTCATGCGGTACTGCATCAAAAACCGACATCAGTGTGTAAAGGACATCACCACATGGGCTCAGGAACACTTCAGAAAACCACTGTCAGTAACTACAGTTAAGTTAAAACTCTACAATGCAAAGCGAAAGCCATTTATCAACGGCACCCAGAAACACCGCCGGCTTCGCTAGGCCCAAGCTCATCTAAGATGGACTGATGCAAAGTGGAAAAGTGTTCTGTGGTCTGACGAGTCCACATTTCAAATTGTTTTTGGAAACTGTGGACCAAGTGTCCTCCGGACCAAAGAGGAAAAGAACCATCCGGACTGTTATAGGCGCAAAGTTCAAAAGCCAGCATCTGTGATGGTATGGGGGTGTATTAGTGCCCAAGGCATGGGCAACTTGCACATATGTGAAGGCACCATTAATGCTGAAAGGTACATACAGGTTTTGGAGCAACATATGTTGCCATCCAAGCAACGTCTTTTTCACGGACGCCCCTGCTTATTTCAGCAAGACAATGCCAAGCCACATTCTGCACGTGTTCCAACAGCATGGCTCCATAGTAAAAGAGTGCGGGTACTACACTGGCCTGCCTGTAGTCCAGACCTGTCTCCCATTGAAAATGTGTGGCGCATTATGAAGCATAAAATACGTCAACCGTGACCCCGGACTGTTGAACAACTTAAGCTGTACATCAAGCAAGAATGGGAAAGAGTTCCACCTGAAAAGCTTCAGAGCTACTGAGTGTCGTTAAAAGGAAAGGCGATGTAACACAGTGGTAAAAAGGCCCCTGTGCCAACTTTGGCAGCAATGTGTTAAAGGCAGCAATGTGTTGCTGCCTTTAAATTCTAAGTTAATGATTATTAGCAAAAAAAAATTAAGTTTCTCAGTTTGAACATTAAACATCTTGTCTTTGCAGTGTATTCAATTGAATATAAGTTGAAAAGGATTTGCAAATCATTGTATTCTGTTTTTAGCTACGATTTACATAACGTGTCAACTTCACTGGTTTTGGGTTTGTACTTCAGAATGCATAGATACTCACCCATTATAGAAAAATAAATAGGTATATTCTCTATGTGAAGCATACTAAATGGAGAAGTTAAGATCTAATATCATTAAAACTAATAAGCTGTTCTCCACACAGCAAGGAGGGAGTGATAGATTTTTTTCTTGAACACTCTTTTTTGCACTAACCTGGTTGAAAACAAACCGCGGCGGCTAAAAAGGCAGAAAATGAGATCATTAGCATTTAGGTTTTGTGCTGTATACACAGTATAGGTCAAGGGAATGGGATCACGTGAATTGCTCTGCTCTTCCTGCGAAGGCTCTAAAGTGTTCTTGATGATCCCTTCATACTTTGTGCAGGAGAAAAGAGTCTTGCTATTTTTGATTTTTCCTGTTTAGAAATAACTTCCTCCAGCTCTGCAAGAGATGAGACCAGCCTTTGGTGAGAGCAGTGGCACACTCAGCCACAAAGAGACCTAGAGCGCGTCTACCGTCCAATGATGGGAACATGATTAAAGCGAGCAAGTCCCGCAAATAACCTTGGGCCGGGAAAAAAAGAGCGAAGTGAGCAGATTTATCCTCTCGGGGCAGTGATGAAACAAACTGGTGTCAGCTTTCTGACCTGTTCTTTCTGAAACCTTTCCATCTCTGCTTCAAAGCACAAGCTGTCCCAGGATGCACCAGCACATCCACTGTTTTTGTGGAGTGTAGGGTTCGTAAACTTTTTCGTAAAGGCAGGGCCCTCTGTGATTGACTTGCCCCGATAAGACCAAGCCTTGCAGCCAGGATACACATGATCTGATCAGTGAGAGATACACCTCTCTTCAAGCAGTGTGGTACAGTTTGCTTGGGTGCTGCACCACAGGCTGTGTGCTGTACTGTGTGGGCAGTGAAGTACAGAGTCTCCTACTCTACAGCTACACTGCACAGCCTGAAGGATTTAATTTTATTTCTTTATTTCTTTGGTTTCCAGTAAACTGTATGACCTTATGCAGAGCCTGGTGGGTGTACAATATGCACTTGTGAAATATTATTTCATATCAGAAATGGGTGATTTATTTTCTATTGGCTGCCAGCAAGGATAATAAATAACAGCCACAATGTCTTACGTAATGTAGCAAAATCCTATGACTGGACTCGGTATCGTATGGACCAATAGCTATGACACCCATCTCTCAACGTTTAATTCCTGAATATTTTCACCGCAATGCTTGTATTATTTCAAATATATCTTTTGACTTAAGTTACAGAATTTCACAGGAAGCTAAAAATAAGAAATTACTTCTCACATTAAACCTAAGCAAGCCAACTGACTCATATTATGCGAGGGTTGTTTTTCCCTTTCCTATGGAATTGAATGCAAGGCAATGAAAAACAAAGACCTGACTGCTCTCAACTGAACAATAGTTTATTGAACATTGGCCTCAGGGAAAAAAATCACTGCCAACATGCGGGCAGTGTCGCGGGTGATCTCTAAAACTGGGTTGCTTGTGGTGGGTGGAAATAGTTTATGGTTATACATATGAAAGGGATTGGGACAACAGGGAAGGAAGAGAACATCTCAGACGCATTCACTGAGAACCGGGTGAGCAATTAGCATGAGTTTGTTAAAATCCTTTGAGTCGTGCTAATTTCAAATGAAATGCATTTCAGGTAGAATCTCATGCAGTACATCTTCATGTATGCAATGCTCATAAAATGGTAACATTAAAAACTGATCACCATTTAGTAAAAGCAAACTTAAATAGACTAATAATTAGTGCTGTTACTGTCGATACCAAGGCTTCGGAGCCTGTATGAAAAATGTGAAGCGCTTCCAAACGGAGCTCCGTGTCGAGGCTTGTATCGTCTTAGCGAAATGATGTCAGTCAGTCAATCGACAATAAAATGTCCCAGTTCTCTTCTGCAGCGTGTGGGTTGTCGTCAGTAGTTGAGGTTTGTCAATGCGGCTTGCGAGTTTGTCATTGCGTGCGATGGAGCCAGCAAGAAAGAGAAAGTTGTTTCCAGTTTGGGAATACTTTGATTTGATTTCACCGAATAAGGTCGCTTGGTGAGGCTATTAAGCCAAATTGTTCGAATATTATGTGATGTCATATTTTCAAATAATTTCCAATACATTATAAATTCCCTTAATTTGATAGTTTTTCATTTTATTATTCGGAGAAACGCTTATAATTTTTGAATAAAAATACAAAGCTCTTTGTTTCACATGCGCATTCACTGCCCTCTGTCCTGTCCCCGAAAGTACCTTTTAGTTTCGTTATGACATAACATGTGGTCAAAATACTTCATTTTATTTTGCATTTATTGATTATGCCTATGCCTTTTGTGATGAAGGCTTATTAGTCCGGGAGCCCAGTGAGGTTTAATTAGCAATTTGAGCCCAAAAGGTTTGAGGTGTGCATTGCATCGGGTGTGGTCTGGGGTCTTAGGAATGGGGATTCTGAAGTGCCGCAAATGCGGGATAAGCCAGGGGGCGCCACTGAAAGTACCCCAAAAATTGACTTTAATTAGCAGTTTGTGCCCAAACAAAATACAACCCTTTTTTAATGGTATTGGTGTACTGATCTCAAAACTGTAACTTAAGAAAACATTTTCAGTGGGAAAGGCCACTTAAGAAGCCCACTAATTAGCACTAATTAAGGGGTTTAATTAGCAATTTGAGCCCATCAATAAAAATTGTGCCAAAACATACGTGAGTGTGACTGGAATCAATATCACTTACTTAAGAAAGTATTATCTGTGGGATTCCTTATTTAAGAAGGGGGCGCCACCCCATGTACCCCCCGAAATGTACTTTTAATTAGCAATTAGTGCACAAACAATATACCACCCTTCATTGAATGGTATTAGAGTACTGATCTCAAAACTATAGCTCAAGAAAACATTTTCAGTGGGAAAGGCCACTTAAGAAGCCCACTAATTAGCATTTATTAAGGGGTTTAATTAGCAAATTAAACCCATCAACGAAATTTGTGCGAAATCATAGGTGAGTGTGACCTAAATCAATATCACTTACTTAAGAAAGTATTATTTGTGGGATTCTTACTTAAGAAGGAAGCGCCAGTCAGTCATTTTAAAGGACAGCCTTGAACAAGTTGTACATTACTTACCCAACATGAGGCAACCCATCACAGGCTTAGATGTCATCCAGGAAACACTTGTCATCACACAACGTTGTGCCCAAGAATGCAGACAACAATATGGAGTGGTCACTTATGACTTAAACGCTGCCAAACCAGCGATGCAGATGCAAGCCACCGAGAAGCCCAAGTACGACAACATGTTCATCGTGCCTGGGGTGTTTCATGTGGAGATGGCATTCTTTAAGGCCCTAGGGAAGTTGATTGAAGACTCTGGAGGTCCCGCTATGATAACTGAGATGGATGTCCTTGCCACTGTATCTCTGAATGGCTTCCTTAGCGGCAAGCAATTTAACCGGTGCAAGCGACTGAATCCATACTCGGGCTTGCACTGGAAACCCTTCACTTCCAAGCATTCATCGAGTCGTATGACGAGAAAGAGGAGTTGAAAGCTGCGAACGACAAATTGAGTCGAGCCAGCCCTGATAATCATGAGGCAGTGGTGGCAACAGATGTGTTCATTCAGTGTGCCTCCTCATATATGACTTACACTGAGAAGACCAGATCTGGAGAACACGGTGTCACTGCACAATTCTGGATGATGTATATTGAATACATCCATCACTACCACAGTCTTGAAAGAGCCATCAGAACAAACTGTACAATGACTTGTACATATGCGGTGTCACATCCATCATCGATCTGTTCTTTGCAACCAATCGTGAATTATTCACGTTGGTTGTCAAAGTTCCAGCTTGACTTGCTGAAAATTGATGGTTGCATCCAGGCCTTCGAAATATCCTTGAAGATGGTGTATTCTCGGTACGGAGGACACCTCATCAGTTCAGTAGATGTCCTGTGGATCTTACCTTAGAACAAACAGTTCACGCCAATGCTACTTTGAGACAGACAGGCCTAGTCTCAGCTACGAACAACTACTGTGCCAGATTGCGATGGATGCTTATGAAATCAAGTCGAGCTGCCTTCATAGAAGGCATGCCAGCAGCCATACCACAATTTGATCTGCTTCAGCCGTGTAGCTGAAGCTAAGCAGGTGTGGGCTTGGTCAGTACTTGGATGGGAGACCACTGAGGAAAACCAGGTTGCTGCTGGAAGAGGTGTTGGTGGGCCAGTAGGTGGCGATCTTCCCACTGGCGGAATAAACCCCAATGCCCCAGTGCAGTGATGGGGACACTGTACTGAAGAAGACGCCGTCTTTCGGATGAGACGTTAAACCGAGGTCTTGACTCACAGATCATTAAAGATCCCATGACACTCTTCGATAAGAGTAGGGGGTTCCCCGGTGTCATGGCTAAAGTCCCAACGTGGCTCTTTCAATCTGCCGCCTAATCATCCCCTGATCTAATTGGCTGTGCAATACCTCTGTCCCTCCCCACCTATTCCCCCAGGGCTCCCTTGAAAAAGAGATTACAATCTCAATGGGACTTCCCTGGTTAATATAAGGGTTAAATAATAGAGTTGGTACAGGAGATGGTTGGTCTGACCACCAAGGAAGATGTAACTGCTGAGTGGCTACCTTCACGAGTTAGGCGCGATAGACGTGATCTGAACAAAGTGATGGAGCACATCAAGAAGTCACGAAACCCTTTCCAGAGCACAGATAGAGCTCCAAAAATTTCACAATAAAATGAAATTATTTTAGCTCGTGCCAAGGTCAGTCATGATGATCAGTACCTGGCTTGAAGACTACACCTCTCTTTTTCGTTTTGTACTTTTTATTTTGGTGGCTATACTAGTAATTTGGCTGTGAAATAAGTCATTTCAAAAGATGGAGTCAGTGATGACTGGTGACTGGTTTGATGACTGCACGTGTTTTTTGTTTGTACTCACCATTTTCAGAGTCAGGGTCAGCGCTGGCAAATTTGATTCTTGGTGAAGATTTTGTACCAAGTAGGATGTCCAGATTAGATTTCCATATAAAGCCTGTAATCGAGCACCACTTCTCATAATGTTTTAATTGTTGAATAAATTTTGTTTGCAAATAACATTTCTATTGTGTTCGGGAGGCACCCCATCTTAAGTATGGACCACACCACACCCGATGCAATGCACACCTCAAACCTTTCGCGCTGAAATTGCTAATTAAACCTCACTGGGCTCTCGGACTATATGCTTGCCTACCGTTTCCTACAAAGCACAATTTGTATGTGGTTTTATTGACCAATAGGGGTCTCTAGAGTGCATTCTAAACCTCAAGAAATGAACCACACTTCAAAACATCTGGCTGGAAAGCTTCAACGCTTCATGAAGCTTCATCTCACCAGCACTACTAATAACTAGCCAATATTTTCATGTTTTCAGTTTACTGATATATTTGTGCTCTTTATTTACTGAGCGATCGGTAGGTGACCAGTAATGGCATCCCATAGCAACTAAAATAGGAAAAGTAGAAGATTGAGGTTAAATTTCAACTGAGACACAGATGTTTTCACAGCAATCTCCATTTGTTGCTTGAAGTGCTAACCTTACTGGCAAGTTTCCTCCGCAATTGAGGTTATCAATTTTAATGTCTTTGACCAGACTTGACTCCATTTGATACATTGCTATCACCTGCTTGGCACCATAGACTGTATAAAAAGATGGATGCAGCAACCGGGTCTGAAAAGTGAGGCCGATGTGGAAATCTCAAAAATTTGCATTAAATTTAATTGCCAGCAGATAACGATGTTGGTGGATGCAGAAAGAAGTTTAATGCTATTGAAGTCTATGAGAAAATGACCCAACTTTGCCACCTGATTTATTATTACCCCGCCCCACCCAAAGGGTGAGGGCAAGGGGTATTGTTTTCGGTTCGGTTTGTTTGTGTGTTTTTTTCTGTGTTTGTTTGTTATCACTTTAGCAGCAAAACTAATGGCCAGATTCACCCCAAATTTGGTTTAGAGATTGCCACTGACCTAGATTAGATGCCTATCGAATTTCAGAAAAGTAGGTCAAAGTCTGTGCGAGGGGCGGGGTTTGTTGTGCCTGGCGCCACTTGTTTAAATAATAATTTTCCACATCAATTTATGGTATCTATCTATCACTATCTATCGCTTCAAGTCTCCTGGATAAAGCCAGAATATGCTTTCGGGGCGTGGCTATCCTCTGGTCCTCGTCCAACACAGTTAGATTCAGAGCCACGGTCCTGCCCGGATCTTCAATTCACACTCACATGCAATAGTAATCACATCCGGTTTCAAAATGACAAAATGGTGCTGTTCAAATTGCCAAAATTGAGAGTTCCTAAACGGCATGCTGAAACCAATGGGTGATGTCGCAGTTGCTTCGTCCATCTTTTTATACAGTCTATGCTTGGCACCCATTTCCAGCGGTGTATTGGAGGGTATACGCAGGTATACAAGGTATGTATGCTTCTTTTTCTGTGGGTTGGCAGTATAGCCACAATCAGCCTAAACGCCATTGAAATACATTGGAAAGTTTACCCACTTTCTCTTTAGTGATCTACCCATCAACCTTACAGAGTACACCCACTTCTCCAGGGACCTAGGGCCTCATTTCATCAACCGTGCTTACGCACAGATGTGTGCGTAATGAGTGCGTAAGAACATTTCCACGCAAAGTATGGGATTTATCAACTTGTACTTGTGCATAGGAACATGTGTAAATTTAAGCACAACTCTTACCATGCGTACACCCAAAACCTAGTGGTAGAACAGTGAAACTACAAATAGAACGCACTAAGAGAGTCACTGTGTTTAGCAATCTCAAACTTCATACATGTTCCTCTTATTAATAGAAATTCTCAATTAGTAATTTAGCAGACAATTTTAATAATTTGTGTAACAAGTTGTAAAAAACAGCTGTGAAAGGACAACCAGAAAAGAAAGCTTGAAATGCAAGTGCCATGGCTTATCTTGCACTATTGGAGGATTTGGAGAACAGTGCACTCCGCAGGGAGCGCGTTTTCAAAGAGCGTGATGATCTGAGAGCACTGAGTGGCTTCTCCGCTGGTACCGCCTCCCTCAAAACATACTGATGGATTTATGCCGTGATTTACAACCCATGTTGGAGCGAGAGAAAAAACGCACCAAAGCCATCCCAGTGCACATCCAGCTCCTGTCCACCCTGGCATTTTTGGCCACCAGAATATTTCAGCGAGAGATTGGAGACAAATGCAACATTTCGCAGCCGACACTAAGCAGGATCATGCCGTCAGTGTTGGATGCAATAATTTCTCTGGCCCCAACTTACATCCACTTCCTTTACAGACATCAGCAACAAGCCGAAATTAAACGAGGATTTCACGTCATCGACGGATTCCCAAGCATGAGTCATAGATTGCACCCACATCGCAACAAAAGCACCATCACACAATGAATTCAGTTATGTGAAAAGGAAAGGATTTAATTCAATCACTGCATAAATAATCTGCAATACAAATACGTATGTCTTTCTTTAACTTTGTTGCCCGGTGGCCTGGAGGAACGCACGACTCATTCATTCTGCAGAACAGCTCTGTGGGTGTGCTCCTCCAAGCAGGAGCTGTTGAGGACGGCTGGCCTATTGGTGAGTGTTGCAACATTTCGAAATTAATTTTTGGGCTTCGTATGGTTCATTATAACATCTCTATAGGTGATCGGGGATATCCACTGAAACCATGGCTATTGACTGAGACTGCTCTTTCTGCTGACCCAACAGAATTAACAGCAGTTGTTACCTTCTCCCACGCAGCATTTTTTCTTTTGTTGATCACACCTGCATTGAGTGTTCCAAACAGTATTTTTTGGTTTGTTTCAGCTTCTCCTACAAGCACCTCAATCTCCGTGTCGGAGGAATATTTTCGCCCTCTTTGCCATGATTTCAGTGAGGGGAAAAAAATCCATACACGCATTGTTAAAGGGATTGTTGCTACCATATATGGTCAATTGGAGGTGCAAATAAGCCTAACCATGCACGAGCATGGTAGTTTAGAACAGGTGGAATTTATCATCACATATTTCTTACTGGAGTGCGAACGACCGGTGTCCGCACGTTCGATAAATACGGATTTTTTGTACTTACACACAAGTTTCATTTCTCCGAAAGAATTTTGAACATTTTCTACGCGCAGGTTGATAAATGAGGCCCCAGGACACCACTGCACATTTCTATGCATTGCTGTGATTCTGCCACCATCTTCCTCTGGTTTCCTGTCTACAGGGTCAAAACCTACATCATGCATCTGTGTACTTCATCTCCCACATGCAAATTTCAGAAAGGTATTGCTGTCAGATAGTCGGTTACTCAGCGTGGGACGTTGGCAGTAGTCCGCACCTCTCTTATAGGATAAAAACTGATTTTATTGGGTCAAGACTTGACATACAGCATATTTAGCAGCATGCGTCCATAAATTCCTTTCCATCACCCATTTCTTGCCTTAATTTCACATCTTGAAGCACGGAGACACCTTGGGAACAAAACCAATCTCTCTTTTTCATTTTATTGGAGAATCCCATAGGAAACTGCTTATAGCCATTTGTTATGATTGCTCATGTGAACAAAAATGCTTCAGGAAACAACGATTTATGTGGTTGTAAAATATTTAAAATCATAAATGATACACAGCATGTCTTGCTGCATCCTAATTTGCGGTACTGTCACTTGTTTAAACGCAGTTGGTAATTGTTCGTGGCTCTCATTTCTCAAGAGGAACAACAGCACCACTTGCTGGCTGATTGCAAAACTAAACGCCTGAAATTTGGCAGCGCCTAAATCTTATGAAAAACTGGATATATCAGTCACATAATGAATGGCAATTCATGAAATATTATTTTTAAAAGCATTTTTCCAGGTTCTTGCGAAAGGGATCTAAAGGCC
Organism: Gymnothorax reevesii; assembly: GCA_029721435.1. Lineage (NCBI taxonomy): Eukaryota > Metazoa > Chordata > Actinopteri > Anguilliformes > Muraenidae > Gymnothorax > Gymnothorax reevesii. Next base: position 29,660,018 of record CM056588.1, read on the forward strand.
CAAATTCTCTGACACAGCATTGTCCACAGAACAAAATGTCCTCAGTTGACTTTAAAATATTCTTACAGACCACTCCCCTGGGAACAACCCCCACAAAATGAGCATTAATTAAATTTACTCTAGATGGTTTTACCACACTCCTCACAATCAACTTTTTATATGCCATTTAAAATAGAGGTGGAAGGGCTCTGTGGGGTTGTTCTTAGGTAGTTGATCTAATGCATACAGTCATTGGTGTATAACTTGGTACAGTACCAGACCAGATGCCTCCATAACATAGTCACTGCTTTGTAGAACATACCAGTGGACATTCCTTACTGAATTCCTTCAGGATGCAGTCTTGGTAAAGGCTGAAGCATGACGCCATCTTGACTCGAATATTGACACATTCATGCAATAAAATCCACAGTGATGTGTTTTTATTTTATCTAAACTGTATTTATACAGCAAGATCCAATTAAGAACTTAGGTTTCTTTTGTTGTGGAGCTTGCAACAGTGCTAGAGCCAATTACTTTCGCAAGTAACAATGAAAAATACAGCTAAAACAGCTTGACTCATACCTTTGCCAGTTTAAATTCCCCCTTTGAGAGCCTGATATGGAAAAGAGCCTTCGGCTTAATGAGGATGTACAACCTCAATTTCAGAAAAAAATGGGACAATGTGTAAAATCTAAATTAAAACAGGAAGCAGTAATTTTCAAATCCCTTTCATCCTGTTTTCAAATAAAAAAACTGCAACAACAGAATCAGTAAGGTTTTGACTCATCAATTTTATTGTTTTTTGAAAATAACTGATATTATGAAATATGATGTCTGCACCACTTTTCAATGAAGGTCAGATATGTTTTTCACAGCACCTCTCCTTTTAATTACACTCAGTAGTCATTTTGGAACTGAGGACACTACTTGTTGAAGTTTCAGAAGCAGATTTGCTCTCATTTCTGCCTGATATAGGCCTTCAGTTACTCAAGGGACTGGATTTTGTCTTCCATTATCTAAGGAAAACAAAGGAGTCACGCACACTGTCTAACTTGCAAATTGCAAAAGTTTTATTGTGACCTTTCGGTACTTAAACCTTCATCAGAAAAATACAAACCACATTGAAAGAAGCCATCTTATAACTCGTTTACATTTGCCCGTGCGATCATACGGGTTCTACGTGCCCTGCGATCAGTTTGTGGCTACGATCGAATTCCAGCCGTAGAATGATCTTTTGGCTCGTGGTTTTCCTAACTGGTTGAAAGTTCAATACGTGCTTCGTTCGATTGCCTTGCGACAGCTACGGCTCCCGTGACGATCATGGACAATTTATGGTCGCAAGTGACACGCTGGTAACGCAAGAGCCACGTGCGTGGTATGCACGATTCAAGTACGGGAGATGTACGAAACACGTACGTGTTGGTGATTGTAAGTGAAAAGTGCCAGTGACTTAAGTGTAACTTGCGATAATTGCAGGATATAAGTACTTGTTCATCAAGGCATCAACGGGTCCCGTGACGGTATGGGGGTCCTATAAAAGTTGCTACAATTTTTACATAATCAATTAACCTCCATCACATCATCGAGATCATGAATGATCCATTGGTTCAGCGTCAGAGAGAACGAAGAATGGAACAAGATGCCCTGGTGCTCCTGATATACCGACGACAGATGAGGAGAAGACGGAGGAGATACTGGATCTGCGTTGCACGTGAGGGACTCTTGCGTTTGCTACGTGCTCCGTACTTCTGACGTACTGTACACGCCAATAATTTACGGAACAAGTATGTTTATCGTTCTTTGCGTGTACGATGCTCATGCGTGTACCGTACGTTTGTCTTGCGGGTAGTAATTTAAAATTGTACTTGGAGTGAGGGTCAATAGCAGTACGGGAAAAGTACTTTTAACTTACTTATGCCGTGCGGTTTTTTTTTTTCTAAAATAACTCCCTGTATCAAACTACGTTTCTCGTACTTTTAAAGTACTTGTAAAGTATTTGTCTCTTGCGTCCTGGCCACGGGTGACTGATCCGTACGGCCCCCGAGGAAAAACCCTGCATACAGGTTTTCCAAAATTTGGCCGTACGGCCAGTCTACGGCTGTCTACGGGCACCCTAATCGCAGCAGACATCGTGCGTGCATCGTGCAGCATGCAGCCAAAATCCCCAATTTTTGGCCGCAGACTGGCCGTAGAAGCCCATACGATTAATTGTAAAAGAGGTTTTAAATAGGGTGTAGTCTTGACCTGTAACCCGTATGTAGTATATGCGCTAATCCATTCCATAATTTTAAGGTATGACGTGGCACCCATTATTTCCTGAAAAACACCCAAAAACATGCATAAAAACCAAAAAAAAAAAAACACCATCTCCCACAGAGTTATTTATAGGGGATTATATTCAGAGGATTCCTATTACATATTCCCATATATCACAGTTGTACATGTCATAAAAGCTAATCAATAGTTTGATTACATAAATATGAGCAAAAAAATCCATTACAATCAATTTTTTGGGGCAGGAGACAGACTGGCATCAGAACAGTAGCACCCAAAGCATTACAAACATACATTAAATGATTAATTATCATTAAGTCCTTTGGGAGACAAAGTTTGGAGGGTGTAAATCCAGGACGCCTCCCCCTGCTTCAAAAGTTTATCATGGTCGCCCTCTCTGGGAGGTAAAGACACCTGTTCAATGCCACAAAACCGAAGGGAGGAGATGTCATGGTGGGCATCATTAAAATGTACCGCTACTGGGTAATCCCGATCATTTCCAGGAATTGCGCTTTTATGCTCACTAATCCTTTTTTTTTATTTTCTTATGGTTTTCCCTTCATACACCAGACCACAGGGACAACGAATCATGTACATTACATGTGTAGGCGCACATGCGATAACACTATTGATAAAAATGTGGTTACCAGTGTGTGGGTGCGGAAAATTATTAGTTTTAGTGGTATTGTTGCATGGAGTGCAACAACCAAGGTAGTGCCCTTTTGGTAGGGGGCGTAAGAGTGTTTGTGTGGATCCACTAGGTCTTTTTGAAAGCGCATCAGTGCAAACCAAATAATCCCTCAGGTTTCTTCCCCTTTTGTTGACAAACAGGGGCAAGGTTATGAAGGTAGAAGACAATCCGGGATCAGATTTTGAAATATGCCAATGCTTCTTAAAAACCGATCAGATTGCGGAAGAATGGGAAGAATACTGAGTGATACACGTCACTGAATGTCCCCTCTGTTATCTTGTTCAATAATTCCGAGCGAGACCTTTTAAGGGCAATTTCATAAGCATGATTAATCCATGTTATAGGATATCCCCGCTCTAAAAATCTATTTTTCATATCCACGGATTTCCCAATAAAATCTTCTGTGGAATAACAAATTCTTCTCAGCCTGTAAAATTGACTGACGGGTAGTCCTTTATTTAAGGGTGTTGTGATTCTGTTCTGCCTTGACCATGCTCATGCCATGTTTTAAGTTCTGTGCCTGGCCTAGTGCCATGTTTTGTCTGTCCCATGCATATTCCTTGACCATTGCTTATGTTTGACTATTCTTTATATGATGTATTGTGATTTGGTTACTTTTATTTGTCATGTTTTGTCTTAGTGTACTTTTCCATGTTTTACATTTTGCCATAGTCACATTCCGGTTCATGTTTTCCATTTTGCTTTGCACTTTGTCTCCCCCGTCTGGTCTCATGTCTAGTCATTGCACTCAGCCCCAGTCTTGTGTTCCACTCTTCGGGTGATATATTGGATTCTGGTTTTCAATCTTCCTTCCGTTCTCGTTTTGCTGGCTTCACTCTTCTTTTCTATCTACTAACAATACTAACAGCTTATTATTTTCTCCTAAGATTACTAACAACAACTAACCTTGTATATAATACTAACTTACTAACGAGCACCAAGGATTTGTATACTTGCACTTACTAATTGATTAACAAGCTCTCAGCACTCGCCCTGTTCTAGTCTCCGCCTCTTTGCTCTCCCTGATTACCTTTGCTGCATTTTCTGTGAAAGCTCACACCTGATCGCGCTGTCATGCAAGTTAGAAGCTCCGTGACTGGAGCCATATGTTTGTTTATAGGATTGTCTCATGTTCCCTGTCCGCGTTTTGGCTTTGGCCAATTTTATGTGATTAGGCTCTTCCTCATGTGCGTTCCCCTTGTAATTAGTCTGACTTCCTGCACCTGTGATTCTCCCCATGAGATTTTCCCGGAAGTGTATATTAGGTGTCTTTTCACTGCCATTCTCTGTCAGATCGTTTCCCGTGTTTACCTGTGCTGCTATTCTCTCGCCTTGTTATTTATTGAGTTTCTGATTCTGACTGTATTCCCCAACTACTGATTTTTTGGCTTACTGTTACCTCTGTGTGTTTGAACCCTTTTTTGACCGACTACGATTATTGTGGATTGCTGCCCTGGTTACGATTCGGATTGCCCTTCTGGTCTATGAGTTTGCTTCTCCCATAAACCTTTGCCTGTGTACCAAATCTGTTTTGCCTGACTATAATTTGTGATAGCTGCCCTGGTTACGACTCCTGTTCTGCCTCACTGGATTTTGACTTTTGGATTGCGGACTCTGTACTGTTGCCTTCTGCCCTGCGGGGGTTACCCCCCTCGCTCTATAAAAGCAGTTTATTTTGCAATCCTGTGTTCTCGCATTTGGTTCCTGATCGATACCTCACAAAGGGAGTGGGATGAAAATTGGAGGCCAATTACAAAGTATTTTTGTCAGTCTCCTTTTGATAAAGGTTAGTGATGAGAGAATTATTGTTTCTTAAGACCCACATATCTAAAAAGATAACTTTCTCAGTACTATAATTGGAGGTGAATTGTAAGTTTCCATCAAAGCTATTGAGTAATGTAACAAATCCTGTCCATTCTTTCTCAGTTCAATTAAAAATACAGAAAATGTCATCAATATATCTACTAGTGCTGGTCAACGAATTAGAATAATTTGAAATGGCGCAATCGTTAAATTTTAAATCGTTTAAAATTTTAAATCGTTAAATATTCACAGAACTCGCTACCTGTAAAAATTTGCTCAGCTGAGCTTCCCAAAAGGCCCATTAACTGTGACATTGTTGTTTCATTGAATTAGAATAAGTGCTTGAATTTTTGTTTTCTGTGAAGAGTGTTCACTGTGCAGTATAAAGTCAGGGTTGAGTAGAATTTCTAAGTTGTAAAATCAATCATGGGTCAGCAGCGCGGCCTCTCAACCGGAATAGTGACTCAAATTCAAGCCCTTCGCTAACAAGGCTTGACCCAAACTAAAATTGCTGAGCAGCTCGGCATCAGCCAGTCTTCCATCTGCAAAGCTCTCAAGAAAGACTGCAGCAAGCACCCCAACTGTTCCGCCATCCAAAAAACTTCAGCTCGTGACAACAAGCAGCTGAGAAAGATCGCAGTCAGCAACCGGTTCAAGTCCACTTCTGAGCTCAGCGACTTGTGGAACGAGCAGACCTGCGCTAACGTCTCGAGATCAACCACTTACCGTCGTCTGCGCGAACTCGGCTTCAAATCTCGCGTTCCAGCAGGAAAAACCAATGCTGAACAAGAAACAAATGGAGAAACGGCTGAAGTGGGCCAAAGAACACTGGCAAGTGGACTGCTGAAGACTGGCAGTAAGTGGTCTTCAGTGATGAATCACACTTTTGCATCTCCTTCGGTGACCAAGGTACTCGTGTCTAGCGTTGTGGTGGCGAAACCTACAACCATGAGTGCGTAAAAAGATGCGTCAAGTCTCCCCAGAGGGTTATGGTCTGGGGATGCATGTCTGCTCGGGGTGTAGGGAAACTCTGCTTCCTCAAGAAGACTATCAAGGCTGCCGTATACCAAGATGTTCTGGAAACGTTCCTGATTCCGACTGTTGAGGGACAGTTTGGCGAAGAAGACCTCATATTTCAACAGGATCTTGCACCGGCTCATGCGCCAAAGTCGACCAAAGATTGGTTCACCAAAAAACAGCTTGAAGTTTTGGCATGGTCAGCCAACTAGTCTGACCTCAATGTTATTGAAAACCTTTGGCCCATCGTCAAGCGGAAAATTCGTGACAGAAAGCCGACTACGCTGGACCAATTGAAGCAGAACATTGCCACTGCCTGGGAAGCTGTGAGTGCAGAAACTTGTGACAAGCTGGTCAAATCGATGCAGCGGCGACTTCAGGCAGTCATACAAGCCAAGGGGGCAGCCACAAAATACTGAGAAAGTGATGATTCTAATTATAATAAAAATTATTCTAATTCAGTGAAACGGTTTCTCAATTATTCTAATTCAATAAAACAGCATTGTCACAGTTAAATGGCCTAAATGGGCCTTTTGGAAAGCTCAGCTGAGCAAATTTTTTACAGGTAGCAAGTTCTGTGATTACTCTAACAAGTAGGACAGGAGCGGTGAACACCTGATTTGCTTTCTGCACAAAAAATGCATCAAGAAAATTTAACGATTGCGCTATTTCAAATTATTCTAATTCGTTGACCAGCACTAGTATACCATTTCTTAATTTTGGACAAAACTGTTTTTCACAGGATTAAATACGAAATTCTGTTCAGAAAAGCCCACAAATTGGCATAATTTGGAGCACAACTAGTACCCATGCTAGTGCATAAAATCTGCAAATAGAAGTAATTTTCAAAGCTAAAGTAATTGTACTGCATAATATACTTGGGTTAATCAATAAATTTGGTGGCTTAGATGCACTATCACGGCCTTCCAAATAAAAGCGTAAAGCTTCCAACCCGTTATCATGGGGAATATTCATATACAGGCTTGCAATACCAAGAGTTAAAAGAAGGACATCATCCGACAAATCGTTGAGTCCTTAATATAAGCAGGAAAGGTCTGGACAAAGGGCTTAAAGAAATCTACAGATTTTGACAGGGGAGACCATAAGGAGTTAGTTTGTGCCACAATAGGGCAGCCTGGAGGATTATCAAGAAACTTGTGTACTTTCGGTAGAGTATAGAACACAGGCCGTATGGAGTGCTGGCAATACAAGAAATAAAATTCTGCCTTGGTAATCCAACCCCTAGTTTGTGCCTCTTCAAGGTAAGTAAATATTTTCTTCTGATAGGAAATGGTAGGGTCATGATTGGATGGATGGATTAGCACGTATACATATGGGTTACAGGTCAAGACTCTCCACCACACCCTATTTAAGATGGCTTCTTTCAACATGGTTTGAATTTGTCTGATGAAGGTTCAAGTACCGAAACGTCACAATAAAACTTTTGCCATTTGCAAGTTAGACAGTGAGCGATACTCCTTTGAACCGTTTATCCTAGTCCGACGCACCTGCTGTTAGAAATAGATGCACAAAGTGTATACTCGTCTTCCATTATCTGCCATATTTTCACTGAAACACAGGTCCAGGCTGCTGGCGGGCCAGTCTAGTACCCTCATTTTGTGACTAGAAATCCACGCTCTTGTAATATGTTCAATCTGTGACTTGTCATTATTCCGCTGGTACAAGGGGCGCTCCTGTAAAAGATGACATGTGGGAGGCTTTCCAGGATTCCAAAAGGCATCAATTTTCACTCAAAGTCGTGCTAATCTGTCAGGATTACATATAGGAACCACAAGCGAGCACCAGAGAGTACAAAAAAAGGGAGGCTTTATTTCTGAAGGGGGGAGACCCCAAACTGAGCAGGCAACAGTACAATGTCCACAATACAAAAATCAGAATCAGAAAAGGGCGAAATCCAGAACCGTAAACAGGGCACCAATCACAATTGGTGCAAAAATAGGTTTGGTACACAGGCACAGGAATGTCAGAGAAGCAAAAGCCAAAATCTCTCCTATAGAATGTTCTAAATGGGTACTTGTCTTTTCATTCCTCTGTCCCAGTTGTTTTGGAGCACATTGCAAGGATCAGTTTCAGAATTTGCGAAAGCAGTTTGATAAAGTGAAAATTGAAATATCTTTTCTTTGCACTATTTTTAACAATATGTAGGTAAAAGAGAATTTACAAGTCAATTAATTCTGCTTTTATGTGCATTTTACATAGCCTGCTGTCCCAGTTCTTGAGGATTTTAAGTTGTAATTCTAAGCAACTGCCTCCAGTGTCATCCAGATACAGAATATAGTTTCCCAGCTCTACCGAGCAATACATGAAAAGTGCTTTCTTCAAACTTTTGCCTGGGCAAGCCTGATTTCTGCACTGCGGGGAGATGAGAAATCATACATTCAACAGGACACACAAGTTTATTACCTGCACCTGAGACAACAACATTCATTTTAAGGAGTAGTGGAGAGCTAATATGATTTGCCACTTCAAGAGAGTGAGAAAGCGAAGAAAACAAGACCTCATTCTGTGCTGAAAATGAAATGGCTGAGAAGAAAGGACGAGTAATGCTCATTTTTTTAATAACAGCGGCGATGAATGGGCCTTGGCAACAGACTGCGGCACTGCACAAATCTGTCCATTAGCACTTTTTGTACATTTATACAGCGCAACCACATCTGTAATAAGGCAGTTATTCTCATCTTGTCACATGCAAAACTTGGCATTACATTTATATTGTGCAAGGGGGTCCACGTGAGGCTGAGCAAACACCATAATTTGGGCACCTCTCTTTTGCTTATATTGCCTGTGGCTGTGTTCTGGATTCCTGAACCGATGCAGCCAGTTTGGTGGCATTAATGAAGGGTTCTCATAAAATAATCAGGTTCTAACCCAAGTCATTACAAGGCCTTATACTGGCAAAGTCCCCCTCTCATCTTATATTCCGTGTGCACAGTAAAATTTAAAAAGTTAAATCAACTTTTAAAAAGTCCATTTGAACCCGCTGTAGCCAGATTGGGCTCAAAAGGACTCTGTAAGCATTAATTTGACTCTGTAAGTTGATTTTAACTTTGAACATTTTACTTTGTAGAGGTGTGTGATAAATCATTCAAACACCAGATGCTGTATCTCTCTCCCACTTACACCCACACTCTCATAAAAATACATGCCACTGCTGTTACTTTCAGTCATTTTCCTTGCGTTAGCTGTTCCTCTTTCACAAGCAGTTTAATAATCTAATGGTGCTTTGTTCTTTAGGAACTTCTTGGAGAACATCTGCAGAATGACTCGTAAGTATCAGTTGTTCTTCTTGCAAAGCTAAAGCTTTTTCATTTGCCCACACCGCTGAAGGCCATTTCAGTCACATGAGGGTGATGTGATGTCTTCATAGTCATAGTCATGTCTTTATATGGCCTCTCAACATCCTCCTGGAGACAGCAAGACAACTGCATTGTGACTGCTATTCCGCTGGGAAATAACTGCTTTTCTGCAGTAGATGGTCAGAACACAGTGTGAAGAGGGAGAGAGTAATCTATGAACACATCTGAGAATAAACACATCACATTTTTCTCGGGAGGGCAACAGGTCTCATCATTCATAATATCCTACAGCTATTTCAGAATGCTCCCTCATTGGCCCTCTCAACTACCTGGAATCACTTCGCGTTTTGAAATAAAATTAGTAGAGGCTCAAGGGTAATTCCAGTACAGAAAATAAAGAGGTAAATCATGTGACCTCTTCGCCATTATGAATGCAGGCGATAAAATCCCTTAAATTCATTATCTGTCAACATGTCTGGACTGGAAATGGATTGTAAGTGCTGTAAGTTGTTAGGCTAATACCCTGCGCCCATGTAATGGATAGAGCATCTCCAGTGCTGCTAAATAGATTTCGATATGCTGAAGCTGACTATACGCGAGCTCTCTCTTTGTATTGTAGTGACTTTCTCTGCTGACGTCACATGACACAGAAGGCTCTAATTTCTTGGCGCAGCACTTCACTTCCCATCAGTAAACAAAGCTTTGAAGAAATGTTTATTTTGTTTTAGTTAAATCAGTAGCACAGACATTCTCAATTTCTTGTTGCGCGCAAATGCGCATACGTGCGTGTGTGTGTGTGTGTGTGTGTGTGTGTGTGATTCCCGTGCTGTATAAACTATTTTATGACTGCCACCTCAAAAAAGACCCAAAGTGCCCTGGTGGTTTAATTTCAGGTCGAAAAAAGATTATTGAGGGGTTTTTCACTGCTGTCACACAGTGGCAGGTTATTTTTTTTCTCATTTTTACTTACTTATTTTGGTGAAGCAATTTTTGTTTTTTGCGAAAAAATGTAGAGGCATATGATTCTCGATGTGCAGTGTGTCACAGTTTCCCTGAAAGAGCAGTTGTGTCTGCCTGCCTTTGAGGGATTGTTGGTACTTGCCGGAGCTTTACTAATGTAAAAGCAGTACAATCCTTTTGTGGATTCTCCTCTGCCAATTTTCTCTCCCTCTGGCCTTCATTTCTTTCAGAGGCATTGATCTGTTTTTTGTTGATCCTCTGTGTTTCTATTTCCTTGGTTACCACTTAAGTTGTAAGTTACGGTAACTTCTATACCGGTCAATAAAAATAGTTTACTTGCTGCTAAAGTGTCGCTTACCATTGGCAAAGTAGTCAGCCTGTTAGCATTTTCCAAATTTTTTATCTCCCACTGAGAAAAGCCCGAAAAAGGGATTATGTTGTGGTGCAGTCCATCAGTTGGTCCAACTGTCCATATCGCAAGGTACTTGGCTGGTGAAATTAACTCCCGCAGTTTTCATCGGACATCCCTGAAACTTTGCACATATGCTGCGCATAGACTGATGATGCGCATATTCTGGTCACGACTCCATTGGAGGATTTTGTGCTCCCAGAGCACTCTTGTTGAAACAAATTTTGAGTGCGACATGGGGCTGAACACATCCAATGTCTTACCAAATTTGGAATGTCTGTTTTTTAAAGCTGCAGCTGCATTGATATGTGAACCTCACAACCAATTCACAAGAGCGTACATTTCTGTGTTGTCCCCAGCACCCTGCTTCTATACATACTGCAAGCCACAGCTAACTCCCATAGAATTGAGTCGAGGGAGGACCTTCATATGCTGCTTTGACGTGCGCTTCGAGTAATAAACGAAAAAAATTGGAATAATGAAAATACTTCAATTAATCTGGTGCTCTTGTTTCTTTATAGTAATTCATCATCAAATCATTTTACTCATCCGAAGGTATATGCAATATGTTTAGTCCTGAACACAGGGAAAAGTTTGGGAACAGGAGTATCGGCTCATTGAATTTTCAGGCTCATAAGAAAGCCTGGATCCTCACAGAAGCTGCAGATCTGACCCTGCTGTGGGTGGTTATTGATACTCCCCCCATTTTGAACAGTTGCTTTTTTGTGTGTCCCAGGGAAGCTCTCTCGTCCCCATAACAGCAGAGGCTTGGCAGTCAACTGCCCCTCAACGCATAGTGATGCATTTTATTTACCTCCGTGGATGCTGCTCTGAGGAAGAGTCGTGTGGCCCTGCAGTGAAGCACTTACATTTTTAAAGTATAGTCAAGCATCAGTGGGCTAAAAAACATGAGCAAAATGCAAAAACCTGCGAAAAACTCTTTGCTTTCTAGGCCACATTTGAACCCAACAGAGATTCCTTGAGATCAAATTGGACCCCAATTTATTGAATTGTATTTTAAATGTGTATAAGATGGGTCCAAATCAAGCAAAATACTGTAGAAGTCATGGGAATTATTGAAAAAAATACACAGTGCGTTAGCATGTGTGGCAATTATTTCTTTGAGACAGTGATGATAGCACGAGCAAAGATTGAGAGACTCTGACACTGTGATGTGAACAGTCTGCTCTCCCAACATGTTGCCATGGTGGGAAATTGCGGAATCTGAAATTCACAGCTATGAGACAGAGGGAAAAGAATCATCAGAGTGAAAACTGGGTGCCGCAGTTACAAGTTCTTCCCTCCGTCTTGCCATATTTTCATGACAGGCACAGTTATGGGATCTCCGCCTACAATCAAATCATATTAAAACAATGTAAAATAATAACTCATCAGTTCCCACAACCAACAGGGGTGAGGGAATCATAAGTCCCCATAAGTGCAAGTTTTCTCACATCACTGCATAGCCTACTGAGGTCATGGCAGCAAGGCAAGTCAAAAATGTCTCATGCTAAGACATTTGCGGAGGCTCAAGCAGTATGTGTTTACCGTCATGATGTTGTTGTTATGACTTTGATTTAATTAAGTTATTGTAATTTGAATTCTTGCTGTGTTAACTAATGTCATTTAAGAATGCTCTTGCTCTCCTTAACGGAGCTGTGTCACAATTACTGCCCATGCTCAGATCTTGGAAAATTGTTAGCCTAACAAAGTGAATTTGCTAAACTGCAAGTCAAAATCCGTGCCAATCTGTCTTCATTTTGCATTGTATATATAAATTAGAGCAAAGGAGCCGCAGACCATCAGAGTACCACCACCAGGCTTGACTGCTGGTATGATTTTCTTATTGCATGATGCTGTATTAGTTTTACACCAGATGTAATAGGACCCAGGTTTTCCAAAATGGTGTTTTGACTCAACAATCCAAAGAATATTATCTCAAAAATCATCAAGACGTTTTCACAAAATGTAAGATTTGTGGGGTTTTTTTTTTTTTTTTGGTCAGCATTGGTTTTCCTCTTACTGCTGTCCTGTGGATGCCATTTTTTCCCCAGTCGTTTTTTATTGTGGAATTGTAACCAATGACCTTAAAGCTGCATTTGGTAACTTTGAGGAGAGAAGATTTCGCACAAAAATTTGAAAAAAAGCAACTTGCAGATCCCTCCCCCTCCCTCTCCACTGCACTCCTAAGACCCTCCCCCAGATGGCTACCGTGCACGCGAAGGCACGCGAGCTGTTATGCATGCAACTGCAGAGAGATTTTGCACATTCACATTATGAAAGGGGCCAAGTTGCCGAGGCTAGACGTTACTGTTGCGAACAGTCAACACTGCTGGCCAACAAACAGTCGCGTCATTAGACCTGAAAATTCCGGGGCTAATATCCTCCTTTTATTGAAAATAATTAGTCCTGGCTAATTCTAGATGGTTTTCCTTCATTCACACCTTGTCCAATTCAAGAATAATCAAGTGGTCGTTGAAGACACGGCTTCTCTCCCCCATGTGATCTAAAAGCGACAAAATAATAGGCTGCATTCAGTACCGAAAAATAATTTGATTATAATTAGTTCTATGCACCGTCACTCGGCGATGGCATTTCAGAACTCTTCAGCGAATGAAGATAATTTCAGCGACATACATACACCAAGTACATACACCTGTTTTTGCAGCATGGTTGCTCAATTCGTAGTAAAAAAAATAGGCAGCTGTCCGATTGGAAAATGTAAAAGGACGAAACCACTTACTAGTCTGAAATGCCGTCGCCGACTGCAGGTGCATAGACCTAATAAAAATGAAATAATTTTTCTGTCCTGAATCCAGCCCATTATTTTGTCGCATTTAGATCGCATGAGGGAGAGAAGCCGTGTCTTCGTTTGCCACTTGATTATTCTTGAGCTGGAAAACTTGTTAATAAAGGAAACCCATCTAGAATTAGCCAGGACTAATTATTTTTAATAAAGGGAGGGATATTAGCCCCGGATTATTCAGGTCTGACAACGCGCCTGCCAACAAACGAGCAGAAATAAATCATGTCGACATGAAAAGTAATCTACAGCAGTATGTATTGATTAAAAACCCAGCACACGCTTATTTCAGTAAGTTACCCGTTTTTTTTGTTTTTTTTTTTTGAGTACAGAAACTATCGTGAATCCAGCTGAATGGCCAATAAATCATGTATGTCATGATTTGCAATTATCAGAATTACAACTTTAGCAAAAATGATAAAAAGTTACTTTTCTTAAACTTACCAACTGCAGCTTTTAGTGAGGCAAGTGAGGCTAACAGTTCTTTAGATGTTAGTGTGGGGTCTTTTGTGACCTCCTGGATGAGATGTTGATGCACTCTTGAGGGAATTTTGGTAGGCCAGCCACTCCTGGGAAGGTTCACTACTGTTTCAATTTTTTTCATTTGCACATAATGACTCTTAATGTGGTTCAACTGAAGCCCCGGGAAATGGCTTTATAACTATTTCCAGATTGCCAGATGTCATTGATTTTGAATTTCTTTAGATCTCGACATTATGTGCTCTTCTCTCCTAATGCACCTGGCCAAACAAGTTCTGTGTAAGTGATGTTTAAATTCAGCAGGGCTGGCAATAATCATGCCTGGGTTTTTCAAGTGAAATCTAATCTAAAGTGAGATGAAATCTAATTATCAACTAAATTTTTTTAATTGGTTGATTTAGTGACTAAGGAGGTAATTACTTTTTCACGCAAGCCAGCGCGGGTTGGATGGCATTTTTTCCTTCAATAATTGAAAATATAATTTAAAAAAAACTGCATTTATTGTTACTCTGCGTAATTCCTGCCCGATATTAAAATCAGTTTGATGATCTGAAATACTTAACCAAGTGAAATAACAAAAATGGAACAAATATTTTTTCTCAGTAGTGGAAAAGCTGAACAAAAGATTTGCATACAGTAGCATGATTAGCTAATAGAAGAACAATAGATTATAAATTTTATAATTTATTATATACTGTCACCTCCATAAATAATTTGACATTATCAAAGTTAAATTTTCTATTTTGTAATCCAAATCCAATCAAAAAGGGTGGATTAATGCTTTGAACCCTATAGGCCAGTTTAGCAGCATCATAGGAAACGTGCAATTGCCTAAAATACTGGTAAACTGGCCCCCAAACATTTTGCCTTTTGATCAGGCAAGAAGGAGGCTGCATTTTGCGGCTGTATTCCAAAGACTGAGCCGAAGGGATCTCCACCTCTCTCAGTTCGACTTGGAATAGGGGCGTTGATAGCCCAGACAGCACTCAATGAGGGGTATGCCAAGAACCGGAATTGTGGGCAAGTTCCACCCAAAGCAGGAGTCATGACCACTTATTGGAGGATCCTTTGGAAAGGCAGCATAGAGTCTTTCCCTTTTTGTGGTTCAAGCTCTCACCAGACTATTGGTCTGGGAATTGAAGCTGTACGAGAGGCTAGGGGTGGTGCCCAGACGGGTGCAGAGGGTCTTTAAAAACTGGCAAGAAGACATTACCGGAGAGCCTCCTCCAGGACATGCTCCTTCTCCAACTTGATGGCAGCAAACAGGCAAGTGTCAGCAACCACAATCATTGGATCCCCCACAGAGGTGAGACCGGGTTTCAGGCTTAAGGTTCTTGAACCCTGAGAGGTAGGCAAGGGTGAAATTAAAACAGACAGAAAAAAGGGACCACCGAACCTGCCTGTGATTGAGCCTCTTGGCCTAGCTGAGGTACTCAAGGTTCCAGTGGTCAGTCCAAACGAGGAAGGGCAAGCTGGGCCCCTCAAGCCAGTGCCTCCATCCCTCATGTGCCAGCTTGATGGACAGGAGCTCACAATGACCATTGCTGTACAAATTTGACAAAACTCCACAAATAGTGGGGAAGTCACAAATCGTCCCTTGAGAATCAGCTGGTTCTATGTCCACTTTTCCTCATTTTGAGAAAATGGAATTTGAAAATTTGAACGGTCTTATCTCTGACGTTTAAGAGAGTTATCAAAATTTATTTTGAGTGGAATATTGTTGACTGTGGAAGGTACCCTAAATATGTTGCAAACATGTTCAAAATCTCCATAGACTTTGTGATGTAAGCCGTCAAAAATGGACTTAGAACTTTCTGATTCCGAGGAACCAGTGGCGGCTCGTGAATTGGCAACAGGGGAAGCCCAAACAATCCCTTAATGTTAATGATTGTTCATCACCTGTTTTCAATCATTCATTTAAACAGTGGAGGGTCGTCGGCCGTAACAAAGTTAAGCCAAAACCTGGCCCTTCAAAGCTTAATGACTTAGTTAAACCTTTCGCAGTTTACTTTTCTTGATCAGAAGTTGCTCATACGAATTGTTAGAACAGTCAGTTGAGTCAAATGTATTTTCGATAGCATTGTTATACATTGCACCACGAAATTGAGGGGTTTTCTTTCACACATAAATTACGACATAAATTACCATAGGACTACGCTATATATTCCGCGCTCAAGAAGCTCACGAAACGGCATAGATGCTGTGAGATCTGGACCCGGGGAGTGGGTGTGGTATAGGGTGGTGACGCAAGGACCACGAGGCAGGACCGTTCAATAACCGTTTGGCTTTTTATTTTTCCTTTCTTTCTTTAGGGTTCTTCAAGGCCCTCAACCGTCAGAAAAAGGGGGTGGGAGAACATGTAAAGAAACTTATGAAAATTGCCCTAAACTCAGGGGTAAACTTAAACACACTCTCTCCTTTCTAAAGGACTTCTTCTCCAGCCCCTTTTGTTTCTTCCACTTCAGGCCCTTAATGGCTCCAGCCATGCACTCCTTCTCCGCCCGAGCCTGGGTTCCCGTCCGCACGCCTCTGTGTTGAGAAAAGAACAGTCAGGACATTAATTGTTTGCAGAGAAACTGCAGCCTTCCCTCTGCTCCAGAGCTCCCCTTTTTGTGCTCTGAGCTGCTGCTTAAATAGTCCACCCCTGATTAATGATGCCTCCCAGGTGAGTACTTGCATTCTTGCCAACGCAAGAATGTGGCGCTGTCCTGGGTCCTCGCGTTCTGTCCAGGTGTCTGAGGTAACCGCTGGCCTTGGTGCTGAACCCCTCTGTTTCTTAGCACCTGTTCTGCAGCTGTATGGGGGGCGCCACAATGCGCAAATTGATTAGTGAGGCTCATTAAGCAATAAGCTGTGCAACATCGCATTCTTTTCTTCTATATTAAGATTGTAGAAAAAAGACTGTCGTGGCTTCTTGTGAAAGAAGCCTCGCAAACTAATTTATAAAGATGTGTTGATAATTTGCGTCGTCATTTGCTATCGAAAATAAATTTGATTGTCCTTCAACCAATTCGTATGAGCAACTGCTGATAAAGAAAAGTGAACTACGAAATGTTGAAGTCATTAAGCTTTGAAGGGCGAGGTTCTGGCTTCCCTTTGTTACGGCCGACGAGCCGCCGCTGCGAGGAACGTAAGTTGCCCTTGGTCAACATCTTCTATGCCCAAGATTGGACCTGGTGCCTTTACTGGTTTTACGTATGATCGAAATCAGGAAGTTTGATTTCCATCACAGTTGTTTTAAAAAACGTTATGAACAAACTAAGAACGTTTTAGTCAATGAATGGTTACCTGTATTTTATACTTATACTGTTCCAAAAAAGAAACTATACAAGTATTGAATTATTGATTACACTTTCTTTTCAAAATGTTTTCCACATTTGTCAAAACATTTCATGTATAATAAATTGATGCTAAAAACAATGTTTAGTTTCTTTTATGGAAGAGTATATTTCACAAAAAATGCACTGGGACACCATGAACAACGTTTATAAAACTGAGGATTAATGAGTATTGAAAATGCTTCATACACTTCTAGATAAAAGTATTGCATCAAATTAACAGACTGATGAATGAGCCACTTTCTCATTTGAACCTGTGACACTGGACAGCATTGTCCACTGATCAGAATCAATTGCATGAAAAATAAAAATGAGAAAAATGAAGTACGAAATGCAAAATTTGGCATCAAAATGCTTCATACACTCACATATAAGGTACAGGTTTTACATAGATACAATGATAAATCAATGGTAATGTTTCCCAATTTTCCCCATTCATATACATAATTATGTATGGAGAAAATTAGGTGGGGGGGTGGTCGGATATTGGGGTAGGCCTTGCTAGGGCCTATATGGTGGGTGGGATGGGGGTTCGGGTGGGGCAGGCGAGCGGGCGGGGGAGGGGGTAGGGGGGTCTTCCCCGATATCCCTGGGTTGCCCCGATGTCGCTGACAAATTGTATATTAAGTGCACTGTACATTAGCACACTAGGCCAAGAGTTGATTGTTCGAGAATTAAATAGTTCTATGTCCATGCATATTGACAAATGTGACTTTTCCACATCAGTCCTAACATGACAAAATTAAGATTTACAGTGTGTATACATTGTTGGTGAACAACTTACCCATCAAAATAATTCATTAGTCTTTCAGAAGGGATCAAAATTGAACATTTTTTCCGAGGAGTTTTCATTTTGTGCTTTACATGTGCCCCTTGGCCATTTTGAGCGAATGTCAAATGATCCAGGTACGGACCCTAATTGATTCCTTGGACATAGAACCACCTGATTTGAAATGAGCCCCACTCAGGATATAGAACTAAATGTTTCTCCATGTTAATATGGTGTAGACTTTAGGTTGGAGCTAAGCACCCACTAGCTAAGCACTAAGTGACATAAACCTAACTGATTTTAGAATGTCCTGGTATGCTTAACATCATTTCTGCGAAAAGTGGACATAGAGCCAGCTGATTCTCAAGGGACGAAATGTCACTTAGCCCACAAACTGCCAGGAACCGATCCAAAAATATGCAAAACCCGTGTCACATGCATAAACATCACATCAATGTCGTGGTTCTGGATGTTTGTGCCTGTGTTTTGGACTTTTCTTTGTGGCTCTCATCCCAGAATGATACCATGCCTCTCTGCTAGAGTGTCTGTTTGTAGCTAAGCACTATAGCCGAAGATATCTGTAGTCAGGTTTTGTTTGGCTAATTATTGGAGTTTCTTCTCCCTTTGTCTATCTCTCTTTGCTTCCATGGTTCGAACTATTATACGTCCTTTGGAAGTGCAAGTACTTTCGTTTGGTCTGTATTACTCTCTGTGTTCGTACTGTGTCCGTGCTACTCTCTTTCTGCTCTGTTCGTTGCACTTGGCCTCCGTATTCCACCGGCCATTACAATCAAATGTAATTTTTGTGGTGAAACATTTTAAAACTGTAAAACCCATATAATTTTTTACATGTTTGTGAATAGTGATATATTTGTGGATCATGTCATGCAATTATGACCGCCTCAAGTAAAAATTGACAGTTCATGACACTTTGAGATTTTGAGATAAAGGCTGGGGACTTTTTTACTTAATCTGTGATAGCAGTTTACTCCTCACATGATTCCATTGAAACTAATAGGTGAATCACTAATTTTTTGTCATCAAATACTTTTTAGATACATACATCAAACTACCAAACGTCATGAAATGTCGAATGTTATTTGATGCGTTCACATGTATTGCATTCTGTGGATTACAACTGCTGAAGTCCACCAAAAACTTCCATCGTAACATACTGAATCATTGTGTTTTCTTGAGGACCTCATCACCAACTTCAGTTGTGCTTACATAACTGAAACTGGATGTCCTCCACAGCAAGCACCTCTGCTGGAGACCAATAACTCCCCTTCTCCCGATAACCTGAATAAACTGCAATCAGCATGAAAAAATGCTCCAGAATTTCTGTCAATCAGAGGAATGAGCTGATGGTATGGAGCATTATAGGCATGAGACTGAAGTGTCCTTACAGCTGCACTTTAGTGTAAACCTAAGGATTTCAATTGGGTTTTGGGCAAAACTTCAAAGCGTAAAGCATTCTATTGATCATGTGGACTGCAAAATCTAAAATGGCAGTGAAAGGTCACTACTGTGAAAACGCTGAAAAAAACCCCACAGGTTTTCCATGCAAACTCTTTGTCTTAATGGCAAAATCAATATCAAAATTTCTTGAATTAAATAAACACTAAGGTTATTCAGGAAGTGACATCAGTATGGCAAGTTACATGTGGTCTTTAATCTGCTAAAAAGACAATAATGTTACAGTCGCATCAATATGAGCAGGTAACATTATTCCAGCTTTACCAAGACTTACCCTTTTTTTTTTATGTTAAAACTGTATTTTTCGGTTACATATAGGGAGTGAAACTGCACTTATTGAATGACAATTTCGGATTAATACTGATGGTTTAAGGTACTCAATAAGGTGGATTAAGAGGGGCTTGCTGTGCCTTGAATACATCTTTAATGGTGAAAAAAGAAATGGATTGGGAGGATAGGTTAAACAGATCATTGGCTGTAATTTCATACTGGCCTCAATCTGCTGTACATCCTCAACCAGATAAAATGTTGATCAAAACCTGATGAAAAACAAAGCTGCTAGTGCAATATGATTGACGCCAACATCAGAGCACATACTGAAAATGTAGTCATCATTAAGTATTGAGTTCTGAACATACAGGTGCTGGTCAACGAATTAGAATAATTTCAAATAGTGCAATCTTTACATTTTTTTAATGCATTTTTTGTGCAGAAAGCAAATCAGGTGTTCACCGCACCTGTCCTACTTGTTAGAGTAATCACAGAGCTTGCTACCTGTAAAAAATTTGCTCAGCTGAGCTTTCCAAAAGGCCCATTTAGGCCATTTAACTGTGACACTTGTTTCATTGAATTAGAATAATTCATAAGTCATTTCATTGAATTAGAATAAGTGCTTGAATTTTTGTTTTCTGTGAAGAGTGTTCACTGTGCAGTATAAAGTCAGGGTTGAGTAGAATTTCTAAGTTGTAAAATCAATCATGGGTCAGCAGCGCGACCTCTCAACCGAAATAGTGGCTCAAATTCAACCCTTCACCAACAAGGCTTGACCCAAACTATCTAACCCAAACAGCTCGGCATCAGCCAGTCTTCCGTCTGCAAAGCTCTCAAGAAAGACTGGAGTAAGCACACCAACTGTTCCAGCGTCTCAAAAACTTCTGCTTGCGACAACAAGCAGCGGAGAAAGATTGCAGTCAGCAACTGGTTCAAGTCCACTTCTGAGCTCAGCGACTTGTGGAACGAGCAGACCAGCACTAACGTCTCGAGATCAACCACTTATCGTCGTCTGCGCGAACTCGGCTTCAAATCTCGCGTTCCAGCAGTAAAACCGATGCTGAACCAGAAACAAATGGAGAAACGGCTGAAGTGGGCCAAAGAACACGGCGAATGGACTGCTGACAGAAAGTGGTCTTCAGTGACGAATTACGCTTTTGCATCTCCTTTGGTGACCAAGGTCCTCGTGTCTGGCGTCGTGGTGGCGAAACCTACAACCAGGAGGCCGTGAAAAGATCTGTCAAGTTTCCCCAGAGCGTAATGGTCTGGGTATGCATGTCCGGTCGGGGTGTAGGGAAACTCTGCTTTCTCAAGAAGACAGTCAATGCTGCTGTATACCAACATGTTCTGGAAACGTTCCTGATTCCGATTGTTGAGGAACAGTTTGGCGAAGAAGACCTCATATTTCAACAGGATCTTGCACCGGCTCATGCGCCAAAGTCGACCAAAGATTGGTTCGCCGAAAAACAGCTTGAAGTTTTGGCATGGCCGGCCAACTAGTCTGACCTCAATGTCATTGAAAACCTTTGGGCCATCGTCAAGTGGAAAATTCGCGACAGAAGGCCGACTACGCTGGACCAACTGAAGCAGAACATCGCCACAGCCTGGGAAGCAGTGAGTGCAGAAACTTGCGACAAGCTGGTCAAATCGATGCCGCTGAGACTTCAGACAGTCATACAAGCCAAGGGGGCAGCCACAAAATACTGAGAAAGTGATGATTCTAATTATAATAAAAATTATTCTAATTGAGTGAAACGGTTTCTCCATTATTCTAATTCAATAAAACAACAGTGTCACAGTTAAACGGCCTACATGGGCCTTTTGGAAAGCTCAGCTGAGCAAATTTTTTACAGGTAGCGAGTTCTGTGATTACTCTAACAAGTAGGACAGGAGCGGTGAACACCTGATTTGCTTTCTGCACAAAAAATGCATTTAAAAATTTTACGATTGCACTATTTCAAATTATTCTAATTCGTTGACCAGAACCTGTATATTAACTGATTTCACATGAAAGCTCATATTGAAAACTAATGTCTGTAACGGACAATAAAACTAGTTATCGTTAAATCAGATATATTTTTCCGCAGTTGACTGGAATGTCTCATGCATTTAATCCAGCTCTTTCCCAATATTTATAGCCACCACTATGTATTGTCAATAGCACCCTCTTGTGCTAAAAAGTCATATTGTCAAGATTCAAGAAGTGTCATTCCATGCATCTACATAGTCCACAAATCTCTTTTGATAGTAATAATCACTGTCATGACTATGCTCAAACTAAATCATTCTTCCAATCATAATACAAAAGTTTTCTTGGATTATAACACTTAAGAACTAAATGATTTTAGTCATACCGTCCTCAATCACAAGTGCTATCATGCTTGTTCCTGCTCAGTCAATGCTGTAGATTTAATTGTCATTGTCATTGAAATAAAATGTTTTGCATGTTATCACCACAAAGAGACATGACTCCTCCTTCCTTTTCTCATAACCAACTAACCCTTTCAAGTGCAGATCCTTTGATTTAACTTTAGAATATTTTCTCTGTCTTCACACCAAGGACAAAGCTCCCCTGAAGAGCCCCTGCACAGCAGGTAGGCTTCATTCACTTGCATTATCGAACTGGAAAAAACACATAATATTATAAATGGCCATGCTGACAGCGGATTGAACTTTTGTATACTGTGGGGACATTTAACCCTAGAACACTATTGCTAAAATTAGTAACACCATCACTAACGCCGGGTGATTTTTCCCCATATAGTAAAATACCCAATAAAAAGTACTTGTCATCAAAATATGACAATACACGACAAATTAGAGTAGTGTTCTTTTATTTTCAACTGTGCCATGTCTAACAAAATGAAAAAAAGTACCCTGAGGTAAACAAAACACCCATGCCTTCAAAGATGTCAAAGACAATGCTGAAGCTACCCAGGAACCCATAACACTCAGACAAACGCAACATAATGAAAATCACGTTAACACGTTTGCTCGGGTGAAAATCACCCGGCGATAGTGTTCTAGGGTTAAATGAGCGAAAAGCATTGTTCATTCAAACGGTTAAACAAAAAATACAACTTTATAACTTGCTCTTTCACAACCTAACGCAGTTACCTGTCTATATTATGAAATAAAATCAGTATTCAACATATTCCTATTTAGCTATTTATCATCAAAGTCAATGACAGATTGAGGGAAATACATATTTGGTATCAAAAGATTTTCAACTGTGATTCTTCAGTCCTTCCACTGGATAACTGCATTGCAAAGCTCTGCTAAGGACTCTCCATGGTAAGGATATAGGCTTCTGAGTTTATTGCACTCAACCAATATTCCCCTAATGTCAGCTCAATAGGGCAGCATTAAAATGTCAGAAGATACATCATATGCATGGTGAAATACAAGAAGAGTGTCGTCAAAATTCTGGGATATTGCTTTGCCATGACGTTTAACAACTTTTTGAGACTGGACTGATAATCTTATCTCGCTCAAATGTCATGGATGGTTGGTTTGACAAAAAATCAGTTCAGTCCGCACCTTATTTTACGGTACAACAGCCTCAGTCCTGTGGCGAAGGAAGCCCCACAATCTTTGAGTCACAGCTTCAGCGCCCAAACTATTCTATCATGCCATCCCTCATGCTTAAGCAGATATGCAGGGTAAATAGAACATTATATACATCTCATTGCCGGTTTGATTTTTGAAAAAGAATTGACTCTCATATTTATCAAGGATGTCAATGATTTTCACGAATATAAAAACTAAATTTAAAAAAATAATGAACACAAAAAATTAATAAAAATATACAGGATGTTATCTAGTGATTCCTCTGGAATCCTTAATATCTTTGGATAGTTCATATTGCATGAAGTTAATTATATTGTTCTTCTATTCAACTGCCACTGATATTGTGCTACATTGGTTAAAGAGAGCGCTGACAACTAAGATGCTAACTAGACATACGTGTCTTATTATTACACTGATTAAAATATACTGTACATACAAATGCATAAATGTGTGTGTGTGTGTGTGTGTGTGTGTGTGTGTTGCAGCTGGCAAAAATTATTTCTTTTAACTGACTGATGCATTGCATAGTTTCTAATTTCTTCCATCTTTGATGACCAAGTCAGAAGATGTATCCCATGGTGGTGGGAAAGATGTTATTGTGTTTCAAGTGGGGCAAATTATTAGGGGCTGCACCAAGCTAAGAAAACAACCAAAAAGATTGGTGGAATCACTGGAATTGGGTAAAGAACTGTCCAGCGCATTAACAAAACCTGAAGGGCATAGTTGTGAAATATGAACTTAGCGGAAGACATGGGTCGGGGAAAAAATCATGAATAGTCATGATTGGTTATCACTAAAATGCATGGTGAAGTCTCATTGTAAAAAAAAATGACTGTGGAACCCATGCATGGTTATGTTTAATTGTGAAAGTAATAGCATTTCCATTCAAATGCGACAAGAACTTGCAGGATTGGGACAAAATGGTTGTGTAGCTACAAAAATGCCACTTGTTATTGAAGCTAATCAGGAAAAAAATACCACTTCTATCTGCTCGGGAACATAAAAGGCTTGTTAAGACTGCTAAGGCTGAATATTTTGCAAACTTAATTAAGATCATTGCTCACCGACCCAAACTTCTGTTTCAATCTATTAACTCCATTTTGCACCCACCTGCTTCTTCTCTCAATGCTGTCTCTTCAAACGAACTCTGTGAGAAATTTCTAAAATTCTTCATAGGTAAAATTGATGATATTAGATCCCAAATCTCTCGGTCAGACTTTAATCCCGCTCAGCGGCAACATCCAGTTGGCCATCTCCAGCAGTTTAATTTGGTGACATCCTCCGAACTACTTAGGGTGGTCGCTCTCATGAACCCAACCTCTTGCTCTCTCGATATTTTACCCTCGCACCTTTTTAAGGAAGTTTTTAGTACTATTTGTCGAGTTATCTTTGCCATAATTAATTGTTCACTAAAATATGGTGTTGTCCCAACCTGTTTGAAACAGGCCATAGTTCAACCCCAGCTGGAAAATCCTAGTTTAGATCCTGAAGATCTAAATAATTATTGGCCAATCTCTAAGTTATCTTTTCTTTCTAAGATTTTAGAGAAGGTTATATTCTCCCAGGTCTCTCTTTATCTAAACAGATTCAATATCTTTGACAAATTCCCGACTGGATTTTGAGCTTTGCACAGTACAGAGACTGCACTGGTGAAGGTACATAATACATCCTCCTCACTGTCGACTGCCATTTTAGTCTTGCTTGATCTCACTGCAGCCTTCGACAAAATAGATCATAACATCCTCTTAAATCGCTTAGAGGTTGACGTTGGCCTGCAGGGTCCTGTGCTAAGATAGATTACATCCTATCTTAATGGCCGGACATTTTCTGTCAAATTAGGAAATTGCTCTTCTTCCCCATCTCCCATAACGCGTGGTATTCCCCAAGGTTCAATCTTGGGGCCTCTCTTATTTTCCTTGTACATCAGTGCTTGAAATGGGCCGGTACACAGTATTGCCACCTCAGATTTTTACCGCTCTGTGCACCATAACTTCTTATGGCACCGTACTGCATACTGTCACCTTTTGACACGCCTAGGCACGAAAATTGTTGCTGCAAATTACGGTCTGTGTGGTAATGTATTTGTTCTTTTTCAGCGGCGTTTGATTTATTTTTATATGCACAAGAGACAACCATACAATCTTCTGCTCGAGTACATTCCAATATTTTAAAAAAAAATCAATTTCATTTCTAGTTCTTATGTAGTTCATAAGAACGGCAAGCAAAATTCAAGCCAATTATATATTATTTTTAGAGACACGTCTACCCAAAATGCAACATTTTCCCGCATCCCATGAATTTACATGCATACAGAGCATTCCAAAATCTTTATTCAGCCAGTCGTCAATTGTAACTGAAAACAGTACGATTTCGAGGATGTTGGCTTGGCTTAATCATGAGAGCACTGCGAAACGAAAGCTATTTTCCCCGGACAACGTCCCGAATTTATTTCTGTAAGAACAACAAATGGCTCGTCAAACAATGCTTCTAGTGGGGTGGGTACGGTTTTTTCCGCTCAGGACTGTTTTTGGTGCACTTAGTTTGTACAGCCACCACCACAAGTAACCTATTAACCTGTGTGAAACACTGATGTATTGTCCATTATTCAGTTGGTTTGTATTCCACATTATTGGCCTGTGTAAGGCTTGCCTGTCAGTTAACATCGGACTTGAAAAAATCTGTCCTGCCATGTTACATGTGTCATTCTGCCAGGTTATTTAAATGTCCATTCATTCCATAATTATATGCATATTGGTTCACTTCCGAAAATTGGCTTTCTTGGAAATGGCCTGAATTCTGTAAAAAGCATTATATACTACAAATAAAATGATTCTATTGAGTGGAATATTCTCATACCATGTACCATTTTGACAACTGTTTTGAGAAAGCTGTAGTTCTCTTGTAGCTAGTCTTAGTCTTAGTCTTTTTTCTGCAAAGTTTTGTCAATATCGCCAATATAATATATATTTCACATGAATATTAGTTATTTGGTATTAAATTCATAATTTCTTGTGACATTATCAAAGATCTACTTGTAAATTGAGAATGTGGGAACTTTAGTAATACTAGTTAAGATATGCAGTGGTGTCTGTTGGGTTGGGGCGGAGTGTAATGCGGTTCTACAGCAAGGTTTTGGTTCGGTTTTGGTTTTTCGGAGCTGCTGATTCAGAGTGCTGGCACCTTTTTTATTCCAATTCAAGCGCTGTTGTACATGTTGCCACTCGGATCTATCTTTAAGAAGTACAATGTCCCATACCATTGCTATGCTGATGATACGCAGTTTTATTTACCAGTCACCCCTGACAATGTTTGTTCCCTGAAGCTACTTTTCAGCTGCCTGGATGACGGTAAATGCTGGATGTCCAGAAATTTCCTTCAACTGAACGATAGTAAGTCATTTATTTGGTCCTGCTAACTCTGTCTCCACCTTGAGTAAAGCTCTCGGTCCCCAGACTGTGAATTTGCATAGCTTTGGTAGAAACCTAGGGGTCTTACTGGACACTTCACTGAATTTTAATAAGCAAGTCAGCAACGTTGTAAAGGGCAGCTTTTTTCAGCTCAGAACCATTGCCAGATTAAAACCTGTGTTATCCTGTAAAGACCTGGAAAAAGTAATCCACGTCTTTATCACTAGCCTCCTGGATTACTGTAAAGCTCTATACATAGGTTTGACAAACTCCACTCTGTCGAGATTGCAGTTTGTTAACAATGCAGCAGCCAGATTTTTAACAGGCAAAAAAGAGAGCATATTACCCCAGTCCTGGCCAAACTGCATTGGCTACCTGTAAAATACAGAGCCGATTTTAAGATTTTACTATTTGTTTTTCAAGCCCTTAATGGTCTCGCTCCGCAATACAGACCTCCTAACTCCTTATTCTGCGCCAAACCCGCCCCCCCCCATTGCTCAGGACTTCCACTCAGAATCTCCTGTCTGTCCCGCATTCACGTTTTAAAACTAGAGGTGATCGTGCATTTTCAGTTGTTGCCCCCAGTCTCTGGAATAATCTTCCATTACACAAAAGAACCTGTTCTTCAATTGATCTTTTTAAATCAACACTAAAGACCCATCTTTTTAATCTTGTTTTTGGCTCAGTTTGAGGCTGCCACTTGGTTTCTTAGTCAAGTTCACTTTTTCTCATGATTATCTGCTATTTTTCTGTTCTACTTTTATTATCATTACTTATATTTGTATTTTAAGTTATTTTTATTTTTATTTTTTATTTTATTTATTTATCTCCTGACTTTTTATGTTTTTTAGCCTATTGTTTTATTTCTGTTCTTATGTTTGTTATTTTATGCATTTGCCTCTGCTGTTAAGCACTTTGGGTCAAATTATGTTGTTTTAAATGTGCTGTATAAATAAATGTTACTTGACTTGACATAAAAATTGGACTGTGCAGCAGTGGAAAAAGGTCATGTGGTCTGATGAGTCCAGATTTACCTTATTTCAGAGTGACGAGCACGTGAGGGTAAGAAAGGAAGCCCATTAAGCGATGCATAAATCATGCATAGAGCCCACTGTACAAGCCAATGGAGGCAGTGGTATGACTTAGAGTTGCTTCAATTAGTCAGCTCTAGGCTCAGCATCATTATGCAGCAATAAAATGAGCCACCTGAAGGTACTGAGTGACCAGGTTATCCTATCAATTGATTTTTTTAATACCTTCGGCACTGACATACTCCTGGATGACAATGCCAAGATTCATTGGGCTCAAATTGTCAAAGAACGGTTCAGCGAGCATAAGGAATCATCTTCACACGATTGGCCTCCTCAGAGTTCTGAATTTAACCAACTGAAAGTCACTGTGATGTGCTGCAGAAGGCTTTATGGAGTGGTTTGACTCTCACAGTGTCAATATAAGATCTCGGCCAAGAAATATTGAAGCATTGCAAACGATGGTAAAAAGGATGGCGCGACAAATGCGCCCTGTGTTCAAAGCTAAAGGCAGTCTGACAAAATATTAGTGTGTGCAAATTTATTTTTTTGGCCGAGCACTGTAAAATATTTTAAAGTCTGAATGGATAGAAAAGAAATGAAGAACAAAAAATGCCATAAATGATCATGTAATTTTATTTGACGTTGTATTCCTTATTCTAATGCCGCACATTTGCATGTAAAGAATTGCACAACAGTGATGACAGAATATAGATTTTAAGGTAAAATATATGGAGGTAATGATCCGAGTTAGTTTAACAACTTTTATTTTGAATTCAGCTGCAAACACAATTATCTTGTATATAGTCTGTGATCAAAATGATCTACGATGTCATTATAAACTCATAACTTTGTGATCACTCATCAAATTTAAACCAGTGGTGGCACCCATTGAATTTAGTTGCAGAAAAATTAAGTCTTTTTCCTGGTTTAAGACTTTTTTGGGTGAAAAGTCAAACCAAAACCAACACAAATAACTAGAATATAATGCTTAGGTGAATTATAAGAGGAAAATGAAAGATGTCAGACTCCCACATCAAGAAAGGAAGTTTACCCACTATTCCAGGTTCTTCATTCAACGTTTTAGCTTCTGCGGCCAGCTATCACACACATCCGTATCTTTAAGGGGGGTAGGGCCCCCTCAGTCATTTCTCAGCTGGGCAGATGGTGTCATTGTCTATGTCCCCTGCATAAGCACCCCCTCCACAGTCAGTCTTATCCTTGGGGTATCTCAGCAAATGCCACCGCGTCTATCAAACACTCACCAAAAAAGAATAATAGGCTTGTTAAAGACTACAAATTTTAAAAGCATACATTTTATGAGCATCTTGGGGCAGACGGGCAGCCATCTGTCAGAATCCAGACACTATAGATAAATGCATGCCTGAAGGTACAGTTCAGAGAACTATAAAATCATAGCTCTTGAAACACTGGGACAAATCAAAATTCTCACATACATTTTTGTGCATCATCTTTGTACAGGCAGATTTTTCCAAAGATTTCAAAAGAAATTTGCTTGCCATCTGGAAACCCCGTTGAGTATTTTGGCGTCTATTCTGAAAAGTAGTCTATATATGAGCATGGGCTGAGTACAATTACCGAACATCACACACTTCCAATAAGGGAAATTCCACGGTGACTGACATTACATTGAGAGAGGGAGCAGGCCCTTTGCTATGGCCTGGTAGTAAAACTTGAACTCCTTCGATAGTCATATTTTGTGACAAACATACTAGGGACTTGGTCAACTAGGAGGCTGGAGGGAACCTTGCTGGTATTATGTATAAGTTAGTAGGATGTGGAACCGTGAGTATGACTGATGTGATGCAAAAACGGCCATTAAAAAAAATTCATCAACTTTATTGCAAACTTGTCTTCCATACATGGTTGACAGCATTTTTTAATTCCAAGATATAAGGTAACATGCAACTGAAATTTTTGAAATTATTGCCATGTTCTGAATCAAAAGTTTTATCAGAATAGTTACATTATTATGCTTGACTGATTTTATGTGACTGATGTTACAGTTTGTCACGCAGAGTTCACAGAGTCACAGAGAATGGAATTCTGTGGATGAAAAAAGATAATTTGACAAGCAATTGTCATATTCTACATATGCATTTACTTTGACAGCTTACTAAATGGTAATAATGGTATTTGAATGTTTTCTAGATCATACCAGGTGCAGGGCTCACAGTACCTTCTGGCTTCAAACAAGATGTGAACTTTATTGACACATATTTAAATGAGTGGTGTTCACAGGCCTGACATGCCTGATAAAGCTTTCGACATTAAGAAATAAAAAAATTCAAAGCTTGCCAACTGATATTGGGACTGACTACAACTGGCTGGCAGGGTCAAGAAAACCCCAAAATAATGGTGAGGAAAAATAGGCTGAAAAAGACAGAGTTGGATGAGTTGAAAGCCCAGTATTCCAATGTAAATCATTCTGCTGCTGTCTTAATGAACATTATGATGAGGTGAACCCAACTCAGCATTGGACATTTCAGAGGGCCTGGCATTTTTATTAACTAAAATCACCCTTTCTAGGGTGCTCTGCAGCACAGAGGTTGCCTTGCCTGATAAACTTTCCCAGGTGGCATGGTCACCAGTGTACATGTACTCGGTGTACATGGTGTAATCTTCTTTGATTGTATTAACATACATTAATTGGTGATAACCTGACAAACTATCACCAGATAATAAAAAAATACTAATACTGATATCTGTGATAAATTAAATAAAGTACCTTACAAACCTGCTTATCAAGTAT
The DNA here is from genome assembly GCA_029721435.1 of Gymnothorax reevesii. Taxonomy (NCBI): domain Eukaryota; kingdom Metazoa; phylum Chordata; class Actinopteri; order Anguilliformes; family Muraenidae; genus Gymnothorax; species Gymnothorax reevesii. The sequence continues at coordinate 29,690,382 of CM056588.1, forward strand.
GGAGTTATATTTAATAGATTTTTCTGCAGTCTCTTCTTGTTTCTTGAGATGAAGCCCGGAAGAGGAAATGCATCATGGGAAAATCTTGAATATTCATGACAAGGGTGCTGCCATCTAATGATAATGAACAAAACTGATCCATTGTATTAAAGAGATTTTGTTAGAGACAAGTATTTTTCTGTACAACTTTCTAGTAGCTTGTAGTGTTGAACTGGTGATACAGACCCAGGTTTACCTGTGACTGACGTTACCAACCGTATTGCATTTCCAGGCAAGATTGATGCATGAAAAGCAACAACTGAATTGTATTTTAGGTTAATGCTGACAAACTCTAAAAAATATGCGGATAATAGTTCAGAATATTCAAGTTTTTTCTTTTTTTTTTTTTTTTTTTACAGAACTAGATAGGGGAGACTGGGGTCCGATGAGCCATATCACTATTTTACAATCAGTCAATGCAAAAGGTGTTTAAAATGGGCAAAATAGTGATATGGCTCATTTATCCCCATAACTCATCAGTCAATGGTTAAATATTTTGCCTATTTTAAGCAGCTGTTTCATCGATTGATTGCAAAATAGTGATACGGCTCATTGGTCCTCATGGCTAATGGGACCCCAGTCTCTCCTAAATTTGACTTTTGTGACTGATGTTACAGCCATGAAACTAGGTTCAAAATTGCTGTCAAATAAATCAATGCTTTGAACAAGCCATTTTTTGCTGTTATCACCTTGTCAATGTCAACACTGGTATTACAAAACTAAATCACTGGATAAGAAACAAGTTTACGCACTAGATCTAAAGTGAGGCTGATTTATGCATATTTTAATAGCTTAAAATCATTAAAAAGCATGTCCTCTTTGATGCACCATAGCAACTTCATCACATCATCCCAATCAAAACAACTTTTGTTCAACAAAGCTGAACATCAGTTCTGTTCATTTCAATACTGTTTTCCCCAATTTCCGGGAAATAATTTTTTGGCCTCTCAGCTTCTGCAAAATTGAATAAAGATTAAAAATATAAGCTATAAAATAGGATTAATTATTTATATTTTTGTGCAGCTTCATAAATTAAAATATGTTATTTTAAAATTTGATTTCCGAGAGGAAATACAGCCTAGAGTATTGTTCCAAAATCCAAAAAGGCACGTATTTTTTTTCCCAAGATGAATAAATAAATTTGTCCATCTACCCCCACCTTTTTGTTCGACACGCCTGTGTTGCGCGCACCCCACCTCTCTAACCAAGTTATTAGTAATTAAATCCTCTGGCAAATCCGCGCTCTTAGACCGTAGGTACTGTATCCGAATGTATAATTTTAGGTCACACGAGAAGCTGGCCTCAGGCACCGGTATTGTATTGCATGAATCACGCAGGTTTGGCTCCATGTACTGAAGCGTCTAATAGGAAGGCTAATAATAAATAAATTCCTTCAAAATAAGTAGCACACAAAGAGCTCACTCGGCAAACTACGCTGATATAACGTGGCTAATTTGTGAACCACCAAGATTTAATAAAAACAAACAGTTTTACTAGAGGACAGGGAGAGCGAGGTGGAAAATTACTAGCATGCTTGAGCTTCACGCGTCATTCTCTCACCTACAAATTACTCATCAGACCTTCCGACAACAATGCTTCGACGGCCACTCCTACTCAGTTCCTCATACCATATAACTCGCTTCATTTACCGCAATGTCAGACCGGATGTGCCTTTCGCAATTCAAGTGAAGACGTATCCTCCTGCACTGCGGTTGTACTACGCGTCAACCAGTCCTAGAGATAGAGGTTGGATTGTCCTGTTATTACACAGTTTTCATTGGCCAGAGAAATTTTACGGAAACGCCTTAGCAACATATCTGCATTCTAATACGCCAATACAGAATCAGTGGCTAAGAGCGAACTGCCCTGACAAATAAAATTTCGGTTCAAGACTTACGTATCAGTTTGCCTGTGCACTCCTTCCCGTAGTAGTTTTGTAGCGAAGCTAAGCCTTTGACCGTTTGGCGTTTCACTTCCCAGAATATCCGATCCTTCTCCATTTCATTTTTGTTTTTTATTATTTCGTGGGGGAAAAAAAATCAAGAAAGCTGAAGTTTTTCCGGTAAAGGTAAGGTAGCGTGGGATGATTCTATCGGTTCTTGAACTCTTCAAAATGGCTGCTGTATTTGCTATGGTTGTCCTACCGGCTTTGGGGTATCCGGCCTAGCTGTGAAGCTAAGCTCTGACCATCTAAGAAAATGGCGGCGGAGAAAATGCCGGCGTTTAGCTAACGGGGCTGTAGGGGTTAAGTGACATTGCTAATTGACTCCATTCCTGTTTTCGGTTACCCTTATTCCTGCGAAATATAGGTTCTAGCACAGTCTTCATTATATTGGCGATTTAGCCCCAGTATTATGATTATTGGTCATTATAGAGCCAATTCGGCTAACATTGAGTTGCATGTCTTGTGGAGGGCAGAGTATGACCCAGCTGCCGAGCCTTTCTTAAGCAGCAGTAGCTATTGCTGGCCTGTGGCTGTGTTTCAGCGTCCTCGATTGCCGTGATTTCTTTTTATAGCGAAATCTTTTATCATTTATCATTGCTGTTGGATACCTATGCGTTAAGGTTTCTTGTATTTAGCGAACATGCTGTAGGCTAACCTCCGATGTGCCCTTTGTTTGTTAGCTAACAAGTAGCTAATGCCAACTTGACTTGTTTGTTCGACTCGTTAGCTGGCCATCTTAAAACTGTTAACTACGACTAGCTAGCTAGCTAATGCATGTGTCGTGCCTTTGTTTATGTGCTAGCTACCTTTCCTGGCTGTCGGTAATGTTGACTAGCTCGACTAATAGATGGGAGAATCAGAGTAGCTAATTTACTGGCTCGCTAGATTACCGTACAAGCCCATTAACATTGATTGAAATCGGGGGTACCCGCATAACTACACTAGCCTGCTTGATGGCCTCTCCGTGTTGGCTGACGCCAGGAAAACGACAGAGTTGATTGATCCTAACGTGAGATTGATGATGAGCGACACGGACTAGTCAAAGGGTGATGTTTCGCTGAATTATTTGTATTCTCTAATTGCCATTCTCCCACTTTCTTCCAGCTCGTTCTCTCCATCCTATCCTTTGAACATTATTCTTTTGGATATTACCCGTTGTTAAGCCGCCAAAGTGGAGAGTGTGATCGCAGAAGGGGGTGCTTCTCGTTACAGGTTTGTATCAATTTATTCTTGACCTCCATTGTTGAAGCGGCCGTGTGTTCCAACCCAGACTGATTGCCTTTGGTAACTTTATTGTTGCTAGTAAGGATTCATTTTGCACAATAGCCGTGATTTTTAATGGATCAGTGTGGCATTTCAGCATATCCCATACAGAAGTGGCGCAGCACTAAGACGAAACCAATATCAGCTGTGCTCTTCATTTAATGTTTTAATTACATTTTGTTAAAGCTCCAGTCCATCAGGGCATTGTGTTTCCATAACTTATTCCTCCCGCATATCTGTAATGTTAAATTGGTGTATTCCTGAAATTGATAAGAGTTTATGAAGCAAATTCTCACCAACTTCGCTCTGTCATGTGACGTTTAGTTTTCTAGAATTCAAGTATGGTCTGGTAAAATCCTACACGAATTCACATCATCTGTTCCCACATGCCATCTTGAACCCAACAATTTCATAATTATTATGACACAATTCCTTTCAAAGTTCCTCCTTTAGGTTTCGGATGTGCTGTGTCAATCAAATGTGGCAGAATTCATGGCTGAGTGCAGATATTCCTCCAACATGACTGTTTGGGACAATCTCCATTTATTCTACATTATTTTCTTTGTAATTAGAGGGGTAATTGTTACTCTTCCCAGAACACAATTTGGGCTCATCTTCTGAATTTTTTTTAATTTGAATGATCTCCTGCAGACAGTTTTCAAACCTGTCTAGAGTTGTAGATTAATATGCGTTAGCCTGTTTGCAGCTTTTATGCAACCAGATAGCCTTCAGTAGCTATGCAGTCATTTATGTCTAAATTTGGCATTCTGTGCAAACAACTCGCTCAAACCATATTTATTCGAGCAAAATCACTAGTTAACATGTTTGGCGTTTTTGTTCTTTAAAACAAGTTTCAAAAATGCTGGGAGTGGTCCTTATTTTCCTTGGCGGAGCCACGTCCTCAGCTTGAGCCATATTTGCGAGAATGTGCTTGTGACGGAGCACCAATTGGCCGCTATAGCTTGTAAAATTTAGACTGCCATCAGTATTTTTTTTTTTTTTCGGTTTTAAAGGACATGAACCCCTAGCAAGTAAGTTGTTGACTTTGCGTGTGTGAATATGGTTTTTTGAGTGATTTTTTTTTTTTTTTTTTTTTTTCTTGCTTGGAAAGCCTCAATCATGTCGAAATGGATAGTGACTGCAGGGCTACTGGAGGCCATCTGGCTGCATGAAAGTCACTAACACACAAGCAACCTACCGTAACTCAAGAGAGAATAGTCGGCAAAACCGTCTTGAGTTGATTTGCTCAAATTATTGGAAATGAGCCCAAATCATATTTTTGTTAACCTTTATAATCAAATGGGAATCACATGGCTTCTTGTTTGTTTATACTGTTGTTGTTCCTACATTGTTCCTGTTCATGATTAGACAAAGCATAGTACACTATAGTAGATCTCTGGTTCAAACTGTTCACTGCTAGCTTGCTTTATGTAGGTCTTATGTTAGTACTTGTGTCAATTGTTGAATACCAGCGTTTTTTTTTTTTTTTAATTTAATGGCCTGTGTTCTGGGCTTTGCTGCTTTTTGACTGGGGTTTTGGGCTTTTTCAGTGCTTCTTCGGGCAGCGGAGGAAGTCGGGGTGCGCCTCAGCACTATCCCAAGACTGTCGGAAACAGGTACACTAAATTCCCTCTGTCTTGAGGAAAGCCATTGCCTTTAGTTAATGTTTTGTATGGTAATTTTTTAGAATGGAAGCAAATGAACCAGTTGTCACTTCTTGTTTAGGTTATTTTAATGTTTGCTGCTGAACATGCGTTCAGTGTTCAGAGGACCTTTCATTTGTTCTGTTGGTTTTGGCTGGTCTGTGTGGCTGGCTGTACCACCCATTAAGTCATTGGTTCTTGTGTTTTAGCGAGTCCCTGGGGAAAGCCCCTGGGTCTAGCGTTCAGAGATGGGTCCCTTCACGAAGCACTAGACGAGATGTCAACTCCTCCAATGAAAAAGAGCGACACGATGCAGTTTTCAGGAAAGTAAGAGGGTATGTATCGCGTATTGACTTTGTGTTTCCTTTCAGGGGCTGACGTGTGTTTTATTAGCCTGTGTATGCGTCGTGTGGAATTCCATTAGGGAGGGAGACTGTGCCATTTTCAGTGTCTTGTTTCATCAGCTGAGCTCTGATGAGCTATTTACAAAGAGTTGCCTCACGCTGAGAACACTGAGGATTGAGACAAAACAACATTGCTCGGTGGGAATGGTATGGTAATGCATCTGATTGTTTCTATCCTTCCCTCTACAGCATACTAAATAAACTCACCCCAGAAAAGTTTGACAAGCTATGCCTTGAGCTCCTGAATGTGGGCGTAGATTCTAAACTGGTCCTAAAGGGAATCATTCTGCTGGTAAGCACACATGCCATTCTAATGTGTATTTACATTTTGTTCAACCTGCAGATTGTACATTGCTGACTGGCATTAATATACAGACTTCTTTTCCTGGTTTGCAATGTGGTTGCTGAATTGACGAGAAAAGTACTGCACATATGCAAACTTGATACTGCTGAAATGGCATTAACTTTCCTTTTTAAACTGCATTTTATCCCATCAAAAGGAAAATGTTTGGATGCCCTTTTGATGCTGTCCAGTTGGTAACCATGAGTGTAGTACTGTGTGTTTCAGAGTTTCACACCTCACAACCTTAGAATTACAGGGTTCTAACTGTCATTTTGGTCCAAATTGAGTTAACTGTTGCACATAATTGATAATAGTTCTATCTAATGATTAAGTATGGGCATTCAATTCATTTGTTAAATTGGGTATAGATCAGAATCGCAGAGTTCCAGTTCCCGAAGTGTACACTGAGCAGCCAAACTTTGCAAATTCCTCTAAACTTAATAAATGTTAGTTTGAGCCATGTAATTCTAAGTTCTCGACTAGAATGTATTGCCATAGCAGTAAATTATTAAAAAAAAAAAAACTGCTCATCCCTTGTGATGTGTGGAATGTTCAATGGTTCAGTTTCAGATTGGACAAAACTGGGTCTGGTCTGTGCCGCAGAAGTGGGATACTCTGGAGTTGTCTTTTGTTACCGGGTCTGTCGAGACATGCGTGCAATGCCTCTGCTTCTTTTCCCTCCAGATTGTAGACAAAGCCCTAGAAGAGCCCAAGTATAGTTCGCTATATGCTCAGCTATGTCTGCGGTTGGCAGAAGATGCACCAAACTTTGATGGCCCTGCAACTGAGGTCCATTCCAAGAACAAGCAGAGCACGGTAGGCATGGGATTTGGCAGTTGGTGCATCCAAGACGAGCACGGCCAGTTTTGCCATATTGCTTCACGAAAAGTCATCTGGGCATCTCTGCCCCATTGGGTTGAGACCAAGAGGGGCTAACTAGCTATTAAGATGGAGAATGTTTGAAGTTTTGAACAAACAAAGGAATAGCATTGCTGCTGCTTTTGCAGAAGTTGATGGTTATGAACACTGTCTCCAGACAGTGGAGTAAATTAGGATTTAATTAGGATTTCAATATCGTAAACTGGTCTTGTGAAGGACATCAAGCATTGGAAGCAAGGGAAGGAAATGATGGAAATTCAAAGAAATTTTTCCCACATTGCTGGGAATTCTGAGAAATATGTACAGATTGCCCTCAGTTCCTCTAGGAATAAATTTTTATCAGTGTCAAATGGTCTTGGGAATGGTTTGATCCAAAACTGTTTGTTTGATTTACTGTTTTCCCAGACCTTCAGGCGACTTCTTATCTCAAAACTTCAAGATGAGTTTGAAAACCGCACCAGAAATGTTGACGGTGAGTATGGAAAGATGCAGTATTTTGGTGCTGCTGTTTTATATGGTGATTTATGGTCAGAATGTATGGGCTGAAAGGGACAACAGGCAGTGAGGGATGCTGCCTAGGAGAGCGTTCATGCTTGTGATTACATCTCACCTAGAGAATGGCAAAGGAGGGCAGATGAAGGAAATGACAATGGGAATAGTCCCGTTCTTACTTGGGTGTTGGTACTCTGCAGTTAAGTGGCTTCGGGTGCGGTTTCTAATCGCATGCCTGATTTCCTCCTCTCCTAGTCTATGACAAACATGAAAGCCCTCTTAGCTCTGATGAGGAGGAGCAGCGTGCCATTGCCAAGATCAAAATGCTGGGCAACATCAAATTTATTGGGGAACTCGGCAAACTCGACCTCATCCATGAGTCTATCCTTCATAAGTGCATCAAAACAGTAAGCTCCATTTCTTGGTTTGAATCTACATCCAATGCTGCAATGTTTTGTGCCGTTTGCACTTGGCGAATGGGAATGAGTGCTGTCACGATGGCATTGCCTAGGGAAATCACATCATGTTAAATGTTTTCTTAGCTTTTGGAAAAGAAGAAGAGAGTCAAGCTTAAGGATGTGGGGGAGGATTTGGAGTGCCTCTGTCAGATAATGAGGACGGTGGGGCCGAGACTTGATCATGAAAAGGCCAGAGTAAGTCAAACTGTCCTTTATAAAGAGTCTGTCGTTACATCCCCGACATCAAATGTAATTTCTCATGTTTTTTTTTTTTTTTTTTTTTCCCCCTCACCCCCCTCAGTCTTTGATGGATCAGTACTTTAGCCGCATGAAATCCTTAATGAACAACAAGGAACTGGCAGCTCGAATCAGATTCCTCCTGCAGGACACTGTGGAGTTGCGGGAGAATAACTGGGTTGCACGCAAGGCTTTCCTCGACAACGGACCAAAGACCATCAACCAGATCCGCCAGGACGCAGTGAAAGTGAGTGTGCGGAAGAGTTTGGTAGAGAGGCGATTCTGGAGTAAAATGCGGAATAGCTGGTTTAACTGGCCCTCTCATTCATTGAGAAGCCTGTTGTAATGTGCTCCCCTGTCTCTCTCCAGGATTTGGGTGTTTTTATTCCGGCAATGAACCAGGGGATGAGATCGGACTTCTTCCTTGAAGGACCTTTCATGCCATCCAGGCTTAAAATTGACAGAGACCCCCTAGGGGGATTAGCAGACATGTTTGGTCAGATGCCAGGTATGTATGTTATGTTCTTGTTTATGGCTGTGCTTGGGGGAGTATTCTGAGGTGACTGATTTGGATATTTGTTCCTCACGGTCCTGTACTTCTCCCCCCCACCCTTACAGGCAGTGGGATTGGCACTGGGCCTGGGGTGATTCAGGACCGATATTCTCCCACCATGGGACGGCACCGCTCCAACCCACTCTTCAATGGCCACAGTGGACACAACCTCACCCCTGCACCCCCTTCCCAGTTTGACCTGGGGGGCAAGCCTTTTATGAAGTCAAACCAGGCAAGATTCTTTTCTGTTTCATTTATAGTAACGTAATCAAAGTGCCAAGCCTGTTAGGCTGGCTCAGGCACCTTCTTGGGAGTGGTGATAAAGATGAGGAGACAGTTCGACTAAATATTAGTTCAGTAATTTCTACAGCTTAATTAAACAAGTTGCACTTATGAGTAATCTTGGAACCAAAGTGCATCACTCTTTGTTTTGGCCATGACTTTCTCTTAGCTACTGAGATGTTGATGATGTCATACTGAGAACAACAAAGTCAGTGATGGTCACATTTTCACGCAGCAGAGGCATTTGAAAAGGTGTTGCCAAATGGCATCGTATCCTACTCATATCGACTTACTCGGAAGAATCTCAGCCAAAAGCTTACAGTGACAGTTTTACCTCATCAAAGTGCCATTCAAGCACTAAGAAACTAAATGAGCATGTGGTTAAATGTGACTGAAAACAAAATTGGACCGCAGTTGCATATACGGTGCTAGCGATTCCGCTAAATTTGTCATATGGAGACACATGAAAGAGGTAGTCCACAGATTCCAGCAACTGAAGGCTTAGCACTTCAGGCCAAGGCCACACTCAAACAGCACCCAAAGAACAGCATGCGCTTCACATTCATGTTGGATCTTTTTGTTTAGTTTTTGGAAGACGTCACACTTGCAGGTTCTGTGATTCAGCCTTTTTGTGTACATAATCCCCAATAAAAACGCCGGAGGTGGAGAATGTATTCCTGAAATTTTGGTCCAATATTTATCTTTTCGGGTCATGATTTATTGCTAATTGGGGCCTTTTAGACGAGACATTAGTTCTCCCTTTTAAGATAAGAACTATCCTCTCCCCTCAGGGACAGAACATGCATTTCAACACCCAGAACCAGAACCATGCATCCCAGCAGCAGCAGTCGAAGGACATGCCCCCGCGCTTCATAAAGAAGAGCCAGCTCAATGCCGATGAGGTAAACGGGGAAGGGCAGCACACTCCCAACGTCCTGCTGGTGTCCACGATTACACCTTCTCTTCTGGTGGGTCGGAGGTCCTCCTTGAGTTTGGTACTAAAGGCCATTTTTCTCTTCATCCCTTAGATCAGTCTGAGGCCGGCGCAGTCCTTTCTCCTCAGTAAAAATCAAGTGCCAAAACTGCAGCCTCAGACCCCCACCATGATCCCACCCAGTGCTCAGCCGCCTCGCACTCAGACGCCTCCCCTCGGACAGGTGAGCCTAGTCTGTCCGTCTTACGCGCACTGCCCTGGGACTGCATGTATTCTTTTGGCCTGGAAAATTCTCCCAGTTCTGTCAAGATGGGAGTGAGGGATGAGGTATAATGTGGAAGTGAACGACCGCCCTAGTTGGGAGAGCCTGGTCTGATTCGATGCCCTGATCGACTGAATGGTAATAGGGTTCCCCCCCTCCCCTCCTCCTCCAGCCCCCTCAGCTTGGCCTGAAGACCAATCCTCCTCCGATTCAGGAGAAGCCTTCAAAGACCACCAAGAAACCACCACCTTCCAAGGAGGAGCTCCTCAAGATGACTGTATGTGCTCCATTATTCCCCTGTGCCTCTGGATGCACTGCTGGACAGTCCCCAGTGGAGCTGGTGTTTGACCCTCGCTGTGCTGCTGCTTTTCAGGAGACCATAGTGACCGAGTACCTGAACACCCACGACCTCGAGATGGCGGTGAACGCTGTGCGCGAGATGAAGTCTCCCAAGCATTTCCTGCCGGAGATGCTGAGCAAGATGGTGGTGAGCTCCCTGGACCGCTCAGACCAGGACAGAGAGCAGGCCAGTGCCCTGATCCACACGCTTCGCACAGAGGGCCTCATCACTAGCGAGAACTTCATGCAGGTACACAGCCTCAGCGCTTGCAAGCTTGTTCTTTTTTCCCCCCACCCAAACTTATGGCTATTTGCTGCTTTGTGGTGAGCTTGCGGTGTGTCAATTGAGCTGGAACTTTTTTTTTTTTTTTTGATTGGTTGATTGTCTTCAACAGGCCTTCCAGAAGGTTCTGGATCAGTGCGCCAAGATCGAGGTGGACGTCCCGCTGGTGAAGTCGTTCCTGGCGCAATTTGCTGCTCGGGCCATCATAGCTGAGCTGGTGAGCATCAGTGAAGTGGCGGCCCTGCTGGAGAACGGTGCCCACTTCCCCCTCTTCCTGCTCTGCCTGCAGCAGGCTGCCAAGCTGAAGGATCGCGACTGGCTCTCCGACCTCTTCCTGCAGAGCAAAATAAACATGCTGAAGATGCTGCCTGGTAAGCATGCTCCGTCCAGCCTTGAGCGCGCTCAGGAGGTCACCTCTCGCCATGACGCTCCCCTTAGTGCTAGCACTCACTGCTTAGCCTTGTGATGTTTTAATGCTGTCGCTGTCCTGTGCAGAGATGGACCAGAATAAGGACCGCATGCTGGAGCTGCTGGAGGGCAAGGGATTGAGCTTCCTCTTCCCCCTGCTGAAGCTGGAGAAGGAGCTGTTAAAGCAGATCAAGGCTGACCCGTCCCCACAGGCCATCTACAAGTGGATCAAGGACAACATCTCGCCCAAACTACACACGGACAAGGGTTTCGTCAACATCCTGATGACCAGGTGAGCACGAGCACTACCCCTCTTGCAGGTCGCCTCCAAGGAGCACAGTTTTAAAGTGAAGATGGTACCAGTTCCCTGATGCATGAAATCTTCCCCCTCCAGTTTCCTGCAGTACATCTCCCATGAGCTGTGCATGGCCGAGGAGGGGAGCGAGCTGCTGTCCACTCCCTCCAAAGACCAGCTGGACCAGGAGAAGCAGCTGCTGCTCGCCTTCAAACCGGTGATGCAGAAGTTCCTGCACGACCACGTGGACCTGCAGGTCAGCGCTCTGTACGCCCTGCAGGTCCACTGCAACACCAACGGCTTCCCCAAAGGTAAGGGCCAGAGCAGCAGTTTCGTCAGAGCCTCCAATTTTAATTTGTATGGTATACAAGGCTGATTTGTGTTGGAGTTGGGTTATGGCTTTTATGTACATGCTGGGTTTTTTTTCCAGGCATGTTACTGCGCTATTTCGTCAGCTTTTACGACATGGAGATCATTGAAGAAGAAGCCTTCCTTGCATGGAAAGAAGACATTACACAAGAGTTTCCTGGAAAGGGAAAAGCATTATTCCAGGTATATCTGTGACTGTGTGCATTTGATTCTGGCTTCTCTGATTTATAATCCTGCCTGACGTTGCTAAAACAGTGCAGCTTCCAGTCGCCTCCTTTATATTAAAGGTTTGCTCATTCAGATAATTTTTTTTTTCTCCATATAAATCTGATTTTGTGCTATAATTGGCCATCTTTCATAGGTGAACCAGTGGCTTACTTGGCTGGAAACTGCGGAGGAAGAGGAGTCGGAGGATGACGCTGACTGAGCCAAAGCCTTACAGTACAGAGAAACCATGGATGCGTCTTTTCCTACTCTTCTCACCCCCCCCCACCCCCCACCCCCCTCCTCAACACCTCCCTCGCTGTTTTTACAGACGCATTCAGCCGCTGCAAAAATTCATTCCACTGTAGTTTTTCAGGATGTGAAGGCATGATTTATCCTGCTTCTGGGTTTTTTGTTTTTTTTTTTTTTTTTGTTTAATTTTATGCAAAAGGTCTTAAGGGCATCCTGGTCTACCATCATGTGTAGATGAGATATTGCCAGCACAAGGTTGCCCCAGTTTACTGATTAGTGATGGACAAAGAGCCCGTCCCTAAACGCTGGATTATGTACGCTTTTGAGTTAACCAATCGCAACACTGTTGGAATGCACTTTGCCTGGCGTCACACTCGAGTCGTTGCAATACTCATGCTTTGTTACAAAGAATCCTTGACTGTAATCATTGGTTTGCTGCCGTAATGTTTGATTAGTTCTTGCCTGTGTTTCTACCTCCTAGTGCTGGGACTTGTTATGGACTTGGGTGTCCCATTAAATGAAAGCCCTTGATTAGCCTGGGCGAGTGCACAAGTCGTCATTACCCGGTTTACTTGCACAAAAATGACCTGATTGTGAGATTTCAGATTAAGACCAGTATAAGTGCTCCTTGTGGGTGTGTGGTTTAAGGAAATGGAAATTAAGCCTTTTAATTTATGGCCTTCTTTCATGTGTCCCCTTGTGTGTGTGTGTGTCTGTCCCCCCCACCCCCATTTTGTGATACTTGAATTTTTGTTCCCTCCCACCATGTTCAGGGAATAAACTTGGCCTGTTTGGATGCAACATCTTTTGATTGAACAAGAAACATGCAAGACAAGTGAATTTTTAACCTGTTTTAATTGGATAATAAAAGTAAAGAGAAGAAAATAAAATGGTGTGTGCTTTGCTTTGAGTTCTTCAAAAAATGTAGATTGAATGGCTAAGCCATCTTTCTCAGATGTGCACAATTTGCTGCCCTTTTTATTTTATTTATTGATTTATTTATTTATTTTATTTTTTTTGGAGAGGGTAGGGGCAGCACAGTTTAATTAGCCCTTCAGGCTATGAAACAAATTTCAGTCTTCTTGAGTCCCTTCACAACTTCAGTTAAACTTGAATTATTTTATGCTTTTGAGTTGTGAACATGCATATTTGATATTCATGCTACTTCTTATCCCCCTGGCATATAATGTGGGGGGATATAGCGATCAGTGTGTCCGTCCGTCCGTCTGTAATAAAATTGTTTCCGGACCAGAACTTGAAAACTATACCACTTACAAACACCAAATTTGGTATGGAGCTTCTCCTTTTGGTCTAGTTGTGCCTTTTGGGGGTTTCGGTCCGTCCGTCTGTCCACACAACCTGTAGGTTACACAACCTACAGCCGGGGGGACCCGCCATTGCCAGATGGCTCTTGTTCTTGTATTGAGGCTGTAAAGGATCAAAAGCAGCCTGATTGGCGGTTCCTGCTGTTTTTGAGAATATCGTGAATCTTTGATTATTGCAGTGATTATTGCATGATTGCCTGATGGGGATGAATTGATTTGCACTACCCATTTCTATAGAAGCCAAACCTGGTACTTTGAGTTTTTGTATTTCACTGAAGGTTATAATTCAAGAATTTGAGCAGTGGAAAAATGATCTAAATGAGACTACACCTGTAGCATTTAGAATACCATCTTATTTCAGTTAATTTTCATAATTGCAGTACAGAATGAGGGCTGCAGTCTTCATGAAAATTGAACACCTGAAGTTGTTAAAAATAAAATTGAATTTATAAAATTGCTCAGATAATACAATTTGTTTCCGGGATTATAAACTCCTTTCATAAGTGTTCTACATCAGAGATACTCAATATTGTCAAGTGTTCATAAACCAAACAAGATGGCAGTCCAAGTGGCTTTCCAAGCTCTCAAAATTGTGCAGCCAATCATGCAATATTTTTAACACGTCAGCTATTGACTGCTGAAGCTCAATATACCAATGTGACTAGCTTTTAAGAACAGTATGGTTATCATGGCTCTGGTGGTAAATGGAAACTGAAATATTCCAAATAAAAGACCACCTTGCACATTGAGAAAAAAAATTCCTATGATAGACCTCATTTAGAGACTCGGTGATGCCAGTATCAGAGAACCCTCCAGTCCTCTCCCATTCGGACTTAGGTGTCCATATTGCTTTTTCATCTTGTGAAAGTAACATGAATTTGGTTGCATAATGGTAGCAGTTTTTTTTAACGTGCTTGCGTAATTCAAATGCGCAAAGTTCAGAAGATGCAGCCTAACTTGCTTGTCACATAAGGGTTTATATACTTAGAAGGCCCAATAAATTTCTTGCAGTTACTGTGAAGAGTTCATTCTGTCCAATATTGGATAAAACGCTTGTCAACCGATTATTTCTGGGAAAGCTTGTGGGCATAAACTACCGCTGCGCATAACCCAGGTAAAAGCCAGCAAACAGTTGTATGACTATTTCCAGGCAATAACTGACTGCTAAATCCTCTGTGGGACGTATCTGAATGGTAGATTACTACGTGTTTTTAGTATCTGATTGCTATAGTGGATTGTAGAATGATCGTGTCAATACCATGCTGAGTTTTGGCTTCAGAAAGCAAATTTTTTTTATGACTATAACTGCCAAGCCTTTGGGATATCATAGCTTTAGCTTGCTGTTAAGACGGAAATCCATTTTTTTATTACCCCTCAGCCTTTAAGGCTGACGGGGTATTGCTATCCTTCGTGTGGTTGGGTGGGCGTCTCCAAAAACTTTGACGTCGGGCTGAGGGGTATTCCGTGCATTGCGCGCCTATTTTATTTATTTTTTTTGTAGTGAAAGATAATTTTTGCTAACTGCTAGATCGATACTATTTACAAATGTGTTGGGCTGTTAGCAGATCGGGCTTGGTTGAAAAGCTAAATTCATACAATTCCTGGGCAACAGTGGTGGGACATAAAACATGCATATTGTAAATTGTTTACTGACCCTGCATATTTGTGAATATTCAATATACATTCAGCATCTACTCAATATTTATTACCTCCGCCAAGGAGGTTATGTTTTAGCGGGGGTTTGTCTGTCTCTGTTTGTCTGTGTGTTTGTAAGCAACATAACTCAAAAAGTTATGGACGAATTTGGATGAAATTTTCAGGAAACATCAGAAATAGGACGAGGAAGAACTGATTAAGCCGGGGGGACTCTACTGCTTGGCAGAGGTCTGCGCTCTCCGAGTGCTTTTCCAGTTGAATAATGCATCAGTCGAGCAGGTCCATAGATTCTAAAGTCTACGACAGGGTAGTCAAACTCGCCCGTTAACGGGCCAAGAGGCTGCAGGTTTTCACTCCAACAATGCAGAAGTGCACCTGATACAACTAATCAGTTGTGCAGGCCTAGATCAGTTGATTATATCAGTGCTTTCAGGTGAGCTTCTGCTTGGTAGGATCGAAGCCCTGCAGCCTCTTGGCCCGTTTACGGGTCAGTTTGACACCCCTGGTCTACGATCTGCACCTCTTTGTAAACAGTTCAGTCTAAGGTAAGCTTTTGTCTTATGTATCATACTATCTGTGGGTGTTTACCTGACATATCTCGACAGCTGTTCATCTGAGTGACTTCAAACTGGGTCTGTGTCTTGCTGGGGACCCAAGGAAGTGCAATGTTGAGTTTGAAGTTATTTGGCTGAGTGGTTCACGATTAAATCAAGAAAGGTGCTAGTATCAGTACTGTTCAAGCTGCAACTGGGCAAAATATTAATTTCCCAAAATTAATGGAAGCATCCATTTTCTGATAGATTTTTAAAATAAATAAATTTTAGAAGTATTGTTTGAGATGTTATTAATTTTAAAAATCTAAAGGTTTTAAACATTGAATAGGATGAAAATGAAATCTGTCATGATTGTTAAACCCCCAACTGGGTGCTTGTGGTGAAATCCAAAAACTTGAAGGCTCACTGTTGCCAGCACATGCTCATTAACGATGAGATTTCGGTTAGTTGTACAACTGGTGGTCAAAAAGACCAATCGTCAACAACTATGAGGCTGCAATCCAGAGTGCATTTTTGTGTTTCACAATAGACAAAAGCAAGCGTACAATAAGTCGCACCTCAACTCAGTCTGGGTGTCTATGATACAGTATGGTAACTTTCGTGTATGTCCCTGTTAATGAGCATCATTCGTCGTCCGTGGGGAGCCAGAAATACTCCACCACCTTTTTGCTCCTCCTGGGTTGGATCGTGTCAAGAGGGTCTGGTCCAATCGGGGACAACTCACTGAAGTGGGCCGGACCTGATCCTTTCCATGTACTGGGAGCTGCCACCCTGTACATGGTCCTGAACAGAAAGAACATCTGCTATAATTAAGTGGTTCTCAGTGTTTGCTTGTTATTGCTCCAACTTCCAACCGCAACTCCAATAACAATTTTTAAACCGCTGTTAATTTTTTTCCAGTTGGGTGCATTTATTACTCTGGTTTTTATATGGCTAGAAGAGAGGGGCAGAGCATCCTTGAAGCAGCAGGGATCCCAGATAGCAGAGGTGAGTACCTACTAATAGGACGGACAAATCATGAACTGGTGACCGGGTGTGAGCCGCCCAAGGCTTGTCGATGCATAAGGGCAACGAAGGCTATCCCTTCTGTTTCAAACTAACTGAAAGGCTACTGTGTCACAAGTCACAGTGAATATTAACCATATTTATTTGAGGAATATGTGACAACACTGCATAACACCCTGCTGCATAGCAATTTGTAGCAGCAAACCATCTGGAGTGCCCACTCTAACTGTAGTTCACCCCCGCAAGCGCCTGCAATGGACGTGTCAAAACTGAACCTTAGTGCAATCAAAGGTCTCCTGTTCCGGTGAGTACCATTTCCTTTTACGTTATTTGCAACAGCTGGGTACCTTAGTATAATTTCACTGGGGAAGAGCTGGCATCAGAATGCACTACGGGAAGACGACAAGTTGCTGGAGGAAGTATGATGCCCTGGGAAAAGATCTGCTGGGAAAATCTGAATCTGGGAATTCAAGTGAAGGTCAGTTTGAAAGAGCTTTTTTGGTGGCGTAAGGGGGACCGACACAATATTAGTCAGATGATTTTAATGTTGCTGATCTGAGGTCGCAATAGCTATTTTTGACTATGCAGCTAAATAATCTATTTAAACAAGAAAAGAACTTCATTAATAAAACCTAACAGCTGTTAAAAATAGTGATTGTAGTCATGGTTGGAGCCAAAAAAAAAAGCATAAACGTTGTCCCTCGAAACACCATTGTGAACAAATGCTATTATTGGATACATAGAACTGACACAACAACTTGGGCAATCAGGTAAAGAACTTGGTCAAGCCTATAGATTTGGACATAGATAGCTAGAATAACTTTGTCTAATGCAGAACATTGGATATGTTGTCCAAACTTTAATTTGTATACGTTGATGTTGTAGCTAGTGATGACAGCAGCAGGATGAATTCTGTATCATATACGGCTGTATCATACAGGGCTATACCAGCTGCTCAGATTCAGCCCAATACTACAAAACCATTAATTAGCAATTCGCAGTTCAAATTGACACTCACCAGAACCACTGAAAATTGCTGTTAAATTTATGTGCAGCGCCCTTCATAATTAATGGCACCCCTGTCTAAGATCTGTTAAAAGCCTTAAAATAAATTCAATTTTTATTGCAGAAGCATACTCTCACACTGACAACTGAAGAAATATGTAACCTTCAACTCAAGTGAATTTTAAGGGGGAAAAAAAATCTCTAAGAAATAATTATTTTTCATTAAATCACCTGTTCAACTATTATTGGCACCCCAAACAATTCCTAGGAAGTAAATGTAATTAAAGTATTTCTGTCATTTCTGCTGTAGTTTACAAAGTTGATAAAAGTATCTAGGAACATTTAATTAGTAATTCATCACTTCCTGTTTCCCTGTGGTATAAATATGATGTGACACCGAGGCCATTTCTCTTATACACTCTTCAACATGGGAAAGACAAAGGAACACACCATGCAAGTAAGGAAGATGTGTGTCGACATTCACAAGTTAGGCAATGGCTACAAGAAAATAGCCACTCACCTGAACCTGCCCATATCTACTGTCAGAGGAATCATTAAGAAGTTTAAAACAACTGGAACAGTGGTAAACAAGCCTGGACAAGGGTGCCATGTTATTTTTCCACCACGCACATTGAGGAGGATGGTAAGAGAAATAAAAAGTTCTCCAAAGCTCACTGTTAAATAATTGCAACAAATGGTAGCATCTCGGGGTCACAGTCTCCAAAACAACCATCAGGTGCTATCTACATGCCAACAAGCTGTTTGGGAGGCATGCACGGAAAAAACCTTTTCTCACTCACAATCATAAACGCAAACGTCTGGAGTTCGCTAAGCGGCACTGGGACTTCAACTGGGACCGTGTGCTTTGGTCAGATGAGAGCAAAGATAGACCGAGATAGAGCTTTTTGGCAACAAACACTCAAAGTGGGTCTGGCGGAACACAAAAGATGAGTATGCAGAAAAGCACTTCATGCCCACTGCAAAGATCGGTGATGCTGTGGGCTGGTTTCTCTTCCAGAGACCCTGGGAATCTTGTTAGGGTGCATGGCATCATGAACGCTTTGAAATACCAGGACATTTTAAATCAAAATCTGGTGACCTCTGCTTGAAAGCTGAAGATGAGTCATCACTGGGTCTTTCAGCAAGATGATGACCTCAAACATGTGGCCAAATCTACACAGAAATGGTTCACCAGACACAGAATCAAGCTCCTCCCATGGCCATCTCAGTCCCCAGACCTCAACCCCATTGAAAACCTGTGGAGTGAGCTGCAGAGGAGAGGATCCTGGTCGCTGGATGATTGAGAGATTGTGCTAAGAGGAATGGTTGAAGATCCCTCTTTCTGTATTTTGTTATCTTGTGAAACATTATAGGAGAAGAGTAGGTGCTGTTTTGTTGGCAAAAAGGGGTTTGAACAAAGTATAAACATCAGGGGTACTAATAATTGTGGCACACATGATTTGATGTAAAAGAATTATTTCTTAATGTGGGATTTTCTTCCCACTGAATAAATGCACTTGAATTAAAGGTTGGATTTTCCCCTTTTTTTCATTGTGGTCCTATATTATTTAGAAAAAAAACGAATTTATTAAAAGCTAAAGAACACATCTTAACCAGGGGTGCCAATAATTATGGAGGGTGTTGTATGTTTATGCGTCTCATTAATTTTGAGCTCTAAAAATTGGGGAGGGGGGCGTGGGTGGGATATAAAAAAAGATTGTAATTCCTTCATGGATCATCAATATTTTGAGAAGAACCTTCTAAATCTGTAAGTCTACTCTTCAAGCAAAAATTTGATTTCCTTTTTTTCAAAGCCACTGTGATTTCGTACGGAGCCAAAATAATGAAAATTATGTCAATGTCCAAATACGTACTAACGTGACTGTACTTTGCAACAATCATTCCCTCCCAACATCATGCTTAACCCTGGAGAACCCAAGACTTTTTTCCTCAAGAAAAATATTAACTTAGCATAAAAATTGACATCTGCTACTGTAGGGTAGGGGCTAATTAGGTGAGGTCAAATTTGACCCCGTGGGTTCTCCGGGGTTAAGTCCATTTCTGGTTTGCATTGAGATAAAAATTTTTTCATCTCTGGGAGCGCTTTAATAAGTTAATAAGGAAAATCAGCATTTAATCGCATATATTTTGCAACTGTCTTTGACAAAGATTATTTAACCATGTGAAGGATGAAACGTATCAAAGGGTCAACCTGTCCATCATGCTAAGTTTTAAAAGCATTTCCAACTTAATTTCTATGTCTGAAACCCGGAAAAAAAATAATTTCAAAAGGGGGAGCGTGGGTACATCAAAGAGGTCACATAGCTTCAATAGCAACAGTATAGTCCAAAGTTATTTTAGCCATTGGCTGGTCAAAAGTGGCCAGGGCACAATGACTTTACCAGTGCCTGAGACACCCACACACTTTCAGCATAATTCATCAGCACTACCTGTACCTGTCTGTGTTCCTGCCAGCATCCTCACTTCCAGAGTCTGGCGTGGAAATATAGACAGGATCACCTTCCTGTGGAGATACCAGGTCAGTCCTCCTAATGCACCTTCACAATCGTCCATGAGAAACATCACAGTACAGTATAGTGTTTATTCTTTTTTTTTTTTTTTCAATTGACTACCACTTCAACTCAGTTCAACATGTTTACATACTTCACATAAAAAATTGATTATTTTTTATTTCTATTTCCAAAGTTTTTGAGGAAGTCTGCTGCCCATCCTTTTAACATATAAATGTTAGATGTGTATATGTATGAATATGTTGGAACTGGATTAAAACTATTAAAATTTAATATTCATGGACAATTGGAAGTCCAACAGTTGAGAATTAAATCCATGACCTTTTGTTTAAATTTGTCATAACCTCAAAACCTTTTATATGCTTGAAATGGCTATTAAAATATTTAGCACAGGTGGCATTTTAGATGAAGTTTTCTCGGTTTGCTTGAATGATGATGAAGCCTGGAGTCCAAACTAACCCTCGTCTTGGAGAGCCGTGTGGTGCTCTGGCTGTTGTAATCACCGCTGATTTTAGACCAAAGAAACCAGGTGAGGTATGGTCACTCAATTCACAAGTTCAAAGCGATACTGAAAATCAGCAGATACAGTGGCTCTCCAGGACCAGGGTTGACTACCACCACTGGTCCAGACCTAAGTGGGGAAATGGAGGCATTGCTGTCATAAGGCTTCAAGATGGAGAGAGCATTGTTACTGTAAAGCTCAGAGGGTGTGGGGTCACCGTAGAAGTAATGGCTTAGGGGATGGGGGCATTGTCACCATGAAGCACCAAGGGGGTGGAAGCATTGTTACTGTGAGTTTGTGAGTGTGTGTGTGTGTGTGTGGGGGGGGGCATTGTTACTCAAAGTTTCAAGGAGGGAGGGGGCATTATTACTCAAAAGCTCAATGGAGCTGCTGAAATTTTAATTGTGAAGCTCCTAGGGGGTGGAAGCATAGTTTCCACTATGGTCTGCATGGGATGAAGGCATTGTTACCTTACAGGTTTGGGTGGGGTATTGTTACCGTAAAGCTCCAAGGAGTGGAAATATTGTTATTACTATGGTCTGAGGGGGAATAGGGGAGCTGTTACCGTAAAGCTCTGATAGGGGATGGTGGCATTGTTACCGTAAAGTTCAGAGGGATGCGTTAAGCTTTTAGGGGGAGGGGGCATTGTAGCCTTAAAGTTCTGAGGGGGTGGGAGAGTTGTTAATGTAAAGTTCCGAGACTGTGGAGACTTTGTTAAGGGAAAGCTTTGGGAGGAAAAGGACAGTGTATTGTAAAGTTCAGAGGGGGTGGGTATGTTGTTACCACAAAGCCCAGTGGGGATGGAGGTATTGCAACCCCAAAACCACACCAAGGGTGGAGGCATTGATACCATTAAGCTCAGAAGGGGTGGAGCATTGCTACCGTAAAGCTCCGAGGGCTTCCATCCTGGTTCTTCAGGATCTTCACTCTCTGGTCACTCTCAGTCATGCACAGGAAGTAGCTTTTGATATTGGCTTGACTCTAAAAAAGAAATAGATGGTAAAGGTGGGAGAGGCAATTAGGTCTTATAGTACTTGCTATGTGCAGTTTGACTTGAGTAAGGTGTTGGGAGGGATAAAAGACCATTTGCGCCAATTGATACAAATTTCATCCTTATTCACATTATGCAAAATCAAGCTCACTGGCAATAGTAATTTTCAGAGCTTAATAATAGCCTCTGTAAGTAATTATATCTCAGTGATGGGACTGCACGTGGATTTACATAAATGCTTCATATAAAATCTTTCTGCTTCAGTAATTGGCACTGATTCAGCCATAATCAATTTTTTTTCTCAATTAACAAGTTTTGAATGAGTTAGCCTGGATCACTTGTTGTCCATGTCATTCCTGGGGGTCCACCGTGTATACTGGTTTTTGTTCCAACCAAATTTTCCGTCAACTACACACGTCATTTAAATGACCCACTCATTATCAAGCAGCTTCAGGGCTTTAAAACAACCTGATTATTTGAATTACCTTTGCTGGAGCAGAGGGAGAGAGAGATCTAATACATGCAGGACAAGTGGTCCTCCAGGAGAGGTTTGAGAAGCACTGGCCTAGATTAGAGAAATAAGCTTTTTTGTACCATGGACTGTATTTAAAAAATGGACGCAGCACTCTGGTCTGAAAAAAGAAGCCCATGCGGAAGTACCGTAATATGGCGTTCTATTTAATGGCCAGCAGATGGCGACATCTGTGGTTGCAGAAAGAAGTTCAATGCTATGGAAGTCTGAGAAAATGACCCTACTTTCCCACCTGATTTTTCATTTAAATAATGATTTTTCACATTATTTTATGGCAGCTATAGCAAGTTTCAAGTCTCCTTCGATATATCATGATGTTCATTTTTGTAAATTATGGTCCCAAGTAGACTGGAATAAAGGATAGAGCCAGAAAATGCTTTAGAAGCGTGGCTATCCTCTGGTCCTTGTCCGATACAGTCAGATCTACCTCTCACGTCCCTCCCCAGATCGCTATTTGCGCTCTTGTCTAATAGAAATCACATCCGGTTTCAAAATGACAACATGGTGCAATTCAAATTGTCAAAATCGAGGCTTCCTTTATGGTATGCAGCCTGGTGCCCGTGCCTCGTTGCGCTTGCGCTCAAAGTGAGGCCCTGGTAACAATGACTCAATGGCTGCCTCCAGTGAAGGAAATCGAAGATGGCGGACCAGGTAGGTTTATCAGTGAAATGTCTTCGTTTTGATATTTCTAGGAGGTGTCATGAAACTTCATTGTGGTCATAAATACATTTCGATATACCATGCTGATTACCGATCTCTATAAATTTTCAGAACGAAGGGATAATTTTATTTTGGCACGTGTACTTGCCGAGAGCGGCGTAGCCAGCAGGGGTGCTGAGACACGTCCCTTTTTGACTGCAATTAGTAGTTCTCAGTCATTTTCATTTATTGACGCGTTTTCCAATTATCGTAATTGGCAACTGAAGACAAGGTTTCTCTCCGTATGCGATCTAACAGCGATTGAATCATGGGCTAAATTCAGTCCAGTTGCGGAACACGAACAGAGAATTGGGTTGCACAAAACTTCCGTTTAAAACAATTATTAGTACTGACCTGTTCTCAGTCATTTTCATAATTAACAGAAGGTTCACTCCGAGAGCACTCCACAGTTAACAGGTGTGGCTTGTTCTCCCCGATTAGGAACAGGATAGGACTAATAATTGTTCTAAACAGAAGTTTTGTGCAACCCAATTCTCTGTTCGTGTTCCGCAACTGGACTGAATTTAGCCCATGATTTAATCGCTGTTAGATCGCATTCGGAGAGAAACCGTGTCTTCGGTTGCCAATTACGATAATTGGAAAATGCGTCAATAAATGAAAATGATTGAGAACTACTAATTGCAATCAAAAAGGGACGTGTCTCAGCACCCCTGCTGGCTACGCCACAGTCGGCAAGTACACGTGCCAAACTAGAATTATCCTTTTGTTCTAAAAATTTATAGAGATCGGTAATCAACATGGTATATCGATATGTACAGTATCTCACAAAAGTGAGTACACCCCTCACATTTTGACAATTTATTATATCTTTTCAAGGGACAATGCTACAGAAGTGAAACTTCTATATATTCTAGAGTAGTCATGGTACAATATGTGTAGCAGTGTAGATTTACTGCACTGTCCAAATACCTGAACAGTCAGTCACTATTTCCAAAATGGATGGCAACAAAAGTGAGTACACACCCCAGTTGATAATGGTCAACCAAGCAATGAAACGCGACTTGTTCATCATGTTCATGCTTTTGTCTGTTCGACTGGGCCATATGAGGTTGTGTAACATGTTGAAGGGTTAAATTGTTAATAATTTAATTAATTTAGGGACCCCCTCGAAAACGAGATGCTGCATCTCAAGGGGCTATCCTAAATAAACTTATAACTTATAACTTATTGTAGTGCTTTAGGTGCAATGCTCTCATTCTGGTCACTGTAGGGTCAACATGGCTCCTCATGGGAAAGAACTCTCTGAGGATCTGAAAAAGAGAATTGTTGCTCTCCACAAAGATGGTCTAAGCTACAAGAAGATCTGTGAAACCATGAAACTGAGCAACAGCACGGTGGCCAAGGTTAT
Source organism: Gymnothorax reevesii (assembly GCA_029721435.1). NCBI lineage: Eukaryota > Metazoa > Chordata > Actinopteri > Anguilliformes > Muraenidae > Gymnothorax > Gymnothorax reevesii. Next base: position 29,714,435 of record CM056588.1, read on the forward strand.
CCAGCGGTTTTCCAAGACAAGTTCTGCTCGGAAAAGGGCTCGTCAGGGTAGACCGAAGAGGTTTAGTCCTCGTGCTCTGTGCCAGGTGCACAAGTTGGCTTCAGAAAAGAGACGCAGGAGTGCTGGCAGCATTGCTAACAAGGTTGTAGCAGTGGGATAACAGCCTGTCAGTGCTCAGACCATACGCCATGCTCTGCGCAAAGTTGGTCTGCATGGCCGTCAGCCAAGATGGAAGCCTCTTCTGAAGCTAGCCCACAAGAAAGCCCGAAAACAGTTTATTGAAGACAACCAGTCCAAGAACATGAACTACTAGAACCATGTTCTGTGGTCTGACGAGACCAAGATAAACTTGTTCGGCTCAGATGGTGTCCAGCATGTGTGGTGGCGCCCTGGAGAGAAATATCAAAACAAGTGTGTACTGCCTAAAGTCAAACATGGTGCTGACAGCATCATGGTCTGGGGCTGCATGAGTGCTTCTGGTCCTGGGGAGCTGCACTTCATTAATGGAATAATGGATCCAACATGGACTGTGAGATTCTGAAGCAGATCATGACGCCCTCCTTTCAGAAACTGGGCCGCACAGCTGTTTTCCAACATGATAACGACCCGAAACACACCTCCAAGATGACAACTGCCTTCCTGAAGAAGCTGAAGGTGATGGTATGGCCAAGTATGTCTCCAGACCTGAATCCCATTGAGCACCAGTGGGTCATCCTCAAGAGGACGGTGGAGGATCAGCAGGTGTTCAACATCTACCAGCTCCGTGATGCTGTCATGGAGGAGTGGAGGATCCCAGCAACAACCTGTGCAGCTCTGGTGAATTCCATGCCTCGGAGAATCAAGGCAGTGCTGGACAAAAATGGCGGTCACACTAAATATTGACACTATGGACACAATTTGGCATGTTGAAGGTGAGGTGTACTCACTTTTGTTGCCACCCATTTTGGAAATAGGTGACTGTTTGTTAAGTTATTTGGGCAGTGCAGTAAATCTACACAGCTACACCTATTGTGCAATGACTACTCTAGAATATATTTAGTTTTCATTTCTGTAACATTGTCCCTTAAAAAGATATAGTAAATTAATAGTCGAAATGTGAAGGGTGTACTCACTTTTGTGAGATACTGTATTTATGACCACAATAACATTTCACGACACCTACTAGAAATATGCGAAGACAAAACGAAGACATTTCAATGATAAACCTACTTGGTCCGCCATCTTCGTTTTCCATCACTGGAGGCAGCTATTGAGTCATTGTCACCAGGGCCTCACTTTGGGGTCTATTCTCCCATGCGCTTTAGTCGAAAAAAGCGCGTAGCTACGCGCTTTTCAGCCTACGCGTATTCTCCCCTCGACTTAAGTCTGTGCATTACGCGCCTTGAAGGCACTTACGCGCTTGGGGCGGAGCAAGGCCAAAATCGGGGCGTTTCCGGGCGTTTCTCATGCAAATAACACTTACGCGTATTCTCCCCCTGGCTTACGCGCTTTTTCTGTTAAGCGCTTTTGAGGGCTGTATTAAGGTCAAGCGCCAACATTAGGCGAAATTGAATATTGCGTTTGATGTCGGTTATAGGCCGAATTTTAACTTTACTTTTATTTTATTTAACATGGTAAAGGTTGAGACATTTAATATTCGATTGTTCTTCCTTATTTCTAAACTACATTTCACAAAGCCATGATAATTTATCAAACGAAATCATCACATGATATTACGCATCAGCCTCTTCTCCAATCAGTTAAATGACAAACGCAAAACTATTAATTAATTCGAGTATACATAAGACCATCATTCTACCATGCCCTCAAAATCTAAAGCCAAAATGCCAGTCCTGCATTTGCTTGCACTCTTGCGTGATTGGGAAAGAGTAGAGGAGCGCGCCGAGCTCGAAGACGAACACGCATATATCGGCTTCGTTTGGACATCCTGGGACAAACAAACATCGAGTGCATCCAGCGCTTTCGCCTGGACCGTTCATGAGGCAATCATCTATCTTTGCCGACTTCTGGATGAACAGCTATCCAGCCGCAGCAATTATCCACAAAACATACCCGTGGTCATCAACGTCAGAACTGCGCTGTCGCTCCTAGCATCTGGGTCGTTTCAGAGAGTGGCTGGTGATGTCATTCACATCACAGGCGTCTGTGTCAAGGTGTCTGACGCAGTTCGTTGGCGCTTCAAGTTCTTCTCCATGCACTTCCACTGCAGAGAGAGTAGATGACATCCCCTCCTCCTGTGCAGTGAAATGCATAGGGGATGATGGTTGCCCACTGTTGCGTGTACAGTTCTCCAGAGAACCTGGCTTTTACAGCGCCCCGCAGATCTCTCCATTTATGCTTTAAATCGGGGATACTGCGCTTACATCTCCCCACCGAAGCCACATCCAGAACGATTCGCCGCTAAATTCCTCGGATCAGCCTTCATTGCTTGCTTGCCATACAACACCAACATCTGTGAAATTTGGTTTTCGGCTTTGGCTCGACGTCGCCATCATTGTCTTCCATGTTCTATTAACAAATGCGACTGCCCTATATGTTCGTGATAATCTAAAAATTTGTGATATTCTCACGAGTGAGGGGATTGATTTTCTAATTGAGGATATCTGAATTAACTAACTCGAGTCCTAGTAATTTTTTACCATTGGTAATACTGTGTAATTTAATGTGTGAATAAAGATATTATTAAATAGGCTACTCAAGATTGAGCCCTACCCTGGCAAATACCAGAGCACTATCCATTTGTTAATCAATTTTAGCCTTTAAAGAATAGCCGACATGGAAAGAATCGTTATCAGTAAATGGGATAATTGATTATAATAAAGTATTAGTGTCAAGTTCAAGTGAATGTGTTGCTCAAATCAAATAGGATGATAGGCTATGGATATGGAATTCCATCATTACTGAGGCGGTTTCGGGGCGGGGAGATGACCGCGTGCGGGGTAAGAATCCTTGTTAAAGCGTTTCCATGTCCTTTAGTTGCAAACCTGACATCGGAGTAGTTTTCAAGTGCGCAATTTCTAAATGAGATCATATAAACTGTCTTTGATTGTCTTTGTGTGACTAGAATGTTCTCTTTGTCTTCTTCCCTGTCTTCCACGGAACAAACAGGCTGGTGTAGGAGGGGCACATTTTCAATGATCTGATTGCGCTGATTGAGAAGCGCTAAATTCTTTATTTATTATTTCATTTTCGCAGCAATTTGTTTGTATGCATAGCTTTAATGCTATGGTGGCTAAAGTAAGAAATAACAAGTGTTTGTCACTAACATATCCCCCGCCGCCGCAATTTTATGTGTCCGTACGGACGGAGCCCAATGCTTTATCCCCCGCTTCGCGCTAATCGCGCGGCGGGGGATAAATAAAGAGATGTCTGAATTACGTCTTGTAATTGGTACGGCCTCCTATTACAGCGGCATAAAAAAAACCTCGTATCTTCACAATGACTAACTTCACAGGAAAATAAATTATAAATATAACATAAAATAATAATAATTATTATTATAATACAAATGGATAAATATAGTTAAAAATAAAAATGTTTAATTTTGCATGTAAGAATAGTGGACATACGAGTTTTCGTTTCTTATCAGTTTGGAGATACGAGGTTTTATCAGCAGGGCGACGATATTCAAATTTAAAGTCTGGTTTGCGTTTTCCATGGACCACAAATGCGTTTTCATGGTTAATCAGAAAATCCTTTTTCCATGTTTTCCTGATAGCCATAATCAATGAGCTTTGTACAGAGTCTGCCTCTCTTTTGGATCAGTCACACCTCTTTCATAAGGCCGCCTACATTCTGAAGTTCAGCGCTGCGGGCGTGATCGAAGCGAGTAGGGGAGAATACGCGTAACTCAAAAGCGCTTAACTCGAAGCGCGTAAAAAAAGACTTACGCGTTAATGGGAGAATAGACCCCTTTGAGCGCAAGCGCAATGAGGCACGGGCACCAGGCTGTATGTTATGCTGAAAACAATGGGTGACGTCATGGTTGCTTCGTCCATCTTTTTCTACAGTCTATGTTTTGTGCATTTTTGGGGGATAATCACCTCAGATGCTTTCATGTGGTGTAAAGGAGGGTGTTGCTGACTCGTCACTGGAAGAGAGTTTGGAGGACTCCCATAGCCCATAATGCTTTAGGAAACACAATGTCAAGGACTCACCTGGCCCATGATGCCATAAGAGAAACAATGGGGAGGACTCACCTGGCCCACAATGCTCTTGGAGAAGCTTATGGGGAACTCACCGCTTTGTTTTGTCTCTGGGCCTTCAGGTCCTCCTGGGCTCTGAAGATATCAGCCAGAGCCTGGTGCTTCTCCTTCCAGCTCTGGCATTCGGTGGTGCTGTCCTGTCTGTCCGCCTCCGCCAGCCTCCTCTCGCGCCCAGCCTCCCTCTGCGCCTCATCAGCTTTCGCAGCCCGTTCCTCCGCTTCCACTGCCCTGTGCCGAGCACTCACCTCCCTGTAGGCCACAGCACCAATACTGTGAACCACACTTTCGCCCAAAGTTTCTCCAGATTTACCCTGATGTTACCCAAACTCACCCCAGTGAGACAATGTTTTAAGCTGTCTATGGGTGGACAGTGAGCGTAATGTAAACCGCATTTTGTCAGCAGGCTTGCATTAGGTGCATTCAGCTAACATTCTCAGAGATCCAGCTGTTCATGCTGTCATAAGCTGGAGCCTGTCTTTTATACTGAGTGCAAACTGCTTCCGCACTCTGTTATTACCTTGTATTTACAGCAGCACTGAATCAATTATATTTCATCCGGTGCCTTCTTTTCCATGCCTGTAGTCATTTTTAGTTCTCAAATAGCACTTCCTGGTGCGGTGACGGAAGTCTTGTGTTCCAGGTGAAGCCCACAGGATTGGTCCCACTAGCTTTCATCTCCTTACACTGGAACCTTGTGTGAAGTACTCTGACTTTATACCCCCCTGCCAGTGCATGCAGAGCTGGCCAATCACACAATTTGGCCTGAGGTTGTTGGAAAATGGGACGGCACAGCTGATGTTCACCGAGTAAATATAAGTCCTATCACCTAGAAGGCTTTTTTGCAGTTTTCAGAGTGATTGTTGGAAGAGTTTGAATACCAGCACATGGCAGAAAACCACTGAGTGCGTTAATTTGTAATATGGGTATATTAAACCTACATATGACTTAAGTCGCTGATTGGTTTGATTCATTAATCACTGGAAAGCAATAAATGACTTGACAGGACGGGATGATATGAAATATGTTCAATTAATTCCAGCAATGCAGTCAGCTGAACAATTTGCTTAGCATATTTTAGGCTCTTAATGACCCTCTGGATGAAGTGGAGCTGTCACAAACCATCTGCTTTACACATTGTATCTTAACATTTTATTTGCACCCTGATGAGTTGATTAAGATGAATCTGCTATTGGCTTTGGTGCATCTGAGTAACTGTCTGGATGTTGTTTCTACTGCCTTCGTGTTATAGCTAGTAAATGTGATAGAATTACAAACACGCTTCATTATTGCAGTAAAGAAGGATATTATCAGGTGGAGCCACACAACTATACACAATACCCAACTCGCAATCCTGATATATATCCAGCCTTTCTAGTACGGTGAATTAAATCCATTGGGTGACTACAATAGGTAAAAAAGGAAACGGTCTTACCTCTCTCTGAGTTTACTATTCTCCTCTGTCAGCTGTTTCACCTTCTTTGTCAGGTCATTTCTCTCTTTCTCCAAAGTGCAGTTTTCTTCAAGGAGTACTTGTCTCTCAGATGAAATCCTGTCCAGTTTGATCTTTGTCTCAAAGTAATTCTTCTCTGTTTTGGCCAAGAGCGACTGAAGGTCTGCATGCTGTGAAAGATGGAACCACATGGCGTAACTGATGGAGTACAGCAAATTGGCTGGCTAGAGAGATTGAAACAGACCAGTTTAAGCGGGTTTGTGCAGTATAGACGTAGAGAAAGACCTCAACTGGCTGAACCACTTCCTTAGACCTTGGTCCAAGCTACTATGTATGTCCGGGCAACTTTTAGGCCAGTGCTCCATATAGTTTGAACAGTTGAGATCCAGTTGAGTGCCATCCAAAACTTTTCTTTGCTGCCCTGTGCTGAACAGCATATCATGTGTCATGCTTTGCTCCATAGTAGTTTTGTTGTGGCTGTGCTGCACTGTGCTTTCGCCATGCTATATTGTATCTGTGGTTGTGTATTGTAGCTGTACTGGGTATTAGCAGTGTAGTATTGTAGTTGTGCTTTGTTATGGCAGAATTGTACTGTGCTATATCTGATTTACTATGGCCGTACCGTATTGCGATTGGGCTGTAGCTCTGCTGAGCTGGAGTTACATTGTTGCTGTGTACTAGCCGTGCTGCTGTGCTTTAGCTGTATTGGTACAATTGTACAGGAGAGCCGTATTGTACCCTGGTCTTGAGCTGCAGAAAGTCCTCATCCCGCTGGGCCTTCTCTTCCTGCACGTGTTCTCTCTCCTGCCTGCTGTTGATCGCCCGTGCCTCCGCCAGTGCCCGGGCCTTTTCGGCTTCACCTCGCGATAGCTCGGCCTCCTCTGCCGCCCGTGAGCACAGCGTCGCCCTCTGCTGGCTCTGGTGCAGTTTCTGCTTCAGCTGGGCATTGAGACACAGCTTTCAGCACAGAACACACAAACTCACATCAAAGAATACATAAAATCTCAGCGAGATATTCCACAAAATCCCAGCATAGAAAAAGCAAACTCAGTGCGGAGATCACAGAGAATGCACAGACTTTCAGCACAGTATGTATGAAAAGGTGTTCATTATTACCTATTGTATTATCATTTAAAGCTGGAATTAATCTCAATGTAAATCTCATTCCATCTCAACCCCTTTACGCAGATATAGATGCTGGCGTCCGTAAATTCCGAAATGTAATTCCTAAATAATATTGTTATTGAATTTCCAAATGTCTTTCTTCATTTGAATAATTTTTCAGTCTCTGTGACACAAATACACACTAAATAGATGACACTAAATAGGCTCCTGCATAACAGGAAAAAAAATTGGCATTATTTATATTCTGCGCAAAGGGGTTAAAGTTGACTGAACTTTCAAATCTTTAGGTCTTTTCAAAAATGGCCTACTGGCAAAAACACTGAAGATGAGGAGGAGCATTACTTTCCAACATAGCAGTGACCTAAAATCCAAGGTGAACAGGAAGTGACTGCAGCAAAGAATAAGCAAATTTTTGGAATGGCCCAGTCAGATCTCAGATCTGTGTCATAAAAAACCTGTGATATGAGCCGAGGAAGGTAAAGAGAGCTTCCCAACAAATCTGAAGGAGCTTCAACTTTTTTTTGCAAGGAGGTGTGATAAAATCCTAATGTAGAGATTTATGAAGTTAACAGAAGTTAATATTCATAAAAAAATAAGTCTCAGTTAACTTCTCATTCATTAATTGCATTTTTTCTTAATAATTACCCATTAGTTTTTTTTCCCCTCATTATTTTCGGCAGTTGTAGGGTCACTTTAAAAATTCTGACGGCTACATATCAATATCAAGCTTTACATTTCAACAATAATTTCAACTCGACTGTGTAGATTTCAGCACTGCACAGAACGCACATCTCATCCTTATACTGTTGCAGATACAGAGCAGAACCATTCCCTGAGACCCCCAAAATAAACTGCCTGAGTGGGTGTTACTGACTCTGTTCTGCTGTAGCTCTGTTAGAGTGAAGCCGTAAATGTACCAGAGACTATAAATACCAGTGCAGTAGGAACAGTATGTTCTCTTGCCACTTCCTTTCCATCATTACAGAAAATGAGTTGGCAACCTCAAAAGTCTTATTTAATGGGATCATTTTGTTAGTGTACACTACGTGAGCTGCATAGCTTGAAGCCTCCATGAATAGCCATGACCTCATATTTGCCACACACAACTTATCTCACTCTAACACTGTTGTGATATTTGAGCACAAGTTGATTGTAGGCCAGCGCGTCCATAAGCATGTTGCGAATGTCTGACTCATCTTGGAAACATCAGCACTTTTTGTTCTGTGCCGACATTGAGCTGACATCTAGTGTTTAGTTGAAGGTAATGCACCAGACTTGACAGTCTCTCTGAAAGTAGTATTGACGCATTACACCAACGATTTCCAAATTCGGTCCTGGGGCCACCCTGTGTATGCTGGTTTTTGTGCAGACCACAATCACAATCGTAGGATTTTAATAAGCTGTTATTTTTCTCCTTATTAGGTGCATTTAAATTCTTAAAGTGGGTCCATGAAGTCACATTTTGATGGAAATATTCCTGCATGCCATGAGGAATAAAATGTGCTTATTTTTCAATATTACAAGCAATTTCAGGCAACAAATTTTTGAGGAAGATCAAATTAAACACTAAGAAAATCAGTAAACTCCAAGTTAGGTTGCTGAATGCCGGTGTTTAGAGTTCTTTCAAAATACTGTAATTTGCTTAAACTTAGTAACATAAAATGACACAAAACAGATTTAACCATTATTTGTATCCCTAATAAATTGTAAGCTTTTGTGACTGTGGGTACACGGTGTCACTAATAAAGAACTTCTGAATTGTTTACTTTGATTGGTTTATCCCCTCCCCCCCCCCCCCCCCCCATTTTTTATGCAGTTATTTCTAACATATCACACAGTGGCTATGGATTTGTATTCTTTATCTGTCAAACTGTGGCTTAAGGTGATAAATAATTGCCCTTATCAAGAATCCACCTTATTTAGACAAATCAACAACTTGTTAAAATCCTGAAATCACATTGGTCGTAATAACAAACACCAGCATACACGGGGGGGCTCCAGGACTGGGTTTGGAAACCACTGCATTGCACAGTAACCAGTTATCTTCAATAGCATACTGTTCAAACACAGAAGAGCTTAGCCCTTCAGTGTTAGTCTTTTAGCTGTTTTTGAAATTCAGTCAAAGCCGCTGGAATTACAGCATTTATTGTAACAAATACTCTTTAAAAATGTCTTTGGGAATTGGCAAACAGTGCGGAAATGAACAGATACCAGGATAAAATAACATAGAAGTAAGACGAGGCCTTCAGCGGGGAATTAAAAGTGAGTTCAATGACCAGGAGAGCCCATCACTCCAGTGTGGGTGAGGCAGGACAGCAGTGGTACACAGGTTTGCTGCGGTGGGTTGTTTGTACCTCTTTGACCTGGGCCTGTAGCTCCTGATTGAGGTTCCTCAGGTTCCTCATGGTCAGCTCACTCTCTGTTCGCATCATAATCCTCTCCATGTGGATCTCATTGGACAGGTACTTATTCTCCTGCTTCAGTTCTTCACATTCCTGTGTGATGGGGGATAAGGTCCACTGAGCACTCATGCCCAATTACAGAGCAGTACATTGGTGAATTTCTTTGCAGTGACTCCATTGGGGAGTGTCCCCACTTTGTGTGTCGCCAGGCACAGCAATGCAAATGGTGTCTGTGTTCCTGAGACTCCATTCATGTTTCATTGTTTCACTAACTCCTCCATTAGTGAAGTTTGCATCTGTTTTGTTACAGAGCTGAACAATGAATTCAATGACACACTTATATTCCACTAAAGCTTTTCTCCATGCCTCCATGTTCAGCATTTATCTCGGTAACACTGTTGAAGCAAGAGCAGGAGAAACAGATGAGAAATACGCTGGCGTATTTTGTGTGGGTTGTCCTGCTGAATGTGTGAGCTGAGGTTTCTCTCCAATCTTGGAGAGACTTCAGCATTGGAGGCTGTAGTGAAGTGTGCAGGGCTGAAACATAGGCACACAGTCTCCTCAATCAATTAATCAATGGGTGAGGGAGAACATTTGAGTTTCAGTCCGGAACACAAATACCACCCTGCAGATGCAATAGGAGCCACATTTCAAATAAACTTCAATTCTCAGTTAAGGTCATGGGTTTCTTCAGATTATGTCTTCAAGCAGAACCACATACTTAGCTAAACTAAATCTCAGATTCAAGCCGCAAGCCCAAAACCGAAGGTGGAGGCATTACCATGATTTTACTTATATGAAGACAAGCACAGGAAAGGACATCATGCAAGCTTACCTTTCTCTTCCTGACCAGCTCCCCCTGCAGACGGCTGATCTGGAGGAAGGAGGCAGTGGGGCTGAGCGCACTAACAGGCCTAACTGCTCGAACCGGCCGCCGGCAGGGCCTGGACACACGGTTCAGCTCCTGGATCTCCTCCATTCCATCTTTAGCGTGGGGGAAGCGGCCCATGGCATTGCTGCCACTGCTCAGGGAAAAGGACTTGGACAAACCGCCATCCAGTGCTGGAGTCTTCCCCAAAGACCAGCTCTGCAGGTCCCCATGGGATGTGGCCTTCAGTGTTGTCATGACTAAACTTGTTCATGGGACCCCAGATATGATCCAGTTCTTGGTTATGTTCTCCTGACTGAGTCCCGGACCACTGTGTTCAATACTGTGGGCGCTCAGGCACTGGATCTCTCAATGGCAACTTGATAAATCATTCATGGGTAACAGGACACCTACCTCAAAAGGGTGGAGAAAAACATAACCCCTCAGATCACACAGGGAAACCTGAACAGGGCTGGTTGATTACAGCAGTATACCTGACTGCCTTCAGTAATTGTGGTGCTGTATTTCGATGTGAACTTGGGCTCCTTCCTGCATTCAGTGTTGCCTTAGGTCCTCCGACCCACCCTGTTCTATCGGCCAGCAAGCTTGACCGACATCTGACACCCTTTTGTCATAGCTCCACTAGGGGAGGTAGTGTTAGTTGCTTAGCCCTTAGAGCAAGGTCATGGTTCTTGGTTCTACTGACTTCAGATATCCACAGGTAAGAGGACATGTTTTTCCTGCTGAGGCCTCCACGAGAACTGTCATGAAGCACGTCACAGTGACCTCCAGGTAAAACCTCCAGTGTGATCCATTTCACTAAGTTGCAAGTGAAATACAATCTTTCAAATCAGAATGCATTATTCAGAGTCCACTGTTAAAATAGGACAAGTCCATCCTCCCAGCCCTTGCCATAAAGAGGCTTGGCTACACGCAGTATTTGACTCATGTTTTGATTGGGCCTGATGCAAGATTTTTTTTGTCTTATGTTTTGTTCAGATAGTTGAAGGCAGAGTGAGGCACAATGCTGGGATGGGAAATGAGAAGTACTCTCCCCAGAATAGCCCTCAGCTTTCCTCATGGGAAGCAGCAGGATTTACTCAATTTACATTCTCACAATCCTTTCAGCCACATTGCTCATTCTTTTCTTTCCCCTGTCACTGTTGCTGATGGGCATCATCATCCTTTTCCACCCATTCTTGGATTGGTATGTTTTATATTCCCTGGGATCTACGTTCTGTCCTTGAACGAAGAATTGAATGGAGCTGCCACAGTGAAACAGAGCTGAATGTGAATTGTGTGCAACATAAAGCCGGTCATTCTCTCCAAATTCAGGTTTCTGCATAAAAGATGGGCAGTACAAAAAGCAGTAATTATTGAGCGATCCAATCATTGCAAAAACTAAGAGAAAAATAGTGGAGAACATTGAGGAAAATGCAAACAGAGATATGCGCCACAAATCACTGCTACACATACAGTACAATCAATATGAAGAAATTATAAAACTATATAAAAGCTTACATGTGGCTGATGGAGCAGATCACGTTCCACATGCATTTTACTTTTCCTTCAGAAAAAAAAAGAATTGTTATAGAGACGATGGTTATCATTGTGAATTACTGCTCATTTGAGCATAAAAATGTATAAAGGGCCTCAATGTCGAGGCTTATGTTAAAAATGTGCTTTTATTTTGACCAATGACAAGAGTTTTTTCACATCTGTAGACACATGACAGCCTCAAGCTATGTGTGCCATGGTAATTATCCAGATTCTAATTTGCTAACTGCAGACAGAACTTTCTGCTCCCTTTCGTATATCATGCGCCAGTTGAATATAAAGAATACTCGATGAAATCGGTTAGAAACGGTAAACGGTTAAGTGTTTTTTATCCAAGAAACAGCCGCACCCCTGTGAACCAGCTGACTAGCCTGTATTTTCTACAGATCTGTATAGGCCGTTGCTGTATGGCAAATAAGTTGAAGTACCACAGTAACAAGCAGGGCTGTCAATGTGGTCAAGTTGACAAGCTCAATTTAAAATCATTTTCACCCTTTCAACCCCAGTAGTGCCATATGGCACTCTTGTGTGACTGGAATTTTTTCCAATTGCGCCATATGGCACTCTTTTTATGTTTACTTTAACAATCAGGAATAAGAACAGACAGCCAGAAATTTAGCTAGAATGTCAACAAAGGCCATGGGGAGAAATAGCACTGAGAGTTGGGCACTGGTGGGGGTGAAAGGGTTAATAAGTGGCACATCCCTCACAATTTAGTCCATTTATGATGGGCTATCTACCTAGCCAGCTACTATATCAAAATATTAGCACACAAGGTAACTACCTTAAAAGTAGTCTCATTGGTGAGCACTATAGATAATGTTAATGATTATTCTGCAGATGATGGTGCCAGGAGAGGGGAGTGTAAAGGCCGCCTGGGTAGATAGTTGGTTCGACTGCATTTACCAATTACAGCGGACTACCCACGAATCCCAGTAGTCTTTGATGAAAGTTTGTTTGTGAAAGTACCCAATGTAAAATGTTTACCACAAAGAGATTTATCCTTAACATAGCTCTTTACTGAAGTAATCTATTCTTCATTTCATTGTTTTTCAGAAATTGAAATAGATATAGAAATATCTTGATTATTATTTTTGATAATTATCGGGGGAAGACCACCGATGCAATGCACTCTTAATTTTATAGAGTGCTAGGAGCGATATTGTGTAGGGATGTTACACTTGAAGCAGCCTGCTCGACACAGTATTGATCTTTCAAAGCAGAAGTATCTCGGCAATATGTTTCGATGCCTCGCTTCACCGTGTCACTCGGGTTCTGAATCCAAGGCAGGATTTTTGGAGAAGACCCATTAAAATACTGGTACTCAAGGGCAGCAGTTTATCCCAATCTTTACAAGCTTGCCCACAGATATCTTCATATACCAGCAACTTCTGTGCCATGTGAAAGGGTCTTCTCCAATGCTGGAGAGGTAGCAACAAAGAACATTGACCAATGTTGAAGCTTGACCAGCAGATGTCGCCATATTTAATCGTATCAAATGCTTTGCAACCCTGAACCATTCAACACTATTGCTTCATAATTGATTCAGTAGTTGAGAAAGCTTCGGTTTCTCCATCACTAATATTATGTTAAGGATGGCCTAAGTGGTATGGAGTTAAATTACTGCCAAAACCTAATATACAAACCGAACAGGTTTTACAAATGCACAACGATTCACAAACAAATACAATATGATTTGCAAATATAAAAATGATTCACGTGCAAAGTATGGTTTGCAAATACAAAAACGATTTGCAAACAAATACTGTGTGGTTTGCAGATACAAAACACCATTAACAAACGAATGTATTCAGTTTTGAAAATGCAAAACGTACCGATTACAAGTATACGACGTGAACCATTTCTTACAAGTACAAATCACTTCTGGCAGTTTTCTATCGTTGACATGGCGCCGATTTTCTCACTTGTATTTGTCCGAAGGATGGCCCGGCTAAACAGCAGGTGGGGCTATGACTCAATTTCCTACATCACCACACCGTGAAGTTGAACAGAATAGAGAACGGCCGCCAGCCACAACCATGGACATAAGGATGATGGCTGAGGCTAAATAAAACAGCAGTGTCTACATGTCCGACAGTGGGACGGTTTTAATATAACTCCGTGTCCGACAGTCGATTATTGTTCTTAATCTCTTGAAATCTTCTGAATCTTTTAGATAATTAGAAAATTGGAGACCGCGGTAAGTCACCGTCACAGAAGTCCCCCGTGCATGAATCTCCCCTCTGGATGTTCGCCAGCGGTAGCAGCAAGGCAAGGATCTTTTAAACCTGTATGTGATCCTAAACTTAGCACAATCTTGTGTTTCAACATTTCCTAGTGGCACCGGTAATATTCAGATAACTCTCTGAAAGGAAATCACCCATCCAAACAAAATATCGGAAAAACTATGGAGAAACGCAGCAGCCACGGCCTTGCCGCTGGAAATGAACACCTCTTCAATCCAAATTCAAATAAGCACCGCATGTTGCCATCTTAAATTTTTTACAAGGACAAAAATCTAATATAAGTTTTTTGAAATCCCCCCCCCCGTGCGCTGATTACTGAAGTAAAATCTCTCAGACTGGGGGAGCCCGGGAAGCGTGAGTCAACGGCCCGTGAGACCGCGCCATTGATCGGCTGTGCTGTCATATTCACGGGACCTGTTCGCTTAAAAATGACTTCGAAGTCGGCGGAAGTATCACTATTTGTCCATTAATTTTTTTTTTCCAGTGGATATTCTAGTTACAACATGATTGAGCTAGCAAGGCAGTTTTGTGTTGCTATGTGTGGTATTTATTCAGTTTCCAAAACATGATAAGCTAAAATCGGCTGACTGACAAGGACTAGTTAACGTCAGACCTCAAGTATTTCCATTGAAATGGAGAGAATACTGGCTAAGGAATTATATTTTGAGAGCAATATACCCACAGTATAAATACATTTTCATTATACATTTATTTTGTTTGTAATAGTTATATAATCGCATTATTACACTCGAGGGTGTCCTTGACCGTCATTGTCACTTCAGTGATGTTAACAGAAATCGTCGCTAGCTCCTCCTAACCGCATCACTGTCCCCAGCAAAGGTAAACATGCTGCGTGGTTTTATTGATCGCGATTTCGGTCGTGCTGCAGGTAACACGCAAATATGGTCTCTGTCGGTCATTGCATATGTTTGTAGAAGTATTATGGAACATGTGCGAAGTGATGTAAGAAATTCTTAAAAGGTCCAAATTTCGATGTCATTATATTGCTTTAAATAAATATAAATGACTGTCACGTCTGCAAAATCAGACCTTCATTTCTCCTGTGCTCCTGTTCACACTCCAGTCCAGTGGGTGGCAGTAATGCCCCCATTTCCGTTGTCACCGTAGCACTGAAAGGGTTAAGAAGTGGGGAAATATTACGTATGAAAAAAGTGGCCTTAATCAGATTTTTTTATTGAAATGAATTACACGGTGAAAAATTGTTGCAATAGGCTGTGTTTGGAATTTGAAAATTAATCTAAAAATAATCACATGTACCAAATGTGATGAGTACCAGCTCATCCACTGCCACATCAGAAGAGAAAGTATGCCTATAGTGGCCAAAAATACTCGCATCACAACGGTTGAAGGAAATTTTGAATGATAGAGAGACAGTACACTTAAATTTAATTCAATTAATTCACATTAAAGGAAAGTTTGGATGGTTGTACACTTCAATTTTACTGATTCATGTTCATTCTTGTCAAGAAAGGAGAGCAACAGAGAGACAACTGAGGATAGAAACGTCATGTAAAAGTGAAGGTTTAATGAATAAAAAATTTTAATTAAAACGTAAGAAGTGTGCTTGTGTATTTAGGGGGGCGGGGGGTTGAAGTCCACTTTTTGAGAAAAAAGACAACCCCACCCCCTCCACAAGGCTGGCTACGTGCCTGAAAATTAATCAAAAGTTTGGGATCATTATCACATAGGCCTAGCTTACATGAAAGAAAATGTGTTCTTGCTAGACTATTACCCAAAACACTGTCTACGTTCTGCAAGGATGATCTGGAAGTGGTCAGCTCAGTTGCATGATTTAAAACCCATGGAACTGTTATTGGATCCCCTGAACCATTAATTTCATGGGGTGCATCCATCTTCAAATACACACCTTGTAGTCCATGTGGTAATCTATTGAGAGTGATACCTCAGTAAAATTCAAGTCCTGAATGTCAATAACTGAAGAGCCCCGTGCTAAAAGTACTTAAGGCACAATTACATACACTATGAGGTAAAGATGGGGAAATGTATTTTATAGTTACCTAAGTCCACTGCCTCAATTATTTAAAAACTGACATTTTTAGATGAATGTGCTTTTAGCACAGGAGTCTTCAATTTGAAAATGGTGATATCGTGAGTATTTAAATATGAAATCACTGAAACAGGAAAGTATAACACTGTTATTTATCATTTGAAAACAATTTTTTGCTCCCAAATGCTTGAAGTAATGGACCTAAAAACTAATTTTGTCGTTTCCTGGACGGTTTTCATGTCTGAATAACATTTTACAGGTAATGTTATTTGCCTTCTGTACTTACTTTCAAGCTCAAGATCAGGATGGAGTCTAAATTTATGCAGTGATAACTTAGGAGCTTAGGAGCAACATTTTAAGGAATCAAGAGATCATTTAAATGTGGCCTGAGGCTTCCAGGGCACAAGGGATCACCAAATGAGTTTGAGTTTGAAAATGATCCTAATCAAGCACCATCACCTTCACAGTCCCAAGATCTCAAACTAGCGACTCAGGATTTTGAAACATGTTCGACAGTGCAGTTTGTCAAATGAGTGAATATCTTATAGAAGAAAGGTACCCCATCCCTTCAGTAAAATGATACACTTGTAGACTGTATGTTAAGATGTGTTGCAGCTAATCTGGATGCATGTGGTGGGCCAGCACCTGACTAAGACTGTTATTAATTTTTCCACAAGTATATGATCTATGTAAATAATCATGAAGAGTAATCTATGTCTACTTGCTAAATTTGATGTCATTGTTTCAGAAAATCATAGCAGAACAAAGCGAAAAGTG
This sequence comes from Gymnothorax reevesii, assembly GCA_029721435.1. Taxonomy (NCBI): domain Eukaryota; kingdom Metazoa; phylum Chordata; class Actinopteri; order Anguilliformes; family Muraenidae; genus Gymnothorax; species Gymnothorax reevesii. Next base: position 29,731,094 of record CM056588.1, read on the forward strand.
CTTTATTGTTGCTTTAAGTCTGAAGTACCAATCAATCAGTCAATGAAAACATAATCAAAATCGGCAGATACACAATGAGACAAACTGAAAGAAATGTAGCCACTAGAGGGCAGTGTTATCAAGAATTTGACCACAGTTAAGGTACTCATTCTTATACTATTTCATCTGAATTATTTTAATTGCTTTGTATCACTAATTGGTTTCAAGCTATTCTCTCCACACTTTGACATCTCTATTTGACTTGTTCACAAAATTTATTAGCCTGTATCTTTTTATTCAAAGAATGACATGAAGAATAGTCACTTAAAGAAACTTTGGGCTGTACAGACTACTCTACATTCTGTACCTCACTCTCTCAATTAATATAGTCAATGCCCATCCTCGTCACTCTGGCAGCCAGCTCTCTCTCTTTCTCTATGCTGCCTTCTTCATTGCCTCCCTCTCTTCCCTCTGCCAAGGCTGGATGGGCATAGACTCTTCCGAGACAAACTTTATTTGGGGGCATTCATTTTGGGGTAGGCATGGGGAGGACTGCCAGTAGCTGGAACCTTGCTCGCCTTTCTCAGACACCTCAGCATGTGAACCTAGTGCAGCTGTGCTTATGTGCGGTCTCTCTCCTGCCAGCTGTGGCACAGACACAGCTGAGGGGTTGCAAGAGCTGCGACACTGTACCAAACATAAGGTCCTGTCTCCTGGAATGGTCCTCTTTTTAATGTGGTTCTGGAACCCAAGCTCAACATCCTCCTTGCTTTTGCGCCTCTCAATATTCAGTGGGAGCATGAGGCTGCCGGATCTTGCCTCGAGCCTTCCTGTGAAATCAGCCCCAAGGTTGTGTTTGGGAGGCTTGAAAGAGCTGGGCTTTCTCATTTTGTCCCCGAGGCAGTGAAAGACCCTGATGGACTCCGCTATGCACTCTTGCAGGTGACTCTTGAGTGTGCCTACTTTAGGCACGACCCTCGAATGCTCTGCATTGCTTTGTCTGTGGTCCACGATGTTCCTGTTCACACTCATACTTCCATCAACTTTTCCCTTGATCCTTCTGTTCTTCCTCAACCCTGGCACTCCCTCCCTTTTCCTTTTTTGGTCCTGTTTTGTTGTTTCTTTGCTTTCCATCTTTAACCTTTTCAATCTCAGTGTTACCAAGACTGTGTGTTATGGAGACACGAGGCTCGCTGCTTTGGACCTCAGGACCACTTTGGACTTGGCTCATTATCTGCCTGGAGAGACTAGATTCATTAACTTTCCACAAGAGTTGGCTGGGTACATAGACTGACTGCACAACCTAGGGAGATGTGCTATACATCATTTCCCTGGAAAGGGCTTGCAGATTGGCGGGCTGCACCCAAACTGGCAGGGGCCTTGCTGGGTGTGGGAAAGCTTGTGACTGCCGTGGAGTCCAGTAGTTTGGCATCACAAGATTCTGGAACACATCATACCCTAGAAATAGCATTTTCCCATTAGGTTTATCCACTGCAGTACTTGAATTGTGACCTTTTTTCAAATAGTTTAGCTCAACAAATTAAAGTTAGATTTTAAAAAATGGTTCCTCATTTATCACTCATCAATAAGACCAAAAGATTCGGAAATATTTCTTCACCCAAAGAGTAATTTCAATGTGGAATAGCTTACCTGACCATATTGTTTAGGCAGAGACCTTGGGGGTTTTCAAGAGCAGGCTTGACCTAAAGCTAGATACCATTGAGTCATTTAGTATCTGAAGGGATATATTCACAATAGAATATAGAAACTGGCGAGCTTAGTTGGGCTGAAAGGCCTTTTCTTGCCTGTTATGTTATGTTATGTGTTATGTGTTATATTATGAAAAAAAAAGACCTCTCAAATGTTAATGTTAAGATAAGTAACATCTCTCAGATGTTGGTGTAGTTACAGTAAGAATCAGTGGTGTGCCAATGTAAGTGGTTCCATTAGTACTAATAAGCAGTAATCATGTTAAAAGTGAGTATCTTCATTATACAGATATAATTTTTATTTTGCTGGTCAGAGTACCATCCTAACATCCTTCAACCAACTTCAGCACGTGTATGAGATTTAGTGGCAATAAAGTAAATCAGAGGTAAATTATAATTTTTCATGGTATACTCGCCTCTTGCTGAATGTAGGTGTACGTTATTATTCATATCTAAATTGTTTTTGTCTCGTCAGTGCTGTATCTTCTCTTTTCCTATGCTAAGCAATTGTTTGTGAAGTTGATTTAAAAAAAAACTTGATTTTTGAAATTGCTTCACTGGGTTCTATTGCGTGTGTGCTGCTCTGTGATGTCACAGTCAGCAATTAGCTGTGGAAGTTGTTTATTTTCAAATTTACTTGAAAAATAGAGTTTCCGTGGGGCCGGGACGCTTCCAATAATGTCACAGTGACATCTTACAGTGATTTCAGAAACCAATCAAATCAAAGCCTTTAATTGAAGTTTCCTGGACCGCAAATTTTTTTTGCACCAGAGTTCCGAGCACCGCATCTACTTTATTTACATACAGCCAATCACAATCAAATTTTGTAGGCAGGCGCATCCTGAGCTGTGAGTGACGTTGTAACATGTTGCTAGCTATCTAGCTAGCTGGGTAACGTTAGCTTCGTGCACATCATTTACTGAAACTAACGTTAGCTTCAAGCACATCTAGTCTAGCCCCCCGAGAGTTGTCCCCAGCTTTTTCTCCGCTCAATAGGAACCCAAGTTAGCAGTCTTGCACATTTTTCAGGCCTTGGCATGTTCGGCTAGCTCGTCCAACGCTGATGAACAGTTTCTGTCAACTGTCCACAAGCACACGGTTAGGGCAGAGACATATTTTTTGCGGGCTGGTAACACACTGTTAGCGATCGCATACTGTATGTGTGGTTTTTTTTTTAGGATTATATTGCGATCTTGCTAGCTAGCTATTGTTAGTAAAGGAAAATATTTGGAAATGACCATCATACGGTTCATCATATGGCAGAGTGCACCTCTAATGTAAGTTAACAATATGTTTGACGTAAAATGATCCTAAACACTTGAGCTTTATGTTTAAATGGCGTATACACAGACACGAATATCGATCTCACTGTGTGGGCACGCCGTAAGATTTTATGTCATGTATTTTCCCGTTGCTGGTTGTTTAAAAGCTGCATTATTTCACTTATTTCATTCGCAGCTGACGGTATGTTACGTTACATCTGATTGTGATATTCAGAAACTAGAGATGGGCAAAAATCAACGAAGGAATCTTTTTCAACGACTCTTTTTAGTGTCCCATATGTACCGGGTCAGCCTGCCAAATTACCAAGTTCTGAACAGTGTTGCCAACTCCTCAGTAAGGAAAGTAGCTATTGGCTGTCGTAAAGGTCGCTAGAAGTTGCTAAACACACTGGCCGTATCTCAATATGCGTTCTTCTCTGTACTTCTGTTCTTGTGAACTTGAGAAACGTCATCCCTCTGAGACCATGTACTGTCTCAATTCAAAGTTCGCATCTCGACGAGAACGGTTACCAGTCCCGGAAGTGTTCTTGATACGCCCATTTTTCCGAGGATGCATCGGATGGTAACTTGTGTGAACTTGATAGCACTCGTATCCCAGAATTCTTTTCGGCATCCAAGCAGGAGAGAGAAGCGCAGGATTACGTTTCCCACAAGCGTAGTTGCTAAGTAAACAAGTGTTTGACAGTTTCCACGTACATGGCAATATCCCCCGCCGCCTCAGTTTTATGTCCGTACGCACGCAGCCCAATGATATACCCCTGTTTCGCGTTGATCGTGCGGCGGGGGATAATTAGCAGCTTGCAAAGATCGTCCATTCACAGTCAATGGGTCTAACTATCTAAGTTACCATGTGTGATTTCGGGAAATGCACCCCAGGATTGGTAAAGCTGCTTTCACACCAGACAAATTTTTCGCACAACAGATTTACATTCAAAGTCAATGCGAAGACGCAAATTCGGGGGGGGGGGAGACGCCGTGTATTTTGCTGGGGGGGTTTTCATTTCATTCATATTACGCGCATCTTCCAATCTTTCAGTGCTTTTGGACAGGGGAGGGGCTCACTGCAGCACAGGACAGAAACTGCAGAACGCAACGTGCTCTCAAGTCAGTCTCAAAAACACCAGAAAACTCTCCAGTAATAACAGAAAAAGTCACTAGAATGGTCGCTAGTCGCTTTTGACAAAAAAGTCGCCAAGATGATTTAGAAAGTCGCCAGATTTCTCGAGAAAGTCGCCAAGTTGGCAACACTGGTGCTGAAGTGAACCCCCGACTTCTCCCACCAGTTGGACTTGCCCACTCCTACTGCTCACAGGCTGCTAGAATACCAATATGGCGCTTTTCCACTAAGTGGTACCGGCTCTGCTCTACTCCACTGTACTCGCTTTGGTACCGGGTACTTCTTTGGGGTTGCTTTTCCATTAGAGGATAGTACCTCCTCCGTGGTACTTGCTCGTCGTTGGGACGCAGTATGTTACTGCTGCGACTACACCCTCAGTTATATTAAGTTTACTTTTATTCCATCGATTTTGTGTAAATAAGGGGCACTACCATCACCACGTTATGGCACTAAAGGCCACGAGTGTTTCATTGTAATTAGGTCTCCAAGACGAAAGACCTATTGTTATCGTCCTGTTTTTATTGTTATTATTTGTACTTTTTTTGTGCGCTTTCGTTTGAAGTAACTACTGGGCCGATTTTTATTAAATTTTCAGGGACGATAGAGCATAATGAGGTGTCGGCACGACACCTAAAAAAATTTCATTTTCACTCTGCATCAAGGGGAATAACTCAAAACGTAAAAATCTTTGAACCTCAATAGCTCGAAAACTATTCAAGATAATTTCACAAAACTTTCACCAAAATGTAGAGGACATCATTCCCCATCAATTGCACCCATAGGGGTTTCTTGAGCGCCTGAGTAGATTTTTCGATATTGCGAAAAAACTGAAAATCTTTGACATTTTCAAAATTTGACGGTGGTCCTCTTTAAAAATCTTCTTCTCACTAACGGCTGTGGTGACAAATATGTGTAATAGCTCAAATGAAAGCAGATAGAATTCTCTACAAAGTTAGAGGCATTTTTCCAATTTCGTCTTAGAACTTGAATTATCTTCCTTTGAAAATTGCTCTTTTCGAAAAGTGAAATTTCTGGTGTCATATTTAAATGCTTGTAGCTCAGTAACAAAACATGATATTTCGTATTTAATGGTATCAAAATGTTCCTAATATATAGATCTACAATTTCTCTGATATACTTTATTATATAAATGTGAATAGTTCAGCTGAAAATAGAGTATAAATTTAAATCTTTGAAATTTTGCGATTTTTAGGTTTTCTGAGGGTGGTTGTGTTGGCAATTTTCTACTGCAGCAACCGATAATGATAATTGTGTATTTCATAGCTCATTTTGAAGAAGATACATATATGAATGTAGGAAAATTACTTGAAAAAATCATAAGTCTTGTGGTTTTGCTGTGAGATCTGCTTGAAGAACCACTAAAGCCGAAAATCTCAGTTTTGAGGGAACTTTGGAGGATCATGACTCATTAACCAATGATCCTATCGAGGTATTGTTTACATCTACAGATGCGCAAATGCTAGCACTACATGTCCTGTGTTATACCCTATTATCAAAATGTTAATATTTAAGCCATAAAATGTAGAAATATAAAGGTGGGGTCTAAAATTTGGACAAAAATTGCTTTACATGTCATTGTTACTTTAAAGGATCATCACTCACTGACTTTGTGTTGACTACTCTGTGGTAACCATTGGACCAAATTGATCGAAATTTTCAGGGATGATGACTTATGCAACTGTGACTGTGTGAATGTTACTGTGAATGTGTATATGAATCATGGGGCCCTAATTTACATTTTCACTTTCAATCAAGTAGAAAAAGTGAAAAAGCATCAAACAACTTCAAGAGTCAATAGCATTCTGAGGTAATCATTGGATCAAATTTAATTAACTCTTCAGGGATGATACATTGATACCTAAACTCGTGAATCATGAGGCCCATTTTTGCATTTTCACTCTCAGTCAAGTGAAAAAAGTGAAAAGTGATAGATTTTGTGTGGACTCTTTTGGGGTGGCCGTTGGCCCAAATTATATTGACTTTTCAGGGATGAATGAATGCTACCTAACACAGTGAATGAAGGAGCCCGGTTTTATATTTTCAGTCTCATTCAAGTGAAAATGCGACATTATTTTGCTTCACCAGTGCTTTCCTGAAAATAAGGCTAAACTTTCTTCTACCATTCATAAATAATATTTCACTATTTATTCTTCCATTCCGGAATTTACACAAAGGACAGTCATATTGTTAATGTAAGGGCGTAAGGCGGCGCGTCTTGGAGACCGTAAGTGTTGTCGGCAACAACCCTAGTTTCTGTTTGACATCATCCAGATGCAAAGGATAGCAGCTGTATGGAGTTACATTAGGGTCAAAAGTTTTGTACTTATAAAATTTCTAAGTGAAAATTCATGTGTTGATCTTGAATTTTGAAAAATATAACAATGTATTCAAAATAAAAATAAAATTTTTGTTATGATTTCCCAACACTTAGTTAACATGTCTCACCTGTGTGTAGGATGTATGGGCTCGAGCAGGTTGACGCCACCAGCCGGACGCCATCTTTGCAAGCCAAGCGTTCACACTACGGTGCGCTCACAGTGCTATGTGGAAATCGGACATATCAGCACTTAAAATGTGGCTTTTGAACTGCAAAATCTGGCATAATCTATCGCTCTTATGCCGCAATTGGTGCTCAGTACTGTCTAAAACCGATTTTTAAGTGGAAGTTTGTCACTGGCATCAATTCTTACACTGCCAATCACATGAATATGGCATATATGAGTGTTTAGTTTGATTCGTTTTACTTTTGTAGCTCCTACATTCCCTGAAGGCACTGTCACTGGGGAAGGTTTCAAGCCTCTTTATTCAGCTGTTACTCACGATTCCACGCCCAGTTCAGTTGATACCACGCCCCCCACGCCGCATCAGGGTCAAAAGTCTGAAACTCAGACAGATTTGAAACTGTAAAAAAAAAAAGATCTGAAAGTGAAAAAAGATTTGAAACTGAAAAAATAACACTTGAAACTGTAAAAAAAATAAGATCTGAATTTGAAAAGAATCAAAATTATATTTAACCTGAAAAAACATTTCATGCACTTATTTTTATTTTGAATACATTGTTATATTTTTCAAAATTCAAGTTCAACACATGAATTTTCAGTTTCAAATTTTATTTTTTTAAGTACAAAACTTTTGACCCTAATGTAACTCCATACAGCTGTTGTTGTGTTCGATTTGGTTGTGCATTAAATAACGTAGATTACCTCCTAAAAACGCAAAGGAATGATATCCGTAAAAGGCAAAGAGTATTCTTAGAAAAAGGCAATATATTCAAGGCATTTGTGTCCCGTCTGTATTCCAAAATGTAACTACATGCCCTGGCAAAAAATATGGAATCGCCACACGCCAACCCCTAGCAAAAAGTATGGAATCACCACACACCGAGGATGTTAATTTACCTTTTTTCCTCCATAAAAAAGAAGCAAATTACACATATGACAAAATTGTCATCTTTTGTTGATTTTTTTTGAGATTCCAGAAGTACCCTTTGACTGCTAAGAAGGTTGAGTGATGGGTTCAACTTGCATTGCTGTTGATGGGCAGTGAGAATTAGCATGTCAGTCCTCTACCAAGTCGGTCTCTCATAGATGGTGAACGCATTCTTGGCGCGAATACAGCGGCAAATCTTCGAAGCAAAAAAAAAAAAAAAAAGAAAAAAGATTCCACAGTCAAACTCCCGTGAATAAAGGGAAGGGAAATTATGTTTCGCGTTTAATGGAAGCGCAGCATTTAAGTGAATTTCTACCAAACACGGGCTTGGCTCTGCTGCTGCAACAGGCAGCCATTCAGTGTCACCAGGTGTCCATTAAAACTGAATCCACCTGATTCCACTTACCTAACAACCAATTAGTCAATTCATCACAGCCTAAATTTAGTGAAACTGCCTCAGCCTGAGTTAATAACTTGAATAAAGTTATTTATGAGCTGATTGTAAATGGACTTACTTTCTTCCTCACAGTGAGGCCTGAATAAATAAATGTGGCTTATTTTAATTATTATATGATATAATCTTTGATATCACCTGTCCTGTCCTTATGTTGCAATATTTTGTGACTCCGTGTGGTTTGTAGGTGATTAGCAGGCGTATGTGAGAATAACAGTGCTGCTGTGCTAGTTGGAAAGGAATGGGCCTCTGTTGGAGATCCAAAAGCCAGTGCTGCCAGCTCCATAGAGTCTTGTTGTGTTTTTGGTTATCACCAGCTAACCAAAGTGTATGGATTTCAACATTCCTTACCCCGTCTCGGACTCCTCTCCAATAGAATGCAGTTTGGTATTCTTTGATTTGGAGACTACAGGACTTGGTAGGAACGATTTAACTTCTACCATTATGTAGATTTTGCCACTTCGAGCCACACCTTTCAAAAGCATAGTCGCCAACTATCTTAGTAACTTACATAGTTCGACTATGTACAGTCAATAGGTCCAACTATGTAAGTTAGCCCCCTTGCACTTGGGAAATATTTTCCTTCTTACAGATTCGGCTTTCTCAAACCCCTCATCCTTGGTTTAAATGCACACAGCTGACTGCTTGATCGTGGAAATCTGCAAAACTCCTTGCTGCAGAATTTGCGAATGGTGAGGCTGTGTTGTCCAGCTTGCCAGTGTTTTAAGGGCAGGGTGTTTGTTTCGGTTTCAGGGCAGGCATGTGACATAGTGCAGCTGGCAGCAGTCAGCAGTGGGCACAGCTGTAATCTGTACGTGCTGCCTCACTGCCGCATGCAAAGCAGCGCCACCACCATCACCGGCTTCAGTGTAGGGAGGCGCAGTCTCTATCGGTATGGCCATGCCCCACCTACCGTGCCTCCCGACCAGGTCCTCGCCGCCTTCCTGGCCTTCTTGCGCATGCGGGACACCTCCTGCTAATCGGCCACAACATCCGCAGGTTTGACTGCCCAGTGCTCGCCCATGCCCTGGGTGAGTAGCATCTGAGAGCGGCATTTTTGGAAGTCACCTCCGGCTTCCTGGACACCCTTCCCCTGGCCAGAGACTGCCTGTGAGACAGAGGGCAGCAGAGCCACAGTCAGGAGAGCCTGGTGAAGGCGGCGTTAGGTGTGTCGTACCCAGCACACGATGCTTTGGAGGACTTGCGAGCCTTGCAGAGTCTGTACTAGGCACTTCAGCCCACTGCTGCACAAATCATCCGTCACACCTTCACTCTGCCCAGCATGGCCATCTCAGCCAAGTAAAAATATTTTATTATTGATGCTGACAAGTCCCTTTGAAAAATAAAATGGAGCTGTTAAGCTAATATGATGCTGACATAAAGCAATATATACTGTATGAGTCAAGGTTTTCCTTATTGATTTAGTGTCCTCTATTTTAAAGTCTATGACTTAATCCATTTGCTGTGAGGTTTTATGAAAGTATTGCATCCATTTGAATCTCATTACACATGCAATGTAAATTAGTTCCAAGCGCTGTCTCTTTCGGTCTGCCTCGCGAAAAATTTGATGTACAACTCTGTCAAATGATTGTTTTCCTGCCAGAATTGTCATTTTTGATTTTCTTGAAGGCATGGTATTCTAATATCTAGTGGGGTAAGGGGGTCTTGAAATGTGTAAGGAAATTAAATATATAATTTTCCCTTTTTCAAAATCATGCTTTGTAATCTACGAGCACTTAGAAATATGGTGCGCAAATCTCAGTTGTCAGGACAGTCGAAAGTGATGAATTATGCATGCTGTATAATATATATTTTGTATAGTTGTATGGAGGACAGGCAGTTGAGGACTGGACTCGGGTGCACGGATAGACATTGTTATAATTTAAAGGAGCTATATGTAAGTTTGTGGCCAAAACTGGTAGTGCAGTCACATTCAAAATAGTGCAGAGTACAGTATACCCTCCTCCTCTCCCCCAGACGAGAGGTTGCCAGCTAGGTTGCCAGATCCAGCAAGAACCTCTACTACACGGAGCTACCATGGCTACGTTTCAATATCTTGAATGATTTGCTTTGACAGGGTTGTGTTCAGTTCAGAAAATATGAAGACTAATGACTAACCAACTTTAGCAATGGTTATATTGATCAACTTGTTCGTCACTCTTCTGTCTGGATAGCCCACTAAAGTCCATACTGTAAAATGCATAAAGAATGAATGAGAACTCACTTGACCGATGTACTGTCACATCATATTACATTTCATATTACCATAATGGCTGTGCTAGTAATGGAACGGTTTCCACAGCGTCTCAGCATAATGCCAGAGAAACGGACTAATAATGCATTGCTAATGTCAGCAATGACGAGTCACGATTTTTATTTCTCAAACAATTTTTTTACCTAGTCAGTTCGATGACCCACTCCTGCATACGCACTAACATACCATGAACGAACATACATAGCGTTATTCCCCTGAAGAGAGTATTTGAAATATCCGTACCTACATTAAATAGAATTACGTTAGCCAAACTGAGCTGAATCTTACCTGCCTAGGAGAAAATTAGTGACTTCGGCACCAGTCTTCCAATTCTTCTCTGCTTTCAGCCGTCACCATCTCTCAAAGGCATGTCCTCTACAGATGCTTGTTTTGTTTCTGACTTTGTCACGATGTGTTTCGGAATCACAACGAGGCGTTTTTGGTTTAGTAACGTCACACATTTGCGCTCCGAAACGCTGGTAGCTGCAGCTCAGTGGTATCAGACAACCTGGATGCCGAAACGCTTCTGACTTCGTGATTGGGAGATTGGTGGAGGGTGGCGCAACCGGCCAAAACACAAAATGAAAACATGAACATTAGTTGTGGGCTGCAACTTCGGATTTGTAATGAGAATATGAGAAATTGACATCATTCCCTAATGTCTGGTGATAGATCAGGGCCATTTCATGATTAATCAACATACATTTCTCACATATTGCTCGTTTAATGACCAACTGCATGGCAGAAGGCACAAACGTAGAAAATACAAAACAACAAGGAGCAGAGGTTCCCAAATACGCACGTCGTAAATAATACAAGTCTTGGTTACGCAACAGTGACATTGTATTACAAATATGAAGGCAAATGGGAAACAATGTTCCTTAAAATTAAACTTGCTGCTTGTGTCGGCTTTTCTTATTAAAAACCGTGGCGTTGCAGGGGTGGCCCGCTTTATTCACGTTCAATAAACTTTTGTTAGCCACGCTTTAAAAAATCATAACTTTTTTTCATTTTTTTTTTGACTTAATTCTGTTCCAAAGTGTTTGCTAAATTATTAGAACATCCATGAGAAACGAAAAAATCTTTTGGAGACGAAAACTTAAATAACGTGGTCAAAAAACTGTTTTCAACCACCGCCTCTTAACCAAACATTTAGAGTTTTCCCAATTTTCCGCCACGCAGTCACCTGACCCATATATCCTCTTGTGACAGACAACACGCCCCCAACCCCCCCCCCCCCCCGGAAACATGAAAAATAAAACAAAACAAAAAAAACTATATTATAAATAATCTTAGAAATATCATTGGCCATATTAAGCAGAGTAAACAATTCATTTCCATTGTAAAACTAAGTTACCAAATACAAAAGTAAAGACATCAATTTAACGGAGCTGCAACATACCGGCCCCTAACTGTAATTCTCAATGACCAATTATTAAATGATTACCAGAAGCCATTATTATACAGAGACAAGTTTACAGTATACAGTTTCTTTTTTTTTTTTTTTTGAACATGTCATAAACATTCTTAGTCCAGAATAGACTTAATAGAAAAAGTCTATAAGGCTCAAAAACTAGCAAGCCCAAGAGCTTATTTGCATGAAAAGTCCATCTCAAAAAAGAAAACTTTAACATTTTTTCACCCTGCCGCTTGGCAGTGTTGCAATGTCTTGTGTGTGCCATGTCAATGTAAGTGTAGAGCCGGGGCAGACTCCAGAGCAGGGAACTGTGGAAGCCTCACTCAGCCTCCAGCAAAAGACATAGTTTGGTGATAGGACCAAGACATCAGTTTTGGAGCGACCTAAGACGAACAAGGCGAACATGTCCTTTGAAGTCCTTCATTGTCTCAATGATTTGTCCCTTGAGCTATGAGTTTCTTGGGGAGGTGTCCTCAACCACAAGTACTAGGTCTCCGACAGTGAAGTTTCTGCGGGGCTTGTGCCATTTTTGGTGCTCCTGCATCATAGCAAGATACTCCCTGACCCACCTTTTCCAAAACAGGTCAGAGATGTACTGCACTTGCCTCCATCGTCTACGTATGTACAAGTCCTCCCTTTTGAACAAGCCAGGTGGTAGTGTTGGTTTGCCTTTTAGCTTGAGGATGTGGTTGGGTGTTAGAGCTTCAGAGAGCTTTAGAAATTCATTGGGCTGTAACACTGCAGCACTGACTGAGACCACATTCCTCACCTCTGGATCATCCAAAGAGATCATGCCAGACTCCTGATCATGTCCAGGCCATTCAGTGAGGTTTCCTAAGAAACTCAGGGCCATGAATCCAAGTTTTGGACTGAAGAAAGGCATCTGTCTGCAGGCCACGGGATGCTATGTCTGCAGGATTGAGCTTTGAGCTGATGTAGTTCCATTGTGCGACTTCAGACAATGTCCGTATCATGGAGACTCTGTTCGCGACAAAGGTTTTAAACCTTGCTGTTGTGCTTGCGATGTACTTCAAGACAGATTGGCTGTCGGTCCAGTATGCCAACTCGTCCAACTGAATCTGCAGCTCTGTTTTCAGAATTCGGTCCATATGTATCGCCAGGACTGCGGCTGCAAGCTCCAATCTGGGAATAGTGGTCTGCTTGAGGGGTGCTACCTTTGCTTTGCCCATGATGAAAGCAACATGCACATCATCTCTGCAATTACAAAGTCTGAGATATGACACTGTTCCCATGCCAACCTCACTAGCATCGCAAAAGTGATGTAGCTGTGCAGATGAAATTTCGCCAAACCCATGGGGTGTGATACATCTGCTTACAGAGAATGCATCCAACAGGACCAGTTGACTCAACCATCTTTGCCATCTGTCAGCATGTTCTGTCGGAATATTCTCATCCCATCTCAGCTTGGTCTTGCACAACTCCTGCAAGATCTGCTTGGCAAATAGCACGACTAGTGCTAAGAACCCTAGGGGGTCATAGATTGAACTTACAACTGACAAAATGCCGCGTCTTGTTGTTGCTTGAGGTTTTAGAACTACGCTGAAGGTAAAGGTGTCACTCTCGACGTCCCACTGAGTTCCGAGGGCCCTTTCCAAGGGAAGTTTATCCCTGTCAAGATTTAAAGCCCTGACCTCTTTGGCTTTTTCTTCCTCAGAAATTATGGCAAGGACCGAGCGATGGTTACTTAACCATTTGTTCAGATGGAACCCTCCTTTGCTGCACATCCCATTGAGGTTCCTGAACAGCTGCGCTGCTTGCTCCACAGAACTCACTGACTCAAGACAGTCATCCACATGGAAGTTCTGTCTTAGTGTTCACCATTTCAGCAGGGCATTCCTTCTGGTTGTCTTCCGCCGTCTTCAGCAAGGCGAATGTGGCACAGCTGGGTGAGGATACAGCTCTGAAAATATGAACCAGCATCTTATGCTCCACGCATTCTTTAAGTGATGTCTCCATCTGGCCACCAGAGAAAGCGCAAGAAATCTACAACTTCTCTCGCAACCCTCACCTGATGGAACATGCTTTCAATGTCGGTCATCAGAGCAATAGGACTCAGGCAAAATCTTAGCATTACGCCAATAAGCTTGTTAGTCAAGTCTGGACCCTGCAGCAATTCTCCATTCAGAGAAGTTCCATGAAACGTGGCTCCACAGTCAAACACCACACGCAATTTCTTTTTGCGTGGGTGGTAGACCCCATGATGCGGTATATACCACACTTTGCCGCTTTCAGTTAGTAACTACTCTTGTGGTACGACCTCAGCATATCCTTTTGCCAAAACATCCTGCATAAATGCTTGGTTTTCCTCCAGGAATGTTTGGTCTTGTTTGAACCTTTTCAGCAGCTGCTGTGCTCTTTGCAGTGCCATATGCCTGTTGGTGGGCATGGTCACATCTGGTTCACGAAAAGGCAGCTTGAGGTAGTAGTGCCAATCTTTAAGCACTGCTGAGTCTGAGACAATGTTCATGAACTTCTTGTCCTCCTCTGACATTTTTTTTTGTTCGTAATGCTGTTCAGCAAAATCTTAGTTGTACTGCTGGATTAGGAGCTCCTCCAAATTGGCAATGGCTATCCTGTTGACCCGTGCAGGATGACAATCGCGTATGTCAGTGTCCTCCCTGTGCCCAAGTGGGCCATTAATTACCCACCCTAGAAGGGTTTTTACTGCAAACGGTCCATTACCTTCGCTTTTAATAACTTTCCATGGCTCCAAGACTCTTGGGGCATTTGCACCAATCAGTAGCCCATTACTTGCGTTGATTGGTTCCAGTTCAACCTCCTTCAGATAAGGCCATTCTCTGAGGTCCTCCTTTGTAGGTATGTTGCCTTTTGTAACAGGGATAGACATTTGGGAGAACACGTCAGGTAACTTAAAAAATGCGCTTTCTTTGAGCGCGGCCACATCCATTCCAGAAATCCTGTAACTGGGCACTGGCTTCTCCTGCCCCATAGTTTTAAGGAGAACTTGCACCTTTTTTCCACTTGTGTTCAGCTCCTTCATTAGCTCCTCTGTATAAAAAAGGTTGCAGTGCTTCCTGAGTCAAGGAAAGCATAAGTCTGCACAATCTTGGTACCTTTACAAAGCTTTACTTGAACCGGCATGATAGACAACTTATGTTAACTATTACCAGCCCCAGTATGACTGCCAGTATCCAGGGACACAAGGCTTGATATGACCTTTGCTGCATCTCCAGCTTCTTTTTTGCAGCATTTTGCTCCACTCATTTTCCTGTCAATGTGCAGTAAGCTTGGGTGGTTTTGATGGCAAACCTGACAAGTCATTCGTTTTTTACAGTACTTGCTCATGTGCTCTTTTCCAAAACATCCAAAGCGCAGACTTTGACTTTTCATGGAATCAACTTTTTCTTTGTTAGGTTTGTATTTTAGGGCACCACAAGACTCCAAGGAGTGGTCTTTACATCAGTACAGGCAGGGCTTGTCATGAGGATGTAAAGAATCTTGTTTTAACTCCCCTTGGTTGACTTTGGGTTTACTTTGTTTACTTTCATCTTGCACTGTTCCCTCCGACGTAGCTGCTACAGCAGTAGCAAAACTGCTTCCCCTACTGACTGGTTTAGAGGGGGGTCTTTGGGCTGGCCTTTTTGTCATTTTTATCAACCCTTTTTAATCAGTTACGTCTTGTATATCCCCAAAAAAGGGATCCAGCACAACTCGTGACTGTTTTTCCACAAAATCGACGAGGTCTTTAAGCCTTGCTCTTCGTTTGCTCTTATCTTGAATGTCACAACTGATTGTTCTCCATTTGTCTCGGAAATTAAAAGCTAACTTGGATATAATTGTCCTCATGTGAGATGGTGTTTCCAGTTCTGCCATAAACTTCACTTCTTTCATGATATTGAAGCAGCTTCGCAGATACAGGGCATAAGACCTCAATGCAGGTCCATCCTCCGCTTTTATTGGAGGCCAATGCAGGACCTTGTCCATGTGTGCTGACGTCAGTTTCATTTCGTTGCCAAAATGCCATTCAAGTTGCACCATTGCTTCTCTGATCCCTGTGTCTGGGTCCATGTGGAGAAAGCTACGAACCAATTGATTGGGTGCTCCCTTTGTGTATTGCTCCAAATAGAACAATTTATCTGGCACATCATCCACCTTGCGTTCTATGCCTTGCTCAAAGGCCTTAATGAATGATCGGTACTGCAAAGCATCACCGTCAAATGTAGGAATCTCTCTGGTGGGGAGAAGAGCTGCTTGTTGTTGTTTTACAAGCAGTCCAGTTATTTCATTTTGTCTCTTTAGTACATCAGTGAGACAATTTTCATCCATTATATTTTTATTTGAAATTGAGGATCCATCCTCATCCTCTTGGTCATAACTCGTGTTCGCTTTTAGCCTTTGCATGGTGCAGCTTGATGGGAAATATTTGGATGCCGGAAGCTTTGAAGGTTTTGAGATTTTTGCGATGTTACTGGAACTTTGTACCCTGTAGATGTTCCAGTAACCTCGAACTGGTGTATTGGGGTTACAATTTCAGATTTTGGTTGCTTTGATGTTGATGGTTGTAAAGCTTTTAATTGTTGCTTTAATGATAAGGGTGGTTGTGCAGGTGCAGCCGGTGATAATTCATTCTCCATAAAAACATTCAATTTGGCTTCTGCTGCAGCTAATTCAGTCTCCACATTGTGCTTTTCCTGCCTTGCCTTTAGTTGAACCTCTTCCATGTCAAGAGCATGTTTCACTTCCAGGGCTTCAGCTTTAGTCTTTAGAGCAGCTTGTTCTGCCTTAGCCTTTAAGCATGCAGTAGATGCACGGAGGATGAGGATGAGGAGCTGGCGGCTTTGCTTGCACCCTTGCTTGTGGGCTTTTTGGTCTGGGACCAGGGGTGTAGTGGTCGGGGGACGCGGGGGAACGGCGTTCCCCCAGTCTTTTTGGCGAGATTTTTCTTTTTTTGTCTAATAATTATTTTTTTAAAAACATTGCCTCTGTTATTATTTTCGCCATTTTATAGCTTCTAATAAAGTAACAATACTGTACATGCTGCAATTCACAAATATTATTAACAGGGCTCTCAAGTCTCCCACATTGCGCGTGAGACACACGTATTTCAATAAGTTCACACGCCACACACCACACATGACATTTCTCACGCTGAGAAGTAACAAAACTCGCCGCACATTAGTAACATAGACTGTATGTGAAGGGGATTAGTGATCTGTGAATGGATGAGGCGAAGGCAGAGTGCTCTGCTTGAATCAGCAACCTATGAAAAAATAGTATTTCTTGTTGCCAGGTGAAATAGCAGCGCCGTAATCACGTATTCCACACACGCGCAAATGCTGCTATTGTGTGCACACCTCAAAGAAGAGCTGGCAGTGGAAGCCCGAAATCAGGTAATCACTTCATCACTGAATTTAGCTGCTTATTAAAGTCGAGGAACTATGCAGGATATTTGCTTTAAGGATCATTTTTCACCTCAATTTAACAGCTGTGGACGGTTATGGTGAGATGAATTGACTTGTCACGGGGAGAGTGGGGGCTCTCTGCCCTCCATGTAGTGTATTTTGGCTGAAAACAAACCCTGCTCCGATCCGGTGCCAGCCTACTTGAGCGACCACTTCTGACAACAAGATGCGACGGATAACCCAGTCAGCATTCATTCTGCAAATAGCCTACAATGCGCACAATCTTCTGCGACCGCGCCCACGTTGGAGACAGGAGTTTACTGGCAGTTGTAAATATTCAATAACTGATCCTGGTGTGCCATCTATTGATAAAATATTGTAACTGCGTGCATAAATTTGCAGCTCCACGTCCAGAGGCTGTCACATCAGCACAAAGATACACCGTTCTTTGGTGTTCAACGGCAAATCCAGATAATCCGTAAATGATGAATTCAATTAATATTTTAATTTGAAACGAGTAACTAAGTTCTCAGTGCAGTGGCGGCGGCAGAGTATTTTTTATGGTTCAACTACGGTGGGGCTAACCCATAAGGCGGTGGGGCTCAAATCAATGCCAGAATTTCAATGTGAATATACATTCAATAAAACAACACCCTCCCACAGCTAAAAACACGCACACGCACGCACGCACGCATGCACACACACAAAAAAGTAGTACCAACAACTTAAATGGGTGAAAACAGCGTGAAACTGCCATTTATCATCAAAAACAGACAACAATATGTTTCTGCTCTCACAGATGAGAACAGTCAGCGATGGTCCAGCAGTAGTGACACGAGTTAAAATACAGCAGATGAGACCAATATAAGATCAGAGTGGACCAATAAGGCAAACTTTGACACACAGATCACCTAATTCAACACGAGCTGTCCTAAAACCATAGTCTACCACACAACAGACAAGAGTCAAAACACATCTCCAACAAATAAAATATGCTAATTAGGCAACAAGACCGCAGCAGGGAATAGCATGAAACAGGCAACATGCAAAACGCAATAAGTCAGCAACATTTCCAAAAACAATAAAAACAATATTACAACTCCGACGACGTTTGAAATTAAAAACAAATTTATCCATGATAAATTTTTAACAGCAGCTTAATAATGTTAACTTAATAGCGTAGAAGGACTTGTAGACTACTGCCTCTGTGTCGTGCGTACACTAAAAGCACACTCACGTACTCACGTACGTACGTCACTCGTGAGCGCGCTGTACGTCACGTACGGACTGATAAGTTCCCGCACAGATCTCAAGACAGCAGCAGTTGTCATCGCAGCTGCCGTTACTGCGCTATCGGACTTTTCTTGGTTGTTTTGTTTTGTTTTTTTCTTGGTTGTTTTATGGTGGGGCTAATGAGGGGGCTAACCCAATTCTTGATGGGGCTATAGCCCAACCAAGCCCTATAGCCCTGGAGCCGCCTATGTCTCAGTGCCAAAGTAACAAAGTGAAAGTATACTTATCATATATGGCTCAAGCATTTGTAACTTGGGTCTATACAGATGACTAACATGTTTTTTTTTTTTTTTGGAGAGATCCCCCAGTGATAAAATCCCCACTACACCACTGTCTGGGACGCACTATCCTCCAGCCGCACCAATAATGCACTCGTTGCTTCTTGCTCCACTCCAACCTCATTCTTATCTTTTTCTTTCTCCACATCACCAGCCAACTATGCTTTACTGTCAAGTAAGAAATCTCGAAAATGAATTAATTTAGGCTCATACCAGTCTGCATGATCTACCTCCTTTTCTTCTTCACTTAAAAGGAGATTTTGTACAGCCACTTGCAACTCCATAAACTCTCCCAAGTAATTATGGAAAGCCTCAACATGTTTGTTGACTCTTTTTAATCTCCCCAGCTTCCAAAAGATCATTAATTTCATTTTTTTGCGCGTCAATACGCCCAGCTTTCCCCGTCGTGATGTGATTGTTTTTATCAGAAGCGTCTCATCAGCCTTTCCAGTAGCAGACATCGAAACGGGCAAGTGGATATATTTTACTCACATTAAATTCCAACTCAGTAAGCAACCATATCCACTTTTATTGAGCACATATATGCGCTGCGCTGCCTCTTGTTTGAATCGGAGCGCGACGGCTCCTTTCCTTTCATCAGAATAAATGAATAAAATCCAGTACTCACAACCCGCATACGCTTCGTCCACTGTCTCGCTGCGTGTTCTTTGTTTCTTTGAAGACAACTTCTTTTATCTTTAATCCAGTTGTTTTTTTTTTTTACTTAAATGTGTCGGCTTTTTGTTATTAAAAGCCGTGGCGTTGCAGGGGTGGGCCGCTTTACTCACGTCCAATAAACTTTTGTTTTTCCAAAGTGTTTGCTAAATTATTAGAACGTCCGAAGAAACGAAAAAATCTTTTATGGCAACGAAAACTTAAATAACGTCGTCAAAAAACTGTTTTCAACCACCACCTCTTAACCAAACATTTAGAGTTTTCCAATGCTCCGCTGCGCAGTCATCTGACCCATATATCCTCTAGTTACAGACAACAACTGCAACTTCGGTTTTGTAATGAGAATATGAGAAATTGACATCCTTCCCTAATGTCTGGTGATATATCAGGGCCATTTCGTGATTAACTAGAACGGGCACTCGGTAGAGCGCATACCTTCGCCGACGCCACTGAATCCCTCGCCACAGGATCGGGTATATAATTCTGCACATTTTGGCGTTGGATTCATGCCGATCGGATAAAAATTGACCGAGATATGGCCGAAAGTCGGTTTTGACCTTTTCGTGGCCTTGACCTTGACCTTTGACCCGATCACTCCCAAAATCTAATCGATTGATCCTCAGGTCATGCCAAATCAACCCACCAAATTTTATGAAATTCCGTTAGTTACTTTTTGAGTTATTCGATACACATACACACAGACAGACAGACATACAAACAAACTAGAACGGGCACTCGGTAGAGCGCATACCTTCGCCGACGCCACTGAATCCCTCGCCACATAAGTCTGAGGACCAATTTTTATTTTTTTAAATGATCGATGAATGAGAAGAGTACGATATTATTTTTTTTTACATCAATACGCCTTTAAGTTCGAAAGGTAATGACCCCCCTGACCTTTGACCCCCAACCGCTAAGAAGGGTATTGACCCCATTGTACCGTGTTTCACATCACAGGATCGGGTATATAATTCTGCACATTTTGGCGTTGGTTTCATGCCGATCGGATAAATATTGACCGAGATATGGCCGAAAGTCGGTTTTGACCTTTTCGTGGCCTTGACCTTGACCTTTGACCCGATCACTCCCAAAATCTAATCGATTGATCCTCAGGTCATGCCAAATCAACCCACCAAATTTTATGAAATTCCGTTTGGTACTTTTTGAGTTATTCAATACACATACAGACAGACACACAAACAAATAAATACACGGGGATCAAAACATTACCTTCGTCAGCGAAGTCGCTGGCGAAGGTAATCAACATACATTTCTCACATATTGCTCCTTTAATGACCAACTGCATGGCAGAAGGCACAAACGTAGAAAATACAAAACAACAAGGAACAGAGGTTCCCAAATACGCACGTCGTAAATAATACAAGTCTTGGTTACGCAACAGTGACATTGTATTACAAATATGAAGGCAAATGGGGAACAAGGTTCCTTAAAATTAAACTTGCTGCTTGTGTCGGCTTCTCTTATTAAAAACCGTGGCGTTGCAGGGGTGGCCCGCTTTATTCACGTTCAATAAACTTTTGTTAGCCACGCTTTAAAAAATCATAACTTAATTTGTTTTAACTTAAATCTGTTCCAAAGTGTTTGCTAAATTATTAGAACATCCATGAGAAACGAAAAAATCTTTTGGCGACGAAAACTTAAATAACGTGGTCAAAAAACTGTTTTCAACCACCGCCTCTTAACCAAACATTTAGTTTTCTCAATTCTCAGCCGCGCAGTCACCTGACCCATATATCCTCTTGTGACAGACAACACGCCCCCAACCCCCCTCCCCCCCGGAAACATGAAAAACAAAACAAAAAAAACAGCAATATAAATAATCTTAGCAATATCGTAGGCCATAATAAGCAGAGTAAACGATTCATTTCCATTGTAAAACTAAGTTACCGAATACAAAAGTAAGGAAATCAATTTAACGGCTGCAACACTGCTAAATAAACAGCTGAATTCTAGGGTTTACTATAAGTTTGTGAATTCTGAGAAATAGCCTATGCAAGACTACAATGTCAACAGGCATGCAGTTAAAGAGACTTCACAGAGAGACTGAGGGAAGCTCAGTCTTAAATACGCACTGCTACCACTCAGTGAAAATGAGAAACGTGTTGATGTTAATGATTGAAGTGCGCCCTGGGATTTAGTGGACAGGTGAGCTGGACGGCTGGAGATGTGGCCTTACTCATGCTTTGCGAGCACTTTGCAAACCTCGGCTGATTCTTTCCTCATCAAACCTTGGATGTGTGACGGTGGAAGCCATTGGCAGGAATATATCTGGAGAAACATGGCAGTGTCCAGTGGCAGCAGCCCTGGGTTCGATGTCAAATTGGTGAAAACATAGTGCTACCTCTTGTGTCCAGACACATAAAAGCATCGCCACTCATAGATTTTGCAAAGGTCTATTTTGCCTCCATTTTTAGGTGGTGATGTAGTGTGCGGATTTAGGCAACTGCGTAAATTGGTCTTCTGGCAAATAAATGTCAGGCGCAACAAAATATTAACTTTCTGTCACACGTCCGAGGCTTGATGAAGAGTAGCGGGATCTGCTGAGAAGTTTCAAGTGGCTGTACTAGGTAAAAAGTTCTCTCGTGTCTTCAGGGCATGTATTACAATAGGTTTGGTAATTGCTTTCATCCTTATGCTATCAATGTAGTCTCAAGTTTGTGATCGATAAGCTCAATTTCAAGTTTATTCAAGTTCGTGTTAATCATCCACTTGAAATCTGTTACTCAGGACTTAAGCCTTGTTAACCGCCATTTTGTGGCTGAAGCCCTAGATGTGCTTTTGTGTCATGTTCTGATACTGGTCAGCTGGCAGCACATTCTCCTGCAGGCTCAGGTTCTCTTAGTACTGCAGAGTGTATTCTTCTGTGTGACAGTGGCAGAGTGCTGCAGTACTGCTGGGCTGCTTCACCTACAGACCTCTCATGGAGAGAGCAGTCTGGAGGCTCTCCATACACCTGCACCCTGTGTCTGCGCTGCCTGAATTACTCTATTCAGTTTTAATTCCTTTCAATTTTATATATTTATCTTGCAGAGACAGTGTCCCAAAGATGTTTTGCTGGAAAAACAGGAAATGGGGTGGAAGATTAGGCACTTTTATCCATCTGCGTCCTGTATTGGCCCCTTCTAACCGTGAGGTGCATTTGCTCTGGTAACCTGAATCTCTTTCAGCATCACTGCCTGAAGCTTTTACCATTTGCATCGATTGAATGGGGATAATGGGCATCCCTGTGCCTTTTAGATGGCTTAGCCAGAGGAAGTTTTTGATGGAACTGTGCGTTTTTATCGAGCCTGTTTACGTGCAAACACTCTGCAGGGGTGTTGGTTGCGTGTGATTTTGGCGGTGCTCTTTTGCTTTTGCGGCAGCACTCCCTGGTGGTGCGTTGAGCGCCAGAACCCAGGTGAGATATTCTGGCTCAATGCCGCCTGCGGTCTACAGCTGATGAGAGATGTGTAGGGAAGGATCAGTGTATTCAGGGCTCGAATTGCGACCGTTTTGGTCGCATATGCGAACAAACAGGGCCGGCGCCAGACGGCTAAATTTGGGGTAAAATATCCTACCCTTTATTGATTACAATTAGTCCTGGCTAATTCTAGATGGTTTTCCTTATAAACACGTTTTCCAATTCAAGATTAACTAAGTGGCAATTGAAGACACGGCTTCTCTCCCCCATGCGATCTAACAGCGATAAAATAATGGGCTAAAGTCAGAACAGAAAAATAATTTAATTATAAATAAGTCTATGCACTGGCACAGATCAACGGTAATTTTTTCCCAGCGAGAGCAGCATTTCAGAACTCCCTTGCGAAAGAAGGTAATTTCGGCGACAAGTGCGCACACCTGTTTTTGCTGCACGGTCACGCAACTTGCTGTCAAAAATAGACAGCTGTCCGATTGGAAAATGTAAAGGATCGAAACCACGGACTTGTCACCAGAATTACCTGAAGATTTCTGAAATGCCGCTCTCGCAGGAAAAAAAAGTTTCGTCGCTGAGTGCCAGTGCATAGACCAAATTATAATTATTTTTCTGAACTGAATGTAGCCCATTTGTCGCTGTTAGATCGCATAGGGGGAGAGAAGCCGTGTCTTCAATTGCCACTTGATTATTCTTAAATTGGAAAGCGTGTTAATAAAGGGGAACTATTAAGAACAAGCCAGGACTAATTGTTGCCAATAAAGGGATGGATTTTTGCCTAGGCAATCGTAGAGACAAGGGCCGGCCCTGCGAACAAAAATTCACTCTGTGCGACCTTTGAATTAAAATAGTTCCACCTGTGCGACCGCTTTACCCCCCATTAAACGCATCTTTTCGGGTACATTTGGTAGTCAGAAGGCATGCCAACTGCTGCTGCAGCTTAAATAGAGATGGGCGTATGTCTCGGAGCAGTCAGTGCATGAATCTACTGGACATATCGCAGCCGGGCGTACCGGTATAATAATGGAGCGCACCCAGTGTGTTCCCTTGAGCTGACAGTGGCAATTCTGCCCTATAAAAGGGGAGCTCGACGTTCTAAACCTCAGTGCTGATTCTAGAATGGTTAATGTTAGCCGTCAATCACTCCTTTTCGCGGTACTGAGAGTTACTATTGTGACTATGCACAAGATTTAGACGGAAAATGAAACGAAGAGCTTTTTTTACCGTTAACGTTAAAAAGTTCAGTCGGTAACAAAAGCTAATGAAATTGAGAATTATGACGATGACTCGGATGAACCGGCGGCGAAATCAGTTTATTATAAGAGTTGCTGCGAAATTTTGAATGGCTGATGTTATAAGAAGGTGAAGAGCACCGTGTTCATTGTGAAGATAATGGCCCGGATCTCGCAGGTAACAGCGCGTTATCTACTGAGTCCAGACACTTTTAAGTGAAAGTCCTTCCAAACATGGAGAAAGCACAAAACACAAAAATTACTGTGACAAATGTGCGTCAACGAGTAGGTCCGGTGTTCTGTCAATATTTGCAACCAATCAAAATATGCTGCCTCGCGGCGCTGCGCATGCGCAGACCTAAAATCTTCGTCTCGTTTTTTTCACTCTTCTTCAGTAGCCTATCTGCAAAACTCATAAAGACATTTTTTTTTCAGCGCGTGTTTAGACCAGTAAACGTTTATATAGTTGCATGGACACGCAACGTTTTCCTAAAATGCAGAAATTAGATGACAATGGTGTGTGGCATACTATATCTTAAACGTATCCAACTCATCGTAACATCAGCTTGTGTTATAATAAGCTAAGTAGCAAAGTTATCTCTGTGGGCTGATTCATATTGCAAAATAAGGACTTTACGCCTTTACGTTAGATCTAAATTTAACCCTACCACAGTTGAAGATTTGATTCTGATCAGTGGGGAGGGTGGTCCTCTGGACATACTTGATGCCTCACAGGCAGTGAGGAGATGGATGGAAGGGCAGGGAGCCAGGAGATCCTGGCTTCTGGATATGGCATAAGGCCAATGTAGTGGAAACCTCTATAAATCAGTGAACTCAAGACTCTCATTATTGTTAAATAACTCCCATTTGTTGGAGACAGTTGTATTGTTAATGTGGAGTGTCATAATGTAGTTTTTTAAACATTAAAAAAATATATAGGTGCTTCTTAGATTTCAGTGTGTGCGCTCCTAAATTTTGGCTCGCGCTCCCAACTTTTTGAACTTGGGAGGGCAGCGCTACCAAGCAAGAAAGCTTATTTCGAGCCCTAGTATTTCAGACCAGCTCACCAAAATGATCAAATCATAATCTTCCACAGTCTTGCCTACTTGCCTATGAGCCTGCAATTATTTGACATGGACAGATAAAGATCTGCATGCCCTTAGCCTGAGAGGTTTATTGGATGGAGCAGGAGCTGGAGTTCTATTCAGCCACAGTTGAGATACAGGTTTATTAGTACAACTACAATTCCTTACTGTATAAAGTAATGAGCAGAAGTCATGGACACACTAGAATTTGAAAACTATGGATGTATTCAGGTATCTTTTTTATGCATTAGTGAAATTTTCAAGTATTCTTTTTTCCTTAAAATTTAATGTTTCAGAATTTTTTGTAAACTGGCATTTGTCATGGCCCCAACAGAAGGAGACAGCTAGTTTACAGAACTGCGCAATTTCTCTCATTGCTTGGAACAACGTAACAGCTGATTTTCTGATGAAACTGCTGCACACTCTACCTGAGAGACTTGGTACAGTGTCTATGGCAAAGGGCAGTCACACCGTGAAGACCGTGAAACCGTGTCTTCAGTTGCCAAGTACGGTAACTGGAAAACGCATCAATAAAGAAAATGATTGAGAACTAGCCAGGACTAATTCTTGTCATAAAGGGATGTGCCGGTACTCGCCCAGTTCTCTGTTCTAGCGACGCACAGTGGGCCAGGGAGAAGTAAAAGTGTGCCAAAAATCAATTTTGGTGGCCATCAAAATTTTAATTTTTTTCTTGCTATTTTGAAAGAAGGTGCTCTCAGGAATATATTCCAAAAGTATTTCAACGCTGGTGCATATATAAAGTAACTGTTTACTCCGGTAAATATTAGAATTTGCCTATATATGTTTAAAAAGCTTAAAAATCCCGATATACATTCAAATCTCTATATCTTTTGAAAGAAAATTTTAATTGATCTATGCTTTTAGGTATTGTTGGGTGACTCTTTGCCAAATAATATTTTGAGATAAGATGGACACAGTATTTCCCGTTTAGGAAATATCAATATCTAAACATAAAAAAATTGTATGAACAATCGTCATTTTTAGAAACATTAATCTAAACATAAAAAAATTGTATGAACAATCGTCATTTTTAGAAACATTAACCGGAAGTTATGAATGCCATCGAGTTCCGCCTTTAAATTGACACAGTAGCCTTTAGAAAAAGTTGCTCTTTATGATGATACCGAATCCAGCTGCCGTCGCTAGCCACCTTCAATTCTACGACTTGTTTTCTGAAGCGCAGTACGACAAAAATGGAACGAAAATGTGCACCACACAGCACTACAGCATACAGGACATACTACAAAACCCAAAACCAGTGAAGTTGGCACGTTATGTAAATCGTAGATAAAACCAGAATACAATGATTTGCAAATCCTTTTCAACTTATATTCAATTGAATACACTGCAAAGACAAGATGTTTAATGTTCAAACTGAGAAACTTTTTTTTTTTGCAAATAATCATTAGCTTAGAATTTAAAGGCAGCAACACATTGCAAAAACGTTGGCACGGGGGCCTTTTTACCACTGTGTTACATCGCCTTTCCTTTTAACGACACTCCGTAAACGTTTGGGAACTGAGGAGACCAATTTTTGAAGCTTTTCAGGTGGAACTCTTTCCCATTCTTGCTTGATGTACAGCTTGAGTTGTTCAACAGTCTGGGGTCTCCATTGTCGTATTTTACGCTTCATAATGCGCCACACATTTTCAATGGGAGACAGGTCTGGACTACAGGCAGGCCAGTCTAGTACCCGCACTCTTTTACTACGGAGCCATGCTGTTGTAACACGTGCAGAATGTGGCTTGGCATTGTCTTGCTGAAATAAGCAGGGGCATCCACGAAAAAGACGTTGCTTGGTTGGCAACATTTGTTGCTCCAAAACCTGTATGTACCTTTCAGCATTAATGGTGCCTTCACATATCTGTAAGTTGCCCATGCCTTGGGCACTAATACACCCCCATACCATCACAGATGCTGGCTTTTGAACTTTGCACCTATAACAGTCCGGATTGTTCTTTTCCTTTTTGGTCCGGAGGACACGATGTCCACAGTTTCCAAAAACAATTAGAAATGTGGACTCGTCAGACCACAGAACACTTCTCCACTTTGCATCAGTCCATCTTAGATGAACTTTGGCCCAGCGAAGCCGGCGACGTTTCTGAGTACTGTTGATAAATGGCTTTCGCTTTGCATTGTAGAGTTTTAACTTGCACTTGCAGATGTAGCGACGAACTGTAGTTACTGACAGTGGTTTTCAGAGTGTTCCTGAGCCCATGTGGTGATGTCCTTTACACACTGATGTCGGTTTTCGATGCCGTACCTACCGCCTGAGGGATTGAAGGTCATGGGCATTCAATGTTGGTTTTCGGCCTTGACGCTTACGTGCAGTGATTTCTCCAGATTCTCTGAACCTTTTGACGATATTACGGACCATAGATGATGAAATCCCTGAATTTCTTGCAATAGCTTGTTGCGGAATATTGTTTTTAAACTGTTCGACAATCAACTCACGCATTTGTTCACTAAGAGGTGACCCTCGCCCCATCTTTGTTTGTGAATGACTGAGCATTTCAGGGAAGCTGCTTTTATACCCAATCATGGCACCCACCTGTTCCCAATTAGCCCGTTCACCTGTGGGATGTTCCAAATAAGTGTTTGATGAGCATTCCTGAACTCTCTGTCTTTTTTGCCACTTGTGCCAGCTTTTTTGAAACATGTTGCAGGCATCAAATTCCAAATGAGCTAATATTTGCAAAAAATTACAAAGTTTACCTGTTCGAACATTAAGTAACTTGTCTCTGCAGTGTATTCAATTGAATATAGGTTGAAAAGGATTTGCAAATCATTGTATTCTGTTTTTATTTACGATTTACACAACGTGCCAACTTTACTGGTTTTGGGTTTTGTAATCATGTTAATAACCAGTTCCTTACAATAGTGTGTGACTGAACTCTTCACACATGAATAGGCCTACCTGCCATGATGAAATATCCGGTGGAAGGTGGGGAGAAGGGGGTGGGCAGGGGCAGACAGGGGTGGGGGTCAAACCCCCCCCCCCCAAAGAAGCTAAACGAGAAATTCAAAATGACCCACTGGAACAAATGAGGGTATGAAAGAAGGGAAAAGAGAAAGAAAGGAGGGAAATAAAGGAAGGTAGGAAAAAGAAACAAAAAGAGAAAGAAATAAAAAGAATGATCATGACTTCATTTCATTGGCAAATTTTGAAGAGGTCAACATAATAAAAAAAAAAGTGTTCCACTGGGGAACATGGGCAGTTCCCTGTTAACTGGGAAGGAATTATTCTGTGACCAGGAAAATTTGGGAACTGTTGGTTTTGCCCTCATGTTTGACTGCCAGTAGATCCCATCATTTTCCTACTTGAGTGCCCCATCACCTCAAGCTTAAGCCATGTCTTCATAAATAGGGGGTTGGGGTATATACTACATATTTCTATCTTGAGGTGCTGAAAGGGACAACAGATATATTTATACCAAAATTACACAAGCTTTAGAGGAAAACATTGAAAAACCCGCATATATGTGCCTTAGAGACATAATAACCCTGTTGCATCAAGAACAAATAACTTTTTATTTTGAGGCCTAATTCATCTAAAAGACTGATGCTGCAGTGCCGCAAGGAATTGTGATATAGCACTAGGCCCGCATTGCTGCAATGCAGTACTACTTTCCGCCAATCATAGCGAGCCTCGCCACCTGTTTCGACACATTATTCCTGTAGCCAATCACAGCACTCACAACTTCTGACTAACAGGTCCTTACTTGGCGGAAAATAGGCAACCCTCAAAGTGAGTTGGCGGACTAGGCGGAGAAACCTTGTTGATGAAAGTCGTGTGTAGGAAACGTTCTTTTTTGGAATATTGTACTTTGGATTATTGAAGCGAAGCAACAACCTTCAAAAACGCCCTTTGGTGAATGTACTTTAGAGAATTCCTGTGCAGGATTTTTGAATATTTTCAGTTGGAGTTTCAGCAAAAACTGGTGAGTGAGTGTTTTAACATGTATAGGCCTACTGTGTAAATGTTGCTTGTTTATTATATTTCAACCAGGAGAGCCTCAAGTGAAATCAAGATAATATTTATTGTCCTTTGAGCATGAAGGGGTAACATGCTTATAATCAAAACAAGTCTTTGGCGCTTGGACTCTTTGGGAAGACTCGAAGATCAGGAGCACTGCCCGGAGCAGCTGCAGGAAATCCTCCAAACAGTGGGTGGTGGCTGAAGACTGCTGAAGCTGGAGCGGCGGAACGGGAGGTCTGATGAGTAGGGTGGCGTTGGGGCAGAGGAGGGTCAGCGAGCGGCAGCACGGGTGAACTAGGGCAGAAAAAATAACATTTAAAAAAGACGGCAGCAGAATGATTGGCTAGCGAAGCGAATGAGGTTTGCCCTGGTTGGATAGAAGCGATCAGCTGCTATGCCAGCTGACTGCTCATTGACAGCCCCGGATATTGTCTGCGGTGAATCATGAGTGAACATGCATGAACAAATAGACGGGGTTGACAAGTGCAAAAGAGAGAGAGTCTTCCTGACTGAACTTTCGCTAAGCTTCATAACATGGTGTCATTACCTTGAAAATGCTCCCATCCTAATGCTGCGGGTTTTTACGTGAGTGAAAACCACGATCTGTTTAAATGCATTTGCAACATGTAGTAAATCTTCATGTTACAGTGACTTTGGCTTCGTCCAAATGTGAATACAATATTTTGATGACACACAGATTGGAAAACATGTCCATTGTATCCTATGGGTGTCAAAACCCCTAATATGTTTAAATACAAACAAAACATCTTTGTGTCTCGGTTCTAGAACGAATATCGGCCTCGGCCAATCAGAAAACAGCATTCTGATGATGTCACACAGTTTTGAAAATGTGCTTATTGTGTTCAGCGGGTCTGAAAACCCCTTATACCTAATAAACGTCATTTTCTTTTAGCGTTATCAAGTAGTATCGATTTTTGGCACACTTTGGAGTCATTCTTGCCTACTGTGCCAGTGCTTGGCCTTCTGGGCCCCAGAACTAAACCATATTATCACCCGACTATCATCGCCAGGGAGATACAAATTATTTCTGTTTCCGCTGACTGTTGATGTACCCTGCAGCCATCTTGAACTCGGAAGTCGAGGTAGGATAGGATACACTTCATTGAACCTCGTGGGGTAATTTGTCCCCCGCGTAGAACCAGACGATTATCAACGAGGAGGTAGTGATGTTACGTCTGACACTGAAGCCCGAGGTCCGTATTGATCAAAGGGGGCATGTCCAAACGAAGCCCGTTTCGAGGCCTGTATTGTTTTTCAGAATATCACGTGACCAAAGACAAACGAGGCCCCGGTTCTCTGAAATGACGCGATTGCCTCGTTGCGTGATTCCATTCAATGAAAGAACCACAAGAAATTCAAGCCGTGTTCTGCGTTATCTCGTGAGGTACATGCAAAACACTGGAGACAATGAAGCCAACAAAAAGGAGGACATCGTCCGTTCAGAAAATTCCGATATGATATCACCCAATTGGGTGAAACATAATATACATCTGCTAAAATCAAACACGTCGAGAGAGAGAAATGTGCTTGCTGATGTAACCCACGTGAACATCGCAGTAGTACTGATGTACGTAAAATGATCAGCAGATGTCAGCGCTCTCAAATGAGCTGTTACACGGGGTTACATGATGATCGGCCATTTTATGAATCAATTGCCTGGAAAGATTCGATGCTTTCACGGTGCCTCATCACACCATCACTATAAAGAGGCTAAAATAACAACTACGAGTGGCGTAGTTGGCACAATGATGGGGTCGTCCAGCGACGGAGGGTATCGTCCGAGGACGGGTGGGACAACCGGCCGCCGAAAATGAGAAACAACTCAGAGCACTTCCGTGGCCCAGACGAGCAGCAATCAAGGTACGATAGATATCGATAAGGACAATCTTGATAAAAACATTCTACGTTTAGAGTCTCTGAACTGTAAAGGGTTTAAGCTGTCTGCCAGCCATGTATGTGATAGACTGATGACGTGTGGTATTTTATGCCTATGTGAACCCTGGCTACGACCTCATGAACAGTCTCTGATAGAGTCTGTGATATCTCTCCATAGCCGAGAGTGTAATTCATCATATAATGTCTTCACCAAGTCTGGAATGTCCGATGCCACAAATGACTACTCAGGTCGCCCCTACGGCGGCGTTGCCATATGTAAATCTCAAGATGACAATGGCTTTTCATATCGCGAATTGGAGACTACATGTAATAGAATTCTCCCAATTGCAATTTGTGATAATGTTGGGACAATCCTAGAACTCATCATTTGTGTGTATATGCCATATTTTAAAAACGGTGATAGAGAACAGTCTGAAAGTTTCATTGCCACTATAGATGCTATGCAAACTGTTATTGACAAGCATGGATCAACTGTGCCTATTAAGCTTTGTGGTGACATTAATGCTATACTACCATATGAAAAAATTTTAAATAAATGTTGCTATAAATGCTCAGGTTACACTCCACATAGTAATATATTATATGACTTCAGGATCGCAAATGACCTTGTTACAACTGATTTTATGTTTCCACAGTTAGTAAAATATACGTATTTTTGCCATGTAAATGGAACCTATACGTGGATTGATCACATGATAATTACTTCCCATAGCAGCACTTCTGTTTCTCAGTGTCAGATTATCAAGGAGGAAGACGGTAATGTTGGTGACCATCTTCCTGTCCAGATGGTATTTTCCTACACTAGTTCTGTAAAACAGCAGCTGAATGATTATAATACTCGTCAAAGTGAGCATACTAAACATGCTGCCCCTGACTGGGGCTATTATCAGCGGCAGGAGAGGTATCTTGCCGCTCTTACTGGTAAGCTTCATCTCTTGACGCCTCTCTCTATAGCTGATGATATGGATTTGAATTTGGTTCAGATGTCAGTAGATTCTCACATAGAAAATATTGAGTCAGCCTTTCATTCAGTTGCTGCTGAAGCAGGGTGTTTACCAGAGAAAAAAATTAAACCTAAGTCTTTTTGGTGGCAGCTATGGCAGCAGAATAGCCGTCCACAAGATGGCGCAGTATTTGAATGTTATAGATCTATGAAGAAGTTGTTTCGCTGCCATTGTAGACGTGTTCAAGGGTTAAAAGTACGAGACCATAACCGTTCAACTAGTTTATAATGATCTAATAATATGAAACAGTTCTGGAACTGTATTCGTGGTAAGAGGCAGAAGAAGAAGCCCTCACTTATTTCAACTCAAAAAATGGCTGCTCACAATGATTCTATAATGCAGGACAGAGGTGTTTTATCAAGTGAGCATCAAAACATTGCTGACAGCGTAAATGAGAAGTACAGTGGGGGAAATAAGTATTTGATCCCTCGCTGATTTTGCAGATTTGCCCACTTACATAGAATGCAACGATCTATAATTTTAATTGTATATGCATTTTAACAGTGAGAGACAGAATCACAAAGAAAATTCCAGAAAATCACATCTTATGAATTTATAAAAATTGATAACCATCTGATGAGGAAAAATAAGCATTTGACCCCCTACCAAACAGTAAGTATTCTGGGTCCCACAAGCCAGTTAGTCTCTCTTTCAGACACACCCCCAATCCCAACTAATTATTAACATCAAATACACCTGCCTCACCTCATTACCTGCATAAAAGACACCTGTCCACTCCCAAACAACCAGATTCTAACATCTCCACCATGGGAAAGAGCTGTCTAAGGACATCAGGGACAAGATTGTTGACCTACACAAGGCTGGGATGGGCTACAAGAGAATCGGAAAGCAACTTTGAGAGCAAAGATCAACTGTCGGTGCAGTTATCTGGAAATGGAAGAAGTACCACACTGCCGCCAACCTCCCTCGGTCTGGGCCTCCATGCAAGGTCTCGCCTCGTGAGATGTCCCTGATCATGCGAACGGTGAGGAATCACAAGGGGGGAACTGGTTAATGAACTGAAGGGAGCTGGGACCACAGCTACAAAAGAAACAGTTGGTTACACACTACGCGGTCATGGATTGAAATCCTGCAGCGCACGCAAGGTCCCCCTGCTCAAGAAGGCACATGTACAGGCCCGCCTGAAGTTCGCCATTGACCACCTGGATGACTCAGAAGAGGCCTGGAAGAAGGTGATGTGGTCAGATGAGACCAAAATAGAACTTTTTGGGCTCAACTCGACTTTCCGTGTTTGGAGGGCAAGGAGTGCAACCCAAAGAACACTATCCCCACCGTCAAGCACAGTGGTGCTTTTCAGTCAAGGGGACGGCACAACTCCATTGCATTGAGGGGAGGATGGACGGGGCCATTTACTGTGTAATTCTGGACCAACAGCTCCTTCCCTCAGTGAAAGAGCTGAACATGGGTCGAGGATGGGTGTTTCAGCACGACAACTACCCTAAGCACACCGCCAAAGCAACAGTGGCTGAAGAAGTACATCAAGGGTCTGGAGTGGCTTAGCCAGTCTCCAGACCTGAATCCTATTGAAATTCTTTGGAGGGAGCTTAAAATTTGGGTTGCAAGACGACAGCCTCGGGACCTGAATGATTTGGAGACTGTCTGCAGGGAGGAGTGGGCCAACATCCCTGCCGAAATGTGCACAAACCTTGTCAACAACTGTAAAAATAGTTTGACATCTGTGCTGGCCAATAATGGCTTTTCGACAAAATATGAACATGCTGTTTGGCCAGGGGGTCAAATACTTATTTTTGACCAAAAATATGTAAATAAATTCCTAAAATGCATAAAATGTCTCATTCCACTTTTTTGGTGATATTCTGTCACTCACTGTTAAAATAAACCTATCATTAAAATTAGTGAATGTTGCACTTTCTGTTAGTGGGCAAACCTGCAAAATCAGCAAGGGGTCAAATACCTATTTCCCCCACTGTACAATTTTGCAAAGGATAATGTGACAAACATTCTGATTACTGCTGATCAAATTCAGTACATTATTTCTAATCTTAAGCGCGGATGTTTACCCGGTATCGATGGTGTCCGTGTAGAACACCTGATTTATGGTAACAGTGATGTTCTCCGTAACAAGTTCGCTGAAGTCTATTCGGTTATTCTAAGCCATGAGTGTGTTCCATCTATTTTTAAGCTGGGAGTTTTAATACCAGTGCTTAAGAAACCCACTTTAGATAATAGATTTGATAATAATCTCAAAGCCACTGTTTATTGGAATAACGAGTACAGTGATGTCTTTACTGTTATGCATTGTACCCACCAGGGCAGGATATTAACACCTCACTTATTTAATATATTCCTTAATGATTTGCTAGTGGATCTATCAAAATTGGGCCATGGTTTATGTATTGGTCGCAATGAACTTAGTGCGTTTGCCTGTGCTGATGACGTAACACTATTCAGTGCTACAGTAACCAGACTCCAATTACTGATTGACATGAATTATTCTAGTAGTTGGAGGTTTAATTTTGGGTTGAGAAAATCTAAGTGTATGATTACCAGCAACAATAAATGTATTTCTGTGCCACACTGGCGATTGGGGAATTCCGATGTGGAAAATGTGACCATTCTAGAGACACTAGGTGTCATGTTTTCCAGCGATGGCCATTGTGTCGCTTATGTTAATATTAGAATCAGAAAGTGCTGCCAATCTTCCTACAGTCCTGATGATACGTATCCCAGCTTGCCGGTTGATATCAAGGTCCACCTATGGAATACTGTATGCCGCACTACATTACTGTACGAACTTGACACAATATCTTTGAATGAATCATGTTGTAAAAAATTAGAATCCTCTCAGGGATCTCTAATTAAAAGGGCTCTTGGCCTAAGCTCTCGCAGTCATCATTCTAAACTGCTTAATGTGTTATCTATCTCATCTGTCAAAGAAACTGTCAAACACATGAATATGTCTCTGTGGAAACGAGTCTTTACTGTTGACCCTCCTGTCAGAGATTTGTGCTCCTATTTCTTATCACTGTTTTGCATCACAGGAGATGCATTCCAAACACGGTAGCAGGTAGGATCATACAATTGTTTTTCTCCCCAGAGGATGTTGCACTTAAAGGATATTTGCCTAAACATGTTAATAGTGCTCATTTGGAAATGGAGGATCTTAGACATTTTGTTCATGACCCAGAATTTCTGAATCGTAATTCCAGCTCCCATTATCTTGTATCCCTGTGAACTAGGGGAAAATTAATATGAATTCACTATTAGCCCTGCGTAGTGAATACTGTTGTAGTCCCTGTGTTATTATGATTTCTGCATGTTACCAGTCAAAGGTCACTGTCAGTCCATATTCTCATGACACGTTGCTAGCCTGTGTAGCTTTTAATAATTATGTGTCATAAATAGTGCCATGTTGCTAGTCCAGTCGATCTAGTCACTGGTCTTGGGCTTCAGGCTGTATAATATATGCTATAATGTTTTTTCTACTTGTTTGCCTGTCTTAACTTCTTATAGTGTACAGTCATGTACTTGATGTGCGCGTATGAATTTTGATGTTTTAATGTACAGGTATGTTTTCCCTTTTAGGGGGCTGAAGAAAAAAATAAATAAATAAGGTTGGATTTCCATAGAAATTCATTCATTATTATTCACGCGTGAGCTGAGGAATGAACAAGTCATTTTCCATGTAAGGGGTTCCATGGGCGTTCTCATTCCACCTTTCACCTTTCATGTCACCAGTCACACCTTATTCAAAAAACTAACACGCTCGTTTTTGCTGCCATATACGGGACAGCAGAACTGCCAACAGGAGAACAAGGTAAGTCATGTTATTGCGAGGCATTTGTTTCCTGATCTGTGGCGAGCGGACAACCTACTGCTGTATAGTGGCT